>OY728134.1:1143782224-1148582224 GCA_963277665.1 Viscum album | reverse complement strand
CACACCTACAAAGCCATTTGGCTCGACCAAACCCTGATCAAATATCCTAAAAACATCCCTCAATTCATCTTAGAGGCAAAAATTTGTTCCTAAAGCCATATTATGGAGTACTTTTGTGCAAATCAAAAGGAAACACCCGAAGAAGAGGTAATCGTTTAATCACATCTATCAATGTTGATTTCTTATTATACTTCTTCTCACTAAGTTGTTACCATACTAAAATAATAAATATATAATATAATACATTCTTAGATGTTGTTAATATTATGGTACAACCATATTCTTACTTTTACCCATCCTATGATAACCAATAACACCATTCGGGCATACGTACGACTTACAGTCTCCACGATGTGGTGTAATTTTTTTAATGTACACTTTATTTCTATGGGTATAAAGATGAATATAATGCATATAAATAATAAATATAACACAATATTTCTTATGTGAAATTTATATTACTTCCAATTCCATACCATTTAATCATTAAAGGAACAATATCTTCGCTCGTGCATACGTACGACCTACCGTCTCCACGACGCGATGAGATTCATTCTCCACTTTAACGACCAAATAATGATTATAAGAAATATATTAATCATAATTATTAAATACATGACCCAATAAGTCTAGTGGAATGATATATATAAATATGTGTATGTACATATATGTTATTCACTTACTTCCATTCAATAAGATAAGAAAACAGAAATAGTGTTCATGCGTACGTACGGCCTACCGTCTCCATTAACGGTGTATTCCAATATATATATATATATATTTGTTATATATATTTATATTATGAATATATATTATATATAAATCATATTATACATTCTAGAAGTATGAAAATCATGATCTATGTGATATAATCCAGAATAACAAGTCAAAACATGTATGATAAACAAAGCGATATTACGCAAAATGTTTCATTAACATGGATTTAGTAATAAATGGGAAATATAAAGTCATTAAATAATCATATATTGTATCATAAATATTATTATGATTCTGATATAATTTAATAATATGTTTAAAAACCTCATACATTTGTTTTAGAGTTGTATGAAGAGTATCAGACTAAAGGTAAGCATTAAATCCTCAATCTCATTATTATCTGAGATTGTATATGTGTATGTATTTACTGGTATATATTTATCATCGAAGTCCATGTTTGAAAAAAAATAAAGAGGAATATTTTAAAGATTTATGCAAGGTTATCTTTAATTAGATCATCATTTTAAATGTTTTAAATATTTATTTTTCTCAATATATTTAATTACTGTCTATGTTTTCAAAATGATGTTAAGGATTTATTTACATGGACATGATTATAGTAAAATGATAATTACATTCAAATGTTTCAATGTGGTATTGGAAACTTTCATTCAAAATTTCCTTTTGAATGGATTCCTTTATAAGTTTTTTTTAATTTTAAATGATTTCATGAAAAATGGATATTTCTCTCAAAAAGTTTTACTAATCATTTTCAACTATGTCAACATCCTTTACATAATATTATTATTGATTGAGGTTGATTATTTATAATAACATATTCTATATTATATTGAATGAGTTATGATATGTTTGATAGTGGAAGGGGGTTTTTAATACCATTCATGGTTTATGGTTAATGTATTGTAATTTTTTATACTAGTTTTAATACGAATGTTTATGTTATGCTTTACTCTTTTCATATGAGGAATGCATTGGACTTAGTAAGTGATGGGAAGGGCCCACTATAGCCGCTCGATGAATCGGTAGGTCTCAGGATACCAACTAGTGTCCCGGCACAAGGCCTTTATAGAATATTTTTAAATGTTCTTGGCACAAGGCCTTGCCATAGTAGTTATTATGCCAGACAGTATGCATTCCCTCATTATGAAATTAGTTATTACATGCGATTATTAGACTAGTAGAATATCCTTGTGCATGTTTATATGGAAATGTTTTATTTATTTCTTCCATATAATGTTAAAATTTATGTTTAAAAGGATGATGTTTTTATTATACTTGTTACCTTAAAGATTATAGCTTCCACAAAATCATTTACCCTTATTAAGAAACTGATCTCACCCCTTTCTTATGTTTTATTTTCCCAAGATTCTAAGAAGTGTATTATGATTGATATGCATGGTTAAACATGGGGAATAGGGGAGTTATCACAGCATTATATATGCTATATTTTATGTAATATATTATAATTTAATGTTAATATATGTAATATGTTTTTGAAGAATGTTAAATTGATCGGTCCTTTGGGACATAATTCCTTCTAATTATGCCAATGTATTAAAATAATGCACTGACTCTTGGATTTTGGGGTCAGGGTATTATATAAAACGATTCATTTTTACAAAAAATGTAATGAAATTCAAAAGTGACATATAATTTCTTATATAATTTATTTAATTCAAAATATGGGCATCCATAAAATATATTTAAAAATAAATACTTGCGGTATGTGATTTATAAAATAAATTTTAAAAAATATTAATACAATTGTTTTATAGTAATGTTTCCCTTACCTCATATAATACTTGTCACATATCCTATATATCTTCTAAAATAACAAAATTGTATTTATTATATTATTTATTAATTAAAATTTTCATCTTAAATATTCCTTCTATTTTTTTATTCCATGTTATATATAATTACTTTATATATAAAGTCCACTTCAATCCTTTTGGTGATATTTGGATCATATGTACAAAATGACCATGGTAGGTTGACTATGGTCAATGAGGTCACTCTTGCACCATATCTATATAATAATAATTAAATACTAATCAGTTTTATGCATCAATTATACTATTAAAACTTATGGTGAATGATGGTGATGAGAAATTAACTATGTAACAGTTATTGAGACTATAGTTTTTATATTCACATGAGTGATGATCCCATTTTTCAATGATCCTTAAAAAGGATAATTATTATTTTAATTTTATAAATTCATAAATATATAGTACTTATAAAATTATTTCTTTAAATACACTTATAAATACTATCCATGTGATGTGGTGATAAAAAACAAACCACATTTCTTCATTGAGTTGGTAGTCCACACATACACAAGAATGACAATATCATTTTTCAATAAATTGAAAGGAAAAAAATAGATGAAATCTAGATTTTAAAAAATTATAATAATATATTTAATATAATGTAGATATATATTTATATATCAATTACGTTATTATAAAAAGATGGGAGAGTGGGTTATGGAAAATGAATTTCATCAGTTCAAGAGGTGGTAGCCTGCCCAACACACGGGTGATGGTTTTATTTCCAATTTATCAGAAGAGGATATAGATGTAGGTTGTGTCATTAACATAACAAATTATCATTTAATGTACTAAAATGTTGTTATTATTTCAACATGTTTGGTAGAAAAAATAAATAAACCAAAAATGCATTTTAATAACTGTACCACTTCTGGAGAAAATATCATAATTTTAGAACATAATCATTCATAAGTGTCGTTTATGATTAATTTATAGATACAAGGAAATTAAAGGGAGTTAAATAAAGGGATTTGTCTTGGTAGTTAAAAAATATATTTTTATTTTTTCTTAAAAGATGAGTCGAGTTTCCCTTTTCTAAGTGCGGGAGGGGATGTATTGGGATTACATAAAATATTAAAGTATTACAAAGTATTTATTTTATAAAAATGGCTCAAAATTTATATGATTCCAATATTGGATTATTATGATTCCGAATATATAATCCTATTATGTTTGAAAAAAATTATACTATGTTTATAACCTTATATTCTGGTTTTAACAATCCATTAACCATTTTTATAATTACCGCAATATTAATTTTTTACTCTTTAGAGGTCAAGAAAAATACAATAACGGGAAAGAGACACAAAAAAATCACCATGGATGATATTCTAATCCATAACTCATTAAACTTTATGAATATAATAAATATATGAACTTTAAATCTTTTAATAAAATATATTTTATTATAAAATATCATTAATGTTATAATTAGAACAATTCATTTAATATGAACTTTAAAATAACATGATAGAAAATGAATTATAATTTGATCCATTTAAAAATTAATAATATGTTATGTTGTTATAAATAACTTTTTATAATCTTTAACTAACCAATATAAAATTAATATGAGAGTTTAAAAAATATTTTTTTTATTTTTATACTACTTTCACAAGCACCGTGTTAGTGTTGTGTAAGTATTTAATGTAATTATTTCAGGAATAAAAATTATAAATAAATTATTATGATAAAAACATATATTTATTCCTTAAAACTAATACTTAAAACCTAACATTATTTATTTTTATCTTTATGTAAAATATTAAAATAGAAAAAAATAAAGACAATGTCATTTTTGAATCTTCATTATGTAAATTAATATAATGTTAAAAGTAATGGAAACATGGAAATCATCCATATATTTATTTATGGATTATTATAAATTAAATATATTCATAAAATAATAATGCAACTATTTGGGTTAATTTACAGTCATTATCCTAATATTTGTTACCTTGTGTAACCTATTTGACCATTACAATGGTAAGAAAATTTACTATTTTTAATATAAATAATGAGAGAAAATAAAAAGGAAGAATTTGTGATATTTTCAACACCTAATTAAAAATATGTAAAAAATTCTTCAGGAATGAATTTATATTATTTAGAAGAATATAATTTATGAATAAAACATATAATTCCATAGATATTTGTTTATGAAAAATGACACTTTTATGTATAAAAATATTTTTATAAATATTTCAATAAAAAGAATATAATTGTACAATTTTTAATCAAATAAAAACACATAAAATTTTCATTAAATCCATAATATATTATGGAATTTTATATTTTTTTAATGAAAACATAATTTTCAATAAAAATTATTTTATCACTGTTTTTTGAAATATTAATCTCCTGAGAAAATATTCATAAATTCCACCCAAGATAATTTAGATACACTGATCTAAAAATATTAGTTCATTTTTTAAATACATAATTTGTTAGTTCTTCAGTGAAGCTTTTAAATAAAAACATATAATGCCTGAAAATTCAATTTTTTTGAAATAAATGCCTTTTTCCTTTTCACTAAAAAAACTATATATTCTTATAATGAATATTAAATTATAAAATATAATTAATTAATTTAAAAAATATTAAAATGATTTATCTTTACATTACATGGGTCATCACATGGAATGCCACCTTGATATAGTGACATATAAACCATAGCATAGTCATTTTGAAAAATAACACCTTTTTTTAGAAAAAAACCTTATTATGGAAGTTTAACTTGACCTAAACCATTATTTGAAAAATATTATCAGAATAAATCCAATTTTCAAAACTATTATTCATAGTTTATTTAAAAAATTAGGGTAAATTTCATTTATAATTAAAAGTTGACATATTTTATAAAAAAATCATTATCTTGTATTCAATGTTTATTTGTTTGATATAGAAAGGATTGATACATTTTTATGATACCACTAGAAAGTTTTTCTAGAATTAAAGTAATCCAAAATATATTGTAATTAAAACCGTAAAACCCTAATAATAAACAAAATTGATTTATATTAATTGAATTTAAAAAACCAAGAATGAATAGTGTACATATTATATGTTAATATAATTTTTGATAAACTATTTGATGTATATTACTGGTAAAAAACCAATGGGTTCTGGATTTATGAGTTATTATTTTTTAAAACATCCAATGAGTATCCAACAAATTATATTAAGATCAAAACACCATTATATTTTACTTCAAAAATCAGACATTTATCCAATATAAATTTAGAAATTTTAAAAATGTTCCAAACATTTTAAATTATTTCATATTTTAGTTTTTATCCTAATATAAAAAATTATTCTTAAACTAAGAGGTTCATCATACAAAATATTCAATATTTTCCCCAAATGGTATCAACATGTTTTGATAAATATTAGAAGAGGACAAAAAAAGAACCACCAAATTATCAAATAATAGGTATGTTTATGGATAAGACGACAACATGGTGACACTCGCCACATGATGGGGTAACTTAGTACCAATCATGTATTGATATAAACCACCATATTATGGTATATAAATTAGTTTATACTCCCATAATTCACACCTTCATTAGAACATTAGTAATGTGTAGAGTGAATTTATAAAAATAGATTTCTGGATTATCTATAGGAAACCCAATATAAATCTTTTAATTTAAAAAAACAAATCATGGATGGATAGAACCACTTAATTTTTCCAATGGAACAATTTTATGTTGATTGAGTTGAAGTAATTTTGTTTTTTTATAATTAAAATTAAAAATTAAAAATTTCGTGAAAGATAAAATTGTTGTTTTATAAGGGTTTAAAAAACTATATATAGAAATATTATGTTAGGGAAGTTTTTCCGAAATTATAGGTATCGAAATGAGTAAATTGAAGAATTAGTTACAAATGAAAATAAACAGTTGATCTGGATATTATATATAATCATATCATGAATTAAGAATACATGGGTATAAAGAGTGAGGATGATATCAAATAGGATAGAAGTTATTTATAGTATATATTAGTGTAATTATAAATTTAATATTTTTCAATGTTTATAGACAACCCTTTTAAAAATATATATTTCTGAATAAGTACTGAAAATGTTCAATTCCAGATGATAGTGTTTATTCACTATTTTATAACTGGATAAGTGTGTCAAAAAGGGAGTATGATTTAGAACACATCAATCAAAATGTGGATCCTATTGGTAGTGGTTGATGATTATACTTTTTGTATCATTTGAATAAAATTTAAATCTTAATGTTGGAGTATGATATAATTTTAGGGAAAATTTGAATATAACAACAATTTATAGGTAATCACTTGTTGTTTATATCCTTCTAAATTAGTGTATCATATGAACAAATGGTTTCTAAATTATTCATGGGATATATCCATTATTTTTTATTTTGGAATCATGTATGTATCTTATTGATTAAATATATTTCGTTATGTTAAAGGATTTTTTTATTAGTGACCATATTAATCACATTAACTAGTGAAAAATATTGTTTAATGGTATAAAGTAAATTAAAAATAGTCATAGATTCAGATCACACTCTTTGTGATTCCTCATTGAAACAAGTATTTATTATTATCTAGTTATATAAAACAATTTATAAGACAAATGTTCTTGGTTTCCAAAATATATTATATGATACTAATATTTATAATGTATTAGGGTTTTTTGAATAATTAATTGGTTATGAAATTTTTATGTGAAATCATTAACATAAAATCATTGAATTTCATTTGAATTCCAACATTTTACTGTTAGATCTATTAGATTTAAAATTAAAAATTAATTTTATAACTTTTATAAATTATTTTATATCTTATTTATGTGAATCAACAGTGATTGATCAAATAAAAATTTAGAATGATTGTTTATCTTATATATAAAATGATCTCATCTCTTTTATAGTATAAATTATTTAAATTGATGGATATTTATATAGTTAGATTCATATGATTTTAGTAATATAAATTATATAAAGGGATTGTGAAAGTTAAATAATTTAAATTGAAAAATTTTAATTTAATTTATTTAGATATTTGAATAGAAAATAATCAATCTGTTGATGAGTTATTCTAAACATTTCATGAAGTGGTGCAAATAATAATACATGTTTTCATACTATTTTAGATTCCAGACTTATCATAATGATACTACACATATTTCCAAACTAATTATATAAAAAGGTATCCGTACATCAAAACATATATTATAACATTGTTTTTTGGGTGACTTGAATTGTATTTTAATTCATTTTCTAATAAGGAATGGAGGAACTATCAAGAATAATAGTAATGTAAAAAGGAATTATACATTATAATTATAATGTTTAAGATATATTGAATTGAATCCAAAAAAAAATTATATTTAATATATGTTTAAGTTGTAAAGATGAAGTTTAATAAATTAATGTATTTTGTGTTATATATTGTTCATAATGGAAATTAATATCACTGAGGAAATATATAAAAATCTATTTAACATGCATTGTTTTCAAAGATAGGAATGTAACATGTCGAAAAATGATGGAAAAAATAAAGTTATGTTTATATGGATTTATCAAAAATTTATTTATAAATGTAAACAACAAAATTCTATACCTAGAAATAAGGGAGATGTAAATATTTTATAAAAATATCAAATAATACATTTCTGATATTAGATAACTGATGATGAATACAAAATTAGGGAAACTATTAGTGATACTTTTGGTGAAGATACTTAAAATATATTTAAAAACATGATGAATGATGATAATTTTACTAGTAAGAAATATAATGGTGATGGAAAAGAATAAGAAAATTATATATGTTTTATGAAAAATCATGATCCAAGGGAATGGTTTCAAGGAAATAAATGACAGGGAAATATAATAAACATTTTCATAAAAGATATTTATACTCTAACAAAAATATTTTTATTCCATATTGAAATTGAATCATGGTTTTTAAATGGGAATAAATATATAAAACTGATACTCACTGAATATAAGAATATTATGGATATATAGAGGAGAATAATGAATAAAATTAAATTTAACATGAATAAATTTCACAAAATCTATAAAATTCTAAAAGACAGGTGAGTATGTTTATGGTTAACATCGAGATGTATATTTAATCAATTTAAGAAGGATTAAATGGATTCATCAAGGGTGATGGATCATAGCTTAAGAATATGGATCAATTAACAATAAATGAACATACTCAAAAATATTACACTAATAAGGAAGTGTATTTGAAAAGGTCAAATTAATGCTATAGTAAATGAAATAATTTATATTGGTCAATGAAATATTTTTAAAAATCTGTAAAATGAAAAAATGATAACATGAATAGAAAATATCATATAAATAAAAAGTTAAAAAAATACAAGTAAGAACTCTGATATGAATATGAATAACATTATTGTTTTGAATAATTTTATTTCCAAAATAGGCCTTAAATCAAACAACCACTGATTGAATAATAGTATGTGATATAATCTACAGATAAATATTTTCATGAATAAAGTTTTCATTTTGTTATTCATTTTTATTATTTGTAATCTTTAGACATGTGGTAAGGATTTTTTTAATGAAAAGTATTTTTTTAAACCTATAATACATTCAAGAAAAAAAATGAAGGTATTCGACAAAATAAAATAATAACACTTTAGAGAAAGTAGAAAGTTATATATTGAAGATAAAGATTAATTTTTAGATTTTTAGTCACTCTATAGATGTTGTAAACAATGATAACATTAATATATAAATTGTCATAAAATATTAGTATCTCAATTTTTTATGAATATTATTACTCCAATTATTTTTAATACAATGAAAAAAATAAATGAAAAATTATTTTTTGTGAGGGTTTTAATGATTGATAGACAAAAGGAGCATCCATCAAATCTGGAAAATAAATTTTCATCACACATCATAGAGGATATAAAGTTATTCGGTTATTTTTAAAGATGTAATTTAAGGTTTATTGGAAATTTTTATTTATAGTTCACTTAAAATCATTCTAATTTTTTTAATTGATATTAGAGTTAACATGCGACAATCAAAGAATATAGTCTATATTATTTTGTTGAAGGAAAAAATATTAAGTGTTTTTCAACTTCATGATGAAGGAAATGAGGTAATATTTTCAAATTATGGAATTTGGATATATAATTTAATGTATATTCATTTTGTATTTAGACAAAATTGAAAATAGAAATAAATTTCATGATGGATATGGTGACAATCGTTTAATTTTATTTTGAAGAGAGAGATTTATGGTATCAAGAACATGGAAATGATCTATTATTGAATTAAATCTAGATTATACATGTTGAAAATAATAATGATATTCCTATTCTAAATATAGAAATATATAATATAAGTTACACATGATAAAGGTTTAATATTATTAACTCCTTCCATAAGAATGCATAGATTCAATCTTATCATCCATTGGAACTTATACATTTCGATATTTTTGGTCTTATAAAGAAGAAATAAATTAATAAAGATAAATAATTTATCTAAAATAATAATTAATTTAATTATATAATATTTATATTTTAATGAATCATAAACAAGGGTTCTTAAAAATGCTAAGCATTTTTAGAGGAGTGAATTAAAATTGTTTCACATCTCATTAATAAATATTTTAATGGATAATTTAATTGAGTATACATACCGAAAACAATAATCTTATTTCAAACCTAATGGTATCAAAAAAATAGACCATTTACTGAACAAAAAAATTGGTTTCAAGAATATAAGAATAAGTCTTTTAACAAAAGGCATAAATAATGTTGGTGGATCATAATTCCTCATGATTTTATTATAGATAAGTGACTGTTACAATAGTGAATATCTAAATAATTGATTATATCATTAAATTATAGAAATGTATATATTTAAATATTCCTTAAAGAATACTTCATGATTAAATTAATTAAGATTGGTTTATATCTCTTATGTCATAAAAGCAATAGAGAGAAAATGGGAAGTTCTATCAAAAAATATTTTATATAATTTTCCTTGGTTATCCTTTTAATAGAAGGGGTTATAGCTGTTCAAACATGGAAACCGAGAATATTTTTGCTATTATGATGGGAAGGTGAAATAATGAACATATAATTAATGAGGAAAAAACAATGATGTATTAAATTTGACATAGATAAATAATCATTTATTATAAATAATTACTAAAAATTTATTAATACATAATATTGAATCAATATTGTTAAGAAAGATGATTAATGAATCATATAAATTTATAATTAAAATTTTAATTTAGTTAATCCAAAAATTGAATTTATAAGGAAATTAAAATTAATTTTGTATATTGATATCAAGATGGTAATCCATGGTGATCATTGAAGATGGAAATACATACAATATTTCTCTCTCAGGATGATCAATAAAGTTATTTTGAAACATTGAAGGATCACAAATGGAAAGATGTTATGAATGATGAATTAGATCAGATTTAGAATCATAATACTTGGTATATGTTATATATTACAAATAACACGAACATTATTAAAATTAAGTGAGAGTTCTATAAATAGGTGAATGAAAAATTTTATGTGATGAGTAATTTACTTTTATATAGTAGATATTGACATTTATAATAGGTTTTAATCCATTTTAGTAATTGAAAACAAATTTATTTTTCTTTTTATTTATTCATAATGAAAATATAAAAACATATAAATGGTTATCACGTTCACTTAGATAAATGAAAATCATCATGATGAAATGTAGAAATTGATAACTAAAAAAGAATATTTCTAGGACATGATGAAATAGGGTGTATATGATAAGAAATTTTTACCTGAGTTTAAAAATGAATTAAGGGAATAATCTTATAATAATAACTCAATCTTGAGGACGGTGAATTTAAAAAAAAAAATAAGTGTTGATATAAACCACTACATCAATGAAAATTAAGTGTTACCTATAATGTTAATTCTTCATTTTAATGATAAAAAATATTTTTCAGATAAATAATATTTTGGCATTATTTTTGTATTTTAAATGAAAGGGTGATTTATTTTTTAATGTTGTGGTAAATGGTGTACTTATTGGGTTCTAAAATTTATTAATCCAATGATTACATTTTCCTTTATCAAGGGTCCAATACCTGGGAAAATTTAAAGAATTTTGGTTTGTCTATTTCAATGGAAATTATTATTATATAGTAGCGAGGAAAAACATTCCATGGATGATATAAATAAATATGTGAATAAAATATTATATAAAAAACCCAATAAAACATTACTCAATATGATAGATTTAGTGATAGATATTGTAAAAGTTTTAAAATTTTGTTCAAGGAATCAATTTCTACTAATGAAGTCTAACACAATAAATGTTTAGTGTATTGTCTTATGTTTAAAATGTACTCCTTATTTTTTTGACATGTTATTATAAATGAATATATGATATATTTATAGTTTTTGATAGGAATTGTGTTTTAATTAATGATATCATGATGTATATTTTTGTGACTATTATTCCATAGAGATTTGGGAATTTATTAATATACAACGAAATAAGTTTTTTTACATTGAGTGAAATAGAGGTAGAGTATGTCACCAAAGTTCAAGAAGAAACCCAATTAACTTAGAGAATAACTCAACATAGAGATCTCATGTTGTAAGTGATGTTTACATTATTAGTGGGTAGTGATAATGAAAATATGATCAATCTTTCTATTAGCATGATTCAATTTTCACAATAAAATTACATCGATATCAACCAAAATTTTATTGTCTAAAATATTGAGATAAAAGTTTTATAATTGGAGTTTATTCATAAACAGAAGAGTGTGGATGATGTCTTCACTAAACTGATGCAAAATCAGGAATATTACCTATTATGGTTCATGAAGGTATTTCCAACTAATTCTTCTTTGGTATATGTTAACGGGATCGACCAATTTTCTTTATCTTTGATATATTATATCTAAGGGAGATAAAAAATTAAATAACTATAACATTTATTTCCTTTTAGGGAATAATATATTTTTGGGGTGTTTTTCAAATTTGCGGTGTTCTGATTTTAGTTGTTGTTGTGTTAGCATGAATATGAACTATTTTAGCATTCCCTCATTCTAGTTGAATTGGTCTACTAGATTTTTACATATCACTTTTGTGATAATATTTTTTACAAGATGTGTTTGGTTTCGAAATAAATATTATTGTTTGAAGTGAATAATTATTATTCTAATAGAAAAATTTGATAATATAACACAAAATAATTTTTTGTACACAAATATCACGGAAATATGAATTTAATAAATTAATAGTTATTCATATCTATATTAGAAGTCAGATTTTCATTTAATGGTTTAAAAAAATTTCCAATGGGGGTGATTATAGTAACTATGAAATTTTATATGTTTTTCATTTATACTGATAGGGTTTATATATAATGATGTGTATTTAGAACGGATCAGATAGTTTAATGGAAGAGAAGTAGATGTTATGTGAGATATATGTATTTTATTTAATAATCAAAATGTAAATATATTTTTTAAAACACTATTAATATATTTATCATAATTATACTTATATGAACTTTTTTATTTTGATGATTTAATATCCATTTTGTAATTCATAAGAACATGAAATTTGTTTTAAAATAACTATGATGTGTTTTTTGTTGTTTTAGTATTGAAAGTTTAATTCACCCTTGTATGGAATAATTTTAAACCATTAAAGACCTATGTATGATTGAAATATTTTGAGTCCAAAAAAATATTGTATTAATTTCAATGTCCATGATTTTTTTATGTTCACAATTTGTAATGATTCTAATATGTTCACTCATGTCCTGAACATCATGCCAAAAGGGGTGTTTCAGGATCCTACATATTCCTATTTTTTATGAGAAGTGGTTCTTTTCTATAAGGGTTTAAATTTTACCATTAAGAAAAAGTTAAAACCCCGATGTGTAAGATAACGATGTAATTTGGATAAGACAAAAAGTCAATTGTAAGGGCTGAAATAAGGGTATAATGTGAAGAAATATCTTACTCCATGGTCCCCATTTTAATTCCAAAACATTAAAAGTAATAATTAATTTTTACTTATATATTTTTGGAGACCATATAGAGTAACATAATAATTATTTTTGTGTTTACAAAATGAACCTAATGGAAAATTTGGGCCTTGAAGCTATTTGAGGGTTATTTCATGGACACACCATAAAGTTCCATGAAACATCAATATTTTCTAGATTATTCCAAAATGGGAGTGGTAAAGATGGAATTATTCTTTATTTATTATTTGAAATTAATTTATTGAGGTGATTTCATGAGAGATTTATATTCTCATAAAACACTATAATATATTCCCTAAAACACCTGATGTGTGAATAGAATGTCTGCATTGATATAGGATATCAATTTTAAGAGGGAGAATTAGAAAATATTTTTTTTCACTGATATTTTAATTTAAAATTAAACTATATTATAAAATATAAGAATAAATGTTAATAATGGTGTGGTAAACATAATATTGAGTTAAAGTGTGTGATAGAATTAGCACAATAATTTGAGGACATGTAACATAATATATATAGAATATTAAAATACAAAGGGTAATTTTATAGGATCTTCATCAAAAACATATCATGAAGTATGAATATATGATTGTGAAAATTGAGGATTCTCTTGAAATATAAAAAGGATAATTTAGTGTATAAAATAATATTTTTGGAATGTTATTATTGGTTGATATTTAGTTGTTTCCAAATCATCAAGAATGATCAATGATGAAGAGTATAAAATGTGTTGTTATTGAAGATATTTTCACTCTATATTGGATAACATGATCTGTGTGTGATGATAAGAATAGGAGTTGATAGTTTTTTGAAGAAAAGTGGAGTTTATTTTGTGACGATTAAGATTAATACAATAATTTCATTTACAGATAAATTATCTTTTTTTGTCGGAGCACGTTACATCAATCAAGAGATAATTTCATATAACCTAAATTATAGGATTTATCACTCTTTGGTATCCATAATGATTATTTTTTCTTATAATCTTCAATTTTTTATCCTACCATGTAAAAAAATTTAATTTAGAGAATTGAGATATGTAAATTTTTTATGTCAGTTTTTGTTTGTGCTCATGATGTTGTAGGAATGTGTCAAAAAAAAAAATTCAATAACTTTAATTTTTTATAATAGTTATTCACAATAACAATTGATGATGGTTTTTCTCTATTGATTTTTTTTAAAAGATTCATTCTTCCTCCAACCATCATCATAGTGAATCTATGGTCATCATAATACTTATGGGAATATATGGGTCACAATAACAATTATTTTATTAGTATTATAGGTAGTAAACTAAACCCTGTATTAATCCTCTAAGGATCAATCATGTTAGTGTAAGTATCATCAATTTATTTATAGTAATAACATCCTTAATAAAATTTATATAACAACTGAATGATTTAAAATGTTGTTCAACAAAATGAAGTACACATCCATAGATTCATATAATACAATTTTAATATCCCCAAATTGTGATATATATGTATATAATAAAATAACTATTACATTATAATTACTTTCTGAACCTCATAATATATTATCTAAATTACATTATGTATTTATAATCCCATTTCATGTGTTAAATATTAGTAATATAACTATATGGTTAATAAATTATAAACATCCCCATTCAATTCAATATTAATTCTATATTTTATTGTTTTTAGAGACCATAATTAAAAAAATGAATACCATTGTCAGTGATTTTATGATTTTCCTTGTCAAGCGACAGAAGATTTAAAACCATCACATTTTTTATAAATGACATATTTTTCAATATAACATGGTGAAATATATATTTTTGAGGGAATTATTATTATACATAGAAAAAATGAATCAATTGATGTTAAAAATATGAATCAACTCAGATCCATGTTAATGACTAGAACTACTACTCTAGATATGGTAAAATTAATTTTCCACTATGAAATAATCTTCTATAATACAAATTGATAGAGGCTTGAGATAAATCTATAAATACCAAGATAAGGTGAATAAGTGGTAAAAAATACATATCTTTCAAAAATAATCTTCTCATTTAGGCTATTTTTTTAGATTGATGAATTAAAAAAATACAATGACAAAAAACAATATAGATTTAGAATGATGAAACATGACCTAAGATATTTTTTACAAACATAGAGACTCTTTTTATGAAGTGTATTATCCTTGGTGTTCAATCATCTTTATCCCAATACTTGTTCTCATGTACTGGAAATGGTATCCAATACCCAAATCACACTGAAAAATAATATAAAGAATAAAAAAGTAGAAGAGATTAAATGCGGTATTTTCACAATTATCCTTTTTCATAAGGGAAATAAAAACCAACAAGATTCCATCCATCAAATCAATATAATTAAAATCGGCCCCTCTAATATTAAGAAAATTTTCCAATACTTTTTCTAGTATAATAGTGTTAGTGACTAGGTAATTTATATAAGAAATATCATGGATTAAATTTTCCCATTATTGAATCAATTCATATTAATAATAAATTATTATTTTTGGTTCACTTGAACAAGCTAGTTTAGTAACATTCAGTCCATAGTGGCCTAAATTATTTTTGTTTTTCCAATTCCATTACACTAATCATATATTAATTTTTTATTCAAGGTTATATGTATATTCATGATTTGAAAACTTTATTACCCCGTGATCTATCTTGAAGAGTCCACATCCCGTATATGATAAAATTTGAAACTTATACACTATTCACCATTATCTATTGACGTTTTTTAAAAAATACGTTCATTTTTTATGACTATTTGATGTGATATTTGATTTTAATATCCATGATACCATGATTTATCAAAGTGAATTTTCATCATTAAATGTATACAAATATATATAAGTTTATATCATAGAAATTATATTTTTATGGACCTCACTCATAGTGACGAAATCACCACTATGAATAGTATTATTTATTGATATCTATACCATATAATCGAAGTCTTCCATGAAGATTTTTTGAATCTTTTCTAGACTTTGAGAAATATTATGGTTACTTGTAAACTATTAAAACTAATATATAATATGATCCTATAGATATAAAATTCAAAATATGTTAGATATCCTAAGCCATATTTTTTGGAAGGAATAGTGTATTCATAGGTGATCCTAATCGGTATAGTTAAACCTATATAAAAAAATATATAAAAACCATGAATGTTATATTTCATAATTGATTCAATAGTGAGAATTTTCATGTGTAATATTATCCATAAAAACAATAATATTAGAGGCATTATCCAATACATCTGATAATTCTTGACCATTTCTATGATGGGTTACTCTTATAATTTTTTAACATGTTATAAAAATTACTATTCATAACTCCTCTTTTGTCAGGTTTCTATATCAATGTATCATGGTGAGATGTGAAATCATTCCTTAATAGCTTGTCTGGCGACCTAGGAATTTCACCTAATTTATTTTTATTGAAACATCCAATTGAAAGATGTGGATTTCATATATGGTTATTGAGAATGTGATCACCTATAGAAAATCCAATCAAATTTTCATACAAAAAAATTAATGTGGATGATCTAAAAATAAAACACCTTTAGTTAATTATTATTTTGGAATCATATTTCTTTTGATAAGTCAATAGTGAAAATTCAATCCATTTTAGTATTCAAATTTTTATCCCTTTGATAAATATATTTTATAGAAAAATAATACATTCATAATTATTATTATGACGATTCCACATGAAGTATGCATGAAGGGTATCATTGGGTAACCCCAAATTCATAATTATAATTCGTGTTGATTTAATATTTTAACTATATTAATTTGAGGCTAATTTAACCAACATATTCTCATGAATTAATCCAATATAGAAACCTAATTAATAAATCAATCTATCCATATATTTATCATAATTATCAATTTAGAGATCATAATTTATAATCTAATTCAGAAAATATTGGGGCCTTTACCAGGAATAATATACCTATAAATAAAATTGGTATTAATATCTAGGATATAAATGTCTCTTAAATTTCTCTAAAAATTTCTAAACATTGTTAAAATTTTTGGCTCTCCAAGAACATCATGACCCCCAAATAAAAGAATAGATGTTGACACGCTATTTTTTAATGAAAAGATAAGGGGGAAGCCCCATTTATTTGAACAAATCAAATAAAAACTCTTAATATTACGTGTAGAGGGAAACCATTACATGACCCACATGATGTAATGGGTATGAAACCTGTATAAAAACTGACCTGAAGGCCTAAGTGACATCACTTCAAACATCATAATGCTTAAAATATTCTTCAATACTCTTGAATGTTTTCCTATTTATTTTTAAAAAACATTTATGGTGCCATCACTATAGATTGAGTGAGATGGGACATTTATACCCATAAATTCTTGAATATATTTCATTTTCATTCTCCATACATCATTGTAATGTAACTACTCATGTTCAATTCTATATTTATTGATATAATGGAAGACCATGGGTCTTGATACCTCACAAAAATGGATAATGAAACATATCCCACTATAGTTCTAATTATATAAATGGAAATTTTATCTAAAGGGAAAACATATTCACTAAACATATAAATAATTCATAGAATCCATACATCCTTAGGTCCTTAAATATAAATTCCAAATTAGTCATATAAATATGATTTTTGATAAGAATATTCATGGATATGTTCCCTAGTCTAATTTTTATGTAGAATCACATAATCTATGTATGTAATTATGTAGTCCTAGATGATATTCCCATTGAAAACACTATAGTGATTCTTTGAATCAATATATTAGTAGATATTTTCTAGTTTTTTATCTCAATGGTTATTGACGATCTTATATAAATATTTTACAAGAGTATCCTTCATCAATTGAATACTCTGTATTGAAATTATCATTTTTTAAATATGGGATAAATTGAGAGCCTAAACCAAATGTTTGGGTACCATTTTTCAAGAAGCTATTGAAAAATATCTCAATATAAAAAATAATAATATCCCAATATTCCAAAAAAATATATAAGGATATAATCATGACTACATGCACTATCAACTTTTTAGTTAATGGTGGGTTCATTTATTTATAAAGGACTAGAAATTATTGTGAGAAGGTTGTTATCTATTTCATCAATAATTATAATAATTTCATTTTTCCTATGTTTTATGGCTATTCCTTAAGTCTATTTGAAGTTGTTATTAATGTAAATGTAAAAGTTGTATGAAATTTCATTTCAATTGAGGATAATATATTTCCCCACATGACTGTATTTGAGTTATGTGTATAACTTCCTTGACTTATTTAGATAATATTTAGAGTTTAGGTTTATTTCTCCACTAGACATCGAAATTTGAAATTTTTCGTTGGAATACCTTGTTTTATTCTATGCACGAGGGATAATTTTATTATTTTTTATGTTACTCTTGAAATTCTCCATCCATAAAGTCTTTTTAGTGTTGTAATATTTTAATTTGTGTTGTGTTTCATCATTAGTTTTAAATTCCTCATCCATATTTCCAATGCATGGAATGCTATGTTTTTTCATTTTTATTTAAGTATATTATGTTTTATATGAAAAGAAAATTTGTAATTTCTACATTAATTTAATGAATAAGAATCCCTGAAAAACTTTTTTTATATTGATAGTGTAACCTAGTAATTATTGAATCTAAATGGAAAAGGGTTACATTGTCTACTATATTGAACTGATACTTGGATAATATGATTATCAAATTTGTTCCATGGTTTGTTAATGTTACAAACACTAAAATAGAAATATATAACAATCTACTTGATAAAATCCTTATTCATTTTACTAGAATCTATTTAATTACCATTTTTATTAATACATTAATATTTACAAATAAGGATTTTATCTTCAATGAAAACATTATTTTCTATATTTTTTATGAATTCCCTAAAAGGTATAGGTAAATCACCTACCCAATTTTTACATCCACATTCATGATTGTGATCAAATTCATATGGGGAATCCATGATCCTTTTTTTATATTTTTAATTTTATACATATCACTCCATAGGATTATGTTTTCATGAAATCAATTTTTTACATCTTGATTTGTGAATAATTTTTATATCCCATTCCAATCAAGGAACTTTTAACCCAATGTTCTATATATTAAATAAAGTCAATGTTCGACTCTATATTATTAAAAAAATCTAATGAGTCATCTAAAATCATTTTATTTTTTCCCTAGAATAGTGTATACCAGTATTCAAAAAAACCCATATATTTTAACTATTCAATTGAGTCATAAGTTTTACAATTCCATGTAATCTATAGTTGTGATTGAAAACATTCCTCACAACAATACATACTACATCATTGATGACTATCCTACGAGAATTCCAAAAATATTATCTTTATTCTACAAATGATTTTCCTCATCTCCTACCCTACCATAAATCTTTTTTCTAGATATGTAATTTTTTATATACCATAATGTTGGATTACTTTTGTTTGAATAAAAATCATATTCTATCAAATGTGAACATCTAAATCGGATTCCCCCTTTAATTAGAAAACAATATATCACTATTAAGTTTATTTCCCTTCATTGTATTCACTAATAAAAATAACTATTACATTCCACTCCAAGTTTTCCCCATTGTCCTTATCTTGGAATAAATTTTCACCTTCCTTATTAGAATATATACCAATAACATCATTCTATTTGGCCCTACCAATCTTATCCCCTCCTCATCCCTCTAACATCATAGTTTTATCTAAGACTCTGTTTTAACCTTTTTTATTCATTGAATAGTATTTAATATTTTATAATTGTATTTATAGTCTAATAAAATTTAGAAACCTTATTACCTCTACTAATACAATTTAGAACCACATTTTCTGTAGGAGAACTATTTACCTGAATAGCGAGTGGTTCAATTGGAAAACATTAGTACATCAAAATATTCTTTGGTCACATTTTATTTTCCTTTATCAAAAGTATCCCTAGATTAATAATATTATTCGATATACATTACTTCATGAGTTTCATTTAGGGAATACTATTTTCATCTGTCCTTAATTATATATTTCTTTATTTTTCAAGGTTTATTTATATTGAGTCAAAAGTTCTCTTTTGACTTTTATGTCTTGTTTTGGAAATCACAACTGACTATACTTATCGTAATGACTATGCTTATCATACTGACTATGCTTATCGTACTGACTATAAGTATCATACTGACTATGCATATCGTACTGACTATGCTTTTCATACTGACTATGCTTTTCTTACTGACTATGCTTATCGTACTGACTATGCATATCATACTGACTATGCTTATCGTACTGAATCTATCAATTGTACTAACTCTGTCAATCGTACTGACTCTGTCAATTTTACTGAATTTTGTGCATCATACTGACTTTATATCATTTCAATACATTACACTAAGTAATACATATAGAACTCATATTTTACTTCTATCACATGCTTGTTTTTATTCTTTATCAACACATGTCAATCGTACTCATGTTTTTCATGTTTATATATCTTTTGTTTTAACCGAAATTATGTCGTGGAGTTAGTTGTAAACTAATCAAAACGATGTCATTTTTTCCGATTCAATATGACCGTTATAATTGTAGGTGTCCAAGTCCCTCCATGTTTTCTGGAGAAATATCACCGTTGGAGGTAATGTGACCGTTGGAACCTGAGGCCTATAAATAGGAGGTCATTTGATGCCAAGAAGACAACTGTGAGATTTTGATTATATCATGTTATAGAGAGATACACTTTGACTTCTCTCTTGCTTCATGCGAAAGCCATGAAACTACAAAACGTGAACGACTCATTCTTCATTTTTGTATTTCAATATGTGATTTTTTTGCTTTGTGTGACCGATCAAGTGATAAAGATCGAGGGATTCCAGGGATAGGAAGGCGGTGCTACCGATCACCATATTGAGGGATTTCAAGTGTTTGAAAGATAGAGTTGCTGATTTTGTACAAAATCGAGGGCTTGCGGGGATAGTAAGACCGACGTTCTGATCATCGAATCAAGGGATTGTGGGGATAGCAAGACAGACATTCTGATCATCGTATCGAGGTCTTACCAATGTTGTGGTAATATAGACCTGTTATCCTAGGTGAAAGGATAACCCTTCTCTTTGGGTCAAAATAATTTTAATACTTTTACATTTCTGCTGCTGTTTGTTTTAAGAAACGGAATTGTATTGTTTTCCTTTCTTCATTCCATATTCATTTGTAATTGTTTCAATTACAATCATATTGTAACATATTTTATCAATTGATTATATACAATTTATGGTATAATCCTTCACTATTGTATTACTCTGATTATTGTATTCATCTTGAATACAATTGCTTTACTTTTATAATAGTATTACATCATATAATACATTTATATTCAATTCAATTGTGGTTGTTTGTTTTTGTTGTGAATTGTATTAGTTTAAGATCATTTAAACTAATTTCTTAAGTGTTTAAACACAAAGATTTTAAACCTATAATTCACCCCCCTATTATATTATTCTATATAATATACATCTACATCTACATTGTTGATCCAAAAATTGGTATCATAGCAGGTTTCCACTGATTTGTATTACTAGCTCTATTTCTTCCAAATTTTGGGATCAACTTTTTACTACATTAACGTGTAGAGTGTAAGAGATTTGGTTTTATTACATGGCATGAATGAATATTGGATCAATTGAAAATATAAATCCAACTAGACCACCTATCTTTGATGGGAATGGTTATGTGTACCGGAGAGATCGAATGAAGACATTTGTTATGAACACTAGTGTAGAAAATTTTATTTTGCTTACTGGAGGTTACATAATTCCTGACAAAGAAGTCAGTACTTTCACTAATCAAGAGAAGCAAGAATATCAACTGAATTACAAGGTACACAATAATTTACTTTGTTCTATGACCATGAATATATATAGCCAGATATCATCTTGTGAAGCAGCCAACTATATTTGGATGAAATTATAAGTCACACATTTTGGTACATCAAAGGTTATAGAAACAATAAGAGAAATGCTTTGAGCAGAATATCATGGATTTCTTTTTTTCCTTATAGAGAGCCAGTATGTAAAGTGCAACAAAGATTTATGAAAATTTTCAATAGTTTAAAATCTATGGGAGAAAAATGTCTTAATGATAAAGCCATTTTAGATAAGATTATTGACATGATGCCAAACGAATGGGATTCAAAAAGCACAGCTATTGATGAAAACAGAAAAGTTTCCCAGATTACAGTTGATGAACTCCATGGAACTCTTCTACAGCACGAAACTTGAATTAAGAGAGATGCTGATTTCAATAAGAAGAAAAATGGTAATGGAAGTGTAGCTTTCACTACTACATCTAAAGCTAAAACACCTGAAAGGATAACAAGATCCAAAGCTAAGAAAGTTGTCATGTCAGAATCAAGTGATAGTGATCACTTGGATAATGAGTTAGAAAATCATGCTCGGAGGATGAACAAGATTTTAGGAAAGAAATACTTCCAATACAGATTCAAAAAGAAAGATAGAAAGGATAAGAAAGATTCCGATGTAACTTTTTATGAGTGCAAGAAAGTATGACATATACAGCCTGCTTTTACTTTACTGAAGAGAAAATATAGGAAAGAAAAACATTCTGAAAGAAATAATAAAAAGTATTAAAAGAAAAATATGAAGAAAGTATTGAAGGAAAATGGTACTTGGAGTGAAAGTGGTGGTGATTCATCAGATAATTATTCAGAATATGAGTCCTCATGACAAAGGAATATTGGAATTATAGCCATACTACCAATTGAAGATAATTGTCTCAAGGCTAAGGTACACAATTATGAAGCTATTACAAATTTTTATTTAAATGCGAATAATACTAATAATACGTATTATGAATCTTCAGATGAGTATTCATAATCAGAAGATAATACATTACCTTCATTTGAATAATTATCTAGGTTTTCTAAATTACTTGAGAATGAAAATTCTAAACTCAAGAAAAAGCTTGATAAATAAAATTCTAGAATTTAAATTTTAACTAAAGAAATATCAGATATTTCTAATGATCTTGATATAAAAACATCTGATTTTGAAAGTATTTTAAAAACCCTTGAGAAAGTCAAATCTGATAAGGATAAAATTTATAAGGATCTAGAAAATGTAACCTCTAAGAAAAATGTTAATGATCCTCACTCTAGTCCTAAATCAAATGTTTTGGAGGATAAAACATAGTTTTAAAACTAAAGTCAGAAATTTTTTCCTTGAAAAAATGTTTGTCAAACTTTACTCATGGAATGGAAAACATTAACAAAATGTATTCTCAAATTCGACCTTTATGAAGTTATTCTGGTATTGGTTACACTCATTCTAAAATCAATTTTAGTAATTACTATGTTGTTCCATAAAGTACCCCTTTTTGTACTAAGTGTCAATGTGGTGGACACTGGAAAAGAAATTTTTCCCTTAATAGAACATAGTCTTTAGGATTTCATAAAGATCATTTTTCAAAACAAATGTGGATTCTTAAAATTCTTTTATGTAACCCTTATGGATCCAAACAAGTTTGGATTCTGAGAACCTAATTGTTTCTTTTTCAGGAAAATAAGGATTCTACCAACAAGAACATTTGGTACATGGATAGTGGTTGTTCTCGACACATGACCGAAACCAAATATTTAATTGAAAATTTCATCGAAACAAAGGAGATATTATTTTATAATTCATCAGAACGTAAGAAAAAATTGTTAAAAATTTTACAAAACCATTACCTTCTGATAGATTTAAGTTTATAAAATAGAATCTATGAATGATTACATTAAAATAATCATTAATATCTACTTCATATTTTACACTTCTCCTTACATTAAAAAACTCCTCCTAGAAAGGGGAGAACGGTTTTACATAATGTGTTTCTTATTTTTTTAGGATCTTTATTTGTTTATTCTCTTGGTTTATTATTCTGTCTATCATATTGACTGTTTAGTTATACTTTTTATCTTTTGTTTGTCATCTTGTTTTCCTGATTACCGTATTGACGTTTGTTTTCCATTGGCACATCACCCTATGGTAACAAGTTTGTTTTCCATCAGCATTTCACCCTATGGTAACAGTTTTTTTCCATCCGCATGTCACCCTATGGTAACAAGTTTGTTTTCCATTAGCACATCACCCAATGGTAACAAGTTTTTTTTCCATTGGCATGACACCCTATGGTAACAAGTTTGTTTTCTATCAGCACGTCACCCTATGGTAACAACTTTGTTTTCCATCGGCATGTCACCCAATAGTTCTAACTTTGTTTTCCATCGGCATGTCAACCTATGGTAATGACTTTGTTTTCCATTGGATTGACAACCTATGGTAATGTATTTGTTTTTCATCGGCTTGATAACCTATGGTAATGACTTTGTTTTCCATCAACTTAAAAACCTATGGTAATGGCATTTTTTTCATCAACTTGACAACCTATGGTAATGATATTGTTTTCCATCGGCTTGAAAACCTATGGTAATGACTTTGTTTTACATCGGCTTGACAACCTATGGTAGTGGATTTATTTTCCATCGGCTTGACTACCAATCGTATTCTTTCTCCTCATACTTTTGTGTTTTCTTTTACTATGATAATACTATTAAACCAACAAGTATCCTATAATCTCCGGTAGGTACATACTTTCCTTACCTTGTATTGTTTTTACTTTTTATTGTTTCTCATTTTTTTTAAAAACCCTTTAAATCATATCCGTTGATTTTTTTCATCTAATATCAACCATAGAAGATCAACAGTCATTTTTTATGCCTATAAATTGAACCCTCCTCTTCCCAAACCCACCCCAGTTTTTCAGAATTGTTTAAGAAACTCTTCCCATGTTTTTAGACTTCGTACGATCTTTTATTGGCTTCACCTATATGTCTCAGTCCTCTGCCAACACTCCTTCCAAAATGTCTTCAAATACTTTTTCAGAGAAATAATTCCTCAGATAAAGGTTAGTTTCTTGGGACTTCTTTGATTCGTATGATTCTACAATCAGCAGAATTATTTTGTTTCAAGGATGGGAACATCTGTGTGTTGAAAAACCAGCATCTCAAGATCTAGTTCTTATTGAAGATGTTAGTCAGTTCTAAAAAACCGTGTCTTTTGAAAAAATCATGACTATTAACTTCACTATGTACGATAGAAAGATATCAATGTCTGTTAAACAAGTAGCCCACTTTCTAAATGTCTCAATAGAAGGTGATTCTTTGTTTCCATCTCATAAACTACCAGAGGAGGTCGGTACATTTAATAAAGAAAGGGATGAAAAGTCATTGTTTCTGATAAATGAAGAGAAGAGGAAAGTGACTCATCTATCTATATATAAAAAATTCGTGGAACTCTAGATGCAAGGTTTTCTTATCCCAAGGAAAGGGGATAGAGAGACTCTGAAAGTTTCTGATATCTTCATGTTAGATTATCTTGTCAATATGAGAATGGTAAATCTCATGGGATACATTTTTGAAATAGTAAAGAAGGTCATGTCAGGAGCAATAAAATCTCATTTGATTATGTATCCTTCTATTCTTACGATGTTCATTCTTGAAAGCATAATGTTTTGTAATATTCCTCTAAAAGGGCAATTTATAGACTTAAAACCATCATGGATAAGTAAGAGTACTTTGAAGAAGCTGTATATTTGTTTTGATCAAAATTCAAATATTTTTTGTCAGAGATATAGAAGCTGAATCGACACAAAATCTATCGGCACTAAATCAATCAGCACCTATGACAGTCAAATAGAATCCATATACTATTGTCCCTCAAAATTCAGATCCGTAAAAATGTTCTAAGACAAAGAAGAAACCTAAGTACAACAAAGAGGTTGTGGCCAAGTGGAGGAAAGAAAGAGAACAAAGAAAAAGAGGTGATCTGAAGTTCGTCCTAGATCCTACTAAAGCCTATGCTGAAAGGATAAGGGTTGAGGATACTCTTCAAGCTGAAAAGAAAAAGAAGACTCTTTTGAAATGAAAATCTCAAGACATTGATGTTTCTAATGTCTTGAAAATGGTTGAGGAGGCCAGTTCTCAACTAACGGAAGAGGTATATCAAGAACCTATCGTACAGAGTCTTCTAGAGCTAGAGAAAAGGAAATAAATCTTGGAAGAAATTTAGTAAGTTGAAGAAGAGGAAGGAGATTTCCTTTTGTAATTCTTTTATAGTTCAAAGAAAAGCAAAGAAGAATCATTTCAAAAACAAATTGAAGGTTTTCAACAAACTGCTCATTCCGATCAAGCTAAATCTCAATCTTTTGAATCTTCAGAAAGAATTCCTTCCCAAGTAATGCAAGGTTATAAAACTTCTCATATTGAAAAAACAATCATTATCAATGACAAAGTGGAAGAAGAAAGAAATGATAAATAAAAAGGAAAACTACCGGTTGAGGACTCAAGATGATCAAATGAACTAGATTCGTATGATGAGGATATTGATTTAAAATAGAAAATTTCTCTCAAGAAGAGTGATTACATTGTTCATGTCTTGAGGAGAATTGAAAAGGCCATTCCTTATTTTCCCAGACTAGAATGAAAAATTGATTTTATTACTGATAATAAAAGGAAGAATTTTGGTTCTATAAGAGAATTGAGAAAGAGAGTTTTTTCAGTTGAAGTCGATTTGAAAGTTCTGTCTGAAAGTTCGGATTCTCATAAGAAGGCTTGCAACAGAATGAATAAGTAGTCATACAAAATAGAGAGCTCAGTGAATGATCATAACGTATCAATTGAATACTTGAGGAGGCATTCAAATGATCTCACAATTGCTTTCAATAAGCTTGACAAAGAAACTGTTGATAGGCTGAATCAATTGTCAAATACCCATGGAGCCGATATTCCTTCAGTGAAAGAGTTTCAAGAGATAATGAATGCTTTTCAGTCTAAGTATTCAAAGGGTTCATCTTTCAAAGATGAAATAGTCTTGTTGAATAATCAAAATTCTATGCTATCTAAAGACAACAAGATTTTACAAAACAGAATTGATACTCCTGAAGAAGTAATCAGAGTCCAGGAGGAGACTATCAAGAATCAGGATCATCTTTTTGCCGACCAACAAGAGCTTCTTAGATGCCAGGGTGATTCTATATCTGAAGACAAGATGGAAATCAAATATATCAAAGTCGTTTTCATGAGCTGATCAAGAAAGAAAAGGAAATAGAAAACAAATGAGTGTTGTATTTTTCCTTACTCATTTCATGAACTCTATAAATATTTGTTATCGTAATGATATTTATGCTACCCTTCCCATTGTCTTGCATTTCTTTTCTCTAATTATTTATGTAAAATGAAGATACTCCAATTTTTTTGTAAATCAAAAGGGGGATAATGTTTTATAAAGGGGGAAAATGTTTTACAAACGGATAATGTTTTAATCAATGACTTCTAAAACAAAAAAAATCTACGAATACAATCCTTAGGAAAGTACATACCTAAGGGGGAGTTAGTTATATTCAATTTATTATTCAGAAGAGTTTCCAATAACTCAATGGGAGATAAGTTTTTATTTTTGTTTTTTTACTTTATGTTTTGTGCTTTCCAAAAATGGAGAGATAGTTGAGTCAAAAGTTCTCTTTTGACTTTTATGTCTTGTTTTGGAAATCACAATTTACTATAATTATCGTACTAACTATGCTTATCATATTGACTATACTTATCAAACTAAGTATGCTTATCGTACTGACTATGATTACCATACTGACTATGCTTATCGTACTGACTATGCTTATCATACTGACTACGCTTATCGTACTGACTATGCTTATCGTACTGGCTATGCTTATCGTACTGACTTTGTCAATCGTACTGACTCTGTCAATCGTACTGACTCTGTCAATCGTACTGACTCTGTCAATTGTACTAAATTTTGTGCATCAAACTCACTTTATATCATTTCAATACATTACACTAAGTAATACTTATAGAACTCATATTTTACTTCTATCACATGCTTGTTTTTATTCTTTATCAACACATGTCAATTGTACTCATGTTTATTATCTTTATATATCTTTTGTTTTCACCAAAACGATGTCATGAAGTTATTTGTAAAATAATCCAAATGAGGTCGTGTTTTCTGTTTCAATATGACCGTTATAATGCCATGTGTACAAGTCCCTCTGAGTTTTCCGAAGAAATATAACCATTGGGGGAAATGTGACCGTTGGAATCTGAGGCCTATAAATAGGAGGTCATTTGAAGACAAGAAGACAACTGTGAGAATTTGCTTATATCAAGTTCTAGAGAGAGACGCTGTGAATTCTCTCCTACTTCAGGCGAAAGCCTTGAAACAAAAAAACGTGAACGAATCATTCTTAGTTTTTTGTATTTCAATAAGTGCTTTGTTTTTCTTTGTGAGACCGATTTGGTGATAAAGAGCGAGGGTTGCCAGGGATAAGCAGATGGTGTTACCGATCATCGTATTGAGGGCTTTCAAGTGTTTGAAATAAAGAGGTGCCGATTACCTGAAAAATTGAGGGCTTGTAGGGATAGCAAGAAAGACGTACTGATCATCGTATCGAGGGATTATAGGGATAGAAATACAGACATACTAATCATCGTATTGAGGGCTAACCAAGGTGGTGGTAAGACAGACCTGTTATCCTAGGTGAAAGGATAACCCTTCTCTTTGGGTCAAAAGAATTGTAATACTTTTACATTTCCACTGCTGTTTTTTTTAAGAAATGGATTTGTATTTTTTTCCTTTCTTCATTCCATATTCATTTGTAATTATTTCAATTACAATCATACTATTACATATTGTATCAATTGATTCTATACTCTTTATGGTAGAATCCTTCACTAGTGTATTACTCTGATTATTGTATTCATATTGAATACAATTTCTTTACTTTTCTTATAGTATTACATAATATCATACCTTTATATTCAATAAAATTTTGGTTGTTTTTTTATGAATTGTATTAGTTTAAGATCATTTAAACTAATTTCTTAAGTGTTTAAACACAATGTTTTTAAACCTACAATTCACCTCCTCTTGTATTGTTCAATCAAATATACATTTACATCTACATTTTCGATCCAACAATTTCATATTCTCAAATAATTTACATTCTCTACTTACCTTACCCAACTCCCTCTATGAGGTTTTATTATATCCATTGGGCTAAATTATTCTTTTACATACAATAAAATTTTATATTTCGAGAACCAAAATTTTATTGAAATTTTAATATGGTGGCATTTAGTCATTTTAGATGCCCTCTTAAACCATTATTTCTTTAATATTAAAAAATATTCGCTCACAAATATTCGAGACAACGTTGGCCACAACTATTATTATTTCATAATAACATATTTCTCCCTCAACAGTTTTTTCATCCATATTTAGTGGATCTTAAATTCAATATAGAAATTTTTTTAGAATCTGAGGGTTCTAGTTAACCCAGATCAAACTAGAAAGACTAATATAAATTTAATCATTGTTTTCATTCCGATAATAGTTATTAAAATTAGAAACCCATTTAAACTATCAAAAAATCCTTGATTTTGATTTTTTGTTCACAACTATTAATAATATATTATATCTATCCTGATTATTGAGTTTGATATAAAGTACTCTCAATTTGATGTTGTACTCTAAAACAATATGGTCAAATTGTATGTAATATTACCACAACCTAGAAATATTAGTATATATTTTTCAAAAAGGATAAACATAAGTACAACTTTCACCTTAGGTAAGGGTCACATGAACCTCACATTAGAGTAAAAACACTAAATAACTATAGAAAAATAAAAACCTAATAAAACAGATATAAATTACATGAGGATAAGACAAACAAAATATAATGTGGATAAAAAAATATAGCATCAACAAATCAAGAAAAAACCTTTTAATTTTTTATAACAATAACCATTCAATAACCAATAAATATCAATATTAAAAATTAAAAAGGTAAAATATTAGGTTGATGTTCTTCCAATTTTTTGTTATCTTTTCTTATTTTCTAGTTTTATTGATTTCAATAACATATAATTTTAATCTCTATCGCAATCCTCTTGGTCTAATTTTTTTTCATGTACCATAATGTGATTTGTGTTTCTATAAAGAAATGACCATAAACATAAAATCTTCTAATTTTTTTAATACAATTAACATCCATACATTTCGAAGATCATCTTAGTTTTATAGTTTTATAGAATCGGGTTATAACTCAAACATAACAAAACCATAAATTTCAAAGTGGACACTTTAGATTGGTATCCATTTTATCATAATATATAAAATTTAAAAATATTCTCATTTCCATTTCATTAAAAATATTTATGAGATTTATCTCGACATCATCCTTTCACTTAACCAATCTTAAAACCAGTGAAAAACATTTTAAAACATGGTATGAAAAAACAATTCTCAGAAATTTACCTGAATGAAGGAAAATCATTTATCAATGAAAATATGAAAACTAGGAAATTTTATCCTTTATATCATTTTTTTTCAAGTGAAAGGAATAAATAATTTTTAAATTAAAATAATACATAATTATTGATCAAATAAAATCATTAATTCACATTTCAAACATATATATAAAATATAGGCATTATGGTAAATAATTATACATGTCACCCTTATAAATTAAATAACCATATTATCAACATCCATACCCAATGTATTGAAGGGTTATCATAGACCCAATGGTAATTTCTTTATAATTTAACCTCATCTCCTTGGATTGTTACCTAATACCCTATTCCTATAAATAATTTCCATGAACCATATCAAAGTTATAACACATAAAATATTTCAATTTTCATCATGTCAGTCATAAAATATCATTTTAACCTTAAAGAAAACATTTATGTATATTGAAATATCAATTATATTTAGAAACCCAATTTTATTTCCAAAATACATAGAAAAATGGAATGAGTGCTTATTTTTTAGAAAATGTGTAGTATTGTAAAGGAATCCAAATATCAAATTATGGTAATGTTGGTAGAAAATTAATTTTCCTTATATACGTTAAAAAGACCATTCCTTTTATCTTTTTCCAAGAAAGCGAAACATTCTGTATAGAAAAGATAAAAAGTTTCCTTTTCAAATCATATGAAAGAAACTAAAAATTGAAATAAAATATCCATTATTATTATTTTATATACATATAAATAAAAAAATAAATTATATAAAAAATAAGGATATTGAGGAAAAATATTTGGAAATTAAATCCTTAAAAAATTTAAAAAGATATTTTTAAAGAAAAGTGTCCCTAATTACTTTGAAAGCATTTAAATCACAAGCCCCACAAAATAAGACAATTGAAGAAAAATTAAATATCCTGTGATTAAAAAATTGATTGACAAAACATGTAAAAGGGGATTTATAACCACCTTATAAAAGAACATAAGTACATAACATCAAAATATGTCTCAATAATTGATGATTGAGATAAAGCCCCTTACCTAGAGTCCAAATCATTTCATAAGTTATTTAGCGCACCATATTATGAGATTTTGTTAATTATTAAATTACTAAAGAATTTTTTTTAATTTTTTTATTCCTTTTATTTTTAATTACCAAGAAATATTCAATTACATTTCAATAAAGTTTCCATCAAGTTCATTAATGAAGTTCGGTTTATAAATAAAAAATATCATTGGTAGGGATTGATGAAGGTCAAAGTGTTCATTTATTACTAATCTCTATACTAATTATAATGGACTAATTTCAATATTTATACGTCAATTATACTTTTAAAACCCAAAATAAAATATGGTTATGAAAAATGGAAAAAGATTCAATCATGGAAATAGTATCCGATATGTATGCTTGAGTAACATGTCCATTTTTCAATAGTGATTATTAAAAGAAGGTATATAATATCTTATATTTATATAATATTAATTATATCATAAATAACTTATATTTATTTAATAAACTTATATATATCATCCACATGATTTAGTGATGAGAAAAGAGTCATGTAACTTAATTGGAGGCAGTAGTCTATAAGTAGAATGAAAGACGTTATAATTTTTCAGTTGATGAAAAGGTAAAGAATTAAATGATATATTATATTTTAATAATGATAAATATTTAATTAAATTCAAAATTAGTTCATTTATATTATTAATATTCATTAAATAATTCCTATTTTCCTCCATGTACAATGTTAGTGATAAAATAATCATATCACTTTTCAAGGTGATAGTCCCCCGTACACATGAGCAACGTTATATTATCCCCTATAGAATGGAGTGTAAAAAAATTAAATATGATATAATGACTCAAGTAGTATAATTATGTTTTAAATATCACACAAACACACACACACACACATATATCTTATCCCTTAACATTCAAATATGATTCCAAAGAACTATGTTGGATTAATATATATATATATATTTGAACTAATTTTACTATTAATCCAATTTAATATATAATAAATGATTTAAAATAATTTATGTACAAAATTCAGATTTAAATAAAAAGAATTATTTTTAACTATATATCATAAAACGATCCTTCTCAAAAAATTTCAAATATTCACCCTAATGTAATTTTAATGTTTTGATTTAAAAAGTGAATTTATTTATATCAAATAAATTTTCTAAGGGTTCTAAAATAATATCTTAATATTATGTGCACAAATCCTTAATAAAAATTATTTTAGGGGAAATACTGTTTTTTAGAATACATTTTTTTTTCTTTTTAATGACTTTTATTTTATTTTTAATTGATAAGTAACTAATGAATGTGTTTAAACTATATTTTTTTAATATAGTTAATAATATTAATACCCACCAATATTGATACTATATTATATAGGCCATATTTAAATAATTATAACAGTATCAAATTTCTTTTAAGCGTAGTGTTGCATGTAATTTACACCACCGAACATACCTTCTTTTTTAGTTTAAATTTACTTAATAATTTTATAATGAATATAACAATATAACTCTTAAATATTTTTTAAAAATGAAATAGATTTATTTTATCATTAACTAGGATATTACATTCTTTAACCCTTTTGAAAATCATATCCTTTAATTATATTCACATATTAAAAAAGTTATGATATCAATATCTCATAGAATGATCACATTTGAATGTTGTTTATTCAACTATATAGTTTCTTCATAAAACTCTAACCTAGTTAATTGCCTAGTTCTATAATAAAATTGTATTTATGGTTAAGAATATGAACTGGTTATTTCTCATATGATACTTTCTCTTTCTTAAACTACATCTCGGCCTGAAACATGGGATGAATTCGACACATACTCACTTAACATTGAAACAAGAAACACTTTGTGTATGTGGGATAAAATAAAAGGAAAATCCAAATAGTTGGAAATGATCTAAATTTATCTAATATTTTATATGGTCTAGTGAACTGTTGAATAATCTTCCCCTTTTTATCAAAAAACAATATAGTTTTCCATAGATATACTTTAAAAAAACATAGTCACTTACTTTGAAAAATGATATTCCCTATAGTTATATGCATAGATTATATACATATTTTGAGTTGTCTTTTTGTGTTACTGAATTATTTTCTTCTTTTCAACCATTTCCTCTACAAAATCTATTCCTAAAAACATTCTTTCTTGAAAATATTCCCAAAAAGATAGTATGTGAAAACACTTTCCATATAATTCCAAAAAGGTTCCATATTTATACTAGAATGAAAATTTGTATTGTATGGAAACTGAACCAATGAATGTTTTTTATCCCAAATCCCCTGGTAATATATTTAAAAATACACTATTATAAAATTGACATATGGTGGCATTTTTTTTATTTGGTAGTGTTTTAATCCGCCACTATATGAATCTATGACGATTTCTAAAACCCAAAACAAAAGTTGAATTCATTATTCAATGTGAATCAGTTATGTCCATTTAGTGGTGGTTTTGGGGAACCATCAAATAATGTTTTTAGAGGTGTTTTTTTGTTTTAGAAATAGATCTTTCTCCCAAAAAAATTATAAAGGATAGTGGAAATTTAAACTGCCAATATATCATAGTTTATTTTGTAGGAAAAACCACCTCTAAAACTAAAAAACGTCATTAAAAAATATCAACCCTATATATTGGATTATTAAAATCCCTCTAGAAAATAATTTTTCATACATGGAGGTAGCATAAATAAAAAATATATATTGATTTGATACAAAAAATATGACTGTAGAATCTACAACCTTAGAGTATCCAAACAAATACTGATATCTAATTATAACACATCAGATACATGTAATAAAAATATTTTATACATACATAATATCCCTCGCAAATTTGAATTAAATACACCTACCCTTTGGTTTTATGATGTAACATATTGATAACGTTGCGTATTTAATGTATTTCTAAAAATCCAATGAAAAAGAACCTTTAAAATCACTCCCTCAATGGAAAATGCATAAACAATAGTTCAGATTCACATTGATTGGTGTTACACATTAACTATTCCATGTATTATCCTAATGAACTCTGTTGGCAACCCACTCCATCATCATATCCACTTACTTCTATCAGAACCATCATCGCAATTATATTAAAAATTAAATAGGATTGTATATTTAAGTTTAAACAAAAAACCAATAAAAGTTTCTATAGTAAATGATTTTGATGTTTTGAGATTTACCATCTGTTGACGCTCCTTTCATCACAAAATCTAAATATTGGAAAAGGGGATTATCTTAACTCAAAGTGCTTCAACCTTTGGAAAAATATCAAAAATTGACAAAGGAAGGAATAAGAAGAATGTTGCATAAATGTCGCGCAAGTTCTACTATGGTCGCGCAAGTACACTTGCGTGCCGCAATGGTCGTGCAAGTACACATGCACGCCTTAAGTGATAACCGCCTAGGGTCTTCTCCAGCCTATAAATATACCCTTTGGGCCCCCCATTTCAGAAGGAATTTCTTCAGAAACTGAGATTTGAGCTCCCGATGCCCTAGTTTCTTCTCAAAGCTTCCGAAACACTTTTAAGGTAATTTATTAACTAGAACGGAAGATCTAAAGAGGGGGAGGAAGGCCTAAGTGTTGAAACTCATCAACACTTTCGCGCCTGAGTGGCCATCCCTTAAGGGAAATGGCCACACCTGCGCAACGCCTAACTCCTTCAATAGAACTTGCGCGCCACTCTTCTGGAAGAACCTCAAGAGGATTCTAAAGGATTTAACCAAGAGTCTCTCAAGTATTACCATGCTGGTAAACCATCGTGCAAGTACCCATGTGTGGCGCAGGTATACCTGCGCGACCAGGACTTGCGCGCCCACGCAGTACCTGGGCGCCTACCAGGACTTGCGCGCCCCTGCCTTTTTGGGTGCCCTTTTTTCCCATTTCACCCCTCTTAAGCCATTCCACCTCTCCTATTCAAGATTCAGTCTTCAAGACACTCTTCAAATCCATTTATGGAATGATTTCTTGATTTTACTTCCTTATCTGAAAGGAATTCTGTGGAATGTCACTAAAAACATAGTGATTTATAAATCTTTATGTCACTAAAGGTTGAGATTTCATTCATTCAACCTCATCCTTTAAGATTAGAGATCTCATTAACCTGGGCCTCCTTTTTAGGAATAAGCCCCAGTCTTAAATATGGGCGTCCTCTTCAAGAGTAAGCCGCAGTCATAATTATTAACCTGGGCCTCCTTTTCGGGAATAAGCCGCAGTCAGAATTCTTAACTTGTGCCTCCATTTCGAGAATAAGCCCTAGTCTCGAATATGGGCATCCTCTTCAAGAGTAAGGCCCAAGTCCCTTAATTTCTTCAAGTCTCTTAACCTGGGATTCCTTTGCAGGAGTAAGCCCCAATCTTAATTTCTCTTAACCAGTCCTAATTTACCTTTGATATGGGATTCCTTCTTAGGATTAAAACCCAATCGTAAGTCCTCTCCTAATTTGGGCCTCCTTTTCAGGAGTAAGCCCCAAGTTAGAGTATTAAAATCTCCATGAAGCACATATACCTTTATGGACCCTGTTCCTGGATTTCTTCCCTGAATTAAATCCTAATCTTCATTTATCTGGGAAACCATACATATATAAGTCCCACATTATTTCTTATGGTTGCATCTTTTATGGCACAATTGTCTGATTTTTACAAGTACCTCTTGTTTCTCACACCGAGCATGACTCACGTGAGCTTAGAGTGTAAAAGTAATTATGACATCCATCTTTGAGCCATCAATCATAAACATCATACTCCCTTACTCGAACTACGTGGGTTCTGAATCCTTTTCTAAACAAAGGATACGTAGGTAGCCCATCAGCATGTTCGATCCCAACTCTAAAATAATCCATGTCCTTCTGAATGACAATAAACATCAAGTGCCCCACTGAGTGGCTTTAAAACCAGCATGGTCATCATAATGACCAAGAGACTTCTATATAAATTTGTCGAAGGATACCATTGACCAAAAATCTCTAATAAATACAGATGATTCTCTATTGATGAAGAACCTTGAATACATATAAAAGATTCTCTAAATTTCCTACATATTTAATCATTGATTGTCAGATCTGAAGGAAATCTCATTTTATACTTGGTAATGTAATAAGGATTCACGAACATAACTTAAATCTATAAAGAGAGTCCCAAAGTAGATAATAATTACCCTAAAAAAGGTGTGATGAGTCCGACCTCCCATACTCTCGACCAATGCAAATTCCTAAGCCTCACCAGTCCACAACTAATGAGCGCATACCTTTGGAAAGTAGGATCAAATGGATATGGAATCATTGGATGTTTCCGGTTCTATGAAGAAACCCATTAGAAACCGATTGGAATGTTTGAGCCTTCAATCAAGGAGGTCATCCCCAAATTCCGAGGGAAACAAAAAATGGTGAACCCGACGTGAATCCTTAAGCAAGTTAAAATGATATTTTTACCTATTTTGTTAGGCCCATATTTGAAACTCAATGAGAGGGCCAACAAAAACAATCATTGACATATGTTCTCATCCAAAATATGTAGTGGGTGAATTTACCTTGATTATGTATGTTATATCAAACATGCATTATTTTCCAAGATCTTCTGCATTTCCAGAATGTCTGCTCTCATGTTCACACCTGTGAATACTACTGTTGCAAATGCCACAGCTGCTACTCCTACTGGATCATCATCTGCTCTAAGGATGACATCACATACTCAGCATCTTCAACGATGGGTATCAAATGCGCTGGTTAAGGAGTACCGTCAACACGGTACCATCCCAACTCTGGAGGCTACCCGACAAGCCCTCCAAGTGAACAACTCACACCGTTCATCAAAACAACAAAGGTCAGTGATCAAAAAGCAGGCTGTGCTAACCAACGTCTCCAACCGTTTTGGGTCGTTATCCCCGGAAGGCAATCACCATTCATCCCATATTCAGGGGAGGTGAATGAGCATGTCCCCCAGGGACCTAATTCAAATAAGCAGGAGTCCTTCCCGAGGGCTCCCATCAACAATCGCCGCCAGACCCGTGCGGCAGTATGCCCTCAACATGATGAGGGTGTCGACTCCATACATTCGTCTTAGGTTCCTCGAACCCGAGCAGGCCAGACGAATCGCCAGAGGAGAAATCCGGTTAATAGTGAGTAGGTTCTCATATCTTCCATCTCCGGATAAGTCCACCAACCTAACATGGTGGCAAGCAATGAGTGGGAACACACACCTGCCCGTTTTAATTCCGCTGTCCAGCAGACTCGTCTGGAAGCATCACGCCAATCCCGCCAGGCAATTCCAGTGGAGTACTATAGGCAGGAACATACACCTTTTTATACACCATCAGCTATTCAGTAGGCTCGTCTGACTAAATTTGATGGAGCTCGTCAACCACGTTCGGCAAAGTGCAATCAGCAGGCATATACACCTGCTTGTATTAATCAAGCCTACCAACAGTCTCGCTTGGTAGATCACAGAGAAGTTAGTCGGAAAGCTCCGACGACAAACATGAGGCAGACTCAACTCTCTGCCCCCACACTTGAGTACTTTCAGGATTCACTGACAGGAAAATGAGGACAGGAGCAGGCACATACACCTACTCTAAGCACGCAATGGACATATATCCCCGTTCCGGAAGATAAAGTCACCAAGAATATATTATTAATAGTGAAAGAGGAGAAGCAAATCCCTGCTCATATTCTGGACTCTTGCCAGGATATTATAACAGATTCCACAGCATCTCAGGGAAAGACACATAAATCTATCCCTACCAGTGGAGTGACACATCAATAGTTCACTCTGGAATATAAACACACATTTGTTCCAGTCCAAGAGGGTTGTGGGGAATACTCCCCTATATCATACGGACAACCAAGTCAGGCACATACACCTAATTTGAGTGGATATCATCAGCCTAACCTGGCCATATTTCCTGATCAGGCATATAAACCTACTCAGAGCAGCCACTTTTGTCAAAAAGTGGTTTCCAAGGCGAGTAAGAAGGCGTCTAAGAAGAAGATCCGCCCCGCACAGTCAAAAGATCAAGAGCCAACCTGTAACAAGGCCTTGCTCGATGATGGAGTTCTTGAAGCCTTCAGACAATTATCTGTTGGAATCCAAGATTCTAATCCCTCATTTCCCAATAGTGGGAGCATTATTTATGAAGGTCTTCAACAGAAACTTCCTCATGAAGGATTGATTCATGAAAATTCGGTCGATCTCGAGGTTTCATCTTCAAATGAGAGCCACAGGAACCCTCTGTGTGGTCAGAAGACCAAGGAGAAAGAGATCTCATATTTTTCTATAACCCACCATGGTGGTCCTACCCATGATGATGAATTTCTTTGAAAAAGTCCTCTCTATAGTAGTGATGCACATTGCCCGGAAAATGCTCCAGTGGACAATGTAGTGCCGAGAAAGCCCTCTTATCTTGAGGCACTTGAAAATGCGAAACTAGTCATGTCTGATACTTCATTGCTAGCAGGTGAAATACTTTTTCAATCATAAGATAGCCCAGGGTGTAGGTCATTCTCTGAACCACCCCTAAGTCATGCATCTTCTAGTTTGATCAATGATTTCTCTACCAATCTTGTTGAATCCGATGAAGAAACAAGGAAACACCAACTCTGGTCAAATAAGGTATAAGAATCTTCAATTAATGATAAAGAGGAAATGTTGAACAAGAGAAAAGAACTGGAAAAAGGTGAAGTACCAGTCATGTTTTGGCCTCTGGCTGGCTCTCAGTATGACATTCCAAAGATGTTGATGGAAGATGAAATCCATGATATTCGTCTCAACATATGGAAAAAACTTTGTCCGTTGAAGAAGAAAGTATTATCTTATGATGAATATGAAAATCATCTTAAGATAATAGAAGGGTTACAACTTCAGATTTATTTGGCATCTCTATCAGTCTCTCAGTATTCGAAGGCTGAAAAGAAGCAGAGATCCCTTCAATGTTCATTCCTTGGCGTGCTAAGAAGATTGCGTCAGTTAATTGCCAATGCCCCATCTTGTATTCATGTCAGAGGATGGGGTGTTCATGGATCACTACATTTCACCGTGATCTCCAGTCAAAAAAGCCCACCGAAAATGGTCTCATGCAATGTTATTGCCCATGGTTGGCCAAAGTCAATGGGCTTTGTTTGTAATCAAAGGCTTTCCCAAGAACATGCTTCAACTAGTTCCTCTCAAAATCAAGTATATAGAGAAAAAGTTGTTGAATTACTCCTGCATCAAGAAAATGATAATATTGAACAGCGCTCTCGTATGGAGCAAGCACATCATCAAGTGATAAATGTTTCGAAAATCATCCAACGGTCTTTTGAACCAAGCAATAAAAGTGGATACAGGTTAATGCATCCAGCTAATTTCCAGACTAAGGTTTGCAAGATCAGGAGAGCTTTTAAGAAAGTCTCAGACATAGCATGTCAAGAGCCACCCAGCTTGCTAGAATTTGGACTCTTTTAAACCAACCCTCAGAATGAACAAATAGGATTCGAGGAGTTGAGCGGGAATAGCAGGAACCGCCCCAGTGCACCGGACTGGGGACTTTTTCAAATCATCAATCTCCTCCTTAGAGAAAATCGGTCTTTTCTCGATTGGGGAAGAATCCCAAAGAGGAATGAAGAGCCAAATTTTTAGGAGATTCCATCCAAATTTTGGTTCGTCAAGAAGTTCTTAAGGGATCGAATCAACAAAAGGAAATGTCTCATCAAAGACATGGAATAAGACAATATCACAAAAATACTGATAGAAGGGATGCGATGCGTTATGCATCAATCAATGTCATCAATGCTGTTGTTGTTGACCCACCAGACGAGGCTCACTCAGGGGACTCAGATGAAGAGGTTCCTGCTCAAGAAGATGTATGCACTGACACAGATGAAGAGGGTGTGCGTACACAAAATCAAAGTATTACTCAGAACCTAGGTAATCCTTCAAGTAACCCACTTCCCCCTCTCCGAAAAGGATCCATGAAAGGGAGGGTAAATAATCAGGATACATATCCTTCCTCTAGAGAAGTCCAATCGCTCTCACTAGAGAAAAGGTTTGCACAACAGGAGGAAGAAATGAAGGAATTAAGGAGGATGAATGAAGAACTACTTCAGGGTAGTCTTATTCTTAAGCGTGCTGGAGTCATTTAGCCAATTGAATTTGTTGCAGCTACTGAGATGGATCAATAATATCCTCCTCTATCAGTACACCCTCACAGGTCTAATCTTATGGGTCAAGTGCAACAACAGTTTGTAGTGCTACCATCAGTTGCAACACCAACCGCCACAACTTTCTAAGCTCCAGTCATTGCAGCTACCCAAGTCCATGTTCAACCAGATGTTTCTCAAAAGTTAATAACTATCATTGAGTCATTAACAGCCCGGTTAGAAACTTTGTAAGGAAAACATGCACAGGTTCAACCAGAAAAGAAAGTTTACACTGAATGGGTAGATTCAATCTCTCCTCCATCCAGTTTTGGAAACCCTGTATTCCCTATTTTCATTGGATCACGCGACCTTGAACAGCATTTGACACATTACGTGTCTTTTTGTGATCCTATGATGGGAACTCCAGAGCATCAAGAAGCAGTAAAACTTAGATGCTTCATACGGACCTTGCAAGGACCAGCCTTTGTCTGGTATACAAGCTTGCAATCCCAGTCAATTACTAGATGGGAGGATCTTTGCCAAAAAATTCCTTCTTCAGTTCAGCTCAACTTTTCAAAAGAAAACAGTTTTCGATCATACAAACTGTAAGCAAAGAGAGAATGAAAGGGTCTCAGATTTCATTGCTCACTGGAAGGGATTAACATATTCCCTAAGCTTAGCACACCCTTAAGAGGAATTGTTGCCAATCAGTGTGGCAAATCTACATAACGAATTACGCTTGCCATTGATCCCTGTGAAAATACACAGGAGGGTTTCAAGACCTTACTTCAATCACTCAACAGATTGAAGATTCCATTATATAGGCTAAGGCTAAATCTCGTGTAATTACATCAGCTCTAGGAAGAAGAATGGGTAAAGTATAAACTACTACATTTATGCTTAAACAAGCACATGTACCTGTTTCTACATCAAAACCTTCATCTTCTCGAAGGGATCCACCTCTTGAGCACCAAAAACAAATGTCGTTTCGTCCAGATGATCGAAGAGATCAAAGAAGAAAACAATTTGAGTATTTTAAGAGCAAAACATACTCTTTCTGAAATGAACAAGTTCCTGGTTACTTCATTTCGGCTCTGGAAAATAATCTGGTTCAATTGAAAAGGCCTAAGAGGCCAAACAGGGAAGGAGATGAAGACTGTCCCAATTATTTTCCTTTTCATCAAATGTTGGGGTATCCCATCCAGGAGTGTTTTTTCTTCAAAGACCTCCTGGAAAAGATGGTTGACTCAGGACAAGTCAAACTGAAAGGTTCTTCAGCTCAGGTAGCATGTGTTACTACTACAGTTTTAGAGGAGGAAGGTGAATGACAAGAAGTTAAAAGAAAAAATGCACAAAAGTATGATGATTGGATGGTCAAAAAGACAATCAACCGAACTCATGCTATTTTGTGAACACAATTAAAGAAACCGATTGTGTCTTCTGCCCTGAATGTTGTGGAAAACCCCACTTCATCAGAGGGAAAGTCCTCAAAGAAATGACATGATTCAAAGAAAGAAAAATAATCAGAAGAAGATGATTATGTGTCAAAGACTATGTTGTATTTTACTCTGGAAGACTTCATGCCATCTACTTCAAAGCCACGGGCACCACCCAACCAAATGGTACAGCCTAAACAGGCTAATCAGGTAGAGTCTTCATCAGAAAAAGAGTTAATCATTGGTTCTGTTAATATGATTCAATTAATTGATCCATATGCCAGTCGCAATTTCAATTTCGATGAGCCTGAATTCCCTGTATCAAACAGGGGAATCAGACGAAGTTCCAGAGGCTCAGAATACAGGGGAAGACGTGGATCTTTCAGAAACCACTATTCCAATTCTTCCCCTGCTAGAACTGTGTACACAGCAGAAACTCGTGGTAGAGCCCTTCAGCGAGCTCAGCAAGAACAGGAAAGTTATTCTACCAATAGAAAATTCAGTCCTAACACAGTTATTTTGGAAGACCAGTTGAAGGTTCCATATTCTTCTTCTCAGCAAGTAAATCTATTTAATCAGTCTAATCTTCCAAAACCAGGAATATTGCCAACTCCTATCCCAATACAAGATGCATTAACTTCCAAACCATCTAATTCCAAGATACCTACTAAACCACATATTCCTGTTGAGAAACACAGACCTCTGGATCAAAAGTATGATATATTGAAACACTTGGACCATGTACTAGCCATGTTATCCATTCTGGATGCTTTGAATCTGTCAAAAGATCTTTGGTAAGCACTCATCAAGTCTTTGTCAAGTCCTCAAAAGTTTGAAAATGAAATTGCTGCAGCTGAAGTCTATCACATAGGGAAAAATCCTACAGAATTCCATGCAATAATATCTTTTACTGATGAAGATGAAGATGATGTTGTGCATGGGAATATTAGACCTTTGTACTTATCAAGCAAGGTCAATGGCGTAGACGTCAGAAGAACTTTCATTGACAATGGTTTATGAGTCAACCTCATGCCCATTCGTACACTTCATTGATTGGGCATCACAGAATCTGATTTATCTCCTTCTACCATGATATTATTAGGATATGATAAAAATGAACAAGAACCATAGGGTGAAGTTACACTCAGAACTCAGTTTGGAGATCTTGTATCCAATTTGGATTTCATGGTTGTTGATCAAGACTCAGCTTTCAACATCTTGCTTGGAAGACCCTGGCTACATCAACATGCGACTATCCCTTCATCATACCATCAATGTCTCAAATATTGTTTTGATGGTCAATTTGGGACATTTTATGGTGATAAGGCCCCGTTCAAGACATCTGAGTCTCAATACATTGAGGCATAATTCTATCACATAAAAGGAAGGTAGAAATCCACAACAAAGGAGATTACCAAGGTTAATGCTCTATATGGTTTGGAGAAGATTCCAGTAAATCCATTTACACATGTGAGTATAGATTATGTGTTTCCTATCAGTCAACTTTACAAAATAGACCCAAATCAAAATACGTTTATGGAAACATCCATAATGTCAATTACGGAAATCGAGCCAGACAACATGGGAGAAATTGGTAACCCACCAAGCAGTGATGAAAACACAAATGGTGACGTCTTCATTTCATCTGATGAAATCCAAAATGTCTATACTTATCCAATTAGGCTAGAAGAAGCTATAACAACATTGGGGGTGAACCATGATGTCGATTCTCAATCTATCATCTCCTCTTTATTACCCAAAGAAGACCCTTCATCATCAATCAGGTCAGAAATGGAAGCTTCTTCTTCAAGATGTGCAAATTTTGACATCTCTTCTGATCATGAAAATTCTTCTTTATCATCTACTATGCAATTAGAAATGGAAGAAATAACACATGATGAATAAGAAAAGGAAGATCTCAAAGATTCTTTTCCAGCATTTGAAGAGGGTATCTCTACCACTGTGGATGAACTCAGAGAAATAAATCTGGGTACAAAAGAAGATCCACGCCCCACTTTAATCAGTGCAGCCATGACTCTTGAAGAGAAAGAGATGTATATTTATTTTTTAATGAGAAATAGAGATATGTTTTCTTGGAACTATACAGAAATGACTGGGCTTGATTCTGATGTTGCTACTCATCATTTGGGTTTACCAGAAGAACATCGAGGATTTAAGCAAGCCATGAGAGGAACACACCCAACTTATGCTTCCAAAATTGAGGTTGAAGTGGATAAGCTTATCAAATCTAAATTCATCAGAGAATTTCAATATCCCAAGTGGTTGGATAATATTGTCCCTGTAAATAATAAGAATGGACAAATTAGAGTTTGCATCGATTTCAGATATCTTAATTGTCATTGTCCTAAGGATGATTTCCCAGTTCCGATTACAGAACTTTTAATTGATGCAAAACATGGCTATGAAACACTTTCCTTCATGGATGGATATTCTTGATATAATCAAACCTGAATGGACTCAGAAGACGAGAAATCCACAGCATTCAGAGCCCCTTAGGGTGTGTTTGGCTACCGGGTAATGCCCTTTGGCTTAAAGAATGCAGTTGCAACATATCAGTGTGCCATGCATCGTATCTTCAAACCCTTCTTAGGGAAGTTTGTTGAATGCTATGTAGACAATTTGGTGGTTAAATCCAACCAACTTTATAATAACTTGGCTGATTTGGAAGTCATATTCCACAAACTTCGACAACATAATTTGAAGATGAACCCCTTAAAATGTGCTTTTGGGGTAACCTCAGGAAAATTTCTCGGCTTTGTTGTACTCCATCGTGGTATTGAAGTCGATCCTGAGAAGACCAAGTCAATCCTTGGTATGTCACCTCCTCTAAATTTGAAATAATTAAGAGGAATTCAAGGACACTTAGCCTATATTCGGCATTTCATCGCCAAATTGGCAGGAAAAAGTTTACCCTTCACCAAATTGATGAAGAAGGGAGTCACTTACCAGTGGATTGAAGAATGTCAAGAAGCATTAGATATTCTCAAGAAATACCTCTTGAGTCCACTGGTAGTCATTCCACCTGTTGAAGGAAGACCACTTATCCTCTACGTGACATCTCTAGAGTGATCATTGGGTTCCTTTCTTGCTCAAAAGAATGATGTTGGGAATGAAAACAGCCTCTACTATCTCAGCCGAACTATTCTTGAAGTAGAAACCCGGTATTCAAGTATTGAGAAGTGCTGACTGGAATTAATCTTTGAAGTTCAGAAGTTGAGACACTACTTGCAACATCACAAGGTCCAATTGGTATCTCGCAATAACCCACTCAAATTCATCCTTAGTCGTCCAATGCTTACAGGACGTCTGGCAAGGTGGGCAGTTATTTTGCAGCAATTCGACATTCAGTATGTGTCTCAAAAGGCGATAAAGGGCCAAGCTCTGGCTGATTTTCTGGCTGAACACCCTTCAGTGGAAGACACATCTTCAGATATTGAACTCCCTGATGAGGAAGTCTTCTCTATTAAAGAAAATCCTTAGGCATGGGAAATGTATTTTGATGGTGATTCTAGAAGTCCAACATGGAGGAAAATAGAAAATCATAAATTCAACAAAGTTGGCTTTGGAATTGTGTTCATTTCTCCAGAAAAGGCAGTGTTACCTTCTTCATTCTTATTGTGGGAAGGTGGTACCAATAATGAAGCAGAATACCAAGCTCTCATCGCAGGCTTGGAATTAGCACTTCAAGAACAAGTGAATCCCTTAAAGGTGAAAGTTGATTCATACCTGGTAATCAAACAATTCAATGGGGATTATGAAATCAGAAAAGAAGAACTAATCCCTTTGTATGACTACATCAGAGAGTTAATGGAGGAATTCCCTTCGGAACCGATATTTTCTTATGTCCCAAGATCACAAAATTCTCAAGCTGATGCACTAGCAAATATAGTCATAACTCTAGTAGATCCAAATCGGGATGAGACAACTATCTGTATTTCCCACTATCATGCAATTTCACCTTATGTTCGAATTAGAACAGAGGAAATTAATGAAATTAGTCCCATTCCTGAACTGTATGGTCATACTATAGGATGGATGTCACCTATCAGAGAATACCTTCAAATTGGAACACTTCCACCTGATAGAGCTGAGAAAGAACAAATCCGGTGATGTGTGGTCAATTTTACTCTTTATGATAGCCCAGATCACCTAGAGAAAATTCTATACAAACGTGGTTTTGATGGAGTTCTCTTCAGATACGTTAATGGTGAAGAGAAAATGGCTGTCATGAAAGAAGTGCATGTGGGTGTCTGTGGTGCCCACCAGTCTGGACATAGACTGTCTGATCAGATTCAAAGGGTTGGATGCTTTTGGCCTTCAATGATACAAGATTGTGTTGATTTCACAAAAAAATGTCATTCATGCCAAGTACATTCCAAATTCATTCATCAACCTCCAAAGTTGCTTCATACAGCTAAATACTCATGTCCATTTTCCACATAGGGAATGAATGTGGTGGGACCTTACCCTTCGGCTACAACCAAGCAGTTTAAGTACATTCTTATTGCTACTAACTTCTTTTCCAAATGGGCAGAGGCAATACCTCTTAAGGAAGTCAGTTCTAAATGCGTTGTTAGCTTCATCAAGTCTAACATCATTACCAGATTTGGTGTCCCTCATACCATATTGACGGACAATGGAACCAACTTCTGTTCATCCTAGGTGAATAAGTTATATCAAGAATACAACATCAAATCCAACCATTCGTCTCGGTATCACGTAGTGGCCAATGTCCAGATAGAAGCCTTCAACAAGACTCTTTCAAATATACTATAAAAGATGGTTGATAAAGATAAGAAGTCATGGCCTGATAAAATCTTTCATGCTTTATGGGCTTAACAGACTACCACCCACACTGTAACTCGATGAACTCCATATTCAGTCGTATATGGAATGGAAGCCGTCTTACCCATTGAAGTTCAATTACCTTAACTTAGAGTTTCTATTTGTGATCAATCATCTACATATGAACAATCTCAAAAGAGATTGAATGAATTGAAATGGTTAGATGAGAAAAGATTTTGCACTTTACACCACTTGGAAGTCTACGAGAATCGAAATTCATGAGCTTTTAACAAAAAAGTTTGTTTTCGTTCTTTCACTTAGGTAGAATTGGTATTAGTTCTCAGAACTCCAATGATACCAGGAAAGAAACCTCCCAATCATGAGCCAAAATGGGAAGGACCTTACTCAATACTTAGGGTCTGCTCCAATGGAGCTTATTCTTTAATCTCAATGGATGGAGAACTCATCACTACTCCAACCAATGCCAAATTTTTGAAGAAGTATTTTGTATAAACAAAAAATATATTATCAATGGTCCGGTATGACCTTAAACTGCACCACCATCAAGCAAGACATTAAATTGCATCATCAACAGTCCATGAATATGACCCTAAACTATTTCCACATACGTCCAACATGACGTTAAACTGTGTCCCCTTCATCGTCCTTACTATATGACATTAAACAATACAACAACAATCCATGCATATGACCTTAAACTATTTTTATTACTTTCATCTCACATTATGTTAAACTGTGACGTCCTAACTACATGACGCTAAACTGTACAGAAGTCCCTTACGTCCAGAAAGACGTTAAACTGCATCGTCCACGGTCCATGCATATGACTTTAAACTATTATCACTTTCATACAACATGACGTTAAACTGTGAAAAAGTCCCTAATTTGTCCTCACCGCATGACATTAAACTGCACAGTCCCCCTTCCGTCCAGCATGACGTTAAACTCCACCATCCACGGTCCAAGCATATGACTTTAAACTATTCGCGCTTACAAACAACATGACGTTAAATAGTGTCATCTTTTTGTCCAAAATGACATTAAACTGTATAGTCCCCATCGTCCTAACAACATGATGCTAAACTGTAAAGAAAATCCTTTAATATGTCCTACATGAAATTAAACTGTACTTTGTCCCTACTACATGACACGAAACTGTGCAGCACCAATAGTCCTAACTGAAATACTTTAAACTGCATAGTCCCTTTATATGTCCTACATGAAATTAAACTATGCATCGTTAAGGTTGTTGTTACCTCTTGTTTCTCACACCGATTATGACCCACGTGAGATTAGAGCAAAATTCAACCATAACACTATCTCTGGGATACTAAACATGTGTAAGTCCCAACACCTTTTTTTTATTTCGTTGTCCCCAAGAATAACTTGATCATTAATTCATTCTTTAATTGAACTACGCGGACATTGATCCTTGCCTTCCAGGCTGGGTATGTAGGCAACCTCCCATGGTTCAAGACAAAAACCAATCTCTTCACATCAGTTCACCTCTATCTCATACGATGTTAATTCGTGAAACTACCCCTAGAATCAATACCATTACATTGGTTCACTTTCGTCCTTGTTATACGATGTTAAACTATACAACACTTTTGTCTAGTATGACAATAAACTACAATATTATTTGATACCCTCACCTGAGAGGGAACCATTATTTACATTGATTTTTTAATCATGTTTCATTTCAAAGACTACGTGCATACATGGAAATGCCCAAACCTTTTATCTTGGGTTAAACCATCATTGTACTAAAGTACCCTTTCACCCTTCACATGTACGAACCAAATTTGTATAGAGGGTATTTCTAGAACTACGTAGGATTGATTCCCATCCTTATGGGATACGTAGGAACGTTCGAGTGTCCCTCGAATCCATCCCCATGTCTTTGGGCCTAACCCCAAATTCCACTTTCATTCCCTTGGCTGAAAAGTCCCCATGAAAACACACACTATGTATTTCTTATAATGGTCCAAGCTCTATGACTCTAAACTAAGATCTCAAATCCTTTAGTCCCACATGACGTTAAACTGTAATTTATGAACTATGTAGGGCTTGATTCCCATCCTTATGGGATACGTAGTGAAGTCCAATATTTTAATTCAGGACCCAACCACAACATGATTATGGTTAGCATTGATCTGTGTATCTTTATATAAATTGGACAATACCCATCTTTATGTGTCATAATCCTAACCTTAAATATTTTCAGATCTTCATAACCCTTTTCTTGACTTTTAATAACAAAAATGTCAAATTTATGAGAGTTATTTTACCTAGCTATGCAGTACATGCCCTTAGGCAGCCTTGCATAAACCGTCTACATAACAGACTTGTCAACCAAAAGATACTATTATTTGACTATGAAGCCAATGCCCTTAGGTGGCCCTGCATAATTCAACCCCCTAACGGGTTTGTCAGATATTGGTAACTTCATTCTTGGGAATAAAGCCTCTTTTGTCATTATTGGTCTTAAATGACAGTATGTAGGGATCCACAAAAATAGAAATCCTTAACATATTTGTCCCATATACTTTTTCATGATCTGAAAGTATTCAAGTCTATGGTTTATATTCTCCTTCCCTACGTTTGGGTCAGACCTTCATAGAAGTGATATCCATCCAGTTCTTCGATAATCTTGTTTGGAAATATCTTCTCCATATTCAAGTACCTCTTTCCATATAGCAAAATCGATACTTTGGAAAATTTGAATCTCCATAAACATTCACTGGCTTTTAGCAGTAGAAAGGTAAATTTCTGAGAGTTCTTTTTCCTGACTATGCAGCACGTGCCCTTAGGCGGCCTTGCATAAACAGTCCACATAACAAACTTGTCAGCCAAAAGATACTATCATTTGACTATGAAGCCAATTCCCTTAGGTGTCCCTTCATAATTCAACCTCCTAATGGGTTTGTTAAATAATGGCAACTTCATTATTGGGAAACACTACTTCTAATTCCTTTTAGCTATTTTTCATATCATTCCTCAGATTCAAATATTCTTAAGTCATAGTTTACTTATTTTTTCCCTCATACTTGAGTATGGTAATATGTTTTCAAATAAATTGTTAAATAATTGAGTCAATTCTAATTCATTCGGTCAAAGCTATTTCGACCTTAAACATTAGCCTCTTTATGTCCAACGTGCATGACTTTAAACTACCCACAAAAGAAAAGGGAACTCTGAATAAAAGTCAAGTTCCAACTCACTAAACAAACATTTTTTATGATTTAGGTAATATTGAGAAATTAAGAGTTTCAAAGTTTGTAGGGTTATTTATATTAATCCTAGTAAAAATCAAACTACGCATACTAGGCCCATTGGATTATGTAAAATTTAAAGCAGGTAGCAAAAGAATGAAAGTACAAATTATTGAAGATGAAAGTGTTTTTCATTGATACACAGGAGATAGAAGGACATCCACAGACTGGAGTCTCTTCCCTTTTTCAGGAATTACAAAAGGCTTTCAACATAACTCTTCATTTGATTTACGAAATTCCTAGCTTCATCAAAAACCACCTGGAATTCATTTATTCAACTGGATACAATAAGAGATGCAGTGATACCATCTCTTCTTGGAATAATTGAAAAAGGATGTTCTTGAGTGCGGTTTGAGAAAATTTTCTGCTGATCAAATAGTGACCCTGTTTCTGTCCAAGAGACTTGGAAGATGGATACATGGATTTGAGAATAGAGCATTAGAAGTAAAGATCCATTTAGAGAGAGTAATCTTTTCAGATATTTCTCTAATGACATGTTTGTCTTCTCTCCACCAATCGGTAGTGGAAAAAATTTCTTCCCATGAGTTTACCATTTTCATATCTACAAAGGAAATAACATGGAGGAAAAATTGAAAGTTCACACCAATGTTGTTGCTCTTAATGAACAACATAACTGAAATAAAGGAGTACCAGTGCAGCTGCATTTCAGGCGTATAGTTCTTTACATCTTGAACATTGACTCCTTGAAGATGACCATGACCATACAGGGAAAGGTAGATTCTCTGTGGGAAATTAAGATGATATTTCTTCAAATACTTATCCAAATATGGGAGAGTGTTGTCGCAGATATCATAGTAATAATGGCCAACAATGTTCATCATGTCATCAATCCGCTTGCTAGCCAGTTCATCAACCGTTCCGATTCTCTTGAGAGCCATTGAATCTGCACAAAAGTTTAATAAACTAACTCTTAAATGGGTTTATTTTTCATAAAATTTCTGAAGGAATTCAGAAAAATGGCTAAGGCATTAAGGTGCGCAAGTCTTAAACTTGGAGCGCAAGTATGGATGTGCCGTTAAAGTATTAGGCGTGCAAGTATCACCGCGTAGGACCAGATGCAATGACAGCAGCGCGACATCAAGGAAACAACAGGAAATAGAGCAACTTGCGTGGAAAATGCAACTTGCGCGGCGAGAGCTCGAAAGTTTCAAATCCATATGCTTTGTATGGAAGTGAGGCCCTCTATTTATAGACAAGGCCATGACCATGCACGTCATACCCTGTTCAATCAAAGGTCATACCCCTACACGCCAGACCCTGCGCGACCGAAGTTCATTTGCGCGCCCTACCCTATGCGCCCCAATTTCCTTTTGATTCTCGATTTCCTCAGAGTGAAATCGTCATTTCTTTTGGATCCAACTTTGATGGGGGAATTTTTTTGATGCTCCTTTCATCATAAAATCTAAAGATTAGAAAAGGGGATTATCTTAACTCAAAGTGATTCAAGCTTTGGAAAAATATCAAAAATTGAAAAAGGAAGTAATAAGAAGAATGTTGCATAAAGGTCGCGCAAGTTCTACTATGGCCACACAAGTACACTTGCGTGCCGCAATGGTTGCGCAAGTATAGTTGCACGCCCTAAGTGATAACCATCCAGGGTCTTCTCCAGCCTATAAATAGACCCTGTGGGCCCCCCATTTCGGAAGGAATTTTTCCAGAAACTCAGATTTGAGCTCTCGGCTCCCTAGTCTCTTCTCAAAGCTTCCAAAACATTTCTAAGGTAATTTCTTACCTAGAACGAAAGATCTAAAGAGGGGGAGGAAATCCTAAGTGTTGAAACTCATCAACACTTGCGCGCCTGAGTGGCCATCCCTTATGGGAAATGGCCACACTTGTGCGCCACCAAACTCCTTCAATAGAACTTGCGCGCCACTCTTGTGGAAGAACCTCAGGAGGATTATAAAGGCTTTAACCAAGCGTCTCTCAAGTATTAGCTTGCTGGTAAACCGTCGCGCAAGTACCCATGTGTCACGTAAGTATACCTGTGTGACAAGGACTTGCGCGCCCATGCAGTACCTGTGCGCCTGCCAGGACTTACGCGCCCCTTCCATTTTGGGTTCCCGTCTTTCCCATTTCACCCCTCTTAAGCTATTCCACCTCTCCTATTCAAGATTCAGTCTTCAAGACACTCTTCAAAGCCATTTATGGCATGATTTATTGATTTAAAGTCCTTATCCGAAAGGAATTCTGTGGAATATCTCTCAAAACATAGTGATTTACACATCTTTATGTCACTAAAGATTGAGATTTAATTCATTCATCCTCATCCTTTAAGATGAGAGATCTCATTAACCTAGGACTCATTTTCAGGAATAATCTCCAATCTCAAATATGGGAATCCTCTTCAGGAGTAATCACCAGTCAAAATTCTTAACCTGGGCCTCCTTTTTAGGAATAATCCCATGTCATAATTCTTAATCTGGGCCTCCTTTTTGGGAATAAGCCCCAGTCTCAAATATGGGAATCCTCTTCAGGAGTAAGGACCATGTACCTTAATTTTTTCAAGTCTCTTAACCTGGGCCTCCTTTTCAGGAGTAAGGCCCAGTCTTAATTTCTCTTAACCTGTCCTAATTTACCTTTGATCTGGGATTCCTTCTCAGGAGTAAAACCCAATCATAAGTCCTCTCCTAATTTGGGCCTCCTTTTCAAGAGTAATCCCCAAGTTAGAGTATTCCAATCTCCATGAAGCACATATACCTTTATGGACCCTTTTCCTGGATTTCGTCCATGAATTAAATCCTAATATTCATTTATCTGAACAGTCATACATACATAAGTCCCACATTATTTCTAATGGTTGAATCTTTCATGGCACAATTGTCTGATTTTTAATAATACCTCTTGTTTCTCACACCGAGCATGACTCACATGAGCTTAGAGTGTAAAAGTAATTATGACATCCTTCTTTGAGCCATCAATCATAAACATCATACTCCCTTACTCGAACTACATGGGTTCTGATTCATTTTCTAAACAAAGTATATGTAGGTAGCCCATCAGCAGGTTCGATCCCAAATCTGAAATAATCCATGTCCTTCTGAATGACAATAAACTTCACGTGCCCCACTGAGTGTCTATAAAACCATCATGGTCATCATAATGTCCAAGAGACTTCTATATAAATTTGTTGAAGGATACCATTGACCAAGAATCTCAAATAAATACAGATGATTCTCTATTGATGAAGAACCTCGAATAAATATAAAAGATTCTCTAAATTTCCTACATATTTAGTCATTGATTGTCAGATCTGAAGGAAATCCCATTTTATACTTTGTAATTTAATAAGGATTCATGAACATAACTTAAATCTATAATGAGAGTCCCAGAGTAGACAATAATTCCACTCAAAAAGGTGTGATGAGTTCGACCTCCCATCCTCTCGACCAATGCAAATTCCTCAGCCTCATCAGTCCACAACAAATGAGCACCTACCTTTGGAAAGTAGGATCAAATGGATATGGAATCATTGGATGTTTCTGGTTATACTAACATACCCGTTAGAAACCGATTGGAATGTTTTAACCTTCAATCAAGGTGGTCATCCCTAAATTCCGAGGGAAATACCTTCCCACTATAACATATAAATGAAATATCACTATGGATAGATCCTGTATTCTTCTGATATAATTCAATCAATGCATTCTGTAGAGTGACTACCATTACATATTTAACCTTTATATAATCCCCATGTACCTAGATTTTTATTTTTACTGCATCAAACTCCCTATCTGATATGGTAAAGGGGAATAACATCTATAAAAAAATTTTCATTTTTAAAAAATTATAATTTAATAACCTAATTAAGTTAAATTACACTATAATATGATAAAATTACATTTATATGTGTATCAAATACTTCATTTTTTCATGATTCAGGTAGATTCATCTGATCAGTATAGTTAATCAGAATGGTAACTAACTCCACTGATATTTGTACTATAATGTGTATAAATAATCATATGACATCATATATAGGGACCATATAATAGTTAAATAGAACAACTATCTTTAATAATTTTAGATTCCAGACATTCAAACTATTTCTATTTCTTTATGTAGTAACATTGTTTTCATAATTTATGAAAAAACATTTGGTTGTATAAAAAGTGAAATAAATTTATTCAAAATAAAAATTTTACTTATAAATTTGAACCTATAATATCCTCATGAAAAAATATGAGTGACAACCTTTTATTCCATTATTGAGCCTGTTGAATGGAGAGATGTTGTTTTATATGTTGAGAGTCGACATGGATTAATGAAAAGATTCATCCTTGGAATTATTATAATTTGATCAAATAATATTAGCTTCAAAACAAATAGTCGAAACAAAAATCATGTATAATAAATTGAAATGAAAATAGATTCATAGTTCAGATAAAAAAAATAATACATAGCTATGATGATTAATGATTACACATTTGAAATAAGTGGTTGATAAATTAATGGATCACTGTACATATAATCGTATTTTCTAAAAATCATGTCATTTTTCTACTCCATCATTACTTTATATACAACATTCTCACTTTAAAGACTTATATATTCAATATCATGATGAAAAAATATGTTTTTTCATTATCTTGATGGGATTCAATGTCATAGGTCAAATCTTCAACTACATTACCCATATCATATAAGTGTCATTATTTTACATGAATAAATATACGCCTCACTTCAACCAATAAATTTTCAACATATCATTCCATTTTCTCATAAAATGATAAGATATACATATCATGTACTTTAGGGTCACTAAAATCCATAATGTGAGAATGGTTTACATAAGTAAATTACATAAAATCTCATTTAATACCACTTGTAATATCAACAGAATATATTTTGAATAAATCAACTAAAATATTCATATGGTAGTTTAATTTTATGAAATCGGTCAACATTCTATAGTATCTCAATTTGGAAACCTTAAATATACCTCTATTTTATGTTTTCAATCCCACTTCCTAATCAACTGTACATGATTTAGTTCAATTATCATTTTAAGAATTGAACTTTCTATCCTGTTTTAGAAGAGCATGACCATGAAACCTCAAATATTCTGAAAAATAAACCCATGTATCATTATTCATGATCTCAAAAAATAAATATAAATTATTATATTTAAAAATAATTTTTCATCCTAATATTAATATTGATAGTAATTTTTATAAACTTACACCATTTGCAAACCATCATATAAGATCTTTATTAACAGCCTTGGTTATATCTTTCCCATTTAATTTCCATGCTTTCATTCATATCTTTGTTTTTTTATTCAATCACATAAATAAATTAATTCGAACATCCTTTATTCATATGGTCATATTTATGTGCTTGTAATGATTTATTTTCTTTATGTGTAACATTTGAGGTCCTCCCAACTAATTGTCCAATAAGAGGAAATTTTTTTGATTTCTCATGTAGTTGAGATTGAGTCGATGTATTCTCAACATGTACAACATGATGTAATCTTATCTCAATATACTTAAAGTCACTAGCACAAATGTTAAGAAACTACTCTTACAAATAACATTAAAAATATATCCATCTTATCAAGCTTTATTTTTCACGTACGATTTCTATTGACCAAGATATATATGAAAAAATAAATAAATAATTATTTTTTAGTTAATTAATTTACAATAATTGTTTAAATAATATAAAAACCTATAAATAAAGTACATCTCAATTGGATAATCCATATATAATGTATGGGGCCTCTGCAATTATTTTCCTCATCCAAATTTACAGTTAAATGCCTCATGAAATTTAAAAAATATTAGTGGAATATCATTTATATTTCACAAAATGACAATAAAAAATCACATCAGGTATGTTGATCTTGGATAGTTTTAGAGTTTTCTCAAATATTTGTGTGAAAAATGTGAAAAATTATATTAAAAGATTAGTAACCTTTTCAGCTAATAATGTACACCATGCCAATGATAGTAACTAGTGAAAAAATTTGCGAATCATGGATTTTCAATCCATTTATCCTAAAACTCTTTATATAAACACACCATATAATGATACTTGAATACCCATATGATACCTTCACATGTTTAAAAGTTAGATGTAATGTATAATTATCCATATTTTCATCATAAAAATTGATGGATAAACATTCTATTATCATCTGGATAGAGATCATGCTTTCTATTCATCATTTATAAGTCATTCCAAGCATTGAGATGGTTGTTAGATTTTCTATTCTCAATAAGAAATGTGAATATATAATGGTCACAAACATTATTATTAATATTAATACCATCAACATTATGTTGTATAAAATTAAATTCACAACATATAATTTTGAAGAATATAATTTTTTTCTTCCATTGTTCTGTTACTATTTCACTTGATGATGCACTTCAAAATAATTTCAAACTATTATTCAAATGATTCATGTTCCAATATTTATTTTCAATATTTTCAAATTGTGAAAATATTTTAGAACTTTTCAATAACATTGTATGTGGTCTATGATCAATAGAACCATTAAATTTTGACTTAATCATCCAAAATATTTGAGACGCATTGAGAATTTATCAATGAAACAAGAAGCATAATTTTTTACAGTAAGGTAGTAGTTCAAGGTAAAAATCAATGTTATAAATGGGAAAATACAATCATGTCTATGTGATCCAACATGATATGTTCCCAGGTTGATATAATCCACTAATGATCCACATTATTGAAACATAAATTTTGAACATTGTTATAGAATATGCATCATATATCTCAACATGGTTTCCCTATAACTACTAAAATTCTTAAATTATATGGTATAATTATAGATCAATATCATAAATTGATATATTTTTATAGGAATAATCATCAAAATAATAAATCTTTTTTTCAAACACATCCATTGAGGGAGATTATAAGGGATCAAAACAACAAGGAAAATCCCATAACTAGTGCTTAATATCCCAAATGGGTTGAATCCATCATCAACCAATCCCAATCACACATAACTATGATCAGATGAGAAATATAGATGTATGAAATCAAATTTCATTTGTGAATGTGATTATCTTGGATGTTTTATTAACCCACCATTTTTTATGTATATAATTCCACTTCATGTGATTAGTGGGTTTTTATGAGATAAACCATCATTATAATCAAGGCTTTAAAGGGGTCTAACGAACAACCATTGGAAGTGTGTTAATTTTCTTCTTCGTAGTTATAGTTTTGGGATTCATAATTTTAATATCACAAATTTAATTCCATCAAGATGAACTTTTTTTAATATGGTCTTCTTGAATCCACTCTGTAATGAAGCAAACAATCATGGGGATGGGCATGCATTTTTGTATAATTCAGACCAAGAATGTTAAAAAATATTTAATTTCCAAAAAATACTTTGGGATAATAGCTTATGTAAATGAATAAAATAAAAATGTCAATACCATGGACATCATCTTATTTGTAATTCCGCAAATTCATTTGATATAATACAATTTTAGTAGGAAATAATGTTTTAAATATTCCAAGAATCAAACATACATCTCTTGATTTACATCACCTACAAAATAAAGATACAAATTTTTCTTCTCATTTAAGTTATCTATTATATTTAGTATCCACAAAATTAAGATGGGATTTAATGATATGTTACAATCTACAACTATTTTTTCTATATTCCCAAAAACATAAATTGTCAAGTTACTACTTGTAGTACCCTAAAATGGTTGTTATAATATAATTTTATGTTTATTTTTTTGTATTTCAATTCCCAAAGCATCATTACAAGTTTTTTCTTTTCATTTTCCATTGTTGACGAATTTGGTAGCTCATTCTATTGATTGAAATTTGTGTTCAAACATTCTATAACATTGCATTTTCCATGCCAGGTCCCACAAAAATATTGAGTAGGGAATTTCTTCAACATAAGGTATTCATAAACATCATCTCTTTTCAACCATATTCTAAATTTACACTAAGGTCATGGAAATATCATTTTCCAATCAATAGATCAATTGGAAATTAAAAAATATAAAAACACTTCCAAACTATTAACATACTGAGGTGTGTTCCTTAGTATTTTGATCCATCTATTATTCATATTTATCACAATGTTCCTACACATTACATGGTAAAAAAATCAATAATAGAATAAAAAAATATAACCATTAAACATTATTGTATAATATATAGGATCAAATATATTAGAAATGATCAATCAAAGATATATCAAAACCAATTGATCTATTATCCATGAAGAAACAAAATAACACATCACTCACAAATAAATACATTTAAAAATATTTATTACAAATAATTATATTCACCTAAACCATAAATAAATTACTCAACTAAAATTGAATTCATATTATCATTATTATCAAAAAATAAAAAATACAAAAAGAAATAAAAATATTAATACATCCAGAAATATAAAACATCATAAAACATCAAGGGGATATAATCTAAACATTTCACTTACCTGATAGCCAAACACATATCCTCTGACCTGGGTAGCTAATATTGGGAAGGAAAAATATCATAACATGTCTAGATTTAAGATATATTTAAATTAAAAAGAATTTAAAATTAAGACCTAATTGTTGTTAAATATTTGGAATCATTATCAATATTAAACTCAAAGAACCATTGATAATTCTCCATAAGGACCATTATCAATAACTAAAAATTATTCTTAATCCATCATCTAGTATAATTAAATGGATACATTTTAGAACACCCATGAATATTAACTTCCAACTAAATTCCTTCAATTTCATCTTATTACCACCATTACATCATCGATATCATCTTACAGTTCATGTCACCACATTCCTTTCACAACATCATTGTCTAATATAACATTCCATAATATTCAAACATTATTCCCATAATTATTATCACAAATACTCATAAAAAAAACATTTTTATTATATTACTGAACATCTAATATTGATTATCTCCATTATAAATAAAGGGAAAACAATTCCTTTTTCTAATTGGTAAGTTCCCCATATAAAAAGTGACAAAAGTGAAGAGAGTTAGAATTTTGGCATATCATCATGTGGATTTTGTGTGAAGCGAAGGCAATTTAGCACTACACTGTGTAAGATCCTATGTAATTATTGATAATATTCAAGTCAAATTATGTATAATATGTCACATCACCATTGTTGTTGTTAGAAAATCATCATGTTTCTTTAGCATACCTCCATAAACGCAAAGCAATTTTTCTATGTCACATTTGATGAAAATATTAAATATATAAGTAAAAAAAATAAAATATATACCACATAACAAAAAAATTTGGTAATAATATAATTTGACATAATTTTTCAAATTAAATTATAATCATTTTACATGTTATTCAATAAAATAATACCACATTAATTCAAATCAATACAATATAATCAATCTCAAAAATTAAGAATTCCTGAAACCTTTATATCTTATTAATAATTGTTTCTCGATTAAGAAATTATTATTTTTTATATAATATTTTGTTATTTACTTAACAGATCATAAAAATACAACATATCATTAATTTACTCCCATATATGAAATGAATTAATCAGAGACAATAATAATATGCATGCTAAATAATATTCATTACATTATAAAATTACTCTCATACTTATAATAAATTTGTAATTTAATATAATAAATTCAACACCACAAATATACCATGTTTTTTATATAACCTATTAAAACTAAAAAATTTATTTTTATTAAAATACATATTAACCTTTTAAAAACTTATTCATGTATAAAAATTAATTAAAAACCCATTAATATAAAAACAAATGAAAATTATCATTTAAACATTAATTTTTTTAACAATATATGAAACTATTATTTATATATGTCTGTATTACACACCCATTAAAATCATGTAGTACTCAAAAATTAGACACCATATATGAAAGTAGATAGATATCAAAGAAGGAAATGGTTATCAATAAATAAAATATTGAATTATAAAATCTTTATGATTTTCTGTTATAGAGGATACAACTTTTAAATAAAGAACATGATATTGATAATGGAAAAAAATTAATAAAATACATTTTAAAATCCACAAAACTCATGGCCTATAGTAAAACAGTCCAACCAACACTTCATTTTGTAGTTATAATCAAAATTTATAGTGGAAAAAAAGAAACATGTGCACTACAGATGTAAGGACCCGACCCCAGTTTCCTGGAGTTAGTGCCTTATTTGGCTACATTGGAATATAAAAAAGGAATATGAATCTATAAGGACTGAGTAGTTTAGTATTCTTGGAAACAATATTCATACATAAGTTAAAAATTACAAATTGAAAAGAAAAACAACATAGAAACTCCTTATACAACATCCATAACTCCTATGTTATTTTAGCAAGTCATTCATATTACATTTCTTAAAGTCTTGAGAAAATGAAACATAATAATGGGGTGAGATCAAATTCTAAGTAAGGGTAATAAATACATCAGAATATAAGATAAACATTAGACATGGTGAATAATTGAAATCACATGCCTCTAAAAATAAACTTGAACATAATATGGAAGTAAAATGAGATGAGTAAATATTTCCATAGCATAACATAATCAGGGGATTTATTCTAGTATAATAACCACCTGATAAATCAATACTTATTTCATAATGAGGTAATTCATAATGTGGGACAACATTAACATACTTTCAAGGCATCGTGCCAAGACCATAAATAATTATTTTGTCAAGGCCTTCTGCCAAGACCGTAGTTTGTCTCATTAGACCTATCGATACTCCGAGAGTCTATAGAGGGCCACAAAAGACACTTAATATGTCCAATGAATTCTTCATATGAATGGTTATAAACATAAACAAAATACACAATCATATTGTAACTAATATATGAAATATAAATAGCTTTCCCTGAAAATTAAGCAAAAACACTAACTATTTGAAGTAAACTGATGAATGGTTTTAAGATAGCACATAAATAATCAAAATAATAATAAACCATTAAATAAAATATGGTAGATGAGAAAATTGAATAATAATCCCAATAATAAATAATAATCAACAAAGGTGTTGAAATAGATGAAGATACTCTTATAAAATCTTCGAGTAAATCTTGAGATAAACAATCTTTTACTTTCAAAATAAGATTTATTTTCGAAACATATTTGTATAAAACCAGAAGTGAAGTGAGAGATTATTTTAATAATAAAATGAGTGATTTTATAAAGATAATGGTTTCTAAAAACAGAATATAGAGTGCCCTTTTTAATAGGTAATAATTAGAGAAATTCCCTTGGATGAGGCTTGTATTTTAGAAACCCTTTTGAATGTTCCTTTTAAAACGTGTAACTATCAACAAAATAATGAAGGGTAATGGTTGGTAAACATATATAAAACACTAAAACAGTTTTTATGTAGGAAAAATAATAATATACCAGAATTTCATTGATGTAATTATAAATTAGAAGTAACCCAAATGAAAATGGATGTTCGGGTGGAAAAACCCTGACCTTAAATCCAAACGTGTTCCACTCTTGAATATAATCTCATAGAATATGAAATTATATGTATTAAAAACCTATTTCAGAACCTTTTAAACATTTATTTAGTTTATCATAATTATTTTTAGTACATTTATTCCATTATTGATAAGTTATTATTTTGAATTTTTGTCGTTCCGTAGTGTTTATTTTCTTTGTTTTCATAATTGGTTCACTTGTTCTTAAGTTATGGAGTTCATGTGGAATGGATGTGAATCTCCCAAATGGAATTTTAATGTTATTTTAGATCATCCATAGGTGTTGGTAGCCATTTATATAACTTGGTTACATGGAATAGGGATGAATTATTATATATAACTTTAATGATAACTGTTTCGTTTAATTTGTGGGTTCTGATTACAACGAACTCATTTTTCTTAATAACATAATACCATTTGTAAAAATGGATTATAGAACCATACTTAGGGTATATTACATGTATAATAATCTGGTTCAACCATAACAATAATGGTTTTATTACCATAATTGAGAATGATAATATAAATCGGAAGCCCTTCGTCCTTGAATGTGTTAAATTGACACATCTCATATGGTGTTCTTGCTACTAGTTTAAAAGAATGTAAAATGAAGATATGATGATAACTTATTAAACTATCATGAAAACATTCCAGTACATGTAAGGTAATAGATTCATCACAAAATTTGGATAAGGATAGTTAATAATAGAAAAATAAAACAAATGAACTTAAAAAGAAAAACAAATAATTGAAAAGATGAATTTATCTCTTGAAACAAACTTCCTTGAGAGGTTACTCAGGGGTGGGGTGGTCTTTTTGTGAGACCAAGGATTTATAGACCTGGGATAGGTGGTTGTGATGATATTTGGAAAGAATTTGGGTAAGGCACAAGGCTTGAGAGGAGTGAAGAGAAGAGGGAGTGACAGGGGATTTTTATAGTGGAAGTGGGGAGAGTTTTCATAATATTTTAATCATTAGTTTATTAATTTCCATCAAGACCTGATAGAGTGATGATTCCTTTACCAATAATAGAAATAAATGAATGTGAGTTCGAAACAAGTGGGATTACATAACTTGTGATGTCATGAATAATGTATTTAACTGATAATTAGTATATACGGTATTCTACTGTATTTCACAATTCATCAAAAATTCGACTTTTTCCAAAAAATACCAAAAATTCACCCTTACCATTTTTCAATGTGTATAATCCTAAAAATGAAGTCCATTTCTAAAATCTAATCTTATAAATATGATTAATTTAATTTTTAATTAAAATCATAATTTATTCTCAAAACAACAGTTTTAATACATTTATTTACTTATTTTAAAGCATAGGTATATCATACTTCCACTTGAAAATTATTTATATACCGTCATAGGTAAAGTTAGTATTCATTAGGGTATATCACTTTTCATAAGGGTATGTTACTATTAAAAAGGGTAGGTTACTATTCAACAAATATTATGTTTTTCTTATCAGACTCCAAATAACTTTCTGATTGCAACTGTGTATGTCTTATTTTTGAAATTCACATCACAGTAGTGAAAAAATTATGCTCTAAGGGTCAAATAGAACTTAGTAGCTAATTATGTTTTGATTTAATGTGATTATGACATATTAATATGAAATTAATTTCCCTTGAAGAAATAATGGGTCATTACAGTAGAAAGAGATATTATCTATAGGTGGTGACGATGAGGGGGGGGGGGGGGTTAGGGGAAACCATATATCTTGGTGAGGTTGAGGGATAATGGGGCTCAAGCACTAGCTAGGGGGTGGGTTAATGGTGCTCAAGCACCAGTGAGGAAATGGGGATCGAGTGCTGCTGCGGGCGTCGAGAACAGCTAAGCAAGAGGTCTAACATGGTTCATTCTCTTTGGGGAATCTAGAGAAAGAGGATCACTAGTAAGTGGAGAAAACACTAGAGCCCTAGTGAGGGGGGTTGTGGATAGGGCTTGTGGTACGGGAGCTCAGGGAATAATTTGAGGGGTTCTTAGGGAAGAAGTAGGGGGTTGGGGAGAAAGAGTTTTTCTTAATAAATGAATATATTTTATAGTTTTTATAAAAAACCTACTGCTAAATTCATTAAATTTTGTTATTGGATGTTTACTATCCCTCTGCTAAAAAATACCACTAAACATTAAAATTTCATATAGTGAGAACAATGAATTTGAACCATGGTTTCTGCTGTTTTCTCAATATCCATCATATTTTGGATGAAAAGTTATACTGACATTCAATTCAGTACATAAAAACTTATAAAATTCCTTTCCAAAAATTACTTGTGAAACTGGGATCACTTTCCAACCCAATAGAGAGAGGAACTCCTTGTAACATTACTATCACCTTGAGTTAGAGTTGAGAACATTAATATAAAGATATACTATTTTGGATAGAAGGTAAATGTGTAGAATTATTTATTAAATCATAAATAACTGATATCATATTTTTTCTTAGTGAAGTATTTGGTATTACCACCCTCAAATCCATGGATATAATTTCCCATTCCAATTGTGGTAGTGGGAAATGACGATGCAACCCCCTCATTAATTTTTATACTACTTCAACAAACCAATATGTCCAACATTTCTTATTATAGCCTATATTATCTATTTTCAAACCAACCCAATATTAGTACTCCCAATGGTCCATGTTAATATTTATATTTCTCATATGAATGAAAAGTAGGGAACTATGAGCTTCACTCAGAAACTCTTTCTTTAAATGGGAATCACAAGCCACACAAAATATTTCACCGAATATTAAAACACCTTCTCCACCAGTATTATAATCAAGAAACATACCCTACTTAAAATATTCGACATTCTCATTCAAATATTGATCATCCTATTGATCATATATATTTATTTTTGAAAAACTTTAGTAAAATAAAACCGGACACAATATAGATGTGGTTACACCATACATAACTTCTATAAAAAAATCATCAAATCATTAAGAAAATTTTCAAGTTCCAAATGTAACATAATTAATGTTTCATTATTTTTATGACTCGAAGTGTTAATAACTTTTTACCTTTCATGGATATTAATGAATCATGAAATTATAATCTGTGATGAACTATATACACCTTATTTATCTCATTTTCAACACTTAGTGAATATATAAATCAACCTTTTTTGATCAGTTCATATTTCTAACTTCACTCTATATAAATGATGACTCTAATTATTCATTGAAAAGACAATAGTAGATAATTATAGATCATGTGTATGAAAATCTAACTCATATGGATTTAGCTAACATAAATAATAATTTATTTCCTTATAATTATAAATTAGGGAACACACACTTCTTTTCAATGAAGCATCACTATTGAAAAAAAACTCACTATTTCAAGAAGGAAGGTCCAAAACTGGAGCATTCACCTATCACCTTTTCAGTCCCTAAAAAGAAAATTCTCATTGTTCTATCAAGATGAACTTAACTACCTTTTGTGTTAGTTTTTTTGGAAATATAGAAAAGAAATGTTTTCAAAAAAATGTTTCTAGTATCCCACTTACTTAAGAAAAATATGAATGCATTTTACAATTGATGTGGATGGAACCTATTCAAAAACTATTATATTAGTATGGTCAATAGTTATTCTATATTTATAAATAATATTTCCAAATAAATATGTTTTATATAACCGAAATCCAATGTCACTAAAATTTTCATATATTTTATTTTGTTATAAGGATTTCACAAAAATCCTTGACAACATTTTATATTCCTCCTTGATTTTAGAAAACATGAAAATATCGTCAATGAAAAAACAAAAAATCTATCCAATATCTAATGGAATACTCAATTAATAAGACCTAAAAATATAGCATGTTCATTAGATAACTATAAACTCATAATCCTGATATCTAGTCCAAACATTTTTTGTTGAAATTTATTCCTCCTTGTCCTTCAACTGATGTATCTGAACATTGGATCAACCATTAAAAATTATTGATCCCCCTTATATGATTAAAAAATCATCTATACGAGGAAAAATATAATAATTGTTAATATTAGTATTATTTAGTTCCATATAATCTATATAATGTTTCAAGGAACTATAATTTTTTTAAAATAAAACATGTGAACCCAATGGTGAAGTACTAGGTTGAATGAAACCATTATCAAGAAATTTATGCAAATGATTTTTCAATTCCACATTTTCTAATTCAATTATTCAATAAGGGGTTTTCAAATGGTAATATAATTAGGAAATAAATCCATAATAAACTCATCCTCCCGATCTAGAATAACACTAGGTAAATCATTAGGAAAACATCGGAAAATTCATTCATAAATAGGACATTTGTAACGACCTAGGTAATGATAGAAAAGAATTATATGAATTAATATTTATTTGTTAGATAATTATAAAAATTATAAAAATATTAGTTATATTATATTATCTATATGAATTCTTTTAAATTTTATTCTATGTGTCATCTTTACATCATTTCTCCCTTAAATGTTTATTCTCCTTACATTACTCTCACCCTCCCCACATCCCCTCTGAATTTATTCTCCATGCCACATAACCCCATATATTTGTTTCTCCCTACCCCCATGTCTCCCCATATTTGCCTCCCACCTCAAAGGCCCGACCTCCTTGCATCTACTCCAACTTTTTCCCCATCTCCGCCTCTCTGCCTCTCTCTAACCCAATGTCTCCCCACCCCAGTCTCTCCCTGCCCCCGAAGTATCCCCATATCCCCATCTCTCACCAACACCCCAGACATCCTCCAAGACTTATTCCACATCCCATTGATTTTTTTCTCAACAAAATACTTATTCTCTCATATTAATAGTTGTTTCTCTTTCTGCTAAACCACATAAACCATGATTTAGTTTTAGGTAAATACCCATATATCATCGCAAGTCATCTTGTGTATTCCTCTTCAACCTTTAATGGTTCAAATGTTTAATTTTACAAATTTTTTGGATTTCCATAAACACTGCCTTTTCCATATAGATTGGTCTAGTGTTTCTTGTATTGAAATTTTAATTGGAATACTGTTGATTTAAAATTTGTGATTCTAAAACCTTTTGTATACACTTGATTCTATATTGGAATTTAATTTATTTCATATTTTCAATCAGTTCTCTCTTTTCACTCTTACTATACTGAATTATTTTCTTGAATTTAATAAAGAGTCTTAAATGGATGTGTCTAGATGAGCTAAAAGGTTTATGAAATCTTTAATATATCATTTATTTAATTTTTTTTCCATTTTATTATCTAATATATTTTCTTTCAACTTTGAATTTATGAAATATGTTTTCAGGTACAAAATATGTAATCTTACTGCTTGAAGTGTGATCTCATCAAATTAAGTGCGTTCAGTTTTTCAGCATTTATCCATCAATATTTGTAAAATGTTTTCTGGTGAGAAATGAAACATGTCTTACAATGTTATAATAATAATTTATAATGATACATTTCTTCAGTTGTTTCAAATAGAAACACATAGTATTTATTTTTTTGAATAAATTTTAATTATGTTTTACACATTTGTTATCCCATTAATCATTTCTCAAATTCTTATAACATCTAAATTATTCTTAATAATGATTGATACATTCATGGAACCATGGTTTATACTTTATCTTCAATTTGGGTTGCATTTATTGTTTTTGGATGTAGTTCTTTGTGAATGTTAAATAAATGTTTTCAGATGATTTGAATTGGTGTTAAAATCTTCTCTCTATGTCTAAAATTATTCTATTTTTATCATGAAAAATATTTTTCTACTCCTTTTATTTATGAGTATTATTTTATATTCAAAATAAGTATTAATTATGAGGTATACATGTGATTATTTTGATATTTTTGTGGATAGGAATCATTAAAAATAATTTATTGATCAATGAATTTTTAAAATGATGTAACTATTTCACTCTTTTTTAATATTTTATTATGTTAAAATTATTTAATTTTTTATTTTACCTACATTTATTTAATTTGTAGTGAGTATTTATATAAACTCTAAAATGAGGCTCTAAAAATTTTCATCTGAAAGGGATTGTATTTAAATATCCAATAGACCCTATATATTTAAAATATTTTTATTCTTTCTCCAAATTATGCCACCCTCAAGCACCTTTTAGATTCAATGTCAATTAAATATTTTTTTAATCTCATATATTGGAAATTATATAAAGATAATTAAATATAATTTAATTATTCCTTGTTTTTTTATTTTTTAAAATTCCCATGATTTATGGAGACTCAATATTTTTCACTCATATATTTTTATTTTTAAAAAAAATATTATGCAAAATAATTTCCATATAATTTTTCCCTCTCATGTTTCAATGTTATTTGACTAATATATTTATATGGGAACTATAATTATAGTTTTTTATCCAAATTGACCAAAAACATATCTTTTTTATACTAATTATATTTTCCATTCAATTCCATTATTTTCTTTAATGACACACAAAAACTAATAATTTTCAATTTCTCAAATTGCAATTTTAGGATACTCATACTTTAGAATTTATAGTGTTTTTTATTTCTGAAACTGTTTTTTCTCCTTTAATTCAAATATTTATGTAAATGGACCAATAAATCATCTACTATTTTGTTCTTTCACCATCAATGATAACCACATTCTTGAATGCAAGACCATTCTCATATATTTTATTTTATTGAAATTTGATATATACCATTTCTCCATATCATATAACATATTTTATAAATAAATAATTTGATCTATATATAAATATCATTAAGTAAATACATTTTATTCAATATCACTCAATATTATAGTTTTTCAATTTTTTTCTTAATTCATCCTCTAACCTTTAAGGGTGTTTAACACATTCATTCTTTCTCCATTATTCATGTACTCTATTATATCATGAAAGACAATAGGGTGTCACAATTCTTAATAGATATACCATTTCTACAACATTGAAAATTATTTATTCATTATCTTCTTTATATATATATTTATTTATTTTAATATTTGATCCGTCTAACTTAAAACCTCATCTTATGATTCTATTAAGTCAGAAAAAGTACACTTTACTTATGAAGACTTTCAAAATTCATAACATAATTCTCTGTATTCAAAATACGTTATACATCCCAAAATGTTTTCCATTGGACTTTTTATAAATTACTTATCATGTAATTTAATTTCACTATAGAATATCAAAAGTGGGATAGGTCTGATGAGGTATGTTGTATTCTAATCATCAAACTTATAAATAAAGCAACATAGAAATTATGAAATTTGTTCCTTCCCTACATTGTTGGATTTCATATATTATATATATTACTTTTTTTATAATTTCAAAATTCAATGTTCCAAAAAGACCTTCATTTGGTGAATTGTTTTAAATACAATATATTTTATTATTTTATTGTTGAAATTTTTTATTTTTCGATCATGACATACATAATTAGATAGATTTTATTTTATATGTTTACAATCATTGAGATAAACCATTTATATGTTACTTTTTTTCATACAAATAGTGATTTAATGGGTAATCTTCTGTAGTTTCTGAAAAAATTGGCCAAATCTACTATGAAACATCTCATGTTCCTCTGCATGTAAGTTTGATAAATCAATTCCATATGTGATCTTTCATTATATTAGTTTTCTACCATATAGATTTCTATATCATGTATTATTCTAATAGTTTCTCAATATTATACATAATCTTGTTTAATATCATACATCAATGGACTATTTGTTTGAATTGTTGTACGTTTACATTCTGTGATGTTTGGAAAAATTCAGGGCTTTATATAATTTATGAACTTCGCAATTTTCCATTCCTATAGTAACTATATTCATAATTAGATGGAATTTTATCCTGGATTGGTTTAGTTTGTACATTTAGACTCTTCTTGACAGTCTCAAAACTCTCCTTCACTAATGAATATGAGAATAGTTTATGTCATCCAAATTTTTCAATTCTTGGGATTAGAGATATTTTTATCCATGTTTATTGTGTATAAAAGAATTATTATCTTTTTAAAATCAATTTAGGATGATTTACAGTAATTTTATTTCATTTAATTATGATAAGGAACATTGATTCTGTAAAATCATTTAGTCAGGATTTCCTTGGAACTCAATTTAGAAAAACCATACATACAGTATTAAATAATCAGGGATTCAGACTATTCCATTATCTAGGATTCCCCATACAAAATAAGGCCTTATAGGCTTCAATTTCTATATAAAAACTCTAATTCCATTTTCTAATGAATTTCATTTATAACAATAGATGTATAAGTTTACAAAAGATTACATTAACTGTTAGAAATTCCACAGGACGTACGATCAAGGCTGTTTTAGCTCTAGTGGTTTAGGTTTTTAAAATGTTTCTGACACAATTAATTCATTATTTGATGTCACTTAGTAATAATTTGCACAAAAAAATTTCCCAGTTACCTTTTTGATACACAAACAAACATTGATTGGGTTATGTTTGGTTGATTCTTGACAAGCGACCAAATATGCTCTTTAAAATTTCTTATTCTTGTGCATATAATTTTGATGACTCAGTTCCATGTGGGATCATTTATTATATTAATTTTATCTTAATTATACTACCCTAACTTGGATTATTCTAAAATTTTATTAATATTATCCATAACATTTTTTAATATCATACATTACTAGACTATTTTTTTCATCGATGTACATTCGGTTTCTATGATGCTTGGTCTAGTTTAGGCCTCTTTAGAGTTTATCTACTTGACAATTTACAATTACTACAGTAAAATTCTTCATAATTTTATGCCATTTTATCCTGTATCGATTTAACTTGTGCAGTTAGACTCTTCTTCAAAGTACCAAAACTTTCTTTCCTTGATTATTATAAAAATAATTAATATATTTTAAATTTCCCATTTATTGGATACATGGGAAATTTTATTCATTATTATGGAATTTAAAAAATTTTTATCTTCTTAACATAAACTATGAATGATTTATACAAATCCTATATATTTAAATTATTAAAAAAACATGGATTTATTAAAATCTTTTAGTATGGATCCCCTAGGAACTCAATTTGTACTAACCAAACACACAATGATAAATGATAATGGGAATTGTTCTTTTAGTTGATCAGGGATTCCCCGTATAAAATGAGGCCTTATATGATTCGATATTTTTATGAGAACTCTAATAACCTTTGCTGAATGAATTTCATTTGTAATAATAGATGTATTAGATTAAAAAAGAATGAATTTACCAGTTGAAATTCACATGATGTAAGGTCATTTATTTTGTAGCTCAAGTGGTGATGGGTTTTTAAATGATTCTGACATGATGATTACATTATTATTCTTAAAAATTATTGTGTATTTTTAAACCAGGTTTCAAACCAATTTTCTTATGTATTTTCATTTCCCTATATTTTATTTCATCTTTTCCCTACATTTTATTTATGCTACATTTTTATTTTGAAAAAATCTGACCTCATTCTTTAATACATCACACCATGTAGGATTTTCCTTTCCAAATTCATGGGTTGTCGCTGCAATGTAGACTATCACATTCTAAAATGTAACATTTTTATATTTCCATTTTATGTATATTTCTATAAAAGGATTTTCACCAATAATAAATCAAAATATATCATGTGAAAAATCATATACATAAAAATAATATTTTTTTCATCATCCACTATATATTTCTATAGAAACCCACTCTACCCTCCATCGTTGCATTGCTATTGCATGATTCTAGTTAAGAGATATATATTTATCGCCTTTTCAAAAATAATTCACATTTATATTTTTTCTCAAACTAATAATCACATGTCATACATGGGATTAATGATCTTAAATAATATTTTTTGTATAAAACATAAACGGTATAATTTTGTATGAATAAATTCATCAAAAAAGCATTTATAGCTTCTGTATAACATAATTCTTTTTGTTCAAACAAATGTAATATTGGTTTTGAAACTAAAATAGATAAGGAAGGTATCTGATTCCATGTTCTATTTAAAAAAATTTAATCATCATCTAAAATACTATTCCTTTTTACAATTTTAGGATGAGAGGTTTATAAGCTTATCATTTACATTTTTGAAGAAGGGACTCTGATAGTGTGCATGTTGTTTTTAATGTAAGGTAATTATGATGTTTGTTGATTTTTTTCCCATTTAAGAGATCCCTTATAATTTATTTTCTTTTAGGATATATAAGAGTTGAATATAATTTTTGAGTATATGAGTTATCAAATCATCGATGGTTAGTGATGTCGTGATTTGTCTATGATTAATTATGGTTATGAAAATTTTATTTTTATTACATTCATGTGAGGAAATACTATACCTATTGAACTCTAAAAATTGTTTCCTATGATCAGAACTAGTGTTCAGGTGAGAACACACATACACCAATACATGGTTTTCAAGTAAATACTACATGTTCTTTACCATTTAAAAAAAACTAAAATTACATATTCAAGGAATCTATAGTGAATTAATAAGTGTTTAAACATAATTATATTTTAAATTTATCATTTTATGCTCTAAGTTGTTCATATAAAGTATATGATAGTGAAAATAATAATTTATTATGATTTTTTGTGCAATATGATGAGGCTAGTAAAGTAATATTATAAACATAAAAATACTCCATATAAAAAAATTAAATGCTTGTTAAATCATTTTAATTACTTTCATAACTTTTTATTGGTAGTTGTTAGCCCATTCCAGCACAACAAATGAAAATATATATTAATATAATATCATTTCTCTGTTCAGGTAATTTTTTGATCATCGATGGCATAATATCATGTGTTATGCATTGTTTTATTGATTTTTTTCTTCTGATAAATATACCAATTTAATTTTGGTTCTCATTGACTAAAGAAATAACTAACCATTTCTATAGATACTTATAGATTAGATCACAAATTTACTCCCCACTTCCATCCATTTTCACAATGTGGTCAAAGTTTTGGATCTTATTGATTGGTTACAACATTGATAATTTTAAAAAACATATTCCAAACCATCGCATGATTTGGATGAAATGCTTTTTTATGGCATCCCTAAAAAAAATTTGGGATTTTTAGGGATTCGATAACACTACTAAATAAATAAGATCAAAACACTAGAAGAATATATGTGATTTAATTAGTGATTCATATTGATCGAGAGTATTTCCAAATTTATTGGTTCATCAATTTTCTATATTTCAATATTCCTAATCCTTTTTATTCGTTCAATAAATGTTATATTCATTTGAAAAAAATAATCATTATAATTCTTCCCATTCTTTCCATTTTCCTAATTCTTTTGATCAACACTGTTTCCACATTAATGTGGTGAGCTGAAGGTGACCAATGATTGGTGAGACACTAGAATATACCTATGCTCTGGAGGAAAAATAACAAGACAGATCTGAGGAGGTATCATTCACATAGCATGAAGGCTTTTTATATGAGAAATTTTGCATTTCAGAGTCCCCTATAGCCGTCAATATGGTATTGGTGATCAATACATATGTCTCCATCATGGGAGACTACAGAAAGATCTTTATTGGTCAATCTTTTTGAGTTTTTATTTTTTAGACATCAAATTCATAACCATTGATAAATGTTTTTGTTTTAGATTTCCCCACACAGAATCATTTTTTAAATTGATGTTTTATGTAATAAATAAAATATTTATTTACTATAGTTTTTCAGCATTATAGTTCAATAATGTTATATAAGAATACTTATTTAATCAGTAAATCCATTTATTACATTTATTTTAGTTTATGAGGATGTTCATTTCATTTTTAGATTATTGAACTGGACTCTATATCTCCATCCTTTTTAGATTGTCGTATTAGGCACTGTATGAACATATGAATTCAAATTGGAAAAAAATCAAAATTATGAGTAAGTTAATTTGTACATAAAATATTATTCTATGAAAATTCATGAGTTTGGAAAAAAATCAAAATAAAAAGGATACTATGTTGAATTATATATACAATATACAACACCAAGCTTAAATGATCCATGCTATATTATCATGTTGAATATGACAATTATAACATTTCCATTATATTGGAAAGTTTGAAAAATATTAACAAAATTATTAAAATTATATAGTTTACCATCAATAATTAGTTATATATTAATTAAAAACTAAATAAGAATAATTTAAAATAAAATGAATGGTTTTTTAAAAAACAGTAATGTTTTTTATCAATGTTAGTTTATTTGCACTTTTCACACTTAATATAAATTAAATTTTTAAAAATTGTAGAAAATTTATTTTATAAAAATAATTTCGTTTCTAAAACTATTTTATCGGAACTATATTTGAGTGATTTTTTGGGTATTTTATAAAATTATCTATTTTTCAATGAATTGTGAAAAAATTCAACTATTTTGGAAGACGAAATTTTTAATGGAATTATTTACAAAGATAAATTATATTTTAAAATTATTTTAATTTATAATTTGTTCAAATATATTAAATTTAATACAATATATGGCTTTTAAACAATTTCATATTTAAGTTTTATATATAAACATTGTAAACTTTTGAACAAATTTTACATTGAAAACATGCTTTCTCATCACGTATACAGGATTAATTTTAAATTATATTCGTCCTATTTTGTCAATGGAATTGGGAAAAACAGATTCAATATTTTTAATTTCTATAATTAATATTGAATAATAATGTAAAATTTCTTGGGAATGTTTTGTCTCAACAATAGTCTAAAAATATTATTGATTTTGATGCTAACAAATACCCTTATTAATTTTTTTAATGAAATTAATTTTAGTATTTTTAAAGAACAAATTTCATAAAAGTATTATCTTATTCAAAGGTTATAATATTTTTTAAAATATTCTGAATGAGTTTTGAAATTATTATGGAAACACAGTTCAAACTCTACATTTCTTTAAGAATCATATGGTTTATAAACCCATTATTTGGAATATCACAAATAGATCATGTAGACTACATTATTGGAAATGTATTTTTTTATCAACACTGTTTGGATAGAGACCTATATTTTTGAAAATGAAAAGTATAGATAAAAATCACATGTTTTTAAGGAACACTTTATTTTTGTAATGAAACTTATCATACATAAACTGCACTTTTATAATCAACCATATGTTGTCAACCATAAATTTGGAGGTTTATTGTCACAATAAGGATTCATATATTTTACTATTTAGTGACAAAGTTTAAATTAATTATATCTTCCATGATTAATCCTATTTTCTTGATAGAAGTAAAAAACACGTTAAATATGCTCTACAATTGATTCAAAGGCTCATATTCAACAGAGTAAGCTAGTTTGTTTTGTAAGATTTGTTAATACTATCTTAAATGATTTAAAATGTGAATAATTAAGATCAATTAGTAGAATTTATTGGATATACTAAACTAAATGAAATATGATTAATCTATATATATGGAATGCGTTTTTTATTTAATATATACAAATATATCACCATGTATGTTCAATATATTTTTGAAAATAAAAATTCTGAAGAGAAAAAAATATTAAACCACTATGTTATTCCAAATAAGTGACACTTTAGAGATAAGCATGTTTCAATGTTGTTCAATGTAAATAATGTTGTTGTTTATTGTTGCTTTTATTAGAGCTCATTCAAAAACCAGATCTCTTAGATGTTATTCATTCTTGAATAAATTTATATTTGAAGAAGAAGATATATTCTCTCACAGTTTCTGTTAAAACTATATAAAAAATCCTATTTTTAAATGTATTGAATTTTTTTGATTTAATCTAGTTTTAGATGCTCAGACTCAGTTACATAATAGTATTATATTCTTAAAAAAAGTTGTGTAAAACCTAGTCCCCTATGAATGAATTAGAATTCTATATAAATTCTTTTTATAAAGGTGCCAACTACGTGCACTCAATTGTTCATTCTAAGGTATTGTGATAAGAATACATTTTAGTGAAAATCGCCTAGATCATAGGGATACAATTGGTGGTATAGGCTAAGGGATATTTGTTTCCCAAGACACTATAAAAATGGTAGTTTTCTTTATTATTTTTTATTTTCTAAGGAAATTACAAATAGATGATAACATTGCATATTCACATATATCACAAAGAATTCTAGAAGGAAAAATCTATCAAGATTATTGAAAATACACAATTCACCACTTCTTCTGTATATATGTATAATTACAACCAAGAATTTTGTATCAATGGTAATATTTTGTTATGTAGATAAAATTTTGAAATCTAAACGTATAAGGTTTATATGGATATAGATGTCAATGTCTAATCTGAGAGAAGGTATTTCAATGAAATGTGCTCTATACATAGATGATGATAAATATTGATGTTGGAAATAACTTATGATCATCTATATGAAAAATACATTGATATGAAGTGTATATGAAGATTATTACTTCATATACAATCCCTAAAAAACTAGAAATATGGTATGATTACAAGAATTTGAGTATGAAATCAATTCAAAAGCAATGAATGGTATCATTTGTGGACATATTAATGAGGAATTCAATCGAGTATCTCAATGTCCTACTAGTTATGATGAAATGTGTCATACAATATATATTTCATTCCATGTTACTAACAGTTTCAGTCAATAATATATTCTAATGCAAAAATTATGTTTGACACCTTTAGAATGTTTGATGGTGAGATAATCACCCAAATGAATAGTATATTTACAAAAAAAAGTAAATGATGTTGATTCGTTAGGAATTATAATTAAAAAAATCTAATATTTATAGGAAAGTACTCCAAGTACTACCCTCAAAATGGAATGGAATATCTTTCACTATAAGATAATCATACATAGTTAATGATTTTATAATCAATGAATTTATTTGAACACTGTTGGTCTATGAAGAAGAGATACAAGATAATGTTGAAAATTGTGGGATAGTAAAAAAGGTAAAATAATTCCCTTAAATTTACTTCTCAGTAGCTTGAAAATAAATTTAATGAATATGTAAAAAAACATAAATTTATTTAAATTTCTCAGATTCTAAAATGGAATTGGCTCAATTTGTAAGAAATTTATCTAATTTTATAGGAAAAATAGAGGGTATAGGAATTATTTCAATAATTATGAAGAATGAACTATATAAGTAAGATGAAATAAATATAATAAGACGGGTAATATGAAACAAAATTTCCCCAATTTAAAATAAGAAATAATAAAGATAGAAAATCAAGGTCAGATGAAAGATAATTATGATCAAAAAGGGAAAGGTACATTGAAGGCTACATAGAGTGTGTCGGAAGACTCCAGTATCTCTTCCATATCTAAATCAGATATAGATCCAAAAAATATTAAAGAAAACATGTGCTTTGTGGATAAGGAAGAAGATGAGGTAAAAACCTATTACTCTCTTGATTATGATTCTAATAGCTCAAAAGTAGAAAATTAGCTACCTATAGCTCAATTATTGAAGAAAAATTTGAATCACTAATAAAAAGGAATAATTCACTGAAAAATATTCATAATTATTTTTTAGTGAAAAATATATAATGATAAAACAACATAAATAATTAAAATAAATATTTAAAAAATCTATATCGAATTGTACTAATAATGAATATAAAATAAAAAAAATTACAAGATGATATAGAATCATTAAAAAGTGTTACAAGTGTATTAATAAAATGATAAAGAAATTTAAATGATATTCTTCAAAAAACTTTTATTAAAAACAAAAAAATGGAATTGGAATTAATGCGGAAAATTAAATGTTATGTAGAAATTATTTTGTTCCATGTTCTAAAAATGTTTTATTTTCTATTGTGGACTAAAAGGACATTATTCTAACAGTTATTTAAAAAAAACGTAGATAATTGGAATAAAAAAACATTTATTTCCATGAAATTATAAGAAGAATAAAATAAAAACATTTGGAAAATAAGAAAAATTTGGATTCCCAGGACTTTTCTTGCCCACAAAACTGGACCCAAGATAATATGGGTACCAAAACAAACTCATATTTCAATTATTCTATAGGTAAACATCCAAAACTATAAAAAAAATTTGTGTTATATGGATAGTGGCTTCATTAAGAACATGACTGGAGAATCTTCCGATGATCATACACTTCCAAAATTGGATGTAGGTAAATCACATTTGGAGACAATTCTATTTGGAATATATTTAGACTTCGATTATTTGGATATCAAAAGTCAATATCAATCAATAAAGTGTTATATGATAAAATACATAAGAAAAAGCTAAAAAGTATTTATTAACTCTATGATGAAGGTTTTTATGTTGATTTATCTAACAATTATTACTCATTTGACATATATAAATTTATGAAATTTAGAGAACCTATAAATTATACTATTTATAACATGGATCTTAATTCCATGTGGAAAAAACCTGAATTGCTTATTTACAACGAAATATATTTCTTGGAAGTTACATAGAATACATTGACACTGTAATGTATTTAAATTATATAAATTGACAAAGAAACATTTAGTTTCTAATTATTTTAATCTTAAATTTGATAATGATAGATTTTGTGATTCATCCAAATTGGAAAACAACACAAATAATATTTCAAATCAATTAACAATGTTGCTACATCAAAACACTAAAAATTATACACATGGATTTTTTGAACCTTCAAGGGTAGCATGTTTTATATGAAAATTTTATGTTTTTATATATTAGTCTTTGATTTTTATATATTTTTATTTGTGTATTTTCTAAAACATAAAACTGTAGTGTTTTCTGTTTTTGAATTCTTTTGTAAAATTGTTGAAAATAAAAAATATTTTAAAATAATTCCATTAAGATGTGATAATGGTAGAGAATTTGAGAATATAGAATTTAGTTATTTTTAATTAAAAATAGTTATTATGAACACCTTCACCGGATGGATAACACATTAACATAATGGAATTTTTTAAACAAGAAACCATACTATATAACATATGGAAATGACTATGTAAAAATAAAAAAGTACTGCAACATATTTTTGGGATGAAGATGTATTCATAGCATTCTATATCATGAATAGAGTTTTAGAAATACATCATATTAAAATAACACATGATGAACTATGGAATAAAAGATAACATAATGTATAGTACTTTAAAGTATGTGGATGAATGGTTTATATCTTGAATACTATTAATACTCCTTTTAAATTAAATCCAATGTATGGTGAAGGAATCATTATAGGAAATTATACTACTTTTATATCCTACAAAATATATCCTAGGAAGTTGTGGATTGTTGATGAATCAGTTCATGTGATTTTTGATGAACATAATCCTTATGATCAATGGAAATATCAAACATATGAAATTGTTATCTCTTTTAAAAACATGAGTATTGAATATACTAAATCTAATTTTGAAAATAATTCAAATGAAATTTAGTCTAATTTAGAAATACACGATGTAGAATAACATGAAGGTGTATTACATAGAAAATATAGAACCTTAAAAGATCATCCTTTAGAACCTTTTATAGGAAATCTAGACACATCAGTATGAAGTAGAAAAAAAATTAAATATAGCTTAATTTTCTTCTGTACTATTAGAATTAAAACATAATATTATAGAAGAATCAATAAATGATGAATGTTTTTTAATTTCTATGCAATAAGAACGTAATCAATTCAGTAAAAATAATATCTGGGAAATAGTTGATAGACCAACTAATTATCCAGTAATAAGAATCAACAGATTATTTTGAAAAAGATAAGATGGTCAAGGGATCACAATAGGAAATGAAGATATATTATAAGTAAAATGATATAACCAAAAAGTAGGATTAGACTATGATGAAACCGTTTCACCTATTTGTATATTAGAAGCAATTAGGATCCATATAGCTAATGTATCTTATATAAATTTTAAATTTTATCACATGAATGTAAAATCTTATTTTTTAAATTCATATTTAATATAAAATGATAATATTGAACAACCCCAAGTAATTCAAAACACTCATATACCAATTTTTTTTTAAACTTATTAAATATCTTTTTGGCCATAAACCAGATCCTAGGGCTCATTATGAAAGATTAAGTCCATTTTTAATTGAAAATAAAATTTTGGTCGGGTTGAAATATCCTAGTATTTTTTAGAACATTGTTTTTTCAAATATATTATTTGTAAAAAATTATATTGATGATATTATTTTATTCCAAAAGTAAAAAATATTTGTAATTCTTTTTTAACCATATGAAAACAGAATTTAAAATAACAGTGATAGGAGAATTAAATTTCTTTCTATGATTTTGGAACTATCTTTAATATTATTGACATTTTTTAAATCAAAGAAAATATATGATTGACTAACTGATAATGTTTGGACTAGAAAATAGTAATACCTATACAACTCCCATGTGTATTAATGTAAAACCTAATTTTAATGAATATTGAAAACCATTTGACAAAAAGTTATATAAAGTTATGATTTGTAGTTTATTTTATCTTACTTCAAGCAGACCATACATAATGTTTTCTATATGTTTATGTGGTAGATTCTAGTCAAACCCCAAATAAATCCATATTATTGATGTTAAAATAAATTTTATATATTTAAAATGAAGTGTTTTTCAATATATTCATCACCCAAAGACATTAAATACTAGTTTAATCTCATTTTCAGATTCTGATTTGGAAGGAAGTAGATTAGAAAAAAAATCGCATCAGGAACCTATTACATTTTAGTAAAATATCTAGTCTCATGGTTGCTTAAAAAATAACATTCACTTTCCTTGTCAATAGTTGAAGCAAAATACATATATTATATTAGTTTCTATGCCAAAGTGTCATGGATAAAACATGAATTATTTGTATTTTCACTTAATTTTAATAGTATACTTATTTTATGTGATGATACAAGTGAAATTAATATATCAAAAAATTCTATAAGTCAAAATAAAACCATGAATATTGATATAAGACCTCACATTTGAAGAGACTATATTCTTAAAAGGATATATTTTGATAATGTTTAAATAATTAATCTCATCATGAATATATTTTTTGTAAACTACTTCCTACTACTTGATGTGATTTTTATAAGGGTAGTAAGAGATATTTAATTTCAAGTATATTTTTATTAATTTATTCCTCTAATATATGTATTAATAGTATTTATTTCATTATTATATTTATCATTGAAATAAAACAAGAATTTATTTTATTCATGAAAAATAATTTTATTTAAAATAAAAATTAATTAATTAATATAGTGAGTAAGTGGATCAGGAAACCATATTAGCATCACCAAATCATTAAAAAAACCCTATATATAATTCACTTTCACTATCAATCTCAGTTTTTAAACCCTTTATTCTTATAGAGATCCTCCTTTTTCAAATTATACCCTAGATTCTAAAACTATCCAACTTCAGATTCATTACAATGTCGATGACTAAAAGAACCGAGGAAAGAGAACAAAGAAAAATGATGTGACAAAAAGCCATATATTAATGAATTACTTAAGGAATGGTTATATAAATTTAATGTCTTCATATTAAGCATCTTCTTCTTAGTCATGAAAAATATTTTAAGGTTCTAGAATTTCATTTTTATTAGAGTAAACTCTGAGTTTATTTTTTATATTGAAGTAAAATATTTTTTCAGAAATGTTCAAGTTAGTTTTAGTGACATAGTGTATATCATAATATACTGGATAATTGATAGTGAGTTTTATATCTTTTTAGTTTAAAAAGATAATGTATTTATTATGTCCCCATTAAGGTTTTTTTCATTCTGATCATCAATTAATAAGAAATTATGAACAAAAGTGAGATGATGTTATATCATTTCTTTTCGTCTCTACCCAAATAGGACTGATACTTTTAAAAGATTTTATGCTGACGAGTTGGTGACAGTAAATTTTATACAGTTGGAAATAATTACATGAACCGGTGAGAAGGAAAATATGAATTATCTCGACATGTTTAAAATGTTATTAATTATTATCAACATTAAGTTTTATTTCACAAGGTACATGTTAAGTTACATGAATCATTATAGCTAGGAAGAGGTAAGAATGCCTTTTTATCTTTATGGAAGGATAATTTATTTAATTCTATATAACAGATACATGAATTGAGATGTATATATTCACCCCACATCTCATCATTGAAATATCTTAAATGTCATAAATCTATGAAAAAAATGTTTATTCAAGAGTAAGTACAAGTAAACATGATACCTCTTTGTGAAAAAGATCTTCAAGGATCTAGTTCTATTTCTCAGGGGGAAAAAGAAATTTTGGGATCTAGTACTATAGTCTAAATAGTAGAATAAGAAGATTAAAAATCTAGAATAGATGATTCCATTCAAAAAATGGATGTGTAATTAGATATATAGTCTCTGATCTAGATGCTTCAAAATATGTCCCTTAATATCTTGAATAATATTTGGAAGAATAAAATGATGTGTCCCTTTACATCAGTCCATGAAAAATTAGTGAACCTACATATCAGGATACTATAGTTCAGGCACCAGAGGTAGAATTTTTTCATAAAGAATAATAACATGAAAATAAACCATAAATTTGATAATAGAATGTGGATCTTACTAAAAATCAACAGTATGAGGATTCTTATAAAAATCAGAATCTAAGAGATAATTATGAAGAAAAAGTTTATGGAAAATTAAATAAGATGATAAAGTTCAACCCATAATAGCTGACACTTAAATGTTATCTAAGAATCAATTAATATTTTTATATTTTATTCCATGGAACTAGAAATTTTTTAACCTTTTGATATTACAAAGGTATTTGATGATGAATTTTCCACATCAAATAAAAAAGATAAGGAACAATATTTGACATTGGATGACAGAGGCCAACTATATCATTCTCTATGATTAGAGTCTTCTGGTTCATTGAACAATTGAGTTGATGAATTTATTATTCATTTTAAAATATTATGGGAATAAAATTTATGTATAAAATCTTAACTAGAGGATACAAGAAAATATTTGGTAGATTTAAGAAGTATACATATTCTAAGAGAAAAATTAGAATCTGTTCATATTCAACTAGACAATACAGAGAATGTTTAGTTTCAAGAATATATTTTGACGCCTTTTGTAGAGAAGTAGAAGAATAATTTCGAAAACATTGAATATAGTCTATTTAAAATAAACTATATTGGTTATCTAAAATGATATTTGGGTAAGAAATTTGAATATTTCAAAAGTAGTTACCATTTTTTCAGAATATTTATATCTACACCTCAAACATATCTACATTTATTCAAAAGGTTTAATGAAATAAAAGACATAATGTCTAAATTCATTGAAATAAATCATTCACTATCATGAGATAGTACGCCATTAAAGTTTTTCTATAAAAAACAGAGTGATCACATTTAGAAGCTAAATTCCAGAGAGTCTAACATCAAGAATCTTCTGAATCATTTTGGTATAATTCTCTATTATATTTTTCAATGAGAAGAAATTGTTCATGAATTCCTGAAATTAATTTTTATTGATTGTTAAAACTTTTCTCTGGGATCATAAGTCTTAATGAGCTAGTTGGATAAAAAATATATAGAATGTTTAAGTGGACATATGAAATAATTGAATGATGTTCTTTAGGATATTTTAGTTTCACTAAAATCTAACACAATTTCTGATCTATTCCTTTTAAATTCATAAATCCTATAATTTTTAACCCTTTCAAAGCCAAAAACATTTCTTGTAATCATAAAAAAAATTTGATGAAATTATTTTTCTCATTATATTATTGTTTATTATTATTTATATCCATATCTGTAGCTAGAAATCATATATAAGTTTTTTAAGAATAGTGTAACATTCATGAATATTTATGTGATGCATTAAATGTGTATTAATCAATTTTAAACTTCATTCTTTTTATGTCACCAAAATGGATAAAAAATTGGTAAACACAACATCATTGTTTCTATTACCTATTTATTTCATTGTAATGAGAATAAATTGATTTTTTGGGTAAATTATTTTTTTAAAATTTAATTTCTATCACTTTTTAATTATATTATTTCAATATGTTTTTTTAATTATAATATTTTCAATTAGTTATGGTATGGGTTTTGTGATCATAAAAAATGGGGAGTTTATTGAGCCTGTATTATCTCAAAAATACTCAATAAAACTTATTGATTTTTGAGGATCACAATTACCCATGTTTTTTACTAATTAAATTACATTATGTATTTTTATAAAATATATTTCTTTGGAATATTATCTTATTAAGAGGTTATAATAATTTATTTAAGTATTCTGAACAAGTCTTTAAAGTATTCTATAAACACTACTCATACCATATGTTTGTAAGCATAATGTATGGTTCAGAAACATACATATGAAATAGTACATGGTGATTATATAACCAAAATTGTTGGAAAAGTAATTCTTATCAACCCTATATTTGTATAGAACCACAAATTTGTGAAAGGGGAAAGTATGGATAAAAAACCCAACATTTGTATGGAACCCTATGTTTGAGGAAACAATCGTATCATACATAAAACCTAATTTTGTAATCAACCAAACATTTTTAACCATACATTTGGAGTTTTTTCATTAATTTTAGGAATAATACATTTGATTATTCAACAGTAGAGTCCAACTCAATGATATTTTCTATTATTAGTTCAATGGTTTTCACAGAAGTGAATATCACCTTAATTTAGTTTTACTAGTGATTAAAAAGCTTATATTTAAGAGAGTAAACTATTTATATTTTTATGGGATGTTATGAGTCTCTTGAATGATTTTATATTTGAATAACTGTGATCTTCTAGGCATCTTTTTGGATATACTCAACCAATAGATAAATGAGTCGTTTATATATATGTAAAGAGTATTTTTTTTCTTTAATATATACATATACATCACCATGTATGTGTAATTGTTTCTCGGAATACTGAACAACTTCAGAGAAATAAAACATTGATCTATGTTATTCTAATGAGGTGACAATTTGGATAAATACATGTTTCAATCATGTTATTTGTAACTACAATTTTTTTTATTGATAATTTTATTGAAGATCATTCATAACTAGTATCTCCCCCAAGCTATTATTTCTTGAAGAAATTTACACTACAACAAATTGGTCCATTAATAGTGCTAGTAAAAGGTATCTATGAGGGTTATAGAATCACTAATAAAGTAAGTGATGATAAAGGGTTAACATTACCAGTCTTTTTAAAAAAATACTAATTAAGGCCACATTTAATAGCGCTAAAAAAGTGATGATAACAGCCCCACTGATAAAGGATGTAATTTTTTCACCCCCGCCCATTATTAGTGCTTCCCCCACCCATTTTTTAGTGCTTTATATAATCCCATACCCATAGTGCACCCTTGTCGCTGATAAATTTTCAACCTGAGACCTCCAACTTATAAACTAGCACCATTTCCACTCACCTATACTGTTTTGTTTAACATTTTATGATATATCTATTAATTTATATATTTTTTGTTATATTTTTTATCCATATATTTATATATATGTTATATAAATAAACAAATAAACAAATATTATATATATATTATATATTATATATATGTTATATATTTATGTATTTATATATATTCATATTTATATTTATTAAATATATATTTATTTAACTATATTTTTTCAAATTGATATTATTTTTTATTTATATAATGTTTATATATTGAAAAATAAATATTTACATCTAAATACATTTAATTAATTATTTATGAAATTAATTTTTTTTCGTGAATATATAAAAATATATAAAAATATAGTTATATATTTGATTATAAGTAAAAGAACATTGTGAAAAATGATAAATTTTCATATCCATAACATTGATATGAATGTAATCCCTATGAATAAATTTATTTCCCAAAAAAGAGATAAAATACCCCCATAAATGAGGCACAAAATCCATCAAATGTTAAAAAATTAGGATACGGAGGCTGAAAACTTATTTTTGAGGCCTTCTTGGATTTTTTTGGCATCGATAATGATTATTGGGAGTTTATGTAGGTTACTATGGCCTATATATCATTACAAAATTAGATTTTGTATATAGTATAGGTCATAAATACACTCAGATAAGAGGTTATTTTTGTTTGAATTTATAGAAATTCAAGTACCTCAACTAAAAACTCAGTTTTAGAGGCCATTTGATCCCTTATAAGGGTAAAAAATGTTACCAGATCTATATGATAATTTCAATAGAACTCCATGGTATATGGATCATCTAAAGATTAAATTTTATTTGTAGTGGATCCAAAAAGGACACTCAGATGAAAATTTATGATCGTTCAAAGTTTTAATTTGATTACTGACTTTTCTGAAATTGAAATATTTTTTATTAATCTGATTATCACATGATTTAAATCTCAGTTTATTTTATCTCATTTTATAAGATTAAATTTTGTTGGTTGTGTTGCTCAAAATGAATCCCATATTATAAATAATGGCTATTTCTAGTATTTTAGGGTTTTTGAATGGTTTAATGGGTTTTAAAGGGTTCTAGAGTTATTATCGATTATTCAGTTTCTTAGGTTTAATAAAATATTATTATTTTTTAAATATACCGTTTATGAGAACTTTTTTAGAAGTGCTGATAAATTCCCTTTTTATCAGTGTTTTTTACATGTTGATAAAGGTCCCCTTCTCTCTGAATGGATCGATAGAATTCTATTTTTATTCATATTTTTTAATCCCCCATTTTATGGGTTAAAGGGGAACCCATACATGGCCCGTAGTCTTCATGAAATTACATGACCCATAGGTCAGAGAGGAATTCATCCAGACTATAACTACTTGTAAATGATCCTCCCCAGCTTCTATATCATGATGTCATCTCTCCACATTCGTATAGATGTCTATATAGTCTTCACATGCATGAATAGGATTATCCCAATGGAAATGTTATGCCCTCTCTTTTTTCCAAATCCATTATCTTCTACACTGTTGAATGTTCCTACTTGGAATCCTTATTTGGATTATGATATTTGTTGAATCTGTACGGTCTATTAATCACAAATCCATGTGGCCTGAAATCCTTGAGGTTTCCTGAAGGCATTAAGGTAAACCAAAATCATTTCTGGCCCAAAGGACTTGGGTGGCCTAAAGGTCTTGAAGGACCCAAGGACTAAATCAGTGGTCCAAATTCCAAAAAAGATAAATATTCCCATACTCTATAGTACTGAATAATACCTACTACTATTCCTACTTTAGTACCTACTACTATGCCTATTATAGTACCAACTTCGGTAAGATTATGTACTCATAAATTATTATTCCACCTAGATTTGATCTCGGGTCTCATGGAATCACTTGATGAGTCCTCACCAATCGGGAAGAGGCTCATGTATGATAATGACCCCCCTATAACAATACTTTTTTAGAACTATTAATGACCCCTTTACCATCTATTTTAGCTAGGGCTATTAAAATAAAAGCAATGGAAAAAACATGTTTTGTAGTACTATTATCATTGAAGAATAAGATATGTATTATATTAGTTATTTCTGAAACTGTGTACAATAAAATTTTTAATAAAAAAATAAAACTCATTTGATTTATTAGAGTTTTGTATTCATGGACGCAGTCATGTAATAGTATAAGTTTTTCAGATGAAGCAGTGGAAAATACTATTCCCTGTAAAAGTCTCATAAGGTTCTATAAATCTATTTTGTAATTGTTTGCACTGCTTGAACTTAGTTGTTTGTATTAAGGTATTATGAGAAGAGGAAATTTCTATCAAAAATCTCTAATCTCATAGAGAGAGTATTAGTGGAGTTGACTAGGGGATCATTGTGTCCCTAACCACTATAATTTTGGTTTTATTTTTCATTAATTTTTATCCACTGCTAAAATTACAAATATAAGAGAATGCTTCAAATTTGTATAAATCATAACTAAATATAAAAGGAAGAATCTATCAAGATTATAAAAAAATTAAAACTCTTTTATATGCCATTGTATTATTCCATCCAAACAAAATTAAATTTTTACCATAATGAATTGTGAATACATTAATCATTGTTTATTGTGGTTGTGGTAAAAATAATTTTTCCTTGGGGTTCGACATAAATGATAAAGGTTTAAAATTACACAAATAATAACCAAAATCAATTTTTTTAGAAATATTTTGACCTTATACAATTTAGGATAAATATTAGTTTGTTATTGTGTTATTTTGACCTTAATATAATGTGAGTTCCTTTCAATGTTTTTAAAATCAACAAGTGTGCTCCTAACCTCACCTATGAAAGGTGACCCATATCCTCCAACATTCACTCTTTCAAAACCATTTTTCAGACAATAATTTCCCTAATAACTTATCTACATCCATACCCTCATCATATAATGAAATATTTTTCCAAAAATCCGTCCATGTAAGGATTTTTTTAAAACTAAAAGAAGTTTTCTGAAGAAACGTAATACTCTTCAATGAGCATTTTTATTTATTTTATTCCAACACCTATTTATATTATTGTTTAACCATGATTATATAATAAACCAAATATAAAATATATATTGATATTATATTATGTTAATGGAATAACATAAATCCATCTCCCATTCCCTCAAATGTGAAATGATAATACCTCTAATGTGTATGATATACCACAACCTCACGAACCATGGTGATACATTTTCCATCAAAACATATCATAGTTTGGTATGATGATGAATATAATGTATTTATTTTATATTTATAACATAATTGTACCTATGAATTCATTATATCATTTATACCATTTTACTTACCATTCCTTAGGGGATTTGATAAGGTCACATGTGTGTACGGTGGATTACTACCTCGTAATGCAATGTGATTCGTTTTCCAATGAAGATATAAACGAAATGTAATAAGGGTGAAGTTAATTAATAAATAATATATGAATGAAATAATTATAACATTCATGACATATTTATCATTCTAAAAAATATCATTTTTTCTTGCATTTCCACTCATTAAAAAATGATAATGATGTTCATGTTACGTTTTGACTGCAACCTTCCATGAATTGATGTTATTATTTTTTATTCACCAGATCAAATAAATGATATATATAAGTACATTTAAATAATTAAGGTGGTAATTTTTTATTATAATTATTCTATAAATATAAAATAATACATACCTTATTTTTATAATGATAATTGAAAAGTGTGAGCAATATTCATGTGTACGTATGGCCTACCTACTCTATGATTGTAACATAGTTCAATTTCAAGAACCATATTTTTTTATTCATTATAAAATTTTAATTTGGGCACAAATAAAATAATAATTTAATGATTTATTTCTGGATATGATGAAATAATGATCTATCTAAACCTTTTCATCCTAGAAAATTTATCTTGGATTTATGAACCGAACATCATCAAAACAACCAAGGTGAACATAATTGATTATGTGATTTTATATATAATGGTAATATATAAAATCATAGGAATAATAATATTGAAAGATATTATTATAAATTTAAATAATTAATATATGTTTATTATTTCAGAAGACATAAAAAGAATGGGAGGAATTTAACTCGATGTAAGGAAATTTATCTTAATCAAATTTCATTATAGCGTATTTTTATGTTACACACGTCATATATTTTAATAAATTGTATATAAAACATCATTGACAAGTTTTATCATGGATTTTATTATACTATTGAGATTAATTGTTTTTGTAAATGTTATTCTTTCATTGTTTTTATGATTCAAATGTTTCCAAATTAACCAGATACACTTTTATTTAAAATAATCATTTTAAATGTTTTAAAGATTTATGTTCAAAATATTTTTCCCCAATATCCATATTTAAGATAATATTTATTGTTATTATCTTTATGGATATAACAGAATTATATGGAAATTTTTATTTATATTTTGATATTCTTTCAATGGGTTTCCAATGAAATATTTTTATGTGTTCTATAAGGAACGATTGGCTTTCTTTAAAAATATAAGAAGGATTTTTCTTTCTATCTTATATGATAAAAACTAGTTTTACTTCACCATGACCATTATTTTATATTTATATTTCATTACAGGGATTCATGTTTTCTTAAATATAAAACCATCCTATGTTTTTTATGTATTTTGGATTTGAATATGGGATTTTGAATGGAATTAACATTTAAGAATCCATAAATATTTTATTTTTTTGTGAAAAATATATTTTATGAGTAACATGTTGAAAATTTAAATATTTTATGTGATATGATTATATTTTGGATATTGGACATTATTTTAGTGTTGGTTCCGTACTAAACCAATTATGGGTGGTCCCATGGTAACCTAATGGCTAGTAGATCCATGATACATATCTAAAAAATTGGTTATGGATGTTAACTATACAACTATTACATTTATAAGAGTGACATGTATGGAATATGACTATATTTTTATCACATTAATAAGAGTAACATGAAAAAATGACTTCCCCAGACACCTATATATTTTATATATTCTTTCTATGTGATTTAATAATTATATTTTAGAAAAAACTATGATCATTTGTCATGTTAAAATTTCTTATTTATTTCACTCAAAGAACATTGATATAAATGTAATATTTTAATGGGGTTTCATGTTTTCACTAGACATACAAAATTCATTAATTTATGTCCCTTACTAATGTTTTGTGCTCAAATTATTTTTTAAAATGTTTTCTATAGGATTTCAGGATGGGTAAAGGAAATGATGAAATATTTTTAAAAATTGTGAATATTTTCATAAATTTTCAAAATGATTCTTTTTAAAAGCTATCTATTTTGGAAAAATTGTAAACTAATCAGATGTGTTCAGTTTTTAGTTTTATGTTTTTTTATGTAGGATTTAAGAAATTATTCCCTAAAACTCTTAACCTGTAGAGATCCCCAAAATGTAAAAATGTTAATTCTAGGATAATAATTCTAAATATGTAATTCTTAAGGGTAATTCTTAATAAGTGATATTAGAGGGTAGGTTTAGATAACATTAGAGTCAATATAAATAGAAATATCATACCCATGGATGAATTAACATTATGGTTAATTTAAATTAATATATAAATTGAATATTACCATGATGCTTCATCTAATGTATTTTTGTTTAAAATCGTTTTATGCACAGGAAATAGGGAAGTTGTAGTGGGAAGGCACTAAGAGGAAAACATTTCCTTTTAAATAATCACCCTATGATGGTTGGAATTAGATCTAATAAGTTTTTATAGTTACAACATAGTTGATATATGATATATAGTTTACTGGTTTATACGCAATATTTAAACTAGATCTTCCAAAATGGAACATTTTAGTAGTTGAGAATTTAATGATATAATATCCCCATTATTTAGAGGTTCATCTAACCCTATTCTAGTTGATGAATGGATTGAATCCAAAGAAATGATATTTAAAGTTATTGGGTGTTTGAAACATCAAAAGGTAACTCCTAATAGTTATGATTTTTATTGTGAAGCAGACTAGTGTTGGTTGATGATTAATAAGAATAGGGAAAGTAAAGATATTGATGCCTTGGAATGGGATGAATTTGAAAATATTTTCTTTTAGAAATATTTTCCTGAGGTTTTTTGATATATGATGGTTAAAAAAATCATGGATAAATTTGGGGTTGTGTTCATATATGATATTGTGGTATATTCTAAAATCTTGGAGGAACATGAAAGTTACTTGATAATTTTTATAAAAAACATTTTTGAAAAGAAACCATATGGTAAATTTAGTATGTTTCAAAATTATATGTAAACATTTAATTCCATGAAGATATTGTTTCCAAATAATAATTAACAATTGACCCATATAATTTTTTTGAATAATTTCCAAGACCCACCAATGTCATAGAGAATAATATTTTTCTTGGATAAGTAGGTTAAACGAAGTAGTTTTTTGAAAAAAATGCTTTCGTGCCTAACCCCTAACTTTTATTAGTTTTCTAGACAACTAATCATAATATTAGGTTTAAATATTTTTTTTGGAATGTCATTCATATTTATTTAGGAACTAAATTAAATTTTAATACATAATAAGATTTATAGTAGGATGGATTGTCAGAAAAAAAATTCAAACCATGGAATAAATGAATTATTCTTGTTCAATGTATTAACGGGTTTTTTCAGATCAACATATTTAGTTATATTATTTTTCTTATAATAAAAATCTTATTATAGTATATAGATGGATCCTTTTGAGGTAATATTTGGAATGATTTTTTTGAATTCCAATATTTAGGGGAGAAGTAGAAGAATATAATTTTTAGCAACTAGAGTTGATAGAAGAAATTGTAAATAAGGTAATGATAATTCTAAAACACATCAATAAAGCATAAAATATTCATAAAAGATATTAGGAAAATCCAAGAAAAAGTGTTTATTTAATTTTTGTGATCATGTATTCATAAAGAATATCTATGGAGAATTGTTATGTGTTTAGTAAAAAGGGAAAACATAATATCTAGATTATTTGATCATATGAAATCCTATAGAATGTTGGATCATTTTACTATTTAGTGTCATTTATAATAAGGTTATCCCAAGTACATAACATATTTTACTTTTTAATGTATAGAAATTTTGTTTCAGATTCATTTCATGTTTTGAGACTTTTTGAAGTCTAGTCGGAAGATAAAATTTCTTATGCCGAATAGTCAGTTCAAATTCCTGACCACAGAAATAATTATTGTGGATTGTGGTGATTAACCAGTTTAAGGTTTTATGGAAAATCAATATGGTGATATAAGAAATAGGGGAATATGAAAAGTTTATGAGGGAATGATTCCCCCACTTGTTTAGTAAGTGAAAACAATCTATGACACAATTTACAAGATTGAGGATTAATGTAACAACCCAGTTAATAATGGAATAAATATTATTCATAATTATTAATATTTATGAATTATATATTAATATTAAATATAAGAAAATTAACTAATTTAAATTATAAGGTAGGATATGATTGATAGTGCATAATACATGCAACACTAATCTTAAACGAACCATAAAATAATATAATTTTAAATATTATAATATAACCTAGTCGTTATATTGGATGGTATGAATATTATTGAGTATTTTTGGAAAATTCTATATTATACACGAGTTCATTAGTTATATATATATTATAAATAAAAAAAGAATAATTCAAAATAAAATAGTGATGTTTTCTAAACAATATTATTCTTTTCAAAAAGATGGTTTATTCATGCTTTGTTCACATAATAAAAAATAAATTTCATAAAATTTTTGAAAATTTATTTTATAAAAATTACATCATTTATGATATTTGAAAATCTAAATTATCTTAGTTTTAATTTTTGGGTAATTTCTAATTAGTTTTACTTTTCGATGAATAATGAAAAATTACAGCTTTTTATTAATAATATCTTTTTGAATTAAATTGATTAAAAAAATAAAATATATATTAAATATGATATAAAGTATAATTAGATTAACTATATATCTTTTATTAATATTTTGTTCTTTATAATCATGTTCAAATTAAATTTAGATAAAATATCTTTTTATACATTTGATCATTTTCACATTAAAAACTAGTTTCTCATCAAGTCTATGGGATTAATTTTAAATTACATTCTGCCACATATATGAATTGAATTTGAAAAAATATATTATATATTATGATTAATTATAATTTATATTATCTAATAACATCAACATAATATTTTAACATAATGAATTGAAAAAATATTAAAAAATAATTTTCATGGTTAAGATAAAAATGGATTTATAGAGGGAACATAGAAGATATGTGTTAAAATGACCCAAACCTTTTCCAAAACTAATCCAATATAAATATTTAAACCTTATAAATTATATTTTCTATATTGGTACATTTTTTTATCCTTGATAAATGTAACCATTGTTGGTGGAATTCATTTTTGTTGGAAATTTACATTTCTACAACTCACCTCACTTAAAAAAGGCCACCCATCTTCTGCCCTATACATACTTTTAAAATAATATGGTTTATAAATTCCCTACTGTAATAACATAAAATCATCCCAACCATCATCCTAGCAGATATTTTTGTTATAAAATCACCCCATTAAGTCTTTTGGAGAAAACCAAAAGAATTTTTCAGAAGAATGGTGACATTCTTCAACAAATGTTTTTATTTGTTTCCTTACTCCACCTCATTCAATTATTTTTTATCCATGATTTTATGATTAAAAATTTCAATAACATATATTTAAATTATAATTTGTTATTGTAACAATCTAAATCCATATCCTCTTCTTTTAAATGGAAAATGATAACATTTCTCATGTGTACGCCGGACTACCACCTCACGTACTAATGTGAGATATTTTCAATGAACACCACTCACGGTTGCGTGTGATAATATATATTGAGTATATATATGATATTTAGAACATACTCATACATATAGAGTAATTATATCATATATAATAATTAATTTTCATTTATTAAGGGATACGAGAATGCTGCTCGTTTATATTGTAGACTACCACCTCATGAATTGTTGTGATTCATTTTTAAGTAATGATATACATGGAAGCTAATAAATAAAATATAATTTTATGTGTATGATATAAATGAAATATATATTATATTCATAACATAATTATAATTATGAAAATATAATATATAATTTCTTTATTTCCATTCCACTACATGAATAATGATAACAACATTCGTCTAACATGTGGACAATAGTCTTCCACAAAGTGATGTGATTTGTTTTCATAAAAACATCACATGGATGATATATATATATGTATATTTATATAATTAATATGGTAATTATAAAAATATTGATATATCTAAATTGTTAAAATAATATATTTATTCTTTCTATAATGATCATTAATATTGTAAACATTACTTATGCATAAACACGGCTCATTGTTTGGATGATTATAACGTATTTTATTATTCAGAACCATATTTTATAACTGGTTCTCTATAACACCCAAAAAATATAATACAATAAATTTAATTAAATAGAATATTTGAAAAATAATTTATTTTATCATGTAATTCTGGTGATACTGAGTGTAACTTTCAGTACACGTAAGAAGAATTTTTTTCGATATCTTACATTACACGCAAGATCTTGTTTTACTGAAAACTAAAAATATTATTATTTAAATTTTAAATTATCACATTTATTTTAAATTTTGTATTGTTAATAGTATTAAAAAACTTATTAAAATATATTTTTTAATTCATTTGTTAACAATTAATTAGAAATGAATATAAAAAGCAATTGAATATAAAGTAAATGCATTTATAAAAATCTATTCTTTTGCACTAAAGAATTTTTATTTTAATAACTTAAATAAATTAATATTATATCATGATCTAAATTAAATTTATATATTAATTATTAAATATTTTTTTCACATTTATAATATTGATTTTATAGGTATAAGATAAGTACAAATTCAATTTTACATGTAAATAGATATATTTTTATAATGGTAGTTTTGTCTCCTATTAATAGAGCACTTATTTTAAAACTAAAGTTTCAAAAATTTATTAATTTTATTTGTAAAAAATGAAATTTTAATATTATAAGTTTTATAGGTTTAATTTTTTTATATCTATGTGACATTTAGTTTTTTGATGAATACTCTAAAATATTAAATCTTATTTAAAAATGGCCTTTTAATTAAATTATTTTATAATGTAATAATATATTTTAAATTAGTTTCAATGAATCATATGATCAGTAATACATATATTAATCCCATTCAGTCATTTTTATTCATTTTTATAATGAATTTGGATATAAAAACTAATAAAAGTTTTGATGATTTCTCTTGAAAAATCTGTTTTCTCATCAAATCTATGGGATTAATTTTAACACTAAAATTTAAATTATATAAATTAAACTTATAAACTACAATTTATATTTAAAATTTGATAATTTTATTATTTAAAATAATTTAAATTTTTTTCTATACCAAAATTCTTTATTATATTTGTTAAAAATAATTATATCTATTATGGAGAAAACAAGTTTACTTGGCCGTTAAACGTAGAATACAAGTTGGAAAAAATTACCCAACACTTGTCCAAAAGGCATTTTCTAGCCATATTTTGACTCTTATTACATTAAGATCATTTTTTAATTTTTTGGGACACCTTTTCATGAATGTGACCATATAGTAACCTAAGTAATGAAAATGAAAATGATATTATTTTCTTACTTTTAAATTTCATAAAGCATTGAGATACTGGAAAAATAACATATGTTCAGTTATGTATTTCATTTTTACATATAAATGAGTTCCTTATATCATTATAATTTAATTTCATTTATTTTATATGAAATAATTACACTAAATTCTTATGAAATGCTGACATAATAATTATTTAGTTAATAATTAAATATAATAAATGATACTAAAAATATTTTGTGAAGACAATTGAGTGAATTATTGTATTCCAAATAAAATTTAGATGATTCTTTCATGTTAAAAATATAATAATTTAAAATATAAAAATTAAATTTCTTTTCTTGAAATCTTTTAAATAAAATTAAATAAATAATTTCAAAATTAATATTAATGTTTATTTATAAGAAATGATATTTTATTAATTGATTTAAAATTTCTAAAAAAATTATCTTCTTTCAAATGATTTTTAAATATTTTGAAATATCGTATGAGTTACATTAATGGACCAATTGTTTTGTTATATGGAATATATTGACCATTAAGTAGTAAAAAAACATGTTACTGTGGTTACGTTTTTAACAGTGTTTTGGTTTTTTACGTGCATTTTTGTTAAAAAAATATTACAAGAAACATTGGGTTTTTATTTTTTAAATTTGATATCATATTTATAATTATATAGTCAAAATATTGAAATAATGATAACTCTAATTTTTTCATAATGGATAAATTACTTTTGTTTGAAACTAGTTACCTTATTTATATCCAAAATTGTAAAATAAAGAAATGTAGGGGTTGAAGAAAAAAATGTATAAAACATGTAATATATTGTATGGTCGACTTTTTTCTATACCATATCATTCCCAATCCATTATTATTCAATTTTGGAGTCATATGTAGAAATTTATATGTCCCAAAAGTGAATATTTTTGAGTATTTATATGAATGTCACTCCTCCTCAATTAGAAAAAGGAACTCACTCTCCCACAATATTCAAAACTCTAAATATATTTGGCTCACAAAACCCTACCAAAGTCACATAAAAACCTTTATCTACTCATCCCAGAGGCCTTATTTTATAATTAATGAAATTCTTTGATGGTTTAAGTACAATCCTAATGAGAATACCCGAAAAAGAGGTAATGTTTTTCTAAAATCATTTTTATTTGCTTTCCATATTCACGTCATTAAGTTTCTATTATGAAATTATGATATATTAACCTCACTATAATACATATAATTATATTATATTATTTTAAATTTAAGATCATCAAATTCATAAACTTTCACCAAATGGCTTATGAAATCATCATTCGTGTGTACGGCGGACTACCAACTCATGGACCGATGTCATTCGTTTTTCATTACCACAATTCATGGATGGTTATAATGATGGATTTATTGTTTTTATATGATATATATAATAATTATGATGTTATTATGATTTTGGAATTTTTTTTATCACACATACCATCATGCTTTTCATTTTGTTCAAATATGAAAACTATTCTCGTGTGTATGATGGACTACCGCCCCACGTAGCAATGCGGTTCATTCATGCATTTCCAGGAATATATTAAAGAAAAGTTTAATAAAATATGTGATATATATTACCTAAAAATATACTGGAATGATAATATATATTATTTAATTTTTATTCTTTAAAATGACAAGAAAATGGAAAAATGTTCACGTATACGTACTACCTACTACTTCCTTGAAAAATATATTTCATTTCATATCACAACAATAAATGGGTTACTCTAAATAAATATATAATGAATATATATGATATTTAAATCATTATTTATATAATTAAGATTATGAAAACATGATCTGTATAAGTGGAACAAAAGAACAAGTCAAACCATACTTGAAAAACATGGTAATTAACACCTTAAAAAACAAAAACAATGAATTATTATTAACAAATGGGTGATTATATGTTATTAAAGGATAATATATAACATTGAAAATATTAATATTTTTTTGGTTTCAATTAATAACATGATTAATTCTATTATACTGGATGTTAATGAATGCTTGATCAAAAAGAAGCTTGAGGTATGGGTTTCTTGTCTCAATTTTACTTCCTTGAGACATACAACATATTCAACAACTATTAATATTATGTGGTGTATATATTAGGCTTTTTTTATGATATATCATAAACTAATTTATCATCATGATATTGAATTTTTCATTTTATGTTATTTAATTCATGTTTCATTCAATACAAACTTTACCAGAGTGGTTGGAGTTTAATTCAAAATTTCATCATTTTTCAAGACGATTTATGTTGACATCTCATTTCAGGTAATTATCTGATATTTCAATCATTAAATCAATATAATTTTTATCATTTTATTATTCATGGTATCGTCATGTAATAGTACCATTTATCCACATGGTGTTACTTAAAATAATTAAGAAAATATTTTAATACATTTTGACACTATTTCTACCTTCGGTCAAAAATATTTTTTTCTTACGAATCCAGGATTTATAAAAATATTTTCTAGAATTTTTTATTTAATATTTTTATAAATACATTCAAAAAGGATTTTAAAAAAATTTATTTTTACATATTTTTCCAAAGTAATCGTCTGGTCGCTTTCCAAAAAAGTCATTTTTATATTCTTTTACCCATAAGAAATTAAAATTATTTATAGTATGTATTAAATTACTTACCGATATGATCATTTTTTCATTGAAGATTACTTTTTATTTTTACGAGGTTATTTTTATATAAATGTTTTTAAAATGTTGTTTTCAAATTAAATATTTTTCAAAAATTAAATCAAAATTAAAATGATATTTTCTTCAAAAATATTTTTTATTATATTTTTATGGTAATTAATTTCATAAAAAAAAATCACTTCCCTTAATTGAATGAGTATTTATGTTAATGATAAAATCCTTGTCATTTATCTGGATGGTTTTTGATTAGTTTAACTAGGAATGTGCTGCCTTGAAACCATTCACTTTACTTTTGATGGTATATGATTATGTTTTTTGAGTTGGAAAAGTATTTACATTTCATATAATTATTTTAATATGAATGTTTATGTTAATTATATCTCACCCATTAAATTTAATGAATTATTTAGATTTCATATGTGATTGGTAGGGCCTTATATATCCATTTGATGAATCAGTAGGTTTCATGAGACAATCTATATATGGTTTTTTCCAAGGCCTTACCATTTTTTAGATTATTGGAAAAAAGCACTGATAGTATAAGATTATGAGCATGAATACTTGACAATATTATATTCATGGTACACATTATTGATTATATTATATTTCTTGGAATAAATCCTTGATGATATGATTTAGATATCCATAGTTATGAATTCTATCGTTAGGAATTCAATTTTTGATATTGAATGTGATTACTATACTTGTAATAATTTTCATGGTTATGTTTCAGGATCATGTGATTTTTTAAATGGAATTATTTAATAATTATTTATTAATAACATATTATACTCATGTTATTGATTAAATAGAATGTGTTTCAATTATCTATCATGGAAAACTGATTGTGCTTTATTCATTAATATCTTCTGTTGTACATCCTCTCTTACAAAAAATCTGAGCTCAACCGTTTCTTATGGTTTATTTTCATGAGGAAATGACTAAGTATTTTTTGATTTATATGAAGGGATAATCTATGGGGAATAATAGAATTAACAAAGTGAATTATTTTTGTATTTTATTTTTTAAAATGAAATGTTAATTTCAATTACGTATCTAGTTTTCTAGGAATAATAAAATATTTAGTTATTTATGATTAAAACCATTGTATATATGATAATGGAATAAATTATCCATCATCTTCTGGCTATATAGGATGAGGTAACTAAATCTGGCATTACAAAAGATTACTAGAAACCATGGAAACTAGTTTTAGGATAACATAGATTTAGGAATATAACCCCAAGATATACATTTATAATAATTATAGAATAACATCATAAAGTTTTGTTATGGTTGAGATCATATGGTTTTTAGGAAAATAATTACCTTCCTAGATTCTACAAGTAGATGTGATTTTGGAAAATATGTGCCTATGAATATAAACATAGAAAAGTGTGTGAGAGTCTTGGATTGAGTGTTACCATGTACATAATAAATGGCCACACTGCATGCCTAGTTTGATACTCATAGGGGTGTTCTAAGGATAATTCACATTTGCATTACAAATCATTATGGTTGATTTAAATAGATAATGATAACGAATTGCCTTTGTGAAAATCTATACCATGTAAGTGCCTACATGGAAATAAAATAGAATAAGTATTTTTGTTTTGGAACACCAGAATTATATTGATGAAGCATTTTATAAATATTATTTTGGTAACATGAATATTGAAACATCAAAGGATTTTATTGAATTTTATAAGCAGTTAGGTATTCATTAACTAATGAGTTATAGATACAATCATTGTTTAATGAGTTAAAAGTTAATTATAAGTAAAAATTCTCGAACACATCTTTTTTGGTTTTATGTGGTAGGAATGTTACCAGATTAATGATATTTTGGGAGGAATTCAAGGGAAGAAATATTTTTAGTGGAAAATTTCTTTTAGAAATAATGCATTTATATTTTATAGACAGAAGTTTAAAGTAATTAATAACCTTTAGGGTTAATATAACCACAATGACATTATAGTAATAGCTAAATAATATTATTAGACATAAAAATGTTTTCATTGAAACCATAGTAAAAAATATTTTTTGATTATCACTTTTATTTCAAGGAAGTCCATAATATTTTTGGGAACTTAATACAAATTATATTGTTTATGGAAAGGGAATACCTACATGCATGGTGAAAACCCATTATATCTGTTAAGTCATTGACTCTTAATACACTAGCGAAGGATGATAAGGTTTTTGCAACAAAAACTTCCCTACATGATGGCATGATTACTGCTTCATTTTTTTAGAAAAACCATTTGATGAAAAAAAATATAACGATCAACCATTGGTTTTAATTTTTAGGTTTAGAGATTAATTAATTATACCAGATAACTACTTCTAACCATATTATTTTTACCAAATATTTTGAGACAAACATAAATAATATTATTATAGACCTTAAGATATATTTGAAGAGAATATTAGTGCTTCAGGAATAATGAATTTATTTTTGGAATACTCATTTCTTGTAGGGAGTGATGAATTGGAAATTGATCAAAGCACAACCAAAGGATAAAATTCTGTTTATGAAATAAAAAATTATGCATATTTCCATGTATTATATAATAATAAAATAATTATTCATATTTATGTATAATGACATTGAAATGAATATGTTTTACTATTATATAAATATCTAATGAATCAGATGGTATTTTAAATCATCACAGATTTATGGTTTTGGGGCCCTTAACTTTCCATTGAACATTTAGTTTCTTGTGATCAATGACCTCAATCAATATCTATTTTAATTTACTCTTTTTATAGGAAAATATCCATAATTTACACTTATGGTTTCATAATTAGAAACCTAGTTATTGGTAATTACATATGACCTTGATAATTACCCTTTTTATTTTTAAAAGGATGTTTTATTAACCATTCATTGTTTTATTTTTTAAAAAAATGGCATTTCCAAATGACAAACCCTTGATTTCTAAGGTCCGGATTAAACTGCAAGAACAAAACTTAATTAAGGTGGGAAGAATGTAAAATCCTAAAATTCTAAAAGAAAAACCATTTTAAAAGATAATATGTGATTCTAAACATTGATATTATATTAAAATTCAATAAAATCGTGTTTATCTTGCATTATATGCAATGATGTGTTTCTTTGATAGGTTTTCCTGTATGCAAGATCGAGTTTTTCCAAATATTATTAATATTAGTATTTAAAATAAAAATTATTTCTTAGAAATTAAATTGAAGAACATGAATAAGATTAATTAATTTATTGAAATATATGTTTTAATTCATTTATTACCAATTAACTAGATATTAATATAAAACCCAATTGAATATGAAAAAGTATAATTAAAAAAATTATGAGCCCATGGAATTTTATCCTAATAAATTAAAATAAATATTATTAGTAGATGATATTAATTAAATTTATATATTATATATTAAAAAAATATTTTTACATTCTTCTAAATATTATCTATTCCGTTTTTGATTAATAGTAAAAAATAATGAATTTTAATTGAAAACCAGATTTTAATCTAAATAATCTGTAATGTTGAGTTATATTATAAATTGGGTTTAAAGTAATATATGATAAATTTTACATATTTTAATAATATATATGTATTTTTAATCATTTTATTATTTTATTTTGATATTTAAAGTTAGTAAGCTTTTGAATATTTTCAAATTAAAAACTAGTTTTCTCATCATGCATGTGGGATTAATTTTATATTGAATTCTAAAAATTAAATGGAATTAATTAAAAAAAAATATTCCATATTTGTAATCAACCAAATGTATAATGACTAATGTGGTAAATATTTTTTTTTCCAAATTCATATTTTATTATAGTAAAAAATAATTACATCGATTAAGGTGATAATGAGTTTACTTAGTTGTTAAACAAATAATATAAGGTGTAAAAACAATCCAAAACATGTTAACAACCCATTTACTAGAAATATTTCAACTATTATGACGTTTAAATCGAATTTTATGATCTTTTTTTACACTTTTACATGAAGGTGACCCATATTACTTGTTTTGTAAAGAAAAAGGGAAAACAAATATTGTTTTATTTCATATATTTTCAATAATTCTTTGGGGTAGGGGGAAAAACAACATATGATTAGTTATGTGTATAAATTTTAAATATAAATTTGTTTTTTATATCTTCATAATTATTTTTTATTTTCTAATTTGAAGTTATTGATTTAAATTCTTTAGTAATGCCAATGTAGTAATTATTTAGTTAAATATTAAATAATATAAATAATACTAAAAATATTAAAAGTGATAAATGTTGAGTTAATTATTATGTCACATTGTTTTTAAATGAATTTGTCATTTTAGATATCTATAAAAATAAAATATCAAAATTTCATTTTATTCTTGATATTTTCAAATTCAAATTAAATGAATAATGTAAAAATTATCATCAAAGTTATTTTAAAAGAAATTATATTTCATTAATTGATTCAGAATAAATAAAAATCATATCTTATATTTAATGATTTTTAAATATTATAAATATAATCTATGGTCCAATAAAGGACCAATTATTCTATTATAATTAATATATTGACCATTAAATAGATAAAAAATCTATAGAGGAGTGACATTTTATGCGGTGTTTTTACATGTTACATGTGTTAGTGTTAACACAAATTTACAAAACACAGATGATATTTTTAAAAAAAATATATCAATTTTTGAATCATAGTGTCTAAATTGTTAAAAATTATTAATCAATTTTTTTATTATATAATAAATTTATTTGGTTTGAAAACAAGTTACCATAATGAAAAACCTAAATTTAAAATTTAAGAAACTTATGATTTATGGGATAAAATCATTAAAACATGTATTCTATTTTTTAATGTGTTACTCAACCATGTTATCCCTCTAATAAATTATTATTCAATTTTGGAGCCACATAAGGTATGAGATACCTCCCAATGGTGAATAATTTTTTGCATACATATAAGAATTCAACGCCTCCTCAACAAAAATGTTCACTCACCCTCCCCACTTCTTCACACATATCGTTCCATTTGGATCAATAAGAACCTCAAAAAATCACTTTAAAACTTCCCTCCCCTTATCCTAGAAGCCTTAGGTTTGGAAAAAAGAAAACCATCAATGATTTCTATAAAAAAACTAATGAGGATACCTTAAGAAGAGGTAATGTTCTTCTAAAAGAAAATTTATATTATTTCCTTCTCCACATTCGTTAATTTATTATATAAGAAGATTATATAATAACCAAACTATATACCATACACATAGATGTTTTCTTGAGAATTTTATGACCTAAAATATTACACACTTACATCAAATGTGATATGAAATCAATGTTCATGTGTACGGAGGTCTACCGCTTCGCGAACTAATGTTGTTCGTTTTTTCATTAGAGACTTTATATGATGGAAATAATGATGTATTTATATATTATATATTATATATAATATTTATGATGTTATAATTATTAGGGATTTATTATATCACGCATACCCTCATTATTTCCTTTTTTTCGGAATATGTTAAAGTTGCTCGTATGTATAGTAGACCAGCACCTCACAAAGCGATCAGATTCGTTCAAACATTACATAAAATGTATTAAGGATGGGTATAATAATTCTTTTTGATATATATGAAAAAAATTAAACTATAGTTATAATATAAATTTACAATTTACTTTTTATTCTTTTAATACAATAAGAAAATGGATTCATCGTTCATGCGTACTAACGACCCACTATCTCTATTAACTGTGTATTTTAATTCATATAACAAAATTTAATGGATGACTATAAATACATATATAAGGAATCTATATTATATATAAATCATGTTTTATATACTATATATTATTAAATCATGGTAAATGTTATGTTAATAAAATATCATGTTAAAGCCTACTAGAAAAACATGGAAATTAACACTTTAGAAAAAGAAAATAATGAAAGATTATTATCAAACAAGTGATAATATTTTATAAACGGATCATATATTAATAACATGTTTAAAACCATTATAAAGAAGGTTAAATAAGGTTAGATCAAAAGGAAGTGCGAGGTAAGGGTTTCTCACCTCACTTTTTCAACTGTGAGACATATGCTATATTCACCAGTTAATCATTATTTTAGTGTTTATACTTATTTTTTATATATATAATGAATTAATTTTTCAAAAATGTATTAATTTTTCATTTTATGTTATTTATTTCTTGAGAAATTGAATAAAAAATTCACCAGAGTAGTTATTGTTTAATATGAAATATCATCGTTATTCGATATGGTTTATGTTTATATATCCCATAGAGAAGTTTTTTGATATTTACAACATTAAATAAATATATATTCTCTTAATTGGATTATTCATTGTGTTTTTATGTAATATTACAATTTTCAACTCTTAGGTATTTATGATAACTGATAAAATATTTTAATAAATTCAAACTTCATTTCTAACTTCGTTCAGAAATTTCTTTTCTTACAAGACAATGTTATCTAAAACTGTTTCTAAAAATTATTTATTTATCCAATTCAAACTTATTTCTAAAAATAATTTTTTACCCTTATTTTATTTTTAATAAAATTTTGAAAATGAATATTATTGTTTCTGCAAATAATGTAATTTTCTAACCTTTTTACTAGGAAAAATGAACGTTCTTTATGAAATTTATGAAATTACACATCGAGATGATCTTTATTTATCAAAAGGTTCCTTTTAATTTTTTATGAGGATACATTTAATGAAAATATTTCAAAAATGTGATTTGTAGGGAAACATATTTTCAAAAAGATTGTGAAAATGAAAAGAATATTTTCTTCAAAAGTTTTTTTGATGATATTTTCATGGTATTTAAATTCATCAATGATAAAACCCCTTTGCACTTATTGAAGTGGGGTAATATTTTAATGATATCTTACTTATTATTTATCTAATTGATTTATGATCAGTATAACGGGTGATGTTCTATTTTGAATACATTAATATTACTCTAGATGGTCGATAATTATATTTATAGATTTGGTAAATTATTTACATTTCATATGATTGTTTTAATAAAAATGCGTATGTTAATTATGTTTTTTTTTCATTTCATATGAGGAAAGAATTTTATTTTTTATGTCAAGGGGAAGTCCCACTATATCCCCTCAATGCATCAATATGTTTCCTAAGACTAACTAAATATGGTTTGGGATGAGTCTTTACATTTTTTTATTCTTAGAACGAAGGATTAACGGTATTAGATTCTTGTCACATAGCTATAAAGGAATTAGATTATTTGAATTACGACTTGAGAGTATTTGATTTAATTTAATAAATCCTTGATGGCTAGTTTTATATATCAATCATTATTCATTCTATCATTATGAAATAAATAATTTATATTCCATGTGAATATTAGATTAGTTAGAATATACATGGTTAAGTTTATTTTTTATATGATTATTAATATGGAATTATTTTATCATCATTTATTCCATCCATATTATGGTCTTGTTATTGATTATATTGCTTCTATTTTTTTCTCTACCCTTCCATATTGACGATACCATATTTTTTCATATATTCCACTATACACTCACCCTTATTGAACATCTTAGCTCAACCCTTTCTTATGTTTTATTTTCCCAGGATGTGAGAAAGCTTTTTCTTGATTGTTATACTATTATACTCTCTGGGGAATAATAGAATTACTAATTTCATTGTATTTTATGTTTTGAAATGTAATGTAAATTCAATTATGTATCTAGTTCACCAATAAAAATAAATTATTCGGTCATATAGGATTCTAATCGTTGTATCTAAGATAATGTAAAAAAGTAGTCTTCAACTTAAAACTACTATGTTCGGTCTCACAACATTCTAAAAGTATATTTTGTTAATAAATATGATAATTATACCATGATTTTTATTCTGTAGATGATGAAATAATGAAATCTTTTACCTCTTTCAACCTATCAAATACATTCTAGAGTTATGAACTTGACATCTTCAAAACATCCAAAGTGAACATAATTAAATGTTTAATTTTATATATAATGGTATTAGATAAAACAAGAGAGATAATAAACATTAAAAATGTTCACCAGTAGGTAAATAATTAACATATGTTAATAATTAATTATGATAAATAATGAACTCGATGAATCTATATTGATATAAGGGAAATTATCTCAATTTCCTTCGATCGAGGCATAATTTTATGTTATAAAAATACCTTCTATTATATGTTGTATATGAATCACCTATGACATGTTTTTCCATTAATATATTTATTCTCATGATATTTAATTTTTTAAATATTATTCTTTCATGGGGATTACAATTCAAATGTTTCCAAAGTGAACAGTTACACTTTTCTTTAAAAATATCCTTTAAAATGTTTTAAAGATATAATCTGAAATTATTTCCTCTAAATCCAATTTTTGGTATTATTTTATGTATTATTTTATATTGATATAAATGAATTATAAAGGACATCTTATGTATATTTTTAGTTTCATTCAATGGTTTTCAAAAGGAATATTTTTATTTTTTCTCTATGGAATGTCTGACATTTTTCAAAAATGAAAAAAGGATGTTATTATTTAATGTATATGAACATAATGACTTTTTTTCCTCCTTGTCAATTGATTTATATGTGGATTATTTTATAATAATTAATGTTTTCTTCAATGAATCATTCCTCCTTCCCTTTTCTGAGTATTTTGGTTATACAAATGGGTTTTCAATGGAATGGATATTTAAATATCCTAAAATTATTTCTATTGAGTGAAAAATATATTTTATAAATGACATGTTTAAAATTGAAATATTTTATATGTTCTGATTATGTTATGATTCTTTGAATTATTTTATTTTCGGTTCCATGATAAACCAATGATGGTTTGTTACATGATATTCCAATGAAGGTTGGGTCCATGATACCCAATTAATGCATTGGGTTTGAAGTCGACCGTATGGTTACTCAATTTATATGAGTTTCATATATGGAAGTCAAATATATGTTTACTAAATTGATAAGAGTGACTTATATAATGATTTAAAAATATAACTATGGGTTTTATATGTTCTTACTATGGGTTTTAAATGATTTTCATTGAGAAATGTTTTAATTTTTTTAGTGGAAATGATTTATTTTTTTCACTTAAAGAAAACTAAATATTTATGCAGTTTTCACAATTTCACTAGATATAAAATTTTACATATTTTATGTCCCTTACTGGGAATTTTTTTCTCATCTAATATTTCAAAAAAATCATAGTATTTATGTATGGGTAAGTGAAGGGATGATGTCATTTTTAAAGTCATGGAGTTTATAATGAAAAGAAAAAGTTCATATTTTTAAAAGTTTTTATTATTGAAAAATGGATACTAATTAGAAGTTTCCACTTTTTAAATTTATAGTTTTATTAAAAATGATTTATGACATAATTATTTAAACTATAAATCTGAAATTATTCTCTACATGTAATATTATTAATTCTAGACTAATAACACTAGAATTTGTAAATTTTGATTCTAAGTCCTTATAACTTCATTAATTTGAACTAATTATTAATTTTTAACAACATGAGATAGGTAACATTCACTACCATCATTAATCAATTTCTCAACTTCTTAGTATGTTATCAATGATTTGAAATCATTTAATAAAAATTATTGGATTTTAAATCATTAATAGTATGATAAACTAAAAGATAATCCATACCCAAAAGGAAATGAATCTTTACTATGGGTAATTTAATATGATTTTTAGTAAATACGATCAAACATCTGAAAATAGAAATATTAATATAAATATTCATGGTATTAATAATTCCAATAAAACGTTTTACCAAAATATTTATCTTAAATTCATGGTGTGATATTCGAAATTTACATTCAAATTTCTCAGATATATATGAGTATGAAGATCCATTGTCAAATTAAGTATTGTAGTAATTAAAATAAACTGTTAATATACATTCCAAAACATTATTTGATCATTAAAAATCAAATATGGTAGTAGAAAAATATACCTCCACACCCATTATCTTTCAATCTTTATGATTTCCACTCAGAGTACTGACTTTGGAGTTAAATAATTCCATAAGACATTACAGTTAAAAATATTACCATTGGACTTTAATTGAATTTTTGATCATAGTCATTGCATTCATGATCTATATAACCTAACTTACCACATTAAAATCACTTCACAAACTCAAAAATAAATTCTATAGGAATCTTATTACCATATTTCTCACAATATAAGAAGATGGTTTTCTAACATAAATACTTATTTTATAAATGTTTCCCCATTTCATGCCAACAATACCACTTGTTTTTGTTTTTTTATGGGATAAAAAATCATCAAAAAAACTCCACTTCTATACTCTTAGCAAATATATACATGTTTCTCAATGTTTTTGAATTTACGGGAAGGTAATGTATATAGATATATTGGTTTCAATCCTAAATAAAACTGATTTATCTTACTATTCATATCCTAGATAAAATTTGGGGAAAACTATGAAATTATACGATGTTCATGTCATATATATCCACTGAATAATCTCTATTTTTTTAATTCAATGTTTCTTTCCATACTAAGTTGAAAATAATTAGAAAAATATTTCTTATGAAAAATATTATTAAATCTATCCCATTCCATGGTATCAATATCTATACATTATATGATATTCATAACCATTAAACACCATTTTCATCGACAACTTCAAAAAATAAATATAAATCGTTACCTTTTAGTGATATGAACATACCATGGTAATAAATATCTTTTCTAGGGATTTAATCTATCCTTCATCATGAACAAGGTCAGATAATCCTCTAAATTATTGTGGATATTGTGTCATAAAATACACCCCTATAATCATATTCTTATTTGGTAGATTCTTTTAATTTATTACATGGATACCACCACCATTTATAGCCTATGAAAACTGATCTATCCCTACAACAAACTTCCTAGTTCCAATTAAAACCTTCTATGCATGTTTTTTTGGAACGAAATTTTTCTGTTAGTGTCTTCAGACTTTAGATTCCATGTTTCCTCTAGAGAAAATAGTTTTGAAAAAATGTACATTATATGAAGCTACAAGGTTATCCTAAATTAATATATCATTTCAACTTAACCAAAATGTGAAATCATTCAACGAAAGGAAATTAATATTATAGTTTATGATTCTTTCAGTGGGGCACATCCTCTTTTAATATTATTGTTCATTGACAACACCTTGTTACCACAAATTTCTGCTTCCAAAAGGTGAGGGGAATTCATCACTTTTTTAGTCATGTATTCCCTTGATCAAAATGGTATGATGGGTTGTCGGTTCCCCATTCTGTGTATTCCTCCTTTGAATTGGGTCTCCCTCAAAGATTAAGATTTGTTCATGAACCTCATTTAAACTACCATCCCTTTGTGGATACTATTTAATTACACTGAATATATCTAGAAATTCTATTAGGTCTGGATAGGGATTCAACATTCAATTATTGGAGTAGTCACATCAGGCATCACTATCATGTCTATACGATAGAATATTATTCACGTATATTATTCATCATAGGAGGGGTTCCCATGGGCATATAACCTAAGGCATTCCAAAACGATTGAGGAGTATCTTATACCATGGGAATGTCTTCGATGATTTTCCTTAGCCATCCCATGTTTAATACAAGGTAGGGAATGAGTTTAACATCCTATAAGGACGGGTAGAACTGATTATAATTCCTCATGAATGAATACTGGAGGGTTATATCCATATGAGGTAATACATGGGTGTTTTTCTAGATGGATAGGATAGAATGCCCATAGAGGTGGACCTGGGATGGTATGTCTCATAAAGAGAAATTTTCACTCTATGAACATTGATATGGACACCACTGATGGCGGATTAGAGGTTCACACCTGAGAGGGGAATCTAATGTTTACCATTGGTTATTATTGGACCTCACAGAGGCTTCCTACAAACCTTATTTAGAAGACAAGGATCAAAAACCACTATGTTCATAAGGGCGTGGTTTGGGGCTTATGTAGTGAGTCTGCCCCGTCGAAATAGGTTTTCACTTGGATGGATTAAGTGCATTGTGTAGATCTTATGAACTAAGACTACTCAGGCGATACAAAGAGCAATGATGGGTTAAATAGGGATCATGCACTAAGAATTCCTAGATGGATGACATGATTTCACAGGGATGTGGTGACCAGAGTAAAATTAGGATGGATTATTGATGGTTTGGAGGAAATGTATAGAATGGATGTGATGGATTATGTGCTAGTCTTAAACATCATAAGGGGGTCTTTAATATCTCGGCTGGTTGGAAATCAATGTCCTTGTAGTTCCAGAAAGGGGTTTTGGTTTTATATCGAAGCAGGAGGCCCAATCAAAATAGGACATGTGGTTGGGGAATACACATGGAAGCTAATGGATGAGAAGTAAATTTTGTGCATTACACTAGGATGGTTGCCCACTATGAGGACCCAAAGATGTTATGACATCTAGGATATGACATGATCTCATAAGGATAAGAGTGTGGTGATTGATCCGATTTTGGATAGCGGGTTGTGCACCCCCAGTTGGAGGGAACCAATGTTTACCATTAGTAGGGATTGATCCTCATGGAGTAATTTTACAAACCGTTTTTAGAACACAATGATCAAAAAATATATAATTTATAATGGTATGGTGTTGTTTTCACTACTAACCTCTAAGACCGCATGATTCATGATTGGCATGAGAAATAAGAGGAAGTAGTATACCTGACTGACATGTTGCTAAAGGTGCGCACATGGGAGATGGTGCATGGCTTAATCCTTGAATTGAAAAAAGAGGGATTACAATCTATGCGATGAGGATCTCATTCCATATGGGGGAAGAGTTTGTTCCATGTCAGTCATACATAGGGTATCATGTTAATAGAGGTTTCTGGGATTATGTGGAGACTTCCTGATGTGCAAATGGTGATAAAGTCCAAAGGGAGAGGGAAAATGATTTGAAGATATGAAAAAATATTGGCTTCTAATGACAATACCCCCTCTATTTCTATGTAGATGATTTTATTCCATGTCACTCATACATGGTGTAATCCTTTTCTTTCCATTCATGTATATATCACTATTTGACATCATGTGTTGAGGTTGTGGGTTCTTAGATGTTTATCTTCCAGAATCTCCAATGTGGGGAACACACTCCTCACACCATGGACATAAAAACCTGGAACTCTATAACCCTTGAGGAAGGTAAGGAACCAATAACTCTAGGGTATAATGTGGTGGAAGAGTGGTTGAACATGGGGTCCTTGTAAGAGTGACTATTCCAAAAGGAAAGGACAATTACCATACCTATTCAAAAAATCATGTGGTTGGGTTGTGAAATACGGACGCCACATGAGAGACTAAAAAATCATGGAACACAATCTTGGGGGTCTAGGTAGTAGAGGTGCATACAAGACATGATGGTTTCATGATAATGGAGCTCAAACATGGTACTATGAAATAAAGGAAGCCCTTGGAGTATCAAAGAGGGGTTTCACAAAATATTGGAGTCTTGCGTGAAAAAGAGGGGGTGTTGAGGAAAATAAGTGATGTGAACTGAAATGTTTTACATGAAATATGGGTCTTTCACATGCACTTTCCTTATGCTGAATTGAAATGGGTGAGGGTCAGGCACATGTAGACCCATACAAAGGGGGACCCATTGAGGACCTACCATGTAAGATCCTACAAATTGAAGGATTTGTGGCCTGTGTACAGTTATAGAAGAGGCAGTCCTACTCGTGCAATATAAATGGTTCAACTTCTGGATCGTTACCCCGAATAAATGGTTCACCCTCTATATATTGGAAAAATCAAGGGTGGTGGAACCAAAGCATTTCAGTATGGAAGTGGGCGTTTAACGTCACCTTAGGAGAATATTAAACCTACACGTGATTCGGTCTATTGTGACCCAAAATCTCAACTTTTATGCATATTCTTTGGATGTTTTCTGGTGGTAGGGGAGAAAGATTAACCATTCAAGTCCCACTGGGAACATAAGGATCTTGCATGAAATTTTCATGTAGTGTGCAATAGTTAAATCTCGCATACGGATCCCTTGTCCTTATAAATATTTTCTATATTGTCAAATGGTATCTTTAGTTTTCTTAAAGATTGACATTTGTGGACATAAGATGAATTTGGTTCTTAAAAATCCCCCTGGAATCAGAGCACAAAGGGGACTAGAAGGTTGTGTTCTAAGGGAAACACTAAAAAGAAAAGTGTATTGATAGGGTTGTGATCAATGTCCAAATACTGACATATAAGGTGCCTTTCGAATGTGCGGAATACATGATTCACACCTTTAAATATGTCAGATGTATGAATAGTACATTGAGAGAAAATATTCCTTTACTACACATAAGGAATAGATAACCAAAACCCTCAAATACGCCATGCTTTAAGGGTCTTTTCAGAGAATCATATTCGGTTGGGAATTATAACACATCCATAGAAGGATTATTTTTTGAGCGATGGCCTTCCATTATGGAATTTGAGGATACTGGATGAAGTATCCATCCCATTCTTTGAGAGTAACTCACTTTGGTAGTGGGTTACACCGAAAGATATCCTACAGAGGTAAAACATCAATGTTCATGTGTATCCTTCTAGGGATAATTAAGAGATTGATGCATGTGTTCTGAATCTGAAGACTAGGACAATCATGGGATATGAACCAATTCATGAGGAATCCCCTACCCACTATGAAATCACCGCCCGAAGTAGTATAATGGATGAAAGTGTGGGTAGGAAAAAGGAATGAGACAAGAGGTTTGGGTGTAACATTACAAGTGTTTGGGCATGGGTATATTGGGTGTGACACACATGTAAGAGGTTTGGAGGATATTTGTGCCATATTGGGCTATTTGATGCTATATGGACATCTCAATTTCACGTCTACCTTCAATAGGAACTTGTAATGGAGGTCTTTAGCTGGTGGTCCTCTCATACAAATACATTCCACCTCCACCATGGGGAGGTCAGTATTAGTATTTGTGTCATTCATTTCATCATGGGTATACCTCAAGAGAGAATTTTTGTATGATGAGTTCCTACCAATATAGAATATCTGGATGGATAGAGTAAAAAATCCTATAATACTAATGCATCTCATAGATGTAGTGAAGGAGAAGAGCGAGGTTGAGTACATCTTGAAGTACATCCCATACTCATAATGGCTTGGCCAATTCTTCAAGAAGTATACGAAGGTAAAGATTCGAGGCTAGGGGAGGAAATTCCTGAATGCATCATAGAGGGGCATGGCAAGGTTATACTACTTGATCTTGGAGGTAGAATAATATCAATCATGGGGTTACAACATGGATGAGTAATGTGATCCATGAGTGTGTTACAATACATTCTTAGATTCCTTCCTAAGTGGGTGGATAATATCGGTGAGGGATACAAGAATTGGGATCTTTCTAGGTACATTAGTAATAGCAGGGATCATGGCAGCCCTCAATATGGTCAACATGGGAGTTCTAGTACTGGTGAGGCTTTATTGTGTTCTGGTGTTCATCTCCAGAAGAGGCATGCCAAGGGGAATTTGTGAATTGTTATATATTTTTAGTGACTATATTGAATTCCATTTGGGTGGATATAATTTCTCAAACACCATTCATACTCTAATAAATGGCCTGAGGTCTTCTCTTTTGAACATTGTGGGGGTCCGACTATTGATGATTAGTGATGAAGGGGTTATGATCTGCACAAGTAATCATGAAAATTTAAAATTTATTCCCTTTAATACTCTGTTCGGCTAGATGGTGGATATCCAGTGTGGTTCGGTAGCACTTACATAATATATACAGATCATCAAGGGAGGAATGCTATTGGCCCAAATTGATCGAAATATCCTTTGTGAACCATACATGTCAATCCTCTTATCCATAAAGTTTTGATGAATTTAAAAATTTTCAAAGAAGGTGTATATAGAGGTTTACGTAGAGAGACACCCATGAATCCACCAATAGTTGTGGTGCATTCTAACAACTACTATATTTTGTGAGAAAATCACATTACCCCTCCAAAATATGATGACATCCTACCAAAAAATATGATAATCATTGGATCTTGGAATACCTAGATCCAATATTTTGAAGACATAATTTATAGATCGTGATAATAAGCATAGGGTTAGAGCAGTAGGGAGGTAGACGTTCTGTCGTGTAGGAGACATGTTCGGTAATAGGGGTGGCACAAACTATAACCCTGGTGGTGGGAAAACCACAAAGTGTGGCCGCACCTCAACCTTCTGAGGATGGGAATTTCCTAATGAAGACTTGAGGGCACACTAATGAAATCCCTGGGAAAAACAAGGTATATCTCGTAACTAACTATTGACACCAATTTGAAGACCCTCTCCTCTACATAAAAGATGTTGCAACAATCATTTACTACTAAAGACGTGTGGATAATATTGACACCCACTATCCTTGAAAATCCAAATTATGGATGCATTCAGGTGGTGGATAGGGTGCTATTTCAATGGAGGTAAGTGTACATTATTTCCATGGACTTCTATTCATGCTAACAGGGTAAATATGAAGAACCACATCTCTTGGTGAAAGTGATGTTTGGTCAAGAGCATGGACCAGAATAAATGACACCCATGGATGATAGAGATGATGATGAAGAAGGAGGATGAGTAGGAGGAGGAGAAAGAGAGGTTAAATAATTAGATGAAGTAGAAAAAAATATCGAGAATAGTCCAAGGATGAAGAGATAGGTGGTGGTGGAAATCAGGGGACAATGGTTCATTAAGGGAGTCCCCAAGAGAGCGGGGAGATTATAGGATATAATCAGGGTCTCTACAAACATCTAAAAGTAAGTCTTAACATATATTTCCCCAAGTTCCTTCCCTTTTTAAAACATGAAACCACTAAACATGAATTTTTCTATATAGGAGCATATTAGTGTTGATCAAGGATCTTCTACTGAACATGGTGAGAATGTAACTATGGGTATGGAGGGATATACCTGTAGGCCTAAATCTATAGATGATTCAGGCAATGATTTAGTCATGGCCAAGATGGCTAGTGGTAGTCCAGCTGAAGAGGGGAAGGGTAAAATTTGTAACCCTAAGATTATCCCATTTTCGATGGGGATCTAGTACTAATAATCGAAGTAACAAATGTTGGGGGGTCTTCAGTGTTGGGAAATACTATTGTTTCATGAGATCTTTATTCAGTAGCACTTATCTCTTTTAATTTAATTTTATCATAGACCAAAAAATATAAACACTTATCTAGCTGACTAGGCATCTATTCCATACAGTGATCGTAATACTACAGACCCAGAAAACCATTTAGTCTCAGACATCTACATGATCTTTTTGATTACTAAACTTGTCCATGAAGAGTTGTTCATTTGATTTGATCTATAATTGGAAAAAGATGAGTGAGTGGTTCAAATACGGATGATTCCACTAATATGACCAATCATTAGCTATATGAGAAAATTATGAGGAAAAAATGAGTGAATATGGTTTTCCCCATGACATAGAGCCTAACCCATCAGAGAGGATACAAGAGGAAGATCCTATCATGGTAGTCATGGGAATCTTCGCATAGTATAAATCTACGGACCCAGACAAACATGATTAATTTGATCTTGATGCATCCAAGGAAAGTCTCTTGACTTAGCACAGGGCATGGAAGTGTTTCAAGAACATCCTTGAGTCCTTGAAGTCATGATGGGTGAGCTAAATTGGGTCCCTCCGCACCGAGTTGCACATTCTCTGTTCCAGATTGGTGGTTACTGAAAATTGTCATATATTTATCCATGATCATCTAGTTGAGAAGATATTGGAATTTAGTAAATACTTTGATATTTATTTTTTACAGGAGAAATCTAACAACATCTGAAAAATCTTGGAGACTGAACAATATATCTAGCAATTGGAAGAACAGACAAATGGATGCTCATCCTTTACCACTGATCAATTAGAACCTTCCATAGGAATGATGGAATAACTAGAAGATTACAAAGAGTAGATAAATCATGTAAGTATTCCAGAGTATGGAATCTGAAATGATCATTTCCAAACCTAGATGATGGATGATGAGCTTCTATCAATGTTTTTGGATGAAGAGAGAGAACTCAGGTGGTGGTGGAAAACTCTGGAGGCAACACGACAGAAGGTGGAATAGATGAAGAATTTTGTCGAAGGGGTTGATCCATAAGGGTTCACTTTTTCCAACCATATGAAATGTACTATCTTTCTTTATTGATTTATTTATTTTTTTCATTGAACTGTATTCATGGAAACATTCTTCCTTATGTTAATTAACTCATATCAGTCATATCTTATACAAGAGTATCATAAAATCATCGAATACTCAGGGCCTGCTATTGTTTACTAATGACCAAGAATGTTTGAGTTGAATTAAGGTGTAAATAGAGAATAAATTTCTCATAGAAACCAATGTGAATTTCTTAATGTGATGAAGTTTGATAATTTATAACACCATAGGAATCAGAATCTATTGGAAAAAAGGGTGATAAGATGTGAAAATCACTATAAAACAAAATTCAGAACAAAATGAGTGGATTCATGATATGGGATAATGGATTACCATGTTCGAAACATATATTTTATATTTCATAGCACAAAATGAAGAAATAAAACAAGGTTTGACCACTGACCATTGTTTCGTAGTTCCTTGAAACGTGTGTTCTAGTTTAAGAATCATTGTTTTCAAGTGGTTTCCATTTGATTTATTAATGGAATCGGAAACATCCAATAGTTCTTTATCCAAAGGGGAACTACTTTACAAAAGCATGCATTTGTTATGTTTTAACTTTACAATACTTAATAACATGCATTGGTCGATAGGATGGGAGGTTGGACTCGTCACACCCTTTTGGGGGGAATTATTGTCTACTCCGGGACTCTCTTTGTAAATTTAAGATATTTTCATGAATCCTTATAAATTAATCAAGAATAAAATAAGTTTTCATTATAATTTACAATCACTTATTAATATGGGTAAAATCTAGAATCATCAATATTAATTCAAGGTTCTTAATTAATGGAAATATTTGTATGTATTCGAGGTTTTCCATCAATGGTATCCTCTAATATACGTCTTAGAGATTCTTTTAATCATCATTGTGATGATACTGGTTTTTAAGCCACTAAGTGAGGCACTCTAAAATTTATCGTCATCTAGGGAGATGAAGGTTTGTTTTGATTTTGGGATTGTGCCCATAAAATGGGATACCTATGTATCCTTATGAATGGAATCATAATACTCATAGTTTAGTGATGCTTAATGGGACACATATTACCTCTTAAGGTCATGTGATAAGGACCTCTAAGAAGAAGGTTCTTGGTCAAATCATAGTGTGGGAATTATACTGAATCATCCCAAGGAACTTGGAAAGGATATGGGTTTCCATGTAAGATAAGACCCTATTAGGGATATGTTCTAAGGAAATGGGGTTTGATTAGAATTGTTGGGTTTTAACTTCTCGGAGTCTTCCTATGTATCCCATATGGATGGGAATTGATGCCCACATAGTTCAATAAGTCTCATAGGATTTTATGGTTCCTTGAGAGAGTTGAGTTAAGTCTTACTTCCTGAAAAGATGCCTTGATGATTTGGGGTTTAATTTGGGGCTTATTCCCATGGAGGATGCCCAGATTAATGGAATTACGTTTGGATTATTGAGGAGGATATCTATTGGGGATGGACCCTGAAAAGGCTACCTACGTATCCTGGTTTGAACATGAATCACAGTTCTCAAAGTTCATTCGATTGTGAAAATGTTATGACCATGACAAATCTATATGCCCATGTGAGTCATGGTCAGTGTAAGAAAAAATAGAATATCAATGATTCAACAAATTCATTCACACTTTCAATAATTTTACTCCCCCTCTAGTGGAAGTGGGAGCACCTATGGTGTCAAGGTGAATGAGGTCGAGGCAACTGTAAAAGAGGGCGAGGTAACGAGCCTTCCCTCCATTATATTTACATTGGACAAGGGTCCAATGTTAGGAGGAAGATATAATGGTTAGGGGATTACACCAGGATGGCTAACCACCATGAAAAAGCTCAACGGGAGAGGGACTGTGAAATGAAAGTCCATGTACCCATCTCCCATTTGGTCTTTGGCACCGAAGAAGAGAGGAGAAAAACTATGATACTACCTACAAGAAAATCTAGGGTCTTACGTTAATATGTTTTCACTAAAATTGATCCTAGTAGGGGAGGGAGAATTTTCTTATGCTTGAATGGAAAAGAAAAGGTGATCCTTACCTTCACTACCAGAGACCTGAGGTTCTGGGTCATCTCTTCGAGAAGGGAGAGGCCAGGACCCAACCCTCCTCCAAATCGGGAACATTCCAATATTGTTTCTGGGAGAAAGTTCCATGTTACTGTTGATATAAAAACCCATAGACAGTCCATGAATCCTAACCCCATTGTGAAAAAAATATAAGAAACCTATGACTATTGAAATACAAACCCTAATAGGAGACGCACTGATGTGCCATTCCCAATGGTTTGATAAGTTATGAGGTCTTGGGGGAGGTCTCAATAGAATTGCTTTCAAGCAAGGGATCCAAGGAATAAAGATCATTTCCATGAATGAATTTGAGGAAGGATTTATGCCTTGTAGGCTGAAGAGAGTGAAGAAAGTAAGTGAATCAAGGAGGGAAACCCATGTAGAGAAGGGATCGCTTGTATGGGCACAGAAGTAGGCTTGGGAGAACTGATTTTCACTTAAGAGATGAACAACCTATATGGTAATACTTGGGAGAGACCTTGCTCAAACCTTAAAGAGTATTCATAGGGGATCCAAGAAGTAGGGCGCTCAAGTTCCTATGAAAGGAAGAGACGATGCACAAGTATTTTTGATTTCTGGTGGTTGGGGACGTTAGGAATGCAAGTGTTATGGTTTTCAAACACTAAAAGGAATTATGTCCCTAGATCCTCCCTTAAATCCTACATTCATGGTGTTAAAGAACTACCTTGAATGTTTTGTAAGACTAGGGTGAAGTACTTGGGTGACCAGAGCAGCAATTGGGCTTCAAATAATTTTGTCCCTATAAATGAGGACCCCAAGGGTCAATTTATAGGAAAAATAGGACCTTGGGTGAAAAGTGTATTGTTACTCATGTAGGCTGCTAGATAATTTGTGGCACGAAAGTGGTTGCACGCCCAATTAGGGTGTGTAAGTAACTTGCACGCCGATGGTGTTTTGGCTTTACTAGGGAACCAATTTGAGGACTTAACAAAAATTATTACATCAATTAACTCCAACATGGGGGTGTGCAATTATTTTTTGCGCATGTACCTTGGGTGCATATTTAGGGACATAGACAAATAATGGCTCCATACCACGGGGCCTGTGCCCCTACACCCCTTCTTAGGATCAGTGCAGGCATGCGGTCTTGGCCCTTCTGACCGGTGCCTTCACTACCATCGCTGACCCACATGAAAAATGCAGAGTCACACCATGAGCGTTTCGAGCCCAGTGGAGGGCATTTTCAGTTGCATCACAGGGAAATACTTATTCCATTGAAGATAACAGCATGCAACACATTTCATGGTGGCTACAACCATGTTTGTAACACATGACCTATCTAGAATGGTGGTCCAAATTCCTCTGGGGTGAAGTATTAGAATAGAAGGTCTGATAAAAAGCCTACAAACCATACTATTAAAGGGTCCCATCAGATGTGATAGAGGATGAGGATCCAAATAAGTGGCATGAAAAGTGTGGGAGTGAAGTGATGGAATGTTACAATGGATTACACCACTCTTAGAGTTATGAAAACATGTCATATTACACGTTGGTGTGAGAGTACTAATCTGAACAAAGATCAAAACTATCTTCCAAGGGGGCGTTATCTCATATGTTGAGTGATAGATGAATATGAAAACATTTTGGTATATAACTAGCACTTGTGGGAGAGGACCTCTCCAGTGATGTCCTGAGATTATTTATAGTTTCACTTCATGTAATTGAGAACGACACATATGTATTTTAACATCATACCTTGAGGAAAATCCATGGAATATTTTTACATCATATGACCAAGATATGTCTCACAATTTAAAATCATATGATTAGTATATTGTGCATAGTTTTGGGCCAAAATTATAGGACACTAGACAATTGTTTAAAGTGGTGTTGAAAATACTATAAAGTATTGTAAAGTATATCTATTTTATAGGGGAGAAAACTAATGTGAATGAGTCCAAAAAGGATCATATACTACACAAATAAGGGAAATATATGGGAATAAGGATTCCCAAATGCAGTTATCTATGGTTCAATAATATAGAAAACCAAACACATCACACTTTCCCTATAGCGATCTTAGTTTATGGTCATATAGTTTATAACATGACCCCGATTCCATACTAGTATCCAACCTACCAAAATCTGAAATCCAACATGTTCCATTTTCGATATTGGAAGCACAGAAAGGTACATGGGGTTTCCCTGATATGTGGGAGAATGTATAAGAAACGATGCTGAGGATAAAATCCCACCACGATACAAGGATGTGAGAATAAGGGTAAGTCAAAAATTTCATGGTCTAAATGAAGAGGTGACTAGTATGTAATGGCTGATTGTTGACCATGTTATAAAAATAGAGTCCATTACAATAACAGGCCAGAATGGGGAAAGAAAAGTTGGGATCAACTATTGACCATCTTTGAAACACATGAATCACTTCTTGCCTCCAAAAATCCATTTAGGTGTTAGCCTAATATGGGAGGTGAGACAAAGACACATGAGACCATCACCGTTAGGGGATCCTTTTGCATTTAAAGGATGGTGGAAAACCCAAACCAAGGAATCAAATTGTGGACTTAGCATATTAGATAGTGAGATTCAGTCCTAGGAATGAAAACAGGTTAAGGATGCTTTTCTTGGACGAGGAAAAATAGTCTTCAGTCATGCTTCCTAGACTAGGGAAAACAGTTTGGAGTAATCCTACAAGGACTCATAGAAAAATCTTAGTCATAGGGTATGCATATAGCATGTGAGAGGCAATAACCAATAGGAATGAGGAAAAATAGGATAACATGTTGCATACACACCTTAAGAAAAATGTAGGCCAAAGGGAAGAAAAGGGTTAGTGAACCAATGTTGTGGCCCAAAGACTAAATTCTCAGGCATCACTGCATATCCCATGAAAATGGGATAAATACATACATAAATCCAGAACACAAAAATTTTGGAGACCAACTTTGGTAAGGGTAATCCCCTCTGGAAAGGAAGTTAAATCATCCCATAATCATCCTGGGGAATCCTAAACGTATTTATGGTAGGATCAAAAATTAATTTCGCGTGTTGTGGAAATTGACTCTTAGATTAAGGTCATAGAGTTCGGACCATAGGAGGTGCTCCAAGAGGAATATGAATAATGTGGTTTCATAATGGAACCAACAGGATTGCGGACCAAGGAATCCCACACACACCACATGTCCATTCCCAATGAATCCCACATACAGTTTGAAGTCATGTTTCTTGGGCTACACCAAGCATAGAGGTTCCAAAGAAAAATGCTCACTCATAGGATATTTATGTGAAACACAAAATAAAAAAATAACATGAATGAGGACCAATTATTCCCACATATCATATCGATAGATTAAGAAGAACTACCAATACTTTAATGTCTTAGAGTAGGGATCATGATCAATGCCAATGAGATAAATGTTTGAAGGATTTCACAACTAGGAATAAAGATGGAATGTTCCAAAATTAACAAGTATCCCATAGGTATTGAAATCAAAGAACACAAATTTATTGATTTCAGATCACAACTATAGTTTTATAATGTTTTTCTGGATGGTGGCTCCTAGTTTAAGGTCATTGAGATCAGACCATGGGATGATGTCTCTAATAGGTAAGTCTAGTGTGATTTCATTCAAAATTGACATGAATAATGAAAAATTGGCTTGATGTAGTGACAAATTTCATAAATTGGAATATTTAGATTAGCCTTAAAGACATCAATATGGCATGGATGGAAGGAACATTTGACATGAACGGGCCAAGGAGGATCATGTGAAATATAAGGGGCCCAAGAGAGAAGGAAATAAGGGGAAATAAATTTATGGTTGGGAAAAATGATTATATGTATAGGTGTCACATTTTATCCCATGAGGATTGGAATTAAGCCACACATAGTTATGGAAACACAGCATTGTGAGAGACTAAACGCTGGTGGGGACAATCTTCTCTAACAAGAAGACTAAAGCATCCCACAATTACCATGAGGAACCCCATGTTTGGAACATGGGGAAATATTTTTCAATATTCCCATACTCATAAAATAAGGCATCCCAGTTTTGGATGGGGTAACATTGAATTTTAATTTCATGCGTTGAGGATGATAACTACTTGTTTATAGTCATAGAGTTCGGACCATGAGGTAAAATGGATAATCATTGTGTAGTGTTATGAAAAAACTGAGGTGAATGAGGACCAAGGAGGCATAAGTCCTCAAAATTCATTACCAGTGAAGATAACATCATTTAGTATCAAGTCATGATTCTAGGACTACATGCTCTAAATTTATGGTCATGGAGGTCAGACAGATGATGCTTCTCAATTGAATGTACATATCATGGAGAGGATACAGGCCAAACATGAATGATGAACCAAGGATGCATCTTACCACACCACATATTCAAGAGAATACTTTTATATAGTTTAGAGTCATGATTATTGGACTATAGGGGATGATAATAGTTCAAATTTACAATTCTTAGAACTATTATATATAGTTTGAGGTCATGGTGGCTGGACCATTGAAAAAATGGTTGAAGTGGATAAGTGTATAGTGGTGGTATGGAAAAACTAATTTGAATGAGGGCCATAGAGGTGCCACAACAAATAAAAAAATCCTAAGATAATCATAAATTGTATCTTAGTTTAATGTCATAGTGTTCGAACCCATGGGATTCTAATTTATGTTTCTAGATTATGGACATGTGATATTATGTAGCCCCTCTATGTAGATACAAACCCTACCATTACTCCAAATACCATGTGAACCATGCTTGATGTGGGAAACAATGAGTGATTTTAGGATTTATATATCACATATAGAAGTTTACAATAAGGGTAAGGAAATTGTGGGTTGAGAATGTCCTAGTGATACAACTGTCCTCAATCTATGTGTACAGATGCGTGAAGGGGTATTAAAAGAAGTGTTGGACTTCCACCTAAACATAGAGAGGTGAAAAATGTGGATCAAGGAACTAGATATCTATTACACAATGAGGGTGGTATGATGATGGTGGATAATAACTGTCCATGTTCAAAACAATAAAACCATATCATTTTACCTAGAATGAGTGGAAAAAATGGTCGACATCTAATCATGATTGAAACATGGGAACTATTTTAAAATGTCATGAAAATTATTATGGGGCATTGGCCCAGGATGGTAGGTGATCCATTGTGACGAGACACAATTACTTTTTTGGTCCCTTTAGAAATGAATATGATGGGGTTTCAAATAAAGGGACATGTTGAGTGTGGAAATGTATTGAGATAATGTCATTGAAAAATCCAACATTCTAGGTTTTCACACCACAACACATTTCAGCCTTATGGTGGCGAACATAAAGAAGGGGTATTGGATATTTCAGAAAATATTGAGTTCCCAAGTGGGGATAATGAACTAGATATAACACATGGTATAGGACCTTGACAATGAAAATTTTTTGATGTCATATTTCTTGAACCAAATGTACTTAGTTTAAGGTCATAGAGTTTGGACCCTAGGTAACTTGTTTAACATAATGTTCCTCGGATGTAAAATGTTATGTAGTTTAATTTCATGTAATGAAGATGATACTACATTGATTAAGGTCATGTTTCAGGGGAATGGGGAATTTTCTTATTTAGGTCATGAAGGAAGGACCATCACTGTTGTGCAGTTTAATATCATGCAAGCTGGGAAGGTGAAAAAATGACCATTCTAGGAGTTTTTTAAAGGTATTTATATGGCGCAGTAGTTGTAACCTAATTTTAATAAAGTAAACAGATTCCAAAAACCTAAATATATAATCCCAAGAAAATATCAGGCCTAGGGGCCGAAAGGATAAATTTGTAGCTGGCCCCGCGGGGAAAATGTCCGGGCATCCCTATGTATCCCATACAGATGGAAACCAATCTATACATAGTAATAAAACATGGAAGGGTATAAAATCAGCGCCATAAGTGATTTACACTCAAACAAGAACATCCTGATGATTATATGTAGTTTAAAGTGGTATATCTTGGATTTTATGGCTCTTAGTTAATGTTAGTAGAATTTAGACTGTTGGAGTTATTTAAGGACCCTAGAACACTCTTATGGGAGAGGGGGGAGGGGGGAAAATCAGGGTGTCAACTTTTTATCTTATTTTTTGGATCATTTTAACACATTGGTAGGAACATGTTTAAATCTATATGATGGATATGTGCAGTATTTAAAATACATTGAAGGACAACATGACAATTTTGACTTTGTTCACCAGTAAGGGCTACGTATAAGGAGCATACACCGATAAGTTGTCAGTCATACCAAATTCCACTAATCATCACTAGCTATGGATTACAAAGGTTCAGGAATAGTCACTTTTTTCTAGTATCACTGCCATTACAAAGGTTCAGGGATAACTCACTACGTCCCTTAGGTCACTCCCACTGACTCGCTATGGCTCACTGCCTTAGGTGAAGTCACACTCAGTTTATAGACATGAAGGTATGCTCAATGGATTTGCATTTAAGACTTTTTATCTACTCAGCATGAGACACTGATTTCATCAGTGTCCTGGATTGATGAACTTGAAAGCATTGAACACACAAACTGGATACTCAATGTATCATCACAATTGTACTTCCCTGAATAAGTCATAATCATTAGTTGGGAACACTATGTTCTTATTATTCTTATTCTATTCCTTTAATTCCAACTACCAACACCTATGTGTATCAGTATACATCCTTCTTTCAGTTCAGATCTGATTTTAGTTGCACGTATTGTTTTTATTCTCTTTATAATGCACATTGAGAGTGTTAAACACCAGTCGTGTGTGTGCGGTATGACTTCCCTTCATAGATTTGAATGGTTAATGATAATTCCTTCTTTGAAAATCCACTTTGAGAGTGCTACGCATTTGTTGAAGGCCTAATGGACCCCCAAATCTTTTTCAAACCATTTTATTTGTCTTGATCGCAACATTTATGCCATGTGTGCAAGATTTGACATTTGTCACTAAACACCTCTTGTGCATAACTTCTATCTTGAACGCAACATTTTTCCTGCACCCAACTTATTCTACTTGCGTGAAACTCTATTTGGTTCATGAAATACCCTTTTCTTAAAATTCGTTCATGCCTCAATTCTTGGGATTTCTCAACTTGTCGAGTACTTCAAATATTAGGGGGTCACCTCTTATTTATAAACCTCACCGACCCCGGCAATTAAAAACCCTGATATGTCATGCAAGATCCTGACACGTCACGCAAAACCCCATTTGATGGCGCATTGGGCGCATATGTCTCTTTCATTCCAACCTAATCTTTCACACACTTCTTGAGTCTTTAGTGCACTTCATTCCTTTTCCATTTTCCGATGTTCCAACCTTGAATCATGCCTTTCATGAAACATTCCAAACTCTCTTCAGTCTAGCATGAAATAACCAATCTTTTGTGAAAGCCTATCCATTTCCATATTTTGATGTTTGTATCATGGAACTCCACAATAATTAAACAAACCATGCCATCTACAATATTGTTCACAACATGCTTTTCCAAAATCTCATTTCCCCATCTCGGAATTTTTAACCCCAAAAATTTGGCAAACACTGGAGAATGACGTATCTTTAAAATGTTCTTTTAATTTTCCTTTAGATCATCGATTCCTTTTTCATTATTCTCTTCACATCCATAACCATTATTCAGCTTCCATCAGGAAATACACTATCATGATATGTTTACTTTGATAGAACAATTTTTTACATTGTCAGATTTAGCTACAATGTGAAATGCATGGCCATCTCAGAATGACAATCCCTTTAACACACTCTCTTCTACTACAATCTTCATTCTCAACAACATGAAAATCATATGATTCTATTATTCATGTAAGCTATTGATTTTTTCTCATGAAATCATCAAGAATTAGATGGACTTCTCCAAATCCTCTTTCTTCTTCAATTATCCTCAGATGGATGATATCTCACCATTCCTCCATTCATTCTTTATCTCCTTCATTTTGATCTTCATTGAAAAATATTGACAAAAAATACAACCTTATACACAACATGGTCCCAGTAGTTATATTGGTCCTCTATGTGGGTTCAAGACCTACCAAAACTCTTAATCCCATGTGATTCATGATCGGTGTGGGAAACAAGAGTGGTGTTAGGATTTTCCCATCCTGTTGAAGCGCACAACATGCGTATGAAAATAATAAGAGGGAAATTTAAAATGATTATAATGCTTCAACTCAATGCGCATAGATGCATGAAGGGGTAATACTAAATGTTTTGGGGTTCCATAAAAACATAGGTAAGTGAAAAATATAGATTCATTCCATGCGATATAAGGAACCAAATGAGAGTGGAGTGACAATGGAGGATCACAACTGACTATATTCAAGACAAAGAATCCCTATATAATTACATGGGATGGGGAAGAACAAATGAGGGTAGTCCACTAACCATGTCCTAAATTTGGGAACGATCTCAAAATACCATCCATAGTCCTCTGGGTAACTGAAAAAATATTGTAGGTGAGAAATTGTGGCTAGCTACCATGTTTTTAGGGGGCCCCTTCATATATGAATGATGATGGCGTTCCAAATAATGGCACATGTGAATCATTTATATGGAATAAGATAATTTCCATGAAGAGTATAACACCCTTGGTTCTATGACACCATACATTTGAGTACTTACATGATTCATATTAGATAGAAGGATTCACACCCCTTCTCAAGGACATAGGTATTGAGAGTGTTTCTGAGTGTGAAAACTATGATGATGATGAGTTGTATCTTGAGAGGAATATATATAGAACGGTCGTTGAAGCTCAATGTGAATGGGGACCAGAGAGGCCTGTGTTGCACCATACACTCCCAAGGGAATCCTATGGCTGGGCTAAAAGATAATGTTCATAGGCATCACTATGTATCACATAGGGATTTGAATCAAGCTATACATTGTTCTTTAATTTGGTGTGGTTTACAGTATTGTGGTAAGGATGTTAGGTATTGAAGATAGTTTAAGGTCATATTCATTGTTACTCCCTGACCCTAGAATCCTAGATTCGATGTATTATTTTAATACATTGGTATGATTACATGGAATTTTGTCCTGAAGGACCGATCAATTTAGTAGTCTTGGAAAATAGATTACATATATGAACATTACATTACAATTTCTAAAATAATATACAACATAAATAATCCTTTGAGAACAACATTATTCCCATATCTTGACCCTGCATATCAATAATAATACAATTCTTGGAATCCTGATAATATAAAACATAATAAAGGGGTGAGCTCATATGCTCAGTAAGGATAAATAATATAGCATAAGCTATCATAAATAATCATCAACTTTTATGGAACGGTATATAATTTAAGCATAATACCTTTAAACATAAACTTCAGAGTAATATGAAAAGGATAAATAAATTAATTCCACTTACTTATTCACATAGATATTCTACTAGTCATATAATCACAAGTAACATTAATAACTAATCTCATAATGATTAAATACCTAATGTTGGACATCTTAACCACAAAGTCAAGGCCTCGTGTCAAAGACCCAAATAAAAATTTTCTCAAGGCCATGTTCCTAGACACTATTTTTTTCTCGTGAGACATATCGATTCATTGAGGAGATATAGCGGGCTCCACTCATTGCTTACTATGTCCATTGCATTCCTCCTATGAAAAGGGTGGAAAATAGAATAATCATTCGTATTAAAACTAGCATACGAAATTTGAATACATTAACTATAAACCATGAAGGGTATAAAAATAGTACATCCAAATTAAAATATACTATCACTCATTCAATAAATTATGGAAGATTGTATTATAATAAATCAACCTCATTGAATAATAATATCATGTAAAGGATGTTGACATAGTTAAAAATGATTAGTAAAACACTTTGATTGAAATATTTTTTTTTTGTGAAATCATTTAAATGTATCAAAATTTATAAAGGAAGTCCTTTAAAATTTATTTTTGAATAAAAGTGTCCCAAAAAACCTTTAAACTTTTTATTGTAATTAAAATTTTAAAACAATCATGTCCATGTAAATAAATCATTAAAATTATTTTGAAAACATGGACATTAATTAAAAAGATTTAGAAAAATAAATCTTTAAAACATTTAAACTTATTATCTCTTTAAATATTTACTTACATAAAAAATTTAAATATTCATTTTTAAATCATTTAAATGAAACATGGACATGGATTAATATATATTTCCCATAAAATACTTACACATAAACAATCTCGGATAATAATGAGATTGAGGAATTAACACTTACCTAGTACTTCCCTTTTGTTGAGGGTACATTTAACCTATTGTATAATGAACATAGTACGATATAAAATTATACCAGAACCATATTAATATTTATGATATCATACTTGATTCATTTACAACTTTATAATACCCATTTAGTAATAATTTCTATGTAAAAATAAAATTTTGGATAACAATCACTTTCTTTATCTTACGCATTTTTACTTGTTATTCTTGATCGTATCACCTATATCATGATTTAATTACTTCCAGAATATAAAAATTATTAATGTATCATATATATTCATTATATAAATATGTATAATATATAGATACATGAAATGCAAAACACCATTTATGGAGATGGTAGGTCGTACGTATGCTTAAACGTATTTTTTGTTTTCATATTGTATTGAACAGAAGTTTGTGAATGAGATATATGTAAATACATACATATATATATATATTTATAGTATCATTATTATGTCTTATATTGCATACTTATTAATAATATATATTTTTATAATCATTGTTGAATGGTGAATGTGGAAATAAATCTCATCGTGTCATGGAGACAGTAAGTTGTACGTACGCATGAGAAACAATATCATTTATTTAATGATAAAATGGTATTTAATTGGATGGTATATTAATTATATAAAAACATTAACATGTTATATTAATTATTTACATCAATTATACTCATTATTATACTAATCCTAATAATGAAGTGTAGAATAATAAACTACACCATGACATGGAAATGGTAAGCCGTACGTACACACGTATGGTGAATTTGTCATACATAAGATGGAAAAAATTATGAATATGGTTATACCATATTTATAATAAAATATCTATATATAGAAGGTACTGGATTTATTTTTTTATGGAATAAACAAAGAAAGAGGAAGTGGAAGAATAAAAGAACATTGAAAGAGGTGATAAAATAATAACCCCTTCTTCATATACTTCCTTTTGATTTGAACAAAAGGGATTCTTAGGTAAGATTTATGATCAATGTAAGGAATCTAGGTAAAATTGAGGGTTGTTTTGAGGATATTTGAGAAGTTTTTAGCTGATCGAAATGGCTTTGGAGGCGTTAATTTGAGATAAGGGGAAGTTCCCTTTTATAAGAGAGGTTAGGTGAACTTTAGGAAGATATTGAAATATTAATTTATTATAAAATCAATTTCAGCTTATAATAGCTAAAAATGGATTTATTTCTAGAATAAGGTGGTATGGTTCTAAATAATCTCAACAAATAGGTTGTAGAAATGTTTAGGTCACCATATTAACCTTATCTTTTAGATTTAACTCTATGTTAAATATGTTGGGACCAAGTTGGACAGATAAGGATGTAAGAAGAGTTTGCAATTACAGAGTGTTGTTTTTTGTTTTCACAAAGTTAAATCAATTCACTTTGTAAAGGAATTGTAAACCAGATGATTCTTTTATGATATGTATTTCACAAATATCATAAGTACGGATAAATTGTGATTCAAGCCTTACGATGGAAAGGGGGAGAAATTATGATTCCAGTCATATAAATTTCGATTGGACGGAATGATGCTGCTGGAAGATAGGGAAGTTTCAGTACATTCCATTGTAACTATGATGATGATTTTCTTATTTTTATTTCATAAATATCATAAGTTTGAAGAACTTTTAATGCAATCCTTATGAAAGATAGTGAGAGTAAAGAAGTGTTTTTGGCCAAAGAATTAAAGTAGCACACAAGTCAAAAGTGGAACACAAGTGTGGCATGCAAGGATATGTGGAGCACAAGTTTATGTTGCGTGCAAGTCATATTTCAACCACATCATAACAAAATATGAAAAAGGAAAGAAAGTGTCACACTAGTGATGTAATGACGCACAAGTGCTGGAGTGGTGTGCAAGTGCTGGAGCAGCACACAAGTGTATGTGGTGCTCAAGTCACCAAAATTCTTATAAATAGATGACTAGCCTCCTAATTTTTTAATTCTCAACACTTAAGAAAAAATTTGAGCTCTGACCACGCAAGTAGTAGAGAGTGGTATGTAAGATGAAGCGGTGCGCAAGCTGAGGGTTATTTATATGGCGCGCAAGTAGGGTGGCGCGCAAGCAAAGTGGCACGCAAGAAGAAGTGGCGCGCAAGTTGTTAGAGGTGTGCAAGAAGGGAGGTTTCTTCAAGAAGTGTGTTGTGTATAAGCCAAAAGTGGCATGCAAGTTGTGTGCTATGCACAATAGTTGTGCGCAAGTAGTTAGTGGCCCGCACGTATGTAGGCGCGCAAGATGAGTGGCGCGAAAGTAGGTAGCACGCAAGATGGGTGGTGCATAAGCAGAGACACACACAAGCAGGGAGTGGCACGCAAGTGGCGTGCAAGCAGAGTGGTGTGAAAATATGTGGCCCGTAAGTAGGGAAGCACGCAAGCAGGGAGTGGTGCACAATATGTTTGCAGCACGAGGTTCTTACCAGCTTCTGGGTAGGAAAGTGAAGAGATGTTTTGAAAGATTTGATTTTTGAAAGTTCATTAAGAAGCAAAGAGTCATTACATTTCCCTATTTGTGCTAAGAGGGAGCACACACACTATTGGATTTTTTTTCAAAGTGCTACAAGAGTGTAAGGGTATACCCTACTTGTTGTATTCCACATCAAAGGATTGTTTTCTAGTGGATTGTGTGGTACTCGGTTGTTTCTGTACCATACCAAGGACAAAACTACTCTTGTTGAGTAGTGAACCTTGTAAATCTTGTGTTCCTATGGTTGTGTGTGTTCAGTAGGGAAGAAAATATTTAATAGGAGGTGAAGGCTGTTTAAAAAAGAAGGAAACATAAAAAGAAAAAGATATCACTAATTCACCTCCCCCCTCTCGAAGATACTTTGATCCTGACTAGGAACTTCAATTGGTATCAAAGGAACATGTTACATTTGTTTATTCTTTGTTGATGTGGTTGAAGAGAAGTTGTGATGGTGAATCTAAATTACGTGAAGAACAAGGGGATTCTGATTTCTGATGGAAAGAACTATCACATCTGGAAACAAAGAATGATGCATTATATTATGTCTCTTGGATATCAAGTTCTTGAAACTACAACAGATGGATTTCCTGCAATTGATGACAATGTTCCTCTTATTACTGTCGATAAGAAGAATATTGAGAATGATGGAAGATCTAAAAATGTGTTACTCTTATATATTTTTTAGAGAAAATTTTTAAGAGTGAAAGGTGTTTCTACAACCAAAGGAATCTGGGAAAAATTGAAGAACATTAATGAAGGAAATACAAACGTGAATAAAGAAATACAAACGTGAATAAAGATAAACTACAAATCTGGAGACTAAAGTATAAAGACTTGAAAATGGGAGAATTTGAATATGTTGAGGATTTATTTACCAGGATAAATGATATTTTCATTACAATCAGATGTCTTGGTGGAATGTTGGAGGATTCTATAGTTGTCAAAAAGATCTTTAGAATTATGCTTGACGAGTTTGATGCTAAAGTGTCTTTATTAGAAGATAGAGACCTTGAAACATTATCTTTGCATGATTTGCGTAGAACTCTCATTACTTATGATATGAGAAGCGATGATACTATGAAGGAAAAAAACAAAAGATGATAGAGATATGTCATTCAAGGCTACAAAGGGAGACAATTTAAAGAAGACTCTTATTGAAGATGATGCTGGTGAATACGATTCTGAAGATGAGGTATGTAAAAATTTTGATGAAATTTTATCCTTGTTTTCTAAGAATGTGATAAAAGGTTCAGGGAAATACAAGGGAAAACGTCCCTTGAAATGTTTTGAGTGTGGAGCCATTTATCACTTTGCAGCTAACTATCCTCAAAAGAATAATAAAGAATACAGTGATGATGATAACAGAAGGCCAATAAGGTTGTGGAAGAAACAAGCTAACAAAGATAAATATTTTTCAAAGGGGAATGATAAAAATTTATTCTAATATAAAATAATAATCTTTTTATATAAATATGATGATGAAGAAGACATCAAAGATGAATCCGAGAAATTATTTGCTGAAAAAATAGAGAGAATACCTTTATTTCTGTAGTGAATATATAACGAGTACGAGAGAAAAAATTCAGAAGAAGAAGAAACTCAACTTGAATATCATATGAAAGAAGAGTTGAAAGAATGCTTGAGGAAGATCTCAAGTCTTGCAAAGGAAAACAACAAGATGATAAATGAAAATTCCACATTAAACAATCAAGAATGTTTTACTGATGAGAAAATGAATATGGAAAAGGAGATTAGTGATTTGAAAAATTCTCTTGAGAATACAAAGAATCATAATGACCATCTTGAAGTAAAGCTGAAGGAAAAAAGAAGAAGAGTTAGAACTTTTCCAAAAGAAACTTTATAAAGCTAAAGAAATGAATATTAGTTTCCAAAATTATATCTCTGAAGTTGGTGAATGTTCCAGTAATAATAAACCAAACAAGGATCTAAAAAAGTTACCTTCAAAGGTCTAAATGAAAGACATAACTGGTTCTGATAAGAACAAGGCTAGAAAGACCATGTATGCGGTCAAATCCAGCAATGATGAAAAATTAGAAGTGCACAAAAATCACGACTCAAGAAATACTTCTAATACTTCTAGTGGTGTTAAATCTAAAATGAGAAGGGGAGTTACAAATGAAAACATGAAGTTTTAGGGTTAGCATAGTTCTATTAATAAGGTTGTTGAGAAGCGTGTTCACAAATCTGGGTAGTATAGAAGTTTTATAGGCAAATATTCTTTCTATGGTTATTGCTGGTATTGTAGTCGATTGGAACACAAGGAAATTATGTGTTGGTTCAACCAACAACATTACAACTATTTCAAATGTTTTGAAAGACAAGGATTGAGGGGGAGTCAATCCTTTCAAAATAGAAAGTATCCAAATAAATTTTTGAAGAAATCTGAGAAGACTGGTGTGAAAGTTGAGAATAGGTTCCAACCACTACAAAATTTTTGTGAACGATGTGATCGACCTGGACATCTTGCCAAGTGCATCCTTAGTGTGTTTCCAGAGTAAAAAAATATTCTTAATAATTCTCAAAATCCAGAGTTTTTCAAAGCTAAAAGAGACAAGTCTGACAAGTCCTAAAAGAAAGAGTTCATGGTTTTCTAGCTAGAACACATTGACTTAGCTAGGAAATTGGTGGAAGCACAACAGAAAGTGAAGTAAAAGGAAGAAAAAAAAGCTCTTATTGGTGAAACTATTTTGAAAGATACAAAAGGAGAACATCCATGGATTATTGATAGTGGATGTTCTTATCATATGACAGGAGACTTAAAGTTTCTAAAGAATGTAAAAGACTTAAAAAAAGGAACTGTTACGTTTGGGAATGATGAATCTCTGAGAATCAAAGGTGTGGGATCTTCCATCCTCAAAAAAGAAAAAATAAAATCTAAGAAAACATTATATTTTTATGGGTTGAATCATAATCTTCTGAGTGTTTCACATATTTGTGATGAAGGAAACAAAGTTATATTCATAAAAGATGTTTTTTTGTGAAATGTGAAAATGATAGAAATATAGTTACAAGAGGCCAACATAAAAAAGGAAACTTGTTCCAAGTTGGTGAAGTACAAAATTCTTGTTACATGGGAATGGTGGATGAAAATCAGTTATGGAATAAAGGATGGGACATGTGTGTCAGAGATACATGTATAAGTTATCAACATGAGACTGTGTCTAAGATATGCCTGATTTATCAAGAATAAGAGATTAGTGCTGCAGTATCTTTGAAGAAGGGAAGATTACAAAATCTTTTCATAAGAGAGTTGAAATTCGTTCAAAACAAACCTTGGAACTTATAAATTCTGATATATGTGGACCAATGATAAAGAAATCAAAAAATGGAGATAAGTACATCATTACTTTAATTGATGACTTTAATTGCATTACTTGTGTTATGTACATGAGACATAAGTCAGATGCTCTAAAAATGTTTAAGAGTTTCAGGAGGAAAGAAGAAAAGGAATGTGAGTATTCAATGAATAATTAGAGAACTGATAATGGTGGTGAGTATAAGAATGAAGATTTTAAATATTATCTTGAGAAGCATGGAATTCGGCATGAGTTCAGTTCACTATACACACCTCCACAAAATGGGGTTGCTGAAAGAAAGAATCGAAGTTTGGTGGAAATGGGGAGAACTATTTTCCATGAGCATAGTCTTTCTCATTAATATTGGAGGCAAACCTTGAGCAGTTGTATGTATATCCAAAACCAATGTTTCTTTAGACCAAACTCAGATATGAATCCTTGAGAAATGTTCTATGGAAAAACTCCAAGTCTGAAACATTTAAGATATTTTGGAAGTCCATGCATTATAAAGAAGAAAGGTGGAAACCTTGGAATGCTTCAGCGAAGAGTAGATGATGTAATGTTTCTTGGTTATACTCTATAAGGAAGAAGATATAGATGTCTCAAAAAAGAAAGAAGAATAATTATTGATTATTCAGATGTAAAAGTTGTTGAAAATGTTGATAAAGAAAATTAGTCATATGTTGATATGGAAGTTGAGCAGGATAGAGAAGATTTTGTTAATGATTCTGATAATGTTGTAGACTGTGTTAATCCTACTGATGAAGAGGAATCCGACTTAGAAATCGTGAGTGATGAGGATGAAGTTCGAACATCTCATCCTAGGTTGAGGAAACAAGTGGAGGCTCAGAATATTATTGGAGATAAATATGAGAGGGTTCAAACAAAAAGAACAACGAATACTATAACACATACTTCTCTTTATTAAAAAGTTTATCCAAATGATGTAAATGAAGCATTTGAGCATCCAGAATGAGTTCATGCTATGAATGAAGAGCTTTATCAGATAGAGAAGAATGATACTTGGGAACTTGTACCCGATCCGGACAACAAGAACATTATTGGTACAAAGTGGGTTTTCCGAAACAAGCTGAATGAAGAAGGTGAAGTAATAATAAACAAAGAAATATGGGTTTACAAAGGGTATTCAAAAATTAAAGGCATTGATTTTTATGGAACCTTTTCTCCGGTGGCAAGATTATAAACAATCAAAATCTTTCTTACTGTTTCTACACAATGAGGTTACAAAATCTTTCAAATGGATGTAAAATCTGCATTCTTGAATGGTGACCTTGATGAGGAAGTCTAAATTGATCAACCTTGTGGATATGATATTGGAAAAGATGAATGTTATGTGTGCAGGTTGAAGAAGGATTCGTATGGGCTAAAACAGGCTTCTAGAGCAGGGTATTCTAAATTAGATACTTGCTTAAAGAAGACGAACTTTAAGAAAGGGAGAGTTGACAACAATCTCTACCTCAAGGAATGTCAGGAGTTTTTGCTGATCGTTATTGTTTATGTTGATGATATTATATTTTCTGGAAATGATGAAAGATCATGTGAATTTTTTTAAGAGATGAAGAAGTTATTTGAGATGTCCATTCAGGTAGAAATGAAGTTCTTTCTTGGGCTATAAATTTCACAGAAGAAGAAACACATTTTTCTGTGTCAAGAAAAGTATGCTAAGGAACTTCTAAAAGAGTTTGGCATGGAAAACTGAAAAACAGTTTCCACAGAAATTTCAGTGGGAACCAAGTTGTCTAAATATAGAGAAGGTAATGAATTTGATCAGAAAGATTTTCAAAAACTGATTATAATTCTTTTGTATTTTGCTTCCTCAAGACCCGACATCATCTATGCTGTCACATTATGTGAAAGATTTCAGAGCTCTCCTAAAGAATCACATTTGATTGCTAGAAAAGGAATTATCAGATATATCAAAGGTACAACCAATTTTGGAAACAGGTATGATGTCTCAAGAAATATTGATCTATTTAGGTATTCTGATGCTGATTGGGTAGGAAATGTTCATGATCAAAGATCCACATCTAGTGGAGTCTTCATTCTGGGGAAAAGTTGTGTTAGTTGGAATACCAAGAAATAGAATTCAGTAACCCTTAGCACAGCTGAAGTTGAGTATGTTGCTACTACTCAAGCTGCAACTCAACTAATGTGGATGAAGACTCAGTTAGAAGATCTACTTTTTGATGTAAAGCTACCATTTCTCTTGTTTTGTGATAATCAGAGTGCAATCAATCTTATAAGAAATCTGGTACAACATTCTCATTAAAAACACATTGATATAAACTACCACGTCATCAAATAAAAGGTGGAGGAGAATGAATTGAGACTGGAGTACATTATTACATCTGAACAAGTGGGTGATATATTCACAAAACCTTTACCAAAGGAGCCATTTGAAAAATTAAGGTTGAACATGGGTGTCCAACCTCTTTCTCATCATGGTTAAGGTACATGTTTTTATCCCCACTCTCATCTTGCCTTTAGATAGTGTTTTCAAGGGGGATAATATTTTCATAAATTTATCCTTATAGATGCAAGTATAAAGGGGGTGTTTTGGGTAAGATGTGAATCCAACATGTATGTGTGTGAACAATTATAACTGTTTTTTGGAGTGGATTTAGGAAACAATGTTGTTTACAAGGAAAGTTGAAGAAGTGAATAATGTTGATATCAAAGCTTGAAAGATGTTCTGAAAAATTATGAGGAGATATGATCATTATATTTCATAGTCATTGATTTTGGACATCATGATTTGGGATGTCAATAATTCTTTTTTCCTACAACGAGTTAGCTCACGTAGGCTTAGAATTTTTTATAAGTAATCCATTGCTTAAGGTTAAAAAGTTCAGTGATTTATTAATCTTGGTTGACAACAAAATCCAAAGGGGGAGATTGTTGGGACCAAGTTGGACGGATAAGGAAGTAAGAAAAGTTTTCTGTTACAGAGTGTTTTTTTATCAAATAAGTTAAATCAATTCACTTTGAAAAGGAATTGTAAACCAAATGATGCTTTGATGATATGTATTTAACAAATATCATAAGTAAGGAGAAATTTTGTTACAAGCCTTACGATGGAAAGGGGGATAAATGATGATTCTAGTCATATACAATTTTGATTGGAAGGAATGATGATGCTGGAAGATAGAGACGTTTCAGTAATTTCCATTGTAACTATGACGATGCTTTTCTGATTTGTATTTAACAAATGTCATATGTTTGGAAAACATGTGATGCAAGCCTTATGAAGGATATAGAGAGTAAAGAAGTGCTTTTGGAAAAATTAAGAAAGCGGCACGCAAGTCAAAAGTGGCACGCAAGTGTGGCACGCAAAAATATGTGGTGTACAAGTATATGTTGTGTGCAAGTCATATTTCAACATCATCATATCAAAATATGACAAAGGAAGGAAAGTGTTGCTCTAGTTATGTAATGACGCGCAAGTGTTGTAGCGGCGCTCAAGTGATGGAGCGGCGCACAAGTGATGGAGCTTCACGCAAGTGCTGGAGTGGCGCGCAAGTGCTGGAGCGGTGCTCAAGTGTTGTAGTGTTGCACAAGTTCTTGAGCGGCGCACAAGTGTTTGTGTCATGCAAGTCACCAAAATTCCTATAAATAGACCACTAGCCTACTCATTTTTAATGCTCAACACCTAAGAAAAAAATTTGAGCTTTGATCGCACATGTAGTAGAGAGTGGCGCACAAGATGAAGTATCGCGCAAGCTGAGGGTTATTTATAAGGCATGCAAGTAGGGTGGCGTGCAAGCAGAGTGGCACACTAGCAGAAGTGGCACCCAATTTTTCAAATGCGCGCAAGAAGGGATGTGTCTTCAAGAATTGTCTTGTGTATAAGCCCAAAGTGGCGCACAAGTTGTGAGATATGCACAATAGTGGTGAACAAGTAGTTAGTGACGTGCAAGTAGTTAGGTGCACAAGCTGGGTGGTGTGCAAGCAGGTGGCGCACAAGCTAGGTGGCGCGCAAGCAGGGAGGCACACAAGCAGGGAGTGGCACGCAAGTGGCACACAAGCTGAGTGGCGCTCAAACAAGTGGCACGCAAGTAGGGAGGTGCAGAATCAGGGAGTGGCCCGCAATCTGTTTGCACCATGAGGTTCTTACCAACTTCTGGGTAGGAAAGTGAAGAATTGTTTTGAAAGATTTGATTTTTGAAAGTTATTTAAGAAGCATAGAATCATTACATTACCCTATTTGTGCTATGAGGGAGAACAAATGCTATTGGATTGTTTTCAAAGTGCTACACAAGTGTAAGGGTATATCCTAGAAATTTTATTCCATATCAAAGGATTGTTTTCTAGTGGATTGTGTGGTACTATATTGTTTCCATACCATACCAAGGACATAACTAATCTTGTTGAGTAGTGAACCATATAAATCATGTGTTCCTGTGGTTGTGTGAGTTCAGCAGGGAAGAAACTCCTTAATAGGAGATGAAGGTCGTTTAAAATAGAAGTAAACTTAAAAAGAAAAAGATATCACTGATTCACCCCACCCCCTCTTAGTGATACTTGGATTCTAACTGGGAATTTCAAAATAGTTTAATATTTACCATGTATTTGTGTATTTTTGTATTAAATGGTTAATAAATATACTATAAAATTCCAAGAGAACATAAAGTGGTTAATTAATGAAATATATAACCTTATTTAAGTCCTTTTGTTGAATCATATATTTTTATGAATATTATATCATTTAATAAAATATTATTTGTTTTAAAAACTCATTTTGGTAAATTTTGACACTATTTGGTATTTGGGTTTTTTGAAAGTCATCAAAACTTGATTACTTCTAAAAATATATATTTTAGAAACCCTAAAATTTAATATTCACCTAGAAAATTAATGGATGGAATCAAAACATTCCAATTATATTTATTTTAATATTTATAATATCTTTTATCTGATTCCTTCATTAATAAAGAAAAATACTTCATCATTATTAAGTCACAAACAAATATATTTATTTTATGCCTAAAATTTATAAATAAAATACCATGATGTATGAAATATTTTTATATTTCTAATAAATATTTATAGTTGGAAATATTTCCTATATAACTCCATATAAAAATTGTTTTATTAAATGATATATGTTTATGTTACATTTTCCTAAACTTTATATTATTTTTTATAAAGTGTCATTTTCACATACAAGTGGCTCCATGGGGTCACAAAAGCGACTCATAGATGCCCATAGTCGGAAATGTATCATAAAATAGGGTTAGAATACATGTTAGGGTAATTTAATATTAATATTATATTATTTTTTACCCTTATTTACTAGATTTACCCTTTCACCAAGGTAAATAAAATAATTACTGAAGTTACTATTCATAAGGTATAAAAATATAAGTTACCTAATTACATTTTGGATATCCTGATTCAAAGAATAGAATCCATTTTTCTAAATTCAAATCATAGATGTTGCAGATATTAATTTAACATTAATTCCCGTTTGTCAAAACTAGAAAGTGAGTTTTTGAGAAGTAAAAACTACCAAAAGATTGATATGTGTTAATGTTCTATTTAAATGTAAAATTAAATCCAATTACCATTGTTGGATTAAATGATAAAAATATAATCTAATTATAATTCAGAAACATAAAAATATATAATTTAACACTATAAATAATTTTTATTAAAAATGTTGTTCTCATTTAAAATTTAGTATTATTCATTACTCATTAAAATATGAAATTAATCAGAAAAACACCAAAAAATTATCAAAAATATATTTTTGTGTCATTGTTATAAATAAGAAGTTCATTTCATCAAATTGAATATATAAATGTGTCAAATATTGGATTTAAAAAAGCTTCTCTATTAAAATGCGGAAAATTGATTTTTTGAGAAAACTCTTCTTTTATTTGAAAAATTAGATTTATTTTTATATTATGTCTAAAAAACAAAATATGGATGTTAATGTTATATGGAGTATATAAAACTCAATATGAAGTTAATAATATTCATAAATTCTTTTTAAACGGCTAGTTTGGTAAGTCGAGGTGCGCTCGAACTTGGTGTTGAATGTGGCACAAGGTATTGAGTTACTTTAAAGGGATAATGTATTATGAAATCCTGGGTTGTCACATTCTCCACTCCTTTAAAAAATTATGTCCTCAAAATTTTAAATTGTTCTTTAAAAATTAATAGTTGAAAATTGAAAATACCTTTTTGGAAAACCCACATCAGAAATAGGGTTACTAAAATTTAGTCATAATAAGAGGGAAAGGGAATTGAGAAATTCACCTCAAAATAATGTTTTAAAATAGGATATCATTGGTGGAAATTATAGAAACATAATTGGTGAAAAAACATAAATATTTATAGGGGTTATTGAGGTCATCAATCACAAAAAAAGTTAATAATAAAGGGAATATTGAGGGCCTCAAATCCATAAATCTATGATGATATAATATATCATCGGTTCAATAAAACATAAGGTATTAGGATAACAAATTTTTTAGATACATTATTTTTTTGAAGAGGAGGGATTAATTTAATATCAAGTAAGAAATCTTGAAAACATACTTGATTTCAATACATTTCATAATCATAATCTCATAATTTGGTTGTGCATTGATCTATTTTCACTTCATCCCTTACACTATGAAATGAATGTTCAAAAAGATTTTTTAATTATTGAGACTCACTTTATAAATTATAAGGCCCATAAGTATTTCATTAATCCTCTCTATGTTTCCAGAAATCCTAAATTTTAGGTCTAAGTATCAAAAAAATTATACTTTATCCTCAAAAAAAATTAATGTGATCAACTTACTCCATTCTAACCTTTAAACTTATCGAAAATACTTATGTCCTAACTCACAGTACAGAAATTTATATGAAAGGTAAAAAAATTAAGAGATTTTTTTGCAACCTAAAAACATGTGAATACCTTCATCATGTATTCTCTTAAAACTTGTTAACAACCTAAATTACAATAAAATCTTATTCGAAAATGTATTTACATCATTATTTCTTTGGTAAAACGCAAAATATTGTATATACTCCATTAATCCACAAGTTTTGTAAACTCTAACAATGATGGAATATAAAAATCAATAATTAGTTTCATGGTTTTCAAGAATATCCAATATAATTTATCCAAATCAATCATATCTTATTCCAAAATCACTACCTCAGTATCAGAACCATATTAGGGTTTATTTTTCCCTTCAACCCTGTATTTTCAAAAAAAATTAACTTGCTATTGAGTCACTTTTCTTAGAACCATATAATCTCAAATCCTCAATGAAATAGTACTACAGTACAATCCTTATTTATTTACAAAATTCATATTACCAGTACATCATTGATACAACACTCAAATGACATAATTTTTAAATCCAAAAACACAAATACATTAATTATTCCACGTCGACTATAGTAAAATATTATGATTTAAATTGATCCCATTTATTTATCTAAGCTATATTCCATTAATTCTTAGGTACTTTTTATGAGTAATGTCCCATTTCACAACAATTAAAACATTGAATATTATTTTTTTCATTCTTCCCTTTTAATTCCTTTTCTTGTTTACTATTTTCTAAACACTTATAACAAACACCCATCCCTTTCAAGTACTTCACAGGGTGATTCATTCCATAGTTATCACATATGAGAAAATCCTTCTTACCCTTTATCCTTATATCCATATTTTATCATACTCTTCTTTCCCTTCTTCCCTTCAAATCCGTAGGACTTATAGAATTCTTTACTAAATTTTTTAATAAATGAAACTATTTCTTCATATGATGTGGATTTGTGGGAGACTATTTCCTTTCTAAATGTTGGATTAATACCATAAAAGAGATAATCCTTCTTAATTATTTGATCATTTTTACTTATTGAGTCCTAATTTATTCTACTGGGCACCTTTTCTAAATGAACAAATACACTAGGTTTGTTCATATAATAATGTATAATCCAAAAAATAGAAAACTTCTCAACATTAATTGAAGATTTTAACACATCTTGTCCCATGATAATAAAAATGGTTTCTTTGCGGACATAATTACTCACAAATACTTTATAATGTTTTCTAAAGAAAATAGGAATTATACTAAGAGTATCCCCAAGGAGTGTCAAACCATGAGCGCAGTAAGGCCCATTGTCGTATACTAAGATACCCCGGGTCAAGCCTGAAACTCCTTGTCAGAGTTTCCTCCTAGGTACATCTGTTCCAGAACCACATCAACTTGTTTTATCTAGGAAGGCATGTATTTATTATAAAAACCACATAATATCTTCATTACCAATTTTTTTGGAAGTTCTTATATACCAATCCCCAAATTCGTTCTTAGGGTAATGTTGTCTAATCAGTGTTTTTCTAAATCTAGTTTCCATTGTTTTTTTTGAAACTCCCTCTGTTACCAACTGTAACACCCTAACCCCAGAAGCCCGAAGTTAGTGCATTATTTTTATACATTGGCATGATTACAATGAATCATGTCCCGATGGAATGATCAGTTTAAAATTATTGTAAAATAGATTCCATACATGAACATTACATTAATATTATTAAAATAAAAGACAACATAAATAATCTTTTGATAATTCTATTATTCCCCTATATTAACCCTAAATATCAATCCTAATACACTTCTTGGAATCCTAATAAAATAAAACATAAAAAATGGGTGAGCTTAGATGGTCAGTAAGGATAAACAATATAGCAGAAGCAATCATATATAATCATAAACATTTATAGCAGAGTATAAAATTTAAAAACAAGACCTTCAAACAAAAACATCATCATAATAGTGCAAGGATAATTAAAATAATTCCATTTAATTATTCATATGGATATTCTAATAGTCTAATAATCACATGTAATGTTAACAAATAATCTCACAATGATTGAATTCATAAGGCTGGATATCATAACCACAAAGTCAAGGCCTCGTGCCAAGACCTTAAATATAAAATTGTTCAAGGCCTTGTTCCAAGACACTAGTTTGTCTAACGAGACATACCTATGCATCGAGAAGCTATACAGGGCTCCACCAATCACTTACTATGTACAATTCATTCCTCATATGAAAAGGGTGAAACATAGCATAAATATTCATATTAAAACTAGCATACGAAATGTCAATACATTAACCATAAGCCATGATGGGTATAAAAAATAGCACATCCAATGTCAAACATATCATAAAAAATTCAATATAGTAAGTAATATTGTATTATAAACAATCAACCTCAATCAAGAATAATATTCATTAAAAGATGTTGACATAGTAAAAAATGACCAGTAAAACTCTTTGATAAAAATATCCTTTTTTTCATGAAATCATCTAAAAGTCTCAAAATTTATAATGGAATTCATTTTAAATTGATTTTTGAATAAAATTTCCCTATACCACATTGAACCTTTTGAATGTAATTAACATTTTAAAACAATCATTTCCATGTAGATAAATATATAAAATCATTTTTAATACTAGGATATTAATTAAAAAGATTTATTAAAATATATCATTAAAACATTTAAACTGACGATCTTGTTAAAGAGTCCCTTCCATAAAATCTTAAAATATTCCTTTTGAATATTTTTTATGAAACATGTACATGGATGAATAAAGATGTCCTAGTAAATACTTTCAAATAAATAATCTCAGATAATAATGACATTCATGAATTAACCATTACCATTTACATTCCTTTAGTCAAGTGTACATTTAACCTCATGTATAATGACCATAGTGTATTATAAAATTATACCATAACCATTTTCATATTTATTATATAATACTTGATTCATTTATGGCTTTATCCTACCCATTTTTTAATAATTTCTATTTAAAAATAACATTTTGGTTAATAATTGATTTCATTATCGTACGTGTTTTAACATGTTATTCTTGATCATATCACTTATATCATGATTGAATTGCATCCAGAATATAAAATTTATTTATGTATCATATATATTCAGAATACAAATATGTATAATATATAGATATATGAAATGGAAAACACAGTTTATGGAGATGGTTGGTCCTATGTACGTATAAACATCGTTTCTATTTTTATATGGTATTGAACAGAAGTAAGTGAATGAGATATAAGTGTATATATATATATATTCAGTAGAATTATTTTTTCTTGTATTACATGCTTATTAATAATATATATTTTATAATCATCATTGAATGGAGAATGTGGAAGTGAATCTCATCGCGTCATGGAGACGATAAGCCATACGTACGCATGAGAAATAATATTGTTTCCTTAATTATAAAATGGTAAGGAATTGGATTATATATAAATTATATAGAAATATTAACATGTTATATTTATTATTTACAACAATTATACTCATTATTATTCCCATCCAAATAATTAAGTGTTGAATAAAAAACTACACCACCACGTGGAGATGGTAAGTCGTATGTACGCATGTATGGAGAATTCTTCATCCATATGATGGATAAAATAATGAATATAGTTGTACCATATTTCTAATAAAATATCAGTATGTATAAGTTACTGGATTAATTATTTTATTATGGAAACAACAATGAAAGAGGAAGTGGAAGATGATAATAACTTTGAAAAGGGTGATAAAATAATTACCCCTTTTTCAGATTCTTCCTTTTGATTTGAACAAAATGGCTTCTTAGGTTGGATTTATGATAAATGTAAGGCCTATAGGATGAAATTATGGTAGTTTGGATGAGATTTGATCTGGGTTTGGCTGAGCCAAATGGATTTCGGGGTGTGAATTTGAGAGAAGGGGATGTTCCCTTTAATAAGAATGGTTAGGGGCTCTTGAGGAAAATAATGAAATATTAATTTATAATAAAATCATATTCGGTTTATAATGGATCAAAATTGATTTATTTCGAGTATAATGTGGTTATGGGTCGAAATAATCTCTTCCAATAGGTTTTAGACAAGTTTATTTCACTATATTAACCTTATCGTTTAGATTTAACTCTTAGAAAAATTGTTTACCATTAACCATGTCTTTTGTTATTTTTATATTACATGGTTAATAAAATTACTATAAATTCCAAGAGAACCAATAGTGGTTAATTAATTAAATATATCACATTTTTTATGTTATTTAGAAAAATATTATATTTTTAGGAATATTATATCATTTAATAAAATAGTATTTTTTTTAAAAACTCATTTATGTCAATTTTGACACAATTTAGTATTTGTTTTTTGGAAATTATAAAAACTTGATTTGTTCAAAAAAAATACATTCCATCAACCCTAAAATTTTATATTAACCTAGAAAATTCTTTTATGGAATCAAAACATTCAGATAATATTTATTATAATATTTATAATATCATTTATTTGATTCCTTGATCAATAAAGAAAGTACTGCATCATTATTATGTCTTAAATAAATATTTTTATTTTGTGTTTAAAAATTATATATAAAATACCATCATGTATGGAATAGTTTAATATTTATATTGAATATTTATAGTAGAAAATATTGGTTATATAAACCCATATAATTTTTTTTTACTAAAATATATATGTATATGTTAAATTTTCTATAACTTTAAATTAATTTTTATAAAGTATCATTTTCACTTATAAGTTGCTCCATGGGGTAAAAAAATCAACCCAAGGATTCCCATGGTCGAACATGTATTGGTAAATAGGGTTAGGATACGTTTTAGGGTAATTTAATATTATTATAATATTACTTTTTACCCTTATTTACCCGATTTACCCTTTAACCATGGTAAATAAAAAATTTATTGAAGATTCTATTCATAATATCTAAAAATAAAATCTACCTATTTACACAATTTGGACCTCCTAATTCCAAATATGGAATAATGTTTTACAAAATCACAACACATAAGTTTCAGAAATTAATTTAACATTAATTCCTGTTGTCAAAACCTGAAAGTGTGTTTTTTAGAAGTAAAAACTATAAAAATATGGATATGTGTTTATGCCCAATTTAAAAGTAAAATTATATCCAATTAAAAAATAAATGTATTAAATTATAAAAAAATTTAATCTATTTATTCATCAAAACCATTCAAATTTATAATTTATCACTATAAATTATTTTGATTAAAATAGTTGTTTGCAATTAAAATTTTGTATTTTTCACTATTCATAAAAATATGAAAGTTATCAAAAAAACAAAAAAAATTTATCCAAACTAACTTTTTATGTACTGATTATAAAAAAGAAGTTTATTTTGTGAAATTAAATATATAGAAGTTTCAAATATAATATTTAAAAAGGGTTCACCATTAAAAGGTGGTTAAATTACATTTTTTTAAAAACACTTCTTTTATCTGAAAAATTCAATTTGTTGTTATATTATGTCTAAAAAACACAAAAATACAGATGTTAATATTATATAAAGTATATAAAATTCAAAATTCAGTTAGTACTATTCATAGCTGCTTTTTAAATGAATAGTTTGGTAAGTCATGGTGCACTCGAACTTGGTGTTGCGTGTGACACAAGCTATTGAATTTCCTTAAAGAGACAATGTATTATGAAATCCTAGGGTGTTACATTTCATGGAACATAAAATATTAATTTAATGTTATAATTTTTGGAGAATAGGGTGGACTTCTCAACCAAGAGGGATATGTGAAGCATGACAGGAGTAACCCAATGTGAATGAGGGCCATGAAGGCTCACACCGCACGACACACTCTCCCAGGAAAACCATACACTGTTTAATGTAATGATATTTGGGCTTGGATGATCAATTTAACATCATTTTTTTAGGATTAAGGGAAAATTCCTTTTAAGGTCATGCAGAAAGGACTGTGAATTCTATACAGTTTAGAGTCATGAACCAAGGACACTGTTGATGCTTTGTAGTTTAACTTCTTGTTTATTGGACATGAAATTCTATGCATTTTAACATCATATGATGAGTAAGAGAATGTAAAAGTTTAACAAACCAATGGATGAGTGTGAAGTATGTATTGGCATCGCTATATATCCCATGAGGGATGGAATCAATCCTTATGTAGTTCTAGATATAGGGTAGGGTAGAAGATTAGTGCCGGAATTAATTTCCTTTTGGATGAGAATATCATGATGGCATTACAAATTATATCTTCCTATATCCTGGACTTAGGTTCCAAGTATAATGGCGCCTTATTGGGATGGAAAATATTATTCCATTTTCTTTGTACAACTAGAAAAATCCAGAAAAGTTTATCATAATGTTGTGGAGATGCAGAACATGTAATTTAACATTGTACGATAATGATGGTGTGTGTTGAATAGTTTTAAGGTGTACAACGAGGAATACAAGGTCGTTACATAGTTTAACTCCATGAAACTATGACATATGTTCTCTCTTCATGCGATGTACTATATGAGGAATTTGGAATTTGGGGGAGAATTGATTTGATCCCCATCCATGGTGACCAACGAGTATGTACCATTGGGATAGACCCTGTGAATTATATAAGGCCCTTCCCATTTGGGTTCAAACATTGGTTGTTTCCTTCCCAGTGTCATTGGAATCTAGAGAGCCAGTACTATGTTACTTTTAAGGAAATATCACTGGAAAACATTCTTTTGAAATCTCTAGCTACCTTTTTCTGGTTCCTCCCAATATTATTCAAGGCTCAGAGCCTATTCTAGTTGAGGATTTCCAATTCATTCAAATATAATTTGGCTACCCTATTTGATGTCTTCTGATCATAGATATCTATTTGGAGTGATTATTTCTAAATATCTATGTGGGAGTTCTACCTCTGTTTCATACACTGGGGAATAGGGGGTTACCTAGGAAGAATTTCATGTCACCATCTGAAAGGCCAATAGATAATTGGGGAGATTTTTCAAACTTTTCATATTATGACCAACCATATTTTATATAATTATTGAAAGTATTTTGTTTAATTCATCTCTTTTTCCATTTCCTTGTACATGGTATTGAGATGTGTGGTTGGACATGCTGTTTCACTTGGTGTACAACTTCTTTAGCTTAGCTGCCCAAAAGTTGGTTTCATTGTCGGTGAGAATAGAGTGATGGACATCAAATCAGTAAATTATGTGAGAGATCATGAATTTATAAATAGAGTAGGATTTTAATTCCTTGACAAGAACAACTTCTTCCCACATAGAAATGAAATTTATTTCATTCAGAATGACCCAACACTAGCGAGATGTTTCAGGTAGATATGGTCTCATGACATCAGGTCCCCATACTGAAATCAAATAGCAGTACAATGTAGTATGGATAGGCTCCGCTGGTCTATGAAAAAAGTTACATTGATCTAAGACACATGAAATCTCTTGGAGAACTTGATATAGTCATAGATCTTGGTGGGCCAAAATTATCCCGACATTTGAATCTGAATGGAGAGTTTGCACCGTTTGTGAAGAGCACCACATGACTAGGCATGAAATTCCAAAATAAAGTTGGGAATATCGTCTCCTAGAATGAAACATGGGATAATTCCAATGAAACCTTTTTTTATAGAGTCTACTCAAGTTTTCGATCTCTCTTGAGGAAGAAATATACTACGTGTTGGGGGATTCAATAACATTTGTCTCTATTTAATAGCAGAGTTCCATGTTGGATATTCTTGATGAAGGGAGTCATCGAATGAAATATTTATTCTACAATAGAGGGCTCTAGAGGTCCTTATTTAGACACACCACTAGTTAGGTGGTTTACCTGATCACTATCTTAATCTTCCAGAGCAATGACCCTTCGATGCTTCATATGAATAAATAGATCATTATGGTTGGGATCTATATGATATATTACTTGATTTTCCATTGCATCGACTCAACCATTCTGCCACCACAAAACATGACTATCCCCTTATCGAGAAGGAAATTGGACTATTAGCTGATCTGTTTTCTCAAATAGAGGCATGATTTCAAAATTCTTAATGACATAATCTCCTTTAATCTACATGATGAATAACTCGATGTCCCATTTCACTTTCATGTGGTGAAAATAAATCTCAAGGACTAACTCAATTCCAATAATGAGATCATGGTAATCTATCTTATTTTTGGTGCATCCTTCTCATAGAAATAATGAATATAAAAGTATAACCTATCATAGAGTGATGAAAATAATCCCTCATCCCACTATCTTGACTCTATGACCATTGATCCTTATACTGGCAAGGCTGTGGGAGGTACTATCGAAATGCATCTACCAACATAGCACAAACTAGTCCACTAAGAGGATCACATCATTTGGAAAATCAAGATCTAAGGAATACAATACGAGGGATATATGGACGTAAAGAAATTATAATAGATCACAAACCACTAAGGACATCTATGGAATAAACCTAATGTCAAACTATGGATGGATCACTAACCAATTATCAAGACGGTTATTTAACATTGAAAGGTTTAGGATAAACTTTAGTAGATCCTCAAGGCATACTAGATATATGTCATGATTCATTAATTAGAAATGAAACTTGTTCACTGTAAAAACTAGTACATTTCAACTCTTCTCGAGAGGATAGTATCTAGATTTGACGTCAAATTTCATCCATCTATAATAGTATAAGGTGTTCTCTATCCCTTCGTTGTACTTCTTGGAAAGAAGGTAACCATGGGATCATTACATGGTGGACATATAAAGGTCCAATGGCTACCCTAAGAAGGGTTTTATTTGAACCATAGGTTATATTAGATGCAATTGTTTTCATCAAATGTGGTATGGAACTTTTCATCCTTTTGGTATATGGAACCTTTCATCATGTGTTTGGAAAAGGGATTACACTTCCCAGCAATATTTTAGATGAATCAATGTATGTGTTATAAGTGTCCGTGAAGGATATGGATCTCTTGGTGGTTTCATGGAGGAGATATATGAATGATAGCCATAACATTCTCTTGGTCATCCATGATTTCTCTGTACCTAATGAAAAAGAAGATAAAATTCCAAAAGGTAACCCTAAAAGAACACTTTAAGGGTTTTATCTTAAGATGTCATGAGCAGAGGTAGACAAACAATTTCTAAATATCTTTATGACTTTCATGATTCTGATAATATTTAACCCTCAAATCATCCATGTATCATTCCACTAATGTTTTGAGGATCTTTTTTAGAAATAGGGTCCATAGAATGATGTTAGGTGTCTCGTGAATTCTTCACAATGAAAGGCATTACCTGACAGTAAAAGGTTCCCAGTGCTGCCCTATAGGGGATGGAATATTCAACCTCTCGGAACATTAAGCTCATATAATACCAAAAATACCCATCCAAGAAAGATATATCATGGAACCTGGTAATGGCATCAGTAAATAATTGTGTTACTAGAAGGGAAAATTCATCCATCGAGAAAATGGCGATTGAGATCCCAGAAGTCGATGAATACCCTAATCTATATGCACTTCTTCCTGACAAGAACTTTGTTGTCCAACCATATGGGTTACAAGACATCTTTTTTCAATGTTGTCTTTTATGATTTTATCAACTTCAACCCTGACCATAGAGCCGTGATAGGGATGAATATTTCTAGGAGGCCTCTTGAATCCGCGATTACTTAACCAGAGACCAAGATGATGGAAAAAGACCTAAGGGTTGAGCCTATTCATCTCTTACTAACTATAGGATAAAACAAAATGATGAATCTTTATGAAATACCCATACTGATTTTGTTCCTCTACAAGCATGGATTCACTAATCAGTATTGACTTTATATCAATCTAAGTACCAAGATTCACCTGAACCATGTCATCAATGGTGGTGGAGATTCCATCCTCAAATGCAGGATGGTTGTCTTCCAAATCCTCTTCATCTTTTATAGTGACAAGATCAGTGGGAGTATATCCTTCATCCAATTAAACTGATCCCAAGGAAATGATGTTTCCTTCCTGGGTAGTTGGGAAATCCTCAATGGGGAACTCCTACCCTAACAAAACCATGGTGAAAAAGTATGTTGACATGATTCCATTAGGTCATCAACCAATGAGACCACAGTTAATGATGTCGAAGCAATGATATCATGTAGGTTTGTGTCGGTTCTACCCAGCCCAATAGAATAAGAAGGTAGGGCATATAGTTGAATCTATGGGGGTGAACATCCCAATATCTCACAGGGGTAAGGGGTTTTGGTATAACTCGATATTTCCATGTGTAATAGTATGAGGTGATCTTCTCACATTCCATGAAACTAGAAATAAATATTTTGGTATTTTAGAAGATAATGAAGGGTTGTACCATCTCTTGGGTTGTGTCCTCCAACTGGTGGGACAAGATTATGAAAGCATCATCTTTGCCCTTCCAAAGGTCATATATAGTGGTAGTTTAGTCAACCTCATTGGTCTGAACCTATTTTTATTTACTGTTGTAGTAGTTATCATCCACATAGCTGGTATCACAACAGTAAAATAGAGACCTATCACCATAGGGAGCACCCAGTCAACCATTGAGGGAGTACATGAGGAATTGGGGAAATGATGAGAGAACTGATTCATGTATATAGATCAATGGTATACTAATCAACACATTGTATGTGATATCCTACGAGACAACCATTAACTCAGTTCTGACAATAAGACCACCAAATAGGGTTTTCAAGATGATTTTCCATAAAACCTCTGTTTGGTCCTGTCATAACACTATATATTATCATCAGAGGGACTCATATTTTCTTTAGTCAATCCTATCATGCAGAGTGTTCGGGTTGGGATAAGGTTGATCCTAGAACCTGCATTGATAAGGCTATGATGTACTTTTATTCCATTGAAATGACTGGTGATTTGAAGTGGGTGAATATTCTATCGTATGGAGGAGCCTTCTTCTTCAATTGAAAATGATATGATGGCTAGAAATTATTCTTGGTTGACCAACATAGCATGAATGGACTCTACAACTTCTACCTCTTCTTTAAGTAGGAGGGGATCTTTAAAGCTTCTGTGAGGAATTCTCACATGTCTTCTAATAGAATGATGGGATTGAGGATCAAGAAAATTGTAGGAATGTTGGTGTTTTTTTTCAGCATATCATATTTTCTTTCGTGGTGCACATTTCTGGTGAGATGATGTTTTTATTTGGAAAGGCGTACAAATGGAATTGTTGATTGATTCAATGGATTCTTTATGGTGTTGGAAGCATCCTATTTCTCATCAAATGATCTACATAATATCATAAGAAGATTATTATCTACATGTAAAGGCCTAGCCGTAGCTGAACGCAATTAATGAGGGTGTGACCATGTCTATTCTTCTTGGTCGAGTAGCATGATCGATGGAAATGGTAAATTTGACAAGGCTAATCGAGAGGAATATGAATTTTGGGGAATGTGTAAAGTCTACTACCTAGTCTCAATATCATGGAAAACTTTACTTGATGTGCTAGACTGGGCATCCCAACAATTCACATATTCTTGGATCCTTTGATGATGGCATCGACTAGGGACATTATGAGGGTATTATTCATACTCTCCATCATAGGGAACCATATAATGATCCACAACTCGATTGTATTAATTGAAGCAGACTCTTTTCCATCATCATAGGAATATTTCAATACTAGGTCGACTCTGGGGGCGATCACCATCTATGGGGGCATGAAATCACTAAGAGTAAGGAATGAAACTGGTGCCCGCAAGGGTCTTCACATTCCATTGCACCATTGACACTTACTCTCCTGATGGGTAGAATGGTGATATGTGGACACTAAACATGTAAAGGTGGTTCCTGAAGGATGTTCAAAGAATCCAGGTGGCTCAGGTAAATTCAAATGGGTATAGATGAAAAAATGGGTGCAAGAAATCACTCTATAGGGAATCCAATTATCATAATTATGGGTAAAAATACTAGAAACGTCTTCCACTCACCTTCATAGTCATAGTTTGGTTTTGCAGGTATATAGACAACCTATGTTGAAGCATGCCCCAACCTGACTATGTAGTTATACACTTGGTCCTGAATCCATTCCATGAACACATAGAACCACTTAGTGGTATTCCGAAGGATCATGTGATAAGATAAGTAGTCATGGGGATCAGGGAGATAAGTCTCTTGAGGTTTCCTATTTTATGGTAGCATCAGAATTCGTTACTCCAAAGAGATTCAGAAAATAACTAGGGAACTGTGTCTCATTTAATGAGTATTCCATGTTTATCCTGTCTAGTAAGAGATCTCTGAGAGCCTGCCCTTGAAAAGGTGTTGGATCTTGATGAGGGGATAAAGACTAATTCTCTCACCCTAGCGGTGGTGGTGCAATATAGGTTTGATCATACCATTTTGTTGTTGGGAGTTTCTAAGTTTTAGGTTGTTATTGAGGCTATTTCCCTCAAAGAGGATACCGAAAAGCCTCTTTTGGAAACAACTCTAGTAGAATAGGGGCCTCTATCTTTGTTACGGAAGGAGTCTCTTCCTAGGAGTCCCTTATTGCATGATATGGAGGGGGAAACGGTTGTGTCTGAATATTGTGCAACATGGCATCCTCAATTCAATGAGCATTTTTATAGATATCCTAGAATCCATCCATGACATTCCGAGTGATGATGGATTTAACCAATTAAGTTTTTACATTCCTCACACACATTTTAATTAGTATCTATTTGTATAGATGAATTTAGATAAATATTTAAGGGCCTTCCACCTAGAAAAAGATTCTACAGCACACTCGTGTGGCAGTTTATTTCACATGAAGTGGTCATAAATACATGTATTTCGGGCATTAGAACTAATCTGATTGAGAAACTACTAGTGGATATCTTCCCAACTAGAAAGCAACCCTATGGATAGATAATTGTACTTGATTAATGTAAGAATATCAATTGTCTTCAAAAAAATTCAGAAGTTTAGAATCCCGTTGCTTTTCTAGAGTCCCATACAATGGCCTGTACTTTTAGATGATGTGGGGAAGATGCTGCAGCAGATCGCCCATCCCATTGAAGGGGATAAGGGTTGTACTCCTAAAAACTGGGGTTCTTTCATGTCATCCACCCATACCAGATATAGTTTCCCATTAGTTGGGATCACCACCTATTGCATATCCAATGTTTCAAGGTGAGTAGGGAGAGCAAAAACCACATAATTCGGGAAGGGGTTCCAATCTTGAGGAGGATTCCTGACCACCAGTGCATTGAAACTCTTATCAACATGATACAAAGGCTCAATAGATCATAGGTAAATGATATTGAGTTTTAGATAAGTTGGAGGAAAGGCTAGAGGAAAAACCGGATCCACCCCCCATGGAGGGTTATCAAATGACTCAGGTGGATTTGGAGACACAAATTGTGGTCTCTAACCATTGTCTTTAGTGTCTACTATGTCGGGATGTGCAAGATTGATGATATTAATGGGAGAAAATTGGCTGAGAAAGACCTATGGTTTCCCCTACAGCCTTAATGGACGAGGGGTAGGATTGTGATGAGGATCACCATATGGGCACCCCTCAGCAAGGTTCTCATCAAGGAGCTCATCAATAAATCTCTTCTGGTATAAATATATATAGATTAAGGAATTCATGGTAAGATCAACCATTATATATTTCACTACATTGGATGGGTTAGGTAGCATGGAGGTCCCGGTCCAACCTTTTCATTTTTTTGTGTTCTTACTAATTGTAAATGACGTATAGGGTTCTCCAAGACCACAATCATAACATTTATAGCGAGTTTGGATACCCATATGGGTATCGACCTGGTAATGTGAGTCCCCATGAGGAGGGAATTCTTCATTGATCCCTACCACAATTTACTCCTTATGTGCATTGATCTTACCCATATTCTCTATGATTATTCTACGAAAAATATCCTTGATGTCACTAGGAAAATCAGGTTATCACAAGATAGGGATAACGTGGAGAGTAGTGTACTACCCCCACCCAAGATCTACACATGTGGGAAAACCACCTCAATAATTCTATGGATCATGGTGAATCTCTAAACACATCATTATTGAAGGGTATGATGGTAGTCATAAGAGGTAGGGCGTAGTTACACTGGAAGTACTGCCAACTAAACCATGTGGCCCTACTGGTCAAAGGCATCGAGATGCTACAAGATAATTGTGTAGGTCATCCAATTGTTTTGGATGCTGAAATGAGTCACCCATATGGTTAGACTAAAGTACCGACCCTCCTCTTTGACGAGGTCCTCGAGAATATCAATGTCAGGAACTACATTTAGACAAAACATCTATGAAATCTAATCTATGACCAGAGTGTCCTAAAATATTCCCATATAAGAAAAGAAGTTAAACTCTTGGATTCCCCAAACATCAATCAATTCTATCTGAGAAACAGGTAATGACATGAATGTGGACCAATGTAGTGGTGTACTTTCCATTAGAGAAACTACTACATGAACTAGTTGATCATTCTGTGATGGGATGCTGCTCATAGGTGGTGCTGGCCACATCATCACATCCCTGTAGGATGGATTACTCACCACAGTATCATGAGAAAGAGAAAATGAAGTCACATATTGGTCATTGTTTGATAATAGTCTATCATGTCCTAGAATGAATCTGTTTGATCTCATGTTGTGGTAGAGAATGAAGCTGGTGATGATAGATAAGACTCCACTTCAAGAACAGGTAATTGAGCCATAACTTCCTCCAATTTCTTGTCCGTGTAATGGGATTCATGGATTTGGTGCATTTGACCATGTAAAATGATGAAAATCACACTCTAGGCTCCTTCCCTCGACACTAATATAGAGGATCAGGGTGAAGGCTCAATCATTGAGTCACATTCAACATCATAATATAATAATCAGACTGGATTGTTATTGATTTATAGCTTCTTAAAGTTCCTCCTTTGGTGGCGACGGGTTTCCCTTCACCCACTTTACATTTCATTAGGGTATGGAACATTTTGGGCATGAGGTGGACCTTAATTATAGTTAGTGTTGGAGGGGGGAGGACCTCCACATGAGATGACTATGATATGGTGAGGACCTATATATTGATTTTCATCAGAGTGAGGAGGGCCTCTACTGAGAAAATTGTTATAGTATAGAGGACCTCCACCCAGGGTTTTGATATAGTAGAGAACACATCTTCTTGAGTTATCAGGAACATAGGGGTGGATTCTTTGTTGGTTTTTGACGGAGTACGGATGAACTATGCTTTGGTGGGATGAGGTGTGAGAAGCACCTAGAGATATTGTGAATGGGACACAAGAAGGACCTTCATTCCGAGAAACATGGGTACATGGAGGACCTTCAAAATGGTTGTTGGATGCATGGGGAGGACCTCTATGGGGGTGAGTTCTTAGGTTGGGAGGACCTCCACTTGACCTGGTGAAAACATGGGGATACCTCCATGTTGGCTACCTACAACATGGGGAGGACCTCTGTGTGGGTTGGAAGTTGTAGCACGAGGATGACCTTCATACTGGTGGCTGATGAAGAGGGGAGGACCTGCACATTTTTTCTTTTGGACAAGGGATGACTGCCACTTTAGGTGGTTGTAGTATGGGGAGGGATTCCATGCTGATGTTTGAGGGAGTGAGGAGGACCTCCACTTTGGTTTCCAATAGTATGGGGAGAACATTTGTACTAGATGGTGATGAAGTTGGAAGGACCTTTACATTGGACGGTGCTACTACGGGGAGGACCACCACTTAAGCTATAAATTGAATGATGAGGACCTTCACATTGACAGTCCATGACACAGGAAGGGCCTTCATATTGGGAACTATATGCATTGGGATGAACTTCGTGCTGAATTTCGATGAGGTGGGGAGGACTTGCTGTTTGGTCAATGATGGGAATATTAGGAGGACCTCCATATTTTGTGTGAGAAATGGGAGAACCTCTACACTATTTGGTGAGGGTTTGTGGAGGGCCTCTGTAATAGATCTCATTGACATGGGTCAGTCTGTGATGAATTTCATTAGTTCCAATGATCAAAAGAGTTAACCCAACCCACCTATGAGGTGGCTAAGGTTTTGATTCCAATCATGTAGTGATTGGTCCCTACTCTACAATGATATGGAGCAAGTAAAATGTACAAGTGGTGGCATATCCTACAGAACCAGTGGAAGATGATTCTCATTGATGAGCAACCTCATGATCTTATGACCGACGTTGACATCAGGATATTTGAATCAATATTGGATGATTATGTTTATGGGCAACAAGTTTTTTAGCCTGAGAGACTATTCATTGTTGGCACTGATGAGTCATGGTTGGAGCCCTCTTTGGAAGCCCCCAAGTGGTATTTGTAGATGGAGTAACCTAAGAATCTAATGCCTTCATGGCGTATGGGAGAGAATCGTAAGATCGATTCATGGAGAGGCCCCAAAATCAGTTAGATATTGGAGTGGGGAGCATTGACTCCCTGTGAAACCCTTGGGGGTGGAGATGTTGGTGAGGTGTGGAAACCTCCAGTTCATGGAGGTTCATATTCCTTGCGTAAATAACCCCTAATTTTTGTACCAGTGTACAATGGTGTCGATCTTCCATCTATGTATGGTTTCATATAGTGAGATAAGTCCCTAGTTCTTGGTAGACGTAGTCGTGGATGAACTCATGTAGATGTTAGAGTCATGAATGAATGAAACATTATTTACATTTTCATCCCTTATATCTACAGGTGGGGTGATTGGTTTTCTAAAGCTTGGGTCCTAAAAATAAGGAAGATTAATTTGTTTGAATGGATATTAGGAAAGAAATTTTTATTTCCACAAAGTCTTTAAATCTTCAATGGTTATAGAGAGGCTTCCATGTTGATGATGTCTCATACCATAATTCTCAATGATTAACTACACCATGTTCTTGTGTTTTCTATACCATGACCACTATTTCCTTGGTGGGACATGGCACCATATAGCTAGATCTGGTGACATGATTATCTACGGATTTATGTAATTCTATTATTCCCAATTATGAGGAGAAAAGTTTATTTTGGATTCACCATTTCAATTTCCAGCATTTTTTCGATGGTGCATCTGCCTCACGTGTTATTGCTCGCTAATGTATCATTATTACAATGTGATCCTACTTTCCAAAGGTGGGAAAAATTCATCATTTTCTCAACAATGTCTTCTCCTTGATCGAAATGGGATGATGGTATGTACATTCCTCCTTCTTTTGATTCCTCATTGGAATTATTTTCCTTGTTTGGGTCTAGTTTAACAATTAAGATGTCTTTGTGAAACTCATTCTTAGAGACATCTCCTCATGGATGCCAGTAAATTACTCTTCACCCACCTATAAATTACAATGGATCTTAGTAGGGATGCAACCTTCATTCATCAGAGTAGTCATATTGTGCATTACTGGAATGTATGGATTATAGAACATTGGTCACCGGTATTCTTCCTCAAATAAGTCCTTATCAAAGGTTTCAGAACCCAATACATTCCATATCAATCATGAAGTATCTTATAACATGGGAATTCATTCCTTGTTTTTCTTGAGTCATCCCATGTTTAACATGGGTATTTTATGAGTTTAACGTCTTTTAATGATATATTTAATTGATTAGAATGACTAAAGAAAGTGGATCTGGGATGTATATCCCTATGAGAGAATACCTTGAAGGTGTACCAGATGGATGGGCTAGAACTCATATAGAGGAATACCCTCGATGGTACATCTCAAAAATATTATGTTTCACACTTTGAAGGCTAATCTAGAAATAGATAAAGGTGGATCATAGAGGTGTACCCCTAAGAGTGGACACTAAGGTTTACAATTGTTTGGGATTAGACCTCGTGGATTCTACCTATGTAATCTATTTAGAATAAAGGGATAAACACTCACTTTCTCTGGAGGGTTATGGTGTAGGGATTAAACTTTGAGACTTCCTATATCAAGAGGATTTCTCTTGCTCAGATAATGTAGACTGTGTATGGATTACGCAGTGATATTACTGGGGTTCTACTAAGAATGGTGATTGGGTGAATGGGGGTTATGAACTGGTATGGACTAGTTCGATGACATGATTTCCATGGGATGTGGTGGCCTAAGTAAAATCAGAATGTATTATGGATATACTGAATTAATGGGATGGAATTAATGAGAGGGATGATGTGTTGTGAATGAACCTCAAGAAGGTTTCCTATGTATCCCAGTTGGTATGGAATAAAATTCCACATAGTTATAGAATAGATCATTAGGTTGATACCTATGGAGGAGGCCCTGTCAAAATAGGACATGTGGTTTGGGCTTATGCATGGAAGCTACCCAAATGAGAAGGAAATGATGCTACTTACACCAAGATGGCTTCCCATTGAGGGGACCCAAAGGAGAAGTGACTTCTTGGATGTGGCATGATCTCACCATGATATGAGTGAGGTAATGTATTAGATATTGGGATCTGATAGTTGCACCCCATGGACGAGGGCACCAATGTTTACCATTGGTTGTGATTGAACCTCATGGAGGCATCCTACATACCCTATTTAGAATAAAGGGATAAAAACCCACATAGTTCAGAAGGGTATGGTTTCATGGTCACTAAAATCCTCTTAAAACATGTGAGTGATTCTCAGTGTGAGAAAAAAGAGGATGCAATAGACTAGTCTGACTTGCCACAGAACGTTGGGGCATAGGAGAAGTTGCAGGGCTTGAGAACTGAAGCTACCAAAGGAGGATGATGTTATTTGTGACGAAGATATCATTCCATATATGGAAGAGTTTTTTCCATGTCCGTTATCAAAGGACGTGTGAGGGCTTATGTGGAGACTGCCTGAGGTGCACTTGGAGACAAAGCCCAAAGGGAGAGGGATGAACATATGAAGATGATGGAATCAGTAGGCCCCCTGATGACTATTCCCCCTACGTTCCTATGTAAAGTATTTCATTTTATGTCACTCATACATGATCAAATCAATATATTTCTATGCATGGAGAGATCACTATTTAAAGTCATGTGTTGCAAACATGGGTGGTATACAGTTTAAAATCTTGCAACTCTGATATGGGGATGCACTCTAAACCCATTGACTTATATAACTGAAACTCCTTTTTCTTTGTTAAAGTAAAGGCATTATCAATGCTATGGTACAACGGGGTATAATGCTAGACTGTGGGGTCCATGTTAGTGTTCTTATGCCAAAAACAATGGTCTATTAACGTACTAGTGAAAAAAAACATAAGGTAGGGTAAAACAATAAGGAACACTACATGGGGGGACCAAAAAATATTTTTTTGCAGGCCTGAATGGATTTGAAGAAGTGGTGAACAATATATTTGAATGGTTTATGAAAAAATGCCTCAAACATGGTTCTTTGAGTTAAAGGTAACCCCTGGAAGGTCAAAGTGGGGTTGCGTTCAATATTAGAGGATTCTTCACAAAAGAGAGGCAGTTGAGTGAAAGAGGTGATGTACAAGGGAATGTTTGGCATGTAATATTGGTTTTTTAGATGATCTTACCATGGGATGAAATGAAATGGGTGGGCTTTAAGCCCTTATGAACAACATGAAGGTGGAACCATAGGGGACCTGTTACATAAGATCATGTACCTTGAGGAATCCATGGCTTGCGTGCGGTCGCGGGAGAGGCAGTTTTACACATATGAGAGAATTGGTTCAAAAGTTGGATTGTTACCAAAAATAAATTTGGGTCCCTGATATATATAGGGTAAATCTTGGGTAGCGAAACATAATAATTGTGGAATAGAAGTGGATGTTGGAATTCTCATTATGTGTGTAAGAAACCTATGTGCATGCTATTCATTCTCACGCTGGCATCTCTACATTTGTACATCTTCCATAAATATTTTTTGGTAGTAGGATTTAAAGATATCCTTTTTAATTCACATATGTTTCATAAGGTTCTTGCATAAAAATGTATGTCTTGCGGACAACCTTATAATCATGTGCCAAACTCCCTTGTCCTTATCAAGATGTTCTATTTAGTCAAAGGGTGTCCTCAGTTTTCTTGAAGATTCTCATTTGTACCATTATGTTGATTTTGACTCCATCAATTATCCAAGAATCTAATGTTCTTTTATCTATTCCTTTGATTCCAGCTATGAGGACCCAAAATTAAATATTACATATTCTATTGTCTTCAGAATATAATTAAAATTTTTACATATCTATTATCTTTTCATGTTTTTTGTTTTTTAAGAATTCATTCATAACTCCTACAAAACATACCCATATATTACAAAGTGGACCCTTTCGATCAGTACCAAATTTTCCTATAACAGAAAACATTTAAAAATATTAGTGTTTTCTTTTCATTATAAATCTTCACTACATTAAACAAAACATCATCATTTCCATTAATCATCTTTAATATCTAGGAAATTTTTTTATACTTTTAACAAGAAAAAAAATCTTTATAAGGGACATAAATGATGAAAAATTATTTTTCTAATGGGAATATGAGAACACATGGATTTCTTACCCTTATATTAGTGTTGTATGATTAATGAAAATAAAACTTTTTCACATGAAAATGAAAAAACATTATTATAAAATAAAATAATTAAATACCATAGAAATAAAAAAACATATAGTTATAATGGGACATCATTATATATGTCACTATTTTAAATGGAATAACCATACTATCGACTAATATACCCATTACATTCGAGGGGAATTACGGACCAACATGTCATTGTTTATAACTCAACCAACCATATTTTTAAATATCTTCCATGAACAATAAAACAATAATAACACATTAAACCTTTCATTTTTTAATATATCACTCATAAGATATTTTTGTACCTAAAAAAACATTCATATATATTAAAATATCCATTACATTTAAAAATATTTTTTCAATAAAAAAATAATCAAAAACATGAAATAGATTTTTTCTTTATAAAAAAACTAAGTCTCCTAGAATAATATTAATATCAACATATGGTCACAAAGGTAGAAAATTTATTGTCACCATATACATTAAAAAGAACATTCTATTTCTCATTGGAAAAGAATGTTAAATGTTCTATATAAGATACATAAATAATTATTTTTAAGTACCATTTAAATAAACTAAAAATATATATAATATTTCATTTATAATTATTTTATATCCTGATAAATAATCACATGAATTTATATCTTGAATTTGGATATAAAGGAAAAATTATTTGTAAATAAAATCTTGAAAACAAGTAGAATATGGGTTTCAAATAAAATTTTCCCTGATTACATTGAAAACATTTGAAAAGTAATCTACATGAAAGAATAACATTTAAGAAGAATTAAATATAAATATTCCAATGAAATTCATTATAAAACATTTCACTAGGGTTGTATATATACCATATAAAATAATCTCGGTGTACAACATCAAAATATGCCTCAATGAATGTTGATTGTGACGAAGTCCCTTACCAAGAGTCCAAATTGTCTCATATGTCATATATCTTATAGAATAGTGAACAAATGTAAATTATTTGAATTTTGTATAACATTTTAAATGTTTTTATGTCTTCTATTTTTTTCAATTACAATGTAAATTAAAATTACTAAATAAATTATGTTTATGTCAGGCTTTTTCACTATGTTCGGTTTGTGAATCAAAAATGACATTGGTAGGTTAATGATGGTAAAGTGGTAAGTTATTCATCATATCGATAATAATAATAATTTTATAATTATCATATTTATACATATATTAAAATATTATATCCAATTATAAAAATAGTTAAGAAAAATGAACTATGTTACAATCTTGGAGACTATAGGCCGTATGAATGCATTATTAGCATTTCCATTTCTCAATGATAAATATGGAAATAAGGTATATATTATAATTTGGTTAAATAATAATAATTTTTTCATAAATACATAATTTATTTATTTAAATCCGATTATAAATATCATCCATATGATTTAGGGATGAAAAACGAGTCGAATCGCTTTGTGGGAAGAGGTAGTCCACACATAGCACAAACAACATTATATTGTTTTAGAGAGTAGAATAGTAAGAAAGAAAATGACACATTATATTTTCATGATGCTATGTAAGTAATTAATATAATATTTATTTCATTTATATCATGTATATTCATCAACAATATCCTTATGACCTTCTACCTACAGTGTTATTGAAAACCGAATCACATTGCTTCACGAGCGATAGTCCATCATATACACAAGGAAAATTTTCATATCCCCTATGGATTGGAAAGTAAAAAATTTATATGTTTGAAATAAATACTTAAAAGTTATAATAATGTTATTAATATAATACATATACTTTACATACATCTTTATATTGAACCACAGGAGCAGTTGATGGAAAACATACAACATTGTTTAGTAAGGTTGTAGTCCTCCTTACACACGGGCAACCTTATCATTTATCATTTGAGGGAAGAGGATAAGGATTTATATATTACTTTAAAATAATAAAAACATAATAAAATTTTTATATTGGTGTTATTATATATTAATAATTGAATGATATTTTATAGAGGTTGACCAATAAATAAAAATGCATCGTTATGCATGATACATCTTCTTCAGAGAACCTCTTTATGGAAGAAGTAATAGCCTTATTTGGATGGATTTATGATAAAATAAATTTTTTATAAAGAGTTTAGATAATTTTTAACGTTATTATAGTTTTCCTTTTCTTATCCAAATAGATTTTAAGGTGTGATCATGAGAAGAGAGGTGTACCATTTTATAAGTGAGGTGAGTGGGACAATATGTAATTTTGAAAAGATTGATTTATAGCCTTGTTTTTTCATATAAAAAGGATAAAATAATGAACCATTTGTGATAATATCAGTTATAAGTCTACATATGGCCATTAAATTTTCAATTGATTTTTTTGGGTTATTGTTTACTCTTATCTTCTTAGCTTAACCAATAGGTAATCCCATTTTACCCTAAAAGTGGTAAATAACTTCTACTGTTTTTTAAATTATTTATGGTAATGAATTATGTTGAAAATGTTAGATAATATATTTATTATTATTATTTCATATATGGAATTCATTTATCGAAATTAAATTCATAGAAGTGGCAGAATTAAATTTAAAATTAATCACACCGACGTGATAAAAATGCGGGGTTTTAATAAGAAAATGTTCAAACGTTTACATAGTTTTTGCATCCAAATTCAATGTAAACATGATTAAAAAGAACTATATTTTCCTAATAGGTATATATTTGAAATAAATTTACATTAAAATAAATTAAAAATATAACTTATATATATAAAGAATCTAAATGAAAAAAATAGTTTTCAATAAAATGAGGCATTTTCTACTGTTCATCAAAAAAGAAACATCATTGAAAAATAACAAAAATTCACCATAAGGTAATAATTATATAATTATTTAAAATATAAAATTCTTTATATCTAATAAATGTTTTAAAAATTAATTTAAAAAATAGGCATAGCAGGAATAAACTTTCCGATCGAAAAAGAATTGTTTTTTAGAAAACATTTCTTTTTTAAAATGATTTTAATTTTATTTATAACATATAGATAACTACTGAATGTGTGTAAGATATATATTTATCATAATGTAGTTATTACTATTCATACCCACCAATATAATATCATGGCTATTTTGTTCCTATTTATATTACTATAACAATATAGCATTTTGTTTAGACCTGGTGTTCTGTGTCATATAACTACCAAACATACATCCATTTTTAGATTAATCTTACTTTATACATTTTATAATGAATATAACATTATAATTCAATAGAATTTATAAATATGAAAATTAGTTATTATATCATTACATGGGGTTTCTCATGCCTATATGATCTTATATACATCTTTCAAATCCTAAAAAAATCCCAAATGACATTCTAAACGAAAAATATAAAAAAATTCATAACCATGTATTTAACTTCAGCCATATCAATTGATCTTGTATGATTATTCATCCATAAATTGCACCATACTAACCAAACACAACATTTTGGCCTATAACAAATAGAAATAAATAGTTGATATATAAAATCACAAATTGATGAGGTAATGAAGTCGAAGACACACATAAAGATGACAACAAGATGATATGATAAACATTTCCACATAGATCTAAAAAGGCAAAAAAAACATGATCCCATCCATTTCTCCTAATTAAGGGTCCCTCAAATTCAAATATAGACTTCATAGTAGGATGGAAGAAGAAAAAATACCTAGAGGAAAAGAGAACTCTACTCAATAGAATACTAAAACATTCATTGAATATTAGCTATATCATACCTAAATTATACTATGTTCGTATCGACAATAACATCCCTTGATCTATTTATAGGCTACTATCTCTTAATTTGGAAGGTTTTTCCATAGTGATACAGTGACAATTTCTATACTGGATTCCATCCTTCTTTCCTTTACAACTATTTTTTGTTATATTTTCTCAATGAGAAACTCAGGTTAAAGATTCACCCTACAAAACTTTACCTTTAGACTAGGTATTTGAAGAATCATAAAAAATTTCAGGCTTATTAGTTCCTCTAAAGTAATGCAATATCTACCATACATAATCAAATAATTTAAAATATTAAAATAATCATATATTTAATTCAAGCAAAAAAAATCTTTTTTATCATTTATAATGGCTACTTCAGAAATAATCTTCACAAACATATGTAAATGAAACTTAAAATGAGTGTGAAAGATCATTTTTTAATTATAAGCATTAATTTTAATTAAAATCATAAAAAATAAAAAACCATATAAAATGTTAAATATTAGTCTAGATAGATCTAGTTGTGGTTTTAAATATGAATTATCAAAGGAAATTATAATATATGGTCAAAAATAATGAAGTGTAAGCATTCAAAAAACATTATAGTAAATGTCATTATAAATGATCAAATTCTACCAAGTAGAATAAATAGTGGTGACCTTTTTATTATTTCATTCTATAGAATCATGAAATATATTATGGAAAATATGATAATTCATCTTAACTATTAATATAATAGAATTACTCTCTTCAATAATATTATTAATATAAATAATACAAAATAAAACATCAATGTATAGGTATTGTAGCTTCGATACCAATTAATGGAGGAATGGTATATGTGTAATAAAAAACTCAGATAGTATGGAAGTCATATTAGTTTGGAAGTCATATATCACTAAAAAACCACTATGAATAAAAAAATGGACTATTTTAATTATAAAATTCACATATTAAATGAAAACAAAAAAAGTAAAATGATAGAAACATTATACAAAAATATCAAAAAACCAAATAATGAAATGGTATAATGTAAAAAAAGATAATTTAACATTCATTAAATGAAATTGATCCTACAATAATGGGAATAAAACCACCCCATAACCAATATTATTCAAAGAACAAATAATAGCTATAAAAAGAATAACTGAGAATGAAGAATGTGTCGACTCATGGACACACCCTAGGAAAGAAACACATAATACCAAATAAGTAAATATAACATGAAAAAACACTTTTATAAGCCTAGTTTTATACCATGAACCTTACATTGTTCATTGAAAATATAAATGGGACTGTAAAACCCATCTTCTTCCTATATGGTCAAAAAAATGATCCTCTCTAAAAAAATATACATTGTAGGAACACAGTGGGGGTTCAAGGAAAAATCCTCCATCACCATAAGACTAATCTCACTAATAATAACAACTATATTTAATCATATTCATTGGTTTCATTGAAATTGACACTTATGAACATATGAATACTTAGAAATAATCAATTCTAACTACAATAAGGAAACTAGTTCATACAAGTAGTATTATTAAAAAAAATCATTTCAAAAAAAATCCCGTAACTATGATGTGTGAGTGTTGACTTTGGCTGATATGTATGGGTCAATATATTCCACCAAGAAATATGTAAGGGTTTAAACCATTATCATTTAACACATATCCTTTCTAGAAATGTCATACAAAATAGTAAAATAGCCTATATTTTTGGGTAAATCTTCTTCACAAAGGAGAAAAGAAATATTAACACACACCTTATATAATATCATCAGTTTCATTAGTATGGGTAGAAAAAAACCTATATATATCTTGAAATAAAAATCTTAAAATTGAAAAAATTTAAAATTCTGGAAGAAAATAAAAACCACATATAATAAGTATATAACAAACATTTAACCAAAAAATTTAAAAAAACTTAATTTTATAACAACAATATCCATTCCCAAAACAACTTAGAATATTAAATAAAACTCATATTTTGATCAAACCAATACTATTGATAATGATGCATGGATAAATATCCCATGTTAAAGAAGATCAAAGAGGTTGTACAGATACATGTATGAGTTATCAAATTATATTGTGTAATGTAGAAAAAACTACACTATTGAAGCTAGATTAATGAAATATATGAGTTATTAATATTGTTATTTATTATTAAAATTACTTTATAGAGGTACCTAATATGGGATGATTTTTTATAAAATAAGTTGATTTCAAATTGTAACTATTATAATTGATAAAACTAAATCCACATGACCTTACCACGATTTATTTATAGATGAATAGTATAATTTGGATATAATTTTTTTTGACTTTAAAATTAAATATATCTATAAGTGGAAATAATTTTGGTAATTATATTTTTTTATGTTTCATATATATAGTTTCACTAAATTATGTGTCTTCTTAATTTCTATAATTATGTAATTTTATGGAGAACTGACATCACAAGGATTTATCAATAAGGAAAAACCCATTTAATACTCTTTTAAAATTTTCTTATCTAGAGTTTTTGTATTTTATTTTGGTGTTTTTATTTTGTTGAATGGATGAAATTAAATGACGACTTTTTATATTATTTGTTAGTCCCTTTGTTTTTTTCGTTTTTTAACTAATTTTTCATCCTAAATCCCTCTTAAAACGTAATGTATATGTGTTTTAATGAATTGAAAAAGTGTATTTTTCAATACATAATTTTTTAATATGGGTTAAGGTGAATTCTTGAGATTCCCTATGTAAAGAAATAGTATTTATAAATTACTATGGTTTTGAGTAGAGAGATCTAAAATACAACAATATCACTTAGAGATCATTGAGTGGTTAAAAATCTACAATGGGAAAAAAATCTAGTGTTCTTAAATATCATAGTGGAATGAATCTTGTCCTTTGACTCAATCTAATGGGTGTGATATGTGATCATAGTTAAATATATAATTATGGTTAATAATTGGATGTTATCATTTATTAGAATGTGATAGAATAAAATTAATAAATCTTAAATGGATAACAACAATTTATTCCCACAATCATTATGTTTAATTCAACTCATTTTTAATGTTCATAAAATAGAAATCAATAACCATTTCCCTTAATTATATATTTTAAAAAAATTTAACGAGATCAATGAAAATAATAGGTATATATGATTATTAAGAATCCATGAGAGATGAAAAATGATTTTTCTATGTATAATTCCAAATTTATCAATTTAAATACTACTATTGTGAGACCCCTTGATAGATTCTTTAATAGATCTGGTACTATTTATGGGGAGGTATCTGTTATCATTTCTAATATAGATCCCAATTACATTATAATTTTAGTAACCAAAATTTTAATAAATATCTTTCCTCATTATCATTAATCCTATACAAAAAAATGATGTGGTAATGTCCTTAGATTATGTTTATTATTAAATTTTTTAGTACCTATATTTATATAAACATAAAAATTATATGATAATATTTGGAGACATAGTCCTATAGTCTAGATATTAGTTGTTTGAAAATATAATGATATTTTTTTGACAATAACATGCTCGAGTAACATTATACATTAAGACAAACTATCATGAAATATGAACTTGGAAATTTATAATATGGTTGTCTATAAGGACACACCTGCAAAAATAAATATTTCATGTTTATGAGTAATTAAATATTATTATCTAGGAACATGTGTACTACTCCAAATTAATTATATTATTATTAATGGATATTATTTTTGATACTATTTTGTCTCACAGAATTTGAACAAAAATGGTGCTGAAACTCTTTGGGATTTTAAGCATGACCACATTTTTCTTCACTCCCACACCAAGAATCAACATGTTTTTTAAAATGATGTTGGAATTCAAGAGGTTGTCATATCCCTTAATTTTATATATGTATTGAACTTTTATATCAAAATAATGATTCTTTGGAAAGATCTTGAAACCATCTCCTATTAGGTGTCTAAAATCTGGGTAGTCATTGGATACTTCAAAACTATTTTCAGACCTACTGAGAAAACTTTTACTAATTCTAATAGATTGGAATCCACTTAAATTTATTCATGTATTGATATATGTCAGTTAGATTATGTCCCAAATTTGGGTGAAAATTTTACATGGATAAGGTACACTCTCAACGAGTGTTAAGATAGTAAGTTAGATAGATGACTTATCCAAATTGATTATAGGAATGATGTGATAATGGTCTTTTGACTAACGTTGCCCAAGTTTCACTCTGATCCCTACCCAATTTTAGTGGAAATTTGTACTAGTAACATAAGATCATCTCCTCTTCCATTCATGTTAAAAAATGCATGGTTTGTTCTATCTAGATGCAGGGAGGTCATCCAAATGATTGGATGTTAGAATCTATCCGTAACCCTCATAGAATCTTGTTGAGTATGATGAAAAATGTGAAAAAAATTGCTTAAGTAATGGTCCAAGGCCTCATTTTCAAATCAGGAAATTAACATTTTGGTTGCTAAAAAGTACCTCCTTCATTATCAACATGTAATTTATAATCATTATGTCCCCTCCAAGGATGTTCTTGAGGCCCTTTCATGTCAGGACGACCTTCTAACTCGTTAGGAATGAATGGCCATGATTTAGTACAATTTTAAATGGTTACAGGTGGGAGAACATAATTCAATGTTTTACCTGTGTTTACATAGAGATAATAGGACCTAAATAGGTGTTACTACTATTGAAATTAATGGGAATTTATATATCTCAATGTTTTAATTTTCCAATGTTGTGGTAAAATATTTTGATGACCATTACTATGAGAAAGGGATTCATAGCCTACTTCAACTTCTTGATAATATTCATCCCACCATAGGAAATGAGCATAATTTGATTCTTGTGGATGTTCCAATGGAGAAAGAAATCATGAATGCACTTTTCTCTCTAAATTCTAACAAATTTGGGGGGATGTATGAGATGAAAAATAAATTCTAGACGTTCTACTTGGACATTGTGTTTCATGTTGTCATCAATGTTGTGATTTAATTTTTCAATCATGCATCTATGCTATATGGTTTCAATGCCTACTTAATTTCATTACTTACAAAAAAATGACTAGGATATCATGGATTTTATTCCAGTTTTAATTGGGAACCTGATAACCAAAATCATCAGCAAGATTAATTCCTTAAGGAATAGAAACATTGATGGGGATTAGATAACCCCAATCAATTTGGTTTTGTTCTGGAAATAAATATTTATAATTTTCTCCTCACTAAATCAAAATGAGTGAATAGAATGAAAAGTAATGTTAAATAAGGAAGCTTTTATCTTAAACTGGATATATCTATGTCATTTGACACTATTAGATGAAATTTCATCTTTTAGATTCTAATAAAACATGGGTCCCTATAAATTTTATCAAATGATATAATACCATCTAGAATAATGTCATTAATCAAATCCTTATTAATGGGTCACTTAGAGGATATTTATATTTCTCTTGAGGGGACATACAAGCAGACCCCCATTCTATACATCTCTTTCTCTTGGCCGAAGAATACCTATGTTTTTTTCTAAATGTTCTTGTAAAATTTGGTTTATAATGAAACATTAAGGTTGGAAGCCATTTTTTCTCGCCCTCCTACATTCATTATACTGATGTCATTATGATCTTTGGGTAAGAATAAAGGGTGTACTGTCATGCATTCAGAAATTTTTTTATCATTATGAGGATATTTTTGGATTGGTGTTAAGATGGAATAAGTCCTTCATTGTTTTTGGGAAATGGATGGTTGTTTTCAAGAAGAATATCATTGCAAGGAAACATGGAGTAACAAAAAAACCCTTCCATTTACTTATATTGGAGTAACATTATTTGGGGAAGGGTTAAATGAGGTTACTGTGAAATAATTTATTCCAAGATCATTTCCCAAATGGATACCTAGAGAGAGAAAACCATCTCTCAAGGTCTAAGAATCTATCTTCTATACTATATAATCACATCAATGTTTGTCTATGCATTTTATAGTTATATATGGAATCGTAAAATTATAATGGAGCTCCATGTGTTGATCATGAATTTTATTTGGAGTTTATCCATCTATAAAAAGAAACACATAACTATTGCTTGGAATGAATGCATAAAACACACTAATTGAGGGGCGCATAGGAATTAATGATCTGAAACACTTCAATTATTTCCTTATATGTAATTTTTCATGGAATTTAATTAGATCTAATGATCTTTTGTAAGTGTTTATTCCTGATTTATTTCTATCAATGCAACACACTGGATACTGCATGTATGTTTCTTTCTTCATATAGACTTCCATTAAATTATTCTACAATGTTATTATGAAATTATCATCATGTCTAGTCTTCCAGAGCTCAAATCTCAATATGTTGACTACTAAATGGATAGACATGCCCTGAAATGAATTAATTAAAGTGCCTCTCCTCAGGAATACCCCCTTCATTACTGACATTCATCATAAACCTGACCTTCAAGGTTGTTATTCCACTCATATAAGACTAGAGGTTTAGCACAACATCTTAACTGACAATGAAATCTTGTATTGGACCCTGAACACCAATGGTTTGTTCACATATATGGAGTATTTCAAGTACATGTGTGATGGATCCAGCACTAAGCCTTTGTGGTTGAAATATTTCAACAAACTAGTCATATCTCCCTTATATTACTTGATACTATAGAGGGACTTTAAATTAAGACTACCTTTCGAGAATCTTACACAAAAAACTAGGATCCACAATGATTCGGTTTTCTACTTGTGTATGCAGGATACAGAAACTAGACACCATATTTTTTTCTTGGGGGCTTTCTCTTGTAGATTATGGCACCACCTACAGGCTGTGTTTGGTGTTTCCATGTCACTGGATATCTTGGACGACCTCATGAACACAATCACAACTATAATACATAGTGTAAAGATCTCTTTACTTATAATATGTATCTTGGTTTCTACCTTTACTTTAATCTGGAAGACACAAAATAGTATTACCTTTGAGAACCACAAGACATCCTCGAAGGTCTGTCTAAATGGGATATACAGGGAGGTGTTAAAATTCTATAATATCTAATTAGGTTCCATGAATAACAATCTTTCTGAACTAATTATTCTAAAGACTCTATGTGTTCTGGGAAGGGTCAAGAATCTTATAATGTTGAAATCAGTTAAATGGATCCCACTAATCGCCTTGTTGCTGAATGTGAATGTGGATAGGGAAGCCTCAGGTGCACCAGGACCTTCGTGTTATGGTTGTATCTTCTTAACATATCAAGGTCTTTTTAAAGGTTGTTTTTTATCACTATATTTTCATTGGATCTACAATTTAATTTTAACATTGTGAGATGATCAAATATATAAAATATTCTATACAATATGGATGGAGACATATCTAGGTAGAATTTGACTCTACCATAGTGGTGAAAATTTTGAAGACACGGTCCGGAAATGTCCCATAGAAAATGCTTCCTTCATGGATTTCAATATCCAAATTCTTAAATGTCTCCAGCTAAATGTCACTAATTCTTACTCAGAGTCCAACCAGGTTGCTGACACTCTATCCAAGAGGTAAATGTTGTAGGTTTCCATAATATGGAACTTTATTACTATAGAATTCTGATCGCATATTGTTGATATGAATGTGTATAGTGTATTTTATTCTCACCTTTGTAAGAACATTATTTCTTCCTGTTTTTTATCTTGTATTAATTTGATAGGGATGAGACATTCATGGATCCATAAACTACTTTATTATATTCAAAAGTAGGTACTTTGATAATGAAATGTCTCTAATGATTGATTAGAAATTAATCTAACAATATAAGGTTCATAAGAAACCATAAAATTTATATATGATAAATAAATGGAAACTATGGGAAATTGAAATGAAGGATATTTTTAAATTTATACTTCATATATTAATATTTATCATTAATTTGAAAAAAATCACCAATGGAAATCCCACACAGTTCTTCCCACTGTGGTATATTTTTTATGAAATAAATAACCTAAAAGACATTGGGTTGGATTCATTATGAATTTTCAATATGTTCTTTTCATGGAAGTAATGAATGATTAATACAATGATTTAAGAAGTAATGTTATATCCCACTGGATTACTCCCATTGACCCATGGCATTAAATAATTTATATTGACTAGAAGGATGTTACCCCATCTATGAAACCTCATATTCATATTACACTTATTTTTATAAACATATGAGCAATGGATTTCATTACATAAAATCTAAATCATTGTCATATATCCTATGTTTAATGATAGTTATTTGATAAGAATCTAGGAAAATTATCTTTTTAAAATTAAAATGCCTACTGTAAATTGTGAGAGATTATAAATATTTGAGAATTTGTATTAATATTAACATATTTTGTGAAAATATGATCATCCATACAGACAACATAAAACACTAATCTTCTATAATATATGATTATTTAATGCACACTTTAAGATAGAAAATCTAGTTACGTATAATATAAGAATATGATTAGTTAAAATCCTTTTTTTATTTGATTCATAACATTTGACAATACCTGTTGTACTTTATGATACCTAAGGATTTTGAGAATATTCTGTTCAATGTCCCACTAGCACAAAATCCATTATGAAAATTATATATCTTCATATTTTTGTGTATGAAATAGAATTGCTTGAGGAAAAATATTAAAACATTATTGGGTACCTTCCCAAAAACCAATTGAAAACTATCATTAACATCAAATTATGTTACATCATATATAATACCTTGTGTAAATACAATCTAAATTCATTTTGGATAAAAATATATGAAAGTTTTATAGAATATCCATAACTAATACTCAATACCCATTAGATTAACCATATAATGTGACCCCAAAGTCCTTTTTTTGGAAATGGTTAAAATCATGAGTCACTATATACATTTATATAAGGGAAGAGTAGTATTTTGAAAAGAATTTATGATAATCAATATGAAAAGGGATATGACATTATATTGATAACACACACACACAGAGATATACACACACACACACACACACACATATATATATATACGTATATACACTAACTACATCACATGTTATCATGAATTTTTATACATTCCCTTTTTATAATTAATCATGCAACCATTGGGAAGAGAATATGTAAAACCCATATTTCATCTTCACTCATTCTCAATTCCATTACTATAGATTTACCATAATGATAAATACATTACATGGCATCTATATAGTAGATAATTTCATCACACGCACCTTAGATATGTCTAGAATCACATCATATGTCTTTTCTAATCATGGTTGGGAATTTCTATAGTAGATCTTAATCAATGGTCTAGATGGAAGACTCATCATATGTAAGGAATAATCTCTTATTGGTTATTCCCTAACTGATGAAATGATCATCGAAATAGCCCTACACCCCTGAATAGCATTGCCCCATGTTTTTCAGAAAATTATATAAAATTATATAAGGTATCATTCTATCTATATAATTATCCCCAAGAAATGGTTACCATAAATATGAACAATGTACCCCTAGTAATGTTTTGCCTCATGATAATAATTCAAATCTCCATACTAAAATCCTAATGGGTCATACCTTAACATTCCATTATCAATTATAGTAATCCAAGATGAATGTCATTTAGGGATATTTTATATTCTTTCATTTAGGAAAAAATTATCATTACACATCAATATATATATATATATACACAAATCCATCTAACATGATGTAATGATTATGTAATGTTTCCCATTTCATATTATCAATTTTTTATTCCTTATATTCATTAAAAATTACATAATAAAATAATATATAACCATGTATCTAACATTTCACATATGATAGACTATTAGATCTATATATTGTAACACATTCTTATGGGCTTGTTAATTTATTTTTCTTATATGTAATTTATTAAATCATTATGTGAAAATACGAAAAAACTATCACACTAATTTATTTAGTGATTAAAATAAAATAGGTAAGCTTGTTTTAATATTGATGATTCTAAGGAATCATATTCCAAATGTAAAAAAATTGAACCTATTTAAACATATTACCTCTATCACACCAAAATTTATGATGTTAAAAACTCATTTTGTCTTTTTAGAACTTTTCAATGTTCATTATTATCCTCAATGGAACCATGTCCATAAAAATTTCTACTTGAAATATTCTAGAATATATTGTATAATTTATTTTATAACATAACTATTATATCCTAAAAACATTTTGGACATCAAAGAAAATTTTCTATTTTATTATCATTAATATAATATATTTATTTCTTTATTACAACAACATCCTACCCCTTTTAGGAAATATACTATAATTCACTAGTATCTTTTACTGGTATAAAAATTTATTTTCTTACATTGAATATCCATATATTTATTCATAATCTCACTGGTTCTAAGATAGTTTTTTTCTTCATAATATGACATTATGATTCACAAACTTCCACAGTTTTTGGGGAAAAACCCTTATAACTTTTTATATGTGTGTATTATTTTATGCTTCCAAAATAAATATTATTTGATTTTGGTAAAAAACATTAAAAAATTACAAATTACTCCCAAATCATATACGTTATTTCATTATGTTTACCTTGAACTATTTAATTGATGATTATTATTAATTGAGGAACCATTTCCAGCACCCCTAGAAGAGTCCACATACATTGAGTATCAACCCATACTCGTGTTATCCTACATGTTGAGGGATTGATTAATTACCTATAAAATAGAAGGTAGGTGAAAAATGTTCACCTTAGCCCACATGTTGTATCTCATAATGTCCCCAAAATGCATCACTATAGAAAATTCATCATCATACAACATGGAATAAAATAATATTAGTCTATAAAGTGTTCCACATAGTCCATTACTAACATCCCTCCACGATACAAATTCTTGAACTCCTAGTACATTTCCACCCATGAGTCATTGGATTGAGGTGTTCAAAATCATGTTCCTAAATTCATTACATGAAAACTGCACACATTGGTTCTCTCAGACCAAAATTCTGATCCAACGCTTCAATGGACACATAGAATGTAAACTACAAACATCACCCTACTCAAGTATTTGTATCAATATTTTCAAAGGTAATTTGGATAAACTCCCCCAATATTTAAGCAACCCAGTGGACACCCTCCCTAGTGAAAAATAGTGGTATCTATATTGTTTATATAACAACAGGACATTAAAATGTTACTTTATCATGAATTTTACACAAGACCATACATTGTTACACATTGAGGATATTTTTGGGTTTAAATTTTTAATTAATTTGGATATACTACATATATGGAATTCCATAATCATACAAGAGGACACTACTAAAATAGTATCCACTTTTTTCAAAATATAAAACATTAAAAAATAAAACATGATTTCATTAACAAAACTTCATATCAAACATTACGACTCCATTATTTCATTTAACCATCCTTATATATAGTGAAACAACATTTTAAAAACATGTGATGAGTGTAAAAATAAGTAATCCATATAAGGGAAGAAAGTGTCTCTCAAGTGGTAACATAAAAACCAATAAAAGCCATAAACATAAAAACTTATATGTATAGAAACATAATGAAGTTTCCTTAAGAAATATTTCCCATATCACTCTTACATTCACCCTTACACATGGAATAATCGTTTCTTCAAACACCATCCTCAGAGTACCTAATGCAATGGAGTGCTATAATAAGGCTCACCCATCATATATTGAGCTATAATGCACTCATCCCAACATATCTTGAGCTATAATTGGCTCAACCCAACGTATCTTGAGCTATAATTTGCTCATCCCAACATATAATGAGCTATAATGGGATAAACCAAACATAAATAATGTCCAAGGAACATATCATGGTAATAAGGTATCTTGAAATCAAGAGAAATCACTCATTCCATATACATATAAAAAAGAAAATCCCTTTGAAATTTATTAATGAGACTTTTAAAAGGATTTTTAAAGGAATGTCCGTTAAAAATATAATCAGTGTGTGAATTAATAGAATGGAATGGAAATGTGTATACAATATAGATACAAATAATACTACATAATATATAAAAAATTCATCACACCAATAATCTTAATATAACATAATTTATTAACTGGAAGGTTTACCCAAAGATTGCTAATTAGGTTAAGAATTCCCTTACATAGGGTTTGTATTACATCCAGAGTGTTTAAAACACATATATAATGGTTGAAAGAGTGTTATAAATATCTTAATAAAACATATCCATGTTTAAAAAACCTTATATGATCATTCTACCACATCATTCTACACATTTATTATTAATATTTTGTTATTTACATTGTGTCGGGTGCGTTTATACATGGTTTCCATGATCGGTTCATGATGGATATTTTTGTCGATTGGGACTGAAACTCTAGAATTGGAATGGAATGGTAGTTACATATTTCAATAACCATAAATTATACCATTTATCATTTTGAATTCTGAGATGAGTATGATTCATAAGATAAAACAATAATTATGTTTGTTTAGATCATTTTAGTTGTTCTTTGATAATAAAAACTTCATTTTGTTTTATAAATTAAAACCATGGTTAAAAAATAATTATAGAACCATGTATGAGAAATAATACATATATTATAACATGTTTCAACCATAAAAATGGTTCCATGATCATACTTGACGGAATTAAAGAAAATTTAAATCGCATCATCCATGATGTCAGCAAATCGACACATCATGGATACTATTTTTATTCCATGAATAAGTGGGAGAGGATAAGAAGAATGATGTTGAATTTTTAGTGAAAATGAGAAAATCCATAATATAAAATATTTCTAGAGCTTTTATTCCACTTGTATAAGAGGACGGTAAGAGACTATAATAAATGAAAATGAAAGGAAGGAAAACACCTGGAAAAGGAAAAGGATTTCTAACCTCTTCAAATCTTCACTACAAGATCCTTCTTTAGGCCTTTGATTTTTGATTTTGGGTGAGACCAGTAGGACTTGGATTTTGGTAAGGATATTGGGGAGGGAATTTGGAATAAATTAGACAATTTTCAAGGCTTGAGAGGTGTGAGAGGAAGAGGGGAAGGAGGAAGGTATTTACAGTGGAGGAGATAAGGTATTTAACATCATTTTAATGATAATTATAATATTTTTTCTCAATACTATGAATATTGTTAATTCATGTGACCCAAAATAATAATAATGGCATGTGAGTTCGAACTAAGTGGCCTTAAATCACTTATGATATCATAAATAGTTTATTTAACTGACAATAATAATATACGGTATTTTACTGTATTTCACTATTCATAAATAAATAAAAAAATTTAGAAAAATCCCAAAAATTCACCAAAACCATTTTCAAAATGTAGAATTAAAAAATGAACTCCATTTTTTGAAAATAATTTTCTAAATATTATTCAATTAATTTTTAAATAAAATCATAATTTATTCAAATACAATAATTTTTAAACTATAACTGTTTCTATGTCATATTGAAAAATCAACAAAGATTTAATTATCCTAAAGCCTTAATAAAATAAAATAATAATACAGTTTACTATTCCTTAGGGTGATAATACAATTTATAAGGGTATGTTACTATTCATCAAAAATCACATTGGTTCTGTAAGACTCAAAATAACTTACTGAACACAATTGTAGATGACCATTTTTTATATTAAAAACACAGATGCAGAAAAATTATGTTTAAATGCAAGTTACAAATATCAAATTATAATAAAGTTTCATGCATTTGATTTATTTTTTTAAAACCTTGGTGTGTTTCAATATCTCCACCTTCTAGAAATTACACCCTCACAATTTTATTTACTCATTAAACAATTGAGTGTACCTTTCCCTCTTAGCATTTTCAGATCCCCATGTCGTTTCTTCAACCATGTGATTTCACCACAAAACCTTTACCTAGTGGATTAACTTATTCTTTAATACATGTTCCCTTTGATCAATAATCTGAATTGGTTTCTCTTCATATGAAATGGTCTCTTTCACCTAGAATTCTTCTGGACTCAAGACATGTGATGAATCTGACATATACTTTCTCAACAACAAAACCTGAAAAACATTATGTACCTGAGATAAACTTGGAGGCAAAGCTACTTGGTATAAAATCAGTACAAAATTATATGGGATTTAAAAAGGACCAATTAATTGTGGATTTAGCTTTACTTTCTTACCAAAACACATTACACTATTCTAAAGAGAGATTTTAAGGAAAACACAGTCACCTACCTCAAAAGAGAAGTATTTACTTCTATTATCTGCATCACTTTTATGCCTTCTCTGAGATGTCCTCTTGTGCTTCTAGATTATCTTCACAGTCTTAGCCACTTCCTCCGATAATTATATTTCTATAAACTTTCTTTCACTGAATTCATCCAAAAATCTACAGATTGACTCTGCTTCCAATACAATGCCTCAATAGGTTCTATCTGTAAACTAGAATGAATATTGTTTTTATAAAAAACTCAACTAAATAAAGATGTGGATCGCAACTTCCCTGGTAGTCCATTGAAAAAGCTCGAATCATATCATTCAATGTCTGAATCATTCGTTCTGACTCCACATCTTATTGTGGATAAAAAGCATTACTGAAATTTAATTATTTTCCGAATTAATTATGAAGCCCCTTCCCTATGTTATAAGTGAACCTGGGATCCCAAATAGATACAATAGAAAGTGGAACCCCATGTAACCTCACAACATCTTTGACGTAAATTTGAGAAAGTTGATCCAATGAAATTGTTTCTCGAATAGAAAGAAAAAGTGTAGATTTTGTCAGCTGATCAACAATAACTCAAATTGAATTTTTACCTTGAGAATTCATAGATAGTTCCAACACAAAGTCTGTTGTTATATTCTCCCATTTCTAATCTGGCACAGGAAAAGAATGAATCATACCCTTCTTTAACTACCACTCTCCTTTAACCTATTGACATGTCAAATATTGAAAAGTAAATTCTGAAATATCCCTTTTTTATTCCCTCCCACCTATGATACTTAGGATAGTCTTTGTACATCATAGAACTTCTATGATGAAATAAAAATGGTGAACTATGAGCTTCAAAAAACAAATCTTTCTTTAAATAAGAATCAAGAGGCAGAAAAACCCATTTTACAAATCTTAAAACACAATCATTATCAAGGATTAATTCTGTAAACATACCCATTTTAACCAATTTTACCTTTTTCTGTATCTCATGATCTTCCTTATGTGATTTCATAATTCTATCTGATAATGATGACTTCACTAAAACCTGAAACAAAACAGATGTATTCCCTAGAATGACAACTTCTAAGCCAAAATTATTCAAATCATTGATCAGGGGATCATTTTCCAAATGTAATATGGTAAATGATGAATGATATTTTTTGACACAAGGCATCCACCACTTTGTTTTTCCTATATGGTAATTGATCACACAATCATAATATGTTATTAGTTCAATCCATCCTCTTTGCCACATGTTTAATTCCTTCTGAGTGGATATATACATCAAACTTTTATAGTTAGTATATATTTGTCATTTGGCTCCATATAAATGGTGCCTCCAAATTTTCAAATCCAAAACAACTTATGAAAATTTCAAATAATCTGTGGGACAATTTAACTCATGATCTTTTAGTTTTCTTGAAGCATATCCAATTACCAAATCATTCTGCATTAGAACACAACCACCTTAAATGAAGCGTCATTGTAGATGACAAAATCACCATTTCGGGAAGGCAAGGAAAAAACTAGAGAATTCACGAATATCTTTTTCAGTTCTAGAAAACAAACATAACATTCTTCTGTCTAAAAAAATTCAACCCCGTTTCTTGTCAGCTTAGTTAGCGGGCTAGATAACCATGAATTTTTTTAACAAACCGTCTGTAATAACCTACTAATCCAAGAAAAATACGAATAGTTGTTACATTTTAATGTCATGTGAATTTATCAACCCCTTTTGTTCTGGAAGGATCAAATGTTATTCCATCTTTATTTAACATGTTCCCAATAAAATAAATTTGTTGCAAAAAAAAATCAAACTTGCTGATTTTGTCCATACTGTTTATTTTCTTTTTAGGTTTGAAAAACAAACCTTAGATGTTTTTCATTATCCTCTTTACTTATAGAATATACTAGAATTTCATCAATAAACAGAACTGCAAACTTATCCAATAACTTGTGAAATATTCAATTCATAAGTTTCATGAATATAGCGGGTTCATTAGTTAACCCAAAAGGCCAAAATACAAATTCATAATGACCATATCTAGTATGGAACATAGTCATTAGGATGCTTCATAATTTACTTTCTACTGCTGGTACCCTGACCTCAGGTCAACCTTCAAAAAATACTGATTTCCCTAGAGTTGATAAAAAATCATCGATATGGTAAAAGGATACTATTTTTAATAATAATGTCACTAAACACTCTATAATTGATGAAAAATCTCATTAATCCATCTTTTTTGCTTAATAAACAAGATATGAGAACCCCATGGTGAAGTGATAGGTCATATGAAGCATTTATATAATAATTCATACAACTACTTTTTTATTTTGAGAAGTTCCATTTGGGCCATTAGATAAGGTGGTTTAGAAAAAGTCATAGAATCTGGAACTAAGTCAATAGTAAACTAAGCCTAACGATTTTGAATAACTCCCGGAAAATCATCAGGAAAAACATCCAAGTATTCATTTACTGCATGTACATCTTTAATCGGGATAGTTCCCTTATCATCAAAAATATGAGCAAGATAACATTCATTTCTATCCTTTATCAGTTTATTAGTTTTATGATATGTTATTAATGGTATGGGTTCATTCATGTACACACAATGAAATTATTTATGATAAAAAACTTCATTTTCTCTGTAATCAATCATAGCATGATAGAAAAGAAATCCATCCCATACCCTGAATAACATCAATCACTACTAGAGGTAAAACAATAAGGTTTGATGGAAAACTCTTTCCAAATACATGGATAAGATGTTTATTATAAATTATTTTTTCCATAATATTTCCACCTAGTGTTTTTACCATGAGATCTCATTTAATTTCATGCAGATAAATTCATAATTTTTCTGAAAATGTCATAGAAATGGAAGAATGTATAGACCCAGAATAAAAAACACATTTGAAAAATCATTAAAAGCAGGCAGTGTACCTAATACCACCTCATTTGATGACTTAGAATTATACTAAAGTGGTTGAAAATGATTTTTCCAAACTCTTCTACTTCCAGTCATATGGATTCACTACTTGAGTGACTATATTCGGACAATCATTAGCAAAATGACCAAATTACTCACTATTAATGCATCTCAGCATCGATTTCTCATTAATTTTATGATCATTCTCCTTGCACTCACGAGACATGTTTCCAAACATTCCACATTGGTATCATTTCCTATAATCTAAAAGGCATTTACAAGGATTCCTTTTACCACACTTTTCACAAGAAGGGATTTTCATTTTCTTACCTCCGAAATTCTTTGATGAGTTATTCCCCATTTCTTGAAAACCAAACCGCTTCTTATTCTGGTCATCACAAGGCACATATGTGTACGAAAACTCCATATAAACTTTTTCAACACAACAAAAAAGCTTCTTATATCTTTTAAACTCTCGTGAGGCCTATTCTAATTCCTAAAATGGTTTCAAACTAGAGTAAATTTTATTAATTTTACCTTTAAAATCCATAGTAAAATTCGGTATGTACCTGGACAGTCGTGTAAAATTGGATTTATATGTTTCCATAGAATTATCATTTTTCTACTTCCATATTAAGAATTGTTTCTCTATTCTAAGTCAAATAGATTGGGGAAAATAATTTTCCATAAAAAGACTCTTAAAATCATCCCACTCCAGACTGTCAAGATCATCTCTTTCTCTCGTATTATTAACCAAAGTAAAATATAGATCTGTTTCACCTTACAAATGTTAGATGGCTATTAATACCTTTTGACATTATGAACATCCCGTGACATCAAATATATTTTCTAGAGAATTGATCCATCATTCAGTTAACATTAGATATGTGGTTCCACTGAATGTTGGAGGATGTTGCCTCATAAAATGCCCCACAAAAGGAAAATTTCTTTCTGTTAGATCATGTTCCTCTCTGAAAAAGATACCACCCCCATTTATTTCTTCATTCAATTGATCCATTGCTATCACAAACTGCTCAGTTTAAGTACACGTACTTAAACCATTCATTAATCCTTAATTTTACCCAACACCATACATTATTATACATTAAGGATATTTTGGGTTTAGAGTTTTAAATAATTAGGATATCTTACATACATGACATACCACATTCATATGAGAGGATAATACTAAAACATTATCGATTTTAAGAAAATATAAAAATATAAAACATAAAACCTGATTTATTTAATGGTACTTCATATAAAACATTAATACTACCTTTTTATCTTACCCATCCATGTATCCTATGAAAAAACATTTTAAAAACGTGGGATTATTATAAAACTCAGTAATGGATATAAATAAAGATTGTGTATTTCAAGTGGTAATATAAAAACTAATAAACCCATAATCATAAAAACTCATATACATAGAAACATCTTGTAGTTGCCATGGGAAATATTTACCACATCACTCTTACATTCACCTTTATACATGGAATAACCATTTGGTCCACTTCCATCTCCATAGTACCCAATGCATTGGAGAGCTATAATTTGGATCACCTATCATATCTTGAGCTATAATGGGTTCAACCCATCATATCATAAGCTATAATGGGATGAACCAAACATTTATTGAGCAATAATGGGCTAAACCCAGCATAAATAATTCCCAAGGAAAGTATCATAGTAATAAATTATCTTTTAATCAGGATAAATCACTCATTCTATATACATATTAAAAGACAATCTGTTCGAAATTTATTAAAAAGACTTTTAAAAGGATTTTAAAAAGAAATTCCCTTATAATATAATCAGAGTGATAATTAATAGAATGGATTGGACATGTGTATACACTGTAAATGCACATAATACTTCATTATATAAACAAAAATTCATCACACCAATAATCTTATTACAACATAATGGATAAAGTATAAGGTTGACCATAATATTGGAAATTGGGTTAACAATTCACTTACCTTGGGTTCTTCTTACATAAAATGGGTTTATACCACCTGTATAATGTTTAAAATAGTGTTATTAATAACTTAATGAAACATATTCATGTTTATAAAATCTTATATGATCATTGTACAACATCATTCAACACATTTATTAGTAATATTTTGTTATTTACATTGTTTCGGGTGCGTTCTTTACATGGTTTCCATGATCAGTTCATGATGGATATTCTTGTCAATTGTGAGTGAAAATATAGTATTTTAATGAAATGGTAGTTACATATTTCAAGATACATAAATTATACCATTTATAATTTTGAATTTTGATATGGGGATGATTCATAAGTTAAAACATTAATGATGTTTGTTTAGATCATTTTAGTTGTTCTGTGATAATAACGATCTCATTTTGTTTTATAAATTAAAACCTTGTGTAAAAAATAATTCCAAAACCATGGATGAGATATAATACATATATTATAACCTGGTTTAACCAAAAAAATGGTTTCATGACCAGACATGAAGTAATTAAAGAAAATTGAAATCACATCGTCCATGTTGTTGGTAATTCGACACATCAGAGAGAATTTTTTTATTACTTGAATAAGTGGGAGTGGAGAAAAAGAATGATGGTGAATTTTCCATGAACATGAGAACATCAAAAATATAAAAAATTTATGGAGCTTTTATGCCTCTTAGATAAGAGTATGGGAAGAGATTATATTAAAAGAAATGTAAAGGAAAGGAAAACACATGAAAAAGGAAGAGGATTTCATAACTCTGGATCTCTTCTCTTTGATATCCTTCTTAAGGCCTTAGATTTTGGATTTTAGGTGAGAAAGTAGGTCTTGGATATGGAAAAGGATATTGGGGAGGGAATTTGGGAGAAATTAGACAATTATCAAGGCTTGAGAGGTGTGGGAGGAAGAGGGGAATGGGGTGGTATTTATAGTGGAGGAGAGGATTTTTTTTAAAGTATGTTGCCTCAACCTAAGTGACCAAAGCACAAATTTTATTAAATGAAATTTTACAGGATATGATGTTTTTAACATTATTTTAATCATTATTATAATATTATTTCTAAATTATTTGAATAGACTTAATTTAAGTGACCTGAAATAGAAATAATGGAATGTGAGTTTGAACAAAGTGAACTTACATCACTTACAATGTCATAAATAGTTTATTTAACGGATTATTTGAATAAATGGTAGTTTATTCTATTTCACCATTCATTAAAAATTTTCAATTTTCAAAAAAATCCCAAAAATTCACATTAACCATTTTTCAATGTGTAGAATTCAAAAGTGAACACTATTTTTTGAAAATAATTTTCAAAATATTATTAATTTAAGTTTTAAATAAAATCATAATTTATTCAAAGACATCAATTTTAAAACTATAACTTCTGTTATGTCACACTGAAAATTTTACCAAGATGTAATTGTCTTAAAGCCTTAGTAAAATAAAATAATAAAACAATTTACTATTTATTATGTTCATAATAATTTTCACATTTCCATTTATAAGGGTATGGTACTATTCACCAAAAATGAATTTGGTTCAATCAGACACAAAATAATATACCGAACACAATTTTAGATGACTTTTTTATCAAAATTTAAAACATAGAAGTAGAAAAATTGTTTTTAAATGCTAGTTCTAAATATCTACTTAAAAAATTTCATGAATTTAATTAATTTTTTTAAAACCTTGGGGTGTTATAGTTAAACTCCCTAATAGGCTCGGGCATAGTTGAATCATCTCATAGGGTCTAGATATACATATACATCATAACATTTATAAAACACTCATAAGAAAGATTTTTCATCATTGATCCTTATACAGAAAGTGTCCTTGAACTAAATATATTTGGGGGCATAGTCTATCCAACCGTACTAGAACTTTTCTAAAGTCCATCATAGAGGAACCTCCCTAAAATTAGAAAAACTTAATTTAAAAAACATTTATATCACTTTTCAAGATATAATAATTATTAAAAGAAAGAATTAATAAGAATAGAATCATACACTCTAGTACATAGTATACTATAAAGGCCTAAAATCCCAATAACTCTCTATATTAATGTATCCATACTCTGGGTCATCATGAAACATATAAAAGATAAAAAATATAATGTTTTCATTTCTTCTCCACAATCCATTTAGCTGAGATATAACATTATTGGTTTAGTTAAGTGAAATTTCATTTATAGGTTATAGAGGAAAAAAATTATAATTATATATTGAAATTTTTAATCGATGCGATCTTTAAGTAAAAAATTAAATCACTAATATCAAAAATAATCAACCAAATGAATTATCTAAATAAGAATAAACCATTAATTTATATAATGAAACACTATAATGGTTATTGTAAACACATTGAATAAAAGACAACGATATCATAAACAAGGTAACCAATCACATGAAAGTACATGAATATTATGTGAATCTTATATTCATAATATTATTATTTAACACACTCCCTCATTACATTTATTTCAATGAGGTAAATTTTATATATCATAAATCAATAATTGAAATTATATCACACTTGGTGAAGTAACTAAACTATAAACAAACTTGAAAAATAATCATGTCATGTGTATGTTGGTCCTTACTCATACATGGGTGAGATGCTCCCACGACCATAGTCCATACTAACAATAAAAATGTACAATCTCATATATAACATTCTCAAATCGAGTTAAAAAAAGCAACAATGATTTCTAAAACATCATGATGTCTATGACAAGAATAGATCCATAATAACTAGACCAGATTCCCAGGTGACCTCTAAGAAAACACATCATATACAAGATGGTACTGAATATTAGTGAGGGTCTAAAATTTTACTTTTGTAGACTTTTTCCTCGCATTAGTGTGAGAAAATATTAATAGAAACAATGAGAATAACACAAATCATTAATAATAAAAGATAAATAAAACCCATAATGTTCTTATGAACAACATAAAAAACACATGATATATGATAATGATTGTTTTACATGTCATAAAATTAATAAAAACACTATAATGATCTTCCATGTGTGGATAATATATATATAAATATATATAATACGAAACACTGGGAGAATCCAAAAATTGGGATCTGAGTTCTATCTTATTCCCACCCCCATGATCTATATTTGTAATCCATATCAATTAAGGATCATATAGATCATTCCCTTGTCCTCCCCTATAATAATCTATTCTACTCAACTACATATGGTTTCCTAAAAATGGTTTGAGTATAATATATTAAGACACCACCAATGGTGTAAATAAACATATCCAATATAAAATATAGTTTGTTCTGATATTCCATAATATATATATATCTATATATATATTCCTAATTAAATATTCACTTTAAATCATTGACCTTTTAAGGGACACTAGGAATAAACCAAACCTACTTCATCTATTCCAAGATCTCTAGGAATTTTAAACATAGTGACATCAGCATAGGGAAGAGAACTGCTCTTAGAAAACAAGTCACATATCATTAGTTATTAGAGTTTTGTACCAAGGATAAAATCCATAGGTCATATAGAAGAATATTAACCCACCCTAGACATAAGTCATACAACATTAAGAGCACCCATCTCTAGAATTCAACCATATATCACCAAGTGGAAGACCACCCTAGCATGAAAAATAGTAATATACCATCAATGGATACAGAATTGTCCACGGAAAAGTTATATATAATCATGGGGAAGATAACCCCACCCTAGAAACAAGTCAAATATCATTAGGGTGAGAATATTATTACTCCACTGAATCATGTAATATATCATATGGGGAAGAAAACCCCACCCTAGAAAAAGTAATATATCATCACCTGGAAGAAATTTAGATCCTAGAACAAGTCATATATATATATATATCATCACAACATTTACATGTTCCAAATATATTAATTACATATCCAAATTACTACTCAATTTATTCTGGATTCCAAGAGTAACCTTTTATTTCCCATTTAAAATATGGCGCTTCCCCATCCATGGACTCTTCTCTTATACCTAATATATAATATCATACATGACCAAATATATTAATAATTATATACTTTTTATCATCCTAGGAATCATTATTCTGTTTATGGTACCCCTCAGGTTTCATTTAAAAATATCACTTTCACCAAAATAAGGCTCGAATTACGTGGTGGTCAGCGGTTTAGAGAAATCTACAACAAAATTCACTTTTTTCCAAAAGAAGTGTTTCTTCCAAAGTTAGGATTGCCACGAACCAGGCCAGGTCGCTATCCGACCTGGCACCCGACCTGGTCCGCGACGTAACCCGAAGGGCGTTCCCGATCCCCACGGGCTGGCACAAGTGCCCAGGTATTGTAAGTAACTAGTGGGAATGATTTTACCCGAAATAATAGATACAAAAACAACTAACCAGAAAAATAAACTGAAACTAGAAATAGACAACCAAATGTGCCTTTAAACTATGAACATGTTTAAAGTCTACAATTCGAAAAAATACTAAAATGAAAATAAGACAGTGGAAACTAAAACTCATACTCAAACCTCCCAGCAATAGAGAGGCCACATCAGCACCACTCGGCATGAAAAGACCAACTGCAACCTGAACCACCATCGATGAGCACGAAGTCACAACATGGAATGAAAAAGAAACAGAATCTACATACACCCAAGGGTGTATGTAGGGTGTGAGCTAAAAACCCAGTAGGATGCCACCAAGAAAAGGTTCCACGCATAATTATTAAAAGACAAATACATTTGCAATTTAACAGAATAAAAATAAAATAAGTGTTTAAATAATTTTAATGAAAACGCTTTTTAAGGGGAAACTTCTCTAAAAGGAGAATGCCTTAAATTAACTTACACACATGTACGCACGCCCACACACACAGGCACACACATAGACACACACACACACACAGACACATGCACACACGTACACATGCACACACACTTTTCTTGGTAACCCCAACGTCACATCGTGTGCCGAAGGTAAGCAGAAAGCAGAGGAAGATCACAATAAATGGGAGACCCTAAAGATACTAGCGAGAAGTGGGACCCTAGAACCTCACGTCTTGGTGAACCATATCACACATTCCCGTGCACGAGTCACTAGTAGGGAAACACCTCCTACCATAGTGGTCTACAGTCATCATCCAATGTTTAGTTAGTGTTGTAATCGTCAATCCCGCTAAGTGAAACTGGGCCGAGGCCACTCCCATATCACTAGCACGCTAGTATAGTCTTCCCACATAGTACCCAAGATCCATGTTTGTGCTCAAGAAATTCAAAGTTCATGCCACATGTAATAATTGTACACTCAAACCAAGCAAGACATCATGCACACCAAAAACCACCATTCGCACTCACAGAATCCATTTGAAATAATACGCACACTAAAATGTTTCAAAATTCAATCTGCATTTCTTAAAAACCAATTAAAACAACTGAACAGTCAAATAAAACACTTTCATTATCAAAAATTCCACTAAAAAAATTTATTAAACAAACTCCGCACGTGTCGCATGACTTTAAGCACCAAAATATTCAGACAATTTAATCAAAACAATTTTTCACCCTTAATACTCATTTAATAAAACAACCCAATTTCATTCATAAAAAAGTTTTTTGACAGAAAAACAACTCTTTACACACTAGACCGACCCAAACCCGCCCTTACAGGACCAAACGTACACAAAAACACCTTAGGAACACAATCTTCATCATGCACGCAATTAAAGAAAACACACGCACAGTTTAAAATACCATTTCTATAATTAAACGAACTACCCGAAAAAAATGTGCCAAACAATTTCAATATATTTCACACGACACTAAATTCCAAAAACTCTTTCAAATGTCATTTCTGACTAAACGCAGATAGACGCAATGACAAAATGACAATTTCACCCTTTTCACGACCTAACAAATTAACTACACAACTTAAGGAAAACAAAACGAATAACCAGTTCAACATTGGTATCACAACAACATACGTATTTTATGCACACACTACTAAACTCATCAAAACACACTAAACCTTATGAAAAATAAAATTCGCATCAAACTAAATGATTAATAAACACACTGAGTTAATTAAATCAACGAATGAATTCATCAATTAATATTCATGGGGGGAACAACCTACCTCGATTGGAGAAACCCCCAAAATTTGTGTGCAACCACAAACGCGTGCCATTCGCACCTCAAGGAACCTAACACAAACCCGAAAACAAGAATTAAAACCAAAACGAATTAAAATGGAAACCTAAAATTCCCAACCTGCTGAAACAACCAAAACTCAAGATGAAACAAAAGAAACTTGAATTTGGGGGGGGGGGGTAGCGGTCGTCGGACCGAGGCTTCACCGGAAAGGGAGAAAAAAACTACCGGCCATGGGGTTAGCGGCTGTGCGACGACCGTCCGAGAAGGGGTGACAGTGGCTGGCTGAGGGGGGTCTGTGGGGAGAGCTGAGAAGGCCAATTGGGAGCCTAAGGGGTGAGGGGTGCCGAAGGTGAGCAGCGCTGGAGGAGGCTGCGGTTAGGGATTCGGCAACAAAGAAGTTGGCTGGGATGAGAGGGGGTGTTCGCCAGAGTGGGAGGCCGGCAAGGGAGGCACCAGACATAAGAGTCGGAGGGAAGAAGGGTGATGGCACAAGGTTTTTTTTGGGTTAGGTGCAAGCTGGCCTGGTAGGGGGGGTCAGAGTGGTGTGTAGTGCCGAAGGGTTGCGGCACTGGAGGAGAAATCAGAGGGGTGGCAGCGGGTCGCATCGCCAGAGGAGGGAAGTGGCGACAAGAGGCCGAGATTGATGTCTTAGTGCGACGGGGAGGGGAATGGTGTGGAGCGGCGTGGATAGCGCGGACGGCGGGCTGCCCGGGGAGGGTGCAGGGCGAAAGCTGCCGATGAGGAAAGGCCAGGGGGAAAAACAATGCCTAGGGGTAGGGTTTTATGGGGTTGGGGTGCTCCCGACGAAAAAGAAAGGAGGGAGGGGGAGAGAGTGAGTGGAGGAAAAAAAAGAATAAAAAAAAGAATAAAAATAAAAGTAAATAAAAACTTAAAACAAAAATTCAAAACCAAAACAAAAGGTATTAATAATAATAATACTAATGATAATAATTAGCATAATAATAATAATAGTAAAATTAACAAAACAATAATAATTGTAACAAACTAAAATATAAATAATAATAATAATAGTAATAATCTCAAATGACATTATTATGATTATTATTAATAAAACAATTATTAATTCATTCTATTTCATTAATTAAACATCGGCAAGGCATGCGGTGAACCGGGCGGGGCTCCGCGACGACCCATGCGAGGTCGCGCAGCTTCGACCGCGTTGCTCTGGATGCAAACAATGCCAAAACACAAAGAACTCGAAATCTTAAGTCAGGTTTGGACCCGAACTACCTGACGCAAAGAAAATTAATAAAATAATAAAATTAGAAATGATGGGTGTGACAAGGATAATATAAGTAATCTACATAAGTTTATTTTAATCACAAAATATTTTAGCATGACTGCATGTTATAGGTACAAATAATAGAACCATTACATTATTGATAGGTTTGTGACCAACAACCATATTGCAAGATCCCGTGTTTTCAACCGGGTTAAATTTTATGAATGTTCCTGAAATAATTTTTTTAGTTTATCAAGGGGTCATTATTTTTAAACCAAGCTCTGGAGTTTTATTCTAAGTTTTAGAACACCTAAAGATGTAATTTTTTGATCTTTGATAGAAGTTTTGAGGTAAAGGGGATGTTTCACGGGCGACACACGATTAATCCAACCATGCGACCGAACCGTATGTAGTTGGTCTTAGAGGTAGTAGCTTCTGCATGGGTGGCACACGGTTTGTCTAACAATGCAGCCAAACACTTGCAGGAAGAGTGTTCGAGGCAGTAGCTAAAGCACGTTTATCATACAGTTTGTCAAACCCTGCGAACTAGCCATGCACACACTTAAATGAGATCCTTAAATTGTAGATCTCGCTCATTTTGGCCTTTAGATGGCTCTTTTTTCCTCCTAAGTGGCCATAAATCATGATTTTTCTTATCCTTAGGTTAGAGAAGGTTCTCCCATCATTCCAGAGGTGATCTCATGGCTTATCCTCGAGAATCGAAGTCGAATTCTTGAGGTATGCGATTTTTCTTCTTCATTCTTGATCGGTTTCTTAGATCTACTCTGATCTACATCTTTTCTTCTCACGGTTCTGTTATATCTATGCCCGTTATGGGTATATCTAAGTGTTTGGATGCAAAGTTTGATTATTTTTGGTCTTGTTCTTGCTAGGATAAGTCATCTAAGGCGGGTTCTTGATGAATCAACCCGTTTCTCTTGAGGGTTCTTCGTTCGTTGTGGTTTCCGTCAAAACTCGAGGTAGGGTCCCAAATATTTAACACATTATTTAAGAATTATATATTTTTTAAATAAATTGAGAATGTGAATTTCCTTGATTTTGATATGTTGATGAATGACACTTTTGATGTTATTGATTAGTTCTTCCCATATAAGATAAGTGAGGACTTGAACTAGTGTTGAGTTTAAGCATGTTTTCCTAACTTGGTTAAAGTGATATGATCAAACAGTTAAATGATTGGAATGAGGAGATTTATTATAAGGATAATTAATTGTATAATTAATTATCAATTCATTAGCTGGAATAATTTTGTGGCCTTTACTAATTTTTGTGAATATTGAATATTTGACATGTTCCGGAGATAATTTGGAAACTAGTAATAATTAATGGATGGATTAATTATTACAGGTTAAATGGAAAATGGTTAACTAATTGATGATTGGTTAAAGAGATATGATTTAATTTATTAATTTTTTAATTAATTAATTTTCAAACATTAAGGTAAGATTTTTTATTGATTATTTGTTATGATTGCTAGCCAGGAGTACCTTTTGATGAATACTATTTTTCCATGCCCTAAGTAGTCTTGGATAGAGTTGTTTAGAGATATGATATGTTGTGTGACATGGTCACTAAATATCTTGGCTTTTCTCAGCATGTTTTGAGATGATTATTTTGTGCTTGTAGATTGTGAAAGTCCTGGACGAACCATTGTTTGAATGGACAAGTTCAGACTTGTTAAAGATTTTGGATAATTAAGTGCTGAGTTAATTATTTAGTTGGCTTTCTAGGAATAATTAATTGTTAATTAATTATTAATTAATAATATATTGATTGGATAATTACGTGTTAACTTATCTGAAGAGTGATTTGTGTGGTTAATTAATTCTTTAATTAATTAATGGGTTGGTTTTATGGTGTCAGATTTAGTATTATACACCAATGATAAATGTATATGTGTGATTGATGAATGGGTTGTGAGTAGGGACTAATGCTCCAAATACTCACAGGGTGTTAGACATGATGTTCTACACCAATGATATATGTATATGTATGATTGATAAATGGGTTGTGAGATTGGGACCGATGCTACAAATACTCATGGGGTACTATGCATGGCGTTCTACACCTAGCTTCCAAGAAAATTTTCCATTATGGGTTAGTAACTGATGCTCCAAATACCCATGGGTTGTGATACATGGACTGATGCTCTGAATACTCACGAGGGTGCTATACATGATGTTATACACCGATTAATTAAAATTGGACTGTGGGTCCAATTGATAATATGTGAAATGAGTTAATGGTTAATGAATTATGTTGTGACATGATGGTTTGTGAATTGATTATGAGAAAGGGTTTTGGAATATTAATGAATTGGGAGAACCATTGTTAGTGGACGGACCCAAGGGCGAATCATAATTATTTAGTGGACTGGCTTATACATAATATATGAATGATTGAATTGAATAACTTATGACGCCTTATCCAAGCCAAATAACAAGCATGGATTCAGTCTTTACTTGATTACTTAGATGGTCTTTAGAGACATCTATGGTGAGTGTCTTATATGGGAGATGTCGGGTGTAGGTCGAATCTCAAGACATTCATAATTTATTAATATTGGAATAATTGATAAACGATAAATTATTTTTTAATGATTGTTGAGTAAGCATGAAAAATGAATAGCGCAGGTTCAGACACCATCTGAGGGCTGAAGAAGGTACTTGAGAATATAGTTACTTTGTACTGCTTACTTTATTTTCTGGATACCTTCACGTGTTTTAAATTATTTATTAATTGTCTGGATTTGGGGTAGACACTGGTGGTCCCAGCCTACTAAGATTTATATCTCACACCCTACTCGGGCCGCCATTGCACTTGGTACCCGAGTAGATTCAATTTGGTTGCAGGACTTTGACATTTGCATTTACTTGGGAGTTAGGAGCAGAGGTTCGAGCGGAGGCTCGGGATACTCGAGGAGATCGCCCTTAGGGATTTGAGTCATTGTTTATTTTTTTCTCTGTATTGGAATGTAAAACATGATATTTTATTCACTATTTTCTACTTTTGTATCATTAGCATGTCATTCATGCATCTGTAATATAATTTTGCGTTGGCCACTTTTATAAATTGAGTATTATTTTTCTTCCACTATTTGTCATTTATGAGTTACTACTTCCACTATTGTTTGTTATATACACTGATATACCACTGTGAAACTCTGATAAGAGGGTATAGTCTCCCCACTGACTATCCTTAGACCCTAACTGCTAGTCGGTAGCCTCTGGCGTACGGGGAGACGTGCTTGAGGTCATGTGGTGACCCGTCCATCCACAGGTTCAGGGGTGACCCAGGTTGGGACGTTACAAAGTGATATCTGAGGTTTAGGTTTCTTTCTTTTACTTTGTCTTATTGTTTTGGGGTTGGTAGACAGGAGACTAGGAATGCGTCAGCGCTTGGGTAAATAGTCGTGTTTGGAACTGATCACCTCATGTATGGGAAAAGGCCAAGTGGCCAGGGATGGGAATTGATGTTTGTACTATTAGAGGTTACAATTGATACGACTTCACCTTGAGTGACTGGTGTATTTTTCACTGTTTATTGATTTTGAGAATTTTGAAAAGAATAATTTTTTTAGCTTTATATGGAAAGTAAGTTTCATACAGGCATCATCTAAGTTGCTTAGAGATTCACATGTCATGCATATAACATTCCATGTAGTTTCATTAGTAGGATTCCTGCTAATTTGGATTGTGTTCTTCAGTGCAATGCCATGTTTGATCTGCTTTAGCATGCCTCTCTAGATAGAATGTTTCAATGATAGATTTAACATGCTTGAGTGATTACATTCCATACTTAGTTATTAGCATGTTTTGTTGTTGTGGCATGCTTCTGTGTTATAGCGTGTTGTTGGGTTACTGCTTATGCTAACATGTTAAAGATGTTTTGATATGTGAAAGGGATGCTAAATTTAAAATGTTTAATAAATTTTGAATGCGTTAAATGGGATCCAAAATCCAGCGATATGGTGTGTGGGAGCCTTATAGATTTGTAGGTGTCCACCCATATAATTTGGACCATTAGGTTTATCATGTTAATTTCTGGATTGACACTGGTATCGATTAATGAGAGCCAATTTTCAATACATGGAGTGTATGGGAACTTCATGAATTGGGAAATGACAACTCATATTAAATGCAATGACATGATGCCTTGTGAAATGCTTATAAATGTGAAAGATGTTTGATGTTGATCTGAAATCAAATGGCTAGTTTCCAAAATGCAACTGGACCCAAGTAGGTCAGTTGGGGAGTGTTTTTATGGGATAACCCGTTTGGGTGTTTAAAATTTTAATACCTGTACAGTTTCTATTGGGTTGCTTTATAGATAACCTAGGTTGGTTAAAATAGGATCCTCGTAGGTCGCCTTATCTTCTGAAAAGGAATTCATTTTGATAATTTTCCTCAAAATGATGGGATTTCAACTAAAGTAAATGTTTTTAAAAAGTAGTTTTATGAAACTTGCATGTTCGACCTTGGGAAATTTTGAAAATGGTACTTTGATGTTTCGATTAAATATTTTGACTATTAAAGATTAAAAGTGATTAAATATAAGAGGCTTGGAAATGGATCCTATTTTGGTGTCCACTGTTTAAAACCTTCATGTAAAGGGGAGTTCAGACTTCTCTTGAGTTGCCTCGGGACAGAAGCATGAGTACTTTCTGTAGGCGTTATTCTCCATAGAAATGGCCTTATGTTTGGATTTTGAGCCTACTGACTTGTTTGAAGTGACCCGATTTAGGGTTGACACTTTTTCTCCATAAGGGGATAACCTGTGGTCGGTAGCACCCTTAGAACTTAAATTCCTTGCTAGAGCTATGACTTTTCTCACTCTTTTGGTGTTGTTGGGTGCCATTGTCCCGGGTTGGACTTTAAGTTTCCAATGACACCCTTGTTCGAATGGGAGGTGATGTGTTTCTTGACCTTGTTCTGGGATTGAGCATCAATTAATTCTCTTTGTCAGCTGGTTATACGGGCCTCAGTCATGGTCGACTACTTTGTTGGTCATTTGACCCTTTCTTCTTAGTAATGGATGACTGGTTTTGGCATCATCTAGTAAAATGGTCGTATGAGGCAATATGACACCATAATAAATCTTTTTGTACTGTTGAGTACGGTCTCAGGTCAACTCCATGTTGAGTAACTTGAGAGTTAAAGAATCAGTTTCATTTCAATTCATGGATTGGTTTTCGAAAGACTCGGTTGTTTTGACACGCCGATCTTGTTGTTAATCTATCACGCTAGTGAGTGGCTGATCTTTTCTTGAGATGTCTTGGGAAATACCTAGGTGGGTATTGTCACTTTTTTCTCAACGAACGTGTTGGCAGGTGATGTCGAGATTTTAGAATATAGTTATTTGGTAATGGTTTGAATGATATTCTGTATCACCTTAGTTTTCTCTTAGTGCACTCTTTTGGACACGACGAGCATGTCCCCTATCATGACCTCATCATGGAGACACTATGATAGCATTGGTCTTACACCGCGCTATAGTTTAAATGTTGTTGGGCTTGAGGAGCAGTTCTTATCTAGGGAGTATGCGGGATGCGTGGTTTCTTTGGGATACTTTTTTTTCGTGTTGGGGCACGATTGTTTTTAAAATAGTCGTGTGATGGCTTGACTTAGAATTTTCCCCAGATGTTGGGTAAGGAAATCATTATACTTGGGGATGGTTTTGGATTAGTTTTAAAGGCATGTCGTGAGATAAAGAGAAAAATGGGATTTTGGGTCTACAACTTCTTTCAAGGGAAGCATCTGAAACATGTTCCATTTTTTGATCGGGAATCAACCTTTTTTGTTGACAAGGTCCTTCTAATGACCTTATATATAAGATCTGTTTTGATGTTTAAGCATTAGAGTAATCATTGGATCTAGTTGTAAAGGCTTGTCCATAAAGTCTGAGAAGGGATGAAGGTGTTTTTGGCATTGGGAATGAAACACATCAATTCTAACAAGATTAAATGACCTTTGTAGGTCTGTTGTTTTTTTAGTGGTTCCCGATGGCTTCTCAGGGATGAGAAGTTTTTAAGGTGGGTATAATGAAAGATCCCATGTTTTGAACCAGGATAAAATTTATGAATGTTTTTGAAATTCTCTTTTTAGTTTATAAACAGGTTGTTCCTTTTAAACCAAGCTCTGGAATTTTATTCTGAGTGTTGGAATAGCTATAGATGTCATTTTTCATATTTTGATAGAAGTTTTGAGGTAAAGGGGAAGTCGCACGGGCGGCGCACGGTTTATCTAACCGTGCGACCAAACCGTGCGTAGTTGGTCTTGGAGGTAGTAGATTCCACATGGGTGGTGCACTTTTTGTCTAACCGTGTAGCCAAACCATGCAATAAGGGTGGCCGAGGAAATAGCTAATGCATGATTAGCACAGAGTTTATCAAACTGTGCGAACTAACCGTGTGGGCACTTAAACGAGATCCTTAAATTGTGGATCTCACTCGTTTTTTCCTTTAGATGGCTCATTTTTCCTCTTAAGCAGTCATAACTCGGTATTTTTCTTCTCTTTAGGTCAGAGAAGGTTCTCCCATAATTCCGGAGGTGATCCTAAGGCTTATCTTGATGAATCGAAGCTGGATTCTTGAGATATGTGATCGTTCTTCTTCGTTCTTGATCGGTTTCTTAGATCTACTCAGTTCTACATCTCCTCTTCTCACAGTTTCTTATATCCACACCCATTGTGGGTATATTTAAGTGTGTGTATCCCATGTTTAGTGAGTTTTGGTCTTGGTCTTTCTAGGAGAACTGATCTAAGGCTTGTTCTTGATGAATCAAACTGTTTATCTTGAGGGTTCTTCGTTCGTTTTGGTTTCCGTCAAAACCCAACGTAGGGTCCCATATCTTTAACACTTTATTTAAGAATTATATCTTCTTTAAATAAATTTATAATGTGAATTTCCTTGATTTTGATATGTCGATGAATGGAACTTTTGATGTTATTGATTAGTTCTTCCCTAATGAGATAAATGAGGACTTGAACTTGTTTTGAGTTTAAGCATGTTTGGATAACTTCGTTAAAGTGATATGATTAAACAGTTAAATGATTGGAATGGGGAGATTGAGTTTAAGGATAATTAATTGTATAATTAATTATCAAGTCATGAGTTGGAATGAGTTTGTGGCCTTTACTGATTTTTGGGAATATTGAATATTTGACATGTTCAGGGGATAATTTGGAAACTGGTAATAATTAATGGATGGATTAATTATTACACATTAAATGGTAAATGGTTAAGTAATTGATGATTGGTTAAATAAATATTATTTAATTAATTAATTGTACAATTAATTAATTTTTAAACATTATGTTAAGATTGTGTATTGATTTTTTGTTACCATTGAAGGCCATTTGTACCTTTTGACGCATACTAGTTATCCATGCCTTAAGTTGTCTTGGATGGAGTTGTTTAGGGATATGATATATTGTGTGAGATGGTCAATAAATATCTTGTCTTTTAACAGCATATTTTGATATGATTTATCATGTTCTTGTAGATTGTGAAAGTCCTGGACAAACCATTGTTTGAATGGACAGGTTCAGACTTGTTAAAGAATTTGGATAATTAAGTGCTGAGTTAATTATTTAGTTGGTTTTCTAAGAATAATTAATTGTTATTTATTTTTTAATTAATGGGATGTTTATTGGATATATAAGTGTCGACTTATCTGAAGAGCGATTTGTGTTGTTAATTAACTGTAGAATTAATTAACGGGTTGGTTTTATGGTGTTAGACCTGGTAGTTATACACTAATGATAAATGTATATGTGTGATTAATGAATGGGTTGTGAGACAAGGACTGATGCTCTAAATACTCACAGGGTTTTAGACATGATGTTATACACCAATGATAGATGTATATGTATGATTGATAAATGATTTGCGAGACAATGACTGATGCTCCAAATACTCATGGGGTGCTAGACATGGCATCTACACCCAGCTTGCAAGAAAATTTTCTTTTATGGGTCAAGGACTGATGCTCCAAATACCCATGGGTTGTGAGACATGGAATGATGATCCAAATACTAATGAGGGTGCTATACATGATGTTCTACACCCATTAATTAACATTGGACTGTGGGTCCAATTGTTCACACGTGAAATGAGTTAATGGTTAATGAAGGCTGTTGTGACATGATGTTTTGTGAATTGATTATGAAAAAGCGTTCAGGCATATTAATGTTTTGGGTGAACCACTATTAGTGGACAGAACTATGAGAGAATTACTATTTTGTAGTGGACATTCTTAGACATAATATATGAAAGATTAAATTCAATAACATATGACGAGTTATCAAAGAAAAAGAAGAATCTTGGATTCGGCCTTTACTTGATTACATAGATTGTCTTTAGAGACATCTTTGGTGAGTGACTTATATGAGAGATGAAATGTGTAGGAAGAATCTCTAGAATATCATAATTTATTAATTTTGGAATAATTCATAAACCATAAATGATTATGTAATGATTTTTGAGTATGCATGACAATTGAATAGTGCAGGTTCAGACACCATTGAGGGCTGAAGCAGTTACTTGAGAATAGTTACTTTGTATTACTTAATTTATTTTATGCATGCCTTCATGTGTTTTAAATTATTTATTAAATGTCTGGATTTGAGGTAGACATCATTGGTCCCGGCCTACTGAGATTTATATCTCACACCCTACTCGGGCCGCCATTGCACTAGGTACCAGAGTAGATTCTATTTGGTTGTAGGACTATGTTGTTTGCATTTACTTAGGATTTAGGAGGAGAGGACCAAGCGAAGGCTCGGGATGATCAAGGAGATCGCCCTTGGGGCTTTGAGTCATTATTTATTTATTTCTTTATTGGAATGTAAAGCATGCTGTTTTTTCACTGTTTTGTACTTTTGTATCATTATTATGTAATGCATGCATCTGCTGTATAATTTGGTGTTGGAAACTTATAAAATGTGTATTATTTGTATTCTTCTTTTTGTCATTTATGAGTTACTGCTTCTGCTATTTTTTGTTATCTACACTGATATATCATTGTGAAACTCTGATAAGAGGGTATAGTCTCCCCACTGACTATCCTTAGACCCTTGCAGCTAGTCAGGAGCCTCTGGCATACAGGGAGACGCGCTTGAGGCCATGTGGTGACTGGTTCAGCCACTGGTTCAGGGGTAACCCAGTTAGGGATGTTATAAAGTGGTATCAGAGGTTTAGGTTTCTTTATTTTCCTTTGTCATACTATTTTGGGGTTGGTAGACATGAAACTAGGAATGTGTCGGCACTTGGGTTAATAGCTGTGCTTGGGACTGATCACCTCATGTATGGGAAATGACTAAGTGTCCAAGGATGGGAATTGATGTTTGTACTATTAGAGGTTACAATTGATATGATTTCAACTTAAGTGACAAGTGTCTTTTCCGCTGTTTATTGATTTTGTGAATTTTGAAAAGAATAATTTTCTTGGCCAGATATGGCAAGGAAGTTATATACATGCATCATCTTAGTCGCGTAGAGATTCACATCTCATGCATATAACATTCCATGTTTTTGCATTAGTAGGATTCCTGATAATTTGGATTGTGTTCCTTGGGTTCAATTCCATATTTTATCAACTTTATCATGCCTCTCTAGATAGCATGTTTCAGTGATAGATTTAACATACTTAAGTTATTATATTCCATACTACCTTAGTAATTAGCATGTTTTTTTATTGTGACAGGATTCTATGTTATAGTAAGTTGTTGTGTTACTTCTTATGCAAACTTGTTAAAGATATTTTGATATGTAAAATTTATTATAAAGTTAAAATGTTAAATGAAAGTTGATTATGTCAAATGTGATCCAAAATCCAGCAATAAGGTGTATGGGCGCCCTATCGATTGGTAGGTGGCCACCCATATAATTTGGACTATTAGGTTGATCATGTTAATTTCTGAATTGACATTGGCATCGATTAATGAGATCCAATTTTCAATCCATGGAGTGTATGGGTGCTTCATGAATTGGGAAATGATGACTCATATTAAATATGATGAAATAATGCCTTGTGAAATTCTTATAAATGTGAAATATGTTTTATGATGATCTGAAATGAAATGGATAGTTTCCAAAATGCAACTCGACCCAAGTAGGTCAGTTGGGGAGTGTTATTATGGGACAACCCGTTTGGGTGTTTAAAATATTAATACCTGTGCATTTTCAATTGGGTTACTCTATAGAAGACCCAGGTTGGTTAAAATTTGATCCTCGTAGGTCACCTTATCTTCTTAAAAGGAATTTATTTTGACAAGTTTCCTAAAAATGATGGGATTTAAACTAACTTAATTGTTTTAAAATGGGAGTTTAATGAAACTTTCATGTTCTGCCTTGGGACATTTTTGAAAATAGTACTTTGATGTCTTGATTAAATCTTTTGATGATTAAAGATTAAAAGTGATTAAATATAAGAAGCTTGGAAATGGAACCTATTGTGGTGTCTACTGTTTAAAACCCTCATGTAAAGGGTAGTTCAGACTTATATTGAGTTTCCTTGGGATGGAAGCATGAGTACTTTCCATAGGCGTTATTCTACTTATAAATGGCCTTATGTTCGGATTTTGAGCCTAGTGACTTGTTTGAAGTGACCCAATTTAGGGTTGACACTTTTTCTTCATAAGGGGATAACCTACAGTCAGTATCACCCTAATAACTTAAATGTCTTGCTAGCGCTATGTCTTTTCTCACTCTTTTAGAGTTGTTGGGTGTCGTTGTCCCAGGTAGGACTTCCAATTTCCAATAACACCCATGTTCGAATGTGTGGTGATGTGTTTCTTGACCTTGTGGTGGGCTTGAGCATCGAGTAATGATATTTGTTAGCTAGTTAGTGGTGCCTTAGGCATGGTCGACTGCTTTGTTGGTCGTTTGACCCTTTCTTCATAGTAATGGATAACTGGTGTTGGCATCGTCCAAGAAAATGGTAATATGAGGCAATATGAATCTGTAATAAATCTTCTTGTACTGTTGAGTACGGTCTAAGGTAAACTCCATATAGAGTAACTTGATAATTAAAGAATCAATTTCATTTCAATGGATGTAATGGTTTTAAAAAAACCTGGGAGTTTTGACACGCCGATCTTGTTGTAAATCTAGTGCGCTGTTGAGTGGCTGCTCTTTTCTTGAGACGTCATGGGAAATACTAATGTGGGTATTGTCACTTTTTTCTCGATGAACGTGTTGGAAGGTGATGCCAAGATTTTAGAATAGAGTAGTCCGGTAATGGTTTGACTTGTCTTATTTATGACCTTAGTTTTCTCTTAGTGCGCTCTTCTAAACACGACGAGCATGTTCCCTATCTTGACCTCTTCATGGAGACACTATGATAGTGTTGGTCTTACGCCGCACTAGAGTTTAAAGTTTGTTGGGATTGAGGAATCGTTCTTATCAGGGGAGTCTGTGGGATGTGTGGTTTCGTTGGGCTACATTTTTTCATGTTGGGGAACGATTGTTTTTAAAATAGCCTTGTGATGGATTGACTTGGAATTTTCACCAGATGTTGGGTATCGACATCATTATACTTACAGATGGTTTTGGATTAGTTTTAAAGGCACATCGTCAGATAAATGGTGAAATGGGTTTTGGGTCTGCAATGTCTTTCGACTGAACCATGTGATGCCTATTCCTTAGTTTGATTGAGATTCAACCTTTTTTGTTGACAAGGTCCTTCTAATGACCATAGATATAAGATATGTTTCGATGTTTAAGCTTTAGAGTAATCTTTGGATCTAGTTTTAAAGGCTTATCCATCTGGTTTGAGAATGGTTAAAGGTGTGTTTGGCATTGGGAACACAACACATCACTTATAACAAGATTAAAAGACCTTGTTAAGTCGGTTGTTTTAGTAGTGGTTCCTGATGGCTTCTCGGGGACAAGAAATTTTTAAGGTGGGTATAATGTAAGATCCCGTGTTTTGAACCGGGTTAAAATTTATAAATGTTAATAAAATTATTTTTTGGGTTTATCAACGGGTCATTATTTTTAAACCGAACTCCATAATTTTATTCTGTGTGTTGGAACACCTAAAGATGTCATTTTCCAAACACTAATAGATGTTTTGAGGTAAAGGGGAAGTCGCACGGGCGGCGCACGGTTTATCTAACCGTGTGACCAAACCGTGCATAGTTGGTCTTGGAGTCCGTAGCTTTCGCATGGGTGGCACACATATTTTCTAACCGTGCAGCCAAACCATGAGAGAAGGTTGGACGAGGCAGTAGATAACGCACAGTTAGCGAACGGTTTGTCAAACCGTGCGAACTAATCGTACTGGCACTTAAAACGAGATCCTTAAATTGTGGATCTCATTCATTTTTTCCCTTAGATGGCTCGTTTTTCCTCATAAGTGGCCATAACTCTTGATTTTTCTTATCCTTAGGTTAGAGAATGTTCTCCCATCATTCCAGAGGTGATCTGAATGCTTCTCTTGGAGAATTGATGCCGAATTCTTGAGGTATGTGATTGTTCTTCTTTGTTCTTGGTCGGTTTATTAGATCTACTCAGATCTACATCTCCACTTGTCACAGTTTCTTAGATATATGACTGTTATGTGTATATATAAGTGTTTCTATTCTATGTTTGATGAGTTTTGGTCTTGTTCTTTCTAGGAGAAGTGATTTAAGGCGGTTTCTTGATGACTCAACCCATTTCTCTTGAAGGTTCTTCATTCGTTGTGGTTTCCGTCAAAACCCAAGGTAGGGTCCCAAATATTTGACACTTTATTTAAGAATTACAGATTCTTTAAATAAATTGAGAATGTGAATTTACTTGATTTTGATATTTTTACGAATGACACTATTGATGTTTCTGATTAGTTCCACCCACATGAGATAAGTGAGGACTTGAACTGGTGTTGAGTTTAAGCATGTTTGGATAATGTGGTTAAAGTGATATGATTAAATAGTTAAATGATTAGAATGGTGAGATTGAGTATAAGGATAATTTATTATAGAATTAATTATCATTTCATGAGTTATAATGAGTTTGTGGCCTTTACTGATTTTTGGGAATATTGAATATTTGACATGTTTAGGAGATAATTTTGAAACTGGTAATAATTAATGGATGGATTAATTATTGCTTGTTAAATGGTAAATGTTTAACTAATTAATGATTAGTTAAAGAGATGTGATTTAATTAATTAATTTTAAAACATTAAGTTAATATTTTGTATTGATTGTTGGTTACTATTGTTGGTCAGGAGTACCTTTTGATGCATACTATTTTTCCATGCCTTAAGTTATCTTGGATGGAGTTGTTTAGAGATATGATATGTTGTGTGAGATGGTCACTAAATATCTTGGATTTTCTCAGCATGTTTTGAGATGATTATGGTGTGCTTTTAGATTGTGAAAGTCCTTAAAGAACCATTATTTGAATGGATGGGTTCCGACTTGTTAATGAATTTGGATAATTCAGTGCTGAGTTAATTATTCAGTTGGCTTGCTAAGAATAATTAATTGTTAATTAATTATTAATTAATGAGATTTTGATTGGTTAATTACTTGTTGACTTATCTGAAGAGTAATTTGGGTTGTTAATTAATTGTTTAATTAATTAACGAGGGTTGTTTTATGGTGTTAGACCTAGTATTCTACACCAGTAATAAGTGTATATGTGTGATTGATGAATGGGTTGTGAGACAGGGATAGATGCTCTAAATACTCACAGGGTGTTAGACATGATGTTCTACACCAATGATAGATGTATATGTATGATTGATAAATGGGTTGTGAGATAGGGACTGATGCTCCAAATACTCATGGGGTACTAGACATGGCGTTCTACACCCAGCTAGCAAGAAACATTTTTTTATGGGTCAGGGATTGATGCTCCAAATACCCATGGGTTGTGAGACATGGAATAATGCTCCAAATACTCACGAGGGTGCTAGACATGATGTTCTACACCCATTAATTAACGTTGCACTGTGGGTCCAATTGTTCTTACGTGAAATGAGTTAATTTTTAATGATGTTTGTTGTGACATGATTTTTTGTGAATTGATTATGAGAAAGGGTTCAAGCATATTAACAAATTGGGTGAACCACTGTTAGTGGATGGTCTGAGGAGAGAATCACTATTTGTTAGTGGACGGTCTTAGACATAATATATAAAAGATTAAATTGAATAACATATGACGCATTATCCAAGCCAAAGCACATGCTTGGATTTAGTCTTTACTTGATTACTTAGATGGTCTTTAGAGACATCCATGGTGGGTGACTTATATAGGAGATGTCGAGCATTGGCTGAATCTCAAGACTTTCATAATTTATTAATATTGGAATAATTGATAAACGATTAATGATTTTGTAATGATTATTGAGTATGCATGATAAATGAATAGTGCAGGTTCAGACACCAGTTGAGGGTTGAATCAGGTACTTGAGAATATAGTTACTTTGTACTACTTTCTGTATTTTATGCATGCCTTCACGTGTTTTAAATTATTTATTAAATGTCTAGATTTGGGGTAGACACAAGTGCTCCCGGCCTACTGAGATTTATATCTCACACACTACTCGGGCCGCCATTACACTGGGTACCCGAGTATATTCTATTTGGTTACAGGACTATGCTATTTTCATTTACTTGGGAGTTAGGAGCAGAGGACCGAGCGGAGTCTCGTGATGCTTGATGAGATATCCCTTGAGGATTGAAGTCATTATTTATTTATTTCTATATTAGAATGTAAAGTGTGTTGTTTTTTTACTGATTTATACTTTAGTATCATTATCATGTCATGCATGCATCTTTTGTATAATTTAGTGTTCGCCTTGTTTATAAAATGAGTATTATTTATCATCTGTTGTTTTTCATTTATGAGTTACTGCTTCTGCTATTGTTTGTTATCTACACTGATATACCGTTGTACAACTCTGATAAGAGAGTATTGTTTCCCCACTAACTATACTTAGACCCTCGCTGCTAGTCGGTATCCTCTGGCATATGGGGAGATGCGCTTGAGGTCATGTGGTGACCGGTCTATCCACTGGTTCAGGGGTGACCCGGGTCGGGATGTTACACATATGATCAAATAAGGATTGTAGTTGAATATCAGTACCTAATTATGTATCATATGAACTAAAAATATATTCTATAAGAAAAACTTAAATGTTAAATATATTTATTTGAACACTGTAATACTAATTTACCACCTATGAAAATAAGTATAAATCAATATTGAGCGATATGATTACAATTAGTTGTCTCATGGATCCAACAAAAGTTTATTCTATAGAGGATTGAGTGAGATATCACATTGATATTTTAATAACATTGGGGGAACTAATATAGATTATTTCTTTGTGATATAAGTCATATTAACCTTGAATCCCCTTTATTATAATTTTTAACTATTTATTAATATGTTTGGAAAATTATGGAAAGTTAAATCTGTTTTAAAAAATTTGGAGTCACTTGGAACCAAGAAAATATATCTTATATTTCTCTCGAGGAGATAATGTATAAAATATATAGAACATTTACATCATATATATATATTATTTATACCCAATAAAACATACACATCAAAATAGCTTTACATATTTCCGAACAACACCCCATTTATACGAAAGTTATAAATGTGGTATATAAGGTTTTACGAAAATAAATTCCCAAAATGTAATCTTTGACTTTATACATAAGGTTTTCCAATTATGAAAAATCCTCATACATAACATATTAATAATATGGGATATTTTCCCCTCTTTAATATTTTAATATGTAACCTAATTCATAACATGTAAGGTTTTTCTTTTTATATAAAAAAATCATGAAATATTCCACAAACCATCATTTTCAACCTTTATAGATAAACCAATGTGTAAAATATTTACTCATGTGTAACATTTAAATTCAAATTATACAATATTTTAATCTTCTCTATTTTCTACCAAAATATATTACCTATTATATTATCTACTTTATATAAATGAAATTTAATAAAAATTATGTTATTTTCCACAAATCATGTCTACTTCAGCCACAAAGTTAATACATACCACTTGTACTATACGAGTTATATGTAACATTATGAGTATTATAATTTACTTGCATGAATTAAGTACATAATATACTTTATGTTGTACATAATATTTTATATTCTTATTTATGGTTATTCAATTGGCTCCAGAATATTTGTTTTTCAAAAATAAAAGGTCAAGGGTTGAGTGGGAACCCATAAAAATTATATAACATGATCAATCCATAATGGAGACCAATTTGAAATTTAAAAATATATTTATTGTTCATGATACTTACTTCCTATAATAAGGAAATCATTAAAAAATTTACCTACTTTGGATCTTCACATATGTGCTCCTCTAGGAAGGAGGCAATCATAACCCACGTCCCAAAATACATGTCCATAAAAGTTAACTTATTTTTTGTGGTCATCAAAACAAATATCAGACATGTGTGGTGGAATCATCACATCTACAGTAATTAGTTGTGAAAACATATGATACCACTACTCAAAAAAATTCAAACATATGGCCAACATCCCCAGATGTGGTCTATGTATCATTCTATATTACATGGCGTACACTTTTTTGTAAACCTTCCTTTTCATTGGGTTCTAAAATCAATATTTCTTAAAATATAAATTTTGATTTCGGAGATTTAAACTATTTGGGGAGTTCATGGTTCCAACTATATCATGATAAAGATCCATTTAAAAAAATTCTGAGATTACTTACTTCTCAAATATGGGAGTACATTTATATGTATTGACTTCAACATCCTTATTCCATATGATATTAATCCTCTCCCAATATTTTCTAGACAAATATATTGTATTCTCAATTGATTTACAAGGTAATAGATATCATATATGTAATAAAATCCTTCATACACAATATACATTCATCTATTTCATAATGTTTTATTACCTCGTTAAAGAGGTACATTTTTTCACCATGAGGTCTTCAGGTATTTTTCTTTGGAAAATTTTTATGAGTAAGGTTTTATATATAGAACAGTTTTCTTAAAATTGGTTGAAACATAAAAAATTAAATATTCACACCATACTCTTTATATTATGTTTCAACGACTATATGGAATCCTCAAATTATTAAACTTGTGGAAAATAACATTATCTTAACATTGAACTCCATAAAACCACAATACTTGGTTTCCAATCTATATCAGCACTCATGATGCCTATACTAATTGAAAATACACATGGTTGAGATTTGGCTTGTCTCAAACATGACACCCAAACATGCAATATTAAATTGAGGGTTGAAAAAAATTCCATTCTGTTTTAGAATATAAATTCTTATTTAAGAGAAATTTTCTAAAGTATTAGGGTTTTATATAAATTCAATTATATTCCTACCTAGAGTGGTCTAGTATATTATAACCTCCCCCAACTTTTTAGATTCCCATATCAATGAAATGTTCCCAAACATCATTGATAATTATTTTGTGAAAATTAATGGCTACCATTCATGAATGTAATTATCCATCTCCAGCATATCCTATGAGATATGATCATGAAACCAGTACACCCATACCATAGGAACAATCTTTCAATTCTGATACTTCTTGTTCTGGTTAACTATATATAGATAATGCAATTTAAATGATGCTTTGACATCAAGATCTATTTTATTAGTGTTGATTAAATTAGCAGGATCAAAATAATACCACTAAATGTAAAACTCATAGAATATGACATCGATAATATTAAAATATTGAGGTAGATTCAACTGGTACATTAAAATATAAGTTATAGCCATAATCTCAGGTGGACCAATAACCTAGATGGTAACATTCCATTCCCCAATATAAAACAATAACCTAATAAATTTAATTCATGTATGAACCACCAATCACCCACCAAAAACATTACAAGGTGGGATCATAGGTCAATATTAAACTTCTACCAACTCTTATTAGTCACCAAACACATTCTAATCAGCTGTATGTGTTTCGATTTTTTTTATATGAGACTTGGAACATTAGTTTCTGACACACTCGATTACCTTTATCAAATTGATTATTTTAATTTAATACCTTATAAATCAAAAAAATAATCTATCTACTTTTACTTTTGAAAATTATTTTTATATGGAAACTCTAGAAGTGGCTAGTGGTTCTCCAAAGAACCTATAAAATCTAGGATATTTGATCTCATCATGTAGTCCTATATCGTAATTGTATGTACAAATTTATTATCCATATACATGTAACAAGTAATATTTTAATCAAACTATATATTTAAGGACATCTATAAACATCTTTAGAATAATGAATTAAATAGAATATATATTTCTGACATAATTCCATGTGATACTCTATAAAAATATACTATTTCTAAAATATAGAGCTTTCTCCTCACATAGTAAGATAATTTCTCTAGAAAAATATGAAATTAAAAAAAATAGTAAATAGATTTATTATAACCCACATAGTGTCACTACCATGGGTTATCCTTGGATACCTTATCCTGATTTCTATAGTCACATCATCTAATTTTCACTCAAGAATGGGTAGTGACTAAAGCAGGAATGTGGGATGCTATTTCTCAACTCTCAGCTTTTGGAATTTTGATCATGCTATGGCAAAACCCACGATGAACTTATTTATACTAGGCCAAAATAATAACTTATGGGTATCATGGAATATCCTCTTCAAACCAAAACATACAACTCACCCCAAGGCATGTGATTCCTTCATCAACTCTTCATGTAGGAGTGTCGGTAAGAACATGAAATCAAACATATAGAATATCCCCAACTTCACGAGATCAATATAGTTGTTTATCTACACCATATATATTTTCCATCAAGTACATGACATAAAAAAATATTTCCTGACTATTTTCCATATTACAGATAAGTGAGGAGGTGATGGATAAGGTTCTAATTGTCACTCAGATCCAGTAATCAAAGACCTCAAGACAGAACTCTATAAAGTGTACATTTATCCCCCTCTCACTTATTGACTCATGTACCACTTGAGCCTTAGTCATCATGGAATATAGAATAAAAAAATGACATTATGATTCCCCGAAATATAAAAAAATTAAAAATAAAATGATTGTTAATACTCTATGTACCTTCATTGATGGAGGTTCAAGTCTTACTGTGATAAATATTTTATAGGACCATTTTTCATTGTGTTAAATAAAATTATCATCCAAAAGGTGGTTCTTATAATATATCATGGAGTGCACCACCACTATTTGATCAATATCACATTCTATGTAGTACTACTATGGTGGCCTGTAATTATTAAACCTGTAATGAAATACATGAGCAACATATATAAATAGTATACACAAGTCAAATCTAGATGTGTCATAATAGAACATATATTACTTAGTAAGCTTAGGTAAGTTCTTGATATACATTGTCATCAATGTTGCATTCAGCACCTAAAAGTATTTATCTTAGAAATATGACTAAATGAACAACACCTCCTTCTTGGTTATATCATTCATTAATATATCCTTGCTAGAGTAGTTTTGAATGGACCTCTGTTATTAACTAGTCAAACAAAAAAATTAGGGATTTCAAAATACCTCATGGAAATATCCTATAAAATTGTTTCCTCAACCTTCTTGAGGTATACTAATACACTAGCTTATGATATCACAAATACCAAGATACAATCCTCTTGAAATTCAATTTTTTATTTTCTAAAATAAACCAATTTTGGTTGTTAAATGGGTAGCTAAAAATAAAAATACACTATTTAATAAATTGGAATAAATTATAAGCAATTACATATTAATTGACATGAATGAACCATTTCAAAATAATATCATCGTGTTCATACCTAATTTTTTAAGATTTAGAATTTGGAATCTTTGAATAAGGTTGATACTCCCTAAATTTAGTCAAAATGATCCCAAAATATTATGAAAATTTTACCATTGAACCAGAGTACACAAAGGATTCATCAATGAAGATGACTAAAAAAATATGTAAATGATGGTTGAATACCAAACTCCTCATGGTTATAACACTAGTAGTGTGTTTTTTAAACTTAATTGTACTACCCAATACTCATATACACTATATATTCTCCTCAATAAAGTAAGAGGCCTATCATAGGGCCTCATCATAATCTAATGACAACCTTATATCAATTTAGTCATTAAAAAACATTCAAAATCTTCTAATATGATTGAATAAACCTTCATTAAGCATATTTAGATATTGGTTTTTGACTAAGATATAGATTATCATTTGATAACCCACACATAATTTCAATGATATGAATCCCTTCCTAGAGAAAAATATGACAACATTTAAGGGTAATGAATCCAATAGACGAACCCCTTTACCACCAAGTTTACTTCCTTATACTTCATGTCTCATAGATCTACTATATTCACACAATAAGGGGGAATTGATATTATATTTTTACATTGTAATATCTGAATTCTAATCACTATCTGTCTCTCAATAATAAATTCTATGAAATCCTCATGGAAAACATACTGAAATATGTCCACAATAGGACAAAAGAATGGCTAATGGGTCTCCCCATCATCTCAAATAAGGAAAAAAACCTTCATTTTGAACACACCAAGCTATTTAGGGTCTAGTGTGGTAATAAATGTTGATACGTCTCTCTCAATGATACAAAAAGTACTATATCCCCAATTAGACAAAATAAACACCCATCATTGATAGAAATAAATATCTAATTAATACACTAATATCCTATAGTTGGAGAAATCATTGGATTGAAAGTGACTCTACCACTATCATTCATGCCATCTGGAATGGTGTTATTCATCCTGCTTTTCCACTTACCAATCGCGGGATGAACTGCCTGAATTCACTTCGTGGGATTGATTTTATTGCCACTCACACCTTCCGTGAAGCGAATGTGGTTACTGATGCCCTTGCCAATAAAGGAGTGCAGTAGAACTTGACTTGGTTGGATGCTTTTCCTGCTGATTTACATCCTTATTTCGATAGAGATTGTAGGAAAATTCCATCTTTTAGACTTTTGTAATCCCTTTTCTTTTTAATACATTTTTGGTGCTTTGGTCTTTGGCCAAGGCATTACCTTTTAAAAAAACACTACTATCTTATAGATCATAATTATTACTTTAATAAACTCATATCATTCTCAAAGATTCCCAAAAGGAATCTATAATAATACATTTATAGTGTAAAACCCATATATCTTTGAATTTGCAATTATTTCACCCTTAATGGAATGTCAATCAACATCACAAAATTGATAAAATCTGTGGAATTACTGAAGGGATCCATAAAATAAGAATGTATGTGAACTTTTTTGTTTCTCGTGTACTAAATGAATGAGAATTTAATGTGGAATACTATAAAATTTACATATTATGGTATATAGTGAAGAATCATAGTAGGTATAATTATTCTCAATTTCTTGGAGTTGAAAATAACATTGAACCCATTCTATCAGAAGAATACACTAGAATGAACTCCCCTACTAGCATTTTTAACCCTGTTTATGGTCACCACATCCTCCTCCCCAACCCAAATAGTGAGTGGAACTCCAAATATATAATTTTATATTGAATACCTAATCCAACACAAGAACCCTTCATATGTTTATTTCCACTCTCACTGACTTACCCCAAGGAGATACTTCAAATACACAATAGATGCCCCATATTCCAAATATTTTATAATAAAATTGAGAATGGTCACTCAGTGTATGAACAAGTTCAGGTTAACCAAATTGGAGGATTTTAACTAAACATCTAAAACATGGTCCAAGAGACAAACTAGTTGTCTATCTACTCCATCCCTCATTTCCCCGTAATAAATCATCAATTTTTTCCTTCCTACAACCAGAGGATACACATTTAGAATCCTCACTAGAAGACTTTTCCACTGATCCATTTCCCTTTCATGGGTTTCTCTCTGTGGTTATGGTATTATTGATTAACTTTGTACAATAATACAAGAAATTTTTTCACCAATACCTAAAACTTGAATCTCATGCCATCTTCAAAAATTAGTTATTACATATAATATCTATAGAGACCACTAAGGGAAGATGAGTTAATTTTTTTAAAACACACCCCATAGTACAAGACTAACATCCCACCCAAATTAATATTGATAATATCTCTTTCTAGGATTTCCCTCATAGTCCCAGGAAGGTAGATTTGAAATAACATGTGTTGGAAATCCATCCAAGAAAAACCCATATTAAGGTCCCCTAAAACTAAGAAATGTCACACTAGAACATTAGAGTACCTCATATTATTTAAAAAAACATCAAACTCCTCTTAGGGTGTGTCTTAAAGTGGTTAACGATCATCTAGATAAAAATCACCCATATCTCATCTGCATGAGTGTCACCCTCCAGAGTGAACAATATCTGATTCTATAATTAGAATTCTCAGGTTATCTCTAACATCTATGAAACTTTTAGCGGGGCCTCCCTATTTGTGGACAACATAACTTCTTGAAATCAATCATAGATATAATATTCTATTTTGAGTTATAGTGCATGTGGTGGTTTTGGTTCAATTTTTGATGGGGAATAGTAATCCCTAAACTCCAAGCTCTTCACTAGAGTTCATCAATGAATAATCTATTTTTAATACCAAAGGTATTATTTATATCACATTTGAATAAAAAAATTGATATCACAAATATTTATGAAAATAAGTAATTGATGTGGAAATATGATATCAAATAAATCCCATTTCATAATTGGCACACACATGGAATGCTCTCTCTTGAAAAATCTACCAATACTCTATGTTATCATAACACACATATAAGATCTATATTTTTGAATTTCTTTTTTTATCCTTCTTTCCTTTTTTAATGAGATTTATTTTTTTGATGAATGAAATTATAATCACAATTTAAATAAGAAAATTCCTCATGTAATCATATTTGTATTTTATTTAATTGATATTATTCAATAACAAGTTATTTAATCATAGGCATAATAAAAACCATCCTAATTTTTGGATAAATAATTTTCCACCATCAACTTATATATGAAAAAACCATATATGTTATTACTGGTACATTAATTAATCGAAATTAATTAAATAACCAACAAAATATATCATATCAAAGAAACCGAATGTATAATTAATCAAATGTTCTTGATATTATCATGAACAGAAAACGTCCTTTTATTTTTAGGTAATAGATAAATCTCAAAAATCACAAATCTTATAGACAAAGAGTATTATAATAGGTGATGTAACCTAACTACAAAATCAAAAACAACAAGCTGTACTTCCATCCCATGTAGTTAGAACATCCCTTAGACACATGTAAGATACTCCTAGTTACAAGCTCTATACAAGGTATAGATAAGATTCTATCTTTTCTCTATGTTGACTAGATTATATTATTAATGAGAAGAAAATATTCTCTAATAACACTCATTTATTTCAATACCCCAACTCACTCTACATAAATAATACCAATTTGTCTTGTTTCCTCATTAATTCATCCTATTATACCACTGGATGATGACTAGTAACATGTGTTTAAAGAGATATTTTCAAGATTCTATACCTTTGCAATAGAGTGATTTAATAAAAGTTCAAATAGTCAAAATAATATAAATCGGGATTATTAAGAGTTTAGGGACATAATATCCTACACCAATATAAAACCCTGAGGTTTTTTTATTTTTTTCTTTAAATAAATTATACATGATCTACATAATTATTTATGCACCAATAAAGAATTATAAAAACTCTGATATATAATAAAAATATTTTTAGTATAAACATTAAAACTAAGATAGTAAATTAGTATATATGTATAATAAAAAACATATTATGAAAAATATTAATAAATTTTTAAATAATTAAAATTTATTGACTACTTCATTATAATTAAGTACTCATTTTTCATTATTTTCATTTTATGCTTGAAAATATATTTTCTTCAAAAAGGGGTTTTATAGTATCTAGTGTGTGTAAAATATTTTTATTTTCTACTAATTTTAGAAAAAAATTACGGGAATGAACATCATTATTTAAATCATCATTTTTATAATATCATTAGTAAATTTTTTAGAATTTTTCTAAAAAGATTTATTTTTGAGTAAATGATGAAAATTAATTATTTTTGTAAAATCAATCATTATTTTCAAGAGAATGTTCCATTTTTATTTTTTACATGAACCTAAATTAATATTATTCTTCAAAAATGAATTATAGTATAATTAATTACATTATACTTTTCGTTATAATTTATATTGGTATATGTTCATTTTTGTGTTTAAAAACACATTTTGGTAAAAAATATTTTTATGTGGAAAATGTATTTTGATATTAAAAATTTAAATTAATCAATAATTATTAATATTATTAAATACAATTATAAATTATTTTCTAAATAATATATTTTACAATTCATTTTATGATTTTATAATGTTAATGAATGTAATTTAAAATGTTTTATGCTTAAAAAATATTTTTATAAAATATCATTTCATTTTATTTTACACAGTTATTTAAAATTAAATTCCACCCCATTAAGAGATTTAAAATATTAAATCTTATTCCATAATTTTAACCATCATAATTCGTATAATTCAATTTTTTAAACATAATTTTTTGTCATAGTGAATAGTAAAAACAATAAAATTGTGCAACCATGGATAAGGTCAGGACAAGTTTACCGGGGGATTAAAAAATGAGGTAGGGGTAGTAATGTCATAACACCTATCTAATTATTGTTGGTAGATGATTTTTAATCATTGAATTATCTTAAATTCAATTCATTTTCCATTTGGATCCACTGGAATAATAAAGTAACATTCAATTATTTAAATATTTCATGAATGTCCTTGTGTGTCCCCCCCCACACATAAAAGGGAACTCTTATAATCCAATATTGAAAAAAAACAACCTTATATAATGTAATATAAAATATTCACAAAAGTCCTATAGTATTTCTATTCATCCTAGTTATTATAGTCTTCTCTTAAGAAAATTCATGAATTGATCTGTAAGACAATGTGGTACTCAAAAAGAGGAGGTATAAATATTAACACATATCATTAAATATTATTTCATACCCCACCTTCTATAATGGTTTTATATCTATAAAAAAATTATCAATCTAGTATAAAACTTTTTTTGACATGTTATTATGATGATTTTACAACCTTTTCCAACATCATTTTGATCAAAAAGGAAATAAAATTATTGCTCATGTGTATGTGTGCACTACTGCATCCACAAAGTGATTTGTTTCATTTTCCATCACAATAATTAATGGTTGTTTATTATTATGGATATAATTTTTATATGTAAACATTTGAAATTGTAATGATTTATAGATTATAGGATTTTATCTACCTTCTTACCTTATCATACATTGGAAAATTCAATTGTCGCTCATGAATATGTATGGACTACCACTTCCATAGATCAATGTGATTCATTTTTAATTTCCACAAAACATGGTTGTTAATATGAGTAAATTTAATTGATATTTATGATATAATAATTATAATATACTATTCTATGGTTCTATCCATTAGAACGTAAAACCATCACTCATGTGTATGTATGTATTATCATCACCTAAAATTGATGTAATTATTTATTCTAAACATAGTAATTTAATAGTTATAAAATTATATTTAATGATGAAATATTACACATATGACATGATTGAGTTTCTGGATATGTCGTTATAATTATCATAGTTCAAGTAACATATCATCTGAATAGAATCATACATGAAAATGGAAATGTTAACAACCATCATTGAAAATTGATGTTGGCCGGAGGTCGTCATGACCCTCAAAATAAAATTTATTAATATACACTAGCACCGTGGTGCAGGGTTGAACCCAACGGAAGGAACATGAGTTTTCTAAGGTTTTATTCAAATGTAACCCCACTATTGTCAGCAATGGAAGGAGATAACATATTTTTACTTTTCAATTTTTTTATTTTTTTATTTCTTTTTAATAAAGCAGAATAAAACAAGTTTGGAAATTCCCTATTACCTATTCTGGAAATGATACAAAAAAAACAAAATAGTGTAAACTAAAAATAACTGTAGAAGGAAACATGAGTGCTGAGGGTAGATCAAAAAGTATGCTCGAGAGATATGAACCCTATTGGCTTAAATGAATGCTCCTCATTTGATTAAATTCACACCTTGAAAATTAGTTATTAATTCTTCCTCCCCAAAAGAAATAACAATCTGTAATAATGTTCTCGAAGTTGGCCACATCAAAAACCACATACAGAAAATTGATAAAAGGTTATCATCAGAAAACTATCTCACCGACAGTTCTAATGATTTTGAATTTGAAATTATGATGAACTGTATAAATGATCTATTTGGCCAAAAGATCATCGATTTGGAATTAAGATCTTAAAGGTGTCAATTCAATTTTATGTTCAAGAACCAGATTCAATCTCGTCGAAAGAATCAGATTCTCATTGAAGAATTTAATTGATGTAAATAAAAGTCTTAACTAATAAAACTCAGTTTCTTGAGCAAAGTAAATTAAACTAAGATCATTGTCAATATATCAGAAGAAAGTAAAATATAAAACATATAAAAAATAGAGGAAGAAAGATATCCTCACTCGGATGATGAGGATCGTGTACTACTGCTTCGCTCCTGCAACTCCAATCACTTGTATCGCTCTTGGAGTCTCCCGGGAGTTTTCACTCTCGAATTGTGTGTCATGGAATGAATGAGAGTCCCCACTCTCGTCTGATATGATTGTGTAATGATGAATGAATCTCCTTCAAATTCTAATGCTTTCTTTGTTTTATATTTCCCATCATCTACTGCTTGTCACCAACCAATTCAACCGACTTCAAAAAGTCCCTCAGTTGTGCACCGCACACGTGCGTTCTCTCGCAACAGGCACGTCACACAAGTTTTCCCTTCGTAACTAATTCCTGGTAAGTTACTTTGATGAATATGGATGTATACCCATCTCTTGAATGAACCTGCAGCGTTATAACATAAAAAAACAATTAAAACACAAATAAAGTTAATTAAGATTTTATAGTTTTTTTTAAAATTACAGTTAAAGTAATTAAAGTAAATAAATAAATATCATAGAAGAAGGTTATTTTTAAATATTATAATTATTAATTTATTATGAAGTATTTGATAAAGTTATTAAGTTATTATTAATAATTAAGTAATAGAAAGTAAAACATAATTAGATTACATAAATTAAATTTATATTAATTACTTTATTAATATAATTATTCTGTTAGAAATAAAATTAAGTATTAATATATATATATATATATAATAATTACTATTTAACTTAATTTATAAATTATTATTTTTTATATTTTAATTCTTTAAATTCTTATTAGCTTGTCTTATACTTTATTTTACAACTAATCTATTTATAAATTTTATAATAGCTATATATTATAATAACTATTTATTATATAAATCTAAGTTTAATATAAATTTTAACTATTAGATTATTTTAATTTATTATTTATTTTGTGTTTATTAAATATTTTTTTCCCCAGGTATTCTGTTCGGCGCCGAAACAGGGACAGCTCGAGGGTCATCTGGATGCAGGTCCAGCGGAAGCCCAGCTTCACATTGGCGGTGCCTCTACTCCCTCCCGACTAGACCTTGACAAAGCGACACGCTCCTTCAAACCTTCAATCACAACGTAGTAGGACTCCAATATTGATCCTTCCTCTCCTCAACCAATTCAAACAGGTCCAGCATATCTTAATAGTGAAACCCTCATTGGCAACTTCGGATGAATATCTGATTGATGGTCTTCAACGGCAGTGATTCAGCTCATCAGCGGCAGCCTTCTTCAAATCTTCACAACTCTATCAGCGGTGGGCATCAGGTTCAGCTTTAGATCTCAGTACTTCTTCTATGCAGTAGCAGATTTAGTTTAGTTTTAGCCTACAACTCTAATTCTGGGCAAGATGTAGCTCGATTCAGCTTCATTTTTTCCTCAGAGTAGTGTCGTAGGCCCGCAAGTTTCTCTTGACGAAAGCACAACTCCAAGAGGTGAGGATAAAATATGAAAATATTGAAAATCATATGCAAGTATAGAAAATCTGGTATTATTTTGGTTTTAATTGATCTATTTTTGAGAAATAGGTAGGTAGTAGTTTGAGCAAGCGGTGGCAGGTAAAGAAGAATATGGTCGCTAGGGTTTGTAGTGCGAGACAGATAAAAATAGTGGCCAGGTTTACGGTGGAACTGTGAAGGTGTGAAGAGGGTTTACGGTGAGACCGTTTGGAAACTGTGAGATAGTAAAAGTGGTCACGGTGAAAAAAGAAATAGTGGCTGAAACCGGTGTGTGCAGTGGTATAGTGGACGAAGAAATGGTGTGTCCATGAAAGGAGTCTCATGGTGAGACTGTGACTCAAAACGGTGATACCATATGAAGTGTTTACGGTTCCACTGTTAACCTGCATAATAAACATAGAAAAATAAATTGAATTAAAACTTAAATTCAAATATGAAGAAAATAATTAATTGAAAATAAAACATAATTAAAATAATTGAAAATTTAAATACAACATAAACTTTAATATATTTATAAATCCAATTAAACATTAGTTAAATTTTTAATAACTTCTCTTCGTAAAACATAAATTACTACTATACTAAAAATAAAATTAAAAGGAAACTAACTTATTAAAAGTAAATATAAGATTTAGACTTTTGAATTACAAGGTTAAGTTATTATTGCTATAACAAACTGAATTAATTAAATTAGACAATTAATTATCATCTTTTTTGAATAACTGAGTTGGATTAAGACATAGAATTATAGAGCTTTAATAGATTTAGTTTGTTTCAAAACTTAAATTAGTAATTGATGAATTATTAAAAGACATATGATAATTAGGTTATACTAACTAATTTTTTTAAGACATGAAATGTTAGATTAAGACAACATTTAATTATGTGCAAAAGAAGATTTATTAATTAATTAATGTTAAATTATCAATTAAGCAGACAAAAACACCAATACTAAATAAAGAACTTTTTTACTATTAAATAGAGTAAAACATAAATTAACTAATTAAAAGCATAAAACACGTGATTAATTATAAAAATTGTTGAATTCATAAATTTATTTATAGAAATACAAAAGTGTTAATATATAGTATAAAATACAAAAAGAACCAATTAAAACATTAAAAATTAATTTAAAAGAAGTGTCAAACATTTGTTTTTAAGGTCACATAAATTTCCCCCACACTTAAGCATTTTTTTCCGTCAAACAATCCCATTTTTTATTATCTTTGAAAAATAGTAAAATGTATTAATGATTAAGATCAAACTATAACATGTCCATCACTCAAAAACAGAGGACATAACATAACAATAGGCTTAGAAAATGAATTACTCATATGAATCTTGTCTATAACAAATACTCAAGGGTAATTAAGAAAGATATGAATCATTATGCAATGGAAATTTCATGCCTCATATGTGATATAACTTAATGACTCACTTCAATTCAATCTTAGGTTCTAATTTCAAGAGTGACATGAAATACAATATCAATGGAATTAAGATCTTAACCAAGGAACTTTGTACTTTGAGAGAATATTAGGTTCCAAAAATAAATAAATAATTTTTTTCGAATCACCTTATTGATTCTACCCATATGATTTACATAAAAACCAATTGACCCCTTCTTCATCTGGACTTCATCATTACCCTCACCTTAATGAGCTCATTTTAGACCCTAGACACTTTATTTTATTTTTTCCAAGCCATGTATCATTGTGCTAAGAACAGTGCAATTCACTTATTCAAAGTGAACAGAGGGCTTAATGTTAACAAAAACGCACCCAGCATCTAGGGTCTCAGAGACTCACCGTGGGATCTCAAATGCCCAAATTACTCCTGTTTCAAAACATTTATATAGAAACAATTTGCATTGGATCATTAAAGAAATTACTTTTAATAATTAAAAAAACAAACGAGGCCCCTAGATTCAGAATCAATCTTCCAGTTCCAAGGTTTAGGATCATAGTTCCACTAAAATTTTACCTAAATCACTTTTAGAAATAGTTCCTAAACAATATTTCCATGAAACCACTAAGTAAGATCACTCAGATATCATCCACCCACATTATTTTAAAATTCAAATCATTACTTAACTACCATCAAGGCATTATCATTAGGAAAAACACAAATGAGTACAGTGTAAAGCCTAAAATATGCAAGAATTTTCAAAAAATTTATCCATTTTGAATATAAATATTGAAGTTTTAGTGGGAATTGATAGGCTTACAATAAAGCATAGTTTAGCATAGTCAATAAATGACCTCCTCCCCTACACTTAAAACCCAACTTTGTCCCCAAAGTTTACTTCTAAAGTGGATAAGAATAATTAAAAAATTAAGGTTCAAAATAGATTTACAATTAAGTAGATATATGACATGTATAAAAGTCAAAATGAAGTTCAAAAATAATTTTTTCCACAATGAATAAATTAACAACAAGTTCATTATCAAAAACACGAATTAATATTTATGTCCACTGGATAAATTGCAATATAGCTCAAAAGAAGAATATAAGGTGTGGTTTCCCAACTAATCAGGTGTAAGAATTTTAACAAAGTATGATTCAAATGGATGTTCAATGTAGCAGAAAGACGCATGCTAAAACCCTATTGCCTAATCGTTTGAAATGAAAAACACAACTACCAGCAAGCATGTACCCCCCCCCCACACTTAATTTCATGCAATGAATGGGTTTAAAATAATGAATTTAAGGTCATAGAAAAAGGAACATGCAGATTTATAATTCAATTTAGTGACATGAAACAAAAAAAAATTTATATGAAAAATATGCAGCAGATTTTCAGCAAATATGTAACAGAATTTTTTAAACAAACAAGCCGATTTTTATTTAAAGTAGAATTATTTAAAGAAAAACATGCAGCAGATTTTATACTTAACGCTTATAGGAGTAGAAAAATAAATTCAGCAATTATGAATTGAGTATTTCCCTGAATATATTTGTCAATTTTCCTCCAGTATGGGAACTCCACTCCTTAATAGACAAATCAACAACATCCTGAAAACACAGAGCATGAAAACTAGGAACAAAAATCAAGTAGATATAGAGCATAAAAAAAGAAGCAAAGCATCATTTTATATAGTACAAAATAGTAAAAAAATGAAAAATAAAAGTGTATGGGACGACTCCCATGAAGCAATGATTTTAAATTCTTCAGTTAGACTTAATTTAATTACAATGTTTTATTGAAAACAAAAGAAAAACCATGGGTTGGATCCCATGCAGCGCTAGGTTTAAAATACCCAACCAGACTCACCTAACAACTAACTGTAGTCACTATCTGGATGTGGTTTCCTTAAAAGGAACCACCACATATGTTTGGCCCATTTGTTTTTAAAAAAAAGTTTAATTATGTGGGCATAAAAACATAAGCAGACTAAAACCAATTTCTCATTAGCTGCATTAATCCCTAAACAACACCCATTAGCTATAGTGGGTATAGTGCTGTCCACTTCCTGAATAAGTTCAGATATTTCATGATTTGAATACACATGAAGGGACAATATAGATCTAGTTGCTTCAAAGAGTGTATCATTGACCTCAGAGCTATCTCTCTTAACCTCAACACTTACAGGTTCAAATTCAAGGGTGAAATTGGGTAAATACTGAAAAGCAGGTTCAAGAAGAGATTCAATAGAGTGCTGAACAGAATCATGTACAATGGAACTCAACTCTAATTCTCCCTCTAGACTAATATCTATATAATGAAAAGGCTCAACCCCTTCGCAGTTGAATATAAAAGTAACAAATAAGGAAGACAATTTATTTGAACAACAACAAATTCAGGTTTAATAATGTTATAAATCTCTTCCAAAAGTTCTTCATTAGTGATTGAACATTCAAGATCTATTGCTTCAAACAAATTAGTTCTTCCTAACTCAAGTATGTGCTCAACATCTTTTTCATATTCAAATTCAAAAGTCTCACTTTTCAAAACCATGTCATTTGAGTGTTGCAATTCAATTTCAGGTGAAGAGTTGTACAATTCAGTTTCAATAAATTTAGTTTCCAAAATTTTCAAATTAAGAAAATTCTCCTCAATTTGGTTAACACTATTTTTTATTTCATTGAACAAAGTTTTAGAAAAGTCATTACTATGAGAATAGGAAAATGAGAACTCATCAGTTAGTCTTTCTTCAAATATCATTCCCTTATCTTCATTATCCATCAACATTTCAGAGATTATTGGGTTTGGAGTTTCAAAACATGGAAGAGAAGTGTTCAATTTAGGTTCAAAAATTTGAGATTCTGTGTTTTCCAGTTTAATGTTCCCATCAAGATTATACCCAATATCAAATTCAGACTCAATGTTCAGAATATCAGAAATTTTGGATGAAGAGTTTTTAACATTCAAATTTTCATTTTCAAGAATCTATTCTACCCGAATGACTTTATTCTCAAAGCTTCTAAAATAATGATTTTTCTCAAATGTTGGAATTATGAAGAGAACTGGACATTCATTTTCATTTTGTTTCAATTCATCTTCAAAATTGTCCAACTCAACAGCATTAAAGTTCATTCTAGGGTCTTCACCATTGTGTTCTTTGTTTAATGAGTTGGTTATTTCTAGATTTGGTTCAATAGATTCAGATTCTTCAATGTAAATGGTTTTTTGCCCAATTTCACTATCACTTTCTTCTTCCACATGATTTTCTAATCTTTTTTAAAAAAATATTTTTCATTTTCTCCAAATTATTCTTGTTATTTAACCTTTTTTTGTAATTCCAAAAGCATGTTTTCTAATCTTTTTATTCTTTTATCTCTCTATTGAGAATCTCTAAGTGGAATTTTATGGGTTTTAGTTAACCAGTAGTTAATTAGTTCCACCCTGTCGTCCAATCTAGAATCAATTAGGTCAATTTTAACTAGGGTGTAAAGACTTGGTTCAATGTTTCCATTTTATTCAATTAAAGAAGTCTGTTGTGGCTGGTTATAAACACACTGCCAGGCAGTATGTCCATAATCTCTACAACAAACTCAGTAAGGTCCTGGTTGTTTCAATTTCTGATGTTGTACCATTTCCTTTAAACTAAAAAAATGAGTTTAAGCACACAAGGTTGCACAGTTGAGCAGATTTTGTTTTTCAAAACAACGAAAGGAGAAGATATTGTTCAAAGCAGTTTTTTTAAATCAGTTTTTTAAATTATTTTTTAATGTTTTTTATTGTTTTTTTATTTTTCAAACCCTAGACTCTCAGTGTGTGCCTTCTCAGGAAACAGTGCCAATTTTTTTATATAGGACGGAGGTCATCACGATCCTCAAAATACTATTTATTAACCAACACTAGCATAGTGGTGCAGGGTCGAACCCAAGGGAAGGAAGGTGAGTTTTCTAAGGTTTTATTCAAATGTAACTCCACTATTGTCAGCAGTGAAAGGAGATAACATCTTTTTTACTTTTCAATTTTTTTATTTTTTATTTCTTTTTAATAAATCAGAATGAAACAAGTTTGTAAATTCCCTATTACCTATTCTGGAAATGATACAGCAAAAAAAAAACAGTGTAAACAAAAAATAACCATAGAAGGAAACAGGAGTGCTGAGGGTAGATCAAAAAGTATTCTTGAGAGATGTGAACCTTATTGGCATAAATGAATGATCCTCATTTGATTAAATTCACACCTTGAAAATTAGTGGTTAATTATTCTTTTCCAGAAGAAATAACTCTTTGTAATAATGTTCTCGAAGTTCGCCACATCAAAAACCACATACAACAAATTGATAAAAGGTTATCATCAGAAAAATATATCATCGAGAATCTGATGATTTCTAATTTTAATTTTTGATGAACTGTCTCAATGATCAATCTCACTAAAAGATCATCGATTTAGAATTAAGTTATTAATGTTGTCAATTCAATTTTAAGTTCAATAACTAGTTTCAATCTCACCAAAAGAATCAGATTATCATTGAATAATTTAATTAAAGGAGACAAAAGACTTAACCAATAAAACTCAGGTTCTCAAGTAAAGGAAATTAAACTAATATCATTGTCAATATATCAGAAGAAAGTAAAATGTAAAACATATTAAAAAAATATAAATAAATAAATCCTCCATCTGAAGATGAGGATCGTGTATTGTTGCTTCACTCCTGAAACTCTAATTACTAGTATCGATCTTGGAGTCTCCTGGGAGTTTTCGCTCTCGAATTGTGTGTCGTGGAATGAATGAGAGTCCCTGTTCTCATTGAATGTGATCATGGAATGATGAATAAATATCCTTCAAATTCATCTTCTTGCTCTGTTTTATATCCTCCATCATCTGCAGCTTGTCACCGACCAATTCAACCGACTTCAAAAAGTCCCTCAATTGTGCACTGCACACGTGCGTTCTTTCACAACAGGCATGTCGCACTAGTTTTCCCTTCGTAACTAATTCCTGGTAAGTTGGTTATATGAATATGGATGTATACCCGTCTCTTGAATGCACTTGAAAAGTTAGAACATAAAAATAAAACAATTAAAACACAAATAAAGTTAATTATGATTTTAAAGTTATTTTCTAATTTACTATTAAAGTATTTAAAGTAAATAAATAAATATCTTAGAAGATGGTAATTTTTAAATATTATAATTATTAATGTATTATAAAGTATTTGATAATGTTATTAAGTTATTATTAATAATTAAGTAATTATAAAGTAAAACTTAATTAGATTACATAAATTATATTAATATTAATTACTTTATTAATTTCATTATTCTGTTAGAAATAAAATTAAGTATTAATATATTTATATTAATTACTATTTAACTTAATTTATAAATTATTATTGTTTATATTTTAATTCATTAAATTTTTATTATCTTGTCTTATACTTTATTTTATAACTAATCTATTTATAAATTTTATAATATTTATATATTATAATAATTATTTATTACTTAAATTTAAATTTAATATAATTTAATAACTATAAGTTTATATTAATTCATTATTTATTTTGTGTTTAATAAATATTTTTTCCCCAGGTATTCTGTTTGGCGCCGAAATAGGGACAACTCAAGGGTCATCCACAAGCAGGTCCGGTAGAAGCCTAGCTTCACAATGGCGGTGCCTCTACTCCCTCTCAACTCGGCCTCAACAAAGCGAAGCCCTCCTCCAAACATTCAATCACAACGTAGTAGGACTCCATTCTTGATCCTTCCCCTCCTCAACCAATTCAAACAGGTCTAACATATCTTAATAGTGAAACCCTCATTGGCAACTTCAGATGAATATTTGATTGATGGTCTTCAACAGAAGTGATTCAGCTCATTAGCGGTGGCATGTTCCAAATCTTCACAACTCCATCAGCGGTGGCCATCAGGTTCGAATTCATATCTCAGTAGTTATTCTATGCAACAACATATTTAGTTCAGTTTTCACCTTCAACACTAATTCTGGGAAATCTTTAGCTCGATTAAACGTCGGGTTTTCCTCAGAGCAGCAGCGCAGGCCCGCAAATTTCTCTTGATGAAAGCACAACTCCAAGAGGTGAGGATAAAATATGAAAATATTGAAGAGTAGATGGAAGTATAGAAAATATGATTTTATTTTGGTTTTAATTGATCTATTTTTGAGAAATAGGTAGGTCGTAGCTTGAGCAAGCGGTGGCAGGTAAAGAAGAATATGGTCGCAAGGTCTTTTAGTATGAGACAGAGAAAAACGGTGGCCAGGTTTACGGTGGAACTGTGAAGTTGTTAAGAGGGTTTACGGTGAGGCCGTTTGGAAATGGTGAGATAGTAAAAGTGGTCATGGTGAAAAAAGAAATAGTGGCTGAAACCGGTGGGTGCAGTGGCACAATGGACGAAGAAATGGTCCATCCATGAAAGGAGTTTCACGGTGAGACCGTGACTGAAACTGGTGAGACCGTATTAAGTGTTTACGGTGCCACCGTTAACCTGTATATTAAATAGAGATAAATAAATTTAATTAAAACTTAAATTAAAATATGACAAAAATAATTAATTTAAAATAAACCTTAATTAAAATAACTGAAAATTTAAATACAACATAAACTTTAATATAATTATAAAACCAATTAAACTTTAGTTAAATTATTAATAACTTTTATTCATAAAACATAAATTATTAATATACTAAAAATAAAATTAAAAAGAAACTAACTTATTAAAAGTAAATATAAAATTTAAACATTTAAATTACAATGTTAAGTTATTGCTGCTAAAACAAACTAAATTAATTAAATTTGACAATTAATTATCATCTTTTTTAATAACTGAGTTGGATTAAGACTTAAAATTATAGAGCTTTAATATATTTAGTTTGTTTCAAAACATAAATTAGTAATTAATTAATTATCAAAAGAAATATCATAATTACGTTATACTAATTAATTTTTTTAATACATGAAATGTTAGATTAAGACTACATTTAGTTATGTGCAAAAGTAGACCTAATTAATTAATGTTAAATTATCAATTAAGTAGACAAAAACACCAATAATAAATTAAGAACTTTTTTACTATTAAATAAAGTAAAAAATAAATTAACTAATTTAAAGCATAAAACACACGATTAATTATAAAAATGGATGAATTCATAAATTTATTTATAGAAATAAAGAAGTGTTAATATACAGTATAATGTACAAAAAGAACCAATTAAAACATTAAAAATTATTTAAAAAGATGTGGAAAACATGTGCTTTTAAGGCCACATCAATAATATTATTAGAGAATTATTAATAATCAGGTGTTTAAATGTTATAATATATCAAATATGATATTATAATTAGTTATATGTATTGGTTATTGACCTAAACTATCGTTGAAGTCGGTCAAAGTTTAAAATTTATATTCCTACTAACTACTGTATATGTGGCAAGCAAGGTCGAACCCACATGGAAGGATAATTTGGCCACTAATTACTAAAAAAACATGGCAAGCTCCACTGTTGTCAGCAGCGGAGTGGTTTTTCTATTTCTTATATCTTTTAATATATTTTTTTATGTTTTTTTATAAACTGTAATGTAAAACTACACAACTATTGTAAATTTGTGCTACCTACACTAAAATAGAGTATAGCTAAAATAAAGATGCAACGAAGAAAATAAGATGCTGATAAAAGACAAAAGAGATGAGTGCTCGGGGATTGCTCTAGTCTACTGGTTTAAATCTTTTTTCCTATTCATGTAAATGTACTTCTTCGTGCCACTGAATAAAGGTGAAATAGATCCCTCGCCAAGAGTTAAGCCATATAAATTGCACAACTTAGAGTTCTCCACTCCAAGAGTACAACTCTAGAAAGATTTTTTTAAAAGACAACAGTTCAAACTCGCCGTCAGAACTGAAGTTTTCTTTATAGACTGAATATTTAAAAGATGAATCTATAATCAAACTCTCCAAATGATTACAGGGTTTTGAAAATTTATTTCTTGTGGTACGAAACATAGATGTGCAATTAGAATTGATCTCTCCGATCAATTCTATTCCCAAAAGAAATGTTAATGACAAGGATGAAATTGATTAACAGTAGAACTAGAACTCTCCCCGAACTAGAAATTTAGCTAACCAAAATATTTTTTCATTATCACTATATCAGAAACTAAAGTCATTCAAATAAATAGAAAGAGATTAAAATAGAACAGAGGAAGAGAAATCCCTCTTCTCGCATCAAATGCTGCTCCTGGACCCCTGCTCTGCTCTGGGACTCGTGTGTTCGTCGAGTGAGTGTCTCCCCGTGTATGAACGAATCCCCATGAATGAATGAATGTCTCAAATGAGTCCCTCAAATTCTGATGCTTTCACTGGTTAATATATCAATTGTCAACTACTGCATGTCATCATCCGTCTTCCACCGACTTCCAAAAGTCTTTCACCCTCTTACTGCAAAAGGTCCATTTTTTCACGACCGACACGTCGTGTGAGTTTTTCCCACGTAATTAACTTTCATTAAGTTAGTTTCATGAACATATACATTTTTTTGACTTTGGAATGAACCTACAAAGTAATAAAAGAAAAATAAATAAAATGAATATAAAGAAAGAAAAATGGTTAATTTTAAAGTTAAGTGTTATTTTAACTCGTTAATAGTTAACTAAAGTAAATTGATAATTTATTTACTTTTATAATATTTATACAATTATCAACTAAAAATTTCTATGGGATGAACATTATTAGATTAAAAAGTTATTAACTTAATTAGGATGATAAATACTATGTTATTAATTTTATCCATTTATAAACTAAGTTATCAAAAATTCATAAAATAAATAAATAGTTAATTTAATATTTAAGATTTTATTATTAATTTAATTATTAATTTTAATGAAGTCAAACTGTTAGATTAATTAATTATTTAGTTAATTTTAATTAAGTAATTAAAATTAATACTTACATTTTAGGTATTTTTAAATTAATAAGTATGTTTTATAATTATTTATTATTATTATTATTTATATAATTTGTACTATAATGAATAAATTAATTTATTATTATCATTAATAATTAATTTATTTTAATATTTTAATTTATAATTAATATATTTTATTAATTCTGTAATTATTTTTAATTTATAACTTTTATAAATTAATTTATATTAATTTGACTTAGTTAAAGTTACTTTAATGTAAAGTTAACTTTAACTTTCTTTTGTGTTTTTTTACTTTACTTTTATCATTATCTTTATTGTTTATTATTTTTTTCTATCATCTTCTTCCTCCTCTGAAACCGGCGGACAGGAGGTCTTCTTCCTCAATCCTTTGAACCCGGTGGCATCCCCCTTTTCACGCCATGCAGAAGCGCTGACAAACTCCACTCCAGTGCAACGCAGATCTCCTCTTTTCAAAGAGTGGCGCGGTGGTTCATCCTCCCCATGGCGGACAGCAGCGATGGCAGGGTTTCCTCAGCTTCACCTCCTAAAACACCTGACGCGATCGGGTACCATCTTCACCTCCCTCGGCCTCAAACTCCTTCGGTGACAGCGCGACATGACACCCCAACACATCTGGGTTCCGTCAGGGCGGGAAAAAAAACTCCCTTCTTGGTGCGACAACTCCAGCAACAGCCTCCCCTATTTTAGTGGCATCCAGCAATAGTAGCGGTTAGTGGTAACAGTGGGGAACAATTGGGTTACGGTGAGGTTGGAGGTATTATCTATCAGTGAGACAAAGGGAAGGTGAGAATGGGTGAGGTATTCACAGATAGAGAGAAAAGGGCTACTGATAGGGATTGGGAAAAATTGGTAAAAGCAGCTGTAACGGTGATGAAAAGGATGAAAAACCTATCGGTGAGGAGGTAACAGTAGGTGATATATCAGTGAGGTTGGGTATCAATGAGGTTGGGGTATCGGTGGTAAAAATCTCACCGATGGAAATAAAAAATAAAGGGAGGTCACTGGTATGCAGATATAATGGCGAGGTTTGTGATTGGGGTATCAGTGAGAAATACATCACCGATAGAGGAAAATAATAGGTTCACTATTAAAAAAAATAAAAATAGAGGGTCAATGATGGGAAAATAAGTGAAGACTATAGGTAGGCTGCATGATGTAAGTTCACTGGTAGAATAAATAAAAGGTTACTGTTATGAAATTAAAGAGTCACTGTTACAAATAAATTAGAAGCTATAGTTAGAATGCTAACAGTGAGGTGCTGCAGGGATTGTCTAACAGTGAGAGAGCTACTGACAGAGGGAAATAAAAGGAGATGCAGCACAACAGTGAGGTGCAGGGCATGTAGTCTAATGGTAAGGTAGTTACTGATAGAGTTAAATAATAAAAGAATGGTCACCGTTATAGATAAAAATTGAAAGGCTACCGATACAATGCATTAAGGGTCACCGGTAGACAGAGAAGTTGCAGTGAGGTGCGGGGGTCACCGGTAGAATACTAATGGTGACCCTTTTATTTAAATAAAACAAATTAAACTTAAAAAGTTAAAACTTAAGTTATTTAAAACAAGGATTAAAAATAATTAATTAAAAAGAAAAATAAATGCCGTTAATTTAGAACTAGATTTTAATTAAACTTTAAAAACATTAAAATAAATAATTAACATCACTAAAATTATAAACTGAATAATTTTTAAAATAAATTAATTAATGACTTAAATTAAAATAACTAAACATGATAATTACAAAGTAGCTACGAACAATGAAAATTAGCATCGGTGACCCAAATAAATCACCACAAGCTCTTATCTACCTCACCGGTAGACTAAAATCAAAATTTGGTGACTTAATAAATAATCTGCATACTTAAAATAATATAATTAAAGCTTAAAACTATTAATTAATTAATTAATAAACTATTTGCACACAAATAATTAAAGGCGAACCATTTTATTTAATTTAAAAACACAAATTACATAAATGATGAACAGGGAATCTAAAAAAAATTAATTAATTTTATTAACCTATTCTAATGTAACTAAGTTAAAAGATTAATTATTAAAATAAAGTCTAAGTTAATTAAATAAATTAAACTCAATTAAATAATTGTTTAAATAATAATTAACCTATTAAAAATAAATGGAGAAGAACTAATTTAAACTAATTACTCACCGTTATTAAATTAAAATAAAAGACTCACAAGTATTTAATAAATTAAAGGTCTCACCGGTAGAAATTAAAGGCTACTCATAGGACATAAAAATAAGGCTACCGTTACACTTAGAAGAGAGCTACCAGTAGGAATAAAAGAGGTGACAAAGGTTACTGATATAACAAAGTTACCGTTACAACTCAAAACAGTCTACTGATAAGCAAAAAGAAGGCAGGTCACTGTTAGACAATACCGGTAACCTGCCTACTGATAGAGAAAAAGGACCCCTGGTATCGGTAGCTTATCTACCGGTAGTCTGGAAATCAATAACTTAGTTATAAAAACATAAAAATTAAAAGTACACTAATTAGAAAACTCAATAATTAGTAATAATTAAAAATTAAATAAAATAAACAAATATAGGTTAAATAAACAAATTGAAAATTAATTATATTAAAAACAAAGAAGGAATAAATCAACTATTTAAGGGCCCATAATTACATAAAATGTTATAAAAATGAATATTTTGGAAAATTCAATAATAAAAATACAAAAGTTCATTTATTAGATAAAAAGTGTAAAAATAATTAAATAAATCATTAAAAACTAATAAAAAAGATGTGGAAAACTGTGTAAAAATAAGGCCACATCAGTTATATACTTATAATAATTAGAAATCTATTATACAGGTGTGTAGAGAACTTATGAATCAAGTCATACATATGCTATGTGTTCTTCTTCACAATGAAGTTTTGTTGAGATAAGTTTTATTTTATACACCAATATATGTTTACTAAGTGTATATAAACCCATTAAACAAGTCATATTTTATATCATTTTTAATTCATTCTATTTTATGTTACAATTGAAAATATTTTGTCTGATATTTTTTATTTGAATTTCACTAATGTTGTATGGACTTATTGTCTTAAATAGTCATCATTCAGACATATAATATTTTATGAAACTATATTCTTATATGAGGTGTATCTACATCCCCTTATATATTTTGTATCATGAATATCTATATTATCAAAGAATCTTATTTTTTAGTCAATGTTATTTATTTCATGTTGTAATGACCTCGACTCCAGTAACTTAAGTTCGATGTCTACTTTATTACATTGGAATAAGATATAAAGTATCTAAACCCAATTTACCAATCAGTTTAGTAGTCTGAAAGAACATGATTGATACATTATAACCATTTTACATTCATAATAATTATAAAACACAACAAAATATAACATTCTGTATCCTCGAAACACATTCAATGATATTTTTACATATCCATGGGAAAGATAAAAAATGAAGTCATGGTCAAACTATTTTTAATGAATTTATATAATGGAGTATATCATAAGAAAATACATTATAATAAATATGGAAATAAAAATAACAAAAAAACCTTAACACTTAATCAATAAAGTGAAAATGAAATGCATCCATGGATAAATCATTTATGTAATCTGACATGTAATAGTAAAAATTTAATTCTCAGTTAATGAAACAAATAATATTATATGTCATAATCTTAAAAATATTGATATATTTACATTCATTCACTAAAATAGTTCAAAACAATGGAAAATGACACATTTAATTTATCCAATTTATTTAACTCATGATTCCTATTGATTGATCAAGGTGATCTATAATTGAGATCCCGACACATCATGAATTGTCCAAAGTATTACACCTATATTGAATGATAAAATTAATTATGGAATAGTAATCCACATCAAAAGGTTTCCATATTGAGTAAAGAATACTGATAAACCATAATTACCAAATCAATCAAATAAATCCGAAGGTAAAACAACATATATATAAATTTTATACAATTTGGGAAATAATATTATCCCTGGTATAATGAAAATCAATATTTAATATAAGTGTAATATCCAATGGAAAATGATCTAAGATTTATGACTCTTTCATGTGAAATTAAACCATCCTAAAAAATGAATAATGTCATTCAATTCATCAGGATTATATGTTGTTTGGTAAAATCACATCTCTGGTAAAATGGAAGTGAACATTTAAAAAAATATTTCATTTAATTGTTTTCTTTTGAAGATTATTAAAATCCTAAAGGAGAATAGAAATAGTTTATAATAGATATAATGGTGGGAAGATCATTTATATCTATATACATTAGAAAAAAATCACAATTTATTATTGTAAAATTAAGTGAAAAATTAATTTTAATAAAAAAATTTAAATTTTACATCAAAACATTTTAAAAATGACGTACAAGAGAAAATTTACATAATAAATCATTTAATTAAATAAATGGAATTTTGTAAAACAATTTTAAAATACTTGGAAAATGAATAAAAATTTACTTAATAATAAAGTAAAATATTATGATATTATCCACTAAATATTTAATTTCACAATTGATCTTCCAAATAAAAGAATTTATTGAAGAAAACATGAAATATCATTAAATTTAAAAAGGATAAGAATATAAGAGAAAACCAATAAAATAAGATTTTACAATAAACTCATGCCTCTTTGGTAACATTCATATTTGAACCCCGTGAAAGTGTAAACTAGAATAGAAACTATAATAATAAAAATTAAATGTGTATTTATTTTAATTACATAAAATGTTTAGTATATAAATCAAATAACAGTAAATATATTCATAATACTGCATAAATCTAAATGAAGTGGAAATTGAGATGAAATTACTTCCCTTGATTAAATTGTGTAAGTGAGAATTAATAAATAATGATATTAGGTGTATAAAATTATAATAAAATTACAAAAATTTTAAATAAAACCAAAAATAATCAAATTTCATTAAAACAATTATCTTACAATATCAAATATTACGAAGAAGTAGTATAACCCAATGAGAATAAATTGAATAATGACAACCCTTACCACATGGTAACTTTAATATCAAATACACATGGATAGAATATTTTTATTTTTACACTTAAATACCATAAATTTTTAATAATTAAATATATAACATGTAATTGATGAATTTTACACACCAAATATAAGAAATTTGGAGCATAACAATAAAATAATCCTTAATGAACAGTTATTACAAAAATTATCTTACCTCACACTTCCCTTTAGTTTAATGTAATTTATCCTCATATATAATGTTTTTAGAAAAGAGATTATTTTATAAAATAATCTTATTCATATTTATAATATATTAAATGACTTTATTGTAATATCTTATCACCTTTTAATTAATTAATTTTATTATTACTCTTGTATTAGGTGTTAAATTATTCATTTTTGTATTCATGTTTTGTCGTGGATGTTCTGGTTCAAGTAAATAAGAAATTTTTCCAATATTTAATTATTTATATTAGTTTTATAAATATAATATTTATTCATTAAAAAAATTCATTTTAATTATTCAATGGTGGACATGGAAAAAGAATCGCATCACATCATAAATATTGTAAGTTTCATGTATACAAGATCATTGATATAATTTTTAAATAGATAAAAGGTTTTAAAAGTGGATGATATATTAATTTTCAAGAATAAATATTATGTAATAAAGATCATCTATATGATTCATATCGATCATTATATATATCCATTAGTGGTTTTGATTGAAATTTAATTACATCAGTTTGCATGGTGAGAATCTACATTATACCCAAATGATGATTTTGTTTCCCATTTTATGTATTAAGATATTAATGTTGGTCTTTAAATTAATTTAATAAAACATTATTATATAGTAGATACTTCTTATTATATTATATGATGTCTTAATAAAATTTTAAAATGTTTGTAGAAGAAAAAGATAGAAACCCCACTATAACAAATAGGGATTTTAATAGGTTTAAAAACTACCTTTAACAACACTAGAAAAGCGTTGTTAATCACGATGAAGATAAGGTGGGGCGGGTCCCCTTTAACAGCACTAAAAAATCACTGATAAAGGGTTCCCTTTATCGAAGATAAAAAAAAGAGCTGATAAAGGCCCTTCTTTATCAGTGTGTTGTTTGCGCAGATAAAGGGGTCCTTTATTAGCGCTTTTTTGAGTGCTGATAAAAGCCCCCTTTATCAGCACTATTTTGAGCACTGATAAAGGAAACATTTATAATCTTGATTTTGACCATTGAAAAATAAGTGCCTTATCATCAATATTTGAAGTGATGATAAAGGGGACCTTTATCAATGCTCAATTAGTGCTAATAAAGGCAATGTTTCTAGAGAAAACCCAGAACCTGCACAAAACCAACACACCTGAGACAACACCTACACACACAACACCAAACAAAACCTGTACACAAAATAGCTACCCAAAACAACACTTATACATAAACAAAGCATATATAAACAAAACATCATGCACAAGAGTTCCAAAAACAATGCTTTATACATTTACTTGAAATCATGAATACAAAGAAACACACTATTATATACATTTCAAACAATGTTTTATATGGTTACAATTACATTTATCTAACAAACAGTTAAAAAGATTAATGGTTCATCCATTTTGCATCTATGATCCCCTCTCAAAAATTGTCGTCTATGGTATTAGTTGCCAAACATAGCTTTCGAAAAAAAGAAAAAATTCCATCTATATAAGAAAACAAATATTATTTTAGTAATATAATAATGAAATAAATTAAACATCAATATGCATGGACACATTAATAAAATGGACATTTTTAATAAACAAGACATATTTGGGTTGGTAGGGGGCCATAAGACTAGATGATACTTGATACCTGACCTTGATATGGGTAGGTATGTGGCCATGATAAGATACTAGAGTAATGAAAAGGGAAAAAGTCTACAAGTAAAAAAATTAATTATTTGTTGAGATTTCGTAGTGTGTGGACATTCCCAGTTTCTCTTCTCAGTCCTCTTAGAGGAAGGAACGTCAAAAGGTACCATGAGGATCCAATGTTGGTGCTGATGGAGGCACAAATGATGTTTTCATTGGAACAGAAATAACCACATACAAGAGCTCCATTTGACATGGACATCCCTGATCATCATCCTCTCAATCACTCTTTCAAACAACTTTCACCACTATATCCCTGGGAAAGTAAACTGGATAGGTGGGTGGTGACCAAATTTTACAAACCTCTTGAAATATCCAAGAGAAAAGGTCTAAAGGCTTCTCACCCCATGACGATGGTGACCTCCAAGCCGGTCTCTCCCCCTCCAAGGGGGAGGGGGACCTTTATCATCACCTAAGAGAGTGATGGCCTTTTTCTCCCCATTCTCTAATCCCAAGCTCATTTTTCCTTTCCTGCAGATCTTTTTTTCCATAAGGTTCTCGATCTCCATGCAGGGAGCCCTAGTTTGCCTTTATAGATCACAGAATTCAAAGATGCCTCAACGCTCTACAATCAAACCTTTGTATAGTGAATTTTCCAGAGAGAATACCATCTATGGACTCCATTTATTGTTTAATTTTTTTATTCTTGGGATCAAAAAGGGAGGGAGATGGTGGGTCTTCTTGATAAAAAATGCATTTATATGCATTTCGCGTTGGAGGACGATGTAATCAAAGCTTGGTCTAGTGTGACCCATAGCTGCAACAGGTACCACTTCTTCCTCCAAATATGGTCTTATGACTTCCTTATGAAGCGGGAATCCCCTTCGGTGGCGATTTGGGTGATTTTCCCTTATCACACATTCCTTTTAAAAATCCTTCGATCATTAGGATGCTTGGGAACCTTGTAGGGAGGTATTTATCCTATGATCTCCAAACCATTGATATGGGACATCATTTTTATCCACGTGTGGTCATGGAAGTGGATGACTTGAGGAAGCCTCCTTAGTTCATTTTAATTACCATATGATAAGAATACCAGTGTAGACAACAGGCCATGTATGAGTCATGGGATGACTTCTGTTCTGGTTGCAAGCATTTTGGATAGTCGTCGGTGAAATGTAGATGTGGGTCTAGACACCATATTTCTATTAAGGTGAATATTGTCCAACGTGAGGTTTTTTTCTTCAAATCCCCTCGATGGTCTATTGTAGTGGCCAATATTTAGAGGGGGGATTTTATACTGTTGATAAATCTCACTTCTAGGGTACCAGGAGTATAGGTTTGCAGGAGGTGGAAAGGGGGGTGTCCAAGAAAGGAGTGGGCATCCCAAAGCCAGCTTTGGACTCTCAAATAAGGAGGTCCACATGGATGCTATAGATTGAAATCTTAATTCAGTTGTGGAACGTATTATCTATCCTGTTTCTAATCCTCCATGTGAATAAGTCACGATTCCAAATCCAGCTTTGGAATCTCAGATAAGGAGGTCCACATGGACGCTATAATGATGTTGCACAGTGATGAGGCTGATCCTCCAGGGAACGAATGGTAGGAGGTGTCCTTACTTACTGATGCGGTGCCTCTACATAACAAAGGGAGGATTTAAGGAGGGTAGTGTGGCCGAACCTCCTGGAATGTAGGAGGTGAACTAATTATCTACATCAGTATCTTAACCTAAAAAAGGGAGTCAGGATGAGGGGATTTTCATGGGACCCTTGGACCCAAACATTTTCTATTCAAAACCCCCATCCAATATAAAGGATTCGTGTATGGGGAAGAACGAGTAGATCCCTAGTGACATGGGAAACTGTTTTGGGCTGAGGCCCCCCGGAAGGCCCATGGGTTGAGTTGAGGAACCATTTTGATAGTCTACCTATTCAAGATCAAGATGTGTCTCATGAGGAAGAGTATTCAGGTAATGAAAATTATAGACTACTCTTAGTGTATAGTTGGGACTATTTTGAAGGGAAAGGTCCAAACATCCCTAAAAGGAATATGTGACTAAAAGGGAAGCTTGACCCTGAGAAATGCATTGTCATCCATGGGAAAAAAACCCAAGGGATGTAATGACTATTCTTTCTTAAACAATCCAATGGAAACCTGGTCAGCCAAGAAAGGTAGGAGCCAGGAAAGAAGATACCTGAATATGGGGAAAGTGGTGATCCATCCAAAGATCCAAATGTGATAGAAGAAGTGGTAGAGGAGTTCATGAAACTCATATTCCACTCCAAGGAAGAAATGATGGAAAAATTCCTTTAACCCAACCTCTCAAATGAAGAGATTGTAAGAATTTATCATTATCTATGAAAGGGGTGTGTAATGGTCTTGGCCTTTGACAGAATGAATCACCGCACTATTTTCACAGAGAAGTGATTTGACTTTAATGGGTTGTTGTTCCTAGAATATTCCTTTAGGATAGATCACACTCCCAAATCCTTCTAGCTATATTTCCACTTGACACAACACTCTCCAACTGCTATAGTAAATCTATTTCTCCCTTAGTTGTCCCAATATTAGAATACAATGGGAAACACCACCATAATTAGAGCAGATCCCCCACCGACTGGAAATTATTTCTTGGGAACCCCATACATTGTTACCAAATATATTGGAACCCTCGTTGTTGATGGTGTTGGATCTAAGTTCCTCGTTTGCCTCTAATACATCTATTGATCTGTGGGTCTTCTAGAAGATATTTTTTTTCTGGAATCCATCTTTTTTATGATGCTAGAGCCCCTGTTTAGGGGAGGATGGGGAATTTCATCTGAATGCGCTGAACTATCTCCCAAAGTGGTATGATTTAGACCACTCTTCAGTCAATCCAAGTTAATAAAATCATTTCACCATAGAAATTTATTGAACTGGTAACTTGGAATGTTGTGAGTATTAAGTAACTCATATCCACCAATGTGGGCCTCCATCCAACCCCACCATAGTTGGAAGGGGAAGAATTTACTCATTATACTTATTACCGAAAATCATCGCACCGTAGATCATTGAAATGTCCCATATACTGATGTTGAACTCACTATACATAAAATGAAATGTGTTCATGTATTTACTCAATAATCTAAAAATTACTACCATCAGAATTTTGCTTCTATAAGTAAAGGTTTGGTAAGCCTAAATTGAATCATAAAATCCTGTCTTTTTCATCTCAACCACAAACACTGTGGCAGTACACTGAACAAGGAAGGGACAACCCCGATTCATCCCAAATCTTCCACCTGAACAAATAACCCATCCAAATAACATCCCAAACCTCTAATTTGATATATAATTTTACATTTTTAATCCTTAAAAATGGGTTTTAAGCTCGAAATCATGATAGAACCCTTTAAAATCAATCCACATAGGCTTCCAAAATAAGTGAATGACTTTTTCGAACTCATGTGATCACATGACCATAATAGGATCACATGATCTTATGAACCTGAGTGATTTATACTATTACACGACCCATGAAGCTTTATGTGATCGTGTAGATAAGACAAGAATACATGAATCATATTTCAAGGGAATTAATTTGATTATGCATTTTGTTTATGTGATTTTATCATGTGATGAGATCACTCGATCGATTCACATGAAGCATTCATACAAATGAGCTTATGTTACATGATCACATGGAGTGGCTTATGTGAATTAGAGAAAGAACCTAAGAGTTCTCATAGAGCTATGAAATATTGAGTCATTAGTGAAATAGATTTCCCATTACTCTCCTATCTATAAGAAATTTCACAGAATACCTAGAGTATCTTAGAATACGAAACAAAATATTGAAGGCCCAAAGAATCAGTTTGGTATTCAATTACTTATAACAAAGTCCTTTTTTATTCTTCTAGAATTTGTATGTGTGGTGTTTATGAATCTCGTCATTGATTTGACACAGGTTCTATATGAGGTACGTAGGAACCCAGATTTTGATGGGCATGCATATGTATATATGATGTGGGTTTATTTGAGAAATTTTTGATGTTGAAGATCTATGGACAATGATATTACTATGAAAACATCAATATTACCTATTTGATTGAGCAGACACAACATCGTTTCTCTTTTTACAAAGGCATGTCACATAGATAGAAATATTCTAAAATAAACTAACCCTACAAGGAATAATGAAAATCAAATCAATGTTTCATTATATAATTTTTCGTTAAAATAGACATATTATATCATAACACTACCTTTACATCTTTCTAAACAGTTTATTTGGTCAAAATATCCGCTAATAATAGAATAAATGATTCTTTGTGAACTTTACTACTATTGGTTTACTACCGCTTAACATAGAATTTGATCTGAACATTCGATCTAGAATCCTCATAATGCTGTAATCTGACACCATCTCTATGATATCATTATTCAACATTCACTTTTCTTTCTCTTCCTGCATTCATTTACCTTCTAATGGGTGATGAAAGAGAAGTAAAAGCTAATGCAAAATGATGATATCATAGAGATGGTGTCAAATGAGATCATCATGGGGAGGCCAGATTAGAATTTCATATCAGATTCTATTCTAAGTGGTAGTTAAGCAACAGTAGTGACGCATCCTTAGTTTTGTTATTAAATTTGTGAGTGGTGAATTACCAATATTCTTCCAACACACTTCATCAGTAGAAAAAGCTGCACAAATGACCAAAATATAGAATATAAATAATTTATTCTTTAATATTTTAAGTCTAGTGCTTTTGGACACATGGAAACAAAAATATCTAGTTCATAATTCACTCTCATTAAGTTATGCATTACTAGAAAGAAAATTCATTTCAAAAACCATTTTTCATAACCTAATGAAAGAAAACATAAAAAAGGGTGATCATATATGATCAATAAGTGTAAAAAAATAAGATATCAATGATCATATAAGGATAACATAAGTTGTAGAAATTCACCTTCATTTTATTGTTGTACAATCTTCCAACATTAATGATGCCCATTTGTTTCTAAACACATCTATATCATGTTATGAATATGAGTTTTTGAAATAGTCATGGTAGATCTGAAAAAATTTAAATACACAAAGTATTAATAAATATTTTAAATTAACATGAAATTATTTTTAAAAATACCTCTTAAGGGATGCTAGTTATTTTATGAAATACAATCTCTTTCATAAATTTACAAACAAAATAACCATATTCTTTTCAATTTGTTGGTTTTAGACAATACAGAAACATTGAGAAAAACAAGTAATTAGTTTTGATATGTGATTGGATAGTGACATGTTATTATATATACCAAGTTACTTTTCCAATTGTAGATCATTTTGGAATTCTTATCTCTAGGACCTGGATTCATTCCATGAAGTAGACGATATTGATACACTGCTCTATCATAACAGAATCATCATTAAAATATAATATAAATTATATAACAAGATATTTATTTTTAAAATGTTGGATCTAGTATATTACAAATTAACAAAGACTGTCATGTGTGGCTGGTTTGTTTCATATCCATGCATTGAGTCTAGAAAATAAATCTTTGAAGTATCCACATTGACTACAATTTGCATCCAATGATTCCTAAAAGCAAAAAAATGAACAAGTAATGAAATAAACGAAAATATAGTTAATTAAAATGTAGTGTTTTACCCCTACATAGTTGGTATAAAAAATAATCTGTATTCCAGAATTTTGTTTTCAAATGATTTTATCATGGATGAATTTATTGCAGCCTCTTTATTCGAATCTATTTTTTCGTTTGTAGAGGTGATGCGAAGACTAACGAGACAAAATTTTTGTTCAAAGGTAAATACCTTTAATTGTTTTTCATATATATGTATGTAAAAAAATGAAATATATTTAGTCATAATTATCATAGTATATCAGGTTTTTTAAAATTAAATCATGAAACATACCTCATGTATACAATTATAACTGAGGCGCCTAGCCATTCATACTTGAGGATTTCATTTACATTTTCAGTACTAATGAAATCTGATTTTTCTTCTCCATACATATTTTATTCAAAATCAAATGTGTGAGTATTTCCATCTATCTACTTTTTATCCACATGATCTTACACTGATATTAACTGTGGATATAGAATGGGCGGGTTGATGGTTCTCTCAGTAGACCATTTCAATTAGTTGGTTGATTCTTGAGATAGTTTGGAGATGATATTTCGTTTTACTCTCTTCTCTTTGTCATTTTGTAATAACATTCATCGATTCAGACATTTTTTCATGAAATATTAATGGTTCATCTTGAAAAATAATTTGAAATGGATACCTCCTTGTCCACTTGTTATTTTTATGAATTGAGGGACATGCGATGAATGGTCCAACAACTAGTTCAACTATATGGATTTCATCATAGTCATTTGGAACAGATATCTCAGCACTTAGATCCTTATCTACATTAATCAACACTATGACAAGATCTATTGGAATTTGTATATTGTGTCGCATGTCGTTCTGCATATTGAACACCATATCCCTCGATACAAGGTGACATGTAGGAGTTGATAGATATAAATCACAATCATTTTCACTCGGTAGAATATTAGTATAGGAAAGGTATCAGTGTCTATGTGATTAAAATTTCACAGAAATAATTATTTTTACATTGATTACCTCAGCTAAGTCAGGTATTTGAGGGGAATGACTCGCCTCAATACTGGGAGGTGGGGCGAGGTCGTTTCGCATGAGTTGTTGTTGTGTTGTATCTTCCCTTTGCCTCCCCCATCAAATATCTATAATATATATTTGGTATTGTAATTATTATTGAAACATATCTATTGTTTCTCTCATCTTTTTAATTTCATCAGTTTTATCCTCTGCTTGTTTTTCTTTCTGAAAATATGTTTGAGGTGTTACCCCAAAACCCGCACCTCTGAAGCGGCCATACTGTTCTGGCAGATTCAAGGTTGTTGAAAGTATGTCTCCATTTGGTGCAGGTTTTGTTGATTCCTATGACTATGTATGATATAAAATATAGGAATATAAGTAGTCATTATTATGTAATAGTGATTTAAAGGAAATAAAATTTATATTATTTCATACATACACATGTTTCCCACACTTTTTGTGTGTTTCCATATATCTGTATCCCCTATTTATTTACATGAGCCTCCTTTTATAGCACATTGCATGGGATAGAAGTGGATTTCAATTTCGATTCATCAATCTGTATATAAATACAGAAACATGGTTATGGTGTTGTTTTATATCACATAAAATTATGATAGTAGATTTAAAATATGTACCAATTTTTTCTCAAGTGAAGTATACCCCATCCTTGCTTTACGATAGGGGTATGCTAGTTTTGTTTCTCCTTCTTTATTTTCACCACTCAGTCATTGTTTCGTATATTAAAAAAATTATATCAAAGTGATGAATACATGCAATTTCATACAACGTATTACCGGACATAATGTACCTGAAAAGTATTATTTCCATGACAGTCACGCTCCATTGGATATGAAGTGTGCATAAAGAGGAGGTGGGTGTAGCTTGATTTTACCTTCAGCAGATTTAAGATGATATTTCGTTAAAATTTTGTGAAAGCCTCTATGAATCCTTCATGAAACTCAGAATACATATTCCTTGTGAGAGGAATCTACTATAAATTCACTATTCAACGGATGATGGAGAGTAAGTAAATATTTTAGTATTTTATTTTATTTATATAAATTAAAGAAATGATCTCATAATGTTTCTGTAATCACTTCCCATATTAGTGTCTTATGCCCGGTGACAACATGGCACCATGACTATACATCAATCGATATGAATTGTCGAGTTATGATTCCAATGTAGATACTAAAGATGGATTTTTTTGGGGTTAACATGTTAGCCTCGCTTATTCAATCCCACCTCATATTTGATTCCTTTCTCTTTTTCATTAAGGATTTTGGTCAACACTGTCAAAATACGGTGCTCTTGTTTTTTTTCACCGTTAGGGATTCATTTCCTAACATTTCATCAGAATAATCATCATTATGTTTCTATGGAGCTATAGCATCAAAACTATGACCAGAAATAACAGGTTGAGAAACCTGTTGTACCTCAGCACTAGGACCTACAACAAAATGTTGAGAAACCTGTTGTTTCTCTGCATTGGGACCAAGAGCAGTAGCTTAAGAGACCTGTTGTGCCTTGGGATTGGGCGCATCAGTAGGAGAAAAATTCATTATCAGTAGAATTTGTTTAACATTTAATTTAGATTACATAAAAGCATTAACAAATAGATAATAACATAACACAACACAATGTATATTACCATAAACAAATCACATGATTATTGAACTCTTTTTCTAAAGACTGAAGAGATTTTACCCCTCTATCGATAATGTAAAACCCTTTCATTGGGGTCTCATATGACATACAAAAAGTCATGTAGATTGGGACTAATGTGAAATGATTCTGAAGTCCCAATGAATGAGTCATCCTCCATTGACCATTCATCTGAACCTTTATATGTTTTGGTCGATAACAGAACAATTGACTAGTTTGGGTTTGTGGGATCTGTAACATAAAATACATGCACAACATGTGATTCCATTATAAATGGGTTTTCATTCTCCCCTTCCATACTGAAATCAAAATTCACAAACCATAATTCATCTATCTTAATTGCACTCTATTTATCAACCCACTTGTATTGAAAAATCATCACTTGGAATTTTGAATAATCCAACTCCTATATTTGTTTGATGATGCCAAAGTATGACATATTCACATAGATTGGATTTCTGTCCTTAGCACCAGAAACATTCATTGCTTCTGCCATAATTGTAACCCCATTTTTCTGCATGGTACTTTCTTCATCATGTTCATTAGTATATAATGTATAAACATTAACTTCATAAGCATTGTAAGATAATACATACACACTTTCTCTTCTAGCTATCCATCAATGTCATTCTGAAAATGATTCTAGATTTTCAACTAACTTCTTAAAAATACAGTCCCGAAACCATCCTATAATCTTTGGATTATGTGTATATGATATCCATTTTTCAGACCTAGATGGATTAAAATATTTAATAATTTCATTTTGGGTTAGAACATATGGGCCAACATCAAAACTGTTATGAAAAATGTAAAGGTGGGCTGCTCCCAATTTGTAATATTGATTGTGACAACCTCTCGTCCAGAAATTCCTTCACCCTCAAGCCTCCAAATGTGATGGGATTTAGGTTGGATAATGATTTTGACACCAAACAGGTAGTCGTTACACAATTCAATGGTTTCCCCAATAGTATATTGCTCCACAATATAACCCTCTGACCGACTTTAATTTTTGACATTCCCTTTCAAAATATTTTATACTCTTCAATGGAACACATCCATCTATAATGTATATGAACACATAGCATAATCTCTCTCACCAAATGAACCATAAAATGAACCATCATATCAAATAATATTGGCGGGAAAATAATTTCCAATTCACAAAATATGACGACAATTTCCCTTTCCATAGTCAGAAATTTTGTCGGGTCTATAAAGTTTCTGTATATAAATTTGAATAAGAAATAGAGTTTCATTAATTTATAGAGGAAATTATTGGAAAAAATTCGATGTAAAGCTATAGGAATTAGGTCTTGCATAAAAACATGGTAATATAGTGATTTCAGACCCTTTAAATTTAAATCGCTCATTGACATGATGTTCTTGATATTTTATTAATACCCCTTTAGAACCTTTACATGATTCAAGAATTTGAAAAACTGATATCTCTCCTACTTGGAAAGAGTATAAGGAGTATGAGGAAGAAATGTTCATTTTTTACCCTTCATCAGTGCCAACTCTTCTCATATTCCCATCTCAACTATGTCCAATCTAGCCTTAATTCCATCCTTTTTTTCTAGGTTCATTTAGCAATGTGCTAATTACACAATCACACACATTTTTTTCAATATAAATGACATAAAAAAAATTTCCGACATACATAAAATTACAGTGTGGTAATTCAAAAAAATGACCTCTTTTTTCAACTCGTTTTCGTAAGGTTTTTCGAAAATGGTTTACCAAAAGTAGCTTCCACATCTTTTACATTCTCAAACAATTAATCACATGTAAGTGGAGACGGTGAAGTATGTTCTTAGGAAATTACATCGAATGATGTTTTTTAAGACCGGTACTTATTTCATTAGGGTAGAAATCTGCGATTTCCTTGAAACATGTTTCTCGATTAATGTTTCAACCTAATTTTCTGTGTTCCTTGTTCTCAAATGGGACACCCTTGAGATCCCTTAATACTATATCTTGACAAATTTCCATAAGAATTAAATTAATTTATTGTATCATACAACATGGATATCAATGTGAAAACATCATTTTTGTAAGCATCATACAACGTAACACCTGATTCCCACAATAATTTCAATTCCTCAATCAATTGATCTAAATAAACATCAATATCATTACCCAATTGTTTTAGTCATGATATAAGAATACATAAGGTGATTTATTTTCATTTCATTCATAACATATATTATTTGGAAGTGCAAGAAGATCATGGGAGTCCATATGGGGATCTTCGACACTTGGAATCAGGGGAATAATGTTGCAGATTTCTTAGAATCCCAGGCTTCCTCAAGCCAAAATGTTTCCTTCATCCTTAATTTTGGATCATTTCCTTCAGAGGGCATCAAATTTGTTATCAAAGATGCTTTGGGGCTTCAATATTTCTGACCTCCTTGATGTTTGTCCCAATTTTTATGTACTTTTATGTAATAAAAATGATAATGTTCATTCTATAGAGTCTGTCAGGTGATGGAGTTTCCCATCTTCAATTATTGTATCGGTATGCCATGCCAATTGTCTTGCAGTCTCCTCACTTCCATATAGGATCCAAAACCTTGGAAGAACTGGAAGTACCATAAAACATTTTTAATACTGGATTCAACTTTGTTGTATCGAGAAGCACCATATTCTGGGCAATCTTAAAGGGACTAGTGGTCCATGAGAAACAATATACAGTCATTCAGGAAGGTGTGTATTCTTTCAGAGATCATACCCATCGAGCGTGGAACTTGTTTGGAATCATATTTTCGGATTGGGAGCTCATTATCTTCTAGAAGCATGTCAATCAAGATATAAAGTAGTTCTGTAAAACTGGTGTCACTCCACCCGTTGTCTGCTTTCAAATTATACAACTTCAGTATGGATAACAATGCTGTAAATTTAGTGCAACTAGCAAAAAATGGCATCTTTCCCCAACTCCATAAATTCTTAAACTATTTTGGGAAATCATTAAGTAAAACATAAAAAGTCCTTGTCATTTCCTGAATATGATCATCATCATCATTCATATCTGTAATCATATCCTCTAAATGATCATCATCATTGTTCAGGCATGTAATCATATCAGATGATCCATAAAATGAAGTGTTATCCTAGCCACTACCTGTATTTATTTTTCCCCATGTTTATTCCCACATGTATAACTTAAATCTATTCCGGGATAGATAATGTGTTCTTCCAACACCTCTGGACTAATTTGTCTTGAATAACAATAGCATAGACACAGAAAAAGGACTTGAGAAGGTCCATATGCATGATATTTTTCAAAATTAATAAGTTTTTTCAATCCAAATTTATACACTTTTGCCAAAAAATTGGAATTAATCCATTCTTTATTCGTATTCATCCTATTTGATACAGTAATGTTAATATTTAACAAAATAATTACACAAAAGATGTTTAACTAGGGTCATCATTCAACTATAATCAATAGAACTAGCTATGGTAAACAATACCCTTACCTCTCCATGCATTACTCAGGACCAAAGTAGATCACACCCATCTTCCCAACTACCTGATAAAAGTAACTAGCTATGAAAAGGCATTTAAATAGAATGTTTTAGTATCCCACATGTGATCTATATGCATTTTTGTAAAAAGTTTTTTTTGGGTTTCCCTAGAAAAATAATGTCTCTAATCATGAATTGTGGTTCTGAACTAATATATGGTATGATTTTCAATAGCGTTCTTGTGGGTGGAAAGATTTATTACATGTGTTGTTATGGTTATTTTACTAGGGAGACCATAAAGTGTCTCATAGAGTCCTCTAGTGATGTGATTTTCTAAGATTTAGTGGAATTGCACTAGTTACAATGTGGTGGAGCCATTGAAATGGGTAAAGGTTGGATTGATATTAAATAGTGGAAGAACTAAAACATGAAAAAATATCATACAAATCATTTCAACAATAGAAACACCATAAAAAGACACAATCGTTCTCACAATCACAATACCATACAAACCAAACAATTATAATTTCAGATTTTTCAAAGCTCCCCTTATTCAATTCTGTTTGTTAATTCAGGGGTTATAACGGATGTTTTATCATTCTTGGGAATTCATTCATTTGTAAGTATATGTAAATTACTAATTCTTATATTAAAATGTTCAACAAGAACCAACCAACATGCAATTCATTTAGTGTGCAAATAAGGACCACCAACAACCACTATTTTCAATGAGGCATTTAGCCCGTACATTTCACGACATAAACATCAATATCAAACAGTAATAACATTCAAACAATAGGAAATCAATGAGTAAGAAAAGAAAAATCACCATGAATGTGTTGTTCAGCGCACAGCAAAGGTGTGTTCGAGGCATAGGAGAGGCACGCGACAAAGATAATTTCCAATGGAAAAGAAAACATAAAATGAGAACTCACATGTTAAAAAAATTTATCGGTAAATAGGGGGATTTTATTTTCTATCCAAGATATCTGGTTCCTGTTTAATTATGTTTTTCTTATCTACTATTTTCCTAGATGTTCAACTTATGAATGGGGAATTTCTTCTTTTAAGGATAAAAATCATTTTTAATTTACTATAATTTAGGTGTCAAATATTCCACATTAATGGTATTTTCTTCCCAGATCATCGTTGCTATCCTGTTGGGATCATGAATGCCTCTTAGGTTAATGGAATGTCAGGTCCGTTGTTGGTTATGATACCAGTCTGGTCCGTATCATTACATTTCCAATTGTATTTTACCCATGTCCATTTAAATATATTATTTGGGGGGGGGGGGGGGTCAGACAAAAATATATAGAATGAATAAGAGAGGTAAACATTATCATAGGCTCCCTAATACAAGTGATGAATGATTAAACACACACCAGGTGAGGGAGAGCCACCCAATATGAGAGGAGGGGGAGGTTGGCATAGCACCGAGGGATTATAAACTTATGTTTTTTCTGCATTGCTAAGGATATGCCTTTCTCTCATAGATCAAAACTTATTATTGATTATTCCTCACTATTGTGAATATTTTTTAAATGGATACACATAGCCTAATTTACCTAATGGGGAATATACTCCACCAACTCAATATTCTTTCTACCTCCCAAAAAAATGATCACCTTGTTAAAAATCATAATGCATTAGATTAAACTATTTCAATTATTTAACATGAATTGGGGGGGGGGGAGATTTATGATCACCACTTCGAATGGTTTTCATTTGAAAAAATAAAAAACTTGATGTTAAAAAGGGAATAAACAATTATAGAGGTATAGGTTGAAGCTTGGTAACTTTTATCTTTAGGGAAATATAAAAAGGGTGTTGAGATGAACTCTCTACTTTCCAACACATGAACTATATTAGAAACTGAGGAAATGCATACATATACTTTCCCTTTAATAAATTTCTGATGGATTCACTCTTGAGATGAATTCTTTTACACTAGAACAATATCTATTACCATAAACTTTTACATAAAAAACAATACATAGGCAAAGTAAATTGGGTGAGTCAATGTTTTATATCTAGTTACGTCGCCTAATAAAAATGTCACACCATAGAATCATTTTAAAGAATAATGTTATATGTATGGAAAATAATATTCTTAAAATAAATTCTAAACTATCATATATTGGATCTCCCCTATTAGATAGAAAACAAAAAATGTCATTGTTTCCCCTTCAATTCCAAATAAATTAAATTATCCAATGATTGACTACAAAACATCTCCCCTGATATCTCTGGATCCTCATAATCACCAAGAAAAAAGAACCATCCCTAATGAATAGCTACTATAAACCAGATAATAAACAATATAATCCAATTTTCCTTTATATAAAGAATAAAAATAAAAAAAATCTACAAATCTTCTAACCATATCTCAATCTTCTAATTAGGGATATTTCCCTCATAATAAAATAAGAACTAATTCTAAAACTCACAAAATGAATTCTGTTTAAAGTTATCCTACTTAGGGATCACCCTAATAAAGTAAATTGAAGCTTCCTAAATCACCCCACACTACTCAACCACAAGTATAATCCTCTTACCATAAAACTACATATCATAATGCGTGCAACAATACAAAAAACAATGGTAATGGTTTGAAACCATCTACACTAAAGTGGAGGAGGATGATTCAGCGGCCGGAGGAGGAGGACACAACGACAGCGAAGGACGTGGAGAATCAAGGTTGTAGCGAAGGAGGGATCATGATGGAGGAGGAGGATAAGGTAGAAAAGGAGGAGGTGTAGAAGGATGGTCTTCGTAGAAGAGGAGGAGGTAGCGGTGGAAAAAGGGTAGGAGGACGGTCATGGTGGAGGAGGAGGACAAGGCCGCAATGGCGGCGACAACGGTGGAGGAGGAGGAGGAGGAGGGGGGAGGGGAGGAGTCGCAACACAGGGTTTAGCTTCTATAAAGGCTTTAACATGTGTGATGAAGGAGGGGCATGTTACGGTAATTTTATAAAAAACACTAGATCATTTCTCGGTGCTAGTTAAAATCACGGATAAAGGTATGTTTTATCAGTGCTAGTTAAAATCACTGATAAAGGTATGTTTTATCACTTTTTTAGCGCTGATAAAATATACCTATATATAATTTTTATAATATTTTCAATTATATTTATACCTATAACATTAACATATATGTTATAACACCTCATTTAAATAATAATATTTTAATAGTATATTGAAATTCACTTAATGTTCTGTTATGTAAGCTAAACAAGCTATCATGTATATTTTTATAAATGTTTTTGGTTTTACATTCTACCCACAAGAACTAAAAAATGTGCCCATAATTTTTTCTTAGTCATCAATGGTAAAATATTTTAAAAAATATTTATTCAAAATAAAAATCTTAAAAAGGGATAAATAAAATATTCTTAAAATGAGAAGGAGGTAAATATGATGGTCAGATGAAATAAAACATTACATGGACATGACATAAGAAAAAAATTTGTATAAATTGAAAACATTAATTTGGATAGAATATCCATTTGGGAGATAACACCAAAAAAATAGGGAGGGAAGAGGCCATCAATAAATTTTTTATTTCACAATCATTTCCTTAAATTTGAGGGTTTCATTAACTATCATAACAGAGATCATAAGGATATATACATACATAAAAATTAAAATTTCATCCTATAATTTCTTTCCACCACAATATCACCTCTCTCTCTAAATAATAATTATTCATGATGAATTTTTCATGCTTGATTTTTTATGCATGAATAATTAAGATTATCATTTATTAGATCACATAATATTAAAAAATATAGTAATATATTACTTCAAGACTTCATATATTTTCTAAAAACAAATTTATTACCATTTTTAATCCACTATGGAAACATGTACCCAATATTTCAATTATAAGAAAAATAATTAACATAGATAATTCCAATAATAAATAATCCTATATAAAAAATATCCTCAAAGTTGATGAATTTTTTAACCTCAATGAATTTCCCATACCCATTAGCTTACACCTCAAAAAACAAAATAGAATTATTTACAAATAATCTATTGTGCTAAAAAAGGTAATATATACCGTAGACTACAAAAACTTCTCCAAAAATATCATTAATCCATTCAAAATAACAAAACACATACAAATATTTGATCCTATAATATGTTTCCTAAAAATTAATATTAACAATATCCATAAAATAATTTACGTAAAGATAATGACATAGTTACATACACATCATGTAGGTGAGTGGTAGTCATTACACATTTTTTCTCATGGATTCTGTTCTCATGCCCCGCTATATACCAAAAGGAACGAGTTGTTTCATAACCTTCAGTTTTTCCTTTCTCTAAAACTATATTAATATAATTCCTATAACACTACAAGAAAATATAACATAAATTCTAAAAAAAATTACTCATAATTTCACTTTTAAACCACTATGATACTCTATGTAGCATCTTTTCAAAAAATAAAGAAATATGAACCTATTAGTAATACTATGACATAAATGATCATGTTAATACTAAATTTTGTTTATAATATTAAACTTATCTCCACAAAATTTATAAAATAATTATTCATCAAATAACATTTTTTCTCCGAAACAAATACTAAACAGAATAGTTGTATTCCTGTAAATTTATCATAAAATATAATGTTGAAATTCTATCCCATAAGACATCAAATGTGGTATCTATGATTTTATAGATATGATAAACCTTAAAATTATCATCTCCAAGAAATATAGATTTATCAAAAAGGTATTAAGGATTATATGTCCCTCAATCATAAATTTTCCAAAAAAAGTCACCTAACAACTAAATAACTTTTATAGGATATTAGTACCATTCAGAAAATGCTTGATAATAATTACGAAGAAATATTTTATAATGATGTTTATGAGTTCCATGATTTATATGATGATAATATAATTTATAATGAACTTATATAATAGAATTATCAAATACTATTATATAAACTCTTTAATTGTCCACTTTAATAATCAGAACAATGTAGACCCTTCCATGGTCTAATTGTTAGCCTATAAAAGAGAGAATTGAATCTGATAATTCCAAAATCCACCACATTTAAAACAAAAGACTATAAATGGTTTCATAAGATGATTTTCCCACCATACTCATCATTTTTCATCAACATTTCATACATCAATTCTCTTCTTTTCCACATATAAAACATTTTCTTGTTCCTTTTAGAGATTCTATAGGTTTCCTCTTTCCAAATTTCTTATATAATGGAAATTGAATAATCTTTATTTCTTAACCTCTACATATTGACCACTTGGAGAACTCTATATATATCAAATATGGGGATTCTGATATTAGGTTAATGTATATGTTTTTAATTTTATGTCATGACAACTGATTAAGTGTAAGAAAAATATCTCTCACTATAGAAATCATACAATTTATTTCATAAAATCACCACAATTCCCATAACATTCAACATTAACAGAATTTATTATAGTTCTATACATCAACAAAAACATATTATTATAGTGAAATAAACAATAATCATTATGAGGGATCATGAAAAATTTACCATGATATCTAAAACATGAAACCCTCATTATAATCTATAATTCCATAGTTTTAATTCATGTAATTTGTGATCATAATAAATCAGAATCCTCAATGATGGTTCATAATGTAAATTTAAAATAATTCATGCATATAACTAAGGAGTGTTAAACTATATGGGAAGTATTGGAACCCTCACTGTGCACCAGAATGATGGTTGAGATATACTCGACCATTCCCTTTTGGATTATTTCCCCTTGATGCTTCTATAGTAACTCCATTTAAAATTAAGATATATAGATAGATATGTATTATATATAATACCCCAAAATAACTATCCTACCAAAACATGATGATATTTTACTAAAATTAGACACACCTTTAAAGCTTATTATATGGTTTTGTTCCCTGAAATTTGTTTTTACTAAATCTAGTTCCCATGGTTTTTACTAAACAATATATAATACCAACTATAAGGAACCCAACTCCGATAACCTAAAGTTGAGGTATAATTTACTCCATTGATGTAATACTTAAAGGATCTCATCCAGAAGGGCTGAAAATTTTAATAGACTAGAAGACATAGATACTTACATGATACCCTTTTTGTATTGGGTTTAAAATATAATACATTACAAAAGTGACTATTCTACATCCTTCAAACACAATAAAATATTAGTTCTTCACATTATGGGGAAATGAAACAAAAGAAGGGTGAGCATAAACACACAGTAATGATTACATAAAGAGGAAGAAGTCATTAGTAAATAAGGCATAAAAAATATAACAAGGTAAATAAATGAAAACAGATTCTATTTAATTAATAACATGAAAATTAAATGATTAAATTTATATATAAATGTATTAATCTCATTGATAATGATTATTGAATTAAAAATAAATTAATAAAAAATAATGAAACCCATGATCTCATACATTATGACATATTTTCCATAATCCACCAAGACTGTTTAAAACAACATGTAAAAACCCGTTAAATTTGGTGAATTGATTAGTCTCCCAAGACCTATCGATGACTCATTGAGATATATAATTCCAGTCTGTACTCATCATTATATATACAATTAATTTATCATATATTAAATGATCAATTTATGTCGTGAATTATATGACATTTTGACATGTTTCCATCTTGGGTAAAAAATTCATATTATCATTAATTTATTGGTAAAATGAATAAATTACAATGTAATAAACCCAATATAGAAATAGTGTATGGTTTAGTAAATAATCATATCATTGATACAGAGATTATTTAAACTTAAGAGAAATATAAATTCTGCATAAAAATGATATTAAGAATGTGTTTATTTGAGAAAAATCTAAATATAAAGAAAATAAATTAAAGATAAATTCTACTTCATTAGGATTAGAGGTTTTATGGTAAAAATATTCTTTCAAAAATTGTTGGTGAAATATTAATGTAAGATTTAATTTTATTGTTTTCTTTGTAAATAAATAGGAAACATGTGGGAGAGTATAAAATATGTAGAATTGTTATAATGATGTGATGATCTGTTATATTTTATATGTTAAAAAATATTTCATTTAACTTTAGTAACAAGAGTTAAAAATTAACTTTTAATAAAAGGAATTGAATTATGACGTTCATAACATAATAAAATTAAAGGGAAACATAAAGTATATTTCATAAATAATTTTATTAAACAAAATGTCCTTTGGAACACAATTTCATAAAATATAGATTTGGAACAAAAAATACCCAATCAAAAAGTAAAATATAATTTTAATTAATTTTAAATATTTATTTACTTGAATAATGTTATAAATAGGAGAAAATTGGAAGAAAATATTGAAAATACTTAAATTTAAGGTGGATAAAAAATAGATGGTATATATGAAGGAATATTATAAAACTCTATAAATTAATATTTGAGTAGTCCAATAAAATAAGATTTTACAATAAACTCTTTCTTATTTGGTGACCTTTAAATTAGAACCCCTTGAAGAAGTATATATGAATTGAATCATTAATTTTAATGAATATTATATATTCATGTTAAATAAATAAAACATGTAGTTTATACACAACATAAAATAAAATAGTTTCATAATACCGAATTATTTTCAATGAGTTGTAAATTCATATGAAGTCCCTTACATCGATCAAACCACAGAAGTGGGAATCAATCCATGAAGTGAAAATGTTTATCAAATGTATATCCACATAATTTTTTTAAAATAAATATTAAAATATTCAAAATTCCTTATAAATTTTTTCTAAGAATAAAAAATAAAATTCATAAATAATATAACCAAAAAAAATTGATTTATAAAACCACTTACAACTTCATAACATTCCATTCAAATAAAATTCGATGATATGAATTGAATTGAATAAAAATACAATAAATTATGAACATTTAATGACATAATATGTAATATGGTTGGTGTGTAGACCATATACATGAAATTTGGTGCATAACATTAAAATAAGACCAAATTAAGGGAAATTGAGCGAAACTTCCTTACCTTTGGGTTCCATTTAGTTGAAAGTAATTTTTAACTTCTATATAATAGTTTTCAATATGTTGTTAATTTATAATAGAAAAACATTCATATTTATACTGTCATATATGATTCTTTTTTAAACTCTTATCACCCGTTCACTAATAATATTTCATCTAACCCTTGTTTCTGGTGTTAAGTACATTATTTTCTCAAGCTTGTTTTTTCATTAATGTTTTGGTTTATGTTAATATCATATTTTTACTTCATATAAAAAATGATTCTTATTTTATAAATATAATATTTATTTATTGAAAAAAAAACTATATTTCCTATATAAATGTGGAAACATAAAATAATTCGAATTACTTCTTGAAGATAGTAAGTTGTATGTATGCACGAGCGATGAAGGCAGCAAAGTGGAAGATTTCCTTACCTCTTGGGGTGCTCTAGATACTCTCCTCACCTACTTATTTAATTCAGTTTCCCTTCCCTTGGCATGTGATGACCTTCTTCTGGGTGATTATCTTGGGTAACATTATTTACATCGATCATGATATTGTATAATCCCCTTTTATCGGTTTTTCTATTAATAACATTTTACTGTTGATGATGATAGGGTAAATAAATAGATGATTTATTAAATTTAATAAATCAATATCATGTTATAAATATCATATATATATCTGTATACAATAAATCTATCATTATTTAAATCCATTAGAGGTATTTATGGAAGTCCAATTACATTAGTTCACAAGGGTGTAATCCACTATACACACTAATGATTGTTTTGTTTCCCATTTAATGAAAGAGGTTATGGATTTAGGTCAATCCATTAATAGAATGACATCTTACTATATGGGATATACAAATTTTATTACTTACGTATATATGAAAAATAATTAAATTATTTTGGAGATGAAATAAATAACAAAATCTCAGTTACGAATGATACATTTTCTTCCAAAAACCTATTTAAGATAATACACAAATAGTTCCATGGATTGTTTTATCATAAAACTAGAGAGTCAATTCCCTAGGGAGTAATTTATAGAATGTATTTTGTTCTGGTATTTTCCATGAATTTTTTTTATGTGAGAATAAGTGAGGGGATGAGGGGACTTTTTATATTATAGGTGAGTGGAACATTTATACTTTTTCAATGTTTTGAAATAGTGACATGTTACTTTATTTAAAATATGGCTCTAAAATTACCCATCCAATCATCTTAAATTATATAAGGTCAAAATATTTCCATTAAACATAGATTATACATGATTTTGGGTAATTTTTACCCTTCTATATTTTTTTATCACCCCATATAAACCCGTTTTAACATTAACCACTTTTACATATTTTTTATTGTTTTCAATTTTTATTATGAAAAAATAAAAAATAAAAAATAAATAATAATTTTCCTTATTCAAAATATATAATTCATTTTAATAAATCAAATTCACATAAATGTGAAATTTAAATTTTAAATTAAACAAGAAATGCGTGACAAAAAATTGTTTTTTCCTGAAATACGTATTCAAGCATAATATGATCATGAATTAACTATATGACTAGTTATAATCATCATAATTATTTATATTAGATTATTTATATATTTAATCTATAAAATTTATTCAAATATTTTATCATTAAATAAAAATTAAAATTGAATGACATTATGGATCTAAATAAGCATTTTGTGAAAATTTATCTTTATGTATAAAAATATTTTATACCAAATTCAATTATAAAACACATTCCTAAAATTATAGTTGTGTTATTAATAATATATTTTTACAATTTTTTCATTGAGGCAATTTAAATTCCAAATGGTTTCTTGAAAATTCTTAAAAAGATAATAATATTTTGCATAAAATTTAGTAGTTTTCAGTAAGAATTAAAAGAAAATACTTTGTGAAGAAATCCCAAAAATTCACCCATAATTATTTTTTTATCACTTGATTTCAAAAACGAACTTCATTTTTTTAAATATATTTTCATAAAGTTTTAAAATTTAATTATTATATTTAATAAGAAAAGTAAATAAAATTATATTTTGAAGAAGATATATTTTTGAAGAATTATGTGACTTTACGAAAAAATCGGGAGCTTATTTACTAAAAACATACCAATGAATTTATATTAAGTAGGAACTGTATGTTTTATAATTTTTTTAATCCCATTCATATCCCCAGTTTTAACATCTTGTTTATAATGATCGTATTTAAATAATAATTTCCTAATAGTATATTTAGATTCTTTTAATGTTTGGCGTTGTGTTCTAGGATAATTATCAAACATAGTATTCTAAATTTTTAGAGCATTACACACGGGGTAATGAATCAAAACATACCAAATCCATACATGTTTTATGATAAAATTTCATTTATTCTATGATTGTTTTTGAATAAATTTATTAAGATCGAATTATATCATCTATCTCTCCTAAAGCTTAAATATTTTATTCTCCCCTAGTAATTTAATTAGATTACATGATTCATATTAATTATATTATATTCATGTACTAAATAGATAGAAATAATTTTTTATGTACAACTAAATTTACCTTTTTCATTTGTCAGGAAGCTTCTTTTTCACTCCCATATTATCATTAAATTGTTTCCAAAAATGTTTTTAATATGATATAAAGATTATTTAAAGTAATATTATACAATATTTTATATTCCTTACAATTTTATAAATCTAATACACTTTACTTTTTTCAAATGTTGTAATTTTTTATTTTACACAAAATGTGAAAGGAATTTCTATTATAACACAAACATCATGAATGTTTTTCCTTTTATCGTGTATGTTACACCCCGTGATTTTTTAAAAATATATTTTTTACTTGATTTGTTATGTTACACACTAAACCAATATAATCTTTTAAAATATTCAACATCATATTTTCTTGTGGTATATGAAACACTATTCTTGGCATGTGTTCTATATAATTCGAAGTTCATTTGATAGAATATTTTTCACATAAGACTTTGTTTAAGTGAGTTTATAAAATGAAAAGATCACTCATCATGAATTTTTTAATGAAATATATATTTAAAATATTCACCTAATGTTAAAATTCATATTATATGTTTTATAGGCATGATATAAGAATAAATTCAATTTTTCAGATAATGAAGTTTCTTTTAAAAAAAAATGCATTTTTACTGCCTTTTGATAGAGCACCCATATGAAAACAAGTTTCTGACGCTTTTATAAGTTCAATTTGAAAAAATAAACTTCTTTATTGGAATTGGGATATAAAATTGTACTTTGGATGAATTCTTGATATTTTTTTGATAACTTTTATATTTTGATAAATAGTAAAAACACAATAAAGTTTAATTCAAAACAACGTTTTAATAAAAATAATTAATATGGTTGAATTATTTATTTCATGGTTTTAAAGTATAAATAGAATATATTTTATTAATATAAAAATATTTTAGTCATTTTCATTAATTTTATACCACATTCAAATGTAAAAATATTTCAATCTTTTGCGATGTTTTAACTTTTAAACAAAAACCCATTTTTTCATTTCGACAACAGAATTAGTTTTGAATTAATTATTTTTAATACTTTTTTTTGAATTTAGAAATATGGATTTTTTATTTGGAATAATTTATTTCAAAATATGTTAATAGTTTAATTTTTTATATATTATGAATAATAACTACAATAATATTTATTTAATTCTGTTAAAGGTAAATCTGGAAAATTAGTGTAAAAAATACTATTATAAGGACAATAAAATTATCCAAAAACCTGAAAAAATAATATTTGATGAATAAAATTATACCCTTAACATATTATGTTCGAAAAATAGTAATTTAATGTCCACATGACAATGAATATGATGTAGATATTAATAAAACCAATGAAAGTGAAAAAATATTAAACCCACATTTCATATAAGTATAATAATTTTAATATAGGGATAACCATGTGATATCTTGAAGAATAAATATTCCATGGAAATATAAAATAATTTCCTACATCATGATAATTTATTTTTAATTTCAAGGAAAAATATAATTACCTTAATGTCTTATTCTTTGATGATGTAAGAAATAAATTAATTGATGATAAATCAAAGAAATAATTTTTATTTAAATCCTAATAACAATAAAAAGTCCAAACACATGAGAAAGTCTTATTGGAAGAGTATATCACGACTATAATCATCCAAATTTCATGATAGTGACAATTTTTAACCTAAATGAATAGATTATGACCTTCATATTATATTATTTAAAGTTATGTTAAAGTGTCCACATTAATACTTTAATAATTATAACATTTTAATGATTGATTTTATTGAATATAAATTCGACTAAATATATCCTAATTAATTATATTAAATCTAACTTAATTATATTATATTATTTTTAATTTTTACTCTACAAATATATATATTAAATAATTCCCCAAAATCGTTGTATTAATTATTATATTAATGGTGATATCAAATAAATAATATAAAAAAATAAAATAAATATATTTTTTCATAATAAATTTGTCCAAAGAATTTTCTTAATACCCTTTACGTTTTATAAATATAATAAAAACTAGGTTCTATGTTAACTTGTTATATTTTTCTTTAAAAAATCAATAAATCGAATAGTGTCAAAATAAACACTGTTGATTGTTTATCAAAATAGTGTTTTATTAAAATACATAAAAATAATAAAATATTTTTTAAAACATTTAATAATTTTTATATGGTAAAAAAGTTTCAATATTATTTATTTATCATCTAATTTATATAAAATAAGTAAATGTTTTACCATATTAATATTGTTATATTTGTTACTGTAGTAAAAATGAAATAGAATAAGTATGTGTTAAACTAAATATTTATGGTTTTAATGGACATATAAACATGTATAAAATGTATTGGCTGATTATATTACAAACCTATATCATATAATATTAAAAATGGGGAAATTTTAGTTGTTTTTTGGGTGGGGTTTGATTTTATTATAAATTAATATTTTTGAGGTTTCAAAAAGTGACCCTCACCTCAATTATAAAAAGGAACCTCCTCCCTCATTTATCATCAACTCCTTAATCCTCAAAGTTTGTCCACACACTAACACTTTCTCTTAAAAACATCCCTTAATAAATTATAGAGGTTTTGTAAATATCAACAAACAAACTCTAGTTCCATTATGAGGAGATCTAAAGAGAGAACATCAATGAAGAGGTAATCTTCACTACCGATTGTTTCATATTTATTTCTTCTTCTACTTTAAATTATTGTGTTAATTAATTATAGAATAATAAATCCTATAGAACATATATAATGAGATTTTATTATTATGAAATAACCAGATTCAGATTTTAATCTACCATAATAAAAATAAAATCACCACATGTACATACACACGACTTACTGTCTCGATATCATGGTTTAATGTTTTATTCAAAAATACATTATTTGGATTGGTATAATGATATTATAGTGTTTTTATATAATTAATATAAAATTATTTTTATTAATTATAATTAATATACAATATAATTCCTAACCATTTAACCGTTAAATTAATAATTTCGTCAATCATGCGTATATACGACCTATCAACTCTACGACGCGATGAGATTCATTCTCCACCTTAACCATTCAAGAATGATTATAAAGTATATATAATAAATAAGAATTAAATATATGAAATAATAATGCTAATTGATTTATATATGTATATAAATGTAATAACTTTCTTCCATTCAATTCAATAAGAAAATGTAAACAACGATCATACTTACGTAAGACATACCTTCTCCATGAACGGTGTATTCCATTTCATTTATCTATCAATTATAAATCTTAATATATTGTATATTTATCATATATAAATCATGATTTAAAATCTATAAGTATTTATATTATGATATAATTAATATTATCAATAATAACAAGTCAAAACACGTATGATAAACAATGCAATAATACCCAAAATATTGCATTAACGTGGAATTGTTAATAAACAGGTAATATAAAGTCATTAATGACTCATATATGACATCATAAATATTATTATTATTCTGATATAAGTTAGTAATATGTTTAAAAATTTGATACATATGTTTTAGACACATACAGAAGAAAGAGGTCCTAAGGTAAGAGATAATTTTTCAATCTCATTAATATTTGAGATGGTTAAGTTGTAAGAATTTTTTAGGGTATATTTTTTAATTCAAGTAATTATTTTATAAATATATAATATTATTCTTATACTAATTTTTAAAATAAATTATTCCCATTAGTGATGTTTTATTAAATGGTATAGAAGAAATATTTCATTTATTTTCTATACGAGGTACTTTTTTACTTTTCTGGGAAAAGTAAGAGGAGAATGTTTTTTAACTTATACGGCATGAATAGAGTTTTATGATTTCATGAAGCCTTATTTCCATTAATATTCCTATATAATATTTTAGGTTTATTTTCAGCTAAATTCTTTTCTTTTTAAATTCTATTTCATTTAGAGAAAAAATTCATTTTTTGTAAAAGAATGTATATTTTCATTAGGAATTAAGTCCGATTGTTTTATAAAAATTATTTTCCATCTAAGATGATGATAATTAAATATGGTTATGTTTCTATCCCTATTATTACTGTGATTTTATTGTGTTAATTATGGAATGATATTTTGTATGAATTATCTTTTAATAGATTATAGTCCTGTAATTATGGTAACAATCATGAATAACCTATGATTAAACCTAAGATGTTATATATTGAAAATAATACCTCTTGATTATGTTGATTTCCTAGCATGATTTCCACCTCTCACACTATTCTTTTTGGGTTTTAGTCAATGTATTAAACTCATAAGAACCACCTTAATGCTGGATGTAATGGTAAATGAAATGATTATCCTCCTAAACAACCAAATTTTATGGGATCTTGAATAGATAATCTTGTTTCTACGACCGTAAATCCTGCTATGATTCCAAATGACCAAAGGTGAGAACAATGCACTCTTCAATGTTTCTTAATGAGATATACACAATATATTAGTGGAATGATGGATCCACTAGTTTCTAAGAAATTTATTTTTACCACAGAAAATATATTTTCATTTTTTGTGGTTCAGAACGCAAAATGGTTAAGTTAGGAACTTATTTCCGGGAAGGTAAAGTAAATATGCGGTGGAAATTTATCATGAATACGAAGTTACCAGATAAAATTGACTCCATGGATTGGGATTAGTTCATGAACTTAGTTTTCAGTATGTACCTTCCTTAGATTCTTTTTACAAAAAGGGATATTTTAGTTTCTCATCTACCTCATGGTTAGGATAATAAAAGAAGGATAAATTTATATGTAAACTATAAAAATTACAAGGAAAAAGAATATTATATTTCCTTTATTCTCACAGTGTGGAAGGAGACATGGATGAAATTATCTTAAGGGAACTGGTAAATGTTTTAAGTGCAGAAAATAAGGACATCAAGCATTTTATTGATGAAGAAAGTGGAATAAACAGAAGGATCCACAGAGTGCAACTCCCCCAAAATAGGGTTACAAGTGCAAGTAAATGGGTAATTATTATAACCAATTCCCTAATCCAAGGGTTATTGAAATTTATCAACACAGAAAAAATATTAAGGTTAATGAAAATGTAAAATTCCATGAAATCATTATTGGAGATGTTCAGTATGACAAATAGTTGTGGAATGATTATGTTTTTATGTAAGTATATTCCAAAATAGTGTTATCGAATCAATTTTAAAGTATTATGGAATATTGGAAAATATATGTACTAGTCCATTGTGGTTTTCTGTTAGTACATGTTACCGGTTACCATGAAAAGTGATTGAATTATTTTTGGAAATCACATGATATGAACATAATGAGATGATGGATAGTATTAAGGACCTCATGACTAATATAAGGACAAAGTGATTTCATGGTTTGAGTATATAGAATTTTTTCTATTCATGTTTTCTAAAAAGATTTGATTTTTATAGAATGCATGTTTTAATTAAGGTTTTATTATAATTCATGATTTTATCTTGTTTAAATAGAATACATGATTAAGGTATTCACATGATTGGAATGTGACAACTAATAACTTACTTATGAGATATGGGATATAAATGTTATGTCGATTTAGTTCACCTCTTTCTAATGTTTTATATTTTTAGTATTTCGAAATATTGTAATGTTATCCGTTTATGGATAGTTTAAGTTATATTCCATTTTATGTTTGTTAGATTAATGTATTATCTAACTATAGGTAGAATTATGCATCTTTCATTACCTATGTTATCATTTTTGTTGAGAAAGATGGAATTACATATCATTCTATCACATGATCTGCTAACACTTCAAGAAATAAAAATTCAAATACATTTCATTAAATTATAGATGAAGTTGAAATTGTACAAGGCACAAAGAGTGGTGAGAATAAACCAAAATCGTATATGTATTTATTATGATGAAACATTCTTCAACTTTCTTGAAAGGATCATAATAAATAGAAATTTTATCTTAGTACCTTCATATCTTATGGATCATATAGTCCCTTAAATCATCATAGATTTTCTGGTTTTCTAGTTGTTATCTTTCAAAAAACCTTTTTCTCCATCACTTTCCATCAGAACTTTGATGGTTTGATGTTATTTTATTCTAAATCCATGTTTTCACATCCCAACTATGTTCTCCTATGTGGAATCATAGAGATGAGTTACTTTGGGTAACTATTATGTTTCTAACTATTCTTTTTAAAATAAAGTTTTAGTATTCCTTTTTACGATGGGGGATTCTATGAATGAAACATTCTAGTAGTAAAACATTTATAACCCCGACTTTTTTTTGAGGGAAAAATTTATTTTAGGGGGGGTAGAATGTAACACCCTAAGATTTTTATAAAATTGATCTTTTATATTTCTTTTATTTATTATGTTATATTTTAAAACATGGTAATCTTTCATAATATGCAACACTGACTAAGATTTTGGTATACACAACACTATGCTTTGTTTGTGTTACACATAGTTTGATGTTCTTTTGATATAATTTATTTCACGGAATACTATTTTTAACCAAGTTTATAAAATAATAAGAATGATCTTGAAAAATTTTATTAAGGAAATATATATTTAATATATTCAATCTATTGTTTAAAATTCATCTTCTATGTTTTATATAAATTATATAGAAATAAATTTTTTGTTTTTAGAGAAAAGTAATTTTTAATGCCTTTTTACCACCTTTTTATGGGGCACCAATTTTAAATCATGTTTTTAAAACTTTTATAAGTTAAATTTAATAAAATAAACATTCAATTTGGAACTGAGTTATCAAATTTTACTTTGGATAAATTTTTGATATTTTTATTATTACTTTCATATTTCGATGAATTGTAAAAATGCTCCAAATTGTAATTGAAACCAACTTTTTCAATGAAATAATTTATATGGATAAATAATATTAATGCATGGGTTTAAAGTATAAATAGAATATATTTTTATAATTTAATAAAATGTAAGTCATTTTCATTAATTTTCTATTTCATTCATATGTAAAAATATTTCAATCTTTTCCATGCTTTATCATTTAAATAAAAACATGTTTTTGTTTTTGTTCCAACAACATGATTAATTTTAATATAATTACTCCAACTTCTAGGTTTTAAATTTTAAAAAATGGATCCTATATTGGGAATATGTGGGTATAATGTTTTTTAATAGGTTACTTTTATTTTTTGATATTATGAATAGTAACTATGGTGATTTTTATTTAACATGGTTAAAGGTAAATTAAGAAACTTAGTGTAGCGATTAATATTATAAGGACAATAAAGTTATTAAAAATCCTTAAAAATACTATTTAAGGAATAAAAATCTACCCTTAACATATTAGGTTCAAAAACTAGTCATTTAATGTCCATATGACATTGAAAATGTTATAGATATTAATAAAAGCAGTGAAGGTGGCAAAATGTCAAACTCACATTTTTGATAAATATAATAATTTTTAATATAAGATTAAACAGGTAATATCTTCGAAAATAAATAGTATATGGAAAGATAAAGTAATTACGTAGATCATGGTAATTTATTTTTAATTTTTATGTAATAAATATTTACTTCAATGTATTATTCTTTGATGATGTAAAAATTAATTAATAGATGAGAAAACAATGAATCAATTTTTTCTTAAAATATTATTAACCATAAAAAGGTACAAACATGTGACCAAATATTATTGGTCAAGTATGTCTCAACAATAATCTTCCAAAGTTCAAGATAGTGACCATTTGGTTCCTTATAGAATAGATTATGACAGTTTTATTATTTTATATAATTTAATGTAAATTTGGTCACAATCATACTTTAATAAGTACATAATCTTTAATGTTTGATTTTATAGTATATATATTCAACTACATATATCCTCGTGAAATATATTAAATTTATATTCATTATAGTATTTTAATTTTAATTTATACTAAAAAATTATGTATATTAAATAATTACCCAAAACCATTATAGTAATTATTTTATTAATAGAGATATCAGATTAATGTTTTTAAATATATTAAAATAAATATATTTTTGTATATTTAATATTTAAAATGAATTTTATAGATACCTTTTACCTCTTACAAATATAATAAAATATTGTGTTCATTGTTAACTTGTTATCTTAATAATTTTCAATATCAATAAATTGAATAGTGTCAAAATTAACGCTATTGATTATTTATCAGAATAGTGTTTTATTAAATTATTTAAAAATAAAAAAAAACTAAAATATTTTGAATAATTTTTAATATGGTCAAATATTTTCTAAATTATTTCTTTATTACCTAATTTACTTCAAATTCATAAATATTTTACCCATTTAAAATTGAAGTTTTTTTACCACATTTAAAATGAAATAGAATAACTATGTGTTAAATTGAAAAGATTGGTTTTAATGGACATAGAAACTTGCCTAAAATGTATTGGTTGATTATATTAATACTCTAACTCATCTCATATTTGAAATTAGAACATTTTAGATGTTTTTTTGTTGGATTATAATTTATTATAAATTAATATTTTTGAGGTTTCCAAAAGTTCCCCACGCCTCAATTATAAAAGGGAACCTCCTCCCTCATTTTTTCACAAATCATTAAGCTTTAAAGTTCATCTATATCGTGAAAATTTATCTTATATACATTTTTAGTTACATAATAAAGGTTCCAGTATTCTCAACAGACTAACTATAGTTCCATTAGGAGGGTATCTAAAGATATCAAATCAAAGAAGAGGTAATCTCCTCTACCAATTCCATCATATTTCTTTCTTCATCTACACCTACTTCATGTATTGTTTCATTATAGAATACTAAAAAAATTATAAATTATATAATAAGATTTTATTTTTATGAAACAATTGTAATCCACTTTCTATCCATCATAATAAAAATAAAATCAACACTTGTGTGTACGTATGGTTTACCGTCTTCACGCTATGGTGTAATTTATTATTCAATAATTTTTTATTTGGATGAGTATGGTGATGATTATAATTGATGTAAATAATGAATATAACATGGTAATTATTCTTTATAATTAATATACCATCCAATTATTTACCATTTAATCATTATGTAAATGATATTGATTCTCTTGCGTATGTATGGCCTACCATCTCCACGATGTGATGATGTTCATTCTCCATGTTAAGCATTAAAGAATTATTATAAAGATTATATAATAAATAAGAATGAAATATGTCAACTAATAATTATACTTTATTTATTTATATATATATAAATATATATATATTTCATTTACTTTCTTTCATTCAATTCAATAAGTAAACAGAAATAGCGTTCATGCGTACGTACGACATACCGTCTCCATGAACGGTGTATTTCATTTCATTTATCTGTCTATTATAAATATTACTATAAATAATATTTATGCTATATAAATCTTGTTTTAAATTCATGAACTAATTAAACCATGATATACATAATAAGATCAATAATAACAAGTCGAAACACGTACGATAAACAAAGCGATTATTACCTGAAATTTTGCATTAATTTGGAATTTTTAATAAAATGGTAATATAAAGGAATAAAAGAATAATATATGATATCATATATATTTTTATGATTCTGATATAAGTTAATAATAAGTTTAAAATAATTATACATGATTTTTAGACACATATGAATGAAATCATACCTAAGGTAATGGATAATTTTGCAATATCATTATTATCTGAGATTGATTATTTATAAATATTTACTGGGGTATATTTATCATTGAAGTCCATGTTTCCTAAATATAAAATATTATTCTTCTAATATTTTTTTATGTTAATTTTTTGTCATTATAGATTTTTTTATTAAACAGTATTGTATGAATTTTTCTATCATTTTCGATACGAATTTCTTTTTGACTTTTTCAGCAAAAGTTCGAAGATAATGTTTTTTTAACATATACAACATGAATGGATTTTTATTTTTTCATGACGCCTTATTTTATTAAAGATACCTCTATACTATTTCAAGTCTATTTTCAACTAAATTATTTTCTTTTAAAATTGTTTGTTATTTTGAGAAAAGAAAATCTTTTTGATGAAGAAATGATATTTTTCTCATGAATTAAGTTCAAGTGTTTTATGAAAATTATTTTTCATCTAAGATGATGCTCTTTAAATAGGGTTATTTTTCTATATAAATTTTTACTATGATATGATTGTGATAATGATGTAATTATATTTTATATACATTATGTTATGATAGAATGATTTTTAAGAAACCCATTTTATTTCGTGGGTTATGCTAGGATGAATGATTTAAGATCTTGTGGAACATGTAATAATAATTTCGTTATCCAATGGGTGGGACCTATATCTCCCTATAATGAATTGGGTAAAAATTATATATCAAGAGATAGAAATGACTATATTGGAAAGTATATATGTTTCAGTAATATAGGGATGGAATGATAAGTAAATATGGTTTTGTAATACAAGGATGGAATGACAAGAAACCCTATTCAGTAATGGACTTTGTCCACTATGATGGTCTAGGAAGAAATGACTTGGCTTCTATATAAATCGTATTATGTTCTTATTTGTTTTCCATAATTAAATGTTTTATCCCTATTCTTTTTTATCATGTTTAATGTTAATTTATGATCAATTCTATAGGAACTACCAAGATTTTTTTCACAGCTCCAGATTTTGATATTTAAACATTATGTTCACATCTTTTTTTAAATTCTTATGTTCATAGTTTGTTTTATATTTTCCATGTTTACCCTTAATATGCATTGAAGATCACCTTTTTTATGTTTTCTTTCCCCTCGTATATAAATAAATCTTTTAGGTAGGAAAACCAAAGGGGTTGTTCTTTACGGGATATGTTGAAGATCTTTCACCAAGTTAGAATATTATGTTTCATGTTTCCAAAGACACTAAACTAATACATAGTTTGGTCATATATTTTTGTCAGCGTTTTATGTATTCCTCAAAAGTAATGTAATTTCTATGTATAAAAAGATTGGTTATTTTCTGTTCGTATTAGAGTGAAATATTAGTAAACCTTTGGAAACAAGTATGTGAAAACTTTAGTGATATCCTTAGAGATATTTCTAAGGTATGTCTAGGGATGTCCCTGATGGTAGGTATAACTACATGATACTGTTGTATAATTATGGTAACTATCATGAATAACCTAGGATTAATCCTAATATGTTAAAGATTAATAGTACCCCTAGATTATGTTGTTTTCCTGGTATGATTTAGCCTCTCACATAATTATATTTGGGTTCTATACAGTGGATGGAACCCAAAGGAACCATGTTAATGATGGATGTGATGGGAAATGAACTATGTGTCCTCATAAACAACCAAATGTTATGCGATCCCAAATAAAGAATATTTTTTCTTTGACAAAAAATCTTATTAGTCTTCCAAATGACCAAAGGTCCGAACAATGTTCTCTTGAATATTTCTTAAGGAAAAATCCACCTTATTTTAGTGGAAGTATAGATGAACTAGTTTCTTAGAAATGTATATGTACTATTGAAAATATATTTTTCATTCACAATTGTTTAGAAAAAGAAAAGGTTAAGTTAGGAACTTATTTCTTGGAAGGTAAAGTACAAATATGGTGGAACTTTATCAAGAATATGAGGCAACAAGATAAAATTGACTCCATGGATTGGGATGAGTTCAAGTACATATTTTTTAGAATATACCTTCCTTAGATTCTTTTTACAAAAAGGAAGATTTTAGTTTCAAAACTATCTCATGGTTATGATAATAAAAAAAGGATGTAATTAAAAGAAAACTATAAAAATTATAGATAAATGAAGAATATATTTTCTTTATGCTAAAATTTTGGAAGGTCACATGGTGGAAATTTTCTTAAAAGGACCGATAAATGTTTTATGTGTGGGAAAAAAGGTCATCAAAAAGTTTACTACTAACAAAAGGGGAATAAAAATAAACCATCAAAGATTGAACCTCCAATGAAACAGGTTACAAGTGCATGGAAATGGGGCATTATTCTTTCTAATGCCCTAATACAAGGGTTATGGATGATTATTGACATAAAAACCCTCTTAAGGCAAAAATGATAAGTCAAATATCATGTGATCACTATGGGTGATGTTGAGTATGAAAACAAAGTGGTGGAATGATTAAGTGTGTATGTAATGAGATTAAAAAATATAGTTGTTGAATCTATTTAATAGTTTTGTGGAATATTGGAATATCTATGTATTAGTCCATTGTTGTTTTCCATAAGTATATGGTTCCAGTCACCATGAAATGTTATTGAAATATTTTCAAAAATCACATGATATGAAGATAATGAGATGATTTGTAGTTTTAATGACCTCATGACTAATATAAAGACACAGTGATTTCATGGATTGAGTTTATATAATTTTTGGTATTTTTGGTATGTGGAACGAGATAATTTTGATATAATTATTTTTTTTAATTAAGGTTATATAGTAATTCATTTTATTTCCATGTTTCAAGAGAATATATGATTGAGGTATTCACATGTTTTAATTGTAACAAAAAATAACTACCTTATAAGATTTGGGAGATAAATGTTATGTCGATTTAGTTCACCTATTTAAAAAGTTTTATATTACCATTTTTTGGATGGATTTTATTTTTTTCATTTATGGATAGTTTAAGTATTATTCTTTTTAAATTTTATCAGATTAATGTATTTTCTGACTATATGTTGACGTAGTCATATTTTATTATCTATGATAACATTTTTATAGAGATAGATGGAAGGACCTATCATTCTATCGCATGATCTGATTACACTTCACGAATGAAAAATTCAACATAATTTTTGTAAATAAGAGATGTTGTTGAAATTGTTCAATGAATGAAAAACATTGAGAATGTACCAAAATACACTATGTATTTATTCAGATGAAAAATTATTCTACATTAGGGAATGTATCATGAGAACTTTAAATGTAATCTTAGTAACCTCATATCCAATGAATAATATGGTCCCTTAAATAATTACATATTTATGGATTTTTTGTGGTTATATTTCTCCAAAACTTATTCTATTTAAATATCTATTAGAACATGATGGTTAGAATTGTTTTCCTCCATATCAAGGTTTTCACTTACCACATAAGATTTATTAAGTGTAAACCCAGTGATGAGTTACTTTGGGTAACCATTATGTTTCTAATTTTTTTAAATGATGTTTTAGTATTCCTTTTTATGACGTGGGTTTCTATGAAATAAACATTCACATAATCATCCTTTTATAGCCCTGATGAATTTTGAGGTGGAAATTCATTTTAAGGGGTGTTTAATGTAACACCCAGAGATTTTTATAAAATATATCTTTTAAATTTAATTGATTTCTTATGTTATATGCTAATCCAATATAATCATTCAAAATACATAATACTGGCTCAACTTGTGGTATACGCAATATAAATCTTGTCTTATGTTACACATAATTTGATGTTCATTTCGTACAATTTATTTCACACGAGTCTATGTATAAATGAGTTTATAAAATAATAAGATCACTATTGAAAAATTTTATTAATGAAATATAAATTTAATATATTTAATATAATGTTTAAGATTCATATTATATGTTTTATATAAATGATATAAAAATAAATTCAATTTTTTGGTTAAAAGATATGTTTTTCATAAAATAATGTTTTACCGCATTTTGATGGCGCACCCAAATTAAATCTTGTTTTTGAAACATTTATATGTTCAATGTGACAAAATAAACATATTCTTTAGAATCGGGTTATAAAATTATAATTTAGATGAATTTTTTATATTTTTCTGATAACATTCATATTTTGATGAATGTTAAAAATATGCTAAATTTTAATTAAAAATAACTTTTTCAATGAAATAATTTATATGGTTAAATTATATTATTGAATGGTTTTAAATTATATATAGAATATATTTTTATAATTTAATAAAAATTATGTCTTTTCACTAATTTTATCTTGAATTAATATGTAAAAACATTTCAATGGTTTATAATGTTTTATCTTTCAAACAAAAACCCATTTAATTCAATCCAACAACGACATTAATATTAAGTTAATTACTGCATTTTTTTTGAATTTTCAAAAATGGATTCTATATTTGTAATTATTTGGTCTAAATTATGTTAATAGCTTACTTTTATTTGTTTTGATATTATAAATAGTAACTAGAGTAATTTTTATTTAAAGCGGTTAACGGTAAATTAATTAAATCAGTGCAATAAAAAATATTATATGAACAATAAAATTATCAACAAACCAAAAAAAATTGTATATGATGAATAAAATTATACCATTAAAATATTTGGTTCTAAATATATTCATTTCATATCCATTTGACAACAAAAATGACATAGATATTTATAAAACCAATGAAAGTGACAAAATGACAAAGTCCCATTTCTTTTACGTATAATAATTATAATATATGGATAACGAGATGATATCTTCAAAAATAAATAGTCCAAAGAAATATAAAATAACTACCTACATCATGGTGATTTTATTAATTTTTTAGGAAATAAATAATTTCATTAAAGTCTTATTCTTTTATAATGTAAAAATTAATTAATTTTCTAGAAATTAGTGAATCATATTTTATTAAAATTTTAATAACCATAAAAATATCTTGAACCATGAAAACATTATATTTGTGGATTATATATCGATCATAATAATCCAAAGTTATAGCTACTAACTATTTGGGGCCTTATATAATAGATTATGACCTTTATATTATTTTATTTAAAGATATGTTAAAGTTGTCACATTCATTCTTTAATAATTATATCATTTTAATGTTTGATTTTATAGCTCATAAATTCAAATAAATATATCCCCATTAAATATATTAAATTAATATTAATTATAGAAACTTAATTTTAATTTTTAACTCAAAAAATAAGTATATTAAATAATTACGCAATATATTTGTAGTAATTATTTTATTAATGGATATATCAAAATAATGTTATTAAAAATATTAAAATGATTATATTTTTGGATAATTTATATTTCCAATTAATTTTATACATACCTTTTACCTATTAGAAATATAATAAAATATTTTTTTTCGAATTTAACTTGTTATATTAATATTTTTAAATATCAATAAATTGAATACTATCAAAATTGACAGTGATGATTGTTTATCAAAATAGTGTTTTATTAAATTATTTTAAAATAATAAAACATTTACTAAAATATATAATAATTATTATATGGTCAAAATATTCTAAATTATTTTTTTATCATCTAATTTACATAATAAAATAAATATTTTACGCTTTTAATATTGAAATATATGCTACCCATGCTAATATGAAATAGAATAACAAAGTATTAAATTTAAAAGATAAGGGTTTAATGGACATATAAACTTTTCTAAAATGTATTTTTTGATGATACTACAACTCTATCTCATCTCATATTCTAAATTTGGATATTTTAGTGGTTTTTTAGTGGGGTTTGATTTTATTATAAATTAATATTTTTGAGGTTTCGAAAAGTTCCCCTCAACTCAATTATAGAATGGAACCTCCTCCCTTATCTCTACCCAACTCATTAAGCCTTAAAGATCATCCATAACCAGCCCATTTCTCTTCTAAAATTCCCTAGTTACATTATAAATGATTTTTTTCTCAAAATTCCAACTCTTGTTTTATTAAGAGGATATCTAAAGAGATCACAACAATGTAGAGGTAATCTCCTCCACTGATTCTTTCATATTTATATATTATTCTTATTCCACTACATCATTTGTTTCATTATTGAATAATAAATCTAGTAGAACTTATATAGTAAGATTTTATTATTATGAAACAATCATATTAACTTTCTCTCCGTGTTATGAAAAATGAAATCACCAGGCGTGCGTACATACAACTTACCGTCTTCAAGTCTTGGGGTAATTTTCTATTCAAAAATACTATATTTGAATGTGTATAATGATGAATATAATGTATTTAAATAATAAATATAACTTTATATTTATTCTGTATGATTAATATATCATCCAATTATATAATATTTAACCCTTAAGTGAATGATATTGTTGTTCATGCGTATGCACGACCTATAGACTCCACGGTGTGATGGGATTCATTATCCACGTTAACCATTCAAGAATTATTATAATTTATATATAACAAATAATAGTGAAATATATGACATAATAATACTATTTCATTTACTTGTATATATATATAATTTACATACTTCCATTCAATTCAATAAGGAAACAGAAATAGTGTTCATGCGTACGTACAAGATACTATCTCCATGAATGATGTATTCAACTTGATTTATATATTTATTATATGTATTACTATACTTAATATTTTTATATATAAATATTTTTTTTAATTATCTATGTAATTAAATCATTGTCTGTATAATAATATCAAGAATACAAGTCAAAACACATATGATAAACAAAGCGTTTATTACCAGAAATTTTGCATTAACATGGAATTGTTAAAAAGCGTGCAATATAAAGTCATAAAACAAACATAAATTATATCGTATATAATATTTTGATTCTAATATAAGTTAATAATACGTTAAAAAACATTATATAGGAGTTCTAGACACATACAAAAGAAATCCGACCTAAGGTAAGGGATAATATTGCAATCTCATTATTATCCCAGATTGATTATTTGTAAGTATTTAGTTGGATATATTTCTCATTCATGTCCTTGTTTCCTATATATTTAACATTATAATGATACTGTTTTTTTTAATTCAATTTTACATATTAGATTTATTTTAGTAAAATGTATGGATGGAATCTTTCATTCATTTTCTATATAAGGTACTTTTTGTCTTTTCTAGAAACAGTACGAGATGAATTTTTTTTAACTTATACAGCATGAATGGATTTTCGTGGTTTCATGATGTAATATCCCCATGAATATTCATATACACTATTTAAATTTTATTTTAATCTAAATTATTTTTCTTATAATTACAGGGAGTTTTGAGAAAATAAAACGTTTTAGATGATGAAAGGATATTTTCTTCATGAATTATGTTCGTATATCAAAATTATATTCCATCTAAGATGATTCTCTTTAAATGTGGTTATTTTTATTTTCGAATTGTTACTATTATTTTATTGTATTGATGATGGAATGATATTTTATATATATTATGTTATGATAGACTGATATTTAAGAAACCCTCATTATTTCTTAGGTTATGATATGATGAGTGATTTATGTTTTTGTGGTACATGTTAGATTGATTTCATTATGGGATGTGTGGGACCAAAATATCCCTCCATTGCATTAGGTAAAGATTTATATATAATGAGATAGAAATTACTAGAGTCGAATGTCAATCTGGTTTAGTAATACAGGGCTGAAACTGAAAGTAAATCTGGTTCAACAATACATGGAAGGAGCAAAAAAGTAAACCCAGCTTAGTAAACAAATTTATCAAATTTGAAAGTCTTGTATGAAATGCCTTGCCTACTATAGAAATAATATTATAGGATTATTTGTTTTACAAAATTCAATCTTTTTATGCCTATTATATTTTATCATGGTTAATGTTTCTTTATGATCTATGCCTTACAAACTGCAAAAGACATACTTCATGGATCACAATTTTGATATTTGAACTTTACATTTATGTTTTTTTATATTCTTATGTTCATGGATTGTATTATAATCTCCATGTTTACCCTTACTAGGAATTTGAGCTCACAATTTTTCAGTTTTCTTTTTAGCAGGATTTTAGTTATGGTTTTAGGTAGGAAAACAAAATGGGAATATCATAATGAGAGATCTTGAATATATTTTACCATGTTAGAAGATTATGTTCTGAGCTTCCAAATACACTAAATTAATATAGTCTTTGGGCATCTCTTTGTGTCACGTATTAAGAATTCTGAAAATGTAATGTATTGTTTATGCACGACAATCTTGGATCATTACAATGTATAATTTTTATAACGAAGGCTCATTTATAGGTTTTCAAGGTTCTTTTCAAGGAAAATTCTTCCTTAATAAATATTTAATTTTTTTGAATTTTAATAACTGATTTCATAATGAAAAAAGTATTTTCCTCATGAAAATTTCCAGAGATCCTTTAAAAGTATTTTCATTTATAACAACATCTATTGATGATTTTTAAAATCTAGTAGGTATAATATCCAATTCTAACATATTTATAATTTATATCGATAGTTTGCAATTAAACTGATGAACTATTTATGAAACCCACTTTCTTATCAAGGGTTATGTTATAATGAAATGATTAATTTTTATGATCTTATGATACTCATATACATATATTAAGATTATGTAGTGGGTAATACCAATATAGATAATTATGATTGGTGGGACAATTATAAAAATAAAATGCATGAGTAATGATAAAATAGTTGAGATATTCCTTACAGAAAACAATATTAATATAGTCCAAATATATTTCATAGTTAACAAGAATATTATTACTTCTAAGAGAATACTGAAATGACCAAGTAGGATTTTACATTATAGTACACTTCCTAACATGATAGTCTTGGGAGTGAACCTTTATAATGTAATGAGTTTCATATAATTATTTTTATTCCCTAAACATGTGATTTAAGATTATTTTATATTCTCATGTATCATGATGGATTATTGATGACTAATCACTCTTGTGACTTATGTATTCAGTTATGACAAATCTATAATCATTAATTCATGGTTAAAGATAACTATCTGATTTGATATTACTTTTGTACTTTTAAATCATGTTGTCATACCCTTATGTTTTTCTTGTACTAATTTGTGACCATAAATCAATATATCTTATATATACCATTAAATAATAGTTTATTTCACTATGTCCTGTGTATCCTTTCCCCAGGTTATGAAAAACAATTTTAATTATTATTTTTATATGAATGGTGCTAGTTGTGAAGAACTTAATGGGTGCTGATGTAGGTCTTTTTTGTATTAGTAGTATATGTATACGTGTTTCCAATGACCCTTATCCATTATGGTTCTAGTGGGGATCATAATTATATGTAACGAATATTCATATAAAATATTCTCATATATATTTAGGTATAGTTTCGGTCATTATAGCTAGTATCAATTAAAGGATTAGTTACTTTTGGAAACAATGATGAATAACCATTAGTGTTAACCCAAAGGATATGCGTAAGAATAAGTGAAATTCCTAAATTATTATAAATAATGTTGTTTAGTTTTTCTAGAAAATTCATACCTATATGGATTCTAAAAATTATATATGGTTTTATAGAATATGTAAATATAGATAACATCTTTGAATAGGGTGTATTGGGAACTAACGTGATCTTCACCAATGCACAATAAGTTACCCTAAGAATCCACATATTTAATGAAATTCCATGTGGTGATACACTTAGGTTAATTAAAATTTTATTTTAAAACCATTTTGAATTATTTGAATAGATAACTTCTGTGGATGACATTATTTTAACTAAAATTTTCATATAATTTAAACAATAATTAAAGATTCATACATCCTATTAATAATTTTTTTCTTACAAGATTACTCACTATGACTGTTTTTCACACAAAATTACTGTTTTGGTATTTCCAATCATTTGAAATTGATTGAATTAGGTTAATATGTAATTTTACAAATGATACAATGATTTTCCTATTGAAAAAATAAATTCTTTGGGCAATTGGATTGGAAATATTTTTATAATTCCAAACCAATTATCTTGAAATATGATTACAAACATGAATATAGGTGAATTTTTGGATGTACCAAATAAGGTAACAATAGAGTTTCATTAATACTATAATAGAAAGATGGATTTGATTCCTACATGTCAATAATACATGAAAAAGGGCTTGGGGAATTTGGTCAAGGGAATAGGAAAATATTTTGGTTTGTCAAAGAAGAGAATAGTGAAAATCATTTCCCATGGAAAATTAAACATGATGTAAATATAATGGGCGACAATAATGGTTTCCATAATGTTAAATTGATGGTTTAATATTCTATATGTTGAATGTATTTTTTTTATAAAAATTGTATTCTTAGTGGGACAGATGAAAATGTGGATCAGAAATATTATAGGGGTATAGTTTTTATTATAGATTATGAAGCATATATAAATTTAATATAAATGATATGAGTTATTTTATGTGTATTTATTATATAAAAATTAATAATAATAATTAAATTTGTGGTTTATGAATCTAAATAATGGATTTATATTTGATATTTTAGGAAAAAGTATTGATGGTTATGATAATGGAGTCTGGTTAATTGTTTAAGAAGCAAGTTGAATGATTAAATTATTCTAGTATTTCGAATCAAGAATAATTTTATAAAAGTGATTTAGTAGTGGTTTTACATTAATAGGAATCCTGAAAATTCTAAGCATAGTTAGGAAGTAGTTTTCATTTAAGGATATATAATAATTTGTTGAATGGTACTGATAAACTAGAAAAGTTATTGATTATTATGGTAATATTTTTGGAGAACACGTGATTTAAGAAAAGACAACCCTTATTATGTGTATGATATTGACATAATAATGTTGGTTCAGAAAAATGATATGATCAATATTTATAGTAAAAATTTGATAGTAATGGGGACATTTATGTTGATTAGTGAATTAATAACACTATTATTTGTGATGATGTTTATTTTGATTTTTTGGTTTAAGGAATTTATTGAATAGTCAGTGATTTTTTTATGAAATTTGTATAGAGTTTATTTTTGGTAGAATTTATTTTATCATTTTGGTATTATGATGAATCTAGTAATTTTAAAAAAGTATTAGAATGATTTAAGGGAATATATTATCCAACTATTCACGTGTTTGGTGTGTGACATATTAAGATACCTAATGTTTCTTTATGATAAACCCTAATGTTTATCTCATTCAAAGTAATTAGTTTTTGGTATTGAAGTTTTTCAAACACATCTGGTATAAGTTTTAAGTATAACACTTCATATAATGGTTTAAGATAATATTTGTGTGTTATTGAAGAGTGTTGGCGCCAAAATATTGTACGAAAAGAACGAAGAAAAGAAGGCCCCATGTCCTGCCCCGCGAAGCCCCGACGCGAAGCCCTCCAAGCAACACAACCGCTGTGAAGCAAAAAATGTGGGAATCCCCTTGAACGCCCATGACATTCGCAAACCCACCGCAAAGCATAGAGGTGGTACTGCTCCGCGAACTCCCCTGATTTTCAGGAACCCGCCGCGAAGTAAAGGATGCAGTACCCCCCCCTGTGAACCCGGTCGATGTTCGCGACCCTCCGCGAAGCAACCGAAGCCCCCTTCAAACTGAGTGAGCTATGCTTCGCAACGCCTCTTGCCTATAAATACCTGGCTCCCCCTGAGCCCTAGGAATGGAAAATACAACCTTTCAGCTTCTAAGATCTCAAATCGTGAAGCACTCTTTGCTCTGGGAACCATGAGCTCCGCGAGGTAGTTTTGCTACACGAGAGGCCTCCACCTTGTCTCGTTTTGAGCCCCTCTTCCGAGAGAGATGCCATTCGCAAATCCTAAGGGAATTCGCGAAGGAAGGGGGTACCCAAGGGGACCCGTGCAGTTACAGAGCGTTTATGCTTCGCAAAACACCCACCATGTACATGTGATCCACATGCCAAGGCAGGGACACTGTACTTCGTGAGGTACACTGCTTCGCGGCACTTTGCTTCGCAAGGCACCTATGCTTCACGTGGCAGTGCTCTGCGAACAGCCCCCACTTCGCGAAGCACCTCCCATTTGAACCTCTTCCCCATGCTAAGGCTAAAGCACCCCACTTCGCGAAGCACACCCCTTTGAAAATGTCATTCACCATACAGAGCAACCGATCTCCACAAGGCCTCTACCTATGGCCCCCTCTACTTGGCAAATCCTTTTCATGTGCGGCCCTCCAGGTTTGAATGATGTGATTTAAAAGTCCCCTGGACAATACTGACTGTGGCATTGCTTCTCCTAATGCTTATTCGCATAGGAACGTTAACAACTACTTCTTCTTCGTGTAGCCACACTAACATGGACCCCTCGATGGTTTGCTCCGCGACCCCCATTCTGCACGGCCGTGCCGATGCCTTCCCTCCAACAAGGAGCAGAGGGTACCGTTTATCTAAGTCCTAGGGGTGTAGTGTAAACCCTCATCGTCTGATCTGTAGGACGTTAAACTGACAAGCACTTCTTCCCCAACATGTGATGTTAAACTGTGACCTGGCCCTGTGCCTTAAACGTAGGGTCCCCCCTGGCTTGGACATTCTTTATGCCCATTCGTCTCCACGGGGATGGAATCACCCCAACATGGGATGATATCCTCGTTTTCAGAGTGCTGTTTGTCCACAGGGTTAGGGTAGCTTCCTTGGAGTAAGCCCCCTATCCCCTATTGCGGAAGGTAGCACCCATGCACCTCCGTACTTCCCCAACGCCAAGGCCAGTGGAGGGCGCGATAGGGAACAAGACACCTCCTTTCTTTGGTCCCTATCCCTCTCCATCTCTGTATTGTCACCCTCAGGCCTCCATCCTGAAGTAGGTCCCAACACTATGGGCCACCTACCGCGTAATCCTCTCTTCGCTTCTCACAGACGCACTCTTCGCGACGTGATCATCAGGTCCATGCAACCTCTTGTTTCTCACACCAAGCATGACTCTCGCAGGCTTAGAGTGAGCACTGAGCATGACACACCCTGGGCCGCCTCAGTGTATAAGCCCAAACATTCCCCATCCCACATGACGCTAAACTGTACATCTGAACTACGAGGTCTTTGATCCATGCTAAGGAATGATACGTAGGAAGCCTCCATGAGGTTCAAGCCCACCACTCAGTTGTTCTGACCCCCTTCATGTCGGTTCACCACCGTCCCACATGACGTTAAACTGTATGCCTAAACTATGGGGTCATTAATCCATGCTAAGGCATGGTACATAGGAAGCCTACATGTGGTTCAAGCCCATCATTCACCAGGACCAAGGTCCACCTTCACGTCGGTTCGCTGACGACACCCATCAGACCCCCAGTCTATCTTCACATCAGTTTGCTGACACCCCCCCCCTACATGAACTATGTGGTGTTTGATCCATGTCAATGCATGGTATGTAGGAAGCCTCCCCGAGGTTCAAGCCCATCATCCATCGGACCAATGTCCTAATTTACGTCAGTTTTCCGACACACCCCATACTTAACTATGTGGACTTCGATCCATGTTATGGAATGGTACGTAGGAAGCCTCCCTGAGGTTCAAGCCCATCACCCATCAGACCAATGTCCTTCATCATGTCAGTTCGCCGACACCGGAATCCTTTTTGAATTATGGGGTCTTTGATCCATGCTAAGGTATGGTACATAGGAAGCCACCCTGAGGTTCAATCACAACACCCAATGGACCAAGGTCCCCCTTTAAGTCAGTTCTCCGACACGCCCTCGTCCCGCATGATGTTAAACTGCATCCCAATCCAGCGGTAAGCCGTTGTGACCCCACCATCCGGTTTTCCTGAAACCCCTTCATGTCAGTTAAACAGCCTTGTTTCAACTTGAACTACGAGGACTTTTATCCATGTCCAGGAATGGTACGTAGGAAACCTCCCTGAGGCTCAAGGCCAACCATTCATCTATACCAAGGTCCATCTTCACGTCGGTTCACTGGCACCCCCATCCCAAATTATGTTGAATTTGATCCATGTTAAGGAACGGTACGAAGGAAGCCTCCCTGAGGTTCAATCCCACCACCAATTTGTCAATCAGACCCCCTTCACATCGGTTCTCACAAACTGAACTATGCAGACTTTGATTCCCTACCACAGGGAAACGTAGGAGGTCTCTTCGAGGCTCAAGCCCAACTTCACTGTCGCCCTTGCGAGGGTCTCATTTCATTCCCCCCTTCTATTCATTCATCCTTCCACCATCCATCCCAACTCTTACCTGGGCCGCCACATCCCGGTGGGGTCATGCCACCTCATCCCCCCCCCATAGTCTTCGGGAAGTAGCCCATGTGATGGCATAAATATCGGTGATCCTTCAAGGGGGACCATCAATCTGATCCACCTTTATCGGTGTTCTGATCAGTCTGATCCATCTCCGTTGGAAGCTAAACTTGCGGCATACCTTGTGTTAAACACAGGAAGATGAGAAAAACCTCAGATACATGCAATGGAATATGATTCCCCGCGCTCGATGTGGGATGCCTCGGGTTTCCACGCCCTCTAGAAGCCCTATAATAAGGGAAAAAATACAGGCACACCAATTCCCCATCATCCAGACATGCCAATGATGTCTCAATGTGACTACTCCCCCAACTGAAGGTTGCTGCCCGGACCAGACCCCATGGAATGTCCTGAAAGAAGTGTTGTAATTAATCGGCGTCCATGGAAACATGGCACTGGGAAGAGTTTCACGAAGAACGTATTAAATCTCCGAGGGATACCTGGACTAGGGGACGAGTTCTGAGGAGGAATCCACGAAAGGAAGAACCAAAATCCCATCATCCCAGTTTTGATAAAGTAGAAGACGTCCCTGAATAAGGAGCGAATGTCACCCGACTTTGGAAAGCAGGAATGCGGGGTTACAAACAGTCGCGCTTGTTGTTCCCAAGTGGATGGATGCGCGCACCCCAGTGAAAGCATCGGAAATAGAAATGGTGAACCCGACGTGAAATTATTCTCAACATGTGGATATGAGCAGCGCTCGAGACATCAGTAGATTGAAGTGTCACCGGATCCAGATATCTGGTATCTTTTTCGGCCAAGCAAATAGCGGGCCTGGTGTGAAACTCACCAGAAGTTGGGGAAGTAGAACATGGGTTCCGTTCTTCACTGTTTTCAGAGTGGATCCCTTTTACCATCCATGGAAGATGGAATGGCGTTGGGGCACTGGTTATCGATTTCTTTTCCTCGCAGTGCTGATGAGTTAATCTCCCGACTTCTCAAGAATCAGGTTGTTGCTATAGGGACACGATCACCACCCACCAGCCTATGCAGGGGCAGGGGAAACACCAGCAAACCCGCTCTGCGTGGCTCCAGTGCTTCCACAATGGCGTCTGCATCCACTAATGTGGGGCCCCACGCCCCATCTCCCCATCGGAAATCATATAAAGAAGGGTGATTAATGACTTCATACGCCGTTATGAGGAGGAGGGAATAATACCAACTTGGGATATGGTCCACCTAGACCTCGAGGCGTCCAGGTCCCACCATCAACGCTGCCCTCGAGGGATGCGCAGGGAGCCCCTGCTTCCCACTACAACATTCAATTGTTTCGGGAGCCTGTCCCCGGAATGCCTTGACGACTCCCTACCTTACGCGGAAGAGGTGGGTAACGTCCGGCTCAGCCCAGTCAAAGTCTCGCTTCAAGGGCTCCAAGCACGGGCCCCCACCCGGCCACGTCAACACCACCGCCCAGCTTTTCTTGAGGAACAGGTAGGCTATGCACCTTCACCACCCGCACCGGCTCGCCTGACCCGACGCCAGCGTAGGGCCCGAGCTGAGGACGCCCGCCAAGGGGCATTAATGTCGATGGATACTATGGCCCAATTCACCGCCGAAATATATCATGAATTCCTTGCACACACCGAGCAAGTGACCTCCTACGACCAACTGGGATCAAGGCCCTAACCGCCCCACGGGCTGGCTTGGTCGACTCTTCGGGTCGCAGGCATGAGTGGTGATCACCGCAAACCAACCCGCGGTGATGTCACCCCGTATGGAGGTCCTCCCTGTACCATTACTCCACAGAGAGTGGGCCTTCCCCACTCCGAAGCTCATCATGGAGGTATTCCCCGTGCGACCCCCAACCCGAATGAAGGCATGCCTCGTGGCAATGACACTCAGCGCGGAAGCCTTTCCCATGACCACCACACTGGGCCTGGAATTCCTCCTGTTCTCGACCATCGATGTGAAGAAATTTCCCATCTGGTCCCTCTCCAAAGTAAGGATCCTCCCTACATTCTCTCCGCAGCTGGTGGATGTCCTCCTTGCCCTAGAAACCAAATGGGTGAATGTCAACCTCACTCCACCTGCACCAAGCATGGAGGTCCTCCCCATGATCCTGCTGGCTCTGATGGAGGTTTCTCCGGCTCAAGTGTTGTTAATGGAGGTCCTCCCCATGTCACCTTCGACATTTTTTCCAGTGCTCCTCACACCCTGGCTGTCTTAGGTGGAATTCCACCCCATCCTGAATCCAGTGCGGCCCCAAGAATACATGTCGGGGATCACCCTTGTCCTGAGGAGCCGCCCAGGGGAAAGAAGGCATGTCGTCGCTGCCACAAAAAGAATCATGGGAAATCCTAGATGGAGTTTAAACCGGCCTGATTCTTGGATTCTAAAGCAGAACTTGACTCGGTAGGGGAACCCTTCCCTCGGTCCTCTATGTCAAGGACCGGGGCAGGAACATGGCGTGTTAGCCTCATCCTCCCATAATGTATAGTCCACCAGATTCCCACCTCTCTTTGTAGGTACTTCTAGGAGAAGGAAATTTTAGTAGTCCAACAGGTTTTGACCGTGCAGTCAGTACCGTTGTCACCAGAAGCACCCTCTCCATCGACCAGAGATCACGTAGAGCTATTTTGGGGACCGATGGTTGTTGAGAAACAGCGTGACCCATCGCCGATAACCACTATCCCTAAACCAGAAGTTGTAGCTGTCAGCCGGTCGTATCGTGACATTATGGTCAGGTCACCGCGCTCTTTGGAGGATGGCCTGGCATTCGGCGGTCTGTCGGCTTGTTTTCCATATTCTCCGGCACCCATTTTACATTCCCAGTGGTCCACATCAATACCGATACTAGTTCCTCAACCATCATTGGTTTACGAGTGGGGTAATACGGGGCCAGACCATGAATCCGAGCCCAGGAGCTTCTAGAACATTCTTTCGGCGGACCATTTCTCGGAGAAGTTCTGGTCGGCGGCAGCATCAAAATTTTGTGCACTGGAATTCGTCACCTTAGAGGAAGTTGAGTGCTTCCATCAAACCCTAGGGGTGATGCACTTCAGTCTTTATTATCATCGGGTGGTGTATCCTAAGAGCCAAGTGCACTTTGAGGAAATTGGTGAGCAATGACGTCTGGTCGATTTGGTCGCACTCCCTGTGGCCCAGTGCCCTGAGTCACCCGGTCACCAGAGCACCCTCCAACAAAAATGCGTTCAGAGTTTCAAGGTACTACACAACATCATCAGGGAAGCTACCCCCATGTGCAAGTCCGTGGATAGGGACAATATGCCGCCCTCCTCTTCATTCCTATCCGACATTAGCCTGATTCGTTATGTGACATCGAGGACATGCCCCCAAGAAGGGTTGTGGTCCACATAGCTGAAATAGTGGACAAGGAGGAAGAGCTAGATTTTCTCAATGGAGACTTACCCCCTGAGGGTGTACCACCCCTGTTTGACCCATCAGAGAGGATTACTCGCCAGTAGAAAAGCCTTTTAGGTCTCCGTGCACCCACTGAGTTGTTGGTACTCAATTAGAATGCCAGTAAGGGTAAAGAGCGTGTCGGAGATGTCAAGAAATCCGAACCATCCACCTTAGTGCAGAAGACAGAAAAAGACCCCAAGAAGACCACGTTGCGCCAACAACTTGCTGAGAAAAAGAGGCTGGTTGACGAACTCCTAGCCAAAATCGCTATAGAGTGACGACCCGACTATGGTGATCCTTGGTCAGGGAAGCAGGGGCAGGAACAATTTCCCCCTGACTACATGCCTCCAAGCCACCCTGATCAAGCTACTCCCATAGATAGGTCTGAAGGAGAAACTCACAGCAAGATGGTGTGATACGTCTCACCAAACCCTCCCAAACAGCGTGGCAATCTGAGGAATCCGACTCGGGTTCCTCCGGCCGCCCCGCAGGCCACTCCACCAGTCGCTCCACGAGCCGTTGAAGCCATCTATCGTGTCAAAGAGCCTGGAAACACACTCATGGTTAGGGATCCCCATAAATATAGGGACCCCCACCTGGATGATCCTATAGCAGCACTCACCGCCCGCCTCAAGGCGTTGGAAACACGGCAGGTGGCAGTCCCACCAGATGGCAAGCCATATCCCACGTGGGTGGATGATATGCCTGCACCTCCAGGTTTTGGGAATCCCACTTTCTCAACCTTTAATGGAACTGGGGACCCGCCACAACACTTGGCTCACTTTTCCTCCATGTATGGCCCCATGTTGGGGATCCCAGCACAGTAGGAATCCACCATGCTCCGATGTTTCATGCAGATGTTTGAGGGCCCTACATTCGTCTGGTACAACCAGATCCCTATTGGATCGATGACTGGCTGGGAGGATCTCTGTAAGAAACTCCTATACCAGTTCAGCTCCACCACGTGAAAAACCAGCATCATAGAACTCATCAAGTGCAAACAAAGGCCTGATGAGAGAGTCACGGAATTCATCGCCCAGTGGAATGTGCTCAAAAACTCCCTAGATATGCCACTAACTCAGGATCAATTACTGATGATGTGGGTAGGTAATGTTAAAGCAGAACTGGTTCCTTCCCTGATCACTCAGAACTACCTTGGAGGGTTCCGAGATTTCTCAGATAAGGCTCAACGCCTTGAGGAAGCTCTGCAACATGCTAGTCAGGCGCGTTCGCTTCCCCCTGTGATCCCAGTAAGGAGTGATGCTAGAGCCGAACCCACCATGGTGGCCCAAATAGAAGCCCCCAGACAGCTAGAATTCCTGCCAGTGGCATCGGCTCCACAACCCCGTAGAGGCCCGTCACCTCAGGCACAACCTCTTGCCTAGCAGCGACCGCCTCAGAATCGGAAGGTTCCCCCGCGCAAAGCCCCACAACTGCCTAGGCGGGATAGTTAGGCTCCACCTCCTCAGAAAGCCCCTACGACCCCTCATTAGGGCCAGGCTCCCACATCCCCCTATCCGGAAAGAGGGCACCATACTTACTCATTAAATGAGGCTCAGGTCCCCGGTTACTTCCATAGTGCCCTAGAGGAGGATATTGTGCGCTTACCCGTGTGCAAAAGGCCAGCAAAGGCGAATCTCACCAATATCCCTAACTATTGCCCCTATCATTGGATCATGTGGAACACACTCAAGCAGTGATATGTGTTTAAAGACTGGATCCAAGACCAGGTCGATAATAACATAGTCACGTTGGGCCTAGCCCTGACACTAGTGGCGGGTGTCTTTGTAAAATCAGAAAGCAGTAGCGACGATGAAGGCGAGTGGGAGTAAGTTCCCAGCTGTGGATCCTAGAAGTACAACAATTGGATGGCTCGTAAAACAGTCTCCCTCACCCATGGAATTATTCAGGCACACCTGAATCAGCTGGATCCTTCAGAAGATGTGACCAGTACCTCTACGCCATCATCTCAGCTGACCTCTTCCCAGAAGGGAAAGCAGCGGCGACACAAGAATAAGAAACACACTCCACCACTATAGTCGTCATCCCGCACTCTCGGTGACTTCATGCCCCCCGAGATGGGGATTCCTCCCAGAATCCGCCATGTGGTGGATGAATCCTCAATCGAAAGTCAAGGGTACGCTTCAGTTAATACTGTGGAGTTGGAAAACCCCTATTTGATTCCCGACTAAGAGGAACACCATGCGAACCTCCTCAACATCCCCAGCCAATGCCAACAGCGGTGGAGCCACAACCATATGGGTCATCAAGGAATTTTAGCTGGCTCTTTCAACCAGGTCGTGCACGCTACTGAAACCAGACAATAGGCCCAGCACATAGCTCAGCACGCGCGACCTCCTCTTCTGGTTCCCTTAGATCTACCTCAACCGACGTTTGTGCTACTAGATCAGTCAGAGTTGCCTCGTCCGTACCGCGGCCAGTCTCTCCCTTCTACAGGCCAATCTCAGTTGTTCAGTCCTCATCTGGTAGCTAATCTTCAGGTCGTGACTAGTGCACAATGGGATATACCTAGAACTGGCTAGCCAATAGTCAAGCCAGCAGGGCCCGTCGTGCCTCCAATTGCTGAGCGGCCTCCTGTAAGTAGAGGCTCACGTCTAGACCAAAAGTATGATGTTTTGAAGCACCTTTCCGGCATTCCAGCAAGGCTCTCTATCCTTTAGGATCTTCACCTGTCATCTGAAATGTTTGAGGCACTTGCTGAGGCCCTAAGGAGCCCCCTCTAGTTCGAGATGGAGGTAGCAGTTGCAGAATCCTTCCACGCTGAGGCAATTGAGAACACCGAATGTCTGGTAGTTATCTCATTCTCCGATAAAGAAAAAGAACCTCCCATAGAGGGGCACATTTACCCACTGTACATCACTGGCCAGTTCAATGGCATGGAATTCCACCATTGTCTTGTTGAGAAGGGTTCTGGGATTAACCTAATCCCGACTCAGACACTTCAGAAGCTGGGTTTGTCTGAGGATGATTTAACTCCCTCCAACCTCAAAATACAGGGATCTTATAGGACTGAGTAGACTCCAGTCAGCAAGATCCGTTTGAAGACCCAGTTCGGTGTCCTAATTTCCAGTACCGAATTCATGGTCATCTCCTAGGACACCATGTATAATGCATTGATGGGCAGGCCATGGCTCCAACTACATGCAGCGGTCCCTTCGACGTATCACCAATGCCTCAAATACTCCCTCAACGGTTGAGTAGGAATGATCCAACGAGATGCATCTCCTTTCGCCTGTTGTGAATGTCGTTATCTGAATGCTGACAACTACAAGAGCAAGGATTAGCAGATTTTGGCCAGTGAGGTTGAACCAGCCCCAGATACAAATGATCCATGTGCAAGTTTGGATGACGCCTACATCTTCCTGATCCATCAGTTGGAGGCCACAACCCCGACATGGGGAAGTGTTTTGTTGTTTCTGGTACAAGAGGAAGGCATATTCCAAGGTCCAAGCGACGGAGGAAAATCACCTCGTACTCCTACACCAACCAGGCTTAGGTGATACTGGAACCCCCTACCCTAGTACGGTATTGAGATGTCAGGCTCATGGCGACGGCGGTACGTCATACATGTCTCTTCCGCTGGGATGGAATCAATTGGCTCAAGCCAATGCGCCACTACTGCTTTGATGTCATCAAGAGTGGCCCCTTGGGCTGAAGACCATATGGGATTGGATCAACCACATTCATCGCTATGGTCTCAGTAGCATATGAGTCTCCTGTCATGATGACCACTGCCGCTCAGGCCGACACCAGCCTCCCATCAGAGTCTGGTGGCTCAGGAACAACCCCCCCCACGGAGGATCCCTCCACAAGTGGAGAAGAGGATCTAAAGGATGCTCCCTTGCCTTTGAATAAGGCGTCTCTACCACGGTCGATGAACTGGTACAGGTGAACCTTGGAAGCGAGGCAGATCTGAGACCCACATTGATCAGTGCCGCCATGTCCCACGAGGAGCAGCAGTGATATGTGGAATTCCTCAAACAACACCATGATGTGTTCACTTGGAGTTATGGTGAGATTCCAGGACTAGATCCCCAGGTAGTTGTCCCCCGCCTTGGCCTCCCAAAAAACCATCGCGGGTTCAAACAACCTCCCAGAAAGATTAACCCTTCTCACGGTGCCATGGTTGAGGCCGAAGTTGACAAGCTTATCCAAGAAAACTTCTTAAAGGAAGTCTAGTACCTTAAGTGGCTAGCCAACATTGTGCCAGTCAGGAATAAGAACGGGCATATCAGAGTCTGTATTGACTTCCACGATCTCAATCGCCACTGTCCGAAGTATGATTTTCCCCTTCTAGTGACAGAATTTTTGATTGATGTTATGGCTGGGTTCCAAGCCCTCTCTTTCAGGGATGGGTATTCTGGGTACAACCAGATCCGGATGACCCCCAAAGACGATGATTCCACTGCTTTTAGGGCACCCCAAGGTACTTTCTATTACCAGATTATGCCCTTCGGCCTGAAAAATGCAGGTGCCACCTATCAGTAGGCCACACACCGCATATTCAAGACAATTCTCGGGATGTTGGTGGAGTGCTATGTAGATGATCTAGTGGTCAAATATCGCTAGCGCCAAGACCATCTCAAGGTCCTTGAGAAAGTGTTTGGTTTCCTCTCTTCCTTCCACCTGAAGATAAACCCACATTAATGTGCCTTTGGGGTCACCTTCGGGAAGTTTCTTGGCTTCATTGTCAGGGACCGAGGCATCGAGATCGACCCAGAGAAGATCAAATCCATCAGCCAGATGCCTCCCCCAAGTAATATTCGAGAGCTTCGAGGTCTCCAAGGCCACTTAGCCTACATACGTCGATTCATTGTGAATCTGGATGGGAAGTGTGAGCACTTTTACCAGCTCATGAAGAAAGGATCCGCCTATGAATGGGATAAAGATTGCCAGGCCGCCTTCGAGGAAATCAAGAAGTATCTGCTCCAGCCTTTGGTCCTGATTCCACCCATCACCGGAAAGCTGGTGGTCCTTTATGTGACTGCTCTAGAACAGTCTCTCAGCACCCTTATTTCCCAGAAGAATAATGAGGGGACATATAACAGCCTATACTACCTCATTCGCCTGCTGCTCGATACGGAGACCAGATACTTCCCCATCGAAAAGAGCTGCTTGGCGCTCGTTTTTTCCGTACAGAAATTGCGACATTACCTGCAGCACCATGAGGTACAATTGGTCTCTCGAGTATACTCACTGAAGTATATTATGAACAACCCCATGTTTACTGGCCGACTAGCACGGTGGGCGGTGATTCTCAAGTAGTTTGACATCTAGTTCATGCCTCAAAAGGCTATTAAGGGACAGGCATTGGCAGAATTTCTATCTGCCCATCAAACCTCCGCGGATCGATACCTGGACCAGGATTTTCCTTATGAGGCAATCCTCTCAGTTGATCATGTCATCTCATGTTGTAAAATTCACTTCAACGGTGCCTCTCGGAGCCCCACTGGTAGGAGGCTCAAGGATCCTAGACTCAACAGAGTGGGTCTGGGTATCGTCTTCATCACCCTGGCGCAAGCCGTTCTTCCATAGTCATTCCTATTGTCTGAAGGTTTCACCAACAACGAGGTAGAGTATCAAGATCTCATGACCGGAATTGAGCTAGCCCTTGAGATCGATGTTCCCCATTTGCACGTGAAAGGGGATTCCGAACTAGTCATCAAGTAGGTCAATGGTGACTATGTTTGTCAGAAAGCCAGTGCTCATGCCATTGCTGGAGTCCAACCTCCATCTAATGGCCTGGTTACCTTATTGACCAGAGGTTACCCATGTACCTAGGTCACAGAATGGTCAAGCATATGCTCTCGCTGGCCTAGCTGCGTCACTTGTAGAACCCAACCAGGATGATCTGATTATACATGTGGCACAAAGGAGAGTCATTTCCCCTGTCACCCTATAGGATGACGATGACCTGCGAGTGAGCCATCTCACCGCCGGATCCTTTATGCCGGGAGCCCCAGGTTCTTCTGATGCAGTGGTTGAGGCCACTCCTGACTGGAGGGCACCTTTTGTCGAGTATCTTCAAAATGGTTTCCTCTCATATGATCAGGCCAAGCGCAAGCAAATCTGACGATGCGCACTGAATTTTACTCTCCTAAGTGGTCCCAATTTTGAGTGGATCCTCTATAAGTGGGGTTTAGATTTTGTTCTCCTCTATTGTATTCAAAGATTCAAGATTCCCCAGGTCATGAAAGAGGTTCACGCCGGTTCCTGCGGTGCCCACCGGGCTGGGCCGAAGCTGTCCCATCAGATCTAGAGAGTGGGGTACTTCTGGCCCTATATGATCCATGATTATATTTTCTTTACCAAGAGATTCCATGCGTTCAATGTTTATGATAACTTCCTACATCAGCCGCCAGAGCCTCTCTACTCCACCAAGTACTCTTGGCCATTTGTGGAGTGGGGACTCGATGTCGTGGGCCCATATCCACCGGCGATAGCTTGGAAATGTAGGTTCATTCTGACTGCTACAGATTTCTTCTCCAAGTGTGTAGAGGGAGTTCCACTCAAATAGGTCAATTCCCATTCCATCATTGACTTCGTGAGCTCTAATATCATCCACCAGTTTGGAGTACCTCACGCTGTCCCCACCGATAACGGCACCAACTTCCGAGCAGCTGAGCTGAAGAAATTGTACACCATGTATAGTATCCGTTCGAACCATACCTCTTGCTATCACACGCAGAAAAATGGAAAAATCGAGGAATTCAACAAAACCCTCTCTAACATTCTACAGAAAATTGTTGGTCATAACCAGAAGAGTTGGCCGGACAAGCTCCCCAATGCCCCCTTGGTGTATCGGATGATGACTCGCAATTCCACCCAGGTGACTCCATATTCCCTAGTGTATGGGGCTGAGGCCGTCCTGCCCATCTAGATCCAGCTTCCATCACTACGCACTGTATTCTATGACCAGAATGCGCCAGATAAGGTGGTCCAAATCCATCTAGCTAAATTGGGATCACTAGACAAGAACAAGCTTCGTACCCTACACAATCTGGAAAGGCATCAGAACAAGATAGATACAGCCTTCAACAAGAACGTTCGCCTTCACTCTTTTCTGCAAGGCGACTCGGTATTGGCCCTCCGAGTGATAATGATCTCTGACTGGAAACCACCCATGCTAGAGCCCAAATGGGAAGTACCTTACATCATTCATAATTTCTACCCCAATGGATCATACTCCTTTGTAACCATGGATGGTGAACGCATAACACCTCCCACCAATGCCATGTTCCTCAAGCAATACTTTTCCTGAGCCTTTGGATCCTGCATGACCCTAAAATGCACCCTGTTCCCGCATGAACTTAAACTGTATGGTCCTATATGACCATAAACTGGATGGTCCTGCATGACCCTAAACTGCACCACGGTCCTGCACGAACATAAACTGTATGGTCCTACACGACCTTAAAATGGATGGTCCCACATGACCCTAAACTGCACGATGGTCCTACAGGACCTTAAATTGTCCAGTCCTGCAGGTCTTTAAACTGCAACATCATCCTGCATGACGTTAAACTACATCATCATCTGTCATGACGTTAAACTATTCATCTTAGTCTATAATGATGTTAAACTACTCCTTATCGTCCAACATGACAATAAACTGCAAAATGGTCCAAGCTCTAGGACCTTAAACTAAGACCTCCCTCGTCCTCATTGCAAGATGATAAAATGCAAGCTGGTCAGGACTTTCTGACCGAGGCCCAGCCTCAGGCCCCATGGCCTTCCCCGATCCAGGCTCTCTTGTGGGAGTGTAAGGTGTGGTGTGTGGTTATGTCGTCATTCATTTATGGTTACTTGTCTTACCATAAAAATCCCCAAATGAGATGCGGGTCATCGTCCTTCATGACGTTAAACTGTGCTTCTAGATTTAAGTATGGCTTGATTCCCATCAACATGGGATACGAAGGAACGCTCAGATGCATCATTTTGAGCCCAGCCCCAAACTCTTCTCTTTGAATATCCCCCTGGGTATATCTTTCTAGGAGGGTCCTCGCATGATATAGAGTAGGCTTCCTTAGCCCCACTCATACGAGGATTATAATGGTCGCACCATGTGCCCACTCTCATTCTTCTATCCTCCCCCGTCTTCACTGTACGACGTTAAACTATATGGATTTCAAGAACTTCGTATGGCTTGATTCTCATCCTCATGAGATATGTAGGAATGCCTAGAAATTTTGTTTGTTGGACCAGCCCAAAAGCCAGAATCTTCCACTCGGGTCAATATATATGGCAGGGTGCATTCTTTTGCCCCCAATTTACGTCGATCTACATCGATCCGGCCGTACGCCCTGCTCCCTGGAGATGTTCGCTCCTTTCACAGATGGGTATAGCCATGCTTCACACACTCCTTGGTTAGGATTCCATCACTTTTCCAGTCCAGAAGGGCCACTAAATGGTATTGATGCTAGGCCTAAGGGCTCTCTTACCACTCCAGGACAACGCCCTTGAAAATGTCAAGCAACAGGCTGATACAAGTCCTGCATTTCGAATGTGGTCAGCGGTCGACACTCATTTGTTTCTCCCGTCATTGGTCACCATAGGGGTGCTGTGTTTCGAACATGGTCAAAAACCACCCTGGATCTTCGGGTCCACCCCAATATTTCCCATGCATCGAGTGTAGTGATTTGTTCTGCCCCATCCCAAAGTGACGAACACTTTCCAGACAGGGCCAACTGTCGGGACCCTAGCCCAGGTTCCCTCTTGTGGGATTATACGGTGTGGTTTGGGATTATGTCCTCATTCACGTCGGGTTACTTTCCATACCGTACACCTCCCCGAAAGACACCTTACCCAGCCTTCTTACTTACTCGAAGACGATAAACTGCAAGCTAGTTAGGCCTTCCAGACCGAGGCCCAGCCTCAGGCCCCTTGGCCTTCCCAGGCCCCTGGCCCTCGTCCTCACTACAAGATGTTAAACTGCAAGCTGGTTAGGCCTTCCGGACTGAGGTCCAGCCTCAGGCCCCTTTTCCTTCTCAGTCCCCTTAGCCCAAGTTCATACCTAGATTTTATGGTGTGGTATGGGATTATGTCCTCATTCACGTTGGCTTACCCACCATGCCGTACACCTCCTCTGTCTAGGGAATACATTCCCCGAACCTCGTCCTCACTGCAAGATGTTAAATTGTGAGCAGGTCAGGTCTTCCTGACCAAAGCCCAACTACCAAGACCCTTGTCCTTTTCGGTCCCCTTTCCTAGGTTCTCTCTTAAGGGACTATGTGGCGTGGTATGGGATGATGTCCTCATTCATGTCGGGTTACTCATTATTCCGTACACATCCTTGTTAAGGTATCCTACCCCCTGGGTGTCTTCTAGAACTACGTGTGGCTTGATTCCCATCCTTATGGGATACGTAGGACCATCTGATTGTCTATGCTTCAGGTACAACCCCATCTCCCGGAAATCTCCATCCCACCTTGGCCCCTTGGCCTACCTCTCCTGATCCACTTCGTCGACCCTTGTCGGAGGTCCACCAATGTGCCTAAGGGTACTATGGTTTAGTGCATAGAATGTCAGACTCTGCTCAGACATGCTCTCACCTGCTTTTCAGGCTTTGTGTTTCTCTTCATTAAGGATTTCATCACCTTTTATACCCATAGGGACCCCCAAGAACGGGCTGGATACCATGCCTAAGGGCTCTCCTACCGTTAAAGGACAATGCCCCTGATGATTTTAGACAAAAAATTGATACAAATCCTGCATTGCGAACATGGTCAGCAGTTGATGCTCGTTTGTTGTTCCCACTTCAGGCTAACGCGATATAGATACTGTTTTTCCACCACGGTTAAAAATTATCCTCCATCACCACGCCAACCCCATTAAGCCCAAAATGTCGGTTACATAATTCACATCCTTCTACACCTTCTCAATTCCAAGTAGATATTCGACACTCTTGATGTTATTCCCCATTTCGCATCTTCATGTCAGGGGAACAAAGCCACAGAAAGGGAATCCTTCGGGGCTCTGCACCGATTTCCATTTGATGGAAATTCCAAGTATTGTAATAAGGATCTTCCTCCCTTGTTTCCCACACCGAGTTTGACTCACATGGGGTTAGGGATCGGGTCAAGGTCTGCGCTTACTTGGATGCCTGCCAACACCCCCCCATGGTCCGAGCTCTAAGACCCTAAACTTAGATCATTTCATAACTACGTTCAGCTTGAGTTCTGATAATTTTTCTTCTCTTCCACGCCTTCAGGACTTTGACTACAGGACCACGTGATATGGTACAAGATTATGTCCTCATTCACGTCAGGTTTGCGATAGCCACACCACGCGCAAACCGTTCTGAAAATTTTCCCTCCTATTTCCTATCCCGCACGACATTAAAAGTCCCCTCTCATGAACTATGTTTGGCTTGATTCCCATCCTTATGGGATACGTAGAACCACCCTAATATCTAGACTTCGGGTCCAACCCCACCTCTTAGAGATCTCATGATCTCCTGGTCACCTAGGCCCCTTGGATTGTTCCTCTCCACGAGAGGGATAAATAGGTGTGGTAGAGGGTTTTTGGCACCATTCCTCCATTCTCCTGAGAATCCGACAACTCTTGGCCACCCTCAAGTTGAGTCCCTCGACCCCTTGTGGTGGTTTTCCCATGTGTTAAGAGTAATCTGGTCTAGGACCAAGAGTGTCAGATTCAACTTAGGAAAGTTCCTTCCACTTGTCAAGCTTCATGTTCCCCTTCATTCAGGCTTCCATTATCATTCACACCCAATGGAACCCCCATGAACGGCATGGATAAAATGCCTAAGGGATCTCCTACCATTACATGCCAATGCCTCCGAGGGTTTTGAACAAAAAATTGATACAAATCCCATGCTGTGTACATGATCAGCGGTCGATGCTCATTTGTTTGTCCCCATTTCAGGCTAACGCAACAGGAAGCTGTCTTGCGAACATGGTCAGCAGTAATCCTTCGTTGTCATTCCAACCCTTTAAGACCTTGAATGTTGGTTGCATGATTCACATTATGTTCCACCCCATCATGTCTAGGTGGAATCTCAACACTCTTGGGGCTATCCCTCAGTGCACCTCTGCACGTTAGGGAGACAAATCTGCAATACATTGTCCTTTTAGGGCTCCCACAGCCCGAGCTCTAAGACCATAAACTAAGATCTTCATTAAGGGATAGGTGTGGCTCGATCCTTATCCCCATGGGATGTGATGGGTCACCCGGATGTCTTGTTTCCGATTCCATCTCATTTGGGAGATAGTCTCCCCCCCTTTATCTCTTGCCTCTATGTAGGCCCCTTGGCCTGAGGTTCCTCTCTCGGAATCACGTAATGTGTGATGTGGGATCATGTCCCCATCCATGTCAGTTATATTTCATGGAACCGTACACATTCCCTGCCTAGCATTGTCTCTACTCTGTCTGCGCTGCATGAAGTTAAAATTCATGCTTGGTCCTATCAAATGACCCTAAACTGTGACATTATCATCTTGGTTACAAGACGAGAAATGACACTGCATTGTGATAACATCATCATAGGGGGAGTCATGTTGAATATTGGTAATATGCCATGCCATTTTTCAATGCCTACTATGGCTTGATTCTTGTGGTGACACCAGGGCTTGCAACCCTAGGCCCGTCGCTTCCCAAAAAAACCACTCACCTTAAAAGAGTAACATGATTTATCAAATTCCACTTCTTTTGGTGTAAGGTCCATGCCCACACTCCCCTTTTCTCCCTATCACTGGAACCTTACCATTTCACCTTCTAGAACTACGTATTTCTTGATTCTCATCCTCATGAGATATGTAGAAGCGCCCGGGCACTTCTCTGCGGGCCCAGCCTAACTTCTGTGTTCGGTCCCTCGACTCGACACTTCCCCAGAGAGCACATGGAAATTAGGGCTTATGCCCTCACATCAAGTTTTGTAACCACCTTATCATGTGTCTCCTAATCTCCTTACCCATTCATGGTCTGAATTCTAAGACCTTAAACTAAGACCCTTTCAAAAACTATGTACAACTTGATCCCCATCCTCATGGGGTGCGTAGGAATGCGTGTTCACTTTGCCTCAGGCCCAGCTCAACTCTCGTTTTCGGTCCATCGACCTAAAACTCTCCGAGAATCACATGGTGGTCAGAACCCCGGTTCCCATTCATGTCGGGTATTTGAGTTACCCCACCACATGCCTCCTGTGTTTCCTCCCACCCATGGTCTGAAGTCTACGACCCTAAACTAAGATCTCCCTATGGGAAGGGACTTGACTCCCTCTATCTAATACGTCTCATTGTCGTATTCAGATGGATTTGACAAAGATTCCTAAGTGTGGAATCTTAGTGGAGAAATTCCTCTCATTCCATTTCTAGACTTTGTGAGCTCGCTATCTAGATCCTCATCCTCTTCCACATCTAAAAGGACCCTCAGACGGCATGGATACTAGGATTAAGGGCTCTCTATGGATGCTGGGCCTAAGGGATCTCTAATCGTTTTGGTCTAACATCCCTACGGATCTCTGACAACATTTGAGACATGGTCCCATGATTCAAACATGGTCAACAGTCGACCCTCATTTGTCTGTCCCCATTCCAGGATAACACGATATGGATGCTATGTTTCTGCCACGGTCAACAGTTATCCTCTATCATCACGCCACCATCATTGCGATCCAAATCTCAAGCGTCATGATTCACACATTTCCACTTCCTCATGTTCAAGTGTAATTCCAACATACTCGGTTCTATCTCTTTGAATGTCTAGGTGCACTACATGGATGGGTTAGCATTATTGGGTTGGTATTCACTGAGAATCCCATCGCCCTAACCTACCCCCTCCTGTATCGAGAAAGTTCCCCATTACATCTTGTTTCCCACATCGAGCACGACTCACATGGGCTTAGTAGTTTTGGTAGGATGTGTACCGGCACAACCAGGCTTCTTCTCGTCCTATATGACGTTAAACTGTACTTCCAGAACTAAGTGTGGCTTGATTCCCATCCTTATGGGATACGTAGGGACACCCAAGTATTTTTCCTAGGGTTCAGCCCACAGGAATCATAAAGTCATGTTCCTCCCCATCTTCTGGCCCATGGCCTGACCCATCATGAGGAACTGTACAACTATTACTCTACCCTAAACAAGTTTAGGATGCCCAAGATGACATTGGGAAGCAATAGCCCCCCTCGCCAGAGAGGCCATGTCTGAAAGAAGGAATGATCCATGATCAAACCGATGCGTCCATCTAGTGTGCTTCCACAACGATGGTGTAACCTCAAGAGTGTTGAATTATGTTTGAACAAACCCTCACTCCACATTCTATTCTTTTTGTGCCCCCTTATTCGAACCCTTGTCCCCTTTCGTGTCTGGAGGAACCCCCTAACAGTATGGATTCCTGACCTATGGTCCGCCTACTGTCTTGGGACAATTTTCTGGAAGACTGTTCATGTTTGGAAGCACCCCCTAACAGTATGGATACTCGACCTATAGTCTACCTTCTATCCTGGGCCAATGTCCCGAATGAATTATCGACGATATTTGAGTTAGTCCCCATGTTGTGAACATGGTTAGCGGTCATCCCTCATTTGTTGTTCCCATTTCAGGATAATGCAATATGGATACTACGTTTCTGCCATGGTCAACAGCTATCCCCCATTTTCATACCACCCCATAGCGTTCCGAATTCTGGGTATCGTGATTCACTACTCCCACTTCCCTATTTTCAGACTAATCACAATTCCCCTGGCGTTACCCCACTCGTGCACCAGATCACATCAGAAAAATGGCTCGTCAATTGTTCTGAGGTCATAATCCTCCCATCGGGCCCCTCCCATGTCTTCTAGAAAGATTCATATTGGTTACTTAAACCCCGGATACCAAGATCTTGGTTGATTCATTATGTTTAGATGGAATAACATGGTAGTCACCCATTGTTTCTCACATCGGGCTTGACTTGTGTGAGCTTTGGGACTGAACACCATACATTTCATGAATGTAACAGACGCATATAAAGCCAATGTCGATAACGAAACTCATGTTTTCCAAAACCAAAACATGAAAGTACGTTTGAGAGTTTGTGATCCTTATAGAACTCATGGGTTTATCCCTCCCTTGGATGGGTTAACCCCATCAAAGAAGAGTTGTATTTCCGCCACCCTTTGACATGTGGCATCCAAGAGTTGCTGCTGCCGGCTCAGCTCCCGCTCCTCCTCAGTAGCGATGGGGCACAATTCATCAACCTCAGCTTGGGACCGCTTTATATGAGCCTGAACAATGACCATTTATTTGGAGGATCGCCTCATAGGATCTTGTGCCTCTACCAACTGGGAATTCAATCGCGAGATCAGCTCCGATTTTTCGTTAAGAGAGGCTGAGTGATCTTCCACCCAGATCTGTAGCTGCTGGACTTCATCTTCAGCCTCCCAGAGTTTCTTTGTGTTTGTCACTTTCCTTCGCTTCCATCCCACGCTGAGGCTGCGATCATACTCCTGGATCATCTCTGCCATGAGATCCTAGATGAGCAGATGAGAACACTGGGCATCCACTCCCCCATCACATAGATCACGCAGCCGCGAGCGAAGGCTATCCATTTCATACAGCCATAATACCGAGGGGGGTCTTTTCGATAAAGCACATGATCGACTTCCATGATCAGTGGCAGACTATATCGATGTCCTCTTCATTAGAGGTCGTCTCATCCCAGTCCACATGGTTGGAAGGTTCATATGCGGGATACGCCCTCATGAAATATTCAACGGGATCTACATCTGGCGTGGGATCAAGCGCGACATCCAGCATCGAATCGGGTGTGTTAGGACTTGGGTCGACTCGTCGGTCCTCTTCATCGGACCCCACCTCAATGACCTCAGGCACGACCCCACTGGTGGTCCCGCCAATAATGGGGGGAGCTGCCGCTCGGGTGGGTGGGGTAAATATCTCCACAATTACTGGCATGCCCCTGGGAGGAGCACTACCAGAAATCCTGACTAGCCTCACCGCATCATCCCATGCCAATCCAAGAACTGTACATAATAGGGAAGGTCACTAACATTAGTTGGTACGATCAATGTAAGGTAGTAATAAGTTCAATTGAGAGGACTTACCGAGATCAAACTCCCAGTGCCGATCCTGAGTAGATGTTGATGGGACCCCAGAGCGTGGCCCTCCGTATTCTGTCAGAAGGTCTGGAGATTCTAGAGGAGCCACCTCAGGTGTCCTAGCCACTCCAGACATTGAATTGGATGTGCCCATAGGCATGGTTTCTGAGGGTCCTGCATCATCACCAACCTAGGGGTGAGAGCTAGGTCTGTGTACAAGCTCATCCTGCATGGTTCAGATGCGGGTAAGAGATCCATAATGACCTGAGAGCAAAACCTGGGGAAAGAAACTGGGAATGTTACCTCCAGAGTCTCCGCAAAATCGTCGAGATCCGAGTCTTGATTTCCTACTTCGCCTTCCTCCAACGGACTCCCTCCACTGGCCTCGTCTCCCCAAGAGGATTCATTTTAATCTTCTGATAGGGGGAAGCGCTCTCTCATCTCAGTGGCTGACAGTTGTGGGGGAACCATCCAATCCAACAGTATCCTCACCTAGCCTATCATTGGACGTGGGGCACCACCAGAATGTACAAATTCCTCTAGCTCATCCAGATATTGCTCCATCTCTTCCGGGTATATTACAAAACCGGCCCAGACAAGGCCTATACCTGGAAAATCCATCCCAAGGCGGTTTAGGTGTTCTCACATCTTTGGCGGGTTGAGGAATTTCCGGTTGATGTCCCAAATGTCCCAGGCCTCTGGGAAAACAACATTCTCTGGCATGTCGATATGGTGCAGCCGCATCCCCAGAGATTGAGTGGATATCCTGCGGAATCCCCTCGGTGGCCGCCCCTCTAGATGGCTCTGCTATTCCGAGACCACCGGGTCCACTACCGCTATTGGATCCGCCGCCACTGCCTCACCTTCTGAAGGTTCAGGTCTTTCCACCATGGCAACCCCGCCACCGCAAGAAGCCATTGCTGCCCTCTGACCCCGACCTCGGGATAGGGGAGGTCAGCTGTCACCAGCCCGGATGGTCGGCTACTTCTGCATTTCCCCTGGATAAGCTGCCTCCCAGCTGATGGCATAATTCTTCACCAATCCAAAGGTGACATTAGATGGAGGTAATGCATTTCACATTTTCCCATCTTCCTGTGTGAACATGAGCCACAATTTCCTCATTACACACGGGTTCTCTTCATGGTGAACCTCTTAGTATACCTGCGATGTCAGCCGTTGTAGGCACCAAAGTTGTATCGTGAGCCGGTGCGAGGTGTACGGCTCACAGAGCGGCTCGCGGTCCAACCATGCCACCAAAATACCACCTCGAAAGGCCAAGAGATAGGCCCTATGGTCTTCCATTCCCTGACCATCATTAGTGAGTACTCCCGTCGGCAATGGAAAAGGGTGTAAGTTAAATATGTCCACCTTCCACACCCGGTTTAGCACCATCAGTACGACTAGTTTTACTGGGAAGCTCCTGGCAGCATTCAGGATGGATGGACGGAAGTTTGAACCCAATGGAGATATGGGGTTTAGATACTCATAAACCCCCTTGATGTGTGCTGCGATCCACCCATACAGAAGGTGGAAGGGCCAGCATATCCTCAGCGGCTTCTTGTCCTCGCTAACATTCAAGAGCATCTTGTACAATCTGGAAAGCATCAGAATCCCCAGATTGACCCACCTTCCCATGGCTAGAATGGATTCCATGATGAATGAGATAGTCTATACCCCCATGTTGGTATCCCTCACTGGTAGGATCCAACCACAGATAAGGGCCACGATAAACGCCGACAACCTGACTATCAGCTGCTTTTCAGTGCTGACACTGAAACCCTAGGTCTTCCATTGGCTTTCCTCCATGATCCACCAATATGAGTGCTCCTTGCCCCATTGAGCCCCCTTCAGAAAAGTTCTATTCCTCGAGGAAAACTATAGATCTTTTGGGAAGTTCAGGAACTGCTTGAACCACTTCTTAAAGTGGACATCTCTCACCGCTTCTTTATCCTCTTTGGGGACCAGTCTTATCCATGCCAGCGCCAGCCGTGACATCTGATCTGGATCTTCCCATGCACTCATGAAAAGGAGGAGCTCATCATACATAGCCACCAAGATCATGACCCCTGAGATCTGATGGACATCCCACAGACTGATTCCAACCTTCCCATGGTGTAGTTAAAAAGTTTTGGTCCTAGATAACCATATACTCAACAGCTCCGACTTCTGCTGTTTTGGTTGATAAATATGGAATTGGGAGGCCCATGCCGCCTCATACAATCCCAATATCTTCATATCGGCTCCAAACTCCTCGCATGAGGAACCTACCCAGTAGGACCATGCCCAATAATTGGTGAAGTAGCTGCTCGGGCGCAGGTCCCACTCATCGGACCACCCATTCTTTGAATCCCTCAAAGATGCCTTCAGTATGGTGCAGTACATAGTAGGGGACGTCTCCAGTTGCAATGGATTCCCATCAATGTTGTTCAGATGATTTTATAGGTAGTCAGTGGTGATAGGTGTGAAGTCCTCTTGTGCATGACTATCGGCGGCCCAGAACCACTGGTGCCGGCATGACGTGCTTCTCAACTAGTAAGCTAGTTCATCCCTACTCGACTCAGGAATGAAGACGTCATCCCTTAGCCCTAAGCCATAAAAAGGCACCTTCTTGCACAAAGGATAGTTATTTTGGCTCTCTAATAATTGTTCTATCAATGAATTATGGTCCGATTGGCTTCAGACTAGCTCCCCCAGGCCCAGATAGTTGGCCATCTCATCCCTCCGGGCGGAATCTGCGAGCACCCCCAGCGGAGCTTCTTGATGGGCCATTGGGTTTTAGAACCCAGAAAAATTTCAGGTCGGGTCGCTAAGCTCGTCTGAGGAGATCATTCACGGAGCTCAGTCACAAAAACAAGATGCGGAGCCTGGCCTCGGATTGCAAGCAGATGTTCGTTTGGCGCAGTCGCAGAGTCAAAGACTTACGGTTCACCATGAAGGTCGATTCGCGGTCAGCAGACGCGGATTACGTGTCGCTTCACGAATTGAGAGTGAAAAAATAAAAAGTCACAGAGAAGGTAAAGGAAAAAATAGAGGTCAACCCCCCTATTTATAGGCGGAGGCCCTTGGAGCTTCACCGCGCGCCCAACCCGCACGGAGCTTTGCGGCGCGTCCGGACCGTGTGGCCCTTGTCCACCTCGCGTGCCCGCATCACGAGTCAGCACCACGGACTACCGAAAATTATGGAGATTTCTCTCAGACTTCAACCCTTTCCCTCCACGGAACCAAGTCTAACGGGGGGAATTTGTTGGCACCAAAATATTGGATGAAAAGAACGAAGAAAAGAAGGCCCCAAGGCCTGCTCTGCGCAGCCTCGATGCGGAGCCCTCCAAGCAACGCGGCCGCTGCGAAGCAACAAAGGCTGGAAGCCCCATGAACACCCCTAACATTTGTGAACCCACCATGAACCACATAGGCGGTACTTCTCCTTGAAAACCCCTGACTTTCACGAACCCTCTGCGAAGCAAAGGAGGTGGTGCCCCCCCTGCACGAACCCAGTTGACGTTAGCGACCCGCCGCGAAGAAACTGAAGCCCCCTTCATGCTGCCTGAGCTCTACTTCACGGCTCTTGACTATAAATACCCGGCTCCCCCTAAGATCTAGGGATGGAAAATCCGACCATTCAGCTTCTCATCTCCCAAATCGCGAATCACTCTTTGCTCTGGGAATCATGAGCTCCATGAGGTATTTTTGCTTCGCGAGAGGCCTCTACCTTGTCTCTTTTTGAGACCCTCTTTCTAGAGGGATACCCTTTGCAAAGCCTAAGGGAATTCGCGAAGGAAGGGGATCCCCAAGGGGACTCGGGCAGTCTCGAAGCATTTATGCTTCGCAAAACAACCACCCTGTACACGTGATCCACATGCTAAGGTAGGGTAAATGTACTTCGTGAAGTACACTACTTCGTGACACTTTTCTTTGCGAGGCACCTATGCTCCGCAAGGCAGTGCTCCGTGAAACCCCCCCCCACTACCCGAAGCACCTCCCACTTGAAACGCATCCCATGATAAGGCTAAGGAAACCCACTTCGCGAAGCACACCCCTTTGCAAGTTCCCTTCACTGTACAGAGCAACCGAGCTCCACAAGGCCTCTGCCTATGGGCCCCTCTTCTTGGAAAATCCTTTTCCCGTGTGACCCTCCAGGTCTGCACGATGTGATTTCAAAGTACCCTGAACGATACCACCCATTGCGTTGCTTCGCCTAATGATTCTTCACATAGGCATGATAATGGATATTGCTTCTTTGCATAGCCATGCTAATGTGGACCCCTCGGTGGTTCACTCCGCGACCCCCTTTCTGTGCGGCCATTACGATTCCTTCTCTCCCACAAGAAGTAGAGGGTACCAGTTATGTAAGTCCTAGGGGTGCGGAGTAAACTCACCTCGTCTAAGATGCACGACGTTAAAATTCCAAGCACTTCGTCCTCAATAAAAGACGTTAAACTATGACCCATCCCCGTGCCTCGCATGTAGGGTCGCCCCATCTCAGACATTCTTTACACCCATTCGTCTCCATGGGGATGGAATCACCCCAAACATGGTATTATATCCTACTTTTCGGAGTGGCCTTTGTCCACGAGGGAAGGGAAGCCTCCTTGGTGTAAGTCCCCTAGCCCCTCTTGCGAAAGGTAGCACCCATGCACCTCCGTACTTCCCCACTTCCAAGGCCAATGGAGGGCGTGATAGGGAACGACACACCTCCTTTATTTGGTTCTGAATCCCTCTCCCTCTGTGCTTTGTCACCCTCGGGCCTCTATCCTGAAGTAAGTCCCAACACCATAGGCAGCCTAACGCGTAAGCCCCTATTCTCTTCTCACGGAAGCACCTTTCATGACGTGATCGTTAGGTCCCTGCAACCTCTTGTTTCTCACACCGATCATGACTCCTGTGGGCTTAGAGTGGGCACCGACCATGACCCACCCTGGGCCGCCTCAGAGTATAAGCCCCAACATGTCCCGTCCCGCATGACGCTAAACTGTACATATGAACTACGGGGTCTTTGATCCATGCTAAGGCACGGTACGTAGGAAGCATCCACGAGGTTCAAGCCCACCACTTGGTCATTCCATCCCCCATCACGTCGGTTCACCACCGTCCCACATGACGTTAAACTGTATGCCTGAACTACGGTGTCTTTGATCCATGCTAAGGCATGGTACGTAGGAATCCTCCATGAGGTTCAAGCCCATCATCCACCAGGACCAAGGTTAACCTTCACATCGGTTCATAGATGACACCCGTCGGACCCCCGATATATCTTCACATCGATTCACCGACACACCCCTACCTGAACTACATGTTCTTTGATCCATGTCAAGGCATGGTATGTAGGAACCCCCCCCCCCCCCCCCCCCCCGAGGTTCAATCCCATCACCCATCAAACCAGGTTCCTAATTTACATCGGTTCGCTGACACACCCCGTCCTGAACTACGTGGGCTTTGATCTATGTTAAGGAATGGCACGTTGGAAGTCTACCTAAGGTTCAAGCCCGTCACACATCGGACCAAGGTCCTTCTTCATGTCGGTTTTCCAACACCGACATCCTTTATTAACTACAGGGTCTTTGATCCATGCTAAGGTGTGGTACGTATGAAGCCTCCCTGAGGTTCAAGCACAACACCTAATGGCCAAGGTCCCCCTTTAAGTCGTTTCTCCAACACACCCTCATCCCGCATGACGTTAAACTGCATCCCAATCCAGCGGTAAGCCATTGTGACCCCGCCATCCAGTTGTCCCAACGCCCCTTCATGTTAGTTCAACATCCCCGTTTCAACCTGAACTATGAGGACTTTGATCCATGTCAAGGCATGGTACCTAGGAAAACTCTCTGAGGTTCAAGCCCCACCATTCATCTGGACCAAGGTCCATCTTCACATCGGTTCACCGGCACCCCCATCCTGAACTACGTGGACTTTGATCAATGTTAATGCATGGTAGGTAGGAATCCTCCCTGAGGTTCAAACCCACCACCAATTGGTTACTCCGACCCCCTTCACGTCTGTTCTCACCAACTGAACTATGCGGAATTTGATTTCCTACCACGGGTATATGTATGAGGTCTCTTAGAGGCTCAATCCCAACTTCACTATCACCCTAGCGGGGGTCTCATTTCATTCCCCCCTCCACTTCATTCATCCGTCCACCATCCATCCTGACTCTTACCCGGGCCGCCACATCCCGGTGGGGTCATGCCACCTCATCCCCCTATAGTTTTCGGGAAGCTGCCCACGTGTTGGCCCTAATATCGGTGATCCCTCAAGGGGGTTCATCAATCTAATCCACCTTTATCGGTGTTCTGATCAGTCCGATCCATCTCCTCTGGACACTAAACTTGTGGCATACCCTGTGTTAGACACAAGAATGTGAGGAAAACCAAAAATACATGCCAATGGCATTTGATTCCCTGTGCTCAATGTGGGATGCCTCGAGTTTCCACACCCTCAAGAAACCTTATAATAAGGGAAAAAATATATACTCACCAATTATTCAGCATCTATTCATGCCAGTGATGTCTTAACGTGACTACTCCCCCAACTGAAGGTTGTTGCCCTGAATGGACCCCTTGGAATTCCCTCACAGAAGCGGTGTAATTAATCAGGATCCATGGAAACATTTCATTGGGAAGAGTTTCACGAACAACGTATTAAATCTATGAGGGATACCCAGACTAGGTGACGAGTTCTGAGGAGGAATCCATAGAAGAAGATCCGACATCCCGTCATCTTGGTTTCGATTAAGGAGCAGACGTCCCTGAATAAGGAGAGAATTTCACCCACCTTCGGAAAGCGGGAATGCGGGGTAAAAAACAGTCGCGCCTGTTGCGTCCAAGCAGACGGATGCGCGCACCCCGATGAAAGCATTAGAAACAATGAGGTTTTTGTAATAACGGTATTATTTCACCATATAAAGATTTATCTCTATTGGATTACATGAGATAAACATTTTGGATTTGGAAAATGGGTAAATAATGGAGTTATTTATCTTTTTTTAGATCTCATGATCTATTAAAAGATAATTTTTGTTCTTTAGTAATGAAAACATCATCATAAATATTAATTTTTTGGAGTAAATAATGAGATAGGGTTGGAAATCCATTGATGCGTAATGAAATACTGAAAATATGATTATAAAATTGAATGAAATAATATAAGTAAATTTTCTCATGTTATCTACATTGATAGAAATGGAATTCCTTAAATATAGAAAAAGAGACCATGAAAATGATTTTTTTCTATTTTATAGTTATTTCTAAATAATTAATGGTCTTTTTCACCCCTCATGTATTTTTGGTTCTATGGTCCTTGAGATTTATATAAACTTGTCCTCTAAAACTCAATATTATTTTTTTGAAAATATACTTCTCCTATATGGCTAAATTTTATGTTGATACTAATTTTCTCCTTATGTGATATCTCAATAATGTGTTGTTCATGTTAAACATTTTTTTTAATATCCATTTTCAGGGGATGTTTCATTGTTCTTTAATAAAATGTGGGTTTTCATGAAATGTTGTTTTAAAATACTAAAATACTGATTAAAAAAATAAAACATTTAAGGAAAAATTTTAATTAAGGGGGTAATTAAAATCATTGAAATTTTTAAATATTGTTTTCTTTAAAGTAAATGTAAGTGATTGATATATTGTTTTGGTCAAACAAGACTATCCTTCAAACAAACTCTGATATATTATAAAACATTTAATTAAATATTATTGTTTTAATATATAAATAAAATTGGAATATATAAAGTGTATCATAAAATTTATATGAAATTGTAATATTTGTGTTAAATAATTAATTTTTTTGAGAAACTCAAAACAAATATGATTTTAATTTTTTATAATGAATTTTTTTTCTTCAAAATATATGTTTTCATAAATGAAAAAGTATTTCATTTAGCATGTTGAAATTATAAATAATTTCCCCCATTTTTTGAAGTTTTATTATTTTGAGTTAATATCATTTTTTAAATCAACATTTCAATTAATTTATATCATGCATTTTATAGATATGTATAAAAATATTTAGTTTTAATAAATAATGTAAAATGAAAATTTTCAAAAAAACATTAATTTTTTATCATGATAAAAACCCAACATGTTCTTAACATGGTCATAAATTAATATAATACTCAATTAATATTAAATAATATACTTAATTACATACGAATCATCATTGTATATGACTTTAATTAAGTTTGTTTTTTGGCATAAAAACACATTTCCCTAAAAAACATTTTGTATACATGAAATGTGTTTTTATGCTTTTAATTTAATGTAATCGATATGAATTAACGTTTTTATTGAAATGTATATAATATATTTTATATTTTATATTTTAATATCCAAGTAATTGTTCTTAGAAGACATTTAATTGAAGTAAAATAAATTTTCTTTTTAAAAATGATTTTTTCTAAAATGGGTTTTCGTTGCATTTTATGTACTTATTTAAAATAGAAATATACAATATAAAGAAATTTAATACTGAAAATATATTCCATATATGTAATTTTAATAATTAACATAATTTAACTGGGTTTACATAATTTTTAATCATATTGAATATTAATAATCAATAAAATTTTGTTACCATGGTTAACGTTAAAAATGGTTTACTTGGGTGGGGGAAGTTCAAGCAAGAGGTAAGGTTAAGAATGAAAAATACACCTTTAAAATATTATTGATCAAATATATTTAATCATTTTGGTATCCTACCTTTAAATCCTTGTTCATTTTGATCCAAATGTACATGAATGTGACATTATATTACTCAAAATATTTTATGAAATTTCATTGGTGTCCCTTTATATAGTTAAAAAAGTGTACCTATTCTCCTCAATTACTCTTTCAATTTTATAAAAATATCAGGGAAAATCCCAAATCCAAAACATTCCTATAATACTTCTATTAAACATTGATATTTTTTTGTTCTTATAAGAAAAATCTTTCAAGTCTTATTGTTTATGCCAAAGAGGTCCCTTATTGAAGTGGTATAAATCTTATCTAAGGTGTATCAGTTTTATTTCTTCTTCCAACTTCTCTAAAATTGTTCAAAACATCAATAAATGAATAATAATGTAACATCAATATATGTAGTTGTTATTATTAATATGTCACAACCATTTTCAACCTATTTTCCATCAAATGGTAAATGAAAGTATCGTCCCTACATCCATATAGACTACCGACTCCACATTGAAAAATGATTCATTTTCCATCATGAGATATCATGGTTTAATATAATTATAAATTTAATGATATTATATTATATTTCTATAATAATTCTTATTATATAATTATTTTATATTTTCTTTAATCTAACGTATCGATCAATTATAAAATGATATTATTTCCTATGTGTGCATGTGGACAACAACATCCAAGAGTAATATGATTCGTTTTTTATTTGTATATAAATAAGATGGTCATATGTATAGATTTAATTAATATATATATATATATAATATTTAATATAAAATAATTATTCATTAATGATGAATATAATTTACCTTTATTTAATTCCATCCATCAAATAGTGGAAACATCACTCATGTATATATACGTATTGTCATCTCCAAAAAGTGAAGTAATTTATTTTTCATCATCACTATATTTGATGGTAAAAAATTGTATATAAATATTAAATATTAGACTTATAACATGAGAAGGTTTCTATATATTATTTAACCATGATCAAATTTTCAAGACCCAAACTGCCTAACTGAAACATACATTAAATGTGAAAAAGTTAACACCTATAAATGATGATTTCAATAAAGAATTACTAAGATATTGGACTTAAAATGTTACAAGATCGAGATATATATTATTATAATTTATATATTATAGGCATATTATTTAAATAAATTTTCATTTTAATACTTTATTTTGGAGTGTTTGCGGATCATGTTTGATATATGTTAAGTACCCATCAGAACAATTTTGATTTGTTGAGACATGTTTGATCTTATAAACCAATTTAGGTTTTTTATGTGTATATATTACCCATATGAATTTTAATATCATGTATCCATTTTAATTAGTGATAATTATAATTATAAATTTAAATTATTTCATAATAGTGGTTTTGATTCGAAAGTTTTCAAAGTGGTAGGGGTTTATCATCTCAAATTGTCTTCTTTGGGAGATATGTTATGAAATAAAAATATATTCTTTTATGAGGATTATATAAAACCCCATTAATATATTTTATAATAAATATCATTTTATTCAAGGTATCTTATGTTTCATTTTATGTTATTTCTTTTTTTTTGGGTCATTAATTGAATGTTATAAAAGAGGTAAGTGTTTTATGATATAATATCAATTTTTTACACTGATAGATTAAACATAAATATATGATAATAAAATTATAATATCTATACCTATAGAATAATATTAATTTTCTTATCCTTCAGTTTCTTATTTTGATTACATGTATTCCTTTCAATTTTCTCTATTTAAATACTCTTGAGACAGGGAAAACTTATGGAAAATTGATATTATTTTTCACTTCAATCTGTAATCTATTCACCCACATCCTCATGTTCATTTAAAGTGTTTCAAAAATATTTTTACTATTATAAAAATATTAATTTATATAATATAGAACAATATTTTTATTTTTTTAAATATGTTTTAAAAGGAATATCTTTTTATTTTTTAAATGTGGTAATGTTAATTTTTACCAAAAATGATAACAAATTTTTTTATCATACACTATATAAATAGTTTTTTCTTCCATCATGTATACTAATATTTATAAAGACTTCATTATATTATTTCTCAGTTCATTTGAATAAAAATAATTTCTATAATAAATTTAGAGAATTTTATAATTTACGTAACTAATTTAAAACTGATAAAGCTATTTTCTTCATGTAAAATATATATAGTTATTTTAAAGGTATTTTTATCGATAACAACATCCTTTTATGTTTCATATGATTTACTATGTATATAATCTATTATTATGAAAAATATTATTTATTTGGATGGTTTATTTTTATTCTTAAGAAATTATTATGAAATTTTTTTTCTTTTCATGAATAGTGAAATGATTAAATAATGGATATTTTATTTTCCTATAGAACCAATATATATATATATATTATGATTAGGTTTCAGGTGAGACTAATATTGTTTATGTTGATGGTTTGTTACATTGTAGTTATCAAATGAATTTGGTAAAGATAATGTAGTTTAGAGACACCTAAGAGATAATAATGTTATAAAACATGTAAGAGATGATATAGATAATGATATTAACATTAAGCCTAAGAGATTGATGGAAATAATTGGGTAGATATTTCCATTATGGGAAATTTCCCACTATGATAGTCTTGGGAGTAAAGCATTTTTATAGGATTAATTTTCTAAAATTAAGTGTTTTTGAGAAACTTATTCCCTATGATTATATTATTTTCTCAGGGATCGTGATTTATTATTAAAGATTTCATACACTTATTACTTATGTATTCTACTTTAACCAAGACTTTTTCAATGAAACATGATTAAATATCCTTGATATACTAAGTATGCAATTTTTATTTTATAATCATTTTATAATACACTTACACTTAACATGTTCTCATTTACAGTCATGAATTGTTATCTCTTATGCTTATGCTTACTGGGAATCTAAACTCACCCTTTCTTATGTTTCCATTCCCTAGGATATCAATAATGGTTTTAGGTATGATATATCTATGAAGGGTGATTCAAGTTAAGATAATAATTTCATATGATGTATGTTTTTTATATAGTATTTTTTATGTATAAAATTTTATAAATACATTAATCCATTATGGTTCTGGAATGGATCATAATGATATAAAGTTAGTATTCATCTTTAATGATGTGACATTTTTATATATGATTTTTGGGTAGGTATAGTTTATATTAGAAAAAGGTTTAAATACATTTGAAAACTATGAAGACTAAATATTCATGATAAGCCTTTGGATAAGTGTATGTATCTAAGAATGTCCTATATTATTATAATGAATGAGTTGTCATTTTCATAGAAAATAAATCTATTCCTATATACTAAAATATGGATGTAAATATTTCATAGATGCACCTCATGGTTTCAAATAAAAATGGAGAATATTTGGTATTAAATCGATTGTCACTAATGCACAACGAATGGACTTAAGACTAAACTCATGGATCTACACTTATGGGAGACATCCTTAGGTTAATTTACATTTCCATTGTGATCCACTGAAAAATATTTGAATTGAAAATCACTATAGATGACCTAGGTTGAACTTAAGGTTTCTTTGATCAAAAATAAGAATTCCTGATTTGGACATACTATAAAAAATTATTTATGATTACTCACTATGATTCTTATTTCTCACAGTATTCTATTTGGATTTAGTCAACAGGTGGAACCATACACAGTTGATTTATTTTTGAATGTGATGAAAACAATTGTGATTTTCCTCTTGAGAAACAAAAATAAATATATTGTGGAATGGGAATGATTTTTCAATTCCTAATGAGCTATCTCAAAATATTAATGACAACATGAACATAGGTGTGTTTTTGAATGAGAAAAATAAGTGAAAAATAGAGTTCCCTGAAAACCGTGGAAGAAAAAAAATTCATTTACCTCCTTGATTAGAATGTGCGCAGAAGCACCTTCAGAAATTTCTCAATGAAACATGAAGATATTTTCAGTGTCTAAAATAAGAAGCTAAAAAATGAATTAGGGGAGGAAAAATGAATCATTCAATTAAATAAATAGAAAATGATAATTTTTTTAGTACATAATCATATATGGTTAAATATTTTAAATTTGGAAGGTATTATCATTACACAAGTTTTTATACTAAGGGTAAATCTTGATTGAAAGATCAACATGGTGAGTAATTTTTTTTCTATTGATGATAAAGAGAATACAGAGGAAATAAAAAAGTTATAAGTTATATTAAATGTATTTATTTTGGTAAATGTAAGAAAAATGATTAAATATAGTTTTATAAATCTTATAAAATGATTAATATTAGATATTTTTAGAAGGAATGTATGATGAATAAGATCGTGGATCCTTTTTACTATTTTAAATAGGTATTAACGTTATTGAACTATTTTAATTTTTTGACTTGAGAATTATGTTGTATAATTTATTTATCAATTTTTTCTTGTTATGATAGTCATTAGACAATTATGGATTGTACTAAATTATTTTTCTAATGTATATCTATAAATATGTTTATTTTTATTGATAGACTAGAAATTTCATTCAATGGTATGGGGATATTTTTAGAGAACACATCATTAAGGGGAAGATAACGCTTAATATATGTCTGATATTAGTATAATAATGTTTAGCCTGGATAAATAGATGATTGTTATACATAAATTAAATTGGATAGTATTAGTGACCATGTAATTAATTATGGATTTGATGACATAATGATTTATGATGATGTTTATTCCATTAATTTTATTTATGTAATATGTTGAATAATTAGTTATTCTATTTAATAAATAATTATAGAAATAGTTTTGTTAATCATTTATAATTCCATTGATGTTTTATAGTTACTGATGATTTATTTGAAAATCATAATAATATTTTAAGGTAATATATGATCACGACATTCATGTGTTTGGTGTGTGATATATTGAGATACCTAATGTGGTTTTTAGATAAATGATAATGTTTATCATGAAAGAAAAAAAGTAATAAAATCCTTTTAGTTTTTGTCTTTTGGAATTTTTCTATCATATTTTGGGTTTATTTTATAATTAACTATAAATGGAATTGTATATGTTGATCTTTGGTTGTTATTATTGTTATTTTAGAAACTAATGTATTATTTAATCATATGAAGATTTATTCAACATGGATAAAATGGGAAAACAATCATGGATTTTGAAAATATATAAATAAATATGGAATTACTTTCATCTTTTTATGTATCATTAGATGCATTAAAAGTTAATTCTAGAGCCTCAAACATGAACAAAAACACTCAGATATTAATTTTATTGTGTAATAGAAGAGATAGAAGTGGAATTGAATGAAGCACAACCAATGGATGAAATTATTCTTATAAAATGGAAAAAGTAATGTAATTATATTTTATCATCATATCTAACTTGGTGCAAATGTAATTCCTTATCCCTATAAAAAGGACAATGAAAAATAAACTATTTTCCTTTTCATATGTAGTTCTGATGAATTGACAGTTTTTTCATCCCACAATTATTTATTGTTCTATCGTCATTATGTTTATTAAGACCATTTTATCTAATGCTCACTATTATTCATTATACATTACCATTCTCCTTCTGGTCTATGTTTTAACCTACTTTTATTTTTTTTAGAATCTAGGAACTCAATTATGTTTTGTTTAAGGTAACATTTTTTTAACTCACACCCCTTTTCAAAATAATTTTCTTTAACCCATTATATAATGTGGGTTTTTAAAAAATGTGTTTAAAAAAATGAAATAATTTATTACAATTATAAAATTAAGAGGATGTAATTTATTTAATGGGTATAATGTACCACCCTTATAATTTTATTTTTTTTCATTATTTAAATAAAATCAATGTCTTTGATAGCTCGATTCACATGCAACACAAAGCTTTATGTGAACTGAGATATACTGTGAATGTATTAATTACATGTAACCATTATATCATTTATATTAAATTATAAATATGAATATTAATAACACAATTGGAAAAAATATTTATAGTGGTTGTGAATAATTCAAAATAAATAAGTACACAATTTTTATTAGTGACATTTTCTACAGTAAAAATAAATTTTCTTAAAAATAATTATTGAATTTAGAATGTTGAAAAAGTAATTTATTTCTACAATTTTTAAAAATTAAATTTTTGGAAATTAATATCTTTTTTGAAATCAATATTTTAATATTTTCAAAATTTGAAATTTTACGATTTCTCTCAAAGTAATTGTTTTTTAGTGAGCAGTAAAAAATATATTTTTTCCTGAAAAATATCATTTATTTCAAAGAAATTTTCCAATATGATTATATTTGTATCATAATGTATAATAATTTTTCATTAAATTAAAATTAATGTATTAATTATATATGAATCAACATTACACATGAATTCGGTATATGTTCAATTTTTGGCTTAAGAGCACATTCTTCTAAAAACATTTTTAAACATGCAATGTGTTTTTATATATACAATTTGACATAATCTCTATTAAATAATTGTTTTAATGAAAATTTCCAATTATATATTCAATAATATATTTAGCATTTATTTTATGATTTTTATAATCTTATGAGTTGATGTCAAATATTCATTATGTGTGAAAATTAATTTTTCTAAAATAGGGTTTTAATGCATTTTTTGTGCTTATTTGAAATTTAATTTTACCATCAATAAGTATTTAATATGGTAAAATAGTTTACATATTTGTAATCATCATAAACAATTTAAAATATTTTGTTCGACATAATTTATTTTCATTTCTAATTGTAAAAAAATGTCATTACCAATGTTAAGGTTAAATCTATTTTACCAGGGGGTAAAACCATGAGTAAATAGTAGAAACTCCAACCACACATTTTTTATTATTATTCCAGGAAACTATTTGGAATTATTTTATCCTACCATTATATACTAGTCAATTTTTATCTTCATGCACATGAAAGAGACCTTATATTATAGATATTTTTTAATAAATTCCATGTATGTCCCTCCTCAAACATATAAAAAGGCAGCTATTCTCCCCCATTATTCACAAAATTGTATCATTCTATATTAGACAAGAATTTATCCAAAATTATCATCTATCCATTTCAATTATCATAGAGTTTTTTATATTCTCCTATGATCAAACATTAAAGGCTTTAGTCGTAAGCTAAAATAGGTCTCTCGAAGAAGATATATAAAACTAAACCAAGTTCTTTAAGTTTTATTTATTCTTCCATATTTACTAAATATATTTTATACATAAAAACATTATGAATGTATTATAATAAAAATAATAATATTTAATTATGATGATAGAAAAAACAATTCCTAGAAATTCATTATAAAATGGGAAATGAAATGTCCACTAGTTTCCACATGTGTACACCTGCCTCCATTGATTGATATGATTCATTTTAAATCCCCATATTCTATGGGTTTTTTATATTATGGAGTTTATTTTTATATAATATATCTATGAATTAATTATAATTTGGAAAATATAATATTTCTCTACATTATTACCTTCTATGCCATTAGAAAATTATAATTTTACTTATACGTACGTGGGGACCACCAGTAACCTAAAACTTCATTGAATTCGGTCAATATTTAAAATTTATAATCCTACTAACTACTGTATATGTGTAAACCAGGGTTGAAATAACATTGAATTTTATTATGACCATTATTCTTCTAAAAATTTTCAAAAGACCTCAATGTAATCACCAGTGGGGTAGATTTTTATTTTTTTAAAAAAAATCCAATTTTTTATTGTGTTTATTATAAAGCACAAATAAAACACCACAGTCTTTTGAGATTTTGTTCTAATCTGTAATGAACTAGGAAACAGGTTAAAAATAGTAAATAACAATGATATAAAATACAAATGAGTAAACAATCAAGAGAATACATCGAGGAAAATTATCAATTCAATAGGCTTTGAATATATTCCTTCTCATGATAGTAACTAAAACTAGTACCACTGAAAAGTAGTGGATTATTTCCCTTTCCAAAAGATAGATCACTCAAGACAACAAATCTTAGAGTTTTCCACTCCAAGATTAATCAACCATGAAAATTTTTATTTGAAAAAGATAACTGAATGAACCTATCACGAGTTTTATAGTTTTTGTTATAATTTAAATGTTTTAAAAAATCAATCCACAATCAAACTCACTGAATGATTATGGATTTTAAAGATTATGTTTTAGAATTATGTTTTAATCTAACACAATAGGCCACCTAACACGTAATCCCCTATTCGCTTCTCACAGATGCACCTTTCATGATGTGATCGTCAGGTCCCTGCAACCTCCTGTTTCTCACACTGAGCTTGACTCCTGTGGGCTTAGAGTGAGCACCGACCATGACACACCCTAGGCCGCCACAGAGTATAAGCCCCAACATGCCCCGTCCCGCATGACGCTAAACTGTACATATGAACTACGGGGTCTCTGATCCATGCTATGGCATGGTACATAGGAAGCCTCCATGAGGTCCAAGACCACCACTTGGTCATTCCAACCCCCATCATGTCAGTTCACCCCCTTCCCACATGACGTTAAACTATATGCCTGAACTACGAGGTCTTTGATCCATGCTAAGGCATGGTACATAGGAAGCCTCCATGAGGTTCAAGCCCATCATCCACCAGGACCAAGGTCCACCTTCACGTCGGTTCACTGACAACACCCATCAGACCCCCGGTATATCATCACATCGATTCACCGCCACCCCCTACCTGAACTATGTGTTCTTTGATCCATGTCAAGGCATGGTATGTAGGAAGTCCCCCTGAGGTTCAATCCCATCACCCATCAAACCAAGGTCCTAATTTACATTGGTTTGCTGTCACACCCCATCCTGAACTACGTGGGCTTTGTTCTAAGTTAAGGAATGACACATAGGAAGTCTCCCTGAGGTTCAAGCCCGTCACACCTCGGACCAAGGTCCTTCTTCACGTCGGTTCGCCGAAACCGACATCCTTTCTTAACTACGGGGTCATTGATCCATGCTAAGGCGTGGTACGTAGGAAGCCTCCCTGAGGTTCAAGAAAAACACCCAATGGGCCAAGGTCCCCCTTTAAGTCGGTTCTCCAATATTCCCTCGTCAGGCATGATGTTAAACTGCATCCCAATCTAGTGGTAAGCCATTGTGACCCCACCATACAGTTGTCCCAACACCCCTTCATGTCAGTTCAACAGCCCTGTTTCAACCTGAACTATTAGGACGTTGATCCATGTCAAGGCATGGTACGTTGGAAAACACTATGAGGTTCAAGACCCACCATTCTTCTGGACTATGGTCCATATTCACGTTGGTTCACCATCACCCCCATCCCAAATTATGTGGACTTTGATCAATGTTAATGCATGGTAGGTTGGAATCCTCCCTGAGCTTCAAGACCACCACCAATTGGTTACTCCGACCCCCTTCACGTCAGTTCTCACCAACTGAACAATGCAGACATTGATTCCCTACCACAGGTATATGTAGGAGGTCTCTTCGAGGCTCAATCCCAACTTCACTATCGCCCTTGCGGGGGTCTCATTTCATTCCCCCCTCTACATCATTCATCCGTCCACCATCCATCCTAACTCTTACCCGGGCCGCCACATCCCAGTGGGGTCATGCCACCTCATCCCCCCATAGTATCTGGGAAGCCGCCCATGTGCTGGCCCTAATATCGGTGATCCCTAAAGGGGGTTCATCAATCTGATCCACCTTTATCGGTGTTCTGATCAGTCTAATCCATCTCCTATGGGCACTAAACTTGTGGCATACCCTGTGTTAGACACATGAATGTGAGGAAAACCTCAAATACATCCCAATGGCATCTGATTCCCTGTGCTCAATGTGGGATGCATCGAGTTTCCATGCCCTCAAGAAACCTTATAATAAGGGAAAAAAGATAGACTCTCCAATTCCCCAGCATCCAGACACGCAAGTGATGTCTCAACATGACTACTCCCCCAACTGAAGGTTGCTGCCCTAAATGGACCGCATGGAATTTCCTCACAGAAGCGGTGTAATTAATCGGGATCTATGGAAACATTTCATTGGGAAGAGTTTCATGAACAATGTATTAAATCTATGAGGGATACCCGGACTAGGTGACGAGTTCTGAGGAGGAATCCATAGAAGGAAGAACCAACATCCCGTCATCCCAGTTTCAATCAAGGAGCAGACGTCCCTGAATAAGGAGTGAATGTCACCCGCCTTTGGAAAGCGTGAATGCCGGGTAAAAAACAGTCGTTCCTGTTGCATCCAAGCAGAAGGATGCGCGCGCCCCGACGAAAGCATAGGAAACAATGAGGTTTTAGTGATTACAGTATTATTTCACCATATAAAGATTTATCTCTATTGGATTACATGAGCTAAACATTTTGGATTTGGAAGATGGGTAAATAATGGAGTGATTTATCTTTTTTTGGATCTCATGATCTATTAAAAGAAAATTTTTGTGTTTTAGTAAAGAAAACATCATCCTAAATATTAATTTTTTTGAGTAAAAAATGAGATAGGGTTGGAAATCCATTGATGCGAAATGAAATACTGAAAATATGATTATAAAATTGAATGAAATAATATAAGTACATTTTCTCATGTTATCTACGTTGATAGAAATGTAATTCCTTAAATATAGAAAAAGAGTCCCTGAAAATGATTTTTTTCTATTTTATAGTTATTTCTAAATATTTAATGGTCTTTTCACCCCTCATGTATTTATGGTTCCGTGGTCCTTGAGATTTATATAAACTTGTCCTCTAAAACTCAATATTATTTTTCGGACAATATACTTCTCCTATATGACTAAATTTTATCTTGATACTAAATTTCTCTCTATGTGATATCTCAATTATGTGTTGTTCATGATAACCATTATTTTTTTCAATATCCATTTTCAGGGGATGTTTCATTGTTCTTTAATAAAATGTGGGTTTTCAAGAAATGTTGTTTTGAAATACTGAAATACTGATTAAAAAAATAAAACTTTTAAGGAAGCATTTTAATTAAGGGGGTAATTAAAATCATTGAAATTTTTAAATATTGTTTTCTTTTAATTAAATATAAGTGATTGATATATTGTTTCGGTCAAACAAGACTATCCTTCAAACAAACTCTGATATATTATAAAAAATTTAATTAAATATTATTGTTTTAATATATAAATAAAATTGGAATATATGAAGTGTATTATAAAATTTATATGAAATAGTAATATTGGTGTTTAATAATTAATTTTTTTTTAAAAACTCATAACAAATATGTTTTTAATTTTTTATAATGAAATTTTTTTCTTCAAAATATATGTTTTCATAAATAAAAAATTATTTCATTTAGCATGTTGAAATTATATATAATTACCCCCATATTTTGAAGTTTTATTATTTTTAGTTAATATCATTTTTAAATCAACATTTCAATTAATTTATAAAATTCATTTTCTAGATTTGTATAAAAATATTAAGTTTTTATAAATAGTGTAGAATGAAAATTTTCAGAAATGTATTAATTTTTTATCATGATAAAAACCCAATATGTTCTTAACATGGTCATAAATTAATATAATACTCAATTAATATTAAATAATCTACTTAATTACATACGAATCATCATTTTATATGACTTTAATTAAGTTTGTTTTTGGGCATAAAAACACATTTCCCTAAAAACATTTTGTATACAGCAAACGTGTTTTTATGCTTTTAATTTAATGTTACCGATATGAATTAATGTTTTTATTGAAATGTAAATAATATATTTTATATTTTTTTATTTTAATATCCAAGTAATTGTTCTTAGAAGACATTTAATTGAAGTAAAATAAATTTTCTTTTTAAAGATGAATTTTTCTAAAATGGGTTTTCGTTGCATTTTGTGCACTTATTTAAAATAAAAATATATAATATAAAGAAATTTAATACAGAAAAATATATTCCATATATGTAATTTTAAAAATTAACATAATTTAACTAGGTTTACATAATTTTTAATCATATTTAATATTAATAATCAATAAAATCTTGTTACCATGGTTAATGTTAAAACTTTTTTACTTGGGTGCGGGAAGTTCAAGCAAGAGGTAAGGGTAAGAATGAAAAATACACCTTTAAAATATTATTGATCAAATATATTTAATCATTTTTGTATCCTACCATTAAATCCTTGTTCATTTTGATCCACATGTACATGAATGTGACATTATATTACTCAAATATTTTATGAAATTTAATGGGTGTCCCTCTATATAGTTAAAAAAGTATACCTATTCTCCTCAATTACTCTTTCAATTTTATAAAAATATCTAGGAAAATCCCAAATCCAAAACATTCCTATAATACTTCTATTAAACATTGATATTTTATTATTCTTATAAGAAAAATCTTTCATGTCTTATTATGTATGCCAAAGAGGTCCATCAATGAAGTGGTATAAATCTTATCTAAGGTGTATCCGTTTTATTTCTTCTTCCAACTTCTCTAAAATTGTTCAACACATTAATAAATGAATAATAATGTAACATCAATACATTTAGTTGTTATTATTAATATGTCACAACCATTTTCAACCTATTTTCCATCAAATGGTAAATGAAAGTATCGTCCCTACATCCATATGGACTACCGACTTCACATTGCAAAATGATTCATTTTCCATCATGAGATATCATGGTTTAATATAATTATTAATTTAATGATATTATATTATATTTCTATAATAATTATTATTAAATAATTATTTTATATTTTCTTTAATCTAACGTATCGATCAATTATAAAATGATATTATTTCCCATGTGTACATGTGGACAACAACATCCAAGAGTAATATGATTCGTTTTTTATTTGTATATAAATAAGATGGTCATATGTATATATTTAATTAATATAAATATATATATATATATAATATTTAATATAAAATAATTATTCATTAATGATGAATATAATTTACCTTTATTTGATTCCATCCATCAAATAGTGGAAACATCACTCATGTATATATATGTATTATCATCTCCAAAAAGTGAAGTAATTTATTTTTCATCATCACTATATTTGATGGTAAAAAATTGTATATAAATAATAAATATTAGACTTATTACATGAGAAGGTTTCTATATATTATGTAACCATGATCAAATTTCCGAGACCCAAACTGCCTAACTAAAACATACATTAAATGTGAAAAGGATAACACCTATAAATGATGATTTTAATAAAGAATTATTAAGATATTGGACTTAAAATGTTACAAGATCGAGATATATATTATTATAATTTATATATTATAGGTATATTATTTAAATAAATTTTCATTTTTTATACGTTATTTTAGAGTGCTTTCCGATCATGTTTGATATATGTTAAGTACCCATCATAACAATTTTGATTTGTTGAGACATGTTTGATGTTGTGAACCAATTTAGGTTTTTTATGTGTATATATTACCCCTATGAATTTTAATATCATGTATCCATTGTAATTCTTGATAATTATAATTATAAATTTAAATTATTTCATAATAGTGGTTTTGATTTGAATGTTTTCAAAGTGGTAGGGGCTTATCATCTCAAACTGTCTTCTTTGGGAGATATATTATGAAATAAAAATATATTCTTTTATGAGGATTATATAACACCCCATTAATATATTTTATTATAAATATCATTTTATTGAAGGTATCTTATGTTTAATTTGATGTTATTTCGTTTTTGTGGGTCATTAATTAAATGTTATAAAAGAGGTAAGTGTTTTATGATATAATATCAGTTTTTTTACACTGATAGATTAAACATTAATATATGATAATTAAATTATAATATCTATAACTATAGAATAATATTAATTTTCTTATCCTTAAGTTACTTATTTTGATTACATGTCTTCCTTTCAATTTTCTCTATTTAAATACTCATGAGATAAGGAAAACATATGGAAAATTGATATTATTTTTCACTTCAACATGTAATCTATTCACCCACATCCCCATGTTAATTTAAAGTGTTTAAAAAATATTTTTACTATTATAAAAATATTATTTTATATAATATTAAACAATATTTTTATTTTTTTAATATGTTTTAAAAGGAATATTTTTTTTAAATGTGGTAATGTTAATTTTTACCAAAAAGGATAACAAATTTTTTTATCATACACTATAGAAATCGTTTTTCCTTCCATCATGTATACTAATATCTATAAAGCCTTCATTATATTATTTCTCAGTTCATTTGAATAAAAATAATTTCTATAATAAATTTAGAGAATTTTATAATTTATGTAACTAATTTAAAACTGATAAATCTATTTTCTTCATGTAAAATATATGTAGTTCTTTTAAAGGTATTTTTATCGATAACAACATCCTTTTATGTTTCTTATGATTTACTATGGATATAATATAATGTTAAGAAAATTATTATTAATTTGGATGGTTTATTTTTATTCTTAAGAAATTAATATGATTTTTTTTCTTTTCATGAGTAGTGAAATGATTAAATAATGGATATTTTATTTTCCTACGGAACCGATATATATATATGTATATATATATTATGATTAGGTTTCAGGTGAGGCTAATATAGTTCAGGTTGATGGGTTGTAACATTATAGTTATAAAATGCATTGGGTAAAGATAATGTAGTTTAGAGACACCTAAGAGATTATAATGTTATAAAACATGTAAGAGATGACATAGATAATGATATTGAAATTAATCCTAAGAGATTGATGGAAATAATTGGGTAGAAATTTACATTATGGGATTTTTCCCACTATGATAGTCTTGGAAGTAAGGCATTTTTATAGAATTAATTTTCTAAAATTAAGTGTTTTTTAGAAACTTATTCCCTATGATTATATTATTTTCTCAGGGATCATGATTTATTATTAAAGATTTCATACACTTATTACTTATGTATTATACTTTAACCAAGCCTTTTTCAATGAAACATGATTTAATATCCTTGATATACTCATTATGCAATTTTTATTTTATAATCACTTTATAATACACTTATACTTAACATGTTCTCATTTACAGTCATGAATTGATATCTCTTATTCTTATTCTTATTCGGAATCTAAACTCACCCTTTCTTATGTTTCCATTCCATAGGATATCAATAATGGTTTTAGGTATGATATATCTATGATGGGTGATTCTAGTTAAGATAATAATTTCATATGATGTATGTTTTTTATATAGTAATTTTTATGTATAAAATTTTATAAATACAATAATCCGTTATGGTTATAGAATGGATTGTAATGATATAATGTTAGTATTCATCTTTAATGATGTGACATTTTTATATATGATTTTTGGGTAGGTATAGTTTATATTAGAAATTTTTTTAAATACATTTGAAAACTATGAAGACTAAATAATCATGATAAGCCTTTGGATAAGTGTATGTATATAAGAATATCATATATTATTATAATGAATGAGTTGTCATTTTCATATAAAATAAATCTATGCCTATATACATAAATATGGATGTACCTATTTCATAGATGCACCACATGGTGTCAAATAAAAATAGAGAATGTTTGGTACTAAATCGATTGTCACTAATGCACAATGAATGCACTGATGACTAAACTCATGGCTCTACACTTATGGGAGACATCCTTAGGTTAATTTACATTTCCATTGTGATCCATTGAAATATATTTGAATTGATAATCACTATATATGACCTAGGTTGAACATAAGGTTTCTTTGATCAAAAATAATAATTCATGATTTGGACATACTATAAATAATTTTTTATGATTACTCACTATGATTCGTATTTCTCACAGTATTCTATTTGGATTTAGTCAACAGGTGCAACCATACAAAATTGATTTATTTCTGAATGTGATGAAAACAATTGTGATTTTTCTTTTTGAGAAACAAAAATAAATATATTATGGAATGGGAATGATTTTTCAATTCCAAATGAGCTATCTCAAAATATTAATGACAACATGAACATAGGTGTGTTTTTTAATGAGAAAAATAAGTGAAAAATATAGTTCCCTGAAAACGGTGGAAGAAAAAGAATTCATTTACCTCCTTGAATAGAATGTGCACAGAAGCACCTTCAGAAATTTCTCAATGGAACCTGAATATATTTTCAGTGTCTAAAATAAGAAGCTAAAAAATGAATTTGGGGAGGAAAAACGAATCATTCAATTAAATAAATAGAAGATGATAATTTTTTCGGTACATAATCATATATGGTAAAATATTATAAATGTGGAAGGTGTTATCATTACACAAGTTTTTGTACTAAGGGTAAATCTTGATTGAACGATCAACATGGTGAGTAAATTTTTTTTTTCTGTTGATGATAAAGAGAATATAGAGGAAATAAAAATGTTATAAGTTATATTAAATGTATTTATTTTTTCAAATGTAAGAAAAATGATTAAATATAGTTTAATAAATCTTATAAAATGATTAATATTTGATATTTTTAGAAGGAATGTATGATGAATAAGATCATGGATCCTTTTTATTATTTTAAATAGGTATTATCGTTATTGAACTATTTTAATTTTTTGACATGAGAATTATGTTGTATAATTTATTTATCAATTTTTTCTTGTTATGATGGTCATTAAACAAATAAGGATTGTACTGAATTATTTTTCTAATGTATATCTATAAATATGTTTATTTTTATTGATAGGCTAGAAATTTCATTCAATGATATGGTGATATTTTTAGAGAACACATGATTAAGGGGAAGATAACACTTAATATATGTCTGATATTAGTATAATAATGTTTAGTCTAGATAAATAGATGATTGATATATATAAATTAAATTGGATAGTATTAGTGACCATGTAATTAATTATGGATTTGATGACATAATTATTTATAATGATGTTTATTCCATTAATTTTATTTATGTAATATATTGAATAATTAGTTATTCTATTTAATAAATAATTATAGAAATAGTTTTCTTAATCATTTATAATTCTATTGATGTTCTATAGTGACTGATGATTTATTTTAAAATCATAAGAATATTTTAAGGTAATATATGATCACGATATTCATGTGTTTGGTGTGTGATATATTGAGGGACCTAATGTGGTTTTTAGATAAATGATAATGTTCATCATGAAAGAAAACATGTAATAAAATCCTTTTAGTTTATGTCTTTTGAAATTTTTCTATCATATTTTCAGTTCATTTTATAATTAACTATAAATGGAATTGGTTATATTGATCTTTTGTTGTTATTATTGTTATTTTAGAAACTAATGTATTATTTAATCATATGAAGATTTATTGAACATGGATAAATTGGGAAAACAATTATGGATTTTGAAAATATATAAATAAATATGTAATTACTTTCATCTTTTTATGTATCATTAGATGCATTAAAAGTTAATTCTAGAGCCTCAAACATGAAAATATCCACTCAGATATTAAATTTATTGTGTAATAGAAGAGATAGAAGTGGAATTGAATGAAGCAAAACCAATGGATGAAATTATTCTTATAAAATGGAAAAAGTAATGTAATTATATTTTATCATCATATCTAACTTGGTGGAAATTTTATTCCTTATCCCTATAAAAGGGACAATGAAAAATAAACTATTTTCCTTTTCATATGTAGTTCTGATGAATTGACGGGTTTTTCATCCCACAATTATTTGTGGTTCTGTCGTCATTATGTCTATTAGGACCATTTTCTCTACTGATCACTATTATTCATTATATATTACCATTCTCCTTTTGGTTTATGTTTTAACATCATTTTAATTTTTTTATAATCTAGGAACTCAATTATGTTTTGTTTAAGGTAACATTTTTTTAACTCACACCCCTTTTCAACATAAGTTTCTTTAACGCATTATATAATGTGGGTTTTTAAAAAATGTGTTTAAAAATATGAAAGAATTTATTACAATTATAAAATTAGGAGGATGTAATTTATTTAATGGGTATAATGTACCACCCTTATAATTTTATTTTTTTCATTATTTAAATAAAATCAATGTCTTTGATAGCTCGATTCACATGAAACAAAATGCTTTATGTGAACTGAGTTATACTGTGAATGTATTAATTAAATATAACCATTATATCATTTATATCAAATTGGAAATATGAATATTAATAACACAATTTGAAAAAATATTTATAGTGGTTGTGAATAATTCAAAATAAATAAGTACACAATTTTTATTAGTGACATTTTCTACAGTAAAAATATATTTTCTTAAAAATAATTATTGAATTTAGAATTTTGAAAATGTAATTTATTTCTACAATTTTTAAAAATTAAATTTTGGAAATTAATATCATTTTTGAAATCAATATTTTAATATTTTCAAAATTTTAAATTTTATGATTTCTCTTAAAATAATTGTTTTTTAGTGAGTATTAAAAAGTATTTTTTCCCTTAATAATATCATTTATTTCAAAGAAATTTTCCAATATGATTCTATTAGTATCATAATGTATCATAATTTTTCATTAAATTAAAATAAATGTATTAATTATATATGAATCAACATTACACATGAATTTGGTATATGTTCAATTTTTGGCTTAAGAGCACATTCTTATGAAAACATTTTTTAAACATGAAATGTGTTTTTATATATATAATTTTAAATAATCTCTATTAAATAATGGTTTTAATGAAAATTTCCAATTATATATTCAATAATATATTTATCATTTATTTTATGATTTTTATAATCTTATGAGTTGATGTCAAATATTCTTTATGTGTGAAAATTAATTTTTCTAAAATAGGGTTTTGATGCATTTTTTGTGCTTATTTGAAATTTAATTTTACCATCTATAAGTATTTAATATGGTAAAATAGTTTACATATTTTTAATCATCATAAATAAATTAAAATATTTTGTTCAACATAATTTATTTTCATTTCTAATTGTAAAAAAATGTCATTACCAATGTTAAGGTTAAATCTATTTTACTAGGGTGTAAAACCAAGAGTAAATAGTAGAAACTCCAACAACACATTTTTTATTATTATTTCAGGAAACTATTTGGAATTATTATATCCTACCAATATATACTAGTCAATTTTTATCTTCATGCACATGAATGTGACCTTATATTATTGATATTTTTTAATAAATTCCATGTATGTCCCTCCTCAAACATATAAAAAGGCACCAATTCTCCCCCATTATTCACACAATTGTATCATTCTATATTAGACATGAATTTATCCAAAATTATCATCTGTCTAATTCAATTATCATAGAGTTTTTTATACTCTCTTATCATCAAATATTAAAGGCTTTAGTTGTAAGCTAAAATAAGTCTCTCAAAGAAGATATATAAAACTAAACCAAGGTCTTTATGTTTTATTTATTCTTCCATATTTACTAAATATATTGTATAAATAAAAACATTATGAATTTATTATCATAAAAATAATAATATTTAATTATGATGATAGAAAAAAAAATTCCAAGAAATTCTCTACAAAATGGGAAATGAAATGTCCACTAGTTTGCACATGTGTACATATTCCTCCATTTATTGATATGATTCATTTTAAATCCCCATATTCTATGGGTTTTTTATATGATGGAGTTTATTTTTATATAATATATCTATGAATTAATTATAATTTTGAAAATATAATATTTCTCTACATTATTACCTTCTAAGCCATTAGAAAATTATAATTTCACTTATACGTATGTGGGGACTACCACTAACCTAAAACTTCATTGAAGTCGGTCAATATTTAAAATTTTTAATCATACCAGCTACTGTATATGTGTAAACTAGGGCTGAAATAACATTGAATTTTATTATGGCCATTATTCTTCTAAAACTTTTCAAAAGACCTCAATGTTATCACCAGTGGAGTAGATTTTCATTTTTTTTAAAAAAATAATTTTTTTTATTGTGTTTATTATAAAGCACAAATAAAACACCAAAATCTTTTGAGATTTTGTTCTAATCTATAATGAAATAGGAAACAGGTTAAAAATAGTAAGTAACAAAGATATAAAATACAAATGAGTAAACAATCAGGAGAATACATCCAGGAAAAATTATCAATTCAATAGGTTTTGAATATATTCCTTCTCACGATAGTGACTAAATCTAGTACCAATGAAAAGTAGTGGATTATTTCCCTTTCCAAAAGATAGATTACTCAAGACAACAAATCTTGGAGTTTTTCTCTCCAAGATTAATGAACCATGAAAATTTTTATTTGAAAAAGATAACTGAATAAACCTATCGTGAGTTTTATAGTTTTTATTATAATTTAAATGTTTATGAAAATCAATCCACAATCAAACTCATCGAATGATTATGGATTTTAATGATTAAGTTTTAGAATTATGTTGTAATTTAACACAATAGGCCGCCTAACGCGTAAGCCCCTCTTCGCTTCTCACGGATGCACCTTTCATGACATGATCGTCAGGTCCCTGCAACCTCTTGTTTCTCACACCGAGCATGACTCCTGTGGGATTAGAGTGAGCACCGACCATGACACACCCTGGGCCACCTCAGAGTATAATCCCCAACATGAAACATCCCACATGACGCTAAACTGTACATATGAACTATGGGGTCTTTGATCCATACTAAGGAATGGTACGTAGGAAGCCTCCGTGAGGTTCAAGCCCACCACTTGGTCATTCCAACCCCCATCATGTCGGTTCACCCCCGTCCCACATGACGTTAAACTGTATTCCTAAACTATGGGATCTTTGATCCATGCTATAGCATGGTACGTATGAAGCCTTCATGAGGTTCAAGCCCATCATCCACCAGGACCAAGATTGACCTTCCTGTCGGTTCACTGATGACACCCATTGGACCCCCGGTCAATCTTCACATCGATTCACCGAAACCCCCCCTACCTGAACAACGTGTTTTTGATCCATGTCAAGGCATGGTATGTAGGAATCCCCCCAAGGTTCAAGACCATCACCCATCACACCAAGGTCCTAATTTTCATCGGTTCGATGACACACCCCATCATGAACTACGTGGGCTTTGATCCATGTTAAGGAATGGCACGTAGGAAGTCTCCCTGAGGTTCAAGCCCGTCACACATCGGACCAAGGTCCTTCTTCACGTCGGTTTGCCGACACCGACATCCTTTCTTAATTACGGGGTCTTTGTTCCATGCTAAGGCATGGTACGTAGGAAGCCTCTCTGAGGTTCAAGCACAACACCCAATGGGCCAAGGTCCCCCTTTAAGTCGGTTCTCCAACACGCCCTCGACCCGCATGACGTTAAACTGCATACCAATCCAGCGGTAAGCCATTGTGACCTAGCAATCCAGTTGTCCCAACACCCCTTCATGTCAGTTAAATAGGCCCGTTTCAACCTGAACTATGAGGACTTTGATCCATGTCAAGGCATGGTACGTAGGAAAACACTCTCAGGTTCAGGCCCCACCATTCATCTGGACCAAGGTCCATCTTCATGTCGGTTCACCGGCACCCCCATCCCGAACTACGTGGACGTTGATCAATGTTAATGCATGGTAGGTAGGAATCCTACCTGAGGTTCAAGACCACCACCTATTGGTTACTCAGACCCCCTTCACGTCGGTTCTCACCAACTGAACTATGCGGACTTTGATTCCCTACCACAGGTATATGTAAGAGGTCTCTTTGATGCTCAAGCCCAACTTCACTATCGCCCTAGTGGGGGGTCTCATTTCATTCCCCCCTCCACTTCATTCATCCAACCACCATCCTTCATGACTCTTACTCGGGCCACCACATCCCGGTGGGGTCATGCCACCTCATCCCCCCATAGTATCCGGGAAGCCACCCACGTGATGGCCCTAATATCTGTGATCCCTCAAGGGGGTTCATCAATCGGATCCACCTTTATCAGTGTTCTGATTAGTTCGATCCATCTCCTCTGGACAGTAAACTTTTGGCATACCCTATGTTAGACACAGGAATGTGAGGAAAACCTCAAATACATGCCAATGGCATCTGATTCCCTGTGCTCAATGTGGGATGCCTTGAGTTTCCATGCCCTCAATAAACCTTATAATAAGGGAAAAAAGGTAGACTCGCCAATTCCCCAGCATCTAGACATGCCAGTGATGTCTCAACGTGACTACTACCCCAACTGAAGGTTGCTGCCCTGAATGGACCCCTTGGAATTTCCTCACAGAAGCGGTGTAATTAATCGGGATACATGGAAACATTTCATAGGCCTCCTAACGCGCATGACCCTCTTCGCTTCTCACAGACGCACCTTTCATGACGTGATCGTCAGGTCCCTGCAACCTCTTGTTTCTCACACCGAGCATGACTCCTGTGGGCTTAGAGTGAGCACCAACAATGACACACCCTGGGCCACCTCAGAGTATAAGCCCCAACATGCCCCGTCCCGCATGACGATAAACTATACATATGAACTATGAGGTCTTTGATCCATGCTAAGGCTTGGTACGTAGGAATCCTCCACGAGGTTCAAGCCCACCACTTGGTCATTCCAACCCATATCACATCGGTTCACCCCCGTCCCACATGACGTTAAACTTTATGCCTGAACTATGGGGTCTTTGATCCATGATAAGGCATGGTAAGTAGGAAGCCTCCATGAGGTTCAAGCCCATCATCCACCAGGACCAAGGTCCACCTTCACGTTGGTTCACTGACGACACCCATCGGACCCCCGGTCTATCTTCATATCGATTCACCGACACCCCCTACCTGAAATATGTGTTTTTTGATCCATGTCAATACATGGTATATAGGAAGCCCCCCCCCTGAGGTTTAAGCCCATCACACATCAAACCAAGGTCCTAATTTACATCGGTTCGCTGACACACCCCATCCTGAACTACATGGGATTTGATCTATTTTTAGGAATGGCACGTAGGAAGTCTCCCTGAGGTTCAAGCCCGTCACACATCAGACCAAGGTCCTTATTCATGTTGGTTCTCCGACACCGAAATCCTTTCTTAACTACGGGGTATTTGATCCATTCTAAGGCGTGGAACATAGGAAGCCTCCCTGAGGTTCATGCACAACACCCAATGGGCCAAGCTCCCCCTTTAAGTCAGTTCTCCAACATGCCCTCATCCCACATGACATTAAACTGCATCCCAATCCAGTGGTAAGCCATTGTGACCCCGCCATCCAGTTGTCCCAACACCCCTTCATGTCAGTTCAACTTCCTCGTTTCAACCTGAACTATTAGGACTTTGATCCATGTCAAGGCATGGTACGTAGGAAAACTCTCTGAGGTTCAAGCCCCACCATTCATCTGGACCAAGGTCCATCTTCACGTCGGTTCACCGACACCCCCACCCCGAACTACGTGGACTTTGATCAATGTTAATGCATGGTAGGTAGGAATCCTCCCTGAGGTTCAAGCCCACCATCAATTGGTTACTCCGACCCCCTTCACGTTGGTTCTTACCAACTGAACTATGCGGACTTTGATTCCCTACCACGGGTATATGTAGGAGGTCTCTTTGAGGCTCAAGCCCAACTTCACTATCGCCCTAGAGGGGGTCTCATTTCATTCCCCCCTTCACTTCATTCATCTATCCACCATCCATCCTGACTCTTACCCAGGGGGCCACATCCCGGTGGGGTCATGCCACCTCATCCCCCCATAGTATCCGAGAATCCTCCCACATGCTGGCCCTAATATCGGTTATCCCTCAAGGGGGTTCATCAATCTGATCCAACTTTATCGGTGTTCTCATCAGTCCGATCCATCTCCTATGGACACTAAACTTGTGGCATTCCCTGTGTTAGACACAGGAATGTGAGGAAAACCTCAAATACATGCCAATGGCATCTTATTCCCTGTGCTCAATGTGGGATGCCTCGAGTTTCCATGCCCTCAAGAAACCTTATAATAAGGGGAAAATGATAGACTCGCCAATTCCCCAGCATCCAGACACGCCAGTGATGTCTCAACGTGACTAATCCCCCAACTAATGGTTACTGCCCTGAATGGACCCCTTGGAATTTCCTCACAGAAGCAGTGTAATTAATCGGGATCCATGGAAACATTTCATTGGGAATATTTTCACAAACAACGTATTAAATATATTAGGGATACCCGGACTACGTGATGAGTTCTGAGGAGGAATCCATAGAAGGAAGAACTGACATCCTGTCATCCTGGTTTCGATCAAGGACCAGACGTCCCTGAATAAGGATTGAATGTCGCCCGCCTTTGGAAAGCGGGAATGCGGGGTAAAAAACAGTCGCCCATGTTGCGTCCAAGCAGACGGATGCGCGCGCCCCAACGAAAGCATTGGAAACAATGAGGTTTTAGTGATTACGGTATTATTCCACCATATAAAGATTTTTATCTATTGGATTACCTGAGATAAACATTTTGGATTCGGAAAATTGGTAAATAATGGACTGGTTTATCTTTTTTTTGGATCTCATGATCTATTAAAAGATAATTTTTGTTCTTTAGTAATGAAAACATCAGCATAAATATTAATTTTTTGGAGTAAAAAATGAGATAGGGTTAGAAATCCATTAATGCGTAATGAAATACTGAAAATATGATTATAAAATTGAATGAAATAATATAAGTACATTTTCACATGTTATCTACGTTGATAGAAATTGAATTCCTTAAATATAGAAAAAGAGACCCTGAAAATGATTTTTTTCTATTTTATAGTTATTTATAAATAATTAATGGTCGTTTTCACCCCTCATGTATTTATGGTTCTGTAGTCCTTGAGATTTATATCAACTTGTCCTCTAAAACTCAATATTATTTTTCGGAGAATATACTTCTCCTATATGACTAAATTTTATCTTGATACTAATTTTCTCCCTATGTGATATCTCAATTATGTGTTGTTCATGTTAACCATTATTTTTTTTAATATCCATTTTCAGGGGAAGTTTCATTGTTATTTAATAAAATGTGGGGTTTCAAGAAATGTTGTTTTCAAATACAGAAATACTGATTAAAAAAATAAAACTTTTAAGGAAACATTTTAATTAAGGGGGCAATTAAAATCATTGAAATTTTTAAATATTGTTTTCTTTAAATTAAATGTAAGTTATTGATATATTGTTTTGGTCAAACAAGACTATCCTTTAAACAAACTCTGATATATTATAAAACATTTAATTAAATATTATAGTTTTAATATATAAATAAAATTAGAATATATTAAGTGTAACATAAAATTTATATGAAATAGTAATATTGGTGTTAAATAATTAATTATTTTGAGAAACTCATAAAAAATATGTTTTTAATTTTTTATAATGAAATTGTTTTCTTGAAAATAGATGTTTTCATAAATGAAAAATTATTTCATTTAGCATGTTGAAATTATAAATAATTTCCCCCCATTTTTTGAAGTTTTATTCTTTTGAGTTAATATCATTTTTTAAATCAACATTTCAATTAATTTATAGCATGCATTTTCTATATTTGTATAAAAATATTTAGTTTTTATAAATAGTGTAAAATGAAAATTTTCAGGAAAACATTAATTTTTTATCATGATAAAAACCCAATATGTTCTTAACATGGTCATAAATTAATATAATACTCAATTAATATTAAATAATCTACTTAATTACATATGAATCATAATTGTATACGACTTTAATTAAGTTTGTTTTTGGGCATAAAAACACATTTCCCTAAAAACATTTTGTATACAGCAAATGTGTTTTTATGCTTTAAATTTAATGTAATCGATATGAATTAATGTTTTTATTCAAATGTATATAATATATTTTATATTTTATATTTTAATATCCATGTAATTGTTCTTAGAAGACATTTAATTGAAGTAAAATAAATTTTCTTTTTAAAAATGAATTTTTCTAAAATGGGTTTTCGTTGCATTTGGTGCGCTTATTTAAAATAGAAATATACAATATAAAAAAATTTAATACAGAAAAATATATCCCATATATGTAATTTTAATAATTAACATAATTTAACTGGGTTTACATAATTTCTAATCATATTGAATATTAATAATCAATAAAATTTTGTTACCATGGTTAACGTTAAAACTGTTTTACTTGGGTGGGGAATGTTCAAGCAAGAGTTAAGGGTAAGAATGAAAAATACACCTTTAAAATATTATTGATCAAATATATTTAATCATTTTGGTATCCTACCTTTAAATCCTTGTTCATTTTGATCCCCATGTACATGAATGTGACATTATATTACTCAAATATTTTATGAAATTTCATGGGTGTCCCTCTATATAGTTAAGAAAGTGTACCTATTCTCCTCAATTACACTTTCAATTTTATAAAAATATCAGGGAAAATCCCAAAACCTAAACATTCCTATAATACTTCTATTAATCATTGATATTTTATTATTCTTATAAGAAAAATCTTTCAAGTCTTATTGTGTATGCCAAAGAGGTCCCTCAATGAAGTGGTATAAATCTTATCTAAGGTGTATCAATTTTATTTATTTTTACAACTTCTCTAAAATTGTTCAACACATCAATAAATGAATAATAATGTAACATCAATACATGGAGTTGTTATTATTAATATGTCACAACCATTTTCAACCTATTTTCTATCAAATGGTAAATGAAAGTATCGTCCCTACATCCATATGGACTACCGACTCCACATTGCAAAATAATTCATTTTCCATCATAAGATATCATGGTTTAATATAATTATAAATTTAATGATATTATATTATATTTCTATAATAATTCTTATTAAATAATTATTTTATATTTTATTTAATCTAACGTATCAATCAATTAAAAAATGATATTATTTCCCGTGTGTACATGTGGACAACAACATCCAAGGGTAATATAATTCGTTTTTTATTTGTATATAAAAAAGATGGTAATATGTATAGATTTAATTAATATATATATATATATTATATTTAATATAAAATAATTATTCATTAATGAAGAATATAATTTACCTTTATTTGATTCCATCCATCAAATAGTTGAAACATCACTCATGTATATATACGTATTGTCGTCTCCAAAAAGTGAAGTAATTTATTTTTCATCATCACTATATTTGATGGTAAAAAATTGTATATAAATATTAAATATTAGACTTATTACATGAGAAGGTTTCTATATATTATGTAACCATGATAAAATTTCCAATACCCAAACTGCCCAACTAAAACATACATTAAATGTGAAAAAGTTAACACCTATAAATGATGATTTCAATAAAGAATTATTATGATATTGGACATAAAATGTTACAAGATCGAGATATATATTATTATAATTTATATATTATAGGTATATTAATTAAATAAATTTTCATTTTTTATACTTTATTTTAGAGTGCTTGCGGATCATGATTGATATATATTAAGTACCCATCACAACAATTTTTATTTGTTGAGACATGTTTGATGTTATGAACCAATTTAAGTTTTTTATGTGTATATATTACCACTATGAATTTTAATATCATGTATCCATTGTAGTCCTTGATAATTATAATTATAAATTTAAATTATTTCATAATAGTGGTTTTGATTTGAAAGTTTTCAAAGTGGTAGGGGTTTATCATCTCAAATTTTCTTCTTTGGGAGATATGTTATGAAATAAAAATATAATATTTTATGAGGATTATATAACACCCCATTAATATATTTTATCATAAATATCATTTTATTCAAGGTATCTTATGTTTCATTTGATGTTATTTCTTTTTTTGGGTCATTAATTGAATGTTATAAAAGAGGTAAGTGTTTTATGATATAATATCAATTTTTTACACTGGTAGATTAAACATAAATATATGACAATTAAATTATAATATTTATACCTATAGAATAATATTAATTTTCTTATCCTTCAGTTACTTATTTTGATTACATGTCTTCCTTTCAATTTTCTCTATTTAAATACTCATGTGATAGGGAAAACATATGGAAAATTGATATTATTTTTCACTTCAATCTGTAATCTATTCACCCACAAACCCATGTTCATTTAAAGTGTTTCACAAATATTTTTTCTATTATAAAAATATTATTTTATATAATATAAAACAATATATATTTTTTTTAATATGTTTTAAAAGGAATATCTTTTTATTTTTTAAATGCGGTAATGTTAATTTTTACCAAAAAGGATAACAAATTTTTTTATCATACACTATAGAAATAATTTTTCCTTCCATCATGTATACTAATATCTATAAAGCCTTCATTATATTATTTCTCAGTTCATTTGAATAAAAAAAATTTCAATAATAAATTTAGAGAATTTTATAATTTATGTAACTAATTTAAAACTGATAAAGCTATTTTCCTCATGTATAATTTATGTAGTGCTTTTAAAGGTATTTTTATCAATAACAACATCCTTTTATGTTTCTTATGATTTACAATGGATATAATCTAATGTTAAGAAAATTATTATTTATTTGGATGGTTTATTTTTATTCTTAAGAAATTATTATGATTTTTTTTCTTTTCATGAGTAGTGAAATGATTAAATAATGGATATTTTATTTTCCTATGAAACCGATATATATATATATATATATATATTATGATCAGGTTTCGGGTGAGCCTAATATTGTTCAGGTTGATGGGTTGTCACATTATAGTTATCAAATGCATTGGGTAAAGATAATGTAGTTTAGAGACACCTAAGAGATTATAATGTTATAAAACATGTAAGAGATGACATAGATAATGATATTGAAATTAATCCTAAGAGATTGATAGAAATAATTGGGTAGAAATCTCCATTATGGGAAATTTCCCACTATGATAGTCTTGGGAGTAAAGCATTTTTATAGAATTAATTTTCTAAAATTAAGTGTTTTTGAGAAACTTATTCGCTATTATTATATTATTTTCTCAGGGATCATGATTTATTATTAAAAATTTCATACACTTATTACTTATGTATTCTACTTTAACCAAGCCTTTTTCAATGAAACATGATTAAATATCCTTGATATACTAAGTATGGAATTTCTATTTTATAATCACTTTGTAATACACATATACTTAACATGTTCTCATTTATAGTCATGAATTGAAATCTCTTATGATTATGCTTACTGGGAATCTAAACTCACCCTTTCTTATGTTTCCATTCCCCAAGATATCAATAATGGTTTGAGGTATGATATATCTATGAAGGGTGATTCTGGTTAAGATAATAATTTCATATGATGTATGTTTTTTATATAGTATTTTTTATGTATAAAATTTTATAAATAAAGTAATCCATTATGGTTCTAGAATGGATTGTAATGATATAAAGTTAGTATTCATCTTTAATGATGTAATATTTTTATATATTATTTTTGGGTAGGTATAGTTTATATTAGAAAAAGAATTAAATACATTTGAAAACTATGAAGACGAAATATTCATGATAAGCCTTTGGATAAGTGTATGTATATAAGAATGTCCTATATTATTATAATGAATGAGTACTCATTTTCATAGAAAATAAATCTATGCCTATATACTTAAATATGGATGTACCTATTTCATAGATGCACCTCATGGTTTCAAATAAAAATGGAGAATATTTGGTACTAAATCGATTGTCACTAATGCACAACGAATGGACTTATGACTAAACTCATGACTCTATACTTATGGGAGACATCCTTAGGTTAATTTACATTTACATTGTGATCTATTGAAAAATATTTGAATTGATAATCACTATAGATGACCTAGGTTGATCTTAAGGTTTATATGATCAAAAATAAGAATTCATGATTTGAAAATACTATAAATAGTTTTTTATGATTACTCACTATGATTCGTATTTCTCACAGTATTCTATTTGGATTTAGTCAACAGGTGAAACCATACACAATTGATTTATTTCAGAATGTGATGAAAACAATTCTGATTTTCCTCTTGAGAAACAAAAATAAATATATTGTGGAATGGGAATGATTTTTCAATTCCTAATGAGATATCTCAAAATATTAATGACAACATGAACATAGGTGTGTTTTTGAATGATAAAAATAAGTGAAAAATAGAGTTCCCTGAAAACTGTGGAAGAAAAAAACTTCATCTACCTCCTTGAATAGAATTTGTGCAGAAGCACCTTCAGAAATTTCTCAATAGAACATGAAGATATTTTTAGTGTCTAAAATAAGAAGCTAAAAAATGAATTTAGGGAGGAAAAATGAATCATTAAATTAAATAAATAGATGATGATAATTTTTTCGTTACATAATCATATATGGTTAAATATTTTAAATGTGGAAGGTATTATCATTACACAAGTTCTTGTACTATGGGTAAATCTTGATTGAAAGATCAACATGGTGAGTAATTTTTTTTTCTGTTGATGATAAAGATAATACAGAGGAAATAAGAATGTTATAAGTTATATTAAATGTTTTTATTTTGTTAAATGTAAGAAAAATGATTAAATATAGTTTTATAAATCTTATGAAATGATTAATATTTTATATTTTTTAGAAGGAATGTATGATGAATAAGATCATGGATCCTTTTTACTATTTTAAATAGGTATTATCGTTATTGAACTATTTTAATTTTTTGACTTGAGAATTATGTTTTATAATTTATTTATCAATTTTTTCTTGTTATGATAGTCATTAAACAATTATGGATTGTACTGAATTATTTTTCTAATGTATATCTATAAATATGTTTATTTTTATTTATAGACTAGAAATTTCATTGAATGGAATGATGATATTTTTAGAGAACACATGATTAAGGGGAATATAACGCTTAATATATGTCTGATATTAGTATAATAATGTTTAGTCTGGATACATAGATGATTGATATATATAAATTAAATTGGATAGTATTAGTGACCATGTAATTAATTATGGATTTGATGACATAATGATTTATGATGATGTTTATTCCATTAATTTTATTTATGTAATAGGTTGAATAATTAGTTATTTTATTTAATAAATAATTATAGAAATAGTTTTGTTAATCATTTATAATTCCATTGATGTTTTATAGTGACTGATGATTTATTTTAAAATCATAATAATATTTGAAGGTAATATATGATCATGATATTCATGTGTTTGGTGTGTGATATATTGAGATACATAATGTGGTTTTTAGATAAATGGTAATGTTTATCATGAAAGAAAACATGTAATAAAATCCTTTTAGTTTTGTTCTTTTGGAATTTTTCTATCATATTTTGGGTTCATTTTATAATTAACTATAAATGGAATTCTTTATATTGATCATTGGTTGTTATTATTGTTATTTTAGAAACTAATGTATTATTTAATCATATGAAGATTTATTCAACATGGATAAATTGGGAAAACAATTATGGATTTTGAAAATATATAAATAAATATGGAATTACTTTATTCTTTTTATGTATCATTAGATGAATTAAAAGTTAATTCTAGAGCCTCAAACATGAAAAAATACACTCAGATATTAATTTTATTGTGTAATAGAAGTGATCGAAGTGGAATTGAATGAAGCACAACCAATGGATGAAATTATTCTTATAAAATGGAAAAAGTAAAGTAATTATATTTTATCCTCATATCTAACTTGGTTGAAATGTAATTCCTTAACCCTATAAAAAGGACAATAAAAAATAAACTATTTTCCTTTTCATATGTAGTTCTGATGAATTGACGGTTTTTTCATCCCACAATTATTTATGGTTCTATCGTCATTATGTTTATTAGGACCATTTTCTCTATTGCTCACTATTATTCATTATACATTACCATTCTCCTTTTGGTCTATGTTTTAACCTCCTTTTAATTTTTTTAGAATCTAGGAAGTCAACTATGTTTTGTTTAAGGTAACATTTTTTTAACTCACACCCCTTTTCAAAATAAGTTTCTTTAACCCATTATATAATGTGGGTTTTTAAAAAATGTGTTTATAAATATGAAAGAATTTATTACAATTATAAAATTAGGAGGATGTAATTTATTTAATGGGTATAATGTACCACCCTTATAATTTTATTTATTTTTCATTATTTAAATAAAATCAATGTCTTTGATAGCTCGATTCACATGTAACACAAAGCTTTATGTGAAATGAGATATACTGTGAATGTATTAATTAAATGTAACCATTATATCATGTATATTAAATTGGAAATATAAATATTAATGACACAATTGGAAAAAATATTTATAGTGGTTGTGAATAATTCAGAATAATTAAGTACATAATTTTTATTAGTGACATTTTCTACAGTAAAAATAGATTTTCTTAAAAATAATTATTGAATTTAGAAAGTTGAAAATGTAATTTATTTCTACAATTTTTAAAAATTAAATTTTTTGAAATTAATATCATTTTTGAAATCAATATTTTAATATTTTGAAAATTTGAAATTTTATGATTTATCTTAAAATAATTTTTTTTAGTGAGCAGAAAAAAAATTTTTTTTTTCTGAAAACTATCATTTATTTCAAAGAAATTTTCTAATATGATTCTATTTGTATCATAATGTATCATAATTTTTCATTAAATTAAAATAAATGTATTAATTATATATGAATCAATATTACACATGAATTTGGTATATGTTCAATTTTTGGCTCAAGAGCACATTCTTCTAAAAACATTTTTTAAACATGCAATGTGTTTTTATATATATAATTTAACATAATATATATTAAATAATAGTTTTAATGAAAATTTCCAATTATATATTCAATGATATTTTTATCATTTATTTTATGATTTTTATAATCTTATGAGTTGATGTCAAATATTCGTTATGTGTGAAAATTAATTTTTCTAAAATAGGGTTTTGATGCATTTTTTGTGCTTATTTATAATTTAATTTTACCATCTATAAGTATTTAATTTGGTAAAATAGTTTACATATTTGTAATCATCATAAACAATTTAAAATATTTTGTTTGACATAATTTATTTTCATTTCTAATTGTAAGAAAATGTCATTACCAATGTTAAGGTTAAATCTATTTTACCAGGGTGTAAAACCAAGAGTAAATAGTAGAAACTCCAACCACACTTTTTTTATTATTATTTCAGGAAACTATTTGGAATTATTTTATCCTACCATTTTATACTGGTCAATTTTTATCTTCATGCACATCAAAGTGACCTTGTATTATTGATATTTTTTAATAAATTCCATGTATGTCCCTCCTCAAACATATAAAAAGTCACCTATTCTCCCCCATTATTCACACAATTGTATCATTCTATATTAGACATGAATCTATCGAAAATTATCATCTATCCATTTCAATTATCATAGAATTTTTATATTCTCCTATGATCAAACATTAAAGTCTTTAGTCGTGAGCTAAAATAGGTCTCTTAAAGAAGATATATAAAACAAAACCAAGGTCTTTAATTTTTATTTATTCTTCCATATTTACTTAATATATTGTATAAATAAAAACATTATGAATGTATTATCATAAAAATAATAATATTTAATTATGATGATAGAAAAAAAAATTCCTAGAAATTCCCTATTAAATGGGAAATGAAATGTCCACTAGTTTTCACATGTGTACATCTTCCTCCATTGATTGATATGATTCATTTTAAATCCCCATATTCTATGGATTTTTTATATTATGGAGTTTATTTTTATATAATATATCTATAAATTAATTATAATTTGGAAAATATAATATTTATCTACATTGTTACCTTCGAAGCCATTATAAAATTATAATGTCACTTATACGTACGTGGGGACTACCACTAACCTAAAACTTCATTGAAGTCCGTCAATATTTAAAATTTATAATCCTACCAACTACTGTATATGTGTAAACCAGAGTTGAAATAACATTGAGTTTTATTATGACCATTATTCTTCTAAAAATTTTCAAAAGACCTCAATGTTATCACCAGTGGGGTAGATTTTCATTTTTTTAAAAAAATTACAATTTTTTTATTGTGTATATTATAAAGCACAAATAAAACACCACAATCTTTTTGGATTTTGTTCTAATCTGTAATGAAACACGAAACAGGTTAAAAATAGTAAGTAAAAAAGATATAAAATACTAATGAGTAAACAATCAAGAGAATACATCCAGGAAAAATTATCAATTCAACAGGTTTTGAATATATTCCTTCTCATGATAGTGACTAAAACTATTACAACTGAAAAGTAGTGGATTATTTCTCTTGCCAACAGATAGATCACTCAAGACAACAAATCTTGGAGTTTTCCTCTCCAAGATTAATCAACCATGAAAATTTTTATTTGAAAAAGATAACTGAATGAACCTATCATGAGTTTTATAGTTTTTCTTATAACATAAATGTTTAAGAAAATCAATCCACAATCAAACTCACCAAATGATTTTGGATTTTAAAGATTAAGTTCTAGCATTATGTTGTAATTTAACACAATCTGAGCTGATCTCGCCGACCAATTCTGACCACATTCAAAATGATACTTAGAAGGAAGAAGAAATATAACAAGAAGACTTGTTTTTAACCCAGAGCTGTATGAATTTTCCTAACATTATCCATACTAGTACTCGCCTGTGCTATTGCACGGCGTATTCAATTAATGGGTTTTCTTCTAATAATTGATATAAATTTAGAAACATTACGAAGAAAACAGATGTTGAATAAATTATAATTAAGAAGTAATATTGTCTGATAATGGAAAAAGAGGGAATAGAATATGAATAAATCATTCAAGTAGTTGACAAATAGATTAGAGTCAAAGATGAAACAGAGTATGATATTGAATAAATTAAATACATGAAAATAGATATTCAACATCCACTACACAATACTTAACAACGTGTAATTGAATAAAAAATAGATGAAGAATAATTGAATCTGGTTGTTACTTCACTAAATATCAAGAGACATGTTATTTGATTGAATACCCTGAATAGTCTCACAAATGTCCATTACAAAGGGCACTAAATCACATCTTCGATAACAGTTACCAGAACCCTACACATTAAATTTATTTTAGATAAATAAACACATTAAAGGGGAAATTTCTCTCATGTACATTAATGAGGAAGGTCAAAAACATCAAAAACATTGAAAAAATTTATAAACACAAACCTGGATATTTTGTTATGCTTCCAACAACAATATGATTTGATCTTCAAGAGGTGGGTGGAGTGCTGTCATATTTTTTTCCTACCTAGAAAATAGAAAATAATTTTTATTAAATACTAAAATAACTAAAAGAAAGAAAATAAATTAAAAGGGACAAACATATGCATAGTATAATCAGTGAAAATGCAATATCACAAACGACATTGATCACAACCAAAAAACTGCCCAATAAATAGAAAATAATTACAAAGATAGATTCAATTTCTAATTTGGATTGGAAAAATCTAAATATAGTAAGATCCATTAGCATCGCTTATCTAGGAAATAATCCTCATGTCCCACCTCCAGAAATAATGATTTCTTACCCCAAAAAATTTTGATTGTGAATGAAGGGAAGAGTTCTTCAATCAAACTGAAGTACTTTAATATGAAAACATAGCAGAAAAATGAGAGAAAGTATAGCATCAGTTCATATGTATTACCCACTCCAGTGCTCCAGAGATCCTGACTTCTAAACCTATTTATCAATCATTTTATGTTGATATCCCAAATTTGTTAATAAGTGTAGGGAGAGTGTCATATATAACACCCAATCAAGGAATCCAATGTTTGCATCCTCTCTCTATCTAGTATTTTAAAATAAAGGAGGACATTTGGCAATACAGTAATAGTTCCCAGCATCCCTTATTATATGATAAATATGGAGACCCCCTTTGTTTCGCCTAATTCTACAGAGAATTAGACCTTAAGAAATAGACTTCAAAAAATCAGACGATTGATGTATTTAAAAAAATAAATAAAATGAAAACCGACAATATTCAAGATCTGCTCTTTTCTCCCAATCAAACTCATGATTTTTCACTTGAATTATGAAATAGAAATCCCATGTTACACAATATGTGGTTGAAAAGGCATAGAGATCCATAAATGTCCCACTAGGGGCCTTGCTAACCTTCTCAAGAGATGAAATGGAGTTTTAATCCAATAATAGTTAAAACATATATACAGTTAGAACACATATACATTTTATTACCACACAATTGGGAAGATATATAATTTACATAACCACCAATAACTGGTTTAATATAATGAAAGTGAATAGAAACACATAATAGTCAAGAGGAGAATATGTTAATCATGTTTATATAATTGTGATTTCAAGTCAGCAAGACTGGAAAATGGAGCATAAATGATCGATGAAAATGGATTCAAACACATATACAAAAGGAATACAATATAAAACACACACACAATTATTATATGGGGTTTTATTAACACATATACATATGGAGAATGAAATTTTTTAGTCCAAAATGTATGGTATTATACCATAGAGTTAACATGAATACAATGATCAAACAAATATGCAGTATGTAATGTTAACTGAAGGGGTGAGACATAATGAAAACCTAGTCAAGAGGTATTATAACATGTGTATTCGTACTAACAGTGGTATATTATCTCTATGTTGAGTTTTTCAGAGATTTAAAAAATGGAAACATAAGATAACATACTGCAGGGGTGATATTTATATGAGAAAAGTGAATGGACACATACAAAGTTATCTATAAAAATGACATACTCTTTGAATACCTTCAACAGACATAAAAGAAAATAGTAAGAATTTTAATGAATTGAATTATTAGGCCTTGTTATTCAAGGAGAAGAAACATTTTTTAGAAAGGGGCGATGCTTGAAACTTATTGATTAGTATCAATTCTCTACACTTTGGTCCCTTTTTACTCCACCTTCCCTTTGATAACGTGATATCTGATCCCAATGTATTTCAAACAAGAGTATTTTACAAGATTTTTTGGAGTTTAATAGCACTATAGTTAATAGAAAATATCATCATAGGTTGTCTCATTTCATCAATAATATTTTCAAACTATTCTTTTATGCATAAAAGATCAATATATTAATTGGTTACTAAGATATATACTTATTTTTTCTTATTGAGAGATATATTCAATTTATTTTACTCATATGACCTACACATTTATTTATAATAATTAATGCACCAAAGCTTGTGGACATTCAATCTACTACATCACCAAACCAGTCCGCATTAGAAAAAAATGCCAATTCATAATACATTCAAGCATCAAGGAAAAATACAAATATGTGAGGAACTTGGAAGTATTTCATGGTATGTTTCACTACTATGAACTGGTAATCCTTTTTATTACTTTTTATATGGGTTTCAATATATGTAGATTAAACAATATCCAATGGAATTACTATCAAAAATAAAAACACCCCTTTATTCTTCTATACAATTTTGTATCTTTATATTTTCCATCCACATACTTCCCAATCGATGTTTTAATAAATATCTAAATTTACATTGGTTTAGATTCATTCATACCAAACATCTTCAACATCTCTCGTACATAAATAAATTTAAGGACTATGGAATATTTATCTTTCTGAACAACTTGTAGCCCTATAATTTATGTGAGTTCAAAAATAACATATATTTAAAATTAAGAAAAAATTATATATGAAAACTCATCTATATATCTCTACATACACCCAAAAAATATTATTTCTTCCATAGAAATCAGCATAAATTTTTCTATCCTGTAAATCTTCACTTATAGGTTGTGATTAGCATCACCCCTTTTGAATTCCAACATCATTAAATACAATTATTATATGGGTTTTTATTAACACATATACAGATGGAGTATAAAATGTATTATACCAGCATCAATTTGTTTACCTGATTGTCAGTTCCATATTAGCCAGAATTTGTGCTATTTTTTGAATCATGAAATCCACAATATGATGCCACATGATGGTTACTTCTATATTAGCAAGAATATGTGCTATTATTTACATCATGAAATCCATAATATATGTATATATATATTATTATGTAAGGGTTGCATCATGAATTACATATCCTCCAATACATTAGGTAACTATTTTTACATCTAATGAGATCACCATGTTTATGGTGCTGAGGTTAAAACCCAATATAATTTTCACATAGTGCATGGGAGTAGAAAAAATACGTTGTGTTTTAGTACTAATTAGTAAAAACAATCCACTTTCATCAATGTATTATGATGTTAACCAAATCTTCTATTATAGGAAAAAATTCTCTATGATAAATCATTTTGGAACAACCTATGGGAAAATACAATATTGGAATAGTAATAATGTTTTTAATACAATTAGTTTGAAGCAACATTCAAGAATACATAAACTAAAAAAGAAATAGAAAAGGAAAATATGTTAGTATCAATGTGTAGATATGTACCTATTGAAATTAAGATATATCATAGAGAAGATAGCAGTCCCAAAAAATAATCCCTTGCTGATAGCCCATGATGTAGTAGAAAATCCATAAAGGGGAAGAGAGTTGAATTTCAGGAAACCATATCTGCTGTGTAGAGATATACAAAGAAATTGTTAATAAATAAAAAAATATGATGATTCATCAAAAATAATACCTTTCATTTTTCCATCGCCTGGAATAAAAACCCTTTCCCATAGCACAACCATAGCTCATAGTTTTCCTGAAACCAAGAGGAAGTATCCATCAAAGCAGTTTGATGAAATAAAGGCTTGGGGAATCCCTTCCACCTGAGAAAACTATAAGAAAGGAAGAAATGATCATCTTATAAATTAATACGCTGAAATATATAGATTCTTTAATGGAAACTAACATAGATCCCCCTACTGATGATAATTATCCAAGAATAATACCTTTCATGATTCCATTACCTGGAATAAAAACCCTTTCACTTGGTGCAACCGTAGCTCCAAGTTGTTCGGACACCTAAAGGAAGTTTCCATCAAAGCGGTTTGATGAGACAAAGGCATGGGGAATCCCTTCCACCTATGAAAACCTTAAGAAATGTAGAATATTCATACCTATATGGAATAAAAGATGGACATATGAACAAATTAGAAAAAAAATATAGATTGAACTAATCTCTGAACTATAAATGGAGTTAGGTTCTAAATGGGTGAGGACAACAAACCCATTAATGAAAATGGACTAAACAATACATTTTCATTACTGTTTGAACTGGATATTGTATATATACTGAACTAATGTCTGAACTATAAATGGATTGGTTAGTACATTGAATATACCATTTGAATAGAAAATGGATTGGTTAGTCCCTTGAAAAGACAAAATGAAGGTTCATTTTCATTAATTCATATTTGAATTACTAAAAATGTCTAAACTAACAAAATTCTAGTTCATTTTCTTATTCAGTATTTCATATTTAGTACCTAATATGTGAACTGCATAATTTTGTGAATTTATAATGAACATGAATTGAATATGAACCATCCGAAGGTAATCAAAATTACAGTTCATTTTACCACCAAGCACTATGTTCTAGTTAATGACCAAGGTAATCAATTCTATTAATGCTAGTATCTTTTAAAATCCAGAACTAAACCTCCTCTACTAGGGTACAACCTATAATTTCCTATTTAAAAGAGCAGTAATTTTTGTTCAAAATGTTAGAGGGTCATTTTACACGTTGTTATTGAAACTGATAACATATAAGAACTTCTGTATAGAGAATTATGTTTTTTTAAAACATGGGTGAAAACGGTAACAACATATATTATAAAGTTATGATATAATACTAGAAAGGTAAAAATAATAGAAGTGCCCTGCAATTAATAGCATGACAGTAATTCAATGCATCGTTGCTGCAATGATCCTGTAGTTGTTCATGTTTATTACTATAAAGTAGTTTCCTATAGCCGTTCAATAAACCTTATGAAAAAGTATTCTTAGAATGTGAAAACTGTAAGATGATTTATCAGGAAAAAGGATAAAATTATGGTAGTGTAAATTATTCTAGATATATCATTTCATGAAATTGTGACATATTTCATCATTAGGCAATATAATAGACAGTTAATATTCAAACATGGAATTTCAATGAAATGTAATTTGTTGGGATTGTACAGTATACATGAGCAGTGAATGTAAAAATATAGGGAGAAGACTAGAAATGAACCGATAATAGTCTTTTCAATCCAATATCATGCGTGTTCCAGATACATGTATGTATAGTGCCTAAATATTATAGTTTAAAAAAATGACATGATAAAAAAAGGTAGGATTGTATATATGACTGGGAAAATGGTCTTCAAAATTAAATAAGTATATAAAGGATATCATAAATCGGATGAATGAGTATATTACAATATGAAATAAGGTTTTTGTTTTATATGGAATGTGTTAAATATATTATTTCCATTAGGAATTTAGAAAGTAGATATGAATAAAAATTAAACAGTTAACATGTTTTCATTATTTGAAAAGATGATTACCAATAAGGGAGATCTGAAATCATTAAAATGATAGGAAACTTCCAGTGGATTAAGATTTTCAATGTACAATCTTTTCAACCCATCAATTATTGATGCAACAATGTCCAACAGTATCTACAAAAAAACATTAAAAATAAGAAACTATGATCCTTTTAAAATAGTTGTAATTACAAGTCCCTTCTTTACCCACTTTTGTGACGTTGAAGTACACCATTGTTGGAAGGTAATGGTTTCAACCATACAACCACTGTAAAGTAATTTTTTACAGTCAGGAAACTGAAGTAACCAATTAATTATTGAGTGATGAGAAACTGACCATTGAATTGAGATTCATCATTGCTCGTCAGAGTGTTTACATTCACCATGGTGAGCGAATCAACAGCTTCCAATAGTGGAGGCTTCTAAGTCTTTATGCCTCATTCCATGGGATGGGAACAAATCATCTCTCAAATCAACATTTAATCTTCATTTGATGATGTGGTTAGGTTATTAAATAATAGAATGTGATTCTTATGCAACTTGAAGCAATGGCATGAATGATATATAAAACTAAAAAATATATTTAAGTATCTAACTTGAATTTGTAGAGAAAAGGTGCATTGAAGGGACAATGACCTGCGCTTCACCTACAACGATGTCATGACATGAATGCCTTAATGAAAAGTGCACTCAACATGGACATGGGAAATCAAGTTAAAACCCTCTTCTGTTTTCACTGTTTTTTCTAGAATTGATAATATATGGAAATAAAGTAACTGCTAGAAAATTGGTTGAGTTTGACAAAAGTTTGTGTTTGGAACACATCTGAGTAAATTAATAAAAGGAAACCAGAATACATATAGACAAATAACAACATATGGTGATTCAAAATACCAATAAATAGTTCCTTTATGTCCTGATTATGCTTTAATTTTGAACCACCCAACTAACTTCAAGAGAAAAACTTATGATAAAAAAGTGCAAAAGAAAAAGAATTTTTTTATTCAACAAAATTTTACTAATCTAAGACTTGAAATGGCCTTCGAATTCAACTATTTAAGAGAATATTATAATAATATTTATATAGGAATGAAAATTAATAGGAAATAAAGTCATTAAAGGAATAATGAAATTGAATTGATTTAGTCAGAAGGCGTAATATAATACCTTAAATTAAAACTTATTGATCCGTAAGGCCACACAAAAAGGGAATAGAAACTTGCATGTTATCTTTTGAATACAGATTGATACATAGTTCCAGGCCCTTTGGGTTACTTCTCCTGTTGGAATTTCTAAGTGAATGATCCCACTTCTTGAAGTCATCCACTATATAAACTAAATGAGAGAGTGGATATTTTGACATAAACAACTAATAGAATGCAAAATCTATGGGGATATGAACCTGAACACCAATAGTGTAGATCATTCCCTTGTGTCCAATAATTTCTTCATGGGTAAAAGACCCTTGAATTTCATAAAACCATACCTATTAGTATAATATCTTGAAATAGATGATAATAAGAAGGAAAAATCTGGTTTATAGGGTACCTGTAACATATATGTCCTGGTTACAAAGCTTGAAATTTATAAATGGTCATGTTCCATGGAGGAGAAATGGAAAATAATGAATTATGGAAAAATGAAAAAAAATCAAAACATAGATAAAAAACCACTATGTGCTTGAGTAGGAAACCATGCAATAGGAGAGAACCTACAATGAAATTCACAAAACATGGTTGAGACACTAAGGTTTTAAATTAAAAATTTTGAGATCACAATTAAATCCTCATTTACCTGAGAAGTCATCCAACATGAGAAATGGATCCAAATTATTTAACACAACCCCGAACATTGAAATGAAATACTTAAGAACATATAAAAAATTTTCCACATCCTTGATAACCAAATATCAATCGATAAAGAACCCATGAATCAAAACAAACGGATGACTATTCATGATAATAAAGTATAATTGATAGTTAATGTGAATGAGGGATAGCACCTTCAGAGGATTCTGCTGAAGATTCTCAGAACTTGAAGGTAGAGGCGTAGTCGGAGGCCCAGATGAAGTCAGAGGTAGAGGACGAGGTGATGTCGAAGGCTGAGCAGGAGGAGAAACTGATTGAGATGAAGGTAGATGACGACTCCATGCTACGATAACCCTAGTTTGACAGTTCTAGAAAGATGAGAAACCAAGGGTAACGTCGCTGCTAAGAGAGACAGAGCGACAACCGAGTCGAAGACGGAGGCCAAGTAGGAGGAGAAAATGATTGAGATGAAGTCTTTGCATAAAGAACCCTAGTTCGAATGTGCAAGTAGGGTGAGAAACCAAAGGTATTGTCACAGTGAAGAGGGATGGAGCGGGAGTATTGGTTGTATGCGGAGGGTAGAAATGGAAACTGGGAGCAGGATAACCTCAGTGTCGACATTTTGCGGGACCCCTAGGATGCGAAAAAACCCAATCGCGACCAGAAGAGGAAGATGAAAAATGTTGGAGGGTAGAGTAGAAACCGGCGAAAGCAGGACATCAGAGATGGACATCGACCAATGACTGATTGACTGTGAAATCCAGGACGATAGCCGTGAGGGTTGCAGGAGAGTGTAGGTCGCGATGCATGATGAAATCATCCAAAGTGGGAGCGAGAGGTAGATGAAAGAATAGGCACCATGCGGGAGAGGGTAGATGTGGAGGTATAGAGAGATGACAAGTAATGAAAAAATGATGTAGAAGAACGGTAGTTTGACACGTGACAGCTGGAAATCCAGGATTAGTATAGTTAGTAGATTACGTAAAAAAATCATTCAATTACAAAGAATGAGATTTGAAAAAAAAAGATGAAGAGTTCTCCCTCTCCTAGCTCAAATCATTGCTTCTCCTGGACCTCAGGTCTCCAGGAAGTGGTTCTCTAAGAGGTGCCCCCTGATTCGCCCCCTGCTTTACCTTTACATGGACGTGTATGATCGATGAATCGAATCCATGTCCACATACTATCTTCTCGCTGCTCTGTTTTATACTTACAAACACCTATTTTAGTCACACATTATTTTCCACCAACTTCAAATGTGTTTAACATGTGCACCACCCACATGCATTTTTTTGTGCAATTCACATCGCACTACCTTTTCCAATGTAACTAACTCCCGATGAGTTAGTAAAGTGAATCTAGATGTTTTCCCATCACTAGAATGAACATGCATAAGAAACAAAGACAGAAAAATTAAAAATGTGAATAAAATAAATAAATATTAAAAGTCATTAGTTTATTAAAAGTCATAAAAAAAGTATTTATATAGTTATTTATTTTTATTAATTATAGTTTTTAATGTTAATTTAAAAGTTTATTATTATTTATAAATTAAATTATTTACTAATTTATGTTAATTATCAACGTTTATTCTAAATTAATTTTTCAATTATCATTAGTACTAATCTTATTGATAAATTTTAGAATTTAATATGAAACATAAAATTGATAGTTTGTTAATTATAAATAAATTTAGAAGTAATTATTAATTAATTGAGTTTAATGTTTTATTAGTAATTATATTATAGTAAAATTAATTATTTAATATTTATTAAATAATTATAATTATTATGATTTTAAAATTTAATTTAGTTATATTTAATTTAGTTTTTATTGTTGTTTTATTTTTAGTAGTTTTTTCTTCTTAAAGATTATTTTATCTCTCCCCAACATTGGTGCCCAAGAGGATTCTTCAGTTCATTTTCAAGGAACGAAAAACACGGTAGTGGTCTACTCTAGATACCGTAAAATACAACGAGGATGATCCGCAGACATCCACAATATCGTTTGTCCTCCATCGGCATTGACCGACTTTCATGGCTTTAGAAACAGGGTCTCTGTAGTGCATCGCAGTTCTAATGTTGTGGTTTCAGTATCTTCTTGTGGCTCGAGACCCACCTCATTGTGACTGGTGATACTTCCTCCTTCCGTCGACTTCGACCAATGGCTTGTGATGCAACAGACTGGCATCTCCGGAGCACATCTGATTTTTTCAGATATGAATTTGTGATTTATTTTCTATGTTAATTTGAATAATCATTGAGTCTGAATCTGGTATGATTCTATATTTAGGTGTGAATTGTGTTTGCAGTGGAAGATATAACCATGACCAAGTGTGGGGTGTAGGAGTTTGCAGAAATACGGTGTGGGAGACTACTATGGTGCCGTGAGAAATAGTGGAAATAGTGCTGCAGGTTATGGTGGCAGGGTGTAGGGAGGGAGTGGTACAAAACTACGACTTAAAAATAATAAATTTAAGATACATTATTTATGTTATAAATTTAAATCTATGTTAAATTATTATTGACCTCAATTTATAAAAATTAAATTGGTACAAAACTAAGACTTAAAAATATAAAGCGACTAAATTAGAAAATAAAAAAACTAAGTTTAAATTATATTCAAAATTTAATTTATTTTAAATAGTTACTTTAACAAATTAAATTAATTAAGGTAAACAGTTTTTTTATTTCATTATTAAACAATTAAGTTAATAAATGATATTAAATTTAAGATATTAAAGAAGAGTAGTAAGTATATAAAAATAAATTTATAATTAATGAATTATTAAAAGGCGTCTAATATATTTATTATGCTACTTTAATTAATTGATATTTAATACATGAAATGATAAGTTTAAGATACATTATTTATGTGAAAAGAAGAATTAATTTATTAATTAATTAATGTTAAATTATTTAATATACAGACAAAAAACACTAATCAAAAAAAAATTTATTAGACTAAAAATATAAAGTAAGAAATAAATTAATTATTTTAAGGATTAATGTACAAAATTGTTTATAAAAATTTATTAAATAACAAATTTAATAATAAAAATAAAAAAGTGATAATACTTATTAAAAAGTGTTAAAAAATAATTAAATTGAAAAAATTAATTAAAAAGATGTGAAAAAACATGTGTTTTTAAGGCCACATCAAATTCCCCCACACTTAATAATTATTTGTCCTCAAACAACCACATGTTTTATTATCACATGAAAACAGAATTATATTATTCATGATACTACTCAAAATGTTACATGTTTAGAAATTTTGACTTTAAGACTGTCATTAGGCTTTTGAAAATGAATTGTTCAAATTTACTATTTCTAGAAAAAATACTCAATTGGTAATCATGAATTCAATAAACCATCAATCAATGATGTTGTCCCGCCTGATATGTGACATTATTTAGGGACTCATCTCAATTCTAATCTATGTTCTAAATCCTAGAGTGAAAAGAGTTCAAATTTATGTGGAATTAAGAACTGAACCAATGGACCTTTTTACTTTGACTCATCACCTAATTTCCAAAAGTAAATTTTTTTTTTAAATCAGTGAAATGATACATTCTAAATGACACCCATATAAACCAATTGTCTCCTACCTCATCTAGCATTCATCATTCCCCTCACCTTAATGATCTCATTTTTGACCCTAGACACTTTATTATATTTTTTCCAAGCCATGTATCATGTACAAATCACTGTGCAATGCACTTATTCAAAATATACTGAGGGCATATAGTAAACAGAAATGCACCCAACATCTTGGGTCTCAGAGATTCACTATGGGATCTCAGATGCCCAAATTACTCCAGTTTTAAATGATTTTTATGAAAATCGTTTACATAGTATCATTAAAGTGGTTACTTTAATATTTAAAAGGAATGGGTTTCCCCTATGATCAAGATCAGACTTCCGGTTCCAAGGGCTATGTTCATAACTGCACTAAAAGGATACCCAGATCACTCTCAAAAGTAGTTCCTAAGCTAAATTTTCATTAAATCACTATGTATGTTCACATAGAAATCATCCACCCACATTAATTTTAGATTCAAAGAAGATCTTAATGACCACACATATATTTTCTAGAGGCAAGACCCATTTTAAGAATGAAGCAATCCAAAAAATTGTTCCAGAATATTGAAAAAAATTAACTATTTTTACAGAACGTTTAAAGTGAAGTGGGAATTGAGAGGCTCATATTAAAGAACTATTTAGCACATTCATGAATTAACCCCCTCCCCAACACTTAAAACCCAACATTGTCCACAATGTTGAATTCCAAATATGGAGAAGTACAATTAAACATTAATTTTTCAAAACATATTTTCAATTTTGTAGATTTATGAAAAGTATAAAGGGTCTCTTTAAGATTAAAAAATGTTTTTTTCAACAAAGAATAAGTTACAGTTGGTTCCAATGAAATTCCATGCATTAACACTAAATCTAGTGAATAATTTTCAATACAACTCAAATGTAACATGTGAGGTGTAAGGGAACTATGTACTTGGTGAACACATTTTAACTAAGTATTATTAAAATGTATTTATAGTAAAACAAAAACATTCATGCTATACACCTCAAACTAAAGAAGATTCACAAAATGAACAAAATAACCAGCAAGCATATACCCCCCAAACTTAGTTTTAAAGGGTGAAAATAATTTAATAGACATGAAATTCAGTTTTCATTAGTGATGTACATGCAAATTTTTTTATTTAAATAGTTACATATATCAGACTTTCATTCTAATATAAGCATAATTTTAAATATATGCAGAATTTTTTAAAACAAGAACAATTTTGTGGGCAAGCAAGAAAAGTAGCAGGTTATTTATAGCACAAACATCATTTAAAAAAAAGAAAACATGAGAAAAAATAAGTGAAAAAATAAAGTCAAAGAGTTTCCCTTTATATGTTTGTGAATTACCCTTCAACATGGGAATTACACTCCATAAATGACACAACAAAAACTTCTTAATAATTATGAAACAGAACAACCAAACCAAGAATAACCAATAACTGGAATTTCACAAAAATAGAGCTCATAAGCAGTACTTAATTCAATATTAAAATGAAATAAGAAAATGATAGAAATAACCATGGGTTTTCTCCCATACAGCACTTTGTTTTATAGTCTTCAGCCATACTTTATTCAAGATAAGTTTTCATGCACTATGAAGGCTGCCAAGCCCTTTGGTTGTCCTTGAAAATAAAGTTTCACTCTCAACTCATTAACTAATATTGGTTTGTTTTCTTCACCTAAAATTTCAACAGCTTCATTATCACTCTCACAACTGTAAAAGGTCCAAAACACTTGGACATCTGTTTTCTAGGGAAGAGTTTCAGTCTATAGTTAAAGAGTAGGACCTTCTATCCAGGTTTGAATTCCTTGTTTGGTATTATAGAATAACGAAATATTTTAGTCCTCTCTTTATAAATTCTTGAATTATCATAACTCTATCTTCTAATCTCATCCAAACCACTCAGCTCTAGTAATATCCTCTCAGTAGCACTCTTAAAACCAATGTTATGATCCTTAAATTCCCAATAAGAATTGTGTTGCAACTCCATAGGTAAATGAAATCATTTTCCAAACAAAATCCTGCAAGGAGACATACATATTGGGTTCTTGAAGGATATCCTATATGCCCATAAATCTTCGTCCAATTTATGAGACCGGTCTTTCCTTGAGGTTGACACAATTATCTCTTATATCTGTTTCAATTATCTATTGGAAATTTCCACTTGTCCACTAGACTGTGGATGATAAGGAGTGCCAGTTTTATGAAAACAACCGTATTTCTCAATCAAAGAAATAAACTTATAGTTCTTAAAGTGTATTCCATTATCCATGATAAATAATTTATGAACTCCAAATCTTGAAAAGATATTCTTCTTGAAAAATTTAATTACAGAATTGGCATGATTGTTGGGTAGTGCCACAACCTCAACTCATTTTGACACATAATCTACAAAAACAATAATATACTCATTCTAATGAGATGATGGAAGTGGACCCATGAAATCTAATTCCCATACATAAATAATTTCAACATCCAAAATTCCTTTTGGGGTAACTCCTGATTTCCATCCAGATTTCCTACACTCTGGCACTTGTCACAACCAACCATAAATCTCCTAGCATCCATAAAAAGAGTAGGCTAATAGAAACCATATTGTAAAACATTCTGAGCAGTCTTTTACCCACAATGGTGACCTCACCTAGGTGAGGAGCGACAACTCTCTAAATTATGAAACATCTCTTCCTCAAGCACACATCTCTTAAAAATACCATCAACACATCTCCTAAACAACAGGGGATCATCCCATGAATATTATTTATGCTCAGAAATGAATTTATTTCTTTCGTTATTGGATAAATTTTTGGGAAAATACCTAATGCAATGAAGTAGGCAAAATATGCATACCAAGTTGATTGACTAATTGATATAGTGAGTAGATTTTCATCCAGAAAGGAAGAGTTTATTTCCTCATGATATTTAGAATGAGTAAGAGGAAGCCTAGATAAGTGGTCAACAACTAAATTTTTAGCTCCCAGCTTATCCTAAATATCTAAATCAAAATATTTTAGCAAAAAAATCCATATAATCATTCTGGGTTTAGTTTTCTTCTTATACAAAAAGTACTTTAAAGTAGAATGATCAGTGAAAATAATGACTTTTGAACATAAAAAATACTATCTAAACTTATCAAGATAAAAAACAACCGCTTGATTTTTTTCAGTGATGGTGTAATTCTTTTGGGATTCATCTAGTAGTCTACTAGAATAATTCACCACATGTATCTTCTTATCTTTCATCTATCCAAGGAAAACAACTAAAACCATGTCACTAGAATCACACATATGTTCAAAAGGTAACTTCTAATTCGAATCCATGATGATAGGTGATGTAGTGAGTTTTTTTTTAACGACATAAATTATTTGAAATATTTTACATCCAAATAGAATGGTGAATCCTTGACCAACAAAGAACACAAGGGATTAGTTATTTTAGAAAATACTTTTATGAATATTCGATAGAAACCAGTATGCCCTAGGAAACTTATAACACCTTTAGCATTTTTAGGTGGATGGAATTTTTAAATGACTTAAAATTTAGTAGTATCAACTTCTAGACCTCTCTTTGACTCCTTATAACCTTAAACAATGCCCTATATAACCATGAACTGACACTTCTCCCAATTAAGAACAAGTTTGGTTTCAATGCCTATTTGAAAAGCTAATTAATGATTTCCAATACATGTATCAAATGTGTACCCATAATGGAGAAATCATCCATGAAAACCTCAATGATTCTTTCAATAATATCCAAAAAGATAGTCATCACACTCCTTTGAAAAGTGGATGGTTCTCCACACAACCCAAAGGGCATCTGTCTGTAAGCAAATGTCCTAAAGGGGTATGTGAAAGTTGTTTTTTACTGATACTTTAAAGCAATAATAATTTGGTTGTAACCATAATACCCATCCTGGAAATAGAAAAATTCATTTCCAGCAAGCCTCTCAAGAATTTGATCCAAAAAGTTCAATGGAAAATGGTCCTTCCTAGTGGCTTCCTTAAGCTTCTTATAATCTATACAGACTATACATTTTGTGTCTTTCCTAACACATATTTCTCCATTCTTTTCATTTTTTACTACAGTGAAACCCCCTTTCATAAGGAAAACATGCACAAGGCAGACGCATGCACTATTAGAAATGTTATATATCATTATAGTGACTAACATATTGATCACTTCATCTCTAACTACTTCTTTTGAGTTTGGATTCAATCATCTTTGACACTCTACCCTAGGCTTATGGTCCAGATCCATATGTATTTTATGCATACAAAATGAAGGACTAATACCAATTATATCAGCTATGGTCTAGCCTATAGTAGATGTAAACTTTTTCAACACACTCAATAGTCTTACCTCTTGGTTCTAATTAAACTCAGTACAAATTATGCAAGGAAAAGTGGAATTCTCACCCAAAAATGAATCTTTCAAATGAGCATGGATTTTTTTAGTTCAATAGTGGGTGGTTTTAAACTTGAAAGAAGACTCTTATTCCCAGGTGATCCATGATCTTAAATATATCTCTTGTAAGGAGTATTAAATGATGAAAGATTCTCAATTTCTAGCTTAGATTAAGAAATAACAATGCTGTTGTCCAAACTGGACAACATACTATCCAGATTCTTCATATCCGAATTCAATAAGTTTATCAAAGAAGAATCATCATGTTATCCCCAAAGTTCCCCCTCAAAATCATCAAAGTGATTAGAAAGGACGAAGTTAATTGAAACACACTTATATTCACTCAAAAATCTCTTATGTTCAGAAATAGTGGAATCTTCTATAGTAGAAACTGTAAGGTTATCTAGTTCTGCAAAATTTTCTAGATTTGGTGGTTGAGATGAATTATCAATTTCTAAGACATATTAAATTATATTTTCATCTTCGAAATTATTTTCTTTAACAATGGATTGTTTTTTAGATCCTTAAATGTATTCATCTTGATTTTTATAAGAAAATTCTGCCTCAAAGAACTCAATTTTTGAACAGTTTTCAGAATAAGTTACCCCTTTAATATTGTCAAAAAAATTGAAATCATCTTATTGTTATCCAATTTTAGAAATTAGATGGCCCTTAGAAACATAAATAATAACACCACATGTTTCCAAGAAAGGCCTACCCAAGATGATGGGCACCTCTTGATCGCAATCTATGTCTATGACTAGAAAGTCTGCAGGCAAGAAAAGTTCCCTAACCCCAATTAGAAAGTCATCCACCCAACCAATAGGATGAGTGTGAGATCTATCAGCTGACTGTAGTATGACTATGGTGGGTTGAAGTTCAACCAACATCAACTGTTGAAATAATGATTATGGGAGTAGATTAATTCCAGCAATTAAATCACACAAACAATTGAGCAGATCAGAATTTCCTACGGTACATGGGATAACAAAGCTACGTGGGTCTTTTAGTTTAGGTGGAATTTTCTTTTGAAGCACAACACTGCACTCTTCAATGAGGCTGTAAGTTTAAAATTATTCTAGGGTGTTTTTTTTGGAAACAATTTTATATGATATATAAGATAAAATGGGATTTGAATCAAAGATTGAATGAAATTAATGTTTACTATATGTTTGGAATGGAGATTAAGGAACTGGAGAAGTTCAGCCCTTGTGTTACTTTGTGGTTTCAGCTTCTCAGGGAAAGGGATGGGTGGGGGATTTTTTTTAAGGATAGTAGGTATATCCCTCACATCATTCTCAATTTTTTTCACTTATTCTTTTGATTTTTAGATGAATTTACAGCTTATGCTTCAGATGATAAATTCATATTTCCATCATTTTCAAGACTTTTCTGTGAATTTACAGCATGTGAACAAAACAGATTTTTGTTACTAGATTCAAGAAGATTATCACTTTTGGTATTTTCAGTGAGTTCTTCAACAACAGTTTGAGTATTCAGCCTACTTCTAGTTACTACATCCATGGAATTCTCTCTTGGATTAAGTTTAATGCTACGAGAAAGTTTCCCTTTTTTCCTAGAATAAACATCTCTAGCAATTTGACCTAGTTGTCTTTCCATGTCTTGTATTCTCACATCAGTTTTCATTTTATCTGACTCATATTGATTTTGATGTTTGGTTAGATGAGTCAAGATTAGATCAAGTTTTTAAGAAATTTGATTATAATTGTTTCCTTGTGTATTTGAAGACTCAACCCTTTATTGATTTTGGATGTTTGATCATGGGTTTTTAGAGTAATTAGGGGAAGTGGATTGTTTAATTATGCCCTGATCATTACAGGATAGATTTGGATGGTTACTATAGCCTTGGTTGTAATAATTTGAAAATGGATCTTATTTTGGAGACACTATAGGACCATAGTTAACAATTTTTGAATTTTCTTACTTCTGGGATGGCATATCAATGTTAGGAAAAATGTTTTCCGTATTCCCAAACATACCACACTGGACACACTATTTCCTTAAATATTGATTGGTGTTTTGACTTCATTGATGATTAAAAGTTTTCTTAGAGTTATGGTTATTTAAAGATTATAATTGGTTGGGTATTTCATCATGTTGAGCTTGAGTTTCATTCATTGAACCAGTGTTTGGGTTTACAATTCTATTGGCTCTATTTATTCTTTAATTTTTATGTTGTGAATTCATGAAAGGATTATTAAAAAAATTTCTTAGTTCTTCATATATCTTATCATTTTAATTTCCCCCAACATCCTAATCAACTAGAATCTATCCAGAGGATGCCATCCCCTCATATAATGAATCCTTGAGAATGTGAGATAAGAGTTGATGATGGGGGCATTGGCAAAGTAGATACATAAATTGATCCCACGCTTCATGAAAAGCATCTCCATACACATCATAATAATTAGTCAATTTAGTTCTCAGTTCACCCTTAAGTCTTTTGGGATAAAATTTCATAATGAATGAATTGTATATTTGATCCCACTTTTCAAAGATATTCTCATTTACACTCAAAAACTGGTTACGGGAATTCCCTTTAAGGAAAAATAGAAAGAATCTCATTCTAAGATCATTATCTATGATTCCTATAAGAGGTAATTGTTTCACAGTATTATAGAAATATCTAATTAAGTCTAAAGAGTCCTCATTTGATAGCCTATTAAATTCAGGCAGTAATGAAATGTGTGTCTGTTTAAGCTCATAATTTTGGGCTCTAGGAGATAACATAATATAAGATGGATTGCTTGATACTCGAGGAAGTTGGAATTCCCTCATCCTAGGCCTTTAATTTTATTCTAAGAGTAATGGATGATTTTTTATGTTGTTAGGCTAAGGAACCCTATTATCTAAATTCCCCATTTCAATTTTCTTTTTCATTTGTATTGTAGTGAGTTGTTTTCCAAGTTCAAGATTTAGAGGATATAAACTACCAGAAGAGGTTCTTGTGCACATGAAAAGTGCAATAAAAGTTCAAAATATCACAATAGTAAAACTTAAAAAGAGCCAAGCAATACAAATAATAGTATCAATTCAGATGAAAATTAAGCAAATTTTTACAGTTATCGGTTTTTAAATTTTTTTAGATTTTTTACATGTGTTTTTTTAGAAAAAGAGTGGCTCGTGCCTTCCCCGACAACGACACCCAAAACATGACCTGAACCATCATTTAATTCAGTTAATGTATAAAATTTATAATACTACTAACTACTGTATATGTGGAAAGCAAGGTCGAACCCACTAGAAAGGTGATTATAACAACTATTCTTCTAAATTTTTTCAAAAGACCTCACTGTTGTCAATAGTGGGTAGATTTTTTTTAAACATCCAATTTTTTTATTATGTTTATTATAAATCACAAATAAAACATCACAATATTTTGATTTTTGGTTCTAAATAGTAATGAAACAAGAAATAGGTTAAATATAGTAATTAACAGAGATATAAAATGCTGATAAGTGATCAATCAAGAGAATAAGTCCTCAGAAAATTCTCAATTCTACGGGCTTTGAAAACATTCCTTCTCACAATAGTGACTAAAAATAGTACCTCTAAAAAAGAGTGGTTTATTTCCCTAGCCAAGAGATAGATCACTCAAGATGAAAAATCTTGGAGTTCGCCACTCCAAGATCTATCAAATGGGAAAATTTTGATTTGAAAAATATGACAGAACGAACTCGTTGTATATTCTGAAGTTTTCGTTACAATTTAAAAGTTTAAGAAAATAAATCCGAAGTCAAACTAACCAAATGATTATGGATTTATAAGATTAAATTATAGAAGTGCATTACAATTGATCACAATCTGAGATGATCTCGCCAATCAATTCTATCCTCATTCAAAATGATAGTGATAAGGAAAAAGAAAGATAACGACCAGACTTGATTTTAACCCTGAACTATGGGATTTAGCCCACCATTATCTCTATTACAAAAAATCAAATCATTCAATAACATAGAAATAGATTAGAAAGAAAACAGGGGATGTGATCCCCCTCTCCTAGCTCACATCGCTACTGCTCCTAGCCCTCAGGTCTCCCGGAAGTGGTTCTCCGAGAGGTGCTCCAAGATTCTCCCCAACGATCTCATTTTCTTGGAAGTGTATGATCGAATGAATCGAATCCATGTACGCATTATATCTTCAAGATACTCTATTTTAAACTTACTATCACCTTCTATACATCAGCCATTTTTTCCATTGAATTCAAATGTCCTTCACTTATGCCCCACACACGTGCAATTTTTTTTGCAATGCACGTGGAGCTATATTTTTTCCTGTAACTAACTTCTGGTGAGTTTGTTAATTGAATATGGATGTTTCTCGTCTCTTCAATGAACCTGTACAAGAAAAACACATAGCACAATTAAACACGAGAAGGAAATAAACAAATATTTAAATTCATTAGTTTATTAAAAGTCATGAAACAAGTATTCATAAATTTATTGATTTTTATTAATTAAGGTTATTAATGTTAATTTAAAATATTATTATTATTTTTAAATTAAATTATTTACTAATTTATTTTAATTAAGAAATTTTACTCTAAATTAATATTTAAATTATTATTAGCACTTATGTTATTAATAAATTTTAGTATTTAATATGAAACTTCAAATTGATATTTTGTTTATGATAATTAAATTTAAAATTAGTTCTTAATTAATTTATTTTAAATAAAGTTTTATTATTAATTATGTTTTATTAAAATTAATTATTTTATATTTATTAAATAGTTATAATTATTAGTATTTTACAATTTAATTTAGTTATATATAATTTATTTTTTATTATACTTTTATTTTTATTAATTTTTTATTCTTAAAGCTTATTCTATCTCCCCCAATTTTGGGGCACAAGAGGAGTCTTCAATTTCTTCTCTGGGTAGGAAAAACATGGAATCGTTCTACTCCACCTCAAGGTGGCGCGATGTCTCAGATCGCGGCCTCCTGTACATCTTTAGACCTTCGGTGCAATGACTTCGGATCACCACCCTGCCTCACGTTGTGACAACCACAACTATTCACTCCCCAGCTCGGAATATGGAGTGATGGATTCAGCCAGCACATCTCTTCAGTACCACTGATCAGAACTGGGTCCAACTCCATGTTTTTCTCACGATCCAACAAAATGCAATGAGGATGGGTCACAGACTTCCACAGCAGAGCTTGGCCTCCATCGGCATCAACCAGATTGCACAACTTTGGAAACTAGGTCTTGGCAGTGCAACGTTGTTCTAATGTGGTGGTTTCAGTATCTTCCAGTGGCTCGAGATCCTCCTTGTAGTGACTGGTGTGGCTTCCTCCTTCCGATGTCTTCAAATGATGGCTTGCGATGCAATGGAACGACATCTCCAGAGCACATCTGATTTTTTAAGATCTGAATTTGTGATTTATTTACTATGTTAATTTGAATATGATTTGTGTTTGAAACTGGTCTTGATCGTGACCAAGTGCGGTGTGCAGGTGTTTGTAGAGATGCGGTGTGGGTGATTATTGTGGCACCGTGAGTTACAGTGGAAATAATGCTTCACGTTATAGTGGAACTGTGTAGGGATGAATTTCTGTGATGGCACTTGTGTGAGAACGATGTGATGAGAAACGGTGATACAATGAAGAAAAATGAAAAACAGTGCTAAGAGGAAAAGGTGGCTGAATCTTGTTGTGCCATCATTTCGAGTGAAACCGTGAGGAGAGGTTCACGTTGTCAATAAAAAATGGTGAGAAAGCTTGGAACCGGTGAGACCCATGGCATCGCAAAAGAGAAAAACGGTGTCACGAAAACACAGAAAAACAAACAGAATTGTAAAATAAATGAAAACTTAAATAAAAATCAATTCAAAATAATTAATTAAAACTAAAAATTAATTGTCACAATTATAAATTTAAATACATCATAAACTTTAATAAACTTATAATACAATTTAAACTTATGTTATATTATTATTAACCTCAATTTATGAAACGTAAATTTTTACTTAACTAAAACATAAAATTAAGAAGCAATTAAATTATAAAATAAGAAAACTTGGTTTAAATTATATAAAAATGTTAATTTATTTTAAATAGTTACTTTAAAAAATTAAATCAATTAAGGTAAATAGTTAGTTATTCTGTTATTAAACAATTAAGATAATAAATTAAATTGAATTAAATAGATTTAACAAGAGTAGTAACTTTATAAAATTAAATTTATAATTATTGAATTATTAAAATATGACAAATATTTAGATTATGCTACATTAATTAAATTATATTTAATAAATGAAATGCTAAATTTAAGCTACATTATTTATGCGTAAAGCCGAATTAATTCATTAATAAATAAAGGTTAAATTATTAGATACACCTAAAAAAATCACCAAACTAAATAAAAATTTATTTGACTATAAAATTAAAGTAATAAATAAATTATTTATTTTAAGGCTTAAAATACACAATTATTTATAAAAAAATAATTATATAAAAATTTTAATAAAAAAATTAAAAAGTTCCATTTTTTATTAAAAAGTTCTAAAATTAATAATTAAATTGATAAAAATGAATTAAAAAGATGTGAAAAAACATGTGTTCTTAAGGCCACATAAACTATCTCCACAGAGCAATGTGATTTATTTATAAATCTCAATTAAAATAAATGGTAACAATGAAAGATTTAATGAATATATAAGATATATAAGATATATTTATTATTATGTAAAGGTGATTTATCATTTACCATTATTTCTTTCCATCTATCAAAAATATGAATCATTGCACTCATATATGTATGAATTTCCATATTTATTAAGGGATATAATTCATTTTCATCCCCAATTTATATGATTGTTTATAAAAGATTATATATTTAATAAATATGATAATTATAAAATGATTAAAATTCTAGAGATTTTGAAACCATGATAAAACATCAATGATTATAACTACCAAACTGAAACATATATGAAAAACAAAAGAGTAAAACCCTTCAAATAAGGATTTTAATAAATTATTAATAGTAAATAGTTATTGAAATATTATAGGTTGAACATATATGATGTTAAAATATTTAATATGCATTGGGTATATAATTATAGTAAATTTATATTTATTATATATATATTTAGATAACATATGATTAATGTCTAACTTAGGGTAAGGGTTCTTCATTAAAATTTGATTTTAATGATAAATGTTTGTGGTTATACACCTATTATGTTTATTAGGTTCAAATATTTCCCCGTTGAAATTTTATATCATGGATATTTCTTATTTCATGGTATTTAAGGGTATAATTTAAATTATTTGATCCAAGGGTTTTGATTTACCATAACCAAAGTGGTAAGGGTTAATTTTCCAAAATAATTTATATTGGGGCCTATCATATGTTATAAACATATTTTCCATTTTATGTGTATATACTCTCCCTTTGAGATTACCATGGAATTTTAGGTTTCATTTGATGTTATTTCTTTCATGGGGGTCATGAATCAATAGTTACCAAAACAGTACTGGTTTTATGTTACAATACCATTTTTAACAAGATTGTTTATGATTATATTTGCAATGATTAAATTTTATGACATATCTAACCAAAATCATATTTATATACATATACTCTTTTAATTTCATTATATTAATGTTCTCCTTTCATTTTATTGTCTTTAATTATCCAGATAATGTTAGAATATTTTAAGTGAAAAAATTATTATTTCTCTCTTTGGTATGAAATCTCTTATTCCAAATCCATATTTAACTATATTTTAATTTATTTACTAGGATTTAAAAAGGGTATTTTTGGTATTTTTCAAAACATGGTACATTTTACTTTTATAAAACAATGAATTTATGTTTTAATGTTCATTGTAGGAAGTTTTTTTCCAATTACATGAATACACATTACTATGAAGTTACCTCTACATGTTTTAGTGATTCCTTTAAAAAAATATTTTCCTTAATATTTTTTAAATTTTTATATTTTAAATAAGTTATTTCAGAATAAAATGGTTATTTCCCTAATGAAATTTTATAGTGATCTTAAAATTAGTATTTTAATCAATAACAACATCCTTTGAATTCTATTATGTTTGACTAGGGATATAATACAATTTTACAATTATTACATTTTTTCTAGATGGTTTCGGGTTATAAAAATATATTTATTATGAAACCCATTTTCTATTTTTGAGTAATTATAAAATTAAATGACGAATGTTTTAATGATATTGTGGCACACATATATAAGGATTATTATAATATAATAGGTGAGAATGCTATGGATTATAATGACTAGTGGGTTTGTTATATCCATCCAATGCATTGGGTAATGATGGTTGAATTTTAAAACACCTCATAGATGATTGAGTTAATAAACTCTTAAAATATTATAGAGATAACAACATGGAAGTAACTCCATGTAGAATGTTTAATGTGATAGGGCAGGAACTTACTTTTTAGGAAAATTTCTATAGTGATATTTTTTTGTGAGCATATAGAGTATGTTATATTTTATTCTCAAATGTATACCCCAAAATTATGCCTTGTGTTTCTGTTAGGTTCTCATGGATCTTAATTTATTATTGATTATTCCACACTTGTATGATTTGATACGTATGTTATGAAAAATCCTCATTACATTATTAATTACTAAATATCCCCAAAAAATTGGATGTGACATTTTTTACTTTATGATCATGTTATCATAAACTTATTCATTAATATACGCATTTATGATCTCTGATTGATATCTATTATGTTTACCCTTATATAAAAAGAACAGATCACCCTTTTGTATGCTTCCATTCATTAGGTTATAAGGAAAGGTTTTATGTATGGAATTTATATAAAGGTTTCATGTTGTTAAGAACTTTATTCGAGACTATGTGTGTGGCATCCTGCCTTTTTATTAACATAAACTTTCATTACATCACACAAAACTGAGGATCTTTGAGGTTTTGTGTCATGGAAACCAGGAACATAAAACATGAAAAAAACATAAAAAATTCTTCTTAAACACTTGAAAGGCTTATCATTAAGTTAATCCTAGGTTCATTACTGCATCTCATAACCTGGGGACATACATCAAAATAAAAGGTGAGCAGAAGGCCCAGTAAGGGAAACAAGAGAAACATTTTACATGTGAACTTGGGATACTTCAATAAGGTCACGAAAAGAACGTTAAGGCATGAGAAAGAAATCATGTGGCATATCATAATAAAAATAAATTTTTTTCATAACTTGAAGACGTGGATACAACATTTAATATTGACAATCATTTCTGTTTCACCATGGTCCATCCCCAAGGTGTCATTAAAAATTACCAAGGTTATTCACCATGGCGTCGTTAAAAATAGTCATCTCTAGAGATTAAGTCTTTACCCAATGCATTAGAGCGCTATCAGGGTGCACCCTTGAAATGTATTTATTATCATGTGAGCCACGTATATCATCATCAATCATTTCATAAACAACCCATAAAGCATAAAATAAATGAGTTTCATTTCATAATCATAACGTTTTAAAACTGCTTTAAAGACATGATCTTTATGTCACATTAAACCCACAGAAAGGGAAATCGGGTCTCATGTATGTAAATAACAGAATTTAAAATAGAACAACTTGGTATATATGTGAATACCCATATAGAATACAGAGCTTTGAGTATTCACTTAAAAAAATGAAAGAACTTTAGAAAAAGAGAGATACATTTTGAGATGGAAATTCTGCAGCATAACGACTATGTTTCGGGCTTTTAGAAAACATTGAAAAGAGAGGGGACATGGGTCAAACATTCAAAAATAACCCATAAAATAGTAGAGGGACCGTATATGAAGGATATATGAACATGGTAATGAAATTTTAAGGATATACCATTTGAAATGAAAAACATGGACAGAAGACAAAAATTAGATTTCTCTTATGAAAATTCGGCAGCCTAACGGCATCACTAAAACATAAAAAAAATTAATTGATGAGATAAAATAGGGTCTCTTATCATATGAACATAAAAGTTAAGTATTATAGATATAGAGATCATACCCCAAAATAATACAAAGGAACTTGAAATACTTGACATGAAAGTAGAACTTTGAAAAATGAGAAGGGTGAAAGAATCCCTTAAAAATTCGGCAGCCTAACGACGCCACTTAAACATTCTTAAAATGAATTGATGAGAGCAAGAGGGGGTCTCTCATCATATGAAAATAAAAACAGCAGTAAGATGAATATAAAAGAAGATCCTATAACATAAGAACATGTATCATAAAAGAAATGACATAAAAGAGATTACTTGAAATGAAAGAGAGAGGTCGAATCCCTTACCTTAAACGTAACTCTTAAAACTCAAAGGTTGGGACCTTTAGAGGCTTGAGGGAACCTTGGGAGGAATACTTGTGAGGTAAGGAGACCAGAACTTCGTTTAGGATGATTTTTTATTCGAATGGATTAGAGGATGGCTTGGTATTTATAGGGAAAGTGAGGGGACAAGGCATTAATGGCCAAGGGACACCTCATTGGTTGGTTTGGGAAAACCATGGGCTTGCCCATGGTATTTTCCCATGGTATTGGCCATTTGGGACACCTCATACAATAATTCATACCCTTTAGTCTACCATCCCTTAAAATATCTAATGACATCATCATGACACAGTTATGATGTCATTTAACATACCGAAACCCAAAAACTGCATTTTTACTATTCAATGAAAATTCATCTTTCTCAGAAAAATCCCAAAACATTACCATAACATAATATCAATTATCTGAGTTCAAAAATAAAGGCCATTTTATAAAAATAATTTTATAAATATTTTTTATTTAATTTTTAATTAAAAACCACTAATCACCTGAAAAAACTAATACTTGACTAATAATTTATGAAACCATTATTTACCCATTTTATTGAATCACATTACTAAATATAGGTGTCCAAATTATATTAAAATATTCTTTAAGTGAGATTACTAATCCATTTGGTCACATTACTAATCCTAAGCGTAAAATCACTATTCATAATTTACTATTCATCAAAAATTATGTTGATCTTATTAGACTCCAAATTCCTTATTGAACACTTTTGCAGATGACCATTTTTTAAAAATCATTACACATCATTAATTATTTAAGGTTTACATAAATATTTTAAAATGTCTTTTTTTTTCAAAATTCATCAATAAAATACATCCTAAAATTATTCGGACATTTGAAATTTTACAAACATCACTAAAGAAAGAAATCTCAATTTATTCATCCCAAAGGATTACACAAAGAAGCTACGGTCTCGTCACATAGCCCCTCATAACACCAGCATATGACCTAAGTGTAAGGTGTGCTATGGTGAGAGAATATGAGGGAGGTTCAGATAACATTTCCCTAGTAGTAATCTCTACTAACTTGAACTTCTCCTACAGGCATTTTTGTTCAAGCATGACACGCTGGAGTTCGGCTTGGGCTTGGTCCAAAGCGAAGCCCAAAGATGCCACCTCCTTCCCAAGATCTGATAAGTGGGATTCATATGGTTCTAGTCTACTGGATGAAGCCATCGACTCCTCTTTCTACATTAACCATTAACATCTATATTAAATCACTAAGAGTAAGTTAATATACTCCTCAAAAAGTTTGGGTCGTTACAATGTGGGTCTTTTATTTTCTATTTTTTAGGTATTCAGGTTTCTAAAGGCCCTAATCCTTTGATGTTATTTTGTTGATCATGATGATATGTAATAAATACTAATCTAAAATGATGTAATACTTTTACATATAAAATTTGGGTTACTATAACAAATAAACAATATAAATGACTCTTTCTTGATGAAAATGATTTCATTACTTTTCAAACAAGTTTTTCAAATCCAATCAAGAACATTTAGTGTTAATCGAATATAATAAACCAATATATAAAAAAACAGAAAACACATTATTTTTTCACTGAGTTATACTTCAATCCAATCCCACAACCTTTAACATATAATGAAAAATTACCCATCAATCATAATCCATTTGAATTATACTATCATAAAACAAAGAATTCATCATAGATAACCACTATTACTGGGAAGGGTTTTAGTTCTATTAAATAGGACAACACCAATGGTGCCTCTAAATATATCAAGTATAATAAAATTAATTATGATATTCATAAATATATAATTGGAATAATAATAAATTAGTGTTCATCTATACATAGGGACTAGGGTGTAACTAGGAATCAACCATACCTACTTTAATTTTTACTAGATGACTTTGAAATAGATACATAGAAACATGATTCAGGGGAAGAGTGTTCCACCTTGGAAATATATAAAATATCTTGAAGGGAAATACTTTCCCACCTTTAAAATAAGTCACATGTTATTAATGGGTTGGATTCCACCCCATTAAACAAGACATATATCATCCAAGAAAAGTACCTTTCTTTCGAAACAAGTCATAAATAATTTGGGGGGGGGAATATCTCCCCTATAATCAAGTTATATATCATTAATGGGGAGTAAAAACAAAAATTCAAATAATAAATGAATCAAATGTTGTAGAGTGCCTCATCATTGAAACCAGTCAAAAATATGGGGAAGCACAACCCACTAAAGAAATATATTAAATATTATTTGGGGGAAGAATATCCTAATCCAGAGACAAGTCATATATCATTAAAAGGAAGATTACCCCAACCTAGAAACATGTAATATATATATCAATAATTTATACATTTAAAAATTATATTCATTCCACATCCCATTTTAAAGACATGTCATAATGGTTTCAAAGCATAACATATTAGTTTTTTTTTGAAATAGGTCACTAAACCATATTAGTTATCAACTCTTATTCCACTTATCTGCTATAATTAAATATAAAATAAATTAAGCATTACTTTTTTTGTATCATCCATAAGAAACATCATTTCATTTAGTATACCCCTATGGTTTACAATCACATTCCCATTTTTCATTAAAATTAGGTTCACCATACCTGGTTAACAATGTTCTAAATGTATATCCACAAATGGGATACTCATGTTCTAAAGTAGGGGTTATCCACAATGAATAAAAAAATAAATAATATATTTATTTTTTATGATAATAATTCAATTTTTTTAGTGAAACCACTCATTATTGGAACATATAATGGAAATGAGACATTACTGAAAGCAAAGGGATAAACAATACTTTTCTTATAGAAATTTCATCATCGAATATAAAAAATAATCTAATCTTAGACCATATGAAATATATAATATTTAAAAAACATTTAAGTGGTTCATGACATTCAGAACCAACATACGATTGATATACCACTCAATAATGTATGAAATAATCAATATATAGTGATATATTTACCTCTAGTTATATTCAAGAATAAATGACAAATAAATGCATTGATAGTCAAGAGATAATTCATTTAAATATGGAATTAAATATGAATTAAATATTCTAGACCAATTCCCCACTGTATAGTTGTTTAAACAAATAATTCTTTTTTAGTGCATTGTTTCAGCATGTTATTAATATTATAGAAAATTGTGAAAACATTGATCATTTTAATGAAAATTTCAAATACTATGAACCCAAAATATATTTATTATGTATCTACCTTTGATCCAATACCAAACATATCTAAATTATTACACATTATATAACTATATTAAATATAGTGAATAAAACTAATGCATCATTATATTTAAAAAAATTGATACCACTATCGGATATAATATATATAAGTGATTTTTATGGTTATTCCCTTAAAAAATATATAAACATAATATTTTAATTCATATATATATATTTTTAATTAGTAATATCCTCATACACAATAAATTATCCATATTTAGGGTTTTTAGATTTTGTGGAATTTAATACATATAATATTTCATATCACGTTTTTCTGAATTATGGGAATACAATATGAAGCATATTCTATAATATTTAGTTTTTTCCCATTATGGAAAAACCAACATGTAAAATGATTACTCATTAATAACACATTTATATAAATTATATTTTATTCATTAAAATGTTTTCTAAATGTAATATATTACATATTTTGAAATATAATTGACTGGAGTGAAACCAGATATATAAAATATTATTTCCAACGCATGATTTTTCCAAAGTTGAAAACACAAAATGGAACATTTTTTTCTATGAGTAATAATCATATATATATATATTATTTATAACTTATCTTAATTCAATATAAAATATATTTTTATTCTAGTGTAGTGTATTATCAATCTAAATAATTTTTATTGATTATATAATAACATTTATGTAATATAACTTTTTATAAATAATATATCCCCCCCAACATAATATATTATTTACCTAATGAGTAAATTCTATTTTTATACACTCGGAGGTGAGTAAATTTTTTTTCTAAGTATTCTTTTTTGTATGGTTTTATATAATGAATTCTTTTGAAAATGGCATCATCCAAAAAAATAACAAATTCACTCCATACGATTATTATTTGATTGTAGAACCTTCAAAACTACCATACATAAACCATGTACATAAAAATAGTACAATCCATAAATCAAAATTATCCCTATACTATGGATAAATTCCTAATATTTGTTAACACTCGTGACATAACTATGGTTCTTAATTAATTTGTTTGAGCTAAGGTTCAACCCAAATATGTGACTAGATCATGAAACCAAAAATGAAATAATTAAAAATATTCAAATAGAAATTTATACTAAAATTTCATATTAATGAAAATTTTAATAAAATCATTATTTATTCCAAATTTTCAAATAAATCCAAACATATAATGGTATGTTATTTTACATACTATATGATAGATTCTACATAAATGTGTGTGGAACATATTTTTCAGTTCAATTAAGATAACCCACTCCCCATAGAATAACAGTATTTCCAACTAAATAATATGATTTTATTGTAATATAAGGATATAAACCCAATTTTATAAGCATATGATAAGCTTCTGGAGCTGTCTCACTAATGAGATGATTTTAAAAAAGTTCGGGTCTCTACATGAATATTTTTTAGCACCATCAGTAAAATCTTCAAACATGTGTTTTTGGCTCCAAGAAGATTAATAAAAAAATTTCTTTTTGACTTGTAATATGAATAATAGAGTCGTGTATTTGGAAATCCAAGAACAAATTTAATAGAATAAAACTAAAAAAAATGTAGAAATAATTTATAGGATGGTAGGGGAATAAAGGAAATTTTGTGACTGGATTTGAGATAAGAGATATGGACATTAGTACATATCATGTGTGAAAGGAATAAATAATCACATAAATCTTAATTGGGGAATTTTCATTCTGTAATGGGATTATAAGATCAAGTATCTTTTTGGTTTTACATTTTATAGGACATCTAGATTCTTGTATATTGTGTACTAGAATTTAGATGACCAAGAAAACCATATGTGAAAAAAGAAACCATACACTATGAACCTTTTGGTGAAAATTAAATTCTTTTATAGTTCCTGGATAATTAATTTTCATATCATAACCTCACCTATGATAACATTACCTAATACACATGATGTTCTTAGAATATACTTTCCATCATGATCTGGATAATATAAAAAAGAAAATGAAATTATTCTATCCCAATGTTGATTTTTTGAGTATAACTGAATGTGAACTGGTAAAAATTATGCTTAATAACTCTTATGAAGATGATGTTTTCAAGTAAGGGAACAAGTTAATATATAATATACCACACTAAGTAGATTATGTGATTTTAAGATTTACCAGGAATCATTTATGATTGCATCGTAGTGAAATGAAAAAAAAAATCAGGCAGTTTAGAGGCTGGGATAAGGATAAATGAACCCAATTGGGAATTTCCCTAATAAGAATATCAACTCAATTCTGTTTCATTTACTAATGTAGTATCAGGAATAGTGGAACTTTTAATTAATAGAAAATGTATTCTAATATATGAGTTTTACAATAATTGGATTTTACAATCCTTATTTGGACCTGGGTGTATCAAAAAATTGCCTAATGTCAACATTACTTTAATCTTATTCAATAATTATATTGTGTATTGTGTAAATAATAACATAAAAATTTATGAGTTGCTTTGAAATAGAAACGGGTAGGAAGTAGTTAACCAATGGTAATGGATGGACAATCATAGCACAATTTGTAAATAGAATATTGAATTATTGGTGTATCTATTCTGAGAATAAAAAATCCACATGGTGTTACTAAGCAGATCAGGTAGAATATTATATTCACTAGAGATTCCAATTTGAAATCAATAAATAACCAAATTATCAATTTTCAGAAAAGGGGAAACCAAGTTAAATCTCATGGTTTTTTATTCCCGGAGAAGAATACAAACTAAATGAAAATTTTAAAAATATTATTCAAACAACAATGATAAAATGTTTGTTTCTAGAGAAATAGAAAATCAAAAAAAATTTGATAATCCAAAATATAGTTCATTGTGTATTGACCATATTCTTTTGAATATGGGATATAATAAATATTTTATTTTTGGCCTACTAAATGGAGATTCATATCCTTTTCATAAAATAAAATATATCCATTGAATATTTTAAAATCAACTATATAGGGAAAATAGATTCTTTCTACATTTTTTTAAAAAATTTGGTCTTTAGAGAATATATCAACTATTTTTTAGTACAAATTATGGTTCATAAATGATTTGTTTATTTCTCATTTTAGACTATTATTATTTTACAATCCATAAAGGGTTTATCTTAGTGAGTTGAGATTTATATTTTTTCCCAGGAATGTCTTTATGGTTTCCTCAAAGTAACAAGATTTGTATCTATATTATATTTTTTTCAATCCTCTAATGTTTTCTTATCCATGAAAGAGAATATCTTAGAAAGTGATATATTAAATATTTCTAATGCCTCTATTTATGTTTTTATAACCATATAGGGAGTTATATTTATGTAATTTTAGGTTCTTTTCTTTCTAATGTAGACCATGCATGGTTTAGGTTTATAGTCATAGATATTTTTTAGTATAATTCAAATGATTAATATCGTATTGACATGACAGAAATTTGGATAATGATTATGGTAGTATATATTTTATTAAATATTGAATAATTGATTATGGTGAAATAGTAATTGAATAATCAACATGAATAAATTATTTTTTCCAATATAGATATCCTCAACAACAATTACATAATGTTTTTTGAGTAAATTTCTCTGACCAATTATGTGATAAATTCTTGTTATTAGGCATTCATTTAGAGATCTGATAATCACCACCATAATTGTTTTAATAGGAAATAAAACAAAAATACTTCCCCCTAATCTTGGAATAGATCTATCTCATACCTGAGACTAAATGGTGAAACATATTTCTAATACTATGATTTGAAGGTAGAGTCAATGTATATGAGAATGTTACTAGGTGCTCTAATTAAATAATTATATATTAATTGATGTACATTAAAAATGATATATAATAATCAATAAATATTATAATATAATAATTATCAAGTTGAATATTATTCAAACAACATAGATTCTTCATGAAGATCAACCTCATTCAGAAGAGAAAAAATAATAAAATTGAAGATTATCTTTATTTGATAAAAAAGGAAACCTGACATAATTGCTGACAATTATCATCAGAATGGGATATATCCTAATGACTATACATTGGAATAATATTCATGATATTTTGATGGTCTATATTAGGATATATTTCATTATGGAAAAGCTATTTATGGTTAGGCCTAAGATGAAATATCTAGTAATCATGACTTATCTAAGGCTAATGGGAATCAATCCATGTTTAAATATTTTCAAATGAGTTTTTTCTATAGGTTATTTTAACCATGACATCATGGTAATCGATTATAGTGATATCAATTGAATCCATATGAAATAATTAGTCATATATAGATCAGGTAAATAAAAATGGATCAATTTATGATTTCCCCCACATAGGATGTGACTCCCCATAATGTTTTAAGCTCATATATGAGAAACCCCTTTGAATATTTTATATTTCAGTAGGATGGATTATATGGAATGTAGTTTAGTGTAATTCAATAAGGACAATGACAATATGACTTGTCAAATCATGTCTATTTCCCTTCTGTTGGTTTAAGAACGACACATGTACATGTTTCTTGTGTCTATGGACCCTCTAAATCAACCATACCCTGGTATATCTAATTTTTATTCTTATTAATAATGATAATTCACTTGTTCATTTAATTCCTTAAAATTCAAAATTATCTATAGTAATTCCCATGGTCTCACAAATCTACTATCCTAGGCCTCATACTCATGTAGAAATGAATTAAATTATTCATCAAGGCATAGTTGATATATATAGAAATTTCATATGTAAAAATGGAATTATATATTATTATCCTATTAGTGATATATGGATGGAAACATCACATCCCATATGTTCCACATGTACACTGATCATTTTGGGAATAAGGTTGAATTTGGGATCTAGGAAGCGATATCTTAATCTCAATAAATTTTAGGGAATATATAAAAGCTATTTATTAAAATGAAATCATGGATTTCATCCCTTGAATAGAGAAACATGTCTATAAAATGGACTAATTTGTGAATACAGTGGTTGGACAATGTCTAGAATGATACTGAGTAAGGAGTGATAAATATCAAAACTCCCTTAAAACTACATGTAATGGATCATTACATACAAAATAACCACTACATTTGAACATTGGTAATTCAGTTTAATTATCATTTCCCATTAAAAAATATACATTAATTTCCAAAATAATTCTATTTTCCTTTTTTAATTTTTTTGTTATTTATAAAATATTTCCTTCCAAACTATGGGGATTTGATTGAAAATAGGCACGAATATACCCTTTACATTACCAATGGGGAGAAATGTTGCTAATAATGGTATTTAAGCTTTGACCCATAATATCTTGATCATCCATTAGCATATAGAACATACTCAATAAAATAATTTAAAAAAATAAACGTTGATAATAGAGTAAAGGACAAAAAAACCATGTGATCCTCAAATGGATTTGGATCTCTGTAATTATCTCTTTCAATAGAGTAGTTGTAAAGACCTAAAAATTCGACATATTTCTTTTTAAATTATTTTTTATTATTAAGAGTATGGGAGAATTTACGACACTTGATTCTGAGGCCCGGTGTGCTCGGAACTGAATTTTGAACGTTTTTATGGTATGTTTAGTAAACACGCGGGCGAGGTTCTCTATCTTTTGAACTAGTGCTCAGATTAAAAATCCAATGGAACCATTGAATCTGTATCCCTAGGATTCACTTAAGGGAGGATTAACATTAACCATAGTAGGTTGGGTGAACAATTAAGTTTTTGTGACTTTTAAGTAAATAATAAAATAACATAAAAATTGTTATTTTATTTTCCTACCTTCCAGTTGAGCGGTGATGGTGTGACCGATGGGTGGTCAAGCCATTCAATGGATTAAATATTCAGTTTGTAACCACACCATTGTGAGATTAATAGGTTCATTCATTAATGAAACTCATTAGTATCTCGTTGTGTTACCTCTTTCCCCCTCGATTTGATTGAGTCTTGGGTTTGGGTTTTTGACACAACTATGGGGATACTCTGACGAAGTGTCGCGATGTCTTCTACAAATGAGGAATGGAATCTTGGACCACATCATTAGAGGAATCGATCCCGGATCGACGTACACTAATGGATTTCCACAACCATGACATCACCTCCAATGATTCTCGAGGTAAGAGTTTTGTTTTGAATAGGTTTTATTAATCTTTAGTTATAGATGAAAAAATCTACCACTTGATAAAATGAAATCGAAGAGGGTGTGGGCCAAACGGACAAGGAAAGAACCCTTCGTCGCCTGTTTTCATTGCGTTCTTTGAAAGGGGTGATTTCCCAATATTATTGAACCTTGAAACTGGGATGTGCACAATGACGAGAGCATCTCAGGAAGGCCGTATGCATGAATTGAAGGTAAAACTGACCACTGGAGCTCACTTGGTGGACCGCTGAAGTTTCTCCGGCGTGGAACTAGTGCAGTGGCACCGATGACTGGAGATGGTGGAAACGGAAGTGTTAAGTGCTGAGGGCGATGGTGGTGGCTGGCGTCGGGGCGATGGTGGGGGTTGGCGCCGCGACAGACCTAAAGGGGTGACTGGCTCTTGGCCGACCGCGTTAGTGAAAGGCGGTGCCCCTTCACACGCCATGGGGGGGGGGCTGCAGTTTCGAAGCCACGACGAAGGTGAACTGCACCCCGTTGGTCTCTCTGATGGGTGGGGGCACGTGGATCCACTATTTGAAAAATCCGAATGGACCACCTGATCTGTTCATTTGGTGAGGTCACATGACCCCTGGCGTGGGTCGTGCCCAGCCGACAGGCCAGGCCGGTCCACAACGTTGTAGGCTGAGCCCACCACAACCCAATGGGCTGAGCCCACCACGACCCAGTGGGATGAGCCTGCCACGGCCCCTTCCAGGTGGTTTGGGACAGTTCGGTCTGACCAGGATGGATGGGACCCAGACCTTTTGTGGCCCAGTTTCACTTAAAATGCCATATCTTACAAACCAGACATCTGTTGGGCGAACCGTATACAGTTCGGAGATCCTTGGAGTGAGAAGGTTTTTTAGATACTCCACCAGAGTTTATAGAATGTTGATATACTTTTAGTTTGGATTTTTCTCAAATCCAACCATCCCCTTGGCACTAAAATGACTATAACTCTCAGACTAGGCGTTTGATTGACATGCCATCTATTGCATTGGAACCCTTATGACATGATAGATCATTTAGTTACATCTTCATGGGACTTCATGCCAGTTGAATAATGACTGATGGATTGAGGAGTGGATCCTCACATAATAAAGTGTACAATGTACATAAATCTAGTGGTTTCTTGAGACATGAAGAATGAATCGTGATCCTCTGTGGATCAGTACCTAGAGATATTTTGTGGATCAGCACTTAGAGATCCGGTTTGAATTAGCACCTAGTAGTCCTATGTGGATCAGTACCTATCAATCCTATGTGTATCAACATCTAGAGATCCTATGTGGATCAAAACTGAGTAATCCTATGTCGATCAACAACAAAACCCTTAATAGAATAAGAGGATCTAGATTTATGACTAATCATCTATACTTCTATACTGAATTTATACCTGGTTTGATTTGATTTTATTTCTATGTTCTTTGTGATTGAGATCATTCATTTTGGTTTTCCTTTACAGAATTTTCAGAGATCTTCGGGGGTCTCGAGGACCCTAATGAGTATTGTTATACTCACCCCTGAACGGGATTAGCCCGCTTCTTATGGTGTCTTGTGCAGACAATGAGCAGATTGTTTGAGACTATAGAAGCCAGGACTGGGCAATACATGGATGTGACGTGCTGATGTGGAGAGCTATAGAGACGAGATGTAACTACCATTTAGGTAGGATTCCTGATGGATTATATCAATGGATGTTTTCTATCTTCTGTTATATTGTATCATTGAGTTGGGATTGTATTCCGGCCCCTTTACTGTTAATACACACTTTTACTACAAAAATTTCACTTTGTTGTTTCATCGTGTTGTGTTCATGGAATTTATGTTTGTAAAGGATTAACTTAAATGCCTTCCTGTTTAGGGATATTCCTTTCCAGTGCTAGTCTCCAACCCCTGGACTTTGGAAGGCGGGTTTGGGGTAGTTAGGTAACAGGCCCCGGGGGATGGGTATTGACAAAGTGGTATCAGAGGAGTCTGTTCTACTGACGAACTAAGTCTCTAATATTTTCAATGTAGCTATAGTTTTAAGTGTCTTGAGTGTGGTTTTTAGTTCAGGGAGAATAGTGTTAGTGCAAAACCTGACGAATCCATACACCTAGACTCTGAAATCGGATTTCCGACTAAGTTGAAGAAAACACTGATTGCATGTGTTTTGGAAATGTTTTTACTTTTGATCTAATTTGAGTCTTCTCACCATGTATATCTTATTGAACATGGTGCACTTGTTTATTTTAAAAATGTCACCGCATATAATTCCATTCCGTATTCTAGAGAGATTACACGATGATGGCCCACTGAGTGAAGAGGCTTCGGTGTTGGGCACTCTTACTATGTTGGCACCTTCAGGTGGTGTACCAACAACACGACCACTTGGAGGGCATCAATTTCCACCAACACCATTGGAAGACTGTTCATAACGACTAAGCATGTTTCACGAGTTCCAGAGATAGAGGCCTTTGAGGTTTCAAGGAGAGACCGATCCCCAAGCAGTTAAGGACCTGCTAGAAGTTGTAGCATGGATGTTTCACTTATTTGAGACACCATCAGATCAGATTGTGATTCTAGCAGCTAGCCTCTTCCAGGGAACAACAGGGAGATGGTGCAGTTTGAAGCTCTAGATGCATGAGAGGGAAACACTCTCCTGGTGGGACTTGGAGACCCTCTTCAGGGCGGAGTTCGTACCAGTGACTTTACACTCAGTGCGTATCCAGGAGATATTGCACTTACAGCAGGGCATCATATCAGTGCCCTATTACTCAGTTTGATTCACTACCTCTCATGCTACTCCACCGACCTGGTAAGGGACCCTTTTTTTAGGGCCCATAACTTTGATCGGTGTCTCCGGTAGGAGATCAGAGTGTCAGTGATATCTCTCACTATCCCGACGTAGGATGGAGTGCTCGAGCGAGTATTATCGGTGCAGAGCATATTATCTTAGAAGGAAACAACATCGAGAGGCCCCTCCGGACGACAGGTATATGATCCATCTATAGAAGGTAGTAGGAAAATGAAAGAGAGGTCCAAGTTTCCATGATCTTCCAGTGGATGACCCCAAGATGTAGTGTTAGAGGTACGAAGCTCTCGAGGTAGGGGAGGTATTCTGAGGACTAATTCATGTTACTCGTGAAGTGGATAGGGATACATGGCTCAAAACTATCCAAATCCCCATAAATATAATCAGAATATGACCAAGGGAGCACTGAGGTAGTGGTCATGGATCGAGCAAGGGGGTTCGTAGGGCGGTCGACATGGCAGAGTAGTAGGTAATGCAGGAGGTGGTGGATGACGGTTTGAGGTTCTACAACCACCACCCCAAGTTGTCCACCCCAACCACAGGAGTAGGTAGACAGGGGAGAGCTTAGCTTCAGGCGGTAGAGGCCTATGACCACTGTTCACCAGATATGATTAGAGTTACAATCTATATCTATTCCACCCTAGATGGAGTTCTTATAGACACAAGTTCCAATCACTCTTTTATTTCCATGAAACTCGTTCGGAGCTCAGAGATTCTGACTGAGTTGTTGGCTCGATACATATGATCAGAGATTCCTACAAGATAAGATTAGATGATTACACACTAGTGAAAATAATGTGATCTCACTCTAGGAGGTGGGAGTTTTGGTGAGGATGTCATAGTAGCAGTGTCGAGGCCTTATGATGTCATATTGGGTATGGACTTTCTATCCACATTTCATGCTCAAATTGACTATTTTAGGTGAGAAGTGCGGTGTGTCCACAAGTATGGGACCATGTTTTCCTTTATAGGTGAGAAGGGAACCTTTTCTGCAAAGGATGGACTTACTCAGAGGAGGGTGCAACCAGTCACTCATCAGTTGGCTAGCCTTACCCTTAGAGAATTTGATGTGAGGAGTCCATGTTATCCTGTAATGATGGACCAGTATGCTGATGTCCTTCCTATTTATGATATGGGACTACCTCCTCACAAAGAGGTAGACTTCTATATCGACTTGTACTCCAAGATGGAACAAATATATACACCATCATATCAGATATCTCACATGGAACATTGTGAGTTGAGGGTATTGTTGGAATAATTGCAGAGGAAGGGGTTCATAAGGCCCATAATTTCCCCATGGGCATCCCTGATTTTTGTTCACTAAGAAGGAATATGTTAGTATGAGGCTTTGGGTGGAAATTCAGCACCTGAATTAGGTGACTGTGAAGAAAAAGTATCCACTCTTGAGGAATGATGATCTCTTTGACCAGTTGAAGGGGTCACAATGTCTTTTGAAGATAGACCTCATATGAGGATATCATCAGCTCTGGGTATGAGATGAGGATGTACCCAAGATAGCCATCAGATGTCAGTATGGCCATTATGAGTTCTTAGTGAGGCCCTTCAGTGTGACCAATGCCCCGACAGTGTTCAAGGGGATCATGAATAGGATTTTCCAACCTTACCTCGATCTATTTGTAATGGTCTTCACTGACGACATCTTGATATACTTGGTGTCGGAGGAGGATCACACCACTCACCTACAAATAGTTTTAGATACACTTCGAAAGCAAAAGAATTATGGAAACCTCTAGAAGTTCCAGTTCTAGATATAGGAAGTTCACTTCCTGTGGAACGTTATCTCAGAGGCTGGAGTTGTAGTGGATCCGGATAAGAAATAGGTGGTCCAGGCTTCGGAGCCACCCAGGAGTGTGACCAAGGTGCAGAGTTTCCTGGGATTTGTTTGGTACTACCATTGATTCGTACCTGTGTTTTCCACAGTTGCATCACCTTTTTCATCTTCGAAAAAGAAGGGAAATCCCTTCATGTGGATAGAGAGATTCCTGAAAAGTTTTTAGTAGCTGAGGTAGAGATTGGTCATTGCCCCCATCTTGATTCTACCAGATGAGGGAGTGGGTTATGTAGTTTACTACAATGCATCAGTGACCGAACTCGGTTGCGTCCTGACGAGGTAGAGATAATTGATCTCATGAAACTCACCGTATTTGAGATAGAATGAGTAGAACAATGCTTCACATGAACTGTAGTTAGTAGCTGTGGTATTTGCACAGAAACTTTGGTGGAACAACTTGATGGGAGAAGTTTTTATAGTCTATTCTGTTCAAAAGAGTCTCAAGTATATATTTTCACAGAAGGACCAGAACCTGAGATAATGACGATGAATAGAGTTCCTCTAAGACCATGAATTTGAGTTAGACTACACTCTTGGGATGGGGAATGTAGAAGCAGACACACTCTGTAGGAGTTCTAGTCTACAGTTGCAGACTGAGGTGACAAAGTAGATAGAAACACTGCAGATATCCTTTTCGGATATAGATGGAGCATCTTACCTCCAGTCTATGACTGTCACTCCCCCACTTCTTTGGCAGGTTCAGAAGGCTCTGCATTGGGATGTAGACTATGGGGCAAGACATGCTCAAATCTCCTCAGGACAAGATCCAGATGGATTTTATGATGGTGGGGAGAATGTCATCCTTTCCATATGACGCACTATAGTACCAGGGATGATACGAGAGGAGGTGTTTAGAGAGTTCAACACATCCCCTTTGGCAGTAAATCTTGGTGTGGAAAAGATGTACCTGGAACTTTAGCATCAGTTATGGTGTCTAGGGATGAATAAAGTGGTGGCATAGTATGTATCATGATGCCTCCCTGTTAGCAAGTGAAGGCTGAGCATCAGGTACCAGCAGGCTTACCTAGGACACTTGATGTACCAAAGTGGATGTGGGATGGTATATCCATATACTTCATGAAGGGGATACCACATACATTGAGGGGCCATGATTCCATATGGGTGATCATTGACCGACTTACCATGTCATCCCACATCATACCCATCTGAGAGTAGGTATCAGTAGAGAACTTGGGACATCTCCACAAATAGAAGATTGTACAACTTCATGGGGTTCCATCGATGATCATCTCAGACCATGATTATCCTTTTACCTCCCACTTGTGTAAATGATTGCAGGAGTAGTTCAAGAATCAACTACACTAGAGCACTTCCTTTCATCCTCAGACAATTGGTCATCCAGAGCGGACTATAAAAACACTTTAGGACACGCTTCATTCTTGTGTCCTCGATTTTGTTCACAGTTGGGAGGACCAACTTCCACTAGTGGAGTTCAAATAAAAAAAAATTAACACTCCACCATTATCATGGCTCTATTTGAGCCCAAGTACAGATAACCTTGTAGATCACCTCTTTCCTTGACAGACCCATGAGAGCCAACACTTATGGGTCTAGAGTTGGTACAAGAAACCACATAGAATGTATAGTTCATCCAGGAGATCATGAAGAATGAATAGAGCTGGAAGAAGTCTTATGCTGATAGGAGACAGAGACCCTTATATATTGAGGAGGGAGACCATGTCTTCCTTTGAGTTTCACCCAAATGAGGATTAGAGAGGTTTTTCTAGGGCTAAAAACTATCTCCGAGGATAACTATATCTTTACAAATCCTCAAAAGAGTTGAAATAGTGGCATAACATCTATCTTTTCCCCCAGAGATGCACCCGGTGCATAAATTTTTTGACGTTTCACAGCTGAGAAGATATGCGCATGATCCATTACAGGTAACTAATTGGGGCGAGATGCGCAACGACGATTGGGAATCGTTTGCAGAGTTCCCAGTGGAGATAGAGGATAGAAAGGAGAATGTACTTTATGGACTGTCAATTACATTGGTGCGATTTTTTTGGAATCATGGGAATCTACAAAAGAGGACATGGGAGCGGGAGGCTCAGTTATATACTGAGTACCCCCATTTGTTTTTCTAATTTTTTTGTAGATTTGGGGATGAAAATTACTATGGGGGGGGGGGGAGAATGTAAAGACTTGGAAATTCCATATAATTGTTTTCAAATTATTTGGGATTATTATGAGTCTGTAAAAATTAACGGCGCTTGATTTCAAGGCCTAGTGTTCCCAGAACGAAATTATGAACAATTTTTAAGGAGAATTCAGTAAACACATAGGTGAAATTTTTTATCTTTTAAACCAATGGTCGGATTAAAAATCAGAGGGCACCGTTGAATCTGCAATGTTGTGATTTACTTAAGGGAGACTAAACGTCCACCATAAAAGTTCGGGTGAAAAATATTATTTTTGTGACTTTTAAAGAAATACTATAATAACATAAAAATTGTTATTTTATTTTATGACCTTCTGATGAGAAGTGTTGGTGGGATCAATGGTTTTTCATCTATTTAATGGATTTAATCTTTGGTTTGTAACCAAACTATTGAGAGAGTAAAAAGTTCATTCATTAATGAACCTCATTAATATATCATTTTGTTAACCAACTTTTCCCCTATATTTAATTGAGGATATGTGGGGGTTTTTGACATGGCTGTGAGGTACCTCTGATGAAGTATCACGACATCTTACACCAACAAGGAACAGAAGCCTGTACAATAATGTTAGAGGAATTGATTCATGATCGACAAACATAAGCGACTTTACACACCCGCAACATCACCTCCAACGATTCTCAAAGTTGGGGTTTTGTTTTGAATGGGGTTTATTAATATTTAATTAAATATGAATAAATATCCATCTTGATATAATGATAAATTAAAGGGAGTGGTCCAACGGAACAAGTCTCGGACCCTACCCCACTTGTTTTTCATTGTGTTTTTCGGTGGGTAGATTTTCCAACATAACAGAACCTTGAAACATGGAGGCTAGTTGTGAAGGCAGAATTCTGAGAAGCCCGTAGGCACAAAAAGAAGTGAAAACAGACCACCAATGCTCAACAGATGGCCCACAGAAGTTCCATTGGTGTGGAATCGATGTCTAGTGTTGGTGGTGATGGAGGCAGGTAGCACTGCATAGCACTACGACATACCCGAAGGGGCGGCCGACTCTCATCCGGTCGCGTTGGCGGAATGCAGTGCACCATCGCTTATTGAGGTAAGGAGATCACAACATCAAATTCATGGCGATGGGGACCTGCACTGAATGAATCCCATTGAAAATGTGCATCTACATGTGGTGTCATCTTTTCGAAAATCCAAATAGACCGACTGGCCCATTTGGGAGGTGAGGCCTTGCGGGCCGCGCCCAGCCGGCAGGCTAGGCTGATCCGGTGCCCAGTAGGCCAATCCCACCATGGCCCAGCCTAGCCAGGGTGGGCCAGGCTAGTCCACGACCCAATAGTCTAAGCCTACCGTAGCCTATCTTGTAAGGTTCAAGCTAGGCCGGGTCGGGCCGACAAGGTTGGATCAGACCCAGACCCTTTTCGGCCAGATTTTTCTTAAAATGTCCCATCTTACAAACTAGGAATCTATTTGAGAACTATATATAGTGTTGGGATTCTTAGAGTTAGACAATCCTTTTTAAATACTCTACCCATGTTTTGGATAAAGTTGGAGTACGATCGGGTTGGATCATACCAGAATCCAACCAGGCCCTCAGCACTAAAATGCCTATAACTCTCAGACCGGGCATCCGATTGACGCGTCGTCTATTGCATCAGAACCCTTATGACATGACAGATCATTGGGTTAATTTTAATGGGACTTTGTTCGAGATAAAGTATGACCGATGGCTTGGGGAGTGGATCCTCCCAAAATCCAGCATACTATGTACAAAAATCCAGTGGTTATTTGAGACGTGAAAAATGAATAGGGATCATGTGTGGATCAGTACTTAGTGATCCTGTGTGGATTAACACCTATAAATCCTGTGTGGATCAGTAGTAGAACCCTTGATAGAATAAGATGATCTAGCATTACGAATATTCATATGTAGTTTTGTACTTATGTTTTACCAAGTTTGAGATGAGTATTTTTCTTGGTGATTGAGATCAAGATTTGTGTTTTTTACTTTGTGGAATACATAGAGACCATTGGGGGTCTTGGGGTTACTACTAACTAATGTTATACTCACCCCTGCATGGGATTTGGCCACACCTTGTTCTGTATTTTGCAGATGACAAGTAGCTCGACTGAGACTATACGATCCTGGACCAGGTGGTATACAGAGGTGACTGGCTAACTGGGAGAGTTGTGGAGACGAGTTTTACCATCCATTTAGGTATGATCCTTGGTGTATGATCCTAGGTGCTATTTTCTATCTTCTTTTGTATTGTATCTTTCAGTTGGGATTTTATTTCAGCCCCTTTACATTCAATACACACTTTTACTGATGCGTTTTTACTTCATGGTTGCATTGTGTTGAGGTATTGGACTATGATTTTGTAGAGGTTAAGATGAAATGCCTTCCTATTTATGGATACGCCTTTATAATGTTAGTCACCAACCCCTGGTCTATGAAATGGGTGCTTGGGGTAGTCACAACACGGGCCCCGAGGGACGAGTTGTGACCATACTCATAAAAACCAAGTAAAAATTATTCAATCGAAGTTGATAACATATTGAAGTGAATAGAGAATTTTATTTAATAAAACTATTCCTTCTTAGAATAAAAATTAAATAATCATATAATATTAATATAGAAGAACTCATTCTTCATATTACATTAGTATCTCATTTTGTGGGGAATTTGCAACTATAAAATCTAGTGGGATGATTTTCATTATCGCATTTGGTTGGAAATTTCTCATATTCTACTTTGTTTAGAAAAAACCTATTTTCTATTTTCTATTTTATTTTTTTGTACTCTTATTAAATGGGAGGGTTACTAATAGCCCAATATTGTATCAGAAATTCTGAAAATGAGTCTAAATGGGGTTTATAATTCTTCTAAACCCTTTATTCTATTTTCCCCACCTTTATTGATAAGGCCAGATCCCAAAATTCCAATATATAGAAGGTACCATAGTTAATGAAAAATATGAAACAATGGTTATTACTAGTTAATTCATTCTATAATTTTTCCATGTGAATGATCCATTAATATCAATTTTATCCATTCATTAAACTCTTTCATATCCCAATACAAGACATTTTACAATTCAAATTCTTCTTTAAGATGAATGGATATAATATATTACATAAGTTACATGGAATTTTAATATAAAACATAAACATAATAAATAATTTTTTTCCATGGATCCATTATGGAAAACCACTCTAGGATAATTTGAAAGAACAAAAAATGATATTGGAAGTAATTTTATGATCATTTTTCTATGCATCATTTTGATTCTAGAAATCTATAAATATGAAATGATTTTTTTCTAAGGTACTGGTGAAGTTTCTATGAAATTGATCAATATTGATGGAATACATATTCTTCTTTCTATCATCAATGTCATTTATCCTTATCCTTTTCATCAAGATTGTGATAGACTTTTCTATAAATTTATTGACATTATTATTTTTTATTTTGGTTTTGGATCAAATGTTTATTTGTATTTCTAAACTATATGATATATTTATTGATCCATGAACCCATATTATTGGAACCCATCTAGTAAAATTTGTGTGTGAACATGGGTTACAATTGATATTATAGTTTCCCAAAAAATATACCTATTAAATATTCATATAGAATTTATATTTTTTGGGTGTATCTTAGACCCCTGTATATTATAACAAAAATCATAACAACCTCATTCCTAGGTTTATTTAATTTGTTAGATTATGAATTTTTATCCCCTTAATCTTAGGGCTAAATTGGTCAAATAAATTATATTTAAAATTTATTCATATTGTTGTAGACATAAATACAATATTTTTATACAAAAAAAATATAGTGTCTTATTAGGTATTCAAAAATCATCAGAGTTTTGAATATTCTTAAACTTTTATGGCTCTAACAATTAGGTAACATTTGGAAGAGAATTGAATGACATGTTATTTTTAATCTCTCATTACAAAAATTTTTAAATGAGTTAATATTTAAAATCATGCATGTTGGAAGTAATTTATATTCCCTAACCAATTTGGAATGTTTTCCATTACCAATTCAGTAGTGATTTCCTCTAGATCCTTTATTTTATCCGATATTTTATAACTATACTCTCTGATTGAGATAGTAAAAAAACTATAGGTTTTATGTGGGATATGGGTGTCTCTACACCTTTTCCATTATAAACATATTATTGAGTATTTGGTGTAGAAAAATTTAGAGGAGATGAGATATGGGGTTTCCGTTGATGTTACATACATACTCCTTCACCACAAAACACTATATGAGTGGAATTCCCAATATATGACCCATGTTTTTAATATTATTATATATTATCATGTTCTACATCATAATTTATATTAATTGAGATTAAATTTATTGATGGAAGACTCATTTATAATAAGATGAATTTCATGGTAAAATAATTATTAGGGACATTGGTATAGGTATTTTCTATAGGTGATACCATTCATGACCATGTGGATTTAATTTAAATAGATACCTAATGGAAAGGGGACATCTATGATGTTATATATGTATCCAAAACCTCAACTCTCTTTGTTTTCATTGACAATGTTTTTATTCATTACATATGTGTCGGGATGCCTCTTTAAAGACCAACAGTTAGGTTATTGCCCATCTACATCAGTGATGGGTCTGCTAATGAATTCACCAAGAAACATATAAATGAACATTGACATTTCTAGCATAATGTGATCTCTTATTGACCTTAAGAAAATATAGGGTTATGACTATGGTCCTTGTGTTTGATTGAAGTTTTTGGGACATAGATCCGTATTTTCCTTTTAGTGGTTGACTTTCAATCATGGGATCTCTTTCGGACTTCCCTAGTTTGGATGGTTGTGGTGGGAACATAATCCTATGAATATTACCATAATTTGGGTCAAATATAGGTGATGAAGAACATATCTAATTACACTCTTAGTTATCTCTTGGGAGTTTTTGAACATCATCATCTATAAACCTATGTTATATAAAGTAAAAATGGATTCACTTCCAAGAAAAAGTACATGAAATGTTGGAATATGGGAACATGGTCTTCTTAATTTTCCATGTAATTTCATTTCTTAGATTTCCATTTGAGCTTCATATGGTCAATGATATTAAACACTGCCTATAATTACTAGATGGAGTCGTTGATCTGGTATTACTATATTAAAGAATTTAGGAACTAGAAAATGATAAGCTATGTTAGTTACAATATACATCGAGGCTCCAGGGCCATGGTTTTATGGTATTGGAGTCATATTTCTGAATCATTAATGGTTACACATAGTGGACTATATGTCCCTACAAGTAATACCATAATTTTCATGTACTTTGGTATTCAATTATGTCTATAGTGATTCCATTTTCCCTAAAATGAGTTCATAAAGGTTCTAAAGGCTGGAACAAGAAATAAACCTATTAATGTAGCATAATAAGTAAGAGTTTATTATCAATCGATATCTATGATCAGTAAAGGATTCGTATTAGGTTAAAAATTCTTTTTAAGACATTCCCTTGTGTCTACTATATTTTATGTCACAGTATACATATCATCCAATTGAAGATGGTCACTGGGACATTATTTAAAACCATTTGGGTTTTATATTTCTTGAGAGGTTGGTAGTATAAAAAATTATCCCCGCTTTGGGGGAATTACTTATTACTAATAGTCTCTCTAAAATATTTAATTCATGTTTTTAATCCTACCCAGTAATAATCATACAACCAGTTACCTCTATCCAAATGATTAATCAAAGATATGTGTCCATGTGAACTTATATATATATATATATACACAAAAAATGTTATCCATATTTATTTTATTTGAGAGAATACTACAGTTTAAATCCCCAAAGATGGGAACTTTTAAAATTATATCAATCTGGGGAGGAGGAAGGTGTAGTGGAGATGTGATATTTCCCATGAATGGGGCTTTATATATATTCCTATGAAGGGAACCAGAGAACATATAATTTGATTCCAATTAATGGAGATCATTTTAACTTTTAAGGTAACGTGAAAAAACCAATTTTATACTCTTTAAGGTAATAAATATTGGATCTAGTGATTTTCATTTTATAGTCATGCATCAATTGTCGATTTTTGTATAGGGATTGAACCTCAATGATAAATCCTATGTATAATAGTTAATAAGAAGAAAATTGTGTTAAGTTAAAGATTTATAGTTTAAGGTCGTCTGATAATTTCATTCTATGTATTTATACATCATGTAGTAAGAACACACACTATACAATTTAATTATTTTCAGCTAGGGTTAATAATTAAAATGGGCCTTTCAATTGTTAAGGTGGAACATATAATTATTTTCCATTTCTATTTAAATTTTTTTAATAAATTAATCACAAGAAGGTTTAGTTGGGGATTATAACTATATTGAGGTATACATAATTTAATAAAACATGAATCTTGTTTTGGTATTACTTATATATTTTTCAAATTTTATGAACCTCGAATGTGTCTAGAAAACCATGAGATGCTTTCACCCAGTGGTGTTCTTTAAAATATACTCTTTCTATAATTACTGTGATTCTAACTAAAGTAACCCAATTTTAACCATCCATAACTTCAATATCAAATAAAAAAATTGACTCACTTATATACTCAAGCCCATTTTGGTTTTTATTTTTATATAAATTTATTAATATAATCTACATTTTAAACACCATGTATTTTTTCATAAAATTGACATTATTCCCATTATAAATAGATTTTGTTTCTAAGAATACATTACTATGTCGATGAAAATTATCTACATATGATACCCCAGTGAATACATATTATATGATATCATTATTCATAACCTCATGAAATGAAGAAAAGAATGATTTTAAATTCCTAATAAGGGTAAGGATGGGTGATATTAATTGATGGTCGAATGTGAGCATTAGATAAGCACAAGTGTTTGAGAAAAGTATAATAGACTATGAAAATATACCCCAAAACTAGTAGATAATAAATCATGATACAAGAAATAATGAATTATCATAATAAAATAAGTTAGTCATAAGAGTTAGGAATCACCTGTAATTAATCACGATCAATGAGAGAATGATCAGAATATTGAGATATAATTTTATAACAGACACAAAATCATTTAAAACAATCATCATATTCAATAATCATATATATGTATGTCATAGTTGATAAATTCCCATAGTTGAAAGGGTTCACACCCAATTCATTTCATTTACTTAAAAAATGATCATTTAATTGACTATCACAGTTGATAGAGTACCACAATGGATTTCGTAAACTCCATATTCCAATCATTAACATATTCAATGCTCAATGCTACGATTATCATATTTGATAAAGTCCCATAGAGGATTTGGTTTTCTCTACATTCACACTATTTACTAAATAAAAGATCACAAATAAGACTATAATTGTGGAAATTGTTCAATAGTGGATTGGGTTCACACCTCAATCTGATCATTTCATTAATCGAGTCCTTTGTAAAAAAATATAATAGGTGACAATTTCCATTACTGGACTGGGATCACTCCCCAATCCAGTTAATATTTTCTCAAGATACATAAATATATACCAAATTAAATGGAGGGTTATATAATTATATGGACAAAAAAAAATAATTAAAATCCGACAAAAGTGTGCTGAAAAATAGTGTTATCATTTCTTCAAATATTGATTATCCCATTGAATGAAATGGGTTTCATTAAATTATCCATAAAATTACATCATTATATTAAATCCAATGTGACCCCCCATGATTTTAAAATAATAACAATGTATTAAATAGTGTATATGACATGAAACACCATGTGTATAAATAAATATAATATCCCAATAGTTTATGATATATATACTATTTTAAAATTCAATCCAATCTATATCTTGTGAAGCTCGCAACACCGTATTTTAAACAAATATTTAGACTTTCATTACCCAATTAATTTTAAATTAAATAACAACAAATATAAAAAAATTACTTGAAAAAATAACAATCATTTATGAAATTAGACTATTAAAATTAGCAATGGGGGATTTTTTTGTACTTTTCTAAAATGTTTAATTTTTTGATTAATATGGAAAAATACTAACTTTTCATTGAAAAGTTCCATGTAATTTAAATTATTTATAGAGTTAAATTATATTTTTAATTGGTTTAAAATTAAAATTAGTTAAACTATTTATCAATTATCCCAATTTTGGTCATTAGAATCATTTTCTTATTAAATTTAGATGTAAAAACTTTTTAATCCTTTGAAAATTTTCAGTTTCAAAACATGCATTCCCATCACGCATGTGGGATTAATTATAAATTAGTTTTAACCAATTATGTGAATTGAATTTTGAAAAATGAATTACATATTTGAAATCATAATAATTTCTAATTTCTAATTTATTTATATTAGTTTTTAATAACAATGAATAGTGAATACAGTTAATATTTATTACCACAGTTAAGGCAAAAATGGTTTCACTAATATGTCAAATAAATATGATTAGGGTTAAAAATGACATATTAATTTTTCTAACATGCATTTTATGGAAATAATTAGAATATTATTTCCTTAGGATCTATTTAAAGAGGTTCTTGGATACTTTTCCATAAAAGTGACTAATATAATATGTTATGTGAAGGAAAATAAAAAGAGAGCCATTATTACTTTTAAGATCATTAAAGCCTTGGGATGAAGAAAACCCTATATATGTTTAGTTATAAATATTATTTTGAAATGTTAATGAGGTTTTTTATTGTGATAATTAATTTTAAATTTTTAAGAAGAAATAATTAATTTAAATTCATAAAAATTCCAATGTGGTAATTATTAAGTTAATAATTAACTAAAATAAATGGTAAATAATTATTAAAATTAATTTAAATTGATTGAATATTTGAATTATATTATTTTTTAGAAAAATATTTCATATTAAAAATGTGTTCATAGAGTATATTTTACTTCCATCATTAGATTAATATTATTACATTCAAATTAAATGATTAATTTCAAAAATTAATGTTATTGTTATATTATAATAAATGGTATTTTATTAGATGATTTAAAAACATAAAAAATAATACCCTCATTGAAGTGATAATTTAATATTATTAAATATAATTTTTTTCCATTCATGGAACAATTTCTCTTTTTAATTACTATATTGATCACTAAATATTAAATACCATGTTAACATGATTATGGTTAAAACAATGTTCTTTTACAATACATGTTCTTGTGTAAAATTAATTTTCATCACACATTGGATTTTAGTTAGGAAAATTGGGTATAGTAATTAAAATCTATGGGTTGAAATTATTTAATACTTCTCACTTTAACTTATTCTTAATTGATATATTACATAGGTTACAAAACTACTTATCATATTGATAATAGAAAATGTTAAAAATAAGGAGATGTAGAATTTAGGGAAAAAATGTTTAAAACATGTCTTTTATTGTCTGTGAATGATGTGGGTATAGAAATTCTAATCCCTAAAAGCCATTAATTATAATTTTTGGATCAATATTTATTAATGGATACCACCCCATAGTGAATACTTTTTCGTATTAACAAAAATTCCACTCATCCTCAACTATAAACAGGAACTCACTCTCCTCTCATATTAACACATTAAAAACACCTTTTTTAGAATAATACATTCAAAATAACTTCCAAATAGAACTACATTCATCCTATTGGACTAATTTTGGGAATAAATTCTTCCTAGGAGGGAAGTCATGGAAATCTAAGGAAGATACACGAAGAATAGGTAAAGTTCTTTGACATGCATTTTTATTTTATTTCTTAATCTTCATACAAAAATTATTATTAAATAATGGTGATATAATAACACCAGTATAATCCATATACATAAATGTTCTTATAATAATTTAATGATCTACAACCATCTCCACTTTTATAAAATGTGATATGTAATCGTCGTTGGTGTGTACTGCGGACTACCACCTCACGAACCGAGGTAGTTTGTTTATCCATTACAACCTTTAATGTTTGGGTGTGATGATGGATAAAGAGTATATATATTATTTTTTAACATTTTTATTCATTTGGACTCATTATATCACAAAAGAGTTTTACATTCCACTCTTTAAGAGATACAATAACATTTCTCATGTGTACAATGGACTACTGCATCGCAAAGTGATGTGATTTGACTTTCACTAATGATTTACAAAGAATGTGATAAGGGTTTGGCTATTTATTATATATGATATAAATGATATTAATTAAATATTAATTAAATATTTTCAACACCTTAAAGATAATATAAGAAAATTTATTTCATTCCTTTTCATTCAAACAAAGATTATATTGTTATCCATGTACGTGGTGAGTATCGCCTTCAAGAAATGATGTGACTATATTTTCATCACCAAACCACAAGTATTATATATATATATATTTAAATAAATAATATGAGACTATGATATTATTATAATTATTTAACATTAAAATATTTCTTACCACATTTCCAAAATGATCATTTAATAATGAAAATGTTACTCTTGCGTACGTACGACCTAACATCTCCATGATCCTAACATGCATAAATTTTCAGAACATTAATTTATGATATGATTAAGAAAGTAAAATTGATGTTCAAAAATGATTACAATTTCATGATTATTATTATCGAGATGATGAAACAATATAATATTTTTAAGAAACAGCTAAAGGATAAAATAAGGAACTTAACCCCCAAAACAATTAAAATAATGAAAGATAATTATCCAATGGGTGATAATATATTATTAAAGGGTAATATATGATATTTTAAATTTTAATATGGCTATTTGTTTGTTAATAACTTGTTAAAAAACACTATAAATGGTGGAAAATCACGTTCCCCAAAAATGAAGAGTACAATAATGGATATTGTATCAACTTACATTCCATTGATAATTATATTTTATTATGATCCAAATCATATTTATATGGATTATATATGAGACCAATAAAATTTAATGTCACTATTCATATAAAATTCCTAGTATTTCAAGTTTCACTTTTAAAAATTATGAAGGGTAAAAGTTATTGTGAAATATCACTTTCTTCTGTGATTTTTATGTTTCACTTAAACGACTCACTTTATTGTAACTATATTCACTACACAAAATTTTTGTAAAATATCCATATTCATGTGTGATATATGTGATTATATCATAAATTGATTACATGTGGTCTTTACATTTAATATTACTTGACTAACTATGGAAGTATTGATACATCAATATTCTTTATTCAATATGTGTACCTGATGGTAAGGAAATTTTTTTTATTAATTTAATATTTTTTTGATATATGAAAAATTATTTGGACATGTATGAAATGGATGGGGTATCACCTAATGAAATACACGTTATGCATCAGTTGTCTTTTGAGATAAAATTAGTAGGATATATCCTACGCATTTGTAAGCATTAGTTTTAATCTATCCTGTGAATGTTCTTCATGGTAGATACATGGTTGGCCAAATAGAATCTTTTTTCTAATATTTTTTATACCATATTTTGGAAGGAATTTATTGAAAAGTTATAATATTTCTTGGTAACATGACTTTCAATAACTAATAATTTCCATCATTTTAAATTTAGTTATTATTATCCCTCGGGTATTATATATGTAATTATATTTCGATGAATTTAACTCTATATTTATTGAATAAATGACATGTGTTATCTGTTATTTACCTTTACTTATTTACTCTTCCTTATCTTTTCATGATAGTATTCTTATTTAAAAGTCATGTGACATCAGTTATTTACAATGGAATGTGGATTATGCTTATTGAATCATGATTAATTCCACTATAAATAACCATTATAAAAAATTAGATCTCACCCTTATTTGGTTTTCATTCCATCTGGTTCCATGAACTTTGATATTATTCATATGAAAGGATTTTCTGTATTGAATTATGATTTCAATGAAAAAAAGTTATGTTTTAATTTTTGTATTCAAATGTAATGCAAGACTCATGTTTATATCTCGTTCACCAGGACTAGAAATCTATTAATTTATTAAAGATCTTACTTCCTTGTATATTATGCCAATGTAATAAATTAGAAACCAATTATGAGCTACTAGGGGCAGGACCATTGTAGTTTGTATAAGGGATAGATTTGTAAAAATGTCGGGAACATGACTTAGGAAAACACAGATTATTGAAAAAAAATCCTATGATAGACATTGAGGATAATTATAGAAGACCATCCCATGTTTTTATTAAGTAATAGATGATTTTTTTAATTAAAAATACAAACCAATATAAATACTACATGTTTATGTGGTTGTGGTGCGTAGGTACTTTGGGGCCATAACTCTAAATAAGGTGTGTTCATATTAACTGAATAATTACTATATACATGACAATATAACTTACTGTGAACTTGGTTTGACACTAGTAGGGTTATTTATAGGATAATTGAAATTTTCATTACAAACCATTATAAAGGATTTTAACTGATGATAACAATTATAGGACTTTTTCAGACCTAACATTTCATTGATTGAAAAGAATTTTTCAAGATTTAGACATCCAAAAAATAATTATATGGTTTTCCCACTATGATTATTGATTCTCACACTATTATTTTTGGTTTTAGGAAATTCAATTTTATAATGGTAAAACCCTAAAATAATTAATGAGGTATTTTAAAATAAATTAGATAAAATACTTTTGTAATAGGATTTAATAAATAATTTTTAGGAGTATTTTCCAATGGAATTTTGGTCATATGAATCATGAAACATCTTAGGGTAATATTAAATTTAGAATCACATGTGTATAAACTAACTTATAAGTTATGGATTCCATCATGGTTTAGGATATTAATGTTGATCATAATTTCAAAATCATAAACACCAATTTTTAGGTTTTATGTGATGGGGGTCTACCATGGTTATGGTCATTTTAGATAATTTTAGTAATGTATATATATTAGTTGAAAATATATTTGATGAATAATGAATTTTCATATTATAGAAACAAGTTTAAAGGCCTAGAAAATCTTTATGGTAAATTAAATCATAAATTTATTTTTAATAATATAATATTATTATAAGTTGTAAATTATTTTTTACAGATAACCACATTAAAAATATTATTTAATGATAATTTTTAGTTCCAGGATGTCAATAATTTTTTTAGGGAATGTTATAGGATATATATTAATATAGTTTTGAAAAATGAAAAATTGTATAATTGGTGACAACACACCATGTCTGGAAAGGACACTATATTTCAACCAATGATCAGTAGAGGATAATTGTTTAGAACCTACTGTCAGTCTATGTGATTTCTTTGTTAATATCTCATTAGTTAGATGTTTTGGAAAATAATTTTTTTTGATGAATTAGTGTTGCTAATTTTTAGTCTAAGAGATTAATTAATTATATTGGATAAATTTTGTAACAAATATTTTTTAGAAACTAGTTTGAGATAGATGGAAAGTCTTGTTACTCTTTTTTGGATCCTGAGATTTTTTAAAATTAATTTTTATTGATTCTATCAAAAAAATATTTTTTGGATATTCCTTTCATGGATTTATATATAAATTGAATATTGATCGATGGAAAACAAAAACAATGAAATTGTTATTATGAAATTTAAATGTATCATCTAATTATATTTTATCATATTCATAACCAGTAAAATAAATCTTCAACTTTTGGAAAAAGACCTTGAAAAACTGTTATCTTATTAAAAATATATATGTTGACTAAAAGTTTATTATAAATAACAACATATTTATGGAATTGAGGCCCTCACTTTCCATTGATCATTCACATTCTTTTTATCACTTACCTCTATCACTCTCAATAATTATTTACTCTTTCCCACCAGGTCAATGTATTCTAATACACTTAATGTTCTCCTACATCGAAGCCTAGTATTGTGGAAATTTTACTTCCCTATATCACTTATTAAGAGTATATTTTATCAACCATTATTAAAATGTGGGATTTTGAAAAAGATATTTTCCTATATCAAACCCTTCATTATTGAGATCATGTTTAAATTGTGAGGATAAAATTAATCTAAGGTGGGGATAATGTATCACCTAAAGATTTTAGAATATGAACATTGTATTAGATAACATATATGACATGAAACACCAAGAGTATAAGAGAGTTAAAAATATATAGAATTTATTATATATTTGAATTTTAAATAAATTCATTCTATTCAATAGCTTGAAATGAACACAACACTAGGTTTAAAAAAGAATTATTGAGTCAATAATTACACACATAATTGATTTTTTTTTCAATTTTGGAAAATTTATTTGCAAAAATAAATTTTATTTTTGAAATAACCTAATCATAATTATCTCACTGTGATTTTTTACACATTTCTAAAAACGTTCATTTTTTGATGAATCTTAAAAAAATGAATGATTTTAATTGAACACAGACTTGTAATTTAAATTATTTATAAATATAATTATATTTTTAATTGGGCTTCAAGTATATTTAGTTATCTAATATATAAATTATTGAAATTTAGGCCATTATAATCATTTTAATCTTGAATTTAGATATAAAAACATTTTCAAATCTCTGAGAATTTGATTATTAAATAATATCCCTCCAATCATGTATTTGGGGTTAATATTAAATTAATTTTTTCCTCCTCAATGAATGAAATTTTTATAATAAATAACATATTTTGAATTAGAATAATTAATAATTTATTAAATAGTAAACCTAGTTTTTTTCATAATGAATATAGAAAATCGGAAAAATTAATTATCACAGTTATGGTAAAAATTACTTTACCAAGATGTTAAAAAAAATAATATAAGGGTTTAAAATAACATTTCGATTTTATCAGGACCCATATTATGGAAATATTTTAACTTCTATGAACATAGAAAATATTTTCTTTTATTTTTTTAGACACCATTCCATGAATGTGACCCATGTTATATGTTTTGTACCATAAAATAAAATAAGACCCTTTCATACTTTTAATATATATAAAGTCATGGGATTGAGAAAAAACTATATATTTTTTTAATAAATATATTTTTTCAAATATAAGTGAGTTATTTAATCATGAAAATTAATTTTAATTTTTACACGAAATTAATACCTTAAATTCTTAAGAAATGAAAATGAAGTAATTATTTAGTTAATATATTATTAAAATAAACGTTATTAAAAATATTAAAGACGAAGAAAAATTGAATGAATCAGTTTGGTTTATTAATTTGGTATATGAATATATCATGTTAAACTGGTGTGAACAGAATTGATTCAAATTCAATCACTGTCTTAATATATTTAAATTCAAATTAAGTGAGTAATGTTAAAATTGACATTAATGATACTTTATAATAAATGATAATTTAATAAATGATATACATTGTTAAAAATAATTTTCTATAACAAGTTATTTATATATATTAATAATTATAAACTATTTCCACTTAATGAACCAATTTTTCTCTTATAAGGACATTATTGATCTCTAAATAGTAATGAACTTTTCTATGCATTAATTTTAAAATATTGTTTTCGCACATTACATGAGCCTGTGTAAAATTTATTTTCCAAAAAAAATATGATTTTTATATTATAAATTATATTTAATATTTATTACCATTTTCCCAAAATTATATAATAATTCTCACTTTAATTAAATCTAAAATGTTAAATTACTTAGGTTAGAAAACTAGTTACCATAGGGAAAAACAAAACTGGTAAAAATAATTAAACATAGAAGTTAATGAAAAAAATGTTTAAAACATTAGTTTCATTGTGTGGTTGAGGTTTTTGTAGACCATATAACCCATCAAAAACTTCAATTATCAATTTTTCATCCACATGTGGTTTGAGAGACCTCCCGGTAATGAATACTTTTGGATATTTACAAAAATGCCACTCCTCCCAAACTATAAAATGGAACTCACTCCATTATCTTATTTAAACCATAAAACCAATTTGATTTGTTCAATCTATACCCAAATAACTTCCCAAATTCCATCCCCTCTTCCATGAAGTGTTATTTTGCAACATAATCCAAGCTATAAAGAAATTGGTCAAATCCTATAGAAGACACTTGAAGAAGAGGTAACATTCTTCATTGAATGCTTTATAATTTATTTATTCACTCACCTACTTAAATTATTATTAAAAAATGATTATATAATAACATTAGTATCCAAGTACTATGATGTTTTTATAAAAGTTTATGACCTACAACCATATCCACTTCAATAAAAAGGGTTACAAAATCTTCATTCATGTGTACTGTGGACAACCGTCTCGTAAGCTGATATCATTTATTTCTTCTATTACTACCTCTAAAGGTTGGTTATGATAATGGATACATATTATATATATGATATTTAAAACAAAATTATAACAACTTATTCATTATATAATATATACCTTTTTTAATTTCCATTCTTCCAGTGTTATGATCAAATCACTCATGCATATGGAGGAATAACGCCTCACAAAGTGTTGTGATTCATCTGTCACTAAGGATTCACATAAGAAGATGAAAATGGTAACATTTAGTATTATATGTGATATAATTGAAATAATTATGTAATTAATGGAATATTTATTATTATATATATAAATAAAAAATCCTTTTAAGCATATCATTACATTATTTTAAGGATAATAAAGCATTAAATTACAAGTCAGGAACGTAATGTCTAGTGTCCTAGAAGACTGGGTACACACAACTAAAAAAATAGGTCTAAATAAAATAATTAAGTTATTTAATCTTAATAAGAGATCTTATATTCCATTTTCATCACACATCTTTATAGGATAATCTATAAAAAAGGTATGAAACATAATATAACATATGAAATAATAACATATAAAACATGGGATCATATAAAAATGGAATCACAGTGATGTGGAAGAAACATAAAACATGAATTTAGCAAGATCCACAAGACATTTCAAATAGAGGATCACTAGTCAATATTAACAACCAAGATTGTTGCATGTGGTAGCATGTGTCATGGATAACCACCTAGACCATTTCACCTAAAGTCTGAGGAGAGTAATTTTTTTCCAATTTAGTAGATCACTATCTAGGAACATCCATCATTAAATTTTCATTAATATTCTTTCCACATACTGAATCTTATATAATCAAACACTCATAAACATAATGGTTACCCATAAAATGAATTGGGTATCATACTCATGTTATAAAGAATAAAAAATTGGCGAATCATAAAATTTTCCAGGAAGGAATTTTATTAGATCAATCATGGAGAATAAAAAGGAATAATAGGGATATAACATGATATCTTATGTCCAATTGAAGTGATAACATGTAAAAAGAGTATTTAAGAAACAATATAATAAAAAAAAATTAGTGTTGTTTAATAGAAAATATCAATCATCATTCAAAATAGAACAGTTTCGAATCATTTATTTAAAAAATTACATTTAATAATAAAGTTTTGAAAATAAAATTAGTGATTTTTGAGAAATAATTGTGGCTTAAAAAAGATTATAGAATTAACTTAAAATTTGGGCAGAATTAGTGAAGTTCCTTTAAAATGGGCTTGCTTATCCAGAAGAATTGAGTAAGGGACCATTTAAAAACATGTATATCTGAAAACAAGAATTATTAATGGACCATAATACAAGATTTTGGAGAAAATTAACATAATTTAGAATATTTACATATAAAAGATAAGATTACTTCATTTGGTTAAAAATAAAGATAGAGAAATCTGAAGGAATAATTGAGGTTTGAGTAGAATCCCTTACTAATAGTCTGAAGGTGTTATTCAATTGATATTAATGTACTGGATAACCAAGTTTCATTAATTAAATAGTATTTCCAAACCCCGTATACATTTATGTTATTTATTATGACATTATTTAGTTCATTCATGTCCTTTTTGACGGGTTAAGTGATTTATTTTCTTTGTTTGGGAGCATTTGTTTCCTTGGTTATCATGATTGGTTTACTTATATTCTTGTGGTGGATAATCATGTATGATGATAATGGTTGTCTAGAAATAATTTTGTTTTTTGTTATCTAATATCTATAATATTACATGGATATAAAATTAATTTAGTTATTTGGAGTGAAGATGAATCATTATGTAAAACATTAATGATATCTATTTTGGTTAATTGGTGGGTTTTTATCACAATGAACACATTTTGATTTATAAATTACTATAATGGGTAAAAGGTAGTAAAAAACCTTAAATAAGACATAATTCATAGATTATTTTCATGTTCAAACATAAAAATGTTTTCTTGACTTGAATTGAAGATGGTAAAAGAAATTGAAAACTTGTCGTCCTTGATAGTGATAAATTAACACATCTCATAAGGTGTTTTCATTTCTAGTATAAAATGAGCAGAAAAGGGAGATAATGTTGAATTATTCAATCCTAATAACATCATTCCAGAACATGTAAGTTACTATAGTTATCACAATATTTGGATTAAATGAGTTGAGAAATGAAAATAAATAACGGAACATGAATGAAAATAAAATAAATGAAAAGATGAATTTGCCTCTGGTATTTATCTTCCATGAGAGTCTCTTTAGAAAAGATGTTTTAGTTTTTTTATGAGACCACGGTCTGATGGACTTTGGGTAGGATCTTGGGAAGATATTTGATCTGAATATGGACTATGAACAAGGATTAAGAGGTGTTATGAGATGATTTAAAGATGTGTGGTATTTATACTGGAGGAGAGGACGCGTTTCCCATTATTTTAATCATATGTTTAAACTTTTTTCTCAAGACAATGAATAATCATGATTATTGTGACCAAAATTCGTTAATAGAGTATGTGATTTTGAACCAAGGGAGATTACACAATACATGATGTCATTAATAGTATATTTATCTCATATTGTATATATACGTCAAATTATTGTATTTCTCTATTAATAAAAAATTCACGTATTTCAGAAAAATACCAAAAATTCACCCTAAATTTTTTTCAATGTGTAGAATTAAGAACTGAAATCCATTTTTCAAAATACTTTTTAAATATGAGAAATTATATTTTTAAATAAATTTACAATTTAATTGAAAAATAAGAATTTTAAAATTAAAACTACTTTTCTAACTGTTTTAAAAATTAATTAAGGTCAAATAAAATAATCTTAAGATCATAAGATGTCAAAAAAATATTAATTTATAAATTCATTTTATGGAAAAAAAATCTTTTAATTTCTTAAATTAATCATAATATTGCAATTAAATATACATAACTTACAAAAATACCAAAACATAATGAATAATTTTATTAAATAAAATTATACTTATATTAACATATAATTATAGCATATTTTAGCATATAATATGGAAAAACATTATTTATATATTCATTAATGAGGTTACTATTACAATATCTAATTTATTATTCATAAGGGTCGCATTACTGTTCTAAATGACATGACACTATTTCATCTATATATGTCCCTTAAAAATCTAGAGATAACTTTTATTTCACTCATTCTTCATTTATAAGGCTTGTATTGTATTCTATAAGTAATATTATGTGATTATATTATATGAAATAATTTTAAAAATGGAATTCCATTGATAAAACATTGGGTCATTACATTCTTCACCCCTTCGGAAATTTCGTCTTTGAAATATTGTTTTAAATTCTATGTTATAAACCGGTGTGGGTTCTTTTCCTTCATTATTTCCTCTAATTCCAAGTTTCCTCTTCATACTTATGTTTCTACCATAGTACATTGACATGTGAGTAGTCTTTTTGTGCAGAACATTATCTCTGGGTTCTATGATCATAACTGGATTCTCCTTGTATGAAAGATCATTCTCCAATTATACCCTCTGTAAAGAGAGTACATGTGAAGATCTCGCATGGACTTCCTTAAGTGGGATAAATAAAATACATCTTTTACATTATATATGGTAGGTGGATGTTTTAGTTGATAGGGAACTACTCCAATGTGATCAAGAATCTCTAATGTGCATATGTACCTGGGACTTAGCTTTCCTTTGTTCCCAAACCTCATAACCTTCATCAATTGATAAATGTAAAGGAATTCCATGTCCCCAAATTTGACCTCATGGTCTCTTCAACAATTTTATTCATAACACTTTTGTCAAATTTGGGATTCCTTGATGTTCTGTTGAATGGTTTTAACTTTCTCCACCATATCTTCGACCATTTCAGGTCATAGGATATTACGCTCACAAACATCATCCCATCACACTGGTGTTCTATTTCTTTTCCCATAAAGGGCTTCATAATGATCCATTTTGATGCTAGAGTGGAATATATTTTTGTAGGAGAATTTGACGAGTGGAAGATGTTGGTCCCATCCTATATTGAAGTTAAAATAACATTCTATCAACGTGTCTACTAGTTTATGAATAGATCTCTAATATTGGCCATCATTTTGAGGATGATAGGTTGTACTGAAGTTCAGCTCAGTGGTTAGAGCCTGTTGGAGACTTTTCTATAACTTTGAGGTGAATCTTATATCTCAATTAGATACAATCAATAGTTGTAATCCATATATCATTAAACCATATTTTATATATATCCATCCCTGTTGATCCAATGATTATTACTCTCAAATTTTGATAAATTGAGATGTATTTGTAAGACAATACATAGATGAATATGTTGAGTTGTTTCCTCTCGATGTCCTTATAAGTCTAGTACAAAAGTGCATGGTAAAGTTCTCCCACATCCATGTTGGTATGGGTAGTGGATGCATAATCCCCATATAATTTCGTCTTTTAGCCTTTAGTTGTTGACATACCAAGAAATTTGATTCATATTCAGCAATATCCATCTTCATATTGTCCCACTAAAAGTTCTCTCTAAGATCTCAATACATCTTTGTGCTCCCTCGGTTAAAAGAGAAGGTTGAGCTATGTGTGTCATTAAAAATATTTTTCTTTACATTTGTATCGGTTGGTACACATTTTTATTTCCCAAATCATAATAATTTGTCATCATAAACCTTGAACTCAAATTATTTACCATTTCTAATAGCTTCCACTCATTTCATTATTTCCACACAGTTCCTTCGAGAATTATTTTATTTTCTCCATGAGGGATGGCTGAGCAAGAATTTGAGAAATAATTGATGATGTTCCTCCATTAATGAGTCCAGTGTACTTCCTATAAAAATATAAGAAAAGTATATCCTTCTCAATTGTTTTCATTGATAACGATGTAGGATCCTTCCTACTTAGAGAACCAACCACCTTCTTTGTCTCATCGGGATGGTAGAGGATTGATTAGTTATAATACTTGATTATATCTAACCATCATCACTGAAGAATATTAATCTACTCCGTTGTGAATATATTTCTATCACAATTTTGATCATAATATATCTGACACTTCTCCACATATAGATAATTCCACCAGATATTTAATGGAAATATCACAAATACAAACTCCAAACATGTGTGAGACAGTTTTTTCATGAATTTTCAACTGTCTTGAGGCATTGTCAATCAATTTTTTGTTTTTCTCCAGTGAATAGTTTAAGGCCTTTTTTGAAGCATTGTTGTAGACCACAAAGAGTTCTTAAATTTTTTGGAGCATGAGTACTAGCACAATGATAATCCCACTTTTCAATTTCTTAAAACAGTATTCACATTCTTCAGTCTAGAAAAATGTTACTCCCTTACGTTTCAACTTTGTCATTGGTTTGAAAATCCTAAAAAGTTCCCCTTAATTCATCTGTAATACCCAGCTACACCATCGACTCTATGGATCTCCATTTCATATGTTGTCCTTAGCCACACATCTGTCACCATTATCTTGGAAGGGTCTACAGATATCCATTTACTAATGATAACATGTCTCAAGAATGATACTTTCTCCATTCAGAACTCTCATTTATGATACATTGATTATATTTTCTCCCCTCACAATTTCTTTAGCATACTATTTAAATGCTCCTCATATTCCTCACTCTGGATGTATATCAGAATATCACCCAAAAAGACTACCACAAATATTTCAAGGTAATATATAAAGAATCTATTCATTAGATACATGGAAAATTTTAGATCATTAGAGTGTCTGAAAGGAATCACAATGAAGTTATAGTGTCCATACATTGTTTGAAGGAAGTCATGGGAATATATTCCTTCCTCAACATTAATTGGTTATATTCAGACTCAATTTCATCCTTAGAGAAATAACTGTCCCCATGATACTGATCGAACAAGTCATCTATCCGAGGTATGGGATACTTGTTATTTATTGTAATTTAATTTAGCCGATGATAATCAATGTAGAGGTGAAATGATCTGTCATTATTCTTGAAAAAGAGGACTGGTTTACCCACACTGTGATGTACCCATTATTATATAACCCTTTTTTAGATTCTCCTGTAACTACTTTTTCAACTCTTCCACCTCTATAACATACATTATATATAGTTTCATTGATATAGTTTGAGATCCTAGAACTTGTTCAGTACAAAACAGACCCTATCAATCAAGAAGAAGATTGGGTAATTCATTGGGAAACACATCACTGCAATCCCTATTGATGGGAATGTATTCAAGCATTATCCTCTCCTTCGAATGATTCTTCAGGATGTGAAGATTGATCTCCCTTTCCTGGCAGTTGATGTTGTGTTTTAATGGTGATAGCCAATCCATTCCCATGATAACATCAAACATCACTAATGGAAGTATGATGAAATTTTCTAGGATGTTCAGTCCACAAACGTTAATAGAGGAGGAGTTATATAATTTGGATGCAATAATTTCCCTATTTTTATTTTCTCACATAAAACTCAATCTCCATATTTTGTGGTGGTGTTTGAATACTTCTACTAAACATGAATGATATGAAATAATTCAAAGCACCAGAATCCAATAGTATGTTCACTATTATTTAATGAATAAATAGAATACCTATAACTACTTCATTTTCCAGATCCACCATAGAAGTAGTGATAGCATAAGGCATTCGTTATTACATTTGAGATTGTTGTTGATTACCTTTTACAACCCTTGGATTAGGGAATTTTTTTGCATAATTCACTTATTCCATATAGTTAAAACACTCTACTAATAGATGGCCATTAATGCGAACCATCTTTTAATCTTCCTTATTATTGGGGTTCTTCATATCCATTCAACAGTTCATAGCTAGATGTCTCATGTTTCCAATTTTGAAGAAATTCACAGTTCCCTTTAGATAGTTCCCAATATAATTCTTCCCACAACTTTGACATGTGAGATGTTCAATAATCATTCCATCAGGAAATTTATTTTCTAAAATAGCCATATTAGACTCCATTTTCATATTGTTTTCTACTTGTCCCATGAGATCATTAAGAGTCTCTGATCACCATTTCAACCTTAAGGGAACAACAAACAATCTCTTCATAACTACCAATTTCACTAATTTCCAACACTTATCGTAGACAAAAAATTATTCTTCTAAAGATGTAATACACCTTTATTTTGGTGTTCATGAAGAAGAAAAAGGTGTATATTAAATTCCTTGTGAAGTTTTTTTCATACACCCCGATGGAATCATTTTCCTTCTACATATGTATGAGGAACCCTCTTTCCACATTGAGATGGAAATTTCGTGGAAAACAATTTTTTTTTAAAAAAAATATTGAATTCATCATAATCCATGGAATCAATTTCCTCATGGTACTTCATATTATTGAACATTTTAAACCACTGATCAGCTTCCTTATCAATAGGATTGAGTAACATCACGACTTTTCCTTATTTTGAGAACTGGAAGATAGAGAATATATTTTCAATAGAATTAATAAACTGTTCTATGAGGAGGGAATCACAAGAACTACTAAACATGGGAGACCATTTTTTCATGAAGGATTCTATGACAACTTGATCACTTAATAGAGGATGAGATAATTCCACATGATTCAAGATATTATTTGTAACTTGATCCAGCTGAGAAAGTATTTCCATAATGTTTTGAGAACCCATTACCATCATATCAACATATCGTTAGGTAAATCATCACATTGCCTAAAACATTGATTGTTGGAACGTGTTCTTCTATTTCCCTATATTAAATAAGATAAAGAACATACACATAGAGGGCCTGAATACATAACTAATAAACATAAAATAGAAACCTTAAACCCAAAATGATAAACTCGTAAAAGAAAAGTATGTCCTAACATGTGATTTTGTAGGTTTCAATCTAGGTTAACCATGATATGTTTGGTAACATTTATTTTTATGGTATTTTTTATTCCCAGAAAAATGTTTCGTACAATGATTATAAATTTACCAAATCATATCCCTTGGGAGTGTCAAATGAGGATTCCACCAAGGCCCATTGTCGTTCACCAGTTCTCATTCGAGTCTTTTTCAAAGTGGTGTTTTCAGTTTTAACTGAAGATACATTTTTGCTGAAGCTAAAGCCACTTTTTTTGTATCTATATGGGGATATATTTTAATTGTAGTACACTTACTCTATACTTATGAAAATTTAGGGATTATTCTATAGTCTTATCCATAAGGTTCTTAATAAAGTGATCTATTCTTAATATACAAAAAACTAAACCATGATTTGATACCTACTATAGATACCCTAGCCTTTTACACATATCAGAACATGATCTTAAGCATAAAAAATCATCACATTACAAGCTAAGGATCTTAAAGTCCACTATTTTGGAAGACTTGGTACATAAAACTGAAAACATGGGAATAAATAATATTTTCTTCATTTAATCTTCCTAAGAGATCTTACTAGTCACTGTGTTCATATATATTCATAAGATAACCCGGGGATATCATGAAAAAATGTATGAGCTAAAAATCCAAGCAAGGGAATAAACATAAGAATAAATCATTTTCAAATGGGTTAGAGGGCGTGAAATAAAGATATAAAAAGGCATGAAACATAAAAGAACATATGGAATCATAACTTATAAAACATGGGATCATATAAACATGGAATAATGGAAATGTGGAAGAACCATAAAAACTGAATTTATCATCAGTCAAGGCTTGTTTCACATAGAGAATCACAAGTTATGGATAACCACCATGACCATTTTCTATGGTAGCACGAGTCAAAGCCTACCACCCAGACCATTGCACATAACATATCATGAGACAAGAAATTGTCCAAAGTATTGGAGCGATATATGGGTGAAAAATCATAAAATATTCATTAATATTCTTTCCACATACTTAATCATACATAATCAATAATGCGTAAACATAAGGGTTTCCCGTGGAAAAAATTGGTTATCATAATCGTGCCATAAATCATAAATGATAGGTGTATCATAAAAGTTTCCATGAATGAAAGGAATTAGATCATGAATTTAATATAATACAGTATAATAGGAATATATCATGAAAAATGATGTCAAATTTTAGTGATTAAATGTAAAAAGTGTATTTAAGAAACATTAAAATTTGAAAAATATTGTTGTTTATGGAAAATATCAAATTTCATTTAAAATAGAAAATGGAATAATATTTTATATAAACCCAGAATCCAACCAATATGGGTTTGATAATAAATTGAGTGATTTTATGAAAATAATGGTGACTTAAAATAGATTATAGAGTTCACATAAAATTGGGTAAGAATTAGGGAAGTTCTTTTATAATGAGATTGCTTATCGGGGAGAATTGAGGAGGGAAACATTTCAAAAAATGTATATCCATGAATGAAAAAGTTAAATGGATATTGATAAATGTTTTTGGATAATATACACATAGTTTAGAATATATACCTATAAATGAAATGATAACTTCATTTGGGTAAAAATAAATATAGGGTAACTTGAAGGAATAGTGGACATTTAGGAAGAATCCCTTACCTTAAGTCCAAAGGTGTTCTTAACTTGATCATAATATATTGGAAAACCTAATTAAATTAATTAAATAGTATTTCAAAATAATCTTCTACATTTCATTTATTTATTATAACCTTATTAATTTCATTCATGAAATTTTTGCAGGGTTAAAAGGTTCATTTTCATTGTTTAGAAGAATTTGTTTCCTAGGTTTTCATACTTGGTTTACTTATATATATGTAAGGATAAAAATTTAAGATGATAATGGTTATAAAGAATATAAATTTTATGTTATTATTTAATATCCATATGATAAACTAATTATAAAAATCAATTTTTTTTTGTAGTGATGATTAATTATTTTATAAATGATTAATGATAATCGTTTTGGATAATTGGCGGTTTTTGATCACAACGAACACATTTTTATTTATAAAATACTATCATGTGTAAAAAGAGATTACAAAACCATAAATAAGAAATAATACATATATTATATACAAGTTCGACCATAAAAATTGTTTTATTCCTAGAATTGAAGGCAATAATTGAAATTTAAAACTCGTCATCCTTGAATGTGATAAATTTATAAATCTCACATGGTGTTTTCATTTCTAGTATAAAGGATGGGAAATAGGGGATGATGATGAATTATTACATTATAATAACATAATATCAGTAAATTTATGATACTATAGGTATCATAACAATTTTACGAAAGTAGTAGAGGAAAGAAAAAGATAGAAAAAAACTTGAAAGAAAAAAAAGAAATGATAAGAGAAATTTATATCTTGAATTTATCTTCCTTGAGAGCCTATTTAGGGGAGAGTTTTTTATATAATTATGAGAAAAATGGCTTCTATACATTATGGAGGAGATTTAAATGTTATTTGAGAAGAATATTTACTAGAATAAAAGGTTTCAGAGGTGTGAGTAGAATATGTAAAGAGTTGTGGTATTTATATTGGAGGAGAGAAAGGGTTCCTCGTTATTTAAATCATTAGTTTCAAATTTTTTCACAAGACTATTAATATTCTTGATTATTGTTACCATAAATAGTGAATAGAGAATTTTAGTTTGAATTAAGTTTTTTGTAAATCATCCATTATGCTAGGAATAGAGTAATCAACTCATAATGTATACATATAGTAAATTACCTTATTTCACTATTCATAAACAATTATTGTAATTTAGAAAAATCCCAAAAATTCAACCGAACAAATTTTTGACATGTAAAATCCAAAATTGAATTTCATTTTTAACAAATTATTTTCTAAATATGATGAATTTAATTTTTAAATAAAATCATTATTTACTTGAAAAATATAACCTTTAATATAAAAACTACTTTTCTAACACTTTAAAATTTTAATTAAGGTCCCATAAAATTATATTACGATATATGGAATAAAAAAAATTAAGAGTTAATTTTATGAAAATAAAATTTATTTTATGTCATTAAACTAATCATCAAATTTTATTTAAATATACATGAATTACAAAAATACCAACACTTAGTATATAATGTTTTAAAATATTTATTTACTTATACTAAGATACAATTACAACCTATTGTCACTTATAAGAATAAAAATATAATATTATTCATTAATTAGTTAGGATACTATTTCATTGGTTTCTTTATAATTCATATAGGTCACATTAATCTTCCAAATGTCATGTTTCTATTTTATTGGTCCAAGTTCCTTAAAATCTAGAGATACCATTTATTTCACTCATTCTTCTTTTATAAGGATTGTATTGTATTTTATAAGTAATATGATGTGATTATATTATAAGATATAATTTTTAGAAGTTAATTCCATTGATAAAACATTGGTCTGTTACACTATAAATAAAATATATTTTATTTCATTCTTTCCTTTATACTAATTGAAATATGATAATGTTGTTCGTTTACATGTGGACTACCGCTTTCACAAAACGATGTGACTCTCTATCCATCACCACACCACATGGATGATATATATATATATATATGGATATTTATAAAATCATATTACTTATATATGATATTATGAAGATTATGTTAAGTTTCAATATTACTTAAATCTTTTCCATAATGATCATTGAAAAATTGAAACGTTACTCATGCATACTTACGACCGACCATCTCCAAGGTCGCAACATATATAATATTTCATAACCATCATTATTAAATAGATTTAAAAGTACAATTGATGTAAAAATTTGATAATTATTTCTTTATTTTTATTAAACATATGATGAAACTATATAATATGTGAAAGTACTAAAATATTCATTAAAAGCCCAAATAATAAAATGAGTAGTTAAATTCCAAAAAATGAGTATAATGAATTATTATTAACCAAGAGGTGATAAGATGATTCAAAATGATATTATATGATGTTATAAATATTAGAATGGGTTTTTGTAAGGTAATAACATGTTATAAGAAACTATACACGACTTTATGGATGATCCACCCAATAGAACAATAAGTTAAAGGATTTCATATCATTTTACATTCCATTGAGACTTATTTTTTATTATGTGAAAATTCTATTTTGTATGATGTATATACTACCACATTGACTTGAAATATAATGATTCATTCTTTATTTAAGGTATTTTATGTTTAATGTTATATTATATCATCCAATTGGATTTGATATGAAATTAACTAAGTGGAAAACGTTATTGTAAAATATCACATTCTTTTGTAATTGTTTACTTTAATTGGAAGTGATCAAATTTTTATAATAATTTTCATTAGTCATTAAATTTTCCTTCTTATTGAATCCATCATATGCTCTTCCCGTACTTTTTCATCCTACTGACCACATTTTCAACCCCATTATGGTCTGGTGAGAAACGATTCTCTAGAATATTTGGGTTGTGCAGTTTGAGGTGTAACAATTTCCTAGGAGCTTGACTTACGTTTCATCTCTTCCTATATCAGTGTTCTATTACATGGGGTTCTTTAAATTGGGTTTTCTAGGTCTTTTATTCACATGGAGGTGTCTTTATCAGTTGGGTGTTGTTTCCATGATGAGGATGAGTTTCATTGTTGAATCCCTACCCTACTTCAACAATGTTATGGCTTCCTGTGTCTTCATTTCACTTCCATTATCTCTATTTTGGTGGTTTCAAGGAGGCTTGAGTATGTGTTGTTAGATTGGTCTATGGTGTTCTAGGAATATCATTTGACATTGGATTTGATCTGATCTCCAGTGGTTCCCATTAGGTGTCACGCGTCCTTAGTGTGTTGGTGTCCTAGATTTTTTTGTTTTGTGTAAGGATTTATCGGTTTAGAGTTTCCTGGTTTGAGAATGATCATTGGTTTGTCTTGGATTTTTTTTGAATTTCATAGATCTTTGTTGAGGTCCTGGATATTTCCAAATATTGTATTTCTTTTTATTCCATCACTCCTCTCCAAGTCAGTATAGGGTGGTGGTTTTATAGATGTTATGGGATGTGATCTTTGAGCATTCGATGGGGTTTAATATGGACCGATAGTGTAGATGTTTTTTCGTAGGTATGTTTAGGTTATTGAATGATTGTTGTTAATTATTATTTTTCATCATTTCAAATGTTTTCTCTTGGATTACAATGATGGATCACGACACCAATATTGGGAGCGAGGTTAAAAGAATTTGTTTTTTTACGATTATCCTCTATTTTTACAATTTGGTAGTGATAATGGTGGTATAATTCTCTTAAGCATGATATAGGTGACTTGATTTTGATTTACATGTGTATTTTAAGGCTCTTTGGTGTTCTAACTAGTTTTGGCCTTTAGTGAGGTTGTAGATGGTTCAAGGTGATGTTGATGGTAATTTTTTGAGGGAGAAAACAATGAAGTTGGTGATGTTGACTTGATGTGTTAGACTCCTTGCAGTAGGTGGCTCGTGACACGAGCTGGTTGGTGATATTGGGAATGAGGTCAATTTCAATTTTGAATTTATAGATTTGGTTGATATATGATTTTTAATTTTGAGTTTTTTTATTTAAATGTATAGTTCCCATTAAAGTTATAGTTGATTATTGAAAATAAAAAAATGTATTCAACATATGGAGATTTTATTTAATGTTATTAGATTAATAGGGGAAATATTGAATTGTTTGTATTCAATTTTAAATATAGATACATGATGACAATGAATATTTTATATAAATTAAATCGATTATTTGATATATGAGGAATGATTTATATATGTAGGAAATGGGTTGGAAACTAGTTAAGGAAACCTCCTTGATGCATTGGTAGTCTTATCAGACAAAATATCATGGCCAAACCTTGTTCATTTAGGACCAATAGTTTTAAAATATCTTAAAAAGTTCTTGAAGTTAAATATATTATTGGCCAACCTGAATCCGTTTATACACTATATGTTTTAAATAATCTTTTGAATAGTCTTGAAAATAAAGGTATATTGTTCCTCGGAAGCATTATGTCGAATTAATATGCATTCCCAATATTCATAATTCAGTTATTATTTCCCATGATATTTTATCTATGATATTATCTATGGATATAGTTCATTATTAGATAATTGATTAAATTTATTTTTTTCTTAGTTATTTACCTTTTCATGTTCATTCTTAATTATCTTATCTTCACATTCAATTTATTTTAATTCCCTATGTATTCATTTATTTACATTTCAATGTGGATTAATAATATTGATACATGATTCCTTCCAATGTACTTAACCCTTACAAAGAATTTGAGCTCACCCATATAATGTTTCCTTTACCTAGGATTACATGATGTATACAAGGACAAATATTTTGGGATATTGTAGATAGATTAATGATATTTTTGACAAAAAAATTATTTTCTAATTTATGTATTCAAATTTAATGCTATACTCATTTATGTATCTAGTTTACCAAGACTACTAAACTATTCATTCCATTGGGATGCACTTTCATGGAATCTAATTAGAATTTAATAAATAAGTCACTGTCTTTAAGATACTAGTTATGATGTGGTTAAATTCATAGTAGTAGATTTTTAGCAATGATATGATCATTTCACTAGTGAAAAAAGCTTCAAGATTGTTGACAATTATGAAAATCACTTTTATAAAATCATTTAATGTATGGTTGAAATTTTTTAATAAAAAATCCCTTTTATTTTGTTAAATAATTCTAAAAAATTAAAAAAAATTTGGGAAGTATTGTTTCTTAAAATAAACAGTTAAACATTTAATGGAAGCTTCATGTTGAAAAAATACATACAATGGGAAATTTCATTCATTTTTTATATGTTAAAAATAAAAGATACATTTTAGAAAATTTTAAATACTAAAAAGTTAGTTGTATTTTAAAATTTTTAATATATCACTCTTAATAATTTTGAAATAACGTTAAAGGATATATAAAATGTATTTATGATACAATTTAGTGAAGATAAAAGATCAATATAATTTTTTATTTAACACTGATATAGTATAAAATAATTACTTGCCAAAATAATTAAATAATGGTGGATTTTATTACAAACAACCTTGTGATCATTTGAGTACCAATGATTGAAATAATGGTACTAATATTTATGATCCCCAAAAATTAATACATTAATATAAAAATTATTTTTTAGTAGTTATATAGAAAATAATTTATAGAAATTAAAATTGAATCATAAATAATCCTAATGAAATAAATTATTTTAACTAATTCCCTTACAAATTTGGTAGCCCTTAAGTTAAAACATAATAAATATATAATCTTATATGGATTTGTAATTCAAATTTTTTTGATGAAATGTATTATAAATTATCGTGATATGAATTTTATTTACCACAAAGTATAAAATAACTGGTGAATAATGAATACATTGAAAAAATGAAAATTGAGATGAGAAACAATTAACTCATGTCCCAACATGATTTATACATGTTTGAACCTCCTATATAATAAACTCACATTTATTATACAGCTGAAGAAAATCAATTTTCACACTCATCTTAAAATATACCATTCCCTTTATAATTAAAATTACCATTTTTCTAAGAATTCTTCATTAAAAACAACATCATGGGGTTAACAGTTATGTTTACATCACATGTTTTATTTAATGATTCTAACACTTTCACCTCTTCTTCGAGTATATTGATTTTATTTTAATATAAAATTTTTTTGGAGACATTTTAGAGCACCATAGGATTTTAAATTGGAATGGGATGTGTAGGGTTGGATTTTGGCATAACATTGAGATAAGATGACACTCATATGTAACTATTGAAAGGTTAGATTAAAGAATTTTTATATGAAATAATAAATTTCTATTTTATAAATTTTATTTCTATAAGGTTCATGAGTGTAATTTTAAAATTTATAAGTCTCTCAAAAATAGACCATAGATAATGTTTCATACAACTTCCCATTAAATTTTTCCTCATTAAATTTTTAATATTTTTTAACGAATTTATAGAATAAATTTTTATATTAAATATACATAAATTCATATCAGGACTATTCAAAAAATTGACTATAAAAATATCAAAATAATAGTGATGTTAAAAATATTATATTTTTAAAACAATACTTAAATTTCATTTTGATTTATAAAAATAAATAAATACTCTAAGCTATCCAAAAAACATGAAATTTACAATTCAAAAAAATACTTTGATTTTCTACTCAGTTTCTAAAGTACAACATAATAGACACCTATGAATTTTCGTTAGGTATATATTTTTAAAAAATTAAAAACAAATCACAATCATAAATATAATTTATTCTTTATTAATTTTATCATTTAGATTCATTCACATAGTATGTTTTCATATATTATTATCGATAAAATATTTCAAGTGAAATAGATGGAAAATTTTTAAATATTTTAATCATAAAGGAAAATAATAGTGGTAATGATTGTCATGTGGAACAAAATTGCCTTATTTTAGAATATTAGAAAATTATTGTATAAATAACCTCATATAATAAATTGAAGTAAAATATTTTGGAGATTTTGGGACCTTATCAAATATTTTCAATCATATTTACACCATTTGACCTATACCATAATGAAAAAAAATTCCATGGTTTAAATTAATTTTGATTAAAAATAGAATATATGAAGCCTTGTACTTTTTCTCATGGATGAGAAGGATTTTTTATTTTTTTTAATTGTTTTTGTGTTGTTTTATGTTTGGTTTTATCTTTGGATTCTTCAAGAAAACCATTATAATAACAAATTTCCTTTTGAAGGATTTATGAAAAAATGGATAACACCATGGGATTTGGGAAGACGTTGTCATCTTGGCTTATGAGAAATAGATTTTTACCTCACCAAAATGTATTGGATATTACAGTGTAAGAAAATGCTATCTGGGCACCATTTTATAGGCCGATCTGGGTTTGTAATGACACACTTTATAATCCCTGTCAGCATGGATATGACATGGTAAAATCCATCACAATGTCGGCTTTTTTTAAAATATACAGTTAAATTCACTAATCCATATAATATTAATCTATTTCATGGTTTTTAATTAATTATTTATCTTTATAAATCTTTATTAATTGATTTGAACATCAATCTTGGGAAATTATTCATTTCTTTATGTGTTTTGATGAATTTTGTAAAACATTTAGTTCTTGAGGATTCCAATTTAATTATCGTTAGTTTTTCTAATGCTTAATGGAAATTTTTGATCCATATTCTTTGATCTAAGAACTTCTCTCACCCTCGTCTGTTGATTCTATTAATTTTGGAAAAAATCAGTGGGATATTCTAGTTATCCATTTTTCTTATTTTCAAATCAATTTACCCTTCCATTTTATTTTATAATAATTTTATGTTGTTATGGAATGTATATATACTCTTTATTATTTGGAGTGGTGAAAATTAAACCTTGGTTAACCAATGATATTCTTATTGGTTCACGGTGTTCAAAACAACTAATGATGCCCTTAATGGATGCTTCCATTTTTGTGTAAATCATTTTAGTATAAATACTTTGAGACTTTATTAATTCATGATTATATTTTCCATTAATGTATTTTTGTATGATTTATTATTATTGGCTATACCCCATGCCCTCTTCAAGAAATTTTGATGATTTCATGATCAGTTCTTCGATCAATCATGAATTTTGTGAAGTATTGTTCATTACATTGATATACCATAGAATTGATCCCATTTACAAACATTATAAGTTATGTAATTATCAAAAAAATGTTTTTTAATGGATGTTTCCTTGATTATTCATTTTATAAAATCTCCTTGAAAACTAAAACACATGTTATTCACCATTGAGTTCTTTTCTTCTTCTCTGTGGGGATGGGATTTGGTTTCTTCATTGATTCCTTCATGATCAATGTTGTTATTCATCAAAAACATCTTGTTTTTATGTTACCTACATTATGTGGATATTTTATACACATGTTTCCTTATTATAATTCTTATGTTGTAATCCCTTTATGATCATGCATGATTAAAATTGCATGTCACGTGCATGTATCCAATGATACCTATTTAGGATATATGAGTCAATGAGTATGAATTATATAGTTTTTTACCATGTTTGATGTCGAACATATGTATATACATTGCTAATTTATTCTAATTATGACATGTTTTTCATGTATGTTCTACCATATTTTATATGTTTCCTTTCCTCATATGAATCAATCCTAGATCTCGAAACATGTTGTCCATTTTGACATGATTCTTCCTAATATGTGATGTGTTCATGATTTTAAATAACGGAGATTATATACCTCATCACAATGTTGATGAAACATGATTCCATGGATATTGGGTAAAGTATGGGGTCGATGCCTAGTGGAGGTAATGTACTATGTTATTCAATTCTTTATTGATGTCAAGTGTGATCAGTCAATTACAATTGATTGCTAAGTTGTATTATATACTTCATTCCTTGGGAATATTGATTACCTTAAACAAACGATTACATGAGGATTCTATTCAATATGCACAATAGATCTATGAATAGTTTTGGTTGCTTTCTATATCTCCCCATTATGATTTTGGCATTGAGTTAATGTTGGTATGGTCAGGGGATTGTGGTGGTTTAGATAGTGAAAAATATCTTGGTAAATTACTATATATTTAGTATTCTTGTTAAATTTTTTATTTATATCATGGAATTCACATGATAAAAATTTGATCATTTTTAAGGACACATAGTTGGTTTTTTATTGGGTTTTACTACATACTCCATATATGTGAATTATGACGCACAAGTAGATATCATTTATAAGGATCCATGAAAAGGAACGGGGCACATGTATCGCGGTTGAGCAGAGGAATATGGATCTGGAAGCGGTATCAGGATAGAATCTAGAGAGTCACTATTATTTATTTATTTAATACCCACCACAGATTTATTCTTTTTTGGTATTCGACTTTGGGAGATAGTATATTGTTGTGTATGGATTGTAAAAAATCTGCATAGTCTCCCTTATAACTATGATTTTTCCATTTATTTATATTCAATTTTATAATTTTTTTTCATGGGTATGAATTTGTGGTTATAGTCTCCCCACTGGTGGACTTCGACCCTGACTTCTAGTTAGTAACCTCTTTCATATAGTAAGGAACATTCGAGGGCATATGGATCTATAGTTCAGACATGGTGGTTTGGTTTGAGGCATTACAAAAAGGTACCAAATCATAATTTTACTCTTCTTCTTCTTGGAATAACCTAGGGAATGGAAGGCATGAGATAATTTTGTGGGACTCGGAAGTAAGAATTACTAAGGATCTAGAAATCTAATGGGTAATGTAACTTCTACTTACCATTGATGACATTAATTTTATTATTTTATGAATTTCAAAAATGTTCAAATTTCATGGAAAAGAAAATAGTATCTCATTCCATATATAGAACTATTGTTTTGATATTTCCTAGTTATTTTAAAAAACATTACTTGATGTGTATTATCAGTTCGTGATAAACCAATGATTATGATTGTGTGTTATATTATTTTCTATTCAATTGTGATATATTTAAGTTAGAATTAATTTGTTGAACCTGATAATGTTATTATATGTATATATATATATATGATTGTAAAAGATGTGAAGGGGGGAAATTGGTTAGTGTTAGGAGGGGTACACATTGTGTTAAAGTTAGACTTATAAGAGAAACATTGGGTGTTTCTCATAGACAGGTTATGATATCTATTAAATGTTCTAAATGTTTTCTTTAGGTTACTAAAAATATATCCTTAAATATTCCTGAAGGGACCACTTAGTAGATCATGAATAAATGTTCCTATGAGGTATGAATTCTATGTTCTACCATGGGTTATATAATAACATGGTCATCCACTCATCCTTGCAGTTTAGGAATAATGGATACATAGGCTGACATTTTCTTCCTTGTTACATCCTGAGGTGTGGGAGTTAATAGGACTAGTATTGAAAATACACGAGGCTTTCACATCCATTATCCTCAATATTTGTAGGTAACTATAATCCATCATGACACAAAGGACTAGATGAATATTTTTTAATAGGATCATTAACTTATTAGATACCCCAAAGGATCAGATGGTGAAACTTGCAACCATTATGATCCATGATTCTACTAGTTTACAGCGGGATGTAATGATCTAGTTTAGCATACTGGTGGGACTTACATTTTCCATATTCCAAGAAATATTCTTCATTCATTTAATTCTGCGTGTGATCAGTAATGAATGGTCACATTATTTCATTCAATATTGTCATGGTAGAATGAAAGTGTCTACTAAATTGGGACTCTTTATATAGTTCCTATGATATTTATCCTATCATATCTAGTAATGAGGCATATAAATCATTGAATTTAGTTATTTTTCATATAATATTGTTCAGATTCCAAGTCATGAATTATGATCTTACTACTTTTACATAAGTGATTCATGCTATCTTGGAGATAGAGATGGATTTAAATGAGGATCGAGGTGTTAATCTTATATCATTCTTTGTTACACTAACTAGTGGACCTCCTATACCAGCCACAAGTTTCACATACTATATAAGTATGAGGAAGTTCAATGGACACAATAGAGTATGTATTTTCATCACCATCAGAAGGAGTACCATGGTTCTTAAACTGTGGAATGATAAATCATTACCACATGGTCTGTATAAAACATCTGAACCAGTTTTATCAATGTGGAAAAATTAGATATCTTTAGTAGTTATTTTTAGACCTATGAAATTAGTTTATCATTGAGTATTGAGGTAAAGGGTGTAAGGGAACCAGTAATCTGAAGGACATTCTCAAAAGTATCCTCATATGATGATGAGTAAGACTAATCAAGTGTCTCAAGGACAAGTTCACAGAGTTGAGGTGGTATGTATAAACATTTTAGTCCAGACTAAGGAGGAAGGTGGTGAGGGACCATATACTATTTGAGTTATGGTTTAGGTAACCTATAAATTATCTACTACCTTTTCAATATTATTTCTTTTTATTCTCTTATATATTCACAGGTTATTATTGGATATGACTTACTGGTCAGGTTATCCCATGAGTTTCTTTCCCATGATATCCCATTGGGAATTATAGTGGACCATCTTCTACATTTTCCAGATTGTATTATAGTAATGTTTTCTTAAAGTCATCTATGAGACATCATGATTTTGGATATTATGATATTTAATGGGATTCTTTGTATGGAAAAGCATCCAATTTTATATCCCACATAGATTTCTAGTAGATATGGGTGTCATTTTCTTAACTAAAGGGATAGTGGTATGTGATGACCAATGAGTGGGATCTGTGAGTAGGTATAGTTGGTGTAGACATTTTTCATATCTGGATGATCACAACACAAATTGTGGTGATGGATATTTAAATAGTAAAAGTTGCAGTCCCCTCTTATATTCCTCAAATTACGGACCACTATCAAGAATAATTTACAAATGAATCCATATGTACTCCTCTTGTTAAGGAAGTTGACTTTGAGATAGAACTCATACTGGGTGTAAAGCCTATTTTAATACCCCATTATCATATGGTTCCATCCACACTGAAGGAGATCCTAGTAAAACTGTGAACTTTGTATAGAAAGGCATTATAAGTCCATGTACATCACAGTAGAATGCATCTATCTTATTTTATATGAAGGATGTTTCTAATTATTGAGACTTGGTAGTTTACTATAAACTAAACCATGTTATAGTGAATAACATTGATCCTTTTCAAGGGACTAACAAACTATTTTATCAGTTACAGAGATCTAGTGGTTCTCTATGTTTGATCTCTGATCAAGATATCGCCATCAAGAAGTTATAGAGGAGGACATCCCAAAAACTATGATTTGGGGTAGGTATGGGTTGTATGAGTACCAGGTGATGTCCATTGGATTGAAAAATACACAATAACTTTTCATGGATATTATTAACAATATCTTCCATTTATATCTAGGATCATTCATCTTTGTGTTCCTTAACTACATCCACATCTATAGGCTCACACTAGAGTAGTATGAAAGACCTCAAGAGATAGTCCTTTGTAAAGTTTTAATATATTAATTTAATAAAAGGTTAATAATGTGTGATTTTTCGAATATAAAAGTAAAAAATCATTTGGAATGTGGTTTTTGATGTAGTTATATCCATACACCTAGAGAATATTAAGATATTGATGTCTAGTACACATACGTATAATTATTTTGAGATCTAGAGACTCTAGGGATTAGATGTATACTACCAATGTTTTTCCATGACTTCTCTAATTTATAATAAAATACGTCTATATTAAGAAGTAGATAATGAACTTTCTATTTTTTTGGAATAGTGTGATGAATTATTATTTGAGCTTATGAGGAGGTTAGCTACAACTCCAATGTTGATACTTTCTATTCTTTTGACTCATTATACTCCATACTATGATGCATTGGGCATAGGATTGTGAGTAGTACTAGTGTATAAAGAGTATGTAGTATATTTTGGGTTATGTTACTTGTGACTCAACTTGTGTAACTACCATATTCATAAGTTTTAGATGGTATTTTTAGTCTATGATTTCCATTTTTTAGACATTACCTCTTCAGTGATAGGTTTTTGTCTATAATGTCTGAATGAAACTTCACTACATCTACAAATAATATAACATAAAAATTTTGTATAGGAAATCATTAGAGTATCTAAAGAAGTTAAATTTTATCATTAATTATTCACTATGTAAATCTAACATCATTTTAGATACTCTTATCCGTATTATATAGATGGAATAGGGGATTAATGAATAACATTCAGAGTAATAGTGGATTCTGAGGAGTTTGTTCTCAATTTACAAGACTTATGCTTATAAGGACTATGGATTGATTTAATTTTTCATTTAGTGATAATTTCTTCTCATTTAGAAAAATTTATTGCTAATCACGAGTCTTCCCTTGAGTCATCCTTGAAGTGGGAGTAGATAGCATGTGGTGACTGATTCTATGGTGGACATTAGGCAAGGACAATGCGATCATGGTACATGGGATTGTAGTAGTCACTTAATTCATCATATAAAATTTGATGAGATACTTTCATATGTATAGGTTGGTGGTATATATTGGAGTGAATAATATATATCATGAGTTGCAGAAAGTAGTTATGGTTCTTTGGAATAAAGTGGGATATTGTTTTTTTATCGAAGTATTACCTACCTGAGGGTAAAGTCCAGGAATCGATTTCCTAGTTGACAACTCCATCCACTACCAGTGACAATGACTATGTGGGAGAACATCATGGTGACATTGTGATTGGGTTTCATATATCCTTGGGGACTCATGATGCTATCTGGGTGATTTTTGATCATTTGATGAATGATTCCCAATTTTTACTGATATGTGAAGCTCACTCATTGGATGATCTTGGAAGCATGTATGTCTATGATAAAATATAATTTAATGGATTTCCTATGCTCAATGTTTCTGATAGAGACACATTTTTTACTTCATGGTTTTAGACGGTCACACAGAAGGCCCTTGGGACATAGATAAGATATATAAAAGCATTCCATATACAATTGGACATATTGTTAGAACATATTATATGTATGTTATAAGTTGTATTTGACCTTGTGTATTCTACTTTGGTATAGAATGGGATGATCATACATATCTGGTTCAGATTACCTTCCAGATATCATAACAAGAATCGATTCATATATAGCCTTATGAGGCTCTTTACAGGTGTCCATGTTGTTCAATTCATTATTGGCATGAGTCTGGTGAGGCATAGATTTTAGGGGAATTATTATTAATGAGAAAATTGAGATATTTTAGTTGTTTTATAATTGGTTGATCATAGCTCATAGAAGGAACATATCATATTATAACCATAGTACGAGTTCTCTAGAGATTTCTATAGGTGACTGATTTTCCTTAAGAGTGAATCCTCAATTAAACCACCAAAATCTGAGGAAAAAAATAATCTTAGAAATATATTATTTAATTAAATATAAAAAATAATGTTTGGATAGTGGTGTGTGATCTATATTTACTTTTATACTATTGAGGCTTTCGTGATATGTTTTATGTGTCTCAGATTCTGAGGTATACACCCAATCCATCATATGTTTTTTGACTGTGATGACGTTGAGTTAAATCCCGACACATTAAATGATGAGATATCAGTGAAGATCATAGAATTGAGAGAGAAATTAATTCTTGGTAAGATGATAATAATTAATTATATCATATTGAGATATGGGATGATCAAGGAGGACACTTGAGAGTGGAAATCATCCAATCAAGTTCAGTGTCCTGAGTTATTCGATCAAGACCCCTAGGGAAACATATTGAGGATGATATGTCCAAAATGGGAGAGATTTTAAATCCATGAAATTTCATTGTTAATTAATGAAAATGAATTTTACCTTATTATTATACTTATTGTTTTATTGAGTGATGATTGGGTTGATCCTTAGAGCCTTCGAGAAAGCTTGGGGAAGCATAAGATTTCATGTGTGGTGTTGGTAACACGTAAGAACAAATTTTTTATTTATAATGAAATGAGAATTTATTTTACTATATTCCAAAATGTTTGATGTTGATCACATGTATATGTGTTTATACGTTATTCTCATGATAACATGATTTCTTTGAATTCTATGGATTTTTATGTATGTTAGAATGCCTTCATAGGTTTACTCTCTACTGAATGCAAAATGTGTACCACTATGGTATTATTTTCCCTTAGTGGGAGAGTGCGTTTGACTTGTGATAAGGGTGATGATAGACATAAGAATAGGGTAGGGTCCTAATTATTTGATGAATTTTCTTATAGGATTAACTTAATTTCTAGTGGATTCCATATACAATGTTACTCAATTCATTGGAGATGTTGAGGGTGATCTCTCGATTCTTATTAAATTATAGGTAGCCTAAATTAAGTGTTTAATAGATAATGTTGAATAGAATTCACACATTCTTCCTTGAGAAATCTAATATAATGTGGTTCAAGCTCTATTATTTTTCTACTGATATATCATAACAATCTTTATAATATGAAATTGAATTAGCTAGGACTGTTGAATTTTAGCAGATTTCATTGCACAGAAAAACTTTTTATTTGGTTATATATTGTCCATTATTATTATTTCATTTATTATAATCATGGAATGAACCTATTACTTAGGGGAATATTTTTTAGGGACACATTAGCAGTGTCCAACTATGTTTTATTACTCTCACCCTGTATGGTAATTTTTGTTTATGTTAAGACTTAGTGAATTGAGATCTGAGAAAGGGAAAGGGGTTTGTTTTAGATGGTTGAGAAAAAAAAATGTGGATATAGAGGAGGTATTTTGATATAATCTAGAGAGTTACAACAATTTTATTTATCTATAACATTCCTCAAATTTACTTGGATTTTTCATGCCAGTTAGGGAGCTCGTTTATTTTTTGACAAGTGTGTAATTTACATTGTATTAGTATGTTACACCAATTATATGTTTTTTTGTATTTATCTATATTATTATTTGTTTATGTAAATGTTTTTGAGGGTATTTTCACCCCCCTAATAGACTTAGTCCCTCACTACTAGTCAGTAGCCTAATGTGTGTGGGGATGCAGGAATGAGCTCATGTGGAACTTAGGGTCAGACCTGGTGGTTTCGATTTGGGCATTACAAAATTAAACTTATGAAATAATATTTATATGATGACTAAAATTTTGGATTCACTTTTTTAATATTAATTTTATAAAATTGGTAAAAATTACCTTTAATATAATTTCTCAATCAGCAATTAAAACCATTTTTTAGAAAATAATCACGTTTTAAACAAAAAATTATTTTTATAGTAAATTTATGCAGGTTTTTAATTTTATTTACATTAATTGGACTATAATAAAAAACTTTAATGTTAGATGAAATTTTTTCATGCCTAAACCAAATGAATCCTTATGACAATAATATTTAATTCCATTATCCAAAAATATTTTTTTATTATAACAAATTTAAACATATATTTCTAAAATTAAATCATCGATTACAAATTTTAAATAATGTTATAAATAATTTATATTACTCCTTAAAAATATAACTATTCAATTAAAAAATAATTTTTTTAAATCAACATCATATCATGGTGACATCATAAATGTTATGGAATATATAAAAATCATATTTTTCACTATTTACACAAAAAAAATCTTCATCGGAAAAATTCTAGAACATCAAAATATGGAAATTTTGATTTTATGAATCCAAATATTATATTAATTTTATTAAATACAATTTCTATATGTAAAAGAAAATAATTCTAATATCCTCATGAAAAATTCATAAAGACCATTTTTAAGAAGAAAAAAATGTATTTTTGAAACATAATTTTTTTGAGAAAGATAAGCTCAAAAACTAGTTATTTGTGTTAATGAAAAGTACACCATTATGAAGGAAGGAATTTTAAATTTTTCAAGAAGAATAATTGAAAACATGTCATAAGGAAAAAATCTACAACATATATGCCCCTCCTGAGAAACTCTAATAATTTCTTTCCCATCAGTAAGGTAGTTGGATTTTTAAAAAATATGAGTGATAATGTTTCTTATAAAGGAAGGATTATTAGGACAATTCCTATAAGACCCTGGCCTTAAACATCACCTAATCTTGATATAATACCAGAATTCACTTTGAGGATCTATTCCAGTTTATGTCTTAGAGAATTAGTCCGTGACTATTACATAATAGACACATAAATTACATGTGGTCAGTGACACTCAGTATCCTCTTTATTCAACCAGTGAAAACCCTTTAAACAATACATGATTTCTTTTTATTGATAAAAATATTCTTGAATTCATCCTTACTCTTATCCATCCTTATACCCTGTGAAAAAATATTCGAAAACATGGGATGATCCGAAGAAGCTTAGTAAGGGTTTCAAAAATGAAAAATAATTATTCTATGAATACATAAAAATCAATGATATCAAACTTTTCACTCATAAAAATAATAACTTTAACATACCTCGTGAAATCATAATATTTTTGAATAACTCATAAAAATCATAAATCATAATGGTAACTTGTGGCACCCGTAACATACTTACACTATAGGTTTCATATCTATATAGTGAGTAACCTTCATGATTAACTTTGGAATAACCATCATTGTATATTTCCTATATATCTAAGGATAAACCATAACATAATCATAAATTATAAATTAAGATTAAAGTCAAAATAAAATTTTCACATTTTTATTTTCATGATATCATTTCAAGATGTTGACATAATCAATACAATTTAAAAACCACATTTGAAACATTTAAAAAGAATATTATTGAATCAAAGTGTCACATGCCTCTTTGAAAATTTTAAAGGAATTAAAATTTAAATAAATTATTGTCTATATGAATAAATCCTGAAAAAATTTGAAAAAATTGAAATTAATGATAAACATTTAGAAGAACAAGTCATTAAAACATTTAAAATAGTGTTTTAGTAAAAGAGTCCCTTACCACTTGAAAAAATTCTTCAATAAAAATAATTAAAGAATAAAATTAAACAAAAATAATAATTGCATGAGAATAAGGAGATTCAAGATATAATATGTTCAAAGGCATTATATACACCATATAAAAGTGAATTAGTGCATAAAAATAAATAACTCTTTATGAAATGTAAATTTAAATGAAGTCCATTACAAAGATTTTATCCTTATATTAAGAATAAATAAATGATATAATTTTGTGAAAAATATTTAAATACACTCAATATAAGTTTATATTTAATGTATAACAATCAGATATCATTCACACATATTCATGGATAAAATAAAACACATTACATGGATATTTAACTTAATAGAATGAGGCTCAGTTAAGATTTCCCTTAAAAAGTTCACATAATTTATATGAGAATTTATAAATGGGGTGATTATGTGTATAAACATTATATACACACAATGGAAAGTAAAAATTACAACATAAATAAATAAATATTTATTCAACCCATAATCTTGGCATAATAAAATCAACAAAGAATGTATAAAACCTGATAAGTGGAAAATGAGTTCGAAAATACCTTTATAAAGATTATTTTGTTAATAAAATAGATCGATTAGGTGTATTCACTATAAATCCCCATAAATAATGTATAAATAAAAAATAATACATCAAACTTAATTTATTATATAATCATAGCATGATATAGTCATGAAGTAAAATATTAACCCAAAGAATGGAAATTGGGTTAAGAAATTCCTTTAGGTTGAGTCTGACTCATCATGTAAAATCGATATGTTCCTGAATAATAAACATAGTTTATTTTAATACTTGAATGAATTTTTTTATGTTTATTATTTATTTTTTATAACTTATTACCATGTTATAAAACTTACACAATTATTTATGTTCATATCGGTGATTTTGTCGATATCCGGTACTTGAGTCGAAAATGAACTTATTTTGATGTAAATTGTCCATGTGATCGAAATTAAATCCTTGGTATAATATTAATTATGATATAAATATCATATATACGTATTATATATGTATTTATAATTTTCCATAACATTTTGAGAAAATAAATGAAATGCATCGTTCATGGGGACGGTAGGCCGTACGTACACATGAACTGTACTATCATTTGTTTTCATATTAAAGGAATGAAAACTAAATGATACAGAAGTATGTTATAATTACAGTATAATATAGATATTAAATATTTTATTTATTTATATTAAATACATCATTGATACATTCCTTGTATGGAATCAACGAGTCATATCACATTAAGGGGTGGTTCTCCATACTTCCTCAAATGAAATAGTTGTATTTGCACAATATGGAAAGCATAATGTTATTTTGAAATTAAAATTTAAAAAATCATAGAGATAATATAAATATAAAATATAAAATATATGAATTAATTTATCTTAATTTCCAACCTAAGAGGTGGTAGAAGAAAACTAAACAATCATTGTTTCATGAGGAAGTAGTTCATCGTACACCGAAACAGTATATTTGTATCCATTAGATGAAGGTGTGAGTAAGTATAATTAGAATCCCTCTCATAAAAAAACACTACGATATTTTGGATAAATAATTTGTTATCTAATAATTTTATAATAAGTGAATAGATAGTGTAGATGTAAAATAATGGAATGGAACTTGAGAGAAGACGATACATCAAAATCTGGTAACTTCTTTTGATTTGAGCCAGAATGATTTCTTGAATTGTCTTTTTCCATTGGTATAGATTCTAGGAGGAAAGGAGGGTTTTTTGGAGATTATTTGACAAGAATATGGATGAGAAAATGGTATTTAGAGGTGTGAGTTAGTGAGTATACGTGGTTCCCTTTTATAAGAGGGAGAAGGGGCACTTTAGGAAATTCTTCAAATATTATTATAAATTGATTATATAATTATAATAGTTTAAAAGTGATATAATTCATGAATAAGATGAGGATTGGTCTAAATCCTCTTATAAAATTGGTTTTATTCTTGTTTAGGACATAAAAATAACCTTATCATTTAGCTTTAACCCTTAGTTATAATCATTAACTCTTACAATGTCTTCTTGTATTTTCATAATACATAACTATTATAGAAACTATAAAATTCCAATAAATAAAATATTGGATCATAAATGAAATTTTTAACATTATATAAGTCAGTTGGCCAAATAATAGGTTTTTGGAACAATTATACCATTTAATGAAAGAGTATTTTTTTTAAAACTAATTAATTTAAATTTTGACACTATTTAGTAATAGATTTTTTAAAAGAAAAAACAAATGGATTCCTTCAAACCAAAAACATTAAATAAAATAAAGTATATCATAATAATCCAGAAAATTCTTGAATGGCCTAAAATAATGAAATTAAATTTATTTTAATATTTATAATATCATTTATTTTAATCATTCATTGATAAGGGAATCACTACATCATCATTATATAATAACTAAATTGTTTTACTTATTTTCTAATAATTATAAATAAAATACCATGATGTAGAAAATATTTTTCAATTTATAATTAATATTTATATTCAATAATATCATTTATACTACCCTATATTAAAAAAATTAGTATATAGATATATGTTTACCATATATTTTAGTTTACATTAAATTAATCATTACAAATGTCATTATCACACCCTAGTGGCTCTATGGGTTCCAAATATAGACCCCATAATGATAACGGTAGACCATATCTCATTAAATATGATTATGACATGTGTTAGGGAAGTATTATATTATTATAACAATATTTGTAACCCTTATTTACCATATTTACCCTTTAACTCTGGTAAATTAAAATAATTACTGAAGTTACTATTCAAAAAGTCCAAAAATAAAGGGTACCAATTTACACAATTTGGACCTTGTGATTCCAAATATGTAATCCATTTTTATAAATTTAAAACAATAAAATTTTAGTAATTAATTTAAAATTCAATCTTTTTGTCAAAATAAATATGTTGGTTTTTAAGATGTAAAATCTATCAATAGATTTACAGGTGTTTATATCCAATTTCAATGTTAAATTACTTCAAAAGAAAAAATTTGGATTAAATGATAAAATCATAATCCAATTACAATTTCAAACCAATTAAAATTAAAATCTAACTATATAATAAAATTAGAGGAAAAGGTAGTTTCGAATTAAAATCCAGTATTATCACAATTCATTAAAAAATGAATTTTATCAGAAAAATACCAAAATTCAACAAACGTAATTTTTTTCCCCATTCTAAATAAGAATTTTATTTTTTCAAATATACTATATACAAGAGATAAAAACTTGATTTAAATAGGATTCACCATTAATAGCCGGTGAAAATGTATGTTTTTTTAAAATACATCTTTTAACCCCAAAAAATATATTTGTTCTTATATAGTATCTAGAAAACATATATGATGAATTTTAAATATTAATTTGAAAATAAAACATATATATTTCATTAAATTATGATTAATAAAGAGTTATGGTATTTTATAAAAACAATTATTATCTTTTTAAATAGGTTTTCATAAAAACACATCATTTATATTCAATTTGTTTTTATTTCCATTTATAATAAAGTTGGTAAAAAATGAACAATTGTTTAAACATGTTTAAACCATATTTTCATAATTTAGTTGATAAAATTAAATCCCTCCATTCCAACGACTAGGTTATAATGGTTATATTTAAATAATAATATTTAGTAGTTCCTTTAAGCTCGATGTAGTGTATCATGTATGTGAATGAACATAATGTTTCTTTCTTATAACTCGAGATATTATGTAATTCCCCCATTTTTGAAATTGTGTCATCATAATTTAAAATTTGGGCTTCGAAACATCATTGAAAATCCTATATCAGAAAAAGATCCAATAAAACTATCACTTTAAAATAATTACAGAGAAGTACAAAGGCCACCCAAGATAACACTTACTAGGGTTCCATGTTGAAAAACTTGGGTATGGAAGAAAAACTAAGTGTCATGTTTTGTTGGATAGTGATAGAAAACACAATCAGGAGAAAGATAACAATCAAAAAACACAAATATGTTATGTTTTAAATATTCTTTGACTTCACAGTAGGAAAAATAAACGGATAATGTTTTTTTAAGATCCTTTTAGTTATTTGATGAATTTAATTACTACATAGAATAAGAACATAAAAAATATATAATTATGTCAATGGTAGAGTATCATAATTTAGTCAATTTCAACCACACACACATCTTTTTCTTCAAATGATTAGTATTCAAGAAGAATATTCACACCTGAATCATTATAATCAACTTATAAAAACTCATATCATCCACCAAAGGTTAACTATCTATTTTTCCTACATATAAAAACTAACCAAAACCAAAATGGTTAGTACATGATCAGATTATCCCAAAAAATAACAATCATTTATAGGTAGAATTACTATATTTAATCCCCAAAATTCAACAGTAATAGCCAAGTCAAAAAATGTCCATTAAACAAAAAATTCTCCTCAAAATTATTCAAAATAATCCAAAATAATTTTGAAACCCAAATTTCAAAAGGATTTGATCACATAGTCTTCCAATATAAATCATTACATTTATCTCCAAATAACGTCGAATACTCTTGAAGATTCATACATAATAGTAATTAATCTAATCACATATTCATCATAATAGGTTAATCATTTATATAAATAACATAAATCCCTATATATCCATAATAAAAATCTCGATTCCTCCTAACTAAAATACCACCGTTACTCCTCAAATGAAATACCCTAGTATTCCCTTTTCCATATCCATATAGTGTTCCTAAATGAGAGAACTTCTTTAAAATTACATTTATCACTTAATCACCAAATTATTTTCCTATACAAAGGATATCCATTTGATAAATCCTAAGTTCCCAAAATCAACATATTCTTGATTTATAAAATCATTTAAATATAAATAATAAGTCATGCCTTCATTCCCGTGTCCATTCTGGATGTGATAGGTTGTCATCCATATTCTAGGTTATCCCTTTTATAAAACTCAAAAATAAACCTAACATGTTTTAAACTAAATGGTTTTCTTATACCTCTCATTTTCATCACCAATAATAATGTCCCCACCATATTAATTCATGATATCTTATATATAATGATTTTTTTTATTTCAACCTTACTTAATAAAATAAAACTATTCCCAATTAAAGAAAATTTTAACTAGATCCTTGTGTCCACCTGGTATCATATTTATCTTGTTCGTGTAGATGTAAGGTCCGCACATTGCAAAAGTTATTTATAGTTCGTTCAAAATAATTTTCTTCTTTATCCAAATACACATTGTACAACTTGGGTCATATGTGTGTTCAAAAAAATAGTTCTGGAAAATAATCATGTATGACAATTAATTTCAAAAACTTGATAAAAAATTATTTTTATAAAATAGTTAGACTGAGATTGATTTTAAACATTCAATAAGTGGTCCCTTTAAAATACCATAAATATGTTTAGAATAACATTAATTTAAAATAAAATATAAATAGGTTGTCCATGGGTCTCCTTCTTTAGAACCTTTTTAAAATCATATTATACTTCAAAATCTTATGATAACGCAAAATATTTGAAACTACCTTGACTATATTTACCTTTCTTGAAAATATTAAAATATTGAGAAAATAGTATTTTATTAAATACAACCCATGATCCAAGATGGTATCAAGGTATAGTGGAGGTGTTTGATATCTCAAACAACACCTAGCAAGGGTGTATTATGATAGAAAATGTTTCACAGTCATCTGAACATAACTTTGCAATAATTATTACATGCTTTCCATTAGGAAGAGATGGGAATGTTGTTTGAGATCCTCATCCTTCCATTTGTAAATGACTTTCCTTGATCTAGGCAAGTTATAAAATAATGATTTAACTGAAAGAATAGGCATCGATACTTACCATGTGGTTATCCAAAACTCCCAATCCCTATAGTTGTCGAAACAATCATTTGATACTCACTATAAGTCCCCGCACTTAAATGTCACCTATTATTGAGATAAGTAATGATTTCAAATTAAGGATCATTTTAGCTTTATAATTTTATAGAATTGGGACATAACCATTATGTATAGACCTAGAAATTACATGTTAATAGTTACACTCAATATCCACTTATTCCAACAAAGAAAACCCTTGAAAAAAAACATGATTTATTTTCTCAATAAAAATCTTCTTGACTTCTTCTTTTATCTAATCCAAACTAATACCATTTGAAAAACATTTTAAAAACACGATTTCAGAATAAAAATATTATTAAAGGTTAAAATAAATAAGGAAATAAAACATTAGTCAATAAATACATACAAATCAATGAAATAATACTATTCACTCATAAAACATAATCTCTTTAACAAACTTCATGAAATCATTAGAATTATAAATAACTGATAGAAATCATAAATCAAAAACGTTACTTGTGGAATCCATAACACACATACATTTTGGATTTAATAGCTACATAGAGAGAAACCTTCATGGTTATGTTTGGAATACCAATCACATTATTTTCCATAAATCTCTTAAGAGAAGCCTTAACGATTACCTCTGTCACATTACCCAATGAATTTGTGAGCTATCACGGGCTCACCTGTGCTCGGTTTATCACGAAGCCACCTGTATACATAATGAATACCCAAGAACCATAACATAATAATAAATCATAAAACAATCTTAATGGAAAAATATAACATTTTCACATTTTCATTCACAAGATATCATTTCATGAGATTGACATAATCAATCCTATTAAAAAACATTTAAAACATTTAAAAATATGAATGTTTAATCAATGTTTCCCCCGCATATTTGAAAATTTTTATGGAATTAACATTTTAATAGAATAATGTCCATAAAAATAAATCCATAGAACTAATTTCAAAACAAGAAAAGGGGATATTTACATGGTTCGAAACAGTGGTAATATGCCCCAAAACTATGGCCGTAGGCTACGACCACGGTTTTGGGAAACTGTGGCCTCTATCACTGTGGCAGTAGGTCCCATCCTATTGCATCAATTTTGAAAACCATGGAAATAGGCCTCCAAATTTTACACCGTGGTGCTTATACTATAGCCACAGTTTAAACCACGATAATAGACTCAGAAAATCGTGGCTATATCCTTAATAAAAAATATCCCCAGTTGGTTTTGATCCCTTCACCTCCACTTTGCAATCCAACACACTTACCATTACACTGCACCACAATTATGGTATATATATATAATGATATATATATATTAATAAAAACTATGGGAATAGACTAAAAACTATGGCGATAGGGCTTCCCTCCACATTTTTTGTGGGAATTTGTGTTCCTACAGAAGCACGAGAACCCTATAGCCATAGTTTTGAAAAACTGGGGCTCTAGGGCATCGAAAAAATTGGCCTATATCCACAGTTTTGTAAACTGTCACCATATTCCACAAAACCATCACAATTTCCATTTTCTATTTGCATGGTCTTGAAAACTGTGGTTATAGGCAATGAAAAATAGGCCTATAGCCACAGTTTTAAAACCATGGTTATAGGTCTGTGGTAGTAGCTCCCTTTTCTATTTGTGTTTGAATACAAATACAATAATGAGAAATATTTATAAGAATATATCATTAAATCATTTAAAAGGATGAAATAGTTAGAGTCACTAACCACTTGAGTAAATAAAAGAATAAAAATAATGAAACAATTACATTACAAAACATTGAAAATCATTATAATCAGGATATTCATGATATAATATATCTATGGGTGGTATATACACCATATAAAAGTGAATTTGTGCATAACAACAAATAATATCAATGGAATGTAAATTTAGATGAAATCATTTATAATGATCGTATCCTTAGATTAAAGATAAATCTATGATGTAACTATGTCTAAAAATATAAATACACTCAATATTAGTGGATATTAAGTGTAAAAAAACCAGTGCTAATTAGATGATATTATTTGAAAAAACAGAACCAATGGCATTTATTTTTAACTCATTGAAATGATATTGAGTTAATATTTCTCTTACAAAGTTCATATAAATGACGTAAAAATTTATCAGTGGGGTGATTAAGTGTTGAAACAGATTATCAAAAAAAAGGGAAGTGTAAATTACTACATAAATAAATAAATATTTATTCCACACATAATCTTGGCATAATATAATCAATTAAGTATGCGTAAAACCCAATGAGTGGAAAATGAGTTTAGAAATTCCCATTCAAATATTTTATTGTTAATCAAATATATTGATTATGAGTATTCACAATATATCCACATAAAACAAGTATAAATAAAAAATAAATATCATAAATTACTTCTGGAATAATCATAGCATGATATAGTTAATAAGTAGAACATTAACTTGAAGAATGGAAATTGGGTAATGAATCGCTCTTACCTTAAATCTGACTCATCATGTACAATCATTATGTTTCTCAATAATTAATGAAGGTTTATTTATAAATTCCAAAGAAAAATTTTCAATTTATTTATTACTTTTATATCACTTAATACCATGTTATAAAAATTACATAATTATTTATGTTCTTATCTGTCATTTGGTCGATATTCGGTATTGGAGTCGAAAATAAACTTGTTTTGATGTAAACTGTTCATCTGGTCAAAATTAAGTCTTCTCTAAAATACTATTCATGAATTAGATATCATATTTATGTTTTATATATGTATTTATAATATTATTTAATATTTTTATATAATAAATGAAATGCACAATTCATGGAGAAGGTAGGTCATATGTACCCATGAATGGTACTTTCGTTTCTTGGTCACATTAAAGAATGAAAACTAAATGATAAATTAGTATACTATAATTAAAATAAAACACCTATGTTTTAAATGTTACATATGTTTAGTAACTCCATCCTATTTACATTCCATGTATGTAATTAATGATTACTATCACTTTAAGGGGGCGGTAGTCCACACTACCTCAAATGAAATTATCATATTTACACATTATGGACATCATAAAGGTATGTTGTAAATAAAAATTAAAAAATCATAGAGACAATATAAATGTAATATATATTATTAATAAATAAAGTTCAACAGAGTGGCCACCATGAGAGATGGTAGATGAAAATTGAACAATCATTGTTTCGTGAGGCAGTAGTATTCTGTACACTGAAACAGAATGTACGTATCCATTAGAAGGAGGTATTTGTAAGTGTAGTTCTAATAATTCTCATAAAAACATCATAGTATATTCAGAATACTTATGTTTTTTAAATCATAGAATAAGTAGAGCATGGGTATTGGAGAATGAAAATAATGAAAAGGAACTTGAGAGAAGATGTTACCTCTAAATTGGGTAACTTGTTTTGATTGATCCAAATAGATTTCATAAATTGTCCTCTGACAAAGGTAAGAATTTTATGAGGAAATTATGGATTTTGGGAACTTATTTATTTATAATTTTGACAATCCAAGGTGCTTGAGATGTTGGACAAAGAGGGTAGATGTGGTCCCTTTTTATAAGAGGAGGAGGCGCACTTTATGAAAGTCTTAAAATATTATTTTAAATTGATTTTCGTATTATAATTTTTACAAGGTGATATAATTAAATTTTAATATGATTATGGGTTAAAATCCTCCCAACCAATAGGTTTTAGACATGTTTTAGACATAATATTAACCTTGTATTTTAGAATTAACCCATAGATAAAAACATTAACTCTTATGATGTCTTCTTGTATTTTCATTATATATGGTTATCATAGTTAATGTAAAATGAAAATATAACCAAAAGTGGATCTTCAATGAAATTTTTAACATCACACAAGTCATTTGGTGGAATATTCTATTTTAAAAAATATTATATCATTTAATTAAATAGAATTTTTAAAAAAACTTGTATATGTCAATTTTGACCCTATTTAGTAGTTGTTTTTTGTTAAAGTCATAAGGACTTGATTCTTTAAAAAAAATCATTAAATCATAGATAATACGACACACGAATACATAAAATTTCTGTATGGCATCAAAAAGTTCAAATTTCTTTTATTTTAATATTTATAATATTAGTTATTTGAATCTTTCATTAATAAGGTAGTCACCCCATCATCATTGTCTCATAATTAAATTTATTTTTTTAATGTCTAATAATTATACATAAAATACCATAATTTAGGAAACCCTTTTATATTTATAATGACTATTTATCTTTATATAGAACAATTATATAATCCTATATTAAAATTGATTTTGTAAAAAGACACATGTTTATGTTGTATTTATCTTTACTTTAAATTCATTATTAAAAATGTCATCATCAGACCCAAGTGGAACCATGGGGTACTAAAATAGACCCAAAGATTATCATGGTCATCCATATATCTTCCAATTTGTTTAAGATATTTTTTAGGGTAGTATTATATTATTATAATATAATTTTTACCCTTATTTATCTGATTTACCCTTTAACCATGGTAAATAAGAATAATTACTGAAGATATTGTTAAAAATATCCAAAAATAAAAGGTACCTATTTTAAAAATTTGGACCCTATGATTAAAAATATGGAATCTTTTTATCCAAAAACAAAACATATAAATTTTAGTAATTAATTTAAAATTAATTCCCATTGTCCAAACTAAAAAGAATGATTTTAAAAAGTAAAAACCTTCAAGATATAGACAGGTGTTTATGTCCTATTTCAACATGAAATTACTTCTAATGACTGAAATTAGATAAAATTATAAAAACATAATCCTATTAAACTATAAAAATAATTAAAAATACAATCTAACTATATAAAAAATAGATGAAAAAGCAGTTTTTATTTAAAATCAAGTATTTTTCAGTCATCATTAAAAAAGAATTTTATAAGGAAAATACCAAAATTCAAAAAAGTAAATATTGATTTCCCTCTTCATAAGAAGAAGTTTATTTTTTCCAATAAAACATATTATACTGATAAACACACGATTTAAAAAGGGTTTACTATCAAAAGGTTGTAAAACATTATTCTTTTTGAAAAAACGGATCTTTTATTTGAAAAAATTGATTTATTCTTATATAATATCTACAAAACATATAATAGAAATTTTAAACATTAAATTGAATTTATACAATATATTTTTCATTAAATAAAAACCCATAAAGAGTGATATGATTTTATAAATACAATTTTATTTTTTTAAATATGTTTTCATCAAAACACATCCATTATATTCAATTGGGTTTTATTTCAATTTCTATAAAATTTGGAAACCAATGAATCATTATTTAAGCATGTGTAAACCATATTTTCATAATTAAATTAATAATACTTATTCTTGCTTTGTCAAAAGCTATGTTATAATGTAAAAATTTATATAATAATATTTAGTTGTTCGTTTAAGCTCGATTTAGCATATCATATATGTTATTGAACATAGTGTATCCTTCTTAAAACTAGGGATGCTACAATTCAAAAAATTATGTTTGCTTCCAAGAGTGGTAAACAATTCCCATCCAAATACCTAGAATAATTGTAGTGGAAACACATTCAAACGAGATGTCATGCCAGCCTCTTTGAAATGAAAAATTAACCGCTTTGATAAATCCCACAATTTCTTCTTCAAGGGAAATGACATAACCCATTTATTCTCATTAACTATAATTACATCATCATCAAGGAATGTGTTAAGAATAATCTTTATGTGTTTCATTAAAATTATATCCCCACTACCATTCCCTATTAATAATTTTAAGCTATTCTCATGTTAAACTATTGGGTTACATATATTATAATGATATATTAAAACCCAATAAGCACTTCCCAAACTATCATCATTATCCTTAATATACCATAACATACAACCCCATAATAATATCAATGCCTATAAACTTATAATCATCATTAAACTTATCAGGACATAATGGTATTCATATATCTATAATTATTATAAAATGATAACATATCAACCTCTATAGTTATCTAAACCCTTCTTTGATACAAACTGAGATAGATTGAGACCCATACACTTAGATATAGTTCTAAGAATATTTTTTTACACAATTTAATTTAAACCAAATGATTTTACCCAATTTTGATGATCGATAATTGGAATATCAGTATACATTAAGTAGTCACACACATATACATGACCTATAGATTATGTATTTTAGAGAAATTATGAGAATACCATTACATAAAAAACATATTTCTTTATAATAAAATGTAATTTTTTCACAATTTATAAGATTTTATTATTTCATAACAATATTTAACCTTTTCCCCAATAATTATCTACACATAAAAGACTTTTATAAACATCATTCTTAATATGATTCTGCATAACGTTTTTGAAATGGAAACATAAGAAATTGTGGACTCAGATGCTTAATAATGATAAGTAATAGAGATATCAATAAATGACCATCATTTAGGATAATATGTAATAAGTTCCTAATAATATGATCATAACTTATGAAAACATACGTGAAAATTTAAATACCATTAATTAAGGGTCATATCGTAATTCTTCTTCTTAATAAAATAAATTTGTCATAAGTGTACATGATAATAAATAACAAATTGTGATCCATGATTGATTATAATAATGATGCGAAACATCTTTTTGGAATAAAAATAATTATAGAATATCATTTCCTTAACAAATAATCATTACCTGGTCTATGAAAGTAGATAGAGTCCTATAATGGGTTTGGTTCACTCCCCATTCCCGTGATTTCCTAATTCAATTTTCACTTCCAACACTATCATAAAAGATAGATCCTCATATAGTGTTTGGTTAACTTTCCATTCACATCATTTCGTTGTTAAAGAGTCATTACCAAGAAATGATTGTAGGTAAAGTCCCATAATTGATTGGGTTCAATCCCCAATAAAATTGTTTTCTTAGTTAGGGCTCACTACAAGGAATATTGATGCAATAATTTTTATAATAAAATAATTAATATTATAAAAATTTATTTTATTTTTTAAAATTGATATTATTATATAATTATGTGATTTATTAAAATTTTGTGAATTTACTATTTTGGTTAATTTTCATATAAAATATAAAATTATTTAATTTTATTTTATTTAATTGAACAATTTTTTGGAGGAATATTACAGTTCATTGAAATTTTTATATGTAAAAAATAGGCTAGCATAGTATCCTTCATTTTAAGGGGGATTTAATCCTCTTATCTATCCTATGAAGGGCAAGCCAACCAGGAAATTCCCCATGTAGAAGGATGTTTAGTGGTAGAATAGTATAATGCCACACATTGAGCTGTACATATTTCATGGGGTCCAAGGCCTAATGTGGGTTCATGTGTGTATGTATGGGACCATTTATGTGTGTAAAAAGAGTATGTGTGTGGCCTTTTCTATAGTATTCTTATAATATATATATATATATACCATGAGATTTCATATATGTGAGAATCCAAGCATTCTCATTCTCAATTTGGGACAGATGTGGTGATTGTAGATCATCAAAAAAATGGCACTACTTCACACCTAAGATCTATATCCCACACTAGGACACACCCTCACTGCATTCCACCATTAAATTCCATTATACCACCCATATTACTCACCATAGATCATGATAGAAGCTATTATGAAATCTCAATCTTGATAAAATGAGTAGTATTGAGTATTAAGATCACCAAGGATCACATCTTTGGCTTTGGGGAACATTTATGAAGATCATTTTTAAGGATAATGAAACCATTAATTTTTAGTTGGAGATTCATTCTACAACTGTGAATACCTGATGGTTTTACGAGGATCCCCACACCATATGAAATCTTACTATTCCAATAAATCACTAAGGAAGATCAGTTGTACAATGGATGGGGGCATGCACTTTAGAGATTCTATTTTATGTTGTGTCATGTTTTCGAGAGAGAATAAGGGTTGTTCCATAGATGAAAAAGTTAATTCATAGCCCATGTGTGAAGTAAAGTTGTTATATTTTTTTTTCCATCATACAATTTATTTTTTTTAGGATCAAATGGCTTATTTTTTCCCTATAGGAGGATTCAACATAGGCCTTCACTTTTCCATAGAGGGATAGATATTAGTAGTTGTGAGTTTCAAAGATGAGAGTATGTTGTGTCATTGAGGTTATTCTTCCTCATTGATGCACACAAAATTATAAAGGTTGTTTTTAGTGAATAATATACTTCAGGAATATATGGTTTAGTTTTTTAACAATGTGTATGAGTTATTAAATCTTGCGGTAGAATTATTTTAAGATGAAAAATAAGATTCACTATGGTGATTCCACTACACCATTAGGGTGTCAATATTTGATGTATCACATTTATAAATTTACAAAAATGACGAGTTTTGTATACTATGTTACACCTTATACATGTATTCAGTGTACAAAAATAAATAATATATATTATAATGTCTATGTGAGTGAGTCAATTCTCCATGTACTAGAAATTGGAAGGCTGTATATTCATGGGTTATTTGGAGATACACCCTATATATCAGGATTGATGTAAGAAAAATTGAAGCATGGACCTCATTTATATTTTTGGAGTTCAAATCACTACATAAAACTTCAAAATTCAATAACCTATAAATTTAAAACAAGAATATTTAGATAAAATCAATCTCAAAAGAAATATATTCAATAGAAAATGAGTTTTTAGAGATAGTTATTGGGAATTATTGAGGTTTTTATTGGTCTTATAAATAGAGGAGGAGGATACTATAAATGTTGTAGATAGAAAACACATACCAAAGAGGTTAAAGGCTACATAGGAGGATATACTTCTGATAACTCAAGATTTCTTATTTGTTTCCTTGATCTATTTTAATTTCATAATTCTTTATTGACCTAATTCTCCCATTATTCCATCTTTAATATAGGGTTATAAATAATGGGTGATTAGGTGAAGAATATCTGATACAATTTTAATTATTGATTCATAGATATTTCTTTGAATTTATTGATCTATTTTCCTTATGAAATGGTATTCAATATATAATTCTTGAATTTAATATCAATTTGATTATTCTTGTGTTTGATTATGAATTTAAATTAATTCGTTGGTTAAAGAGATCTTTTACTTCTCCAAATTTGTCTTAGATCATATTGGTTTATTGGTCTATGGTTCAAAGGAGTCTGTATTAGGATTTTTAAATACCTGAGGAATAAAAAGTGATCTAATATGGTTTCTTATAAATTTTAATACATTAATTTGTATTTAATATGGAATTCAATGGATAATAATTATGTCTTTACCTAATGGATGTAGAAAAAATGAAGAATTAAAATTATATATATTATTTTAATAATAATAAAGTTAATCAATGGTGAAAATGGGATTTTATTGATAATAATTTCAATAAATAAATTTATATAGTTGAATATATTTGTGTAGAAAAATATTATGACAATATTATAAAATGGAAACCAAACCAAAACCCAAAAATATTATCTATTGTTTTGAGTTTTTAAAATTTTGGTCATTTGTTATCCTTTCTTAGTTATCCTACTCTATTATTTTTATTTACACCCAAAAATACTAGATAAGAGAACTAATATAGGGATATTACTATGGCTACTACTACTACTACTACTACACCAATATAGAAAATAAATTTTTTTTCTCAACACCCCACTAATGGTGTGCATCAAAATTTGGTCACAATACAATGGAGTGAGTTCAAATATAACCCAAAATATACAAGCATAGGACTTCTAAGGAAGGCTTATTTCCTTTAGATACTGAAATATAGATATCCCTATTAACAATACATCATAACATTAATAACGTTAAATAAATCAATCATCCATACTCATTAAAACATCAATTGATCACATTGAGACCATAAAAATGTAAATAAATCCCCCCAAAAAACTATATGGTACCTTTGTGCCCAAAAATTTTCCAATCAACAACTCCAATTAACAATCCCTTCAATAGAAATTTAATTTTAATTACATATTAATATGATTCATATATTACCTAATTTCCTGAGAATTATAGGTGTATATCCAAATTGGAACATTTGGGAGTTAATCTTTGTCTTCTTATGTATAAATCAGAGAGGAATAGTTGAGGATCAAATATAATGGATAGAATTCCCGAATTCACTTAAGATCACCACTAATGAGTGGTTATATTGATTTTTACTTGGAGAGATCCCTGAATAGTATGACCTATAATGTGGTTTCATGTAATTATTCTTCCCAAACTCCTAGAGCACAACAATAATGGAGAATGTTTACACAATCTAACAACTAACTAGAAAAACCTCTTTAAATATTAGGAATGATTCAATAAATGTTTCACAGAATATCTTCATCAGAGGTAGAATAGAACCAAATTAATGTCTTCTTCAATCAAGTATTACTATAAAATTAGATGATCCTATTGGATTTGTCATCTAGAAGATATTTGAATGAAAAATCACTAAGGATATAAATGGGAATATTTAAAAGGATAACAAACAATTAACAATAATTTTATGAAGATAAGAATGTAAGAGGTATTCACTAGGTAAGAACTTTTAAATAAGAAAATTTAATTAAAACTAAACATGATGAATTAACATGTCTCGAAGACAAATGGATGTAACCAAAATAAAAATAGTGATCCCACCTATTGTATATGGATTCTAATAATCACCCTATAATTTTATATGTCTATGTGTGGAGACATAGGGAATAGAGTGATATGAAATCACATTATAATTATGTAAATATCAACATTACTAACCATGTAGCGCAGTTTTACAAGCTGAACCGTGATTTTGAAGTAATAATAACCAGGCTAGACCCAACTTTTCAAACTAATACCCAAGTCAACCACCTTTCCAATTTTTTTAAACCCACTACCTTTTCAATAAGAGTAAAATAAACCATTCATAAAAAAAGATTATAAACCACCACCTTCTCATGAAAATACCTATTGATATCCTTAAACTACTACACCACTAGCAGAATGATGACAATAGAAATGATTGAGGAGACAGAAACATAGTGAATTATATTTCAAATATTATTTAAAACATTATGTACATTCAATCCAAAAATCTTGGAATGATTCTAGGACAAAAACCCTAAACATGAAGGGAAGTGTGAATATGATCATAAAAATAAGTTGAATAATGATTCTTACACAAAAACCTAATGTAGATAAAGATTAATCTAAATAATAATTTCTAAATAGTCTCGATATAGGCATTAAAAATGATATTCTAACTAAAGGAATGAAAAGAATAAGATGAATTAATGCCATTATTTTTGTAAAATAAATCTAAAACCCCTTATAATGTCATGAAAGGTAGATAATAGATATTAACCTTATATTCCCATATAGGTTCAATGAATAAAAGAATATATAAGAAGATAAACATCAAAGGGAGATCCAAGAAGTCTTTCAAAAGGTTGAAATTAATATATATATAACATAGAATCCATCAAAAAATTCCCATGTATTCTGAATTCCCCAGGGATATTTCCACTAAAATTAATAGGATTGATGGGAATGAAAGGACCATCTAAGAGATGAGATTACCCTCCATGATTGCGACAATATTTCCTAAAATTTGCCAAAATCTGTAGTCGTTTTCTATCGTTTGTAGAATTTGATCTTTGATGTTTTCTGATCATTTTTTTATCATGGTTTCTCATTGAATTTCTTATCTCATTATTTTTTTCATCGTTGAAAATAGGATAATTGTTTCCCACATGATGGGTGAACCTATTGTAAAAGTGATATACTATTTTTCTAGTCTATGTTTTGGAATATAGACTAGTTGGTGATAAAGGTATAATTTTTCTAGTAAAATTTTATGTTCTTACCATTGAATATGATAAATCACTAAGCTATTCACTCTTAATTTTGGGAAGGCCATGAAAAAATATGTCCAATAATTTCATCAATTTTTATAAAGGTACCCTCCTCATTGATATTTGAGGTTACCAGATGAATATTATTGTTATTGACTCTATGAATAACCCTTTTTTAAATCATTCACTCTCTAACATTTCCCATGAAGCGGGTACTAAGACCATTGATTATTTTTGGTACTATTTATGAATTATTATCCTTAGGAAAGATCATTTATATGTAAAACACCAAGGTACATGTGAGAAAAAAACATGCCTGAAGTTTTAATTACATGTTATAAGAAACAATGATGTCTACTTTTTCGATGATTTATTATAAAAGGATGAAAAATCAAACCCAAGAGAAGATGATGTGATCATGAAGTGAAATCATAATGAATTAGAATAGGAAAATTATATCATAGATGTTATAAAGAAACTAGATTAAAATTAAGGATAAATAGTAGGTATATAATCAATATGTATTATATTAAACCATGAGTTGAATATATTTAGATAATCAATCAATAAATCTTTCATAATAGGTGAAGAAACTTCTGAGAAAAGGAAGAGAAAAGTTCACATGAATGATTTAAATCACCCTAAAACCCATATCATATTATACTTGTTTTATTTAATAGAGAATATATGAAAACAAAAAACTATGTTCATGTGATTTAAGAGAACTAATAGGATATCACAAACATCAATAAATGGTAACAATATTCCAAGGAGGCCACAACCCTTTAGTAATGTGAGGTTTGGTTTACTATAAATCAATGACAATAACAATCTTGGAGAATAATATTTATAGTGTTTTTCTAATGTTTTTTTAATAATAGACACAATGATAATTTTTACATGTTTATCATAATGTTATCATGAAATAGTGAATAATAAAGGGTGAGTTTTAGTGAGAAATTGAAGCAATTTTCTTTGGGAAACAATATGTTGTTACATTAACAAACATGTTTAACACATAATACAAATTTAAAATACAATAGGAATATTTTATGGGATGCTCATAGGAAGAACATGAAATTGATACCTGTATAAAAATGATAGAATGAATAGTTCCATGTGAAATTAAAGGTCGAAAGTTTCAGAAAAATCATGTGTTAATTTAAGAAGAAAAATGCCAATTGAGAAAAAGGAAACTCATTCATGGTCTGTGGAAAAATGCCAAAAAGGTTCCAATGGAATCCTTCTCAAGAACTAGTGGAGAATATCAAAAATCTCTAACACATTAACAAATAAATTATAGTTATGTTAGATTAATCTAAAAAAATAACAAGTTTTTATCCAAGAGAAACCCTTAATTAATTTATTTCTTATAATTTATGAGTTTATTATAGTGTAATTATCCCCATTCACCTCTTTGATATTTAATGAAACGTTTCTTAAATTGGTATGAGTTTTTTTTATATTTTAAAACCAAGTAAGGAAAACACCCAATATCCAAAAAAATATAATTCTATGAAAAAAATGAATATTCATGTTGAATGGGGAGTTCATTATTAAAACCAATATCTTTAAACTCTAGGAATGTTTTGTTTGAAAATCTATTTCAGACTATATATTCTAGTAGGTTCTTTAAAATAAAATTTTCATTCAAAAATGGAACTTTTTTCCACTAAAACAAACTAGAAGACATGAGATACCTAGTTATCACACTATTTCATATTTTAGAGTTCAATGATAATGATATTTAATGAGTAAAGTAGTGAACTGAATAATTAAGTTGATGTAAGGATAATAATCTTATGGATAATAATTTTACGGAATTGGTTGATTCATGTAAAATAAATTTCCATAAAATATTTCAAACTTTGAATTTAATAAATTAATGAATATTGATTTTTTATTTTAATTCTTCCTTTATGATATTTTCCGAATTTTTATGTTTCATTAATGAGAGTATTTAAAGACCCTATACATTCAATTTTATCATGAGCATATTTCTATATTGATCATGGGGTACATCATCTATATGAACATTAATTGGATGTTTCCAATTATATAATTGTAAATAAATACATTTAATCTTAAAAAGGAAATACTATTTATAACCACTTATCCATTAGACCACATTTTACAATACTCCTTCTTTAGTCCTCATAGTCCATGAATTAACTTGTTTTTAATGAACCAGATTTTACCCACTTATACCATTTCTTACCCTACTCTTTCATTATTGCATGATTTTTTTGGTGTTGAAGTGTTGAGTTAAGGAATGTCACGGTGGAAGGGATGTATTATATTATAAGGATAATGTATTTTGGTGTTATTTTAGGTATTGGGAATGGTCCATTATTTATCCATTATACCTTAATTTTTTTCCCATCCTGAATAAAAAATTAAAAAATGAATGGTTAGTGATTTTGGACATTAAAAAATCACTATTATAATATAGATGATTTTATCATATGGGGTTAGGTTTTTAGTATGAGGTTATTTGGAATCATAAATTTTAAAAAAGAATATATAATATATAAAATTATTTTTAAAATGGTAAACTGAAAAAATAGAAAAAATTCATAAGGGTAAAAATCATTCATTATGATTTTATTATTGATAAACATTTCTCCAATCATGGGAAAATGGATTTTAACAATTTTAATGGGATAGTTTTCAATGATCTTTTTTCTTTTTCTTTTACTAATTATGATTAAGAGATATGTATCCTCATTTATGCTTTAATATTTTAAAGATCAATACAAAAAAACATTAAATCATAGAGTAAGTATAACCCTATTTGAAAAGTCTTCATGATTTTGTGTAATTTTTTTCTTTATGAAGCGGAGAAGGTAGATCCTTAAAATACTTTTTGAAAAATAAGGATGCTATCATGATATGAGACTAAATATAGCTAAATTTTTATCTTGAGTGTTGTGAGAAATGAACATAAATAGATGTATATCATGACACGTTTTTTTGATAACAATAAACTATGAAACTTGAATGAATGAATGTATAAGATTTGACCATTTTTTGAATTAGTGAATGTAAAAAATGGAATGATTATTTTTGTGTAAAATTTTAATTAGAGGTAATTTTTCTGGTGAATATTGAATTTTTTTAACATTGAAAATGATTTTATTTAATTTATTTGGAATTCTAATATTTCCCACATGGTGTTCTCTCTATTATAATGTAGACATTCAATTCTAGAGGGATAATATATTTAAAGTGTTAGGGTATTTAAAGAATTAATTATTTTAGGAATAAAATTTAAAATTTTGATTGAGAATTTAATTTTTTAATTGATATTTGAATATAATTAAATGATATATTAAATTGTCTTAAATATTATTTTATTAATTGGTTTGGATAAAAATAAATAAAAATAAAAATATTTTATGTTGTATGTTGTATTTTTTATTTTAATCAAAAAAGCAGTGCAATATTAATATCTAACTAAAAATTTTATAGGTAAAAAAATAGATCATCCCAATAGACCTCAACCTAATGGGTCTCCAAGCCTCTAAGCCATTACAATAAGGGCGGTATGGCTATGAAAATCCCTAAGGGTAAGGAAGATGACTAGTAAGAGATCATTAAAAAACATATGCAAAAGCATGAATAACATGTGGGTCATGACCAGCGAGTGGTCCCTACTCTCATCACAAGCCAATTTATGTGTTTGGAAGGGGTATCCCAGATCCCATCCCCAAATTATGATTTTGATCCTTACCATCCATCTTATATACAATTGTTCAACCATGCTCATTTCTGATGTTGGGATAATGATACATGGGTACCAAACATTGTTAAACAAAATTGCACCACTTCGTGCCTCAGTTATACACCAAATTCTGAGACCCAACCTATATTAATTTATCCTCACAAAATCTCCATGTGTCCCCCTATACATGTCATAAATTTTCATGGAATTCACTAGCAATGCTAGGGCTCATGTGAGTGCACACTTCAGAGACTTTTGATCACCAAGGATCACTTTCTAGACTTTATGGGACTTTGATGCCGACAACTTTGAAGGAGAAAAAAGAATTTCAGGATGAATAAGAGATCTATATGGGCACTATAAATTCCATATGGTTTTAGGATAAACCATATTCAATTGGATAAATCATTATTATATAGATCAACATAGGGTGATCAATTTCAACAAGGATGGCAGAATTCTATGAAATTATTCCATTTTATATAGTGGAATGTTTTTGAGTGAGAATTACGGATGTGTTGTTGATGAACTGGATATGATATAACCCATTTTTTATCGAAAGATTTTGAGTTATGGTGTTCCATATACACCATAGGGTTTTGAAGAAAAAATGGATATTTGATTGATGGAGGGGGTTTCACCATAGGCCTTTATTACACCATGGATGGGAATGATATATGTAGTGGAATGTTTCGATAAAGAAAGGTTTTTATACTGTTTATTTTATATAGACTTGTTAATGATATCAAAACAGGAGTGGTGAGTTTTTGAAGGAAGATCATTCTTCTGAAATCTATTGTTTATTAACATTGTTGTTTTGTGTAGGAGTTCTATTTTTTCATGGAAACATCATAAAAATAAAAAGGTGTTGCACCATGGTGCTTTCACAGTTACATACTGGTGTTAGTAAAGTATGTATCTCATTTTTAGAAATAAAAAAATTTCTACGTCATAGATACTATGTTTCAAAATATTCATACATACCATTGACATTTGTAAATAAACAATTCCTTAGTAACCATTCGCAAAATGAAATTCATTAATGTAGTACAAATTGAAAAACCATATATCTATAATTTATTTATAGATACACAAAAATTCATGGGAAATATTCATACAAGATTGAATCTCATACCAAATTCAAGTGTATGGAGATCAAATAAAACCTTAAAATAAAAAAATATCCCTGGAATTTTTTAATTTAAAACATGAATATTAGGATAAAACTAATATGAAAAGAAATATCTTGAACCAATAATCAGATTTTGAAGAAGAAACAGGGAAGTCTGATTGGTCTCATATGGCTCATAAATGGAATATTTTGATTCTATAATACATTTTTAGAGAAAAAACATACAAATGATACTAAATACATTATAAAAGGATAACCATTATAGAGGTCTGATTTCCTATTTCTTTTCTTATATCATTTTTAGATCAAAATTTATTTTCCCATCAAACTCCCAATATTTCTTCATTAAGGGAGGGGTATATACTTTACGTGATTTTGGGATGGGTAGGTGACCCAACATAAATATTTCTTTCAAGGAATTTTTTATTGAATTTATAAATCTATATTCATTGTTAACTGGATTTCCATATTTTATCTCAAAATTAAATATGAATATTATTATGTTTGTGATTGATTATGAATTACAATTATTTACATGATTATATGGATCTTTCCCCACTAAAAATTATTTTTAAATTGAATTTATTGATTCTAGTAAGGTTTAAAGGAGTTTGTTTAATTATTACTAGTCATGTGAAGAAAAAATAGTGATCTCATTATGTTTCTTGTGAATTGAAATACATAATTAAGAATTTCATAATTAATTCTAAGGAGAATCATTAAGGATCTCTATGATTATAAGGAAAATTTTCTATGAAATGAAATTATGATAATTATATTATCATTATCCACAAAATAATGGATTAAAATGTTGATGTGATTTTTAATCCATTAATTAAGTCAATTAACACTGTTCGAAATATTTTTTTTAAAAAAGGAATTGATTATATTTCCATAGGTATTTAAACACAAAAACCTAATCACATATCTCTCATATTTAATTTCCAACAATGTTGTTTCATTTTAATAATGTCAATGTAATCATGTTTTGTTATTTCTTTTTTTCACCTATTGATTATAGCAATAATCACTTGAGACAACATTCAATACTACAATAACCACAATATTTAAAGGGGGAATTAAATATTTTTACCTCACCCCATGACATGTTTATGAAATCTGTCATAGTGTAAATAATACTATAGTTGATTAGGATATCTAATTTGTTGGTATTTTTGAATAAAAAGATGACTTCGAGTGATTTTATTAGGTTTCCTAAAAAATATCATCATTTCATTATTCAAGGCCCAATTCTATGAATATCATAGTGGATATAGTATTTTACTGCACGAGGTTCAAATAAAATTGTCTTTGTAATTATCCTACAAGACATTTTTCCTTTCCAAATAAATTTAAGGGACATAATATATTTGGAAAACCCACCACATAAAGAAAATCATATTTTAATTTTCTCAAAAAATAAACATAATTTCATTATAGCTTCAGTAACCCTTGAAATAAAAAGTTTTTCCTAAAATAATCCTAAAAATAATCATCATAAGTCACCCAGAAAAAAAAGAATGCATGGTAAAATAATATAATATCCCTAATTAATAAAAAAATCCATAAAAAATGATGTCATAGATGAAATTAGTGTTCATAAAATCACATCAATTATGCATTGAAAATTAAAAATAAATCTACCCTTTTATTTTGTTAACCTATAAAATAAAATACATAGATATATGGAAATAAAATTATCTTTTCAAAAACATTGAACCATTTATAGAAAGCATTAATATGAATAAAAAAATAGGTTGGAAAATTTATTCATGATTTATACATTAAAATTATAACATTCATTTCACATATTCTTAATGTCTATAGAAAAGTTGACATAACCCATTTGAAAATAATACATTAAATAATTTTTAAGGAAAATAAATGGAAATTTAAAACCCTTCAATGAAAAATTTTAGGTCTGACAAAAAATTCAATAATTTTTTTAAGTTCATGGATATGATGATAACTGTTTTCCAAAAAAAGATATAGTAATGTTTTTTTAATAAGAAACTATTTAGTGATTATGAGTACCATAAGGAGGAAAATGGTGTTCATAGATGATAAACTATGGAATTACAAGAGGAGAATAGAATTGATGGATTAAAATAGGTAAACTAAATATAATTTATTTTAGTAGAAATTGAAACATAAAAAATCATAATAAAATGTTAGAATTTAAAATAGTACCTTACACCTTTGGTAACCATGTAATGAAAACCTAATGAAAGAGGGTACCTCAGATGGATTTTTAAATACCATCAATATTCAATAAAATTATAAAATACCCTAATGATATTTTTATAGACCTCTTTTTATAAAATAAGTGATGAATATATCATACATCTATGATAAATAAAGGTTATTAGAAAAACCCCATCCTAAAGTCCTGACTTGTATCATATGTCTTTAAACCACAAGTATAATAAATTTATATTAACTCAAAATTTAAATAAAAAAATATTAATAACCATATTTCTATATATTTTTCTCTAAAAAATTAAAATTACCCACAAACTTCAGCTTATTAATTAAAATCAACATTCATGTGTTAGTGATTCCATTTTGCACAAATGTTTCAGTTCATTTATTTTTGTACTTTAACATATTCTTCATGAACCCTCTATTATATTGAATATGAGACCTATGGAGTATAGGTTTAAGATCCCACCGGTGTATATAAAATGGAATATGAAGTGTTTATAGAAAAGTTTGTTTAATTTTGACAGAAAATAATCTTTTAGTGATATTTGAATGTTTATATTAATTCCCTTTTATTTGAAAACAAGAATTCTATTTTCACTTATATAAATTCTTTAAGGGACATAAAAATATTTTTCAAATTTGGAAGTATATCAAAAATAGAAAATAAGATCAAATTTAAATAACTTCCAATACCATTTTTCCCGTCTTAATAATTTTTTGATTTTTAAATTAATTTATAAAATATTAATTTTTATTAACTATAACTAAATTCATTATTCATACTATTTATCTAATTTGATGTTAAAATCATAATGATAAAAAAGGAGTTTCAGTTTAAATATTTAAATCATTAATTACATTCATTTTTATTTATTAATTTTATTAAACACTATAAACATTCGAAAACACATTAGTATTAATTTATTAAAACTATATTCTTTTATTCACTCCCACTTATGCAAGCTGTGCATTAGTGATACATAAGTGTTCATGGAAACTATTATATTTAAAAAAATTATAAATTTATTTTTTTATAAATATAACATATTCTTCATCTATTTTATCATTTATATTTGTTCATATACTATTTCAATATATATCTTATCATGAAAATATAAATAGTGAGATAGAGTGAAATTTGGTAAATATTCTTAACTTAAAACCAAATTTAAGTTATAATCAAAGAAATGAGGCTATTAATTTACTAAAAATTTAAAAGATATTGCAATTTTGATTGAAATAAAATCATCAAATTAATTAAATTCATTTGTTTGGAATATTTTAAGACCTTACCCCATAGTAGTACCATATATATTTTTTAATTATGATTAAAAATAAAACAAAACATGAAAAATAATTATAATATGATGATTCAAAATATGGAATCTTTTTTTTGATAATTCAATATGAATAAGTGGAAAAACATAATTTTAATATAATTTATCAAATCACAATGATAAAATATATATAAAAAAATATATTTTTTAACATATATATGAATTTACTCTAAAATTATGAGTATTATAGATTCTCATGTTGTAAAATATATTATAATATAATAGCTAAATGTTATATGGAATTCTTATCATTCACATTCTTAATTAAATCTTCAAACCGGAATATTAAATTCAATTCAACAAAGTAGTTTTTTATTAAAATATAATATATCTTATGTTCCAAAAAGTCTATCATGAGATTCAAAATTCAAAATAATTTTTTAAAATTATTTATTTTACTCAATAAACATATCATTATTATATAATTATTTTTACTTATTTAATAAATAATACATAAAAATAATGTACAAAATTTTTCTATATTTTTAAAAATTGTTTTTCCCACTAATCACCAAAAAATAAACATTTTCAAAAAAATACCAAAAATTTACCCTATGAAAAATCAAATTTGATAAATCCAAAAATTAATTTTATTTTATTGAACACTATTTCTCTATAGAGAATAAGATAATTATAATATTTTCACACAAAATGCTTATAACCAAATTTTTTAACTATATTTTCAAAGTATAAAATGAATTTGATTTAATTCATTACCTAGAAACAACCATTAGTTGATTTTAATTTATTTTAATGTATATTTGTTCAATATATTTCATGAAAATAATTAATCAATAATGATTAATTTAGTTTATTGTGATAAAAAAACATTAATATAAGAACTTTCTTCAAAAAATCTATTATTATTTAGTATAAAATGATTCAATATTTATTTTTAAAAATTTTATAATAAATGAATTAATCATTGTTTATTTATTTAGATGAATAAAAATTAATTTTACAATAAATTAAATATTATACATGAGTGTAATTTACCCTTTATATAAAGTATATAAAATTTTATAAAAACCCATTTTTATAGAAAATTCATCATTTTAAACATTGGATTCTCTTTACCATATATGATTTAATTCTTATTATTCAAAATTATGTACATTTTTTCATTTAATTAATAGATATAGAGATATTAGAAATAAAATTTAACATATAATTCATAATTCAGTTACTCTTATTTCAACATTCCAATATAACCATCTAGTTAAAATTTTCATTTTAAATAATAATGTGGATATTGTTTATGTTCAGTGTTTCATGTGGTAAATGTTATTGACCATTGTATTAATATAAATGTATAAAAAATAAAATATTTAGTGTCTTCCAACGAGCCTATACCCTAGTGGTATAGGGTCCCACATGGAATCCAAATGACCCAGGATCAAATCTGTGGAGGGACTAATTTTCGGGCACTATATTAGAACTGTTCCAGGGGGCACTATAACAGTCATTAGCAATGGTGGAACTGATACTGTTGTGACACTGTAGCAGTGGAGGCACTACAGCAAGAACTATAACGATGGTGGTACTGTATCATCCCAGGTAATGTAGTAGTACTATTCACTGAGGGTCCCTTTAGGCCAAAAAATGGGCTTTTAATCCTAGTATTCAGGCCACTTGGCCTTAGACGTTAGGGCTATGTAATGGGTCTCCATCTTCCAAGTCTAAAGAGGTCATTTATTTAAATAATAAAATGAGGCTTCGGCCCCAACATTCAAAAAAATTAAAATAAAAAATTTAGGTGTCATATTGACTGTGGTGAAGGTATTGTTTGTTTGAACAGAGTTTAACACCCATTTTAATGGTCTACAATGAGTCTATTTATTTCTATAATGAAAAGCGTGATCATATTTATGGAGAATTTAGCCCTATTAGAATGAAAGTTTGGATTAATCCTAATTAGATTCCCATGTAAGCAAGGATAATTCAGCTTTCCAGGGTGAAATTTATAATTATGTAGTAAATATGAGAATCCTGAGCTAGGGGTGGTTTTACCCATTAGTTGATAATAAAAATAATCATTATCAAAGGAATTAATGACATTTATCCTCCAAGGGAACCTATCAGTTAGGGAAAGAAACATGGGGTTGGTATCATATAGGTGGATTAGTCCCTCTTAAAAATAAATACATGATAGAAGTGGGTAACTCTAGAATTAGGAACACAGTCACATAATTTTGAAGATCATGGAGGAGGCCTAGGTAGGAATTAAACCATTATATAACACATTTTTGAAGTGGTTCTTGGTTTTGGAAATATGGTAAGATGGGTACTTGAAAATGATGTAATGGGTGAATTTTATTCTATATATGAGATAAAGGTAAGGGATATCTTAGCCATGGAACTTGTGTGACATCGAATCTAGGTATTATATGTCTTATTTGGTTCAAACCTAGGTAGTAAGACATCAAAAATCATCTCCCATGTATCCTATTGATTAATTGGTCGGTTCTACAAAATGAGGCTGTAAAAAATTGATGATCATGTAGCTATGATCTCATGTATTCTATGACTATATAGGTTTCCTTAGTGATGTTTCATACACATATATTTTCACTAAATTGGTTTTCAATGAGGTAGGTGGCTAGGGTGAATTGGTGCTCATTTATAAAGTACTAATGTGGTGCAATGCTTTGATTTAAAGTTCCTAGGTAGTTGGAATGACAGTTGATAGGGGACTCAATGTGATAAGCACCCATGGAATGAGTATATTAAACATGGATTGGAATATTTAATTTCCATCTATCATCCTTTGGTTTGGATACAAAATCAATCCAAAGGATAATTTTTTGGGATCACATAATTCAGGGCTCAGGAAGCATCATGTGTTATCTTAATCTATCAATCTCATCGGCAATGGGAGTAATGTCATCAATTTATAGGAATCATCCAAAATTGGTTCCCAAATATATGGTAACTAAATTTATTCCCCATGTGTTTCATTGAGTTCTTGAGGTTGGGTCTGTATATTAGGGTGCATATGGAAGCCTACATTTGTTATTTATACAAAATTATTTACTTAGTAAAAAACAAAAAAAATATAGAAGATTATTAGTGTATAGTTTCTTGCATCATAGGGATAAAATACTAGTAAAACATGAACATTAAACTAATCCACTTGATAGGATTCTTGATATGGTTATGTTAAGCTATTTTTTCTTCTCATATATTGGGGACATACATCAAAATAAAGGGTGATCATAAATCCCCACAAGTGATTAACCAATGGAAAAATATATCTTCTCATTATGTGGGATAATAATATGGAATTATAATAAGAATATAAACATATCATAATAGAAATACAATTATTCATAACATGGAAATTTGGCTACAACATCAAAATGAGTCATTCATAAGAATTTCAGCGTTGATTATCACCAATGTTTCATAAAACATAATTTACATTTTTATTATTCATGATATCATAAAACATGGCATCTCTAAAAATTAATTATTTACCCAAATTATTAGTGTGCTATCCATGAACAGTCCCCATATGTAATTATTCATTTGAGGATCATTGATCATAAAAAATCATTTCATTAGTAACTCATAAATCATAAAGAATGTGGTTCATATAAAACATGTAGTACATAATGGCTTGTTGACAAGGGAATTTAATTTTTCCTAACCCATAAATGTGGATGTTGGTTTAATACATTTAAATCTCTGACCAAGAATTTTTTAACATCTATCTAAATACACACAAATAAGGAGGAGGTTTGGATATTCACAATATAATAAACTTTCCTATAAAAGTGAAAAATTCAATAAATGATTTTTCCATCATGATGGTTATACTATTTTTATTATGGAATATGCATAATGAGAGGGAATGGAGTACTAACACTGATAAGACATTATTATGTAAGTAATAGGATAATAAAAATTACATGAATTGAATGTAATACACAATTTTTAGGACATACCCAAAAGAGGTAGTTGAATGGAAAATAGGAAGAAGAGAGTTCCCTTTATTTGGTAAGTAACATCATAAATCAAGGACAAGGAAACCACAGGACCATGGAGACACCTTGGTGGGACAATAGAGAAAGGAAATGATAATAAATTAGTGTATTAGGGATTTTGGGTGGATAAAAATGTTGCTATTTTTTTTGGTATTTTTAGTATAGGAAGAGTAATTGCTTAACATTATATGAATATAGGTTATGAAAACTGTTCTTTTTCATAGGATATATTGTATGAAAACACATATGTTTTCATAGGTTATGTTTATGATTAAACGATTATGAATCCTGTATCATTCAACAGGTTATTATATATTTACATGTTTATGATACCCATTTCATTTCATTTTTAATGGTAAAAAAATTTATGATCCTGTGGAATATGTATGTATGATTTCATTATGTGATGGGTGGGACTTATCTCTCCCTCCAATTCATTAGGTAATGATTTATATCTCATGTGATAGAAAAAGATGGAATGAGGGTTTACTCGGTTCAGAATTATAGGGTTAGAACAAGGTCTTACTCAGTTCAATAATATAGGACTGAAATGATGGTTTACTCAATTTAGTTCTATAGGTATGGGATGAGGGTTTACTCGGGTCAATAATATTGGGTTGGAATGAGGGTTTACTTGGTTTAGTAATATAGGGCTGGAATGAGGGTTTAATCAGTTCATAAATACAAGGCTTGAATGGGGGTTCTCCTGATTTAGTAAATGACTTTCTCCACTAATATGGTCTTTGTAGTGATGTCTTGTCATGTTTAGAAACCAGTATATGCCTATGTGACTCCACAATTCCATGTATTATTACTATGCCATGCGTTCATATATTATTCTCTTTATTACATTAGGATTCATGTCTTATGAACTACCAATCATTGTTACATGATCTTTTATATGTAGGTTATGATGTTAAATTTTCATGATCACATTCACATATTCTTATGATCATGTTGATGCTTACATGTTTCCCTTTTTACCCATACTGACCATTTTTGATCACCCCTTTTTATGTTTCCTTCCCTAGGTTATGAAGTTATATATTATATTTGATATGTTTAAGAAGTGTTTTAGTCAATAAGAACCTTTTTGAGATTATTTATCTCACATATGTACTATTTTTTATGTTTCTATATTTCCAAAGGAATTATACCATCCAATATCTCTGGATGTCTCTTTGTATAATGTATATGTATTCTGAAAAAGTTATGTAATTTCAATGCCTATAAAATGAAGGTTACTACAGTTGGTATCAAAGAGAAGGTATAGATAAAATTTAGAAACAAGTATGATAATACCTTAGTGAGATCCCTAGGAATATTTCTAATTATATTCCCTAGAATGTATATAAGGATAAGTATAAGGATGAATTAATGTTTGGGAAATGTAACGGAATTTTGGTATTGAATAGAGTGATTGGTTTCCACGAAATACATCCATGTATGAATACTACAAGTGGTTGTGGCTCTGGAACAGATATACCTTGGTAAAACAACTCAGAAAAGATGTTCTGGGCTTGACTCGGGGTAATTTAGTAAACCACATTGGGCCTTGATGCACACTGGGATTGAAACACCTGAGGGATATGCTTTCGGAATTCACAAACTCTACACAAACCATTATAAAGGATTTAGATATATTTTATTTATGAATAACCTAGGATAAACCTAAGGTGTCATATATTGTAGAAGATGTCATGATTTAGACATCATATATGTAATTATTTTAATAACTATGTGGTTTTATTCTATGATAAGTAATAATCACACTATGCTTTCAGTTTTAGCCAATGGTGGGAATCAGAAAGAACTGGGTTAATGTTGAATCTAATGGACAATTTTCTGATGAGAAGTCAAGTGGAATTTTTACTAGAGTGAAGGATGTCATGATCATGTTTAATCAGTTTTCATGGAACATGACTAACATTTTTTTCCTTAAGTAGATCTTGGACTCACCATGGAAGAGAAAGGAGTTCAATGAGTATTCGGGTAATAGAGACCATGGAGAAAATAATATTTTATTTCCTTGGTCTTAGGAATGTGGAAATAATCACCTAAGTGAATGTCTTAGAGGAACAAGAAGGTGTTTTGAATTTGGAAAATATGTACACAAAGCAAGTGACTATAAGAGAAAAATAAAGAGGTCAGCTAGAAAAATTGATGGGATATTATGCCTTCCTAAGTCATAACAAAATGTTAAGTCCTTTAAGTGTGGAATAAATGGACTTTATTCAACTGAATGTCCCAAGAGGAAGGTACTTTAAGAAAATCAAGGAGGCGGTGCAAGTAATTTTTACATTATGGATGATGATGATACTACAGATGAAATGTGAAAGGAAAGAGTCATTATTGGAAATGGATTAAGGATGATATAATAAAAGTATTTATTTATTTGGATTAAAAAGTTATATATAATGAAATATAAATTGATTATTATACTTTTGTTTTTAACTCAGTATTTTCATGTTTATATTGAATGTTACCTATGGACTGGTGAAGTGATTTCATAACAAGATGATATTTTGACTAATGGAAGGTAAATCTTATCATGTTATTTATGGTAAGATAATTTTCTATATATAATGATACATAGGGTATGAATAATTAAATTAGACGACAATTATTACCTCAAAACTAAGTAAGGACTTGTTTATTGATGGTTTATGCTACCACTAATGATATTTACTACATTTTTGTATTTAAGGATTTAATACAACATACATTGGAATGAGGAATCATGCATGTTTTATAAAATTATTTATGTTATTTCTAGTTGTTACCATGTTTCATGGGAATATACAATATAGTTATTCATCTGTTCGAAATATTACAACCAAGAGATACATTGGGATACAGGGGAATTAATATTAATCTAATTTCATGACTCTTTTTCTAATGTCTTTTTATTTTCACCTCTAAGAAGGGTTATAATGTTAACCATTCCTAAAAACTATAAGTTAACCTCCAAGGGAAGTATTTTTTCACTCTATTTGTGTTGAAAACCTTGGTTAAAAGGATAATAAATGATTAACCTTATTTCACTCATTTTTTTCTTATACATTATATAAGTTCGGTTTTAAAAAAGGACATGGTGTATATTGGGTGACATCCTATAAATTCATGTAAGGTCGCGGGTCATTAACCCATGATTGAAAAATGATGATGGTTTCACGCCTACCACTAGCCTACATGATGTCCAAATTAATGTTTACTTGTTTGTAATGAATAAATACTTATGATGACCTATTAGTGTAAATATTTATAGATTAATGCATGTTGTTTTTTTAGAGACAAGTAGTTAGAAGTTTTATTCTTTTATGGTTTATATGAAATTTAAAATGCATATTTTAGTGCTTCAATCATCAAATTTATTTTTTGGAACTTAATTTGATTAGGTAATGGATGTATTAGATATTTTCAAAGCACAACCCAAAAATCTAATTTTTTATATAAATTTATCACACATTACTCAACATTTTGAAAGTGATCAAAAAAATTATTATCCTAATACCCTATGTTTTGGAATCTTAAATAATTAATGATTTATGACTTTGAGGCCCTCAAAATGCATTTGGTAATTCATTTTCATGTGATTTATGACCTCAATAACTCCCTTATATATTTATGTTTTTCCTCCTTGTCTATATTTCACTCCCTACCTATATTCTTATATATGGAAACCCAATTATATTTTACTTTGGGTAAGAATTGTGGATCCAAATTTCATTTTTAAGGAATTTTTTAGAATCTATTTTCACAATTTGGTTTTATATAAATTAAAATTTCAAGTGTGAAACCATTGTTAACAATGATTAATTTTGAGGGAGAAATTTATTTTAAAGGGGGTTGAATGTTACACCTCAAGACATTGAGAATTATTTTTTGGAATTATTTTAACTTTTCAATATTTTTCATTTCACATGACACTGTAAATAGTTATATATATATATATATTAAAAAAATTCAATCAATCCATTCACATGCAATATTAACTTGGCGTGCGCTATAACCAACCCTGACTTGGCATACGATGCACGAAACATATAGTTTCTACAAAACATCTCTTTTTATTATTTTAATAATTTAATTAACTTAATTATAACCTAGCTATTAAACATAGCAATAACTAATTTTTAAATATTGATGTTTTATATAAATAAAAAATATTGATAATGAAAGATAATATTTTTGGTAATGTCCTATTATGTTAAAAATTATGTTTTCCTGAATAAATCAATTTTAATAATAAAAGAAATTTATTACACATCTAAAAATTTAATTGGATAAAATAAAATTTATTTTTGAATTCATAATTTTTAAATTTTCATAGGGTTATGTTTTTGTATTTTTCTGTGAAACTTCATTTTTCTGATGAATAGTGAAAAATACTCCCTTTTAGTGAAAAACTACCTTTTTGTCAAGTTAATTATTAATGATAAATGATATTATAAATAATTTTTAAGGTCACATTAGATGAATATTATATATATTAATACAATGTAATACATTATAATAAATTTCACAATGAAACTGAATATATAATTTTATCAAACTTTTGGCCTTTTCCTACTTTAAAGCCATGTTATTTCGTCTCGTCTACAAGATTAAAACTATTAATAATTATGTCACTTCTATGAATGGAATTTCAAAAAACTAACATGCCCCATTTTATTTAGTTTAATTTTAAATTATAATAAGACCATATTAAATTTTGACCACAATGATTAGTAAAATTCTATAAAATTAATCATAGTGATTAGGGCCAAATTAACCTTAATTAGAGACTAAACCACAAAAATAAAGTCCCAAATGACCTAGAAAATTATCCAACACCAATTTTCAATCCATATTTCTTCCATAATTCTTCCATTATTATGTTGTTTTTGGTTTTTTATGACTTTTTTATGTAATAATACGTACGCACCTAATTTTTTCCAAAAAGTTCCATATGAGTCCATTTCCTTCCTGATAAAAGGCTTTCAACTCTACCCATTCCTCCCAAGACAAAAACTTTTTAAGTTCATCCAATAACTCCAAAATTAGTCTCCCAATAGTCCCCCATTATACCTATAAGCCTCTTTTTTTCCATAGTCACTCTCAAGGAATCCTTCTAGCACAAATCAAAAGGAGTTTCCTAATTAAGAGATAACGTCTTCACTCAAGCTCCTTTCCTTTATTTTCCTTCTCCACCCCTCCACTATCCTTATTACCTTATTATGTGACACAAAACTTATCTTTTACATAATATGATGTTTTATACAGATTTTATTACCTAAACTTACACACACCTCCATCTAATTGATGTTGAGATACTATTTATTTGTATGGGGAACTACTACCTCACGAAACCACAATGGTTCATTTCTCTTTTACCTCCAATCATGTAGTTTATTATGATGAAAAATCAATTTATATATGTATTATATTATTTTTATTATTTATTTAATCTTATAAATTCCTTTTACAACACACATCTTTTTTACCTTCCATTTGGTGTTGATACGATACCCTCATTTGAGGAAATGTGGACTATCGCCCCCTCAAAGTGATGTGATTTGTTCACACACCACAAAGAATGTATTAAGAATGGGTTTAATGAACCTATATTATATATATGAAATATTAATTCTAATTTAATAATTATATATATATATATAAATAAAAATTTATACAGTTTTCATAAACATACAATCATTCAATATGACAATAAAAACAGAAAACAACATTCAAGCATACTTACAACTTACCGTATCCATGAACGGTGTATTCCATTACCTAATTAATTATTATATAGACTATTATAATATAATTATTCAATATATAACTAATATTTATATAATTTTATGAATTCTGGAGTCATGATATAATTATAAGGATCAATGATATAACAATTTATGACACATGTGAATAATAAATAGAGTATTTCACGGAGTGAAACCATAAAGTAAGATCAATAACAAGAATTTAATTTAATTTAATAATGATACAATATATGTTAATGTATGTAAGAATATTCTTATGTTAAATTTATATAATAAAATTATCTTCATTATATATGAATCTTGTATGAGTATAGAGAGAGTCTAGACACTAGGTATGGTGATTTCTTCTCACTTTTAATTTATGGGAGATACAAGCTATGTTCTCTACTTGTTCGTTTTTGTGTTGTATGTTATCACAGTGATTTTATTCTAGGTATCATGTACTTAAATTTATGGGTATTCACATTCCCATTTTATGATATTCCATTTATGGGGATTAAGTTTCAAAAGATACCTAATTGATAAAAAACATTTGTCTCAATTTTCCTTCTTTGAGAATCATGTTGTGTTGTCCACCTAAACTCCTTTTCAAGGTTCTTATAATTCCATTTTACATATATTATAATGAATATCCATATTTTAATGATATTATATTCTTCATTTAATTATCTTTCCTTACGTGGAGATCTTGATACGATGATACCATGTTATAAGAGTTTATTGAGACAATCTTATTGATTTTTGAGATTTTTTATGTTTAGGATTCATTTGATGAAAAATTATAATCCATATCCCTATAATATTCATGAGTTTACTTATCCTTATTTATTTGATGATATACTCATATATTGGTACCATTTACTACTCTCTGGTAAAAAAGTTAGTTAAGGATGTTTTTTAGGAAAACTTGACTTCACTCTTTCTAAGTCAGAAATCTATTTTTTCTAAAAAGGGATTATAAGAAAATTATAACTTTCAACTATAATATATAAAATAATGTTTTACCCATTTTTATTCTAACAATATATTCAAGGTAATATTATTTTTTCTTTTTTAACTAGGCACTTTTGTATCCTTTTTCCATACAAAAAATGTTATTTTGACCTCATATGACTGGTACAGATTACCCCCATCATTTATTTGAACCTCCCATCATGTTGTTAACAAGGATAGTCATTAAGAAAATGTTTTTAAAATAAAATATTCAAGAAAAATTGTTTTAAAATGGTTTGAAATTATTTTATAAGTTTTCATGGAAAACTATTTTAAAAATGTTTTCAAGTCATATTGACATGTTTTCAAAGTGCATTCCATAAAAATTATGTTCAAAAAAAATTCAAGAATTATTTATAAGATTTCAAATTATTTTCAAAGAAATGGTTTTCAAAACATTTTCAATGTTTCAGTAAAATGTTTTAGACTTTCTAAAAGATAAATGGTTTTAAAATATATTTAAGCTTTTTAAAAAAAATTGATGGAAAAAGGTTTTCAGATTGATTTCATGTATTATTTCTAAGTATTGAGGGTAATTTGTAATAAAATGATTTTTAATTCGTTGTTTGTAGTAAAAGGAATTTTTTGTAATAAAATGATTTTTAATTGGTTTTTTGTAGTAAAAGGGAATTTTCAAACAAGAAAGGATATTATCATGAAGAAAAATATTTACAGTATATTTCAAAATTATTTTCAATCTATGAAGAAATCTATTCATGTTACTCACAACTTTCTAGGAAATGATCTGCATGTTTCATTCTTATCCTTTCTACAAATGAGTTATGATTAATTCCATGGTATATATGAAACCCATTTATCCATCATTAGTAATATTTTTATGAAACACATTACATTTCATGGGTTAAATTCTTTTGAAACATGATTCTTTTGGGGGTTATTTTTATTATGAAATGATTATAAAACCTTTATATTTCAACAAGTAATGATATGTTTACATGTTTATGATACCCATTTCATTTCATGGGTAATGATATGATTATTTATGATCTTTTGGAACATATACATATGATTTAATTATATGAAGGTTGGGACCTATATCTACCTCCAATGCATTTGGTAAAGATTTTTATCTCATGAGATAGAAAAGCCGGAACAAAGATTTAATTGACTCTGTAATAGAGGGTTGGAATAAGGGATTACACAGTTCAGTAGTACATGGTTGGAATGAGGGTTTACATGGTTCAATAATAGAGTGCTAGAATGAGGGTTTACTATGTTTATTAATATAGGGATGGAAAGAGGGTCTACTAGGTTTAGTAATATAGGAATATAACTATGTTTTACTGGGTTGAGTAGCACAAGTATGGAAATAGGGTTAAATCGGTTCAGTAATACAGGGTGGGAATGAGGGTTCACCCAGTTTAGTAAAGGACTTTGTCTACTGAGATGGTCTGGGAAATGATGCCTTGGCTACTATGGAAATTAGTATATGACTATGTTTTTCCACAATTCCATGTATAATTCCTATGTTATTATTTCATGGAATATTCTCTTTATTACATTATGATTAAAGTCTTTTGAACAACCAATATTTATGCCATGATCTTCGATATACAGGGTATGATATTATATTTTCATGATCACATTCTCATATCTTTATGATCATGTTTATGCTCACATGACTCCGTAAATTACCCTTACTGAGTATTTGATCTCTCTTCCTTTTAGGTTTCCTTCCTCGGGTTTTAATGGTATGTATTAAATTTGATATGTCTAAGAAGGGTGCTAGTCAAGAAGATCCTAGTGGGGGATAATGTAGCTCACATATGTACCAGTGTTTATGTTGCTAGGTAACCTAAGGCACTATACCAAATATGTTCTTTGGGTGTCTTTTTATATAATTTTTTATTATTCTGAAAAAGATATGTAATGTTAATTCTTGTGAATTTTGGGTTAATCTACTTCACATGTAAAAGGGTTTTATCCACAAGAATCTAGGATGAATCATCTTAATGTAGTGTAAGAGTCTCCAGAGGAGGAATATGTGGGTCAAGCGACTCTGAGAGGTACAATTACTATATTATTTCCATTAGTGAATGCTCTTTTTTATACTGATGCATCACATTCATTATTTCATCTTTTACTTTTCATATTCATAATCTTATTATGGGTATTTTATCTTATAGAATGTATATTTCTACACCCCCTATTATGCAGAGAGTGAAGGTTCTCCATAGTCCTGCTTATGTCTTCTCTATGTCATATGTTGAGCTAACTTGGTTTTTTATTTCTTGACATGAAATATGTTGATGTATTATTCAAAATGGATTGTCCCATCCCAGATAGATTGTTATCTTCAATGGGTCTATTTCACTAATCTGAGTGGCATGTCTCTTTACATTCAAAGATATTGGGACCCAAGGTCGAGTCGACCCAAACATTCTTATACAACTTTGGGGAATGTAAAATCAATATTTTCTTTTGATTTAGAGTTAGAATCTTTGAATGGTGTTCTCCCTCCACTTTTTTTAAGTTACCTAATGTGTTTCATTCTGATTTCTCTATTCTACCAAAGGTGAGGGAGGTTGATTTTTATATTGACTTAGTTTCTAGTACTCAACATGTTTCCATTATCTCTTACTTCATGGATCCATCTGAACAAAAAGAGATGAATTCCTAGTTGGATGATCTTCTTGTGTAATTCTTTATACTCCTGAGTGTGTCACCTTGACCAGCACTGGTTCTGTTTTCCAAGAAGGTTGATGATTATATTTGATTTCTTTCTTCTTATCAAAATATTAATCAAGTTACATTGATGAAAAATTATATATTGTCACTAAATGATGATCTGTTTCATTAGTTGAAAGGTCAAGTAGTTCTCGATGATCTACCTTTGATCTTGTTACCATTAGTGAAGAATAAAATATTCTTACATTCAGAAAACCACATTTCATCAAATTTAAGACCATTAAGAGTACATTGTTTTTTCTTTTTTACTAAAAAAATATCCTTCATTTTTAAAGGAATTGATGAATAGGATCTTCCATGAGTATCTAGATACCTTTTCTGTGGTCTTTGTGTATTACATCCCCGTTTTCTCTATGTCCGAGGAGAATCATGTGCATCATCTGAGAATAAATATTAGTCTAATGAGAAATCACCAACTTTATTCCAATCTCTCGAAATGTTTTTTCAGGAATTGGTAAATGGAATTCATGGGACACATTATGTTGAAACATGGAATATCAGTTGATCCTGATATGATTATGTTAATTATGACTTGGTAGAAACAAGGTAATGTATTCAAGATTTAGATATTCTTGAGAATATATGGATATTACCGCATGTTCTTGTAGTAATTCTAAAAGATGGTTACTTCAATGAGTACATTAACATAGAAGGGTTTGATTTTTTCTACTGATGAGAAATATTTGAATAATTTTTTTGTGCTAAAAAATCTTTGGACTATTATGTTGAGGTCGAATCTTCCAGAGGTCGGGCATGGCTATGTGGTCTTCTCTGATGCATCTAGATCAAGTTACATATTTTTTCTTATACTTGGTAATCATGTAGCTAATTACGGATCTCATCATCTTAGGCCACATGAGAATAACTACCATACCCATGATAAGAAACATGCAGTTGTGATTTACACTCTTAATAGATGGCATCATTAACATTATGGTGGATGGTTTACCATGTTTTCAGACAACATGATATTGAGTTATATCTTCACCCAAAAATATTTTAATCTTCTCCAGAGGCATTGGGTGGGGTACCTAAAATATTTTTCCATTGACATTTACTATTCCATTGTGAAAGGGAATGTCATTGTAGATGTGTTAACCAATATATTTCCAACCTATTTAGTAAAGGAGTCTTTAGAAAAGTTTAATATGATGGATCTCTTTGCATAGTTCCATATTGGTGTTTGGGAGAAAGGGGATAATGTTTATTTAGAATTCATTTAGCTATCTCCACTCTTATTGAGACGATTATATAGGATCAACATCTTGATGACGTATTAAATTTCATTAGAGACAATGTTTATGGTGGGGAGATAGTTTCCTTGTGGTCATTCTCCAAAGAAGGTGTTCTAAGTTATCAAAATCATTTCATTGTTCTTTTTTCGTAATTTATGGTTGTGATAGGGTATTTTCATAGTTCTCACTGGGAAATTTACCCATGAACCAAAAACAAGTTATATGAAATGTAGTGGCAGTTCTGTTGTCCTAGAATAGGACGAGGCATTTCGGAGTTTGTTTCTCATTACTATACGATCCAACAGATAAATTCCAAGCACAAAAAACCTTTGTGTTTACTCTAGCCACATCTAGTCCATACATGGAAGTGGGATGAGATCTCTAGGGATTTTTTGGTTGGATTACCATGTAGCCATAGAAATGAGAATATGATATGGGTTTTTATGGATAGGCTAACAAAGTTAGCTCACACCATACCCATTGGTGAAATAGCCAAAGTTAATTATTTAGAAAGTCTTTATATAAAGAAGATTTTTCTTCTTCATGGAGTTCCATCTGTTATAGTCTCAGAGATGTATCCTTAGTTTACTTCTCACTTTTGGATATACCTTCAGGAGGCATTGAGATATCAGGTCTATTTGAGCAGGGCTTATCATCCATAGTCGGATTGCCAGATAAACAACAGCTATACAGTTTCATGAGGATATCCCTCATTCTTGTTTTCTCAATATATATGGGTCTTGGGATGATCACTTGGGGATGGTAGATATTTCTAAAAACAATAGTTACCATTCATCAATAATAATGGATCCTTTTTAGGTCTTCTATAGCCGACATTGTAAATCTACATTGTGTTGGTCAGAGGTTGGTGAAAGTTATTCAGTTGGATGACGTTTTCTATTTGATATGACAACAATTATCCCATTCATTCAATATGTAATGTTGAAAGCATATAGATGATATAATTCTAATGTTGATCGTCACCATAATCCTTCATAATTTCTAGTTGGTGGTCAGGTGTTCTTTAATGCCTCACATCGGTTGTGTTGTCGATGGCTTGGGGAGAGGGGAAGCTTGATCCTCATTTTGTGGGACCATCTGAGGTTGTTGAATAGGTGGGGAAAGTGGAATACCATTTATCACTTCCACTGAAGTTGACATAAATAGATAATGAATTCCATGTATCACTGTTGAGAATGTATCCATCTTATCATTCTCATGTCTTGAGCTATATTGATCTTGATATTGAACTCAGTTTATCATTGACTAAACGTCCAGTTAGGATAGTTGATTCTGAGACATGGTGCTTTTTGGGAAAATGATACCTTTGGATTGTGTGTTATGGAAGCACGATTCAGATAATCATGGGATGTGGGAAAATGGGGAATTGATTACAGAATAGTGGTCTCATCCTTTTGGCATGGAAGCATCTTCATAGGCTTTCTAGGGAGAAAACCTTTTTATAGTGGGGAGGATGTAACATGCCGTTATCAATATGAAAGGGACACCTATATCCATGACATTGTTTTTAAATTGCATTAAAGGGGTAGTTTTGAGATTGAATTGGGAGGATACTTGTAATGGTGAAGTCAGATATTTATTTTACATTCACATTTTGTTGTCCTTTTTTCATTGGCAGCATGAGGGTTACACATCCTGTAATATGTTTACACATCTTATAATGGTTCTATGTGCATTTCATGAAACAATTCACAATGTGATGGGTATATGTCTTTATGGGTCATTACACTTCATGGATGAATTAATGATCGGTTCTTAATTTGGGGCATCAGATTTAAGTCGAGGTGATAATTTTTAGCGGTTATGAGAATTAAGTATTTAATGTCGTGTAATGGGATTACACGTCATGTAATACCCTGATTACAGTTTTTAAAAAGGGTGTACAGTTGAGATATTTTCTTTTCCTCCACTCCAGATTCAACACCCTCTACCTAAGGAATTCTTTATGAGATATTGATTCTTTCAAAAAATTCCAGATCTATTTTTCTGAAATTAGATCATCATTATATTTGTGGTGTGATTACCGGTAAATCCTTCTCCATTATTCTTCAAATATATCTCTTTTTAATCATTCTGAATTTCAATGGTTCAACCTGAATTTTATGGATTCACTCTTTAAGATGTTAGATCTCTCTTTTAGGTTAAGTTTCTTATTCTTTTCCACCTTCATTATCATTTATGGGTGCCATTGCGAGTGTTGAATTTTGTGAAATGGTATGTGGTTAGATATCGATTATCTATGTTGATTAACCTAGTATATCTTTATTTATATCAATTTATAATTTAAATTCAATTTCAATAGCATACTTTAAATTGATTTTATAATACATAATTCCCGTGAATTGGTAGATTTTAAATGGTTTACTCATGAGAATTTGGAAAATCCCCAATTCTATTGAATTGAGGTGAGTTTTATAGAAATTGGATAATTTAAATGGTTTTATTTAAATTGTTCACTTGATGGAAATGATTTTGATTAAATTGTGGAATTTAATTTTTGTAGTTATTTGTGAAATGATTGAATTGGTTTTTAATGGATTTCAATCTTAAAAAAATGACTTAAAGTGTTATGATCAAAACCCAGTGGGTTTATCTTGGAAAAATGAACATTTTTTAATAAAACTGGTTTTGGTTTTTAATATATAATTGGAATTGAAATGGACTAATGGGATTTAATATTATTTTATGTAGTCTTTAAATAAATTTTCCAACATTAATTTTTCAGAGAACAATCAATCTTTAGGTAGATGGTGAGATACATGGACACACACTATGCTATTCTAATGTTCTAAAACATACATGTAGTGGGTCACAACACCAATGGGAGGGAGACAAGTCACCTCTAGCTAGCATTAAGGGGATGTGTGTATATAACATTTTTCTAATTTAACTTAGAGAGTGAGAAGTCCTATAACTAGAAATACTATTGCACTTATTTGGCATATGACCATCTTCATTTCTGGTTATTTGTATTAGATATATAAATGTATAACAATGTTGTAAAAACTGCTTTACATTCATTCGTAATTTTCATAAAATATTTTATGTTACTATTTTATCTTAAGACGTTGTTTAATATATAATCTGTCATTTTAAAATCCTTTTTAACATATTTTACCATCATATTAATTGTATAACATGAATTTTGTAAATATTCATTAAAATGAAAAACCATTTTACCTATAAAACTGAAATCATTTTTTGGGACAATCATTTGTTATCATATGTTATAGAATCTTTGGTGACACCCTAATAGGATATTTATCTTAGTATCTACTTGTGTATTGAGGTATTTATAGACAATCTTCTTCTAGGATTGAGAAATGGGAAAGGATATCTTGTAGGTGGATCCTGCATTTGAACCATGGTTTTGGTGAGTTGTGTCTTTAGGGACATGGGTTGTGTTTCCCTATTTTGGTACTAGGTTATGGTACATTGGGATTGATTATGACTTTTAGACATTAGGTACATTTCTCCCAATGGATTTTATTTTAGTATTCATAATTTCATGTTTCTTTTTCTATCAAATTGTTAGCTGAATAATTGTTCCAACATTCATGTTGTGTGATCCTAGGTGGTAGTCTCTAACCCATGGGGATTGAGATGACCCTTTGGACTTTTTCAGGTCCGAATCCATTATCCAGTTACTAGGGTACCTGGGTTGGTTTGTGATAGTAACATGAAGCATATCACAACAGATTTATAATGAATCATATCCTAGATACATGGATATAATATAAAAATGATATATTCACAAGAATACTACCAATGATAAACCTAAAGGCTTTATAAAACATAATTACCAAAGTTAATCTCAAAATTATTGTAAAACATGTAATCTCTATAATTTTATTCTTTACCCAATGAATTATATCTCTCTTAAGGATAAAAATTCATTTTACTTAAATAATTTAAGCTAATGGATTATAATAAATCAGTTTATAAATGTATTGTGGAGAATAAATAATAGGTTTCATATGAAAATATTTTGTAAATACGGACTTAAAGACATGAACATTTCCCCATTTTTTACTCATAAAAAAGGAATGTGGGTTTCACACATATTAATACCTGATATGTAAATTATGATTAAATATAGGTGAATACCCCTGGAAAAGGGATAGGTTTAGGATTTAATAATTTAAGAATTTTTCTTGTAAAATAGATAACATCAAAAAATTTGTTTTCATCATGATGGGTAGAGAAAATCTATTACAAAATAGTCATAATGAGATGGAACAATGTTATCCAATTGATGAAAATTCTTTTGGAATTAATGTAATAATTAAAATTTCATCAATATAATATCATGAAACACTTAAAATACATATTGAAAAAGAAGTATATGAATTGAAAATAAGTAATAAGAGTTCACTTAAATTTTGATGTAACATATTAATCCTTGGAGAAGGAAACATTAGGGCCTAGGAGACACGTTGCGTTCCTTATAGAGGAAAAATGAGTATAAATTCATTCATAAGGGATTTAGAGTAGAGGGGAATTATTGATTAGTGGATATTTGAACTCTAAGATGAGGAATAGTTTGATAATTTCTAAACGGATCTTTAATTTTTTAGGATATGAAAAATGAAATACAATTGTCTTACCCACTATTTTTTCTCATGATTTTATAAATTTAATCCGTGTTCTATAATATTTTATTCCATTTTAATTGATGTCTTTTTTTAATAATACTTTGTCAATGGAGGAGTATCTTTTCTAAAAAATATATTTTTTAAAATCCTCGTTTTCTTATTTTGACATTGCAAAGGAATTTATAGGTTTATAAATTGATTTGGATCAATTTAAATTTAAAATATTAATAATATATATATATATATATTTTTAATTATTACATCATTATTACATTATTATTACACAATATTGAATTCATAAATCATATTCAAAATAGAAAAATATATTTTTATTAGTCAATGAAGAGTAGTATATTTTAAAACAATTTCAAAATATCACCCTAACCTAAATTTGACATGATGATTTCATATATAATATTATTTAATCATGATAATTTTCTAAATATAATATTTTTTACTTGTAAATAATAAATACTTATTTATTTTAAAATTCTTGTTTTTATGAAATATTAATCCTTATAAAACATATAATTTTTTTAGGATATTAAAAAATTATACAATTATTTATATTTTACTAAATATTATTTTAAAATTATATATCTTGGAAATAAATTTTATATATACTACCTGTGTTTATTTTATTATTATATAAGTTTTAATAGAGTAACATTATGTTTTATTTGTATATAAATATATATCTACCAAATTCTTTTTATATTCATGCGTATCTTATTAAATAAAATAATACTAATTATGGATTTTAATAAATAACTAATATATATATATATATAAATGAAATTAATATAATTTGATACTATTATCTACATACATAACCCCTTATTACACATGCATACTCCGTAAGGGTATGGTGTGAAATGGTGGATGTTTCATGGTGTGGATTAGATAACATTGACCTAGTAGTTAGCTATAATAACTTGAACTTATCTCACTGTAGATTGTACTCAAACCTCACTTGTTTAATCTCTTGGGAATTGGCTAAGGGAAAACCCTAACAACTCTACCCACCAAAAATATTTGATCAATAGGGTAAAAATTCCATGACACTACTTACTAAGGCCATCTTTTCTCCCTTATAAATCGATTATTATTTTTTATTACCCTTTATAATCACTAATTCTAATGGTAAAATCTATATCATTCATCATACTTCCAAAAGTTTATATTGACCAATGACAATGTTGCCCAATGGTCAAGTAATTGTTAGATCCCAACGGTTGCATACCCTTTATACCACATTTTTACTCAACCATTAATCAATAATTAAAATTAATTACTAAATAATTTTATAATTGAATTCTTATATACAAATTTATTCCTAACACTACTCATTATTTTGAATGTTTTCTTAGAATACGTATTCTTCATAGAATATTTCAATCTGATTGAGTATATCATTGTGTGTTAACTATTATTTGGATTATATAACCCTATACTAGTTATATCTAAAAATATTATTACTATTAATTAACACAAAATAATTTTTTATAATATTCATTCAATATAATTCCACTATAAAATATAATAACATAGTCATTAGGGAACAAAATATTTTATTTTATAGTCAATGAATGAATTTCAATATAATTATAGCCCATGAGGGAAAGCACGAAAGGTTCTACTTCGAGTGTACAATGTGTGAGGTTAACTGTATAGGGCTTATAATTCAATATAAATAGTTTTTTGATAGGGGTTTATATAGATCTGATAACATTGGTGGAGAAGGGAAATATATAGTATAGAATGTGTTTGGTGTTCACCTGGTAAGATCATTATAGAATTATGAAAAATTGATCCCAATAATAAAAAATAATAGCATTTTCTACATTTTTTTGGTGCATGAATAATCAAATAAAAACATAGGAAAATATATACTCTCTTATATACGGCTTATCCCAATATAACGGGTATTTAGAGGAAACATAGTTATCTAAATGTCCTATAAAATTGTTTTTATAGTCTCGATACTCTTTTCATCACTAATAGATGACATACACCACCTAATCCTAAAGGGATGTTTTCCCCACAACATTCCCATATTTTGTTTTTGATGAAGTAACTATATCTATAAATAAGTGGGAAATCATGTGGCCCATTGAGTTCTAATTTTTTTTTGTTTATGACTTTTTCTAATATAAGTTAGTACTGTATCACACATAATATTGAAAGCATTATGCCCCAAAATTTTCTATTTTAATGGTGATGTTTACAATATGTTTTGTAAATTTTTCTTCAATCGACTGATGAATAAAACCACACACCATCTCATACAAAAAAATTAATTCTTATTCATAATTTTTTTTATTTTTTACTACTAAACACATAATATTCCTTCATTTGAGAAAAATTGAACTTTAATTTTTAATTTATAAATGTGATAATTGGTACCATTCAATGGTATTATTTGATTTTAATTCAAAAAAATTATTTATTTTAACAAAAAATAACTCTAATACTATATGTTGATAATTCCATGAATAAAAAATAAAAATAATCAATGGAATTAAATAATATTCTTCGAATTGAGCCTGTAAAATTAATATGAATAAAAAATGACTAGAAATATGTCCAAAAAATTAATCCTTGGAAAAATAATATTTTTTACATGGAAGACCCTAAAAAGGAACAATGGTCTAAATCTAGATATGTTATACACTCAATTAAAATAGTAGATAGTAGATGCACCCAAAAATGTATGGGATACTAAAAATATAAATCCTGGTTATAGAATAACACCCTATATGGATGATGAAGTTAAAATTTAGTTTATAAATGATGGAAACTTTTCTATAAAGAATTAAAATTTAGAAATTTATTTATATGGATCTAAATAACACATTAAAAATACCCATATTCTAAGAAATAACCATAACCCGGTCTAAAATATCCATCAATAAAAACTAATGAGATATGAATCAATTTTTATTGTCACATTCCATACATTAAAACGTTACTTTGGATTACTCTTTTATCCTTCCATAAAATTTCATTCTCGTTATGTTTTCAAAAAATACTCTATCCAAAAAATAAAAATTCTTTTAATTGAGGAAAAGAAAAATAAGGAATAATCAATAAATTTTAAAAAATAACGAAATGAAATGGAGGGAAATTTATAATTGATCCAAAACAATAATACATTAAACTATAGTAAATTCATACTATCAAAGAATCAATTTTACTCAATTTATCAGAATAATTCAAAAATAAGGAAATAAATTTAGGAATCCTCATTCCTACACTATTAATAATGATTCATGGATAGGTGTCTAACATGAAAGAGTATAGTGGAGGGTGATATGTTTCATGTATAGGTTGTCAAACAAAATCTGGTAATGGTGAGAAAACATATATGATGGTAGGTAGGTGTTAAATAGGAAATAATCATTGTTTATGGGAATTTTGGATACTATTAAGGGAGTATGAACACCAGATCAGAGGATTATCTATAAAGGTATGAGGTTCTAAGAGTCCACTATGCCCATAAATTGTTCACAAGAATATTTTATTTATATAAGATATTTTAAAGGAGAACGAAGTGATCTGAAGTGTGTTGATTATATATTCTAACTGGAATTAATTCATATAGAGAAAGGATCCCATTTATATAAAGATTATATTAGTTTTAGTTTTTGGGTTTATAATTTTCTATGTTATTTATTAATATTGTTTTATTACTTCATGGAGAACTAAACAATGATTTGTTGATTTAGAAGGGTAGAACCATTTTATTTATGGATTTTAACTTCTTAATTACAGTTCAATTATAGTATATTTTTTCAAATATTTATATTTATATGAGTTGATGGAATTATCTAATCATTTTATCTCATATTACTTCTTCTCTCTATTTTTTATAATTTTTAGTATTTTTCTTAGTGAGTACATTTCTATAAATAATATTAAATACAATGAATGAATGATAAGAAGTGAAGTGAGTGATATGTGATTTTAGTCGTGTCTGTTGACACACATTCTTGAGTTTCACTGCTTGATGAAAAACATCACATGATTTAGAGTTTTTCTATGTATTGTTACTAAATATATCATCATATCACTCAACAGTCATTATGTGGATAATGATAATTCCCATAGGAAATAAAAATGATAGTTTAATAAATGAATATAAAATATTTAATGAAAACATTTTTCTTAATAGAAGTTAATTGATATGTGATCCAATTTTTGCCCATTACATAATAATATGAGATTTAAATTTATTATGATATGATGGAATGAATTTTGTAAACATACCAAGGAAATAATATATTTATTTTCACTGAATTTCATTTTATTTCTAATTTTATTTTATTTTCACCAAAAAAATAATTTCCACTAATTATTTTTAAAAAATAATCAAAATAATTGTAAAAATAAATATATTTAGTGGCTAGTAAGACCCCATTATAGATTAATAAGGTATTTAAAATATTACATTCATAGTTTCCATACATGTGTATTTATTATTGACATAATTCTTAATATGACCAATCATTAGTCAACATCCCTTCATTATCAACCAATAAAATTGCTAAATAACTATTATATGTGGGTGGGTATAAATTATATTATTGTCCTGCAATTTATAATATAAACAAACTGAATGAAAATTATACAAACTATTTTAATTTTGTTTTTAAAAAAATTAATCAATGACTATAATCATGTTTTATACTATAAAAACTTTAAACACACTTCTTTAGTATATTCATAAACTCACTATAAAAATTTAATATTCCATTAAATTAAATAACCCTAAAATAAAGACACAAAATGTATCCACCTGAAAAAATGATATGTATCATAACATCATTTTCATAACTGATATAAAAATAATAATAATAAATATTTAGTATGGGTAAAAATAAAATTACTTATACTAAATTATTATCCACCCAATTTAATCATCCTTAAATAATAGTCCTTTTAATTGATTGAACTATCTATGTAGGTTCATAATCACATGAAAAGTTCTCAAAACATTACTCCATATTGCTAAATAGTGTGGAGGATATAATCACCTATATAGAAATATTGTTCCCCCTTTAACCTCTTTCTATCAAACACATCATTTTGGAATCTTACATTAAGGGATATCCGGAATCCCCTACTACTGAAATTTATACTTCAATAGAGAGATAGTATTCATTCTTTTATTAAATCCTATCATTGTAAATCATTGTAAACCAATTTTCTAATATAGTGTTTCTTTTTTCCAAAGTTATATAAACTATTATATTCTAAATTTAACTATGGTATAGGGAGAAGGGTGGGTAGACTATGTAATTAGACTCAAACACATATTGGATCATATTTAGTGGTTTTAAATACATTAATAACCATCTAGAATGAATCTATAAAACCCTAATTCAAATACACATAACTAAGAAAAATCCTTCAGTCTAAATTAGTTATAATCTATAACAATATTTTTTGTTTCATTCTTTATAATACTCACATTTTATCATTATTTTGATGTAAATAATATTATAACATTCAAAAAACCAACAATCAAATAATATTCTATGAAGAAGCCTTTATCTATATTTATTGGATGGAAAAAAATACTTTTTATATGAAATAATTGAAATAATAAATTCCAAATGGTTACTCTAGATTAGAAAATAATAAGTATATTTCAATAAAACTCATAGTTTTTTATCATGGAACACTTTCTTCGCATAATATTTTATATCAACCCTACTAATATTTGACTTGAACCTATGAATCATCAACTCAAACCGATGATGTCAAAGTTAATAATTAATAATTTTTCTCATCCCCATATTAAACTACTAAAATTTGTTATTGATGAATTATTCATGATCCAAAAAATTAAAAATAATAAATATTCACCAAGCATAGGATAAAAAAATTCAAATACCAAATCACAAAATACAAAATTTAAATATATATTAATGTATTAAAAAACATTGAAGCCTTATTTTATTTTCTATGTAATGATGATATGGAAAATTAATTTGTTTGGATATATTTTCGATAGAAGTATTTCATTATCATATAGATCGAGTTAAACATACTACCTTCAAGATTACTAGGAAACCATCCTCTGTATGATCAATTTTAGTTAATATTATCTAAAGTATTTAAAATTTTCTGACCAACCAAACCTATTTAAACAATTTTACATTATATTATAATCTAATGTGTAAAATAACATTATATTTTTATCTTATAAAAATATTTTCCTCTATCACTTCGGTTTTCCAACCCTATTCACTTCATATATTGTTAAATTAGTGAGTAATGATAAAAACGATTATCAAAACATGAATCTCAATCCAAAAATTACTATATGAAAAAATTTTAGTCATTAAAAATAAATAACAAACCTTATAAATTTTATTAAAAATAGCATGATAAAATTTCCCCTCATAACCAAAATGTAATTAGTCAATACTAATGATTCATCGTAAATGATGTAGAAAAGTTGAGGGAAAAATAAAATAAAAAAACTATATTTAAAAGGATCTATGAAATTCAATTATCATAAAAAAATAATCCATTTATTATATTGATATTTTCCTCAGATATAAATTCACTCTAGAATTGAAATAGCCTCTAAATTTTTCATTAAATTTTAAATACTCATAATTTATACAAGATTTAAAATATGGGTGTGATGTTAATTATTTCACCATAATTAATGTCTCACTTAAAATTCTTTTATCCATTCGTAACATAGCCCATTAATATCAAATAAAGTCATGGTTTTCAGATATTTTTATATAATGAATTTATATTTTTTCACAATAATATGATCTCTACCGACCATTCTTTAAATATTCATAAAAAATTTTATAAAACACTACGATTGCCTACAAAGATTTAAGCTTTTATAATTCTTAGGTAAACACATTATGTAATAAAGGGTGATGGGTTTTGATGTAATAAAACATCGATTCCTACTTATATTTTATCCTCTATCCATTTTACCATGATTATCCATACCAATATTTAATTTATACAACACATATTGCTTCTATTTTAATCAAATTCAATTTTCAAGTCACATTTTCTATGAATCATGATATAATTCATCATTTTTATATTATTCCAATAGTTTTTCAATCTATATTAATTATAATATAATAACAATGAGTTGTGGGAGGGTTTTTATCTAAATATAGATTTTTAACTTCTGAAAAAAACTACACCGTATTTTAAATTCATTTAAGGTTATTTTTATTACTAGCTTCAAGCTTTTCCAATAACATCTAAATATTTCCAAAAATATTTTTTCTACCTGAAATAAAATAACAATAAAAACTAAAAATCATTATATCCAATTATTGATGAAATTCATGGACAAATGATATACCTATTTTGGAATTTCAATAATTATCACCAACCACATATTAAATTAAAAAACTAAGGGGATTTACCTATAAATGGAGTTGTGTAAAGGTCACTTGGAATTTTCATATTTCATTGGATAAGACATAAAATTATTAATAGTTTGTTAGAAATATGTATTAAAAGGAATAACAACAATTAGATATCTCCCTATTATAAATGTTACATAACCATGTAAATTATACAAGATTTGTATTATTCTCTAATTATTTCAATTCATTGGTTCAATGATAAAGCCCCAAAAACCATTGATAATTTCACTAATCATTCATAAACCCAAGAACTTATCTTTAAAGGCTAACATGTTTTTGTAGAGAATTATTTGTAATTAAATATAACTTACTGTATAAATTTTTGTTAAATCCATAAATAAATCAATGTTCACATGTAATCACCTATGTGAAATAATCCATTGATTCAATACCAATCATTATTCCTCATAATATGATTAATTCTAAAGGATTTCACCACCATTTATAAGAACAATATGATAAAACTGAGAAAACATCGATAGGAGGAAGAGAAAATGGTATTATATTTAAAATTATGATACACCCTTTCGACCACATTTGATTTACCAATTTTAATACTCTCAAAATAATTATTGATTCAAACCTAAAAATAAATTACTCTACATAATGGTAATAAACAATTTCACAAATATTTTAATATAATATGACAACTCCTTAAATCCTTTATTCAGTACCCTTTATTTTTTAATCCATATATTAACTTGAAATTCTATTTCACACATTTATCTAAAAAATTTATTATTTCATAAATGTAATTAATTTTTAATATAAGATAGTAAACTTTTATTCATCAAAAATAATTATTAAAAAATAAATCATATTTATAATTATATACCTTTCAAATCAAATGTTTGAAAATAATCGTATTTAATTATTATATATTTATTAATAAATATTTTAAATATCTAACTCAAAATATTATATTGAAACTCTTAATAATTATATTTTCTTTATTATCATAATAATTTATTTCTCATTTACAAAATATTACAGTTTTAAATTATTTGATATCACTCTAATTCAATGATTATCAATAACATTTTTATAATTAAATATTGTTTTTTTATTGAAAATTAACAATATTCTATCATATTACTTACTAATAATTCCACCTATAAAATGCATAATAAATTAATTAATCTTATTTACACAATTATAAAAACCTATTTCCAAAAAATATTATATTTCATTAAAAAATATTACTACTTCTATAAAATATTTCTTAACACTAAACATATGTAAAAAATATACAAATTCTAAAAGAATAATTTTTTTAATTATTATATAAGAATTTTTTTAATATCTATTTTAAGTATGAAAATATTAATATTTATTTTAAACATAACCAATATATTTCATCATTTTATTCTTTCAAACTCACATAAATGGATTTGGTCCATTTGAATTTTCATTTTTGGGTCCTAAGCACTTTGTTTGTAATAATTGGTGGCTATTCTTGATCTACATGTGTTTACATCCTTTTCCATAATACTAACTCTTTATTATCTTTAGAAATTTCTATAGGAATATACACTGACAAATTATTTTTTCATAACACATTTAACTATTATCCTGGTGGAGACCAATAAATCTTGAACATAAATTATTTTTATCTTACTAAATCTTTTTCTCTCCTATGACTCGTTAAATGTGGCATTGAAGAGTGAAAAAAAATTATAACTGAATATATTTCAAAAAATAATTTTACTAAATTTTATATTACCACATTTTTAAGGAAATAAGTTGAAAAATATTTAACTAAATTATATCCATTATGATAGGGTGACCTATCCTTTAATAAATTTATTATAAGTTATAAAATTACTGGAATCCAAATATGGGTTATTTTAAAGTTCAAGGAAAAGAAAATTTCATGTTGAATTTATCGATTGATATAAATTATATTTATTAATTCTTCCATTAAAAATATACTTCGAGAAAAGAATACAAATTTTTTAATTTCTAAATAAATTGGGTTAAAGGATTTTTTGCATTTAAAATTATAATAAATTAACACATTATTATAAAATAATGTTTAAAGATGATATAATGTAAAATTTATAATGAATATAATCTAAAAAAATTATCTTATCAAAAAAATATTTTTCTAAATCATAATGAAAAAATTCAATATTTATGTTCATTAAAAATATATTTAGTGGATATTCTTACAATGGATATTAATATAATGACATAACATCTTTTAAGTAATGTAGTTTAAGATTTTTGTAGCAAAAATAATACTCATAATTCAATAAAGAATCATGTTTTCCAATTATCTATTATTTTATAATATGAACCAAAGAGATATTTTTGGATATTTATCCCTTATAGGATTTGGTATTGATAAATGTGTACATATATTTATTTAATTTTTCTAATAACCTTTATTTTTTACTAATTTTTTAAAATTGTTATTTAAATTCACGTTACCTATTTACATATTATAGTTTCCTATTTTGATATTATTTTAGTACTTATGTAAATTTTTTCTTCAAATCTACCATGAAATTTAGTGAGTTTATCATGTAGTGTTGGTTGGAAAACCATGCTGTGTTATTTAGTTAGAAATTCAACAAAAATCAATGATGTTTGGAAATAAAGGGATGTCAACCCTAATTAACCAGTAATCACACATGAATTTATTGAAATATTATCATCTATTTAATTTTATTAAACCATGAAGTTAGAATAATATTTCATACCAATGATAGGGTGACAAAACTGAGGTTTTTCTGAAATTGATATGTTCATTCAAAGATAGTGTTGAGGTTATTATCACACAAATAAAATGGGACAATATTTTAATTGAGTATATCACTTCTAGTATAATAATTATTAATATCGGGATAAAAATCAAATACTTTAAAGAAAACACATAGATTTTACTTATGTTGTTTTATTTTAATAAGAAAATAAAATAACATGTACTAGAGAACTCAATATATATTTTGATACATTGTTTTTTATACATTTAATTGTCCCTAAATAGTTTTATTTTAATGGACAATTCATCTTAGTATTATGGATATATTAGGATTGATTAATCATTTTTTTGATCTCTTGAAGAATTTCTAAAATTATCCATATTGAAGTAATCTGATGATGTTGAGATATTAGTTTAAACTATATAAATGAGAACATTGACACACAATTTTTTATGAATAACATAAGGTTTGGAAGTATTTAGAAAGTTGAATATATTATCATCTGATGATTATGTATTTATTTAGTAAATATGATGTTATAATGTCCAATAATATATATCCTAAATATCTGAATAAAAATTATATTTATGGTGATATGGTTATGTTACCAACATTTAAACAAGTTCTAACAACAAATTTTATGTTCATAAAATACTGAAAACCATTTTAAAGCTATGTTATTATTTATGGATCATTGTTGAAAGATATGAGTTTCATGGTTATTACAAAAATATATAACAAATTTAATAGACTCAATTTGTGATGGTTTTTGTGAATTTATATGAATTTTTAAAAGTTTTATAATATGTAACATAATTTTATGATATGAAATATTTTATCTAAATAAGCATAAAGAAATAGAAAATGTATAATTTTTTATTGTGAATTTGTAAAATTTTATTCATTGATGAGGATTCTTGAAGTTATATATTTGGAAGATGTGTTATGGGTACAATATTACAATATATCTAAATATTGATGTGTCCATATTATATATGATTTCAAGGTTATATAAATTGGTCAGGCATTAAATCTAATGATTTTACCATGTGTGTTCAAGGAAACAAATATCATTATTTTTTGATAAAATTTTTTATTGTTTGAAACTAAATTAATAAATCCAATAGGGGGAGTTATTGTATATATTAATTTTTCTTTAATTCAATAAGAATAAATTATTTTAAAAAGTATAAATATTTAGAAAACCAATAATATATGCATTATAAAGAAAATTAATGAACCTCATGCAGATTATGTGGCACTACAGATATCTTCCTGAGGAAAATTCTTTATCGATAATAGGATAGTTGAGAGATTATAATATCACATTGATAATTTTCCTACTCCTTTCTGTATATAGTATTGGAAAATATTTTTTACTTCTAAATATGTTTTTTGTGGTTAGGAATCAGAATACTCAAAAATATTAGATTAATGAACATTAATGTTTTTGTACAGCACAACTAGTGGTTAGTTCAATAATTTTTGTTTATGATCATTGGAAGCATAAAATTAAAATGTGTCTAATAGTTTTGTCGAACGTTGAGATGGTCTAGTTAGGGAAAAATATATGTTTCTCGAAATATAGTCTAATTACAAATTTATATAATCAAAATATTAGTATATGTGATGAATATATATTAAGGTAATTAAATTTAATAGTGATAAAAAGTTATAGAGGATTATAGGTGAGGTTGATTGGAATCAAATATGTTGAGTTTCCACTAGAATGATTTTCAACAATTTAATTTGTGAAATTTACAATGAACTTCAGATTGTCATGAAATAAGTGAATGTTTTTTCAAAAAATCAATGGCGATAAATGATTAAGGGTTATGAGATAATGGAAAACAAGAATAATCCTACAGAATTTAGATTAATGAAATATATCAATTGTGTTGATAATGAGTTTTATAACAATGATTAAATATTTATCATCAAATGTACATGATAATAGGGGATATATTTACAACCATTTGAACTTTTTTATGTTGATATTTTAATAAAATTTGATAAATATGTAATCATATATCATTAGGGGAATTCATTGGATGTTAACTAAGATATGAAAATGGTGAAAGATATTGAGCATGAAGACTAATTCAATTAGATTATAATGGTTATATAAATTACTAGTTCGTTTAATAAATTATATATATATTTTAATAATTCTAAGGAAGGAGAATAAATTGTGTTCCAATAGTAAGTTCATCAAAATTCATAAGGTCAAATAAATTTTAATATTCTAGATATTTTTTAAAATATAAATTATATGTTTTTATTCTAAAAGATATATGATTTGTATAGACAAAATGAATATGTCCCGGTCACTACATGTTTCATACATTGAGTTAGTAAATGTTAATTAGAGATGATTCTATTTAACCAAAAAACTTAATGGAATATATATGTTTTATTTATGTTTCCTAGAGTCAAAAGGTGTTATTTGGGGTTATTTTTGAGTTACTATTGTAGATACTCTATAAAAATTATAAGAAATCATTCAATATAAGGAATTATTTTTTGGGATACAACTCATTATTATTCACCTATGTAATTTAATGAGTATCAGTTTATCAAAACAATATCCGAAGACAAAAATGATCATGTGAATACACCTTGAATAACCATTTTAAATCCTGTGTGGATTTAATTTATTTTTTTTACATTCACATATTGAAAAGGGTGATAAACTGACTTTTGTGGTTTGAAACACGTTCAAGTAGCATTGGATTATTTTTAAGGTAATGGATATTATAAAACTAACTAACTAATTCCCCTCCCCCAAAAATCATCATCAATGTGATTCACATATTCCTATGAAAATAATTTGGTTTTATAGAAATAGGTTACCATTGTATGATCCCTAAATGCTATAGATGGAAAATATAAACTCAGTCAACTACAGAGATATTCCTACAAATAACAAAAAATATAATATAATGGATTGAAGAATATGGTTATACCCTATATTCTAAAACATGGACAAGAGGTTATCTATTTAGAAAAATGGATATTTATAAATTGGAAAGTAGTTTCTCCCAGGAAATTTGATTAAAAAAGGAATCTCAAGGTAGATGATAGGTCTTGGACTATTATTGTCATGTCCTTTTACATGTAATAATATATAAAGGTAATGTGTCAAAAAACTACTAAGTATACCTAAGACAAACTTGGAAGAATATTTAAATTAAATGTGATTGTACTGGAAATAAAAGAATAGATCTATAGAAGTAAGTTTGAGGATATCAATAAGGATTATGAAGAAACATTTCATGATTAAATCTCTAGAATGATGTAAATATTCAACAATGTCAAAGAATATGGAGATCTATTATAAGATTGAACAACTATTAAGAAGAATGTGCTAAATCTTAAAGATATATTTCATATTAATGTATCTCCATTAAAAGATAGAAAGGACATATCTTATTATGCACTTAATAATTTCCTTTTTTTAGGGAGTATATTTTATACAATTTAAAAATAAGATCATGGACTAGATGACTATTGAATCTTTGAAGAAACATATAATATAAGAACCGAAAAATGAGGATACATTCTTCCAAGAATTAAAGGATAAAAAAATGATGATAACGAATATAAGCGGGTTATATATTTCATCTCAAAGAACATTCTAAAAGGAAAATTTAAATAAAAAGAATACTCTCATAATAACTTATTATAACTGGTGGTATCCGAATATTTGTAATAAATTATCTAATGATGAAGGTTTAAGAGTATAAGGACAAAGATCTAAAGGAAATATCTCAATGGAAGGATAGTAGTAAAGAGAAATTAATGTTATAAAATCTGTATGAAGTGATAATTTTCTATTAGCATAATTGAATTAAACAATATTAGTAACAAATAATAGGAGTACTCCATAGATACGGGGGAATTGGAATAAAAATCTCTTAAAATGTAATGAACCTTCATTTTTGATGTTGGATGATTATAAGAAACATAAATTAGTAAAATGAGGTGAATAAAATAACGTGGAACACATTATAAAATTAAAACATCAAGAATATCATGAAAAAATAATAATCTTGTGAGGAGAATTTGTGTGTTTAAAAAGTAACATGAAATAATTAATTAGTAAAAAGAGATATTTCACAAATGTTATAAACCTTATCTCAAGAAATTTAAAAACCATGAGTAAATTGTTTTTAAAGGATAAATGTTGGTAGATCAATGTAAAAAATTTTATATATGGGTTTATGAATTGGATATGGAACAAAAAAGTTGTATTTATGTTGAAAATACATTGATGAAGACAAATGAGAACTTGAATAATGCTTCAAAAGATATTTTTTAAATTAATTCAAGGTAAGGAGACAACTCACCCAAAAACCTGCATAAAATTTATCTCTATAAACATAAAAATAAAAATATAGTTTAATTTATCATGTTGGAAAAAAAACATTTCAGATAGGTTTGATAAGGGATATGAAAAATCCTTCATCTCAATGGATGATATGAGTAACTTTTGAAAAAATAGCTCACAACACCAGGGGAAAATAAAATCTATAACATATATTAGAGATTATATATATAATGTTGAAAAATTATTATACACCAACAGAATATTGAGGATAAATTGATATTTGTTTTTCTATGACATCATACATAAATCATTAAAATACCATAAAAATATGTCACAAGCTTAGAGTAGTCATGAACTGAGGGGAGAAACAATGGAATAAAAGGTGGAACTTCTAAATGATAAAGTTAGACTCAATAACGGATGAATTTAAAGTTAAAAATCTTTCATAGAGGTGTTGGATGGATTTTCTCGATAAGATTCATGGAATATTTTATCAATGAAGAATCTATGAACAAGAGTTATAGAAAACACTTCCAATACATTTTACTTATGTAAAAAAGGATTTGGATGTTAAAATATGGATGATTTAATAAAAGTATCTTTTTGTTAACTTTTCAACGAAATCCAGTTGAATGGATAATCCATGGATACACAATAGTGGTTATTCCTCATATAAGAAAGCCCATATGCAAATAATATAAAACTATAATAACATAATGGTAGAGTAGTAACCATTTAGAATTAATGTAACAAGGGAATTATATGAATAAGTATATATGTTATAGAATCCGAGAAGATAATATCCAAATAAATTCTATTTATTGATGGATTCTTGCACAACAATCAGTTTTTTATACATCTTTGTGATGATTGGAATGATGTCCCTATCCTAAAAAAATTATGATGCTTGAATGATGAAAAATTTCACATTAAGGGAGATTGAACAAGTTATAATTTATTCAAAATTTGACATCTATTTAAGTCTTAATATTTGAGTGATGAGGATGAAAATAAGTTATGGTACCAAAAACATGTATAGATTTCCTTGAAAATGTGATCCAAATTTCAAACGATGATGTTGGGATACAGTTACCATAGATAAAGTGGAATTATGTTGTTATTTCTGATATGTTTTAGAAGATAATAATGGTAAGTGGAATCTAATAGTTGATAGAGTTTTGTTTTTATAAACAACAAGAGTTTATAATCTCAAATTTATATGGGAATATAAGACATCAATCCTCAAAGGGAGATCTTAATATTATCACTTTAATTGATTATTGCAATCAGAAAACTAAAATCATGTTAAAGAAATATAACTATTATTCTATGGAGGTATTAAATATCTGGAAAATAAATATTTAAAAGGATATAGTAATATATGATTTAAAGTTGATAATGAAAAAATAAAACGATGCACACATGTAAATCTATTGATTCATACCTAAAGAAACATGAAATTGAACACTATTACTGTGATCTTGAACCACCTTAATAAATCAATGTTTCCATGAGGAATAATATAATATTAGATGATATAGGGAGAACTAAGCTCATTTAATATAAACATTCAATGTTATTCTATAGGGAAGAAATAAGTACCATTGTTCATGTTCAAAATTTCTGTTTAATATGAAGGGAATTAAAAATGGACCCCCCAAAATTGATGTATAATAAGAAGCCTATTATAAAATATATTATGTTTTTTTGGACTCAATTATAATTAGGGATCAAAAATAAGAAATTATATAATATTGATCATTAATTTTAGGAATGATACATTCTGGGATATTCATCCACAAGAATAATCTACTGTGTGTAAAAACACCTAAATTAGTTGGTTGATTACTATGATGTGCATTTTGTTGAAAATTAAGACCACCTTAACAGAAAATGATTTATAAGATATTGATTATTTAATGGATATTAAATTTATAAATTAAATATGTGTTTATGACCATGAAAACAGCTTGGGGCCTAACCCTAGTGAGACTTATTATAATATGTCCTGTGATCAGAAAAATATTAGAAGAAGGAAATGACCAAAATATAATAATCAATAAAAATATGATGAATGTGAAAATACAATAATATTCAAAGAATCAAATATTCATACTATATTGATGTGGATATATGAAAATTTAAAAAAAGTTTATCTCATAAGAAAAAAATTAATCAGTTTCAGAGTTAGTTGAGAAAAAAGAGTGGAAAAATTCCTTAATGAATTGGAATATATTGGGACAAATTACACATGGATTCTTCTTCCTTCACCATATGGTAATAATATATTAATAACTAAATAGGTGGACAAAAATAATCTCATTTATAAATGAGATATCTCATTAAATAAAGTTACGTTACTCTGAAAAGTTTATTCACATGTGGATGGTGTTTATTTTGAAGAACATCCCCCCTATTGAATATCAAGCCAAAATAAGAGTGTTTTTTACTATTTAATCCTACATGAGTTATAAGGATCATTACAATGATAAAACATATTTAATTAACTATTTATGAAGTTGAAGAAGAGTAATCTACTAAGAATCCTTACTGTTTCATACTACATAATAATGGAACCATGGTTTGAAAACGAAAGTGGGTTCTATATGGGTTTAAGTGGGCCCCATGTTCCTATAAATGTATACTTCATTGCTTAAAAATGATAATAACATGTTTAAAAAAATAGTATATAAATTTATGTGAAATAAATGATCATAGGAAAAATGATCATCATTTTCATTGTTGATAGCCTAATTATTTTTTGGGATATGGGAAAATCATATAAATTATTTAATGAAATGATGGAAATGGATTCCTTTGTTATAATTTGTTAAGGGGTAAATTTCACTCCATTATTAAAAAATTATCTATATGGAAGATTCATATTCCATTTATAGGAAGTAAATACCTATCATTTACTTGAGATATTTGGCATGGATGAGTTAATTGAGTTACACTAACCCATTATTATTAGTATAAATATTAATAATGATAAATATGGGAGATGTGTAAATCAGAAGTACATCCAAAATTTAATGAGGTTTTTTATTTATTATACAACATTAGGGTCATGAATTTTATATGTAGTTTCCATTTTTGAGTTATATAACTATAATTCTATGCAATTTCCCATTTTTGCTTCCAAAATAATCATTCAGTATGTGAATATAATATAAATTTGCACCTAGATGTATAAAACATTTAATTAGTGGGATTTACTTGGTTTCACTTGTCCAATTTTGGTAGAATATTGTAATAATAAAAAAATATACCACAATAAAAAAATTTGATATGGTTGTCTGAGTTGAAATAGAAAAAAATATTTCTAGTATATTAAGTACAACATTTGTAGAATGACTTTTCTCTCCACATTAATTTAGATTGATGACGAGGATAGGGGTATCGTTTGAGGATTTGGTAGTCTATAGTGAGAAATAATTAAAAATTAATTATAATAATCAATGTGTTATTAATCATTCTCTAAACACAATGTAATAATCAATATCAAAACTTATTGATATTGAATATCAATTCATTAAAAATATAGTTTGTTATATCTTAAGAAAAGATAAAATTATTGATTTTTCAAGATATTAATGTTATGGGAATGATTTAGGAATTAAGGTAAAATAATTATTTTTACCCTTCTCAAACATACAGATGTAACTGGAATGTAGCAAATATACAACACTCTCTTTTGTAAAATGGGTATAAAAAACCCAAATCTATAAATTACCTTTTTTAATAAAAAATATTGTTTTATTTTAATAAGGGAGATAACTATTTCCCAATATTAGGGACTAGAGGATAGAAAGATACACCAAAATACAAAATTCATAAAGATAATGTTTGATGGAGAGTATAACAAAATCATGGCCACAAAATATCTTATCCCTAAGAGATGAAATTATCTCAAAAGAATTGATTAATAACGTAGTGTAGTGTTAATACACTTCTAAATGGGTGTGGTTATGTTTAGATGTAATGTTTGGAATAGTTTAAATTTTGTAGTTTTGTTGTTGATAATAAATCCAAAATCAATTATTGAAGAATCCATGGTTTTGACATACTAAAGTAGATTTATTTCATCACAAACATTAAAATAGACTGTTTTTTATGGTGAAAAAAGTTGTTATGTTTGAAAATATGAGTTTGAGTGATTTTTATTGGATGATATATAAGGGTTTTGGGTTATATTACCTAATTTTTCACTTATTTAACTACCAGAATATATGTGCACAAAGGATAGGAAACTCTTTCTTTGTTGAGTTATTATATAAGGCTCATAGATGTTTGAATACACATTCTTAGACGTTCAAAAATATTTATCATAAAGGTAATATATATAAAAGATGTTATTTTATATAAATTTATTGATAATTAAAAAACTCAAATAAATAAAAACATAATTTTATGATATTCAATATTTTCACTAATTTACCAATAAAAATTTTAAAATGAATAATCATACATGAATTTGTATGATAATGTTTTCATATGAGGAGTTCATATGTAATATTACTAGATTATGGGTTAAGGATTCTATTTTGATGTGAAATTAGAAGATTATTTTATTTTTTTATATATAAGGGATGGACCCACTAAATTTTTCAAACATTATATCAGATTTTGTTATACTAACCATTCAATGAACTGTACTCTACAATTTTCAAGGAACATTTTCCTTTTTAAGATAAGATAAATTAAAAAATTTAAATGTTTTGTGTGAAGGAATGTGATGAAGGATTTGGAATATTTTAAGTGTTGAATTTTATACTAAGGAAAACATTAGAAAACCAGTATTATAGGTGTTTGGATGAACATCATATAACACATTACACTTGGAGTGACCCTATGGTAACATCATTGGGAAATGAAATCGTAGAGATTGAGATAGTAGATATTTAAAAAAATATAATTAATATATAACATATACTTTTCATTGATTTTAATTGACTAAAAGTTTTTTATATATGGAGATGTTTGAGGTGGCTATAAACTAGAGTAGAAAAAAGTCACAGATTAATGAACTTTGATGTGTTTGGAAGATTAAACTAAAGATTTATGGTATTGAAGTTATAGATTTTCTTGCAAATCATGTAATAAAATTTTTTTGTGTAGAATAATTAGATTGTTGAGAACTTTTTTTGGGAAAAAATCCCACAAGGTATTATTGAATCATTTTTTAGATGATTGTGTTTGTTGACAATGTGGGCCTCCATGTGGTGTTTATTGAAAAATCAAACCAAACTGATCAATTTTCTGACAAATAAGGGTTTTCATGGTGAGTTGCCAAGTTTCTGAGAATTTTACTATAATACATGAATGATAAATTCACCTAATCAAAGGAAAGAGGGGAACCCAAGTTTTGGTTTGGGAATTCAAGGTGACTAGGGCGACAGAGACTAGGGCGACTGGACTTCCATGCCAGGAGGAGACCTTTACGCAACACTAGGGGTGGTCAAATTTCCAATAAATAAAGGGATACCCCTCCTCATTTTTAACAGAGTTCAAAACTTATAGAAAATTAGATCTCCAGTTGTGCAGGTGTTTTGGGCTCCCAATAGGTGGTGTGGGTGCACAGGTATTGGGTTATTTAGATGTAGCACGTAGGTTGATTGTTCCGTGATAATATAGGTTTAGGCATAAAAGGTTGTGTGTCGCCCATGTTTTGAGTTGGAGAAGCGAGTGTTGCGCAAGTTTTTATGAGACACATGTGCGCTAGGATTAGAAAATCATGACAAAACATTGAGAAGTGTTGTAGGATTGGATATGTGTGCCAGTCATTCTAGGGCTGCACGAAAGTCGAAAGATTTCCCAGTACATGCAGTGGAAAGTGAGATTCATCTATGTGTGAAAATTGGATGTCAACCGGGGATCTACATAAAGAGTAAGATTCATTCATTTGGGATAATGAAGGGACCTATAAGTCTTTAAACTGTTAGTGGATCTTCTGAAGATTTTGTGACCACACTTCAGTTTAGAGAGCACTGAGTTTTCAAATTGTGAATGGTTGAAAACCGGGAGGGACAACGAGTCTGCTTTGAACTTGTAAATGATAATTCACTTATAGTGAATTGGTAAATCAACAAATTGCCATTGTATTCTCTTTGGACATCGCCCAATGAGGGTGAAATAAGTAAAATTGTTGTGTCTTGTTCTTAATTTTATATTCATTCATACTCTGCATGGGTAAAGAGAGAGAGAATATAGTTTTGTCTGATTATAAAACAATATCAAAAGGGGATGTTGTTTTTATTTGTCCTACCATGATCCAACCCCCTCAAGGTATCTATCCTAGTGAACTTAACAACTTCATATGAGAGGTGGATATAGAGAATGGAATATAATATGATCAAATTATATACAAATAAAAATACCAGTAAAAGTAGAGAATAAAAACCACGTTCATAAAAAGATATGGTGTTCAGAAGGTATAAAATATTAGAGATGAAGTTTATCAATAGTTTGTATGTTCGGTTTCCACTTATGAGAAGAATAAAATGGTGAACATTGAATTATAATATTTTATGCGAGTTTTAATTAAAATAATCAGATTTTATTAATATTTATGAGTTGTAATGAAAATGGTAAAACCAGAAGCTTTTTACATATGTTATATAAACCGAATATATTTAATATGATAGTGATTAGTAAGATATTGACGAATAATTATTTGAAACTTAATTTCTTTGATGAATGGGTTTTTAATCCATAAATATCATTTCTTCCATGATTTATATGAACACTGATGAATACTTACTCTAATATATTTATGTGTAATAAAATTTACTTGATTCAGATACGAATTAAGTAGAAAATATGATCTTTTAAGACTAATTTTATTAGAGGAGGTTGGTAATAGAAATAACAATTTCGTTAAAAACTCTTGGCTGCCACAAAAAAATAATTTAAGATTGTGAGAGGGGGACAGAGGATGGGAGAGACAAAATATACATTGTATAGTCCACATGTACTAGTAGATTCAATAGTTTTAAGAAAAGTGTAAATTCTATATATTTTACTTACCAGACAAGGATTCTCTTATATTCCATAGTATTGTTTTGTTAAAGTGGTATGACTGATGGATTTATCATTATAAGTTCCAAACATTAAGCCCTAGACCATAATCGAATTATATTCAACACAAAGGCTAAAAATAAGGTAAACATTGTTTTTCAAGTAATGTTAGATATAATTTTTATATATATAGTTATATATCTATTAGAATTTTAAAATAATGGAAGCAACTACAAAGAACCAAGAGGGATAATGATTTTTTTAGAGATAAGTCACTTATATTCTGTTATTCTTTATAGTTAATATTTATATATTAGGATGATATCTATTCGTTGTATGTTTTATGTACCCATGTTAGAACCGACCTTTGTAAATAATCTATTCTGGGCATTTACTTTCACTATTCTAGAATTCGGTTAAGGGTGAGATACTAGGTTAAGAGAATAGGAACTATAAAAAATTACATAGGTTTTTTATGTGAAATAAAACTATAAAACAAAATCACTGATTATACCCCTTATTATTTGTATATATATATCTCAAAACATTAATTTAATAGAGTCTAGTTGATGAAATTAATAAATTTGGAAAAATTTACATAGTGGGTAATCACAAACAGCATTATGGGACTTTATTGAATAAGTAATGGGAACATAATGTTTCCTAAGGTTGAAACCATGTATTTTTGGAATAATAAATACTTTAAATATTTCCAAATTATATATTTATAAATTTAGAATATGTTTTCAACAACGAATTTTTTTTCAAACTTTGATTTTTGGACCATTTATTTCAGTTTGAGTAAAATGAAACCAAGTATTGAACCATCTTTGTAACACACCGAGTTTTTATGATTTTTTTTAAATAAAATAAATTTATTTGATGGCTTTATTTATATGAAACATAATTTTTTTCTTGTGTTATATATATAAACATGTTAATATTGTGCAACACACAACACTGGATTTTCTTATGTTACATGTGACACTATGTCTTTACAAAATCATGATATATTATTAACATAGTTATTTAAATGGCATAATTATAGCATAGGTGTTAAACTAGTTAATAATAATTATAATAACTAATTTCTAATATTTTTATAATTGTTTTTATATAAATAAAACATATTGATAAAAATATATTTTTTTGTTACCATCTTTTCTTGTTACAAAAAATACATTTTTCTCAAAAAAATATTTCATTTTATGGAAAATAATAAGATTAATTTTCAAAACGATAAGAAATTTTTTTTATAAAATAAATATATTTTTAGAATTAATAAACTCACAATTAGCTTAAGGCGAATTTTTAGGAGTTCTACGAATTTTTTTTTATAAATATTGAAAATAATGAATTTCAATTGAAAATATATATTTTTCATATAATTATTAATAAAATTGAATAAACTTTTAAATTAATTTAAAAGTTTAATTAGTTAAATTATACATATATTAACCCAATTTAGTTCATTTTAATCATTTTTATATTTAAATTTGGTATAAAAACATTGTAAACATTTGATCATTTTCTCTTTAAAACCCTACATTTGATCATTTTCTCTTTAGTTCTTTTTTGATCATTGTAAACCCTACGGGGTAAATTTAAATTTAATTTATTACAATTTTGTGAATTGAATTTAGAAGAATCGATTTCATATTTATAATCAGAATAATTTATAATTTCTAATTAGTTAAAAATAATTTTTTACCAAATGGAATAGTACCAACAGTAAATATTATTTACCACAGTTAAGGTTAAACTGGGTTACTAGGGGTTAACAAAAATTCATAATGGAAAACATTATTTATAAACATGTATAAAAATATATTATGGATATATGCCTACCCTATCATGATATAGGATCAAATTGGATCATTTTTGGACTCTTTTTTCATGTTAAAAACATAGGATCACTAATTTTTTTTCAAACTGCCAAGTGTTTCATATCCCTCACTAATATATGGCCAACCCCTATCCTCTCATCTTCACACCATCAAACCATTTGGGATTGCAAAATACCTGAACAAAAAACATCCAAAATTACATCCAGTTATCCTATAATACTTATTTCTGACATAAATCCAACTTATGATGGATTTTAGTACAATCCTAAGTAGTATACATGGCGTAGAGGAAACGTTCAACAAGAAGAGATTTGATTTATTGTTTTGTACACAACATTAAATTACTATTATAACGTGATAATAAAATAAAATCATTATATCCATATACTGATATTTTTATATTTTAATTTCATGAATTATAAAAATCCCCACTTCTATCAAATGGGTTATAAAATTATCGTTCATGTGTACAGAGGACTACCGCCTGGAAAACAAATGTCCATTGTTTTTTTATTATCACCTATAAAGGATATTAATAATGAGGGATTTATTATTTATATATGATATTTATTAAGTTATTATGAATCATTAATTAATATATCATGAAAACCTTCATATTGTCCATTTTCTGGGAATATGATAATGTAGATCATGTGTACGGCGGTCAACTACTTCACAAATAAATGTGATTCGTTCACTCTTTAAATGGAATGTTTTAAGGATGGTTTTAATAAATTATGTGATATATATATAATAAAAATGACTCTATAATGATAATATATATATTATTTACTTATCATTCTTTCAGTGTGATGATAAAATTGAAAGGTCATTTATGCATATGTATGACCTACCATCTCAATGAAGGATGTATTTCATTTCATATGATTAAATATTTGGGATTGATATAAATGAATATATATATATATAGAATATATATTATATATATCTATATATCATATTTTTCATTTTGTAGAGGAATAAACCTTGATCTATGTAGAAAGACCAAAAAGAAGTTAGAAAAATATATGAAACAACATAGTTATTGCCTAAAACGTGACATTAAAATGGAATTGTTAATAAGTAAGTAATAAAACGGAATATGTAAATCATGTATGATATAATATATATGAATATGGTTATATAATATATGTATAATAAAATTATTTTTATTATGTATGAGGTTTGATTGAGTATGATGGATGTTAGGACTTTAGATAATGGATTTTTGTAACAATTTACCTTCTTTGATTTGTATGTTATGTTATGAAACTATATTCTATAATGAGGGTTATATACAGCCCATTTGACATATAATATAATAAATTTATTCATACTTATTGTATTTTAGGTTTCAATTCATGTTATTATTTCATGGGTACTATTATTTAATGTCAACAAATTTGTAATGATATTTAGTTACATTCTCATCATTTATCATTATTATTTATGATTAAGTCTCCAATGTTGAAATATCCTGATCTAACATTCAAAAATTCTCATTAAAATTATTCTAATATGTTTATTCAGGATATCTTCATGTAATTTCACCATTTTTTTAATATTTTGTAATTTAAATAATTAAGATAATGATTTTATGAAAATATAACATTGTTTCTCTCTTCAATATGAAATATATTTTTTCCAAAACATTGTTTTCTAAAAATGTTTTTAAAAATGTTTCATTAATAACTTCTGATTTTAAAAACATTTTTTACATCTTTTTATCTATTAAAAAAATTGAATGGAATATTGATATATTGTTTCGAACAATTAAAATTTGGATTTTACCAGAACTGTGAAAGGAATATTTGTTTTAACATGTATGGAATGAAAACAAATTTATAACATTTTAACTAATAATTACATGTAATATTCCTTTATTTTTAAAATCTTATTTTCAAATAAATAATATTTTAAATGGTTTTCTATTTTTAAAATTATTTTTCATTGTCGAATATGTATTTTCCTCCATGAAAGTTTTAAATGATATTTCATATTTATCTTCCATCTAAGATGACTTAAGTTATTTTCACCTATTCCTTAGTAGATATATGATCCCATAATAACATACATATTCATTCGTTGAATGGTATATATTTTTATGGAATGATTCTAATGAAATATGTTTCCCTTTCATGGGTTATACTATGACTAAATTCTTATGAACCCACTTCTTTTCATGTCTTATTCTGTGATGAAATGATAATGAACCCTATCTTTTTTCCATATGTTTTGATGTGATGTAATGTTTAGGATACCCATTTCATATCGTGGATTATGATATGATGAATAATTATGGTCTTTTTTCACACATATATATGATTTCATTATATGAAAAGTGGGGAATATATAACCCTCCAATTCATTGGGTAAAGATTTATAACTCGTGAAATAGACAAGGTTTGAACGTAGAGTGAACCCTATTCATTATGATAGGGACATAATGGGCAGTGAACCTAATTTAGTAAATGAATTTAACCATTATGATCATATTTTTAATGAACTTTGATAACTTTGATGATTTGGGGATTGAACTCATCCCACTACGATATCATTTCAAGTGATCCTTGGAAAATATGGAAATGATTTTTATTACGTAATTTTGTTCCAAAAATTCCATGTATTATGCTGATTATATTCCCTCATGGATCATATTCAATAATTAAAATTTTATGCATATTTTATTAAATTTCAATAATTATTCCATGATTCATGATTATGAACATTGATATAAATGGTATTATTTTAAAATATTATTCTATAGTTCCCATACAAGTATGCTTACCATATGTTTACTTATCTCTGATATTTTCCCTAATTGAGAATTTGAGCTCACCCATTCTTATTTTTCCTTTCCCTAAGTTATGATTATATGTATTATGTATGATATTTCTATAAAGAGTTATAGTTACAAAGAATGTATAGGTATATGATGTATCTCCCTTTAAGAAAACTGTTTATGTTTAAAAGTTACAAAAGGAAAAAAAACAAGTATGGTCCTCATGTGTGTATTTGTGTAATGTAATGGATACTAATAAAAAAATTATTAAATTTATTTGTATAGAAACCCCGGGTTGGTATAGTTGGGATAAGAGGATTGTTTTAGTTAACATTTGAAACTGGGATGAAACATCTTAATCGAGATCCATGTGTATATGACTAAGGATATATCTAAGGATGAGTCAATGTATAGGAAAATGTCCTTAAATTCTTTTAAATGACTGAGTATGTTTTTTTCAAGAAATTACATCCTTGTATGAATACTAAAAGTGGATGTGAATATATCATAGATATACCTAAGGGTGACAACCACAAAAACTCAATATTTATCTAGACTTGATGGGTATTTTCTGTATGATAATGGGCCTTTCCCTAAATGTGTTTTTACACTCCCATGAGATATAATTTAGAAATTCGTATACTATTTATGAAACATAATGAAATATTTATATATAAGATAAGTATGAAAGACCTTTGGTATACCAATGGTTTCATGTATTGAAAAGAAGGTGACATATTTTATACATCCTATAAGTGGTTTTCATGATTATATGGTTCCCTAGTAAGATTATTGTTTCTAAAGAAATGACTTTTCTTTTAGTTAATTGTTGGAACAAAAATCATCTATGTCAATTCTGAGTGAGATGGAAAATGAAATGATTGACCATCTTAGTACTAAACCTCTATAGGATAAGGAATGTAATATTTGGTTTCTATTTTCATAAAACATTCTTAAGCCATGAATCAAGGTACAATTCCCAATAAAAAGAAGGAAACAAAATTCTATTAAGTCCTTTATGAGGAAACACCCACCTTCCATCAGTGGATTTGTTGATCCATTAGTTCTCGAGAAATGGATCAGTATAAATTGAAATATATTTTATGAACTCATCTTTTTTCAACATTAAATTTTCAATTTGGTTTTCTATTATTTAGAAGTTGAAGCAAGTCAATGGTGGACTCTTATCAAGATTATGAGGAAATGTGATGAAATTTCATCCATCAATAAAGATGATTTTTAGAAAACAAAATAAAAAATTAATTTCCTTAAATTATTTATATGATATTGGTGAAGTAGTTATTTGTTCTAAATCAAAAGGGTGATTAATTTTTTAGTACCGATTATGAAATTCATAAAAAATTTTGATCTATGCTTCTTATATTTTCATCCAACCAAAATCTAATGTTTATCATTACTTCACTGGATTAAAACCATGTCCCTAATGGGAATTATCCATAACTTATTTCAATAGCTATAAAGATGTTGTTTGATGTTATATCACGGAAGAAATAGAGGATGACTCAAGGTTTTTTTAGAATAATTGGATAATAGAGTTCAAATGAAAATATATAACTAATGGAGAGAACATTATTAGATTTACTTTTTTCTTAATGTGTGTGAGGATTCATGGAGGAAACTACTTAAAGGGTAATAATATAAACAATTATGTAAAGAATGGAACATCATCGAGAAATTGATTTCCAATGTGATGGATATAAGTTATCTAACAATGTGAAGAGATATTAAACTATATAGAATGCACCACCCATACTTCTATTATTAAATTGTAATGAGAATGTAAATAATTCTTACTAGTACCCAAACATGATGGTTAATGATGATGATTGACATCAGAAACCACTTATTCCAAGGTAATAATGGAAATCTCATGTGATCCCTATTTATGATGAGGGTCAAAATAATGATGTGGTGAAAGGTACACCTACCATCCACTCTAGAACAAATAACATCTTACATGACTATAGATTTTCCCATTATTTCATATATAAATAATTTTATAAGGTTATCAAATTTCCATCCAAATTATTATATGTAGAATTATCCTTGAAAAACTATAATGATATGTTGATTTCAACTCAATTATATTATTCATCTCCTGTTGGTGTTGGTGGGAATGTGCTTCCTTTTAATCATTTCATACTTTATTTGGATTAATTTGATGATATCTTGGGCATGGATTGGATTTCTCTACATAAATCCAACATCAATTTTCATGAAATGGGAGTCACATTTTATATTCCAAACCTACCAATGATCATCTACAATTTTTATGATAATTAAAAACTTCTAATGGAGAACACATCCATTACAAGGGTCATGATTCCCATTTATTATGGGTTTTTATCTCAAAAGATGGGTGAGAAATTTCACATCAATGGTATGCTTATTTTGCAGAAATTTCATGATGCCTTTTTAGAAGATTTTCCTAGACTCCCCCCCAAAATCTAAATTTAAGTTCTCAACAGAACTCATACATGGTGCCTTACAAATATTAAAGACTCCCTATATAATGTCCCTGATTGGGTTGTAATAATTAAACAAGAAACTCTTGGAAGACCATGAAAATGGATTCACTCAACCAACAGTGTCTCTTTGGGGTTCACCTGTTATTTTTGTTGAAATTAAACATAGGTAGATGTGACTCAACATTTATTATCAGGATCTAAACAATATAATAATTAATAAAAAGTGTCCTCTTCTCCATATTTATGACAATTTTGATTGATTACACAAAGCTCAATACATTTCCTAGATTGATCATCATTCTTGATATCATTACATGAGGATAAAGATGGAGAATTGACCCCATAAAACATTATGTACATGGTTTAGAAACTATGAATACATAGTGATTCTATTAGGTATTACAAATTCTTTTTCTCTCTACTTGGATTTAATGAATATATTATTTGGAGATTACCTAAATCAATTTTTAATCATCTTTATAAAAAATATTCTTATTTATTTAAAGAGAAAGGAAGAGCATGGATACTATGTGGAAATTTCACAAAAGTCTTTAAGGAAGGGTAAACTAAATGAAAAATATTCAATTTTTTAATTTTTTCAATAAAATAATTGATTTTTACATTATATAATCTCACGAGGGTTTATATAAGTCGATCTATAAAATAAGAAGGTTATTGAGTATTTTCATAGAATAACCATGTGATAAGGATCCATAGTTTTCATTGATTATTAAGATGATATCAATGGTTTGTATATTATTTCTCATTACTATCCAATCCTCTAACCATTTTATCTCAGTAGGATGATAATTTCTTTTAGATATATGAATATGATAAAAATTTCAATGAACTGTAGAGAAGATTATCCAGTGCACATGTGCTTATAATTCTATATAGTGGAGAAGTTTTTGTAACATATAGTGAATCATCCATGGAGGGATTGGGATGTTTTCTTATCCATAATGAGATGGTAATATCATTTTATTCAAGAAAATTGATGTTCCAGGAGTAAAATTACCCAACCGATTATTTTTAGTTCGAAGTTGTAATTTTTTTCATTAAAAATATGGTGGAAATATCTTTATAGAGAAAAGTGTGATATAAATAATGATCACAAACATTTTAAATTATATATTCACATTAAAGGAGTTTAGAATTCACAAAATAATATTTTTAGATATGGTTAATGATTTGGACTAATGAATACAATACCACCATGGGAATGTAAAAAACGCAGTTGATGCTTTGAGTCGAAAGAACCATGCTAGATTATCTGTTTTGAGGAACAAAAAATTCAAAAAATCTTGTACCTACAATGTATTGATATGTAAATCCTAAATAATGGGGAGAAATATTAACTTTCTCAGTAGAATGATAAACCATATTTTTAAGTGAAGATTAAATAGGTTTGTACAGAAGATGTAAATCTACAGAGTAATGATAGTAATTTCCTTGATTTTGACACTAATAATTATGGGATGATATGGCTTAGGAACCATATATGTGTGTAATACATACCGAACATGAAGGAATTATTATATAAATCTCATATATTTTCATTATTTATTCATCCTTGTAGTAAAAAAAGTTGTAATGGAATTTCACGGAATACTTCTAGATAGAATGCAAGAATATATATATATATCTTAGAGTTGGTATCGTGATGCTTGGTATGTCAATAATTTATAGGTAAAAGTTTTAGGTAAACGAAGATTATGATTTCATTAACCATACTAGAATGGAAATGATAAAATATAACCAACAATGTTCTTATTGGACTCCCCAAAACATCTAAAGGGAATAATGATATGTGGTTTGTATTAGATAACAATAAAATGTTGGAATAATTAATCTCTATAAGAGAATAATTATCTATATATTATCATTTCATGATATAAATTATGGAAGTGTTATGGTTTCATGGAGTAACACATTCAATTATGTTAGATCAGGATCTGAGTTTTACATCACAGTTCTATCAAAGTCTTCAGTATTCTCTTGATAAGAAATGGAGTTTTATCTCTTTGTATAATCCCAAAAATGATGGATAGTATAAAGGAACAACTCATATACTAGAGGAAATGTACTAGCCTTGAAGTACATTCTACTAGAGTAAGATCTTTCTTTTGCGGAAAAATATGTGGAGATTTTGGATTCAAAAGAGAAAGTCCAATGAAATAAGACCACTCACATGGTCAATATTTTGTGTTGAAACCACTAGTTTGAGGAATCTACATGGGAACATGAATATACTATGTAGAATAACTATCTTGATTTTTTTACCTGAGTGACAAATTTTGAGGATTGAATTCATTTAAAAGGGGTTGGAACATAATACCCCGAGTTTTTATGAATTATTATTTTTTGAATAAATTAAATTTCATTGATTTAATTGATTACAAAAAAACCAAAGTTAATAATGTGTCATAATCAATATAAATTTAATCATTCTCTACTTGAAATACTAGCTTATTATGAGTTACATGCAACACTGAGTTTCAACAAACCCACGACATATTTTAAATATAGTTACTTAATCATGACCCTTATAAACTATTTTTAAACATAATGATATGACTAGAAAAAACAAATTTTAAAATGTAAATTATAATTTTTTATAAAAATAAAACATATTTATAATGACGTATAATTGTTTTGGTAAAGTCATTATCTTTTTCAAAAAGATTATTTTCTCAAAAAAACATTCTTTTATGTATTTATTTGAATAATATTAAATTTATTTTTTTAACCCTTTTTGAAAATTAATTTGATAAAACCAACTTTTTTTTGAATTCTTAATGTGAAAATAATTTTAGGGCGATTTATTTTTATTTTTTCTAAAAAGATTAATTTTTTCCTGAATAGTAAAAAATACTGAATTTTAAACGAAAAATACCTTTTAGTTGAAAATATTTATAATTTTATATTATATTTTAAATTGTTTTTAATGTATATTGTCTTCAACTATTCATTTATCAATCCAATTTAGGTTATTATAATCAATTTTATTTTGAAATGGTATAATAATCTTTGGAAACTTTATATCATTTTCTCATTAAGACCCTACTTTCTCAACACGTTTGTGTGATAAATTTTAAATTTTTTTTTCACATAAATGAATTTAATTTGTCAAAATTGATCCCATATTCAGAATAAGAATAATTTATAACTTATAATAATCTTAACTTAATTTTGGACTAAAATGAATAGTATAAACAACAAAAAAATATTTATCGTGGTTAATGTAAAAATGGGTTTTCCCATGGTGTTAAACTAAAATGAAAAGGGTCATATTTAACTATAAACCTTACTAAAAAATAATTTTTGGTACCATTTAGAGTTTATCATGTATAGTTTTTGAGTTTGGGGCATTTTTTGACCCTTGTTCCATGTAAAAAACATGGGAACACTCAATTGTCTTCAAGAATTCCAAGTTTGTTCTTTCCCCACTTATAAAAGGCCACCCCATATCCTATATTTTTAAAACCTTAAAAACATTTTGGTTCATAAAATACCTTCCCAAAAAACTTCAATAATTATCTCATATCATCCATAAATCCTTATTCTGTACATAAATACAACCTATAATACATTTTTGTGTAATCCATAGCTGGATACCTGAAGAAGTGGAAACATACATCAACTTGAATTTGTCTTTTATTTCCTCACCCAACTAATTGAATTCATTTTAAAACAAGAATATATAAAACAAATAGTATCTAAAATATATTTATATGTTATTATGTTAATTCAATGATGTAAAAACATCTCAAAAAAAGTAATCATTCTTATGTAAGACCTACAACCGCCTCACGAATCAATATCATTCATTATTAAATTACCACTTATCAAGACTCATAATAATTATGGATTGATGGTTTAAAAATGTTATGTATGATGTAATTATTATTTTTTAATAACTATATCACACATACCATCATACTCTATATTTTGTGGGTATATGATAATGATGACCACATGTGCGAAAAATGACCACCTCACGAAGCGATTTGATTCATTAAGGATTTACATGGAAGGTATTAAAGATAATTTTATTATTAATTTATGATTTAAATAACATAATAATTACTCTATAATGATTATATATATATATAATCATTTTTTTATTTCATTAAATCCAACAAGGAAATTTAAACTGTGTTCACTCATATATACGACCTACCATCTCCATGAACAGTGTATTTCATTTCTTATCACAAAATTTTATTGATTGATATAAATTCATATATAATAATTATATATGATATTTATATAATGGACTAAATTAAAGGTATAATGAAACCAGGATTTAATCACGATGTCCAAAAACAATACGTCAGAACATAAATGTAAAAGAAGATATTATTACCGGAAACATGGAATTAACATGGGATAATTAATAAATTTCTAATAAAATGTCATAAATAAATCATATATGTTATGATATTTATTAATCTGGTTTTGTAATAGATGTATAAAAAAGTTATATTTATTATAAATGAGGTTTTAATTTTTATGATGGAATTAAATTTTATGCTACAGGATTTTCCCTTTAATTTTCTTTCTTTGAGATATACGTTATGTTATTCACATATATTCTTTCATGAGGTGTATATAAGGACCATTTTACATGATATATCATAAAATTAATAATCCTCGGGATATTTTATGTTTCATTTTATGTTATTATTTCATGGGACTTATGATTCAATGTTACAAAATTAGAATCATTTTATGTCACAATCTCTTAATTTATCAATAGTGTTTATCATTAAGTATTTAAAATTTAAATATCATAAAATACATATCAAGAATTATCATGGATTATATTTTCCTCTAGTTATTCATGAAATATTAAATTAATGGAACCATTTTTACACACTTTAGTACTTTAAATAATTAACAAATAATTTATAATAAAATATGAAATTATTTCCCACCTCGTTTAGAAATCAATTTTCATTCAAAACCATGTTTCCAAAAATATTTTCAAAACTGTTTGATTGATATGATATGATTTTTGAAACACATTTTCACCCATTTTTACCTTTTTACAAAAAAAATTTATTGTAATATTCATGTCATTTTCCAAACAATTCTCATTTGTCATTTACTAGACATTTGAAAGGAATCTTATTTTTAACATGTATTACATGAACCGAATTTTTTATCCTTGGGACCAATAATTTCATTGAAGACTCCTTTAAAAGTTTTCATTTTAAATTTATAATTAATTTTTGCTTTCAATTTTTTTCTATTTTAAAAATTATTTTTCCCATTGGAAAGGAAATCATCCTTATGAAATACCATAAATGATCTTTGAAAATTGTTATCCAGAAAAAGATGAAATCAATCGGCATTTCCTATGCCTACCTTGGGATATTACCCTAGGATACCATTAATTTTCATTCTATGAATGTTTTAGGTTTTTATAGAATTATTTTTATGAAACATATTTCTATTATACAGGTTATACCATGAAGATATGTTATTAATCTCACTTATTATCATGGGTTATTCTATGATAAAATGATTATCAAACCTATATATTTCCCACATGTTATGATGTTATAAAATTTTGATGATACCCATTTAATTTCATGGTTTATGAGATGATAATTTTCTAGGATCATGTGGTACACATATGTATTATTCTATCATCTAAACATTGGAAAAATGTATCTTTATAATGTATTTATTAATATTTATATCTCATGAGATAGAATTGACTGGAATGCTGAGAAAAACATGTTCAATATGAGAAGGGAAGAATGCTGAGTGTTCCCAGTTTAGTATGATACTTTTTCCACTATGATTATCTTGGTAGTAAACTATTACTACTTTAATTTTTTAGGTATTGAACCCATTTCAATATGATATCCTTAGTATTAATCCTTGTCTAATATAGAAATTATTTTCTATGATTATTCTTATACCATAAATTCCATATCTTATAAAAATGTTATGCTCTCATTTATCATACTCTTTTTTTTCTTTATCATTTCTATCTTATGATATTACAATCATTCTTTAATGATTTTACATTATGATATTAGATATGAAGGGTGCTATTTTCAAATTTTATGATTAAATTTTCATATCCTTATTCTCAAGTTATGATTACATATCTTTCTTTATTACCCTTACAGGGAATCTCTACTCACCAATTCTTATGTTTCATTTCCCCAGGTTATAAAGATATGTTTTATATATGAGATGTCTAAGAAGGTTTATTGTTAAGAATAATTTAGAAATACATGTTTTAACTCACTTATGGACTATTTTTTATATTTATTTATTCCAAAATCCACTGAACTATTATAGTCTTCAGGAATTTGTTTTGTTAATATAATAAATATTAATAAAAAATGTTTTAATATCTAGGTATGAAAAGAATGGGTTTTTATAATCTTATAATTATAGGGAAGATTATTATTGGAGGATTTTATATTAATTTATGTAAAGAAATTAGATATATGAAGATATATATGTTATAAAATGTGCACACAAAAATAGAATCATAGAAGGATTCCAATCAGAGAAAAAGGAAACTATTAATTTCCCACTATATATTTTGTTGGAAGAATCATGGTATTTTTTTCTTCATTTCATAATGGTGGTATCATAAATTATCACTATAATTTTTTATTTTTATATATAATTTTTTTATTTAGTGTCTTATATTAATTAATATTGAGTTATAACACTCTATTATTCTTCTAGAAATATCATTACCCATGGTTTTACTTACCTAATTGAAAATTATGAACATTGTGTGAGTAATATCATATTAAAATTAATTCTTGGTATTATGCCTACTATTTAAACAAAATATATGGAATTGGTTTACGTTTACCCTTTTTAAAACAATGAGTCATGCCTCAATGTTTAAAAGAGTATAATTTTAATTGGATAGGGAACTCTATTACAATATTTACACTTTTAAATTAAATTCACCTTTTAATAAATAAATTCATTATTAAAAATTGTTGAATAAAATGTTCAATGTATTTCATTTTGTTTTTTCAATCTTTATAGATCAAATTGTAAATTGTCATTTGGTCTTAAAAGGTCATTAAGAGTCATATCCATATTGAAAATAGTAATTCTATAGTGATCATTATAATAAATATATATTAAGGGTTATTATAAAGTGTTATTGATATCGATGGGGAAAGTGATGGCCCAAACCAGTGGGATATACCCTATAAAGACCATTAATTAGAGTTTTTAAAGGAGATGACGTCACTAGGATTTTCTCTTGACCAAGCCCACACTGATATTCAACAATTTAGATATGATAGAAATAATTTAAGGGAGATTTTCAATATTATCTATATCATGTGTGAAACCAAACTATCCAAACCATCCCATGAAAATACCACCATCATTCAACATACCCTTAGTGCATACATTAGTGTAATAAGGGTATATGTATATATACCCTTCTAGTATCAATATGTATCTTTTATTTTTTATATAATAATTACTATATATATCCCTATCATTAATAATTTATAAATTATTATATAAATAGTTTGATTAAAATTTTGTTTTAAAATTAAAATGTGAAAATTATATTTTAGGGAATATATAGCTTCAATTAATGAATGAATTTTAATAAATTAAATAATTTTTTAATTAAATTTTATTTTCTTTAAATATTCTTATTCCATAATATTTATTTAAATATAAATGATAATATAATTTAGTGAAGGTCGACGTAAACTACATATGGTTTAGAAAGCTATTAGTGATGTAAAAACTAATATTATTCTATAAATAAGTTTTTTATATTTAAAAAGGTATACTATAATATTTTGAATATTATTTTTTTAAAATGAATATTTTTTTTAAAAAATTTGAATATATTAATTATCCAATGGTAATTTATCAATAATTTTCTAAGATAAGGTAATTTTTTGGTTTAAATAACATTTTATACAAATATATAGTATGTATTGTGGTATCATAATAACCCAAAAGTGGGATAATAAATATTGTAAAAGAACACATGGACCAAAGTATATTTCCCCTTTAAAGTATTTTTTGATATTATTTTATTAATTTTACAAACCTATAATGAATCCTCTTAAATGAATATTGTATTTTTTATGTTTTAAAACCCACTCATTATAAACATGACTCCCTTACTTGTCATTACTGGTATTATTATTTTTTAATTTTGATTCTTATTTTATTTATATAATGTAAAAAAATCATATTATTTAAATCAATATGGTCATAATTCATGGGAATGTTTGTGGTTTTGATTACTGTTTCACCTAGTGTCCAAAATAAAAGTTTGGAGATTAATAATGAATTTCCATATCATTTTATATAAACACCCAAAAAAACTCCCATTCACCTTCATAGAAAACCCATTAAAAATAAATATAATCTATTTCTATCTATAAATTTATACCTCAATGTGTTCCCAATAACATAAGAATATCTTTTTATACTTTTATAGCACCATCTCAAGGTAAGGGAATCTCTTTATCTTCTTGTTTTATTAAAAAAATTCATTTTATTAATCCTTTTTATTTCCAATTTTTCAAGATGTAATGTGTTTTTACACATCCTATTACAATTATTATGATTCCAATGTAAGGGGAGGCTGACATTAGAACTAATTAAAACCTTCCATGTACCTTTTTATTACATGTTGTGATGTTGAAATTATCTCATGATTTCACATGCCAAACAATTATGTTATAATTACACATCCCCATTTCCACTCAAGGGTATTCACATAGATATATTTATAATTCATTGATTGGGGAATTCCATTTTTTTTATACCTAACTCTTAAATAATGGTGTTAAAAGTGATAAAATATGTCTTATTGCTATATAATCAATGTGAAACACAAATTCATGTACATGATTTTCATGTAATTTGTGGGCCCATAATTATATAGCCCTATAATTCCTTGGGTAATGTTATTATATCATGAGAGACCAAGTATACTTAATGTATGGTTTGCCTAATAACATTACGTTATTATGTCATAGCGGTTAGTATTGACTTATGCTTATGATGTCATGGTTCATTTTGCTTTCATATTCATATGATTTCCTTATGTTATCATCTAATGTAATTATTTGAGTATCATGATTATGATTATCATCTTTTTATATAACCATTGTACTCATTTGATACATATGTACTATATTAATTCAGGCTATATTTGTATTATTCCCTTATTTGGTTCTATAGATCTCCATGTTCTTATCTATGTCTCCTGGTTATCCCACATAGTATTAAAAGATAAATGGAATATAAGGGTGTGTTATGGAGTATGGAAAAAGCATTTTTTTATCCTTCTTTTATGTTATTTCATATGTGTGTAATTAACCAAAGATAATATGCCTTTTTCTCTTCAATGATTTTCTTATGTGTAACTTAATTTAATAGATCATTAAATATTTTTTATTAAATATATACATTTTTTTAGTTTTTATGAGAGAAATAATTCTTTATTTTTATGGATTATGATTTTAAAATGTTAGTGAATCCATACAGATCAAACTAAACATATGAAAATAACCCGATAATTTATGAAATATATAGAGTGGGTGGTTTTCAAGAAATAAATTCCATGGTTCAATTGTATAAGTGGATGTAGATCATGTGTAGTTATATCTATGGATAATAACCCCAAAAATGGCAGATTGGGTATAAACATTATTTTCATATGGTTCATGATAAATAGGCCTCACTTCACACCAATATTGACATTATCATGGGATATTATTTAGGAAATTCACAAAGAATTTATTAAACACTATGATAGGAATAAATGATCTTACAAAAATATATATACCATGGATAACATAGATTGAAACTTACACTTTTTTATAGGATACATCTAATTTTTGATTTATCCTTTTAATGTTCACAGTTTCCCTTTTTTATTTTTCATTATCAACCCTAATTTACCATTTACATTAGTCAATATATGTATGTTGAAGAAACCCAATCCATATCCCATATTACGAGAAATGTGATGGACAAAAAAATGAGATGCCCAGTTTTATGGGAGCATGAGTGGAGAACATCATGAAAATACATACTCAATTAACTCATGTTTCGATTAGAAATATTAATTTTGGGAGAAAACCCACATCCCATTAAGAATGAACATGTTTCAATTGATAAATTTATTCCATAAATACCCCTATATTTCTATATATATTTTGATCATTTTTTTATGGAACACTAGAACATATAAATTGAAAATAAATTCTATGTCCTTCAAATATTTGATAAATATAATGTCATGATATTTATTTACTATATGGGGGGAGAATCTAATAAATGGTTGGTGTAGATATGGAATACATAGTCTATATAACTGATTGAAATGATTTAAGATAAAAGGCTTTTGTAATTTTATTGAAAAATATTTTTCATAGATTTGTGAATTAAAATGTGGAGGGTGTTTCTTAGTATCAAATAAAAGGATTATGAATCCACTAGAGAATGCAAGAAGAAAATCCAAATACATGAACGATATGCCTTTGACGTGGTCATTGAACTCAAATTTAATGTTGATTGCTTCTTCTTTTTTCTAATTTTGAATCTATGAAAACCTTTTGGGATTTGAGAAATTTATATCAATGAGGGATTTTTCTGATGATCCCTCAAAGGTGAAAACAATATTGTAAAATATCAAGGGTCTCATGGGTCTTAAGATAGGAAGAGGAGAATGGAATTTAATTCATGTGGAGTGATGGAGAAGCCTAACCATGGTAATAATGTACAATATTCAACTTGTAAAATGTGTTGGAATATATTTCTTAAAAATTTCATATAATAGGAAATACAATTATTTTGGTGTGGTAAGGTGGGGATCCTATTTTGTGGATATTGGGTGGAGAAACCCACCAACGTTATAGATGAAAGGAATGTTCTATTCGATCATAATCATATTATATAATGATTCAACTAAAAGGAACATAGATTATATGAAAACCATCACACTAATCCAATGTTTGTTAATGATAACTACCAACAACATCCTTTATGAAATAGAGAGTAATGGTGATCATATTCTATCACAACAACTAATGTGGATTTGGAAAATGAAGTTGTAATGGGTAAACTAGTTATTTATTCAAGGAAAATAATTTGATGTTAGATTATAGTTTTATGCATTTCTATAAATCAAAATAAATGGTATATCTATTTAAGAACCCACTCTAAATATTGATGTTGATTTTGCAGTGAAAATACAAAATGGTTCAATAATTACATCAAAGGCATATAAATTATCGATTTTCAATAATTTTTAGAAGAATTTCTCAAAAAAAACCATGTGATACACCCATCATAATATTTTGATATTACTCAAGATATTGACTATTTTTCCTTTAATAAATCCCAGATGGAGTTAGTTGAAAGAATTCACCTTCTATATCAAGAATCAACCTCTAATTCTATACAACTATAATGATGAAGATGGTTCTCCTTTTAAATAATTATCTAAATCATGAATACTATTTTCTTATTAGAAATATCATATGTATAAAATTTTTGAGCCTACAGATAATATCATCCTTTATGACGTTGCCATTTTAAGAGAATATAGTGATGTATTTCCCAAAGAATTTATTATTCTTACTTTCAGTCGAGTGGTTGAGTTTTAAATCAAGCATATAACCTCAGTGTTTACATTTTCAATGAATCCATATATAATTTCCATTATTTAAATTGAATATTTGAAGACTAATATATAAAATAATATGGTTAAAGTGTTTATCTTCTTGGGTTCTTCACAATGGGGGTACCCTTTTCATTTTCATCAGAAATAATGATGAGTTTGTGTTACCCAAAATTTATTATCATGACCTCACATGATCATGATAAAAATATTTTATTTTTTTGGGATTTATTACACATTTTATCAGATATTTGTATCTCAATATGTCTCTAAGGTGGATCTTTTATTAGGATATAATCATGTAAAGGTAAAGAAGGAGATTATCCCCAATACTTATTTTTTATTTAAGGTGAGAGGAAAATGAGTTCGTAGTGATTTCTTTAAGACATACTATTTATCAATCCAATATAATGGAGATAATTAATAGTGTCTTTAGGGATTACCCTGATATATTTATGGTAGTATTATAGTAGATATTCTTATCTACTCTAAAATCAAAGATGAACATATGGAGAATTGGAAGGATGAACTGAATACCATGAAAAAGGAAAATTTTGTCTGTAATGTATGGTAAATGTGATTTTTAGATGGTGAAAGTAACATTATTATGGAATATTATAACCATAAAACATAGATATACAGGTTCTTTAAAGAAATCTATAATTTTACGATGGACCAGTCCAACATCTATAACTAATTACTAGGTACTATCACTGATTTGTGAGAAACGTTTTGAGAATGTTAATTACACTAACTGAGATCATTTTCAATAGAGTGATATTTTTCAAGAATAATGAGTGCCATGAGATATTTTAATTGTTATAGAAGAGGCAGATCAAAATATTAATGATCATTTTACAAATATGTGGGAAGGAATTGTGATCTAAAGTGATTCATCCAAAAAAGGGAGGTCTTGTGTACACATAAAAAATGATAAAGTGGTAGCCTATACCTCATTTAAATTATAGATCAATTTGAATAACTACCCAAATAAATATTTAGAATTATCTTCAGTGATCATTTCATTGAGTATTTGGTGACATTTTTTCTACATGGAAAATGTTGACATATATACCAATCATAAAAGCATTTAAAATATATTCACAAAAAAGTTCAATAAGTTTGTGAAATGTAGTAAGAACAAATAAATAATTATGAATGCTCAATCCATAACCATTTTGGAATGGTTAATAAAGTGGAAGATCCTATAAGTTGGAAGTATCTCAACACCAAATCCTTGATGAGGTATGAAAGGGATCCAATCTTCAAGAAAATTCAAAGGATGGACATTGGAATAATAAAATGAACTTAACCCTTCACTAAATAAATAACTACTCAACAATACATTATTGAGAGAATCATTGAGGCCCAAATATATGTTAAAGAGCTATAGAGGAAGGTAAAAAATATTATAAAATTCCCCTTTTTAGCATATAGAGTTATATATATGTAAGATGCATATTGGTCCCATAGAAACCAAAACTAGAGAAGGAAATTTTGGATAATGCACATAGATCATCCTTATATATTAGTCCAAGAATAATCATGATTTATAGATATCAGATGCAAAACATCTGGTTGGATAATATGAATTGGGAGTTAAAGAATTTTGTATATTGATGCCTGGAATTCCCACAAGTCAATGAGAAATGATAGAAGTATAATAGTATGATGTAACCTCTAACATATCAATATAAGAATGGGAAAATATAATCATGGATTTAATCATAGTACTCCCCTAGATATCTAATGATCGTAACTCTATTTTTGGTGGTAGACAATAACATTACTAGGTTTGTGTATTAAATTATTATTTAGGATGATTTACCTCTTGAAAAAAATTATTATATATATATATATATGATAAGTGGAAAAAAATAATGGAGTACCAATCTCCGTTGAATCTAATAAAGATTAGAGGATTTCCTTGAGGATCTAGAGAAACATTAAACAAGTGTTAGACACATATTTGATCTTTGGTAAAACATATCACCCTTAAATATATGGTCATTATGAAAAAACCATTCAAAATCTAGAGGATAAACTAATATCATTTTAAATGTATTTACAAGGATGTTGGGATCATCACCCTATAGTAGTGGATTTATAATATAAACATAGTTCCCATTATAGGATTTAAATGGATACTAATGAGGCTCTATAGATAAATAGGTTTCAGTCTCTAACATTATTAGATAACATTAAAGAGAGGAAGATGATGGGACATGGTCTTATAAATGATAAGAAAATAAGGTACAAACATTTTAGAATTATTTTAAATTTATGAAAAGTGGATAGAAATATATATGGGAAATCATTAATGATACATATTGTTTAAGATTGGAGATTTGGTATTCTATAGTATATCATTTTTGAAAATGTTCATCAGGTTTGGGAAATGGTAAAGCTTCATCCAAGAAACATACTCTCTATTGTTATCCTTGGTCACATCAGAGATGTGGCCCATTGAATAGAACTACCACCTAGCTTATCTCATGTTCCTAATGTTATTTAGGTATACCTTTTACGAAATTACATTCCAGACACCTCACATATGTGAAATATATAATTGATACCATTGTAGAATGATTATTCATATAAGGCGCATCCAGTGAAAATCAGAGATCATGGAGACAATGTTCTATGAAACAAGACAACTCATATAGTCAAAGTATATTCGAAGAACGACAAGTTTATGGAGGACAAATAGGAACTATATGAGAGCATGAAATATAATTTTTCTTATCTGTTTTATTATATGAAATGAATATTCAAGGGTGATATTTCTGAAGGGGGAAAGAATGTAACAACCCAATATTTTATAAATAGAATTACCCTTTGTATGATAAAATCACTTTCTAATTAAATTAGAAAACATAAGAAATACATTTCATTTTTTTGTTTTCAACCATTATTAAATATGTCCAAAATATTTATTCCTATCTTGGATGGACATTGATCATCATGAAGATTTATAACAATACTAATATGTGGTGCCATTAAGATTAGTATATATTATGGGTTATGATAATGTCTAATTGGAATATATTGAATAAGTGATTTTCTTTCCTGTAGGATTGTACCCTATTAATCTCACTTATTATACCATGCATGGGAGATGACATCATTAGGAATTTTTCTTAAAATTATCAACCCAATATTCAATAACTGAAACATGAGAAAATAATTTTACTGGAGAAGTTAAATATTATTAATTTATTTGGCCCAAACCATGTTCACCAACCACCCCATGAAAGCACCTCCACCACACACCTTTCCCTTAGGTCATAAATTAGTGTAATAAGAGGTTTAGTATCTATAACCTTGTAGTATTAATTTTAATATTAACGTTTTAATAAAATAGATATATTATTGATACCTTTACAAAGATTCATTGTATATTATTATATAAAAAGTCAGATAAAAGATATATTTTTATAACAATAAATCAATGTAATATTTTTGGGAAGTATAATATTTCAATTAAAACAATTTTTTATATATTCCATAATTTTTAAAATAAAAATTTTTAGCATGAAATATTTTTATTAATAAATATTTTTTAAATATATGTTTAGATACCATTTTTTCTCCTTGTGTGACTATGAAATATATCAAGAATCATTTTCTGAGCTAATAACTAGGGCATCATAGGATTTTTAGGCACATCGTGTCTGGAATTAATTTAATAAAAATATTTAATATATTTAATATTTCTTTAGAAAAATTCAACAAAAAACCCTAGAAATTCTTTAAAAAATTCTCTGATAAAAAATTTGAGACAAAGTTGATTATGTAATGTGAGTTTTACCCTATCCATGTCCTAATGTTGTTCATCATTGGTTTTTAGCTAAATTTTTTGTTGGCGAGTGTATTTAATTAAAATGAATAAATAATTATATTTATATTATGAAATGACTTAAACCTAAATTTATCTATAAATATATAGTTTTAGTAGATCTCTAGATTTGTCCACGTAACCATAGGATTGTTGAGAGGTGATTTCTACCTCCTATTGTTGGTTAATTGAGATCAGACAAAAATGAGCATCTGAATCCTAGAGAATCGAGACATAGTGAACACAACAGATGTTCATCCTTTATTAGAGACCACATTATTCATCAACAAATGATCCAATATTAAGGTATGAATAATCATTTTTTTATTATTCACCATATGATTAATTGATTGAGCATGATCAAATTCATGAAATTGATATGCATTTATTTTGATCCTATTCTTCATCATTTGTATTAGTTTAATATTTTTTTATTAAATTCATGTCAATTTTCTCACCTAGGTCATACCAATATAGATCTTTTATCCAAGAACACATGGAAAACAACTCTTGTACCTTATTTTTGTGTTTATCACCCTACCATTCTTCATGTTCTTAGCTGATTATCCTATAGGGTATTAGTTCGACATTTCTGGGAAGGATCAATCATGATTGAACCCCCAAACTTGTGATGTGTTTGTGTGTGGTAAACATTCCTAAAATCTAAGGGGAAATGGGATGAATTTTAGGTTGAGGGTGATCCTTCAATTAATTTGGTGATCTAGAATGGAAACAAATACATGGAGATGCACCATGGTAATCTCAGGCTTCATGTGATAAACCACCATGGAACTGGAGTTACCAATTTCCTTCTACCTAATGGACCGAAATGATGAATAGAGGACCTTCCATTGATTTTAGGTAGCATAGTGGTGATTTTTGAAGTTGATAGTGTGGATTTGGATCGTATAAAAAAGATATTGATTATACAGAAAACCTGACACCATGTCATATAGTATTAAGAACACAGGGCATGTAGACACCTATCTACGACAGTTGGGGTTTTTGGTAAGTTATATATCACACATTGTGAGGGACCTCCCCACATCATGTGACTTAGTTCCGATGAAACATTGTATACTATGTGGTTATAGAAACATGGGCATGATAAGGAACATGTTGTGCACTAGAAAATGTTTAGTATATATGTAATTGGAACGAAGGACATGGGTAGAACCCAGTGTGACAAGAAACTTCATTTATTAAATTACACAGGGTCATGCAATATTATACAGACATTGACAGGAGCATAGCTAGGACACTAGGTGGATGAGGAACAATGCATTCTCCTTTTACATACTCTATAGGGCTACATGGAAAATGATCTATGTAAAGGTGTATAAATATCTAGGAAGCATGGAAAGACCACATATCGTGTGTGTCCTCTAACATGTTGTGTTCCCTCCTTTTTTAGGAAAAGTTATACCTCTCATATCTCCATCATTTACAATCAGATTTTGGTTTTCAAGTATCCTATCTTGAGTGTTTCTCCAAATATAATGTAATGTTGGCCTCTATAGTAATTTTTGAGATATGATGTAATATGTTCTAGGAAATACATTGCTTTAGGAGATGCATGACAGCAGTAGTGGTCAGGAATGATCATCACATGGAATATAGATACACCCTCCTACTGGGATAGGGAATGGAAAATCTAATCATCCAATGGGTAGAAACATTTTGTGGTGAAATTCTTGGGTTCTTGGTTCACTATTTGATTATTACCCACCTATTTTATCATGGCATCGGTCCTCTATTTGATATCTGAGTGGAACCTTACTGCTAGACTGGGAATGGGTCCTCAAATACTATACTGGGACCATATTTTTAGGTAGGGAATAATTACTATATTGAGTATCAGAGTAGAACCATCATTTTCTATCAATTAATTGGTCCACAACCATTATATTGGTCCACTCCTACGAGTAAGGGAAAGGATCCTTTGTTTTCAATCTGAGTGGAACCCTCCTATGGAGTAAGGGTATGGATCCTCTGTCTATTGATTGGAACCCTATTATAGAGGTAGTTTATGTATCTTATATCTAGGGTGTAAATCCTTTCTTTTTATTAAGGAATTGGTCACCTACCTAGATATTATATCCCCTTGACTTTGTAGTACAATTTTAATGTGTGTCTTGACAAGGATGTTTTGTAAGAATGATGCATGTGATGTTGGGCATTATTGATGGACCTCTGGAACGAATAAGAACTTTTTTATTGGGTTAGTTTGTGCGATGGTGACCCATTTATCTCTCATTTGGGTTCCTTTTATTGATTATATATATATATATATCAATATTCATGTTGTTTTATTTTTCTTACTTTCTTCCTTTCGGTTGATATTTCTATTCATATTATGTCACTTACTCAACCTCTTTGAGATTTTAAGGTCTCCTACTAGGTATGAATATACTCACCCATACATGGGATTTCATAACATGTTTCCTCTTTTATATAGATAATAGATATATGGGTTGTGATTACAGAGGATCGTAGGGATACCATGGTGAACTAGACCACATACAGTTAATGGGGATTGTATATGTACAGTCAAAAATTCTCAGCATATTAATTTTCCTTCTTTTTTCAAGTTGGGACTTATTTATTTTTAGGTGTCTATTTTTCCATTTTATACATTCATATTTATTTCAAATTACTCTTATACTCTCTAGAGGTTTTACATGTTTGTATATTTTCTAAGTGTTTCATCTTTTTATTATTACTCCACAGTTCTATGGTGATATGGTTAGGTTACATTTGGTAATTTCCTCCAATATCAGTTATTATTTTTGTGCTTATCTATAGACCCTGGCCTATAGAGGACATGTTGGGGATTTTTTTTATCGAGCCCCATTGGTTCATGTCATGAAAGGTTTGTATCATAGGATTTCATTCCATGGAATATTGATTGGAGTTTTCCCCTTATAAGGATTTATATGGGACCTAAGGAATCAGTTGCAAGGTGTTTCGAGTGCGGATGTCTGGCAAGGGACCCTAATGTTGGTACAGCAGATGACGTACCCATTCACCAATACACTGAATACCTATTTATCAAATCATTGTACCATGAAATTGGTTTCATGAATCAATGGTACATGAATTACATTATATAGAGTATTTTTTACCATCCTTCTTGAGTTATCTCCCTAAGTATTTATATTCATCTTACCATGGTATGTATGGTGTAAATATTCCATATTATTTCCTAAATATATCTATAAAGGATATGGATTCATGATCATGGTGATGATTAGATGTGTGATGAGGCCCCAATTCATGGGCTATCATGCAAGATTCTTCTTCCAGGTGGGCCGTTAGTAGCACCCACACAAATCAAGAAGCATGTGAAACATTTAGTGAATAGTGAGGATATGTGATTGAATAGAATGAGTTTTGATCACTATAAATAGAGTCCACTAATGTTATGTAGTGATCCAAATCCCCATGAAGTATAGAATTGGTAAGAGTCAGTGTTTTCCCTTTTAAGTAATATCCAGACATCGAATGATCCAGTGGTTCCACTGGAAGCCCGCATTTTTACAATGTGCAGTTGGGTGCTAGTGGAGCCAATTTACATAGAAGTATGATGATTTGAAACTCTCAAGGGAATAATTTTAGTACTTGTTTTATGATAATTAATACCCATCATGCTTTTTAACATTTTAGATTGAAGATCATTAGGGAATAAACTAATGAGGGATGATATTTTCAAAGAATGTTGGGATGTTCAATGACCTTGCGTGATACTCCCACTACACGATTAGGTACAAAAACCTATGATCATGGATGTATGGGGAGGTTCTCCGTAGAGACATAAAATCTACTATGCTGCCCATATTCATTTCCTCTTATTCCAGAGTGTTGAAGTGGGAAATAGTGATGGGGATATTACAATTCGAGGGATGATAGGCTACTGGAGTTGGTATTGGGAATTATAGGGTTGAGTCATCTACATTAGCTAGTAGGCTCTAGTATATAGGATCATGGTGTAGGATATCTTCTCAGGATCAAACTCAGGCACGTGATTATGTGGAAAATGTACTATGCAATGGTCCAAGGAATCCTAGATAGGGTATGTTCCATGAATGTGATGGAAGTAGGTTACATGTAATGTGATATCCAAGACAATTGTTCTTTTGAGTAAATGCATATAGAGTATGATAATCCACATTAGAGGTAGTTTCATGATGTATCTACCATGTGAGAGAAGGGTTGACCCCTCAGTGGTGAATTAATTAGAGGATTGGTTGATAATCCTTGAGGAGGACCTAATCCTTCCACTACCACCACTAGGAAGCATGCATCAGGCTCAAAGAGCTAGTAGTTGGGGTCTCAGTTATTATTAGGCTATAAAAACATATTATCCAACAACATATGAGATAATTATAGGTAGGATCTATGTTTATTTACAATTTCCTCAGTATTAGTATAACTAGTTTCAAGTCATTCTTTCATCTATCTACTCCTGGTGTGATATTTGGATTTCTTAGTTGATGGTTTCGTCTAACATCGTTGTTTTGATGTCTCTATAGGGAACGATTCTTCTATATATTATTTCAACTGGAAGTTTATGTTATCACGTGGTAGAGATAGGTTCTCCAGGTACATTTTTTTCATCATAATGAAAAAACTATGATTTCTTATTATCATTGTTTGGAGCCCAGATTAACCATAACCATAGTTGATTCATATTCCTTCATACTTATGGGACAAGATACTCCTTTATGGGAGATAGAGATCTCATGGTGGGACGATTATGTTTTTTTGAGAAGGAGGATATGGACCATTACACAAATGTAGGATATTTTGGCCCTTGGTAAAGTAGGATATTAAAAAATATTGATTCATTCAGTCATCTAGGATTATATGGATGCCGTCTGTAATGACCCAAAGTTTCATTAATGGAAAATCCCTCTTGATCCAGTTAAATATCTCTTTATAAAAACTGTTTTTATAAGATGTCAACTTCTTTGGATTTATGATAAGAGTTGTGACCGTTACTTTTATAGCCGTTGAACAATGATCACATGATTAGTATAAATATAAGGCTTTAACGAACCCAATTTTACTCAGACAAAGGAAGCGATGGCCTCATCAGGTAGAATTGCCCCATACGAAGCCCATTTTTCTGAGCTCTGAAAAGAGGTGGCATCTTTGGGCTTCTCCCTTGACCAAGCCCAAGCTGAGCTTCATTATGTCAAGCCCAAACGTGACTGTCTACGGGAAAAAAGTTGAAGTTGATTGAAATTACCACTCAAGCGATGTTATCTGAGCCACCCCAAGAGTCTGTCACCATCGCACACCTTACCCTTAGGTCTTATGCGGCTGTTTTAAGGGGTTATGTAACAAATAAGTAGTACTATGTTCATGTACATTATTTTTTGTATATAATAATGAATATAATTTCTAGTCATTTTTGATACATTATAAATAGTTTTTAAAGTACAAATGGTGTTTTTAGTTATTATTTAATTAAGAAATATATTTTATTAAATTAAAGGATTTTTGAATTAAATAATATTTTAATAAAATAATAATATTTTTATTAAATTAGTTTTTATTAAATATAAATTATCTTATAATTTTATGAATGCAATTAAAATATTTATTAAGGTTTGAAATCCATTTTTGTCAAAACCCGTGAATTTTCGATCAATGTTGGTTTTTATTTTAAAAGTAAAAATTAACATATTTAGAATTTCATTTAGATAAAATAAATGTCATTTCTGGAATCAGGATGTCGAAATTATCCAATGGTGAATTTTTCATAATTTTCTGACACCGTCAAAATTTTGGGTAAAAATTGAATACCGTTTAAATATATAATGTGTTTTATGACATCATAATGACCCAATGGTGATGTAATAAAATACCATAATCCTTATGTTCGGCCAATATATGTATTATCATTAAAATAATGCAATTTTGGGTTTGTTTGACTTACTTTTCAAAGCATTAATGGACCCCTCAAGACATATTCAACACTTTTCCTTTTTAAATTAATTTCCATGGGAGTGTGACTCACCTCCACATAAGCAACCTTATTATTTTAAGAGGTTCGGACTTGGGCCTTATAAAATATTCTTTTCCTCTTCCATTTTCCAAAAATCATGGGCAAAAATCATGGGATGGTTTGTGGTTTGGATTAATTTAATTTAAGGGGACCCAAACCTAAATAATAAAGAATTCCCTCACCTTTCCTATATAAACCCACCCAAGATCCCACTTCCTCCGAACTAAAATCCCTTGGAGTTCATCCAACCTCTACCCTACTCTCTCTATAATCCTCCCAAGGTTCTTCAAGCTCCCAAGAGTCCTCTCACAAGCCTCTCTCTAGCCTTTGGAAGCACACTTCCAAGTAAGGCTTTTTTCTTCCTTTCTCATTTTTGTCAATTTTCATTAAGTTGTATTGCCATTTTAATTTCAATTATTAATGTTGGGGTATGGTTTCACACCTCCCCCCATACTTCCCTCTTATTGTTTGAATGATGGGAGACCCCTTTTTCTCTCATTAAATGCCTCCTATGTACACCCGTTACTATGTTGAAATTCCGAAAGGAACTTCTCTCTCTTCTTTTACATTCAAGAAATAATTTTGTATCATGAATCTATATTCCATCACAATTGTTGGGACATGTATCTATATGATCTCCTTACTGTCCATTACATGTAAATATGATGAGGAACCCCTTTATCTCTCATCAACCATTTTTATGAATTCTTATGTCGCGCCGTTACGCTGCCAAAATCGCACCGATTTTCTAAGCCAATGTCATTGTGTAGTGAATACCATGCCCATTTCTCCATCGAGGGTATTCACCTTTATGAAAATTTACTTATTTATTGAAAAGTTTCATGTATGAATTCTACATTCCTTTATCATTGAATAAATGATTATGTTTTATGATCCATGTGGCACACTTATGCATGAAATGAAATGTTTAAGAAGGGTGCGCCCTTATTGCACTCCAATGCATTGGGTAATGTATAGTATCCTGATATGTCATGTGCAATGAGTGTTGACTCATACTAATTCAAGTGCAATGAGGGTTTACTCATTATTCATGTGCAATGAGGTTTTACTCATGCTTTATGTGCAATGAGCCTTGGATCATGCTAGTTCCATGTTTAGTGTTATTGCCACATTTCCATGTTATGATTATCATGCTTTATCATGCCTTTATGTTCATGTTTATTTTATTCTATATTGATATTCCTATTGTCTAACATGTATTTTACTCCTCATGTTATTCCATGTGTACTCCCTTACCGGGCTTTATAGCTAACCCTTTTCCTATGCATGTCCTCAGGTTATCCCATGCAATGCTAAGTATGAAGGAATGTAGTGGTCATGTAAAGGAAGTTTTCAATAAAGATGTTGTATTTCATGTTTTAAGTTTTTATGTAATGATCCTAATCCCCAAAGACACTAAACCTATAGATATTCTTTGTTGTATCAAGTGATGTTTTATGTAATAAATCATGTTTAAGTTGTAATAAAAAGCAGGGTTGTCATAGTTGGTATCAGAGGATAGGTTTAGTTATTTTTGGGATTAGGAAAACCCTAGTAAAGCCTTAGATACAATAATAAGTATAATAAAAACATCCCTAAGTTTTGGTAAATATTAAGTAAGTGGTTTATCAAACTAATACATCCTTTTCTGTATACGAGCAAGTAGAGGCGGCTCTGGAACAGATGTATCCTAGGGGTAAAACCCGAAAACAACGCTTTGAGCTAGACTCAAACGGGAACTAGTGCACGAAAATGGGCCTTGCTGCACTCTTGGTTATGACACTCCCATGGGATATGTTTTGATATATTCACAATCTTAGTATGAACCCTTATTAAGGGAAAAATGCCCCTAAGAATATATGTTAGAAAGTAGATCATGGAAAGCCTAGATTAAAGCCTATAGACTCATGAGTTAAGGAAATAAAAGTTTATTTATAAGTCATCAACTTTTATCTTTCGATTACCCTTTATGTGTTACCCCTAACTTTCCTTTTATTCCAGTCAAGGGCCGGTAATAGGAGGAATCAGGCTAACAACCGTTGTGAAGATCAGTGTGATGATTGTACTAATGAGATGCCCAATCCAATGGGAGCAGGAATCGCGAAATTTTTCACACTTCTCTCTCAGATAAATCAAGTTTTGAATAGAAACACGGGTCAAGATGAACATTCAACCCCCCCCCCCCCTAAGAAAGAACAAGTCACTATCGAGAGCTTCATGAGACAAAGGCCTCCTACTTTTAGTGGATCATCTGATCCCACAATCGCTGAACGATGGATCAACTCCATTGAAAAGATCTTCTCTGTCCTTCAATGTTCTGAATAAGAGAAGGTTCTCCTAGCTGCTTATCGTATGGAAGGTGAAGTTGATCAATGGTGGATGTTGATCAAAAATACGAAGCCTGAGGAGGAGATCGAGGCTTTGGAATGGAAGGAATTCTGGAAGATGTTTTTCGATAAATATTTTCCGTGCACCCGCCAGCTTAAGATAGAAAGGGACTTCCTTTCCCTCAAGCAAAAAGATGAAGAATCTGTTGGAGCGTACGAGGAAAACATCACATGGCTTGCACGATACACTTCCAGCTTTGTCGTTACCCCCAAATGCAAGGTTGACCACTTGTTTGGTGGGATGAAGCCTAGCTTGCGGAAAGCATTAGCGATCCGTGACTTCAACAGCTATGAGGAAATTGTCCGATGTGCCCTCAAGGTCGAAATGGAGATCGAGGAATCATAGGGGTATCATGGGGACATAAAGCGTAAGGTGGACTTCAATGCTGGTGTTCTGATGGATAAATCCAACAGCGCTAAGAAGTTCCAGCACCCCACTTTCCAAAAGTGCGGAAAGAAGCACCTTGGAAATTTCCTTAAGGGGACGAGAAAATGCTTCAGGTGTGGAAGAGAAGGGAACCTAGCTATTAACTGCCGGCAAGAAGGACCAACAGCTGCGACAAAGGAGAGGAAAGCTCCATTCGAACCTCAACGCGTTGTTCAATGCTATAAATGCAAAGAACCGGGTCATTTTGCAAATCAGTTCCCTAATCCAAGGGTTTATCAGAGGTAACCAACAACCTCCAAGACAGCAAGGAAGAGCTTTTGCCATCACTTCTGCCGAAGTGAACCCCGACAACGAAGTGGTGAATGGTATGCTAGTTATTAATTCAAGAATAGAAAACATGATTTTTGATTCAGGTTCTACGCATTCTTTTATATCTCAAATGTTTAGTAGAACAATCCCAGCACCACCACAAATCATGGAAGTAAAGATGTCGGTGAGTACGGAAAATGGGGCAATCTTTGCATCCCAGGAATATAAGTCCTCCCCTGTTATAATCTGTGGATTGAATTTCCCAGTGAACCTCATTATACTCCCTTTGGTGGAATTCGATGCAATTCTTGGCATGGATTGGCTTTCCTTATATAGAGCCAACATAAATTGTCAGGAGAGGGAAATCACGCTCCATTTGGAGAATTGACCCCTGATTCATTACACGTGTCAAGAGGAAGATGAATCTCTTTTAGCTCCATCATCTCAAGCATGGATATTACTTCCCTATGAGCACGCGTATCTGGCTCAGATGATTGAGTCCAAGGAAGAAACCAACCTTGAAGAAATGCCTATTGTGAGGGAATTCGCGTAAGTGTTTCCTGAGGAACTGCTTGGTCTTCCTCTTAAAAGAGATGTTGAGTTCTCAATTGAACTTATACCTGGGGCATTACCAATATCCAAGACTCCATATAGAATGACTGTTGTTGAGCTTGAAGAGCTGATGAAACAACTACAGGAGAATCTGGATAAAGGGTTTATATGCCCAAGTGCTTCACCATGTGGTGCACTAGTCCACTTCGTTAAGAAAAAGGATTGGTCAATGCGGCTTTGCATCGATTATCGTGAACTTAACAAAATCAAAATAAAGAACAAGTATCCTCTCCCATGAATTGATGACTTGTTCGATCAGTTGCGTGGAGCACAATACTTCTCCAAGGTGGACTTTCGGTTGGGATATTATCAAGTAAGGGTGAAGAAGGAAGATATCCCCAAGACTGCTTTTCGTACAAGGTACAGGCACTATGAATTCATATGAATGCCTTTCGGACTCACCAATGCTCCAGAAATATTCATGGACTTGATGAATAGAGTATTTAGAGATTACCTTGACAAATTTGTGGTAGTCTTTATAGATGATATTCTAATATACTCCAAAATCAAGGAGGATCATGAGGAGCATTTAGGAACTTTACTGGAGACTTTGCGCAAGGAGAATCTCTATACAAAGTACAACAAGTGTGAGTTCTGGTTGAAGGAGGTCTCATTCTTGGGCCATATCATCACAAGCAATGGGATATCTATGGATCCCTCCAAATCAGATGCAATTGGGAGATGGCTGAGGCCAACATCGATAACCGATATCCGTAGCTTCTTGGGGTTAGCTGGATATTATTGACGATTTGTGATAAATTTCTCACGATTGTCCAACCCTCTTTCCAAGATAACTCGAAAGGGTTTAAAGTTTTCTTGGAGTGCTGAATGCGAAGAAAGCTTCAATTAGTTGAAAAGGAGGCTTATCACTGCACTCGTGCTCACATTACCCACAAGTGGGGAGCTTTTTCTGGTATTCAGTGATGCTTCGAAGAAGGTCTTAGGATGTGTGCTGATGCAGAATGATAAAGTGACATCCTATGCCTCAAGGTAGTTGAAGATCCTTGCGAGAAATTATCCAACACATGACCTGGAGTTGGCGGCGGTGATCTTTGCCTTGAAAATATGGCGGAATTATCTATATAGAGAGAAATGTGAGATATATACTGACCACAAGAGTCTTAAATATATATTCACACAGAAAGAGCTTAATATGCGCCAGAGAAGATGGATAGAGCTTATTACGAATTTTGACTGTTCAATACATTACCTGTAACACCCTGAGATTTTATGAAAAATATTATTTTTTAATTTTATTGATGTCTTGTGTTGTACGTTACAACAATGGAGTCTTTCACAACACGCAACCCTAACTTGGATGCATTACACGCAATCGCGACCTTCCTCGATAGCGTGTGTAGTACGCAATACCGAGTTTCACTAAACGAGATATTGTTACAATATTATTATGAACTGGCCGTTATGAATAGTAATACCCACTTTTTGAAATTTTATAAATTTTATCTTTCAAAATAGACGTCATTTTTGGATTCGTAATATTGAAATTAGCTTAGGGTGAAATTTTGGTACTTTTCGGATAACTTTCATATTCTGATGAATAGTGAAAATTACTAAATTTTAATTAAAAACAACTTTTTTAATCGAAATAATTAATAGTGATAAATTATTAATTTGAGTGGTTTTAAAGTATATTTAGAATATATTTTTACAATTTAATACAATTTTGGTCATTGTATGTAATTTCACTTCTAAACCAGAGATAAACAAGTGTCAATCTTTTGATAGTTATTATCTCTTAAGAACAGGATATTTGTTTTGACGACGAGAACTAATTTTTATATTAATTAATGCAACTGATATGTTTTGAATTTGGTAAAATAGACATCATTTTTGAATTCATAATATCAAATATAGCTTAGGCCTAATTTTTGGTATTTTTCTGGAAACATTCATTTTTTGATGAATAGTGAAACCACTAAGTGGTAGTTAAAAAATGAATTTTTCATAAAACTTAATTTTACCGCTTGTGTGAGTGGAATTTCGAAAATCCAAGAGACACGGTTAATATCATGAACTAAAATGAGGTTCAATGAGATGAAAATAATTTTTGGTGAATAGTAACTTTTTACGTTTTTCTCCACGTTAAAAGTAAATAGGGTAATTAAGGGTAACAATGATAATATTATTACCCTAACACATGTCCGAATTCTATTGTATAAGTGTAATTCAGCCAAAAACAACCTTAGGAATAAAATATGACCATTTAGGCCCACTTGGATTAGATTAGGACATTTATTATTAATTTATTTAAAAAAAGGGTTAAAATAGTTAAAATCAAAGTATAATAACTAAATCATTTTTTATATAGGGTTATACATAAGATAAATTCGACTATAAATATTAATTAGAAATTTAAAAATATTTCCTACATAATGGTATTTTATTTATAATTTTTAGACTTAAAATAATTTAATTTATTTATGAAACAATTGTGATGCAGTAATTTTCTTATTAATGAAATATTGACATAATTGATGTTATAAATACCCAAATAAATGTAATTTGAGACTTTTTATGAATTACAATAATTTTCTATGTTAATATGACATGTTAGTATTGATTTAGTTAATTTTTTTCGAAGTAATCATTCTGTTATGAGTTTCACAAAAATCAATTACCAAATAGTGTCAAAATTGACATAAAATAGTTTTTAAAACAAATATTATATTATAAATTGTTATTATATTCCGAAAAATATATGCTTCGGCCAATATAATTATATCATGATAGGTGTATTATTAATGGACCACTTTGGGGTCTCTTGGATGTATATGGTAAGTTTATTAACTATATAATATAAAAATACAAAGTGACATGGTAAATGTCAATCTAATTAACTAAGAGTTAAAACTAAATGTTAAAGTTAATATAATGAGCTAAACATGTCTAAATTCTATTGGATGAGAAACGTTCGACCTATGATCACCTTAGCTTTGAAATAAATCAATTTGGAGCTATTAAAAACCGAATATGACTTTATAATAAAATAATATGTTTACTTATTCCTAAGGTACCCCTCTCCTCCCTTATAAAAGGGCACCACCCCCCTCTCTTCCTCACAACACATTGATCCTTCAAGCTCGGACAACCCATGCAAAATTCTCTTCTACACTTCCCAAGAAACATCTTAGAGGTCCTGGTCTTCTTCAAAGACCAATTTTAGTGCCCTAAGGGGAGGTCTCAAAGAGGCGCTTAAAAGAAGAGGTATTGTCCGTTACCGATTCATTCACATTTATTTCTTCTTCCACTTATTCGTCATAGGTTGTTTCATTATTAAGTAATAACATCAGTATCAATCATATAATTATATGTTATTATAATTATGAAACAACCCTATTTCATCATCTATCCATCCTACGGAAAACGAAATCACCGCGCGTGTGTACGTACAGAATACCGTCTCCATGCCGTGGTGTAATCTATTTTCCACCACCACCATACTTGGATGGGTATAATGGTGTAAATAATAACTATATATGATTATTGTAAATTGATATTGATTCTGTAATATTATACATACACTTCAATAAAATTCCACGATCATGGGAACGATATCATCGCTCGTGCGTACGTACGGAATACCGTCTCCACGACGCGATGAGATTCATTCTCAATGATTAACCATTCATATATGATTATAAAGTATATATCATAAGTAATCATGAAATATATTACATAATAATGATACTAGATTTATGTATATATATATGTATTTCATCCAATTAATTCCATTCAATTCAATGAGGAAACAAAAACAACGTTCATGCGTACGTACGACCTACCGTCTCCATGAACGGTGTATTTATTTCCATTTATCGATCTATTATATATATGTATATTGTGAATATATATTATATATAAATCATGTTTTATATTATGGAATTATGTAATCATGATCTAAGTAATCGTATGAATAATTACAAGTCAAAACACGGACGACAAATGAAACGATTTTACCCAAAACGCTCTTTAACATGGAATTTACAAAAGAACAGGTAATATAAAGTCATAAGTGAACCATATATGATATAATAACAATGAATATGATTCTGTAATAAGTCAATGAAATTATTTAAATCATTATACCTGAGGTTTGGATACGTACGAAGCATATCGGACCTAAGGTAATGGATAATTTTTCAAATCTCATTTTTATCCGAGATTGCTTATTCACAAGTATTTACTGAGGTTATTGCTATCATACATGTCCATGTTTTATAAAAGTGTATTCATGTATGTTTAAAGTAACTTTTACCAATTTTTACTTTTACCCCATAGTATGGAAGTAATCTTTCTTTTATTTACCCTACAAGGTACTTTTTGGCTTTTCCGCCAAAAGTACGAGAAGATTGATTTTTTTAAACTTATATGGTGTGAATGAATTTTTACGGTTTTATAAAGCCTTATTTTCATGAAGATTCATCCAAAATATTTCATGAATATCTTCAACAAAATATCTTTCTTTTAAAATTGAATGGAATTTTGTGAAAAGAAATTGATTTTCAAGAAGAAAGGATATTTTCCTCAAGAATTCACTTCAAGTGTTCTATCAAAACCATTTTCCATCTAAGATGGCATTATTTCATATGTGTATGTTTCAAGTATAAAGTCTCTATGATTTAAATGGTTTCACTTTTCTTATGATGAAATGATATCCATTTGTTTTAAATGGATTATGTTATGATGGGATGATGTTTATGATACCCATTTTTATTATTTGGGTTATGATGAATGATTTATGTTTATGTTGTGGCACAAGTAAGAATTATTTCATTATGAGATGGGTGGGACCTATATATCCCTCCAATGCATTGGGTAAAGATTTATATCTCATGAGATAGACATGGCTGGAACGGTAAGTTAATCCAGTTCAGTATTATGGGACAGGAACAAGGAGTGAACTCGATTCAGAAAGGGACTTTGTCCACTAGGATGGTCTTGGCAGTAATGCCTTGGCTACTATGGAAATCATTACATGTGCTTAATGGATTCCAAAATTACATGTTTTATTCTCATTCTATGTTATTATAATTTATGTTCCATTATGATCTATTCCTTATGTACTTCCATGTTTTAAGTCATTGCTCAAGATTTTGATGTTTAAACATTATGTTCATGTTTTTAGGTTCAAATGTGTATGGTATGTTTTATTTTATCCATGCTTACCCTTACTGAGCATTTGAGCTCACCCTTTTTATGTTTTATTTTCCCCCAGGATTAACAGAAAGGTTTTAGGTAAGGAAACAAAAAGTGTAAGATCTTTATGGGAGATGTTGAAGATCTTTCACCACGATTAGAAGATTACGTTGCATGTTTCTAAAGACACTAAACTATTACGGTCCTTGTCTGTCTGTTTTTGTTATGTATTATGTATTCTGCAAAAGTAATGTAATATCTATGTATGTCAAGCTTCGGGTCTCTACAGTTGGTATCAAAGGAAAGGTTTAGTCAATCTTTGGAAACTAGGATGCGAAAACGTTAGTGAGATCCCTAGAGATATTTCTAAGGTATGTCTTGGGATGTCCCTAAGGATAAGTATACGTATAGGATATAGTCCTAGAACTACGGTAACGATCTTAGAATTTAACCTAAGATGTTAGATATTGAGGGAACTCCCCCTTTACTATGTTGTTTTCCCTAGCATGATTTTTTCCTCTCACACTATTCTTTTTGGGTTTTATAAAATGGCTGGAAACAGGAAGATTCACGGTAATGGAGGATATGACAAACAATGTAATGATACTCTTCATGAGGAACCAAATGAAATAGGATCTGGAAGTCCAAACATCATTATTATGCCTAATCAGAAATCTCATAATATGATCAATAATCTCAACTTTGGTAAGTTTCCCACCTCAGATAATAATAGAACGATGGAGTTTCATAATGATCATAGAGGAAAGAAAGTTCAATTTCCATCAAGTAAATCATGTGGGAAGAGGCATCAGGGAGATTGTTTCAAAGGAAATGAAAGATGCTTTGGGTGTGTAAAAGAAGGAAACAAATATACTAAGTGAAAAGGAAAAGGTTCAGTTAACACCATGGACAAGGATAATAGTTTTGCTACAACATCAACAATGATTAGATGTTTTAAATGTAGAATGTACGGGCATTATGAAAACCAATGCCCTAAAGTAAAATCTCATGAATAGAATCTGCATGGTCATATGGGTAGTATTTATGTGGCTGATGATGAGGAGACTACAAATGATATATGAGCTGAAAGAAGTGTTGAAGCTAAGTCAGTTGTTTTAGAAGGTAGTGGAATGATTGTATGTTTATTGAGAGTTATGTTGTATAGTTAATGGTACTATGGAATAAAGAATCATCTAAGGATTGTTACACTATTGTTTTTCCTAAAAGTATTTGAAAGTATAAGTTGAATGGTACCAGAAACCATGGAAGGTTATTCAGATATTCTTTTAAAGTAGATGATATGCGCATAATGAAGGAATAAGAAGATAATGAGATGTTTGATTGTATTCATGAGCTCATGATTGATATAAGGACTAAGTGATATCATGGTTTGAGTATATATAATTTTTAGGATTTTCGTATGTGGAAAGTGTTAACTTTTAACTGCATTCATGTTTTCACTAAGGTTCAATGGGTATTCATTTTTCAAGAGAATACATGATTAATTCCTTAGAATGTTTGGATTGTGACCAACAAGACATATCTTATGATATATGTGGATCAACGATGGTATTAAATCTCTGGTAATCGTTTTCACTATATTATGAGAGTGGACTGCAGTATTATGGATAAGCCTAAAGATTGTAATGGATTATGTTGGATATAATTTAGTATTGTTTAAGGATAGAAGTTTTTTCGATATTATTGATGGGATGTTATTGTAATATAGTTTTAGAAAAAGGACAACCTACAGGACGGGCGATAGCCCATCGTGTCGGACAAGGCTATGGGAATCGAACCCACAACCGAAGTGCGACTGGCCTTTATCGCCTACCAATGGCCTACAGGAAGAGCCTGGTTAGTAGAAACTAGTTTTATTTTATTAAGCGGTATGATATATGAAGTATAAGTTCATTTTTGGAACCATATAAGATTAATCTAACCATAAGATGGACTTATAACTTTTGCTAACCTTTTTTTTGAAACAGATGGAATGACCCATAATTCTATCACATGATCTGCTAACACATCACAAATAACAAATTAAACTTCATATCTTTAAGGGATGAAGTAGAAATTGTTCATTTCACGAACAACATTGACATTGTACCAAAATCAGGTAAGTATTTCTTTTAATTCATCAACTTTAGGGAAATGATCTTGAAAACCAAAAATGTTGTCCTAGTTCCCTTATATCCGATGAATTAGATGGTAACATAGATCATCACAAATCTATAGCTTTGTGATTATTGGCTTTTTCATAGCCATGTTCTCTACCACTCTCCATCAGAACATGATGGTTAGGTTTCTCTTCCATATCCATATTTTCACCGATGTTCTCCTATAAGGAAACCCAGTGATTAGTTAATTTGGGTAACCGTTATGTTTCATACTTTAGTTTTTAAAGATTGGTTTTGGTATTCCTTTTTATGATGTCGGTTTCTATTGAAGAAACTTTCTAGTAGTAACCCATTTATAACCCCGACGAATTTCGAGGGAGAAATTCATTTTAAGGGTGGTAGAATGTAACACCCCGAGATTTTATGAAAAATATTCTTTTTAATTTTATTGATGTCTTGTGTTGTATGTTACAACAAAGGAGTCTTGCACAACACACAACCCTAACTTGGCTGCATTACACACAATCGCGACCTTCCTCGATAGCGTGTGTAGTACGCAATACCGAGTTTCACTAAACGAGATATTATTATAATATTATTATGAACTAGCAGTTATGAATAGTAATATCCACTTTTTGAAATTTTATAAATTTTATCTTTCAAAATAGACGTCATTTTTGGATTCGGAATATTGAAATTATCTTAAGGTGAAATTTTGGTACTTTTCGAATAACTTTCATATTCTGGTGAATAGTGGAAATTACTAAATTTTAATTAGAAACAACTTTTTTAATCGAAATATTTAATAGTGATTAATTATTAATTTGAGTGGTTTTAAAGTATATTTAGAATATATTTTTACAATTTAATAAAATGTTGGTCATTGGATGTAATTTCACATTTAAACCAGACATAAACAAGTGTCAATCTTTTGATAATTATTATCTCTTAAGAACACCCTATTTGTTTTGACGACGGGAGCTAATTTTTAAATTAATTAATGCAACTAATATGTTTTGAATTTGGTAAAATAGAAATAATTTTTTAATTCATAATATCAAATATATCTTAGGCCTAATTTTTAGTATTTTTCTAGAAACTTTCATTTTTTGATGAATAGTGAAACCACTAAGTGGTAGTTAAAAAAATGAATTTTTTCATAAAACATAATTTTACCGCTTATTTGAGTGGAATTTCGAAAATCCAACAGACACGGTTAATATCAAGGACTAAAATTTGGTTCAATGAGATGAAAATAATTTTTGGTGAATAGTAACTTTTTACTTTTTTTTACCACGGTTAAAAGTAAATAGGGTAATTAAGGGTAACAATGATATTATTATTACCCTAACACATGTCCTAATTCTATTGGATAAGTGTAATTCGGCCAAAAACAACCTTAGGAATAAAATATGACCATTTAGGCCCACTTGGATTAGATTAGGACATTTATTATTAATTTATTTAAAGAAGGGTTAAAATAGTTAAAATCAAAGTTTAATAACTAAATCATTTTTAATATAGGGTTATATATAAGATAAATTCGACTATAAATATTCATTAGAAAGATAAATATATTTCCTACATAATGGTATTTTATTTATAATTTTTAGACTTAAAATAATTTAATTTATTTGTGAAACAATTATGATGCAGTAATTATCTTATAAATGAAATATTGACATAATTGATGTTATAAATACGCAAATAAATTTAATTTGATACTTTCTATGAATTAAAATAATTTTATATGTTAATATGACATGTTATTATTGATTTAATTAACTTGTTTAGAACTAATCATTCTGTTATGCTTTTCACAAAAATCAATTACCAAATATTGTCAAAATTGACAAAAAATAGTTTTTAAAACAAATATTATATTATAAATTGTTATTATATTCCTAAAAATCTAAGGCTCGGCCAATATACTTATATCATGATAGGTGTATCAATAATGGACCACTTGGGGGTCTCATGGATGTATATGGTAATTTTATTAACTATTTAATATAAAAATACAATGTGAAATGGTAAATGTCAATGTAATTAACTAAGAGTTAAAACTAAGAGTTAAGGTTAATATAATGCCCTAAACTTGTCTAAATTCTATTGGATGAGAGTATTTAGACCTATCCCCACCTTAGATTATAAATAAATCAATTTGGAGCTATTAAAAACCGAATATGACTTTATAATAAAATAATATTTTTTGTTATTCCAAAGGTACCCCTCTCCTCCCTTATAAAAGGGCACCTCCTCCCTCTATTCCTCACACAACTTTGAGTCTTCATGCTCGGCAAAACCCTGAAAAATTCTCTTCTAAACTTCCCTAGAAACATCCTAGAGGTCCTGGTCCTCTTCAAAGACCAGTTTTAGTACCCTAAGAGGAGGTCTCAAAGAGGCGCTTCAAAGAAGAGGTAATGTCTGTTACCGATTCTTTCACCTTTATTTCTTCTTCCACTTCTTCTTCTTAGGTTGTTTCATTATGAAGTAATAATATCAGTATCACTCATATACGGATATTTTATTATAAGTATGAAACAAACCAATTTAACCATCTATCCATCCTACGGAAAACAAAATCACCACGCGTGCGTACGTACGGAATACCGTCTCCACGCCGTGGTGTAATCTATTTTCCACCACCACCTTACTTGGATCGGTATAATGGTGTAAATAATAACTATATATGATTATTTTAAAGTGATATTGATTCTGTAATAGTATACATACACTTCAATAAAATCCCACGATCATGGGAACGATATCATCGCTCGTGCGTACGTACGGAATACCGTCTCCACGACGCGATGAGATTCATTCTCAATGATTAACCATTCATAAATGATTATAATGTATATATAATACGTAATCATGAAATATATTACATAATAATGATACTGGATTTATATATATATATATATATTTATGTCATCTAATTAATTCCATTCAATTCAATGAGGAAACGAAAACAACGTTCATGCGTACGTACGGCCTACCATCTCCATGAACGGTGTATTTCGTTCCATTTATCGATCTATTATATATATGTATATTCTGAAGATATATTATATATAAATCATGTTTTATATTCTATAATTATGTAATAATGATCTAAGTAATCATATGAATAATTACAAGTCAAAAAACGGACGACAAATGAAAGCATTTTACCCAAAACGCTCTTTAACATGGAATTTACAAAAGAACGGGTAATATAAAGTCAGAAGTGAACCATATATGATATAATAACAATTAATATGATTATGTAATAAGTAAATGACATTATTTAAATCATTATATAGGAGGTTTGGATAAGTATAAAGCATATCAGACCTAAGGTAAGGGATAATTTTGAAAATCTCATTTTATCTTATATTTCTTATTCATAAGTATTTACTGAGGTTATTGCTATAATCCATGTCCATGTTTTATAAAAGTGTATTCATGTATGTTTGAAGTAAATTTTACCCATTTTTACTTTTAACCCATGGTATGGAAGGAATCTTTCTTTTATTTACCCTACAAGGTGCTTTTTGGCTTTTCAGGCAAAAGTATGAGAAGAATGTTTTTTTTAAACTTATACGGCGTGAACGGATTTTTATGTTTTTATAAAGCCTTATTTTCATGAAGCTTCATCCAAAATATTTCATGACTATCTTCAACAAAATATCTTTCTTTTAAAATTGAATGGTATTTTGTGAAAAGAAAGTTATTTTCAAGAAGAAAGGATATTTTCCTCAAGAATGCACTTCAAGAGTTTTATCAAAATGATTTTCCATCTAAGATGACATTATTTCATATGTGTATGTTTCAAGTCTAAAGTCTCTATGATTTACATGGTTTCACTTTTCTTATGATGAAATGATATCCATTAGTTTTATATGGATTATGTTATGATGGGATGATTTTTTTGATACGCATTTTTATTCTTTGGGTTATGATGAATGATTTATGTTTATGTTGTGGCACAAGTAAGAATGATTTCATTATGAGATGGGTGGGACCTATATCTCCCACCAATTCATTGGGTAATGATTTATATCTCATGATATAGACATGGCTGGAACAGTAAGTTAATTCGGTTCAGTATTACAGGACTGGAACGAGGAGTGAACTCGATTCAGAAAGGGAATTTGTCCACAAAGATGGACTTGGCAGCAATGCCTTGGATACTATGGAAATAATTACATGTTCTTAATGGATTCCACAATTACATGTTTTATTCCCATGCTATGTTATCATTATTTATGTTCCATTATGATCTATGCCTTATGTACTTCCATGTTTTAAGTCATTTCTCAAGATTTTCATGTTTAAACATTATGTTCATGTTTTTAGGTTCAAATGTGTATGGTATGTTTTATTTTATCCATGGTTACCCTTACTGAGCATTTGAGCTCACCCTTTTTATGTTTTATTTTCCCCCAGGATTAAAAGAAAGGTTTTAGGTAAGGAAACAAAAAGTGGAAGATCTTTATGGGAGATGTTGAAGATCTTTCACCCCGATTAGAAGATTACGTTCCATGTTTCCAAAGACAATAAACTATTACGGTCCTTGTGTGTCTGTTTTTATTATGTATTATGTATTCCGCAAATGTAATGTAATATCTATGTACGTCAAGCTTCGGGTCTCTACATTACCACCCTGTGAAAGCGAACAAGGTGGCGGATGCCCTAAGTAGAAAGGATCCAACGATTCTATCAATGATGAGAATTGAGAAGGATCTAATCTTCTTAGACTTGATGAAGATGGACGTGGGAATCATAAAGAAGGGAACATCATCAATCCTTTCACAAATGATTGCTCAACCATCTCTTTTGGAAAGGTTAAAGGATGCTCAAAAGGATGATGTAGGAATTAAAGAAAAAGTGAAAGGTATCAAAAAGGGGAAATCCTCAGAGTTTAATGTTAATGAAGAAGGAATTGTGTAGTTTGGGAAAAAACTATGTGTTCCATAAAGTCTGGAGCTGAAGAAGGTATTTTTGGATGATGCACATAGTTCAAATTTCTCTATTCACCCAGGGATCACAAAGATGTATCGAGATATCCGAGAAAACTTTTGGTGGGATAATATGAAGAAGGAGATCGCCGAATATACATCAATGTGCCTACTGTGTCTGCAAGTGAAGGAAGAGAGGCAGAAGTCTAAGGGGATGATGCAACCATTGCCCATACCAGAATGGAAATGGGAGAACATCACCATGGACTTTGTCATCGGACTTCTGAGGGCATCGAAAGGCAACAATGCAATCTGGGTTGTTGTGGATCGTCTTAAAAAGACTGCACACTTCATTGCTATTCGGGAGGATTTCTCATTGGATCAACTGGAATGGATATATATTAGGGAACAGGTAAGGTTGCATGGAGTACCACTATCTATTATGTCTGAACGAGATCCAAGATTCACCTCTAAGTTTTGGAACAGTCTTCAACATGCTCTGAATACTGAACTGAACTTCAGTACGGCCTATCATCCTCAAACTGATGGCCAATCCGAGCAGACTATCCAAACACTTGAGGATTTGTTGAGAGCGTGCTCAATGGACTTTAAAGGAGGATGGGATCAACATCTTCCTCTGGTTGAGTTCTCTTATAATAACAGTTTCCACTCGAGCATGTAAATGGTACCTTATGAAGCCCTTTATGGGAAAAGGTGAAGAACACCGGCATGTTGGGATGAGGTCGATGAACATAAGCTGATTGGACCAGAAATGGTCGAAGAAATGGTAGAGAAGGTGAAAACCATTCAGCTGCATATCAAGGCAGCCCAGAGTCGACATAAGAGTTATTGAGATAATCGCCGACGAGACCTTGAGTTTAAAGTCGGAGACATGGTGTTTTTACACATATCTCTGTGGAAGATGGTCATGAGGTTTGGAGATAAAGGGAAGTTAAGTCCAAGGTACATCGGCCCCTTCGAGATTATTGATCATGTTGGGGTTGTTGCCTATCGACTAGCACTTCCACCTACCATGACCAAAGTACATGATGTCTTTCATTTATCCCTCTTAAGGAAGTACATACCGGACCCTTCACATGTACTCTCTTCTGAGGTGGTACAATTGGAAGACGATCTTTCTTATGAGGAGCAACCAGTGAAGATCTTAGATCGTAGAGAGAATGTTCTACAAAATAATACAATACCCCTCAAAAAGGTGTTGTGGAGAAACCGCAAGTTTGAAGAAGCGACTTGGGCGTCGGAGGATATGATGAAGCTGAGTTACCCACATTTGTTTTAGTGTGGGAAAAGGAAAATTTCGAGGGCGAAATTACTTAAGGGTGGAATATTGTAACGACCCAAAGTTTCATTAATGGAAAATCCCTCTTGATCTAGTTAAATGTCTCTTTATAAAAAATGTTTTTATAAGATGTCAACTTCTTTGGTTTTATGATAAGAGTTGGGACCATTACTTTTATAGTCGTTGAACAGTGATCACATGATTAGTATAAATATAAGGCTTTAACGAACCCAATTTTACTCATACAAAGGAAGGGATGGACACATCCAGTAGAATTGAACCATACAAACCCCATTTTTCAGAGCTCGGAAAAGAGGTGGCGTCTTTGGGCTTCACCCTTGACCAAGCCCAAGCTGAGCTTCATTATGTCAAGCTCGAACGTGACAGTCTACGGGAAAAGTGAAGGTTGATTGAAATTACCACTTGAGCGATGTTATCCGAGCCACCCCAAGAGTCTGTCACCATCGCACACCTTACCCTTAGGTCTTATGCGGCTGTTTTTAGGGGTTATGTAACAAATAAGTAGTACTATATTCATGTACATTATTTTTTGTATATAATAATGAATATAATTTCTAGTCTTTTTTGATACATTATAAATAGTTTTTAAAGTACAAATGGTGTTTTTAGTTATTATTTAATTAGGAAATCTATTTTATTAAATTAAGGGATTTTTGAATTAAATAAAATTTTAATAAAATAATAATAATATTATTAAATTAATTTTTATTAAATATAAATGATCTTATAATTTTATGAATGCAATTAAAATTTTTATTAAGGTTTGAAAGCCATTTTTGTCAAGACCCGTGAATTTTTGATAAATGTTTGTTTTTATTTTAAAAGTGAAAATTAACACATTTAGAATTTTTTTAGATAATATAAATTTTATTTCTGGAATCAGGATGTCGAAATTATCCAACGGTGAATTTTTCATAATTTTCTGAGACCATCAAATTTTTGGGTAAAAATGAAATACCGTTTAAATATATAATGTGATTTATGACATCATAATGACCCAATGGTGATGTAATAAAATATAATAATACTTATTTTCGTCCAACATATGTTTTATCATTAAAATAATGTGATTTTGGGTTTGTTTGACTTACTTTTCAAAGCATTAATGGACCCCTCAAGACATATTCAACAGTTTTCCTTTTTAAATTAATTTCCATGGGAGTGTGACTCACCTCCACATAAGCAACCTTATTATTATAAGAAGTTCGGACTTGGGGCTTATAAAATATTTTTTTCCTATTCCCTTTTCCAAAAACGATGGGATGGTTCGTGGTTTGGATTAATTTAATGTAAGGGGACCCAAACCTAAATAATAAAGAATTCCCTCACCTTTCCTATATAAACCCACCCAAGCTCGCACTTCCTCTTCACTAAAATCCCTTGGAGATTGTCCAACCTCTGCCCTACTCTCTCTAGATTCCTCCCAAGGTGCCCCAAGCTCCCAATAATCCTCTCACAATCCTCTCTCTAGCCATTGGAAGCACACTTCCAAGTATGGTTTTTTCTTCCTTTCCCATTTTTGTCAATTTTCTTTAAGTTGTATTGCCCTTTTAATTTCAATTATGAATGTTGGGGTATGGTTTCACACCTCCCCCATACATCCCTCTTATTGTTTTAATTATGGGAGACCCATTTCTCTCTCAATAAATGCCTCCCATGTACACACGTTACTATGCCGAAATTCCGAAAGGAACTTCTCTCTCTTCTTTTACATTCAAGCAATAATTTTGTATCTTGAATCTATATTCCATAACAATTGTTGGGAAATGTATCTATATGACCTCCTTACTGTCCATTACATGTAAATATGATGTGGAACCCCTTTCTCCCTCATCAACCATTTTTATGAATTCTTATGTCACACTGTTACGCTACCGAAATCGCACCGATTTTCTAAGCCAATGTCATTGTGTAGTGAATACCATGCCCAGTTCTTCATCAAGGGTAGTCACCTTTATGCACATTTAGTTATTGATTTCAAAGTTTCATGTATGAATTCCACATTTCTTTATCATGGAATAAATGATTATGTTTTATGAATCCATGTTTTATGATCCATGTGGCACACCTATGCATGAAATGAAATGTTTAAGAAGGGTGCGCCCTTATAGAGCTCCAATGCATTGGGTAAAGTATAGTATCATGATACATCATGTGCAATGAGTGTTGACTCATTCTAATTCAAGTGCAATGAGGGTTTACTTGTGCTTCATGTGAAATGAGGGTTTACTCATGCTTTATGTGCAATGAGCCTTGGCTCATGCAAATTCCATGTTAAGTGTTGTTGCCACATTTCCATGTTATGATTATCATGATTTATCATGCCTTTATGTTCATGTTTCTTTTATGCTATATTGATATGCCTATTGTCTAAAATGTATTGTACTCCTCATGTTATTCCATGTGTACTCTCTTACTGGGCTTTATAGCTCACCCTTTTCTTATGCATGTCCTCAGTTTATCCCATGCAATGCTAAGTACGAGGGAATATAGTGGTCATGTAAAGGATGTTTGCAATAAAGATGTTGTATTTCATGTTTTAAGTTTTTATGTAATGATCCTAAGCCCCAAATACACTAAAACTCTCGATCTTCTTTGTTGTATCAAGTGAATTTTTATGTAATAAATCATTTTTAAGTTGTAATAAAAAGTAGGGTTGTCATACCGTCCCCTAGGACGTTCAAGGACTACCACTAAGGTGGGAGATGGAATTTTACATCGAATTTCACCATGAGACCACTTAGATATCTCTTACATCATACCAGATTTACCCTACCAAGCTCTATGTGCTTAATTTAATGTTGGAGGATCTTCAATAGAATGGTTTTATCAACCTTATTGTGTCCCCTAAAGAATCTCAAGTTTTTTCTGAAAAAGGAAGATGTGAGCTTGCGATTTTGTGTATATTATCATCACCTGAACGAGTCCATGATAATGAAAAAGTACCCCTTTCTAAGGATTGAAGAGATATTATGACTGGTTTCTAGGTGTGAGATGGTTCTACAAGATTGATCTCAGCACTGCACACCACTATTTTATTGTTTGCGAGTCTCATATTCTAAAGCTAGCATTCTGATTTTGATACAGACACTGTGAGTTAATGGGGATTATCTTTAATGAGACAAATTCCCCCACTATGTTATAAGATTTTATGAACACGGTCTTATAGATTTACATGGACCAATTTGTTTTCGTCTTCATTAACAAAATACTCATATACTTTGAGTAAGAGGAGGATCATTCAGAGAACTTGATAATTTCCCTAGATTTTCATCAGGAACACCAACATTATGGTAATATCTCAACATTATAGTTTTTGGATCCATTAGGTTCACTTTTTAAGGAATGTAATTTCTATGAATGTTTTAACAATTCACCCAGTAAAGGTCAAAATAATCCTTACATGGGATCCACCAAGAGTGTGTCAGATGTGAGGAGGTCTCTTGGCTTGGTGGGGTAGAACATATTGTTTGTGGTATAATTCTCCAAGAGTACAGTCGCTTTTATTATCATAATAGGGAAAGAGAATAATTTTAATTGGATTGAGCAGTTCAACAGATAGTTCATGGAGTTTAGGTCGATTTTAACAAGTTCTTATATTTTGATACTACCAAAGGAGGGTGTGGAGTACAAAGTATATTGTAATACCTCAGGATCTAGACTTGAATGAATATTGATTTATGGTTTTGAATTTATCACATATGGGTCGAGGTAGTTGAGGCCCTTGGATGAAAAACTACATGACTGACAACATGGAGCTGACATTTTTAGTCCAAAATCTAAGGATGTGGAGTCACAATCTTCTAGGAGAGCATTTTTTTCACTCAGACCAAGAAATTCCTAGGTATATCTTCAAATAGAGTTATTTAAACTTGAGATAAATGCTCTGGTTTGAGTTCCTATGGGACTATGACTTTTCTATAGTTTATAATATGGGGGAGGTAAATGCAGTGGAAAAATACACTAGGAGGAAGTCCGAGGCTTGTTCAATGTAAAAGTCTTCAGACCAGTTTCCTTACATAAAGTAAAACCTAGTGGGGGAATATAGAGAAGATTTTCAATAGCCAATGGTGTGGAATCATCTACTCCTTCATCTTGTGACATCATCTTAGTTGGGACATATTGATTGTGAGGTATTATGTTACTATATATCCATTAGAGATTCACAAGTTATTTTTTTGAGGAGAATCATGTTATCTTTATTCATGGATATATGTTGGTCCCATTAACAATGTAAGAGGATTTTATGGGAGTGTTTCACACAACTCTTTTGGATATAAATCTCAGTGTGTTAAAGATGATAATATACCATTAATTGAAGTTTTTGTTTGATAACATGAGATGGGACCGTGATGAGTACGTCCCTTTATGTCTCACATGTCAGTAGGTGAAGGTAGAGCCCCATGTGATAGTCTGTTTTTAGATAATCTTGATATTATAGTGTGTTAATGGGACAACATATTCAGGGACATTGTGTCAAGGAGACAATGGATAGTGATATTCCATGAAACCATTGGGGTTTTAGATGAATGACTCATGAATATAGCACACTTCCATGCTATTAGGGAGAAACTTTCAGTGGAGATATTTGAGTATTTTTATGTAGGGGAGTTTGTTTGTATTGGTGGGATTACCTCTATTATTTTATATGATCGTGACACATAGTTCATTTCATTGTTGTGGAGTGTCCTGTAAGAGGTAATCTAGACCCAAACAAGGATGATTACAACCTTTCACCCTAGGAAATATGGGTAGAGTGAGCACACTATCCAAGTGATGGAGGATATGATAACATATATAGTTTTAAACTTACACTAGATGTGGATGGTTAACTTTATCATGGTATATTTTTCAAACAATATTATCTACCGCCCTCTCATCAGCATTTAACATTTTGAGGCCCAATAAAAGAGACCCTATAGATCACCCTTATATTTGACTCATATTGAGGAGACATCTCTTTTTTGAAAAAATATGATGCATGTGATGAAAGAGATGGTCTAAGTAATCCAAAAGTTTATAAGGATAGTCTATAGTATGGAGAAATTTTATGTAGATAAAAAACACAGTCCCTTGGAGATCAACAAGGGTGACACTATTTTCCCAAGTGTCTCCCCATGAAGAGGATAGCAGAGATTCCTCTGGGTAGGCAAGATATCCTGAATGTTAGTTAGGTCATTCGAGATCTTACAGAGGGTCCGTGAGGTTGCCTATGGCATCACCCTAGCCCCACAGTTGCAGTGAGTGCATGACATCTTCCATGTGTCATAGGTGAGGAGATACATTCATGTCCCTATGCATGCTATTGATTGTTGCTAGATGAACATCGAGGATGGAGCCCATTTTTTAGATAACCCATAGGAAAACAAGGATTGATATGATATGATACTATATGGATTTATCATTCCCTTGGTTCGTGTGTTGTGGTAGCATGGGAGAATGCAGGAGAGCACCTAGGAGTTGGAGATTTAGAGGAGGGTTCAGTATCATGATGTTTTTTCTTTATTTTCTATATGAGAATGAAAATATTGAAGTAGGTAATAATGTAGTGGCTCTATATTTTCCTTGTAATACATTGAAATATATTTATGAATATTTTTTAGCCCAGAAATGGGATGGTGTATCATTTTGAGGCCTATGGTACCCATAATTAATTTATCAAAAATTTGAAATATATTATATATTTTTTTCACATTGTTTTTAATAAAAAATTATATAACTATTAAATAGAGTTTTAGTTAAACAAATATAATACCACATGTTAGTCTAGATTATGTGGTAATCCCATGGAGTTTCATAATGCTGGTTGACATAGGGCGTTCATATAAATTGGTCATTACAGGGTCTGTTTAATTACAATATATATATAATTTTATTTATTTTATTAAAATAAACAAACATAATTTCAAATATAAATACACAATTATATAATATTACCCAAGTAATCTGTATAACCCATATTTCATTGAGATGAGGGTTATACCACCTATCATTATATAATCGAGATCAAAAAATAATAAGACTCTAGATCCAGGAGAATCAAGACACAACAAATGCAAGATATCTTCCTCCTTTGATGGAAACCAAACTCTTCATCAATGAACAGTGAAATCTTGTGGTAAAACTGATTGTTTCTGGATTATACTCCATATTACTGAATGATTGAGCATCATCAATTCCTTTCCATTATTCTAACTTTATTATGAGTCTTTGTGTGAACCCATGTATCAGATTAAAATTTGTATTCAATTTATGTCATGTTTCCCATCATATACATCACAATATGAATCTTTTATCCATGAACCCTTTTCTAATGATTATTTCACCTCTATTATTTTAATTTTCTCCAACCTTAATTTGAATTCTTCATTGATTATCCAATGGGGTATCAGTTCAACATTGTTGAGCGGGATAGTTCTTGATCGAACATAGGATTTGCAATGGATTCTCATGCAGTTGGATGCTTTCAATATAAGGATAAAAGGAGATGAATTTTCAGATGAGAGTGATTCCCCCATGAATTTTCATATTCAGTGAGAGGAAACAGATTTCATAGTATGTGTGGTCTTTGAGAGATGGACCACAGAGGAATAATGGACCCTAATTTTCGTCTATCAGATGGTCAAAAAAAGAAAAACAAATGACATTTCCTTCAATTTTGGATGACCGTGTGGTAGGATTCGATAAAGAGGGAATATATTTGAATTTCATAGATATAAAGTACTATACTTTTAAACCAGGTTTAAATTACAAAATTTTTCAAATTTTTTAGTTTTTCGATGGGTTGTTTTTTAAACTGAGCTTCAGAGCATTATTCTGGGGGTTGGAACTCCTAAAGGTGTCATTTTTTGACATGCATAATTACCAAATAATTTTCATAGGTGTCCCAATAAGTCTTAGGAGCATAAAATTAAAAAAAATTACTTTATTGGATCTACATGGGCTGCACACGGTCACGGTCGAACCCATGAAGCTTACCTAGATATATATTTTATTTACTTTAATTAAATAATATTAAATTGGAATTTTTTGTTTAAATAGAATAATATGTTAACAATAATAAATTTATTATTATTTTTATTTTGGTGTCTTAAATTATTTGGATGTCAAAATATTTAATTTCATGATTAAATCGATGTAACATTTATGTTAAAATATTTTAATTGCATGATTAATGCGGTGTAACACATATATGAAATTAATGTGGCTTTGGGATATCTCAAATAATGGTTGAATTAAATAAGGACATTAGGAATTATTTAAGAATAATTATTAATAAAAGGATGTTTTGGGTTATATTGAAGGTTTGAGTAATAATAAAAATATTATTATTATTATGGTTTAATGAGTTTTATAATTATTATTAATTATGGATGTAATTATTTTATAAATAATAATTATGATGGATTTGGGTGTTTTAAATGAAATTAAAAAAATTATTTTTTTATAATAATAATATTGAGGATGTAATTATTATTATTATTTAGTAAATTAATTAAATCCATGAAAAAGTAGAATTTAGTTAATTTTGGGAATTAATTTTTTTTAATTTATTTGAAGTCACACATTTTTTATTAAATGGGGAGTTTTAGATTTAATGATAAAAACTTTTAATGGTGACAATAATAATAATGGTATGTCCATTATTATTATTACTGTTATTAGTATTATTATTATCATTATTAATAATTAATGCAATTAATTTATGTGCTTTATTAACATTTTATGTTATAGGTTATGAAATAAATTAAATGGGGGACCCTTCTCCCTTACCCCCACGCTGAAGCGCACACCCCCTATTTGAAGTGTGATGCACAGGAGTTGCAGGCTTCCTCCATGGTGCAACCCTCCTTCAGACCACCTACAACATCCCTCCATGGTCGATCCTCCCTACGGTGCACCACCTGTTATATGATCTACTCCAGGCCGGACCCCCTACTACAGTGCACACCACCCGGCCATCACCCATGTAGTAGCACAACCCCCCTATTTGGCATGTCACCCCCTCTCCAAGACTCCACTTTTCATGCGACTGTTCATTCCTGACTCTTCATGAATCTTATCTTCCTCATCAAGGTGATTCTGTTTGTGTGTAACTCATGATTCACATCATCCATTTGACTCCTCTCTCTCACCTTTTTTGGTCGACCAAAACCCTATGGTTTGGATTTATTCTGTTTTTTGTGTTCCACTATTTTTAGGTTATGCGAAGGTTCACTTAGGACCCAATGGTCCATAATCTGGCATCCTCGACCAAGGGAGAGGTTGATGGACTTGATTTCCCTTATCATCATTACATCGGTTAAGGATATACATTTCCACATTTTTTAATCACCATCTAATTTAGAGTCAGAAAAATTATATGAGTCAGTGGTACTTTATTTGAGGTGTGTTGAGTCTTGTCATTGCTTTTTTTTATTCTAAGTTATTTTGCAGTCAGTTTTGATCAATGTAAATAGGACACACTTGTGTACACACACACACACACACATAAAGGAATGTGCATGTGATTTTAGTCCAGTTGTGGATTTGTTATCGTCATATTTCAAGCCATAGAACATGGAACTGGTTCCACCCTTAGGTAGGGTCCCCTTTTAAGTCCTCAAATTTAGTAAATGAAATAATTAATATGCCTGCTGCATTTTTTTGGATATAAATTATGTAGTGAAGTATTTATATTGAATGATTTTTAAATGTGAATTTATTAAGATTGATTAATTTTCAATATTTGATATGTGATGTGTTGATGCATGGCTTTGGATGTTTTTAAATGATTCTTCCCATGTGAGATAAATGAGGACATGACAATGTGTTGGTTTGTAGCTTGTATTGTAGAATTTGTTAAAGTGAAATGATTAAATAATTAAATTATGTTTTATTTTGTCTATGATAAGGTAAATATATTTTTTTTGTTAATTATGTTCTTTGCTACTGTATATAAAAAATTAATCAAAGGATTAATTACAATATATTAATTTAGCTGAGTGATATAATTTATTCACTGTTTAATTTGATATGTTATTTTGGATAAATAAATATAATTATTGAAGGATTATTGACTACATGTTAAAGACATGAAATGTCACTCAATTATTGAATTTATTAAAGTGTATAAATAATTTAATTAATTTTCAAATTATTTAAGTTTTATGAATTAATTTAAATGATTAATTGTTAATGCTCAAATTTATATACCATGATGTTGATTTATGACTTTTAATGGTGGGTATGATTAATAAAGGTTTCAATAAGCATGAGATAATTGATCCATCAATTAATTGTTATACTTTGTTTTGGCTAAATATAGATATTTTAATGAGGGATTAAATGACATGATTTTTGTGTGATATTTTAGATAATTAATTATAATGTTTTAGATTAATGAATTTCCCAAATTAAATATCGAGTGATTTATTTAGTTGAATTTCTTGTGGATAAGAATAAATAATTATTAATTAATTTTGAACTATTGAGATGTTGAAATGTACATTAATTTTAGAATTATTTGACGAGTGTTTTATATTTTTAATTATCTTTTTAACTAATTAAAATATTTGATTAATTAATTAATGGATTTTTTTGGGGTGTTAGACATGGAATTCTATAATAATGATAAATATTTATGTATGATTGAAAAATGGGTTGTAATACAGAGACTTATTCTCCAAATACTCAAGGGGTGTAAGATATGGAGTTCTACACCCATCTTGCATGAAAATATTCTTTTGTGGGGATGATATTGATTCTCCAAATACCTAAGGGTTGTTAGACAAGGACTGATGGTACAAATACTCACAAGGGTTCTAGACATGATGTTTTACACCAATTAATTGACATTAGACTGTGGGTCCAATTGGTCATACATGATTGAATTAAATGGTTAATGAAAGACGATGTGATGTAATGATTTGTGATTTGAATAAGATAAAGGGATCAAATTTGATAGTGAATTCGGTGAATGACTCTTTAGTGGATGGACCTAGGAGAAAATCACTATTTTTTGTGAACTGGGTCAGACATAGTACTTTAAGGAATAAATTTAATATCTTATGATGCGTTATCCAAGAAAACAAACAAGCTTGGAATTTTTCATTTACTTTGATTTCAAATACAGTCTTGAGAGACATATGTTGTTTGTCACTTATACAAGGTATGCTGGGCTTAGGCCAAATATATGGAATTATATAATTTAATGAGTTTTGAATTATTAATAAATGTAAATGAATGTGTGATGAATATTTTGTTTTAATGACAAATGTATAATATAGGTTCAGACACCAGCTTAGGGCTAAAGAAGCCACTTGGGTATATAGTTACATTGTTCTACTAACTTTAATTTTTCATGTTCTCTCAATATTTAAATTATTTATATAATATCTGTTATTGGGGTAGACACCGGTGGACCTGGCCTACTAAGATTTATAACTCACACCCAACTCATTCCACCATTGAACTGGGATTCCTGAGTAGATTCTATTTGGTTATAGGGTTTATTTTTTTACTTTTACTTGGGAGATAGGTGAAGGGGACTAAGAGGGACCTTAGGATGGTCTGTTGCAATCCATAGGGCCTGGCTATATTTTATTTGTGTTGTACATGATATGTAGAAAATGATGTATTGTTTTTTCCATTCAATTATGTATCCCTAAAATAATATTCATTTATATAATGTTAAATAGGTATTTTCCACTTTTATAAAATGAGAAATATTTTTCTTCCACTGATTTTTAAATTATATATTACTGCTTCAACGATTTATTTTTATTCACTCTTATATACCACTGTGAAAATCTGATAATATGTTATATTCCTCCCACTTAATATCCATAGACCCTCGCTACTAGTTGATAGCCTTTGGTGTAAGGGGAGATGCATTTAAAGTCATGTGGTGACTGGTCTGGCCACCTTTTCAGGGGTGATTTAGGTCTACATGTTACAATGTTGTATCATAAGTTTCATTTCCATCGTCTAACTATTTTGTGGTTGGTAGATAGGATACTAAGAATTTGTTGTCTCTTGGGTTCATAATTGTGCTTGGGTCTAATCGCCACATGTATGGGAAATGACCAAGTGGATAGGGTTGGGATTGTTGTTTAGTTTGTCCACTATTATAATTGATTTGATTTCACTTGGAGTGACTGGTGCATTTTCTCTTCATGGTGATTATGAAAAAATTAAAAAATTTACCACGAGAAAATATGGAAATGATGTTGCATTATATGCATCATATTTGGAACATAGAGATTAATATTTCATGGATATATGTCATGTCATGTAGGTGGATTAGTTTGATTCCTGATAATATAAATTGTGTTCCATTAATATATTCCATGTCTTGTACTTATTTAGCATGTCTTTTTAGATTGCATGTTTTAGAGATATAATTAACATGATTGAGTAATAATATGCAAGGCTTATATTCCATGATTCTGTGTTATAACATGTTTTAGTGAATTCAGCATGTTGATCTATATTATCTACTTGTATTGACATGTTAGCTTGCTGATAAATGATTGGTTTCTTTGGAGAACGTTATTTGGTTGCAATTAAAATGAAACTGGTTTTTAGTTTTAAGGTGTATGGGCACCTTATAACTATAAAAAAGGGTAACCCATGTATTAAAACAATTAAAAAGGGAAGTAATAGTTATAATGTTTAAAGAAAAATTAGATATCTTAAATGGGATCTGAATGCATGCAGTAAGGTGTATGGGCACCTTGTGGATTGCTAGATGGACATCCTTTTGACTGAATCATACAACCATAGTATGTTTGAAAATGGTTAAGAAATTAAAAATGTTGTGCAGTTTATTTTTTGAAGAACCTGGATTGAATAAATAGTACCCTTGGAGGTTTCCTTTTTGGTAAAATGAATTTAGATTCTAAATTGCCTGTTTATTTTTGGATAACAATAAATGTGAAATGTTTAAAGAGGATTTTTGTTATAGCTTTCCTGTTTGGACCGTAGGGAGTTGTTTTTAAAACCATGAGGCTTTTTGTGAAAAAGTAAATGTGTGTTTGTTTAAATTCATTCAAATTATAAAAGGATGAAATTAATTAATTAAAATGGATAAAAAGAAAAAGAGGGTTTTGAACCTCATGATTTCTGTTTTGCGGGACCAAGAGAGAGGTTCAATGTTTATGTTTTGTAAGGGGATAACCAATTTTAGGTAGTCCCCTTAGAATGTTTTGGGATTAAGGTATGTTCATCCCACTACTCGAGATGTCTTTTTGGGACTCAAGTGTTTTGAAATGTCGATGGGTTTAAGTTACGACTTTTATGATCAATGTTTGACAAGGTGATTCCGGTTTGAGGAGAGTCACACATATGAGTTAAGTTGTACTAAAATAGCACGTTTTTGAGTGGATTATTTTGTTTATCGACATCATGTACAATCCAAAGGTGGGTATTATTGCATCGATTTCAGTAAACGTGTCAGCAGGTGACACTCAGCTTTTTTTAACAGGGTTGTCTGGTAGTAGTTTGATTTATTTTTTTTAGTGACCTTGGTTTTCTCGTAGTGTGCTCTTCTGAATGAGAAGAGCATGTAACATATCATGACCTCATTAGGGAGACACTAATATAGTTTCAGTCTTATAAACGGAAAAGTTTCAAATGTTTTTGGACATGATGAGTGGTTGTTATATGGGTTGAATGTGGGATTCATGGTTTCATTGGGATACTCTTAAATTCATATTGGGGTACGTTGGTTTTTTTTAAAAAGCCTTTTCATGGCTTGACTTTTTAATGTCACCAAAGTTCAGGTAAGGACTTCTGCATACATGCAGTCGGTGATGTAATTATTATAAAAGGCACGTCACCAGTTTAAGTGTGAGTGTTGGTTTTGGAAGCGTAATGTCTTTCTTAGAAATCATGTGTAACTAGTTTATGTTTATTGATCGAGATTCGACCTTTTCTTAACGAGGTACCTCTAATGGAATTTTATGTAAGATCCGTTTGGTGAGATTTGGCTCGGATTTTGATGAATTATGTGATTGGACATGTTTTTTGGTAAAAACTGCATAAAGAATTTGAAAACATAGCCTATATTTCAAATAGAACATTTAGGCCTTGGTAGGTCAGAGGTTGATGTTATAGTTTCCAATTACTTATCAGGAACTGGAGTTTTTTATTTTGGTTAGATTGTAATGTCTGGTGTTTTTGAACCGGGTTTAAATTATGAAGGTTTTTGCATTTTTTCCAAATATGGACAGGTTGATTTTTAAACTGAGCTCCAGAACAATATTCCAGATGTTTGAAGACCTAGTGTTTTCATTTTTGGACTTGAATAATTACCCAATAATTTTTTCAGGTGTCCCAATGAGTCTCGGGAGAACCAAATTCAAAAAATTCCACTTTAATGGATCTGCATGGGCTATGCATGGTGGTAGTCCAACCTGTGTAGCCTACACAGTTTAATATTTTTTTAATTTAATTAAATAATATTAAATGGGAGTTCTTTGTTTAAGTTGAATAATGTATTAATAGTAATAATGATATTATTATTATTATTTTGGCGTCTTAGATTATTTGGATGTTAAAATATTTAGTTTCATTATTAATGGGGAGTAACATTTATGATAAAAGATTTTAATTGCATGATTAATGCGGTGTAAAAATTAATGTGGCTTTTGGGTATCTCCAAGAAATGGTTTTATAAATAAGGAGTTTCAGAATTATTTAAGAATCATTATTATTAAAGAGAGGTTTTTGGTTATATCAATGTTTGAGTAATAATAACAAGATTATTATTATTATGGGTTAATGAGTTTTATAACTATTTTTAATTATAGTTGTTATTATTTTATAAATAATAATAGTAATGGATTTGTGAGTTTGGGTTGGAATTGAAGAAAATCATATTTTTTAATAATAATAATGATGAGGTTGTTATTATTATTATTAGTGAGTTAATTAATTAAATTCATGGAAAAGGTTAATTTATTTATTTTGGGGAATTAATTTTTTTAATTTATTTAATTTCGTGCATTTTTAATTGAATGGGGAGTTTTAGATTTAATGAGAAAAAATTTAAATGGTGACAATAATAATAATGGTATAACTATTATTATTATTGTTATAATAATAATAATCCTTATTAATTATTTCAATTAATTTATGAGTTTTATTAATGTTTTAAGTTATAGGTTAGAAAATAAATTAAATGGAGGACCCTTCTCCCTTTCCCCCACGCTGAACCCCCCCCCCCCCCCCACATTGAGGCGTGATGCAAAAGAGGAGCAGGCTTCCTCCATGGCACAACCCTCCTCCTCCGGACCACCTGCATCACCCCTCTAGGGATGATCCTCCATCTGGCGCACAACCTGCAGCATGACCTACTCCCGGATGGACCCCCTGCTGCAGCGTATGACACCCATCCATCACCCCTATAGCAGTCCAACACCCCTCATTGGCACGCTACCCCCTCTCCCGGACTCCAGTTTTCATGCAAGAGTTCATTCCGAAAACTACATGAATCTTTTCTTCCTTGTTAAGGTGAGTCTTTCTACATAAAACTCATGATTCACATACCCATTTGACTCCTCTCTCTCTCTCTCTCCATGTTTTCTAAGTCGAAACCCTAATGTTTGGGTTTAATCCAATTGTTGTGTTCCTCTGTTTTTGGGTATGTGATTGTTGACTTGGGGCCCATTGATCCCTAATATAGCATCATCCTCCTTGGTCGAGGTGGATGGTTTCAATTTTCCATGTCGCCATTGCTTCGGGTAAGGATATACATTTCGGCTTTTTTTTCAACCATCTAATTTAGAGTATAACAAATTATACGAGTCCTTGGTACTTTATTTGAGGTGTTTTTTGTCTCGTCATTGTATTTTTTGTGATTCTATGTTATGTTATTGTGGGGTTTGAATAATGTAGAGGGCACTCATGTATAAATATATTTATATACATAAAGGCGTGTGTGTGTAGTTGATGACCAGTTGTGGATTGGTTTACTTCGTATGTTAAGCTGATGAATATAGAATTTGTTACACCCTGAGGTAGGCCCCCCTTACACGTCCTCAAATTTAATAAATGCAATAATAAAATACTTTCTTCACTTGTGTTGGTATTTAAATTATGCGGTGAAGTATTTATATTGAATTCTTTTGAAATGTGAATTTAGTAAGTTTGATTAATTTTCTAAATGTTATCTGTGATGTATTGATGCATAGCTTTGGATGTAATTAAATGATGCTTCCCATGTGAGATAAAAGAGTACATGACTATGTGTTCGTTTTAAGCTTGTGTTTCAAAATTTGGTAAAGTGACATGATTAAATAATTAAATGATGTTTTATTTTGGCTAAGATATGATAATTAATTTTTTATAATAATTTTATGATTTGAGACTATATATAATAAATATAAATCAAATGATTAATTACAATATTATGATTTAGCTGAGTGAGATAATTTATTCAGGAATTAATTGCAATATGTTTTTTTAATAAATCAAGATAATTAATGATGCATTAATTAATAAATATTAATGACGTGAAAGGTTATTCAGTTATTTAATTTCTTAAAGATTCTGAATAAATTAATTAATTATTGAATTAATTAATTGGCATGCATTAATTTATATGATGGATTTTAAATGCTCAAAGTTATGTACCATGATGTTAATTTAATCTTTTTAATTGTGTTTTTGATTAAGAAATGTTGGAATCTAAATGATATAATTAATCTGACAATTAATTGTGATACATTGTTTTGGATAAAAAAGGGATATTTTAATGATGGATTAAATGATTTACTTTTCAAGTGATATTTTGGAGAATTAATTATCATGATATTAGTTATGGAATTGGGATAATTAAATTTCAAGTTTATTATTTAGTTGACTTTCTTGTGGTTAAGAATAATTAATTATAAATTAATTACAAACTATTGATATGTTGAATTGTTAATTAATTGTACATTTATTTTATTGGAGTATTATGTTGTTAATTAGTTGTTGAATTAATTGAAAGATTTGATTAATTAATTTATGAATTAATTAATGGATGGTTTTGGGGTTTTAGACATGTCATTATACACCAATGATTAATATTTATGTATGATTGATAAAAGGGTTGTGATATAGGGACTGATGTTCTATATACTCATGGGGTTCCAGACATGGAGTTCTACACCCATCTTGCATTAAAATATACTTTAATGGGATAGGGACTAATGCTCCAAATACACATGGATTGTGAGATAAGGATTGATTATCCAAATACTCGCAAGGGTTCTAGACATGAAATTCTACACACATTAATTTAAATTGGAATGGGGGTCCAATTGGTCTTACATGATTGAATTAAATGGTTAATGAAAGATGATGGGATGTAATGATTTTTGAATCGAATATGATAAAGGGTTAATGTTTGTTAATGAATTCAATATTTAACTATTTAATGGAATGAACAAGGAGTGAATCACTACTTGTAGTGGTTGGTCTCAGAAATAGTTCATGAAAATTAAATTGAATATCATATGACATGTTATCCAAGCCAAAGAACAAGTTTGGAATTTTGTCTTAACTTTTATTTCATAAAAGATCTTTAACGGCATCAGTTGTGAGTAAATTATAGGGGGGATGTTGGGATTAGGCTGGATATTGAGACTTATATAATCTATCAAGGTTTGAATAATTGATAAATGGAAATGAATGTGTGATGATTGTTGTGTTTGCATGACAAATGTATAATACAAGATCAGACACCATCATAGGGATGAAGCACATACATGGCTATAAAGTTACTTTGTTCTGCTTAATTTATTTATGCATGTTTTCACAATGTTTCAATTATTTATTTAATTTTTGGAATTGCGGTATACATAGGTGGTCCCAGCCTACTGAGATTTATATCTCACACCCTCCACAGGTCTCCAATTCACTGTGTTACACAAGTAGATTCTATTTCATTGTAGGGTTGAGCCATTTACTTATACATGGGAGATAGGAGAATCAGACCAAGGGGAATCTCAGGATGCTCGTGGTGAATGCCTTAGGGTTTGTTGTCTTTTATTTGTATTGTATTTGATATTTAGAGATTGTAGTATTGTTTCATTCTTTTAATTATGTTTCCATAACATTTCATGCATTCATAAACTATATAATTGGTGTGGGCCAGTTTTATAAAATGACAACTATTTTTCTTCCATTTACTTTTCAATTATGTATTACTACTTCCTTTATTGATTGTTATTTACTCTGATATACCACTGTGCAACTCTGATAAGTGGGTATAGTCTTCCCACTAACTATCCTTAGACCCACTTGGCTAGTCATCGGCCTCTAGCGTATGGGGAGATGCGGTTGAGGTCATGTGGTGTCCGGTCCAGCCACCGGTTCAAGGGTGAGTCAGGTCTAGAGGTTACAATAGAGTAGATATGGTATTCTATAAAAAACTCAACTATATGTTATGTAGTTATAAGAACACATGGTGTGTATCGTCATTATTGTTATGGTCAGGGTTTCGGGTTGGTTTAATATCACAAATTGTGTGACCTACTGCTAGTGACATGGTGTGTAGTATAAAAGTATATAGAGATTATAATTTCTCTAAATAGGTCGTGAACCGTCACACATCTTATTTCCACATCCATGTCCCAAAATACATGGGTGGGACCTCATGTTAGAATATATGTGCAGTATTAAATTACATGGGCATGGGCAACATTACACTAACATGGGATGGAGTATGGGTATGAACGTAGGTGGATGATAGACACTATTTAGTCCCTTTAAATTCCATATAGGGATATATGGTAAGTGATCTTTGAACCAGCAGGGACAGGGCTATGTAGCAAGATGGGACCACATGCTCTGTGTGTCCCCTTATATTCCATGTTCTCTCCTTTTAGAGTAAAACATTTCTTACTTGTATATCCTTCATAAGAACTCTGATTTTGGACCATTATTAACCTATCCTATGTATTTTTACATGTTGAAAATGATGGTGGAAATTGTAGTGTATTTTGAGAAACTATGGGAGACATTCTGAGTATGGCACTTCATTAGGTGATGCTTGATGATGGAAGTGATTAAGAAAGACCATAAATGAGAATAGAGTGGGACACTCCTACTAGGACTGAGCATATGACCACTAACCATCCCTAGAGTATCACTCTCCAACGAGGAAAGGCATGGGTCCTCAATTAACTATTAGATTGTAACCCTCTTGTTTTATCAGGGAATGGGCCCTCTATGTGCTATTTTAGTGGTATAATCTTTCTGTGCATGGCATGGGTCCTCGACTACTAGAGTGCAACCCTCATGTCATGAAGGGAATGGTTCCTCTAACAACTATAAGAGTGGAACACTCCTACGATGGTAGGGAATGGATCTTAGACTATTACAATGGAACACTCCAACTAGGAAGGGAAAGGGTCATCTATCGACTATCAGAGTGGTACCCTTCTATGGATTAAGGGTATGGATCCTCAATCTACTGAGTTGAATCCTCCTACATAGTTAGGGTATGGTTCCTCTATCTACGGAGTGCCACTATTATATTTTACCTGGGCATGGTTCCTCTTCTTAGACATTGGTTCCCCTTGATTGTTTGGAATAGTGGCGAGTTTTTACTCAACTTGGATATTTCTTCGGAGAGGCGCATGAGATGATGGGCATCGCTGATAAACCATTTGAACCGATGTCACACTTTTGATGGGTTGGGCTATGAGATACCATTATATCTCATTTTGTTTCTTTTGTTGAGAAAATATACATATATATATATACATGTATACATGGTGTTAGATTTTGGTAAGTCTCTTTTTTCAGGATGAGCTATCTATTGCTATCGTGTATTTTACTACTCCCCCTTGAGATTTCTTGGAATCCTGCTGACTATTTAGATACAAATCCCTTCATCAGACTTTCCCCCTCATTTCATGTATTTCAAAGACAGAGGATGCATATTCAGTGATTATAGAGAAGAAAAGGGATACCCTAGCGCAATGGACCACATAAAGTGCATGGGGTATGGATATCTCGAGTCATCATCTCTTTGCAATTTACTTTCCGATTTTTTGTTATCTTGGGAAATAGTATTGGTTTTTATTATATATTTACACTTTTTACTTTCTAGTTTATATTTTACTACACTTTTACTCCCTAGAGGTTTTACATGCATGGATATTATCTAGGTGTTTAACCTTCTAATTAGTCCTCTGCACTTCTTAATGGATATTACTAGGTGAATGAATACACATACATTAGTCAATGTCCTCCAATATTTATTATGTCATTTAGTGAGTTCTCTAACCCCAAGATTATGGTGGTGGGGTTTAGGTAGTTGTGGATTGAGCCTCACTGGTTAAGGTCCTAATAATACATTTTAATTAAATTTAATGAAGTCAAATATAAATTTTATAAGGTTAAAAAAGCAATAAGAATCATAAAAACTAGTACTTCCCAGGGATTAAGTATTTTTATTCAATAAAGTTAATTATCTTATTATGATTTTTTTTAATATCAATTTTATTTTTGAAATTATCACGTTGAAATTAGATAACGGTTAAATTTTCATACTTTTCTAAGACAGCCAATAACTTATGTTCAAATTCAATAATGTATAAATATATGGTATATATTATGACATAATAATAGAAAGAAATTGATTTAAAATTTACTATAAAACATATCCACGACCAAAAATATATTTTCACTTTATAATTTGTTGAATTTAATAAACATATAATGAATCCTATGAAGCCTTTATTATATTTTTAGTTTTCAAAAACAATTATTTAAGAACATGTCTCACTTCCACATCATCAATGATATTATTTTTTATATTTTCATTTATATCTTCGTAAAATATTATAAACCATTCCAATTTGGTATAAAAATTCTCATAAACCATTGTAATGATTGTGGTTTGGATTATTTTATCACTTATAATTGAAAACCAATAGTTATAAATTAATAATGAATTCTTCTACTTTTTCATTAAATAAACAACCAAACTTACCTTCAACATTGCTAAAAACCCATTTATGATGAATTTAATATCCCTATAACTCTACAAAAAACATTGAAGGTTTTTTTAAAGTTTGGGGCCGAAGCGTCATTTTTATTATTAAATCAAAGAAAACACCTCTTTTAACTCGGTAGAGGGAAACCAATTACATAGCCCGAAGGCCCAGTGGGCTTGTAGCCCATACATAGCCCATAGGCCCAAATGTTTGGCCCAATTCTCATTCTATGAATAGTAACCCACATGCTACAGTACCAGAACAGTACCACCGCCGCAACCAGTGCCATGCCACCGCTACAGTACCCACTGATGAATAGTGTTGCCGCTACTACATTGCTGCTATAGTACTGCTACAGTAACCTACGCCCAATGGGTTTTGAACCCCCATTATTCATATAGGATTACGGGGTGCTTAACATTAATCCAAACCCCATCTACAAAAAAACATTGAAGGCTTTACTAGACTCTCAATGGGATTATCATGTAAAACCGACCATCCATATGGGTGCTCGGAATTAGAGGAAGAGTTTGAACTTTTCAGTTAGTGGACAGCTAAGTTTCTACATTGAGAATCGAAGTGGAATTTTTGCGGTTGGAACCCTTCATTTCATCCAATTTTGACTTATAATTAAGTTTCTTATTAGTTTAAAGGATTTTAAAACTTGGTTTTATGATATTTTTTTAAAAATAAAATTAATTTCTTTGATAGCTTGTGATAAATTGTACCCTGGGATTAGATGGACTATAATTGAGAATATATTTTCCAACTATCCATTGAATTTTCAGGTATAAATAAGAGTAAATAAATTATAAACTATTTTTGGTTTATAAATACCAGAAATAAGTTAATTTTTTATCAAATGAATGGAAATAAATATATTTAAAATATTATTTGAAATTAAAAGATATTTTTTCTAAAAAATATTTTTAGGAAAATAATGTCTTTTTATCATAATATGTTAAATGATTCACAATTGGTGATTGATTTTAATGAAATTTATATATTAAATATTGAATAAAAAGTTTTAATATTCATCTAATATTTTTTATAGGAATGGGATTTGAATAAATCAATTTTTATTCATAAAATTTTGTTTTTCTAAAAATTGATTTTTTTATTTTTTTCACAATTATTTTAAAATAAATTTTTACCACATATAGAAATTTAATATTGAAAAATGGATACCATATTTTAAAATAATATGTTAAATATTTTTAAATAGGTCTATTTTATATTTGGTCAATATGATTAGTAATAATACTAAAATTTTGTAACCCTGGTAAGGGTTAAGCATTAGAAATAAGGTTACAAAACATGGATAAGGCTTTCAAATTTCACAAAAACATTAATTAATCATATCATATGAGTTATGTTCAAAACAATTCTTCCAAATATGAAATATATGGTAACTTTTTTCTATATTTATTTGATATGACTTTTATATTAATTTTAAAAATGTATAAATACAACATGTCACACTCTTCAATTTGATATCTCAAAAATTTCTATGTAAGGATAAAAGGGGAAATTAGGTTATAAATATTAATTTGAAATAAAAATTAATTATTTTTGTCATCTTATTTTATCTATAATTTTTAATAATTTTATAATTACCTTAAAAGCTTATGCAATGACCACAATGTATTTATTCAATTAAATGAAAAATTTATAATAAATGATTTTCAAAATATTAAATGTAATACAATTTCAATGAAATATTTTTTTTCATGAATATAATATATTATTAAGACATATTTTAAATTTTATAATGATTTATATTTTTATTCCATAGCTTTCAATTTGTCTTTAAATTAAAATTAAATTAATAGTATACAAGATGACATTAATGATATTTTAGGAAAATAATATTTTATTAAATTATATTAAAATATAAAAATGCTTCAAATTAGAAAATTGAATGATATATGGATGAAAATATCAACCAAGGTCCATTATTGTGTGATATTTTCACTTATTTTAACATTTATAACCCTTTATGGTTGAAATATCAGTTTCCATAGTTAAGGTCATCAATGGTTAATAAAGGGGTTAATAAAAATGATAAGATTTAAAATTAAACTAAATCCTATATAAATTACATTTTATGATTATGTTTTAATCCTAATTCATTTTTAATAGAATATATGTACATTTGGATGCAATTTTATTTCAAATTAAATTAATATATTTTAAAAAATTTGGGGATTCCAATAGTCCCCTTCCCCACACTTATAAAGGGGAACTTGTTCTCTCTTTTCATTACATTGAATTGATCTCTCTAGCGTTAAACCAAACATGGAAATTTTGTTTATAAACTTCCCAATTTATAAATAAATTGCTATAGACATTATAGAATACCATTATTATTGTACTTAAAAAATATAAAAATTAGGCTCAGCGAACGAGAGGTAGTTGAATTACCAAACCTATTTAGATTTATTTACTCTAATAATTAATATAAATCTATGTAATTCATCATAAAATAATAAATTTAGTGTCATAAATATATCTAAATTTCATTTTTTTATCAAACTACCACTATCAACCCTCTATTCCATCAAATAATAAGTGAAACTATTGGTTGTGTGTATGTGTAGACTACTACCTCCATGTAAGAAAAAATATCATTTTACACCACCATTTTCCATGGATGGTATATATGATGGATTTAAATTTTATATATTTTATTTATGATATAATTATACTTCAGTAATTATAATTTCACATCTTCTTTCTTACCTCTCAAGCTATTTGAAAATGATAATGTCACACATGTGTATATTTTGACTACCACCTCAACGAAGTGATGTGATATGTTATTCATTTTATATTGAAATAAATAGAAATTATGGAATAACAATGAATATATATGATATATATAATAATGTTATTATTTTATGGGGTGAATTATTCTTTCATATTATTTTGTTGAAACCATCAAAATTTTATATTATTGTTTGTGTGTATGTATGACCGACCGTATTCACGAATAGTGTAATTCATTTTCTATCTCTAACTTCTATATGTTACAGTGTGTATATATATATATGTATATAATCTAAATTATATTTATATCATTATTAACATTCTTTAAATTATTAAACCATCTTCCACGTACAGGGACTAAGACTTTAGTATCGAAACTTGCATGAAAATTATGCAGTTATCACAGAAAACATGGATTTAAATAACAAATTATTAATAACCATTTGATATGATGTCATATATAAATCATACATGATATAATATATATGGATATTATTAATTAATAAATATATAATAAATCAATATTAATTATATAATAGGTTTTAATGCATACAAATAAGACCAATTATTGAGATATTGGATACATGTTGCATTCTGGATTGTTTATGATTGAATTTCAATTATAGAAAATATATTACCCATATATTATAAATCCATTTAATTTTATTATCCTTATTTAATATTTTTATAATAAGATTTTTCCTTCCATTTTTCTAAATTTATGTACTCATGAGATCTAAAAAAAATTAAGAAAAATATACATCTTTTTTATACTAATTAAAAAATCATTATTCTTCAATGATCATGTTTTCTATATAGTGTTTTATAAAATGTTTTCATATTATCCTCTCATTGGTTAAATAAAATTTTGTGCATGTTTTAATTTATCTAAAAAATAAAGGAATCTTTCTATCTCTTTCTAAATGATCTATGTTTGGAATTTTATACAAAAGCAATAAAGGAATGTTTTATTTTAACTTATACGGAATTAAAACAAATTCCCACCATCCTGACCACTAAATTATTTAAAAATCTTCTAAAATTTACAAATTTTCTTTTTAATGAAAAATTTTCCCTAACATTTTTTTAATATTTTATATTTAACTATTTAATAATAAAATAAAAGGTGTATTTTCCTCATGAAATATTATAGTCATATTTTACATGAATTTTCTTTTATGATAACATCCTTTGATGTAAGTTATGATTTTATGGGTATATGATCCCATGATACCATCTTTGATTTTCAGTGTATTTTTTATGATAATTAAAAATATATTATTATTATATTAATTTATTTTTCATGGGATAGGATATTTTGAATTGATGAAATTTTTTTGAAATTTTTTTCTTTGAAAATGTTACATTTTTTTGATATGATGAATGTTTTATATTATTGTAAAACACATATGTTTGGTTTTCATTATCTGATAAGTGGATATGTAATTTTATATCCCTAAAATACAATGTTTAATTTTTTACAACTAATGAGATAGTTATGGGATGCATGTAATTATGCTTCATCCACTATAGTAAACATGTTAATATACTAGATCCATTATGGGAAAAGTTCAATGTGCTTGATAAAATCTGGAATGGAGGAGGTGAAATGTGATCCTTTATTATATAGGTAACATGTAGGGATAACTTATATAGTATGATTTTATGGTCATGGTTGTTAAATAAGACATATTAAATGATTTTATACCATGGTGACTGACACACGTTTATGAAATGAACTTATGGTTCATGGTTGATTTATTGTAATTTTTCACTATTATGATTCAATTATATTTAAATTATATATTTTTATACCATGAATAATGTTAACGATCCACGATTTATTGCGTAAGAAATTCATAATTTATGTTTTTCACCTTATTCCCTTATTTTTATCTTATTATTTCATATAATTATTGGTCGATATCTCTCATATTTAACCGTACTAGGCATCTCACCTCACCATGTCATGTGTTTCATTAAAATAGGTTATGCAAAAAGGTTTAAGTTTGGTATTTTTATAAATATTACTATGTGAAATGATATTTATGGGATATATTGAAGATCATCATGAAATAAAAATATTTTTTTATCTAATCTATAGAGACACTAAACCATTATGGATGTGTATTTCTAAAATAAATTTAATATTCACATAAAAGGATTTAATATTTATGCCTAAAAATACGCGTTTATCTAGTTGGTATTAAATGATATATATATTAAATATTCTAATATCATGATTAGAAAAAATTGTTCAAAACGAAGGTGAAGAGTTTAGGACTCTAAATCCATTTTTCTAATATTTTATAAAGGAAACTATAAGGTTTAGTTGTAATTAGAAATTTCCAAAATAAAAAACCTCACGCAAAGAGAAATTCAAAATCAAATTTAATGACTCAAAAACCAAAAAACATCCAACAAAAAATTCAAATTCCAACATTAAATTTAGTTAGGTAAAAACACTTCAATTCATCCATCACAAAACCTCTTTAATCCATAAGGTCTCGAACCGCATTCCACCTTGAGCCATGTGAACTCAGATTGAAGAAATGTACCTCACACTAGCCATTGATCCCTAGAAGAAAACTTAAAACACATACACACAACATAAACATGAAATAGGCCATTTCTAGCACCATAGAGACCCACATACCATGGATTTTGGAGGAAGATAACTCTCACACCACCGATAAAAACATGTCACCGTCACCACATCTCCCATCAAAAACAAATCCCACAATGTTCAGAATAGGATCATAAATTTCTATCATAGAATTCAAAAAATATAAAAAAAACAAAAACAACAAAATCAAAAAAAAAAAGAACCATCCCTAAAAAAATACAAGAACAAGAAAATTCATACATAAGATGTGCCTCTTATAACACCACATCACTCCTATAAAGAACCCCCAAAACTCCTTGGGGTCCATATCACCCATCCACCCTGAGAGGGAGAAATGGACTTGGAAACTAGTGTAGTGAAAAAGTGAACAGTACATCCATAGGAAGCCATGACCGATTGATAACCATAATCCCTTCTAGATAGCATCATCTTCAAGCCATCAATTTCACAACAAATACAAGTTCGATAAAAAGTGACATAGAATTTCAGGATATTTTTAATTGGAAAGGGGGACCAAGAGTATATAATATGTAAGGAATGAGGTGAAAATAAGAAAAAATAGGACACATAAATATATATTCTAATATGAAAAGAAAACTCAAGATCGAGAAACCAGTAAGAGAATGAAGTGGAAGGGAAGGTATATAATTACATCCTAAAGATTTCATAAGAAATAATTTATATTTTTTTTACCAATACTTATTTTTATGGATAACATAAGGGGACATGGTTTCTACAAAAATGTATACAAGGGTAATAACGCCAAAAGGGTTACTTGTGTATATCTCAACTATCATAAAAGTGTATGGAAAGTGTAGCTCAACTGTTCCCCTAGTTTGATACTCGTGGTTTATATGCTTGGATTAAAAAAAATTATATACAAATCATATTGAAATGTTTAAATAGATGATGATCGTGGATATACTAGGTTAATCATAAGGATTCATATATTAAAAAGAGTTTTTCTGGGTTTATACATCCAATTATTAATTTTCATGAATATATGACTACTCTGATTAAATATTCATGATGGTCATTCTGACTATTTTGGTTTAAAATGGGATTACAGATAGAATAATTAAGTATAGGTAGTGACAAAAATTCTCAAATTTTTAAGTATATTATTTTATATGAGTTATTTTTATTCCATTATATCATTAAATGTAATAGTAATGAAATATCCAATCCTAAATTATTTTATATTGAATTTTTTTTAAAACTCCTTGTGGTATGATGATCACATCTCAGGTGTACAAATATTCCTAAATTGTAGTTTATGGGAATGATCTTCCAGAAAAACATGTTATTATCTCTCAAGTTGATTTTTTATGTGATCATTGGAAATGACTGGATTTTATTTCATATACCCCACACCAATTTCAATGAAAGGGAAATCACAGTTTATAATCCAAACTAACCTATGATTTTCTCTTGGTGTGATGATTAACATGAGCATCCAATGGAAAGTTCATTAATTGACTGGGTCCTGATTCCCTTGAATAGGGATTATTATCTCATATTATTTAGGTATAAATTAAAATAGAATATATACCTATTGTATGCGTGTTTATTGAAATATTATTGGATGAAGCTTATATTATTCTTCCAAATCATGATCTTGATATTTCAATATAAATCATACCTAGTGGTGTGCCGATCTAAGAGACTCCTTATATAATGAATCCAATTTAGTAGAAGGAAACTTCATGATAATATTGAAAAGGGATTTATATCTCTTAGTTTTTCACCATAGGGTGCACTATTAGTATTTTTCAAGAATAAATAACAGTCATTGAGTATTTATATAGAATATAAGGAACATAAAAATATCAGTATCAAAAACATATATCGTCTACCCCATATTAATTATTTTTTGATCAAATATAGGGATCCCAAAACATTCCTATGTTTGAAAATCATTTTCTATATCAATATGTTAGGGTTATAATAGAGAATATACCTAATACAACCATCCATATGAGGTGTAGACATTATGAATTTATAGTAAAGCCATAGGGACTTACCAATGTCTCCTTTTATCTTTAAGATATATTAAATATAGTCCTTATATAATACCATGATTTGTTTGGGGTGGTATTTGTAGATAATATTATTATATATTCAAATATGAATGGAAATAATGAAGACCATTTCACTATCCTAATGAAAAGCATGAGCTAGGACATGTTTTTATGGAATATTTTACATGTAATAATTTTTCTTCTCGAGTGTTTCATTCACGAGTCATTGAATCTTAAGTGATGATATATTAGTTCACTCGTCAAAGACATAAGTTATTTACAAACCAAGGTGACCAAAATCCATAGTTTCTATGTGCAAACTTTTCATTATTTATATTTTGTGATATATTTATCATGACTATATAATCAACTCAACAAAGTTGAAATAGACTGAGGTTATATTATTCCGAGGTGATGAATGTGAATAGAATTTAAAGGTGAAGAAGATAATTTTAATCATTTCACCCATGAACACACTACAATAAAGTGGTGAAGGGTTTGTGATATATCGTGATTCAAAAAATATTGTACTAGGATTCTTGCACATACAGAATGAAATAGTGATATCATTTATCTTATTCTAGTTGGAGAATCTTGAAAAAATTTACCCAACTCATGATTTAGAGTTAGTTTCAGTAATTCTTTCATTAATGGTGTCATAGGATTATCTTTATAGAGAAATTATATATATATATACATATAATAAATTTTATAAGAATATATTCACTCAAAAAAAGTTGGATATTCTCTAACGAATATTATTGTATTTGATTGAATATTATGACTTATCAATACATCACCCCTTTTGGAATGAAAAAAAGGTGGAAGATAATTTTTGTTGAAAGGATCACACAAGAAAATATATGATGAGGGTCCAAAATGATCAAATATTACATTATTAGTAGTGCATTGATCATTAATTCTTTAAGGCTGGGTAAAAATCATATCTTTCTCAAATGAGTGGTCAACTATCCATCCGAGTAAATATTAATGAGGTATAGAATAAAGATGTAGAACTAGAAAGAATGTTTGAAATGAACCTATAGGTAACATTAATCTGGAAGGAATGACGAGTTTTTTTATCCTTGTATATGTTATGTCTATACCAGATTTAAAGAATGAGTTTCTGGATGAAGAACATTGTTCATCATTCCCTGATCATCATAGAATTAAAAAATATGTATAGTGATCTAAAAGTGTAATTATGTTTGGAAAACATGAAGGATTGTATGGTAGAGTATGTCTCTCGGTGCCTGATATTTTATAATTTAATGAATAAAGAAATAATTCTAAGGGGTTAGTTGGGGTTTAGCTTAGTGGTAAGCACCCCATAATCCTACATGAAAAATGGGGGTTCTAGACTCATCGGGTACAGGGTACTGTAGTACTACTGTAGTGGTACTATAGAAGTGGTGGTAATATAGATCGGGGGGTACTGTAGAGGTGGCATGGTACTATAGCAGTGGCGGTACTATGTGGTACTGTAGTAGGTAGGTTACTATTCACAGAATGGGCATTGGGCCAAAAAATCGGGCCTACGTGCAATGTAATGGGAAACAAGTCCACTAGACCTTCAGGCTATGTAATGGGTCTCCCTCTACCCTATTAAAAAAGAGGTCTTCGGTTTTCTTTAGAAATAAAATGAGGCTTTATACCAAACCTTTTAAAAAAATAATTCCAAGGGGATGTTAAAACTACTACCTATACTAGAATTGAAATGATAAAACACAACCATTTATTAGGCCATTGGCCTATGTATAACAACTAAATGGCATAATGATATTTTGATTGTAGTGGATTATCTTATAATGTAAGCTTAGTTCATTTTAGTCAAATAAGATTTCTCTCTTGAGAAGATTTATAGAATATACATTACGTAGGTGGTATGGTTTCATGGATTACAACATTTTATTTTATTATCTTGGAATATGAGGCTTACCTCAATGTTCAAGATAATATTTCATCAAGATCTTCATTTATAGATGTGTTTCATGATTGATTATAATCTTTACACATGTGGTGAGTATGAGAGAAAAATTAAAACATTATAGGATATGATAATTTATTATTATTTGGGATTCAAAGGTATTTTGGATTAATATATTCCTCTAGACAAGGTTTTTACAATATTATCTTTTGACCAATCACTCTGATGGATACATATGTAACCCTATATGTAAAGAACTATAGAACTACAATTTGACAGTATAATTTTGGATAATGAATGCTATTGGGACCTGATCTATGTGAGTAAATGATATCGAATGTTATATTCATTCACTAGCACAGTAGGAAAATCTCATATTCAAAAGAAATTTTATTATTATAATCATATTTGAGATATATAGTTAAAAGTTAGTGACCTCATGTTTGTATAAAATTTTCATTGGAAGAAAGTTATGAGGTTTGGAAATAATTGAAAATATGATCCCTATATATATCAGTCCCTTTGAAATTATTAATCTTATTAGAATAATAGGTTATCGTTTGCTACTTCCACCAATCCTCCCTCATGTTCATGATGCCATCCATATATTTATTCTACGGAATTACAAACATGATTCTTTACTAGTACAAAACTCAATGTTTATATTGATGGAGAGAGATCACTCTTATGAGGAACAACATGGGGAGAAAAAAAATCATAGGGTGGATTTTTTTCAAAATCTGACCACTCACCAGGTCAATTTTTTTCTTGTGAAACCATAAATTAGATGATGTTATATGGGAACTAAATAATTCGATAAGGTAGAAGTATCCCCAGTTGTTTCCATAATAGTGATATAATTTAAATGGAATACATATTTTATGGGGGGTAGAATGATAAACCCGTATTTTTATGAAATATATTTTTAAAATAAATTTAATATCTTTGGTAGGTTGTGAAACATGAGACCCTTAGTCTAAATGAACTATAATTGAGTATACAATTACTGCCAATCCATTGTGTTGGAGATTATAAAAATAAATAAGTAATTTTTTTTAAAATTTATGGTGTACCCATGTTTAATATGAATTCAATATTTATAAATTTTTTAGAAATTAAAATAATGAAAGAAATCATTTGAATGTAAAAGAGATATTTTTCTGGAAAACGGTTTTATGCATGAAATGTTTTTCATAATAAATTAAATTAATTACTATTGGAGATTTATGTTAATGTAATTAATTTTTAATATATTCAATGTATATTTTTAATATTCATAAAATATTTTTTTATTTAATGGATTAGAATGAATACAGTTTGATGTTTAAAAAAGTATTTTTATAAAAAGCAGTTTTCATTGAGTTTCACATTTTTTATTTTAACTAAATTTATATCAGATATAATATTTAGTAATGATAAATGGATTCACAAATTTTTAACAAGTAGTTAAGATTTCTAATGTCGGTATCCTTTAATTTTTGATGAAATAAATAGTTACCATAGTAAAAAAATTCACCTCAACATGAGTAATACAATTAAAATAGGGTTAAAACATTAGGATACGTCTCTAAAAGTTCCCTAATTCTTGACTTTATCCTATTATATGAGTGAGTTCAATAAATTTTCATCCCAGTCTCAAATATATGGTAACTTGGTACTAAATTTTATATACAATGACTTTTATATTAATTGATGAAATTAATAAATACAAAATGTCAGTCTCTTAACATTAATATTACAAAAAATATATATTACGATAAAATGAGGATAATTTTGATTATAAATTTTAATTTGAAAAATAAATTAATTTTGTTATCATATTAATTTATTTATAATTTTTATTAATTGAACAATTACATTAAATATTTAGGTAACACCGACACTATATTGAATATATTTATTGAAGAATAAAATAAATGATTATCAAATTTTTAAAAGTAATGTATTTTCAAAGAGTGATCATGTTACAATAATTTTATATATTTATATAAAATAATATATTATTGTTAAATTTTAATATTAAAATTCAGTTATATTTATGTTTTCATTAAATACATATTAAATAAATAGTTTCAAGAATGACATTAATGATCTTTTTTAAAAATCATATATGATTAAATTGTTTGAAAATAATAAAATTATTATAATAATATAAGGGAGTGGGATAAGGTTTAAAATATCAAAACATTTCTATGTTTTAGTCACATTTCCAATTATAATAATATTCATAACCTTTTAAGATTTAAACCGTTTTTAGTACCGTTAAAATACAAAATGCATGGAAAATGTGTTAATCAAAAAGATATGTTTTAAAGATACACTAAAACCATCATTAAAATAATTTGATGATGAGATTTCATAGTTAGACTCTTTTTTATTGAATATATTTCCCTTGGGAATCATATTTCTTGACAATAACTTTATTATATTTTCAAATTTTTTCAAATTCTAAGAGTGTCATTACCCTCACTAAAAAAAGGGATCCTTAACTCTCTTATTTACACCAAATTTATCCTTTTATATCACAAAAATATACACATCTCATATAAACATCACAGTTAATGAATTATAAGAATATTTATTCTTGAATGACTAATCAAATGGTCTATTATAAAGGATCTAAAAGAGTCCATCTGAAAGTGATTTTATCGTCTTATCCGACATCTTTCAATTTTTTTCTTCTTATAATTCCTCTAAATAATTTATATTAAAGAAAAATGATTTATTTATGAATCCTAAATATTCATAAAATTTATTATGAATATTTTATCAATATTATCCACCCATAATGACATCAGATGGGACGTTAAAGTATCACTCATGTGAATGTGTGGACTACCGCATCCACATAGCGATAAAATTCATTTCCCATCACTATACTTCATGGATTGTTACTATGATGGATTTAAAGTTTATATATGATATTTAGGATATAATTATGATTCTATAATGATTATATAAAATATACCTTCTTTTCATTCATTCCATTGTAAAACGATATTGTCACTCCTATGTACATGTGGACTACCATCTCCAAAAAGTTATGTTATTCATTTTTAATTTTATTTAGATATGAATGATAATGAGGAAATAATTAAATAATATATATAATTAATATGATATAATAATGATTCTTAAAATATGAATTATTATTTAACTTTCATTCATTCTATCTTCTTAAAAAGTAAACATTGATTACACGTCTGTACGACCAATAATCTTCATGAATTGTGTAATAAATTGTAATATCAATACCTTTTATCGATGACTCTAAAAACGTTTTTTATGAATATCTGTGATATTTAAATATTTAATAATATATTTTTGATTATTTAAACGTGATAAAATTACATGGATTGAGACTACCATACAAAATGTTTCGAGAGAAATGAAGATGTTATCACCCAAAATATTTATTTTAACGACATGTTTTTAATAAATAGAAGATAATATGTCATCAGTAAGTCATAAATGGAATGATATATAGGATAATTTTTATTTAAAAAAGTTATAATAAATATATATCTATTATCCACTATGTTTAAATCCTTATGAAGAAAGAAAATACCAGAGAAAATTGATTTATGTTTCAAACAAAATTATTTATGGTTTAAATTTTTTTAAGAAATTATATTATCCTTATGTGATAATTAATTTTATTTTTATTAAAATTTGTTTATTAATATTAAACTCATGGTTTTGTATCATTTTCCTCACTTTATGTACTTATATTATCTAAATAATGTTTTGAAGAAAACAAAATATTTTTTACAATTTGGTAAAAAATCATTTTTCTTCAATGTCAATGATTTCTAGATAACTTTTTTAAAAATATTTTACTTTTATACTCTAATTTTTTAGAATTAATTTTAATCTATATTTGAATATCTATGAATATAGATTAAATGAATCATACAATTTTTTATTGAATGAAATTCCTTTTGACTTTTTTTAAAAAGTTTGAAAGGAATGTTTTCTTTAAACTAACGGCATGAACATGATTTCCCACTATCATGAACACTCAATGCATTGAATATTCCATTATAAATAGAATGGAATTTTATTAAAGAAAAAAAGAAAACAATACAGGTAAAAATAAAAATAGGAAACGCCAAACAACCATAATCTATGGTTATGGTGAAAGAGATCAAAGACCAAAGATACAAAAAACACCCATATAAATAAGGAGGGCGTTGGATGTCAAGAAGAAAATTATGAAAAAGGAAGCCCACAACAGAAGGCATCAGGTGCAGCGTGAGCTCTATGTGTGGTGCCAAAAGTATCATTCACAAAGACTTTGTCCAGTGAAGCCAAATTCTTGGAAATTTCCAATTCAACAAGGGATGATCTAATAGGAAACCCTTGAGCTTTGGATCATGCACTGCTCCCATGAGATAATGAATCTCCAAAAAACAGCAATAATGAATTCCACTCTAGGTCGGCACTCCATGAATGATGCCCCGAAAAAATCTGCATCTTGGAAACTAGTGCAGGAAATAAAAGAGAACGGAAAGCCTACCACTTCATACCTGTAGAAAAAATAGAAACAAACCACTCTAATATTATTCTATCATGATTTTAGAGGAATTCTCATCTATGATATCTTAATTGGATATTCATTATGGTTTACTGGGGATAGGATCATATTGTACCATAATTTTTCATTTTCCACATGGTTAATTATTTGGATGATGTGATTTTTATAAAATACATTTATTATTAATGGGTTATGTTTTGATGAATTGACGAAGTGTTTATCGAACCTGTTTTCTTTACACATGCTATGATGTTATGAGATGATGAATGTTTTATGATATTTTAAAATTCATATGAATGGATTTTGTTATGTGATAGGTGGACAAAGAATTCTATAATCCCCCAATGAATTTTGGAAAGTATTTTATATTTTGAGATAAATGTGGGATGTAGGTCTATAGACATGATCCACTATGGGGAACAAGTAGATATGCTTGATCTACTTGGGGAAACAATTCAATGTGATTGATCAACTATGTGATTAAATTCATTATGAATCATCCATTATGATATGGGAAACATGTAGGGATTACTAATACATTATGATTTGAGGGTATTTGTTGTTATCCAAGAAATATGAAATATCTTTATACCTATGTTGGTGACACATTTGTACGACATGAATTTATGGTACATGATTGGTTTATAGTGATTTAAGAATATTTTTATTTAAGTATTTTGAAATGTTACGTATTTATTCAATAAATATTATTTAAAATTAATTATATTTTAGATATGAACTTTTTGAGTTATGTTTAGGACCTCATACCGGTATCCTTATCTTATGATTTCATACGATCCTCAGTTGATATCCCCCATGTTTACCCATAATGATCATTTGAGTATACCCATTATTATGTTTCCTTTAATCATGTTATAATTAATGGTTTATGAAGGTTATGTCTATGAGGAATAATATAAGAGAAGAACATAATGGGAGATTTTTAAGATCATTCATGAACTAAAAAAATTTATAATCTTGTATCCAATGATGGAAAACATTATGGTACGTGAGCATATGATTGAGAAATGTATCTAATATTTATTTAAGAAGATTTAATATTTATGTATGAATAGTATGGGTTACTATAAATTGACTAAAGGGTGACTATGGGGTTAGGGGATTGATGTTTCATGTTTTACATTAGCATCCTAGGGTATACAGTCATTGAATGATATGGAATAACCATGAAATTTAACCGTGCATCCCAAAATACATAGGCACACAATTTTAGAAAATGAAAAACAAATACTAGGAAACATTGTGAGTGTATATTGTGAGTTATAGACATGTATCATGGTTGTAGCATGATCTGTTAAACAGTGCACCATAACTACACAAGGTAGAAACTCTTGGCTAGTGTAGGATGTACAGTTGGCGCTTGGTTTTAAAAATAATATGACCAATCCATGTACCCATGATAATGTTGAGAATAACTCCCCCATATTTTAATCCTACAACCCCCATTTATCCTCCTCTATTGTACATGTGACTCCAAGTCTCTCCATCCTCTTCTGACCTTCTTATTTTTGTGGTTCTGGATTTTTTTTCATCATTATGTTTGATTCAGTAATCATTGATGATATTCCTTCCTATAAATAATCGTTTTATATAATTTTATTATTCTCCAATTTATTTTTTATTATAGATTACAGTAGATCTTGTTGTAATTACCCATTTCTCATTGGCATTTAGTTGGATTCTATGTAGGATAACCTAAATCGGTGTGCACACACAATATCATGCAATTTTATTGGTTGTATGATGCATCACAAATTTTGTCAATGGTATTTTACTTTAAGTAGAATGTGTCTGATGTATTCCATGGTACTAATGTACTAATATCTCCCCTAGAATGTGATAGGGTTTATGACGCGATTATTATCAAGTATCTAGTATCGGTTTTGGTGCATTGGGGAATCCGTTGAGTAAGTGGCTTCTTATACCTAATTGTTTCATCTCGTTATTAGGTTGTTTATTTATTTATAATTTAATATATTTAGTAGAACTTGGTTTATTGTATATGAGTTATGATCATGGATGGTTTAGGCTTGATCCATTGGTCATAGATGAGCTCCAGTGGAAGGTTTCTGGGCTTTTACAAAGTGTAATAGTTCTTTAATGATGTATGTGGTCTAAGATATATTTTATATAGTATTGATAATTTATTTTTATGTTTTTAATTATGTGAGAATGTAGAAATTTATGGTGAGTTCTCCTCATTACTTTATTAAAATTATCTTGGGATAATAGATTCAGACATTTGACCTTCCCTGGATCTTGTGAGTTCATTAGTGGTTATGAGGCCAAACCTATGGCCTCCCCATCGAGTGTTCAATTTATTAAAAATGATATTACATTTTAATAATTTTTTTATGAAATGTTAAGAGGATAAAATATAAATTTTTATGTCGATCATTTGTAACATACCAATGGGTCCTTTTGAAATTGTTTTAAAAGTGTGTGTTGGATATAGATCTAGTATTTGTTTTGAATGGGCGAAAATGATGCTCTGATATTTAAATTGTTTTAAAATGATTTTTTTACCTTAATGTGTTTTAAAAATATGGTTTTAGATATGTTTCAATGTTTTTTTTGAAAAGAGTGTGTGTTTTCCACTTTGGTGAAAGTGCCTAAATGGATATTTTAGGGGGTTTTATGGACATGAAAGATCTATCCTTTTTATATATTGAAAAGGGTAAACCCAATTATTAAGGGTGGATTTTAAATGATTCAATTGAATGTTTTATTTCCACCAAAATTGAAATAGTGGTTATATTGGTTTTTATAATATGCGAAATGGGTTTAATTTTCCAATCCATGTTTTGGTGGTAAATGGATGTCTGGAACACATTGAATAATGATTGTGAAATGGTTCTATCATGGTTTTAATTTTTTTTGACAGGTCTATGTGTTCAAGCTTGTAAATTATTAGCTAAGGAAATTTTTGATGTGAAAAATTTATGCGTTGGGAACTAGTAGAATGTTATATGGTTTAGGAGATAGACTGATACTATGGGATGTTATTGTTGACATTATGGGATATGTTCTATAAAATTCTTTGGAAAATAATATTAGATATCAAGTATTAAAACATTATAATGATACTTTATATCCAAGATTTTATTGTAATACCAATTTTATAAACACCAATGATATTGATATATGGTTTAGGTTCAAGAATGACACTCTGGAAAATAAATAATTATAGTATGGATTTGGATTTTGGACAGAATCACTATATCCTAGGTTTTGATTATGAAATAACACTCAAGGAACTAATGGTTCCGATACTAGGTTTGGGTGTCTGACAGCTTCTCTGATCATAAATAATATATGAACAAGATATGGGAACTGTGGACTAATGAAATGAATGTTTTGGAATCACATTAGAATTTAATTTAATAGATTTTTATCACTTTTAATTGTATAAATGGAGGTAATTCTTCCACCATCGATTGAATTTTAGAAATAGGGGTGGGTGGCATCATTTTACTGGCATCCTTGAGGATTTTTTAGTGTAATGTGGTGGGAACTTCATTGGGCATGTCATTAGAATTCATTGTATTATTTTTATTGTATATTCTAGTGGAATAGGGAGTAAATCAAATGAATTTTTTATTTTAGGGATGAATCTTATTGTTTGTGGAACCATATCATTAGTGGGTAATTGTAAGATGACACAATCATTGTATCGGGATGTGTGGTCTTATGAAATAACCATCAAAGTGTTTCAGGTTTTCCAACAGGCATTGGATTGTGTATTGTTCATTTGAGTGTGATGTGATTAGGGTTGAGACTAAGGAAAATTTTGGATGTTTATAGTGGAATGATCCCTTTTGTTTCTAAATATAAAACTGAAGCAGGTCTGGTGGCATAGGTGGATTACCAGTAATACTTCATAGGGAAGAAAGGTAGTATGTTGGGTAGATTTTAAAATACCTCATTGATACTGGTGCTCAAAATTTTAGTAAGAGTTAGATCATTATGATTGGTGGATGGGTTAGTTTGTAAACATGGAACTATAGAAGAATTATAATAATTGGATGAATTAAAATTACCTAATATGAACATGGGTTAAATTTCAATAGAGGGTCCAAGGTTCCCAATGGTTTCATGGGGGTTTGGGAATCAAATTTTAATTTTTTAAGCTGTATCCTTGGCCGCACTGTTACTCCATGGTTAGTTTCGACAATGAAACATATTTTGAGATACCAACCATAGTTTCTCGGATCCGGTTCCTTACTTCGTTACATAGTCATGATAAACAAGGAAGTCTTATCCTAATGGATAGAATAATTTATTAGATTTTGAAAACCAATTACATTCAAAAGTTTTACATTATATCTTTTAAAAGAAAATATAATATATAAATTCTATTGCAAACATCCATAACTCATAGTGTATCCTTACAATTTATTCATAATTTTCATCTTCACAACCTAGGTAAAATAGAACATAAGAAATGGGTGAGCTCAAATTCTCAGTAATGGTAAGACATATAGAAAAGTAATAAATAATAATTCATGGTGAATAACTAAATTTAGACATTCCATTAAAAACATAATCGTGAGCAAAAAAATATGATTAAATAATTAAATAATAAAACATAAGTAGGGATACACTACTCTTAGAATAATCACATAAACTATCAATTACTACTATGATAATGAGGGAATTCATAATGTCAGACATCATAAACATATTGTCAAGGCCTCGATGAAGACACCATACATAATGGTTAAAACCCCAGTCTAGTTTGTCTCATGAGACCTACAGATGCAGATAGTTGATATAGAAGGACCCACCGATCACATACTATATCCAATTTATTCCTTGCATGATTCGGAAAATGCATAAAAACATATACATATGAAATATAAATAACAATACCAATTTTTAAAAATAATCTCTAATAGTTCTGAGAATTAAGTTGAATGGAATCAAGATAGCACATCCCTAGTCAAACTAATCATAAAAAATTAATAAAATATAGTGGATGATTAATAGATGATATAAACCTGGATAAAAATAAAATTCAACATATTTATTGAAATATATGAAAATACACTAATAAATTCATTGAGGAATTCTTGATATAAACAACCTTTTTTAATTTTCAAAGAATAATTCTTTTAGAAAAATAATTTTTTACATGATTATTTTTCGAAACACAAAATAAAAAAAATTCATGAAAAAAATAGTTATTATCGGAAAACAATGGTTTCTTTAAATAGATTATGGATGGTACTTGAAAATGGGTATGAAATCGAGATGTTCCCTCTAATTGGGCTTGTATATCAGGATGAAATGAGAAGATAACCTTCAAAAACATTTATTTTTTCATCATAAAATGATGAAGTTACTGAATATATGATTTTGGAATATATATATTATTTATAATAATTATATAATATAATAAATATTTAAATTACTGTTTAGAGGAAGAAATCATAACCCAAATAAAAATGGAGGTCTGGGATGAAAACCTTTACCTTATGTCTGATTGTGTTATGCATTTGACCTTAATGTCCTACATAATAAAAAAATACATTAATTAATTAATTCAGAACCGTTTATAGATGTATTTAATTTATTATAATTTTATGAAGATCCTTAATGGCCTTTTTTATTAGGTTTAAGGAACAATTTTATTGCTTGGGAGTGTTCGTTTCCTTCGTGTTCATGATCGGTATACTTTTATAAGAGTATGGAAGTTCTTATGGAATGGGTGTAATTATCCATAAAAAAAATTTATATAATATTATTGAGAATACATTATATTACATTTTTATATAATTTATTTCATTATATGGAATGAGGATAGCTCATTATATAACTTGTTAATGATATTCATTTAAATTAATTTAAGCAGTTTTATATCACAGAGAACTTTTTTTGTTTTATCATTTAGTATTACCTTAATATGTTACTTATAAAACATAAAAAAGTTTTAAATAATATATTATATTATAGTTTAACTAGAAAAAGGGTTTAATTACCATCCTTTGAGGATAAATTGAGGAATGAAAATATGTTATCCAAGAAGGTTGTAAATCGCGCCTCACGGACAATGATTCGTTTTTAAAATAAGAGGGGGAGAGAGAGAGAGAGAATGTTGTTTAAAGAAGGATATTCCATTAACCTGATATCAATTCTAGTATATATATTATACTATAGATATCATTGTAATTTGGAAATAGGTGGTGGGGGGAAGATAATAAATGAAAAAGAGATCGAAATGAAATTTAATGAAAAAGAAAGAGGATTTACTTCAGCAGAACCTCTTTAAAGAACCTCAGTTTGGCATTTTGATGTGACCAGAACCTCAAGGAAGTGGGGAGAGACTTGGGATGGTAATTTTGGTATACTTTAGACAAGATTCCAGGATTAGAAGTGTTAGGATAAGTGGTGGTGTGATGTGGTATTTATAGTGCAGGAGAGGGGTGATTTTTGAATATTTTATTCATTTATTCATTATTTTTGATTTAGACTATGAATAGTTTGAGCATAATCATAAAATATATTAAAATAATAATTCTTAGATTGATATTATGGTACCTACATCAGTGATGACTCATGGAATAGTTCATTAAACTTAAAATGTATTTAAACAGTAAATTGTCATATTTTACTATTCAACATATATTCATGTATTTTTGAAACTTCCAAAAAAAAATATTACTAAAAATTTCTCAATGTATAGAATTAAAAAAAACATATTTTATGAAAAATATTTTCTATATAAGAGAAATTTAGTTTTTAATTAAAAATCATTATGTTAAAAAATACAGAAATTAAATTTATAATAGATTTTATTACACTTTCAAAATTTAATTGAAGTCTTATAAAATTATACTAAAATTATAAGACAAAAAAATTAATTTAGTATTTAAATTTATAAAATAAATTTTATTTTAAATAATTTTATTAATTATATAATTTCAATTAAATATTTATTCGTTATAAAAATATAAAAGCTTAAATAAGATTTTTTAAAATATTTATATCCTTATACTATGATATAATTATATAATACCTTTATATATAAGATGAAAATTTTATTTTGGAATTCATGAGTGAGGTTACTATTCATTTTGGTGATTTACTATTGAAAAGGGTCATATTACTATTCCTAAGGTCAGGTTACTATTTCATCCATATAGGTTCCTTAACTTCAAGAAATACCTCTTATTTCATTCATAATTAATTTATAAATTTTTTATTTTGTTCTATAAGTTATTTTATGAGATCTATATTATATGAAATAAACATCAGAAGGAGGATAACATTTATTGAACTCTAGGTCATTACATTCACCCCTTGTACACAAATTTCATCCTTGAAATTTCAAACAAGTCACCCCTTAAGAAAATTTGTGTAGTTCTTCATCATAATTTCCTCAATCTCCCACATCACCTCATCAATTTTATTATTTTTCCAAAGTAACTTTACCATATGAGTTGTATGATTCCTAAAAAATCGTTCTTTAGTGTCCATGATCTAGATAGTCTCTTAATAATAAAATAAATCTGGTTCCAATTATATTCCTTCATATGTGAGTAAATGTGTTGGGTCTGGCATGTAATATAGTAAGAACGTTATGTGGAACATATTGTATACTTTAGTAATTCTATAAGGAATTTCAAAATGAAAATCAACAGCTCCAATTATCTCCAGAATTTAAAAAGGTACAATGTACTAGGGTCACAGTTTCCCTTTCTTCACAAAATCATATAACACCCTTCCATGGAGATACATTCAAAAAATAAGATCTCCCACTTGAAGTTCCTTTCCCTTCATTCGATTATCATTATTGATATTTTTCTTACATTGAACTGCATTGAAATGGTTCAAAGATGTCTGTACCTTTTTTTATTATTTCCTCCACAAGATCTAGGCCCACAAGTTTCCTTTCAGCAACATCATTCCAACAAGTTGGTGTACAACATCGCTTTCCATAAAATGATTCATATGCTTCCATTTTGAATACTATAATGGAAACTATTGTTTTAAGAAAACTCCATCAAAGGTAAATACCGATCTCAAATACCTTCAAAGTCATGTGAGCATGATCTTAACATGTCTTAAAGAGATTGTATTGTCCTTTCTGAATTTTCATCAGTTTGGGGTGATAAGAAGTACTCAAATGAATCTCAATATTCAAATATTTCTAGAGACTTTTCCAGAATTCTGCTATTAATCATGTATCAAGATCATACCCAATTAAGATGTGTTCTCCATGATGTATTCCAACATAATTAATATTTATTCATTTGAGGCACGCCCGTGGAAAATCCTTTTTTATAGAGAGGAAAATTGCATATTTTGAAAGTTGACCAACAATCACCCATATTTCATCATTATTTCTTGGGGTTTTTGGTAATATAGTGAGAAAATCCGTAGTGATTTAATCCCATTTCCATGTAGGAATATAAAAAGGTTGCATAAATCCTCTAGGATTTTTTCTTTTATCCATCTCTTATTGATAGAATAAATATCGTGATACATAATCAACAATTTACCTATTCATGTTATCCCATTGAAAATGTTTTTTAAAATAATTATTCATTATAGTGTTACCATTGTGAATAGTGAAATTCAAACTATAGGAATCATCTAGTAACTCTCTTTTTAGCTTTAGTATAGAGGGAACACAAAGACTCTTCCCAAATTTCAGAATTCCATCTTCATACATGAAGTCTTCCAAATTTCCATCATTAAAAAAATTAATTTTCTTTTGAGGATTCTCAACATCAAACTACAAACACTTAATCCTTTCTAATAAAGATGTTTGGGAACCCAATTGAAAAAGTAAGGATGTTTCTCTTTCCTTGATAATTTCCATAAGCACCATTTCATTATCCATGTACACATGATCCTTTTCATTCACCATCTTATTCATAATCCCATGATCATTCATTCTCAATGCATCTACTACCTTATTCACCTTCCTTGGGTGGTATGGTATTGAAAAATCATAAGCCCTGGGCAGCTCAAGCCATTGCATTTGCCTCATGTTGAGTTCTTTTGATGAGAAGATATATTTCAAACTCATTTGATCTTTAAATATCTCTCATATATCACCATAGAGTTAGTGTCGTCATATTTTTAGATAAATTATTATAGTTTCTAACTCAAGATCACAATTTTTGTTGTTCTACTAATGAATATTAACTTCCATGATTAATAAGAAATAACACTATTATTATTGATAAGGACGCACCTGATTCCTTTCTTTGATGCATCACCATAAATCAAAAATCTACCATTTATCAATGGTAGAGTCAAGATCGAAGCATTCACTAATAACAACTTCAATTATTCAAAACATTCATCACATTATTTTTTCTATAAGAACCTTACCCTTTTATGAGTAATCATGGTTAATCGGTTAGCTAATCTGGTGAAGTTTTAAATGAAACACAAGTAATATCCTTATATGTAAAGACCATTAAAATTCAAGGGAATGTTTTTTTTCTTTGGGATTTTACGAGTACGCAGTTTCTGACGGCACCTGATTCCGAGGCCCGGTGTGTCGGAAACATGTTTCGAAATTTTGCTCGGGTACGTTCAGTGAATGAAAAAGCGGGTTTTCCTAAATTTTGAACCAGTGCTTGCAATCGAAATCTGAGGACACTAATGAAACTACAGCGAAGGTAATTTCTTAAGAACACCTTTTCCGGAGTTACGTTTTCTCGGGTGAGGTTATTAATTAAATGGGTTAACTAAAGAATAAAATAAAATATTGTGCTACAAATTTTATTTCTATTCTAAGTAGTTAAACCTATGCTTGGTGGTTGGAGTGGGACCCACTAATATCCTAACTCCACTAGGTAGGATATTAGTGAAGTGGGGACCACACGAGCCCCACCCCTTCAAATCCCTTTTTAACCTCCCTCTCGTGCTTTTAATATATAACTCACCCGCACCCCGAATTAATGGAAAGTCATCCCTCAAAAGTAATTTTAATATTAAACGCACCTCAATTAATTCAATTAATTGAATGAGATATGTTTGATTTTCAAATTAATGGCTTGCGTGTGTGTTAATAAAATAAGACAAGACTTATTTTATTAGGGGTGGATTCGTTGTGAGAAATGAAGGGAGGACTCTTGCGCTCTTGAGAAATATCTTCTTCCTCCTTAAAGAACGTGAAGAACACACCGTCACTGACAAATAATTCTGACCTTCGATGAAGGAGGACGAATAACGCTTATTCCTCGGAGATCGACGACGTGACACCGTGTACTGCAACGCCGACTGTCCTCTTCTTTGCGACGTCGTGTACCGCGACGCCGACGATCCTCCTTCCGCGACGTCCCTTTCTCGCGAAAAACCTCGTTCAGTGACTTCATCGAGGTAGGGGTTTGCTTTTTGGTTCATGAATTTTCTTGACCGTCCAAACGTCTTTTTCTTATCCGCTTGATATCGGATTAACGGGAGGGGGCCGTACCGCACAAACACAGCCGACCCTCCTCCCCCTTTTGATGATGTGTTTTTCACGGCACGAACAAAGGTATCACGGTTCAATGGCACCATGTGGAACCAAAGAAGAACGGGTGAAGAAGCGCGGCACCGTCGCGCCAGGCCGTTGAGGTCGAACGAAACCGCGGCCGGAGTTGGGGCCGCAAAGGCAATTCGAAGACTCCGCAGATTGTTTATTTGATGTACGGATTGATGGGAGATGACGGAATGGGCTAAAGAGGCGTTTTGAAGGCTTTGCAGTGAAGGGCAGGTCCCATGAGGACCGCTGGCGATGACGGCAGGCAAAACGGACAAATGGAGCGCGTCCAGCGGTCCACGGAAGACCCTGTTGGTGCGCCCCGCCGGCACGGCGCCGCCGACGGCTGGAGGCTGCGGCACCCCGGTGCGCCGCCAGGAGGAACCGCCGTGGCTGAAGCCATGGCGGCAGGTGACCGGGATCCCACCGCTGCGCGGGATCCGGTGGAGGACACGACACTCGTCGTGTCCGCGGAGTGCAAGGGAAGGGGGGGCGTCCCCCATGCTCGGCCGTTGGCCGTGCCAGTGTGCCACCCGGCCGGGCCGGGTCAGGTTGCGTGGACCGGAACGGGCTTCGGCCAGCCGAGCCGGGCCGCACCCAGCCGGGTCATACCCGTACCCAGGTCGGGTCGACCCAGTTCGGGCCGACCCAGGGGGGGTTAGCCAGGTCAGACCGGGCCCAAACCCCCCATTTTTGGACCACTTTTGGTCCTTTGCCCATAACTTGGGCTACGGACTTCCGATCGACACACCATCAGTTACGTGGTGATCCTTGGATCAAGAGGGCCGTTTTAGTATACTACACTCAATGTTTTTGAGAACTTTAGGTATTTCCGGGTTTGTTCGAACGCGAAACCAACCGGGCCCTCGGAGCGGAAACGCTTATAACTTGAGCTCCGGACATCCGATTGACGTACCGTCGACTTTGTTGGATTTCTCTTAGTGAGACGGACCTTTTGGATTACTCCACTCAAGGTTTGGACACAGTTGGAGTATGTTCGGGTTGGTTTTGACTTAAAAACCAACCGGGCCCCTGGAAGGAAAAAAGTCAATAACCCTCAGACCGGGCGTCTGATTGACGTGCCGTCTGTCACGTTGTGTTCCTATTGACATGACATAACTTTACGATACATCAACTCTGGTCTATGTGACAGATGATGTATCGACTTCTTGGCTCATGGAGCAGACCCTCCCGGAACGAGCGTGCTGTGTGCGGAAACTCTAGAGCTGGGTGAGACTTGACGACTGTTGTCCGATCGACTCAGAGTGTTTCGATAGCCCAGTGGGGAGTGCTTGGTTGTAGTGACAGACCCACGGTGGAGGAGTGCTTGGTTGTAGCATCAGACCCGCGGTACTCAACAGAAGGAGTACCTATGTAGGCTATGAGGGGGAGTGCTTGGTTGTAGCGGCAGACCCATGGTTGGAAGCGCTTGGTTGTAGCAGCATGCCCACAGTACTCGACAGGTGGAGTACTACAACAGTCCAAGGTTAGTGGGAAGCACTTGGTTGTAGCGGTAGGACCACTACACTCGATTGAGGAGGAGTTCCCCAGAAGCTATGGGTTCGACGGTGAAGACTATCACACTGGAATCCTCTGTGGGTTCGACGAAGATGACAACAGTACTGGAATCCTCAGTGGGTTCGACGGTGAAGACTATCATACTGGAATCCTCTGTGGGTTCTGCAGTGATGATGACTGAACTGAAATCCTCCGTGGGTTTGGCAGCGATGAAGACTGCACTGAAATCCTCTGTGGGTTCGGTAGCGATGAAGACCTTACTGAAATCCTCTGTGGGTTTGATGGCAATGACTACTGTTCTTGTATCCTACGTGGGTCTGGTAGTGTTTGACTCTATTGTTGCTATCCTACGTGGGTCTGGTAGAGTTACTAGTCTGTATCCTATGTGGGTCTGACAGCTTAACTAGTTTAGTATCCTACGTGGGTCCCAGCTTAGATGAATCAGTGGCTATATCTGACTATCTCTTTTACCTTACGAAAAAGTATACCTGTGTGAGCTGAGTCTTGACTTTCAATCATTATCTTCAATATGATTGACTTTCTTTCCTATGTGGATTGTGATGTGCTTTCCTGTGTGGATTGGGTTGCACTATCCTGTGTGGACGTGATCGAACTTGGGCTTAGATGTTGGAGCTGAACTGGAATTGATGACTTAGGTATATGTATGGGCATATACCTAAGTAGTGTTGGTTGTTACTTCGTGATTGTATCTTTCCTTTGTGGATTATCCATTGTGGATTCTGGGAGACCTTTGGGGGTCTCGATGTTCCTACTGAATAGAGTATACTCACCCCTGCACGGGCTATGCCCGCACTAAGTTGTGTTGGATGTAGACGACGGACAACGCTGATCGTGGTTGAGGCTTGTGGAGCTAGTCGGTACCTAGGGGTGGACCACTGGGCGGGATGTACATGGAGCGGACGGCTGGACCCGAGGAGCTGAGAAGGCTATCTGTACCCACCCTTCAGGTGGGACATCCAGTGGAGGGCTCAACGTTGCTGCTTTACATTCAGTTGATGTACTATCTTTCCAGTTGTACTTTACTTTCAGTTTGGGTTTCTATTCTGGCCCACATACATTCTGCACTTACTATTGTACCCAGTTTTACTTAGTGTTACTTCTGCAGGCTTACTTTTTGGTGTTTGTTTACTTCATAAGGAAATGATTTATCAGTTTTACACCTTGGTGATAGTCGCCAGCCCCTGGGCTATGGGAGGCGGGCATGGGGTAGTCACGACACGGGTCCCGAGGACGGGTCGTGACAATTGGTATCATAGGAGTTCGGTTCTACCACATAACTTAGGACTCTGATCTTTCTTCTATGTGAAGAAATAATGTTAAGGGTATTGAGTGTGGTCATCAGTCTAGGGAGTCCAGTGTTGGTGCGGTGGTCGACGTATCCATACACCAGGACCCTGACTTCGGATTTCTGACTCAATGTACGAAAACATTGATTGCATGTGTGTTTCAAAAGTTTTTTTGTGTTTACTTTGTGTCAGCTCACCAGGTATACTGTTTTGACTATGGTGCACCTGTATGTTTTCAGGATGGCCCCATGATGGTAGCCTGCTAGGGTTCAGAGCTTTGTGCGAGATGACAGCCCACCGAGCGACGAGGCCTCGGTGCAGAGCCCTTTTTTAGCGGAGGCACCGGCGGTACCTCTACCCACCGAGCCACCGATGTCTCCAGCCCCAGCTGCTGAGAGTGCATTTCTCTTTAGTGCAATGCACGAGTTCCAGCATCAGAGACTGCCCAGGTTCCGCGGGGAGACAGACCCTCAGGCAGCTGAGGATTTAATGGAGGCGATTGTGTGAGTTTTCAGGTTAGTGGGGACACCAGCGGACCTCATGGTGATCCTTGCAGTGAGCCTCCTGCACGCGGCAGTAGGAAGATGGTGTAGCTTGAGCTCCAGGTGTACGATGAGGCATCCCTCCTCTAGACAGACTTTGAGAGCCTCTTTCGCTCAGAGTTCATCCCAGCCACCCTTCGTGCAGTGCGCATTCAGGAGCTTCTACAATTGCGGCAGGGCAGCATGACGGTCGCCCAGTACTCGGCGAGATTTATCGATCTCTCGTGCTATTCGGCGGACATGGTACGAGACCCATTCTTCAGGGCCCGAACCTTCGAGCAGGGGATCAGGCAGGAGATTAGAGCCTCAGTTGTTCCTCACAACATCTCGACGTAGACAGGGGTGTGGGAACGAGCCCTCTTAGTGGAGAGTTTCCTTGCTGAGCAGTCTCCAGAAGCAGGACCCACCACTAGCCGGCATGCGGCCGAGTCTTCTGCAGCGGACAGTAAATAGATGACGTAGAGGGACAAGAGGACCATACCTACAGGTGATCAACCGCATGACACAAGATCATGTGTGCGAGTCACATGGGGTGTAGAACGACTTACCAGGAGCGGGAAGTGTTAATCCTGCGACGGGGTTGGTCACATGGATCCTGACTGTCTGACCCACCATACAGATGGCCAGCAGATAAACGAAGGACCTAGGCAGAAGTTTGATCGGGGCGGATCGCAAGGAGCAGGAGACCAAGGCAGGGGAGCTGGTCGTGTAGTTGGAGGTGGACGACGCTTCGAGGTGTTTCTGCCACCACCACCAGGAGGTCCACCTCGACCACAGGGAAGATGTGGACATGGGAGAGATCAGCTTCAGGTAGCTAAGGCAGTTGACTATGGAGCTCTGGAAGCTGGAAGATAGGAGCGATACTAGTTCCAGACATGGAGGCCTTTATTGTTGGTGCTTCTAGCATTCTTTTTGTTGTGGTTGTATGTGTCTTTGTACTTGAGCTGCAGTAATAAAAGAAACCTTCATTGTGGCATTTACTTTCCTATCCTATCTTTATGTTGTTACTAAGAGGTTCTGGTTTAAAAACCGTTGACTTGAACCTCACTTTTGAGATACCTACTAGAGGAGACCCAGTGACCACACCCTGATGCCGACAGTGTGACTCAACCCTTGGAGGCGAGTGTAACGGTTGGGTCTCTTGGTTTTAGCATCGAGGCCTTACGGCGTCATCCTTGGTATGGATTAGTATCATCCATATTGGGATTGACAGTATTAGGCAAAGAACATGGTTCATCAAGAGGATGAGACAAGATTTCTCTTATCAGCGAAGAAGAAATCTTAGCAGCTCTTATAGGACCAGATAAGGTCCAAGTCATCTAGGAGTGGATGAGGACATCTCAGAGCCGACAAAAGACTTATGATGATAGGAGGTGGAGACCACTAGAGTTTGAGGATCGCAACCACATTTTCTTGCGGGTATCACCTCGACGTGAGTTACGGAGAATTGGTTGGGGTGGCAAGTTGTCTCCGTGCTTCATCGGACCTTTTCAGGTACTCAGCAGGATAGGCGAGGTGTCTTATCGCTTGGCTCTACCACCTCAGTTTCACCAAGTGCACGACGTCTTCCACGTATCTCAGCTGAGGAGATACATGCACAACCTGACGCATATCATCGACCATGGTGAGATAGACCTTAACGATGGGGTGAATTTTGTAGAGGTCCCGGTGGAGGTCGAGGATTGAAATGAGAAGGTACTATGTGGGCAGTCGATTCCTCTAGTTCGCATCAGATGGCATCATGGGAACCTCCAGGAGAGCATTTGGTAGCGGGAGGCTCAGATGCATGCTCAGTACCCACATTTGTTCCCCTAGTTTTTGATGTATCTTTACAGGGATGTAAATCCCTGAGGTGGGAGTAATGTAAAGACCCGTAAAATTCAAGGAAATTCTTTTTTCTTAATTTTCTATGGGATTTTACGAGTACGCAGTTTCTGACATCACCTGATTCCGAGGCCCGGTGTGCCCGGAATCATGTTCCGAAATTTTTCTCGGGTATGTTCAGTGAACGAATTAGCAGGTTTTCCTAACTATTGAACCGGTGCTCGGAATCGAAATCCGAGGACACCGATGAAACTGTAGCGTCAGTAATTGCTTAAGAACACCTTTTTCGAAGTTGCGTTTGCTCGGGTGAGGTTATTAATTAAATGAGTAATCTAAAGAATAAAATAAAATATTGTGCTACAGATTTTATTTCTATTCTAAGTAGTTAAACCAATTCTTGGTGGTTGGAGTGAGACCCACTAATATCCTAACTCCACTAGGTAGGATATTAGTGAAGTGGGGCCCACACGAGCCCCACCCCTTCAAATCCCTTTTTAACCTCCCTCTCGTGCTTTTAATATGTAACTCACCCGCACCCCAAATTAATGGCAAGTCAACCCTCAAAATTAATTTTAATATTAAACGCTCCTCAATTAATTCAATTAATTGAATGAGATCTGTTTGATTTTCAAATTAATGGCTTCTGTGTGTTTTAATAAAATAAGACAAGAATTATTTTATTAGGGGGGGATTTGTTGTGTGAAACGAAGGGAGGACTCTTGCGCTCTTGAGGAATATCTTCTTCCTCCTTGAAGAACGTGAAGGACACAACGTCACTGATGATGAACGCCGACCTCCGACGAAGGATGACGAATAATGCTGATTCCTCGGAGATTGACGACGCGACTCCATGTACCGCGACACCGAAAATCCTCTTCTCCGCGACGCCATGTACTACGACGTCATGTACCGCGATTCCAATGATCCTCCTTCTGTGACGCCGTCTTCCGCGACGTCCCTTTCCTACAACAAACCTCGTTCGATGACTTAATCGATGTAGGGGTTTGATTTTTGGTTCATGAATTTTCTTGACCGTCCAAATGTCTTTTTCTTAGACGCTTGTTATCGGATTAACGGGAGGGGTCCGGACCACACGAACACGGCTGACCATCCTCCACATTTTGATGATGTGTTTGTTGTGGCATGAACAAAGGTAGCACGGTGCAACGGAACCGCGCGGAACCAAAGAAGAATGGGCGAAGAAGCGCGGCGCCGTTGAGGCCGAACAAAACCACAGCTAGAGTCGGGGCTGCAGGGGCAATTCGAAGACTCCGCAGATTGTTTATTTGACGTGCGGATCGATGGGTGATGACGAAATGGACCACAAATGCATTTTGAAGACTTCTCAGTGAAGGGCATGTCCCGGGAGGACCGCTGGCAAAGACGACATGAAAAACGGACCACCGGAGCGTGTCAGGTGGTCTGCGGAATACCCTACCGGCACCGGTGGCTGGAGGTAGCGGTGTCCCGGCGCGCTTCCAGGAGGAACCACCGTGGCTGAAGCCGCAGCAGTAGGCGACTGGGATACCCTGGCCACACGGGATCCGATGGAGGACACGGCACCCACCGCATCCGCAGAGCGCAAGGGAAGGGGGGACCGCATCCCCCAATACTCGGTCGCTGGCCGAGCCATCATGCCACCCAGCCGGGCTAGGCTGGGATGCAAGTACCGGGCCGCGCCGAGCCGGGTCGGACCCGGACCCAGGGGGGGTCGGGCCGGGTCGGACCGGGCCAAGACCCCCCATTTTCATACCACTTTCGGTCTTTTTTCAATAACGTGGGCTACGAACCTCTGATCGACGCACCGTCAGTTTTGTGACAATTCTCGGATCGAGACGATCGTTTCTGTATACAACACTCAATTTTTTGAAGAACTTTGTGTATGGCCAGGTTGGTTCGAACACGAAACCAACCTAGCCCTCTGAGCGGAAGCGCTTATAACTTGAGCTCTGGACGTTCGATTGACGTGCTGTTGACTTTGTTGGATTCCTCTTAGTGAGACGGAACTTTTGGCTTTCTCCGCTCACGGTTTGGATGCAGTTGCAGTACGGTTGGGTTGGTTTTGACTTAAAAACCATCCGGGCCCCTGGAATGAAAAAAGCCAGTAACTCTCAGACCGGGCGTCAGATTGACGCGCCGTCTGTATTGTTGTTTTCCTATGGACATGATGGAACATTACGATACATCAACTCTATTCTATGGGAAAGTTTATGTATCGATCTCTTGGCTCGTGGAGCGGACCCTCCCGGAATGAGCGTGTTTGTGTGCGGAGTCCGAGTTTTCCTGTAGTGGTGGATCAGTATGTGGATGTTTTCCCTGACGACATTCCAGGACTACCTCCTCCTAGAGAGGTAGACTTTTATATTGACTTGTGCCCCAAGACAACCCCGATATCCACTCCAGCATATCAGATGGCCCCCGCTGAGCTTCGAGAGATATGGGTATAGTTGGAGGACTTGCTGGGAAAGGGATTTATCTGACCCAGTGTTTCACCCTGGGCTTCCCCAATATTGTTCGACAAGAAGGCGGACAGGAGCTTGCGACTGTGTGTTGACTATCGTCGCCTGAACTCGGTGACCGTGAGGAACAAGTATCCGCTACCGAGGATTGAAGACTTCTTCGATCAGCTCAAGGGAGCACGGTGGTTCTCAAAGATAGACCATAGATTAGGCTATCATCAGCTCAGAGTTCGAGACGAAGACGTGCAGAAGACGACCTTCAGATATCGGTATGCTCACTATGAGTTCTTGGTTATTCCAATTGGTGTAACCAATGGTCCAGTGGTGTTCATGAGTCTCATGAATAGGATATTTCAGCCATACCTCGATCGATTTTTCGTGGTCTTCATCGACGACATATTGATATACTCGACCACTGAGGAGGAGTACGCCTACCACTTGCGGGTCTTACTGGACACACTCTGAGAGCACCAGTTTATGGAAAGCTCTCGAAGTGTCAGTTCTGGTTATGTGAGGTCCACTTCTTAGGATACGTCATCTCTGAGGCGGCAGTTGCGGTGGAACCTGTGAAGATCGAGGCAGTGCAAGCTTGGGAGCCACCCAGGAGCATGACGGAGGTGCATAGTTTCTTGGGGCTAGCTGGGTACTACCGAAGGTTTGTGCCAGACTTCTCCAGAGTTTTAGCACCACTCTCATCATTGACAAAGAAGGGGAAACCATTCGTGTGGTCAGAAAGATGTCAGCAGAGCTTCCAGGAGCTGAGATAGAGAATGAACAGCGCACCTATCTTGAGGCTACTGGAGGAGGGAGTAGGGTATGTAGTCTACTACGATGCATCAGGGACCAGATTCGGATGTGTCCTTATGTAGGAGCGGGAAGTGATCGCCTATGTATCACATCAGTTGAGGTAGCATGAGCATAACTACGCTACCCATGACATGGATTTAGCAGCAGTGGTCTTCGCTCTGAAGATGTGGCGACACTATCTGATGGGCGAGCGCTTTACAGTATACTCTGACCTCCAGAGTCTTAGGTACATCTTCCCACAGAAGGACCTGAACCAGAGACAATGGTGATGGATCGAGTTTCTCCAGGACTATGACTTTGAGATAGTCTATACACTTGGAAAGTGGAACGTAGTAGCTGATGCTCTCAGTAGGAGGACCGACATTCAGCTACTCGGGGAGGTGACGGAGCAGATATCCGCATTAAAGATATCCTTCGTAGATAGAGATAGATCAGCCTTTCTTCAGTCACTCACAGTCACTCCTCCACTATTGTAGTGGGTCAGAGAGGCACAACGTGGGGATGTTTACTGTGAGACACGGCGTGCACAGATATCCTCAGGACAGGCACATGATGGATTCTCTATAAGAGGAGAGCACGACGTTCTTTTCAGAGTACGTACCATGATACCAGCTACTTTACAGGAAGAGCTGGTGAGGGAGTTTCACACTTCCCCTTTAACGGTACATCCAAGAGTGGTGAAGATGTACCAGAATATCAGACGACAACACTGGTGGATGGGTATGAAGAAGGATGTATCTAAGTTTGTTTCTTGATGCCTCATTTATCAGTAGGTGAAGGCGGAGCACCAGGTACCAGCAGGCTTGGTACAGACCTTGGAGGTCCCGTAGTGGATGTGGGATGGGATATCTCTAGATTTCGTGACTGGAATTCCACGTACTTCCAGAGGTCATGACTCCATTTGGGTTATTGTCGACCGACTCACCAAGTTGGCTCACTTCATACCCATCAGAGAGCATGGGTCAGTAGAGAGATTGGGATGCCTCTATGTTCAAAAGATTGTATGGCTTCATGGTGTGCCATCATCTATATTCTCCGATCGAGATGATCGCTTTACTTCCTGGCTTTGGAAGGGGTTGTAGGAGGCATTCGGGACACAGCTACGTCTGTGCATCACCTTTCACCCTCAGATAGATGGTCAGACGGAGGGGACCATTCAGACTCTTGAGGACTTGCTCCGTGCATGTGTCCTCGACTTTGGTCGTGGATGGGAGTACCACATACCCTTAGTGGAGTTTGCGTACAACAACATATAAGACTCCACCATTGGGATGGCACTATACGAGGCATTGTACAACCGGCCTTGCAGATCACCTATGTGCTGGACAGACCCTACAGAGTCATCACTTGTGGGACCGGAGATAGTCCAGGCCACGACAGAGAATGTCCAGGTCATCCAGGAGTAGATGAGGATAACTCAGAGCTGGAAGAAGTCTTATGCTGATAGGAGGCGGAGGCCACTAGATTTCGAGGATGGCGACCACGTTTTCTTGTGTTTCTCACCTCGACGTGGATTACAGAGATTTGGACGGGGTGGAAAGTTGTCTTTGCGCTTCATCGGACCATTCCAGGTCCTCAATAGGGTAGGCAAGGTGGCTTACCGCCTGGCTCTACCACCTCAGTTGCACCAGGTGCATGATGTCTTCCACATATCTCAGCTGAGGAGATATTTGCACGACCCGACACATATCATCGACCATGGGAGATAGACCTTGACGATGGGGCGACTTTTGCGGAGGTTCTGGTGGATATCAAGGATCTACAGGAGCGGGTTCTACGTGGGCAGTCGATTCCTTTAGTGCGCATCAGATGGCAGCACGGGAACCTCTAGGAGAGAACTTGGGAGAAGGAGGCTCAGATGCGTGCACAATACCCACATTTGTTCTCATAGTTTATGATGCATCTTTATGGGGATGTAATGCCTTGAGATGGGAGTAATGTAAAGACCCGTAAAATTCAATGGATTTTTTTTTCTTTCTTAATTTTCTTTGGGATTTTAAAAGAAAACAGTTTCTGACGGCACCAGATTCCAAGGCCTGGTTTGCCCGGAATCAATTTTCGAAGTTTAGCTTGGGTACGTTCAGTGAACCAATGAGCAGGTTTTCGTAACTTTTGAACTAGTGCTCGGAATCGAAATCTGAGGACACCGATGAAACTGCAGTGCCGATAATTTCTTAGGAACACCTTTTCTGGAGTTGTGTTTTCTCGGGTGAGGTTATTAATTAAATGGGTTTACTTAAGAATAAAATAAAATATTGTGCTACAAATTTTATTTCTATTCTAAGTAGTTAAACCTATGCTTGGTGGTTGGAGTGGGACCCACTAATATCCTAACTCCACTAGGTAGGATATTAGTGAAGTGGGACCCAAATGATACCCACCCCTTAAAATCCCTTTTTAACCTCCCTCTCGTGCTTTTAATTTGTAACTCACCTGCACACCGAATTAATGGAAAGCCAACCCTCCAAATTTATTTGAATATTAAACGCTCCTCAATTAATTCAATTAATTGAATGAGATCTGTTTGATTTTCAAATTAATGGATTGCTTGTGTGTTAATAAAATAAGACAAGACATATTTTATTAGGGGTTGATTCGTTGTGAAAAAGGAAGGGAGGACTCTTGCGCTCTTGAGGAATATCTTCATCCTCCTTGAAGAACGCAAAGAACACACCATCACCGACGAAGAACGCCGACCTCCAATGAAGGATGACAAATAACGCTGATTCCTCGGAGATCGATGATGCGACGCCGTGTACCGCGACACCGAAGATCATCCTTCCACGATGGTATCTTCCGCGACGTCCCTTTCCCACAAGAAACCTCTTACGACGACTTCATCGAGGTATGGGTTTGATTTTTTTGTTCATGAATTTTCTTGACCATCCAAATTTCTTTTTCTTAGCCTCTTGATATCGGATTAACGGGAGGGGGCCGGACCACACGAACATGGCTGAATCTCATCCCCCTTTGATGATGTGTTTGTCACGGCATGAACAAATGTAGCGCGGTGCAATGGCACCGCGCAGAAACAAAGAAGAATAGGCGAATAAGCGCGGCGCCATCGTGCCGCACCGTTGAGGTCGAACGAAACCGCGGTTGGAGTCGGGACCGTAGAGGTGATTCGAAGACTCCGTAGATTTTTTATTTGATGTGCGGATTGATGGGAGATGACAGAGTGGGCCGCAAAGGCGATTTGATGATTCCGTAGAAAAGTATGGGACCCGAGTTGAACACCTGCACAGACGGAATCAAAAACATACCACCGGAGTAACTCTGATGGCCCGTGGATCTTCGTCCATTCTTCATTGGTTCCGCATGGTGCCATTGCACCGTGCTACCTTTGTTCGTGTCGTGACAAACACATCATCAAAAGGGGGAGGAGGGTCGGATGTTTTCGTACGATCTAGCCCCTCCCGTTAATCCGATATCAAGCAGCTAATAAAAAGACTTTTGGGCGGTCAAGAAAATTCATGAACCAAAAATCAAACCCCTACCTCGATGAAGTCATCGAACAAGGTTTGTCGCGGGAAAGGGTTGTCGTGGAAGACGGCGTTGCGAAAGGAGGATCATCGGTGTCGTGGTACACAGTGTCGCGGTACACGACGTCGCAGAGAAGAGGACCGTCGGCATCGTGGTACATGGCATCACGTCTTAGATCTCTGAGGAATCAGCGTTATTCGTCATCCTTCGTCGGAGTTCGGCGTTCTTCATCGGTGACGGTGTGTTCTTCGCATTCTTTAAGGAGGAAGAAGATATTCCTCAAGAGCGCAAGAGTCCTCCCTTCATTTTTCACAACGAATCCACCCCTAATAAAATAAGTCTTGTCTTATTTTATTAACACATAAGAAAGCCATTAATTTGAAAATAAAACAGATCTCATTCAATTAATTGAATTAATTAAGGAGAGTTTAATGTTAAAATTCATTTTGGGGGTTTACTTGCCATTAATTAGAGGTGTGGTAGAGTTGCATATTAAAATCATGAGAGGGACGTTAAAAAGGGATTTGAAGGGGTGGGACTCGTGTGGGACCCACTTCAATAATATCCTACCTAGTGGAGTTAAGATTTTAGTGGGTCCCACTCCAACCACCAAGCATAGTTTTAAATACATAGAATAGAAATAAAATTTGTAGCACAATATTTTATTTTATTCTTTAGTTAACCCATATAATTAATAACCACAATCGAGAAAATGCAACTCCAGAAAAGGTGTTCTTAAGAAGTTACCAGCACTGCGGTTTCATCGGTGTCCTCAGATTCCGATTCTGAGCACCGGTTCAAAAGTTAGGAAAACCCGCTCATTCGTTCACTGAATGTACCCGAGCTAATTTTCAGAACATGATTCCGGGCACACCAAGCCTCAATATAAGGTGCCGTTAGAAACTGCGTACTCGTAAAATCCCAAAGAAAATTACGAAAAAAAATTTTCCCTTGAATTTTACGAGTCTTTACATTACTCACACCTCAGGGATTTACGTCTCCATAAAGATAAATCAAAAACTATGGGAAAAAATGTGGGTATTGAGCATGCATCTGAGCCTCCCACTCCCAAGTGCTCTCCTGGAGGTTCCCGTGCTGCCATCTGATTCACACTAGAGGAATCGACCGCCCACGTAGTACCCACTCCTGCCGATCCTCGATCTCCACCGGGACCTCCGCAAAACTCGCCCCATCGTCAAGGTCTACCTCCCCATGGTTGATGATATGAGTCAGGTCGTGCACATATCTCCTCAGCTGAGATACATTGAAGACGTCGTGCACACGGTGCAACTGAGGTGGTAGAGCCAGGCGATAAGCCACCTCGCCTATCCTGCTGAGTACCTGAAAAGGTCCGATGAAGCGCGGAGAAAACTTGTCGCCCCGGAAAAATCTCCGTAACCCATGTCGAGGTGAGACCTGTAAGAAAATGTGGCCACCATCCTCGAACTCTAGTGGTCTCCACCTCCTGTCAGCATAAGTCTTTTGTCGGCTCTGAGCTGTCCTCATCCACTCCTAGATGACTTGGACCTTCTCTGGTACTACAAGAGCTGCTAAGATTTTTTCTTCACTGATAAGAGAAATATGGTTTCATCCCTTGGATGAACTAAATTCTTTTCCTAATATAGTCAATCCTGATATGGATGATACTAATTCATACCAAGGATGATGTCGTAAGGCCTTGACGCTACTACTAATAGATCCAACCGTTACACTCGACTCCAAGGGTTGAGTCACACTATTGGCATCAATGTTTGGTCACTAGGTCTCCTCTAGTAGGTATCTCAAAAGTTAGGTTCATGTCAATGGTTTTTAAACCGGAACCCCATAGTAACAACATAAAGAGAGGAAATGAAATTAAATGACACAAGAAAGGTGTCTTTTATTACTGCAGCTCAAGTACAAAGACACATACAACCACAACAAAAAGAAAGCTAGAAGCACCAATAGTAAAGCCTCCATGCCTGTAACTAGTGTTTCTCCTATCCTCCAACTTCTGGAGCTCCATATTCAAATGCCTCAGCTGCCTGAAGCGGAGATCTCCCATGTACACCTGTTCCCTGCGGTCGGGGTGGACCTCCTGGTGGTGGTGGCGACAACACCAAGAAGCATCGTCCACCTCTAGCTGCACGGCCAGCTCCCCGGCCTCAGTATCCTTCTCCTTAAAATCCTCCCCGATCGAACCTCTGCCTCTGCCTGGGAGGTACTTCGTTTATTTACTGGTCATCTTTATGGCGGGTCAGACAGTCACGAGCCTTGTGACCAACCCCACCGCAGGAGTAACATTGCCCGCTCCTGGTAAGTCATTCTCCACCCTGGGTGCCTCTCACACACGATCTTGTGTCATGCGGTCGATAACCTATAGGTTTGGTCCTCTTGGCTCTTTGTGTCATCTGTCTACTGCCCGTGGCAGACGACTCGGCCGCATGCCAGCTAGTGGTGGGTCCTGCTGCTGGAGACTGCTCAGTAAGGAAACTCTCCACTAAGAGGTCTTGTTCCAACACCCCTGTCTGTGTCAGGATGCTGTGAGGAATAAATGATGATCTAATCTCTCGCCTGATCCCCTGCTCGAAGGTTCAGGACCTGAAGAATGGGAACCGTACCATGTCCGTCGAATAGCGTGAGCGATCGGTAAATCTCATCGAGTACTGGGCAACCATCATGCTGCCCTGCTGCAACTGTAGAAGCTCCTGAATGCGCACCGCAGAGAGGGTGGCTGGGACGAACTCTGAGCGAAAGAGGCTCTCAAAGTCCATCCAGAGGAGGGTCGCCTCATCGTGTACCTGGAGCATCAAGCTCCACCATCTTCATGCTGCCGCGTGCAGTAGGATCGCTGCAAGGATCACCATGAGGTCCACTGGTGTCCCCACTAACATGAAAACTCGCACAATCGCCTCCAGCCAATCCTCGGCTGCCTGAGGGTCCATCTCCCAATAAAACCTGGGTGGTCTCTGATGCTGGAACTCGTGAAGTGTACTAAGGCGACGTGCACTCTCAACGGCTAGGGCTGGCAGCATCGGTGGCTCAGCGGGTAGAGGTACCGCCGGTGCCTCCGCTGAAAAAGGGCCCTACACCGAGGCCTCATCGCTCGGTCGTCTGTCGTCTCACACAAAGCTCTGAACCCTAGCTGGCTGCCATCGTGGGGCCATCCTGAAAAGATACAGGTTCTCCATGGTCAAAACAGTATAACTGGTGAGCTGACACAAAGTAATCACAATGAAAACTTTTGAAACACACATGCAATCAATTGTTTCGTTCATTGAGTCGAAAATCAGAATTCATGGTCCTGGTGTACAGATACGTCGGCCGCCACACCAACACTGTACTCCCTGGACTGATAACCACACTCAATACCCTTAACATTATTGCTTCACAGAGATGAAAGATTAGAGTTCTGAGTTCTGTGGTAGAACCGAACTCCTCTGATACCAATTAGAGGAGACCTAGTGACCACACACTGATGCCGACGGTGTGACTCAACCCTTGGAGGCGAGTGTAATGGTTGCATCCCTTGGTAGTAGCATCGAGGCCTTACGATGTCATCCTTGGTATGGATTAGTATCATCCATATCGGGATTGACTGTATTAGGCAAAGAATGTGGTTCATCCAGGGGATGAGACCAGATTTCTCTAATCGGCGAAGAAGAAATCTTAGCAGCTCATGTAGGACCAGAGAAGGTTCATGTCATCCAGGAGTAGATGAGGATAGATCAGGGCCGAAAAAAGACTTATGCTGACAGGAGGTGGAGACCACTTGGGTTCGAGGATGGTGACCATGTTTTCCTACGGGTCTCACCTTGACGTGGGTTACGGAGATTTGGTTGGGGCGACAAGTTGTCTTTGCGCTTCATCAGACCTTTTCAGGTACTCAGTAGGATAGGCGAGGTGGGTTATCTCCTGGCTCTACCACCTCAGTTGCACCGGGTGCACGACGTCTTCCACATATCTCTACTGAGGAGATACGTGCACGACCTTGCACATATCATCGACCATGGGGAGCAAGACCTTGATGATGGGGCGACTTCTGCAGAGGTCCCGATGGAGATCGAGGATCGACAGGAGCGGGTCCTACATGGGCGGTCGATTCCTCTAGTGTGCATCAGATGGCAGCACGGGAACCTCCAGGTGAGAACTTGGGAGCGGGAGGCTCAGATGCGTGCTCAGTACCCACATTTGTTCCCCTAATTTTTTATGTATCTTTACAGGGATGTAAAGCCCTGAGGTGGGAGTAATGTAAAGACCCATAATATTCAAGGGAAGTTTTTTTTTTAATTTTTCTTTTGGATTTTACGAGTATGCAGTTTCTGACGGCACCTGATTCTGAGGCCCGGTGTACCCGGAATCATGTTCTGAAATTTAGCTCGGGTACGTTCAGTGAACGAACGAGTGGGTTTTCCAAACTTTTGAACCGGTGCTCGGAATCGAAATCAGAGGACACCGATGAAATCGCAGCAGCGGTAATTGCTTAAGAACACCTTTTCCAGAGTTGTGTTTTCTCGGGTGAGGTTATTAATTAAATGTGTTAACTAAAGAATAAAATAAAATATTGTGCTACAAATTTTATTTCTATTCTAAGTAGTTAAACCTATTCTTGTTGGTTGGAGTGGGCCCCACTAATATCCTAACTCCACTAGGTAGGATATTAGTGAAGTGGGGACCACATGAGCCCCACCACTTCAAATCCATTTTTAACCTCCCTATCGTGCTTTTAATATGTAACTCACCCGCACCCCGAATTAATAGAAAGTCAACCCTCAAAATTAATTTGAATATTAAACGCTCCTCAATTAATTCAATTAATTGAATGAGATCTGTTTGATTTTCAAATTAATAGCTTGCGTGTGTGTTAATAAAATAATACAAGACTTATTTTATTAGGGGTGGATTCGTTGTGCGAAACGAAGGGAGGACTCTGGCGCTCTTGAGAAATACGTTTTTCCTCCTTGAAGATCGCGAAGAACACACCGTCACCAACGAAGAACGCCGACCTTCGACGAAGGACGACGAATAATTCTGATTACTCGGAGATCGACGACGCGACGTCGTGTATCGCGATGTCGATGGTCTTCTTCTCTGCGGCGCTGTGTACCACGACGCCGTGTACCGTGACGCCGACAAACCTCCTTCCGCGATGCCATCTTCCGCGATGTCCCTTTCCCGCGAAAAATCTCGTTCGACGACTTCATCAAAGTAGGGGTTTGATTATTGGTTTATGAATTTTCTTGACAGTCCAAACAACTTTTTCTTAGCCGCTTTATATCGGATTAATGGGAAGGGGCCGGACCGCATGAACATGGCCGACCCTCCTCCCCCTTTTGAAAATGTGTTTGTCACGGAACGAACAATGGAAGGGGGGGTACAACAGCACTGTGTGGAACCAAATAAGAACGAGCGAAGAAGCGTGGCATCATCGCGCCGCACCGTTGAGGCCGAACGCAACCGCAACCGGAGTCGGGGCCGTAGAGGCGATTCGAAGACTCCGCAAATTGTTTATTTGATGTGCGGATCGACGGGTGATGAAAGAATGGGCCATAGAGGTGTTTTGAAGACTTCGCAGTGAAGGGAAGGTCCCGGGAGGACCGCTAGAAAAGACGGCAGGCAAAATGGACCATCGGAGCGCGTCCGGTGGTCCGCGGAAGATCCTGCCGATGTGCCACGCCGGCACGGCGGCGCCTGCAGCCGGAGGCGGTGGCGTCCCGGTGCGCCGCCAGGAGGAACCACCGCAGCTGAAGCCGCGGCGGCAGGCGACCGGGATACCGTGGCCTCGCGGGATCCGGTGGAGGACACGACACCATCCGCGTCCACAGAGCGCAAGGGAGGGGGGGGACCGCGTCCCCCCATGCTCGGCCGCTGGCCGAGCCAATGTGCCACCCGGCCGGGCCGTGCTGGGTTGCGCAGACTGGACCGGGCCGCACCCAGCCGAGCCGTGCCCAAACGGGTCGGACCCGTACCCGAGTCGGGTCGACATGGTTCGGGCCGCCCCAGGTGGGTTGGGCCGGGTCGGACTAGGCCCAGACCCCCCATTTTCAGACCAATTTCGGTCTTTTGCCCATAACTTGGGATACAAACCCGTGATCGATGCACCGTCAGTTGCGTGGCGATACATGGATCGAGACGGTAGTTTCTTTATACTACACTCAAGGTTTCAGAAAACATTGGATATGGTTGGGTTGGTTCAAACACAAAACCAATCGGGCCCTTGGAGCGGAAACACTTATAACATGAGCACCAGACATCCTATTGACGTGCCGTCGAGATTGTTGGCTTCCTCTTAGTGAGACAGACCTTTTGGCTTATTCCACTCGAGGTTTGGATGAAGTTGGAGTACGGTCGGGTTGGTTTTGACTTAAAAACCAACTGGGGCCGTAGAATGAAAAAAGCCAATAACTCTTAGACCGGGCGTCCGATTGACGCACCATGTGTCGTGTTGTGTTCCTATTGACATGACAGAACTTTACAATACATCAACTATGGTCTATGTGACTGTTGATGTATCGAACTCTCAGCTCATGGAGAGGACCCTCCCGGAACGAGTGTGTTGTGTGTGGAAACCCTAGAGCTGGCTGAGACTTGTCGATTGTTGTCTGATCGACTCGGAGTGTTTCGATAGCCTAGTGGGGAGCACTTGGTTGTAGCGGTAGACCCACGGTGGAGGAGCGCTTGGTTGTAGTAGCATACCTGTGGTAATCAACAGAAGGAGTACCTCCGTAGGCTTTTAGGGGGAGCAATTGGTTGTAGTGGTAGACCCATGGTGGGAAGAGCATGGTTGTAGCAGCAGGCCCACAGTACTCGACAGGTGGAGTACTACAGCAGTCCAAGGTTAGTGGGAAGCGCTTGGTTATAGCGGCAGGCCCACTGCACTTGATTGAGGAGGAGTTCCCCAGCAGCTATGGGTTCGACGGTGAAGACTATCACACTGGAATCCTCCGTGGGTTCGACGACGATGACAACCGTACTGAAATCCTCAGTGGGTTCTACTAAACTTCTTTTGATACAAACAGTAGAGACCCTGACCCCAGTAACCTTGAGTGGGTGCCTTGCTTCATTACATTGGCATAATAAATTGGGAAATTTCATCCCAAAAAACCAAATAGGTTAGTAATTTCGGAAAACCAGTTAAAAACGTAAGTTTAAATTACCACATTGAAAGGAAAAAATACTGAAATTCTATTTGAAACATCCATAACACCATGATTATCCCTACAAACCATTCATAATTTTTTGCTTCGCATCCTTTGGAAATATAAAACAAAATAAATGGGTGGCCTCAGATTCTTATAAAGGGTATGTAATATATAAAAATCATAAATAATAATTCATTATGAATATATAAAATTACACATGCCTTTAAAACATAATCCTGATCATAATATGGTAGGAAAAATGATGGTTAAATAATTCCATAATAAAACAAAACCATGTATATTCTACTTGTCAGATAATCACAAGTACTATCAATTATGAGTATTAATATAAGGGAATTCATAATATCAGACATCATAAACATAGCATCAATTCTTTGACCATGACCCCATACATAATGGGTATAAACCCAATCTAGTTTTTCTGAAGAGACCTACCGATGCATCGAGGGGTGATAATGGGACCCACCCATAACATAATAACTCCAATACATTCCTAATTTGAATAGGGAATAATCATAAACAAAAAATACATATGAAATATAAATAACATCCCCAAATTTATAGATATAATCACTAACTATTCTAAGTAATAAGGTGAATCACATCAAGATAGAGCATCCATAGTCAAATAGATCATAATCCATTAAATAAAATGTGATGGATGAAAAAAAATAAGATATAAACCATAGTAAATAAAAAAATTCTACAAAGGTGTTGAAATACATGAAAATACCCTAAAACAATCAAGGAATTATTGAGAGAAATACTTTTTGTTTCTTCGCAAAGAAGAGTTTTTTTGGAAAAATCATTTTTATTTGACAAGATTATTTTTATAAAACCAAAAATAAAAAAATATATTTTTTCATGACAAGACTATTGATTTAAAAAAATGGTGTCTTAAAATAAATTATGAATGGTACTTGAAAATGGGTAAGAAATATAGATGTTACCTTTAATCAAGCTTGCGTATCTGGAAGAAATGAGAAGCAAACCTGGTAGAACAATTGTTATCCAATCAAAGAATAATGAAATGACCTGGATATAAGATTTCGGAATATTTATATATAATTTATAATAATTATAAATACAATTAATTATTATATTGGTGTATAGAGGAACAAAGAATAACCCAAAAGAAAATGGAGGTTCAGGAAGAAAACCATTACCTTATGCCCAAATGTGTTTCTCACTTGACATTAATATCCTAGATAATAAAATTAGAGCCATTATTTATTTAATTCAAAACCATTTTTACATATATTTTATTTATTATAACTTTATTATGTTAATTTAATGACCTTTTATGAGTTATAATATACAGGTTTATCGCTCGGGAGTATTCATTTCCTTAGTTTTCAAAATTGGTATACTTTCTTATGAGTATGTAAGTTCATGTGGAATGAGTATAAGTATCCAGAAATGAATTTATATGATATTAATGAACATAAATAATATTAAATAGTTATATAATTCATTTGGTTATTTGTTATTAGTATTATTCATTAGATTGCATGTCAATGATATTTCTATTGATTAATTTAAGCGGTTTAAGATCACAACACATTCTTTTTTTATGATTTAGTATTATTTATATATGTTACTTACAAAAACTAAAAAAATTGTTGTAACACATATATTTTATTATTTTCATAACCCTAAAAATGGTTTCATTACCATCATTGAAGGGGAAATAGAAGAATGAAAATATGTCATCCAAGAAGGTTGTAAATCAGCACCTCATGGATGATGATTTCATTTTTAAAATAAAAGATAGAGATTGAGGATTTTGGAGACAGATATTACATTAACATGATATAATTATAGTGTATATATTATAATGGATTTAACATGATCATTTTTATATAGTAGGTGAGTAGAAGATAAGAAATTAAAAAGTGAATTGAAATACAATTAAAAGAAAACGAAAGAGGATTTACCACATGAATTCTCTTCTTTGAGAACCTCATTAAGTCTCTGTGTTTTTGTCTATTTTTTTTAATATAATCATGAAAGTGGGGCAGTGACTTGGGAATGTTATTTGGGAACAATTTGGACAATATTCAAGGATTAGAGGTGTGGGTATAATTGGTGGTTATGGTGGTATTTATAGCAAAGGAGGGGTGATTTTTGAATATTTTATTCATTTTTTTATTATTTTGGCTCCAAGATATGAATAGTTTGAGAGTTATCATCAAATATATTAAGGAAATGGTGTTTAGTTAGATATTATGTTACTTACATCATCAATGAAATAAGTAATAGTTAATTTAACTTATAATGTACTTATATTGTAAATTACAATACATTACTATTCATGAAAATTCAAATATTTTAGAAAAATTGCAAAACATCACCTGAATCATTTTTAAACATGTAGAACTGAAAAATTGAATCCATTTTTTGAAAAAAAATTTAAATATGATAACATTATTTTTTAATTAAAACAATCATTTACTTGAAAAATACAAGTTTAAAATTTATAACTGATTTGGTAACACTTTCAAAAATTCACTAAAGTCTTATTAATTTAAAATAAAATATTATAACAAAAAATATTAATTTATGATTACATTTTTTTAAAATAAGTTTTATTTTTAATAATTTTAATAATTTTAAAATTGTAATTAAATATTTATAATTTATAAAAACACCAACACATAAATATTTATTTTTAAAATATTCAGTAACTAATTCTATGATATAATTATCTCATACCTTCATTTATAATATTCCTAAATTTTATTTATACATTCATGGATGAGGTTATTATTCATGTATCCAATTCAGTATTCAAAAGTTTCATATTTTTATTCCAAAGGTGATGTTACAATTTTTTTCAGTATCAGTTCCTTAACGTCTAGAAGTACCTCTTAGTTTATTCATTCTTCATTTATATAGTATTTATTGAGTACAATAAGTTATTTTAAGTTATCTATACATTATGAAATAAATATAAGAAGAGAAATATCATTTATAGAGTTATGTGTCATTACACCCTAACCATGCGGCCTAAAATACAGTAGTCTACGGTTTGAGAAGCCATGTTGTAGTACTTAGGAGACCATGAGAGTTTCTACAGTGATTTTTAGTCATATCACCTAGTTGTTGCACAATGTGTTAAACTATGAATTGTAACTATGTGAGTTGGTTTCTCTTGTACAGTACTGGATGCACTGTTGGCACAGTATGTGGGAAATTGTGTATCCAACCCATATACCCTTTATAAATAGTATAATAATACCCCCATATATTTTAAGCCACCATCCCCCCATTCTCATGCCCTCTTTTTCAAGATAACACAAAAAAGATCCCTCCTCCTCCCACCTTCAACCAGCTTCTATTTTCGGTTATTCTATGTTATTTAATCTATGTTTTATATGGTTATTTATCCTTCATTGTTTTATATTCATCCTCTTTTTCCTATTTCAAAATTTTCAAGTTACCTAATTTAAATTTTTTTCAATTCCAATGATGAATGGTGAAATAATCCATTTCACAAAGGGATTCTAGTGGGATTTTGACGATATGATCTTCATAAAATGTATATACACTAGCACACATCATAATGATTTAGGTATGTTGACTATAATATTTTTATACGTTATTTTCTATTAAATTTAACTTGAATATTATTTTTATAAGAACCATTAGTGTAACTCCCCGACCTGAGAAGCCTAGAGTCGGTGCATTATTTTAATACATTGGCATGATTATAAGGAATCATGTCCCGAAAGACCGATCAGTTTATCAGTCGTGGAAAATAGATTACATACATGAACATTACACTACACATTAGAAAATAAAACACAACATAAATGATCTTTTGACAATTCCACTAATCCCATATCTTATCCCTTCTTATCAATCATAATACACTTCTTGAAATCCTGAGAAAAATAAAACATAGAAAGGGGTGATCTTAGATTCTTAGTAGGGATAACAATATAGGGAAACCATTCATAAATAAACATAAACATTTAAGGCAATGTATATGACTAAAAAAATTCCTTTTTAACATAAATTTCCGCATAATATGGAAAAGATAAACCAAATAATCCTATTTACTTATTCTCATGTATATTCTAGTAGTCAAATAATCACATGTAATATCAATATACAATTTCATAATGTTGGAATGCATAATTCCATACTTCATAACCACATATCCATGCCCTTATGCCAAGACTACCAATAAATTTTTGTCAGGGCCCTATGCCAAGACACTAGTTTGTCTCATGAGACCTACTGATGCATTGAAGAGCTATAGTGGGATAAACCCGTTACTTACTATGTCCAACACATTCCTCATATTAAAAGTTTTAAACATAACATAAAAATTCATATTAAAACTAGCATACGAAATGTAAAAACTTCATCCATAAACCATGAATGGTATAAAAATAACACATCCACAGTCAAACATATCACAAAACCTTCAATAAAATACGGAAGATTTGTATCATAATAAATCAGCTTCAAAAAAGTTTAGAATCCATCAAAGGATGTTGACGAAGATGAAAATTATTTGTAAAACTCTTTGAGAGAAATATACATTTTCCATAAAAACAATTAAAAGTAACACAATTTTGACAGGAATACATTAAAATACATTTTTAAATTAAAGTATCCCATACCTCTTTTTATCATTTTAAAGGAATTAACATTTTAAAAACATTCATGTCCATATAAATAAATCCTTAAAAACCATTTTGATAACATGGACATTAATGTGAATGATTTAGAAGAATAAATTTTTAAACCATTTAAAATGATGATATAGTTAGAGTCCAATCAATAAAACCATAAAATATTCCTTTTGGAAATAATTTTATGAAACTTTTATGTGGATGATAAAGAAGTCCCATTAGATACTCACATAAAAAAACCTCAGATAATGATGATATTGTAGAATTAACCCTTACCCTGCACTTTCCTTTGGTCGATACTACGTTAAACCTCCTATATAAGGACCATAGTATGTTATTAAATTATACCAGAACCATATTAATATTTATTATATAGTACATGATTAATATATGCCTTTATACAACCCATTTAATAATTATTTTCATGTTAAATTAACATTTCTGGTAATAATCGCTTTCTTTATCGTACATGTTTTAACTTGTTATTCTTGATCGTATCATTTCGATCATGATTTAAATACTTCCAGAATATAAAATTCGATTTATATATAAAATATATTTAGAATATAAATATTTATAATAGATAGATATATGAAATGAGAGACACCGTTTATAGAGACGATAGGCCGTACGTATGCATAAACGTTGTGTCTGTTTTCATACCGTATTGAAGGGAAGTGAATAAGATTTATGTAAGTACAGATAGACACACACACACACACACACACACACACAGAGATATATATATATATACAGTAGAATTATTATTTCATATAATGTATACTTATTAATAATATATATTTTTATAATCATCATTGAATGGTGAATGTGGAAATTAATCTCCGCACATCGTTGATACTGTAATCCGTACGCACACACGAGCAACAATATTATTATATTGATGGTGAAATAGTACGAAATTGGATGGTATATCATTTATAGGGAATCATTAACATGTTATATTTATTATTTAAATCATTTATACTCATTATTATACCCATCCAAATAATGAAGTGTTTGAATCCCAAACTACACCTCGACGTGGAGACGGCATGCCGTACATATGCAAATATTGTGAAATTGTCATTATAGGATGGATAGAATAACGAATACGGTTGTATCATATTTATAATAACATCAAATTATATATGAGGTACTATAGTTATTATTTTAGTATGGAAACTATAATGAAATTGGAAGTGGAAGAAAAAAACAACTTGAAAGAGTGTGGTGAAATTATTAACTCTTCTTGGGGTGTTTCCTTTTGAGTTGATCAAAAGGGCTCTTTAGGATAAATTTCTGATAAAATTAAGGCCCTTAGGTTGAAGGGAGGATATTTTAGAAGCTATTTGGGTATGGGTTGGCCGAGCCAAATGGCTTTGGAGGTGTGAAATTAAGAGAAAGGGAAGTACCCTTTTATAAGAGAGGTGAGGGTCACTTTAGGAAAATCTTGAAATATTATTTTATAAGAAAATAATTTTCAGATTATAATGGATCAAAAATAATTTATTTCTAGTCTAAGGTGGGGATGGGTCGAAAAATAATCATCCAATAGGTTTAAGATAGCTTTATGTCACGATATTAACCTTATATATTATATTTGACTCGTAATTAAATAGTTCAACTTTTACCGTGTCTTCTTGTATTCTTACAATATATGGTTAATAAACAACCTATAAACTTCAATGAAAACCTCAGGTGGCTCATTAATGACATATATATTATTAATTGATCCCTTTTCCCAAACCAGATATTTTTATGAAAAATATATCAACCAATAATATAGTATTTGTTTTACATACTAATTTATGTCAATTTTGACACTATTTAGTAGCTTGTTTATTTTGAAAGTCATAACAACCTTATAACTTCGAAAACAACTTATTTAATCAACCATAACATATCATATTAACCTATATAAATTAGTGTAATTCTTCAAAAGTCTCAAATTATATTTATTAGGATATTTATAATATCAATTATTTTAATATATCATTAAGAAGATAATTATTGTATCATCATTGTGTCATAAATAAATTTAATTATTTAATAACCAAAAATTAAAAATAAAATAAAATTATGGAGGAAATATTTTTATCTTTCTAATGAATATTTATAATCCAATTTATCTTATGAATAACCCCATATTAAAAATTGTTTAGTTAATAAAATTTGAATTTAACACTTTTAACTCTTCTTTAAATAAAATAATAATAAATGTCTTAATATTATCCAAGTGGACCAAATAGGATCATATATTATTCCTAAAGTATGTTTTGGTCAATTTAAACTTATCCAATAGAATTAGGACATGTGTTAGGGTAATTGTAATAACATTTTTACACTTAATTACCCTATTTACTTTTAACTGTGGTAAATAAAAGTCAAAAGATACTATTCACAAAAAATTATTTTTATCTTATTGAAAAAAATTTTACCTACTGATGTCAACCGTGTCTCTCAGAGTTTTTAAATTCAACTCACAAAAGAAATAAAACTAAGTTTTATGCAAATTTGCAAATTCTCCTAGAAGGATGGTAAAAGACGGTAAAAAGTTCAATAAACATTTATACATATAATTTTATTATAAAATTACTCCAATTAATTACATTAAACTTATATAGGTACTATATATCTATTTTTAATTAAAATAAATTAAAATAAAATAAATAATTATTTAAATAAAAAGTTGGTTTTAAACAAGAACGCCGTGTTTTTCACTATTCATAAAAAATTGGATGTTTTCAGAAAAATACCAAGAATTCACCGAAAGCTAATTTTGGTATTCTGAATCCAAAAATGAATTCAATTTTACCAAATTAATAACATATATTTTTCATTAATTAATTTAAAATTAATTCCAATTGTCAAAACCAAAAAGCAGGTTTTTTAAAAAATAAAACAATCAAAAGATTGACATGTGTTCTTGTCAAATTTAAATGTGAAATTACTTATAATGACCTACATATTATTAAATGAAAAAAATATAATCTAATTATACTTTAAAACCATTTAAATTCATAATTTATCACTATAATTTATTTCAATTATAAAAGTTGTTTTCAATTAAAATTTAGTATTTTCATTATTCATAAAATTATGAATGTTATCAAAAAAGTACGAATAAATTTATCCAAACTAAATTATTATGTCCAAAATATAAAGAAGAATTTAATTTCATTAAATAGAATATATAAAAGTGTCAAATATTGAATTCAAAAAGGGTTCTCCATTAAAAGGCATAAAACTGCATTTTTTTTAAAAATACCTCTTTTATCTTAAAATTTGAATTTTTATTATATTATATCTAAGAAAAACAAAAGATGAATGTTAAAATTATATAGGATATGTAAAATTTAAAATTTGGTTAATACTATTCATATCCTCTTTTTTGAAAGGTTGGTTTGGTAAGTCCTGGAGTACTCGAACTCGGTGTTGTGTGTTGTGCAAATTAATGAAATACTTTGAAGAGATAACATAATATGAAATCATGGGTTGTTACATTATCCCCTCCTTCAATAAATTGTTTCCTTGCAATTTTAAATTTATTTTTTAGAATAAAAGGTTAAAATAGAAAATTACCTTTGTGGAACACCCACATCAGAAATTGGGTTAATAGAATTTAGTTATAATAAGAGGGAACGAGAAATGAAAAAGCCACAACAAAATTATGATATAGATTAGAAGAAAATTTGTGGAAATTACAGACAAATAATTGGAGTAAAACATAAATATTTATAGGGAGTGATTGAGGTCATCAATCGCAAACAAGTGAAAAATTAAGTGTCTCAAAGCCATTAATCTAAGATGATGTAAAATATCACCGGTTCAACAAAACATATGGTATTAGGGTAACACATTTTTGGTTTTAAGATCCCTTTCCTAAAGTTTAATAATTAATTTATTCATAGAATAAGTGGAATATATATATATATATACTTGACAAGAAGAGTTTCATCCTTCAACTATTTCCTACCAAAAACTCATCTTTCACTCTAAAAGGTAATAGAATTAAAAAACATTCTAATTATCATAATATCATAAGGCTCCAAAAATAATTTATTCATAATTCATTCTGTAGAATATTTAAAAAACTACATTATTCAAACCAGGACATCAAGTAGGCTAGTTGTAAGTGATTCACCCTGGTTGCCCTTTGGTTGCGGGTTCAAGTCTCGAGCCCTTTTCGGACACGACGGGTTGTCACCCGACCTTAGGGTTGTCCTTTTTATAAAAATCCAAAAATAATAATAAGAAATTATTTGACATTAATAATAGTATACAACATCAAACTTAATCCATTATACCCTTTAGACTTATCCAAAATACATCTGTCCAAACTCACAGTCCAAAATTTATAAAGAATGTAAACAAAATGAATATCTCTTTTTTTACACATAATAATATATGAATACCTTCATCATGTATTATTTTAAAACATGGTAATACCAGGAATTAACCAGAACCATATTTATTACATTCATACTCTTTTATTCTTTATTGAATGCAATATATATTCCTTATAATCAAAATTTTTGAATCTTCCAACAATGATTGAATAAATAAACCATGAATTAGATTCAAAGTAATCAAAAATATCTAATATAATTTATCCAAATCAATCATATATTATTCCCAAATCACTATCTTAGTATCAGGACCACATTATTGTTTATCTTTCCTAAAACAATGTATTTTCGAAAAAATTTATCCTGAAACTATGTCACATTACTTAGTACCATACAATATCAAACTCTTAATGACATAGTACTGTAGTACAATCCATATTTATTTCTATAATTCATATAACGAGTACATTGTCGATACTACACTCAGATGAAATAATTATTTAATAATAACCCAATAACACTAGTCATTCCTCTTCATCTGTAGTAGTATCATAACTTTATTGTTATCAAATAGCACCATTTGGGCATACTCTGATAATTTGGACCTTGATTCGTGTAGTGTCCCAACTCATAGCAGATGAAGCATTGTATCTTTGAATCCTTTTTCTTACCCTTACAATCGCGTACTTTCTATCCTTTTCTCCACACTTATAAAAAAATCTCCTTTCCATCAATCATTTACGATGGTGATTCTTTACACAGTTATCACATATGGGAAAATCCTTCTTTCCCCACTTCATTTTATCCATCTTTCTCTCTTCCATCATTTTCTTCGCTTACATCCCTTCAAATCCATAGGACTCAGATAATTATTTACATATCTTATTAACAGATGATACTATTTCCTCATATGATAGGCATACATGGGAGAATATTTACCTTTTAAATGTTGACTTAATAGTATGAAAGACATGATCCTTCTTAATCTTTGGATCATACGTATTGCTGGAGTTCTCATTCCATCCACTAGGAACCATTTATAAACAATGGCATACACTAGGATAGTTTATGAATCACAATTAATAATTCAAAACTTCTAAAATACCTAACATTTATTGAAAATATTATGCATATAATCTATAATCATAAAATGTTTTCTTTGAGGAATTATTTACTCCTAAATCCTTCAAAACATCTTATAATGAAAATGTAAATTATCCTAAGCATATCCCTAGAGAGTTTCATAACCAAAAGTGCATCAAGGCCTATTGTCGTGTTCCAGGATACCCCATGTCAAGCTCGAAACTCATTGTCGTAGTTTTCACTCCTAGGAACATATGTGACAGAGCCGCCTCTTCCTGCTCGTATCCAGACAGGGATTTCTTTCTTAAAAAATACACTAAATCTCTATATTATAAAAATTCTATGAAGTTATTCTATACTTATCCTTAAATTATATCTTTGGTTAATGTTCTCTAATCAGATTTTATCATCATCATCATCAAAGTTACTTTTTTATTGAGATGAAAAACAAACATACAAACATACAAACAATTGAAAAAAAACATTAGGAGGTATGAAATAATGAAAGCCAAGGGAATCCCCTCTGATAAAATTGACTCCATCGGTCTTTAAAGTAGAAAAATCATGAAAGAGTATTGTATTAGAACCAAGAACATCCAAAGAAGAAAGTTGGTCCGCCACTTGTTTACCCTCACGCCCGTAATGGCTGATTTTAGTTCTATCAGATAGAATACATTTACACATTCTGATTATGTAAAAAATGGACCATAGGGGAGGGCATAAATCATTCAGGGTGTCATGAGGAATTATAGAATCTATTTCTGCATCAATAATATCAAGACCCTGCTGAAAACAAAGGGTAATACCCATGAGTATCTCCTTAGCTTTCGCATAAAGAGACGAACCATAACCCAACTGGGAGGAGAAGGCCAGGAGGACCGAGCCTCGTGAGTCACAACCCACCCCACCCTCTCACAGCACATCTATTGAATAGGCCCCATTAGTGTTATGTTTGAGGCCCTTGGTGGGGGAGACCAGCGAACCCAGACCCCTCTATTGATACCGGCACCCGACTCTACATTACGAAGGCTGGAAAACAACCAGTGAGGGAGGGGGCCCCCATCAGTTCATTATTTTAATATGTTGTCATGATTACTAGGAATCATGTCCTGAGAGCATGAGCCTCATCCCAGTGGATGCGGTATCCTTAAGTGCATCCATGAGACCCAGGATCAAAACCAGGTCGAGGAATATTTCCAGGGGTACTATAGTAGGTACTGTAGTAGTATTATAGCAAAACTATACATTGTGTAGTGCTGTAGATGAACTGTACACTGTACAGGTACCATAGCAGAACTGTACACTGTGCAGGTACTGTAGCAGGCACTATAGCAGTTACTATAGCAAGTACAGTTCGTTATTGTAGCAGCTGGAACTATTCACCTTGGGCCACTGGTTTGGGCTTAGAGTCCTTAAGGATTTCGGGCCACCTAGGCCTTCGTGTTAATAGGGCTCTCAAGACACCTTTAAAGCCTTCAGGCCACCTCAAGGCCTTCGAGCTAAATGCAATTTCCCTAGACAGACTCTACAAAAAAGATGCATCCCTAGAAAAGGATTCAGAGCATGTGCACTCACCAGAGTAGAGCCAAATGGATTTTTCAGAGTGATAGGGTATGGAAACACCATCGGGACCATCCTGTTCTTGCACAAAAAGCCTAGCCAGATGGCCATGTGAAGGTGGAGAGATACTATCATGATGTAGATCCTTGGGAGGGGAAGTTCCTTGTAGATAGTCTGGTTGAATTCCCTAAGACCTTCAGGTCGTGTATTCTCCTAAGCCAATGGTCCATGTAATCTCTAAGCCTACGGGCCTTTTAAGAGTTCCCCCTCATCTCTTGAAAGGGGGTTATCAAAAATCTATAAAAATAAAGAAGTCCCGAAAGAACGATCTGTTTAGCAGACATGGAAAATAGATTTCATACATGAATGTTACATTACACATTAGAAAATAAAACACAACATAAATGATCCTTTGTGAACGCCATTAATCCTATAACATAACCCTACATATAAATCATAATACACTTCTTGGAATCCTGGGATGAATAAAACTTATAAAGGGGTGAGCTCAGATGCTCAGTAAGGATAACAATATAGTGGAAACATTTAATAAATAAACATAAATATTTAAGGAAATGTATAAGACTAATAAAATACTTTTAAACATAAACTTCAGCATAAAATGGTAAAGATAAATCAAATAATTCCATTTACTTATTCGCATTGATATTCTAAAAGTTTAATAATCACATGTAATATCAATATCCAATTTCATATTGTTGGAATTCATAATGCTGGACTTCATAACCACATAGTCAAGGCCTTGTGCCAAGAATACAGATAATAATTTTTCAAGGCCTTATGCCAAGACACTAGTTTGTCTCATGAGTCCTACCTATGTATCAAGGAGCTATTGTTGGCCCCACCTGTCACTTAATATGTCAAATGCATTCCTCATATGAAAAGGTTTAAACAGAACAAAAAAATTCATATTAAAAATAGCATACTAAATGTCAATACTTTATCCATAAACCATGAATGGTATAAAAATAACATATCCATAATCAAAAATATCATAAGACCATCAATACAATATGGAAGATTTGTATCCTAATAAATCAACTTTAAACATGTTTAAAATCCATCAAAAGATGTTGACATAGATGGAAATGATTTGTAAAACTCTTTGAGAGAAATATCCCTTTTTCATAAAAACATTTAAAAGTCACTCTATTTATAAAGGAAGACATTTAGAGACATTTGTTAATCAACGTGTCCCATAACAGTTTGAAACTTTTGAAGGAATTAAAATTTTAAAAAGATTCATGTTCATATAAATAAATATTTAAAAACCATTTTGAAAACATGGGCATTAATGATAATGATTTAAAAGAATAAATATTTAAACCATTTAAAATGGTGATATAGTTAAAGAGTCCCTTCAATAAAACCTTAAAATATTCCTTTTTGAAATTAATTTTATGAAACATGGATGTGGATGATAAATAGGTCCCATTAGATACTCACATAAAAACAACCTCGGATAATGAAGATATTGTAGAATTAACCCTTACCTTGAACTTTCCTTTGGTCGAGGGTACATTTAACCACCTGTATAACGACCATAGTATGCTATTAAATTATACCAGAACCATATTCATATTTATTATATCATGCTTGATTCATTTATGCCTTTATACTACCCAATTAATAATGATTTCCATGTTAAATTAACATGTTAGGTAATAATCACTTTCTTTATCATACATGTTTCAACTTGTTATTCCTGATCGTATCATTTACAGAGTGATTTAAATACTTCCAAAATATATAATTTGATTTATATATCATATATATTTATAATGTTAATATTTATTATAAATAGATATATAAAATGGGAGGCACTTTTTATGGAGACGGTAGGACCTACGTACGCATAAACGCTATTTTCGTTTTCATATCGTACTGAACATAAGTAAGTGAATAAGATTTATGTAAGTTTATACATACATAAATACATAAATATATATATATATATATCCAGTAGTATTATTATTTCATATATTAAATACTAATTAATAATATATATTTTTATAATCATCGTTGAATGGTGAACGTGGAAATGAATCTCATCGCGTTTTGGAGACGGTAATCTATACGTATGCACGAGCGACAATATCATTATATTGATGGTTAAATCATATGTAATTGGATGGAAAATCATATTTATAGAATCATTAACATGTTATATTTATTATTTTCATTAGTTATACTCATTATTATACCCATTCAAATAATTAAGTATTTATATAACAAACTACACCACGATGTGGAGACGGTAAGCCGTACGTACGCACGTATGGTGACTTTGTCATTATAGGATGGATAGAATCATGAATATGTTTGTAACATATTTAAAATAAAAACACATTATATATAAGGTACTATATTTATTATTTTAGTATATAAAAAACAAAAAAATAGGATGTGGAAGAAGAAAAGAACTTTAAAGAGGGTGGTGAAATTATTACCTCTTCTTCGGGTGTTTCCTTTTGAGTTGACAAAAAGGGATCCTTAAGTTGGATTTATGATCAACTTAAGGCCTATAGGTTGAAGGTAGGATAGTTTAGAAGGTATTTGGGTATGTTTTGGCCGATCCAAATGTCTTTGGAGGTGTGAAATTTAGATAAGGGGAAGTATCCATTTGTAAGAGAGGTCTCAGTCACTTTAGGAAAAGCATGAAATATTATTTTATAATAAACAAATTTTCGGTTTATAATGGCTCCAAAATTATTTATTTCTAGTATAAGGTGGGGTAGGTCTAAAAACACTCAACCAATAGGTTTTATATTGGTATAGGTCACTACATTAACCTTATCTTTTTTATTAAACTCTTAGTTAAATAGTTTATCTTTTACTGTGTCTTCTAGTATTCTTACACTATATGGTTAATAAACTTACCATAAATTTCCAAGAGAACATAAAGTGGTTAATTAATAACATATATAATATTATTTAAGTGCTTTTTTTAACCTGGTATTTTTTTAAATATTATATAATCCAATAATATAGTATTTTTTTAAACCCAATTTATGTCAATTTTGACATTATTTGGTATCTTGTTTTTTTGAAAGTCATAAAAAAATTATCACTTAGAAAAAACATTATATAATTAACCCTAACATGCAATATTCATCTAAAAAATAGTTTAATTCAACAAAAGTCTCAAATAATATTTATTTGCATATTTATAATATCAATTATTTTAACATTTTATTAACAAGGTAATTACTGCATCATAATTCTGTCATAAATAAATTTAATATTTTAATATCTAAAAATTATAAATAAATTACCATTTTTAGAAAATATTTTTATCTTTATAATTAATATTTATAGTCTAATTTATCTTATGTATAACCCCATTTTAAAATTTGTCTAGTTAATGATCTTTGAATTTCACACGTTTAACTCTTCTTTAAATAAATTAATAATAAATGTCCTAATCTAATACAAGTGGACCGAAGAGGATAATATTTTATTCTAAATGTTGTTTTTGGACTAATTAAAATAATCCAATAGAATTAGGACATGTGTTAGGGTAATTATAAAATCATTTTTGCCCTTAATTTCCCTATTTACTTTTAACCATGATAAATAAAAGTGAAAAATAATTATTCACCAAAAATTATTTTCATCTTATTTAACCACATTTTATTTTATTGATATCAACTATGGCCCTTGTATTTTTGAAATTAAACTCATAGAAATGGTAAAATAATGTTTTATGCAAATTTGCAAATGCTCTTAGAAAGTGGGTAAATGACGGTAAAAAGTTCAATAAAAATTTATACATCAAATTTTATTATAAAATGAATATAATTAATTAAATTGAACTTATATAGGTAATATGTATCTATTTAGACTTAGAATACATTTAAATAAAATATATAATTATTTAAATAAAATGTCGGTCTCAAAAAACAACGTAGTATTTTTCACTATTAATAAAAAATTGGATGTTTTCCGAGAAATATGAAAATTTCAACCTAGGATAATTTTGATATTCAAATTTTAAAAATGAATTAAATTTTCCCAAATTAGAATCATAGATATTGCATTAATTAATTTAAAATTAATACCCATTGTCAAAACCAAAAAGTACGTTTTTTAAAAAGTAAAAACTATCAAAAGATTGTCATGTGTTGATGTCAAATATAAATGTGAAATTACTTATAATGGCCTAAATTGTGTTAAATAATAAAAATATAATCTAATTATTCTTTCAAATCATTCAAATTCATAATTTTTCACTATAAAATTATTTTGATTGAAAAAGTTGTTTTCAATTAAAATTTACTATTCTTCACTATTCATCAAAATATAAAAGTTATCAAAAAAGTACCAAAAATTAATCAAAACTAAATTTGTATGTCCCAATTCTAAATAATAAATTATTTTCATTAAATTTAATATATAAATGTTTCAAATATTGGATTTAAAAAGGGTTCTCCATTAAAAGGCATAAAACTGCATTTTTTTTAAATTACCCCTTTTATCTTAAAAATTGAATTTTTCTTATATTATGTATAAGAAACACATTAGATGAATGTTAAATTTATATAGGATATATAAAATTTAAAATTAAGTTAATACTATTCCTAACCAATTTTTTGAATGGCTAGTTCGATAAGTCGTGGTGCACTCGAACTCGGTGTTGCGTGTTGCACATGTTATTGAAATACTTTGAAGAGACAACATACTAAGAAATATTGGGGTGTTTCAATTGGTTGTACATTATGGATATAATCTGTTAGGGGTTATGTTATAGGTCTTTAGAGAGTGGTTAGACTCAGTTCCAGTGCATTGGCAGAATCCACATAGTTTGTGGACTCTTACTCCCAACAGGTTCATTTTTATACATTTTATATATATAATTTTTTATAGTTAATTGGACCTAGTTTTTTGGATTTGAGATATGACCATATTTGGTTTGGGCTTCATCCATTGGGATTGGGGGAGCTCAGGCAGTGTGTTTTTGGGCTATCATTGAATATGATGTATTATTAATTAGGTAGGGTGTCTAAGAGATATTTTCCATATCCTTGAAAATTTATTTTTATTTTTATGTAGTCTTTGTTATATCAAAAATGGGTTTTTAATTTTCCTCCATCATTTAAGAAAATTATTTTTTAGAATTATATTGACACCTTAGACCTTCTAGATATCTCATTAGTTATGTTGGGGGTTATCAAATAAAACATACAGATTCTCATTCAATGTGGAATTTCTACAAAATAGTATAACATGGGAATAAATATTTTATAGCTTATTAAGAGGATAAAATGGAAAAAAATTGCTATTATTTTTTAAAATACAAACCTCATCACTTGAGAACCAAGTCACCATTGGTTAGGGTACCATATTTTCACTTAAAAAGAAACTTGTGGCCTTCATTTTTATAGAAGAATTTCTTGAAATCCTAATTGCTTCTCTTGTCACTGTAGTGGTTTTCCCAAGTCTTCGGAAACCACCAAGATAGTTTCACAAACACCTAAATTAGTGGAATTAATGGCATATAGTTAGACTTAAATCCATTAACAGTTTAAAATCCATAACACTTATTCATCTCAAGTCCCCAACCCCCTTAATTCGAGATGTCTTGTGCGCCTCCCATTCTACAAATAGGATCTTGTGCACTCCACTTCAGAGAATATCTATGAAGAATTCTGAAGTCTTGAGCCATGTCATTCTCAAGTCTAGTCATACATGTTGTTTTTCACATATGGTGAAACCAATGTCATCCAAACCTACTTATACATCACATACCATCGTACCCCTCACTTGAGTGCCCTTCCTTGGTTCAACTTATCCCTTATGCCCACTAAATCCATCCATGAAGCCTCATTCATGGAAATTCAATGTAGTGATTCTCTTCCATTAGATATCTTTCCTAAAAGGTATAAATTTGAAACCTCCATCACGACCCCCTGATTTAAAAAATCATTAGGAAATCCACACAATTTTGTCTCATATTTGGATTTGTAACTCTATGGTCAGAGTTTTCCCACACATGACCTGTTATAGATTTTGGGTCTGCATAATGTCTATGTATTTGTATCTCCATGGTAATGCGGTATCTTCTCCTAGGAATATTGTAATGGAGTTCACAGTCTCAGATTTCAGTAATATGAATCTATCATGCCCTTCTCATCTCAAGTTATCGGATACCCTGGTCCCTGTAAGGAGGGCACATTTCGCACTTACTTTTTCATTTGGACAAAGGAGAAGTCTCCCTCCCCACTATGGGAAAAATAATAGGTATTAAATCATATAATAACCCCTTTCCTTTTTGGCTGGATCTAATGACCTTCACTTTTATTTCACCTAGAAATGTATATTGCTCTGCACCCTCATCCATCATCACCTCAGCCTCTTCTACCATAGGCTCGTCCTCTTCTACCAGTGGATGAGGAGAAGAATGTCCCTTTGTCAAATCTTTTATAGCCTCTTATTTATCACACTGATCATGAATCATGTGGGTTAGAGGTTTGTGATGATCATAATATCCACTCAATCCACCTCATTCTTGAAATATGAGAACTTTGACTCCTTTCATAACCGAGATATGTAGGATTCCTACCCAAGGCCAAAGCTCAAGGGACACCTTCTATAGGGGGGAATCCCAATCATACCCGTAAACAACCATTAGTTAATACATCACTCATGGTACCTTTTCAATTGGTTATCTTCCTCATGATGAAAATCTAATCACAATTACCATAATCTAGGAGCCCTATTTAAGAGTAATCCCTGAGTTAAGACCCTAAATCTCCATGAGTTAATAAATCACTCATGGACACTACTACAAAGGAATCCTCTTCAAGAGTATGCCCCAAATCATTTCCCTCAAAGGACCAGACAATCCTTCAATACTTACCGAATTTTATGGGCTCTGATACCCATCCAAATAGGATATGTAGGAAGACTCCCCGAAGTTAAAACTGAACACCCCAAATGAACCCGATCGTTTCAAGTCCACATTCCCGCAGGGTCGAATTAATCATGGAAGTTCATATCCCTTCCAATTTTCCTAGTCTACTCTTACTTAACTCTCACACATTAACTTCATTGGTTCTTAATCCATTCCCAAGGATACGTAGGTATCCCATCTATGGGTATTATCTTGAAATCAAAAAAAATTATCTCCCTAGATAAAAAAAATATCTAATGTAACCCTCTTTCTCCATGGATGATGATAAACTCTTGTCTACCTGAATGAAAAAAATATCTAGAGTACCCCACTGTGTGGCTTCAAAACCAGAATCATCACAATAATGAACAATAATCTCTATGTAATGTATCAAATAATACCATTGATGGAGAAAATCATATATATACATTTTTTCCATTGATAAAGAACAAAGGATACATACAGATGATTCTAAATCTTATGTCATCCTATAAATTGATTTCTAAATTAAAGGGAAACTCATTTAATACATGGTAAATTAATATGGATTCATGAACATATCTTAAATCTATGAGAGAGTCTGGGAGTACACAACAATTCCCCTTAAAATGGCGTGATTACCCGACCACCCATCCTCTCACCCAAAGCGTGTTTGGAAGAATCATTTTCCAAACTTTTTGAAAGATTCCTACCTTTTGAAAGAAGATATCCATGGATAAAAAACTACTGGGTGTTTCTTGTACAATAAATAAATCTTATGGAAACCATTTAGAGTTAATGATTCCTAAATATAGTTTCATTCCTTGAAGAAAAAATATTTTCAAAGGATGCAAAAAATTGGGAACCCAATGAAAATGACTGAATTATGGAATTTCCTTCAATAAAGGGGGTGTTCTTATCAGTATCAATCAAACCATTCCATTCCTGAACGAAAATATATTTCCTCAAAAAACCAAAAAAAATGGTGAAAGTGACGTGAATACTTAACCAATAAGATAGTTTAGCCCTATGAAATGAATATATAATGACAGATGATTAGTTATTCTCCATCAGACCATTTTGTTTGCACCTATAAGCATACAAATATGGTGAACCCAATGTGAATAATTAAACATGTAAATGATGTTACCCATCTATCAGGCCACTATCAATAGATACAAGATGTCTGATAAGGAAATAAATCATGCCTATCCTCACACAAAAGAATATGATTTTAATAAGTTTTTTTATCATTCTTATCATATATAAATAGGATCTCTTTTTCAAGATCTCCCATCAATCCAAATGGATTCCATAAGGTTAATATTGGAGAAATCCCTAGTTACTGTTTAAGATGGATCCTCATCTACTCAAAGGACGTTTTCACTGACTCAGCATCTTCAACTCTGGGTCTCCAATGCACTAGTTTGATAGTACCATCAACGCGGTACTATCCTAACCTTGGAGATTCCCTGAAAAGACTTATTACTCAATAATAACCCCAGGTTTTTCGGTTCGTAATGACCAGTGGTTTAGAAGAAGATGATTTCAACTAATGTATTCAATCGTTTTAGGATCTTATCCTCATAATGAAATAACTATTCTGTCTTATATTTTAGGGAGATGGATTACGAGGCCACCCATGGACTCATCCCAAATACACAGGTGTCCTTTATAGAGTCTCCAACCAAATATCAAGGTTTCCAACACTGTGGGGCATTAACCCCTCAACATGATGAGGGTGTTATCTTCGGTTGTATAGCCCAAGTCCCTCGGACCCAGGAATGTAAGAAGAACTGCTGAGGAAAATATTTGGCTATTAAATAGATATATTATACCTTTCTCCCTTCCATATAAGCTCACCAACCCATTTTGGTGGAAAATAGCAATCGGGTATATACACCCTCCAACCTTAATTTGACTAGCTAGCAGAATCGCATGGAGGTACCCCACCAATCCCAAAATTAAAATTTGGTGGAGTTCTGTAAACAAGAACATACACCTGCTTACTATCATTCAGATAGACATCAGTCTCACTTAGCTTCATTCTAATAATCCCAGTAATCAAATCTAGTGGAGTTTCATGAGAAGGAAGACACACCTACATATAATCTCTCCACTTTCTAGAAATCTCATCTAGCTACATTCAAAGAATACCATTGTTCAAATCCAATGGAGTGTCCAAAGAAAGAACACACAAAACCTTACAATCTTTCAGCTAGCTAGAAGTCTCTTCTATCTTCATTTAAATAATACCATCATTCAAATCTAGTGGGTTGTCATGAATAGGTACATACACCTACTTACATTCATCCATCCTGCCAACAGTTTCATTTGATAGCACCCAGAGAAGTCATTCATGAATATCCAATGACAAGATGTTGGAAGACTCAACTCTCTACCCCCAAATATGATTACTATCAGATTCAACTGACAGGAAAGGGTGGATAGGAGCAGGAACATAAACCTACTCTAAACACATAATGGGCGCATATTCTCATTCTGGCCAATGAAGTCACTAAGAACAATTTGGAAATGGTGAATGGGTAAAAGAAAATTCTTTCCCATATCCTTGATACAATCAAAAATATTAGAACGTCAAATTCAGGTGTACCAGAGGGATAAATACATAACAGTATCCCCACACCTGGGATGACTCATGATCATGTCACCCCAGAGCTGATACACATCACTATTCTAGTCCAGGAGGCTTATAGGGGACACTCCCCCATATGACACAGACAACCGAATCAAGTACCTACACCCACTTCAACTAGATATAATAGGAATATTCTGATAGTAACTACAATGTAAGAATATACTTGTTCCCATGTTACCCACTTTTCATAGAAAATAGCCCCAACATTTGTAATAAGGCATTCAAAAATAATCCTTTTCAAACACAGTAAATGAATCAAGAGTATATCTGCAATCTATCTCCCCGTAATGTTTTACTTCTTGAAGTCCTCAGACAGTTATTTGTTGCAGCTCAAGATCCTACACTCCCATTATCAAATTATGGGAGTAGTAGTAGTAACTCTAAAGGATATCATAATATTCATCCTCATGAATGTTTTCTTCATGATAATTTAGTCAATATAAAGAACTTATCTTCTGATGGGAGCTGCGACTACCCTCTATGTAGCCAAAAGGCAGAGGATCAAGAATATCCATACCTCTCTATAATCCACCAGCATTTTCCTCCCCATGATGGAATTCCCTACAAAATTCATCTTCACAGTAGTAATTAAAATAGCTAATGGAATTCAGTATCTGAAAATGTAGTGACTAGAAATCCCTCTTATCTTGAGGAACTTGAAAATACAAGGCCAGACATGTCTGATGCATTATCACTAACATGTGATATACTTTCTCATGTGGAAGATACTCTATGGTGAAGGTCATTATTTTAACCTCCTTTGGCCACATACCTCTCAATACAATAGATTAAATCACAACTAATCCCATTGTATTCAATGAAATAATTGGGAAGTGTCCACTCTGGTCAGACCAAGTTGAAGAACATCTAATAAAAGGTGAATAGGATATGTTGAATATGATGAAACAAATGGATAAAATGAAATATAAATAATGTTCTAACCATTGGACACCTCTCAATACAACATTATAGAGATGTTGGTGAAGGCTGTGTTCATGAAATCCATTTCAATGTGTGGAAAACTCTTCATCATCTAAAAGGGAATATATTTCCATATGATGAATATACATGTCATGTTAAGGTAATAGAAGGGTTGCAGTTCCAAATTGATTTGGCATCTCTCCAGGTATCCCGACAACTAAGTATTGAGAACCAGAAGGGATCCTATGAGCATGAAAGTGTCAATGCATTAAAGAAGCTACATCAATTAATCATTAATATCCCATCCTGTTTTCATGTCAGGGGATGGGTGCACATGAAGTTTTGCATTTCAGTGTGCTCCAAAATTAGCAAATCCTACCAATAATGTTCTTATTAAATGTTTTTTCCTAGGGCTGGCTACAAAAAAAAGGATTTTATTCAAGACTAAAGATTTTATCATCATCAACAAGCTTCCACAGGCTCTCAACAGAGTTAGGACCAAAGAGAGCAGGATGTTGAAAGACTTTGGAATCAATAATCTAAAAATATCGAACATTATTCTTGTTTAGAGGATGTTCATAATAATATTATAAAGATGTAGGAAATAGAAAAATGGTCATCAGGAACATGTGATTTTAGTGGATGCAGATTAATGTACCCAGCCAACATTCAGACCAAACTCCTTAAAATCAGAAGAGCAGCTGTGTAAATTTTAGCCACTGTAGTTTAAGAGAAATGCCAGCCCATAAGGCAAGGGGATCTTTTAAAGAAACCCTTAGAGCCAAAAAAATATCCTTAAGGGTTGATAAAAAAGAATTAGAATATCCCTAGCCTGTAGGGATGGGGGATTTTCACATTCATAATCCTCTCCCCAGCAAATATCATTTTTCTCATGATTAGGGAAGAAGAAAAAAATGAGCGCAAAACTAAATTATCAGGGGATTTAATTCAAATTATTGTTTTCCAATAAATTCGCAAAGAATCATCAAACAGGAGGGCTAGGTCTCATGGAGGATGTGGAAGAATATGATATCACAAATATACTGACAGAATACTGGCACTGCATTACACATCTGTGAATTTCATCATTTTCGTCATTGCAAATCCTCTAAAACATGAATCTAGTTCAATGGAATAATAATAGGAAGTTCATGTTCTTGATATGGTTCACAGTAATTAAAATTAATGAGGTGTACATACCAGAAACCAGAGGCTCTCCCAGAGTCAATCCATTCCCTCAAATAATCCACATTCACCTTTTCAAAAGGCACCTAACTTGGAAAATTTTAAAAGTCAGATTATGTCTCACCTTACCCCGAGATAAGTTCATTCCTTTTTTTGGAAGAAAATTTTTCCCAAAAGGTGGAATAAATGAAGGACTTCCGAAGACTCAATGCATAATTACTCTAAGTTAGTCTTCCTACCAAATTTTCTCCACAACCAGATCCTCAGTTAGAATTTCTATTTTGAACACATCAATAAAGAGAGTTTTTCACAAACAAGGAAGATTATGAGTTACCTCCAAAACAAAAGAATATTCCTATAGGTTATATGTGATATATTCAAATAGTTCCACCACTATTGGTCTTACCATTTGATGAACACGTTTAGGCTATATCTTCCACACCTACTCAATTCCCAGCTCATCCTAGAATGTTCATAACATCACTATACATTTTCAGGTATTTTTTTATGTTTCTAAGTACCTTTGTTTTGGTGTAAAGACTTGGGGAGAATTAAGGTGGATTTTTTAGGAAAGAAAAAGGCCAGTGATTTTTGCATGGTTTAAGCATGGTTTGACAAGTCGTGCGACCAAACCCTACCAAACTTGAAACCTAGACAGTAGCTTCCACACGGTCAGCACATGGTTTGTCTAACCATGCGGCTAAACCGTGTGAGAGGAGTGGCTGAGGCAGTATCTAATGCACTTCTAGTGCATGGTTTGACAAAAAATGTGAACTAACCGTGTGAGAACTTAAATTAGATCCTTAAATGGTGTATCTCACTCATTTTTTTCTCTAAGTACCTCGTTTCTCCTCCTAAGCGGCCCTGACTCGGGATTTGTCTTCTCCTAAGGCTAGAGAAGGTTCTCCCATCATTCTGGTGTTGATCAAAAGGCTCCTATTGGTGAATCGAAGCCAGATTCTTAAGGTAAGTGATCTCTCTTCATTTTTCTTGATCAGTTTCTTAGATCTACTTAGATCTACTTCTCCTCTTCTCCCGGTTTCTTAGATCTATGCCCGTTATGGGTAGATCTAAGTTTGTGGTACCAAATAGGATTAGTTTTGGTCTTGATATTTCTGGGATAAGAGAACTAAGGTGGGTTCTTGAAGGGGAAACCCATTTTTATTGAGCATTCTTGACCATTTTGGTTTTGGTCAAAATCTTCAAGGTAGGTGGTTCCGTCCCAACTTTCCAAATTGATTATTATTATATTTTCTTGATTTATTTCAATTCCTGATTTAAATTCCATTTCTCAAATTTGTTTTCAATTAAATTGATAAAAAATTGATTCTATTGAATTGAGATATTTGAAATGTTTTTGGCATATAAATATGGGGAAAATCCCCAATTCTAATGAATTGGGTGTGTTTATGGTAATTGTCTGATTTAAATTATTTAATTTAAATTGTGGATTTTATGGAAATGATTTCAATTAGATTGTTGAATTTAATTGTGGAAATGAATTGTGTAATGATGGAATTGGTTTTGAATGGATTTCAAACTTATGAAAATGGCTTAAAATGATTTGATAGAAACCCATAGGTTTTATCTTTCTGAAATGCATCTTTTGAATAAAACCTTTTTTGGTTTTAAATGAAATGGAATTGGTATTTTTGAAATGGAGGAATGGGATTGATCTTATTTTAAGCATTCTCAAAATAGTTCACCCATAAAGTAAGAGTGCATGGAAGCCTTATGTAGTTAGTGAGTTATTTGGATACACTATATGCTACAACAATGTTCTAAAACATACTTGCAGCGGGTCACATCCCTGACAAGTTGCGGATGAGTCTCCTTTGGCCAGTGTCATAGGGATTTGTGTATACAAATTTATCTGAGTTCACATAGTGAGTGAGGAATCCTATAATTGGTTAATACTATCATACCTTTTTGGAAGACGACCATGTTGCTCGCTTGTTTGTTTATATTTGAGATATAAATGTATGCCAAATCTTAGGAACTGCTTTACAAGCCTACTGAAATTATATAAACTATTTTATATAAATTTTTAACTTAATCCATTGTTTTTAGAAATATTCTATCATTTGTAAAGCCTTTGATTAAAATATTTGCTTCCATCCTTTGAAAATATATATCATATTTTGTTAGAATATGCTTTTGAATTTCCAAACCTGATTAATTTAAAATTGAAAGAGTTTATTTGGATAATTCATATTTGGAATCATTTATGAAATATTTGGTGGCATCCTACTAGGATTAGGCTCACACCCTACTTTTTCCTTCGATTGTTTGTAGACTTCCCTCTTCTAGGTTCGAGCAAAGGGAAAGAATCTCTTGGAGGTGGATCCAGTTGTTTATCTTCTCTTGGTGAGTTGTGTCCTTAGGGACCTTGGGGTTGTTTTCCCATTTTTTGTACTTGGGTTTTAGTACTTTGGGATTTTTATGCCAAGTGGTATTCTGGTACCTCACTCCCAATGGAGTTTCTTATGTCATTCATAATGCTTTTTTTCCTTTTCATCTACATTCCTTTGGAAAAATTGTTCCCACATGTATGTTGTATGATGCCAGGTGCTAGTCACCAACCCATGGGGATCGGGAACGCCCTTCAAGCTATGTCAGGGCTGGCTCGGTTATCGGGTTACCAGGGTACCCAGGCTGGTTCGTGAAAAAATGGTATCAGAGGCCGGTTGATCATCTTACTATGATGATTGTATGAATTTGAGTATTCTTTTGGGGACTTAGGAGGTAGTTGTGATTGAGTGACTAGCCAGCTCTCACCATAATGAACATTATGTCACCAGGGTTTGTTAGGGAATTATGACATGTGGATTAGTTCTAGTATTTTCCCTATTTTGATTTGGATGGAGTGGAATCCAAATATTGTTTATTCCTTCTATTAATAAGATTTTTCCTTGTTACTCTGTTTGAGTGTTAACAAAATGTATTTTTATGTTGTTTAGCAACATGCCTCCGAGAAGACGTGAGAATAGGATCCGAAAAGAGGCTGCTACTGAATCTCATCAAGCGAGCCCTATTGTGGATCCGAGTCTAGTTGAGGTGAATGTTTGCACTGTCCAAGCTGTGGGATATGCAGCACCTCCAATTCCTGTTCAGACACCAGCTATAGATCCTCACAATGATATTCTCTGAAGTTGTTCTCAAGAGTTACTACGCTAGAAGCCACCATTTTTCAATGAATCCACTAACCCTCAACATGCTGAGAAATGGTTGAGTAAGATTGAACATATGTTTGGGTTCTTGGAGACACTTGATGTGATCAAGGTGTAGTGCTCCACCTTCGTGCTAGAGGGACCAAGTAGAAGATGGTGGGACACAATGGTGACCACTTAGAAGCATGAGGGTTTGTAGTGGAATGACTTTAGTTTCCTTTTCAATAACAAGTTCTATCAAGAATCAATGGTGTTGTCCAAGGCTGTGGAGTTTTTCAAGCTTGAGCAGGCCAATAAAACCATGACTGAGTACTCAAATCTCTTTTCCCAATTGGTACAGTTTTCTCATATGATTTTATCTAATAAGAGGATTAAGTATCGACGATTCGAGATGGGTATTCGATCATATATCCATTCGTAGGATTTATTACTAAAGATACCCACTTATGATGATGTGATGGAAAGGGCCATGATGGTTCAGATGGACCGGGCAGGAAAGTCAGTGTTGAAGGAGGTTCTTTTCCCTCCTAGTGGCAGTGTTTGATCCTTTAAAGGAAAACGAAAGTGTGACATTTCTCATGGTAGTTCTTGAAAACAGAGTAATTCCAGACCTTTGGTACCACCAGGAGGGGATTCATTGACTTGCTATTAGTGTGGAAATCCAGGACATTCTAAAAGGGTTTTCACTGAGGCACCCAAGAACTGTATCTCCTGCGTACGTTTAGGGAACTTACATAGATTCTGCCATCACTTCTCTACTACACATAGTGGAATAGGATCATCAGCACCTCCAAATACTGTGGGGAAATAAAATTATTCACTTACAAGAGGGTTCTAGCCACATCCATCTAGAACAAAGCTTCTTTACGCAGTGGATGAGTCACCAGAGGTAGCTGATGCAGGTCCTGCGACTGTGAGAGGTACCATTACTATAGATTCATCTTTAGTTGCTACTCATTTTGATAATGGTACATCTCACTCATTGTTTTCAACCCATATTGTTAATCTGCTTAATCTACCTATGGAGATTTTATCTTGTGTGATGGATATTACTACACCCCTTGGTACAATGAGAGAGAAGGTTCTTCGTAGTCTTTGGGTCTTCTCTCTATCAGATGTTGAGCTTTCTTTGTGTTTCTTGGTTCTCGACATGAAATATTTTGACGTCATATTTGGGATGGATTGGCTCATTTCCAATAAATCCCGGATTGATTGTTATCTACAACGGGTCTACCTTACTACACCTAGTGGTGTGTCTCTTGTTTTTCAAGGAGAATGGGACCCAAGGTCAAGCAGAGCCAGACCCTTTTTCGCAGAGTTGGGGAAAGTTATATCAATGTTTTCTTTTGATCTAGAGATAGATTCATTGTGAGTTGATCTCCCTCTAGTCGCTGCTGAGTTTCCTGACGTGTTTCCTTCTAACTTCTCTGGTTTTCCACCAGTGAGAGAGTTTGATTTTACTATTGAATAAATTCCAGGTACTCAACCGTTTTCTATTCCCTCTTACCGAATGTCTCCAGATAAACTAAAGGAATTGAAGTCTCAGTTAGACAATCTTCTTGATAAAGGATTTATATGCCTTAGTGTGTCACCTTGGGCAGCACTAGTTCTCTTCGCCCAGAATACTGATGGTTCTCATCTCTTATGTGTTGATTATCCAAAGCTCAATCGAGTTACGATAAAGAACAAATATCCACTACCGCGAATTGATGATTTGTTTGATCAATTGAAAGAGGCAACATGGTTTTCAAAAATCGATCTATGATCTGGTTACCATCAGTTGAGGATACAAGAATCTGACATTCATAAGACCTCTTTTTGGATTAGGTATAGCCATTATGAGTACCTTGTTATGCCCTTCGTCTTATCAAATGCTCCTACAGTTTTCATGGATTTGATGAACAAGGTTTTTCGTGAGTATCTTGATACTTTTGTGGTTGTCTTTATGGATGACATTATTGTCTACTCCAAGTATGAGGAGGATCATGTGCATCATTTGAGAACAGTTCTGAGTCTTCTAAAGAATCACCGAATTTATGCCAAGCTTTCAAATTGTGATTTCTGGATTCAGGAAGTGAAATTCTTGGGACATGTGGTGTCAGAACAAAGAATATCAGTTGATCTTGAGAAGGTGAGGGGTGTTATGACTTGGGAACAACCATGAAATATTTTCGATATTTGTAGCTTCTTGGGCTTAGTATAATATTATCTCTGGTTTGTTAAATACTTCTCAATGTTATCTTCTCCAATGACTGCTCTGACTCAAAAGGGAGAGAAGTTTCCCTAGAATGGTAACTGTCATAATTATTTTGTTGAGCTAAAGAATCTTTTGACCAATGCGCCGGTGTTAACTCTTCCTGAGGCTGGGATATGTTATATGGTCTTCTATGATGCATCAGGTTTAGGTTTTGGATGTGTTCTCATGTAGGGTAATCATGTTGTTGCCTATGGGTCTCATCAGCTTAAGCCTCATGAGAAGAAATATCCTAACCATGACCTTGAACGTTCAACTATAATGCTCGCACGTAATTATTTGAGACATTACCTTTATGGAGAATGGTTTACTATGTATTCAGTCCACAAGAGCATGAGTTATATCTTCTCTCAGAAATATTTGAATCTCCTCCAAAGACGTTTGGTGGAGTACCTGAAATCATTCGACATTGACACTTCCTATACCCCGAGAAAATGGAATGTATTTGCAGATGCGTTAAGCAGGAAACTTCCATCACAGGCTATGAAATATTCTTCATAAGAATGGAGTTTGATGTCTCTTTTTGCTCAGTTGCATATTGGAGTTCAATAAAAAGGGAATCGAGTTTCTTTAGCCAGTTTTTATTTGAAATCTGCTCTTCTCGAGTTAATTCTTTAGGAACAACAACTAGATGTTGAATTCCATAGCATTAGAGACTCTCTTTGTGGTGGGGAGACCAAAACTCTGTGGTCCTTCTCTAAAGATGGTAATCTATGTTATTGAAATCGTTAAATTGTGCCGTTATCGACGAGGAATGATGTGATGGGGGGTTTCCATAACTCTCAGTGGGTTTTGCACCCAGGAACCAAAAAAAATTTCAATGACATGCGGCGGTAGTTCTGGTGGCTAGGTATGAGACGATACATTGCTGAGCTTGTATCTCATTGTTATACATTCCAGCAGGTGAATGTCATGCACCATAAACCTTCAGTTTTTCTTCAACCACTTACAGCTCCTACATGGATGTAGGATGAAATCTCTATGGACTTTGTGGTGGGGTTGCCTGAAACCTAGAGGAAGAAGAATGCGATATGGGTTGTGATTGATAGACTGGCCAAGTCGGATCCCTTTATACCTATTCGAGATACAACCAAAGTTGACGAGTTGGGAAATATCTATGTGAATGAAGTTGTTTGTTTTCACAGAGTTCCATCTGATATAGTCTCTAATAGGGATCCTCGGTTTACTTCTCACTTTTGGAGAGGCCTTCAGGAGGCACTGGGATCTCAGGTTCGTTTGAGCATGGCCTACCATCCACAATCAAATGGACAGATAGAGAGAGTTATTCAGATCCTTGAGGATATGCTCTGTGCATGTGTTCTCGACTTTGGTGGGTTTTGGGATGATCATCTGGGGCTATTTGAGATTTATTATAACAAAAGCTATCAGTCTGCGGTCAAAATGGCTCCTTTTGAAGAATTTTATGGTCCTCCTTGTAAATCTCCTTTATGTTGGTCAGAGATTGGTGAAATTTCATTGGTAGGACCGAGTTTGGTCTAGGAGACGATAGCTAAGATCCAGTTTATTTGTCATATAATGTTGTCAGCACAGAGCCGATACCATTCTTATGTGGATCATCACTATAAATCTTCAGAGTTCTCAATTGGTGACTAGGTTTTCTTGAAGGTTTCACCCCAATTAGGTCATTGACTACTTAGGAGACAAGGGAAGCTTGCTCCTTTTTTTGTGGGACCTTTCGAGGTTGTTGGTCTTGTAGGAATGTTTGCTTACCATCTAGCTCTACCACCACAGCTAATGTCGATATATAATGTGTTCAATTTATCACAGCTGTGAAAGTATCTCTATGATCCATTTCTTGTTGTGAGATGGAGTGATCTTGAGATTGATCAAGATTTATCTGTGACTGAATGACCAGTCAAGGTTTTTGATTCTGAGACCAATGTACATTGTGGGAAAATGATACCTCTGGTCTATGGGCTATGGCAGCAAGGTTCTGATTCTCATGAGACGTGGGAACATGAGGCACTAATGAGGGAGCAGTGGCCTCATCTTTTTGACATGGATTTTCTTTCACAGGCTTTCTGGGGACAGAAAGATCTTTTTGTGGGGAGGTTGTAACATCACATTACGTTTTCAGGTATTTTATTATGGTTTGAACTACCTTCGTTTTGGAGTAAAGACTTGGGGAGCATTTAGGTGTCTTTTGAGGAAAGAAAAAGGCCAGTGAGTTATGCACGGTTTGTGTATGGTTTGACAAACCGTGCGACCAAACCATGCCATCCTTGAAACCTGGACAGTAGCTTCTGCACGGTCAATGCACAGTTTGTCTAACCATGCAGCTAAACCATGTAAGAGGAGTGGTCGAGGGAGTAGCTAACGTATGGCTAGCACACAGTTTTTCAAACCGTGTGAAATAACCGTGCGACCACTTAAATGAGATCCTTAAACTGTGGATCTCAGTTGGTTTTTCATTTAAGTACCTCGTTTCTTCTCTTAAGTGGACCAAAATTAATATTTTTCATCTCTTAAGTTCAGATAAGGTTCTCCCATCATTCTAGAGGCGAACCAAAGGCTCCTCTTGCTGAATCGAAGCCGGATTCTGGAGTTAAGTGATCGTTCTTCATAATTATTAATCAGTTTCTTAGATCTACTTAGATCTACTTCTCCTCTTCTCTCGGTTTCTTAGATTTACACCCTTTATGGGTAGATCTAAGTGTGTGGAACCAAATATGATGATTTTTGGTTTTGATCTTTCAAGGAGAAGAGATCTAAGGAATGTTCTTGAAGGAGCAACCCGGTTTTCTTGAGCGTTCTCGACCGTTGTGGTTTTGGTCAAAATCTTTGAGGTAGGTGGTTCTGTCCCGACTTGCCAAATTGATTATAATTGTATTTGCTTGATTTATTTCAACTGATGATTTAAATTCAATTGCTCAAATTTTTTATCAATTAAATTCATAAAAACTCAATTCCATTGAATTGAGATATTTGAAATGGTTTTGTCGTAGAAATTTTGGGAAAATCCAATTCCATTGAATTGGCTGTGTTTATGGGAATTGTCTGATTTTAATTGTTTAATTTAAATTTTGGATTTGGTGAAAATAATTTCTATTATATTGTTGAATTAATTGTGGAAATTAATTGTGTAATGATGGAATTTGTTTTGAATGGATTTAAAACATATGAAAATGGCTTAAAATGATTTGATAGAAACCCATTGGTTTTATCTTGTGGAAAGGCATGTTTTGAATAAAACGTGTTTTGGTTTTAAATGAAATGGAATTGGTATTTTTGAAATAGAGGAATGGGATTGATCGTATTTTAAGCATTCTTAAAATATTTCACCCATCATGTAAGAGTGCATGCAAGACTTAGGTAGTTAGTGATTAATTTGGATGCACTCTACGCTACAACAATGCTCTGAAACATACTTGCGGCAAGTCACATCCCCAACAGGTTGGTGATGAGTCTCCTTTGGTCAGTTTCATAGGGATGTGTGTATACACATTTTTCTATGTTCACATAGAGAGTGTGGAATCCTATAACTGGTCAATACTATCGTATCGTTTTTTTGCAGATAACCATGTTTCTCACTTGTTTGTTTATATTTGAGATATAAATGTATGCCAGTGATTATGAACTGCTTTACATGCCTGTTTAATTTATATAAACTGTTTTATATAAATGTTTTACTTAAGCCATTATTTTTAAAAATATTCCATCATTTGAAAAGCCTTTTCTTAAAATATTTATTCCCATACTTTGAAAATATATAGCATATTTTGTTAGAATATGATTTTGAATTGCCAAACCTGTTTACTTTAAAACTGAAAGCTTTTCTTTAGATAATTAATATTTTGAATCTATTAAGGAATCATTGGTGGTATCCTAATAGGCTTAGGCTCACACCCTACTTTTTCATTTGGGTGTTTGTAGACCTCCCTCTTCCAGGTTCGAGCCAAGGGAAGGAATCTCTTGGAGGTGGATCCAGTTTTTGATCTTATCTTGGTGAGTTGTGTCCTTAGGGACCCTGGGGTTGTTTTCCAATTTTTAGTACTTGGGTTGTTGTACTTTGTGATTTCTATGCCAAGTTGTAATCTGGTATATCTCTCATAGTGGAGTTTCTTATGTCATGCATACTGCTTTGTTTTCTTTTTCTTCCACATTCCTTTGGCAAAATCTTTCTCTCTTGTATGTTGTACGATGCCAGGTGTTAGTCGCCAACCCGTGGGGATCGGGAATGCCCTTCGGGCAATGTCAGGCCCAGCTCGGTTATCGGGTTACCAGGGTACCCAGGCTGGTTCGTGACAATGCTAATGACCACCATTGGGTCACTAACAGCTTAATTGGAAGCTATTAAAGGACACCTTTCACCATTATAGCCAGAAAATAAGGCTTACCCAGAATGGGTAGATCAAACTTCTCCCCAACAATACTTTGGAAATACTATATTTCCAATCATAAATGTCTCTGGAGATCCAGAGTAGAATTTGAATGATTTCATCTATCATTGTGATCCCATGATGGGGACCTCTAAACAATAAGAATCAGTAAAGATCATATGATTTTTGAAATCACAATAATGGATATCCTTGGTCTCGTATACGTGTTTCCAGTCCAGATTGATTACTAGATTGGAGGATCTCCGTCAAAAATTTCTATTCCAATTTAGTTCAACATTATTGAAGACTGAATTCTTTAATCTTATGAATTGAAAGCAAATGAAAAATGAAAGAGTCTAATATTAAATTTCCCATTAGAAAGGATAGATATATTCCTTAAATCTACCACACCCCTTATTATATTTGTTTCCTATTTTTGTGGCCAATCTACATGATGAGTTGTGCACACCACTAATCCCTATGAAATACAAAATATGGTTTTGGGACCTTGATCAATTTCTTAATAAAAGCAGAATTCCATTGAAGATACCTAGGATAAATCCTAATTAATCCCTTCATCTCAAAGAACAATATCAAGAAAAAATGAGGTTGTTATAGTTACACTCAACCAAGAACTTGTACCTACTAACACATCAAATCCCTCATCATACCATAGGGAACCACCTCACAAGCATCAACAACAACACCCTCCTCATCAAGATGATCAAATGATAAGAGATGAAGATAATTTGAGAAGTTGAATAATTAAGTCAGTTCTATTCAAAATCAATAGGTTCCCATTTTATTCAATTTCAGATTTGGAGAAAAACCTAGTCTATCTGGAAATGTACAAGATTCCAAATAAAGATGGTGATGAGGATATCCAAAACTATTTCCCCTTTTATCAAAGTTTGGGTCACCCCATCCATGGGTGTTTTTTTCCGAGACCTTTTACAAAAGATGGTGGATTCTGGGAAAGTGAATTTTATTAGTTCATCAACCAAGGTATCATATGTTTCTGCTACTGATACTGGAGAGGAAGGGGAATGGAAGGAAATAAAAATTACAAATGTATAGAAGTTTGATGACTGGATGGATAGGAAAATGATCAATCAGACTCATTCCATTCTATAAACACGGTTGATACAATCAACTATGTCTCCTAAAACATCTTATACAAAAAAACCATCTTTATCAAAACCCCAATCCTCCACTATCCAATCCTCAAAGAAGTGACATTGTAAAAAGGATAAAGAACAGTTAGAAGAAGATGAATTTTTTTCATGGCCGAAGTTGTACTTGAATATGGTATATTTCTCTCCAACTATTTCAACAGAAAGGGCATGACCCTGAAAAATAGAACAAAAAGAGTCGATCTATCATGAATAATTTTCCTCATAATTTGATTTATTCATTGGTTATGTTAGTTTTATTCACATAATAGACCCCTTCTATAATTATGATTATGGTTATGAATCCAGAATCCATATACATGATTGGGGAACATAAATGAAAATAGGTTGAGGTTGTGGATACAAGGGAATAAGTGGTTATTCCAGAATTTACTACATCAAAAACACACCTAATAAAACAACTTATATTTTAGAAACTCATGGGAGATCCCTCAGGTGGGATCAACAAAAAACAAGGGACCCCCCCCCCACCACACACACATGATAGGGTATTCCCTATTAAAATCAACAAGGGAGACTTGTAAGAGGAAATACTCCCACCACATCAGTGGGTGGGCAGTCTTAGCTGACCTAATCCACAAAGAGTAAAAACACTTCAAGCTCCTACTTCAATGAATGGTCTATCCACATCAGGGACATCAGCTCCCAAATCATTTTCTAAAGAGAATCACGCTATTGTTAAGTGCATACCTTTGGACCAGAAGTATGTTGTTTTGGAGCAGCTAGCCTATGTTCTAGACAATTTATCATTCATGGATTCCCTAAATCTGTCAAAATATTTTTGGGAATCCCTCACTGGGGCTTTTTCAAGCCCACGAGAGTTTGAAACCGAGGTTGTTGTAGTTGTGTTCTACCATATCAAGAATGATCAAGCATAATGTCATATCTTCTTCTCTTTCACTGACCAAGACAATCATTATGTTGTGCAGGTACACATCAGACCCTAAACCTACCTTGAATTGTTAATGACATTGATATTTGATGATCCTTCATTGATAATGGCTTATATGTCAATCTTAATCCACTATGGACACTTCATTGGTTAGGCCTCTCTGAATCACATTTTTTTCTATCCAATATGATGTTGCTGGGTTATGAAAAGAAACAAAAAGAGCCACTTCTTTATATTACACTTAGAACCATGTTTGTGGATCTCATATCTAATTCCTAGTTTATGGTCATCCAACAGGATACAACCTTTAATATCTTGTTGTGAAGGCCTTGGTTACATCAACATGCGGTCATTCCTTCATGATACCATGAATGTATTAATTTTTGCTTTAATGGTGATGTTAGGACATTTTATGGTGACAAGGACCCATTAAAAACTTGTGAATCTCAGTATATTGATTACTGTTTTATTACAAAAAGGGAAGATGGTCTATGAAAAATTATGTAACAAGAATCAATGATTCAAATGGTTTAGAAAGGATCCCAGCTAACCCATTGAAGAATCTTAGTTCTGATTAATTATTACCAATAAATCAAATTGAAATGATAGATCCAAATCATGCAACTCATTCAGTGGACTCCATAATGTCAATTTTGTAATTGAATCCAAAGGAATAGGTGAAGTGATCAACTCTTCTAATAATTATAAAATACTGGATGCACTCTCATCCCCTGAGAATCATCAAATCTATGATTCATCAGCTATTCTAGAGGATTTTGTCACAATTATGGAAAAATAAAGGTATGCTCATTATCATCCCATAATAATCTCTTCAAAGAATTAATAAGACCCTCGATCATCATTTGGGTCAGAAATGGTTGCCTCTTCTTGAGGATGTCCAAATACAGAATCCTCCATTAACCCTAAAATTATTGCTTCATTGGCTATCCCCCACGATATACTAAGATTTGTGGTAGATGAAGTAACACATTAGAAAGAAGAAGAACAGGAGGATCTTATATATTCCCCTCCAACATTTGAGGAAGGTGTCTCCATCGTTGTGGATGAACTCATAGAAATAAATCTGGGTATAGCGGAAGAGCCACGATCCACCATGATTAGTGCATCCATGACTTCTAAATAGAAATAAGTAAATATATCATTTATTAAGAAAAAAAAGATGTGTTTTATTGTAATTATAAAAAAATTATAGGCCTTCAACCTAAAGTGACCACCCATCAATTGGATATTATATAAGAACATTGTGGATACAGGTAAACATAAAAAATAATGCACCCAACTCATGCCTCTAAAATTAAGGTTTATGTTAACAAACTTTTCAAATATGAATTCATTCGAGAGGTGAAAAATTCAATGTGGATGGATAATATTATCCCAGTGAAAAAGAAAAATAGGAAATTTTGTGTTTTCATTGATTTTAGAGATCTTAATCGGTATTATCCCAAATAAGACATTAAAGTTCCAATTATAGAACTCTTGATTGATTCAACATGAGGCTATGTGGTTCTATCCTTCATATATGGATACTTATGGTACAATAAAATCAATATGGCACTAAATGATGAAGAATTTGAAGTGTTCAGATCCCCTCAAGGTGTATTTTTTCTATCGGTTCAATCCCATTGGATTGAAAAATGCTGGTGAAACTTACACTACTAGAATATGGACCTATCCCATGGTTTTTTCCAAAACTGTGGGGATATATCCCCCCCCTATACCCACGGTTTTGGAAAATCGTGGGTATAGGGGCGTCTATCACCATGGTTTTCCAAAACTGTGGTGATAGGTCCTGAAAAGTGACCTCTCCCCACTGTTTCCCAAAACCGTGGGTATAGGGGTACCTATCCCCATAGTTTTGGGAAAAACTGTGGGGATAGGTATGGGCTAAAATACCTATACCCATGGTTATGAAAAACGAGGGTATAGGTCACTTTTGTGTGCGTGGGAAAAAAATTACGCGGGAAGGAATATTTTTTTGGCGGGAACCCTATACCCACAGTTCTTCCCTCTATACCCACAGTTTTCATAACTATATTTAACTAAATATATGTATATATACATATAGGTGATGTTAGGGTAGTGGTTAGATGCGGTGTTTGCAGCGAAGAGGTTACGGGATCAAAACTCGGCGACTGCATTATTTTAGGACCTATACCCACGGAATTGAAACCGTGGGTAAAAGCTGTTGAAACCATGGAAATTGGCTATGTTTCGGTGACACGGGGGAAGGACACCTATACCCACAGTTTTAGAAAACCATGGGTATAGGCTGGGGGCCTATACTGACACTTTCCTAGCCCACGGTTCCCAAAACCGTGGGTATAGGCTATGCCCACGGTTTTGGAGGTTATACCCACGGTTTTGAACCGTGGGTGTAGGCCGTTTTTTCAGTAGTGATACCAAGGTTATTTGCATCATATCTTCAATCCCTTTCTAGGAATTATTGTTGAATGTTATGTTGATTATCTTGTTGTCAAATCCATGCATTATTCTGATCACTTGAAGGATCTAGAAACCATATTCATCATGTTTTAGCAACATAAACTAAATATAAACTCCTTGAAATGTGTTTTATGGGTTACCTATGGAAATTTTCTCCTTTTTGTTGTATTCTATCATGACATCAAAGTTGATCCCAAGAAGACTAATGATATTATTGGCATGTCACCTCCCTAAAACATGAAGGATTTGAGATGAATTCAAAGAATCTTGGCCAATATTTGGAAGTTCATATCCAATTTGGAATGTAAGTGTTTACCCTTCACGATGTTGATGAATAAGGGGGTAACATATAATTAAACCAGTGATTTCCAAAAATCATTTGATACACTCAAGAAACATCTCTTGAGCCCGCCGGTATTAATGCCAATTTTTGAAGTAAATCATGTCATTCTTTCTGTGATAGCCATAGAGTGATCATTGTGCACCTTACCTACACAAAAGAATGATGTTGGGAATGAAAACATTCTTTACAATCTTAGTCAAACCATGTTTGATGAAAAGACATGATACTCAGATATTGAGAAAAGCTTCCTAGAATTAATATTTTGAGTTTAGAAATTGAGGAACTATTTTCCACATCATGAGGTTCACTTGGTTTCCCATAATAACCTGCTCAAATTTATCCTCAGTCATCCAATTCTGATAAGATGTTTGGCATTATGGGCAGTTATTCTACCACAATTTGATATATATTTTGTGTCATGAAAAGTAGTGAATTGGCAACCCTTAGCATACTTCATTACTGAACATACATTTATAGAAAAAATCTTTATTAAATACAGAACTTGCTGATGAAGAAATATTATATATTCAAGATAGACACTAAACATTGTATATTTATTTTGTCAGTGTATTCATATGTCCCATAGTGAAAATAATGGAAGACCCTAAACTCAAAATAGTTGTGTTAGGGATTTTACATTTCTCCCCAAATAAGGAATTATTTTTATAATCCTTTTTGTGATCAAAATGTTATACCAACAATGGTGTAGAATATATGGATCTCATTATAGGTTGGAATTGGCACTCCAAGTACTAATAAATCTCTTATAAGTGAAGTGTGATTCAGAAATAGTAATCAAACAAATATGTGTGGATTATGATATAATAAAATAATAACTAATCACCCCGTGTGATTATGTTTGAGGGTTAATGGATGAACTTCCATCAGAACCAACATTTTATTATGTCCCACGATAAAAAAACTCCCATGTTTAGGCTTTTGGAAATGAGCCATAGCCTTAGAAGATCCAAACCAGGATGAAACAATCTTCATCATTTCTCATCACCATGTGTTTTCACCTTTTGTTCAAATTAAAAAAGAGGAAATCAATTAAATAATACGCATTTCCAATCCATATGGGCATACCATGGGATGGATGACATGTAACATGGAATAACTCCAATGTGTAGTACTTCCACCAGGTTGAGATGGTAAAGGAAAAGTCTGATAATGAGTGGTAAATTTTACTCTTTATGATAACCCAAACCACAAGAAGATCCTCTACAAATGAGGCTCCAACAAAATACTCTTTAGATGCATTGATGGGGAAGAGACACCAGTTATCATAAAAGAAGTATATGGTAGATCATGTGGGTTCCACAAGTCTGGGTATAGTCTTTCAGATCAATTTAGAAGGCATGGATATTTCTAGGCTTATATGACACAGGGTTGAAAATATTTCACTAAGATGTGTCATCTATACCAAGTGCATGCCAACTTCATTCATCAACCCTCACAGTTCAAACATACAACTGAATACTCCTGGCCATTTTCTTTATGGGGAATGGATGTAGTGGGATTTTATCCTCTAGCCACAAACAAGTAGTTATTGTACATTCTTACTAATAACTCTTTCTTCTCCAAATGGGCTGAGATAATACCTCTCAAAGAAGTCGGATCCAAAAGCATTGTTGTTTTTTCAAGGTTAATATCATTACAAGATTTAATTTCCCCCAAACCATATTTATGGAAAATGGCACCAATTTAGGTTCTTCTATGTTCGAGAATCTATATCCGGAGCACAATATCAAGTCCAACGTTTCATCCCACTATGTTGTAGTAGCAAATGGATAGATAGAGGTTTTAAATAAGACCGTATCAAATATACTCCATAATATGGAGGATAAAGTTAAAAATTCCAATCCTGATAAGCTCTTGTATTATTTTTGGGCTCATAGGACTACTACCCATACTACAACAAGTTAAAAATCACACTCATTGTAGTATAGAACAGAAGCATTTTTCCCATTGAAGTTCAGTTTCCTTCACTCCAATTTTCTATTTGTGATCAATTGTCAAAAGATGAGGAGTTTGAGAAGTGGCTGGATAATTTGGATCGACTAGATGAAAGGATATTTCATATCTAGCATCACTTAGAAGTCTAACAGAATAGAATAGTGTGATATTTCAACAAGAAAGTTCACAATAGTTCATTCCTCCAAGGAGAATTGGTATTGGTGTTCAGGTCTCAAATAATTCCCAGAATGAATCCTCCAAAGCCTGAGCCAAAGAGGGAGGTACCTTACTCCATACATATGGTCTACTCTAATAGAGCTTATTTGTTAACCTGAATGGATGTAGAAATCATTACAACTCCAACCAATGAAGGATTACTCAGGAAATAGTTTTTCTAATAACATAAAGTAACCAATGAGCCCGTACCCAAGTGGTAAGGTTCCATGCTTGGCATCCAATAGACCCAGGTTCAAAACCGGGTGGAGGAGAATTTCCAGGTACTGTAGTAGTACTGTAGCAGTACTGTAGTAGCACTATAGAAGGTACTATAGTAGGAACTATAGAAGGCACTGTAGAAGGTAGTAGTCGGTAATGTAGCAGCCGGACTATTCACCTGATTTGAGCTTTCGGGCCACCTGTTTGTCCTACAGGTCTCAGGGCCTTCAGGACATAAAAGGCCTTCGGGCCACAGGGCCTTCCGGCCATTGAAGTCCATGAAGTAGCCCAGTTCACAAAAAGCAGGCCCTTGATGAGGATCAGAGCACCAGTAGAAGTCACCTGAAGCAGAGATAACCAGATTGGAAGAATGAGAGGGTATGGAAACCACCATCGGGACCAGGCACCATGCAGATTTGTATGGGGTAATTCTAGCCGATCAACAATGCAGGTGGAGAGCTAAAGGCAATCAATGATGCAGAAGCTGGGGAGGGGAAGTTCTAGTGGGCAGGGCCTACGGGTCATGTATTGGGCATGGTATGCCTCTGGGTCTTTGGGTAATGTATTACGGGTCATGTCGGGCCTTGTGCCTTGGGCCTACGGGTCATGTACGGGTTCCCCTTCAACCCTTAAATGGGGGTTTATCAATAATAAAAATAAAAAAGTAGGCCTTCGGGCCATTCGGGCGGTAATAACATAAAGTACATCCTTGTTTTATGATGTTAGACTACATAGAACCTTTTTCTATATTTTATGACATTGAACTATGTACCGTCATTGTCCTTATTGCATGATGTATAAATACATGACATCATTTTTCCTAACCACACAATGTTAAACCATAACGTTAACATCTTTTTTGTTCGACATTAAATAATCCCCCAAGATACTATGAATTGGCATTCCTTGTGGTCTCTCAAAATGAGTAGTTTCCATGTGTGAGAATTACTCATAACATTTGTCACTCCCTAGTGAAATTTGAGCCCCATTTATCCCTATTTTCAAATAAGATATTCTTAGGGACCCCTTCTTAAGAACTACATGTTTCTTGATTCTAATCCATATGAGATATGTAGTGACACATGGATCTTATTTACTGGTCCATCCATGATGTTTCTTTCATGTCATGTGGTCTACGTCCTATCCAAAAGATGTTAAACTGCATGGTTTGTTCAGAACTATGAATGGATTGATTCTCATTTCATTGAGATATATAGTAATGCATAGATCTCCAATCATAGGTACATCCATGATAAAATAAAGATCCCTTATTCCTTGTGTGTATGAGTCAATTCTGCATAGGGGGTTTATTTTTCTTAAGAACTATGTATTTCTTGATTCCCATCCCAAATGAGATAAGTAGAGACGCCAATATCTCAAATCATGGGCCCAACCACTACCTTAAATAATTAATTTCCCCTTTTACTAAATATGAACCAATTCTATAATGAGAACTCTTCCAAAAAATATAGTTTGGTTCTCATACCATCTTCTGTCTTGAGTTCAATCACTATTCAAGTATATAATAGAATACTTTGTACCATATCTAAAACATAGTTGGTATGGGAAATTAACTCAAGAACTACGTATGGAATGATTCTCATTTCAATAAGATATGTAGTGATTCCTGAATCTATAATCTCCGTCCCAACTATAATAAAATACAAACAACAAAAATGAAAAAAAAAACAAATCCCCTTCGTTCCCTGTATGTATGGATCAAACCTGTATAGAGAATGTTTCAAGAACTATGTCCTTCTTGAATCTCATTCTTATGAGATATGTAGTGACACCTAGTTTTTTTCCCATGGTCTAGTAGCAACATATCCATCTATTCCAATCATTTCTTCTTTGTCCATAATGTATGATAATAAATTGTATGTAAATGAAAATAAAAAAAATAATCCTTTACTCCATGTGTGTATGGATCAAACCTACTCAGGAAACATTTTAAGAACTATGTGTAGCTTCATTCTCATCTCAATGAGATACATAGTGATAACCAGGTCTCTAATCCTTGGCCAAGATATAATTTTCGAAAAGAAAACCCCATACCATTTGTAATGACCCGATGATTTATCAATGGATATTCCTTCTTATAAATATACCGTATAATCACGGAGAGTCACAACACATGAACTACTAAGAACTATATGACCTTTAAAAAAAATATAGAATCTTCTTTGATTTGAATTTCAAAAATCTAACATACACGGTTACGAGCAGTTTGACTTTTGGAGTCTAATAGAACAAATAATTTTTTTTTTCGTGAATAGTAACATACCCTTATGAATAGTAACATATCCTTATTAATAGTAATATGATACTTATGAATAGTAAATTCTTGAAAAGAATAATTACCTCCACCAAGAATGTATAAAAAAATTTAGGTATCTTATAAGTTATAATATGACCATAATAATGGTATTTCTGTAAGTAATAAATAAATAATAAAAATTAATTAATTAATTTAAAATAAAATATATTTTCCTAAAGTTGTTCATAAATTAGCAATTTGTTTTCTTCTAGTTTTAAGATAATTTTCTAAGACCTTGTGAAATTTTTGAAAGCATTATAAAATTAATAATATTATTAAAAAAAATATTTTTCATTTAAATTATGATTTTTATTAAAAATTATATTAATCATATATAAAAAATTATTTTTGAAAAATAGTGTTCATTTTTTTATTCAACACATCGAAAATTGGTCAGGGTGAATTTTCTGTACTTTTTTGAAATACATGAATTTTGTGAATAGTAAAATACATTTATTTATTGTATAAATACATTATAATTTAAATCTAATATTACTGACATCAAAATTGATGTAAGCACCAAAATCTAAAACTCACAAAAACTTATTACTATTTTTGGTCATGGAATCATCACTTTTTCAAGTCTTAAGGATAAATAATAAAATAAAAAATTATATATTAAAAAATCCTCCTCCCCTCCTTTATAAAAACCTCCCACACTCTTCTCTTCTCTTCACTCCTCTCAAGCCTTATGTCATGCCGAATGTAATTCCCAGACCCTAGTTTTCCAGAGTTGGTGCATTATTACACAACATTGGAATTATCACAATGGATCAAATCCCAAAAGACCAATCATTTTAGTAGCCCTGGAAGTACTAGATACATTCATAAGGTTTGCATTACATCATGAAATAAAAACATCAACCACATGTTGTCCCATTTTGAACACACTTATATCCTTAGCCTATTCTTTTAGGTCAACCATAAAATACTTCTTCACATATTGGGAAAAATAAAACATAGAAAGGGGTGAGCTCAGACGCTCAATAAGGATAAAAATATAGCAGAAAATTTCATAAATAAGTATAAACATTTAAGGAAATGTATAAGACTAAAAAAAAGTATTTTAAACTTAAACTTCATCATAATATGGAAAATATAAAATCAAATAATTCCATTTACTTATTCATATAGATGTTCTACTAGTCTAATAATCACATTAAATATCAATAGCCACTTTTATAATGATGGAATGCATAATGCCTGACTTCTTAACCAAATATTCAATGCCTTGTGCCAAGACTACAAATAAGATGTTTCAAGGCATTGTACCAAGACACATGTTTGACTCATTAGACCCATCAATGCATCAGGGAGCTATAGTGGTCTCCACCCATCACTTACTAAGTCCAATGAATTCCTCATATGAATAGGTTTAAATATAACATTAACATTCGTATTAAATATAGCATACAAAATTTCAATACTTTATCCATAAACTATCAATGGTATAAGAATAACATATCCATATTCAAACATATCACAAAACCTTCAATACAAAATGGAATATTTGTATCATAATAAATCAACTTCAAACAAGCTTAAAATCAATGAATGGATGTTGACGTAGATGAAATAAATTCTTTTTTTAGAGAAATATCTCTTTCTATTTTGAAATCATTTAAAAGGAATATAATTATAAAATAATACATATATTTTGAAAATATTCTTATAAGATTGTAATGGAAGCTTTGTAAATGTTATAATGGTAGAAAATAGCCACCCTCTCCAAATAAGTTAAAAAACATTCTTACCTTAATTTTGTAAGAAGGGTCATAAAGTAACTTATTTGGAAAACGATGGAAAGATTCCTTTTAAAACATATAAGGTAAAATAATGCTACAAATGACTCTAAACCATTGTATAGTAAATATTATAAATGTTTTGAAATTCATTTTTTATGAAAACATGGATGTGGATGATAAATATGTCTCAGTAGATACTTACAAAAAAACAGCTTTGAATAATAAAGAGATTATGAAATTAACCCTTACCTTATACTTTTCCTTGATTTTGTGTATGTTAACCTCATGTATAATAGTTAAATCATAGCTATTAAATTATACAAGAACTATATACATAAATATGATATCATATATTACCCTCTAATATTGCTTTGTTAATAATATTTTTGTAGTATCATTGTTTCGATTGTTAACTGGTTTGTTTTTCATTATATTCTTGGTTACGTAATCCATGATTGTTATGGATAGGATGTATTTGATTCATATTCAGAATTATATTATCTTCATAAAAATTATTTTTAATCATAAAATGAAAGTTATTCTTGATTGATTATGATGGGGAATTAATATTTTCGTGTTCATGGAGATAGTAATCCGTACGTAAACATGAGCGACAATATCATTATATTGATGGTGAAATAATATGTAATTGGATGGTTTATCATATATATAGAATCATTGAAATTTTATATTTATTATTTACATAATTTATATAATTATTTTTATACCCATCCAAAAAAATGAGGTGTTTGAATAACCAACTACACCACGACGTGGAGATGATAGGCCGTACGTACGCACGTATGGTGACTTTTTCATTTGTAGTATAGATAGAATAACGAATATGGTTGTACCATATTTATAATAAAATCACAGTATATATAAGATACTTGATTTATTATTTAATAGTGGAAACAACAAATAAAGAGGAAGTGGAAGAAGAAAATAACTTGAAAGAGGTGATGAACTATTTACCTCTTCTTCGGGTTTTTCCTTTTGATTTGATCAAAAGGGATCCATAGGATGGATTTCAGACCAAATGAAGGCCTCTAGGATGAAGGGATGAATTTTGGGAGGATATTTGGGTAGGGTTTGTCCATGCCAAATGGATTTGGAGGTGTGAAATTAAGAGAAGTAGAAGTTCCCTTTTATAAGGGAGGTGAGGGTCACTTTAGGAAAAGCTTGAAATATTATTTTATAATAAAATAATTTTCGATTTATAATGGCTAAAAATGAATTATTTTAAGGATAAGGTTGTTATGGGTCGAAAACCTCTCAACCAGTAGGTTTTAGACTGGTTTAGGTTATCATATTTACTTTATGTTTTAAATTTAACTTTTAGTTAAGTAGTTTTACATTTACCATGTCTCTTTGTATTTTTATATTAAATAGTTAAAAAACATACTATAAAAGCCAAGAGAACCACATGAGTTTAATTATTAAAATATATAACCTTATATAAGTCTTTTGGTTGGGCCTTATATTTTTAGGAATTTTATATCAATTAATAATATTGGATTTTATAAAAAAACATAATTATGTCAATTTTGACAATATTTAGTACTTGGTTTTGTGGGAATCATAACAGCATGATTACTTCGGACAAAAATAATTTAATAAATCCCAACATGTCATATTAACCTATAATGTAAGTTTAATTTATCAAAAGTCTCAAATTTCATTTATATGGATATTTATAATATTAATTATTTTAATCTATCATTATTAAGGTAATTACTGCATCATCATTGTGTCATAAATAAATTAAATTATTTAATGTATAATAAATATAAATAAAATAAAATTATGTAGGAAATCTTTTTATATTTTTAATTAATATTTATAGTTGAATATATCTTATGTATAACCCTATATTAAAAATAGTTTAGTTATTAAACTTTGAATTTAACTCATTTAACTCTTATTTAAATAAAATAATAATAAATGTCCTAATATAATCCAAGTGGAACAAATAAGATCATATTTTATTACTAAGGATGTTTTTAGGTTTAATTATACTTATAAAATAGAATTTGGACATGTTTTATGGTAATTATGATATCATTTTTAACTTTAATTACCTTGTTTTACTTTTAACTGTGGTAACTAAAAGTCAAAAGTCATGATTCACCAAAAATTATTTTCATATTAATGAACCAAATTATATTTACTGATATTATTTGTGTCTCTTTGATTTTTTAAATTCAACTCACAGAAGTGGTAAAATTACGTTTTATGAAAACTTTCCAATGCTCCTAGGAGGTGGGTAAAAGACGGTAAAAGGTTTAATAAAATTTTATACTACTATTTTGATTATAAAATGACACTAATGAATTAAATTGAACTAATATAGGTATTATATGTCTATCTTGACTTAAAATAGATTTAAATAAAATAAATAATTATTAAAATATAAATTCAGTTTTAAATAAAAACAAAGTTTTTTTCACTATTAATCAAAAATTGAATGTTTTCAGAAAAAAAAATCCACCCTACGAAAATTTTGATGTTATGAATTAAAAAATGAAGTATATTTTACCAAATTAAAAACATATAAGTATCTTTTATTAATTTAAAATTAATTCCTGCTGTCAAAACCAAAAAGAAGGTTTCTTAAAAAAGTAAAAACTATCAAAATATTGACATGTGTTTATGTCAAATTTAAATGTGAAATTACATAGAATGATCTACATTGTGTTAAATGAGAAAAATATAATCTAATTATACTTCCAACCCATTCAAATTCATAATTTAACTCTATAAATTATTTCTACTAAAAAAGATGTTTTCAATTAAAAGTTTGTACTTTACACTATTAATCAAAATATGAAAGATATCAGAAAAGTACCAAAAATTTATCCATACTAAATTTTTATGTCCCGATTCTAAATTGAGTATATAAAAGTGTCAAATATTTGTTTTAAAAATGATTCTCTATTAAATAGGGAGTATAATTTCATTTTTTGAAAATTACTTCCTTTATCTAAAACATTTTATTTTTACAAATATTATGACTAATAAACACAAAATATGAATTCTAAAATAATATGGAGTATATAAAATTCAAAATTCAGTTAATAATATTAATATTTGCTTTTTGAATGGCTAGTTTGGTAAGTCGTGGTACACTCAAACTCGGTGTTGCGTGTAGCACAAGTAATTGAATTTCTTTTAAGAGATAATGTACTATGAAATATAGGGGTGTAACACTCTCCTCTCCTTCAATAAATTTCCTCCTCAAAATTTGAAATTTTTCTTTGAAAATAAAAGGTTAAAAATAGAAAAATACCTTTGTGGAAGAATCCATATCAGAAATTGGGTTAATGAAATTTAGTTTTAATAAGAGGGAAATAAAAATGAAATATTCACCACAAAATTATGATCTCGATTAGAAGAGAATTGGTTGTAATTAGAGACACATAATTGTAGGAAAAACATTAATTTTTATAGAGAGTGATTGTGGTCATCAATCAAAAACAAGTGTAAAATTAAGGGCCTAAAAGCCATCAATCTATGATGATTTAAAATATCATCAGTTCAACAAAACATAAGGTATTCAGATAACTAATTTTTTGTTTTAAGATCACTTACCTAAAGTTTATGAATTAATTTATTCATAGAATAAGAGAAAAATATAAATATACTTGATAATTAGAGTTTCATCCTTCAACTATTTCCAAACACAAATTCATCTTTCCCTACAACTGATAATAGAATTGTAAAATATTCAATTTATTGTAGTCATATGGGGTTCCAAAAATAATCAATTTATAATTCATTTGTCAGACTATTTAAAAAAACACTACATTAAACAAACCAGTACATCACATAGGCCAGTGGTAGGTGATACACCCTTGTCACCCTTTGGTTGCAGGTTCAAGTCTCGCAGCCTTGTTAGACACGATGGTTTATCACCCGAACTCCGGGTAGTCCTTGTTATGATAATCTAAAAATAATCTTTAAAAATTATTTAACCATAGTAATAGTATCCAACATCAAACTTAATCCATTCCAACAAATAGATTTATCCAAAATACTTCTTTCCGAACTCACAGTACAAAATTTACAAGAAAGGTAAACAAAATGAAGACCACCTTTTCAATGTAATAACATATGAATTCCTTCATCATGTATTTTTTTAAACATGGTAACACCCTGAATTACCATAAAACGTTATTTATTAAATTAATGCTTCATTATTCTCTATAGAATACTAGATATATTCCTTATATCCAAAAATTTTGAATACTCCAACAATGATGGAATAAACAACCCACTAATCAGTTCCAAGGTAGTAAGGAATATCCAATATAATTTATACAAATAATCAATTTCTTATTCCAAAGTCACTACCTCAGTATTAGAACCATATTAAGGTTTATTATTTTTCAACAATGTATTTTCCAAAAAGATCATCTTTCTATTGAGTAACTTTTTTATAACCATATGTTCTAAAATCCTTAATGAAATAGTATTGCAGTATAATCCGTATTTATTTCCATAATTCATATAACCCATACATCGTTGATACAACACTCAAATAAAATAATTATTTAATATAAACATAAGAACACTAGTCGTTCCTCTTCTTTTGTGTTAGTATCATAACATTATTATTATCCAATAGCATCATTTGCGGCATACTCTGATGATTTGGTCATTGATTCGCATAGTGTCCCAACTCCTTGCCAAAAAATCATTATACATTTGACACCTTTTTCATACCCTCACAATCACATACTTGGTGTCCTTTTTCTCTACACTTATAACAAGCTCTCATTCCCTTAATTAATTTACCAAGGTGATTCTTTCCACAATTATCACATATGTGAAAATCATTCTTTCTCTTCTTCCCTTTATCCATTTTTCTCTCTTCCATCCTTTACTTATATTGCTTCCCTTCAAATCCATAGGACATAGAGAATTATTTACTTATCTTTTTAACACATGATACTGTTTCTTCATACGATGATAATACATGGGAGACTATTTTCTTTCTAAATGTTGGCTTAATACCAGGAATGATATTATCCTTCTTATTTTTGGGATCATGCGTATTTATAGAGTTCTCATTCTTTATATTTTTTACCATTTCTAAATAATGGCATACACCATGTTAGTTTATGAATCACAATACATAATTCCAAACATGTAAAACACCTAACATAAATTGAACATTATATAGATAAATTCCATAATCGTAAAAATGTATTCTTTGAGGAAGTATATACACAAAAATCTTTCATAATGGTTTGTAAAAAAATTGTGTATTATCCTAATCATATCCACTGGGAGTGTCGTAACCAAGAGTGCAGTAAAGCCCATTGTCATGCACCAGTTTCTGTTCGAGTCTAGATCAAGGTAGTGTAATCTAGTTTTACCCCTAAGAACATCTACACTAGAGTAGCCTATACCTGCTCATATCTAGATAGGGATGTATTTCTTGGAAAACTTAGAAAGTATCTACATTACCAAAATTCTAAGAAGTTATTTTATACAAATCCTCAAAGTCTATCATAGGGTAATGTTCTCTAATTATAGTTTTTCAAAATATCTCTTCCAATGTCTCTACTAAACTTCATCTAATACCAACTATAATGCATGTAACCCAGTTACATATGGTTGGTGCATTATTACATAACATTGGCACGATCACAAGAGATCAAATCCTAAAAGGCTAATCATTTTAGTAACTTTGGAAGTACTAGATACATTCATAAGTTTTACATTACATCATGAAATAAAAACATGAACAAAATTTTGTCCCATTTTGAACACACATATATCATTAACCTATCCCTATTGGTCAACCATAAAATACATCTTCGCATCTTGGGAAAAATAAAAAATATAAAGGGGTGAGCTCAGATGCCCCACAAGAATAATAATATAGAAGAATCTTTAATAAATAAGCATAAATATTTAAGTCAATTTATAAGACTAAAACAAAATCATTTTATAATTAAACTTCAGAATAATATGTCAAAGATAAAATCAAATAATTCCATTTACTTAGTCACACAGATATTCTACTTGTCAAATAATCACATGAAATATCAATATCCACTTTCATAATGATGTAATGCATAATGCCCGACTTCATAACCACATAGTCAAGGCATTATGCCAAGACTACAAATAAGATTTTGTAAAGGCCTTGTTCCAAGACACTAATTTGTCTCATGTGACCTATTGAAGAATCGAGGATCTATAGTGGGATCCACCCATCTCTTACTAAGTCCAATGCATTCCTCATATGAAAAGGTTTAAATACCAAATAAACATTTGTATTAAAACTAGCATACAAAATGTCATCACTTTATACATAAACCTTAAATGGTATAAGAATAACACGTAAATAGTCAAACATATCACAAAACCTTCAATTCAATATGGATGATTTGTATCATAATAAATCAACGTTAAAGAAGTTTAAAATCAATTAAAGGATGTTGAAATATAGGAAATCAATTTTTTTTATAAATATCTCTTTCTATTTTGAAATCATTTAAAAGTCATATAATTCTAAAATAAAACATTTATTTTAAAAATATTTTTATAAGCTTGTAAGGGAAGTTTCGACGATTTTATAACGGCAGAAAATAGTCACACTCGCCGTATAAGTTAAAAAATCATTCTTACCTTAATTATGTCGAAAGGGTCAAAAGTACCTTGTTTGGAAAATGACTTTAAGATTACTTTAAAAAAAATAGAAGGTCAAAAAAGTGTATAAATGAATTTAACCCATTTTCTAGTAAATAGTAAAAATGGTTTCAAATACATATTTTAAGAAAACACGGATGTGGATGATAAAGAGGTCCCATAAGATACTTACGTAAAAAAAATCTCAGATAATAAAGAGATTGTGAAATTAACCCTTACCTTGAACTTTTCCTTGGTCTAGGGTACGTTAACCTCATGTATAATAGTTGAATAATTGTTATTAAATTATAAAAAAACTATACACATAAATATGATATCATATATGACCCTCTAATATTTCTTTTTTAATAATATTTCAGTAGTTTCATCGTTTCGTGTGTTAACTGATTCTTTTTCCTTTATATTCTTGGTTACATAAGCTATGTTTTTTATGGATAGAGTGTATTTGATTAATATAAAGAATGATATTATGTGCATAAACATTGTTTTTACTCAAAAAATGAAAATTATTCTTGAATGATTACGATTGGGAATGAATCTCGTCACATTCGTGGAGACGGTAATTTTTATGTACGCACGAGCGACAATATAGTTATATTGATGGTGAAATAGTATTTAATTGGATGGTATATAATATATAGAGAATCATTAAAATTTTATATTTATTATTTAATTCAGTTATATTATTATTATACCTGTCCAAAATAATGACGTGTTTGAATAACAAACTATACCACAGAGTGGGGACTGTAAGACGTACGTACGCATGTATGGTGACTTTGTCATTTACAGGATGGATAGAATAATGAATATGGTTTAACTATATTTATAATAACATCACATTATATTTATGATACTTTAGTTATTATTTTATAATGTAAACAACAAAGAAAGAAGAAGTGGAAGAAGAATAGAACTTGAAAGATTTGATGAAATATTTACCTCTACTTCGGGTTCTTCCATTTGATTTGATCAAAAGGGATCTTTAGGTTGGATTTCTGACCAAAGGAAGGCCTCTAGGACAAAGGGAGGAAATTTGTGAGGATATTTGGTTATGGTTTGGTCGATTCAAAAGACTTTTGAGGTGTGAAATTAAGAGAAGGGGAAATACCTTTTTACAATAGAGGTGAGGGTCACTTTAGGAAAATCTTGAAATATTATTTAATAATAGAATCATTTTAGATTTCTAATGGCTCGAAAAAAGAATTATTTAGATTCTAAGGTAGGTGTGGGTTGAAAAAATCTCAACCAGTGGGTTTTAGATAGAGTTAGCTTATCATATTAACCTTATATTTCAGATTTATCATTTAGTTAAATAGTTTGACATTTACCATGTCTCTTTGTATCTTTATATTTAATGGTTAATAAACTTACTATAACAAGCCAATCAAACCCCATGTGGTTAATTATTAATATATACAACCTTATGTAGGTCCTTTGGCCGAACCTTATATTTTTAGGAATATCATATCATTTAATAATATAGTATTTATTTTAAAAACTTAATTATTTCAATTTTGACACTATTTAGTATTTGGTTTTGGTGAAAATCATAACAGCATGATTACATCGAAAAAACTTATTTGATCAACCCTAACATGTCATATTAACCTATAAAATTATTTTCATTCTTTAAAAGTCTCAAATTACATTTATTTGGATTTTTATAATATCATTTATTTTTATCCTTCATTAATAAGGTATTTACTGCATCATCATTGTGTCATAAATAAATTACATTACATAATGTCTAAAATTTATAAATAAAATTCCATTATGTAGGAATTCATTTTTTCTTTCTAATTAATTTTTATAGTTGAATTTATCTTATGTATAACCCTATATTAAGAACTGTTTAGTTATTAAACATTGAATTTAACTCTTTTAACTCTTCTAAAAATAAAATAATAATAAATTTCATAATCTAATCCCAGTGGACAAAAAGGATCATATTTTATTCCTAAGGTTGTTTTTGGTCGAATTATACATATCCAACAGAATTGGGATAGGTGTTAGGTTAATTATGTTATCATTTTTACCCTTAATTACCCTATTTACTTTTTACCATGGTATATAAAAGTCAAAAGTTACTATTTGCCAAAATTATATTCATCTTATTAGACCAAATTTTACTTAATTACATTAACCGTGTATCCAGGTTTTTTGAAATTCTACTAATAAAAGTGGTAAAATTATGTTTTATGCCAATTTTCGAATGCTCATTAAAGGTGGGTAAAATACGGCAAAAAGTTCAATAACATTTTATACATCTAATTTTATTATAAAATGACTCCAATTAATTGGATTAAACTTAAATAGGTATTATATATCTAATTTATCTTAAAATAAATTTAAATAAAATAAAAAATTATTTAAATAAAAAGTCTGTTTTAAATAATAATGCAGTGTTTTCACTATTCATCAAAAATTGAAAGTTTTCAGAAAAAAACATAAAATTTACCCAAAGATAATTTTCATAATACAAATTCAAAAATGAATTATATTTTAAAAAATTAATAACATATAAGTTTCATTTATTAATTTAAAATCAATTCTCTTTGTCAAATCCAAAAAGCGAGTTTTTTGAAAAGTAAACACTATCAAAAGATTAACATTTGATTATGTCAAATTTAATTTTGAAATTAATTATAATGATCTAAATTTTATTAAATGATAAAAATATAATCTAATTATACTTCCAAACCATTCAACTTCATAATTTATCTCTATAAATTATTTCTATTAAAAAAGTTTCTTTCAATTTAAATTTAGTATTTTTCATTATTCTTCAAAATATGAATGTTGTCAGAAAAGTACCAAAAAATTTATCCAAACTAAATTTTTATTTCCTGATTCTAAAGAATAATTTAATTTCATTAAGTTGAGTATATAAAATTTTCAAATATTTTTTTTAAAAAGGATTCTCTATTTAATAGGCGGTATAATTGCATTTTTTGAAAAATACATCTTTTTTATGAAAAGTAGTATTCTTCCTTATATTATGTCTAAGAAGCACAAAATATGAATTATAATATTATATGGAGTATATAAAATTCAAAATTCAGTTAATACTATCCGTATCGGCTTTTTGAATGGCTAGTTTGGTAAGTCATGGTGCGCTCGAACTCGGTGTTGCATGTTTCACAAGTTATTGAATTTTTTTAAGAGATAATGTACTATGAAATATTGGGGTGTTACACCTTAGTTCTTACCAAATCACTCCACAAGCTCCTACCCCATGTCCAACAACCATTTTTCTTCTGAAAATACAAAATCATTTCCCCATAAGAGGCTCTCAAAGGAGATAAACACAAGAGGTAAATTCCTCTTTTGATTCTTTTATTTTCTTTCCTATTCTTTTCTTTTCTTGTTTATTTCCTATATCCCTTCACCCAAATATTATGATAACTCCAGTAATATACATGTACTTGAATTATATTATGATAATGGGATAATGTATCATAATATCTTCATCCCCTCCCATTTATTCTATAAATGAATATATCGCATTAGATGTGTTGACTTATCACATTCAAGGACGACAACTTTTAAATTTGCATTATCGTATTCTAGACTAGTCATGAAACCATTTTAATAGTTGAACCCGATTGTAATATATGTAATTTATCTTATGTTATGTTCTTTAATCATTTTTCACACCTGATATAAAATGATAATACAAAACAAGTTAATAATGAGAAAAATCACCAAATTAATCTAAGCGATTATCATTAATTTTTATATAATTATTCAACTACACTAAAATTTAAAAAATTAAATTTAAAACCATGTAACCTTTTATAATTTCTATAATAAAATATATCTTCAATTATGGTCAACCACCTTCATCATATGTGTGTGTCCGAACATAAATATAAGTAAACCGATCATTAAAACCATGGAAACAAACGAACCCGAACAATGAAATTAAACATCAAAACCAATAAAAAATGTTAGGAAAGAACAAAAAAAGTTCATTCTAAATCATTTATTTCTAAAAATGGTTCTGAATTTATTAATTAATGAACCTAATTTTATTATTCAGGTCATTAATATCAAGTGAATAACACTATCTGACATAAGGTATGGGATCCTCTCTTTATCACATTTATTCAAGAATCCCCTCTATGGTATTCCCTTTTACATATGATTCCAAATGATGGGGTATGATTTCACAACTTTCCCATGCATCCCTCATGATTTATAATAGATGATGAATCCCTCCATCTGTTATTAATCCTTCTTAAGTACAACTGATTCCATGACGATATTCTGTAAGGGATTCTACCCGAACTACCTTTATTCTTTCGGGTTTCTCTATATTTATTTTTACCCAAATTAAGTCGTATTTTATTTTTATGTAAAAAAAGCTCATGATGTTTATATTCTCCAAATTAAAGTTTTATGATCCATCCCTCATTATCTTTCTATAATATACATGATTTTAAGTGATTCCCTCCTCAATACTTCTCTATAAGCAAACTTGTTTTAAGGGAAGTTCCTAAATTTCGTCCATTTCAAGTCAACTCTACCAATTTTTTTGGCCACCATTATCTTTATAAAATTAGTCTTTTTATTATGAAAACATTCTTGTTTCACTTCTGGTTTAATATCAAATAATATTCCCTTTTCAATTTTAAATTCTCTCTAATATTTTTCTTTAAAACCACACTAAAAAGTTTTAAGGCTACGAATTTCCTAAATACTATTATTACATGTTGTCACTTCTATTTTTAATCTCTTATAATGATATATGCCTTTTTTAACTTCTATATTTCCATGTATTTTTTTAATTACATTATCTCATTGACACTTTTATGATACACCCATTCATCATGCTTTTTGACATGAATGTGATACCCATTTCTCTCCATGTGTTCCCTCATGTTTATGTAAGATTGATTATGTATGATTTTTTATGTGGAAAGAATAATAATGAACATATTAAGATGGGTGAACCCAAACAGTGAAAAAATGAATTGGGTGATGTTTAGTCTCATGGGACGTTATGTGCAATGGCCTTGGCGGTTATCCTTGACTCATGCTACCAATATCAACAATCATGGTGGTTAACCTTGACTTGTGATACTCTATGTGCAATGAGCCTTGACTCATGATAACATCATGATTTATGTTGCTTCTACATTATAATTAATTCATATTTTTATAATCCAATATTTATATGTTTTCATTTTATATGACATTCTAAATCATTTTGTTGTGATATTTAACCCTTGTGATAATGACTTATTCTTATGTTTATTTACCTGTTATACTCTTTAGCACATCCCTTTGTTCATGGGATCCCCAGGGTACCCTATACAAATGTAAGGGCTCAAAGGAATTCAGTATATCATTATGAAGATTAAATAAAAAGGTGTATTCTTCAGTCCCTTGTTTTTTGTTTTTTGTACATAATCTTCAAAGACACTATACTTCACAATCCATATCTTGTACTCTGATGTTAAATTATTCTTAAAATCATTTAATATTATGTATAAAATATAGGGTCACTATATTTGGTACCATAGGATGGTCTAGTTATTTTCTGAGATTAGGAATAGACTTAATAAGAACCTTAAAGACGAGACTAAGAATAAGAAAACATCCTTAAATTTTGGTAACAATAACGTAAGTGGTTTATCAAGAAAATATATCCTTATCTTGATAAAAATAGGTAGAGATAGCTCTGGAATTTATGTATCTAAGGGTAAAACATGAAAAAAAATTCTTTGATCTAGACTCGAACGGTAACTAGTGAACGAAAATGGGCCATGCATCACACTTTGTTTGACACTCTTAGGGGATATGATTTGGTAAATTCACGAGCTTAGTAAAAACCATTACTATGTGAATAAGAAATTCCCAAAATAATATAAGCTAATAAATAGATCAAGGATTACATAGATTGAAACACTTGGAATAAAATATTAGGATATACTACTCCTTTAAATTTTTATCCTCTTATGTTCAAGGTTTAATTTTTTATGCTTAATAGATAAGTATCCAAGACCTCTAATTGTATGTTGTTTTTCTTAGTTAATGGATGGAAGTATAAGATCACTTTAAAATCATCAATGTGATAGGGAATATAAATATTTCCTTAATGATATGCCTGATATGATGGGAATGGGTGCTCAAATATTCATGGATATTCTTGCTCAGCTAGATCAGGTTATGAATAATAACTTGAATTATGTGGAACATGCTCCTCCTCCATGGAAAAAGAATGTCTTCTTTGAATCCTTTAGGAAAAGAATACCTACCATGTTTTGTGGATATTCTGATCCCCTCCTCGCAGAATAGTGGGTTAACTCCATCGAAAATATATTTTATGTCATCTAGTGCTCAGAAGAAGAGAATTTCATAATGGTGGACTATCATTTTGATAGGGAAACTGATTAATAGTGGACACTAATCATGAATTTGAAGACCTGTGAGGAAATTGATTCCATGTTTGGGATGAATTCAAGATTATTTTTGCAACAAATATTTTCCCCGAACCCTCTTTCTTAAGATATAAAGTGTTCCTAGGACTCAAGTAGAAGGATGTTTATTCAATCAGAGTGTATGAAGGCAACATTAGAAGGATTTCAAGTTAATCCTATGGATTTTTCAAGAACACATAAAGCAAGTCAGATCACTTATTTATAAGAATAATGTCGATTCTATGAAAAGTGATGGTGATTTCAGACTTCAACAACTATGAGGAGATTGTTCGTTGTGACATCGAGGTTGAAATAGATCAGAGATTCTTAGTGGTGTCAGGGTCCCAGTGACAAAAATAGGAAAATCGAATCTCATGTGGTAGTTCCCACAAAGAAATTCCACGATGGAAAGAAGATCAATCATCCCAAGTGTAACAATTATGGGAAGAAGCATCTTGGGAACTGTATGAAGGGAACTACTAATTTCTTTATTTGTGGAATGTTGGAAAATTTGGCTAAAACTGCCGAGGTGATATGAACAATCCTAATAATGTGAAATAATAATGGAAGGTTTAGTTCCTCACTCGGCATGTAGTGCGTTGTTATAACTTCAAGAATCATGTACATTATGAAAACAATTTCCCCATGCTGGCGGTTGTTGGAGGCAATAAACAACAACCTCTAAGGAAACAATGAAGGGATTATTATATAACTACAACTGAGGTGGACCCGAACAACGATTTGGTGACAGTTACACTAGTTTTTCATTCAATAATAGTGAATGTACTATTTGATTCTAGTTATACACATTCATCTATATCTTACAAGTGTATTAGAACTATTCAAACACCACCACAACATTTGGGGGACATGTTATCTCTGAGAACATAAAATATAGTAATTCTTGAATCCATGGTTTATAACCCCTCCCTGGTTAATTTTTGTGGACTGAACATCCCAAAAAATCTCTTCATTATTCCTTTAGTAGAGTTTGACACTATCCAAGGCATAGATTGGCTATCTTTATATAAATCCAACGTCATCTGTTGGGAAATGGAGATCCCTCTTCAAATCCCTACGAATCCTCAAATTCTTTACATGCGTAATTAGGAAGACGAATCTCCATTAAAATTAGTGTATAAAGTTTGGATATTAATTACTTATGAGAATTTATGTCTAGCTCAAATGATTGAGACCAATGATAGAATCATGCTTAATGACATGCCCATCTTGAGGGATTGAACTGATCTATTCCTCAAAGCATTTTCTAGTATACATTCGGAATGAGATATTGAGTTCTCAATTGAACTTATTCCTGGATCTCTGCCTATATCAAAGACCTCACATAGAATGTCCACCATTGATTTGTAAGAGCTGAAGAAGCAGTTAGATGGGAGTTTGGAGAAGGATTTTATACCCTTGAGTGCTTTATCGTGGGGTGTGTTAGTCCTCTTCGTCAAGAAGAAGGATAGATCAATGTGCCTCTACATTTATTATCATAATATTAATAAAAGCATGATAAACAAAAAGTATCCCCTACCATGGATAGAAGACTTGTTTGATCAGCCTCGTGGGGCCAATTACTTTTCAATAGTAGACCTTCAGATAGGATATCACCAATTAAAGGAGAGGAAGGAAGATATTCCCAAGACTGCCTTTTGAACATGTTATAGACACTATGAGTTCATAGTGAATCCATTGAGACACTCTAATGATCTAGAAATTTTCATGGATTTACTGAATAGTGTCTTTAGAGATTACCTCGACTAATTTGTGGTTGTCTATATCGATGATATTCTGATATACTCTAATAGAAAGGAGGAACATCAAGACCTTTTGAATATTCAATTAAAGACTTCGATAATGGAGAATATTTATGCAAAGTACAGTAAATGTGAATTTTTGGTAGAGAAAGTATCATTATTGGGGCATGTTATCCCCAGAAAATGAATATATTTACACCCTTCCAAGACAATGGCAATTGAAGAGTGGCCCATGAAAACATCTTTAATGGAGATCTACAACATTATGTGTATTTTCGGGTATTATCGACAATTTGTGAAGAACATTTTAGAATTTTAATACCCAATGACCAAGATGAAATGTATGTGAGTAATGTTTTTCTGGACTCATGAATTTGAAGACTATGTTAAGGAGTTGAAAAAGAGGTTAATTGATGTTCCAGTACTCAGACTTACAACAAGTGGATAACTCTTTGTGGTGTAAAATGATGCTTAAAAGAAGGGCTAAGGCTATGTGATGATGAAAAATGATAAAGTAACATCCTATGCCTCAAGGTATCTAAAAATACACGAGAAAAACTACCCTACACATGATCTGGAGTTGGAATATGTGATCTTTGCGTTAAAAATTTGGCATCATTATCCTTATGGGGAGAAGTGTGAGATATATACTGATCACTAGAGTCTCAAATATATATTCTCAAAAAAGAGTATAATATGTGCCAACGATGATGGATAAATCTCATCCAGGATTATGAATCCTCAATCCACTGCCATCTCGATAATGAAAAATAATGTGGTGGATGATCTAAGTATAAAAGATCCATCATCTTTATCAATGAGGAGAATTAAAAAGAATCCTATCTTCCTAGAATTTCATACGATGGATCTAGGAATCATTTAGGTTGGAATAAAATCAATCATTTCTCAAATGATTTCTCAACCATCCCTCCTAGAGAAAATAAAGGATGCTCAGAGAAAAGATGTGGAATTTCTGAAAAGGGTGGAAGATATTGGGAATGGGAAATCCTCTGAGATCAAGATTGGAAAGGATGGAGTCATAAGGCTTGGGTCATGATTATGTGTATCAACTGATCTAGAGAAAAAGAAAGGGATTTTTATTAACACACATAGCTTGACCTTATCTATCCACCCAAGGAGAACAATGATGTATCAAGATCTTTAAGGAAACTTTTCGTGCGTCAATATGAAGAAGGATATTGCTTAGTATACATCAAAGTTCCTGGTTTTTCAAAAGGTTAAGGTTGAAAAGACATAAGTATAAGGGGATGATTCCACCACTACCCATACCAACCTAGATGTGGGAGAACAACATCATGGAATTTGTCTCTTGATATCTATGGACACCCATAGGAAACAATGGTATATGAGTCATTGTGGATCATCTTATAAAGACAGCTCACATTATCATGATTCAAGAGGACATCACATTAGATAAACTTGCAAGGATATATATCAATGAAGTGGTAAGGATACATGGAGTACCACTATATATTGTATCCGATAGAGATCTGAGATTCACCTCGATGTTTTGGGAAACTCTCCAACATTCTCTAAGTACTCAACTAAACAACAGTATGACCTATCATCCTCAAATGGATGGCCAATCTGAGAAAACTATTTAGAAACTGGAAGATATGCTGAGGTCAGGTTTTATGGACTTAAAAATGGGATGATACCAGCACATTCCACTTGCTGAAATCTCCTACAATAATAGTTTCCACTCCAGCATCTGAATGACACCATATGAATCCCTTTAGGGGAAATGTTATTGAACACTAGAATGTTGGGATGAAGTCAATGATATTAATTTTATAGGACATGAAATGGTCAACGAAATGGAGGATAAGTATAAAATCATTCGGTAGTAAATTAAGGTAGCCCAAATTAAACAAAAGAGTTATGGAGACAATCGTCAATGAGACCATGAGTTCAATTTGGAGATACAGTATTTCTATGCATATCTCCATGGAAGAAGGATATGATGTTTGTGATGAATGGAAATCATTTTAACACCCCAAGATATCAATGTTTGTTATTTCTTCAAAGTAATTCAATAACTTGCACTACACACAACACCGAGTTCAAAATGCACCACAACTTACCAAACTAGAAGTTGAAAAGATGTTATGAATAATATTAATTTAATTTTTAACTATATATAATCCTTATAATTTTAGAATCCATATTATGAGTTTCTTATACATAATGTAAGAACTAATTCATTTTTTCAGATAAAAGAAGTATTTTTCAAAAAAATGCACTTTTAATGCCTTTTAATGGGGAACCCTTTTTAAATCCAATATTTGAAAATTTTATATATTCAATTTTACCAAATAAACTTCTTCTTTATAATCGGTATATATGAATTTATTTTCAATAAATTTTTAGTGTTTTTCTAATAACATTCATATTTGTGTGAATAGTGAAAAATACAACATTTTAACTGAAAACAACTTTTTTAGTCAAAATAATTTATAGTTTTAAATTATACATTTTAATGGTTTAGAATTATAAATAGATTATATTTTTACCGTTTAATCGAATGATGGTCATTGTAAATAATTTCACTTTGAAATTGGACATAAACAAGTGTCAAACTTTTGATAGTTATTATTTCATAAAAATACGCCTTTTGGTTTTGATAGAAGAAATTAATTTTAAATTAATAAATGAAACTTCTATGTTTTTAATTTGGTAAAATAGACCTCATTATTGAATTCAAAATATAAAATTTAAATTAGGGTGAATTTTTGGTATTTTTCTAAAAACTTTTAATATTTGATGAATAGTGAAAACACTAAGCTATAGTTTAAAATCGAATTTTTATTTAAATAATTATTTATTTTATTTAAATTAATTTTAGGTCTAAATAGATACATAATAACTATTTATGTTCAATATAATTCATTGGACTCAATTTATAATAATTTTAGATATATGAAAATTTTATTGAACTTTTCACAGTCTTTTACCGACTTCCTTGGAGAATTTTCAAATTAAAATAAAACATAATTTTACCACTTCTGTGAGTGGAATTTCAAAAATCCGAGAGACACGGTTAACCTCAGTAAGTAAATTTTGGTTCAATAAGATGAAAATAATTTTTGTTGAATAGTATCTTTTGACTTTTATTTACCGCGGTTAAAGGTAAATAGGGCAATTCAAGGTAAAAAGAATATTGTAATAATTCACAATTGCCTTAACACATGTCCTAACCTTATTGTATGAGTAATTACCAACCATTGGAATACTTGGGAAGATTTTAGGACCCCATGGATCCCCTTATGAATGATAATGACACTTTAGATTAATTAATTTCATGTAAAGACAAAATTGACATAAATAAAAATCCTTTAGTAATTAATTTTTATATGGTGTTATATAAGTACTATTTTTTACTATAAATATTATTTAGAAAGATAAAACTATTTCCTACATCATGGTATTTTTTTATAATTTTTAGAAATTAAAAAATTAAATGTATTTAAGACACAATGATGATGCAGTAATTACCTGATTAATCAAAGAATCAAATAAATGGTATTATAAATATTAAAATAAATATAATTTCATTGTTTTTATGACATACACGAATTTTCTAGGTGCATAAGACACGTTAGGGATGATTCAATGTATCTTTTTTGATGTAATCATGTTGTGATGACTTTCACAAAAACAAAATACCAAATAGTGTCAAAATTGATATTAATTAATATTTAAAACAAATACTATATTATTGGGTGATATAATATTCCTAAAAATGTAAGGTTCGTCCAAAGAGCTTAAATAATATTATATATTTCATTAATGAGACACTTGAGGTTATCTTGTCTGTATATAGTATGTTTATTAACCATATAGTGTAAGAATACAAGAAGACACAGTAAAAGCAAATTATATAACTTAGAGTTAAATCTAAATGATAAGGTTATAATGGTACAATAAACATGTCTAAAACATATTTTTTGAGATTATTTTGACCCATCCCCGCCCTAGACTCTAAATAAGTTACTTTGGATCCATTATAAACTGAATATGAATTTATTATAAAATAATATTTTATGTTTTTTCAAAGGTGCCCCTCACCCCTCTTATAAAAGGGCACTTCCGCTTCTATCAAATTCACACCTAAAAAGCCATTTGGATCATCAAAACCCTGTCCAAATATCCTAAAAACTATCCTAAATTTATCCTAAAGTCCTTCCTTTGGTCATAAATCCAACCTAAAGAGCCCTTTTGATCGAATCAAAAGGAAGAACCAGAAGAAGATGTAATGATTTCACCACCATCTTTCAGGTTCTCTTATTCTTCCACTTACTATTTCATTGTTGTTTCCATTATAAAATAATAAATCTAGTATATTATATATATTATGATGTAATTGAAAATATGGAACAACTATATTCATTATTCTATCCATCTTATGAATGATAAAGTCACCATGCATGCGTGCGTACGACTTACCGTCTCCACGCCGTGGTGTAATTTGTTATTCAACACTATGTTATTTGGATGGATATAATGATGAGAAATATGTATATAAATAATGATAATAAAATAAAAATGTCTCTATAAAATTAATATACCATCCAATTCCACATATTTTAGGAAATGATATTGTCGCTCGTGTGTATGTACGGATTACCGTCTCCACGATGCGATGAGATTCATTTCCACGTTCACCATTCATCGATGATTATAAAAATATATATTACTAACAAGTATCAAATATATTACATAATAATTCTATTGGAGATAAATAAATATATATATATATGTATGTACTTACATATATCTTATTCACTTAGTTCCATTCAATTCGATATGAAAATGGAAACAACGTTTATGCGTATGTACGGACTACCGTCTCCATAAATAGTGTTTTTCATTTCATATATATGTCCATTATACATATTTATATTCTAAATATATATGATATATAAATCTTTTTTTATATTCTGGAAGTATTTAAATCTTGATCTAAGTGATACCATCAAGAGTAACAAGTTAGACACGTACGATAAAGAAAATGATTATTACCCGAAATGTTAATTTAACATGGAAATTATTATTAAATGTGTAGTATAAAGTCATAAATTAGTCTTGTATGTTATCATAAATAGTAATATGGTTCTGGTATAATTTAATAACATACTACAATCTTCATAAAGGATGTTAAACATACCCTTGACTAAATTAAAGTGCAAGGTAAGTTTTAATTCCTAAATATCATTATTATCTAAGATTATTTATGTGTATGTATTTACTGGGAAATTTTTATCATCCATGTCCATTTTTCATAAAAATGATTTCAAAATGAATATTTTAAGGATTTTTGAATGGTACACTTTATCATGATCATAATTTTAAATCTTTTAAAGATTTATCTTTCAAAATCTTTTTAATTAACGTCCATGTTTTCAAAATGATTTTAAGGATTTATTTATATGGAAATGAATGTTTTGAAATGATAATTCTTTTCAAAAGTTTCAATGTGGTATGGGACACTTTGATTCAAAAATCACTTTAATATTAATTCCTTTATAAATATGTGACTTTTAAATGATTTTACAAAAAGGATATTTCTCTCAAATAGTTTTACTCATCATTTTCAACTATGTCAGCATCCTTTACTGGATATTATTTTTGATTGAGTTTGATTTATTATAATACAATCATCCATGTTGAATTGAATTAGTTTATGATATTGTTTGACAGTGGATGTTCTATTTTTATACCATTCATGGTTTATGGTTAAATTAATGACATTTTATATGCTAGTTTTAATACGAATGTTTATGTTATGGTTCAACTTTTTCATATGAGGAATGCAGTTGAATTAGTAAGTGATGGGTGGAGCCCACTATAGATCCTTGATTCATCGGTAGGTCTCATTAGACAAACTAGTTTCTTGGAACAAGGCCTTGACAAAAAATTTATTTGTAGTCTTGGCACAAGGCCTTGACTATGTGGTAATTATGTCTGACATTAGGCATTCCCTCGTTATGAAATTAGTTATTACATGTGATTATTCGACTAGTAGAATATCCATGTGCATGTTTATATGGTAATGTTTGATTTTTTTCATATTCTATTGAAGTTTATGTTTAAAAAGTCTATTCTTTTTATCACACATCTAGCCTTTAAAGTTTATAGCTTCTGCTAAATTATTTACCCTTACTGGGCATTAGAGATCACCCCTTTCTTATGTTTTATTTTCCCCAGATTCCAAGAATGTATTATGATTGATATGTAGGGTTAAGATAAAGGGAATAATGGTGTTATCAAAGAAATATTTCTTTTTGGTATTGTATGTTAGAATCTGTAATGTATTTTTGATGTATTAAATCTATTTTCCAAGACTGATAAACTAATCGGCCTTTCGGGACTTGATTCCCTATAATCATGCCAATGTATTAAAATAATGCACTAACTCTAGAAATCTAGGTTTGGGGCGTTATGGTTGGTATCAAAGGAAGTTTAGAAATAACCATGGAAACTATATTTAGATAAACTATGATTAGAGCACATTACCCTAAGATAGACTTTGAGGATTAGTATAGAAGTACTTCCTAGAATGTTGGTAATATAGGGATTTTGTGAGTTTTCCATGAAAATACATCCCTATCTGGATACGAGTAGGTAAAGGTGGCTCTATCACATATGTACCTAGGGGTAAAACCAGAAAACACCTCATTGAGCTAGACTCAAATGGGAACTTGTGCACAACAACGGGCTTGACTTCACTCTTGGTTACAATACTCTCGGGGGATATGCTTTGGATAATTCCCATTTTCTCTACAAATCATTATGAAGGGTTTATGAGTATATACTTCCTCAAAGAAAACATTTTTATGATTATGGATTGTATCCATAAACTCTTCAATTTATGTTAAGTGTTTTACAAGTTTGGAATTATGTATTTCGATTCATAAACTAATCTAGTTTATGCCATTGTATAGAAATGGAACCCAATAGAAGGAATGTGAACTCCAGCACTACGTATGATCCAAAGAGTAAGAAGGATCATATCTTTCACGATATTTAGCCAAAATTTATAAGGGAAATAGTCTCCCATGTATTCTCAACATATGAAGAAATAGTATTATGTGTTAATATGATAAGTAAAGAATTCTATTAGTCCTATTGCTTTGAAGGGAAGCAAGAGAATAAAATTATGGAAGAGAGAAATATGGATAAAAAGAAGAGGGAAAAGAAAAATTTTCCCATATGTGATAACTGTGGGAAGAAACACCCTGGAACATGCCTGAAGGGAATATGAGTTTCTTATATGTGTGGAGAAAAAGGACACCAAGTATGTGATTGCACGGGTAAGAAAAAATTTCAAATGTATAATGCTTCATCTGTAAGGTGTTGGGACACTATGTGAAGAAATTTCTTAGTCATCAGACTATACCTTAAATGATGCTATTGGAAAATAATAAAGTTATCATACAACCTCATGTGAAGTGGAATGACTAGTGTTCTTATTTATTTAATATATAATTATTTCATTTGAGTGTTTTATTAATAATATACTGGTCATATGAATTATAGAGATAAATAAGGATTGTATTGTAGTACTATTATATTGAGGATTTGAGATTATATGGTTCTAAAAAAGTGACTTAATAGTTAGATAATTTTTTTTGAAAATACATGGTTGATGGAAAGGTAATCCTTAATATGGTCTATATAATGAGGTAGTAATTTTGGAATAAGAGATGGTTGATTTGGATTAATTATATTGGATATTCTTGACTTCCATGTAACCGATTAATGATTTGTATATTCCATCATTTTTGGAATTTATAACATTTTTTGGACTGAAGGATTATATCCAGTATTCTATAAGGAATAAGAGAGAATGAATATAATCAATAAGTTTTTATGGTAATTCAGGATGTTGTGGTGTTTTAAGAGAATACATGAGGAAGGTGTTCACATGTTATTACCTAGAAAAATGGATCTTCATTGTGTTTAACTTCCTTAAAAATTTTGGACAGAGAGGTTGGATATAAGTATTTTGGATAAGTATAAAGGTTGGAATGGATTAAGTTTGAAATTGGATTCTATTGTTAAGGTTATTTTTGGATTGTTACTAAAAGGAAAACCAAGAGGTCAGGCGATTGCTAGTCACGTCCGGTAAGGCCGCAAGACTTGAACCCACAAATGAAGAGCGACAAGGGTGCATCACCTACAACTGGACTACGTGATGTACTGGTTTGTATAATTTAGCTTTTTTTAAATAGTCTGGTAAATGAATTATAAATTCATTATTTTTGGAGCCCTATACATTTAGGATAAATAATTTTTTTTAAATCTTTTAGAGTTAAAGATGAGTTTGTGGTAGAAATTAGTTGAATGATGAAACTATACTTTTCAAGTATATATATATATTCCTCTTATTTTATGGATAAACTATTTATTAAACTTTAGATAAGGGATCTTAAAACCAAAAATGTGTTATGATAATACCTTATGTTTTGTTGAACCGATGGTATTTTAAATCATCCTAGATTGGTGGCTTTAAGGCCCACAATTCTACAATTGTTTGTCATTGATGACCTCAATCACTCCATATAAATATTTACGTATTTCCTCCAATTATGTGTCTCTAATTTCCACCAATGTTCTCCTAATCAAGATCATAATTTGGTGGTGACTTTTTCATACCCCTTTTCCTCTTATAAAGACTAAATTTTAATAACCCAATTTCCGATATGGGTTTTTCCACAATGGAATTTTCTATTTTCATTCTTTTTCTTTGAAGAACAATTTCAAATTTTGAGGACGCAATTTATTGAATAAGGGAATAATGTAACAACCCAAGACTTGAAATTACGTTATTTCATCAATGTAATTCAATAACTTTCACTACATGCAACACCGAGTTCAAGCGCATCACAACTTACCAAACTAGCCGTTCAAAAGAAGTTATGAATAGTATTAACTGAATTTTGAGCAATATATAATCCTTAAAATTTTAGAATCCATATTATGAGTTTCTTAGACATAATGTAAGAACTAATTTATTTTTTTCAGATAAAAGAAGAATTTTTCAAAAAATGCACTTTTACCACCTTTTAATGGTGAACCCTTTTTAAATCCAATATTTGAAAGTTTTATATATTCAATTTGAAAAAATAAACACCTTATTCAAAATCAGGACATAAGAATTTAGTTTCAATAAATTTTTCGTGTTTTTCGGATAACTTTCATATTTGGGTGAATAGTGAAAAATACTATATTTTAACTGAAAACAAAATTTTTAGTCAAAATATTTTATAGTGTTAAATTATACATTTTAATGGTTTTGAAGTATAAGTAGATTATATTTTTACCTTTTAATCTAATTTTGGTCACTTTAAGTAATTTCACATTGAAATTGGACATAAACAAGTGTCACAGTTTTGATAGTTATTATTTCTTAAAAATACACCTTTTGGTTTTAACAGTGGGAATTAAATTTAAATTAATAAATGAAACTTCTATGTTTTGAATTTGGTGAAATATACTTCATTATTGAATTCTGAATATCAAAATTAGCTTAGGGTGAAGTTTTGGTATTTTTCTGAAAACTTTTAATTTTTGATGAATAGTGAAAAACACTGAGTTATAGTTTAAAACAGAATTTTTATTTAAATAACTATTTATTTATTTAAATTTATTTTAGGTCAAAATAGATATATAATACCTATTTATGTTCAATTTAATTCATTGGAGTCAGTTTATAATAATTTTAGATATATGAAAATTTTATTGAATGTTTCACTGTCTTTTACCCACCTTCTAGGAGAATTTGCAAAATCGCATAAAACATAATTTTACCGCTTCTGTGAGTGGAATTTCAAAAATCCAAGAGACACGATTAACCTCAGTATGTGAAATGTGGTTCAATAAGATGAAAATAATTTTTGGTGAATTGTAACTTTTGACTTTTATTTATCACGGTTAAAGGTAAATAGGGTAATTCAATGTAAAAAGAATATTGTAATAATTCAAAATTACCTTAACGCATGTCCTAACATTATTGGATGAGTAATGGCTGACCATTTGAATCCTTGGGTCGATTTTGGGACACCATCGATCCACTTATGAATGATAATGACACTATATATTAATTAATTTAATGTAAAGACAAAATTATCAAAAACAAAAATCCTTTAGTAATTAATTTTTATATGGTGTTATATAAGTAATAATTTGACTATAAGTATTATTTGGAAAGATAAATAGATTTATTACATCATGGTATTTGGTTTTATAATTTTTAGACATTAAAAAATTAAATTTATTTATGACATAATGATGATGCAGTAATTAACTTAGTAATAAAAGTATCAAATAAATACTATTATAAATATTAATATAAATATACTTTCCATGTTTTTATGACATATAAGAATTTCCTAGGTGAATATGACATGTTAGTGAAGATTCAATGTATATTTTTTGAAGTAATCAAGTTCTGATGACTTTCACAAAAACAAAATACCAAATAGTGTCAAAATTGACAAAAATTAATGTTTAAAACAAATACTATATTATTGGTTGATATAATATTCTTAAAAATGTAAGGTTCAGAAAAATGGATAAAATAATATTATATATTTCATTAATGAGCCACTTGAGGTTATCTTGGAAGTATATAGTATGTTTATTAACCATATAGTGTAAGTATACAAGAAGACATGGTAAAAGTTAAATTATATAACTTAGAGTTAAATCTAAATGATAAGGTTAAAATGGAAACCTAAACTTGTATATAACCTATTGGTTGAGAGTATTTCTACCCATCCCCACCCTAGTATAGAAATAAGTCACTTTGGAGCCATTATAAACCGAATATCAATTTATTTTTAAATAATATTTTAAGTTTTTCCAAAGGTACCCCTCACCCCTCTTATAAAAGGGAACTTACCCTTCTCTCAACTTCACAACTCCAAATCCATTTAGATCGTCCAAACCCTGCCCAAACATCCTCCCAAATATCCTACCTTAATCTTAGAGTCCTTAATTTGGTTATAATTTCAACCTAACGAGCCCTTTTGGTCAAATCAAAAGGAAGAACTCGAAGAAGAGATAATGATTTCACCACCCTCTTTCAAGTTCTCTTATTCTTCCACTTACTCTTTCTTTGTTGTTTCCATTATAAAATAATAACTCCCATATCTTCTATATATTGTGATGCTATTATAAATATGGCACACAACTATATTCATTATTCTATCAATCTTAGGAAAGATAATGTCACCATGTGTGCGTACATACGGCTTACCGTCTCCACGCCGTGGTGTAACTTTTTATTCAAGACTATGTTATTTGGATGGATATAATGATGAGTAATATGTATAAAAATAATTCAAATAACATGATAATGTCTATGTAAAATTAAAATACCATCCAATTCCACTCATTTAAGGAAATGATATTGTCGCTTGTGCGTACGTACAGATTACCGTCTCCACAACGCGATGAGATTCATTTCCATCTTCACCATTCATCGATGATTATAAAAATATATGTTACTAATAAGAATGTAATATATGACATAATAATGCTACTGTATATATAAATATGTGTGTGTGTGTGTGTGTACTTACATATATCTTATTCACTTAGTTCTGTTCAATGCGATTTGAAAACGGAAACAGCGTTTATGTGTACGTACGGACTACCGTCTCCATAAACAGTGTTTTTCATTTCATATATGTTTCTATTAAACATATTTATATTCTAAATATCTAAGATATATAAATCATTTTTTATATTCTGGAGGTATTTAAATCTTTATCTAGGTGATACAATCAAGAGTAACAAGTTAAACACGTACGATAAAAAAATGATTATTAGCCGAAATGTTAATTTAACATGGAAAATATTATTAAATGGGAAGTATAAAGTAATAAATGAATCATTTATGATATCATAAATATTAATATGGTTTTGGTATAATTTAATAACATACTATGGTCTTCATACAATAGGTTAAACATACCCCCGACTAAAGTAAAGTCCACGGTAAGGGTTAATTCCTCAATATCATTATTACCCGAGATTTTTTATGTGTAAGTATTTACTGGGAAATTTTTATTATCCATGTCCATTTTTCATAAAAATGCATTCAAAATGAATATTTTAAGGATTTTTTAAATGTACTCTTTATCATGATCATAATTTTAAATGTTTTAATGATTTATCTTTCTAAATATTTTTAATTAATGTCCATGTTTTCAAAATGATTTTAAGGATTTAATTATGTAGAAATATATGTTTTTAAATGATAATTAATTTCAAATGTTTCAAAGTGGTATGGGACACTTTGGTTCAAAAATATATTTTAAATTACTTCCTTTATAAATGTGTGACTTTTAAATTATTTTTAAAAAAGGATATTTCTCTAAAAAAGTTTTACTCATCATTTTCAACTATGTTAACATCCTTTATTGGATATTATTTTTGATTGAGGTTGATTTATTATAATACATTGTTCTATGTTGTATTGAATGAGTTATGATATGATTGACTGTGGATGTTCTATTTTTATACCATTCATGGTTTATGGTTAATGTAATGAAATTTCTTATGCTAGTTTTAATATGGATTTTTATGTTATGTTTCATGTTTTTCATATGTGGAATGTAGTGGACTTAGTAAGTGACGTGTGGAGCCCACTATAGCTCGTCGATGCATCGGTAGGTCTAATGAGACAAACTAGTGTCTTGGAACAAGTCCTTGAAAACATTTTATTTGTATTATTGTCACAAATCCTTGACTATGTGGTAATGATGTTCGACGTTAGACATTCCCTCATTATAAAATTAGTTATTATATGTGATTATTCGACTAGTAGAATATCCATGTGCATGTTTATAAGGTAATGTTTGATTTTTTATTTAGATTATGTTCATGTTTATATTTAAAATGGCTGTTTTTTTATCACAAATATTTCCTTAAAAGTTTATAGCTTCAACTAAATTATTTACCCTTACTAGGCATCTGATCTCACCCCTTTCTTATGTTTTATTTTCCCAGGATTCCCAGAAGTGTATTATGATTGATATGCAGGGTTAAGCTAAAGGGAATAATGGAATTCTCAAAGAACTATTTTTTTGTATTGTATGTTAGAAAGTGTAATGAATTTTTCATGTATGAAATATATTTTCCAAGACTTCTATACTAATTGGTCTTTCGGGACTTGATTCTGTGAAATCATTCCAATGTATTAAAATAATACACCGACTCTGGGAATCTAGGGTTGGGGCATTACAATCTATGTTCCAGGAACATCGAACTCTTCTAGATTCTTGATCATGTTTGAGTTGTGGCCTATCGACTAGCACTTCCACCAACCACGGCCAATGTACATGATGAATTCCATGTATCCCTCTTATAGAAGTAAATACCAGACCCTTCACATGTACTCTCCTCAGAGGAGGGATAGTTGGAGAATGATCTTTATTACGAGGAGCATCCAGTGATGATCTTCGATCATAGAGATAAATTCCTACATAACAAGACAACTCACCTGGTCAAATTATTGTTGTATAACCATATGTATGAAGAGGAAATATGGTAACTTGGGGAGTCAATGAAGAAATAGTACTTGCACCTATTTATGGATTAGAATGTAAAACAAAATTTCGAGTAAAAAATTCAATAAGGGGGAGAAATATGATGTCCCAATGTTTTATCAATGGATATTCCATTCATATAAAAATGTCATATAATCACATGGAGTCACAATATAATGAACAATTAATATCTTTGTGTACTTTAAACAAAATATGGTCACTTCTGTTATTTGAATTTCTAAAATCTGACATACATTGTTGTGACTAGTAAGATTTTTAGAGTCTAATGGAACAAACATAATTTTTAGTGAATAGTAACCTACCCCTATTAATAGTAACCTACCATTAAGAAAAATAATATGAACCTTATGAATAATAAATTATCAAAAATAATAGTAACCCCACTCATGAATGTATAAATAAAATTTAGGCATCTTATAAGTTATAATATGACCATAGTAAAATTATTTTTTGTAAGTCATAAATAAATAATTATAATTAATAAATTAGTTTAAAATAAAATATATTTTCCTAAAATGTGTTCATAAATTAAGAATTTTATGTATTCTGGTTTGAAGATATGTTTTTAAGACCTTATATAATTTTTGAATTCTTTCTGAAATCAATTATAGTAATAAAATCTATATTTTTCATGTAAATTATGATTTTAATTAAAAATTAAATTATTCATATTTAAAAAATTATTTTTGAAAAAGGGAATTAATTTTTTTATTGTACATATAAAAATTGGTTACAGTGATTTTTCTGGATCTTTCTGAAAAACATGACTTTTTTGTGAATAGTAAAATACATTAGTTTACCATGTAGATACATTGTAATTCAAATTGACTATTCCTGGATTCGTAATTAATTTAAGCACCCAAATATCAAATTTACATGCAAGTATTGCTATTTTTGGTCATGGAATCATCAATATTTCTCAACATAAGTGAAATTAATAAACAATGGAATTAAATATTAAGAAAACCTTCCTCCTCTCCACTATAAAAACCACCCACACTCCCCACTTCTATTAACTCCTCACAAGCCTTGTGCCTTTACAATTTTATACCCATATCACCCCCAAGCTCCTCCCCCATGTAAAATGTCCCTTGTTCCCCTAAAAATACCAAATCCTTTCCCCTTAAGAGGTCCTCAAAGGTGATAAAGTCAAGAGGTAAATTCCTCTTTCAGATTCTTTTATTTTCTTTCACGTCCTTTTGTCTAGATTCATTCCTCATCCCTAATAACCCAAATGGTATGATAACTCCAATAAAATACATTTAATATAATTCTATTATGATAATTGGATAGCTATTCTTAATCTCTCCATCCCCTACTTTAATTCAATAAATCAAAATACCATCCGAGATGTCTTAATTTATCACATTCAAGGATGATGAGTTTTCAATTTACATTACCATCTTCTAGACTGGTCATGAAATAATTTTAATGGATTAAAAAGGTCATAAAATATGTATTATATCTTATGTGATGTTTTGGAATCATTTTTCAGACCTGATTTAAAATGATAATACAAAACAGGTTAATTATAAGAAAAATCGAAAATTTAATCCAAGTGTTTATCATTAATGTTTTATATAATGATTAAACTTCACTCCTAGTAACCAAATTAAATTTACAACAATTTAAACTTCTGTATGTTCAATAATAAAATATAAATTCAATTATAGACAACCACCTTTACCATACATGTGTGTCTGAAAATGAATATAAGTGAACTGATCATTAAAACCAAGGAAACAAACGAACTTAAACAATGAAATTAACCTCATAACCAATCAAAAAGGTTATAAATGAACTAAAAAGTATATTATAAATCATTTAATTGTAAAATAGGTTATATAATTATTAATTAATGAACCTAATTTTATTATTAAGGTCATTAATATCAAATGGAGAACATAATCATTCTTAAGGTAAGCGATCCTCTCTTTCTCACATTTATTCAACAATATCCTCTATGTTATGCACTTTTATGTATAATTAATAATGATGGGTTATTATTTTACACCTTCAGCACACATTCATAATGATATATGAAATATGATAGATCCCTTTATCTCTCATTAATTCCTCTTATGTACACCTGATTCCATGCCAATATTCTGTAAGGAATTCTACCTGAACAACCATTATCCCTTCAGGTTTACCTATCTTTATTTTTACCCAAAGGAAGCTATCTCTTCTTTTTTTTTAAATATATAAATATTATTTATATTCTCCAAATTTAAGTTTGAATAACCATAAATCAATCTATTTTGGGTATATACATGTTTTTAAGTGATTCCCTCCTCATTACTTCTCGATAAGAAAACATGTTTTAATAGAACTTCCCAAAATTTTAACCAATTTCAATTGAACAATACCATTTGTTTTAGGCTAACATTGATTTCATAAAATCAAAATTTTTATTATGAAAAACTTCTTATTTCAATTTTGGTTTTATATAAATAAATATTTCCTTTTTGATTATAAATGATCTTTAGTATTTTCCTTGAAACCACACTAAAATGTTTTAATGCTATGAATTTCCTAAATACAATTCTTACATATTGTCACTTATCCTTGAAATTGATTAAAATTAAATATTCATATTTTACCTTGTCTATTTCCATGTATGTATAAATTCCTTTATCTCATGGATACATTTATGATACACCCATTCATTATTCTTTATGACATGAATGTGATACCCATTTCTCTCTATGGGATCACTTGTGTTTATGTATGATTGATTATGTATGATTATTTATGTGGAAAGAATATTCATGAAAATGTTATGATGGGTGCACCCATATATCACTCCAATCAATTTGGTAATGTTTTCTCTCATGATACATTAGGTGCAACAGTCATGGAAGTTAACCTTGACTTGTGCTACCATGTGAAATAGTCTTTGTGGTTAACCTTGACTTATGCTCCTCTATGTTCTACTATAATTGAATCATTCTAAAGTCCTGATTTATGTTGTTGTGACATAACTATTACTTCATGTTTATATGATCCCATGTTTATATTTTATGATTTTATATGCTATTTTATATCATTATGTCATGATATCTAACCATTGTGCCAAAGCCTCATTCTTATAATCATTTCCTCAGTGAGGTTTTTAGCTCATCCCTTTGTTCATGTGATCTGTTGGGTACCCTATGCATATATAAGGGATTAATTAAAGGTATTATAACTTTATGAAGATTAAATAAAGAATTTTTTTCTTTAGTATCACGTTTTATCTTTTATTTACCTTTTTTTATAGACACTAGAATTCACAATGCTTGACTAGTACTCTGATGTTTAATTATGCAGAAAATCATGTAATATTATGCGAAAAATGCTAGGGTAGTTATACCTTTTCTCCATGAATGAGTTATATCTGCATAGGGATCTATTCTAGGCCTTTTTAATTGATTCTCCTTACAATAAGATATATGGTAATGCATATAAATTCTATTTTTGGCCAAACCATAATCCTAGAAATTATAAAAAAATATCTCTTCCACTTATCAAAACCTGATCGATATGGGGAAAAAATTCAAAAACTATGTGTGGCTGGATTCTTGCTCCAACAAGATATGTAGTGACACATGGGCCTTATACCTTATCTCAGCAACTACATAATCAGTAGACCCTTATCTTTCACTTGTGTTACCTTTGTGATGTATGAGAATCTTTAGCCACTCTCTGTTTATCATACCGAGCACAGATTATATGGGATTAGGAATATGATAAAATAATTCTCTGCATATATATGGCTTCTCAATTATCATTAGGTTTATCAATGGTCCTAGTTATAAGGCCTTAAAAAAGAACTACTTGTTTTCTCATCGTGTAATGCCCCGACCCCAGTTACCCGGAGTCGGTGCATTACTTCGTAACATTGGCATGATCATAAAAGATCAAGTCTCGAAAGACCGATTAGTTTAGTAGCCATGGAAACACTAGATACATTAATAAATGTTACATTACATCACATTTTGAAAAACTACAATAACATAGTCTCCATTTTCCACACTCATATCCCCTTCAGACTATCCCTGCAGGTCATTCCTATAATACTTCATCACATCCTGGAAAAATTAAAACATTGAAAGGGGTGAGCTCAGATGATCAGTAAGGATAACAATATAGAGGAATCTTTCATCAATAAACATAAACATTTAAGGCAATGTATAACTAAAAAAAATCCTTTTAAACTTTAACTTCAACATAATATGGAAAAACTAAAATGAGATAATGCCATTTACTTCTTCACATGGATATTCTACTGGTCGAATAATCACATGCAATATCAATAACCACATTCATAATGATGGAATGCATAATTCTAGACTATCATAACCACGTAGCCAAGGCCTTGTGCCAAGACCGCAAATAAGATTTTGTCAAGGCATCATGCCAAGACACTAGTTTGTCTCATGAGACCTTTCGATGCATCTAGGAGCTGTAGCGGGCTCCACCCGTCACTTATTAAGTCCAATGTATTCCTCATATGAACAGGTTTAAACATATCATAAACCATAACATAATCGTATCACATAAAACATGCATAAAGGAAACATAACATTTCCAGATTTCAATCACAGGATATCAATACAACACATTGATATAATAAAAACACTTTCAAAACCATTTTCAATACCAAAATAAGATAAAAGTAAAACATGGTATTTATTTTTCTTTTAAAAAAAGGTATGGGTTGTAGAAGAAGTCGAAACTCAAATAATGGTCATGGGGGTGGAGAAGTCATTGTCGCCGCATACGTACAACAAAAACATTCCCTTTTGTCATTTAGTAAATGCTTCGTATAAAAAGATTCCTTTTGAATAAATGTAAAAGTCAAAGGGGTTTATACACCGTATAAAAGAAAGTTGTGTATAAAACCAAATATGCCTCAATGAAAGGAGATTGAGACGAAGTCCCTTACAAAGATCATTTTTTAAATAAAATAGATATATTATGTGTATTCACTATAATTACACATAAAGAAAGTACAAATACAAGATAGGAAATAATAATATCATGACGTAATTTGAAAGTAGGAGATTAACCCAAAGAATGGAAATTCGGTTAAGAAGTTCCCTTACCTTGCATCATGTCTTGACTCAACCGTTCTTTAACCTCCTGAATAATAAACTAGAGTTAATTTATAATTTCTTAAGAACCTTTTTCAAGTTTTTATTCCTTTTATATCACTTATTACCATGTTATGAACATTATGTATTTATTTAAGTTAATAACGGTCATTTTGTAGATCTTTGGTACTTGAGTCAAAAATAAAATTCTTATAATTACAAGTTGTTAATGTGGTGAAATATCCATTATATCCAGAATTATATTCATGATATAGATATCATATATCTCATATATATCAAGTATATACATGCATTTATAATATTCCATAACGTTTAGAGGTAATAAATGAAATGCACCGTTCATGGAGACGGTAAGCCGTACGTACGCATGAACGTTACTTTCATTTCAATTTTGTATTTAATGAAATCATAATGATATAAAGGTATATTATAATTCCAGTATAATATCATATATAATATAATTTACTCCATCTTTTATACATCCCACATATGGCATTAACGATTCAAATCACTTTGAGGGGGCGGTAGTCCGCACTTCCTAGAATGAAAATATAGTGTTTACCCATAATGGAAACAAGAAAGGTATGCCATAAATGAAAAATACAGAACCTTAAGTAAAACATAAACATATTATATATCATATATAAATAGAGTGACATCTTAATGTCCACCTTTTAAGGTGTTATATGATTTTTGAACAATAATCATTTAGTGAGGCAGAAATTCGGCATCCACCGAAACAGTATGTTCTTTAACCATTAGATGTAGGTGTGTGTAAGTGTCGCTCGAATAATTCTCATAACAACATCCTAGTATATTTAGGATACTATTTTTGTTTCAATAGAAATTAATAAAAAGAGTTTAGGGGGTTAGAGAAGTTAAATAAAACAAAACAACATTAGAGAAGACATTACCTTAAAATCGGGTAACTCTTTTTGATTTGAGCCAAAGGCTTCCTTTGGAAGACTTCTGCCCAAATTGAGGCTTCTAGGAGTAAGGTATGAATGTTGGGAGAGTATTTGGGTAGAGTTTGGCCGATCCAAATTGCTTGAAGGTGTGAATAATGTGGGAGTGGTGGGGGCCTTTTATAAGAGGAGAGGAGGGGCACTCTTGGAAAGATTGAAATGTTACTTTATTATATAATGGGTTTCGGATTTTAAAGGTCCCAAACTTATATAATTAGAGTCTAAGGTGATAGGGGTTAGAAATATACTCATAAAATAGGTTTTTTACCAGTTTATGTCTTGGATTGTACATTATCTTTTCATTTTATTTAAATTGTTAATTAATGAGGTAATCAATGCATCATCATGGTGTCATAAATAATTTAATTTATTTAATGTCTAAAAATTATAAAACAAATCTCATGATTTATGAAATCTTTTTATCTTTCTAATGAATATTTATAGTTAAACATATGACTTGTATTACCCCATTTAAAAATTGTTTTAGTAAAACAACTTATGTTTGTGACATTTTTATTTTAACATTAAATAAATGTTTTTAAGGTCATTTTCCAACCAAAGTGGCTCCATGGGGTCCCCAAGTTGACCCATGGATTTTCTTGGTCGACCATGACTCATCCAATAGGGTTAGGACAAGTGTCAAGGTCATTTCATGTTATTATAACACTATCTTTAACTTAAATTTCACTAATTACCTTTAATTGCGATTAATTAAACTTAAAAGTTACTATTCACCAAAAATTATTTTAATCCCATTGAAACACATTTTACTTCCTAATAACAACCATGTATGTCAGATTTTTGAAAATCAAATCACAGAAGTGGTAATATTTCATTTAAATGAAAAATAAGTTATTTAACTACCACTTAGTGGTTTCACTATTCATCAAAAATTGAAGTTTTTCAGAACAATGCCAAAATTTCACCCTAAGCTATAATTGATATTCCGAATTCAAAAATGATGTCTATTTTATGAAATTTCAAACATATAAGTTTCATTGATTAATTTTATAATTAATTCTCGCTGTCACAACAAATAGCGTGTTTTAAGAAACAAGATATATCAAAAGATCGACAATTGTTTATGTCCAATTTCAAAGTGAAATTAACTCTAATGAACACCATTGGATAAAATGGTAAAAATATATTCTAATTATACATTAAAACCACTCAATACTAGAACTTATCACTATAAATTATTTTTATTAAAAAAGTTATTTTAAGTATTTTTCACAATTCATAAAAATTTGGAAGTTCTCATAAAATTACAAAAAATTCAACATAGGCTAATTTCGACATTCCAAATCCAAAAATGAAGTCCATTTTGAAATATAAAATATATATAATTTTAAAAAGTGGGTATTAATATTCATAATGGCTATTTTGATTAGTCGCGGTGTGTTAGAATCTCGAACTTGTGTACAATGCAAGCAATTGCATTATTGAAAGAGAAGCGTATCGTGGAAGCTCGGGGTGTTACACATCGCATGAAATTAAACTGTATGGAATTCCATGAACTATGTGTGAATTTATTATCATTTCATTGAGATATGTAGTGAGACCCAAATCTCATATCTCAGGTCCAACCACAATTTTAAAATTTTCTACTCCCTATGCATGGTTCAGACCTGCATGGAGACAATCCTTTAATTACTATGTGTTGCTTGATTCTCATCCATATGATATTTGAATTGAAATCTAGATCTTCAATCAGGGTCCAACCTACATCACAACAAAAAAACATCTACATTCCTTTTTATGAATCTGATCTACCAGTGGTAGTCCAAAATGAGTTCTCAATTTACACATGAACTTGTATATATTAGAACTACTTGTGGCCTGATTCATTGTCAGAAAAGATACATAGTGATGATTTGGCCCCATTCCTTGGTTCTTCATTATTTCCTTTCAAAATTTCATGTCAATACACCTCAGTCGTTACCACTATATGTTAAACTGAATGGAAAATTTCCTTACCTCGTGACAAAAAACTGCATAGATCCACCCTTCCACTTCATGTTGGGTAATTCATTGTCCTCACCATGTGATGTTAAACTGAATGGATAGAGTCATAATTTCATGACATTTAAATGAAATGTACTCATAGCACTATATATGTCTGGATTCTCATCTCATATGAGATGCCTAGAAAAAACTAGGTCTCGAATCCTAGTCCCAGCCATGGGATAAATGAAATTTCCCCCTCTCCTACATGCAATAAAAATCTATATAGAATATTTTATATTTGGGAAATCTACATAGATATCCCATATAAAAAATAAGAGATCTCCCTTTTTTACATATGAGTTAGCTCAAGGTAAGGGACTCAAAATTTTGAGTAAGTATTGGTCTAAACACATTAATTATACATCATACACTCCCCCTTTTTTATTTCATACTCCTAATCATGAGAAATTTTAGATCTTCCTAACATGTCATTGGTTTTTTGAGGTAAAATATCTTATACATGAGAGCTCCTTTTTTGACTATGTAACACGTGCCCTAGTTGAACTTGCATCAGTTGCTCATATAATGGGCTTGTAAGCCAAATGATGCTACTATTTGGATTTGAATTAAATTTCTATGTTTTCCCTACATAATACAGCACTAATAATGAGTTTTTCAAATAAGGGTAACATTGTTCTTGAGAGAAGCATGTTATGTTCTTTTAAGATTTAATGACGATATATAGAAACCCACAATTTATAGAGGTCATCCATTATGTATTTCTCTCATTTTCTTTCTCCAAACCTAAAAGCCTCCAAGACTCTGGTTTAAGTTTTCAATATATATATATATATATATATATATATATAGGTTAAAATCATATTGGAATGAACTTGAACCATTCAAACACATAATTATTCATTGTTTCCATAATATTATGGTTGTAGTCCTGAAACCTAAAACTATAGGCACTATACTTCCTATTTTTGGTTTATACCTTCATAGAGAGCATATTTATCCTAATTTTGTGGAAATTATTACTGGAAATATACCTTTTTTATTCAGGTAATTTTCTACATAAACAAATCATTGTGTTTGTAGAAATCGGAATCTCCATAAACATTCTTTGGATTTTAGAAATAGAATGTTGAAAATCTTGAGAGCTTCTTTTTCTAAATATACATCATGTTCACCAGTTATCTTTGCATAAAATTCTCCCACATAATGTGCTTTTCAGTAAAAGGATTCCACTTTTTGGCTATAAACCACATTCCCTAGTTGTACCTATATAATAGATACCCTATAATAGGGTTTTCAAGGCTTGGTAACTTCGTTATTAGAAGAGACCACCTCTAATTATGTTATCCCTTTTTTCCCAAATCACTCTTCAGATTTGGAATACTCTAAATAACAGCTTATAATTATTACCTTCCATAGATAAATATGGTAGCACATTCCCAGAAAAATTACAATGAATTAGAGAACCATCAAATCTTTTTTCTATCCTAAAGAACTTAAATTAAAAAGACCCCAATGTCCTTACTGCATGATATAAAACTACATAGCATAATTCCTTTTCTGCATGAATTAAAACTGCATAGCATAATGTCCTTGTTGCATGAGTTAAAACTGCACAACATAATGTCCTTGTTTCATGAAATAAAAATAAACATCATAATTTATATTCTTTAGGACTTGAAACTACATATCATAATGTATTTTTGGCCTGACATGAAATAGAACAACCCCCATTGTCCCTGATGCATGACTTTAAACTACACATCCCCCCAATGTCCATACTTCATGAATTCAAAATGCATAGAAAAATACTATAAATTCTATTTTGGAAAAATCTACACTTATTTATACACAAAATTCATGTTGAAGCTGTTTCCCCATTAATTTCCTATTTCGGCACAGATGGACAGTTTATTCTTAGAAACCATTATTTTGTAAATCCACCCACTTTGGTCTTGTGACATCCAAATCTTAATCCCCATTGTCTACAAGTTATATAATATCATAATTCATGAGAGATCTATTTCTTTACTTTGTAGTACAAGGCCCCGTTAGACATGCATAAAATTCTCCCACATAATGGGATTTTCTGTCAAAGGATTTCACTATTTGGCTATAAAACACTTTCCCTAGTTGGTCATGAATAATATATCCCCCATAATAGGGTTTTAAATAAATTATAACTTCATTATTGGAAGAGAACACCTCTATTTATATGTGTTTCTGACACTTTCTTCAGGGTGTGCATCATCTTTGTGGATGCACTGATTGTTTCCCTGCATTCCAACATTCCAAAGGAAAGAGACATTCATAAATTCTTCAGAGATGTTTTCTCCTTGATTGAAATTCAATAATTGGCTGTCAGTTTCTTCTTCCATGGATTCCTCCTCGGAATATTTCACCTTGTAGGGGTATCCCTTAAAGATTAAAATATTGTTTGTGAAACTCTTCCTGGTTCTATATCTTTGTGGATGTTGGCTAATTACACTACTTTAGTCAAGAAATTTATATGGGGTTCAAGTTAGGGAAGTAACATTTAGTCATTAGAGTAGTCACATTGGGGAATCAACGGCATGTTTAGATGCTAAAACACTAGAACACCTTGATTTTCCCTTATCATAGGGTTTCTCAAGGGTGTGAAAACTTGTGGCATCCCTTGTCGAATGCATGGAAATATATACCAGAGCCATGTATCTGAGTTTTTACTCAACTTCCCGTGTTTAACATGGGGTATTCTCCGAGTTTAGATTCAAGCGAAGACGGATCATATGTATCAATACACCAACGATAGTGAATTGGATGGGTGCATCCCTTAAGGGAGCACTGGGAAGGTTTAATGGATAGATGGATTATAACACCCAATTAAGACAGATCGAGGATGGAATGTCCCACAAAGGGGATGGTTTCACACCATGAGTGTGGATTTGGACACCACAATGGGGTGGATCAGAGAATGGTAGGTCCCAGAAAATTGGACACCAATGTTTACCATCAGTTGGGATTGAACCCTGAAGAGGATTCCTACGTACCCTATGTTGAAGACATAGATAAAAAACCATGTAATTTGTATGATTGAGGTAAATAATCATAGTCTACACAATGGAAAACAACCAAGGACCTTGTTGGGGCTTATTCATAGTAATCGGGCCATATGGATGGCATGATTTCACTAGGATACAACGACCTAGGTAAAATAAGGATGTAAATAGATAAAGTGTGTAATGATGGAATGAAGGGGGATGAAAATGAAAACTTATGTCAAGGTGAAGGTACTGGGATGAACCTCAAAGAGTTTTTCAACATATCCTTGTGGAAGTGAATCGAAGTCCACACAGTTCTGGGATAGGGCGATTAGTCACCTGAGGGGGGACTCATGAGAATGGGTGCATGGATGGGGACCCAAATGAAATGGAACCAATAAGTTAAGGCATGATATTTCAGAGGCATTAAAACACAAGGTAGAGACCAGGGTGGACACGGGATATGGTCTTGAACCTTAGAGAGGCTTCCTACATACCTCGATGAAAACAGGTAATGATCAAAGTCCACATAGTTCTGGAATGGGGCACATAATAGGGGCGTACACAAAGTATAACAACCCAAAGACATGATAAGGAATACCTGTTGTTAGAAACCTAACACAAGAGGGATAGTCTTCGATGGAAGAGTATTAGTTGATTTGGGGGGATTACACATGGTTAACTACCTAGGAACCGGTTTGACACCACAAAGGGACAGACCATGGGCGTGGGTCCCAACAAAAGGGACAACGATTTTTACAAGTGTTTGGGGTCGAATCATGGAGAGGATTCCTACGTATCCTTTCTAGGATACCAGGATCAAAACCCCTATAGTAAAAAGGTATACAATTTATAGTCATTTGAGATGAGGGTGAACCAATGTGAAGTAGTTGGGACTAGTAGGTAATGGGCTTGAACCACATAAAGGTTTCTAATGTACCTTGCTCGAAAATGGGAAAGAGTCAAAGTCCACATAGTTCGGTCAAGAGGGGAATGGGGATTACATGGTAAGTAATACTATAGAGGATATCATGGTTGATACTTACTCTAAACCCATGTGATTCATGCTTGTTGTGGGAAACAAGAGGTAACAAAAGACTTAATGATCGTATCCTGAAAGGTGCATCAATGAGAAGTGGAGTAGGGAATATTCTTAGTTAGTGGCCCATGAAAATAATATTTTGACTTACTCGAGGTGTGAATCCCGAGGATGATTTCTAGTTGTTTGAAGCGGGTATGGTCATCATATAAGGAGAACCATATCAAGTTGCATCAAGGATTTTGTAGAGGCTGCCCGAGGTGTGAATGGTGACACAACACCGAGGGAGAGGAGGAGTTAGAGGGTGATGGTTCCCATCCCCTACTTGGTCCTCTAAGATTTTTCACTCATGCAGTGGTAACATTTTAAAATTATGTTGTCAGGATGTAGGTTTTTGTCAGTTTAACGTCTTACAGCTCAGATGAAGAGGATTCACTCTTCACCCCCAGAATATACATAATTGGCATGCTTTAACCCTCAGTGAGGGGAGGGCATCAACAATGTCATTGGATAATCGGGTTGGGGAGTGATCCATTAGCAGTCCACATTAGCATGGATATGATAATAATAAATATCCATTATTAAGCCTATATGAAGAAGCAATAGGTAGGGAAACACCACATAGGGCACCCCTCGAGGGACTAAGAAATTTTTGAAAGCAGTCCTAGAGGGACACACGGAGGAAGTACATGGAAGATAGGGGTGTAATGTGCAATAGGGCCTTGGGAATGGTTACTTGGGTTATGTAAGAAACATGGAGCACATAGGAAGGGTTGCACACAAGATTGAGGGAATGCGTGAAAGAAGAGGGGTTATGTGCAATATGGAAGTCTGCATTCAAAATCAGGTGTTGGAGGGAAAATTGGCACTGCCAAAAAGAAAATCTTGCGCGCAGAAGGATCTTTTGTGCATAGTTTCTTTTCAGTAAAAGGAAGTGGGAGAGGATAAAACCCTAGTGGTACCACCTGAATAAGGAAACCTAGGAGACCTATCATACAAGATCCAGTATCTTGAGGAAATTTCTTTTGTGTGGTTGTTGAAGGGGCCGTCTATTTCACACGAGAGCAATGGTTCATATTTTGTATCTTTCCCCCAAAGTTTGAGGGTAAACTTCTATATATAGGAAAAAACATAATTGTTAGTTCTCAAGGATGACTATTTGAAAGAGGTTTTTTGATGTCACATTTGGCGTATAAGATCTTTTCAGCGGTCCATCTTCTTTGGATCCAAACAAATCTCATTAGCACTTCTAACTTGTTTGGTTTTCAAAAGGTCAAAACTGAAAAATCCATTTCACATCACATTGAGCATGCTAGATCTTGCACATAATTTTAAATCTTGTGTGTAGGCCTTATGAATTTCACGCACCTCCCTTAGGTGTCTCTGGGTTGTCGGTTGATAAAAAATATACCTTCGGTTTGTTAAAAAATGCCAATTCATGGCTTTATACAAATTTTAGAACCATCAAATCCCCCACCCTCAAAATCTGAGTTGAAGGGGGGCCTCATGATAAAATTCTGAGGGAAACTCTGATGAGTATAATTATTCATGGTTTGTGCATGCAAAAAGAAATATTTGTCACACAAATCACATTTTTTCACGATAAAGGGAGGGTCCAAGCCTATAAATAAATGGGGGGGAGGCTCCATACTTTGAATTTCACATGAACTCAGAAACTTTTATCTCATGTGAAAAAAAAAATCTCCTATCTATGTGAAATATCTTGGACTCATTCTTCATCTTGAATGAAATTGTGGGCTCTTTTGAACCAATGAAAATTCATGTACACACCCAAAATTTCCACTTTTTTTTCATGGCCTAAGCCCATATTACGTGAAATAGATGATCTTGCACGCCGAAACCCCATTATTTCATGCAAGACACATTTTGAATTTTATGAAATAATCGAAATGGCTGCTGAACATAGAAAAGTTGAGAGAGAAGTTGATGTTTCTCCATGGAAGATCGAGACGACCACAAACCCTCAAATTACTCATGTGAGAAGGTTCATATCGAATAATATGATGTTTTTTGGTATGTTGATGCAAGATAAAAAAGTTTTATGTTCAAAGTGATAGTCTAATGATATAGAACTTTGGTATCCTAGATGAGGTTATATTGCTAGGATTCTAAACTAATGCACCATGGTCATGGGTGACATGAAAGTATAGACTTTTTTTGTACAACATCATGAACAATTTTCAACCCACCAACGAAACTCATAAATGATTGTTTACATACCAAATATGAAAACCATAACTGTTGCAAGGAGGAATATGACTCCTAAAGAATCTCCAGATCACTATGCAAGCTTCTTTAGAAGCAACATTACTAATGAGACCAATGGTTTTCAGGAATAGTTCTTCAGGTATGGGGAAACATTATGAGTGAATGGGAATGGGTGTACTAGGTGCACTAGACATTCTAGGAGTTTGGGGTAGAGCTGCTGTCTATTGGGCTGTATGAAGCTATGTGGACATCACATTTCCATTTCTATAGTTAGCATGACATGGTACCCGAGTTTTTGAGCCGATTATCCCCCAACACAAATACTTTTCATCTCCACCATGGGGAGGTCGACATTAGTCTTTGGGACATCCATTGCATTGGCAGAATTCCCCTGAAAGGGTACTAGTATGAATATTTCATTCCAAAAGAGAATATTTAGGGAGATAAAACGTAAACCCCAATTTTGACATGGAATCTATTAGATCATACCAAAAAGAAGCTTAAAATCAAATACATCTCGAAGGACATATCCTATCTAGGACGATTCAGTGTATTTATAATGCATGACATGGTAGTGAAGTTTCCTGGTTGAGGGAAGTAATGCCCAGACACGCCCTAGAAGGGTGTGTCAGGATCATACAATATGGTCTTGGAGTAAGGCGAGTACTAATCATGGGGCTTCATCATAAATGAATTTTGTTGCCCAAATGTATGATATGCTATATTTCTTGTTGCATTCTTGAGTGGGTGGTTGCTGCCAGTAAGTGTTACAAGTATGGGAGTCTATCTCAGGAAATTGGTGATGGATAGGATCATGGAAGCTAAGAACAAGTTCACCCTAAGAGTTCCTTTTTTGTCTAATACGTATTATATTTTTGGGCACATATCAAGAAGAAGTACACCTAGTTCAGTATGATAAGTATTTCAGATTCTTCATTGATGGGTTGCAGCTCATTGTGGTGGGTATGACTTCTGAAATTCAATTCATCCTCCAGGTGATGGTCTATGGTCGTCCCTACTAAATATTTTTTGAATTAAACCTTGTATGATCAATGATGAGGCATTAAAACTGAATATTTTCATCCATGAAAACTTCAACATTCATCCATTTTGGACCCCAACTCACTAGATGGTAGATGATTGGATAGACCCATTGGAGTAGAGGGAATACTTGCAAAGCATCATGGGTGGTGTTCTGGTAGCCCGAATTAATGGGAAAATATTTTGTGAACCCTATATGCCAATGAGGTTTTCCAGGAAATTTGGTTTCATGCAGAGGATGCCAATGATAGTGTATAAAATGGTGTGGGAGGAGCAGCATTCATGCATCCTTCACCAATTATTTCTTATGTTCATAGCTGATGACTTTGGTGATGTCATTACTTTTCCCCAATTGATCATAATATCGGGCTATAAATAGACTATGTCGACCATCAGATAGTAGTGTATCTGGAAGTGATTCTATAGAAACACATTCGACGAATCAATGAAAAGAGTGTTGACCCTGGATAATTGGATTGTTGAATAAGCGATGTTGTGTAAGTGAGACTAGTGATTTGATAGGTGGTTATGACGATGCAAGCTTAAACATATATAGCAAGAGTGTCACAAAGTGCAGCCGCACCTTCGCATTCTGAAGTGTGATGGTCCCACAGTCGACCTTGTGGATCATCTAGGGAACTTCCTAGAAAGTACTTGAGATACCTCTTGCAGCCTACCACCAATGCCATTTTCCCATCCATATGGTCGGCTTGGAGTATGCTGTGATAAATGCTAAGTACAGATGCCATGTGGTGGAAAAATGTGCGCAATGGACTCAATATTCTAGATTTGGGGAGTATTCAGGTGGTGAATAGGGTTTAAATTTATCTCCTTCATTCATTGTTTATAGCTAAGGACATTTATGTGTGCCAGGGAGGGTGGTACGAACAACCTCATCTCCTGGTGAAAGTGATGTTCGGCCAGGAGCATGACCCCCAAAAACCTCTAACCAAGGATGATGATGAGAGTGATGAAGAAGAGGAATAATAATGATAAGAAGAAGAAGAATAAGAATAAAAAATAGAAGAGGTAGAATAGGAATCTGGAAGTGTGGGACCTGGAAGTGTGGGACCTCAGTGGATAGTGGACCACTCTAGAAGCCCACGTGAGAGCATAAAAATCACATTCTCTAACATGTAACTGAATGAACAAATAAAGGTGAGTTTTAATTATTATCTCTAATGGACATTATATTTTTATAATTTTAATCCACTAACCAAAATTTTCACTCTTCAAGAATACATCAATGGTGATAGCCAAGAATATCCCCCTACAAGATATAATAATTTATTAATGGATGTAGAAGTATGCCTCCTTGCATCCACACTTGGAACCAAACAGGGAAGAGGACCGACCATAGCTACAGTGGGTGAGGGACCATCCATGATTGATGTGGTTAGTGGTAAGCCAGCAAGAGGGACTAAAATGAAGAACTCAGTGTCAAAAGTTATTCCCTCTATTCAAAAGGAGCCAGTTCCATTCATTGAATTAACATGCACTAAGTGATCTCCTATTATGGAATCTCCTACCGCGACACAGGCACCAAATACCACTAATAATAATTCTTATAAGATTATACCTTTCTAGGCTCACATATTTTTTGGGGAACTCATTTGACTAATGTATCACTTCCTATTTCAATGATCATAAGACTGGTGGCATTATAAACTATTGAGTCCAGAACATCTATGGGAGCTATACTTGTGGATGCACCAGTCCACACAGAACCAATCATTCAAACATGTCCCACCTTATCACCTATTGAAAATGAATTTTCAGTCATATGTGATGCTACTATAAGGATTGATCTCCATGCGGGGGGGGGGGGGGTGAGTTTGCTGAAGAAGAAAGGATGCCAGAAGAGGATCCTACAACTGAACTCTTGGCTATTTTTCCTTAGTACAAGCCATAAGATCCTGAGTAGATGGATTAATCTGATCCTAATGATGATGAGGAGAGTCATATGATGCGAAAAAAGGCAATGATGTGCATAAAATGATTCCTCAGTCCATCAGAGATAGAATGGAAATGTTGGATGGGGTCCCTTATCACTAGGATACACTTTCTTTGTGCCAAAAGGGTGTCTACTCACAATCTTCATATAATAATCCACAATTTTATATATGATAAGATACAAGAGAGTATCCAATGAATTGATATTACCCAGTGTTAGAAGGAATCAATGAATGTCAAGAAGCTTATTGGGGTTGACCAAGATGTATGGAACCATGAAGAGAAGGAAAATGATTGAGCTGCATTTATCAAAATCCAATCTGAGCTCATTGAACAGTAGAATGCCTAGCTAGAAGATTCCTAGGAGCAAGAAATGTAGAAAATCAATAAAATTATTAAAATCCAAACCAAGAGGAAGCGAATCTATGTCAAATCCAATGATATCAACTCCACAGCTAATGATAAAGCAAGGGATCTCATAGAGCGTGAGACAATCCTAGAGGCCACATATCCTAATGTGGTCAGGCTTGTGCATTCCATTGAAGGGGATAATCCATAAGGGTCCTGTATTGGCCAAACAAATGAAACATGTTTTCTCCCTTATTAACTTATCATGAAATGTGTGCTTGGTCACACTTCTTTCTTTTTATTAATAAGTGTATCTCGATCATAACTATTAAGTAACTAGAAATTAGTCCATAAGCTCATGTAAGTTATAACCGGTGTGGGAAACAAGGGATACTACATAATCATGCATTTTTTCAGGAGAGTGACATCTAAACATTGAATAATTCGGGTCTACTATTGTTAAATGATTGCTCAGAGAATTTGGGTGGAGAGAGGTCGTAACTAAAGGGTAGGGTCCCAAGAACAACCAAATTGAATTTCTCGATGTGCTCTAGTTCACGATTAGGGGAACACTAAGGACATTAAAAACAATCCGAAGTAAAGTTTGTTGGGAGGTTTGAGTCATGGTACCCAAAATTCAAAATAGTGATGATGGAGATCAAATACTTGATAAATGCTAACCTTATTTGAGAAACAACATCTCTATTGTGAGCTTGGAATGGGGACAAACAAATGAGGTCCAACCACTAACCATATTCAAAAACATTTTTCCTAAATCCAAATGTCATCTGATGACATACATAATTTTTACCAAGGTTGGTAGGTAGACCAATGTCGCATGGGACCAAATGGTTTGGGTGTTCCCAAAAATGTGAAAGTGGATGAGGATCTAAATAAAGGGAATGAAAATCTTGGTGATGAAGTGGTGGGCTATTCAAATAGAGTCCAAAACTCTTGAAACTACACCATCATGATGAGAAAACATTGTGTGTATGAATTATTCTAAATCTATATCAAAACCATTTTTAGGAAGGACATATCTAGAAAGGGCTAGGGATGACATGAAGTTTTTATGTCATGAAAATGAAGACAATAGATGTGTAGTTACACATCATATGGTGAGGATGATATAAGTAATAGTTTAATGTCATATGACTCGGAAATTTCATGAATTTTAAGGCTATACCTCATAAACCCTGGATAAATATTTAAATTCATGTTACACGGACTAGGGATTCCCAATTTATGGTCATATTGTCTAGACTGTAATTAGAGGTGATGAGATAGAATAGTTAAGGAACATGTGTCTAGCACAGAGGTGAATTTCCCAGGCATTCGTACCTATGCTATGGGGAAGGAATCAAGATATGCATACTTCTTAAACCATTTCATGGTTAGAAACCCACACTGGTGGGGGTAATCCTCTCTAGTATGGAAACTGAAGCATTCCATAATCATTATTGGGGCATCCTGAACTTATCTAGGGTGGGGTCATAGTTTATTTCATGCGTTGAAGTAAATGGACACTCCAATGGAGATATATGTAGGGTATTATATAAACCTGGAATTAATGGGAAAAAAGAAGTCCACACCACACTACACATCCCTAAGAGGGGGGTTAGAGCCAAGAGGCCAGAAATATGAAAGCGGTTGCAATTGAACTATAGATGAGGAGTCTAGGAATCACTATGTATCTCATGAGAAATAAAATCAATCCATACATAGTTTTTTAGGATGGTTTGGTAGATGGTTAGTACCAAAAAGAACGATATCCTCTCCGATGAGAAAAATCATAGTTATTACACAGTTTAATGTCATGGGAATTATGACACTGAAATTTTAGTTAAATGGTTTTAGATTTTGAACCAAAATGGGAATATCCATGAAGCAAAAATATGTGATGTGGTTCCATAAAGCATCCCAACATGAATGATGGCATGGTAGTCTGCACCACAAGAAAAATTTCCAAGAGAATGCACTCAATTTAAATTCATGATGCCTAGACTTTGGGAATGGAGATCCTAGTTTATGGTCATAGAGTTCAGAACAAATGGATGTGTTACTCTTACATACAGGCACAAACTTTACCCAAATCCCTAAGCCCACATGATCTATCTCAAAGTGGGAAAATTCATGGAGAATATCTATTTAATGCATGAAATAACATAGTTGGGGATGATAGTGCAGAGTCAAAGATGATCCCCTGACATAGGTTTGTCCTCTAAGCATTCAATGTTTCACGGAGGGATAACACTGAGGGTGTTAAATTTCTATTTAAACATGATGAAATGTAAAGGGATTGGAATCAAAAAAAAAATTTCATAACAAAAGAGTTGGTATAATGATTGAGGATAATGTTTACCGTATTCTAAGCATTTTTTCCATATCGTGTGACCTGGGATGGGAAAAAAAAGTGGGGGTTGACCGCTGACCATATTCACGATGTGGGAACTATATAAAATGTAGTTGAAAATAATTAAAGATGTTGGACCAAAATGGTATGTGATCCATAAGCCTGAGAATCTATACCACTCAGGGGTCCCTTCGGATGTGAGAGATTATGAATATCCAATTGAAGGGACACGCAAAGAATGGAAATGGAATGAGATACTTTAAATACAGAATCCAACATTTTAAATCAAAAACCAATGCACATATAAGAATGTTGATGAGGTGGGATAGTGGTTGAAGGGATCAACTAGCGAAAAAATCTCGTGGAGAGGAGTAGAAGAAAGGGGTAAAATGGGTTGGATTACCCAAGGCTAGACCTGAGGTGAAGTTGTCCAGTATTCCTACATATCCCATATAAATGGGAATTTAGACACATGTAGTTCTGGAAAATGTTGTGTAGTTTAACATCATGCAGTATGGATGTGAGAAAACGAGGATGTTCTAGAGGGAGGGGTACATGATGTGGCCATGGTAACCCAATGTGAATAGGGATGTAAGATTATGTACCTCATCACATGAAGCCATCGATGTGAACTAAAAAAATGGGAAAAATAAGGGTATCGAATGATTTTTTGGGTTGGACCTAGAGACGAAATATATGGGCCTTCCTACATATCATGGGATGGTAGAAATCAAGACACATGTTGTTCTTGAATTATGTGTAGTTTAACACCATGTGGTAAGTATGTAGAAGAATGTGTGTCTCAAGGGGATGTGTGTGGTGTGGAAATAATAGTCCAACATGAATATGGAAAAATATTCTATACCACACTGCATAATCCTGAGAGAGAACATAGGCCACGGGGCTGAAAAGGTCTCGGGAACAGATGGTGGGCCACAGATAAAAGGACTAGGTGTCGCAACGTATCCCATAATTATGGGAATCAATCCATTCATAGTACTCGAAATTTTGTGTACGTTAAAATTATGCAGCAAGGACACAATTTATCATAGATTATGCTCATTGATCTCAGACCGTAGATGCCAAGTTTAATGTCTTGTGCGTGGGACCGAGGGGTAGAAAAAGGTGAAACACCACACTTGATATTTGGGACAATATGGAGACAAAGAGAACGATAGAGGATAAATTCTAACCATGTTCACAACATAGTATCCATATTATGTGACCTGGAATGGGAACAAACAATTGAGAATTGAACACTGACCATATCCACAATGGACAACTTATATCAAATTTTCATTCAAGATCCTCTAGGACATTGGCCCAGAATGGTAGGTGAGCTAAGGTGGAATAATACTAAGCCACTAGGGGGTACTTTGAAATGTTAAAGATGATGAATACCCAAATATAGGGACACATGAATGGTGGTGTTACCTATTTAGTTTAATTTCTAGCAAAAATGATGAGAGAAATCTTAATTTAAGGTTGTAGAGAACATTTGATGAGGTATGTTTATATCTTATATTTTATTGTCATGTAAGATGAAAGATATCTTAGCATAATATTGTAGATCTAATACCATTTGCATTTTATCATCATGAAATTTGATAGGGACCACTTATAATAAGTATTGCTTGAGGAATTTGGCATTGGTGAAAGGAGTGATACATTCACCATCCATGGTTACTAGAGAGTATGGACCATTGGGGGGAACCATTTGAATGATGTAAGGTCCCTCCCATTTGGGTCCATCATTGGTGGATTCTTGTCCAATATCATTGGTGTTCTCAGGGGCAGTACCGTGTCACCATAAAGGAAATAAATGAGATGAAATTTCTTATTTAATTCTCTAGATATCTATTTTGATGCCTCTCTAGATTGTTAAAGGCACGAAGCATGATATAATCGAGAGATTTTAGTTCATCCAGATTGAATTCTAGAAATATTTTTGAAATGTGATGATCATAAATGGTTGTGTGGAGTTATGGTGGTACAATATAGATGAGAAGGACTTCCAGTAATCCATACACCATGTAATATGGAGTCACATGGGTGGAATTATGAGTCGTTGTCTGGTAATCCCAAAGAAAGTTGGGGATATTTTCTAGCTAACTCTTCTTGTTCTGAACAATAATATTTTTCATTTTGATAGAGGGGGTTTTTCTAATTCCTTGATCTATCCATTTACATCCACCTAAATATAGAGATGTATTATTAGAATAGATATTGTATATGGAGTAAAATTTCTTTATCTCAGCTGCTCAAAATTTGGTGTCATTATTGGTGAGGACAGTGTGAGGGACTCTAAATTGGTGGATGATATTGGAGATCACAAATTCAATGATGGAATGAGCCTTAACTTCCTTAAACATAATTGCATCTCCCCACTTGGAAAAAAATTTGTAGTAGTCAAGATGAACCAACACTGGTGACCTGTCACCGGTGGATATTGTACCATGACATCGAGTCCCCAGACCACAAAGAGAAAAAAGTACATGGTAGTGGGAGAGGCTCTGGTGGCAGATGCACAAAATTATCCTGGATCTTGCATGTGTGGATAATTTTAGAGAACATGATACTTTCATGGACCATGGTGGACCAAAAGTATCCCAACCTTCATATCAGATGAGAGAGTTTCAGCCCTACCTAATGAGCTCCACAGGAACTGGCATGAACTTCCTACATAACTTGGGGAATCTCATCACCTTGAATGAAATGGAGGATAATTACATCATAAACATGTCTATTGAGGATCTTATCAAGACTTGGAACACTCTTGAGGGTAAACTACATTGAACTCTAATGGACTTGCTCACAATCGGCTCGATCTGTTGGGAGATTACCATGTTAGAGATACTCAACAAAGGGAGTTGTCCAATCTTGGTTCTTCACTATTTCAATAGGGGGTGCTGGGGTCTCGATGTAGATTCACTAGTGTGAGATGACATACATACTGGCTATCTCTATCATCTGGGGTGATAGGAGCAATGAATCTTTGATACACCACATGGATAATTAATTCATCCTTGTCAGGATATTCAAGAGATGCAACAAGGCTGGACAAGGCATCCGCTTGATTGTTCTGTGACTGAGGTACATACGTAAATTTAGGGTGAGAAGGGAACTAGGACATCAGTTGGAAAGTGTGCCCTTAAAAGGTCACTTGCTCTATCTTCCTAAGAATATAGTCATTGTTGATCTATTTGATGACCAGATCAGAGTCCCTCTTCATATGAAGGTGGGGAAAATCAGTCTCAAGTGCTAGCTCGAGCCTAGTGATTAGACCCTCATACATTACAACATTGTTGGTGAAGAATTCTAAAAACATTATTGAATAGGGAAAAAAACCTGTGTATGTGTGGAAAACATGATGCCCAGGCCTACCCTGTTAAGCCTAAGATGATTGAGCCGTCTACTGGTTGGACTTTTTGAGGCACCATCAAATTTCATTTTCCAACATGAAACATCTTTATCCACTGATACGATTTCCTCATTTGTAAATCATGATATAAAGACTAATTTTTGGGGGTAGATGGGTGGTAAAGAAGCCTTCCAATGCCTATACCTTGATATAATTCTAGGGGACAGACCTGGTGTAAAACTGTTGAAGGATCACTGCCCCCCGATATAGACATCTTATTAACATCGGGCAGTTCGTAATGTACTTCAGTAGATCCACACTAGACACTAGTTGTATCTCGTGGTGTTATAAGTAATGTGGAAATTTCTAGACTATGAATATGAGATCAAGGTAGCTCTTCTTGATAGAGTAATATCTTTTCCCTTGTATCTAGGAGCATGCGGCTGAGATAGTATAAACTGTTCTTTGTTCCCTCATTCTTCTTTAGGGTTTAAAGGGAACTGACAGATCATTCTAGGGCTATAAAACAATGGAATATTGGGTTTTTGAAAATAGTTTGCATCAAAACTAGAGGCCATAGAAGGTACTTCTTTATATCCTCAAAAGCAACATGGAACTATTCACCACACTAGTAATAGATACCTTTCTTCATGATCCGGGAAAATGGTTTACACTTTCCTTTTTTATTCACGATTAATCGACATATGTAGGCTAAGCAGCCTCAAAATCCACGAAGCTCTTGGAGGTTGTTCGAAGAAGGTAACTAGCTGATAGGGTTGATCTTATTCATATCATTCTTGATGCCACTATATCAGATTATGAAGCTAAGAAATATTCTAGAGGTAACTCTAAAGGCACACATAAAGGGGTTCATCTTTAGAGGGAGTGAGTGAGGATGCTGAATAATTTATAAGGATCTCTAATATGGTCTTGATACTAGAGGGGTTTTACCACAAAATCAACTACACATAATTACACCAATATCCTATGGATCAAATTGAATATGTAGTGCATGGAACATTGATTGGTGTCACCTGGATTCTTTAAATTGAAAGGCAGCACCTAATAAATAATGTTACCTTACGGTGCTCTGAAGGTGATAGACTCTACATCCTCGTGGCCCATTCAAATTTTATTATATCTAGAATACCCATCCATAAAGAATAGATCTTGGAATCTATCAGTATCGTCAATAAATATCTATGTCGCAAGAAGGGTAAAATAATGATTTGGATAGTGATAGTTGAGATCCCGAAAGTCAATGTAGACTCTGATTTGTCCATTCTTATTTCTGATGGTCACAATTTTGTCTAACCATATAGGGTTTTGGATTTATATTATGAATTTATCTTTGATGAGCTTATCAACCTAGACCTCAACTATAACTCCATGAAAAGGGTGCATCATTTTGGAGGTTTTTTGAACCCATAGTGGTTTATTGGTAGATCAAGGCATTGGATGATGACCTGAGGATCCAACCCTATCATCTCATCATAGCTCAAAGAGAAATAAATCTTGTTGTTTATTTAGAAAACCCATATATTTTTTATTCTTTTCTACAAGAATATCTATGTTGATCAATGATGGCTTCAGATCTATCTTGGTTTAGAGGTTCACCTTCACCAACACATCAATGGTGGTGGAGACACCATCTTCGAACACAGGAGGGGTGTCCTCCAAATACACTTCAGCATCATTGGGGAGAGGGACATTGGAAGGGGACATTATTTTGAGTCAGATAATCTTGATGGAATGTGGGTTTGGGCCTAAACATCCTTGTAATCTTTATTAGAGGGCTCCCACACAGATGAAACCACAGTGACAAAAACTGTCGATCTGATCCCATCAGGCCTTCGTTCCAAGGGTCCACACTTGATAATATCATAGTAGTAGTGGTGTTTTATCTAGATTTTGTTCAACCTATCCAAGAGGAAAAATAAAGTATGAGGTATTGTTTTTTCCATGTGGGAAACATCCTGGTACCTTATAGGGGTAAGGAGATCTGGAATCATCTGAGCTTGATTCATGTAAGATTATGAAGTAATCTTCCGATTTCCTTATGCATGTAAATAGACTTTTCACTTCTTTTATAAATGATGAAGATGTTCCCCAGGTCTGGGGTGTTTTCCTCTAACAGATGGATTGGGAAAATGAAGGCATCGTCCAAGTCTTTCCAGGGGTAAGCCCCAGTAGTAGTGTGCTCAATCTCATTGGCCAGAACCTTCATCTCCTTTATCTCATAATATTAGGCATCCAATTAGTGTGATTTTCAAGACCCAAAGGGAGATGTGTCACCTTGGAGCACTCCTACTCGACCATTAAGTAATCACATGAGGAATTGGTGATATGAGGAGGGGACCACCAATTAAATATGGAGCCATGGTCTACCCACCAATGTGTTGTAAACGGTGTCCTGAGATACAACGATGAACTCAATTCTGGAAACGAGGCCACTAAAATGGTTCTTTAGGTGGATCTTTCAAACTGGCATCTACTCAGTTCTATCACAACCTTGAATCATTAATTTAGTGGCACTCAAATCTATTTCTAATAGTCCACCTCAAGGACTGTCTAGGTCAGGATAAAATTGAACCGATAACCTGTGTCAACAAGGAAATAGTTGAATTCCACACTGTTGAACTACGTAGGGATGTACAACTGATGTATTTTCCCCTGTATAAGATAAACTTCATCGTCCCCTAAAAATGAAATGATTTCCTAAAATTTTTTAATCTCTCCTTCCTTAGAATGAAAAGATTATGTAGATGCTACCTCTAAATAATACTAGAGGGAGGATTTTTAAAGCCTGTGTGAGGGATTCATGTATGACTATAGATAGATGGAGAGCCGTGAGGACCAAGATTCTGGAGGACCGAGAGCCTCACCGGAATTCTAGAATGGTGCTTGATCATATCATACTTTCATTATAGGCGCGCATTTTGTTTATAGGATTTCTCTCAATGGTAGGAGGTAAGACAAGCACTGGAGGTTGAAATGGTGAATTCTAGCTAGTGTTGTGAATGATCCACTGCTGACTAGTCAAACCACGTAGAGTGACCACTAGCTGATGGTTAGATGACTAAGGCATATCCACAAATGAATGATTATGATCATGGCACAGTCACCATGGCTCTTCCGGATCGAGAAATAAAAATGGAGATGTGGGTGAGGCTAACAAAATAAGATGAGAAGGTTGTGTATGATGAGCTATGCACTAGGTCAACTATCAAGTCATGGTGGCATGCACGAATTCGTGGGATGTGCTGGATAATTCATTCTGACGATTCACATATCCACACCTTCATTATTGATGGTGTCAACTGGGAATGATAGGAATATTTTGTTGGAACTCTTCGTTATCATGAACTATTTTGTGGTTTACCAATTTGATGATATTCATCGAGGCATACTCTTTATCATCACTTGAAGAGTCTTCCATTATTGGGTGGATTATGATTGCATTCTACATCTCTGAGATCCTGAAAACCCCAAGAATATGGGAGGACTTTGGTAATGGGGGAGGGCTTTATTTTCCCTTGAATCATCAACGCATTCTCTTCTGAGAGGGAAAAGGATTAGACATTGAAACGTAGGTAGTATCTGAAGGTAGCGTAGAAACTTACAAAGGATCAGGACAATTTAAATGTTCATGAATAATACCATAGGAATAGTCAACATCCATACGAGCTATCTAATATCCATAATTTTGATACCCATGGCTAGAAACCTGCTTCCATTTTCCCTCATTGTCACCATCAGGCTTGGAAGACACCCTTGTCACTTGTGCCCAAGCAATAGCCAACCTAACTATGTTTGTCATAAACACAGTCCTTGAAATATTATTTGAATACATAACACTTATTGAGAATGTGTTTAGGAAAATTATTATGGAGGCATTGATTTGGGCGATCAATGAGATCAGACTCTACAGGCCTCCTGTATTCTGGAAACCGGAGGATTCCTTGATCCAAGGCACTCCAGAAATAGCTTTGGACCTGATCCTTATTGAATGAGTAGGTCTGGTTTCTTTAATATGATAAAGGGGGTCTTGGATCCTAGCCTTGAGGAGGGGCTAGAGAATCTTAACTAAGAGGTGGAACCTTGTGGTCTCTCCTAGGTGGTGGTGCGTTACACAGTGGGGCCTACAGATTCTGAGTTGGGAGATTTTGTTACTGAGGCGGTGGTCCCTAGAAAGGCTATAGATGTGGCTCTTCTTTTAACAATTCTAGAAATATAGGGGCCTCTATATATGAAATAGCAGTGGTTCAGCCTTGGAACCTCTTATTATTGGTTCCAAGGGAGGCAACGGGCGTGTCTGCTTGGCTTGCAGAAAATATTCCTCTAGATGTTGAGCATTGTTAGAAAAATCCAGAAATCCACCTAGGAAGTTATGCGTGATGAGATAAGGGACCAGTTTTGTCTTTACATTCCCTTGACACATCGTTAGTACCTATTCCCGAGTTATTGGCATGTTGAGTGAATCTGCGAGTCCCTCCACCTAGAAATTTTTTTTACAACTCACATGTTCGGCCTTTTCTTACACTTGAAAAGGTCGGTAATACTAGTCTTCTACGTGGTGAAACTTAATTCCTAGATAATCAACCTATGAAGATCCTGCCAATCAGCAATAGACCCAATGGGTAACATGTTTTAAAAGAAAAATATGGGCCCTTCCAGTGTCTGTATGAAACACCAGAGCTTAGCAGCCTCCTACTGCGCTTGAGTTCCTAGCATGAGTCCACACCTTTAAATAAAGTGGCCCAGATGCAGCAACGGAATGCACATCCCAATGAAATGGGTTAAAGTAGGATTTACAAAACCTGGAGGTTTGGGTATATCACCCACCCTTGAAAGATATGACATACCATTAGGCGGGGGGGCCTCAAATCAATTTTCAAGTGCCTCGAGGTGAGATATTAGAGCTTCCATCATATTACCTGGATGATGATTTCTATCTTCGAGTGGGTCCCTAACCACCAATGTGTTGGAAAATTCATCAATGTGTTAAGATGGCTGAGTGGATCTTGGATAAACTAGTTGGATAACATGAGGGGCCATTGGAGGAACCTATGGAGTGACTGGTAGAGCTTGATGAGTGGCTAGTAGAATATGAGATGGGTCTTGAGGATGGTTTTTGGGTAGCTCGGGTGGCTTTAGAGATTCATATCATACTTTTATTCCATAAACTCTAGCTTCTACTCGATCTAGATGGGAAGGGTTTTTGATATCACTATGAGAAACCTCACTAGTGGGAGTTGTTCCTATGCATACTGCCCCAGCCGAGGGTTATCGTAATGTAATCGCTATCCCTCCACACGTTCTTCATGAGTTTATCAATAATATTCTTCTGTTTAGTGAGCTTATAATGCAAAACATCCTTTTGAAGATCATCCTCTATCTTGTGCACTGATTTGGATAGTTCGAGAGGTTTTACAATCTCATCATGCTCTTTACACTTTTTTTCTCGATTGAGAGGCAATGACTCATCATTTTCTCCAAGGAAATGTGTCATCCGTTATTGGTGAGTATAGAAACTCGTAGGGTTTATCCAGTTTTTTGCTTCCGTAGTCAGTTTTTCATATTCTCTAGAACCTATGATGATGCCTCCTTCTAGTAATATCTTAGGAATGACCATATTTTCCATGATGATGCCTGATGACATATCCTCGATATCACTAGGAGAACTAGGCTAGTTCAGGAAAGGATTGAAATTTATGGTAGTGTACTATCCCTATCCATGGATCTAGAAATGTGGGGAAGACTCCTAAAAATCTCTATGTATCACTATAATGCCCTGGATGAATTGTTGTTGGATGGTCTGATGATAACTAGGTGATGTAGGGTGCTGAGAAACAGGGAGTGCATCTAATTCAACTAGGCAGCACTTTGAGACAATGTCATCAAAGAGTTTGTGGATATTTTGTTAAGCTAACCATTGATGATAGAGAAAAAATGTATCATCCCTATGGTTCATTGGATTGACATAACTTCTTCATGGATGAGGGACTCTGCAATATTGAAGCTTGTAGTTACAATCAGCATGAACAACTCATGGAAATGGTATTTTGTGATAATTTCCAACAATCATTTTGGATATGACTTAGGATTTGGCCCTTGGAATCCCTATTAATATACTAGGGGCGTTTGATCAATTGGTAGAGGCATGGACATGAACAGTTTCACTGGAAGACTAGTCAGTGGAGAGTACGGTGCACATACTGAAAAAACTGCAACATCTTGGGTTGTCTTCCAAATAATTCACTTGTTCTATCACCACATCCATATTGGACGGGGTGCTGAACACTAATTTTTTCTTAGGAGGGGTAGTCATTGGAGGTGGATTAGGTTGGTGCTTATCATCGAATAGTCCCCATAACAGTTCTCATTTATCTCTCATTGAGGTAGAGAATGGCCCCAGTGATAATAGGGAGGATTACACAGTCATGCCCTAGAAAAGAGATAAATCTTCTTCCTCATGTTCATATATGTGGAGGGATTTAGAAATCTTGTACATCTTCCTCTCTTGGAGGACATGGCTGATATTACTAGTTCCTACCCAGACCTCGATACAGAACATTGAGGTGAGGGTACTGTCTCCATGTAGTACTCCACTTCATAGTCTAAAAAGATGACAGTATTGATTTTGATCCAAGGGTTCTTTGGATTCTTCCTCTAGTGGTGCTGACCCGACCTCCTACCCTGGGATGGTTCTTCAGGGTAGGATAGACCTTCGACACAGGGAGGACCTCCTATTTGATGAGTCTAGGTGCAAGGACCACCCAAGAAGATGTCGAATAGAACACCGGGAGAACCTCCATGGTCGGGAATTATAGAGTGAAGAGGGCCTATTCTTTTATTGATGACTTTGAGAGGAGTAACTCCACATTGATATCTTGAAACATGGGGAGAACCTCCATACCTGAGACCATGGGAAGAAGGAGGAACATTATGTCGAGGGTCAACAATATGGGGAGGACCTTCACCTGGACTGACTTTGTTGGCATGGGGAGGACCTTCACTCTAGTTAGCGACGGTACTAAGAGTACCTCCATACTTAATGGAATTTCCATGGGTTGTATTGTGATAGATACTTCTTACACCAGTAATAGAAAATGTCAAACCAACCTACTGAGGAGGCAGTTGGGGTCTCAATATTGATCGGGCGTAGTGGTTCCTTTGATCTATAGTAACAGAAAGCTGGTAACACACATCAATGGTGGCTCATGCAACTTAAGACATAGAAGATGATTCTCCCTACAGGGCATTAACCAGACTATGTGCTTGATGTAGATGCCGGGTCAACCGAGCTAGGGATAGCTATGTAAGGTTATGGATCACCCGTTCTACATTTTTTGGGACAAGATGTCATTATTGTCAGGGCTTGGTGGAAGCCTTATTTGATGGTACCATGGATGGAGTTGCAGTTGGGATGACTCAAACAACCCTTACATCATCGGAGTAAGGGTGTGAGTCATAATAGTGTTCTAGGGAGAGTATCCCAAGACAATTTAAGATTGGTCTGGGGAGTAGTGGTTCCCTACGTGGCCCATGGGGTGGCAGCATTGTTGGGGCACAAAATCCTCCTATTCTCGATGGTCTGTATAACTCATTGGGATGACCCCCTATTGTTCGTATTATTGAACAATAGTATCTATCACCCTCATCTGAATATATTAAAAGGGTGAGATGGGGAATGGGTTCTCAATATCTATGGTCATGGGTGTCTTCAGAAATGAGATGAATTTGTGTAGGATTTCTGCACTTGTATTGCCCCTGCACCTACATCTATGGGAGGGAGGGGATCGGTTTCTAGAAGTTGTAGATTGGGTCTTGAAAAGAAGGAAGATTCCTCCATCTATACAGATAATAGGAAAGTGATGTCCAGTGTCATGTCATCATTTATTCTTACATGACTGGATAGAAAGATTCACCCTGACAACATTTCATAATAGGATTCCCAATGATTAACTGCCCCATATCCTAGTGAGTCTCATGCTAGTCCCACATTTGTTTGGTGAGACCTGGTGTCAGATAGCTGGATCCAGTGACACGCTCATTTTTTAATTCCCTGAATGATATTAATTCCCATTTTTATGAGAATAATTTCACATTGGGTTCACCATTTTTGTTTCGGGAACTTTAATTGGGCAATACATCATCTATGAGGATGCACTAATTGTTACCCCACATTCCGACATTCCATAGGTGGGTGACATTCATCAATTATTCAAAGGTGTTTCCTACTTGGTTAAAATGGTATGATTGGATATTGGTTTTACCTTACATGGATTCCTCCTTATAATTTTTTGCCTAGTCTGGGTCTCCCTTAAGGGTTCAGATGTTTTTTGTGAAACTCTTCCCGGTGCCATATCTTTTTGGACACCTATTAATTCCACCACTTCTATTAGGACATTCCCTAGGGGTTAAAATTTGGGTAGCAACCATCGGTCAGAAGATTAGTCAGGATGGGGCATTGCTAGCATGTATAGATTCTAGAACACTGGTACACCTATATTTTTTTGTTATCAGAGGGATTCTTGAGGGTGTGGAATTCTAAGGAATCCCACGTCGAATTCAGGGAATTATATTCCAGAGGCATGTCTCTGAGGTTTTCCTTAGCTTCCCCTGTTTAACATAGGGTATGTCGTGAGTTTAGTTTCTATCTGAGACAGATCAGTCCAATTAGAACACTGAAGGGAGTGCATCATATGCGTACTTCCCTAGGAGGTAGAACCCAGAAATTTTACCATATAGATAGATTAGAGCACCCAATTAGGGCAGACCCATGATGGTGTGTCCAACAAATGGAACATTTTTACATCATGAGTGTTGATATAGACACCACAAATGTGTGGATCATAGAAAGGTGGGTTCTAGAAAGGGGGAAACCAATGTTTACCATTGGCAGGGATTGAACTTCAAAGAGGCTTTCTATGTACCATGCGTAGAAGAAAAAGATCAAAACCCATGTAGTTCCTATGGGTGATGCATGGAATTAGGGTGTACACAAAGGAAAACAATCCCAGAGTGTTTTGGGGATTACGAATAGTTAGCATTATGCATGGATGGCACGATTTAACTAGGATTTAGTGGCCTGAGTAAAATCCGAATGAAAATGTATAAAGTGTAGAAATATGGAATAAATGGGGATGGAATTGAAAGCTGGTGTCAAGGTGACTGTACTGGTCTTGAACCTCAAATAGGTTTCCTACGTATGGTCGGGAATAAATATCCACGTAGTTATGGGAGGGGGAGATAAGTCTCTTTTGGGTGGAGACTCATGAGAATGGACACATGGATGGGGACTCAAAGGAAATGTAACTAACATGTTAAGGAATGATATTCCTGAGGCACAAAGACCTAAGGGAGAGACCAGGATGGACATGTGAGATATGATTCACCCTTCAAGAGTCTTCTTACATATCTTGATCGAAAATGGGAAAAGATCCAAGTCCACGTATTTTAGGAATGGGACACAAAATTGGGGCATACACGAAAGATAACAACCTAATGACATGTTGGGGTTTACGTGTGGTTAGGAACCCATCACACGAGGAGAACTCTTGGTTGAATGAGTATTGTTTGATTGAGGGGATTACACATTCTTAGCTTCCTAAGAACTAGTCTGACACCACAATGGTGTGGAACAAGGTTGTGGGTCCCAACAAAGGGTTCACCGATGTTTATCAATGTTTGGGGTTGAATCTATGGGAGGACACATACATATACTATCTAGGAGATATGAATCATAACCCAAATATTTCAAAGGAATATAGTTAAACATCATGCAGGGTGAGGGAGAACCAACATTAGGTGCTCGGGACCAATAGGTGGTGGTCTTGAACCACAAAGAGGCTTCCGACATACCTTTCTTGGAAAAGGGAAGGTATCAATGTCCACATAGTTCAGTCAAAAGGGGAATGGGGATTATATTAAAAGGAGGCCTATAGAGAATGTAATGGTCGACACATACTCTAATTCCACACGATTCATTATTAGTGTGAGAAACAAGAGGCAGGAAAAAACCTGAAAATCACGTCACAAAAGGTGTGTTAGCTTGGAGTGGAGTAGGGATTATGCCTGGTGAGTAAGCCATAAAAAGAATATTGGGAATTAAATATGAGGGAAACTATAGGTGTATGTCCAGATATATGAGGAGGATATGGCCATTTTACAAGGAGGACACTATCATGTTGGGTCGTTGATTACTCAAAGGATTCTTGAGGTGCGCATGGTGACCCAACGTAGAGGGAGAGGAGGAGTGAGAGGATGATGGTTCTCATGCCCTTCTTGGAAATCTCATACCTATCAATCATGCAGTGGTAATAATTTAACATCATGTGGTGAGGATGTGGGTGCTTGATAGTTTAACGTCCGACAACTCGGACGATGATGATTCACTCCGCACCCCCAGGAAATACATAACTAGCATGCTTTAACCCTCGGTGAGGGGAAGGATTCAATAATGTCATTGGTTAACTCAGTTGTGGAGTGATCAAATGGGGGTTTATGTAAGCATGGAAATGCGAAGAAGTAATATCCATTATCATGATTATGAAAATAAGAATTTGGTAGTGGAACAGAGCATGAATCACCCCTCGAGGGACTAATAAATCATTCTGCGCAAGCTTGAAGGGCCGCATGGAGGAAGTATACGCGTAATTGGGGTATTTCCTGAAATAGGGGCTCCAAAAGGTTTCCTAGGGTAGGGATGACACATGGAGCACATAGTAAGGGGGTGAAGAAGATTGAGTTCATGAATTCAAGATGAGGGGTTTTACACAATAAATAAGTCTACACATAAAATCAAGGGTTAGGGGTGAAAGAGTCACTCCTCAAAGGAAAATATTTCATGCTAGAATTATCTTTTGTTTATAGTCTCCTTTAAGTAAAAGGAAGTGGATGAGGATCAATCCCTGTTGGTCCAGCCAAAATGAGGACCCCTAGGAGACCTTTCATGAACAATCTAATACCATGGGGCCATGTCTTTTGTGCAGTCATGGAAGGGGCCATCTTTCACACATGGGAGAGATGGTTTATCTTCCATAATTATCCCCTGAAGTGCAGGGGTACACTTTTATATATAGGGAAAAAATCAGTGGTGGCGCACAAGGAGAAATGTGTAAAAGTTCTTTTTTGACATTGCATTGGTCATGAAAAATCATGTTTTTGGTCCCTCTTCTTACACGCCATCCTATTTTCTTTAGTGATTCTAACTTGTACATTTTTCTGAAGGTTGACATAGAAGAATCCATTTGACATTTCACTGGGCATGCAATATATTCCCTGCAATTTTAAATCTAGGGTGAAGACCTAAAATCTTATGTTTACCTCTCTTAGGTGTCTCGTCATTGTCCACTAATCCAAAATATTTTTTTGATTTTCTGAAAAATGAAAATTCATGACCTTACAAGAAATTAGGCTCTAACAATATGAATCGCGTGTTATATTTGGTGAACATAAAAATCAGGATTCATGATTCCCCATGAAGGTATCTAGAGAATATTAGAAAATTCATAGCCATAAGGAATTTTTTGGGTTTTGATCTAAAAATTCATGGTCAATGTTTTACAATTAAAATACCATCATTATTAGACCAATATGCATAACATTAAACAGCTAAAAAAACACATAGTACTCTCCAGACTAAAAACCAGTGAAGGGAACACTGAAAAAAAGTCAAGTCTCCCCCACTAAGTCTCCTATAAATTGATCTTAGGAAATAATTAGGGTGATGAGAAAACATACAAAACGTTTTTAAGGTTTTCCATATTACCGTAGAAACAGTAAAACTACACTCACTAGGACCATTGGATTAAGTAAAAATTAGAGCGTATTATATCCCTATCACTGTAACTATGATTATATAGTGTGATAATGTGATGCTATAGAAATCATCTTGAACGTTACAATTCAAAAATGCAGGTATGAAAAAAAAAGATGATTAAAAAAATGTTTTTCATTTATGAAAAATAATTCCCCTTGAGGAACATCTACAAAATAGATTCTCACTGTCATAAATTACAAAAGGTTGTCAACATAAATTTTCATGTGTTGGATATCTTCTTGAGCCCCATCAGCCACCTATTGAAGTTTATTCCATCGACCTCTCTCATTATCCATGGATTGAAAACGTTTTTACATGTCATCTATAATGGATTTTCCCAATATTTTTGAACTTCTTTTATTGTGTAATAAAGTCGATCAAGTTCCCCTATAACAATATCCATCTCATGTTGAAGATGCGACATTCGAAATATCTTCTCCTTAACTGGATACCTAAATTATGTCATCTTTATAGTATTATTGGCCTCCGTATGAGATAATGCTAATTAAAATTCATCAATGAAGGAAAACATTCTAGATCTTATCAGATCTTGCTATTGTTTTTTCTCTTTCTCTCTTTTACGGAGAATATCTTTAACCGTAGTATGGATTATATGGAAATCAAAACCACCAAATCCAAATGTAATGAAAAGAGTTGAATGTTGTGATATTAGGTAAGATAATTCCCCAAGGGGAACATTATGTATTAGCTTCCATATATTTTTATAGGCCATTCAACTTGAAAGTAAATGAGCTTTTCAAAGATCTCGGTCAAATTTGGAATCACTATTGTAAGGAGGAACGTAATCCAATATTAAGGCACTTAAAGATGTGACCTGTTTTTATACTTCTTTAAAAATAACTACCTTTCTTCCTATTGTTGGTTGAGTTATTGCAGAAGATTAATCTTTATACCTAGACATCGAAGCTAGTAATCCTACATGATCTATCAAAATCATGGTTTGCGTCAAAATAATAGCAAGAGTGGGCACTATCACAATGTTTGTAACCCTTACCAAACAATAGGTCCCCAGCCTAAGAAGACTCCTCCCAAACATTCCCAACCTCAGTAGTTTGGTTTGGCACCACTTTTTGGTGAATACCTTCTTAAACTTGCTCGGGGTTCTCCAGATTATCCTTAGGGAGATTTTTCATTTCAAGGTTTACCTGAGCCAACACTTCCCCAACTGGGGGATTGATATTGATGTGAATTTATCCTACATGCATGATCTCTATAGCAGATTTGGTAGACAAATATACTTATTCCAACTAATTATAGTTAGTAAATCGTGCATAGGAATATTAATTTTAAGTAAAATAAAAACTTATATCCATTTGGTTCAATATAAGAAACTTCAAACTCTTAAATAGTAGTGGGAATATTAACATGGTCCAATACATCCTTAAAATACATTCTAGGATTTGTAATATCATCCCATGAAATCCAAAGAACCATGTTATTCTAACCCATGGGAGCACTTATAGCGGTTGTTTAATGACCCTCCTCCGACGACTTTAGACCTCGAACAACCTATTTAGTGAAATTCGAGGGGTTAGCATCAGTTGTGCTTGGATTTTCTGTTGCATTTGAACATCTGATATAGTATAGAAATGGAAGTCATTTTTCATTTCACATAGCTTATCATGAATCACTTATGACATACTATATTCCTATTCTCTCACAATAGTAGGAATATGAACAGTTCTAGGAGCAGATATATTTTATACCTTGATGCCTCTTGAGTTAAAAGAGTCTCTTCAATGGAAGTAATCTACACTTTATCAAAATTTCCCACTATGGATCCCATATGAGAATTACTAAAACCCATATGGGAAGAAAAATAATAAGTTTTTTCAATTATAATAATTTTAAACACATTATATGGAGGAGGTTGAAACTAATGATATCAAGAAATCTTACCACTACTAATAAAGCATTTAACAATAGCCTTCTTTTTCTTCGTGTCTTTTCTTCAATGCTTCTCTTGAGGACTAGAATAATTATCTTGAAACCCAGGTATTGGATACCACAAGCCTCATATCATATCATCATTCATGGCCTGTCATCCCAGAGATACTTTGCCTAACTCGAGGGGTGATCCGACAACCTCAATCATGGTACCATTAGGGTTATACTGTGGACACATAACATCAACTAGTTTTCCCTTATCCAGGTAAAATTTAAGAGTTTATTTCCCTTGAGAAATAATTATTTAAATAAATTGATAATTTAAAGAAGAAAATAATGTGATATGATATAATCTTAATTCTTCAGGATTGACAAAACCATTCCATTCATCAAAAGATCTTGGGTTAACCCCTTAAGTGGAGCCATGATCCATCATATACTTCACTCATTTTGTGGTGGATATTGAATTATTAGTTTTGTATAAGAAAATTTCCAACTCCAACATGTGAATTAATACTTCATTAAGATATTTATTAAAATTAATATCAAATGAGGATCACATATCTCCTCTTCCAGGAATACGCAACCCCTCCCACAAAAGCACCCACATGGTTTCAGAATCACAATATAAGATTTTCCATGCGTGAACAACCTCTATTCATACATATTCAGTGTAGAATCCCGCCTTTTTTGAAGATGATCCTACAATCCTTCATCTAAATGGTCTTCTTGATTCATGTCGTCAAAGATGATAGATGAGAAAATGGAACCTGATCTTTTTCCAGGCGGTGGCGATTAGACAGCCTTGATTTAATTTTAGTTGTAAATCACAGTGTAGCCCTCTTGATTATAACTGGTTTTTTTATCTTTCATGAGATCTATTTGGTGATCTTGGATCCTCTTCATCCTCACCGTCTAGCTCTACAGAATTAGTGTCTGAAGTTGAAGAAGCACCTTCCAAATGAGAGGACTCTTTCAAACTCATTCTCTTTGCTCTGATATGAGGAACAACATTTTTTAACACATCATTAGTTTATGGTTCAACCCAAGCCTCAACATACTAGATAGGAAATACAATCTCTATATTAGATAATGGTAAATAAAATGTTGTCCCTATCTTCTCCATGGTTGTCAGAAATAGTAGCTATTGAGACACCATCAGATGTTGCTCGAATATAACATGCACTAGAGGAGATATTGTAATATGATTCAAAAATTTGAATTGGCATGTGAATATGTAAGATAATAGGTCACACATATGATTTCACAATCAATCATGGTGTCCAATACAGCATTCCTACAAACTATCATATATTCCCTCAACCCTATGTTAGTTGTCCCGTCATCAAAAAATATTCCCATAAGAGGATTCCCATATGGAAAGAAGTTAAACTCCTTGAACATACTCAACCTTTTCATAATTTCATAATGTGTCAAGGAAATGTGTGTAATACCTTAGAAATCCTGAACAAATGATCATAATGAATTTATGTGAACCTTGATCCCACACAACACAACATTGTTTTGGAAATAAGTTTTGATCCATCCCCAAAAAACATGGAATGGTCCGGATTTTATTAAAGGAGAGTTCCCTATAGAGACATTAAATAAGATCCTATGGATCTTATCTAGAATAGGGGTATCCAGGCCAACCATCATCCTCTCTTCTTACATGGACACTTTGAAAAATATTCCAGACCCTTCACCATATTTTGAATTTCAGACATGCAATAGATATAAACCGAGCCACATGGCCAAGAAACCTGCAAGATGCATCTTGGTTGGAATTTTGGAGTTGACCTCATACCCCAATGTTACAAAACATACTTTCTCTAGTTTTGTCCAAAAGGTACTAGGTGCACCGCTTTTTTCATTGGGACATCTTATTAGAAGCATACAGGTGGGATATTTCTTCTACTTCTTCATCTGGAATATTTCCATCCATTCCATTGGAGGAATATCCCTTCCCTCACGAGGCATTGCATTCTTGATCATTTAATCTGTCTTTAGTAGATTGCATGCCAAGTTTGGTGTCTTTCCTACAAAATTCTGTGTTGTATTTGGAGGAATAAATTCATCATACATATCTATGAGGATCATAGCTCAATAGGTCTTGTAGACATTTCATAATTTGATGACTACTTCTCCATGAATTATAAAAAAATAATTCTTTTCTGGAATCCATTTTTTAAGAAGATCTGTCACTAAATATTCATTCTTATACATGTAGGTTTTCACTACCCACCAAGCCTCATAAATTCCAGTGCCTTTTAGATCATCCTTAAACTCATCACATGTCTTTCCCACCTAGTATTCCCACATCCAAGCGGACCAAACACCCCATCCAGGGTTAAAATCCAAAATTTTCTTCAATCCCTTTGATTTATCTGCCAGATAATCTAAAAAAATATATGCATAACAATCTAGATTTATCTTGAGTGTATTAGAATTAAAATATAGATCCCATTGGCTTTGACGTATGAAATAGGCCTTTGACTCTGTCCCAGCATTAATATATGTTCATGCAGAAGAAACATTAGCAGATGAGAAGTTGGTGTGGTCTTGAAACCAAGAAGATGGAACATAATTCTTCGGATTCAACATGTTGGCATCTAGAAGATGACCATTACCATAAATCGTACAATAATCAATCCTTTGAAAATCATGGTAATAATTATGAAAATGATCTTCTAGATCAGTAAGAGTAGTATCATAGACAACATATAAATAATTCCCAATGATCATCATCATATCGTCAATTCGATTGATAAATAATTCATCAGCAGTTCCCATTTTCTTGGGATCCATTTGGACATAAAAATAAATATCAATTTAATCTATAAGAGTAGATTCATCTTAAAAATTATCAAAAATAATGAAATTTTTACAATAGAATTAAGGCGTGCCAGTGAAACTCTAGAATGCAAGTATGATACCCAAATTTTGTGACACAACTCAAAAACATACAGAAGAAGCATGACTAGAGTTCACAGTGATGAACATTATAACGAAATAATGTGCAGATAGAATGCCAAATTTTGGAAATACATTGTGATTTTCAATGATTTGAAGACCGTATATATAGAAGATCAATTCTACTTCCACACCACTATCTTTCACGATAGAGAGATGTAGTTTCTCTAAGTAAGGAAACACGAATGTCAAAATTAATTTTTCAACCTTTTTTTACATCAGCATTAGACCCTCCATTCATTCAGACCCAATCTATAGGGGGGATTTTTTTGACACTTTGTTCAATGAAATCGATGAAAATGTGACGAGCGGAAACTCTATAGAAAAATAAGGTGAAAATATATAAATAACTTCAAGATTTGTAGAGTCCCAAAAAATCACGGGCACCCAAAGTAATCCAGATCTTCAGCAATGCTCAAGTACTTGTGCAACACCTACTAGATTTCCACCTCATCACTTGTGCACCAATTCACCATCACATAAGGTACAATATTTTCTTATAAATATACAGTTGGGGCCTTCATTTGTATGGACATATTTCCCTGATGCCTGATTAATTCTCTGGTCTCTCAAGTTCTCCATCTATGTCTTTTCAAACCTCAAAGGTAGTATTTTAAACACCTAAAGAGAGGGAATTAATGTGAGATAGTGAAACTTAACACCATTATGATTTTTAAATCCACAACACATGGGTGCCTCAAGATCCTAACCCACTTAATTCATGAAGGCTTGCGTGCCACCCATTCCCCAAGCAGGAAATTGTGCACTCCACTTATGGTAATACTTGTGAAGACTCTTAAAATCATAATCCAACTCTCACCCAAGCCTATTCATAGAGATGTTTGGTCACTTAAGGAGAAACCAAAGTTTCCCAAACCAACTTGAATGACAAATTCATGTGCACCTCTCACTTCAGTGCCCTTCCTTGGTTCACTTTATCCCTTCATCTTTCTCGTGCCATCCATGAAGCGACATTAAAATCCATTCATGGAAATGATTCTCCTTCATTGGTTCCCTTTACTGAAAGGGATCTTGTTGAAACTCCCACCAAGACCTCCTGATTTTAAAATCATATGAAAAAGTACTCCATCGAGTATCCTATTTGAATTTTTATCTCTATAGTCATAGGTTTCCAACCCTTTTCATATTACAGAGTTATGGTCTAGGCAATGTCTGTGGATTTTTTTCTTGACAGTCATGAGGGATCTTCCCCTATGAACAGTGTCGATCATTTCCTAGTCATAGATTTTAGGGATGGGACTATGTCCTCCCCTCCTCACCTCTAAGACCCAAAACATTCAGTCCCTCGTTAGTAGGGTATGATCCACACATCCTTTTTCTTTTGTAAAAGGGAGAAGTATTACTCCCCACCACGGGAAAAATTAAATGGAATCCCTCCTGGAAGAACCCCCTAGCCTTTGGGGCCAAATGTAATGAACTTCACCATCAATTCACAATGAAAGGTTCATTGCTCTGCATGCTCTTCCACCATTTCCCCCACCTCTTTTTTCAAAGAAACCTTTTCATATACCAGCATAAGAGGAAAAGAATTAACCTTTTTTGAATCTTTCAAGTCCTATTGGTCTCACAATAATCTTGACTCACATGTGCTTAGAAGTTTGTGATTATCACAACCTCTGCACAGTTCACCTCATTATTGAACTATGAGAACTCTAATTCTGGTCATATCCAGGACACATAGGACACCTACACAAGGACTTATCTCAAGGTACACCCTCCATAGTGGTTAGTTCAAATCAAACCCCCCAAATAGCCAAGAGTTAATACATCAATCATGGAAACTTTTCAAAGGTTTATCCTCCTCAAGATTAAACTCTTGTCATAATTCCCTTAATCTAGGTATCCTTTTTAAGAGTAAGCCTTGAGTTAATCCCCTAAATCTACATGAGTTAAGAAATCCCTCTTGGACCCTGAAACAAATTCATTCTCTTCAATAGTAAGACCAAACTCGTTTATCTTAGAGAACCAGACATTCTTTTGAGACTTACCGAGCTATGTGGGATTTGATTCCCATCCATACAGGATATGTAAGATGCCTCTCTGTGGTTCAAACCCAAGAACCCAAATCAACCATGTCCATTATGGTCCATATTCCCAATAGGGTTTAATTCAACATGGAAGTTCACATCTATTCCAGGTGTCTCGGGCTACTCAATCATAAGTCCCACACCTGAACTATGTGAATTCTGATTCCTTTCACAATGATAGGTTTATATCCCATCCATCAGTACGATACCAATATAAAAAAAATGCCTCCCAAAAGAAGGATAAACTCTAGAGTTACCATCTATATCCTTGGATGAAAATAAACACTTGATTAACCTTTTTCTACCTAGATGAAAAAAATTTACAGTACCCCATAGTGTGGCTTGAAAACCAGCATCATCATAATAACGGCCAAGAGTCTCTATATAATTTATCAAATTATACCATCGATGGAGAACTTCAGATACATTCAAATGTCTCCATTGACAGGGAACCTTAGATATATACAATTGATTATGAATCATAATTCATTCTAATAATTCATTTCTAAATATATGGTAAACTCATGTAATACTTGGTAAATTAATAAGGATTCATGAACATATATTAAATAAATCCGAGTACTATAGTATGAAATAATTTTACTCAAAATGGTTTAATGAGCCTGACCACCCATCCTATCGACCAATGCATGTTTTTATGAATCATCATCCAGACTCCCTGTTGAACACCTCTATTTTGAAGGAAGTTCTCCATGGATACAGAACCTTTGGTTGATTCTAGTTCCATAAATAAATCTGATGGAAACCATTCAAGGATAATGATTCCTAAAAAGTGTTTCATTCCTAGAAGAAAATATAATTTTTAAGGAAATAGTTTTATTGCAACAAATATGTAATATGTTGTTGGATTTATGTTTAATGATATATGATATGGATATAAATTGCAAGGCATGTAGTAGTGTTAAATGTTATTCTTGAACTTGGTGAATAATAAAGGATGAAATGGTTTCTTTTTAGTTTTTGTAAATGTTTTGATTGGTCAATGTGTTGAGCCATTGAAATAGATTAATGATTAAATGGATTAGGTGTTGCACTAATGCACTGGGCAATGGTAGTATACTCAATGGTTTAGCTGTTGCACTAATTATCTAGAATCTAATAGTATAATTTATTGTTTACGTTCCATATGTATTCTCTTGGAAATATTATTACACTATATAGATTTGGATATTCCATTGAAGATATGGGTCTATGTTTTATATGATAGAATGGTTCTCAAGGAACCAATGATATTAATATATGGTTTCAGTTACTTATTTATTCTCTATAAGTTAATAAAATATTTTATATAATATGATGTTAGACTAACCATCTTTTTAAATGTTTTAGGTTATACACAGATTCCCCAAGATAAATTGATTTTGATACATGGTTTATGTATCAGAGTTAAGTTCTGAGTGCTAATATACTTGTAAAAGATATATGTACCTAGTATTTATGCTTCTTTTTACTGAGAAAAAAATAATTTATGTCAAAAACTTCTCTTACAGAAATCATTTATCACCCTATTATTTATGTCTCAAATGTTTAGTATTATCTCAAGTAGGTTTGGTTGGGCTGGGTGTTACATTGTAATCTTAGTGAAAATAGTTATATTAATAAATAGTTGTTAAATTATGTATCTTCTCTTATCTATTGTTCATTATTCAATTTCATATTTCCATACATTGTGATCATACATGATATTAAATTATATATTTTTTGGTGTCCTATTGAATTTTAATCAACGTCTGCTCTTATGTCCATTTCCTTTGGTTACCTAAGTAGACTACTAACTTGTCACTAGTATAGGTTGGGTTTTGGCCAGGTTTGATATCACGGATCAAGATAAGGAAGCATGAATACGATTATTGATAGGGTTTTAGGAGGTTAAAAGAGATGTTTTTAAGATTTTGTTCTTTTTATTTTGTTCTTTTTACCATCCTTAACTATTTATGTACCCGCTCCATTTGATGGATAGTTGTATGTATGACATGGTTTTTTGATCCATTACTAAATTTCATTAATTATTAAATATTGTTATGTTTATCTAATTTTACTTTTTATTTACATTATGATACATTTTATCGATTTATATTACTTAATCATATGATTATCATTTGTATATTATTTGTGGTAACCATATCAAGTGTTGAGAACCCTGATAATGGGGTATAGTCTCCACATAATTCAACTATATACCCTCAAAAATAATCAGCTAAATCTCGTGTACTAGGAGGCATGCCTAATGTTTTGTAGTGAGTAAATATAGATACTATTTATAGTGTGAAATATGTTGGTATGTTACCCCTCCTAAGCATATTGGGGCACCCTCTTAAAGTTTGGGATTCTATTCTTCTTATTTTTTGTTTATGTAATTTCTTTTTATAAGGAATTTTTATTTCCAATCGTTCATTTTATAATTTTTTAGAAACTCATTTATTGTCTTAATGATTCCCATGTAATGAATGAACACCTTTATTATCTTTAAAACATTCTATGAAAATTTAGGTGTTTCGATCATTCTTTCATAATTATCCCATGATTTTATATTCACAACTTGGTTTTTTGAATACCCATCCCAACCCCCCCCCCCCTCATGGTTTCTGACCTTATTTTACTGATATTTCATCAACTTGGAACTTCCCTATATATAACACACATTCTTTGATTATGGGATTAATAGTGATGAAATATATACTTTTTATTATATAATCTATGTTGAAACAAATTCATTTCCTTTCTATGAATTTGATGGGTGGGAATGGAATTATATATCCCTCCAATTCATTGGGTGATGGTTTTTTACCTCAAGAGATAACATATATAATGCATGGCTGGTCATCTTAAGTACAATATTTTATGATGTCTTAGTTGTTATACTTGACTTATGTTAATGAAGTCATTTTTCATGTTGTTACAACATTCCTATGATTCCTTGATATTATCATCTTTTATCATTTTTTAATGTTCATGATTAGGATTCCCCCATTTTTATTCATACATGTTATGCCTCAACATATATGTGTTTCTTTCCTTCATTATAAATTTTGATTATTACTTTAAATGGATATATAGATGACCCCTTTATTATGTATATCACTTTACTATTCTAATTAGTATTATAAGATAAATGTAATACAATTGAATAATATTGTGTTTTTTGATAATTTAATTGTATCCCTATTTCATGTTATTATGACATGTATCTAATTACCCAAATAAACATGGATTATTGATCTTTTTTTAATGTATTATGTGTATCTTAAAGTTATTGATCATAATTAATGTTTATAAAATATATTGGTTGTCATAAAAAATCCATTAAATGTCATTAATTGAATTGGTATATAAACATATCTCTATATTTAATAATTTAAAGATCATACTATGATCAGTTGATCTAAAAAATATAAAATCATTTTACTGATTATTTCATATTTTTCCCTAAATATTATTATTTCATACTACCTCAATCACACCCACTACATATCCATTAAAATTGTATTAAATTTTTTATCCATTATGTAAACCAATTTTATATTATTATTTTACTTTTATTATTCATATATTTTACATTATTATTGATCATTGATAATCCCCCATATTGTATTCCACATCCACCCTTTAGGATATTATAATTTATACCAAATAAGGAACCTAAAATCTATATAAGACAAAAAAAATTATCCTCATATCTAAAAAATGATATAAAATAATATTATTATTAGGAATTTTGATCTCTATTGTTTATATAGATTTTCACTAAATCAAATATGAATCATATGATAGTTTTAGATATAACATAATATGAAATATTTATGTGTTGTGATGTATAATATATATGGATTATAAAAATATTTTATACCTTAGGATAGGGATATCATATAGGGTGGTGTGAGGATATCACATCATTACCATAACCAAACATAGTGTACGATATTTCCATATCATTTTAAATTGATTTTAGTTAATCATATAACATGATTAAAATAAAATTTTAACATTTTAATTTATTATTTGGATCTCTGTAATATATGGATATCATGATAATAGATTTTTTTCATTTGATAAAATATATGAGTGAATATAATAATCCATTTAAATGTAACATTCATGGGTGAGGGTTACAAAATTTGTAACTCTATGTAATAATTGATCATTATGTATTGTTTGAATAAATGAATAAAAGGATTATTGAAATTTCCTAAGGACTAAATAATAGTGTAGAATCCCTATGACTGGGCGTGGTTCAAATTTAATTTTCAATATCAAGGATCTATTCTCTTTCATACTCTACTATGATTGGTAATACCATACTAGGGAAGCATGGAGAATCACTCCAAAACATTTTCTGATTCATAAAAATGTGGATACACCTATGATAAATGAACCCTTTTTTTTCTAACTTATCTTCATCAAACACATGGTTGAATATAATATGTTTTTTCATATTTTTTCCATGGTGTATGCTCATCATTTTAAAGTATACATGGTTTCAATTTCATAGTATGAAGATCTTTGTTTGTGGTTTTTTCTTTTCTCTCACTTCTTCAATAAAAAAAATCATTCTTAATAAAATAATTAAAGTTTTTTAATCCATTATATATTTCATGTAATATTTAATTCATATTTCATAAGATAGTAAATGATATCATATTTGGTATTATAAAATATGATATTTATTTTTAACTGAGAATCATTTTATGTTATGTGATATCGTATGTAAGAATATGATCATTCCATGTGATATAGGATATTATAGATAGAGTTGTGGTTTAAATCCTTTAGCTTCATTATATCTTACTATACACTATAGATAAATCCAAGATTATGAAATCATGGATTTATAAAAAAAATTATTATGAAAAATAGATCATCATATCAACTTAGTGATAATAATTTTACATATTTCATGTTTGGTAGCTACAATGTGTTATATGGAATATATAACTATAAATGATAGTTTTTACTGAAGTATGATATCATAGGAAAACCCTCCCTATCCTTTGTTTCGATATGGTTTTTAAACTACACAATATTAGATAATATAAAGGACATCATAAGTTATAACTAGATTCCATGTGAGGTGATATTAGTGGTTATGAAATGCTTATCATATGGAGTGTTATAAATATTGAAATATATCATGGATTGTGATATAATATAAAACAATAAATAGAAAAATAAAACAACGATTTCTCAATTCAACACTTGTGAAATGAATTTTTTACGTTTTTAAATGTTTATAAATTAATGAAAAATATATTTTTGAATATTTACTTAATATAAAAATTTTGATAAATAAATAAATTAATTAATATTTATACATAATTACTAAATTCTTATATGTTATTTAAAAATAATATTATTAATTTTTGGTATTAAAATATCTTCATTTAGGATGCATTATTATTTTATAGAATAATTATTTTGTAATTTAAAAATTATTCGTAAATTAAAAAAATAAGGGAAATTATAAATGATTTTATGTTTACATTATAAATAGTTCAAAAATATTTAAATTTATTCATCTAAATTAAAGGCCTTATATTGGAAATTGTTTAAATATTATCATAATAAGTGTTTTAAATTAATATGATAAAATTTAAAATAATATTAAATACGTGTTATTATAAATATTTAAATCTTTTATTTTATTTAAATACATATTTAATATACAATATAAAATTTTTATATTTAAATTAAATATCATATACTTATAAATTATATTTAAAATTTTAACAAGAAGGAGTTAATGTTAGAATGAAATATAAAGTGTTTATATTTCCTTATGTTATTTTATTCTCAAAATATATTACAAGATTATTAATTTTATATAATTGATTAATTTTTCAATTGTTTGAAAACTTTTATCTCATCTCATAATATATTAAATATTTATTTATTTAGTGTTATTATCTATTTTATTCATGAATAAAAATTTTATATTATGAATTGATGTACGATTTGTTTTAAATGTGTTTATAATTCTTCCTTAAATTATTATACAACAATTTAATAAGTTAAATGCTTGGTTAATAATTGAGTATGTTTTATTATATATTAACACTAGTTTACTCATATTCCATATGATTTAATTTGATTTTTTATTTATAGTTTTTGGATATTATAAGTTTAAATTTTTCAGGAATTTAAGTGCCTCTTAATTTATAAACCATGAGCAGTGGGAATTTTTGATAAACAGCTCACTGGATTATAATGCATTTGGATATGTGTAAATATAGTATCCATTTATTTAAATTTAGTGACATAAGATAATATTTGGTTGAACGGTTACAAATATATATAGTTTGAACATATTGATTTGGGGGAAGGAATATGGATTTAAAATTAAACCATTAAAATCATACAAAGATGTAAAGTGAATACTTGAAATAATATGGGGAGATATTAAATAAAATTTGAAAATATTAACTATTATATTCCTTATAATGTGAAAATAGGTTCTTATTATTCTCATTTAACTAAGTGGATAAATGCTAATGATGGGTTCTAATATATTTTATTTTTTATGTCATGGTATGAATGGATATTTCTCTATATTATGTAACTTGCTCCTACAACAGGGAATAATTTATTCATAGCTATAAATCCCATTGAGATAGGATACCAATGGAATTTAGTTTGGTTTTACTATTCTATGGATTTGGGTGAAGAGTCTCCCACTCACTATATAAGAGTAACATCTTGTGTGATTTTTATAATTTTATAACTAAATATCCAAGTGATAAAATTAACACTAATGTGGACTTATTATAAAGTGAAATACGAAACATTGACCATTAATTGATATAATATATATAAAAGGTGTAATATTATTAGTGGTATTATATTTAATAAATAACAATATTATGTAAATATAAAACATGATAGTCATGTAATAAAATATTCATTTCTACATAAACTTTCTTCAATATCTTAATATGTAAAATTTTGATAAATCATTGAAAAATATAAGCATAATGGAAGAATATTGTTTAACCAGTACAGAAACATAATAATAGTTTTTAAAAATGAAATAATATTCTATGTGTCGGTGTTTTACCTTCCTCAATATCAAGATGTTGATGTCATTATATAAATGTATATTCATTCTTAGGATATATATTTGATGAATTAATAATTTTCTACAACTCTCATTATTTTATCCATGGAGTCTGTGTGGAAATAGAAACATGCGAACATGAATTTTATCAAGATGGTAGATAAGATAAAAATGTTATATTTGAAATAGGTTATGATATATAGGAATATTTGTTTCAATGAAATTTTTTAGATGCAGGATATATGAAGGAAATATACTCTCCACTCATGTACTTATCATTACATTTTTATTTAATAACTTGATTTTATTGGGGTCTCCATAAATCCTTTATCCATCAGTCGAATTTATATTGTAATTTTTTCAATTACTTTTAAATTATAACATGAAAGAGTTTAACAAATTTATTCCCAATATCCATAAAATATTGATGATTTATACTATTTAATTTTGTTGTTAAGGGTTGCTTTTTTTCTAATAGTAAAAGAGGGTAAAAGTTAAAACTGATGTAAAAAATAAATTTAAAATGTTATTAGATTATTTTTAATATCCAATATATTTATTTTCAATATAAGGGAAAATTAATTAAATAGATTCATTAATTTTTTAATGGTAATCCTAGTTACTGGATGATGAATTTCATGGAATACCTAAATTATTGAAAGAAACCAACTTTACATTCAATTTTAGGTATAATGTTATAGAAATCAATTCATATATATAAAATGGTATATAATTCCAAAAATACATAAAATAACTATAGTTTATGTGTATAAAAATTCAAATTTTATCGATAATTTATTTTTAAATCATATCGTATGAATTCACTAGGGGGATAAATGGTTTTTACATCAATAATTTTCATACAAAGGATTGTGTCAAATATTGAATGAATCTGTAATAAAATATGTTTATTAAGGATCTGATTTATTTTTGCTTAAATGATAAGCGATTATAGTATACAATTGATAATTGTGTATTAAATGATATTTTTTTGTGATACACATAGTTTTTGATTCATCAGATTCAATAACATTCTTCAAAATGAGATGGGGAAAACAAGAGATATTGGAAGGATAAAATTATTTAACCATGATATTAGTTAAAATACAAGGGATATAATCCCACTACCCACAAATGGAATAATTTAAATAATATTGTATTATTTTTAAATTATATAGGAAAATACAAATAATTCCATACAAGATATGTATTTTAACAGATTATTTTTACCACTATTGGAAAATTATGTTATTATCTAGAAAAATGGGGGGTTTTTATTGAATAATTTTTTAGAAAAGGGGTTTTGGGGAGTATGATTGGACATAGAGAAGTTTAAACTATAATAAATTAAATACAGTACTATTGAAATTCAATGTGAAATCTTCTTTATATACTCAAAGTGATTTGTATGTGTTAGTAAAGAAAAATAATATGAAGAATTAAATTTTGTTATAAAAGTAGTCCCAAATAAATAATTGAATATAAAAGTTTCAATGATGATGATTATGAATTTACATTTATTTTTAATTAAATATAAAAATTTATAAACAAAAATACATTGGATTTTGAGAGGAAGAAGAGTTTGAGTACATTTTAAGGAATTGTATATTAGGAATGAAATTACTAGTCAATAAATTATTCATGAATTATTTATATAGAGTTTTTATTCAGTAAAATATTTTAGTGGGAGGTTTCATCATATAGTCTCATTGTGGCCTAGTAGGAATTACATGTAGATTTATTGAGTTTAACAAAAACCCATATGTGTATCAAAAAAATTCAATTATATATTATAGAATATTTGATCTAATACTATGGATAATGTGTTGTTTTGTTAATTATTTATAATAAGTTCAACAATATTAAATAATTCATTATATTTTAATTTATACTCCCCTTCCCATTTTTCCACGATGGAAACATAAATTATATAATATAAAATAATAGTTAACCACTAAAACAAAGAATTTATATTATCTTTAATATATTTTTTTCCTGAATATTTTTATATTATTGGTAAATGAGTTGTTTAATAAGAATATTATTTCATATTCCGATACGTAATATACTCATAATAACAAAATGATTTAAAATTTTTGGCTGACCCACCAAGTATACCCCTTGGAGTGTTATACGCTATGTCTTTGTTATATTAGGGGTGTGTGTTTTATATTGAGAATTATTTATTTAATAAGGAAAAAAGGATAACTAGAATAAAAACATTTATACTATTTTATCTTTCTTATACTTTTTTTAATAATGTGATATTTTATGGTGTTCATGTAAATTTGTTATCAATTCATAAATTATGTTTAATCAAAATGGGCTTTTAACTCTCATATTTTTAGTAATCAATTTGATCCTTATTTTAAGAATGAATTTTATGGGCATAAAAAATATGAAACATGTGATTCAACTATATATTATGTTATGGTAATGAGATGTGTTTAACACTCAAGATGGATGAAATTTGATGGGTTATCCCATCTAGTTAGTCTATCCTCAAAGAATGGGGGACATATGATTAGTGAAGTGATATTAACTATCACAATGTACCATGGTTTCTATATTACATAGAAAAATATATCATATGATTACATATTATTGTATATTGTCTAAATATTTTCCACAAGTATCAAGACAAATATATTTTATGGAAATCATATAATATCCCTTTATTTCTTGAGTAACCTAAATGATTTTTTTGAGGTTTTACTTTACTAACATATATAAATTTCAGATTCCTTTTTTGCTATTATAAGGGCCTATGGGATCACACTATTTACTTGGCTAAATGTGGAATGTGTTTTATGTGATTTATATATATTCCCTATAATTTTTTTATTGTTTATCTAAATGTAGTATGAAATAATTTTCAAAAGGAATACCATATGATGTGACATATGGTGAAATTAAATATAGATGTAACTATTTTTTTGAAATATCGAAAATGGGATTTGGAAATTGTTTCATATTTATTTTATATGAGACAATATAATTTAAAATAGAAAAATAATTTTGTGGATTTATTTAAATCGGGACATTTTTCAAAATATACCTAATATCCAACATACATAAAATAATGTTTTTGGCTATATAATAATTTCGGATATGTAGATGTAATATGGTATGAAATATATGTAACAAATGATAATTTGATTCCTTGTTGTAGGATATCATGAGGTGTGTCATGGTGATATCACATCACTTCCATATCAAATATTAGTTTTTGATATTTCAATATAATTATAAGTTGATAAATCTCAATAAAATTTTACGATAAACATAGAATTTAAATATTAAATATTAATATTCAGATAACATCATTTTTTAGATGTCACTAATTACAAATGATTCATATTATGAAATATATATCTGAATAAAATAATTAATTTAAAGTTGAATGGATACCTATGTGTTAATTTTTTTTACCACAACTGTTGCACAAATTGTTTGTGACATTATAGATATTACAGAAAAGGATTGAGAAATATCCACATGGGATACATAAGAAAGCTATATACCTGATAATAGACATGGTTCCCAGTTGATTCACTATGCTGAAGATCTATTTAAATTATTATTGTTCAGAAATATGTATTAGAACAACACAAATATAAGAATGATCCCACCCAAATTTTGGTGAATTTTCAACAATGGGATACAAATAAGAGGAAAGAGTCCTTTAATTTATTCAAAAGGATTTTTATATGACTCATGTTTAATTATAGGAGGTTTTATCATCATCAATAAAAGGAACATGTACATTATTTTAAAACATACATCATTTTTGAATCATTGAATAGTTTTCTTGGTTCCTGGTTTTGTATTTTCTTTGATCATAATAATTTCACCATTTATTACCTTAAATAATACATATACTATTTATTTTCAATAATTATCCTAAATTTTCTATTATAAATTATATATATATATATTCTAAGGTTAATATACATTTTAAAAATATCCTAATAAATATCAAATTTGAAATGGTTAGATTGGTTTATTTTAACAGTGGGAATCCTTTGATACCACCGTATTTCAAGGTAAATTAGTATCACAATAACAATAATTAAATAATTTCTTATTTAAATATTACTCATTTATGATAATTTCATATAAATATCCTAAATGTTAATTTGAAACCCTTTTAGACATTATTATTGTAAAATATGGTTTGATTTCCAAAGACTAGAATATTGTTTATTTCTCAATTAGTGGTTATGTTTTTAGGATTTTTCTTGTTTTTTTAATAATCAGGAGATTTGAAGAGTTTTTAAAGATACATATTTTGATATAGATTATTTTAAAGGTAAAAATGAATAAAATATATGATCATAATATCATGACCTCATAATTATTGATAGGGATGCATTTTTTGAAATTTTATAATGGTCAACTAAGATTATGAATAAAAAGATTTTATTTGTAGAAACCGTAAAAAATAATTATTTGAAGAAAAAGTCATGGAATCCATTCCAAAAAAATTGGAATTCATAGAATATACTTTTAAAACTAATAAAAATATGTATTTTTTATTAAATGGATAAGTGGATTGGAAATCATCACAATTATGACCTAGAATTTAAAAAATTTGATAAGAAAAAAATGTTATTTTTTATAACTATTGTTACCTATTATTGTTCATCAATTAATTATATTTATTCTGAAAAAACATAAGGGGGAAATAAATAATCCTTATAACTATTTTATAAAAAAATATTATATAAATAATGTAAATTATAATGGGGTAGTAAGTAATACGAGATAACTGAAAAAAATGCCCAACACGTTTATTATGCATATGATGAAATAGGCCACATGAAGTGTAACTGAATCACTAAAAAAAAGTTTTAAGTGTTTCATGCTACGCATTACATGATAAATATACAAAAAAACCATCGGTTTACTATACATTAATATAAATTCATTCACTCTATCTAAATAAAATATGGTGTCACTTACATATTCCACCAACTATAATAACGGTTAAATCTCAAAAAGGGAACATAACATTAAATAATTTCAAGATATATATGATTATTTTTATATGAAAATACTAACACATACTGTTAAGAATAATATTATTTAAGTTAATCAGAAGCGTGATAGACAATATGTCAGTGATAAGGGATGAGAAAGAAAATCATATAAATTTTTCTTATTACATAAAGTAAAATATATTACGATAATCTATATACTATTAATAAGGATAATGAGAAACTATTTGGTGAAATGGAAGCCTTTATAATATTCTTAAAACCAAAAATAAATTTAAATTTATGATGAAACATTCAATAGAAAATGTTGGAATTATGTGTAACAAATTACATTGTTGCAATACTATGAATGTATTGAAAAAAAAATTCTAAGAAAAAATGATGTTTTCTTATCTAAAATTAATATTTTATGATGTGATATATTAGAAAATTATTCTAAATATTATTCAATTATATTTACATAGTTATAGAGTTACTAGAAAAAATTACTTCAAAAAATATATATTAATTTTATGTTCCAAATGATTATATATTTCGGATTACAAAAGTATCCTTTCTGAATTTTGGTGGAATATAGAACATTTTCATTCTTGGTATTGTATTTATTTACTATTAGTATGTATACTCAAATTATATAAATTACTAGCTGGTTTCTCTTATTTCTTTATTATGGATAATAAGAATATTAATTTTTTATATATTATTTTTTATAGAATGCGCTAGATGAATGATTGATTTTATATTTTTTTCGCATTGGAAGTCATTTTCAAAATCACTATACATTATTTACTTGTGTGAATGTGGTTTCGTGTATTAAATTTTTTTACATATTTGAAATTAGTAAAATGCATTTATTATTTAAATAGGGATATTTTTTCTCTCTCTACAATTCATTTAAATTTGTATTTTAATAAAACAAATCTTATAAGGGATTTTATATCTTTAATCCACAAAATATTGGCTTGTAACATTGGTAAAACAATTCATATAAAATTCAATTATTGTTTTGTTTTTTACATGTTTCACACTATTAATTCATATTATCTTTTTCTCTAATATAAATAAATATATTTAAATATAACATTTTTTCATTAATGAGTGATTAATGGATATTAGATAGATATATATTTTCTTCGATAACAGCATGATTGTTTCCTTTGTATCATTCTTTATGAGTGATATTTTCATGTAAAACATACTAATTTTATCAGCATTATACTTTTATTATTTGTTGTGATCCTTTTTTAACAATTTAATAAAGGGGGTCATATTTTTCCATTAATTCATCCTTTCCCACTGCACTATTCTTATTTTTTTCTTAATTTTTTTTATTATTTTGACATTTTTAATGAATTAAAAATATAGTAATATGTTTACATATTGTTATTTTTGTTAGGAACAAGAGTATTTGAAGTGATCTTCACATGAAATTATTGTGACTTACTTATAAATTGACCTAGTAGAATTATTAAGATACAGAATTATACATCTAATTGATAGTGGTGATCAGATAGAGACCAATGAATTGAGATGATTGGATAGAAGGTGGGTCAATGTTGTAGTCTAATAGTATCACAAAGTACATTGTACTATGATTATAGGAAAACATTATTTGAAAATTCTTTCATATTAGTAAAAGTAACAACTATGATTTTTATACTATGATATTCATAATTATATATAATGGTTTTAAATTGAGGATTTTAGTGAATCTAAGAAGATGCTTTTTATTCTAGATAGAGGTTTCGGAAAAAAAATCTAGAGATATGTTCTCTGACCCAGTCCATCAGATGAAGAGAATTTGTAAAAACATTGGTTAGATAAGTGTTTTATAAGTTCAAAAATGAAATACGAATGGAGAAGTAATAGTTTATGGATTGTGAAAGTTTTAAATGAAGTTATATTAGAAGGAGAGATATAAAAAGAAACTATATGATGTTTTCATGTGAGGCCTTTAAATGGAGGTTTATGAGTGAATTCTTGAGGTCGTGTTTACTGGACATACATTTTTTTATGGAGATAAATTTTAATCATGTGTAATGAACTTTGCGAGTTTTGATATAGAGTAAACAGAAATAGATTTTACTATAAATATGTATCAGATAAAGGATGGAGGATATTTTAAAAAAATTATACAGACTATTTTTTATTAATATATTGATTTGGATTATCAATGACTAAATTGTCATGATGTAATGATTGAGATTCTATCCAAGAATTCAGGAAGACTGAAGTACACGGATGTTAATTATTGAGGATTTTACAAATGATGTTATATAACACCAATATATTCAAAGCACTAAACGTGGTAACCGAAATATAAACTCATTTCGGATATGTAAATGTAAAGTAGGAAATTTTTATTTTAGGTTCAGGCTTCTACTATTGTTTTCAACAAAACTGCATCTATATTATATAGAGAAAATTAATTGTGTAGTTTTTATTATCATAGTGATAGTCATTAAACAAGTGAGGTTCTTACTAAATATATTAAGATATTTTTATACATAAACACCAATTAGATAAATAAAATATCTAAGGTGTATGATAGAGTGATATTGGACAGAGGAAATTAGATAGAGAGGTATTGGAAGAATGGGGTTTTGGATAGACTATACTAGACTAAAGGTACCAGATAGAGGGTTTCTAATAGATAAATAATAGATGAAACATCTACCAAAAGTATATGTTTTGAAAAATACTTTTATTCATAAATTCATATTATTATCTATATTATAAATCTAATAAGAATAATATGATCTTCTAAGAAGAAATGTGTGAAAAATTCAAGTAGCACAGTGATGACCTGTTGTATCTTATTGGTGAAGATTCATTACATTATTTCAAAAAATGATTTATCATTTTATCTTTCCAAGAAGAAAATGATTTTTAAAGAGACTATTGTTTCATGCCTGTGATGAATATTACCTCCTTACTATAATTCAATAATTATTGATTTCTAGTCGACGGGCAGTCATTCATTTTCTCCTGAGCATTACGTGGACTGACTACTCCAATTCATTAATGAGCCTTTTAAATTCATGTGTTCTATGGGTGTTCTTGTCTATTGTGTTTCGCCTAAGTAAATTATCTATAATTGTAGGTAATTTTATTTAAATTTAAAATTAAAAAAATGTTTTGATCATTGATTCACCCCCACCGAACACTCATTGATTTAGGAAATCATATATGGTCCATTAAATTTATATAAGAGCATAGAGGTTCCTATATTGATTCTAGTCTTTTTGATGATTTAGGAACAATATGGATACCATGTATTTTCTTAAATTAGTTAATAGTAATGGGATTCCAGTAATAAATTTGAGGGACTATCATATTCTGAAAGAAATAATATTACTATATATATTATCCAACATCTAAGATATTCTGGAAGCTACTGTGGATGGTTTAACTCCACCCACAAAGGGTTCCCTTAAATTGTTTTAAATAAGATAAATCTAGATACTGATGGGTAAACAAGAAATTTTATAATTTAATCACTCCATATATTGTACATTCTATGGGTTAAAGGAATCATAATAACTAACGTCATTTGGTACATGTTTCAAAATTATTTATGATGGAAATAAAAAAGATAAAAATTCTTAATTCAGAATGAGATATTGATGTATTAAAATCTTAAAATTGTACTTTATGAATCTCTTTTCAGTTTACGTATAATGGTTAATTACATATTAAAATCCCTATGATGTTTTTTGAGTAATTTGATGATTTAACTAATGTGGAATATATTATTTTAATTAATCCTGGTAAATTTAATGTTGTGTTGTCATCACTTAAAGATAGAGATCTGGAAAACATATCTATGGATTATTGACCTTGAATTCCAATCATATATGAAATGAGAATAGAAAAATATATTAATAATAAAAATAAAATAACAGATTGATAGATATCTTTCAAATCAATTAATAATGGTAAATCTATAAATGAAATATTGGGGGATTAAGTTAGTGATTTTTACCTTGAATATGAATTAATTGATTACTTTTATGAATTCATGTCTCTGGTTTTTATAATTGTAAATGGAGTAACTAAGAAGTGTAAAGGCATATTTCCATTATTTTTACTCAATAGTGGATCCATTGAATATTTAATTGAAAATTTGCTAAGGATAAATAAAGATTTATAAATGGATAAATAAGATTTAATTTCAAAAAATACTTTGAATAAGAATAGAAAAGTCAAAATTTGATTGAAAATTATCAGATAATAAGTTCACAAAATATAAAAATAGAAACATTGTTTATAAATGGTAGAAATATGATTACAATAAATTGAATACAATGATTCCCCTGATGATTATACTAAATAGTTTATTTATTTCAAAATTAAACGTTGAGTGATTTAAAAGTGGTGAATGACGAGAATCTTTAGAAGAACAAGAAACATAGATAGATTTTATGATTTAAAGATAATTTAATGAAGTTATTTTGTTGATTTTTAAAGATGGGAAATATAATATAATGTCTAGAAAAGAATATATATTTTAAAATAATCAGTAATATGTTCATGAAGAAAAATCCTGATTTCTAAAAGAGATTAACGATCGTAAAATATGACATTATTGAGAAAAAATGTCAATATCCATCTCAAAATGAAGATAAATGTGAATGACACTGAATTTGGTTTTGTCCAAAAGAAACTTTTTAATGGTGAGGGTTTAAAAATAAACATCTAAAACTCTATTTTAGAATTTTTTAGATATTCTAGTATGTGTAAATAAAAAAATAATCAGTAAATATTATCCTTGTAGGTTAACAATAATGTTGAAAATTTTAAGAATAAGATTAAATTCAAGAGGTCCATGTGTGTATCTGAAACAAGTGGAGTCAAAAAAATTTAAATCACTGAGTAATGAAAGTTTTTACCTAGAATTACAAAAACTAGAGACTTTATTAAGGATTTGAATAATTATTTGTGGAATAGGAAGATCTTGGTAGTCTACCAAAATTTTACATTAAATAAGGATCTAAGGAATACGGTCATAAAGATGATGAAAAATATGTACATAGTTTGGGATAGAATACGGGATATAGGGGAAAATATTTTATATATATATATTACATGTATTATAGAGTCTTTGGGAATAATGTTTAAATGTTCTAGTTTAACAATTCACACAACAATGAAACTATAATGTATTGGAGTAAGAGTTTGAGAGGGAGTTGACCTAAATAAGGATGTAAACCTAAAAAAGATGGCGTGAAAAAGTAAAATAGATTTCAATCAATAGAATATATTTATGTAAGAATTAATCAACCAAAATATCTTGAAAAATTACATATTCTTATGATATTATCTAAAAAAACATTATATGGAAACCCATAGAGTCCTTGTGTGGAGGAAAAGGCACTAAAAAGGACATTGTTGTTTAAAATTCTCTTAAATACACATATCGATACTGACTATTGATATTAGATATTGGGATTTCTTCATATATGACCAGTGATATTAAATTTTAAAAAATGTAAAAAAATATAATGAAGGGATATTCAATTTGGGAAATAATTATTCCCTCATAAAATAATTCTATATATTTCATAGAATTTTAAATTAATAACTAAAATCTATAAGTGTCTTATTCTTTTTATTGACTTAAAATAAATATTTTAACTATTTTATACGTTTTTGATGAATGAAACAAAGTATTTTTCATAATAAATTCCATTTTTTGATAAAATACATGAATATAAGAATGTTATAACAAGCATATAATCAACTAAGAGAAATATGATTCATGTTGGAGATGTAAAAGACTCATATTATATAAGCATGATGAAAGAATAAAAGTTATAGAATAAAGGGACTAGCAGTATCTGTCGTCTAAATATAAATAATATGAATAGGTTATAATGTATTAATCATATTCCTGACATCAAATAATGAAGTGATTTTTGTTTTTTTATATGTTAGAAAGAGATGATTTTAAATTTAGCACACAATAAGATCGAGAAACATAAAACTCATCAAATGAAGCATAATCATTTTGAAATAAGTTGGTCCATGGGGAATTAATCAAAAAATGGCGATAATTATTTTATTTTTATTATTGATGACTTCACTCATATTACTTTTATTTTATTTTTGAGACATAAATCAGATTCTTTCAAAATGATAAAGAGTTTCAGGAGAAGTGAAAAATGGAATATGAATACTCAATGAAGTATATTCAATAAGATAATATCAATAAAAATAAAATTGGAATTTTATAGGTCATCAAGAAAGAATGAAATTTTCTATGAACATAGTGCACCATAAAAACCACTATTGAATGGTTTTGGTGAAATAAGGAAGATCATTTTTGTTAAGATATCTCAAGCTATTCTAATTAAATATGATAATTCTCATTTTTTGAGATGATTTATTATATTGGTTGTTCAAATTATAAGTTATTGATTCATTAAGACAAACTCTTACGTGAATCCTTATGAGTAATAATACAAATAAACCCCATGTGTGAAATCCCAATGTTTGTATTCAAACCCCTACATTATCATTCTCAAATGTGAGAATCTGGGGAAGTTTATTCAAAGTGATGGTTATTATATCAACTTTATATATCCTCCTACTGACATTAGGAATGATGTTTTTTAATATGGAAACCAAAATTATTTTTAATTCTATATAAATGTTTTTTTAAATCTTTTAATAGAAAATATTCACAGTCACCTGTATATATGAGAGGAATCACATATGAATTTGATTCTATTAAAAACATGACATTGTATCTAATAGAAGTGATGATATAGAAGATGTGAATGATAATGATACTAATATAGACATTTAACGAAATTAGAGACAATTGGGTTCATCCAAAATAGTCTAAGGAAGTAAGTGGGGGTCTAAAATATCATTGGTCATCGATAAAATGTGGTTCAAATATAATAAACATTGAGGATAGCATCACATACCTCTTTGTTTTCACAGGTTTATCCATGAAATGTTAAAGAGTAATTAGATAATCGATAGTGGATTGATTCCCTAAAATATAAATTAAAAATAATTTTTAAAATGATAAATTATAACATTTATACAAACTTGAAGTTAAAATTTTTATTGCAAACAACTAGGTTTTTCTAGAAAAAGTTGAATGAAAAGGGTGAAGTGATAAGAAACAAGGAAAGACAAGTTTGCAAGGGATACACATAGGTTGAATGCATTGATTTTAATAATACCTTTTTTTCCTAGTAGCATGACATAAAACAATATGAATCATTATTTCTATTATTCAAAAATAATGATATATGATTTTCTAAATGGAATTAAAATCTTTTTTTATTATTGGAGAACTAGAAAAACACATTTATATTGGAAAACCATGTGTCTTCATACTTCTTTAGGAGAAAAACTATGATTTCATGTTGAAGAATTATTTTTATGGGTTGAAAAAAATATGATCGCTTTGTATTTATGAAAGATACATTCTTGAAGAAGTTCAATTTCAAAAAAGAAATAGTTGATAGGGACATCTATATAAAATAAAATCAGGTTTCCCAAATTTTGATTTCCAATGTTCATGTTATCATATTTGTATTGAAAAATAAAAAAGACTATAATGTTCTTTCTAGAGAAATTAATGATTCATTTGAAATATCTATACGAATATAAATTTTCAACTTTTAGGGAATGAAAATTTATCAAGAGAATGATCACATTTAATAATCAGAAGAAATATTCTAAATAATTAATTAAAATATTTTTTTCTGAAATATTCAAAACCTATTTTCCCAAAAATCATAGTTGGAACAAAAATATTTAAATGTAAATTTTGAAGGATTATTGATCCTAATTAATTTTTTAAATTCATTAGAGGTCAGTCGTATTTATTAGACTCTTGAAAAAATTTGTATTATGTTGTTATGTTGTGTGCTAGATTTCAGATTTTACTAAAAATGAAAAAATGGAAGGAAAAATAATTATCATATACAAAAAGGGAACTATATATTGAGGGATAATGTAATATATTATAAATATATTATTATATATAGATTCATATAAGGAAGGTTTTTTAAATGATAAAATATCCATATCTAGTGGAGTTTTATTTCTGAGAGAAGAATGTTTAATATGGGATATAAAAAAGTAAATTTTAGCGACACCAAACATTTTTGAAGCTAATTTTGTTGTTATCACTCACATTATAACATAATTAATGTTTATTATGACACAGATATGACTTTTATTCGTTCATGTAAAGCATACCCTTCTCTTGTGATGTAATAATAAAAGTGCTATCAATCACCCTTATAATCCATTACAACACTCAAGATATAAAAATATTAATATTAAATATCAATTAATAAAATATTGTTTTGAATAAAAAACTAAACTTATAATTTCTCTTATAATGGAAAAAGAATAAGATTTCCACACATAATGATTTTTTAAAGAATAACTTTAATGTTTTGGTTGAATATGATAATTCAACCTCACTCTCTTTAGGGATAAGTTAAGTGACCATAATATACCATCCCACCTTATCTTTGTATGTTATTTGTAGTGGTGTAAAAATATGGGAACATAATTATATCCATTGATATTTGTTTTATATTTCAAGGCTGCGCATATATTTAGGTCATTTGAAAAGTGGTAAGCTATAATACAAGAACATGTGAACTATTTTATTAGTCTATTATTATTGATTGAGAAACTTTTTGTTCACATGTTGATGTTTTCTTTGGGTATCAACTGAGGAATTTCCTATTTTGGGAATAAGATTAAAAATATTTTTAATCACAACATTATGAACCGAAAGGAATTATTATTAAATGGTTATGTTCATCAGTTGAAAAAAAAACCAAAGGAGGATTATTGGGACCAAGAGGCTCTGATGTGTTATTGAATATTAACAATTTTGGTTAACAAGATTGATGGATTTCATTATTGTTTTTGTTCTCAATACATAAATCACTATAAAATTATGATATTTCCTTGTAATTATTAAAAATGTAATTTTCTGAAAAGATAACTATGGTTTTGATAGATACATGTGACCAGATGTAGTCAAACAGATTGAGGTTATCAGGTGGAAGATGTGAAAATGTGGTTGTCTGAAAGTTTCACAAAGTATATCAGATAGAGTTTATCAGAGAATGAAAATTATGATAGTTTTTTATCCAATGTTCTAAATGTAATGATTTTTCAAAACAAATCATGTTTCTAGATAACCTTTTATAAGGTATTTTCCGTGGAATCGTTGAAATTATGTCTTCTAGTTAAATTGCTCTCGAAAATAATTTCTAAACTATGGTTTCCTACTCGAGTCCACCAGAAGAAGAACTATTATAAGAACATTAGAAAAAATGGGGTTTTTAAAAGTTCTAAATGGAAGTAATTTTGATGTACTAGATGATAAAATATGGAAGATGATAGTGATTTTTAATCAAAAAGAGAAAAGAAAAAAAGACACCAAATGATGTTTCTAAGAACAGTTATTGGATGGAGGTTTCTAAGTGAAGTCCTCCAACAGAGTTTACTAGATAGATTTCATCGAATAGAGATATATATTATGTCTAAAAAGAGATATTTTAGATTTCCTATATATATTTAATTGAAATATATTTTCATAAAAATACATATTATATGGAGGACTGATGATTTGAAGAAATTTTTATTAATGATCTTTATTATGGAACTACAAATATAGATGATCAATTACACAGAAATAATAGAGGAAACATAATGATTCTAATAAATATTTTATGAAGATTAATGAATAATGACACTGAGTTTTCAGTAAAGTATTTACAATTTTTGTTGTATCCAATCTATTCATAGATTTTAGTGTGATTACGTAAAGAAAAAATCATACAAGAAATTCATATTTGAAGAAAGAAATTATAATTTTATGTTCACGCATATCCATTATTTTTCATGGAAATTACATATATATAATGTAGAACATGTGTGTGGTGAATTTTTTTACCACTATAATAGTTTTTGAGGAAGTTACACTACTAAAAATAGCCATATAACTACACTTTAATTTTCCATTATCTTAGAAAAAAATATTGAGAACTACAACATGATTAAAAGCCCTTTGCTTTTTTATTCACTAGAAAATAGATGACAATGGAATCCTCTATCGGTGCTAAAAAAAGAACTGATAATGAATGACCTTATCATCCCTTTAATAAGAACTGGTATGTAACCCCATTTATCAGTGCTTTTACTTATCATGGATAAATTCTGCCTTTATTAGAACTTCTATAAGTGCTGATAAAGGTTTCCTTTATTAGCGCATTTAGTAGAACTGATAAAGAGGCATACTACAATGAGCTGTTAAATTTATAGGACACTATAGAAGAAAAAATAATAGAAAAAGCATGTCCAAATAAATATTCCAAATGAAAGAAAAGTTACAATAAAAATGAGATAAATAATAATATATTATAAACATTTATAGGATTGGATTGTTCAATTACATGAATAAATATTAACTGTCTTAGAAATTGAAAAACATCATCGTCCTGTTGTCTTTTTCCCATCACCCCCACTCATTCTATAGCTGAAAAAACTACCATAGCTCAAGAAAAAGAATTATGATTTGTATGAAAATAATTATCATGTTAGTAATACTATAAAGAAATAAATTAAACATAATTTTATACTAAACATTGAATCAAACCAGGAACACTATGTATAATATTGAGTTGCGGTTTATTCATCCATGTCACCCCATTTATTGATCATCCTCAAGAATTAAATCTATTAAAATTATATAAGTAACTATAAGATAAAAATGATGAATAAATCAATTATGTACTATTATATAAAATAATGAGAAAACAATCTAATCTCGGGTGCTTAGTTTTTGCAATGTGATTCTCATTTTAAATTATATTGTCACTTATATATTAAAAACATCCATATTAATTCATACCGACCACATCATGTGTTGGACCTTTTTCAGTAAATTTCAATATGTAACAAAAAAATTATGGACCATCATCCTAAACTATAAAAACAATCTGAATGTATTTAATTGGTTTTTAGCATGTCACTTTTGTTTTTCACTAATATTTCATTTTAAACTAGAAACTCATATGTTTAGTCAATCAGTCACATCATGTATCTACTTCATGTGATAATGTTTCCAACACATCACAAATTATGTATAAATAGTTGTCCATAATTTTCAACACAATCTAGGAATGTTTTATTGGTATTCAGTGAGTGAAACCATTTGTTCTAAAATGTCAAATTTAAAATGATAACATACGCATTGAGTTATATAGGGGAATATTATGTAACGAATTGAGGTCTTATAGATTCTAACACATAATATATGACTTCTGAATCATTTTACTAAAGTATAAAAACAATATGAATATATTTTATTAGTTTTGATTAAGTCACTTTACTTTTTTACAAAAATAAATATAAATTTTAAACAAAAAGTGACAATTAGAGTGATACTGGGCACACTGTGTGTCAGATTGAGGTGTGGCTAGTTCCTACAATTAAAAAATAATTATTTATTTTTGTCCTAAAGTATTAATCCAATTTTAATTTCTTTTAATGGTTTTTAGTACATAACTTTTCTTTTTCACTAAAATGTCATTTTAAAATGGAAACACAGACATTAAGATACACTGGTCACATTATGTGTTAGTTTGATATGAGACTAATTCCTACACATAATAAATGAATTATGAACAAATATTCCTAAATTTTAAAAACAATAAAAATGTGTTTTATTTTTTTCAATGAGTGAAGATTATTTGACCTAAAATGTTAATTTTAAACTGATAATGGACACATTTAGTTTTACCAGGATCACCCTATATATGATAGGTGTGTGGATGATTACTAAAAATCAAAAATGACATATGGATTATTATTCAAAATTATCAGACAATATGGATTCACTTGTTCAATTTTGAGTATTTCACTTGTCTTTTTTCTAAATTTAATGTCAAATTTAAATAAAAAGACACACTTGAAGTCATACCGGGCACACCGTGCATAAGATTGTAGAGCATATGATTCTTACAGGTAAACAAACAATGTATAGATCATTTTACTAATGTATTGAAATAGTCCAAAAGATTTTATGGTTTTGAGTATGTCGCTTCTATTTTTTACTAAAATTAACATCGATTTTAAATAACAATTACACACTTGAAGCATACCGATCCTGCAACAGTTCAAATTTAGGTGTGGCTGATTACTAAACATCAAAAATAATGTATGGGTCCTTGTAATAATTTATAGAAAATAGTATTAATGTTTTTTCTTTGTATTGAGTATATCACATGTATTTTTTACTAAATATGATGTCAATTTTAAATAAAAGGACACACATGGGGTCATACCTATCACAACGTATATCATATTTAGGTGATGTTGATTCTTACATATAAAAAATGACATATAGAACATTTTACTAATGTGTCAAGACACATTGAATTCGTTTTCATAGTATTGACTCTGTAACTTGTCTTTTCAATAAAATGTCATTATAAATTTGAAACACGCACTTTGACTCATATCTGTGACATCATTTGTTGGTTAGATGAGATTTGGATTCCAATATTTCAAAATGGATTATGAATCATTGTATTAAATCATCAAGACAATTTGATTGTGTATTCTCTATTTTCAGTGAGTGACACTCTTTTTTAACTAAAATGTTAATTTTCAATTGATAACTAACACTACTAGTTGTATCGATAAGATTGTGCATCCGATTGAAGTATGGATAATTACCACATGTCAAAAATGACTTATGGATCAATTTCATAATGTATAAAAATAATAAGACAACTTTTTATTGGTTATGGGTATACCACTTTTCCTTTTTACTAAAATTAATTTTAATTTTATATATTAAGATACACATTGAGTCCTACGAGACAAACTATGCATTGGGTTGAGGATATGATGATTATTACATGTCAAAAATGTCTAATGGATCATTTTCCTAATATATCGAAACAGTTTGAGTTCTTTTTCTTGGTTTTGAGTCTACTTTTTAATGTTTATTTTAAATAAAAATACACACTTGAAGTCATACTAGTCACACTAGGTGTCTGGTTGAGGTGTTCTTGATTACTAAAAATCTCAAAGGCCATATATATTGTTTTACTAAAGTATTATAACTATACGAATGTGTTTTATTGAGGTTGAGAATGTCACATTTCTTTTTTACAAAAATTAATTTCAATTTTAAATAAAAAGGCATACTTTGAATCATACTAGTAACAATAGACATTAGAATGAGTTGATGATGATTATTAAAAAATATCAAATGACATATGGATCATTTTCATCTAGTATTGAAACAATAAAAATTTATTTTCTTGTTTTTGAGTTTTTCACTTGTGTTTCTTACTAAAATTCATGTTAATTTAAAATAAAAAGAGACACTTGGAGACATACCGGTCACATTATGTGTCCTATTGAGGTGTGGATGATTCCTACATGTACAAAATGACATATGAAATATTTTAATAATTTATCAAAATAATAAAAATGACTCTATTAGTTTTGAGTATGTCACTTTTCTTTTTTACTAAAATTAATTTCAATTGTTTTTAAAAAAAATACACACATGGAGACATACTGGTCAAAAATTGAATCAAATTGATGTGTGGTTGATTAAGACATATCCCCAATGTGATATGGATTTTATTCCTAATGTATCAAAATAATATGAATTCATTTCTTGGGTTTTTATTATATCATTATTCATTTTTACTAAAATTTCATTATAAACTGAATAGATGCACTCTGAGTCATATCAGTCACATCGTCTGTTAGTTTCACATGATACTGATTACAATATATCAAATATTACTGAAAAATCATTCTAATAAATTATTGTGAATATAAAAGTGTGTTTTATTGAATTAAAATAAGTGACACACTTTTTGAACTAAAATGATAACTTTAAACTCATAATGAAGATATTGAGTTATACAAAGCACATCGTACATCATAATGATGTGAGATAAATTATTACATGTAAAAGATGAATTATGGATTTTTATCCTAAATTATAAATACAATATGAATTTTTTTTATTAGTATTGAGTATGTGAATTTGCATTTTTTCTAAAATTATTTTCTACTTTGAAAGAAAGACACAGTTGGAGTCATACAGGGCACACCATGAATCAGATTGTGGTGAGCTGGATTCTTAAATGTCACAAAATAAATATGGAACAATTTCCATAATGTATCAAAAGGTATGTATGTATTTTCTCATTTTTGAGTATGGCACCTTTTTAAAAAAATAATGTCTGTTTTAAATAAAAATAAACACTTTGAGTCCTATCAGTCACACCATTTTTCTTGTTTTTGTGTGGATGATTCATACACATTGATCCTGGAATCTGTATTATTTTCCTAATGTACTAAAACAAAAAATGTATTTTCATGGGTTTTACTATGTCACATATCTTTTTTACTAAAAACAATAGTAATTTGAAATAAAAAGTCACACTTAGAGTCATACTGGTGACATCCTATACCAGATCAAGGTACAGTTGATTCATACACATCACAAATGACATATGGTTTATTATCTTAAAGTATTAGGATAATCCAAAATATATTTTTTGGGATTTGATTATATCACTATTCCTTTTTACTAAAATGTCATTTTAAACTGGAAACATAGACTTTTAGTGGTTGGAATAACTTTTACTTCCAATATTGATCCCTTGTGATTAAAATAATTATTACATACATTGTTTTCCCCATATATATTGCATGAAGATATCATAAATAACTATTAAATACAATATGGAAAACTTGTGATTTATGATTCATATTTATACTTTTAACAATTAATGTGAAGTGTTTGATTGATGGGGTCTTTGTGTCTATATATTTCCATCTATTTTCTCATTATTATGTGCCTTATTAAGGATATAATAGAGGTACGAACAACTGTGAACTATATAGGGTATAAGTAATTAATTTGGATTGGATATAAGGTGAAATTATTTTTTTTTAGAGAAAAAAAATGATATGTTATTTATCCTCAAACTACAGAACATTTCAAAAGAAATTATTGTCACTCTCAAGGGAACTTTACTTTGGTCTTGTTGCATGTAATGTTGATAAGAAGACCAATTACCATAAAATTAACTACCAAAATTTCCACATGAATTTATGGACAATTGAATAATTATTCATTATGGAAAAATATGACTTATACTTTTCCAATGACTATGGTGGTAGATAAACACAAAACAGTCCTATGTTGTTTCACAATGCCACAAGAAAAGGGGGATAAACTGATAAAAAGGCCATCTTATAGCTAAGGAAAAATAGATAACCATGAATTGATAGATTATTGAATTAAGATACCCACATTAGTTGGATTAGTCTCATAACATAGCTAAATTTTGTGAAAGGGATGTTGTATAATTCTAATTCTAATATTTAGAGGTAATTTTTCACAAGTGGTATTGCAAGGAGAACTAGTAAGAATCCATGATAATAGATTGAGTGGAAGTGGTCAAATTATAATGACCAACTACATTCATGTACACAAGGATGATTACGAATTATGCAAATATTAGAAACATTATTATTTTATTTTATAATTTCATATATGGATTAATAAGTGGAAGATATTATCCATAATGTGTATGCACTGAAATAAGATGAAGGAAGTGATTAGGGGTGATTACATTATAAATATATAAATTCAACTAGTTTAAAATATATATCTATTTTTATGTGATATTAAGATATATTTTGGAACCAACAAATGATATGAGGTCATACTTCATGTGGTAACAAAATACTATTAAATGTAAGAAAAATTGTGCATAAAGAAGAAACATATGTAGGGGAAATCATAATTAATTTTTGTTGATGTAACAATGTGGTATCTACTGGTAGATTGTATGTATAATTAAGGCTTTTGAAAAAGAAATATCATATGATAAATAATATATAAAACATGTTTTTTTAGTCTGAAATGGACATAATTGATTTTTTAGGATATTTAAAGGCTACTTAACCTCATCTAGAAAATCAGAAGTACCTTGTAATGTAATAACGATCATGGATATCTAGTGGTTTCATGAGTTTATAAAAAAAATGTGTTACCCATTAGTTTGATATATCCTATGATTCAAAAACTTTGTGTTTTATTTCTTATTCAACAACATTCTTGTTTATGTGTGAAGGAGATCATATCAACGTCGGTGTTTAAGAAAGATTTTTTCTCATGTTTTTGAGCTTATTTTATTAATTGAGTTATGTGTATAACAATAAATTTATTATCTTAAAAAAATAATACTATATTTAGATCAAAATAAGTGGAATTAGTGGATTAGTTAATGAATTGCTACAAATTTGTATTTGAAATCAATAAATTTCTTTTATAAAATATAAAAATAGGTCGATTTAATCAAACCATAGAGAATGTGTTTGCCCAGTTCTGAGTATGTGATGTTTGATTTGGACTAAAATGTAAATTATAAACAGACACTACAACAAAAAAAGGCCTTTAACAACATTGTCTTTAATCAGCGCTAGCAAAAAGTGCTCATAAATTGGTACCCTTTATCCCCACTTTATTTTTAGATATGGTGTATCCTTTATCAGTGCTTTTTTAGAGCTAATAGAGGTCCCACATAAAATGAAATAATTAAACTAAAAAAATAAAAAATGTGTAAAATAAAAAAATCTTCAAAAAATATTAATTAAATAATTATTAATAAAAATTTATAAATTTAATATAAATATATAAAAATTATAAATATTTATAAATAATATATAGTAAATATATAGATATGTAAATTTAATAAAATGAAATAATTAAACACATAAAAAATTAAATATAAGTCAATTAAGGAAAATATTATTCATTTTATTAATTACCAAATTATTGATAAATATTAATAAATTTAATATATATATATATATAAATTAAAAAATTTAATAAATAATATATATTAAATATATATATATTTATAATAAATTATAATAATTATATTAAATAATTTAAAAACGAATAAAATTAATTAATTTAATAAAAAATCAAAAATAAATAAATTTTGATCGTTAAATAAGAAAATTAAAAAAATTAAATTACTAAATTATGAAAACATTTTTTAATGAAACAATTATAAATAAAAAAGAACAAGTTTAATATATATATATATTAATTATAAGTATAATAAATAATATATATTAAATATAAATATAGAAAGAGAATAATATTTAATAATTAAAAACATATTAATGACTTATTCCTTTTTAATGGTTCTTATATATAATTATTCATGGATACATTTAATATTGAAATATATTCACATATATTTCTATACATATATATAAGAATTTATATAATATTTCCTAAAATTTGATTCATTATACAACGTAGTAATGTTTTACAATAAATATGTCATATATTTGGTGAATAATTTTTTATAATTACAAAAGTAATATTAATTAAAAATAATGACTAATTTCACCGAATAATTGATAGAGTTGAATATTGCTTTATTTTTCAATTTAATATATATAAAACATGTGTTAAATTGATTTCTTATATACATATATGTAATTAATGTGTTTTAATATACAATGCACACACACTAATATTTATGTAATTAATGAAATCTTATATAGAAACACATACACCAAATATTTATGTAATTTTTTCAAATTTTATTAATCATTTTAGTATTTCGATATTGCATATGATACATTTAATATATTATATGTTTAATCAATAACATTTATTTATTTATTTTTAATATTTTTGTAGTTAGGTATTAATTAATTTTTAATTTTTTTAATTTTTTTAGGAATTTAATTATTTTTAATTAATTAATTTTTTATATTCATTTGCTATGTTTTAATATTTTCAATATGTATTCATCTTTATTTCACTATATATCCTATTTATTGATAATTTAAATTTAATTAATGAAACAAATCCAGTTTTCCTTTACATTTAAGGTGTTCTCATTTTTAATTATTTAATTTCCCACATTTCTAACACATATGCATTTATAGTTATATATTCACTAATTATGTAGAAAAATATATTTTAAAATATTTATAAACAAGTATATTTATAAATGTATATTTATAATATTTAAAATTTTATAACATTATAATTATAAGTAAATAGATATTATTTTTTAAATGAATATTTATATAATTATAAATAAATTATTTTGTATATTTAGATAATTATAAAATTATAGTAAACTTATTTAAATAATGAATATATTTACTATATTTATATTAATATTTCTACTTCTATTTCTACTTCTATTTATTATTATCTTTAAATTTATATTTATATTTCTTTATCAAATATATTTATAATAATATAAATATATATAATGATATAAATATATAAATATATAAATATTATTTTTTTTAAAGTATTTATATATGAATATGAAACAATATATATAAATAATTATAGAATAATTATAAATAAATTTCAGTAGTGATTATATTTACTATATTCATATTTATCTTTATCTTTCTATAATAAATTTATATAATTATATAAATATATATAATGATATAAATATAATCAAGATACTCATTTTCAATGCATCATTTGCTCCCACACTACAACAAATTGGAAGGGCCTCTTAGATATTGTATCACCATCTAATTGATGGTCGAATAGCCCAAATAATTCCACCATCAATCAAAGTGAATCCATTATATTGTCTTTTTCTTCTATAATTTACCACCACCCATAATGGAAAACTAGAAAAAGGGAATCATTCTAATTTTATTCTAAAAATAATAATGAAATTAACTAAAAAAATTAGATTAAATTATGAGAAAAATAATTATTAGGAAGTCACCACATCATGATGCATGTATACATTATGACACTATGTATTCTGTGCGTTCTTTTATAAAAAAATTGAGTTCATACATTATAATTCATGTAAGGAACAGACCTTGGATACCTAGAGTCGGTGCCTTAGTTTATTACATTGGCATGATTAAAAGGAATCAAATCCTAAATAAATGATCAGTTTAGTTGTCTTGGAAAACCAGATTACAAACATGATACCCATAATACAGTGTAAAAATAAAACAAAACATTTTACATAAAATATAAAATAAATTTCATCCTTGAAATATTATACAATGTTTCCATCTTCATAACCTATTGAAATGAAACATTATCAAGAGGTGAGTTTAGATGCTCAACAAGGGTAAGTAATATAGTGGAAGTATAAGTATTAAGGCATGGTGTATAAATAAAAGTAGGTCATTAAAAAATATTCTTATGAATAATATGGATGGAAGAAAACATGAATGAATATTTATATAATAAAACATAACCATGGATATTCTACATATATAATAATCACATGGATTGTCAATTACTAGCTTCAAATTATGGAAATTAATAATACGGGACATCATAAGCATACTTTCAAGCCCTCGTTCCAAGACGATATATAAATTGGTAAAAACTGAGACTAGTTTTTCTCATGAGACTTAAAACTACACCGAGGGCCTATAAAGGTCCCCACACATCACATACTAAGTCCAATAAATTTCTCATATGAAAAGGTAGATATATAGACAACATAAACATTCATATTGAAAAACTATTATATGAAATGTGAATACTTTAACTATAACCCAAGAATGGTATAAAATTAGCATATCGACTATCAAACTGATCATCAAAACTTCAACCAAATATTTTAGATGATATCATAAAATATTTAAAACAATGAATTAAAGTATTCAACGATGAAATTTTACATAGATGATGATACATTTAAATGAGACCATTGCAAATTTCATTTAAAAATATTCTTTTAACATTCCAAAATGTCCCATACCACTTGAAACATCGAAATAATAATCCATTATAATATCATGAGAATAAAAAGACTCTTAATAATATATCAAAGGGAATTACATACACCACAGACAAGAAATAAGTAGTGATCAGGTCATATATCTCATAAAAGTAAAAGTATATTGAGAAAATCATTTTTACTTTGCAAATAAGAGTCATTTTGGAAAATCATTTGTATTTGCCATAAAATCATATTTTAAACAAATATATCCCCTAAAAATTGATGGAAATTTAATATATATATATATATGATACATAAATAATTTCCCACTACTTTTAGATCATGTAAAAAGGGTTTTTGTCACGACCCATCCTCGGGGCCCGTGCTATGACTACCCCAAGCTCGCCTTCCATAGGCCAGGGGTTGGAGACTAGCACCAAAGGCGTAATTCCCAATAACAAGGGAAGTCATTGACTTTATAAAATTAAACAACACAACAGAGTACAAGCAGAAGCAAACACTAAGTACAAAAGAAAGTGTTGAAAAGTAAATGGTCCAGAATACAAACCCAACTAAAAAGTACAGCTACAGGTGAATGAAAGTACAACAGAAAAGAAAAGCAGCTGGAAGAATAGAAGTAGCTCCTGGGTCATCCACCTCGAATCCTACCTGAAGGGTAGGTACAGATAGCACATCTCCTGGATCGTCCACTACGGATCCTGCCTAAAGGGTAGGTATAGATAGCATCCTCAACACTCTCGCACGTCATCCACCTCCGAGTACCGTCTTATCGTGAAGTCCACCTCCGGATACTGACTCATCGTGAGGTCCACCTCCTAATACTGACTCGTCGTGAGGTCCACCTTCAGGTACCATCCAGTCCTCGAACACTCGGCCTCTGTCTGCATTGTCCGTCATCTGCATCCAACACAATGAGGTGCGGGCATAGCCCGTGTAGGGGTGAGTATGACGATACTTAGTAGGGACCCCGAGGCCCTCAAGGTCTCACTAAATCCAATAAGGATAACCACAAATCTAGATCGAAACAGATAACCCTTACTTAGGTTTAAGCCCATACTTATACCTAAGTTATCAAGTAACCCATCTCAATCAAGAGGAAAAGACAAAGGTCATTGACTCATCTTGAACCAGGATTTTCATTATCGATACTGAAACTGCTAAAGAGCTCCTCCTCTATCAAGTAAACTGATCTTGTCATGACTTTGAGGCACTGCTCACTAACCTTAGACTGCTGAGGTACCCCTCCTGTCGAGTACTGCGGGTCGGCCACCCAAACACAGTAGTGCTCCCCGCTGGGTTCTTCCACCCAAACACAGTAGAGCACCCCCCCCCCTAATATCCTACTATTCAGAAGGATACGTTAATATTCATAAGGTTAAGTTACTATTCATAAGGTTTCACTACTATTCATAAGGGCCATGTTACTATTCATAAGGGTGAGTACTATTCATAATGGAAAGTTTATATTCATGAAAAATTAATTTGATTCTATTAGCCTCTAAGAAACTTATTGAATGAAACTCGGTATGAATGGTTTTTGAAATTAAAACACAAAAGTGGAAAAATTATGTTTAATGACTAGGTTATAACTTTAACAAAGTTTTGTTTCACAGAAAAACATTATTTTTCACGTATAAGATAACTAATAAATTAAAATTATTTATAAATAAATATACAATAAAATATTGGGGAGTCATGCTAATAGTGAATATATTCATAACATTATTTAGTATTTATAAAAATAATACTAATAGTTAATATATATATTATTCATAAAATATTTATATAAATAATATATTGATAAAAATTAATTCTAAAATAAAAATAATAAAATACATATATTCATATTAACATATTCTTTTACAAAAAATAATACTGTAAAATTTTATTTTTTAAAAAATTTATATAAAAATTAATTTGAATGAAAAAAATTGGAAATATAAATACTTATAAGTATTTTTATTTATTAAAACACTTAGTTTTAAATTTCAAATGTTCATTAATTGATGTATTTAAAATTATAAAACAAATTTCTGGGGTGTTACGTTATTACCCCTCAACAGAATTGCATCCTTGCAATTTGAAACTGCATTTTGAAAGCTGAAGGTTGACACTTGGAAATTCCATTGTGGGAAAGCCACATCATAAATAGGGTTAATACATCATCCTCTTAATATGAGTGAATGGGAAATTCATATGTTACCACAAAACTACACATTCTAATATTATTACATTAGTGCAAAGTGAAAATATGGACATTAAAGAGTAATCTAAATGTCATGTTCTACTAGAGAGTGATAAAGGACATGGTCAGGAGAAATTTATCATTCATAAAGTCATAATTTTGTGATGATATAAGGGACCATTTGAGTCATCGGAAGAGAAGGTACTGGGATTAAAAAAATCAAGATCCTTTCCTTAAATATGAGGAATTCTTTCACTCAATAACGTAAGTAAATATAAGTACATAATACACAATATTATCTTTCAGTTGTGCTTTTAACTATTCCAACATCATTTCATGGAACAAGTTGTATCATATGGTAAAATTATATCTAAAACCTTTTCCAATGATCAAATTCAACCATTTCTTAAATGCTTCACATTTCCAAAACAATATGATCCAATTCATTAGAAAGAAAGACAATGAATTTCCATAATGAATTTATCAAACTACATGAAGTGTCTCTTAATCTTCACTTACAAACATGTGAGTACATTCTCCAGGTATTCTATTGATGAATTATAATAACTTGAATTACCCCAAAACCAGATTGAATCCTTTTAGGTTTCTTTATTCCTTAGGTAAAACATTTTAATTTAGATATATTCCTCAAGTCCAAAATGTTGTAGACTCTACCACTTTGTCTATTTTCCATTATTTAGATTGAAGATATAAATTTCTACCTAATTTACATTATCAAATTCAATCATATATTTATTATGAAATTGAAATCTTAGTATCAGGTAGATATTAAGAGTTTCCTTTCCTTTGACCAAATATTTTCCCAAAAGTTTAACTTGTTATTGAGTCGGTTTTCCTAGGTAACATTCAACATATGAACTCAAATCCTTAATGAAAATGTATTTAAGTGAAATCCATTGATATTATATAAATACTATAACAATAATATCATAAAAACGTTCTTGAATCCCCAAATACATTAATTATTATACTTTTACCATAGTAATGTCATAAGCTTTACCATGATCCCTTTACTTTTTTGGAGATATATTTCCTTGATTTTTGGGATATTCATTTGTGTAGTTCACCATATCCTTATAGTTAATGCATTGAATATTTTAAAATTATTTCCTTATCTTGAAATTATGAGCATGGTGGACTTTTTCAACACTCTTGAAGAAAACTCCTTTTCCTCTTAAGCATATACCAAGGTGTATCCTTCAACAATTATAACATGTGGGAAAAAACTTATTTCCCTTCATATATATTTTCACTGTTTTCCTCTTCATCATCCTATTCCTTCTAGATCCATGCTACATTGAATACCCTTTCTCCTTCTAGTTAGAACATGATACTATCTAGACATATGATGATAATGTTTGAAATAATTTTTACTTTTAAAAGACTGGATTAAATCCATAGATGAAATTATCAATCTTACTCTTTGAATTACTTGAATTAATATGGTTCTCATTCCTATCAGTAGGCACCATTTTTAAACAATTTCAAACACTACATTAGATCATTACATTATGAAACATAATTTGAATTTTTAATACTAGTGAAATACATATATAAATTTAAAAAATTATTCTTAGCTAATCTCGTAATCATAAACATGATTTCATTGAGTAGATTTATACATTTAAATCCTTCATATTGGTTTGTAAATAATATGTAAATTACCCTAAGAATATCCCCCATGAGTGTCAAACCAAGCGCACATTAAGGCCCATTGTTTTGTACCCAGATAACTTGAGTCAGGAATGATACACATTATGGGATTTGTTACTTGAGGGTACATTTATTCTAGAACAACATCCACTTGTAATATCCAGTCATGGATGTATTTTCTATGAATATACACATAATATAAACGTTAAAAAAATTCATGGATGCTATTTTGTGGTTAACTTCAATGTCTATTTTAGGTTTATGTTATCTAATCTACATTTTCTAAATCTAGTTACTAAGGATGCTGCTAAAATTCCTTTGTTACCAACTATAAGGACTCGATCCCAGATTCCCAAAGCGGGCACCTTAGTTTATTACAATATCAGGATTAAAAGGAATAAAATCCTAATGGAACAATCAGTTTAGCAGTCTTGGAAGGCTAGATTACATATATGATATTCATAATGCATTAGAGAAAAACTAAAACATTATACATAATAAAATGAAATATACTTCTTCCTTGAAATGTTATATAATGTTTTCTTCTCCATAACCCAGGGAAATGAAACGTAAGAAATGGGTGAGATCAAATACTCAGTAAGGGTAAGTACTATAAAGAAATCATAAGTAATAATAAAATGTGAATGAATAAAAGTACAAATGCCATTAAAACATAATATTGAGAATAATATGTTAGGAATAAAAGATGAATGAATAATTCCATAATAAAACATAACCATGGATATTCTACTAGTCAAATAATTACAAGGACAATCAAGTAATAGCGTTATAAGGGTACAAATTGTGGATGGATTTTTGGATCAAGCCTAGAATCACTCACTATTGGGGAATAAATAATTTGACATTAGTTCCAATTGAGAGAGGTTATTTTCATATAATTATAAACACCCAAGTGGAAATTGAAGATGTTTGGAAAATAGGTGGAATCTAATTGAAACCTGATTTACTTTGATTATTAAAAGTGGACTATTCTTCTATTCCATTCACCCATAGAAACTATATGGCACAAATTTGGGTTAGGATGCATGGACTTAGTTTGATTTTATGGCCCCCAAAAACATTGAATGATATCACATTCGGCATTAAGACCCCATTAAATATTAACCAATGAACATTGAATGTAGATTTGGGTCTATAAGCAATAGTTATGGTAGAAGAAAATTTGGAATCAAAACTACCTCATGTAACCACTTTGATTTCTAATGATTACAAAACTATGGTTTTCATAAAGTATGAGAATAAGATGCCTTTTGTGATTATTTCATGATTATTGGACACTCCATCGTTAATTATAGAGTAGGGAAAAAACATTTCAATCAACCTAATCATAATAAATGAACTAAAAAAATGAGGCGTAAGAAGGATTAAAATCCTGTGAAGGAGAAATATAATCCCTATATGAAAAAAATGAAAGATGGGTGAATAAGATATTTGATCCATCCACTTGAAAAGAAACCCCTAGACAATCATGAGATGATTTGGTAGAAGAGGAGAAAATAAAAACTGATGAACAAGTTCTTGTTGATGATATTGATAGCCTTAACATGCAAATTGTCAATCAAACTCCAAAAGAATTAGATAAAAACTCTAATACCTACAAAGAGGTGAATGAAAATGACAATAATAGTGACCAAGGACTGATTATTTGCATATCTTCTCAAACCACTAATGTCAGTACCTCAACATAGGTAACTGAGGATACTATCTCTATATCAGAATATTACATTGACCAACACAATAATGAAGGCCAATTCAAGGCTTCAATAGAAAAGAAGATAGAGAGTTATGTTGTTGTTGGGGTTGTAACACCTTCTGGAGGCATTTTCACTGCTCCACTGGAACAGAACCGCAACCCCCAGCCAGTGATGACTTCTAATGTATAGTCCACTAACCCTTTTTTCAAAAACAAGAACACAAATGTGGAAACCCACATTGCTTATTCAGATAGAAAAAATGATAGGGAATGGGATGCAAAGAGGATGTAGTAAATTAAAAATCCTTTGTATCACAGGGTTAGTACACATTCTTAAAATAATCACAATAGGTAGACTCCCACTCAAACTTTGAACTAATTCTCTCGGGACCCCAATGTCAAAGGGATGGAGCTACATATAGAAGGGAATCCTCTTGAAGGCAATTCTGAACAACTACTTGAATTATACAAAGGACTCAATGATGAACCCAATAAATAAGAAAGTGGTGATGAACCATAGATATAGAAAGAAGGCATAATAGCAAAACTTTATAATATTATTTCTTTTAATCTTTCCATCATTAATAAGGAAATGGAGTCCCCAAAGAGTGAAAAGATATCTGACAAACCCCCCAAGAAATCAACATAGAACAAGAACCCTGGAGGTAAAAAATAAAGGGGGTCTTATTCCCAAACGCATGTCAAAAATGAATATTCCCTATTGTAATTTTCAATTTATTACTAACCCTAACAATATCAAAGCCTTAAAAATATTATTATTTACACAAAAACCAAAAAAATATATCTTTGAGAATAAAATTAAATTTTCTTCTAGTTTTACTCGATTAGATAAATTTGGTTAAATTTTTTTTGTATTACTTATAATAATAGTTTCATGGATTATATGTGGATATTTTCTCACTCTTCAATAAGAAATGTTAATGTTTTTAATATTGATACTCAATCTATCTCTTTTGATCTGACTTTAAAAAACTCAAACTTATTATGGTCTTTCATTTATGAAAATAATAGGTACCAAGATAAGATATCTCTATGGAAATATTTTTCTTCTTTAAAGAGAAATATCCAAGCTCCTTGAATTATATCTAGATACTTCAATGATATTCGTGGAACTAATAAAGAAATGGGTCCTTCTCACTCTAACATTTCTTCAAAGGAAATTAAAACTTGTATTGGAGAAAATAATCTCATTGAGGTAAAACTATTAGGAGCCAAATATACTTAGTATAGAAGACATTATAATTGGGTTATGGCTAGTAAACTTGACAGAGCCTTTAAAAATAGCCAAGCCCATGATAACTAGGATACTATTTCCAAAATCACATTTCCAAGACTTAACACAGATCACCATTCTATTGTAGTTAGACTCAATACTACAGTTCCCAAACATATTCTTCAATTTAGATGTAATAATGCATGGAGATCTATTAATGACTGTGAAAATATTTTCAAGGAAACCTATAATTCCATGAACATTAACAATGATGTTTTTCATGTAAAATGAAATTGAATCCTCTTAAGAAGAAGTTAAGATTAAATTTCAAATAAAGGGTCAATAAAACTGATAATGAAATTTATTCACTTGAAAACACCCCCAATAATATTTAGTTCGACACTATGAACAATGAATTGAATAATGAACCTAAACATGAAATTGATATTTTCACGGAATTAAAATATCTTCTCACCTAAAAAAGATAATCTGAGAAAAAAAAACTTGAAAATTAATTGGAATATGGATTTTGATAGTAACTCTAAATTCCAAAACACTATATAAAGATATAGGAATGGTTGTAGACCCCTTATCTTCCTTAAATATGGGGATAACATCGTAGATAATGGGGAATGTTTTTTCAATCATTGTTTCTCTAACATTAGCAATCTATTTAATGGTCCAAATCATAATATGGACATAATGTTGGATATAATTCCAATATTACTGGGTTAAAATGATAACTCTCTCCTAACTACTGTTATTATAGAGCGTGAGATTAATGATCTGGTTTTTAGCATTCAAAATAGATAGTTATCCTAGTCCTGATGGTTTCACCAATGACTTTTTCGGAACTATTAGTATATTATCCCACATTATGTTTATAAACTAGATATATAATTTTTTTCTAATAGATTTCCTCTTTATGGTATAAATGAGAAATTACTCTCCCTTATTCACAAAATGTAGAAGGCTTATGAAATTCACCTCCTTAGAACCATTTCTCTCATTAAAAATATTTATAAAATCATCTCTAAACTTTTAGAAAATTATTCTGCACCTATTACTAGCAAAATCTTTTCTTGTAACCAATTTCACTTCCTCAAAGGAAGAAACATCCAATATTGTACATGACTTTCCAATGAAAGAAAAAAATTGTTAGAAAAAGAAAAATAGAGGAGGAAACATTTTTTTCAGATATAAATTATAAAATCATTTATTACCATGGATTAGAGCTTTATTTTCATAGTCCTTAGAATGCTTGGCTTTAGTGACATATTTTTTTATCAAAATTAAATCTTTTTTTTGTTCCGATCACATTTCAATTTTGGTTAATGGTACTCTAAAAGTGAATTTCAATTGCAAAAAAGTTTTTAAATAGGGATACGCCCTATTTAATATCATTTTTTCATTATTGAGGACTACCTTAGTAGACATATGAACAATTTGGTTAACCAGGGAAAAATTAATCTTATCTTTCCTCTAGAAACCTAGTTGTTCCCTCTCATATTTTGTATGAGAATGGTATTATTTTATTCCTCCAAGGGGACAAAAAGAACATCCAAAATCACAAATAAATAATCTTTCAATATAAATATGTTTCTGGGAAATCCATAAACTAGAATAAATCATCCATTTTCTTGGGAAAAATATTTCCTATAAATAGAAAAGCTGGTATTATAAATGAACTTGGTATAAAAGTTGGATCCCTCCCCTTTATGGACCTTGGAGTTCCTATCTTTTGAGGAAATCTGAAAATCACTTACTTCTAAAATATTTGTGACCATATTAATAATCAACTCTCTACCTAGAAAAGAAAATCCTTATATATGGAAGGCCAAATCTGTCTTGTCTAATACACCATCATTTTTAAAATGGTCTCTTTAATAATAGTTTGAAAATGGCATACTGATTCAATTAAAAAACATAATAGAAGAATAGTTTTTTTCTAGTGTGGAAGCACACATGAAATAAAACTTTTCACTATTCCTTGGAATAATTACTGCAAACCCATAGTCACTAGTGGCCTTAGTATTAAGAACATGTGCCTCATAAATGTTGCCCTTCAACCTAAACTCAAGTGGAAACTTATAAATAATAATTCCTTGATGATTTTCATAAATATAAACACAGTCCAAGATATTTACTGGATAAATAGCTTCAAAAATCAATGGGCTAAACCCTACATATCCAAACTGGTCTGGATATTAGCCCATAAAAGAGTTCCCACTGATTAATTTCTTCAATTATTTGGTATTCAACTTTGTTTTAAATGTTTTATGTGTAACTAACATAGAAATGATTCTTACCACTTGTTATAAACTTTTCTTACTACCTAGACATTATTGAAATACATATTTTACATTTTTTATTTTATATGTATATGTTTGGACTCCATTCAATTTCATATTCAATGATACACTACTACGGACGCCTCTATTAAAATTGAAAAACTCTTCATTGCTGCAATTGCTGAACAGATTCATGTCATCTGTTATTAAATAAATTCTATCATTCAAAACAATAATACTTTCAATTTTCGTGTAGCTCATGTGAGGATACTCATCACTATTATGGAATCTGGAATGATGCAAACAAGTACCTTCCACAACCCCATCAAGGATCTTATATTTCATCATCGGATCATAATCAAAGGAAATTTCATCCTACTTAAAGGTATTTTGTAATTATTCATGTATCCCCCTCTCCCTATCATGACTAAAATAAATGTGGATGGTACCTCAAAAGATAACTTTAGATCTGCAGGTTATGGAATAGTGTGCATAAATCACAAAGGGAATATTCTGGGATACTACTTTGGAACATGTGGTTTTTCCTCCACATTAGATGAAGAGATGAAAAACATCATTATTATCATAATCCACATCAATAAGCAATGATGGAACAGCATATTTATTGAAATTAACACTGATACAACCATTCAAGCCTTTTGACATGGGGTGGTTCACCTGGTGTGGATCCTAACAACTAGATGGATGATTTCCCTCCATCATCTGATATAACTCAATAAAATTATCACTCATACTTATTGTGAGGTGAACAAGGTAGAGGATATTCTTTCCAATAAATGAGTCAATAGAAAAATTACGTGAATAGATGACTTCCCATGAGATCTCATCCTGTTACACGAAAAAGATTATAATAAATTTCCCAATCTAAAACTTCTATATTATTGTTTTTTATATTTATATATTTTAGTAATTTGGTATTTTGATCAAGGAATCATCATTTTTAAAAAAATATCCATAATGTCATAATGTATAATGTGGAACATTTTAACCAAAATATCAAGGCCTTATTCCAAGAAAATATATAAACAGGATGAAACCTAAACTATTTTTTCTCGTGAGACCTACCAATGTAGTGAGAGGCTATAGCAGGCCCCTCCTGTCACTTACTAATTTAAATTCATAACTCATATGAAAATGTAAGTACATATAAAATATAAACATATGTATTAAAAAATAGCACATGAACTGAGAATACTTTATCTATAACCCATTAATAGAATCAAATTTACACATCTACATTCAAAATGATCATCAACCCTTCAACAAAATATTTTATATTATATCATAAGAGATAAACCACAATGAATTAAAATATTCATCAAAGTATATTGACATAGATGATGATAATTTTAAATAATAAAATTCTAAATTTCATTAGGAAATATTCTTTATTCTTTCTAACGTGTCATATATCTATTGAAACATTAAAATAATAATAACCTAGAATATCATGAGAATAATTAGACTATTGATATGATATATAAAGGGGAATTATATACACCACATACATGGAATATGTGGTGATCAAGTCATATATCTCAGAGAAGTAAAAGTAGGAGAATAAAAAGTATTTTTACTTTAGAAAGAAGTGTTCTTTTGGAAAATCCTTTGTATTTGTCATAAAATCATATTGTAAACTTTTATATCCCATAAAAATGGAAGGGCAACGAAATTATATTAGTGGAATAAATAATGTCCCACTGAAGTGAAATCATGTAAATATATTTTTTAAAGAAGTTTTAGATATAAAACATTTTAGTGAGGTTTAAGGAAATATATTAAAGAGATTTTAAACTAGAAACGAATGTTCTTTTTTCATAAGACCATAAATCAACCAATATATTTTTTATGATAAAATTTTGTATTTTAGAAAAATAATTATGGCTTAAAAGAAATTATATATTACACTTGAAAATGTGTAAGAATTCGAGATGTTTCCCAGAATTGGGCTTATTTATCAAGAAGAATTAAGAAAGGAACTATTTTAAAAAATATAATCCCCATAAATGAAAGATGAAATGATATTAATATGTTATTTGGAACATTATAATAGAATATATAATATGTAAAAAAATAATCATTACATGTTGGAAAGGGTAGTAAAGGAGTAACTCGAAGGAAAAAAATGAAGGTTCGGGTGGAATCTCTCACCACATTGTAATCAATCAAATAATATGCCACAAAATTAATAATAATAAGATGATACATTTAAAACCCTAAAAAAAGATATTTGTGATATGATACATCAATGGGTATTATAATTACACCACACACAAGTATCAGTGGGGAGTAATACATATCTCATGGAAATGAAAGTGAGTTGAGAAAACTCTTACCTTATGTATGAATGTTTTCTGCACTTGACCTTAATGTCCTGAATAATAATATTAAATCCTTTAGTTAAATAATTCATAACTTTATCAACATATATCTTATTTATTATATTTTTATTATGTTCATTTATGTCCTTATAGATAAGTTATAACATTGAATTATGTAATATCGGAGTGTTTGTTTTCATTGATTTCGTGATCAGTCTGCCTGATTATAAGTAATAGAGTTTATGTGGAATGGATATATTATAAATAATTGAAAATATATATTATTAATTAACATAAAAGAATTTTAAATGGTTATAAATTTCATTTGGTTACATGGTATGTGGATGAATCAATAGATAAGATATTTAGTGATAATTGTTTAGATTTTTACGATGGTTTTTCAATCACAACGAACTAGTTTTGTTATATAATTTTATATAATGTATAAATTATGGTTCCAGAATCATTAAATAAGATACAATACATATTATATAATATGTATAAACCATAAAATCAGTTTCATGGCCATCTTTGAAGAAGAATTTGATGAACTAAATTTCTTCTTCCACAAAGGTTGTAAATTGGCACCTCATGGATGATGATTTTGGTTATAAAATAAAAGAGACAGAGTAAGGATATTGATAATGGTTATTGCATTAAAATGATATAATTCCAATTTATAGATGATATTTTAGTTTTCAATATAAATTTCACGTATGAGGTTAGGAGAGAATAATAAAATAAGTAACATAAAAACAAATTAAAATGAAAAAGTAAGAGGATTTTTCCTCTTGAGATATCCTCCTTGAGAACATCTTTAAGGGAATGGGTTTTTTTCTTTTGGCATGACCAGGAGCTCATGGATGTGGTAGAGAGACTAGGGAATATTATTAGGGTATAAATTTAAGAATATTAATGGATTATATGTTTGAATATAAAAGGGGGTGATGGGTGGTTTTATAGTGGAGGACAAGAGTGATTTTTCAATAGCTTAGTCATTATTTTATTATTTTCCTAAAGAAAAGAAATAGTGTGGATTATTGTGACAAAAAATGGTAATAAGTGCATGTGAGTTCGAACCAATGATCATTTACACCAGTCACTGCAACATCCCTGACCCGGGGGCCGCTAAACTGATCCCCCGAGCCAAGTCGTCACATGACCTCAAGCGCGCCTCCCCATGTGCCTGAGGTTGTCGACAAGCGGTGAGGGTCTAATGAGTCACGTTGGGAGACTATACCCTATTTACAAGAGTAAAACACAACATAACAAAATATAAATAGTAGAATAATATGAAATATCTAATAAACATACAAGTAAAACATCACCCAACTTGGTACAAACCATAATTGAACATTAATAATGCCATGACATACTAGTAGTGAAAAGTTAATAAACCCCAAAAATAATACAAACATCCAAATCAAAAAAAATAATCCATGACTCTAAATTTAGATCCTTCTCAATGTACATCCCAATCACAACTCAACATCCTAGAGTATGTCCTTTTCCCGCACCATGACCAGCAACCAAGAGACCAGCTTGGGTACCCAATGGTGGTCTGAATAGGATGTGAATACCAATCTCAGTAGACCACCACCAACATTGTCTATAAAATATCTAGTCTAATAAATAATTATTTATTGTACAAAATAAATGGAAGGTAAACAAATGGAATTTGGGGTTCCATTATCTAACAAATTTATTTTTAATTCATGCTTAGACTTTTTACCAATTTCATTGCATACACCAACTTAGATACTTATACAATTCATAGAAAATTCTCCAAGGGTTATGCATACATATCATCTACAAAAGGTTCTATGAATTTAAATCTCAATTCCTTGGGTAAATTAGTCAAGTCCTTATCTCACTAAGGATACACATATCACATCAACACAATATCCTCACCTCTAAGAATCAGTATTGGTGGAGTGAAATCTTTAGGGGACTAGAGTCTACATCCCCTTCCCAAACTCGTACATCATTAAAGTAGAGTTTAAATCCTTATTCAAACTCGAACTGTTGAAGTATACCTCATGTAAGTACCCCACTCTACCAATCCATATGCCCATTCTTATTTATCCAGTCACCATAACACAACCAAGCATAAAAAATGCCATTAGAGATCACAATACATTATAAAAAACATGTCAATTAAGACTATTTCATAACCCATTAATATATTTACCATTTAAAATTCATACCCATTTATCCAAATTCATATTCTTGTCTTTTAACCCTTTATGTGTGTTCAAAAACTCCTATTTCTTATCAGATACTCATAATGTATCATATATTAATCCCATTAATCATTTCACAAAAATTTACCCACTTATGCACTATAAGTACAATTCTTGTCTCATAAGGCACAAAACTATTATCACATACAAACCTTTAATAATACCCCATAATTACATTATATTAACCCAATCATCATATTCTTCTGTTTTCTATTCTATTATAAAATTACATCTTGACCACCTAGTAAGCACTAATCCACTTAGGGATTTCTAACCAAAGTTCATTAAAATATTGACATAATATCATTCATCATAACTCACCCATTTTAATTTCATGAAAAACCCCCTTATTAACATAACACCTAAGGAAAAACTATCATTATCACATTTACAACTTAATAAACCATTAAAACATGTTCTTCAGGGTGTCTATAGTATTAATAGGCAACCCTTCACTTAACCCTACCCCTCTTTAGGTCCATAAATGTCGGCGCACCCCATGTGTGGTCCTAAAATGGTCAAGTCATCCTCTACGCATCCCATGGGGATCGGGAGGGTTTCAATTTGTCACATAGACACCTCATTTTACCAAAACCTCTAATGGTATCAATAACACAAAAAGTGGAAAACTATTACACAAAATTCCAGGAACCAATCAAAAATAAAACTATGGGATAATACTTTTAGAACACCAAACTTGAATATGATTATGAACAAACTCTTAATCTTAGTCTTAGATCTGGATTCAAACTCCATTTTTAGCCTTAACCAAGGTTCCACCAGAGAAAGAGGGTTTTAGTGATTCATTATTAGATGGGAGAAACTAAAAACCCTAATCTAGAAAAGGGGAGCATGAGGAAGATTATAATTTCCCATAGCTTCGAACCACAACCGATGGAACTCCAAATGGCCGAGATATGTGTGAGATTGATCCATGGGAGTTATTGAGGTTTTTTTGGTGTCAATAGGATTAAAATGTGGAATAAATGAAGAAATATCAAGTGACACTTAAAATACTATAATGGAAATATTGAAATTTCCCCCCTTTTCTGTGTCGCATGGTTTACCAGCATGATTTTCCAAACCGTGTGCAAACTGTGCGGATGCTACTATCTCAAAATCCCCCTTTTGAATGTTTTCTTGGGCTGATCTGGATGTTTAGCAGTAACCATGCACAAATCATGAAACATCCCCTGAAATCTCCTTCCCCAATTTCATGCCTTGAACCCCCAGAGCAGCCTCAAGCCTTCCCATGAACTTGGAGAAACTTATTTGACCACAAGAATAGAATCAAATGAAACAGAAACATGGACATAGATTAAGATTAAATTTCTGGTATCATATAACCTCCCCACCTTTTAACATCTCATTCTTGAGCCACTCTTCCCATGAATCACTGAACATCCTCAATAATTGATCATGCCAATAGGCCTGCATATCTATTTCCATTTACCAAAATTTCTTATTGAACGTTAAAAAGCTACCACAAAACTGAACAAAGATACATTATTTCCAAAAAGACTTCCCTACCACAACCCTCTACATGAACCAGATACTCCTGAAGGATGCATCATTTTTAACCATACCCAACCACTAAAACCTATTAGAGAAAACAGAGGCTAAATTTCCTGATTTAAAGAAGGTATAATGTTTTACACAACATCATCTCATTATAGAGGAATGAACTGGAACCCCATCAGTCTGATTCCTCTTCACAACTCATGACACATATCACTTTTCTTCATTTTCCTCTATTCCCCCCAACTCTAACGGTGAACAAAATCAATATCTCCCAAAGGAGAACGCATGTACCTTTCAGCCAATTTTTCCAACATACATTAATTAACCCCTATCAAGGCAATATAACCTAAATCTCAGCTCACTTTTACATCACCTAATGTGTTCAAAATCACCATGCCCGAAAATCCATAAGGAATTACCTAGAATTGGATTCTAACATCACCATCGAAACCAATCTAGAGAAATTACTCCACTATCCATTCAAGGACTAAGATCAACTTGGCCTCACCTAGGTACAAAATCATTTCAAAAAGGCAATTTCCACCACAACATGATCCAAGAGGTGGTTCACTCTCACGACACCCATTCAATTATACCATCTCATGTCAGACCACTCCCTCTTGGATTGTCCCAAAACTACCACCTCCTATAGATGGTATGCTACACCTTTCCCACCTTCCTATGTGGATTATTGGCTTAAAGTTTATCATTTTCATCCCACATGCCCACTGAGTTTTCTCCTTAAATTTCAGTAGAATTCCATCATCATGGATTTATTTCCCTCTAGACCATCATCAAGCTTCACCCACGACTTGGCACCACATCACAAGTCCATTGTTACCTCAACTTCAAGATGTTATAAAACCACTCAAGGAAAAATTAACCAAGTCTAACCCCAATGTTTTTTGGAATTATCAAACCCAACCTCTCTTTCCATAACTAGCTATAATATCCAACTACCCCTTCTATGACTTCAAAACAAACATAAATAGCTTCACATGGAACAACCCTAAGCTGAAAGCCAACACTTTTCTCATCATTCACCACATCTGAGGCCTAGATGGCCTATTTGAGAAACCTAACATGCACCTCACAGGTTCCTCATTGGCATCTCGGTGCCACTACATCAAATTGATGTTCTCCTATCCACATCCAGGACTGCCATATCACTCCCCAATATAAGAGTGTAGTAACCATTTCTATTCAAGAGAAATTCCAACCAATGTGTGTTAAAGTCAATCATAATCTGAACCCCACAACTTAGAGATGGCTATCTAGATTTCTCCCAAAACAAGAAAATGATCGTCACCCAGTGCCTGGTATCAGCTTATGTGAATGACACCCATGATGATTTTCCACATTCAGTCCATCCCGAGGACCTCACCTGAAGCCATCGAGGGTGTAAATACCATCATTAAACTCCACAAATACCATTTTCATGAGCATAAACTCCATTATTTCCTTCACTCAACCAAACACCTTCAATTCTCTTTGCATAAAGGAATAGCTTCTCAATGTACCTAAGATGATATCAAGATATTGGGTAGGATTTTCACTAGATGAGGTACACTAAGACGTTTTTGAGGAACACCACCACAAAATTATCTATTTATGATTTAGAACTATGGGACACCATAACCTTCCAACAATATTAGGCTCCAATTCTAAATACATCTCATCAACAAGTGACCACCACTACTCATTTGTGATTTCAAACCAAGCCTCACCACTACTCCATGACCAAATCACCAAGACATCATGAACCAATGGTTCATGTGGAACTAATTACACCACACCACTAGAGTTCTTCCAATGTGTCCCAGATAGATATCAGCTGAAGCAAAAGAGTCTACCACACCAATCAAACCAATTGTCTATCAGAATTCATCCCTTACCTGTGTATAGACCATCGTCTACTTTCTTACCTAACTATGCATCTTGGTTAGTTAGCCTAATCAGCCCTGAGGTGGGCTCCGTATCTCACCCAAAAACCAACCCATTCATACAAACAAGTTTATCCACATGACCACCCTCACCTCAATTTTCACCATTGAGAGAAAACAAATTAACCACGCTTCGACCACCCTTGTTTCTTCTGCTTGAAAACTACTTCATGACCTTTTCTAAACATCATCCAAACAGGAAAGTTAGGCATCTATACTATACAACCCTTCGAAAAAAACCTCAAATCCTATCTCAAACACTAGTGTACCCTTATTAATGAACCAGTTACAACTATACCATTTAATAAAACATGGTGGTACATAGTATACGTTGACACCACCTATGAATATTCTCACTTGATGAATATTTCATGGTACCTGTATGCCTTGTCTAAACTCCCATGAGGTCACCCTTGTTTTTTAAAACTATCATCATGTAACCACAACTAGAGTGGCACCACCAACCATAAACCTTCCCACTTAAACCTCTAGTCCAAACCCACACTATTAAAAAAATATGAGTTCCACTATCAATATCCAAGACATCTACATGTGTGACGCACACCCAAAAGAACTAGAAACCTCATCTAACCTATCTAATTGGTCACCATGAATTTTAAATGATGCCAACTCCATACATAGAGTCATATCAAGGAAAATCCATTGGTACTCTCTCCAAACCATACGTATCCTGACATGAACAAAGAAATGTTCATGAATTTCTCTCTCACCCTAGTTCTGATGCACACTATGGCTAGCACACCAAACAACCCCTTACTCTAGATGCTAAACCAAAGGTGTACACATTCATCAGCAATACAAGAAAAACATCCTCTTTGGGATTCAAAATTCAACTCGTAAGGTCTCTACTCACAATTTTACTAAGACCGAGGCACCATCCTTAGGGTTCGTCATGCACTCTGTATGGTCATGAACCATGAGAGTTTCCACACTCACAATACTGAACAATTTCCCAAAACCCAAAGGCCACAAACCAACCAAGGGTTCCCTAAACACACAACCTAGGCCATATTAGAATTGTAAAGACCTCAAAATCCAAATCTAAAGTCTCATACTAGGTCACTCTCACTACCCCAAACTACACATACAAGAGTCAAACTGATAACAGAAATAATAACAAGTTTTGAATTAAAAAATTAACATTTTAAACTTCTTGTTCACTTGAGGATTCAAATAATGACCGATAGGATTAAACCATTGAAGGAAAAGATCTCATGCTACCAACCATAAAACAAACCATTTTTTATACTCTATCCAAATGGCCATTATCACACATTGAAAACTACCCTCTACTATGCCGACTGAGGGTCATGGTCAAAATTGGGAATCTAATTTACAAAATCACAAGTCTTTCATCGACAGTACATCACATCACCTCCACTTTTACAACATGATCACTTCTTCTTTGAGATGTTGAATCAACTTTTATGATTTATCACAACCCAAAAAATTTTACTCACTCATAACATTTATTTATACAAGATAATCCTTAACTATTAATTATAATTCTTTCATTATCGAAATTTAATTACCATTATTAGGCATCATTTTCTTCAAATTTATCATGGAAAAAAATTCATTCCATGCTCTATACCCCACACTCCCATACTATGTGTGTATATATATTGATGCATTTAACCTATATCATTAGGTTCCTAAAATGATGCATGAATTCACAACCTCATACCATTTTTTCAATGAGAAAAATATCATAAATCAGTCAAATCACACAACATTTACATCACCCAAAGGTGAAAAATTATTCAACTATAACAACACACATCAAGAACCATAATTCCCACCTAGGGTGACTTAGGTTTTCCCTCGTACATGGGTTAGCTACTTATATGGAAGATCTCATTACCAAGGCCTGACACATTCTAACATCCTTCCTACCATTCCCAAATAGTAATAAAGAGAAAATAACTCTTTTGATACCAATTTTTAACATCCTCAACCTAGGATCCACTAAAACGGTTCCCAGAGCTGAGTTGTCACAGGACCTCCATTCTACCTCCCTGTACGCCAGAGGTTGCCGACTTGTAGCGATGGTCTAATGAGTCACATGGGTAGACTATACCCTCTTTACTAGAGTAAGAAATAGCATAAAAATTAAATAAATAGGGGAATAATATGAAACAACTAACAAATAGAGAAGTCAAATATCACCCAATTGGGTAAAAACCATAATTCAGAATTAACAATGTCATGATATACTAGTAGTGAAAAGTGAATAAAACCTGAAAAATAAGGAAAATAGACAAATCCGAAAAATGGTTCCCGACCTTATGTCATGATCCTTCTTCATGTACATCCAAAGCCCAAGTCAACATCCTAGAGTAGGGCCTTTGGACTTGTCCTGACCAGCAACCAAGAAATCTGCTCGGGTACCCAACGACAGCCCGAGTAGGGTGTGAGTACAAAACTCAGTAGGCCACCACCAACGGTGCCTACAAAATATCTAGTCTAATATAGAGTTCGTGCAAGTACAAAATAAATGGTAAGTAAAGAAGGGGTAGTTCTGGTGACATTAGTTAACAATTTTCCTTTTAGTTTATACTTATACTTTTTTCACAGTATCATTGCTTACACCATCATTTTTACTTATCCCATTCGTAGCACATTGTCCATGGGTTAGGCATACATATAATATAGAAAAGGTTCTAAGGAAATAAATCAAAATAAATAGGGGAAATTATTAAAATACCCATATCACTAGGGATACCCATATCATATCAACTCATTATCATTACCTCGAAGCCTCTTTCCGGGTGGAATTCAACCATTAGGGGAATAGAGCCTCTATCCCCTTCCCTAACTCATGGATATTTGGTGGGGAGCTTAGATCCTTAGTCTAACTCGACCCATGGTCGTAGAACATCGTGTAAATACCCAACTCTACCAGGCCATGTGGACGTTCTTATTTATCCAAACACCACAACCATACAATAACCTAACCATGAATAAACAATGTCATTTGAGATCACGATACATGAAAAACAACATCAGAATTAATACTATGCCATAAATAATTAATACAATTACCATTTATAATTCATATCCATTTTTCAAATTTCCATTCTCATGAATTAAGACATTAAGTGTATTAAAAACCCCTATGCCTTATCCAATATTCATCGAATACCATATATTAACCCATTTAACCCCATTTATCATTTCAGAAGCATTGACCCACTTATGCACTAAAATTAAAAATCTTGTCTCACAAGGCACAACCACTTTATCACATTCAATTCCAATCCATTAACCAATTAAAAGTTCACCATCTTGTATGCACTAATCCACTTAGGAATTTCAAACCAATGTTCATTAAAAAATGGCATAATCAAATCTCACCTAACTCACCTATTTTCATGTCATGCCAAACAATCCCTTATGCCTTTAACACCCATGGAACAACAATCATCATCACATTTCCAACTTAATCAACTATTAAAACATGTTCTTCAGGGGTTCCACAATATTACTTGGCAACCCTTCACATAACCGTACCACTCTCTAGGTCTGGAAATGTCGGTGCACCCCACGAGTGGCCCTAAAATGGGCACATCATCCTCTATGCATCCCATGTGGATCATGAGGGTTTCAAAAGGTAACATAGACACCCCTTTTTAAAAAACCCTCCAATGGGATCAATAACACTAAAAGGGGAAAACAAGAACAAAAAATTCATTGCACAAATCTAAACTAAAACTATGATATAATACTTGTAGACCACTGACCTTGAATATGATGATTAATGCACTCTTAGTTGTATACTTGGAGATGGATTCAAACACTCAGTGAAGAATGAACCTAGGTTCTACTAGAAAAGATCATTTTTGGGCTTTAGAAAAAGATGGGAGAAACTACAAACACTAATCTAAAAATAGAAGCAAGAGGAAGATTATACTAACCTGCAGCTTCAATCCACAACCAACGACATTCCAAATGGATTAGAGATGATATATATTGATCCATAGAAGATATTGAGGTTTTTGGGACATCACTAGGGTTCCAAGGAGGAATAAAGGAATAAATCACATGTGATCCATAAAATATTGTAATGGCAATTTTTTAATTTTTTCTATCTTTCATGGGTCGCACTGTTTACCAGCACAGTTTTCCAAACCGTGAACAAACCATGCAGATGCTAATTTCAGAAAATCCCCAGTTTTTCATGGATAGCTGGGATGATTTGCATGGTTAGCACTAATTGTGCACAAACCATGAAACTTCCCCAAAAATCTCTCCCCCCCCCCACTTCATGCCCAAAACCCCTAGAACAACCCTAAGCCTTCCTATGAAGTTGGGGAAACTTTTTTGACCACAGGAGTGGACTCGACAAAAACATAAAAATAGACATAGCTTAAGATGAAATATCTGGGATACTACAGTCCTGAATCCAGCATGAAACAAAAATTCATTTACTTAGCATATTTATTAAATTATCAAATTTCACTATTCACCAAAAATACAAGTATTTTAGAAAAATCCCAAAATTTCACCCCAACCATTTTTAAATTTTTAGAATCCAAAAATTAAATAAATTTTATGAAAATAATTTTCAACATATGATAAATTTAATTTTTAATTAAAATCACCATTTAATCAAAAAATACAATTTTTAAATTTGTAACTAGTTTTATAATACCCATAAAATTTAACTAATATCTCATAAAATTATCCCAAAATCCTAGGAAAAAAATATAGATTTATGAATACATTTTATGAAAAGGAATTATTTTTTGAATTAAATTATTAATAATAAAATTGTAATTAAATATGTATTGGTCACAAAAAGACCAACACTTCATTATTAATTTTTAAAATATTTACTCTCATTTATAAGGTGCTAAAATTTAATTTATACTTATGTGGATGAGTTTAATATTCATAAGGGTACATTACTATTCATAAGGGTGAAGTTACTATTTATAAGGGTACATTACTATTGATAAGACTTAAGTTACTATTCATAAGGGTACGTTTCTATTGATAAGAGTACATTGGTATTCATAAGGGTCAAGCAACCATTCATAATGATGTGATACTATTTATAAGAGAATGTTACTATTCTCGAAAAATTAAATTGATTCTAACATACTCTAAATATCTTACTAAATTCAACTGTGTATGGCTATTTTTCAAAACTCAAAACAGATAAATGGAATAATTAATTTTAATTGCTATGTCATAACAATAACAATGTTTTGTTTTGCTTAGACTCGGTGTTGTGTGCATATTACCTGTCTAATGAATTGAAATTATTTAAGAATAAATATAACATAAAATCTTCGGTTGTCATATTAATAGTGAATATATTCGTAACATAATATAGTATTTACGAAAATAATTATAATAGTCAATATATATATATTATTCTTAAAATACTTAATTAAATAATCTATTGATAAAAATGGATTTTTGAATAAAAATTATCAAAGACATATATGGTTATTAAAATATTATTTTATACAAAATAATACTATGAAATAATATTTGTTTTTTCGAAATTAATTTGAAATTAATTTGAAAGCTATAAATTTGTAAAATATTTATTTATAAGTATTATTATTAATTAAAACACTTAATTTTATATTTTCATTTTTCGTAACATATTGTATTTAAAAAATTTAAAAAAATTATTCATGTGTCACAATTCTCCCTGAGAAAAAACGTCAAAAATAATATAAAATAATTACGAAACTAATCCTTCACACTCCTGATGTATTTCTATGGTCATTGCACATACTTGAAAAAAATAAAATAGTTAATCCACTAAATTTGACGTCGACTAACATTCTCACACCATGTATGCTTTCCACATATCTCTAAATAAATTTACTTCTTTTGAGTATGGTGGTTTTCATCAATCTTGGGAGTCCTGAGAAAATATAGACAAACAGATAATTAAGACTGAGATTTAATTTAATTCTAATTAGATTTGTAAATTATATGTTCAGGGATTCTAGACATTTACTATTTTATGATCTCCCTCAATAATTTACATCATTCACTCTTCAAATAAAATTCTACATCCATGGTATGGTGTTGAAATGATCCAATACCAGATAATCCACTATAAAATAATCCATTATCTATGAAATATATTGAGTAGGATATTCCCTTTCACTTGTGTATCACTTTGGGGACCATCCAATAGTGTGTGAGCTCCCTCTTAGAACAAATAGGTTAAACCAATGTTTATATAACAACCTATGTTACCTATTCTTATTTTTAATTTCCACAATACTATTATTTTGAAAACAATTCATAAAATTTCTTACCCAGATGTTGGTAAGAACATAAAATATTTTTGATATGAAATTCAATTTGATTCACAAGTCCAATCATCCCATTTAAATTCTTCATATTCGACTCTCCTAGTCTGATCATCCAAATCCGATTTCACTATATGATTGATATAATTCTACATAATACAATTGAGACAATTCATAACTCCTTCTTTTGTCTGTAAATCCCAATATAGAAATCCAGATCCGATTATCCATCTTGATATGAAGACTTAAAAAATATGAAGACAAGAAGAATACAATAGCCAGATGAATATAATGATCACTGAATATAATGATTAGTTTTATACGTTGTAATTTTTCCTCTTCTCCTTTCTCTTCTCTCTGTCGAAACATCTTTAACACAACTCAACATAGAAAACTTATTCTCTCCAAATAAAGTTGGATCACATATATCTTCTTCTTTGAATAGTACACTCATCATCAAAAAAGTACAATGTACTTGTCCCTTTCATAATTGACATAAAGTTAGATTTGGAGGGAATCCAGAAAACCTTTCACACTCACCAAAATTTCCCAAAATCTCTATTTCCTTTCAATTTCAGGAGCATATTTACTTTTTTAACACTTCTCAATTATTATTAATGGTTATATAATATTCTAATAGCTTTAATTAGACCTCCTACTTTCTTTATAAGCACTGGTCTGATTCTGATTCCCATTATGATTGTTGAATATAACGCTCCCCTCAGAACACTCCAATAATCTCCTTCAAACTCTTAACACACTCAAGGATGATTTCAATTTTAATTTTCATTATGATATGCTGCATTCTGATGATGAAAAATGTAAAAAAATAGATTCTTCCTCATCTCTTCTCTTGACCCACTTGAAATACAGACGTCTTCTTCATCTCTTCTATAGACCCACATATATGGTAAACAAAGAAATTCAACCCCTTTTAAATGGTTTAATACATTATTGATTAAACTCTAAAATTAATCTTCATATTGGTCACTCAATTATTTTATTTTATTTGAATTCATTGGTCACATATAACTCTTCCTCTGAATATGATAACTTATCGCTCTTTATAGACCAATATCAACCACTTCTTTCTCTTCTGAATATGATACCACTACCTTCTCTTAGAACGAAAAATATTTCCTCTGGTGAATATGATAATGTACTGAATATTGATGGACCATCTTTAGAAGTTTTCACTTCAATAACTTTATTATTCTTTTACAAGCTTTAGCATGTATCATGACTCCCTTTATGACATTGAATACATTGAAGATCAGCTTTAGAATTTTTTTAATTGCATTGGAAAGAATTGATGCTTTCCATTATTTCCAGCATTTTTCATTCCTTTTAAGACTAAATAAAATTTTCCATAAAACAACTAACCAAAAAAAGATTATAATCAGTATGATGAAGATCAGGTCGAATATGATCTTGATCACCATTTCAGTCTTATCTAGAGACGATCAATTTCAATATGATTAGAAACATCTATTTCGTTTCCTTCCAACCTATTCTCAATTGTTACGGCTTCTTATACCCCTTTCTTTCATCAATATTCCATCACAAGTTTTACCACATATGATTTATAATAACCCCATGATCAGAAATGTATCATAACTTTGGTTTTAACATATTCATATAGACAATGATTCTCCACCATTATGATTTCACCTTCGATACTAGATTCTGGGCGAATCCAATGACCATTTACATCATGAAAGATTCATCCTCTATACGGTTGATCTTTTCAATCTTGATTAAATGTGAATCCAATGAACCATTTCTTCTAGCTAGCTTCTCCTGAATATGATGGTAATTTTCAAGAATTGTGAGTCTAATTCCTAGAATAGGATGGTCTTTCTGAATTTTACCAAATAAAAATTGAGGTGATATTCCTTTATTCTCAAACCTTCCTGACAAAGAAATAAAAAATCTGAACCCAATAACATTTCTCATCATCTTGGTGCTAAAAATTTCCCCATTTGTATTTTTTTTGTAAAACAATCTACATATGTCACAGAACATTGTATCCTCAAGAAATGGATTACATATCAAAAAATTTAAGCCTTTGTGAGCCAACTCATTGTTGCAGGAAATAATTATTAACTGTAAATCCATTTTATCCAAAATTAGTGATTATTAAAACTTTTTTCATATTTCTTCTCATCATTTCTTCCTTGACTTTTCTTCAACTTATTTCATTACACTAGAATAAAAAACATTTTTTTCTTATAACCACTTCATCAAACGGTTAGAATATTTCAAACCCAATACAATACTAAATTCACATCTTACCCAAAAATCCCTATTTTACATGCATCCATGGATATAATTATTACATAACTCCCACCTTGACACAACTATCCAATTATTTTTGGTGAGACCACTAGTTTGAGTAATCTACAAGGGATGTTTAGGATATTATGTAGCACACGTATCCAAATTTTTTTTATTAGTGTAACAAATTTAAAGGGAGAAATTCATTTTATGGGGGGTAGAATGCAATACCCCAAGTTTTTATGAATTATTATTTTTTAATAAATTATACTTTTTATGGATTGGATTACACAAATCCCATGTTAATCTTATGTTATACACAATATCTATTTAATTTTGTGTTACTAGTAGTGTTGGATTATCATGTGTTACAGGAATATAGTTACTTAAATGTGACAATTATAACCTATCTGTTAAACATAATGTTATGAATAAAAATAAATACTTCAAAAATATTAATTACAATTGTTTATTAAAATAAAACATATTTATAATAAAATATATATATATTGATAAAGCCATAATCTATTTCAAAAATACAATTTTCTTGATAAATGTTTTTTATGTATTTTGTTAAATGATAATAAAACTTATATTTGACCATTTATAAAATAAATTTGATCAAATGAACATCCTTTTTTAATTCTAAATGTCAAAATTATTTTAGGGTGAATTTTTAGGATTTTTTTGAAAAGTTTCACTTTTTAATGAATAGTAAAAAATTCTAAATTTAAATTGAAAACTACCTTTGAGTTTAAATTATTTATAATTTAATTTTATATTTAAATTTTATTTTAATTTATATTTGTTTATTTATAATTTTATTTATCCAATTTAGGTCATTGGAATCAATTTTCATATTGAAATGGGATAATAAAAACATTGTAAGCTTTTGATCATTTTTTTAAGACCCTACATTCTCAACACATTTGGGGGATACATTATAAATTTTTTTCCCACTTACATGTATTTAATATGTATAAATGGATTCCTAATTTAAAATAAGAATAAATCCTAATTTATAATAATTTTAGCATAATTGTTTACTAAAATAAATAATACAAACACAAAAAATATTTATCGTGGTTAAGGTAAAATTGACGTTTCTTGGGGGGTTAAACTATAAAGATAAGGGTAGTATTTACCTATAAAATTGTATGAAAAATATTTTTTGGTACATTTATCACTTATAAAGTATATGGTTTTAATTTCAGCCATTTTTTACCCTTGTTCCACGTAAAAAAACATGGGAACACTCAATTTTGTTCATGAATGTCGAGTTTTTCCTCTCCCCCACTTATAAAAGGCTAAACCTTATCCTCTATTCGTAAAACCATAAAACCCATTTGGGTCAGAAAATACCTTACCAGATAAAATCCCAAATTACCTCTTGTTATCCAAAAATCCATAGTTTTAATATAAAGACAACTTATGAAATCTTTTAGTGAAATTTAAAGGAGGATACATAAAGAAGTGGTAATGTTCATCAATAAAAAGTTTTGTTTTATTTCCTTCTCCACCACCTTAAATTCATATTAAATCATAGTTATATAATATAGTTATTATATAGAATATATGGATACGTTATTATGTTAATTTCATGATTAAAAAATATCTGAACCTCCATCAAATGGGATAAGAAATAATCATTCCTGTGTATTGGTGACTACCACCTTGCAAACCGCTGTCATTCATTTTTCAATTACCACCTATAAAGACTCATCATCATGATGGATTTATTATTTATATATTATATGTATAATATAGTTATTATTTTTTAATTTCTATATCACACATATCATAGTACTCGTAATTTTGCGTGAATACGATAATGTCGATTGTGTGTATGAAAAACTACCACCCCGCGAAGTGATTTAATTCATTCACACTTTACATAGAAGGTATTAAGTATGGGTTTAATATAATATATGACTTAAGTTTAAAAATAATAATTATTTTATAATGATAATATATATATATATATATATATATATTACATTTCTTTCTTTCAATCCAACCAAAAAATGGAAACCTTGTAAATTCGTACATACGATCTAACATCTCCATAAACTGTGTATTTCAGTTCATATCAATAAATTTTATTTATTGTTATAAATAAATATATATATTATATCATGGTTTAATTTCTAGATATGATGAACCCGTGATTTATGTATCAATTCTGAAAAAAATATTTGAAAACATAAATGGAAAACAAAGCAGTTATTGTTGGAAACATGACTTTGACATCGAATTGTTAATTAATGTGTGAAAAAATGAAATAGGTATATAATTTATGGTTTGATACAGATTAATATGGTTCTATAATTGATTTATAAAAAAATATATTTATTATACATGAGGTTTGAATGATTATGATGGTATTCAAGACATAAGCTAGGGGATTTTGGCATTAATTTTTCTTCTTTGGGATGTATGTTATGGTATGAATATATATTCCTTCATGAGGTGTATATAAATCCCATTTTATATTCTATATCATGAATTTATTCATACTCATTATATTTTAAGTTTCATTTTATGTTATTCTTTTATAGGACTTATGATTTAATATTACGAAAGTGGAAATAATTTCATGTTAGAATCTCTTCATTTATCAAGATTATTTATCATTAAGTCTCCAATATATAAATATCATGAACTAACTACCACAAATTATTATGTAGTTTCATCTCCAATATTAATTCATTAAATATTAAATTAATGGAACCAATTTTACCCTCTTTAGTACATAAAATAATTAAGAATGTTTTTTAATAAAATATGACATTATTTCTATCTTCATTAGAAAATATATTTTCAACCAAAAAAATGTTTACAAAAATGTTTTCAAAAGTTATTTATTAATATATTATGATTTTTTAACCACATATTTACCCATTTTTAACTTTTTAAAAAATAAAAGTAATATTCACATAATTTTCCAAACCGTTCTCATTTGGCTTTAACTAGAAATGTGAAAGGAATCTTCATTTAAAAATTTACCTCATGAATAGAATTTTACAACTTTAGGACCAATAATTTCTTATAATTTTCCTTTAAAATTTGACATGCCAATTTTAAAATTAAATTTTTTTCAAATCATTTTTTGTTTTAAAGGTAATTTTTCAAATCAAAAAAGTTATTTTCCTCATCAAATGTAGTAAATGATCTTTTAAAATCTTTTCCAGCAAATATAAAATCAGTTCCTATTACCTATTCCTCACGGGAAATATGATATACGGATACCATTACTATTCATTCTATGATTGTTTTTTGATTTTCTAGAATGTTTTTTATGAAACATGTTTCTCTTACATAGGTTTTGCCCTGACGAAATGTTATGTAACCCACTTATTTTCATGGGTTACAATATAATGAAATGATTTTCAAACTTGTCTATTTTCCACATGTTATGATCTGATAAAATGTTTATGATACCAAATTAATTTCATATTTTATGATATGATAATTTTTTATGAATGTGTAGTACACATATGTATTATTCCATTATGTAAACATTGGTATATATATCTCCATCGAATGAATTTGGTTAATATTTTAATCTCATGAGATATATAGGACTGCAATGGGGAGTAGAACTAGTTTTGTATGGCAAGGAAAGAATGGGGATTGAACACAGTTTAGTACGGAACATTTTCCACTATGATATTCTTGGTAGTGAACCATGACTACTATAGTGGTTTAGGGAGTGAACCCATCATACTATGATTTTTGTGGTAGTGATCCATGGCTAATATGGAAATGATTTTATTTGATTATGTGTATTTTACAAATTCCACGTCTTTTGATAATATCATGCACTCATGGATCATGTGCATTGGTTTCCTTATGATTCAAGTCCTATGAGATAATAATAATTATTTCATTTTTAAAAAATTTCATATTTGATATTCACAGTATTCCATTCAAAATTTAACATCAAGTTTTCATACCCTTAGGCCCATGTTATGCGTGATTATCTCCTCTATTTACCCTTATTGGGCATCTGATCTAAAGAATTTTTATGATTCTTTTCTCCAGGTTATGAAGGTAATTATTATGTATGATATCTCTAATAACATCTCTAATTACGAATAATTTATTAGGATATTAATTATATCAATTACGGAACTATTTTTTTATTTCCATGTTTCCAAAGCCACTAAACTATTATAGTCTTCTAAAATTTTTTTTTTAATGTAATGAATATTCATAAAAAATGATGGAATATCATGGAATGAAAATCCTAGGTTTTTTTAATCTTATCATTATAGTAAGGATTATTATTCGATAATTTTATATTCATATATATCAAGTAAATATATTTAAGAAGATATATATGTTATAATATTTTCACACAAAAAATTATATTGTTGAAATCATCTAATCAGAGAAAAATGAAACTATAAATTTCCCACTATACTTGTTATTTGAATAATAATGGTTGTTTTTCTTTACCTTTTCATCATTTTGCCTTAATAAATTATCATTATCATTTTTCATTTATAAATATTAGTTTATTATTTAGTTTATTAGATTTATTAATATAGAGTTATAAAACTATATTATTCTTCTATAAGGACCATGACACATTGTTTTGCTTACCAGGTATAAAATTATGAACATGGTGTGTGTATTACCATATTAAAATAAAATATGGATATTATGCCTACCATTTAAAAAAATTGATGGAATTAAATTAGATTAACCATTTTTAAAAGAATGAGTCATGCCTAGAAGTATAAAAGGGTATGATTTTAATTGGATAGGGAACTCTATTACAAAATTAACATTTTTAAATAAAATTCAATTATTTAAAAATAAATTCATTGTTATAAAATTTAGAATAAAACATTCACTACATTTCTTTTTTTTTAACAATTAAAAAACATGATTATAATTTTTTTGTTCAGATTAAAACGTCATTAAGTATCCTATCCATTATTTATATAGTAATTCAATAGTTATCATTATGATAAACATATATTAAGGCATATGATAAAGTGTATTTGATACATATGGAGAATTTGATGGCCTCAACCAATGGGATCATACCCTTTAAAGCCCATTTATCAGAGGTTTTTAGGGATATGGAAACACTAGGCGTTTCCCTTGACCCAGCCCATACTATTATTCAACAATTTTAATATGACAGAAATCCTTTAGGGGAAATGTTCAAGCTCATCTATATCATGTTCCAAGCCACAATCTCCAAACCATACCATTAAAGTACCACCACCACACAAAATACCCTTAGGGGCATACACTGGTGTGATAAGAGTTATGTATATTGACCCCTCTCGTAAAAATATGTATATATTTTATTTTTATTAGATTAATTATTATATTTATCCCTTTACATTAATATATTATAAATTATTATACAATAAGTTTGATAAAAATTAAATTTTAATATGAAAAAATTAAAAAATTCTATTTTTGGAAAATATATGGTTTCAATTAATAACCACATTTTAATAAATTAATTTTTTTAATTAAATTTTTATTTCTATAAATATTATAACTCAAAAATATTTATTTTTATATAAATGATAATATAATTTAAAGAATTATGATGTAGTATTTATAAGGGTTAGAGAGCCGGTAGTGTTGTAAAAACTAGTATTTTACTGTAATTAAGTATTTTTTATTTACCAAAAAAACTCTAATATTTAGATGATTATTTTGGTAAAATTAATATTTTTTAAATTTAAATATATAAATTATCCAATTTTCATGTTTCCATATTTTTCAAAGATAATGTAATTTTTAGGTTAAAATTAAATTTTGTACAAATATGTACTATGTATTATGGTATCATAATAACCCAAAAGTGATATAATAAATACTATAAAAGGAATAAATGAAAAAAAGTATATTTACACTTTCAAATAATTTTTTATGTTAATTTATTAATTTTACAAACCAATAATGAATCCTCTTAAACCGATATTATATTTTTTATGTTTTAAAACCCACTCTTAATAAACATGTCCTACTTTCATGTAATTACTATAATTATTTTTAGGATATTGGTTATAATTGTGTTAATATAATTGAAACAACTCAAATTTCAAAAAACAATATGTGTAAAATTATTGTGATTGATTGTGGTTTGGATTATTGTTTCACCAATAGACCACAATATATGTTTAGAAATTAATAATGAATTCACATATCTTTTTCTAAAAATACCCATAAACCACCCAATCCCTTTCACTTCAAACCCATTTAGAATCAATATAATAACATTCTACCTATCAAAAAACACAACAATATGTTCCCATGAACATAATAATCTCTTGTTAAGCCTTCAATACACCCTCTTAAGGGAAGTGATTCTCTTCATCTTCCTTTTTATTCAAGATCACTCTTTTATTATGCATTTTTTCTAATTTTTCATAATTTAGTATGTTTTTACACATACCATTACAAATATTATTATTCCAATGTAATGATAGGATGACTTTAAATCTCATTAAAACCATCCATGTACCTTTATATACACCTATTGTGCTGCCGAAATTATCTATTAATTTTACATGCCAAACTTTATTGTTATAATTCCCCATCCCCATTTCCACTCATGGGTATTAACCAAGATATATATATATATTTACAATTGATTTATTATTTAATTCCATGTCTTTAGACCACACTTTTTAATAATGGGGTTAAAACTGATAAAATATGTTCTATAGTTGTATGATCTATGTGGAACGCAAATGAATTTAAACAATTTGCATGTGATTAGTAGGCCCATAATTATATATCCATGAAATTATTTGTGTATTGTTATTTTATCTAGATATACCATTTATACATCATGTATGGTTATCCAAATAACATTACATTATGATGTCTCAGCAGTTAGCCTTGACATATCCTTATGATGTCATGTATCATTTTGTTTGCATATTCTTTTGATTCCATTATATTGTCATATTATTTTGTTATTTGAATATCATTATTATGATTCCCATATTATTATATCACCATTTTATGAATTTTATATATATGTTCTTCTTTAATTAATGATAAATTATTATTATTATTATTTTATTGGCCATTGAAGCTCTCCAAATTCTTATGTACATCTCCTAGTTATCCCACACAGTATTAAAAGATAAATAGAACATATGGGAGTGTTATAGAGTTTACAAATAATGTTGTTTTATACTTATTTTGTCTTATTTACATATTTTTGTAATTATCCAAAGATATTATCCCTTTTTCTCTTTAACGATTTTGTTATGTGTGACTTAATTTAATAGATCTTTAAATAATTTTTATAAAAGTTATAGGTTTTTATAATTTTTACGAGATAAATGCCTAGTTATTTTTAGGGATTATGGTTTGAAAATATTAGTTAAAACCATATAGATCAAACTAAACATAATAATGTACCCCTATATTTTAGGTAATATATAGAGTGGGTGGTTTTCAAGAAATAAAACCCATGGCTAGATAGTATAAGTGGATGTGGATCTCACATAGTTAAATCTATGGCTAATAACCCCAAAATGGCGGATTGGGTCTTAATATTTTTTTTCATATAGTACATGAAAAATAGACCTCACTTCACACCTAATTTGATATTCTCATGTGATATTCTTTGATAAATTAAAAAAACAATTATAAGATGCTATGAAGGGAACAAAAAATCTTATGAAAATATTTATATCATGAATAACATATATTGAAACCTATAAATTATTTTGTTAAGGGATGCCTCTAATTAATGATTTATCCTTTTAATGTCTAATGTTGTCCTTTTTAGGTTTAATTCCCATCTATAATTTAACCTTTACATTCGTCAATATATGGATGTTGAAGAAACTAAATCCATAGCCAATGTGATGGGAAATGCGATAACTACCAAAATGAGAAGCCCATTTTGATGGGAGAAAGGGTAGAGAACATCATGATAATACATACTCAATTAACTCATGTTTTGAATTAAAATTTTAATTGTGGGAGAAACCCACATCACCATAAGAAGGATCATGTGGAAATTGATACTTTTATGTCATAATGGACCAAATATTTTTATGGATCTTTTGATCTTGTTTTCATGGAACACTGAATCAACTCTACTAGAAATAAATTTTGTGCCCTTTAATTATTTGGGTAATATATTTCAATGATTTCTATTTACATAACAGAGGGATAATATAATTAATGGTTGGTGTTAATCAATAATATGAAGACTATTTAAATGATCAAAATGATTTTGATAAAATAATTTTTAAAATTGTTTGATAATTATTTTCCACACATTTGTGACATAAAATGGAGAGGGAGTTCATTTGAATCTATTAATGGGGTGATGAATCCACTTGCGAATGAAAGAAGAACATCACAATACATTTACGATATGCCTTTGACTTGGTCATTGACCTTAAAAGTAATGGTGACTGCTTGTGTTTTATAATTTTGAATCTATGAAAGGTATTAGTGATTTGTGACTTTGACATCAATGAAAGAATTTTCTGCTGTTCCCTCAGTAGTAAAATATTTATTGCATTATATCAAGGGTCACATGGGTCTTAATATAGGGAGTGGATAATTTATATTAATTCTATGGTAGATATGGAGAAACCACATCATGGTGAGGATATCAATATTAAACTTTTATAATGTATGGGAAGATGTGTCCAGAAAAATGCTTACAATAGGAAAAAAATTCATTAGGTGTGGTAAGGTGTGGAACCTAGTTTTTTAAAATTCGTTGGAGAAACCTACAAATTTTATTAATGAAAAAAAGTCCCACTCAATCATAATATTATTTTTAATGATTAAACTACAAGGAATATGGAAAATATAAAAACTAATGTATGATTTAAAGGGTATTCGAAGATAACGAGAAACAACAACCTTTATGGAACAGAGAGTAATGGTGAGAATATTCCATCACAAGAACTAATATGGAACCTGAAAATGAAGTTGTAATGGGTATAGTAGTTATTTACACAAGAGAAAATAATGTGATGTTAGATTCTGGTTCTATGCATTCATATATAACAAACATGTTTAGTATAACTATTCAATAACCAACTCTAAATATGGATGTCGAGTTTGTGATAAAAATTGAAAATGATTCAATAATTACACCCTAGGCATATAACATATCCATTTTCAATATTGTTTGAATGAATTTCCCAAAAAACCATGTGATACACCCTTCAGTATAATAAGATTTTATTCTAGGATATATTTTATTTTTATTTTTATATCCATGATAAATTCAAGATAAGGAAATCATATTCTATGTCATGAATCAACCTCCAATTCTATACAACTATAAAGGGTAGAATGATTATATTTTTGAATAATAATCTAATTCACGGATATTATTTTCTTATTATAAATTGCATGTGGATAAATTTATTGAGACTATGGAAAATATCATCCTTGGTGAAATTCCCATTTTAAGAGAATACAGTGATGTGTTTCCTAAAAAATTTACTATTCTTACTTCCTGTCAACATGTTGAATTCTCAATCAAACTTATACCAAAATAATATCCATAATAATTGAATTCATACTTAATTTCTACTATTTGACTTGAAGAGTTAGAGAAGAATCTATAATTGAATCTAGATAAAGTGTTTTTATTACCATGTTCTTTACATTAGGGTACCCTTGTAATTTTCATCAACAAGAATGTTGAGTTAGTGTACCTTAACGTTTATTATCAAGACCTCACTAGATCATGATAAAACATTCCTCTTCCAAGGATTGATTACACATTCGATCAGCTAAGTGTATCACAATATGTCTCTATGGTGGATCTTATATTAGGATATTATCATGAAAAGGTGATGAAGGAGGTTATCCCCAAGTCTTATTTTCTATTCAAGGTGTGAGCAAAATGATTTCGTAAATAATCCATTGAGACACACTAATTATCAATCCAAATTCATGGAGATGACTAATTGTGTCCTTATAGGATACCTAGACATATTTATGGAAATATTTATTGAAAATATTCTTATCTGCACCAAATTCATATATGAACATATGGAGAATTGGAAGGATGAACTGAAGACCATGAAAAAGGAAATTTTGATTGTATAGTATGGACTAGGAGAGTTTTAGATGGATCATGTAACAATAGTAGGGAATATTATGACCATAAAATAGATATATATGGATACCTTAATGAAATATATAATTTTATGATGGTCCAGTCAGATATCTATTACTAATTACTAGGTATTATCACTGATTTTAAAAAAAAATTCAAGAATATCAATCCCCCTAAATGAGATAATTTAGAATGGAGTGATATTTTCCTAGACTAATGAATTTCATGAGATATTCAAAGTGTTATAGAAGAGGGTAGTCACTGAAACAGTGATCATTTTTTCAATAAGTGGGTAAGGAACTGTGATCCAAAATGATACATCCAAAAAAGGGTGTGGTTGTGTATACATGAAAATGATAAAGGGTTAGGCTATACATCATTGAAATTACAGACCAATATAAAGAACTACCCAAAACCTAATTTGTAATTGTCTTCAGTGATCATTCCATTGAGAATTGGTGACATTATATGGAATATTTTGAAATATATATGGATCATAAAAGCATCAAACATCTATTCACACAAAAATCTCAATAAGTGAAATAAAAGTGGTAAGAATATATAAATAATTATGAATTATTAATCCATTACCATTATATGAAAGTGAATAAAGTATAATATTCTCTAATTTGAAACTATCTCACAATAAAATCTATAATGAGGATTGAAAGGGGTCAAATATTATTAGACCTAAAAAATGATTAACATTTTAATAAAAAAACATTATACTTTTTATATAAATAACTAGTCAACCATCAACTCATGAGAGGATCATTGAGGACCAAAAATATATTGAAGAGCTATAGAGGAAGGTAGAAAATATTACAATGGCCACCTTTGATGAATATATATTTATATGGATTGGAACATGGATATGTGTCCCATAAAACCAAAATAAAAGAGGGAATTTTTTTTATTATGCACATATCTCATCCTTAAATATTAATCCAAGAATAATTAAGATTTATAGATATCTAAAGCAAAACATCTGTTCAGATAATATGAAGTGGGAAATGGAAAATTTTTAATATTAATGCTAGGTATTCCCACAAGTCAAGGATGACTGATATAAGTATAATATTATGATGTAACATCTTACATAACAATATTAAATTGTGAAAATATAACCATGGATTTCATCATAGGACTCCCTTAGACATGTAATGTCCATACCACTACTTTGGCGGTAGTCAATAACATTACTAAGTCTATGTATTTAATTATTATGAAGAAATATTTTCCTCCTGAAAACAAATTCTAATATATATATAATAAGTTGAAAGAAAGCTTGGAGTACCACTATCCATTGAATCTTATAGAGATTAGAGGATTTCCTTGAGGATCTAGAGATGAATTCAATAAGGTTTTGACATAGAGTTGATCTTTAGTACAAATTATCACCCTTAAATAGATGTTCAGTCTAACATAACCATTAAAACGCTAGAGGATAAACTAACATCATTTTAAATAGCTTTATAAGGATGTTGGGATCAACACCCTCTCATAGTATACTTATCATATAAAAATAGTACCCATTATTGGATTCAAATAGTACCTAATGTGGCTCTATATTGAAATAGGTGTAAGACTCTAGCATGATAATATAACATTAAAGAGAGTAATATGATGGGACTAGATATTATAAAAGAGATGAAAAATAAATTTAAAAATATTTAGCAGCATATGAAATATATGAAAAGTTGATAGAAAATCTATATGTGCAATTATTGATGAGACCTTGTGTTTTAGGTTAGAGTTAAGGTATTCTTTTGTATATCATTTTTGAAGAAATTCATCAGGTTTTGGAAGAAGGTAAAGCTTCATCCCGTATACACCTTCTCAATTATTATCTTTGATCACATCATAGTTGTAGCCTATCAATTTATAACCCCACCTATCCTATCTCAAGTGCTTGATGTGTTCTATGTTTCTGTGTTAAGGAAGTACATAACAGACACCTCACATATATGAAATCCATAATTGGAACCTTTGGTGAATGATTATTCATATAAGGAGTAGCTGATGAAAATTATACATCATCGATAATGTGTTCTTTGAATCATGAAAAATCACATAGTCAAAGAACATTGGTGGGCCCATATGTTTATAGAGAAAAAATGGGGAACTAGATGAGGTGATCAAACAAAAGTATTGTTATTTGTTTTTGTGTATGAAATTAAAGTATGTTGCTGAGATTTCTAAGGGGGGATGGAATGTGAAAACCTAGTATTTTAATAATCAAATAACCTTTTGAATAAAAAATCACTTATTATTAAAAATAGAAAATACAAACACTACATTTTAATTTTTCATCCATTATTAAATATATTCTAAATTTTTCAAACAGTCAAAAATGATTATTGAGCATCATGATTATTGATAATAATACCAATCTTTGGAGACCATTAAAATTAGTATATATTAAGGGCTATAATAAAGTCTAATTGGAATAAATGGAATAAGTGATTTCCCAAACCATTACGAGTATACCCTATGAATCCCACATATTATACCATCCAAGGGAGAAGATATCATTGGGATTTCCCCTTAAAAATGTTTAAGCCAAGATTCAATAACAGAAACACGAGAAAATATTTTTTGGGAGAAGTTAAATATTATTAATTTTTTGGCCCAAACCAGGCTCACCAACCACCCCAAGAATGTACCAATATCACACACATTTCCCTTAGGGAATAAACTAGTGTAATAAGGGGTTATGTATTATAACATATTTATATTAATTTTAATATTTACTTTTTAATTAAATAATTAATATATTGATACCTTTTCAACATTTATATTTACATTATGATATAATTTGTTAGATAAAATATATATTTTTATATGAATAAATAAATGTTGTGTTTTTGGGAAATATAATATTTCAATTAAAAACACATTTTATATATTTCATAAATTTTTAAATAAAATTTATTTTTTTGAAATATTTATAATAGTAAATATTTTTTAAATATACTTTTAGAGACATGTTTTCTTATTTTATGACTTTTACATATATTGATAAAAAAATTTGATCCAGTAACTGAGAAAGAATGCGATTCTGAGGAATGGTGTGCATCAAATTAATTTAATAAAATTATTTACTATATTTAATATTTCTTAAGAAAATTTCATCAAGAAAAATTGGGTAACTCTTAAACAATTTCTTTGAAAAAAAAATGAGACCAAGTTAATTTATGTCAATTTTCCCACCATTGGCATCCCATTCTATATCTATTGTCCATGTAAACATAGATAATGACTATTGAACCTTTTTTTTGTAATTTTCACCCTAAAATTATTCATTTCCTTAGTATATAGGCCTATGGGTATGAGTTTGACATTGTCACGAGGGATCAAGATTTATTGAACCCCTGGACTCATGATGGGTTTACATGTGGCATACATTTTTGAAATATAAAGGAAAAAAATGGGATGAATTTTTAGATGGGGGTGATTTCAAAATGGATTTGGAGATCAAGTAATGGAACAGGGACAAAGAGATTCATGTTAGTACTTGAAGACTTCAAATGATTGACCACCGAGGATCAAGAGGTATATGTTTCCTTCCACCGGATGGCTAGAAACAGTGAACAAAGGCCCTTACTTTGATTTTGGGTAGCCTAGTGGTGATATTTGAAGTAGAGAGTGTGGATTTGGATTATACAACAATGACATTTGATCGTATGGAAAACTCGACAACATGTCTTGTAGTTTGAAGAACACACTACATGTAGACTCCTAGTTGTATCAACTAGAGTTTTGGGTATGTTATATAACACACATTGTGTGGGATACCAACAAATCGTGTGACTCAGTGTTGGTGATGAAATTTATATTATGGGGGAACACAAACATGGGAATGACTAGGAAATTGACATGTACAAACGCATGTCTTGGGTACATGGAAACGGCCCAAAGGGCACGAGCATGAACCTGTGTGAGAAGACACATCATGTATTAAATTACACGGTCACGTGCAGGATTATGGAGATGTGTAAATGAGGATATTATTGAATTTGAGTGTCTATGGAATGCATTATGGTCCTTTTACAAGCTATGTGGGGATACAAGGGAAATGAGTTGTGTAACGGTAGGGTCATGGCCAAGAATCATGGCTGGAACATATATCGTGTGTGTCACCATACATGTTGTGTACCCTACATTTTGAATAAAATTTATATCACTCATATCCTATAATTTAGACTCATATTGTGGGTCATAAATATCCTATCCTGAGTGTTTTTCCATGCAGAACGTTATGGAGGCCTTTGTAGTAGGTTTTTGAGATATGATGTGATATGTTCTAGGCATTACGTTGGTTTAGTAAATGCATGATAGCAGCATTGATCTGGCATGATCATTAGAGGGAATATAGTTACACCCTCCTACCAGAATAGTTCACGGTTCCTCTAACCATCCAGAGTGTAGAGACCTCCTATTGGGTAAGGAAAGGGTCTTCTATTCTCTATTAGATTAGTACCCTCCAATTGTATCATGGGATTCTTCCTCCATGTTCTCTCTGAGTTGCACCTTACAGCTATCCAGGGAATGGGTCCAGGAATACTAGATTAGAACCATCTTATTGAGTAGGGAATGGGTCTTATACAGACTATCATAGTGGATCTATCCTATGGTATCAGTTCTTGGGTCCACGACCATTATAGTGTTACACTCTTTATAGGAAGGGCAATGTTCCTCTATAGACTATCAGTGTGGAACCATCCTGGGGAGTCAGGGTATGAGTCTTTTGCCTACTAATTGGAACCCTCATGTAGAGTTAGGTTTTTATTCCTCTATATTTATAGTAGAAACATACTTTTATACTATGTAATTTTTCCACTACCAAGAGATTGGGGCCCCTGTACTATGAATTATAGTGGTGAGGTGTGGGTAAACTGGCATGTTTCTTTACACGGATTCATGAGATTTTGGTAATCATTTATGGAAATTTAGAACTAATAGAACTCTTTTTATAAGTTATTATATGAGATTGTGATCCCCTTTATCTCTATTTTGGGTTTTTATGTTGAGAATATATATATATATCAGTCACCATGATGATGGATTTTTGTTACATTCTTCCTTTGGGTTGATCTTTCTATTCATAATGTTTCTCTTACTCTATCACCTTATGATTTTGTGGTGTCATACTATGTATGCATATAATCACCCCTTCATGGACTCTTCCCACCTATTTTTTCTTTTATACAGATGTTGGATAGATGGGTTGTCATTACAAAGGAGCATAGGGATACATTGGTACACTAGACCAAGTACGGTTATTGGGGATTAGAGATATGGAGTAGGGATCTCTCAACCTAGTACTTTTCAACTTTTTTAAGGTTGGGACAAATTCTTGGTCAGGTGTCTATTTTTTCTGTTTTATACATTTATATTTATGTTGTTTTACTCTAGTACTATCTAGATTTTTTCCAAGTGTGGAGATTCTCTAATTGTTGCATTTTTTTATTATTACTCTACACATATAGATTGAAATTGTTGGGTTATATTAGGTAAGATCCTCCTATATTAGATATGTCTTTGGTGATTATCATCATCCCCTAGCCTAATGAGGTGGGATTAGGGAATCTATAGCGTGAGCCCCATTGTTACGAGTCAAAAATAATTGGTATCATTGGATTTCATTCCTTGGGACAGTGTTTGGAGTGTTCCCCTTAAAATCATTTATTTGGGATATAAGTAGTTCAAATTTGTTTCTAGTGAGAACTTTTGTCTAGGGAACCCAGTGTTGGTTCAATGGTTGATGTATCCATTCACAAGGAATCTAACTACCTATTTGACGACTCTCTATACCATGATTGGTTTCAGGGATCAATGGGAAATGAATCACATACGATTGATTATTTTAACCATCATTCTTGAGTAATCTCCCTAAGTATATATTCTCATCTGATCATGGTATGTATTCACTAAATATTTAGTATTATTTCATGAATATAGCCATCTAGGAAATTGATTACTAATTAGGAAGATGATCTGATGATTGATGAGGAATCAGTTCAAGGCCTACCAGGTGAGATTCTTCCTCATGGTAGCCCATTAGTAGAACCCCCACATATCAAGTAGCATATAAAAATAACAGAGAAGATTTAGGATATGTGTTGTCTAATCATGATTCATGATTTCCATCAGCAGAGGCTACTGATTTTCGGAGGTGATTCAAATCCCCAGGAAGTAGAGAATTGGAAAGAGATGATGGATAGACATTTTAGTAATATACAGACACCGAATGATCATATGGTTTTACAAGAATACATCCATTTCCAAGGTGTAGTTGGGTATTGGTAAAGACAATTTATTTTGAAGCATGATGATTCTACACTCTCATGGGTAGACTTCCAGCAGATGTTTCGTGAGGAGTATGACCCCTCATGATTTCTCTCAGTTCATATTGAAGAGATGTTTGAGATAATGTAAGGAGGGATGATGGTTTGAAATTATGTTGTGAGGTTCAATGAACTTACATGATAATCCCTCTGCATGATATTTTATGGAAACCTATGAGCATGTAGGTTTTTGGACGGTGTCTATGGAGACATATAAGTTATTGTGGTATCCATATGCATCCCCACTTATTCCAAAGTTTTAATGTGGGAACTAGTGATAGAGATATTCCTGTCAGAAAAATTCCAATCTACTGGAGATGGTAGTGGGAATTATACAGTTGATTCATCTGTAGAATATAGTAGGATCCAATCGATGGGACCTCGATGTAGGAGATCTTACCAAGATCATACTCGGGGAGATATTTATATGGAACAAGTGATGCATAGAGGACCAAGGAATCTCATAGAGATTATGTGCTATGAATTTGATGGAATAGTGTTCCATGTCATGTGATGACATGTCACGAACCAAATCTGGTCGCCGCCCAAACTGGCACCAAACCCAGCTCGTGACATGACCCGAAGGGCGTTCCCTATCCCCACGGGCTGGCACAAGTGCCCGGGTATCATTTATTTAGGTTTGGGAACGATTTACCCGAATATGAAGTCATAAACCATTAAAAACAATCAATAAAATGAATCTGAAAATTTATACCAAATGATGTTTAAACAAAAACCAGAACTGAATACATAGGTTTAGAGTCAATACAAAAGGTCCAAAGACACAATGGAACAGAAACAAAATATCCCCATGGACTCCACATGACAAGGGGTCATCACCCCCAAGTTGTCTCCACTACTCCTCCCCAAGGATGAGGACTAACACCCTGAACCGTCAACACCCTTAGCCTTTCCTTTACCTGGGTCAAAAAAAGGTCTACTTACACCCAAGGGGTGTAAGTAGGGTGTGAGCCTAAGCCCAATAGGATACCACCCTATGATTCCAAGGTTCATGCAATACAAGGTGAAAAAGCAAGCAGTTTTAATATGCAATTAAAAGCAGTGACAAATTCAACGAAATGAAACTTTAAATTGAAAACATTTTTCAAGATAAAACTTTCAGAATGTTAACACATTTAAATAGGAATATTATATACTGCATTATAATTCCAAAGACACCCAAAAACAAGGGCAAATACCACAAATTCACTGAGCAACAAAACCGGGAACACCCCTAGGCACTAGATAGTCTCAGGCCCCATGTACCTCGTACCTCAGTGTAATGTAACCATAGTAAAATCCTTTCTTGTGCACGAGCCACTAGTAGGGAACATACCCATAACCTAGTGGTCCCCAATCATCATCCACATAGTTTAGTTAGATTTGTCGTTATCCAAATGCTAAGTGAAACAGGGACAAAACACATCAGGTCCACTAGCCGTACTAGTACAAATCCGCCCCACCTAGGTACCCGGGCTTCCCCCTTTGTGCTCAAACAATTTCAGGATTTAACACACATCCATTTTAATGTAAAACACCACTACTGGTCACATACACCAAATACAGTAGCTATCTCATTTTCTACCACTTAAAACACACAACAAACTCTTTGAATTTGAATAAATCAATTTCCCAAAATCTCGTGTAGTTTTGCACACAAAACCCCTTAAGAAACCCACTTGTACACGATGTTCACAATTGTAAGTTACCAAAATAGTAAAGGTAGCCCAATAAATATCAATTAAAACAACAAATCAATTTTTGGGCATCCTCATGTTAAACAAGAAGTGTTCTCTTTGTAAAACCTTCATTTTCACACAAAAGTGGAACCAAAACTTCACTTTCTTTACAAGCACAATTAAAACTCATTATTTGCAGCAATTACTAAAGGGGATAAACATTATAAACATTATTTTATGCTATATTACAGATCAATAAAAACAACTAAGTATTTATAGGGCATCCCCAAATAAACAAACAAAACACTTCTTTGGAAAACCCCCAATTTCACACCAAATTGGCATTTTAAATTCAATTGCAATGGAAACATCATTAGAACCAATTTTTGTAGCAATAATAAAATTATATAAATCTGAAAATATGATAAATACAGCATGCTAATACACAAATATTTCATCAACATTGGAATCACCTACCAAATCAAATGAAACCATTGAATCCTTTGTGCGAAAACACAAACGCACCACCGCCGCACCTCAAGAAGGGTAGATCAAACCTAGAAATAGAAAATTGGACCAAGAAAACCCAATGTTAAACCTTAGGATCGAACCCCTACCCACTGGTCACTTTTCACTTCAATAAAAAGGGAGGAAACCCTAAAAAAATAGAATGAAACCCTAATCAATTTGAAAGGGGAAAAGAAATGGATAAACCTACTTGAGAAATCTAGAATGAATCTCCCCAAAACACTAGTATCTGAAATTTAAAACGGCCAAAACTCAGGGGATGGTCTCACAAGAATTATTAGGTCATTTAGGAATTAGAATGGAGGGAAAATATTAAGAATAGAAGGAGTTATGAAAGGATCAATTTACCTCTCCAAAATCTGGACGATTTCTGAAATCCAGAGAGTTTCGACTATTTTCGCGACTCTATCGAGCTCCAAATTGTGGGAGGAGGGCATGGGGTCGCGCCTGGGCTTCTTAGGGTCGCTAGGGAGGTGGAATCACCGAAATATCCATTTTAATGAATAAGATATTAATAAATTAATGAAACAATTTAAAACTGGAAAATGGGCCTTCGGGTTGGCCCAATTCTCAAATAAAAACGAAAATCCCCAATGATTATGGATTTATAAAGGCCCAAAATTTAAATTTGGGGTTAATATATCAGGGGATAAAAATTAGGAGTTGGAATGAGTCAAAAATATTAAAAATTGAAAAAGTTATAAATGAAACAAAATTTATTTTTAAATCTGGAATTGGGCTCGCAGTTTGGACCAATTCATGAAAACTCACATATTCTCAATAAAACCTTTGGAAACCACCAAAACAAATCATGAGTGGAAAATAAATTTAAAATAACCCTAAAATAGGTTACGTACGTGACAATTCTCCCCACCTTGAAAACATTCCGCCCCGGAAAGTCACAGCAAGTTCAAAGCAACAACCAAACCCAACTGAGAAACCAATAGGTACACCCTTGCCAGGTTTCACCCCCAAAGGTCAAAACACCTCCAGTGATCAATGATGGAAGGAATACTGTCACAAACCAAACTTACACCACTTTCCTGAAACAATAAAGTACATTCAGGATTTATCCCAAATGAAAACTCCTCAAATACAATCTGAACAATACTCAATCAATTTACCCAAAAAAAACAACAACATTGAACAAGGTTACACTTCCCTACTATAACTAAACCATTGGAAACTCTCCAATATCAATGTTTACCCAATGAATATGTAGGTATTTAGATATCTTCGAATGATAATACCTACTTCCCAGACAATTCTAAAGAAAAAAAATATGAGTTACTCGTATGAAGAGACACAAATGGGCTCCCCACCATAAGAGACAACTTAAATTGTTTTCCCGAGACAGAATCAAGACACTAATAGTGGGAGGCCCAAACATACTCTCTAGTAAAAGGGATATACTTCCATTAAATGTTTATGAAGGAATATTCATGAGAATAATAGTGGGTCTCCCCACCATAAGAACTGACCATCTTAACCGACCAGCATGGGCCGACACAGAAAGACCCAAAAAGAAATCAAAGATTTAGGAAGGGCGCAGGATTAGTCTGCATGGTTTGGGAAACTGTGCACTAACTATGAATATAATTCTTTCTACATGGCTTCCTAGCACACGGCCACTACTAAACATGCACAAACTATGTGCTCAACCATGATGAAACCATAGGTTTGAACTATTCTCATCTTTCATACTAAGGATAGGACTTTGTACAAGGGTTTAAATGGCCCTGGGATTTTCCCTGACTACGAGCCAGCTTCTCTCCGAGACCTATGGCTGGAGCTCAAATGATTGAAGCATCTTCGGCCACGTAGTTAATATTTGGAAACCCACTGAATGATAATTCTTCTTTTCGGTGCCACCAAAAACTACACCGCAGTCCCAAATAAGTTTTCTAGACATAACACATTCCAAACTCACTTTACCTTATCCCGATATTTCACTGAAACAAGGGCTGAGAAGATACACACACATCACAACTTGTTTCTTCAGGTGAGAAACAATAGAAGTAAAGAACACCTACACTCACATTCCTCTAAAATAGATGATTTTGAAGTTTTTCCAAGGGAGACATTTGCCCAACATAATAGGGACTCTCAGAGGATTTCACTACTTTCACCTATACAGTCAATCGAGTACATGACATCATAAGGCATCACCAAACATGACCATTTCAACTGATATAAACCGTTCATGGAGAGGGACCTTATACAACATCCCCAAACAACACACAATTCTAGAAAGTGGCCACAATATCCTATCGTGACCATATTTCCCACACCGGTGGTTTAACATGAATTAATGCATCAGAGAAACTTTGAAGAACCCAAAGGTCCTCTTAGACACCATCGAGACACTCATCCACACTTACAACCAAAGAACACGTCCACCTTCGATGAATCATGAAACATTAGAATCTATGGTTTCTTTGAACCTTCCACAATAACTTTACCACTACAAGAGGATCCAAAAATCAACGAAATGAATGGGTGTAGACTCAATAAACAATGATCGATAAAATATTCCTTATATTGATCAACTGGAGGATTTTCCAATGGAAAAACAATATGGATTGCACTTCAGCTGTGCATTAACCCTTAATGGGGGCATACCTTATCCAATGAGAGAACCCAAGGACCCAACCAATCTGCTCCATTAGCCAAAACATGCCTCAAACCAGATCCAAACACATGAAGGGAACCATCGTAGAGGCATCCCAAAACATTTTTCAAAAGAGACCACTAATCGTCCCTACAACACAGCTCACCGACCAAACACAAACCCAAAACACAGTTCAAACAGGAGGGGTTCTTGGACTCAAAACATCCCACAACATCAACATTATCAAAAACCCATAATAAAAACTATACCAAACTATTCATCAAGACATCATGTTTTTCTTTAAAACTATTTCTTTGAAAACAAACGGTTTTGCAGTAAGAGTATCCACCAATGGTACCCCATGGGCCTCACACATGCATGTTTTTGTGTCACACCGGGCACCCTCCTCATAACCATCCCAGCACTCATCCAGTCATGCCATCAACCATCCATCATCCCATATAACCCCATGCATGTGGTCACTCATGGAAATACCAAAGGGTAAAACAAAAATTCCTTCCACTTTTCAAAACCAAAATGCTCAACCAACCCAACCTTTTTCTCAAAACTGCTAACAATGAGATCAAAATCCCAATTCACATCTTACAAAACATTTAATAAAGACACAACAATTTGGAAAAGAACCCACATTCAAGATATTCATATCAATATCAAAACATCTCATCCCATTAAAACACTATTTTATTATTTAGAAAACTCTATTGGAAACACTTTTCAAAACCAACTTTAATATAGTTCCTTCTTTCAAAAGAGGTGTAAGCACACCATTTTACATTTCAAAACAATTCTGAAAATTCAATTCCTCAATTTCATAAACCGAACCATTACCTCTTTATTTGAAAATCATTTCATAAAAACTTTACGCTTATTAAAACCAAGTCACCAGAAAACCAAAGTGCCAGGATTTCAAAACTAAAGCACAAAACAATCCGAGAGGAAACTAGTTTCAATGGGTGACTTAGAAATATGGTTGGCAGCCATATTCCAATCACTTCACTATCATAGAGAGTGTTTTAGGGAATATCCCCAGCTTCACATGGCTTGCCAGGCCCTGCGATCTCACTGAGACCATTAACCCAACTCTCTTTTCATTTCCCCTAATCATCATCAAACCAAGAAAACCAAAGGAATTAGATAAATCCCGACTTCCCATGGCAACTCGAATCCTGTCATGAGGTGTGGGGATCAGGCACACTACCCATAACCGAACTACCAAGTCCCAACAATCGTAACTTTATACTATCCTGACTGTTCCCCAAATAACGTGACCGAAAGAGTTAACCAGAACCTCCTCTGATACCATTTTGTCACGAACCAAATCTGGTCGCCGCCCAAACTGGCACCAAACCCAGCTCGTGACATGACCCGAAGGGCTTTCCCTATCCCCACGGGCTGGCACAAGTGCCCGGGTATCATTTATTTAGGTTTGGGAACGATTTACCCGAATATGAAGTCATAAACCATTAAAAACAATCAATAAACTGAATCTGAAAATTTATACCAAATGATGTTTAAACAAAAACCAGAACTGAATACATAGGTTTAGAGTCAATACAAAAGGTCCAAAGACACAATGGAACAGAAACAAAATATCCCCATGGACTCCACATGACAAGGGGTCATCACCCCCAAGTTGTCTCCACTACTCCTCCCCAAGGATGAGGACTAACACCCTGAACCGTCAACACCCTTAGCCTTTCCTTTACCTGGGTCAAAAAAAAGGTCTACTTACACCCAAGGGGTGTAAGTAGGGTGTGATTCTAAGCCCAATAGGATACCACCCTATGATTCCAAGGTGCACGCAATACAAGGTGAAAAAGCAAGCAGTTTTAATATGCAATTAAAAGCGGTGACAAATTCCACGAAATGAAAATTTAAATTGAAAACATTTTTCAAGATAAAACTTTCAGAATGTTAACACATTTAGATAGGAATATTAGATACTGCATTATAATTCCAAAGACACCCAAAAACAAGGGCAAATACCACAAATCCACTGAGCAACAAAACCGGGAACACCCCTAGGCACTAGATAGTCTCAGGCCCCATGTACCTCGTACCTCAGTGTAATGTAACCATAGTAAAATCCTTTCTCGTGCACGAGACACTAGTAGGGAACATACCCATAACCTAGTGGTCCCCAATCATCATCCACATAGTTTAGTTAGAGTTGTCGTTATCCAAATGCTAAGTGAAACAGGGACAAAACCCATCCGGTCCACTAGCCGTACTAGTACAAATCCGCCCCACCTAGGTACCTGGGCTTCCCCCTTTGTGCTCAAACAATTTCAGGATTTAACACACATCCATTTTAATGTAAAACACCACTAATGGTCACATACACCAAATACAGTAGCTATCTCATTTTCTACCACTTAAAACACACAACAAACTCTTTGAATTTGAATAAATCAATTTCACAAAATCTCGTGTAGTTTTGCACACAAAACCCCTTAAGAAACCCACTTGTACATGATGTTCACAATTGTAAGTTACCAAAATAGTAAAGGCAGCCCAATAAATATCAATTAAAACAACAAATCAATTTTTGGGCATCCTCATGTTAAACAAGAAGTGTTCTCTTTGTAAAACTTTCATTTTCACACAAAAGTGGAACCAAAACTTCACTTTCTTTACAAGCACAATTAAAACTCATTATTTGCAGAAATTACTAAAGGGGATAAACATTATAAACAGTATTTTATGCCTTATTACAGATCAATAAAAACAACTAAGTATTTATAGGGCATCCCCAAATAAACAAACAAAACACTTCTTTGGAAAACCCCCAATTTCACACCAAATTGGCATTTTAAATTCAATTGCAATGGAAACATCATTAGAACCAATTTTTGTAGCAATAATAAAATTATATAAATCTGAAAATATGATAAATACAGCATGATAATACACAAAGATTGCATCAACATTGGAATCACCTACCAAATCAAATGAAACCATTGAATCCTTTGTGCGAAAACACAAACGCACCACCGCCGCACCTCAAGAAGGGTAGATCAAACCTAGAAATAGAAAATTGGACCAAGAAAACCCAAGGTTAAACCTTAGGTTCGAACCCCTACCCACTGGTCATTGTTCACTTCAATAAAAAGGGAGGAAACCCTAAAAATATAGAATGAAACCCTAATCAATTTGAAAGGGGAAAAGAAATGGACAAACTTACTTGATAAATCTAGAATGAATCTCCCCAAAACACTAGTATCTGAAATTTAAAACGGCCAAAACTCAGGGGATGGTCTCACAAGAATTATTAGGTCATTTAGGAATTGGAATGGAGGGAAAAGATTAAGAATAGAAAGAGTTATGAAAGGATCAATTTACCTCTCCAAAATCTGGACGATTTCTGAAAGCCAGAAAGTATCGACTATTTTCGGGACTCTATCGATCTCCAAATTGTGGGAGGAGGGCATGGGGTCGCGCCTGGGCTTATTAGGGTCGATAGGGAGGTGGAATCACCGAAATATCCATTTTAATGAATACGATATTAATAAATTAATGAAACAATTTAAAACTGGAAAATGGGCCTTCGGGTTGGCCCAATTCTCAAATAAAAACAAACATCCCCCATGATTATGGATTTATAAAGGCCCCAAATTTAAATTTGGGGTTAATATATCAGGGGATAACAATTAGGAGTTGGAATGAGTCATAAATATTTAAAATTGAAAAAGTTATAAATGAAACAAAATTTATTTTTAAATCTGGAATTGGGCTCGCAGTTTGGCCCAATTCATGAAAACTCACATATTCTCAATAAAACCTTTGGAAACCACCAAAAAAAATCATGAGTGGAAAATAAATTTAAAATAACCCTAAAATAGGTTACGTACGTGACATGACATATCCCAACATAATAAGGAGGAAAGGAATGTACCAGATGGTCTACCATAGTAGAGGTAGTTCCAAGATGGATCTCCCATGTGAGAGAAAGGTGGCCCCTGAGGAGGTGGGTTATGAAGAGGATTGGGTAGTGATACTTGAGGGGGATCTGATCCTTCCACCACCTCCAATAGGCAACCCACATCAAGATTTGGGATCTCAAAGTTGAGATCACATGCATCTACAAGATATAAGGCATATGACTAAGAAATAAAGATATAACTAATGGTATTATATATGTTTATTTACTATTTAATTAGTATTAGTAAACCATGTTTCTAATCATTCATTCATCTCATTACCCTTGTTGCGATATTTGGATCTCCCAGTGGATAATTTCATCCAATAACTTTTTTTTGAGGTCCCTATAGGGGACGCTTATTCTACCTATTTTATCTACTGGTAGATTAAGTTATATCTTGGTGGAGATAGGTTCTCATGGGATATTTTGGTCTTCATGAAGGAAAAATATGATTTGATATAGTGTATGGATGGGTTGTCCTAGTTCTATGTCCAGATTAACTATCTCCACAAACAAGTCAGATTCCTTCATACTTATGGGTCAAGATTCCCCTTTATAGGAAGTAGAGATATCATGGTGGGATGACTGGGTTTCTTGATAAGGAGGTTATAGACCATAACACTAATGTTAGAGCTTGTGGCCTTTGGTGTAGTAGGCTATTAAAAATTAAGATTCCTTCAGTTATGGTGGATTTTATGGACTTTATCCCATATAACATTTAGGGACTACCACTGAGGTGGGAGAAGGATTTTGTCTTCGACTTTTTCCTTTACACCCCTCAGATATCTTCTACTGCATACTGATGGACCCTACAAAGCTACAAGAGATTTTGTTAATGTTGGAGAACCTTTAAGGGAAGGGTTTTATCAGACCTAGTGTGTCTCCATGGGATTATCTAGTGTTTTTTGTGAAAAATGAAGATGTGAACATGAAATTTTTTGTGGATTATCATCTCTTAAACCAATTCATGATATAGAACAAGTACCCATTTTAATGATTGATGACCTATTATGATCGGTTTTGAGGTGTGAGAATTTTCACAATGATAAATTTCAACTATAGAACCACCATTTGAGTGTTCGTGAGTATGATTTTATAAATATATAATTCTTACATTTCTATAGACACTATGAGTTATTATTGACGCCATTTAGTATAAATAATTTCCCTTCAATGTTAATGGCTTCGATGAACAAGATCATTCAGTTGTACATGGACTGATTTGTTGTTGTCTTCATTGATAACACACTCATATACACTACATCAGAGGAGGATCATGTAGAACACCTAAGGATGGTCATATATTTTCTTAGGGAGAACCATCATTATGGTAAGATCTCAAAGTTCTAGTTTTGGATCCATGAGGTTCACTTTCTTTGGAATTTTATTTTTTTGAATGCTTTTTCTATGGATCGAGCAAAGATCGATCTTGTGAATACATGGGATCCACCCAAGAGTGTGTCAGTGGTGTGGAGGTTTCCTAGTTTAGTGGGGTAGTACATGTGGTTTGTGGTAGACTTCTCTGAGATTTTTGTCCCTTTGATAGTTCTGATGGGGAATGTGCATCATTTTAACAGTACTGAGAAGTTCTAGGGATACTTCAAGGAGTTGAGGTTGAGGCTGATGAGTGGTCCAATTTTGGTACTACCAAAGGAGTTCAGGGTGTACATAGTATTTTGAAATGCCTCAGGATCTAGGATCAACAACACATTAATGAAAGAATATGATGTTATTGCATATGGGTAAAGGAATTTGAGACCCAATGAGAAAAAACTTAGAAACTCACAACATGGATATGGAATTGGTAGTCCTCTCTCTAAGGATGTAGAGGAAATGTCTTCTAGGAGAGTGATTTTTTGTTTTCTCGAAAAAAACACTCAGTTATGTCTTCATATATAGTTATTTACACCTAAGATAAAGACTCTTGTTGGATTTCTTGTAGGACTATGACTTTGATACAGCCTATATTATGGGGAAGGGAAATTAGGTTGCATATTTCCCTAGTAGAATTTATGAGGCTTGTTTAGTTTAAGAGACTTCATAGAAATTGAATACCTTACAGTAAAACTTAGTTGGGGAGAAGGGTGAAAATTTCCAATGGTCGATAGAATTTACTCATCTTCTCCTCCATCATGTGAGAGAGTCTCGGTTCAGACATATCGATGGTCACGTCTTATGTGACCATATATCCTATGATTATTAACCAGTTTGATTTTATGGAGTGAATCACATCATCTCTTTCTAGAGATGGATGGTGGTCCTAGTCACAATGTGGGAGGAGGTGACGAGAGAGTATCACACATCTCTTTTTTATGTAAATCCCGGTGTGGGAAAGATGTGAAGATACATTTAATAGTAGTCTTTTATGGGCTCTCATGAGATATGGCATGGCTGAGCTCATATCTTGGTGTCTCATCGGTCAGTAGGTGAAGTCAGAGTCCCAGGTTCTAATAGGATTGTTGTAGCCTCTTGAGATCAAAGAGTGGAAATGGGAAAACATATCATTAGAATTTTTAGTAGGGTTACCATGGATAGAGTGAGGTCATGAAACCATCTGGTTGACATTTTACCAGATCATGAAGTTAGCACACTTCCTTGCGATTAGGGAGTATATTTTGGTGGAGAGTTTAGGGAATTTGTACATACGAGAGTTCATTTTCCTTCATTGGATTCCCTCACCTAATTTATATGCCTATGATGCATAGTTCATTTCACAATTGTTTAGAGTCCTGTATGAGGAAATCAAGACCCAAATGGGGATGAGTAGAGTATTTCACTCCTAGAAAGATGAGCAGAGTGAGAACACTCTCTCGGTGCTAAAATATATGCTAAGGGATGGAGTTCTAAAAATCATCTTGAGCTGGGAGGATAAGTTTCTCTTGATAGAGTTTGAATTCAATATTAAATATCACTCTATCATCATCAATTAACCTCTTGAGGTCCTGTACAGGAGATACTATAGGTTGCCCTTATGCTAGAGTGAAATTTGATAGACATAACTTATTAGAAAAAAGATGATGCTTTTTATGATAGAGATGGTCCAGGTGATCTAAAAGAGGATGAGGACAGCCTAGAGTATATATGTATTTTGTGCATCTAAGCATCTTTGTCCCTTGGAGTTCAAGAATGGAGACAGTGTTTTCCTGAGTTTCTACCCATGAATAGGAAAAGTGAGATTCCTATAGGGAGGAAATCTATCCTTGAGGTTCATCAAGCCATTCGAGGTCTTATAGGGGGTTGGTGAGGTTTCCTACAGCCTCGCCCTAGCCCCAAAGTTAGAGTGGGTTCACGACATCTTCCATGTGGCATGGTAAAAGATATACGTGCATGACCATATGCATGTTATCAGTTGTGGATATATAAACATCAAGGATGGAGAAAGTTTATTTGATAACCCATAGGAAATTGTGGATCAGTGCGATAGGATGTAACATTAATGTACCATTCCCTTGGTTCATGTGTTGTTTTAGCATAGGACCATGCAGGAGAGAACATAGGAGTGGGATATCTATCACGGGAGAGCACCCAGAACCTGATGTTTAAGCTTTATTTTTCTTTTTGAGAATGAAAATATTGAAGGAGGTATTAATTTTTAGGCCCAATGTTTTTCCTTATAAGACTTTGAAATGTATTTAAAAATATTTTCTGAGACATGAAATTAAAAGATGCATGATTTTAAGGCATGGTGTGCCCAAAATTAATTTTCTAAAAATAAAAAATATATTTTATATTTTTTTCACATAGTTCTTCAAGAAAAATGGTATAACTATTAAATAGAGTTTCACATAAAAAATATAATACCATATTTTAATCTATATCATGTGGTACATCCATGGAGTGACCTAAATTTGGTCGACCTGGGGTGCTCAGATAAAGAAGCCATTAGTTGGTATGTTTAATTAAAATAAAGGGACAATTTTATTTATTTTGTTAAATTACATAAATCTAATTACCTCTATAAATACACCATTGTATAATATCACAATTTTTATCTGTATAAACCTTATATCATTAAGAGTAGGGTACTACATTTATCATTGGAGAATAAAGATCAAACAACTACAAGCTTCTAAATCTAGGTGAATCAAGACACATCAAAAAAAAATCTCCCACCTTTGATGGAAACCACATTTTCCTCAATGAAGGATCTAATATTATGGTTGCACTCATATGTTTTGGATTCTAACTCATATTATTAAAATATTAATCATGATAAATTTATTTTCTTTGGTCTTCCTTTATTATGAGACTTTGTATGAGCCCGTGTATCAGTTTAAAATTATTTATTCAATTTATTTCATGTTTCCCACCCCATACATCCTAATATATATATGTTATCCAAGAAACATTTTATAATGATTGTTTCACCTTTATTTTTTTTAATTTTCCCATACCTGTCTTTTTATTCTTCACTGATTATCATATTTTGTATCAGTACAACATTGTCGAGTAGGATAGTACTTGATCGAACCCTTGGATTTGCGATGGATTCTCATGTGGTAGAAGGTTTTGAAATATAAGGATGAAAGGGGATGAATTACAGGATGAGGGTGATTCCACCATGTCTTGTATATCTAGTAAGATGACAGAGACATGACGGTATGTGCCAGCTTTGGGAGATGAGCCACAGAGGATCAAAAGACACCGATTTTCAGCTATCAGATGACTAAAAATGAAGAAGGGTGTCCATTTCCTATAATTTTGGATGACCTAGAAGCCAGAATTAGTGAAGAAGGGATATATTTTAACTTCACAGAGCATATCTTTGAATCTATGGAAAACTCTACTACATGATTTGTTGTAATATGAACATGTGGTGTGTAGCCTCCTTCTATTGTGGCTATGTTTTGGGTGAGTTAAATTTCACATTCCATGTGACCAACTGTTGGTGACCCGGCGTGTCGTCTGGAAGTACATAGAGATGAGAATTTCTAGGAATATGTTGTGTAAAACCACACATCATGGGTACATGAAAATCTCCCAAAGGACATGGGTGGTACCTCGTATGGGATGACATGTTGTGTATTAAATTACATGGTCATCGAAAACATTACAAAAATGGGGGAAAGAGCATGGGTATGAACCTGGGTGGATAAGGAACATCATGTAGTCCCTTTACATTACATATAAGGATAAATGAGACTGAGCATTATAACATCAGGGACAAGTCCATGAAGCAAGATGGGACCACACACCATGTGTGTCCGCTTATATTGCATGTACACTCTTTTTGAGGAAAACATTTACCTCTTCTATATCATTCATTAGAACACTTATTTTAGATCATGATTAGACTATACCAAGTTTTTTACATGTAGAACATGATGGTATAATTTGTATTGAGTTTCAAAAATTATGTGAGATTTGTTTTATCATGAAACATCATTAGGCAACGCTCGATGAGTGTAGTGATTAGGAAAGATAATCTGTGACAATAGAGTGGGACACTCATACTGGGACTGGGCATGTGACCTCTAACCATCCAAAAAGTAGAAACCTTTTATGAGGTAGGTCAGGGTTCTTCTATTAACTATTAGAGTGTAACCCTCTTCTTTTGTCAAGGAATGGGTCCATCGTCTTCTATCTGAGTGGCATCATCCTACTGGGCTTGGCATGGGACCTCGATGACTAGAGTGGAGCCCTTCTATTGGGAAGGGAATTGTTCATCTATCAACTATCATAGTGTAACCCTCCTATGATATTAGGTAATGGGACTTAGACCATTACAGTAGAACCCTCCTACTAGTAAGGGCATGAGTCCTCTATCGACTATTAGAGTGGTGCCTTCATGTGGAGTGAGGGTATGGATCCCAAATTTTCCACGTTGCACCCTCCAACAATGTTTGGGTGTGGTTTCTCTATCTACGAAGACTCACTATCCTGTTGTACTAGGTCATTGTTCCTCTACCTAGATATTAATACCCCTTGATTATTTGGAATAGTGGCGAGGTGTGTCTTGGCTTGGATGTTTCTTTGGACAGGCACATGATATAATGGGCATCACAGATAGTCCTTTGGAAGTAATCTCACTCTTTCCATGGTATGGGCTTTGAGATCCCTTTCTATCTAATTTAGGTTTCTTTTATTGAGAATATATATATATATCCATGTTTTTATATATTGGTTACTCTATTTCTTCAGGTTGATCTATCTTTTCATATTGTGTCTCTTAATACTCCACCATCATCATTTAGTGAATCCTATTGGTATTTATATACTCACACCTTCATGGGATTTTTGACACATTTAATTTATTAAAAATATGAAGGATGGTTACGTGGTGACTATAGAGAGGCATGTGGTTACCCTAGTCTACTAGACCATGTATGGTGCTTGGGGCATGAATATATGAAGTCGTCCACTCTTAGCATTTTACATTCCCATTATTTCAGGTTGGGAAATCATTCTAGTTTTTCCTATATATTTCCACATTTTATATTACAGTTTATTTTTAGTACTCTTTTACTCCCTATAGGTTTTTCATGCATGGATATTCTCTAGGTGTTGTATCTTTTAATTATTCCTATACACTTATTAATATAGATAATTGGGGAGTTCATATAGTTACATTATTCAAAGTCCTACAATATTACTTTTGACTTTTAGTGGTTCTCACCAACACTTAGATTATGGAGGTATGAATGGGGATGTTATGGATTGAGCCTCATTGGGTTGGGTCATGAAAATACGTTTTAATGTAATTTAATGAAGACCAAATAATTTTTACAAGGGTCAGAAAGATATAAGAATCATAAAATCTAGTATTTTCCAGTGGATAATGAATTTTATTTAAAAATTTTAATCATCATATTTAGAAAATTATTTGGGTAAAATGATTTTGATTTTTGAAATTAGCATGTTGAAATTACCCAATGTTAAAATTTTCATAATTCTCTAATATAGATGACATTTGAGGTACAAATTAAATATTGTATAAATATATTGTTTATATTATGAGATCCTAATAGATAGAAAAAATTTAAAATATACTATAAATGAAATATGTGACAAAAAAGATATTTCCACATTATAATTTGATGTATTTAGCAAACATATATTGAATCATCTGATGCCTTTATTATATTTGAAGGTTTTAAAAAAAATCTTTATAAACATGGCTCACTTCCACATCATCAATGATATTATTTTATGGAGTTCAGTTTAAATCTTAATAAAATAATGTGAACCATTCTAATTTGGTATGAAAATAGTGATAAACCATTGGAATGATTTTGGTTTTGATCATCTTATCACTTATAGTAAAAAACTTTTTGTTATAAAATAATAATGAATTCCCCTATTTTTTCATTAAATATCCATGCAACCTCAGCTTACACTTCAATAAAAACCCATCAATCATGAATTTAATCTCCCAATAACTCAATAAAAAATTTTATGGCTTTTATAGTCTCTTAATATGATCATCCGGTAAAACCCACCATCCATATAGGAGCTCATAATTTGATGAAGAGTTTGAATATTTCATTCAGAGGAATGATAGGTTTCTAGAACAAGCATATAAGTGGAATTTTGAAAGTTGGAACACATAAAGTTTCATAATTTGAACTTTTAATTATGTTCCTTATCAGTTTAATTGGTTTAACATCTTAGGTTTTCTAATATGTTTTTAAAATAAATTTAATTTCATTAATAGCTTTTGATACCTAAAACCCCAAGATTGAATGGACTGTAATTTAGAATATATTTACCAACTATACATTGGATTATCAGGTCTGAATTGTATAAACTACATTATTAAATATTCATGGTTTATAAATAATTGAAATCAATTCATTTTTTATATATTTATTGTAAATAAATATAATGAAAAAATCATTAGAAATTAAAGGATACGTTCTTCTAAAAAACTATTTTTATAAAGCTAACATGTTTTTATATTAATAAATTAAATAATTAACTATTTTTGAATGTTTTTAATGAAATTTACGATAAATTTTGTTAAATAGGTCTATTTTATTTTTGGTGAATATGAATAGTAACCGTAGTAAATAAATTTACCACGGTAAGTGTAAAACATGAAAAATATGGTTACAACACTGGAAAATGGATTTTAAAATTCACTAACACTTTACATAATTCTATTGAATGAGTTAATTTCAGATATTTTAATCCAAATCAAAAATATATGGTCTCTATGTTCCATATTTTTTTGACTATGAATTTAATATTAATATAAGAAATGAATTAATTCAAGATGTCACGCTCTTGAATTTGATATCTTGAAATTTTTAATTTAAGGATAAAAAGGAATAAATTCAGGTTTAAAATATATATTTGAAATATAAATTAACTATTTTTATCATCATATTTTATTTATAATTTTTAATAATTTATTAATTAACAAAAATTCTTATGCACTATCAATAAGGTATTTATTCAATTAAAAGAAAAAAATATAATAAATGATTTTCAAAATATTAATTTTTTTTCAAGATTATTATATATTAATAAAACATAATATTTATTTTTGAAAGATTTAGATTTTAATTCCATATCTATAATGTTTTCTTTCAATTGAAATTAATTAAATAGTGTAAAAATGAAATTAATGAGATTTTATGAAAATAATATTTTATAAAATAATATTAAAATTATAAAACACTTATCATATGGAAATTGAATGATATATGGATGAAAATATTATCCATGGTCCATTATTTTGTCACTTATCCACTTATGCTATCATTCTTAACCCTTTATGATTGACATTGTATTTACCATAGTTATGGTCAATAATGGTTTAAAAGGGTTAATAAAAATAATAATATTTAAAATTAGACTTAAACCAATATAAAGTTAATTGGATGATGAAATTTTAATCTTCATTCATTTTTAGTTGACTATATGTCCATTTGGAATCATTTTTTATCATAATTAATTTAATATATTTTAATATTTTTAGGAATTACAAGAGTCAGCTTCCCCACACTTATAAATGTGTACTTATTCTCTCTTTTCATAACACCGAATTGATCCCCCTAGATTGAAAAAAAGCAGCCCATTTATTTTATAAAGCTAAAAATCCATAAATTAATGGTACTGGACTTTAAATAATTACATTATAAGGGTCCTTAAGAAAAGATCAAAATTAGGATAACAGAATAAAAGGTAATTTCATTACCCAACCTATTTCAATTTATTTATTCTAATAATTTCTATAATTCTATGGTATTCATCATACAATAATAACTTTAGTATCCTCAATGTATTAAAATTTCATTTTTTTCATGAAACCACCACTATCTACCATTTATTCCTTCAAATAACAAGTGAAATTATTGGTTGTGTGAACATGGGGACTACCGCCTCCACATAGAAAAAAAATTCATTTTCAATCACCATATTTCATGGATGGTTTATATGATGGATTTAAATTTGGTATATTATATTTATGAAATAATTATAAACATGTAATTATCATTTTAAATCTTCTTTCTTTCCTATCAAGATATTAGAAAATAATAATGTCACACATAGATATATTTTGAGTACCACCTCAACAAAGATATATGATTTGTTCTTCATTTTATATTTAAATAAATGGTAATAATGTAATATTAATTAATATATGTGTTATGTATAACAAAATTATGATTCTATATAGTGAATTATTATTTACTTTTATTTCATTTGATCCATTGGAAAATTGTAACAACATACATGCGTATATATGGCCTACCATCTCCATGAACGATGTAATTCATTTTTATCTCAAACTTAAATGTATTATAGTTTATATATAATGAATATAAAGTATATTTATATCATTATTAACATTATTTAAATGACATAACCATGTTCAATGTACATGGACCATAACATTTATATCGAAACATGCATGAAAAATAAGCAATTATCATAAAAACATGGATTTAAATAACAAATTAATAATAAACATGTGATAATATTTCAAACATAAATAATCCATGATATCATTAATATGAGTATGGTTCATTAATAAATTTATAATAAATCAATATTTATTATATAAGAGTTTTGAATGTGTACAAAGAAAAAAAATAATGGATATATTGGATTTATGTTTCTATCAAGAATATTTATTGTTGAATTTCCATTGAGGAAATTATATTTCCCTTATCTTATAAATCCATTTAGTTTTCTTATACTTTGTTAATTTCAGGAGGTTAATATTTTTTCTTCCATTTTCTTTAATTTAAGTACTCATGAGATCAAAATAATTTTTTTAAAAAATAAAAAACTTTTTAAAATATTGTATCAAAAATGTTTTTTCACCAATGTCCATGTTTTATATATAATGTTTTATAAAATGATTTAATATTATTCTCTTATTTGATAAATTAATTTTTATGAATGTTTTATTTTTTATAAAAAAAAATTCAATTAATCTTCTTATCACTTTCTAAATGATCTACCGTTTGAATTTTTGAAAAAAGAATGAAAGGAATGTTGTATTTTAACTTATATGGAATAAATAGAATTTCTGACCATCATGACCACACAATGATTTAAAGAATCCATTACAAGTTACCAATTATATTTTCAATGAAAATGTTTTCCCTAATATTTTATTAATATTTTATATTTAACTATGTAATTTTAAAATGATAGGGGAATTTTATTCATGAAATATCACAATGATATTTTAGAGGAATTTGCATTTTTGATAATATCATTTGATATAAATTTAGATTTTATGGGGATATAATCCCATGATACCATATATGTTTTTATATGGATGGTATAGTATTATAATAAAGAGAAATTTTTAAAATCAATTTATTTTTCTTGGGTTATGCTATTATGAATAGATAAATTTTTTATAAAACTTTATTTCATTGAACATGTTATGATGTGTTGATATGATGAATGTTTTATTGTATTATTGAACAGATATGTATGGTTTTCATTTTTTGATAAGTGTTAATGTAATTATATAAACCTATAATACAACAGTTAATTTTTTATAACTAATGAGAAAATTATGGGATGAATGTCATTATGATTCATCCTCAATGGGAAATAGGTTGATGTACTCTATCCACTATGGAAAAAATTCAATGTTCTTGATAAACTATAGCATGGAAGAGGTGATAATTGATCCTTTATTAAATGGAAACATATATGGATAACTAATATTTTATGATTGTATGGTCTTGTTAGTTAAATATGACATATGAAATGGTTATATACCTCAGTTAGTGCCATAAATTTATGAAATGAACTTATAGTTCATGATTGATTTATGGTGATTTTTCACTATTGTGATTAATTTCTATTGAAATGATATATTTTTATTTCATAAATAATGTTTTTGATCCATGATAGATTGTGTATGAATTTCATAAGTTATATTATTTATCTTATGACCTTATTTTTATCTTATGATTCCATATAATCATCGGTTGATATCTCTCATTTTTACTCATATTGGGCATCTGAGTTCACCCTATCATATGTTTCATTTCCATAGATTATGAAGAAATGTTTAAGAGGGGTATGATTATGAATATTACTATTTAAAATTATATTTATGGGAGATATTTAATGTCTTCATGAAAAAGGAATATTTTTTATTTAACATCTAAAGATATTGAACTGTTATGGTCCTTGGGTGTGTATTTGTGAAATGAATTTAATATTCACATAAAAAGATTTAAAATTTCTATATAGAATGTATGGGTTTCTATAGTAGGTTTTAGATGATATTTTTAGTAAATCATTGGATATTACGAATAGAAATCATTAGTAAAAACCAATGGGATGAGTCTGAAACTCTAAATCCATTTTGTTAATAGTTTTAGAGGCTATTATAATGTTTCGTTGTAACTAGAAATTTCCAAAATAAAAAACAACACCAAAATCCAAATAAAAAATACAAAACTTTGGCTAAATAACAAAAATAATTCCCCTAAAACAAAATTCAAATTCAAACACCAATTTCAAATAGGTAAAAAAACACATCTATTCATGCACCACAAAACCTTATTGTGTTGTGAGATATCGAACCACATTCCACCTAGAGCCATGCACCCTCACACAGAAACACATTACCTCACATGGGACTTCGTTGCATGGAAGAAAACCCACAACACTAAAACACAACATGATCATGACATATGTCATTTCTGGAACAATAGGGATCTATAGACCATCTATGTATGAGAAAGATAACTTTCACACCATCGATGACCACTCATCATCATGACCACATATCCCAACATAAATAAATTCCCACCATTTCCAAGATAAGATCAAGAATTTATATCACCAACTTACAAAAATATCAAACCAAAAACAAAAACAGGTTAAAAATCAAAAAAATAATGAAAGATCACCAACATAACCTCAGGAATGGGAAACATCAACCATAGGAATTCCCTCTGGTAACACCCCGTCACTCCCACAAACAAATCCCAAAACCTCCTAAGGATCCATTGCACCCAACCTCCCTGAGTGGGAGAAATGGAAATGTAAGCTAGAGTAGTGAAAGTGGGAATTTGACATCCACAATGGGACATCACTTAGAAATCACCATCATTCCTTTTAGATAGAATTATCTTGATGCCTTCACTGGTGAAACAGAGACTAGCATGATAAAAAGTGAAAAGAATAACAACTGAGAACGCTATGAGATTCAGAATCGGAGAGGAGGACCGAGAGAATCAATTATGGAAGGAAAGATGTGAAAATAAGAAAACACATGTTACGTAAGGATAGATTCTAATTCAAAAAGGAAACTCAAGATCAAGAAACCAAGAAGATATATAAGTGGTATGGAATGGATTTAATGAGATCCTAATGTTTTGTTAAGGAATATATTCTATGTTTATCACAACATCACTCCTTTTTATGGATATTATTATTAGACATGGTTATCACACAAATGCATATATGGGTAATAACCCTAAACAATAGTTATTTGTGTGTATCTCATCTATAATAAAAGTGTATAGAGTGTGTTCCTCTACTACTCACCTAGTTTGAAACTCATGGGGAATATGCTTGGGTTAAATTAATTTTTTTAAAACATTATGAAAGATTTAAATAAATTATGATCATGGATAAACTAGGTTAATCATAAGGTTTCAATGATTAAATATAATTTTTCATTATTTATACATCCAATGAATTATTTTCATGATTATATGATTGCATTGATTAAATATTATTGATGGTCATTCGAACCATTTTGTTTTATCATGGGATTGACTATAGAATAATGAAGTTGAGGTGGTGACACAAATGCTCAAATATTAATTTATATATATATATATATATATTTATTACTAATATTTATTCCCTTATATCATTAAAAGTTTATTTTAATGATATATAAAATCCTTAATGATTTGTTGTTGAATTAGTAGTGGAAACTCCACATGGAATGATGATCACATCTCAGGTGTAAAAATCTTCTGTGTTTTTTGTTTGTGGGAATATTATTCCGGAAAATCTTCTTATTCTCTCTCTAGATGAATTTTATGTAATATTATGAAAGGATTATATTTCATTGAATATACCTCACATCAATTATAATGGAAGGGAAGCCTCATTTTATAATAAAAATTAACCTATTATTTTCTCTTAGTGTGATGATAAATATGATATTCCAATGGAAATTGAATCTATTGAATGGTCCCTGATTCCATTGAATTAGGGTTCTTATCTTAAATTAATGGGTAATAAATCACAATCAGGGATATACCTATTGTATGGGATTTTATTGATTTTTTTATTAATTAATTGTCCACTCTTCTTCCTAATCATGAAGATTATTTTTCAATATAACTCAATCCTAGAGTTGTACCTATTTCATAGATGCCTTATTGAATTTACCCAATTATGTATATAGAAATAATAAGAAAATCACTGAGAATCATGATAATATATTTATATTTCGTAGTTTATCACCATGGGTAGTACCCATTGTATTAGTCAATAATAAATGACATTCAATGAGTCTTTTTATAGAATATCAAAAACATAACAATATCACTATTTGAAACATCTATCCTCTACCCCATATAGATTATATTTTTATCAATTACGATGATCCCAAACCTTTAACATGTTTTAAATTCATTTTTTATATCAATATATTTGGGTGAAGAAAGAGGATATACCCAAGATATCCATTAGTATGAGGTATAAATATTATGAATTTATAGTGAATCCATTTGGACTTACTAAATACTCTTTTATCTTTGAGGATATATTGAATAGAGTCCTTATAGAAAACCAATGTCAGTTTGAAATATTATTCATAGAAAATATTCTTATATATTCAAATATAAAGGGATAGAAATATGATCATTTTATAATCTTAATGAAGTCCATGAGTTCAGAAAAAAAATTGGAATATTTTATATTTGTGAATTTTTTCTTTAGAGTGTTTCACTCATGGGTCATAGAATCTTATATAGGGATATAGTAGAAGATCTTGGAAAGAAAAATGTTATTAATAAATGGTTTAATGAAACCACAATGACCAAAATCCATACTTTATATGGGTTAACATTTCATTATTGATATGTTTTGAGATATTTATCATCAATATATAATCTATTCACCAATGTTGACTTAGATATATGTTATGTTAGTCTAGGAAGAAAAATGTGAATAGAATTTAAAGGTGAAGAGTAGAATTTTACTCAGGGCACCCATGATTACACTAATTTATAGTGGTGAAGGGTTTCTGATCTATCATGAAGAATAAAATAATGTAATAGGATGCATCCTCATAGTGAATAAAATAATTATAGCAGAGGAGCATGAAATAAAATTACCCAACTCCTGATTTAGAATTACGTTCAGCAATTTTTGCATTAATAAAATGGAGGGATAATATTTATAGAAAAATATATATAGATATATATACTGATAATAAATGTTCCAAGAATATATTCACTTAGAAAAGTTGTATATTCTCTAAGAAATATTATTGGATTTGATTAATGATTATGACTTCTCAATGAATTACCACTTTGGGAATGAAGAAAAAGGTGGAAGATGATTTGACCCAAAGGTATCATACAAGAATATATATGATGAGGGTAAAAATGAACCAATATTTATATTTTCTTAATATATTGATCATTAATTATTTAAGGGAGGGGAGAAATTATATCATTCTCAAATTAGTGGTCAATAATCAATCTGAGTAAATATTAATAAGGATAGGAATGAAGATACAGAACTAAAAAGAAGGATTGAAAACCTAAAATGAGTAACATTGATTTTGAAGGAATGAAATATTTTTGAAAAACTGTATTTGTTATGTTCATACCATATTTATAAAATGAGCTATTGGATTAAGCTCATTGTTCATCATTCCCTAAAAATCATATAATTACAATGAAGTATTGATGGAGATCATATTTTCATATATTTTATACTTTAATGAATTTTTTATAAACCTACCATAGTGTTATTGTATGGGTAATTGTCACATTTTTAGGTTTTAGTGTTATTTTGAGCGTAAATGAAAAAATGGCCAAATTATGCAATTTTAACAGATTGTTTTTACAGGGGTATTTTGGTTATTTACCATTAAATATATGTCCAAATTTTATAATTAAAATATTGGTAGAATCCTTATTTAAATTAACTTATATTTTTCTTCTCGACCAGGGGCTAAATCGGTCATCTAATGGCTATAAAAATTCAATTAAGTTGAAGAGTTTTCCGGGAGGACAGAATGGGCCCCACCAACGTAACTGATGGATAACTCAGCGCAAACACCTTAAAATGCTTTTATTCCTACTGTAAAGAAACTAATATTTATTAAGGTGCGTCCATGATGAATTTAAAGTCAAATACACTCATTAAGGTATTATGGGAATGTTCACAACATGTGGAAGATGAAACATCTCACCAGGAAGAAACGGTTCAATTGGGTAATAAATTCATAACATCAAGAACAGTCATCCAAAATGGCACATATTTTGTGGAGAGACGTGAAATTACATGTGAAAAAACTTTTGTTAATGAAGAAATGTGTAAAGCAACGGTTTAGAGGGAAATAATGTCACAGGATGTTGAAGAATTGAGAATTCAGCGAGTCAAATGGGCAGATTAAATGTCTCGGATTGAATCGATCATAAATCCTACATAAATGGAAAATAAATATCATATTTGGAGGGTGAATGGACAAGACATTATGGAACATCTTTTATGAAGAAAACTATTACAAATTCGGCCATTAAATGAGACATACACACAGAATCATTTGGAGGATTATTTTGGTGAGAATTCATTCACCTCATCTCTTTATTAATATTTATCCTCACCCCTTCTCAAAGCATTGGCACTTTTGTGTGGCTATTTTTTATAGTTTTGTAGTTTATTTTCTTATGTAGTATATTTATAATATTTTAATTTATGTTATTATTCTTCTTCATACCTCATTCTTCCATTTTTAATTTTATTTGTTTCTCCCACCGTATTCTCATCTAACTCCATGAGAATGGGGAACTAACCTCGATGTTTGTTATAGGGGGAGAATGGTGGATGATTGAGTTTCATTGTTCTTAAATTTTGATTTCTTTATTTAATTCTGAGGATTTAGGTGGTGGTTAAATTGATTATGTTGTGCGATTACCCCATTTTCTCTACCACCGATTTCTTCTTCTCATTCAACATTTATCCTTCCCTTCACTATCTAAGTCATGCATACGATGGAGTATGGCTTGAGTAGTGATGGTCGGCAAATAGATCTCCTCGCCGACATTTAGAAGATTATTTCCCCACATGCAGAGATCTCAGTTTTGGGGAAATGACATTTCGAATAAGAGGGTGTAGTGTGATAGATCTTTATCACTACATTGAATTGATATTGAAAATATTGTAATAAACAATGATATCAACCATTATGATCCCCAAATAACAAATGTCTTCTTTCTTATTTTTAAGATCATATTGTTTTCATTACATATATACATATACATTCATATTTTATGAACATTTCAAACTCATCTTTATATAATATATTAGTTTGAAAATAAATAGTGACAATAGAATTTTGGTGTTGTGTAAGTTGCCTCCTTGAGACCGACCCTGGGAGTGCACTATATTGCATTCTTAGGGAAATAAAATTTTGATCAGGGATCTACGACAAATTCCCACTTCGTCAAGTATAGTGATCAAAAATTATAATTATGGTGAGACAACATGAAGGGTGGTATGATATAGTATGTTTCTCAGTTCCTAATATTTTATTATGTTAATGAATAAACAAATAATTCTAAGGGGATGTTAAAATAAATACCTATACTATAAAGAAAATGGGAAGACATCATATTTGATTAGGTCATTGGGCTCCCCATAACAACTAAATTCCATAATTCTAGTTGGGTTGTAGTGGATCATATAATAAAGTTAGCACACTTCATTAAAATCAAATATTATTTCTCTATTGAACATATTTATATAATATACATTAGATAAGGGGTACATTTTTATGGATTACCACATTTTGTTGTATGTGATCAGGATCTGAGGTTTACCTCAATGTTCAAAAGAATATTTCTGAGTGATCTTCATTCAGAGTTGTGTTTTAGTGTTGATTATTTTATTTAAACATATGTTCTGTATGAGGGAAACATTCAAAAGCTATAGGATGTGAAACGTTATTATTCAATGTGTTTTAATGGTGGTTGGGATCAATAGCTTCCTTTGGGAGAGTTTTTTATAATAATAACTTTTGACCGATCACATAGATGGATCCATATAAATCCCTATATATAAAGAGGTATAGAATTATGATGGGATCGGATATTTTTGGAGAAACAATGCTATTGGGATTTGATCTATATGAAGAAATGGTAGATAATGTTATATTCATTGGACATCAAAATAAGAGTCGATTACATTGAATAGAAATTTTTTGATGATAATTGTATTTGAGAAATAGAGTTCAAAGTTAGTAAAAAAGTGATCCTAAAAAAATATCCTTGGATTAATGTTGTGACGTTTGGAAATAAGTGAATGATGATCATTATATATATTGGGCGCTTTTAAAATAATTATCTTATTGAGATTATTGCATATTGTTTGGTACTTCCACTGAACCTCTCTTAAGTTCATGATGTCTTCCCTCTATCTCTCTTGTGAAAGTACATAAATGATTCTTTACATGTTCAGAACTAAAAGTTCATATTGATGGAGAGAGATATCTCTTATTAGGAACAACATGGGGAGAAACAAAATCATATAGTGGAGTTTTTAGGAAATATGACCATTCACCTGGTCAAGGATTGATGGAAAACCCTAAATTAGAGGATTCTATAGTGGAACCCAATAATGGGATTAGGTAGTTGTAACCTTAGTTGTTTGTATCAATATGACAAAATTTCAATGGAAAAATTCTTTTATGGGGGTAGAATGTAACACCCCTATATTTTATGATATATATTTATAAAATAAATTTAATATATTTGAAAAGTTTTGATACATTAAATCTTGTGCCTAAATGAATAATAATTGATTATACAATTAAATCCTAGCCATTGGGTTGGAGAGTATGAAAATCAATAACTAATTTTTTAAAAATTTATGGTATCCACTTGTTTAAAATGAATTCACCAGTAATCAATTTTTTAGAAACGAAAATAAAGAATGAAATTATTTGAAAGAAAAAGAGATATTTATCTACGAAATTATTTTTATGTGTGTAGTGTATTTCATTAATAAATGTAACTAATTACTATTTGTGACTAATGTTAATAAAAAAATTATTATATATATTCAATATATTGTTTAAATATTTATAAAATATTTTTCTATGCATTGGATTATAATAAATCTTGTTTGATGCATAAAATGAATTTTTCCAAAAATTAGTTTTCATTTCATTTTACCTTGTTTATCTTAAATTAATTTCTATCAATTATAATTATTTAATCATGATAAATAGATTCATTTTTTTTATGAAGTAGGTCAAATTTTTTATGTCAGTCACTTTTAATTTTGGTCAATATGAATTGTGACCCTAGTAAAATTTTGTCACCTCATCAAGGGTAAAATAAGTTAGATAGGGTTAAAACATTAGGATACATCTATAAAATTTACCCAATAGTTTACTTTATCCTGTTGTATGAGTGAGTTTAAGAAATATAAATCTTAGTCTCAAATATATAGTCACTTGGTACTATATTTCATATATTATGACCTTTATATTAATTGATGAAAGCAATAAATACAAAATTTCACTCCCTTGACTTTTATATTAAAAAAATATTTATATTAGGATAAAATGAGGATAATTTTGAATAAAAATTTTCATTTCAAAAAAAATAATTTTTTCATTTTTATTTATTTCCAATTTTTAAAAATTGAACAATTAGTTTAAATACATATGTAACATCGACACAATACTCAATATATTAATTGAAAAATTAAATAAATGATTTTCATTTTTTTAATGTAATTAATTTTGTGTAAGTTTTCATGTTGCATAAATTTTATTGATTAATATAAAATATTAGAGTAGTCTTAAAAGTTAATTTTCAAATTCAATTATTTTTAGGTTTTCATTAAATTCAAGTTAATTAAATAGTTTCAACAATGACATTAATGATCTATTTTAAAAATAATATACGATTAAATTATTTTAAAATAATAAAATTTTTGTCATCATAAAAGATAATGGGATAAGGTTTAAAATTTCAAGCAATGCCTATTTTTGAGTCACTTGTCCATTTTTGGTAACATTTATAACCTGTTAAGGTGGAAATAGTTATTAGTACAGTTGAAGTAAAATAAATTTAACAAAGGGTATAATCAGAAAGATAAGTTTTAAAGTTATTTTAAATCTAGTATAATGATCCTTGGATGATTAAATTTGATCCTTATACACTTGTTATTTGAATATATTTCAATTTGGAATCTTTTTTCTTGAGAATAAATTTATTATATTTTTATATTTTATGAAATTCAATGTGTTCCCTTTCCTTCTCCCTTATTTAAACAACATTGAGCCTTTAATCTCAAAAAAACTATCCATTTCACTTCTAGACATCCCAAACCATGAATTATAGGAACATCTATTCTTGAAAGACTATTCTAAGGGTCCAATATAAAGGATCTAAAGAAGTCCAATTGAAAGATATCGTGTCATCTTATCCAACCTCTTTGAAATTATTTCCTGTTATACTTCCTCTAAATCTTTTGTATTAAACCAAAAAGATTTATTTATGTATCCTAACTGTTATTATATTTTATTATGAAGATTTTAACACTGTTATCCACTCTCAAATTCATCGAAAGGGATGTTAAAGTATCACTCATGCGTACATGTGGAATACGACATCCATGTAGTGATAAAATTAATTTTCCATTACTATCCCTCATGGATCATTACTGTGATGGATTTAAAGTTTATATATTATATTTATGATATAATTATGATTCGATAAATATTATTTAAAATATAAATTATTACCATTCCATCCATTGTAAAACAATACTTTCGGTCCTATATACATGTGAGCTACCATCTCCACGAAGCAATGTGATTAATTTTTCATTTTATTTATATACTGATGATCATGAAGAAATAATTAATTGAAATATATTATTAATATGATATAATATATATATTTTAAATCTTATTTATTATTTACCTTTCATTTATTATATCCTTCAAAAATGTAAACATCATTTATGCATCTGTGTTACCAATAATCTACATGAACAATGTAATTCATATTTATATATCTAAATTTTATGGATGACTCTATAAATATTTGTAAAAAATATATGTGATATTTCTATCATTATTATAATTTTTTATATTTTATAAACTTGATGAATGTATAAGTATTAGGACTATTGGACAGAAACATGCTATAGAAATGAAGAAGTTATCCCCTAGAACAGTTATTTTAATTACATCCTGTTAATAAATAGGAGATAACATGTCATCAATAAATCATACATGGTATTATATATGTGAATATGATTATAGAAAAACATTATATAAAATTTATATTTTCTATCCACTAATTTTAAATGCATATGAATAAATAAAATACTTGAGGAAATGGATTAATTTTTTAATCAAAATTATTTATGCTTGAATTTTATTTGAGTGAATTATTTGATATTTATATGATATATAATTTTATTTTTATTAACATCTGTTTATTTATATAAAATACATGTTTTCATTTAATTTTCCTCACAATATGTACACATGATATACAAATAATATTTTAAGGTAAAACCAAATATGTTTTACTATTTGATTAAAAATCATTTTTTATTCCTCTGTTTTATAAATATTGTTTTTAAAATAATTTTAATATTATCGTATAATTTTTTAAATTATTTATTACTAATGTTTGAATATACAAAAAAAATTTAATGTATCATTCCATTTTTTATAAAATGAAATATCTTTTGAGTTTTTTTCAAATGTGAGAAAGGAAAATTTTATTTTCACTTACAGCATGAATAGAATTTCCCGTTGTCATGACCACTCAATGATTTTAATATTCCTATATAAATTTCAAAAGATATATTAAAATTAAAAAATTAAAAAATATTTTTTAAATATTTCTAATTTAAATTACTATTTCAAAAAGTAAAATGTAAATTTCCCCCAAAAATATTCCAGTGATCTTTTAGAGGAATTTTCATCAATGATAACATCATTTGATATTCATTAAAAAACTTTTGGGGATATGATCATATGATTCCATCATTATTAATTTTTTATATGGTCAAATATTTTTATGATGTGATTTATATGAATAACAATTATTTTTAATTGGTTATGCTATAAAGAATTGATGAAGGGTTTAGGAAACCTTTCTTTCCTTATACATGTTATGATGTTATAATATGATGAATGTTTTATGATATTTTAAAATAAATATATATGGATTTAGTTATGTGATAGGTGGTATAAGAATTATATAATCCTATAATAAATTTGTGAATGTATTATATGTCATGAGATAACTATGGGATCTAGTTCTATGGTCTTGATCTACTATGGAAAACAAGTAAATGTGCTTGATCTACTAGGGAAAAAAGATGATGTGATTGATCAGCTATAGGATGAAATTGATTATGATTCATCCATTATAATATGGGAAACCAGAAGGGATTACTAATCCATTATTATTTAAAAGTCTCGGTTGTTATCCATGACATATGAAATGGTTCAATACCTATGTTGGTGCCACACTTTTATAGCATAAACATATGGTATATGATGGATTTATACTGATTTATGACTCTTATAAATTAAGTATTTTGAAATGATATTTTTCTATTATTTGAATGATGTTAAAAATTAACAATATATTAGTTATGAACATTATTTGTTATGTTCAGGATCTCATACCCATATGATTATCTTGTGATTTCATATGATCATCAAATGATATCCTCCATGTTTACCCTTAATGATCATCTGAGTTTACCCTTTATTATGTTTCAATTCCTCGGGTTATTAAGAAATTATTATGTAGGTTATTTTTATGGTGAAAAATATGTGTTAAGAACATAATGGGAGATTTTGAAGATAATTCATGAAATAAAAAAATTAATAATATCATCTCCAGTTATAGTAAACCTTTATGGTCCTAGATCATGTATTTGTGAAATGTGTTGAATATTTATTAAAAAAGATTTAAAATTTATGTATGAATATTATTATATTCTATAAATGGTATCAGGGGTTTCTCAAGGGTTTGGGGCTTCTTGCTTCACGTTTTACCATGGTATCCTAGGTTGTACTGTTGGTTCTTGGTATGGGATTACTATACAATCTAATCGTGAGGCCAAAAATGCATAATCATGCAATTTTGGAATATTTGAAATATATACTAGGATAATTTGTGTGTGTCTATAGAGAATTATAGATATGTATCATGGTTGGAACATGATATGTTAAATACTGAACCATAACCACACAAGGTGGATGCTCTTGGATAGTGTTGGATGCATAGTTAGAGCATGGTTTTAAAAATAACACAATACAAATCGTGTACCCTTTATAAAGTGGGGAACAAATTCCCATCCCCTACCAATATTTTAATCATACATCCCACATTTCTCCTCCTCTATTAGACATTTGACACCAATTTTATCCTCATACAACCCTCATTTTTTAGTGATTCTGGATTGTTTTTAATCATTATAGGTGATTCAATATTCTTTGATGATATCCTTTCCTCTAATTAATCCACATATAAAATTAATTTATACTCCAATTAATTTTTTTTATATTACACCAGAACTTGGTGGAATCATCCATTTCTCATAGGTTTTTAGATGGATTCAGTAGAGGAGGTTCTGAATCTATAAAGACCCAACCTTTTCATACATTACTATTACATTATTTTAAAGATAAATAACCAGATATTATTACACATAGAGTATCCAATGTTTTAGTTTATTGGACAGACTATTACCATAAATAACAATTACAACATAAAGCATAAACATTTATTCAATTTCTTCTTCCATAGCTTCTTACTAGCACTTAACCTCTCCTTAGTACATGTAGCCACCTAAGGATGCACATAATAGGGGTGATCCAAAAGCCTAGTAAGGGGGAAAATACAAACAATATAGCATGGGGTGAGCATAATCATAACATAGTCATAGAAACATGAACATGAGGGAATCATTTATAAAAGACTTTAAATGTGGCAGTGCATAAAAATATGAAACATCATGTCTTAGTGGATAGCTACCACACATACTTTTGAACAAAGCTCGAAGTTTTTTCACACATAATTTCACATTTACTCATGAGATTTATCACTTTACTCAATGAATTGGAGTACTGTATAATTCTAAGTGCACCAGTCACATTGAAACATTCATATTACGCTGTATAATTCCGGGCGCATCCATCACATCATAACATTATCATTTATCAAGAATTACAAAATTAAAATATAACAAAAATGAACATAACTAACCCATTAAAGGGAATGGGTTTCATCTCATAAAAACACATTCATAAACATTGGGTTCCCAAAAGAAAGAGCGAACAACATACATGTTACATGAATGGTCAATCATGAATGAGAAGTAAAAGGTGTGTTCTTAAATGAAGAGTTATTTTGGAAAACATTTGTTTTGACATAGATACTAGTGAAAAACATTTATATCCCAGAAAAGGAAAGAAAATGATAACAAAAATATTATTAAGGAGTAACCATATCAAAAAGTAGTGAATGAGGAAGAACCAGAAGGATGAAAGTTAGGTTTGAGAATTTCCCTATACCTTATATACGAATGCTTTCTCCAATTTAATGACCAGTATAATGACATTATATTCATCAATTAGAAATTCCATAACCTTTTACACATAAATAGAGGTCATTTTTGTTTCATTATGTTATTTTATGGTCCTTTTGATGAGTTATAAAATTTAATAATATTGTTCAGGAATGTTCGTTTGTATGGTTTTCTTGAGCATTTCACCTGTATTCCTGAATTGATGTTCGTGTAGAACATGGATAAATATAAAAGAATATATATTCCATATGATTAATGATATTAAATAATTTAAAATTATCTTATGATTAATTAAATTGTATACCATGTTGACAAATCATTAGATAAGAATTAAATGATGATTGATTGAGTTAATTTGGGCGGTTTTTCGGCCACAACGAACTTCTTTTGATTAACCATTTAGAAATGTTTACATAAGTTAGTTGAAGAAATTTAAATATGACTTAATACATATAACATATTTTGTTTCAACCAGAAAAATGGTTTCATTTCCTGATCTGAATGTAGAAATGAAAAAATAAAACACGCCGTTCTTGAAGGTGATAGATTAACACGTCACGAACAACGTTTTCTTTTATAATCTAAAAGGAAGAGGATAAGATGGTTGGATGGTATAATATCCCATTAGTATCATAAAATACCATTATATGTATGATTCTGGAGTTTCTATACCATTTAGAAAAACATAGGTGGGTAGAGAATAAGAAAAAAACTTGAAATTGATAGGGAATTAAAGGAGAAGAGGGAGAGAAATTACCTCTTGAATCCTCCTCTTGAGATCCTCCTAAAGGGGACTAGGCATAGACTTTGGATGAGACCAAAAGCTCTTGGACATGGTGGAGGGGCCAGGGAAGATGCTTGGGTAGAGTTTAGAAAATGATTGAAGCATGAGAGGTCTAAGGAACTGATGGTGTAAAGGGGGGTATTTATAGTGGAGGGGAGTGGGGATTTCTCAATAGAAAAATCATTAATTTATTATATCCCCACAAGAAAAGAAATAATGAGTCTTCTATGACCAAGAATATTAATTTTATAATGTGATCCCAAACATAGTGGGCTTACATCAGCTGAACATCATACGTGACTCTATAATTAGCTTATTTAGCTTATTTTCTAAATTATGGTATTTCACTATTTATAAAAAATTCATGTATTTTAGAAAAAAACCAAAAATTTACCCCAAATTGTTTTTGATGTGTAGAATCAAAAAATAATATCCATTTTTCAAAAATAAATTTCTAAATATTATTAATTTATTATTTAATTAAAATCATAATTTACTTAAAAACATTTTTTAAAATTAAAACTTATTTTAAAATGATTTCCAAAATTACATGAGGTCTTATAGAATTATCGTAAATCAGGAATACATAGACTTGTTAATTTATGAACACTTTTTTAAAAAATAAAATTTCTTTTAAATTAATTAAATAATTATAATTATTTATTTATGGCTGACAAAATACCATTGCTTATAAGATGCCTAAATTTTATTTAATTATTCATGGGTAAGGTTACTATTATTTTGGGAGATTTACTATTCATACAGATCATATAACTATTCATAAGGGTGGGTTACTATTCATAAGGGTATGTTACTATTCACCAAAAATAATGTTGTTTTAATTAGACTCCAAAAATCATCTTGAACACAACTGTGTATGTTGGATTTTCAAAATTCCAAACATAGTAGTGACAAAATTTTGTTTAAAGGTCACTTAACACTTAGTAGTTTATTATGTCATATTTTAATGTGATTTTATGACATATTTATAAGAAGGTAATTTTCATTGAAAAACTATGGGTCGTTACATTCTCCCCCCTTAAGAAATTTCACCCTTGAAATTTTATTTTACACAAACAGGTTAGGGTACTTATCCTTAATCACCTCCTCTGATTCCCATGAAGCTTCTTAAAACATATGCTTCTTCCACAAAACTTTGACAAGGTGGGTTGTATTGTTTCATAGAACCATATCTCTCTTGTCCATAATCTCTATTGGCTTCTCCTCATAAGAGATATCATCTTCTAGTTGTACCACCTTTGAGTTCAGTACATGTGAGGGATCAGGTATGTACTACTTTAGGAGTGATACATGAATCACATCGTGAATTTGAGACATATTTTTTGGAAGTGCAGGTTGATAGGCCACGGATCCTATGTGGTCAAATATTTCAAATGGGCCAATGTACCTTGGTCTTAGCTCCCCTTTCTTTCCAAATTGCATGACTCTCTTCTATGGTGATATTCGACGGAAGACATTATCTGCAATTTCAAACTCCAAGTACCTTCAACGGTTGTTAGTGTATCTATTTTCCGACTCTGGGAAGCTTTGATGTGTTTCTGGATGACTTGAACCTTCTCTGTCATCTCTTCCACATGATCGGGTCCAAGTAGCTTTCTTTCTCTATCTTCACCCCAACAGGTTGGAGTTCTACATCGCCTTCTATAAAAAGCTTCATTTGAGCCATCTTAATACTTGAGTGGAAGATATTGTTATATGAGAACTCAACCAATGGGAGATGTTGATCTCATCATCCTTTTAATTCTATAGAACATGCATTTAGCATATCTTCAAGCATCTGAAAAGTACTTTTAGATTAGCCATCGGTTTGGGGGTGATAGGCCATGCTAAAATTTATTTTATTACTCAAAGCATATTGAAGGATCCTCCAGAATTTAGATGTGAACCTTGGATCACGGTCAGAGACAATTGAGAGTGGAACACCATGAAGTCTAACCACTTCCTTTACATATAACTTTGAAAGTTGTTCAAGAGAGAGTTCTTCACAAATAGTGATAAAATGGGCAGTCTTGGTGTGTCATTAAACCACAACCCATGTCACATTATGTCTCTTTAATGTCTTCAGGAGACCTGTGACAACATCCATAGTACCATTATCTCATTTCAACATGGGTATAGGCAATATAAGCATCAACCCTTTGTACTTTTGTCACTCCGCATTAACTTGCTAACATACCATGCACCTGAAAATATATTCTGCAATCTCCTTCTTCATGGTATTCCACCAGAAGTGTTCTCATAGATCACGGTACATCTTGGTGCTACCAGGATGGACAGAGAATGGTGAGCTATATGCATTGTCTAATAGCTCCTTCTTTATCCCGGGTGATGAAGTCACCCAAAGTCACGTTCCAAACTGAATCACACCAACACGGTCGATACAGAACTCTTGCAGCTTCCCTTCCTTTACTTCATTCACCCTCTTTTGTATCTCCACATCCTTTATTTGTGATCCCTTAATCATATCTTGGATAGATGGTTGCACAATCATTGAGGAAATGTAGGATGTATCCCTTGCCCTTATAATTTCTAAATTCATCCTTTGCATATCTAAGAATATAGGGTCGTTCTCAATCCATAACACGGATATAGTGGCAAGTTCTTTTATGCTTATAGCATCACATACCTTGTTTACCTTTCCAGGATGATAGTGAATTGAGCAATCATAATCCTTTATTATCTTTAACCATCTCCTTTGACACATGTTGAGCTCATATTGGGTGAATATATACTTTAGGCTCCTGTGATCAGTGTATATGTCACACTTCTCACCATAAAGGTAGTGATGCCATATTTTAATGGAAAAAATCATGTCTGTCGGCTCTAGATCATGTGTTGGGTAGTTCTACTCATGGATATTCAACTGTTGTGAGGAATATTCTATCACATTATCATTTTACATGAGTACACAATGCAGTCCTTTCTTTGAATCATCACTGTATATCCCAAACAATTCTCTACTTTTTGGTGGTGTGAGTATAGGTGCAGTGATCAGCCTTCTCTTTAGATCCTTGAAGCATCCATCACATTCTTCCATCCAGATATACTTTAAATGTTTCCATGTTAACATAGTTAGCAGTCTTGACAATCGTGATAAATATCTCACAAAACATGGATAGTAACCAGCTAATATAAAAAAAAGGGATTTATGTGACACTAGAGGGCCTAGGCCATTCCTCAATCACCTTTGTTTTTGAAGGATCCACAGAAATTCCCCAACTAGGGATCACATGTCCCAAGAACATGATTTTCTTCAACCAAAATTCACACTTGCTGAACTTGTCAAACAACTTCTCCTTTCTCAACGTCGCCAATACAAGTCATTGATGTTATTCATGTTCCTCCTTGCTCTTGGAGTAGATGAGAATACCATTGATAAACACTTCCACAAATTTTTCTAGGTAATGTCTAAAGCCACTATTCATCAAATCCATGAAGAATGAAGGGGAATTAGTAAGTCTCAAGGGCATCACCAGAAACTCATAGTGCCCATACCTTGTAAAAAAGGCATTCTTCTGAATATCTTCCTTAATCACCTTTAACTGATGATATCCAGAACAAAGATCCACCTTTGAGAAGTATTGAGCTCCCCTAAACTGATTGAACAAGTCATTTATCCTTGGATGAGGATACTTGTTATTTTGTGTGATCTTATTGAGTTCTCGATAGTCGATACACAACCGCATTGTTCCATCCTTCTCTACAAAGAGCACTGGCGCACCCCAAAGTGATCCAATAGGGTGTATGAACCGTTTGTCCAAGTGCTCTTGCAGCTGGTTCTTCAACTCTTCCAGTTTGATTGGAGCCATCCTATAGGGTCATTTTGAGATAGGAGTAGCTACAAGTATGAGTTCTATTGAGAACTATAACTCACAATCTGGGAGAATTCAGAGTAACTCTTTTGGAAATAAATAATTGTATTCCCTCATGATGGGAATTTCCTCAATGTAGGCACTTCCCTTTGACTCAACCATTTGGGTGAGGTATGATTCTTCATAGGGAATCAACACCCAAACCATTGAAGGATTTTTCAAAGGAAATTCATGATCTTCTTTGCATTAGTAGAGGATCATGGTATGGTTTGGAATATGTAAATATGTTTCCTTTTCCTAATAGTTAATATGTGCTCTAAGTAATGAGAGACAATCCATTCCCATTATAACATTGAATTACACCAAGGGAAGTTTTATAAGATTATCTAGAAGAATCATCCCACAAATGAAAACAGGAGAAGAGTAAAACACTTGGGTTTCAATGATTCCACCACTTGGTTTTTTACAGATATCCCTACTTCAATGTTTCTGGGCTTCGATTCTATAGTTATAGAAACATTGCAAGCTATAAAGGAATGCGTAGACCATAGTCAAATAAGATATTTTAAATTATTGAGTGAATATGAGGTGTGCCTTGTACGACTTCGTTATCCTTATCCACTTCCACAGTAGTTATGGCATAATATTTCCCTTGTTCCCTTGGATTTGGTGGCTGTTGATTCTGATTACCCTCAAGAACTCAGGGTTTAGTGCACTAGCTTGCATAGTTCCCTTTCCCCCTATAGTTGTAGCATTGAACCATGGGTGGTTCTCTCATTCCTTCTGCCACATTCTCCTTCCTTTTTATGTCTTTTTGACACTCTTGATCATTGTTTCATTCTTTCCAACACATGAAGAATTTCCTCGTCCCTTTGAGGCAGTTCCCATAGTGTAACTTCCCACATTTTTTGCATGTGGGTTGTTGAGTTTTCTTCCCACCTTTTTCGTTAGATCAACTAGCATGAAACTCTATATTTTGTTTCTTGTCACCATATCCATTGGACCATTCTACAAACTCCATCTCTACATTGAGAGTACATATAACACTATCTTCATAACCCCACATTGAATTTCATGATCCTTTAAAATGTGTGGTTTTAATCCACTATAGAATCTATCTATTTTGCAATCATTTTTTATAACAAAACTTGAAGCGTACCTTGCATGCCTTGTGAAATTTTCTTCGTAGGTTGTGACAAATTGTATTTCTTTTTTCTTGAGCTCTATGAATTCTCTCCTTATCTTCGTGTGAAGATTTCTTGGGAAATACTTTTTAAGAAACAATATCTTAATGTCTTCCCATTCCATATCTTCAATTTCATCCCTTGACTTGGTGTTCTTAGTCAAATCCCACCATTTATCGGCCTCTCTATCTAGATGCTAAATGGATAGTGTCACCTTATCTATATCAGAAGAGTGAAGAACTGAAAAGATCTTCTCTATGGAGTTGAACCACTTTTCTACAACCAGTAGATTGGAATATCCACTAAATGTCGGTGGTTGTTGCCGCATAAAACATTAAATGTCCAATTTCCCCCTCTTTGGTGAAGGATGGAGTTCCCAATTATTATGGTAATTGTTCATAACTAGAGATAATTGAGTAACAATCTCCAATAAGTTTTTAACTCCACCACCCAAATCATTGGGGACGTCGTTCGGGCAATTGTTTTATTGGCCCTCGCAGGAGTTGTTGGCCCGGTTTCTCCTTATCCCCACTATTTTCTAAAATAGAAAAGGTTAGAACAAAAAATAAGTCAAAAATCATGAATAACTTATTCATTTAAAAAAATTATAATAAAATAATAACATATGGGATCCCTATGTAAATATTCTTGGGGGCGTATTTGTACTTAGTTACATGCAAGATGTTTTCTCTGAGGTTCACTAATCTGAATTCCCAAATTAACTAAACCTTTCCTTTGATACCAACTATAGTGACACAACCTTTTATTACATTACTATTACTTCATTTTAATGATAAATAACATAATAGTATTACAAATATAGGATCTAAAGGTTTATTATCTTTGGAAAATAAGGAACATACATAACAATTTCAACCTCAAGCATAAACAATTATTCAATTTATTTTTCCCTAGCTTCTTACTGGCACTTGACCTCTCCTTAGTACATGTAGCCACCTAAGGATATACATCAAAGGGGTGGTGTAGAAGCCCAGTAAGGGGAAAGATAACAGCAATATATCATGGGGTGAGCATAATCATAACATAGGTAAAGAATCATGGACATGAGGGAATCTTTAATAAAAGACTTGAAATATGGTAATGCATAAAAAATGAAACATCATGTCTTAGTGGTTAACTACCACACCTAATTGTGAAAAAGGCTATAATATTTTACACACATAATTTCACATTTACTCATTAGATTCATCACTTTACCAAATTCATTGGAGCGCTATATAATTTCGGGCACACCTGTCGCATTGAAACATTGATATTGCGCTATATAATTCCGGGCACACCCATCACAACATAACATTATCATTTATCATGAATTGCATAATAAACATATAACAAAAATAAAAATAAATAACCGATTAAAAGGAATTTTTTTCATCTCATATGAACACATTCAAAAACCTTGGGTTCCCAAAATAAATAGGTAATAACATAAAAGTTACAAGGACCGTCAATCTTGAATGAGAAGTAAAAGGTGTGTTCCTAAAATAAGAGTTGTTTTAAAAACAATTGGTTTGACATAAATACCAATGAAAAACATGTACATCCTAGAAAAGGAAATAAAATGATGAACCAAATATTATTAAGGAGTAACCATATCAAAACATAGTGAAAGAAGGAGAACCTTATGGATGAATGTGGGGTTTAATAATTTACCCTTACCTTAACACTTCCTTCTCTTTAATGTCCTGTATAATGAAATTATATTCATTAATTAGATATTACCAAAACTTTTATACATAAATAGTGGTCATTTTGGTTTCTTTTTTTTATTTTATGGGCCTTTTTATTAGTTATATAGTTTAAAAACATTGTTTGGGAATGTTCATTTTTATGGTTTTCTTGAGAGTTTCACATGTATTCATGAATTGAAGTTCATGTAGAATATGGATAAGCATACAAGAACATATATTACAGGTTATTAATGATATTCCAGAATTTAAAATGATCTTATAATGAATTACATTGTATACCATGGTCATGAATCATTAGATAATAATTAAATGATGATTGTTTGAGTTAATTAGTGCGGTTTTTCGACCACAATGAACTTGTTTTGATTAATCATTTATTAATATGTACATAATTTAGTTATAGAACATTAAATAGTAATTAATAAATATATAATATTCTTTTTCAACCATATAAATGGTTTTATGACCAGATCTAAAGGTATAAATGAAAAAATAAAACATGTGATTCTTGAAGGTGATAGATTAACACCTCATGAACCATGTTTTCTTTTATAAAATAAATGGAAGAGTATATGGGGGTTGGATTGAATAATATACCATTAGTATCCTAAAATTTCGGTATATGTATGATACTGGAGTTAACATACCATTTGGAAAATGATAAGTGGGGAGATAATAAGAAAAAAATATGAAATTAAAAGGTAATTAATGGAGAAGAGGGAGAGAAATTACCTCTTGAATACTCTTTTTTTGATCCTCTGTAAGGGGCCTTGGCTTGGTGTTTTGATGAGACCAGAAGCTCTTGGATGTGGGGGGGGGCTATGGAAGATTCTTGGGAAGAGTGTAGACAAGGATTGAAGCACGAGAGTTTTGAGGAAATGAGGGTGTGAAGGGTTGTATTTATAGTGGATGGGAGAGGGGATTTATCAATATAAAATTCTTTAATTTATTATTTCCCCACAATAACAGGAATATTGAGTCTTCCATGACCAAGAATAGTAATTTTATAATTTTATCCTGAACCACGTTGGATTAAATCAGTTGAACATCATACATGACTATATAATTAGCTTATTTAGCTTATTTTGGAAATTATGGTATATCAGTATTCATAAAAAATTCATGTATTTCAAAAAAATACCAAGAATTCAACCCAACAATTTCTCGACCTGTAGAATCTAAAAATGATTTCCATTTGTCAAAAACAAATTTCAATATATTATTAATTTAATATTAAATTAATATCATAATTTACTTGGAAAAAAAATATTTTTAAAAATTAAAACATATTTTATAATGCTTTAAAATAGTACTTCTGGTCTTATAAAATTATCTTAAATCAAGAATAAATAGACTTTTTAATTTATGACCACTTTTTAAGAAAATATATTTTCTTTTAAATTAATTAATTAATTATAAATTATTATTTTTATCTTATAAGAATATGATTTCTTTTAAGATGCCTAAATTTTATTTAATTATTCATGGGAAAGGTTATTATTATTTTGGGAGATTTAATATTAAAAATGGTAAAATTACTATTAATAAGGGTAGGTAACTATTCATAAGCGTATGTTACTATTCTCCAAAATTTGTGTTGGTTTTACTAGACTCCAAAAATCATCATCAACACAACCATGTAGATCAGATTTTCAAAATTCCAAACACAGAAGTTTCAAACTTATGTTTAAAGGCGAATTAGCACTTAGTAGTTCATTATGTAGTGTTTTAAGGTGATTTTATGACATATTTATAAGAAGGGTATTTCCATTGAAAAACATTGGGTCGTTAAAGAATCAGTGTTTGAACACCATCACATGTAATTTCATTGGTGGTATGATGCATCGCCAATTTTTCTTATGGTATTTTACTTTATATTGAATGTGTATGTTGTATTTCATGATTCCTATGTATTGGGATTTCCCCTATAATTCGATTGGGGTTATGAGTTTATTATTAACAAGTGGCTGGAATATGTTTTTGTGCACCAAGGAAATTGATTGAGTAAGTGGCTTCTTATACATAAGTGTTTTATCTTGGTAGTTAGTTATTTACCAGAAACACTCAACCAGAGGCAAGCCTCTAACCATTTATTAATAAAAGAAAAGCACAACAAGTACAATAAGTCCAGAACAACTACATATCATAGAAATCATACCCATCACCACCCCATTTAGAGACAAAGTCCTCTGCTTTATCTGTTTCCCACTCCGAGATTTCATAGTGTTTATGAACTTTGACATATTTACTTCTAAGATTTAGCTTTTACAAGGCCAGAAACTCTTTTGAAGATTGCATAGCCCTGATTTCCCTCCCAACAGAAGATCTAGTGGACACTGGCCTGGGAAGGTATGAGTAGCCTTTCTTCGTTCTTCACCGTGGTGGGGAGTTCTTAGCACCTTCCTCCCCTTGCACCTTCATCCTTGCACCCTGGACAACATTGCTGTAAGAAGGTCATACCACGCCACGATTATTCTTCATGTCGCTATCTAAGATATCTCCCCTTTCTCCCAAAATTTTCACCTCCCGATAACTATCCTCTGAACCATAAACCCGCTGAACCTGATTGTTGACATCAATTATAGCAGGACATTATGGCCGGTCCATCAGTTCCATCTCGTCGTCCCCAGTTGCAGCATTCAGTGAATCGGAAGAAGACCTCAAGAGACTACCATATTACCGCACATCGGCCTCCATGTCATACAACATCCCCTCATTCTCCATTGGATCAACACAAGCCGGCCTTTCTGGCATAGAAACCTCCACAGCCCCAGCAGCATCACAGCTCACTCCTTGTAAAAGAACTGGATCCTGATGCTCTCCCAGCACTGTAATGCCAACACCCTCCTCCTGAGTTCCCAGCTTTACTTCCTTCCCATCCACTATATCCGCATTAACAAGGCTCATGTCACGGTTTAAGTGATCAAAAACCTGCTTAACTAGCGGATTCTGTGGCCTGTGCTCTATCTTCTTCATGGAAATCCTCTACACTGTGTTCTCATGACCAAACACAACATCTTCAACCATATCATTAACAAAACCTCCCACCAGGATTCCCAGCATCTCTTGATCAAAAGCTTGTTGGTTGACCCCCGAAGAAGTAGCAGCAAAGGGATCGCTCACCATGCCACCCGTCCAAACTACCACCTCCTTTCCATAAAACCTCCCACTTCCACACTGAGGCAACGTCAGGGGATGTTTATCAACCTGAACCTCCCCTAATTTATCCATGTCTTGACCTCTCAAATCCTTTTTGTTCCAATCTGTAGCCCCAGACAAAGGAGTCTCAGCACCCGGCTATTGCCTTGTGCACTGTGTCTTATTGCACGATCGGTGAGTCTGAATCCCATCTCCAACAATCCTCTCCTGCTCCTTCAGTTTTCTTTTGGGTTCACCCCGCCTACAGACAACACTCGAATGACCCAGTTGCTGACAGGAATAACAGTACTCCACCCAATGCTCAAAGACCACTGGTTTCTTTCACCTGATCTCCTTGCCAGCTTCAATCCACACAAACTCAACCGCAGCCTTTGAAACATCCACCTCCACACAGATTTGGGGGTTTACCAGATGAAAAACCGTAGCAGTACGTGAATAAACGCAAAGGAAGCGTCCAACAAAATTCCCTCACATACGAAGAATTGTTGGGTTCTAAAAGGGGAGATGTAGATGAGGAAGACTTACCCCAGGGGAACCGTAGTAGAATCGCGATTCAGATAAAAGTCAGAGCTCCACCGAGACAGGTGAAATATGCATCCACCGCACCTCCTGGGAGCAAAGGACTGAGAATGAGCAAGATCCTAAGAGGATGGACATCGCACCATCAAATAATTTCTACCCAACAGACCAACAACCGCCCTATCTCGCATCCCCCAAGAATCGAAAACAAACCTATCAAAATCATCCACCGAAGGTCGCCTGTTTCTAAAACTTGCAACCAACGTGAGATTCAGAAGGAACTCCGCTTCTGTAAACTCTAGAGCCGAAAGAGAAACCATGGGGGTGCCATCGCAAAGGCCAGGGACCTTCGGAGAAAGATTAATTGATGGAAATTCCGGTAGCAAATTAGGGTTGGTAAGAGGTGAGAAAGCGCGAGACTGGATCCGAGGATGTCGAGAATCCTCCCCCACGCATCGATAGGCAACGGAGGTGGGAATTCCGCTGATCCCATTAGGGTTATGCCATCACCACCGATCCCAGAGCACGAGCATCATCCCCCCCCCCCACAATAAATCTGGTATTTGGTTATTTATTTATTTATAATTTCTTATAGTTAGTTGAATGTGGTTTATTATATATGAGTTTCGATCATGCTTGATCCAGTGGTCTTAGATGAGATTGGGTGGAAGTCTTTTATCCTTGTACATAATGTAATGGTTATTTAATGAGGTAAGTGGACTAAGATCTATTTTATATAGTCTTGATAATTTTGTTTCATGTTTCTATAGTATGTGAGAATGCACCAATTTATGGTGAGTATTCCAAATTACTTTCACAAAATGTTCTTGGGACTATATATTCATACATTAGACCTTCCATTGATCTTCTGGGTCCATTGGTGTCTATAAGGCCAAACCTATGACAGTCCCATGGAGTGTTCAATCTAGTGAACATGATATCACATTGGAATAAATGTTTTATGATAAGTTAACAGGATAAAATGTTATCTTCTTATGTGGATCATTTTTAATATACCAATGGGGAATTTTAAAATGGTTTTAATAGTGTTTGTTATATATTGATTTGGTTTTCGAATTCAAAGGGTGAAAATAATGTTTTGATGTTGAAATTTTTAAAAAAATAGTTTTTTACCTTTGTGTTTTCTAGAAATCATCTTTTGGATAACTTTCAGATGATTATTTGAAAAGTGTGTGTGTTTTCCCCTTTCATGAAAGTTCCTTGATGTATATTTTAATGGTTTTGATGGAAATTATGGCTCTAGAATTTTTATATTTTAAAAAGGTAAACCCATGTTTTAAGGGTGTATTTTTGATGTTTCAAGTAAATGTGTGATTTCCACCAATATTTAAATAGTTGTTAAATTTTATTTTTATGATATGTGAAATGGGATTAATATTCCAATCAATATTCTGGTGTTAAATGTATATCGGGAACATGTTGAACAATGATAGTGAAATGGTTACATCATGGATTTATAAACATTTTGAAAGGTCTATGTATCCAGCATTGGAAATTCATAGATGAGGAATGGTTTATGTGAACAATTGATAAACTGGGGACCACTATTATGTTATATGGTTTAAGAGCTAGACTAATGCTATGGGAATTTATTGTTCACTTTATGGGTTATGTTCTAGACTAAATCTATGGCCACTAATATTATAAAGAATGGATTACAACATTGGAATGATACTTTAAATCCACAGTTTTGGTGAATGACCAATGTTCTAAGCACCAAGGATATTGATATATAGTTTAGGTTCAAGAATGTCACTCTGGAAACTATAGGATAATTATATAGATTAGGATTTTGGACAGAATATCTATATCCATTATTTCTATGTTAAAATACAACTTGATGAACTAAGGATTTTGATACAAGGTTTGGGTGTCTTGCTGATTCTCTAAGAACAAATAATACATGATCATGATATGGTTACCATGGGGTAATTATTATTCATTCCGATAACTGATTAATTTAATAAAACACCTTCTATTTTATAAACCTTATATCACATTATGGTTTATGTCTCAGATTAATCTCATTGTTCAAAGAAGATTTTGTTGGTCTTGAGGAAAATTTAGTATATGAGGGATAATAGGTTCATTAAAAATACTTGTTAGATAACATATCTTGTTTTATTTACAATATATTATTCCATTTTATATCTATATACAATTTACATAGATTATATATTGTCAGGTACGGTCTGTTTTTGTCTTCTAAGTAACACTCATATCTTTATTGGGATTCCATGTCACATGAGAACCTGATTATACTCCTCAATTTTCACAATTAGAGGTTTGGAAATAACCTAGTTTCATGTCATGGGTCAGGCTGTGGAACTTCAGTGGGACTAGAGACTATGATTAAAGAGTGGCTTGGAAATGTGGTTGATCTTCATTTGCACTTATTTTTTTTATTTTATTTAGAAATAACATGTTTATGTAATTGGATTAGTATCATATCAATTTTATGTATGTCATGGTTATTCAAGCTACTACTATAGTTCATTTTTTTGGTCTTGTTATATTTTTAGGTTTACATTTTCAGTTTATTGATTTATTTTTTATATTTTTTAATCTTTTTAAAATTAATTTTTATCATTGTTATATGATACTATGTTAATTTATCTATTTATATGCACATTTATTGGTCGGTATAATCTCCCCATGATATAACCCAAGACCCCTACTTCAATTTAGTAGCTTCAAGAATAAGGAGAGGTGTGTCTATGGTTTTGAGGTTAACTTGTCTGGATACTTTTTATAGAGTGTACTCAGGAGGGAAATTATAATGTGGTATCATGAATATTTCATTTTCTTTCATCATATTGTTTAATTATCTTGAATATAGGAGATTTAGGAATGTGTTAGGTCCTTTCATGGATATCAGGATGTTTTGTGAACAACATCATTTTTCGTTTAAATTATAGGTAATTGGGGGCTAGGATTGACAGTCTTGGAATTCTATGTTATTTTTTATATGGTTTTAAATTTTCTATGACACATATGTATATTTGAGTAATTTTATTCATGTTGGATTTCAAGCTATAGGATAACTATAAAGAAACCATTGATTTAATTTTTCCTCTTCTCCTGTAGAAACAATTTTCATTTAACACATCATATCAAGCACATAAAATTCAAATAACATATAGTCTTATTAGTGATAAAGTTTATTAAACACTGAGGAAAATTTATTTAATGAGTCAACAACATATCTTATGGTTTTTTCATTTATAATTAGTTTGTGGAATTCTAATCAACTAGGATTACTTTTATATAGATTTATTTCTTATTGAATATATTTTTAGTCTACAATGAAAATATATGAGGGGAGAATGATGATTATAGAGTCCCCATACATGGAAGGTAAACTTACCCTTTTTGGTCAACATAGCTTCCGTAGATAAATGTAGGACCCCTTGTTGGTGGTTATTGTTCTGGTTGAGTTACATATGATGACTAGTAACAACAAATATGGGGTTTTACCCTATGAAATGGAAAAGAATTATACAATACTGAACTAGGTGTTTATAACATACTTGATGTGCATTACCTATTTGTGAACCAGATGGGGGAACTAGTGGGGGTTAACATTAACTATATGCTCTATTATTAGGAGATCTTACCATGTATTTGTTTCATTATATATATTCTGATTCTCTAGTGAATATAATAATATAAAGATGATCGAAGAGAATAGGTTCTCTCATATTGGGAAGTTGGATTGGAATATGACTCACTTTGTATGTGAGACTGTGGAGATGAGTGTTTTGACATATTGGTGTCTTGTGACACTATGGAAAGATTGTATTTGATTCCCAATGGGTTATTGAATTTTTGGAGTCATATTAGACCTAAGTGGTCATACATAGTGACCAATCATGACACATTCCTTGTCGTGATATGTGGGAGTTCTCAATGACCTTCTTTAAAATGAATTCAATTTTGGGAGTTGGGGACATGTTACTTTTCAGGGTGACCCTTGAGAGGGATCGACTAAGTTGTGATTAGATTAGGGTACATGATTCATAATTGGATGTTTTGGGATTTTGATTGTTGTACATAGAGGTTATTTCTAATTATATGGTTTACTTGTGTTTGATTCCTTTTTATATGGAGAAATTCTATTCTAGTTCTTCATTATTGTGATTCGTTTCTAAAGGGGTGGACTCATTAAAGTTCTAAGGATATGTAACTGATACACATGAAGAATATTCTTGGTGGTTATGAGATGGATCATAATCATTTTTGGTTCTTGATGGTATGTGCTTTTTGGTGTTTTATTTTCCTTTTGGTAATGACGATACTAATGATATAGACTCACTATGTTTGATGAAGAGTGAGATAGTGGTGCTTTTGGATGTGGAAATACTAAACAAAGGTTTTGGTGAGAGGCATGTAGGGATTACTAGTTTCCATGAGATGAAAATCACATTCAGTATGGATTCATCAGTTGCATGGACAGTTTCTAAGATCATGACAACTTAGGTGTATGGAATAGTCACTGTACAAGAATATTCTAGAATGTGGGGATATCATAAATGAACCCAGTTGAACATTTTAGTGATTTAATGGTCCTAATTTTTAATGAAAGTTTTTTTGTAATGGTGAGTTGAATTTTTATTTTTTAAGAACCAAGGGTGCTCTACACTTCCTGAGATAGGAATTTAGGAATTGTATAACCAATGGTTGTTGTTTGTGACCTAATATTTCATCAAATGTAACTATATAGAATTTGAAATAAGCTTTGTGTTTAGGTTACTCAAATTCATAAACCAGTTAAGTGACAAAAGAATAATTAAATAATGACTTTGTGTTGATGTTTTGTTTTTTAAACTTATTGGATAATAATTATGGATTTATAATATATGAAGAATAAATTAATTAGGTACTCATTAGTAGTCTGAGAACCACAGTGAAGGTGGTAATAGAATTGTGACTGTGGTGGCCAAAGGCTCTCTAGTGAGAATAAGAATGAATTTGTAATGGGAATAATAATGTGCAAGGATACTATGCGATGGAACAATAAATACATGTCTAATAACAATAATAGAATTAGATTATGACAATCAGGTAAGGAAGTGTGGATTTAGAGGATTGAAATATGTTTTATTGTGGTCAGACTAGCATGTTCAGTGCCCCAGTAAGTGGTTAATGATGAACTGGGTGGTGAGGAGTAAACTATATGTTGATTAAAAATTTGAACATTGTATTTGGAGGATTTAATGATACTTATAATGAGTAGGGTCCCGATGAGCCCTTAGGTGGAGTTTTTTTCCTACTAGAATAGAATCAGGGGTATGTAGTATCAATAATGGTGAGACATAAAATTTAGTGGAGGATAGTGCTTGGAATGTGGAGATCAATAAATTATTCAAGGATATCACAACATTGATGTTCTGATAGTACGGAAGAATATTTCAGTCATGCTATTGATACCATCATGTTATGGGGGTCATAAATTCTTGAGATCAGTCAATAGATTCTCATTGAAGAATTATATTAGTGGTGATTATGTAGATTTTTGAACATCATGATTACTAAGTGAGTTCAAAGTATAAACTTGGACACAGTTGATGATGGGGATAATGTGTTGGTATTGGGTCGTGATAGTTTTATGTTACCTGAGGGAGATTAATTTTTTTGGTATCTCATACCTCATAGTGTGGTATAATAATATAAATATATGGTTAATGGATAAACTGTTTAATATCTTTGGAAATCAGGTATGAACATTGATTGGGGTTTTTTGGTGATCACATGAGGCCCTTGGGTGTGGAGATATCATGATATGGTATGTTCATCATTTATTGATAGTTTGATCTAAGATTTTTTTAGACTAGATATATGAGGATGGTTCAACATGAGGTTCCAAATTAATGTGGTTGTATTGAGTTATAAATCACATTTGGCATGTCAATTTGGAATGAAAATAATGTTTTGGAATCACATTTGATTCTCAAGGAAAGGTTCATATCACTTTCTCATGTATGGATTATGATCATGTATCCACCATCGAATGGTTTTTAGAAATAGGGGTGGGTACCCTCATTATATAAGAATCCTTGGGGTTTTTTGAGTGTAATATGTTGGGAACTTCATTGGGCATGTCATTGGAATTAATTATTTGGTTGTAATTGTAAATTCCATATGAATAGGTAGTAGATCAATTTAATTTCATTGTTTTAGATAGGAATCTTGTTGTAGGGGGAGACCTGTATTGTTTGGATAATTGGGAGATGATGCAGTCATTGTTTATAGATGTGTGGTCTAGGGTATGAACCATCTAAGTGATTCAGTTTTTCCAATATGAATTGGGTCATTTATTGGTCATTTGAGTAAGATGAGATTATGGTCGACACATAGGATAATTTTAGCTGTTTATAGTGGAATTTCCCTTTTTTCTAATTTGATAACCAATATAAGTCGGGTGGCATGGGTAGAATATCACAATGAATTCACTAGGAAGATAGGTTGTATGTGTGGGAGATTTTAAAATACTTCATTGATAATTGTTCTCAAAATTGGATTAAAAGTGTTATCTTTTAGGTTGTTGGATGGGTGAGTTTGTAAATTGGGAAACTGAGTAGAATTCTAAGCGTAAAAACACATAAAATGAATGAATATGGACTTTTAATGAAGTTAAATAGAGAATCAAAGGGTCCCAAATATTTCATGGGGGTTTGGGAGTCAATGTTTTAATTTTTTAGTCATATCCAAAGTCACACATTTAGACCATGGTTAGTTCTTATCATACACCCAATGTAGAGACCCAGGCCTAAGTTTCCGCCATCTAGTTCCTTACTTCGTTACATTGGAATAATAAAAAATGATTTTATATACTAAATGACCATATATTTAAGTATATTTTTAAAACCAAATAAAAATAAAGGTTTTACATTATAGCTTTTAAAGGGAAAAAATATAAATTTCGTTGGAAACATCTATAACTGCAAGATTATCTTTGAAATTCATTCAAAATATTCATCTATGAATCGTGGGGAAAAATAAAACAAAATAAATGGGTGATATTAGATGCCCAGTTAAGGTAAGTAATACATAGAAAGCATATATAATAAGGAATGGTGAAGAACTAAAATTACACATGCCATTAAAACATAATCTTGTGCATAATATTGCTAAAAAAAGATGATTAAATAATGGAATAATAAAAAATAACCATGGATATTCTACTAGTAGAAGAATAACATGGAATATTAATTACTAGTATTAAAATGATGGAATTCATTATTTAGAACATTATAAACAGATTTTCAATTCCTGAGCCAAGACACCATACATAATGGGTAAAAACCCAGTCTAGTTAATCTCATAAGACCTATGGATGAATTTAGGGGATATAGAATGCCCAAAAATCACATAATATATCCAATTAATTCCAAATAGGAATGGGGATAAACATAATCAGCATATAAATATTAAATATAAATAACTTTCCCCAATATTTAAACATAATCACTAATAGTTCTGAGTAGTAACGTGAATGGTATCTAGATAGCATAACCATTTTCGAACCAATCATATACCATTTAATAAAATATTTTGGATGATAAACATAAGAGATAAACCTCAATAAATAATAAAATAAAAATAATTGTTCAAAAATATTAAAATGCACTAATAAAATCATTGAGAAATTCTTTAGAGAAATGCAATTTTTTCATTGCAAAGAAATTTTCTTTTAGAAAAATCATTTTTATTTGTCATGATTGATTGTATAAAACCCAAAATTAATAAATATATTTTTTCATGAATTTTTTTTTGATTTTATAGAAATAATGGTGTCTTATAATATATTATTTATGGTACTTAAATGTGGGTAATAAATCATGACTTTCCCTTTAATCGGGCTTGCGTATCGAGATGAAATGAGAAGTGAATCTTGTAAAACATTTATTATCCAATAAAAGAGTGATGAAATGATATTGATATATTATTTTGTAACATATATATATAATTCATATTAATTATAAAAATAATGAATAATTTCATTGGTGTATATAGGAAGAATGCATAACCGAAATGAAAACGGTGGTTTGGGGAGAAAACCCTTAACATATGTCTTATTTTGTTCTACATTTGACATTTATGTCCTAGACAATAAAATCAAATCCATAAACTAATTAATTCATAACCCTTTATAGATGTATTTGATTTTTTATTTTTTTATTTAGTTTGTCTATGTTATTTTGGATGAGTTATGGGGAACAAGTTTATTGCTCAGAATCGTTTTTTTTTCTTGGTTTTCACGATCAGTATACTTGTATAAGAGTATAAAGGTTCAAGTGGAATGTGTATAATTCTCCAAAATTAAATTATATGATATTAATTTAAATAAATAATATTAAATGTTTATCTAATTTATTTGTTTATATGGTATGATTATGGTTTATTAGATATCATGTTCATGATATTCATTTAGATTAATTTAAGGAGTTTTAGATCACAATGGACTCGTTTTGTTTTATCATTTAGTATTATGTAAATATGTTACATCCAAAACATAAGAGAAATTTTGTAATAAATATAACATATTATATCTAAACCATAAAAATGATTTCATTTCCATCCTTGATGGAGAAATTTAAGAACAAAAATATATTATGCATTAATGTTGTAAATCGTTGCCTCACGGATGATGATTTATTTTGAAAATAAAAGCAAGAGGGAAAAGAGTTTGATGAAAAATATTCCATTAAAGTTATATCATTTTAGTATATATATTATACCTGAGTTATCATGATCATTTGGAAGTATGATATGAGGAGAGGAAAAGAAATAAAAAGCAAATAGAAAGGAAATTAAAAGAAAAAGAATGAGGATTTACCTCTTGAATTATCCTCTTTGAGAACCTTCTTAAAGAACCTTGGTTTTGTATTTTTTGTAACCAAAACCTCTGATAATTGGGGGAGACACTTGGGAAGTGTATTTTGGAAGAATTTTGACAATATTCAAGGATTAGAGGTGTGAGGAGAAGTGGTGGTGAGGGTGGTTTTTATAATAGAGGAGAGGGATGATTTCTAAATATTTTATTCATTTTGTTTACTATTTTGGTCAAAGACTAGGAATAGTTTACTAATTATCATAAAATATTTTAAAATAATAAATTTTTGATCAATTTTATGCATCTTACATTATATATGACTCAATGAACTGCGCATTTAACTTATAATGTATTTATACAGTAAATTACAGTATTTTACTATTCACAAAAATACAAGTATTTTAGAAAAATCCAAAAAAACCGTCCTAACCATTTCTTGAATTGTAGATTTAAAAAAAGGAATCCATTTAATTAAAATAATGTTCTAAATGTGAGGAATTAATTTTCAATTAAAACCATAATTTTTTCGAAAAATATAGATTTTAAATTTCTAACTGATTTTGTAACACATTCAAAAATTAACTAGAGTCTTATAAAATTATCCTAAAATCATAAGGCAAAATAATTATTTATGAATACATTTTATGAAAATAAATTTTATTGTTAAACTTCTTGTTATTTATAAAATTTTAATAAAATATTTTTGACTTACAAAAATACTAACACTTAAATATTAAATTTTAAAATATTCACTTATACTATTGTATAATTATATCATACCTTCATTTATAAGATGCATAAATTTTATTTATACATTCATGGGTGTGGTTACTATTCATTTGGAAAATTTAATATTCAAAAGTGTCATATTACTATTCTAAAGTTTATGTTACTGTTTAGTCAATATAGGTCCCTTAATTTCTCAAAATACCTCTTATTTCATTCATTATTCATTTATAAAGTTTGTATTGTGTTCTATAAGTGATTTCATGTGATCTATACTATTTGAAATAAATATAAGAAGGAAAATATCATTTATATAATTCTAGGTTGTTAAATTCTCCCATCCAACAAAAATATCATCCACAATATTTCAAGAATGTCACCACATAAAAATATTTGGGTTGTTCTTCCTCATATGTTACTCAAGCTCCAATGTCACCTCTTTAATATAATTATTTTTCCAATGTAACTTTACCATCTGAGTAATTTGATTCCTTAAAACCAATTATTTAGTGTACATAATCCGGATAAGATCTTTATAATAAGATACATTATGTTTTAATTCTATTCCTTCATAAGTGAGTACATGTTTTTCGGTCTGGCATGTACTTACTTATGAAATAGATGTGAAACACATTGTGTACAATATAAATTATATGCAGCATTGTAAAATGATAATATACATTAGCAATTTTCTCTATAATTTCAAAAGGTCCAATGTACCTGGTGCCCAGTTTCCCTTTTTCCCAAATCATATAACACCCGTCCATGTAGATACTTTCAAGAACATATGATTTCCCACATGAAATTTCAAATCCTTCTTTCGATTATCAGAATATCTATTTTTCCTAATTTTAGTTACATCTATATGGTTATGAATAGTCTTTACCTTTTTGTTTTTTCCTCTATAATATCTAGGCCCATAAGCTTTGTTTCACCAAATTCATCCTAACAAGTTGGTGTATGAAATCTATTACCATACAATGCTTTATATGGTTCCATTTGAATAATATAATGGAAACTATTGTGTTGTAAAACCCCACCAAAGGTAAATAATGATTCCACATACCATGAAAGTCATGTGAGCATGACCTAAACATGTCTTCAAAAGTTTGGATCGTCCTTTATGACTGCCCTTCAGTTTGAGGGTGATAAGCAGTACTCAAATGAAACTAAATTTCGAAATATTTCTAGTGAATTTTCCAGCATTTCAATGTAAATCTTGGATCACAATCAGTAAAAATTGATATATGATATCCATGAAGTCTTACAACTTCATTAATATAGAGTCATTTAAGGCGATCTAGTGGTAAATCCATTCTTATAGTGGGGAAAAGTGACGATTTTTTTCGATCAAAAAAACCATATTATGTCATTATTTATTAGGGTTATTTATAGACTAAACATTTTTATACATAATCAGCAATTTCCCACTTCATGTTATCCCTCCAGAAATTCTCCTTAATATCTATATACATAATAGTGCTATTAGGGTGTATAGAGAAATTCAAACTATAGGAATCATCCAATAACTCCCTTTTTTTCTAAATTAAAGAGAGAGCACAAAAACTCTTCTCAAATTTTATAATTTCATCCTCATACCTGAAATTTTCCAACTTCCCATCATTCACAGCTTTAATTATCTTTTGTTGATTATCATAATCATACTGAAAATTTTTAACTATTTACAATAAAGATGTTTGGGAATCCAATTGAAAAAGTGATGTTTTTATCAACAATTGAGAATTTCCATATTTATGTTTTACATAACCATGTACACAGGATCCTTATCAATCCTATTTTTTTTAGAAATCCATGATCCTTCATACTCATTGGATCTGCTACCTTTTTTTCCTTCCTTGGGTGGTAGGGTATTGAACAATCATAATCCTTGATTAAATCGAGTCATTACCTTTACCTCGTGTTATATTCTATCTATGAGAATATATATTTCAATCTCCTCTGATCTGTATATATCTCATATATTTTACTACAGAGATAGTGTCTCCATATATTCAAAGAAATGATTATAGGTGCTAACTCAATATCATGAATTTCATAGTTATATTCATGAATTTTATCTACCTTAATTCATCGGATATAACTCTATCATTCTGCATAAGGACACAAATGAGTCCTTTATTTTATGCATCACTGTAAATCCAAAATCCAAAATTTCTAGAAGGTAGAGTCGCGATTGGATCATTCACTAATATACTCCTTAATTCTTCAAAACATTCTTCATATTATTTTTTCCATATGAACTAAACCCCTTTACAGTTAATCATGGTTACCGGGATATCTAATCGAGAAATGTTTTGAATGAAACATAGATAATAACCATTTAAACCAATGAAAATACTTACCCTGTTTATGTTTCTTGTCATGGTCCATTAATAAATCGCCATTTTCTTCATAGGATCAACTAAAATTCCATTCTTAGAGAAAATATGGTCTAGAGATGAAACTATTTTCATCCACAATTCACACTTTATTTACTTCCAATATAACTCTTCTCTTCTAAGAGTCTCTATAAAAACCTATAAGTGGTTCTTATGGTCCTCATAGATTTTAGAATATATCAATATATCATTGATAACTACCATAAAAATTATCATGATATTCCTTGAACACATTGTTACTTAGATCCATAAAAATAGAGGGAGCATTAGTCAGTCCAAATGGAATTACAGTAAACTCGTAATGTCTATACCTAGTTTGAAATGCTATCATTAGAATATCTTCCTTCCTTACACACAACTACTGATATCCAGATCCGAGGTAAATCTTCAAAAATTATTTTTCACCATGATTTTAATCAAATAAACCATCAATGTGAGGTAGGGGATACTTTTTCTTTCTTTTAATAGCATTTATTTCCCTACAATCAATGCACAACAACAAGGATCCATTTTTCATCTCAAAAAAGTGAACAGGGGATCCCATAGAGAAACACTTGGTAGAATAAATCCTTTATCAATCAATTCCTCTAGTTGTTTCATCAGCTTTAATAATTTCATAGTGTCCATTATATAAGGATTATTTGACATAGATCTTATACAAGGAATTAAATCAATAGGGAACTCAACCGCCCATTCTAGAGTATGTCCATGTAAATCCTCTATTAATACATCAATATATTCTTGCCCAATATATACATTATAAATTTAAATATTTATTTCCTCATATATATATATAATTTTTTATCTTCTTCTATTAGAATTTAATTTAGTAGAGCTACGGAAGTTGGATCTAGATAAAAATCATATAATTAGGTTTCTTATTTAATGATAATGGATTCCACATCCTCCTCGCCAATTATAATTTACATATTTTTGAAATTGATTTTTGCATCATATTTTTAAATTCATTCAATACTGAGGATTATTTCAAATTCAATCATAGGTATGATAACAATGTCAGAAACTAAAGCATGTTTAAGTGTCATAAAGGGGACTGACCAATATAACTTTATTGAAATAATATTTCCCGTAAGAGTATTGACTGACAACTCCTTCATTGAATAAAATATAAAATGTCAAATTTTATTATAAAACTGGGAATATATAAAATAATATGATGATACATATTTAAATAAATAATTTTATATTTTTGATGAAATTATTAAAGTACCTTCCACCACATCATTAAGAAGTTCAAGCTCAATAGTTATGACCACATAAGCTTAGCCTTACTCCATCGGCCATCTTTATGGAAATTTTCATTGACGCTCAGGAAAATCACTTGGATAATATACCATATCATTGAAATTATAGCACTAAACATTGGTAGTTTATTTCTTTCCCTTTTTATCATGGGTTTGGTGGCCTTTTTTCAACACTTGTAACAAATACCCATACTCCTCATGAAATTCATGGGGTGTTTCTTCCTAATATTATGATAGGATGGAAAATAAACTAGTCCATTATTCCCCTTTTCCTAATTTCATTTTCTTAAGTGTTCAGAATCCCTCTTTTTCTCTTTCTTTATGATGAAGACATATGCCTTAAATAATTCTTTTTACGTTTTGATAGCACATAAGACTATATATTCATATGATAATAAATATTTGGATACAAATTTCCTTCAAAGGAATGGTTTTAAACCAAAAAAAGAATCAATCAATATTTCTCCTTGGATTTTGTATGTTTTCTGTAACATACCTTGATAACCTTGTAATTTTGGCTTCATAATTCCCAACATTTTCATCCATTTTCTATCTTAGACTAAATAATTACCTCTCTATAATTTCTCATTATTCATGTGGAAAATATTTTTCGAGGAATTTTTCATTAAAATCCCTCCATTAAATATTTGTAAATTTTCCTCCCCCTTTTTGTTTTGAATTAATGCCCACCATTTATCCACATCTCCAAAAAAAGATAAACTGTTATGAAAACCTTCTCCCTTTCATTACTTCCCAAAATAAGAAATATATTTTCTATTGAACTTATCCATTGCTCACCTAAAAAATGTGTTTGTAGTTCTATTAAATGATGAACTTTTTTGTCATGTAATGGGATCTAACATCCCCTTCCATTTTGTGGATTTCGATGCTCGATACGGGAAAGGTTATTGTTCATTACCTGAGTGAGTTGTCCTAGTATTGTTATACTTTTCTCAACACCAGTTTCAACTCCAATACCATCATCATTATCTTGAATAGGAGGAAAATCCCTACATGAGATACATTAATTGATATGGTTTCCATTCCTTCAACTAAGAACTATTTCTAAATAATTTCATACACTATATTAGGTTATGAATCATAATGTATACTCTGAAACTATAAAATACATAACATAAATTGAAATTTTATGAATAGATAATATCATAGTCATAAAACATGTTTCATGGGGGATATATTTATATTAAATCCTCCATAATGGTTTGTAAAAAAAATTATTTATTCTAAGCATATCCCTTTAGAGTGTCAAACCTTGAGTGTAGTAACGCCCATTTTCTTTTACTGGGTTACCATGGGTCAGACTTGAGACACCTTATCGAAGTTTTAACCCCTAGGAACATTTGTTCCAAAAACATATCCACCTGTAGTATCTTGATAGGGATGTATTTCTTAGAAGATCCACATTATATATACTTTAACAAAAATTCTAGAATGTTCTTATATTCTTATACCTAAATACAATCTTAGGGATATATTCTCTAATCTATGTTTTTTAAATATAGATTCCAAGGATTCTAATAAACTTCCTTTGATACCAATTATAGTGACTCTGACCCCAATTACCCTTATCTGGTGCCTTACTTCATTATATTGGAATAAAAAACATGGAATTAGTATCTCAAAGAAGTGAATAGTTATATAGTTTTTGAAAACCAGATACAAAGATAATTTTTAAATTACAAATTTGAATGTAAAAAAAGATAAATTCAATTAGAAACGTCAATAATTCCTTGATTATCCTTGAAATTAAATCATAGTACTAATCATTTCATAAAGGGGTAAAATAAAACATAATAAAGGGGTGTGATCAGATGATCAGTAATGTTAGGTAATATAGTATAAGTGTAAATAATAAGTCATAGTGAGTAACTAAAATTACACATACCATTAAAACATAATCTTAAGAAAAATATGGAAAGAAAAATTGCAGATTAAATAATTACATAATAAAACCAAACCATGTATAATGTATTAATCAAATAATCACATGTACTATCAATTAATAGTATCGTAATTATGTAATTCATAATTTTGGACATCACAAACATACATTAAAGGCCTCGACCAAGACACCATACATAATGGGTAAAAACCCAGTCTAGTTTCTCTCTTGAGAACTACTGATGCATCATGGGGCTATAGCGGGCCCCACCCATCACTTAATAACTCCAATGAATTCATCATAAGAATGGGTATAAATAGAAAAAATATATACATATGAAATATAAATAAACTCCCCCAATTTGTAAAAATATTCACTAACCATTCTGAGTAGTAAGGTGAATGGTATCATAATAGTGCATCCATAGTCGAACTAAACATACAAAAATTAATCAAATATGGTTGATGATAAAAATAAGATATAAAAATCAGTAAATAAAAAAAATTCAACTTAGGTTTTTAAATATATGAAATTACTCTAACAAAATCATTGAGAAAATTATTCAAAGAAATCTGCATTATACATTGCAAAGAATAGTCATTTTCGAAAAATCATTTGTAATTGTCATGATTGTTCGTATAAAACCAACAATGAAAAAAAATATAGTTTTTCATGAAAAAATTATTGATTTTATAAAAATATTAGTTTCTTAAAATATATTATTTATGGTACTTGAAAATGGGTTAGAAATCAAGACATTCCCTTTAATCCATCTTATGTATCGGGAATAAATGTGAAGCGAACCTTGTAAAAAATCTATTATACCATAAAATATTGATGAAATAGAAGGGATATATGATTTTGGAACATATATTATATATATATATAATAAGGAATAGTTATAAAAATATTTAATAATTACATTGCTGTATAGAGGAAGAAAGCATAACCGGAATGAAAATGGAGGTTCATGAAGAAAACTCGTACCTTATGTCCAAATGTGTTTTTCACTTAACCTTATTATCCGGGATAATAAAATTAATTAATTAATTAATTAATTAAAAACCTTTTATACATTTATTTTATATATTATAATTTTATTAATTTCACTTATGGCCTTTTTGATGATTTATAAGGTATAATTTTATTGCTCAGTAGCGTTCATTTTCTTGGGTTTCATGATCGGTATACTTGTGTATGAATGTGGAGGCTCATGTGGAATTGGAATAATTCTATAGAATTGAATTTATATTATGTGAATGAAAATATATAATATTAAATAATTATATAATTAACATGGTTATATGGTATGAGTATGATTCATTAGATAACATGTTAATGATATTCGTTTATATTAATTTAAGCAGTTTAAGATCACAACAAACTCGTTTTGTTTAATCATTTTGTCTTATTTATATATGTTACATACAGAAAATAGAAAAGGATGAAATACATATATTATATTCTTTTTTATCCATAAAAATGGTTTCATTACCAACCTTTAAGGATAAATTTAAGAACGAAAATTTGTCTTTTATGATGGTTGTAAATCGACACCTCAAGAATGGGGATTTTTTTAAAGAGAGATATATAAAAATGATTTTATGACATATATTCCATTAACATGATATAATTCTAGTATATAGAGTATTTTATATTTTTAATTCTAATTTAAATGGAGTATTTGAGGAGATTATAGTAAATTAAAAAGTAAATTAAATGAAAATTAATAGAAAAAGAAAACAGATTTACCTCTTGAATTTTCCTCTTTGAAAACCTCCTTAAAGAACCATGGTTTAGACTTTTTTTGGGACAAGAGCCATGTAAAAGTGGGGGAGAAACATGGTAATGTGGTTTGAAAATAATTTCGACAATATTCAAAGCTTCTTGGTGTGAGGAGAAGTGGTGGTATTTATAATGGAGGAGAGGGTGGATTTTTCAATATTTTATTCACTTATTTAATTTTTGTATAATGAAAATGAATAGTTTGATAATTATAATCAAATAAATTAAAATAATTATGTTTAGTTCGATATTATAGTGCTTACATCATTGATGGCTTGAAGAATAGTTCATTTAAATTATAATGTATTTATACGGCAAATTACCAGATTTTACTATTCCCCAAAAATTCATATATTCTAGAAAAATCACAAAAATTCTCCCTAAACATTTTTTCAATGTGGAATTGAAAAATGGACACCATTTTAGGAAAATATTTTTCTAAATATGATAAATTTAACTTTTAATTAAAATCAATATTTACTCATTAAATATAGATTTTAAATTTACCACAGATTTTATAACACTTTCATAAATTAACTCAAGTGTTAATAAATTATTGTAAAATCATTATACAACACAATTTAAATTTATGAATACATTTTATGAATATAAATTTTTTTTGAATAAATTTTTATTATTTATAATATTATAATTAAATATTTAAGACTTACAAAAAATACCAACACTTAAATAGTAATTTTTAAAAATATTCACTTACTTATACTATTATATCATCCAATGGCATCAAGGCCTTCAAATTTTTATTATTTTGTTAAATCCCCCTTTTAAGGGAGGAACAGGGAAACCCATACAGACTATATGGACATAAGACAAAACAAAGATGAAGTAAAAAAAGATTAAAACCTGATTTATAATATGTGGCTGCCTCTCCCAGGAATTTGATCATGATAAAGCTCTCCACCATTATAAAGACGTTCAGATAGCAAATGTCTAGTGTCATTGCACAGGCTCGATCTGATGGAAGATGACATACCCTCTCAAACAACCAATTACGTAAATCTCTGAAAAGATGAACTGCCACCTCTAAATCCTCCTCTAAGGCCTATTTCATATAGACGACACAAGTGGCACTAACTTCACACCTTCAAGATCAAACCATAAAAACAAGAATCTTCCACCATTTACTACATGAACTCCTTCAAGAAACTACAAAAGTCCTTCCACCACATTCAGGTCCTGAACTAAGACCCCTTTCACCATGAATCCTTCACTGATGTCCAGAACAACCACTAATGTACAACCCTGTCTCCATCTACAGACATCCCCAACCATCTTTAGAAGCAACTCAAATAGGATGGTTTTCTAGGGAATGTAGAGCCTAGCCAATGTCACCTAGTACCAGATGGCCTAGCACCACGTGACATGAGCATCACCGACGAGTTGATCTGAGCCACACTAACCAAGAAATGCCACATATGGAATGGATCCAAACAGGGAATAACTTCTGAAGAACGCACTAGAGTCCAAATCACATGCCATGGGAAGCGTGAGACGGTGAGGAGAAGCAGGGAACCTTCAAAAAAAGTGACACCACACAAACCAATAACCAAACCTTCAAACATGAAAAACTCGCAAAAAATCTTGAATCCAGAACCTCCCCCCTCTAAGCCTCTCAATATTCATTATCGGCCAACACTGGTTGCACATCATATATAGTGCATGGTCGTGCCAGACCAAACCAAGGAGCCAAATCCACACCACTCCATGTCATCTCTGAAAGTTCTGAGTCATGCTAATCCGAGCCACACTGTGAGTCAACATCACCGAAGGGGATGATCGACTCCAAAAAGAGCCGAGAAGGCAGTGTTCCTCCAATTCACAATGTTGATGAGATCAAATGTGGGGACACCACCGAACCAAGATAGAACCCCACCGCGTCATGTCATCTCCATGCCACGCCTAAGCTAATACGATCCCATGGAAGCTGACTGAAGACTGAGCCTGACTGGAGGGGGAAGGCGAAATGAGGCTCGAGAGGAACCCTTGCCATCATGACGGGGGAGGATAAGCCTCTCATAGGTAGGATTTTTTTCTGGGAGGCCCAAGTTTTGGTCCATTTTTACTCATACTATGATATAATTATATCATAACTTTATTTATAATATGCCAACATTTTATTTATACATTCATGAATGAGGTTACTATTTATTTGTCTAATATACTGTTCAAAAGGGTCATATTATTATTCTTAAGGGGAATTTGTTATCTCATCAGTATATGTTCTTAAAATTCTATAAATACCTCTTATTTCATTCATTATTCATTTATAAAGTCTATATTGATCTCTATAAGTGATTTTATGTGATCTATACTTTATAAAATAATCATAAGAAGTGAAATATAATTTATAGAATTTTGAGTCATTACACCCTAACCATGTGGCCTAAAACACATTGGTTTGTATATTGAGAACCCATGTGGTAGTTCAAAGGAGACCATGCGATTTTCTGCAGTGATTTTTAGTCATATCAGATAGTTGTTACATGATTTGTTAAACATTGAATTGTAACCATGTGAGGTGGTTTATCTTGTACAGTCCTCATGTTTGGTACATTATGTTTAAGACCATGCATCCAAACCATATTCCCTTTAAAATAGTAGAATAAATCTACATATATCTTTCAATCCACCATTCCCCTTTATTATACTCTCTTTTTTGAGCAACCCACAAACAGTTCCCTCCTCCTCCCACCTTCAACCACCTTCGATTTTGGGTTATTCTTGGACATTTATTCCATGTTTTATATAGTTAATTATCCTTACTTTTTTTCCATTCACTCGTTCAACCTCTTTCCAAAATTTCCTATTATTTAATTTAGTTTTTTTGTCAATTCCAATGATGCATGGTGGAATCATCTATTTCACAAAGGGGTTTCTGTTGGATTTTGTAGAGTGGATCTCGAGATGATGTCTACAGACTATAACACATAAATTAGTTTTATGTATGTTTTACTATAAAATTTTAATAAGGTATTATCCATTTAATTTAATTTTAATTTTTTTATTATAACCCTAAATTATAGATTTTTTTCTGAATGTGGTTGGTGTTATGCTACAGGTCTTTAGAGAGTAGTTAGACTCGGCTCTAGTGAGTTTTGATAATCCACATAGTTAGTGGACTCTTTCTTCTGAGTTGTTCATTTTTTTATTGGTTATATATATATATAATTATTTATAGATAATTGTACCTAGTTTTTTGGATTTGAGATATGACAATAGATGTTTTGGGTTTCATCCATTAGTCATAGGTGAGGTCAGGTAGTGGGCTTCTAGTCTATCATCGAATATGATTAATTATTAATTAGGTAATTTTTTGAAGAGATATTTCCAATATCCAGGATAATTTATTTTAATTTTAATTTTATATTTTTTATACTAACAATGTGTTGTTAATTTTCCTCCATCTTTGAGGAAAATTGTTTTGGGACATTTTAATGATACCTTACACCTTCCAGTGATCTCATTATGTATGTTAGTTGTTATGAGATTGAATGTACAGGCATTCATACTATGTGTAATTTCTTCAAAATTTTATAACATGGGAATAAATGTTTTTTGACTTGTTAAGGGGATAAAAAATAATGTTTTTTTCTATAGGATTTTTTGAAATACCTATGGGGCCTTCTGAAATGGTTTTAATATTGTGTGTTGTATTTTTAAATGTTTTTTTGTTTCAAAGGTGAAGACTATTGTTTTAAGTGGATATAGTTTTAAAATGATGTATTTACTTTAAAGGGGTGTTTTCTGATGGAATTGAAATAATTATTTCAAATGAGTGTCTGGTTTCCCTTTTAGTTAAAATTCCTAGACTAATCTCTTATAGTTTTTGACATAAATGTAGGATTTTTCCTTGTTTTGGATATTAAAAAAATAAGACCCATTTGTTATGGGTGTATTTAAAAAAAATTAGTGAATGTGTTATTTCAACTAATATATAATGTATGGTTAGATATATATTTAATGATATAAGAGTGGGATCTTAATTCCATGGCATGTAGTGGTGTTAAAAATAATTCTCAAATTTGGTGAATAATAAAGGGTGAAATGGTTCCTTTTTATTTTATGTATATGTTTTGAATGGTCAATGTGTTGAGGATTTGAAATTGATTTATAAGGAAATGGTTAAGTGTGGGACTAATACATCGAGTACTTGTATTATATTTTATGGTTTAGGTGTTGTACTAATGTGTTGGGAACAAATAGTGTAATTTATTGTTTATGTGCTAGATAGATTCTCTTAGAACTAATATTAAATTTTATAGATTAGGATATTTCACTAATGTTATGTGTCTATGGTTTATTTGATAGAATGGTTTTCATAGGTCCAATGATATTTATAGATGATTTTTCTTCCATATTTATTCTCTAGTAACTGATGGAACAATGTATATAATAAGATGTTAGAATAACCTTTTACAAAAATGGTTTAGGTGCTAGACAGATTCCCTAGGGAAAAATGATTTTGATACATAGTTTAGGTATCAGTGTGGCACTTCTGGAACTAATTGAACATGTAAATTATATTGGTACCGAGGATTTATGCTTCTTGTAATTGATAACTAAATAATTAATGTCAACACATTCTCTTACTTAAATCAGTTATCACCCTATGGTTTATTCCTCAAAGGATCGGTATTATCTGAAGTAGCTTTGGATTGTCCAGGTGTCACATTGGAATCTTAGGGAAAATAGTTTAATTAATAAAAAACTTTTAAAGAATGTAACTTCTCTTATTTATTGTTTATTATTCCATATTATGTTTTTATACATTGTGATCAGACCAGATATTACATTATACATTTTTTGGTGTCCTATTGAGTTGTAATCACACCCTACTCTTATGGTAATTTCCCTTGGTTACCTGAGAAAACCTATCACATTTCACTTATACAAGTTTGGTAGTGTCCCAGTTCAATATCATATATCAAGATAAGGAAGCATGAGTGGGATTCTTGATAGGGTTTTGGGAGAGGAAAAGAGATGTTTTTATTCTTTTGTTCATTTTATTTTGTTATTTTATTACATCTTTAAATATTTATGTAGCCACTCCATTTGATGGCCAATCATATGTACGACATGGATATTTGAGCCATTACTAAATTTTATTCATTATCCAATCTTGTTATACTTATCTACATTGTGTTTCTATTTATATTTTGATACATTTTATCGATTTATCGTTCTTACTCTAAGGTTTATCGTTGGTTTTTATACATGGTTATTTTATCAATTTTTGGTCACCCTGATCAAGGTATATAATGTCCATATAATTCATTATAGACCCTCACAAATAGTTATAAGCCTCTGGTGTACTGGGAGGCACACCTGGGGTCTTTTTGAGAGTCCATTTTTTTAGTATTTATAGTGTGAATTGGGTTGGGATGTTACCCCTCCCAAGCATATTGAGGAACCCCCTCAAGGTTTGGGATTCTATTCTTCTTCTTTTTTATTCATGTATTTTCTTTTTATTATGATTTTTTTTCTAGTCAATCATTTTATAATTTTTTAAAACACCCCATTAATGTTTTTATTATTCCAATGTAATGAATTACAACCTTTACTCCCATGAAACCATTCTATGGAACTTAAGTTATTCCCATTATTCTTCCATAATTATCCGATGATTTTATATTCCAAACTTTTCTTTTTTGTATTCCCATCCCAATCTACACTCATGGTTACTCACCTTATTTTACCTAAATATTATCAATTGGGGACTTCCTTTTATGTAAACCCCACTACATGATTATGGGATTAATAGTGATGAAATATATACCTGTATTGTAAAATCTATATTCTACACAAATTCATTTTCTTGATATGAATTTGGAAGGTGGGACTTGAATTATATTACCCTCTAATGCATTGGGTAATTTTTTTTATCTCAAGAGATATCATATATAGTGCATATGTGGTCATCCTAAGTATAATATGTTGTGATTTATTAGTGGTTAGACATGAATTTTGATAATGAAGTCATGTTTCATGTTGTTACAACATTACTATGATTCCTGGATGTTATCTCCTATTATTATGCTTAGATGTTCTTGATTTTGATTCCCACATTTTTGTTCCAACAAGTTGTGCCTTAACATATATGTATTTCTTTCCTTCAATCTAAATTTTGATTATTACCCTATAGGTCAATAATTTTAACCCCTTTCTTATGTACCTATCTTATCCTAGATAGTATTAGAAGGTAAATGTAATATTAGGGAATATTATATCATTTTCAGATTATTTAATTGTATCTGTCTTTCATGTTTCTGTGAGATGTTTCTAATTTACAAAATAAAATAGGATTATTGATCTTTAGTTATTTTTTTATTTGTATATTAGTATAATAGATCATTAAATAATGTGTATAAAAGATATCAGTTGTCATAAAAATATATTAAAAGTCATTAATTTCGTTATAATATCCACTTATCCCAACATTTATGAATTTAAAGGGCATACAAGGTTAAGTTGATTCAAAAAGTATAAAATACTTTTATTGATTAGTTTATCTTTTTCTATAAAAATATATGTTTCATGCTAATTCAGGCACACACACTACATATCCATTCAAATTTTATTAAATTTTTTATACTTTACATATCTCAATTTTATATTATTATTTTACTTTTATTATTCATAAATTTTACATTATTATTGATTGTTGATAATCCCCCCATATTGTATTTCCCATCCACCCTTTAGGATATTATAAATTATACAAAATAAGGACCCTACATTCTATATAAAACAATAGTGGTTATCCATATATCTAACAATTAATATCAAATTATATTATTATTAGGATTTTATAGCTCTATTATTGATAGAGATTTTCCCTAAATACAATATGAATCATATGATAGTTTTAGATATATTGAAATATAAAATATTTATCTTTTGTGATGTATGAGTTATATGGATTATAAGAGTATTTCATACCTTTGGATCAGAATATCATATAGTGTGCTGTGAGGATATCACATCATTACCATAACCAATCATATTGTACGATATAGCCATGTCATTGTATATTGATTTTAGTTAATCTTATAATATTATTAACATAAAACTTGAGCATTAGAATTTACTATTTGTATCTCTTTAACATATGGATATCATGATAATATATTTTTTCATTTTATGAAATATATGAGTGAATCAAATAATCCATTTAAATGTAACATTCATGGGTGAGGGTTACAGAATTTGTAAATATATATATTAATTAATAATTATGTATTGTTTGAATAAATGCATAAAAGGCTTAAGGGACTTCCCCAAGGACTAAATTAAATGTTATAATACATGATAATGGTTGTGGTTCAAATTTAATTTTCTATATCAAGGCTCTCTTCTCTTTCATCCATTACTATGATTTGTAATAGCATACTAGAGAAGCATGGAGATTCACACCAAAACATTTACTAATTCATAAACATGTGGACACACCTATGATAAATGAGTTCATTTTTTATTATCCTTTATATTCATCAAACACATGGATGAATATAATATGTTTTTTTAATTGGTGAAATATATATTATCTTCATTTGAAAATATTCATGGTCTTAATTCCATAGTATGGTGATCTTTATTTGTGGTTTTTTATATTATCTCACTACTTGAATAAAAAAATTCAATCCTAATAAACCCATCAAACTTATAAAATCCATTCAAGATTTCCTTTAATATTGAATTCATGTTTCAAATAATGAATATATGATATCATATTTGGAAATATAAAATATGATGTTGATTTTTAACTAAGTATAGTTTTATGATATGTGATATAGTATGTAGCAATATGATCATGCCACAAGATATAGGATATTATAGATAGAGTTGAGTTGTAAATCCATTATCTTCATTATATATTATTATACACTATAGATAAAGGATATCTTATTATAGAACTGATTTGTCAAATTATTATTTTGTAAAATAAATCATTGTATCAACTAAGTGATAGTAAGCTTGTCATATTTCATATTTGGAAGCTAAAATGTATGATATATAACATATAACTATATATAATAGTTTTACCAAAGGATGAAATCATAAGAAACACATATCTTTCATTAGTTTTGATTTGAGTTTTAAATTATACTTCAATAGATGATATAGAGGACATCATAAAGAATAATTTGATGACAGTTGAGGTGATATAGGTGGCTATGAAATGTTTATCATGTGATGTGGTATAAATATTGAACTATATAATGGATTGTTATATAATATATATTAATAAATGAAAAAGGGAATCAATTATTTCTCAATTCATTAATTATGAAATGAATTTTTTAAATTATAAAAACTCTATAAATTAAAGAAAATATGTTTTTTGATGTACAATTAGTATAAAATTTTATAAATTATTTAATTACATAATATTTATAATTAATTATTAAACTTTTATAAGTCATTTAAAAAATATTATTAATTTATAATATTAATATATCTTCATTTAGGTGGAATTATTTTATTTTGATTTTTTATTAAAATTTTATGGTAATTTATAAAATTTTTATACATTACAAAAATAAGGTAAAATATAATTGAATTTAGGTTTAGATTAAAAATATTTCAATAATAATTAATTTAATATGTCCAAATTAAAGGCCTTATATTAGAAATTGTTTAGATATTATCATAAGAATTGTTTCAAATTAATATGATCAAGTTTGAAAAAATATTAAATATGTGATATTATAATGAATTAAATTTATTATTTTATTTATATGAAAATTTCATATACAAAATAAATTTTTTATATTTTAATTATGCATCAAATACTAAGAAAAAAATTAAAAGGGTAACATAAAGGGGTTCATGTTAGAAAGAAATAGAAAATGTCTATATGTCACGACCCGTCATCAGGGCCCATGCTGTGACTACCCCAAGCCCGCCATCAATAGACCAGGGGCTTGTGACTAGCACCAAAGGAAAATACCCGATAAAAAGAGAACTCATTACCTTTAAACCGTTAACACACAAAGTCTGAACACAAGCAGTGGAAGCAACAAGTACTAATATAAAAAAGAAAAGTGTGCTGAAATTAAGGGGGCCATAATATAAACCCAACTGAACAACAAGTATAAGTACAAGTAAAAAGGAAAAACAGCTCCTCGATCGTCCACCAGGGAATCCTACTAGAAGGGTAGGTACAGAAATCGAACAACTCATCCTTGAAGTACGTCCCATCTAGTCCAGCTCTGAGCAACCTCTCGTCTGTCACTCTCAGCCTAGATCACTCCTGAACGTCTTTTGAAGTCTAGGTACAGAACTCGAACAACTTTTCCATAGGGTATGTCTTGTATAGTCCAGCTCTGAGCACCCTCCCGTCTGTCACCCTCAGCCTCGATCACTGATGGCCATCATCTGCACAGAACACAATAATGTGCGGGCGATGCCTGTGCAGGGGTGAGTATAGAATACTTAGTAGGGGACCCTGAGACCCTGAAGGTTTCCTAGAATCTACTAATAATAAACCAAAGAAGAAATATAAAATCATGGAGTATCAACCAACACTACATAGGTATATTCCCATACATATACATAAGTTACAAGTCTTAGTGCGGCTCCAACTCTTTAGCCCAAGCACAACCCATTCCACAAAGGAAGCAAAGTCGATCACCTTGGTGATAACGACTGAAAGACAAGACTCAGCTCACACAGCTATACAACACATGAAGAGGGGTAGAGAGGATTAGATGTAGCCTCTTAATCATCTCCTCTGTCGAACCCACATAGGATCCCGAAATAATATCAGCGCTGTCGAACACACGTAGGATCCTGGTACAGAAGTCATCACTGTCGAACCCACAGAGGAACCCGGTACAGAAGTCACCGATGTCTAACCCATGGAGGATCCCGGTACAAAAGTCATCGTTGTCAAACCCATGGAGGATCCTAGTACAGTTTCCATCACTGTCGAACCCACGGAGGATCATGTAATCTCAATCACAGCCATCACAAGGGTTCCCACACACAGCACGCTTGATTCTGGGAGGGTCCGCTCCTCGAGAAAAGTTTCGATACATCAACTAACATGAAGTCTCAAGTTGTTGTATCTTTTAGTTCTGTCCCATCATAAGGAATCCAACGCGATAGACGGTGGGTCAATCAAATTATCAGTCTGTGAGTTATTTTCATTTCCCTTCCAGGGGACCGGTTGGTTTTTAGGCTCAAAACAACCCGACTGTACCCCAAATACATTTGAACCTCAAGTGGAGTATTCCAAAAGAATCACCTCGCTCTAATAATTCCATCGTTGTAGACAGTTCGTCTATCGGACACCCGTAGCCCAAGATGTGGGCTCAAAGGTGTAAATGGCCATAGCGGGCTCGGGTCCGACCTGACCCAGTCGGACTGACCTGGCCCAACCTTGTCCAAACAGGGGTCTGACATGGTTTGTGGGTTTGGCCTGACCAAAGTGGTCGGCCCTGCCTGAAGGTGCGGTCTGTCCCGGAACAAAGGTGCGGCCCATCCCGTGGCGGCTCGGCCCGTGGAGGCTTAGCCGAGGGGCAGCCCGGCCGAGGGGCAGCCCGACCGAGGGGTAGCCCGGCCGTGGCGGCCTGGCCGAGGGGCGGCCTGGCCCGTGGTGGCCTAGACAGCCATGCATGGGAGGTGGTGCCCCCGCCCCCCAGTTTGTCGAACGGAACCGGCGCTTTGCGCCGGTTCGGGAGCCATGGGACCCGGGTGGTCCCACTTGTCTGGCACCACGGTGGTCGGGATGGCCGACCACCTCCGTACCTCCACCGTGGCACGACGGCACTGCGTTCCTACTTCCCTCTACGTGGTGCGATGGTGTCAGGCTTCTCCACCCATCACGGCCCTCCCGGTCGTGGTTCCTCTCTGGTGCGGTGCAACAACACAACACCCCTTCGGCACCGCTGTGGCCCGCCTGGCCACAACTCGGTTCCTCTACGTGACATGGTAGTGGTGTGCCCTTGTGGGGACCTGGCGGCCTTACGCCACCAGATCCTTTTTTCATTCCACCTTTGTCGTCATCAAATGGAAACAAACAAAGGGTGGAGTTTCGGGTCTTGTTCGAGTGGTCCAAACCCTCCTTGTCATGGGATATCATTTGGCTTACCAAACCAGAAAATTGTACGATTAATAACGGAGGTTTAATATCATATTTAAAAATAATTCAAATCCCCCTACCTCGATTCGATCAACATTTTTGATGGTGTGGGAAAATAATTCGAAGACATCATCATAATTTGTTCCCATCACACGATGTCAGTCCTGATCTCATGCGGCGTCCTCGTTCTTCGTTGGAGATAGTGTGTTCTTCGTTGGAGAGGATGTCATTCTCCAAGAATTCTCCCAAGGATCTCCCAAAGTTCAACCACCAATGAAAGAATCTCCAATGCCAAAATAAAATAATATCTCCACTATTATTTTATTATTTCCATGCAATCAAAAAGAATTCAAAAGAATTCAAATCACTTTAAATTAATTAATTGGCATTAATTAATTCTAAGGAGTTTTGGAACCATAATGACAGAAGGTGGAAAGTGAAGAGGATCCAAATATTTATGGGGGAAGTGAAGCGTTCATCATCCTTAATTGGTGGTTCAAGGGAGTTGGAGAGATTTGGTGGGCCCCACCTAATAATCCTCAAAGGGAGGTTATGAGGTGGTGGGCCCCACCACCATAACCTCTCATGAGAGGTTATGGTGTGTGTCCCCCACCTCCAACCACCACTTGGTGGTTTTAACAACCACTAATAAAAGAAAGTGAATACTTTAGTTTATCCAAACTAATTAAAAACCACCAAAAAAATATCATCCACTCACGATAAAATGCATCTGTGGTGAAGGTCTCACTAAGAAATCACCGAAGTTGTGAGTTCAACGGTGCTTTCAGATTTCAATTCCAAGCACTGGTTCAAAAGATATAAAATCCCGCATGTATGTTTACTAAATGTACCTGAACAAAACTTCTGAAATTAATTCCGGGAACACCGGGCCTCAGAATCAAACGCCGTCAAAGTCTACAGACTCGTAAAATTCTCATTTATTAAAAAACAATTTCCACGGAAATTCAATGTCTTTACATTCTTCCCACCTCAGATATTTACGTCCCCATAAGATACAACTCATACTAAGGAAGCAAGTGAGGGTACTGAGCACGCATCTAAGCCTCCCGCTCCCATGTGCTCTCCTGGAGGTTCTCGTGCTACCAGCGAACATGCACTAGAGGAATCGATCATCCACGTAGGACCCAATCCTATCGATCCTCAATCTCCACTAGAACCTTCGTGAATGTCACCCCGTCATCGATGTCCATATCTCCATGGTTGATGATGTGAGACGGGTCATGCACGTATCTCCTCATCTGAGATATGTGAAAGACGTTGTGCACCCGGTGCAACTGAGGTGGAAGATCCAAGCAGTAAGCCACCTCACCTACCCTACTGAGGACCTAGAAAGCTTTGATTAATCATGGAGATAACTTTCCACCTTCTCCAAATATCCATATACCTCATCGAGGTGAGACCCATAGAAAGATGTGGTCTCCATCCTCGAACTATAGTGGTCTCCGTCTTCTATCAGAATAGGACTTCTGCCTACCTTGTCCAGTCTTCATCCGCTCCTGGATGACCTGCACCTTCTCCATCATAGCCTGCACCATCTCTAGTCCACAAGTGATGATTCCCTTGGGACAGTCCAGTATAGAGGTGATAGAAAAGGTTGTCCTCACTGTTCCTCATAAGGTTCCATCCCGATGGTGGAGTGGTAGCTGTTGTTATAAGCAAACTTTAACAAGGGTAAGTGATCCTCCCAGCTACGACAAAAGTCAACGACGCATGAACGGAGCATGTCCTCGAGAGTCTAAATGGTCCTCTTAGTATGACCATCTATTTGAGGATGGAAGGCGGTGCTCAAGTGATGATATGTCCTAAATGCCTCCTGCAACCCCTTCCATAACTAGGAAGTGAAATGGGAATCTCGATTGGAGATGATGGTCGATGTCACACCATAATGTCGTACGATCTCTTACACATAGAGGTGTCCCAAGATCTCTACTGATCCCTTCTCTTTCATTGGTAGGAAGTGGGACAACATGGTGAGTCGGTCTGCAATCACCCAGATAGTGTTGTGTCCTATGGATGTACGTGGAAGTCCCATCACAAAATCCCTAGATATCCCGTCCCACTTCCACTCTGGGACATCTAAGGGATGAACCAAGCCTGATGGAACCTGGTGCTCTGCCTTTAATTACTGACAAGTGAGGCATCATGAGACAAACTCTGCTACTTCATTCTTCATACCTGGCCACCGGTGCTATCATCGGAGGTCCTGATACATCTTCGCCACTCCGGGATGTACCGGTAGAGGGGGAGTGTGGAACTGCCTCAACACCTCCTCCCGAAGTTGTACTGGTACCATGGTACGTCCTCTGAAGAGGATGACTTGCTCCCCACCTTCAAAAAATCCATCATGTGCCTGCCCTGTGGATATCTAAGCACGTCGCATCTCACAGTCAACATCCCCATGCTGCGCCTCCCTAACTCACTGAAGAATTGGAGGAGTGACTGTGAGAGACTGCAGAAAGGCTTCTCCATCTTGATCCACAAAGGATATCTGCAATGCGGCCAGCTGCTCTGTCACCTCTCTTAGCAGTTGAATGCCTGATCTCTTACTGAGAGAATTTTCAACAATGTACCCCTTCCCAGGATTATAGACTATCTTGAAGACATAGTCCTAGAGGAACTCAAGACAATGACTCTATCTCAGGTTCAGGTCCTTCTGAGAGAAGATATACCAGAGACTATGGTGGTCATAGTAGACTATAAAGCGCTCTCCCATCATATAGTGCTGCCACATCTTCAAGGAGAAGACCACTAATGCTAACTCCAAGTCATGGGTAGCATAGTTCTGCTCGTGTTGTCTAGATTACCAAGAACCATATGCGATCACTGCTCGCTCCTGCATCAAGACACACCCGAGTCCAGTCCCTGATGCGTCGTAGTAAACTACGTACCCAAGGCCCTCCTCTGGTAGCCTCAGGATGGGCGCACTATTCAACCTCTACATCAGCTCCTGAAAGATCTTCTGGAATCTCTCTGATCAAATGAAGGGTTGCCCCTTCTTCTTCAATGTTGAATTCAGTGCTGCAACTCTAGAGAAATCTGGCACAAATCTCTGATAGTACCCAGCTAGTCCCAAAAATCTTTGTACCTCCGTCACACACCTAGGTGGCTCCCAAGCAATTACTACCTCAATCTACATTGGATCCACTGCAACTCCAGCCTTCGAGATGATGTCTCCCATGAATTGAACCTCTCGAATCCTAAACTGGAACTTAGAGAGCTTACCATAAAGCTGGTGCTCTCGAAGTGTGTCCAGTACTACCAGCAAAGGGTAGGCGTGGTCCTCCTCAGTAGTCGAGTAAATTAGTATGTCATCGATGAAGACTACGACAAAACGACCGAGGTAAGGCTGAAATATCCTATTCATGAGACTCATAAACACTAATGGAGCATTGGTTACGCCAAATGGCATAACCAAGAACTCTTAGTGGACATACTAACACCCGATGGCTATTTTCTGCACATCCTCATCTCGAACTCTGAGCTGGTGATAGATTGACCTATGGTCTATCTTAGAGAACCATCATGCTCCCTTGAGCTGATCAAAGAGGTCTTCAATCCTTGGGAGTTGGTAATTTTTCTTCATGGTCACCTGGTTTAGGCGATGGCAGTCAATACAGAGCCGCAAGCTCCCATCCGCCTTCTTGGCGAACCAAATTGGGGATGCCTAGGGTGAAACACTGGGTCGGATAAATCCTTTCCCCTGCAAGTCCTCTAGTAGTACCTGCAGCTCAAGAAGCTCGGTGGGATCCATCCTATACGCTGGAGTAGATATCGGTGTCATCCCAGGGTATAGATCAATGTAGAAGTCCACCTCTCTATGAGGAGGTAGTCCTGGAACAACATTAGGAGAAACATCTGCATACTGATCCACCACAATAGGAAAACTCGGACTCCGCACATCAACTTCTCTGAGGATGAGACTAGCCAACTGATGTTTGATCGGTTTTCTCCTCCACTAGGTAAGTCCATCCTGTGTTAAAAAGGCTCCCTTCTCACTGGTGAAGGTAAACCTCATCCCATCCTCACAGACACACCGCACTTTCCGCCTAATACAGTCAATGTGAGCATGAACTGTCGATAACCAGTCCATATCCAATATGACTTCGTAAGGCCTCGACACCGCAATGAGGAGATCCCAACTGAATCTCTTGCCTCCTAGAGTAATCTCGCACTCCCAGAACTAGTGTGAAATCGTCGCGTCTACTCTCATAGGAGGCTATAGTCATGATGATCGAGCCAACGGCTCCATCGGAATCTCTGAGCTCCGAACAATGGTAGCAACAATAAAATAATGACTCACACCTGTGTCTATAAGTACTACAGAAAGGGTGGATTAGAAATATATAGTACGTCGAATCATCTCAGGTGCGCCGTGGTCTTAGGCCTCAACTGCCTAGAGCTGAGCCCGCCTCTGTCCGCCAGCTCCCTGTGGTCGGGGTGGACCTCCTGGTGGTGGTGGTTGTAGGGCCTCAAAACATCGTCCACCACCTGTTGCTCGGCCAGCTCCTCTGCTGCGTCTGCCTTCTCCTAGCAAGTCACCATGGTCGAACCTCTTCCTATACCTAGGAGGTCCCTCTACTGTCTGCTGCTCATCAGCATGGTAGGTCGGGCAGTCACAAGCCATGTGACACTGCTCGCCGCATGCATAGAACTGCCTATTCCTCGTATGACTGGCTTTGTCTCGTGTGACCCACACAACCAGACCTATATCTGGGAGTCGCACACCTGATGGTGTGGTACGCTTGGACCTCTATGACATCTTTCTACTGCCGACTGTAGATGACTCTGCTACGTGTCTCCCTTTAATGGGTCTCGATGCTGGTGTCTGCTCAGCAAGAAAACCCTCCACAAGAAGGGATCGCTCCCGCACCCCCGCCTACATTAAGATGTTGAGAGTGATCATCGAAGCCCGAATCTCCTGCCTGAGTCCCTGCTCGAAGATATGGGCCCTGAAGAATGGGCCTCGCACCTTATCCAGGCAGTAGCGTGAGAGGTCAGTGAACCTCGCTGAGTACTAAGCTATTGTCATGTTTCCCTACTGCAGATGAAGTAACTCCTGAATCTGCACCGCACGAAGGGTGGATGGAACAAACTCTGAGCAGCATAGACTCTTGAAGTCTGTTCAGAGTAATGATGCATCGTCATGCACCTGGCACATCAGGCTCCACCATCTTCCTGCAGATGCATGCAAGAGACTCGTGTCAAAGATCACCATGAGGTTAGCTGGTGTCCCTAACAATCTGAAAACTCTAACGATAGCCTCTAGCCAATCCTCAGCATCCTGTGGGTCCTTCTCTCCCTGAAACCTAGGAGGCCTATAGCACTGGAACTGATGCAACGCACTCAGATGGCGTTCACTCTCTGCTGCCGGAGTTGGTGGTATCGGTGGCCCAACAGGTAGTGGTACCGCTGGTACCTCTACTGTGATGGGGCCCTGCACCGAGACCTCATCACTCGGTGGGCTACCATCTCGTACGAAACTCGGAACCCTAGCTTGCTGCCTTCGTGGGGCCATCCTAAAAAGATACAGGTGTGCCATGGTCAAAACAATAAACCTGGTGAGGTAACACAAGTATTCACGAAGAAAGATTTTCAATGGAAACACACATGAAATCATTGTTTTCATTCACTGAGTTGGAAATCAGAAGCCAGAGTCCTAGTGTATGGATACGTCGGTCACCGCACCGACACCGGTTTCCCCAAATTGATAATCAAACCCAAAACACTTAACACTATTTCTGTTAAAAGAATCAGAGTCCATGTTCACCGGTAGAACTGACTCCTCTGATACCAATTTGTCACAACCCGTCCTCGGGTCCCGTGCCATGACTACTCCAAGCCCGCCTTCCATAGGCCAGGGGATGGCGACTAGCACCAAAGGTGAATCCTCGATAAAAAGGGAAGGGATGGCCTTTAAACCTGTAACCCAATTAGTCTTAACATAAGAAGTGGAAGCAACACGTACTAATATAGAAAAGAAAAGTGTGCTAAAAGAAAGTGGGCCAGAATACAAACCCAACTGAACAACAACTACAAGTACAAATAAAAATAGAAAACATCTCCTGGATCGCCCACCAGGGAATCCTACCTAAATGGTAGGTACATAATTAGAACAACTCATCCCTGATGTATGTCTCGTCTAGTCCAGCTCCGAGCATCCTCATGTCCGTCACTCTCAGCCTCGATCACTATTGATCGTCGTCTGAAGGGTAGGTACAGAAGCCCAACAACTCATCCCTGGAGTATGTCCTATCAAGTCCAGCTCCGAGCATCCTCCCATCCATGACCCTCAGCCTCGATCACTGTTGACCATCGTCTACACAAAACACAATAATGTGCAGGCGAAGCCCATGCAGGGATGAGTAAACAATACTCAGTAGGGTACCCCGAGACCCCGAAGGTCTCTCATAATCTACTAAGGATAAACCAAATAAGAAAGATAGAATCACGAATTATGAACCAGCCCAACTTAGGTATATGCCCTTACCTATAACAAAGTTACCAGTCTCAGTCCGGCTCCAACTATCGAGCCCAAGCACAACCCAGTCCACAAAGGAAGTAAAGTTGATCTCCTCGGTGATAATGAATGAAAGAAAAGACTCAGCTCACAAAGGTATACAACACATGAAGAGGTGTAGAGATGATTAGATATAGCCTCTTAATCATCTCCTATGTCAAACCCACAAAGGATCCTGGAACAATATCAGCACTGTCGAACCCACGTAGGATCCTGGTACAGAAATTATCATTGTCGAACCCATAGAGGATCCCAGAACATAAGTCAACATTGACGAACCCACGGAGGATCCTGGTATAGAATTCATCGCTGTTGAACCCACGGAGGATACTGGTAAAGAATTCATCGTTGTCGAACCCACAAAGGATCCTCTCATCTCAGTCGTAGCCAGCCCAAGGGTTCCCGCACACAGTATGCTCGATTTCGGGAGGGTCGTCCTCGATCCAAGTGTCAATAAATCAACTAACACAATGTCTTGAGTTGATTTATCCCATAGTCTCATCTCATCATAAGGAACCCAACGTGATAGACGACGCATCAATCGGACAGCTGGTCTGTGAGTTATTGGCATTTCTGTTCGAGGGGCCCGGTTGATTTTTAGGCTCAAACCAACCTAACCTTACCCCAACTGCATCCGAACCTCAAGTGAAGTATTCCAAAATAATTGTCTCTATCCAATAATTCCATCGTCATAGACGGTTCGTCGATCAGACACCTGTAGCCCAAGATGCAGGCTAAAAGGTGTAAATGGCCAGAGCGGGTTCGAGTCCTGTCCGACCGAGTCGGACCGACCCGGTCCGTGGGTGTGGTCCGACCCGAGTGGTCAGCCTGGTCCGAAGTTTCATCCTAGCCTGAAGATGTGGCCCGACTCGAAGCCATGGCTCGAACTAAGGGCACAGCCCGGCCAGTGGGGGCCCGGCCCATGGTGGCCCGGCTGAGGCGCGGCACAGCCTTGGCAGCCCAGCCACCGGCTAAGGGGCGGCCCGGCCGTGGCGGCCCCGTCGGCCACCGGTGGGAGGGGGTGCCCCATCATTTTGTCGAATGAAACCAGCACTTTGCACTGGTTCGGGAGCCACGGGACCCAGGTGGTCCCGCTTGTCCGGCTCTATGACGGCCAGCCCAGTCGGCCACCTCCACACCTCCACCGCGACGGGATGGCATTGCGCCACCACTGCCGCAGCCCTCCCGACAGCAGTTCCTCTCTGGCACGGTGTGACGGCACTACGCCCCTTCGACACCGCCATGTCCCACCCAGCCGCAGGTCATTTCCTCTGCGCAGCATGGCGGTGTTGCGCCCTTGCGGCGACCCGGAAGCCTTGCGACACAAAATCCTTTTTTTGGTCCACCTCTGTCGTCATCAAATTGAAACAAACAAGGGGGGAGGGTTGGGTTGTGTTCGAGTGGTCCTAACCCTCCGCGTCATCCGATATCATTTGGCTTACCAAACCATAAAATTATATGATGAAGAACGAAGGTTTAATCTCATATTTAAAAATAATTCAAATCCCCCCACCTTGATTAGGTGAACGTTGTTGATGGTGCGGGAAAAGAATTCGAAGACTTCGTTGTACGTTGCGCCCGTCACACGCCACCGATCCCGAGCTCGAGCGTATTCCTCGTTCTTTGTTGGAGAGAGTGTGTTCTTCATTAGAGAGGATGTCATTCTCCAAGAATTCTCCCAAATCTCTCCCAAAGTTCCACCACCGATAAAAGAATCGCCAACGCCAAAATAAAATAATAGCTCAACTATTATTTTATTATTGCCCTGAAATCAAAAATAATTCAAAAGAATTAAAATCACATCAAATTAATTATTTTTCATTAATTAATTCTTAGGTGTGTTGGAACCATAATAAGGGAATTTGGAATGTTAAGATGCTCCAAAAAATTTTGGGGGAAGTGAAGATTTCATCCTCCATAATTGGTGGTTCATGGGTGTTAGAGAGGTCGGGTTGGCCCCACCTAATAATCCTCCAAGGGTGGTTATGTGGGGGTGGTCCCCAGAACCATAACCTCTCTTGGGAGGTTATGGTGTGGTGGCCCCCACCTCCAACCACTACTAAGGGGTTTTAACCACCACTAATGAAATAAAGTTAATACTTTTTTTATCCAAATTAATTAAAATCCTCCAAAAAATATCTTACACTCACGATAAAATGCATCTGTGGTGAAAGTCTCACTAAGCAATCATCGATGCTGCGAGTACAATGGTGCATTCATATTTCAATTATGAGCACTGATTCAAAAGATATAAAATCTCGCATGTACGTTTACTAAACGTACCTGAACAAAAATTCAGAAATTGATTCCGGGCACACCGGGCCTCAAAATTAAACGTCATCAGAAACTGTGGACTTGTAAAATTCTCATGTATTAAAAAAAAATTCCACAGAAATTCCGGGTATTTACACTATATTTCTTTATGTTATTTGATTTTAAAAATGTATTGAAATATTATTAATTATTTATAATTGATTAATCTTTTAATTATTTGAATATTTTTACATCATGTATTAATATAATATATATATAGTGTTATTCCATATTTCATTCATGAATATAAATGTTATATTTTGAATTGATGTTTGATTTTTTTAATGTTCTTATAATTCTTTATTAAATTATTATTCAATCATATATTGAGTGAAATGCTAGGTTTTATAATTGATTAAGTTTTCATATAAATCAACACTAGTTTACTCATATTATATATTATTTAATTTTAAGGTTATATAAATTTAATGGATATTATAAGTTTCATTTTTTGATGGAATTTAAGTGCCTCTAAATTTCTATACCGTGAGAAGTGGAAATTTTGGATAAATTGATCACTGGATTAGGATGTAGATGCCTTTGTGTAAATATAATTTCTTTTTATATCTATTGAGTGACATGAGATAATATTTGGGTAAAGAGTTACAAATCTATATGGTTTGAACATATTTATTTGGGGGAAGTAATATGGATTTAAATTAAATCACTAGAATCATACAAATATGTAAAGTGAAGACATGAAATAAGATGGAGAGATATAAAATACTTCTTGAAAATATCAAGTTTTATATTCCTTCTAAAGTGAAAATAGTTTCTTATCATTCTCATTTATCTAAGTGGATCAATGAAAAAAATGGGTTCTAATATATTATCTTGTAAAATCCATGGTATGAATATATATCTCTCTATATTATGTAACATGATCTCGTTATGAATATTAGGTTACAAATATTTGTAAATACCATTGAGATAAGATACCAATGGAAGTGTTTTCAGTTTTTCAATTTATGGATTTGGGTAAAGAGCCTCCCACTAAATATCTAAGAGTCACATCTGGTGTGATTTTCAGGATTGTATGACTAAACTGCCTATTGATAAAAGTGACACAAATGTGGAATTATTATAAAGTGAAATATTGAACACGGTCCATTAATTGATATAATATATAAATGATGTAATATTATTCATGGGATTATAATTAATAAACAATTGTATTAAGTAAATATAAAACATCATAGTCATCTAACAAAAAAATTATTGATAAAATTTCATCACTATCTTAAATTGTTGAATTTGGATCAATCACTGAAATATATAATCATAAAGAACCAAAATATAATAATTGTTCTTATACATGAAGTAATATTCTTTCTGTCAGTACTACACATTACTAAATATAAAACTATTGAATTTATTCAATAAATGGATATTCATTTTCAAGATATATATTTGATGGATTAAAAATATTTTACAAATCTCTTACTTTTATCGAGGGAGTCTATGTGGAAAAAGAAAGATGAAAAAATGAATTTTATCAAGATGGTAGATAAGATAAAAAGTTTTTATTAAGAATAGTTTAAAAAAGAGAGGAATAAAGTTTCAAATGAATTGTTTAGATGCAGGATATCTGAAGGAAATATACTCTCCACTCATTTACTTATCATGAAATTATTATTCAATAACTTTATTTGATTGGGGTCTCCATTAACCATTGATCCATCAATGGAATCTATTTGGTAATATTTACCAACCAATTTTAAATTATAACATGAATGAGTTTAACAAATATATATCCAATCTCCTCAATATATTTAGCATTTATACTCTTTCCATTTCTGGTTAAGCCTCATGTTTTTTACTAACAGAGAAGGAGGGTAAAAGTTAAAACTAATATAAGAAAAAATCAATTGAAAAGTTTATTAGTGTATTTTTAATATCTAATAAATGTATTTTAAACCTAATATAAAAGGAAAAAAATAGAGGCATTACTTCTATTATGGTAAGCCTATCAGAATACCTAGATGATTGAAAGACACCCACTTTACATTCAATATTAGGTATAATGTTACTGAAACCAATTCATAGATAATTAATTGTATATAATACAAAAAATATATAAAATAATTGTTGTTCATGTGTACTAAAAGTCTAAATTTGTTAATAAATTATGGTTAAATAATAAAGTACAAATTCAAGAGTAGGATAAAGTGTTTTACATCAAGAATTTTGATATAAAGGATAAAATAAAAAATTGAATGAATCTGGAATAAAATATGTTTATTAAGGATCTCATATATGTTCCCTAAAGTGATAAGGGGTTATAGTAAACAATATTTATTTCATTATTAAATAAGATTCATGTTTATGATACACAATGTTTTTTACTCATCAAATTCAATAACATACTTCAAAATAAGATATATATAATCTGAGTTTTATGAAGGATAATATTGTTTGTCCATGATATTTGTTAAAATACGAGGGATGTAATCCCACCACCCATTAATAGAAAATTTTAAATAATAATGTATTCTTTTCAAAATGAATAGGACAATACATAGAATGGTATATAATATATGTATTTTAATAGTTTATTATTTCCACTATAGGAACAATATGTTATTTTATATAAAAATAGTGTTTATTTATTGAATGATATTCTGGAAAATGGGTTATTGGGAGTATTTTCAAGCATACATAAGTTTAATCTATAATAAATTAAATATAGTACTATGGAAAATCAAAGTGAAATCTTCTTTTTGTCCTCAAAGTGATTTATAAGTGTTAGTAAAGAAAAATAATATAAAGAGTTAAATTTTGTTACTGAAGTGGTCCCAGAAACATAATGGAATAGAAAAGGTTTAAAAGATGATAAATTTAGATTGATTTTTTTAGACATAAAAAATTAGAAACAAAATCACATTGGATTTTACAAGGAGAGTATGTTTACATTCTTTTTAATGGAATTTAAAATTAGGAATAAAATTCCTCATCTAGAAATTATTCCTGAATGATTTATATGTAATTGTAAGTTAGTAAACTATTTTAGTGGTAAGTTTCGTCAGATGGTCCACTTGTGCCATGGTAAGAATTACATATAGATTTATTGAGTTTAAAAAAACCCTATAAGTGTATCAAAAAAATCATTAATGTTGTATTTTATATATGATCTAATAATATTGATAATATATAGTTTTGTTAAGTATTCATTAAGAAGATTAATAATATGAAATATATCATTCATTTTAAATCAATTCCCCCATTCATCATTTTTTCATGATAAAAAACAAAAATTATTTAAAATAAAATAAAAGTTAACCTCAAAAATAATGTCTTTATATTATCCTTAAAATAATTTTTCATGAATTTTTATGTATTATGATGAAATATTATGTATAAACATACTAGGATTTAATATTCAGATATAAAATATACTCATTAGAGAAAAATGATTTTTCAGTTCTGTCTTACCCACCAAGTATACCCCTTGGAGTGTTATATGTTATGTCTTTCCTAAACTTTGGGTGTGTGTTTTATATTTATAACTCTTCGTTACCTAAATCCAAACAAGATACCTAGAATTTAAACCTTTATACTATGGTAACGTTCTTATATTATCTTTAATACTATGATAATTTATGGTGTTCATGTAAATTTCATCGCATGTCATCAATTCAGTTTATTTAAAATGGGATTTGAACTCTCATATGTTGAGTATTCCCTTTGGTCCCTCTTTTGAGAAATAATTATATGTCCATAAAAAATAAGAAACATGTTATTAAGTTATATATTAATTTAGGGGCATTTGATGTTCTTGTCCCTCATGATGGATGAAATTTGATGGGTTCTCACATCTGGTTCAGTCCACACTCAAATAATGGGGAACATATGATTTCTGAAGTGGGATTAACATTCTCAATGTACCATGAATACTATATGACTTAGAAAAATATATCATATGATTTCATATTTTTGAATATTTTATAAACATTATCAACAAGTATCAAGATAAATATATTTGATGTCAATCATGTCAAATCCCATTGTATCTTGAGTAATAAAAAAGATTTCTTAGAGGTTGTACTTTACTAAAAAATATAGATTCAAGAATCCATTTTTTAATGTTATGAAGGCCTATGGGATCACACTATTTTTTGGATATATATGGAATGTGTTATATGAAATTTATAAATCTTCCCTATAATTTTTTTATAGTTTATCCAAAAGGAGTATGAAATAAATTTCAAAAGGTATTACATATGATGTGACATATGGTTAAATTAAAGGTATAAATATATATATATATATATATATATATATATTGTAAATATCTGAAATGGTTTTTGGAAATTGTTTGACATTTATTTATTATGAAACAATGTATGGTAAAATGGCAAAATATTTATGTGTCTTTAATTAATTTAGGACATTTATAGAAATATACCTAATATCTAATATAAATCATATAATGTTATTAGCCATAAAATAATTAAGGATATGTATATGTCATATGGTATATAATATATGTGACAAATGATTATTTGATTCATTGGTGTAGGATATCATAAGGTGTGTTACAGTGATACCACATCCTTTCCATATCTAATATTATTTTATTATATAGAAATGTAATTATGTTCCGATAAACGAAAATAAAATGTTCCCATAAGCATGTAGTTTCAACATTAAATATTAACATTTAGATTACTTCATTATTTGGATGTCATTAATTATAAAATGTTTCCTATTATGAAGTATATGGGGGGAAATTGTTTATTTAAATATTAATGGATAACTAAGTGTTATAACCATTTTGACCACATAAATTGCCCAAACAATATGTGATGTTATTGTGAATACATAGAAGGATCAAGAAATATACACCTGGGCGACATAAGAAGGATATAGACCTGATAAAATACATGGTTCCCAGTTGATTCACCATGTTTAAGCTCTATTTTAATTATTCCTTTTCAACAATATGTATCATCATAACACAACAATAAGAATGATCTCACCCTAATATTTAGTAATTTTTTAACCTTGGGATACAAAGACATGTAATGACTCCTTTAATTTATTCATAATGATCTTAATATAACTCTTGTTTAAGTATAGGTGATTTTGTAATCATCAATAAATGGAACATGTACTTTATTTTATAACATACACAGTTTTTGAATCATTGAATAGTTCTCTTGTTTTTTGGTTTCTTATTTTTTTCAATCATAATAAGTTCACCAATCATTACATTAAATAATACCTATAGTATTTATTTTCAATAATTCTTCAAAATTATATATTCCAACTCTTAATATATATATATTTCCCTAAGTGTAATCTATATTTTAAAAATTTTATGAAAATATCCATTTTATAATTCTTAGATTAGATGATTTTAATATTTGGAATCCTTTGATACCACTGCATTTCAATGTGAATTAATATCACTATAATAATACTTAAATAATTTCAGTTTTTAATACTAGACCACTATAATAAATTCATATAAATATTATCAAAGTTATTTTGATACCATTTTCATCATTATTTTTGTTAAATATGGATTCATTTCCAATGTTTAGAATATAATTTATTGCTCAATTAATGGATATGTTTTTAGGAGTTTTTCATATTTTTAAAATATTCATGATATTTTTAGAGTTCTCCAAGATACATATCTTGATATAGATTATCTTAAATGTAAAAATGATTAAAATACTAGGAGATGAATATCATGAGTTTATAATTCTTGATAATGGTGTGTTTTATGAAATTTAACACCGGTCAACTAAGATAGTGAATGTAATTTTTGTATTTTTAGAAACCAAAAAAAAAATGTATTTGGAAAAAGAATTCGGGATCCATTCCTATAAAGTTTAATTCATATAATATATTTTTTATATAAGGAAAAATATTTATTAATTATTAAATGGATAGGTGGATTGGATATCTTTAGTAATTTGACAAAAATTTTAAAATATAGGATAAGAAAAAAAAATTATTTTTTAAAACAATTTTTACCTATTAAAGTTCATCAACTAATAACATATATTCTGAAAAACAATTATTTCAAAATAACAATGTCGTTAAACTAGTTTATAAAAATATATGATAGAAATAATGGGAATTAGAAAGGAAGTATTAAGTAATACAAGATAAATAAACTTAAAATTTCCAGCACATTTATTATGGCTATGATGAAATAGGCCACACGAAGCCTAACTGATTCATAAATAACTAAAAAATATTATATGTGTTTCATCATATATATTAGAAAATTAATATACAAAAAAAATTAAGTTATTTTTATAATAACATTAATATAAATCCGTTAATTTTGTCTAAATCAAATAAGGCATCATCTACGTCTTCCGCCAACTATAATAATGGTTAAATATCAAATAGTAAACCAAAAAATAAATAATTACATGTTATAAATTATGTTTTTTATATGAAAATTATAACACAAACCGAGAAAAATAAAATTATTTATGTGAACCACAAGAGTGATGGATGGTATGTCAGTGATAAAGGAAGACAATGAAAACAATTTAAATGTTTCTTCTTATATAATGGAAAAGATATTATGATTGTCTATATACTATTAATAAGGATAATGAGAAGCAATAGAGTGAAATGTAAGAATTTATAAAATATTAGAAACATAAATAAATTAAAATTTATGGTGAACCATTCAATATATAATGTTTAAATTAACTGTAATAAATTCCTTAGATACAATATTATGAATTTATTGGAAAAATACTTTCTCAAATAAAATTTTGTTTTCATATCCAATATTAATTTTTTATGATGATGTATTATTTATAATTATTCTAAATATTGTTCAATGATATTTATATAGTGTTTGGTTCTATGAAAAAATTACTTAAAAAACATCTATTAATTCTATGTACCAAAAGATTATATATTTCTGATTACTAAAGTTTCCTTTCAGAATTTTCATAGAATATATAAGATTTTCATTCTAGGTAGAATATTTATTTATTATTAGTATGTATACATAATTTCTATAATGTAGCTGTATATTTACCTTATTTCCTTATTATGGATAGTAAAAATAATATTTTTTGATTTATATTATTTCTTCCTAGAATTCCCTATATGAATGATTTGTTTTATATTTTGGTGCATTGGAAATCATTTTCAAAATAACTAGACATTATTTACTTGTGTATTTGGGGTTTAATGTATTAAATTGTTTTATATATTTGACATGAATAAAATGAATTTATATTTAAACTGGGATATTTTCCTTCTCTCTCTAAAATTATTTTAAAATTAGTATTTTATTCAACTTTTATTTTCATAATATATTTTATATATTTAATCCATAAAAGGTTGGTCTATTTTATTATTAAAATCCTTATTATAAAATATCAATTTTGTTTTTTATTTTACATGTTACTCACTATTAATGCATATTAACTTTTTCACTTATTTAAATAATTATATTTAAATGTAATATTTTTTTTTCTAAGTTATTACTGGTTAATAGGTAGATTTTTTTTTGAGGACGGAAAGATTATATTAATGGTGAATATCAGTAGTTGTACATAAGCAGAGCCAAGAAGGTAAATTGTCTAGCCATAGTTGGTTGACATCGAAGGGGTCTGAGGCCACCAACTGATGGGCCACATTGTTTCCTTCCCTTTTGGTAAAGGAGAAGGTGCAGCAAGAGAAGCCTTAACACAGTGAGCGGATCCTTCTGAAGAAAAAGCGAAAGGCCTGGAGTCCAGCATCGTCATGGTTAATAGTATTGATAACTGAAAGGCAGTCAGACTCGATGATGATATCATCCCATCCACATTCCATAGTGAGCATCATTCCTGCCAAAATGGCTTAGGCCTCAGCAACTGCAGTTTCCCAGCAGGCATGATGTGGTTCATATTTTGCTGAAACGATTTTCCCTAGATGATTTTGAGCTAGGTGGATGAGATCAATAGGCCCATCCATGGGGAGAGAAGCTTCCACATTAAACTTAATACTCCCTTCCTTTGGGGGGTCCAGTGAGGGGAACAGAAGGGGGCAACGCCTGGCATAAAGTGTCCTTTGCGGTTCATCGAGCCAGCAATCCATGAAGTGGCTCGTTCAATCTAGAACTCGGGAGGCTGATGAACATGGTGGAAAACAGAATCGTTATGCCGAACCCAAATGATCTAGGCCAGGGTGCCACGGGAGCTTGCATCAGACAATGAAAGAGAGGAACACCAGCGCATCAGAAGATCGGGGAGGTCAGAGGCAATTTCCAGTGAAGAATCCGAAGCCGAGTCCCATTTATTCCAAATTTCCTTGGCACCCGGGCAGTGATAGATGTCATGCCAAGGGGTTTAAAGAATATTCAGGAAAAAAGGGCAGCATTCAGCACTGGCCATATGTCAGTAAACAAGGAAGCTCACGGTAGGGAGGGTGCCCGTCCACACTTGCCACCAAAACTAGCAAATTTTTTGGGGGATGTTGAGCTTCCAAAGTGCTTTCCATAGTCCCTCATCTTGGTCACAAGAGAGAATGCCAAGAGCTAGTATGTACCCAGATCTCACCGTGAACTCGCCTGAATAATAATTAGTCCAAAAACGATGGTCGGGGCCGGCATCGGGGACCCAGGGGATGCTCGGAATAATTCATTGGTCTCTTTCATTAAACCATTCCTGGATCTTTTCCACACATCATCCCAGACCCTGGTCTGAAAAGAGTTAGTTGAAAGTGGCATCTTACAGACCTGGTTGAGCGGGGGATGTGGCATGCACACCATCCTTATCAAAAAGCCAGGGATTGGTCCAGATGTTGATAGATGAGCCATTTCCAATCCTTCAGATCAGTCCTTTTTCGAAGAGATTTCGGGCCCCCCAAATACTTCTCCAGTGGAAGCTAGGGCGGGGGCCAAGAAAGGAGCCCTGGAAGTCTGTTTGCGGAAAGTACTTGGCACGGAGTACCCTCGCACATAAAGATGATGGACAGTTAAGAAGGCGCCATCCTTTCTTGGCCAACAGTGCGTCATTGAACAGCAGAAGTTTAAAAACCTAGGTAAATAAAGAATATGCCATTTTTATATTTATCCATATTTGTGAATAAAAATGATAATATTAATTTTAAGGGAATGCGATGCTCGATGGAATACCCAATATGCAACAACGATTATCTTGGAAATCTCACGTTGCACTCTAATAATAAAATAATATTATTTTAAATGGTAGTTAATGCCTAGCCATTTTAATGTAAGGAATGAATATAACTAACTAAACAATTATTATATATGTTTTCAAATATTTTTACTTTTATCCAATAAATGTTATAGGCTTAAAATGCGAATGAATCCAATTTTAAGCGCAAATATTCTAATATTATTTAAAAGGTCGATTAATCGACTTTTGATGGAGAACCCTTTTTAAATATACATGATTACAATTTTATATGTTATATTGGACCAAATAAAATCCATCTATAGAATCGGGATATCAAAATTTACTTTGTGTAGGTTTTTGTAATTTGTTTTTGATAATGTCCATTTTTAATGAATTAGTGAAAAATGTTGTATTTTAATTCAAAAACTCTTTTTAATATAATTTATTTATATGATTAGATCATCTTTTGAATTGTTTTTAAAGTGAAATTAGAATATATTTTTACAATTTAATCCAATGGTGGTCATTGAAATTAATTCTACTTCAAAATTAGAATTAAACTAGTGTCAATCTTTTAATATATATTGTTTCTTAAAAAACACGCTATTTGTTTTGATAGTGGGAATTAATTATTAAATTAATTAATTCAACTTATATGTTTTTAATTTTGTAAAATAGAAATCATTTTTGAATTCAGAATATCAAATAAATCTTAGGGTGAATTTTTGTATTATTCTGAAAACATCAATTTTTGATGAATAGTGAAACCACTAAGTGGTAGTTAAAAAACTAATTATTTCTTTTAAATGAAACTTTACCACTTCTGTGATTCGAATTTCAAAAATATGACATACATGGTTTTCATTAGTATGTAAAATGTTGTTCAATGGGATTACAATAATTTTTTTGGTGAATAGTAATTTTTAAGTTTTATTAATTGCGATTAAAGGTAATTAGTGTAATTTAAGGCAGAGATAATGTTATAATAATATGAAATTACCTTAACACATGTCCTACCCTTATTGGATGAGTAATGTACGACCAATAAAATCCATGGGTCATCTTGGAAATCCTATGGAGCCACTTTGGTAGGAAAATGACATTAATAACTTTTTATTTAAAGTTAAAATAAAAATGTCACAAACGTGTATTATTTTACTAAAACAATTTTTACATGGGTTTATACAAGAAATATTTTTTACTATAAATATTCATTAGAAAGATTAAAATATTTCCTACATCATTACATGTCTTTTATAATTTTTATACATTAAATAAAAAAATTTATTTATGACACCATGATGATGTAGTGATTACCTCATTAATGAACGATTTAGATAAAATGAGAAGATAAGGTAAAATATGAGCCTTACACTTATAGAAAACCTATTTTATGGTTGGACATAAAACCCTTATAACCTTACCCTCGTAATATATAATTTTGGGACCTTTTATTTCAGAAAATCATTTTATAATAAAGTAACTTTTCAAGACATTCCAAGAGTGCCCCTCATCCCTCTTATAAAAGGCCCCCACCTCTACCTCCTTACCCACACCTCTCAAGATTTTGGCTTAGCCAAACTCTACACTTTTTACCTCTCCACATCCCTCTCCTCATCCTAGAAGCCTTACATTAGGCATAAAGCTCTTCAAGAAACCCTTTTGGTTCAAACCAAGAAGAGTTACCCGATTTAAAGGTAATGTCTTCACTTGTGTTCTTTTGTTTTATTTTGCTTCTCCAACCCCCTAAACTCTTTTTATCACATACCTTTGTAACAAAACCAGTATATTAAATATACTAGGTTGTTTTTATCTGATTTATTCGAGCTACACTTACACACACCTTCGTTTAATGGATAAAGAACACACTGTTTCTGTGGATGGTAAATTTCTGCCTCACGAAACGATGATTGTTCAATCTTCTTTTAACACCTTTAATGGTGTCCATTAAGATGTAAATATATTTATATATGATATATATTATGTTTATTTTTTCTTTATTCTTCAGTATTTTTCATTTATGGAATACCTTTATGGTTTCCATTATGGGTAAATGCGATATCTTCATTTTAGGAAGTGTGGACTACTGCCCTCTTAAAAGTGATTTGATTCATTAATGCCATATGTGGGACGTATAAAAAATAGAGTTAATGATATTATATATTATTATATAATGTAATTATTATATACCTCTATAAAAATATGATTTCTTTCCATTAAATATGAAATAGAAATGAAAGTACAGTTCATGCGTACGTACGGCTTACCGTCTCCATGAACGGTGAATTTCATTTCTTACCTCTAAATGTTATGTAATATTATAAATGAATTTATATACTGGATATATATGATATATATTATATCTACATCATGAATATAATTCTGGATATAATGTATATTTTACCACATGAACAACTTTTAATTATAAGAAGTTTATTTTTGAATAAAGTACCCATGATCGAAAAAACGACCGTTGTTAACTTAAATAATTACATAATGTTCATAAAATGAAAATAAATGATATAAAAGGAATAATGAACCTAAAAAAGGTTCTTATACAAGTATAAATTAACTCTAGTTTATTATTCAGGATATTAAAGAACGATCGAGTCAAGTCGGACACGAGGTATGGGATCCTACCTCTCTCTTTCTTTTTAAGTACTCGCTTTTATGTTATTTCTTTTAAGCACATCTTTCTTATGTTTGGGGATTTTATTTTATATTAATAATTATGTACTTTTTATGTTCATATTATGAGAGACCCTATTTGATCTCATAAACCCATTGTTGGATGTTTTATGTGGCGCCATTAGGCTGCCGAGTTTTAATAAGGGATTTTTCATCTCACTTTTATTCTCTTGAGATTTATGCTAAATTTTCCACCATTTCCATTGAGTGGTGTATGTACTGCCCATTATTCTAATATTTGTGTAATATAAATTCATTTATTAGTATTTACATCAATTTTGTATAGTATTTCTATCATGGGGTGTACGTTTCGAAAGTTACCCAAGTCGGTAAGGGAACCTTTCACCCTCCTATTTTTAAAAGACATCTTTTTGTTTTGTCATTAAAATTACATCTTCTTATGTTGGTATATGTTCTTATATATCCTTATTGCTGTAAATTTTATGTCCATGTGATGAGATACCCTTTATCTCTCTCATCAACTCTTTTTCTAAAATTTGATGTGATGCCGTTATGCTATCGTATTTTTGAAAGGGTGCTTCTTAACACAATTCCAATTATTTTTGTTGAACCTCTACTTCTTGATTATGTCGTGGTATGAATATGTGTGGATGTCATCTGATTGTTTTACACTTAATATCCTCTTATATTTAGTGTATTTATATTTGTCGCACATAATTACATCATTTCATTATCCTTTCTCTAATGGCATGATCCTTGTTTGGGATTACATCTCAATTTCTTCTCATTGAGCATTTCTTATTGATATGCACTTTTCTTCTTTTATAAAGTGTATATACAGCCCCTTTGAAATTCCATATCCATATTATTTCTATAATAAATTCATTTCAATGTTTTGAAAATGGTCTATTTTCATGTGGCTTATAATTTAAATGTTCAAAATGGAAAAGGACACTTTTATTAAAACATTGGTTTAAATAGTTTGAAAGATTTATTCTTTTAAACATTTACTTTCCATGTATATGTTTTAAAAATGGTTTTAAGGATTTATTTATATGGACATTAATGTTTAAAAACCCTTTAAAAGATTCTAAGTGGTATGGGACCCTTTGATCATAAAATCTCTTTTAAATGACCTCTTTTAATATTTTCAAATTATAACCGGATTTTTCTATCATAGAGTTTTAATGATTTTATTAGATGTTTTTTATGATAATATCATGATGTGATCTCTTGTGATTGAAATGTGGAACTTTTATGTTTCTTTTATGCATGTTTTAAGTGTTATGATTATGTTATGGTTCTTGGGAAATGTTTATGAAATCGGGTGGTTCCGTGATAAACTAAGGGAGGGTGAGCCCAAGATAGCTCTCCAATGCATTGGGTAATGCAAAGGAGTTAAATGCTAAGGTTTCTCCGAAGAGATTTAGGGAATATACTATGGTGGGTATTTCAAATGTAACCATTAGTGTTACTCCCTACGTAAGAATGTTATGAATTCCTCAAATTAACTTTATGTATTATGATTTCTATGAGTTATTCATAAATCTTATGATTTCATGAGGTATGTAAAAGTGCTTATGTTTTATGAGTAAAGCATGTATTCATTGATTCTTATGTATACATGGACTAATGTTTCCTTGCTGTATTTTCATATCCCTTACTGAGATTTTTGTGCTCATCCCACGTTTTTGAAATGTTTTCCTCAGGACATAAAGTGGAATACGGTCAAGGAAGGGATCAAGGAAATGTCACGATGTCTAAAACATGGAACTAGACATGACTCTTTTGTTACGGAGTTTTTATTTTGTGAAAAAATGGGAACTGAGTAGATGTGTCTAATTTGTAATCTTTGAGATGTAATATTTATGTCCTAATTCTCTAAAACTCTAAACCTGAAAAGATCGTCAATGTGAATTATTCATTTAATTAAAGATTATGTAATGTTTTAAGGATGGGTCCTTATAGTTGGTATCCGAGGTCGGTTTAGATAACTTTAGAGGTTAGGGTATTCTTTAAGCAGAAGTGACATCACTATAATGGTTAGGATTTCAGAAAGAGTCATATTTTTAGATAAAGTGAATGAGTTTATGATAAAATGGATAATTATATCATATTATTATATGAATATTCTAATGATATAATCACACTGACCTTTTTAGTTTTAGTAAATTGTTGGATCTAGCAGGCACCAAAGTGATAGTGGATGTGAAGAAAACAGTGATGGTTTTCTGAAAGAATAACTGAATGATATGGGAGTTGTAATGAGAAATCTTGTGGTTATTCTAAACCAACTATCAGGAGTCATGATCAACCACTTGAACCTTGGTGAGTTCTCTAATGCATCATGTACGAGAGAACCAAGTCGATGTGGAAGTTTAGGTAATAATTATAAAGGTAACCATTAGGGTTTATATGATCCTTACTTTTGAGGTAATTATGGGTTACTATATGTTATAATGGAATATGAACAACATGAGATAAACTTGAGGTTAAATTAAGTTATGGTTATTTTTGAAGATTTTATCGCTTTTTGGGGAATGTTATAAGCATTATGTAGTTTTGGAAAAAGGACAACACGTAGACCGTGTGACAACCTGTTGCGTCGGACGAAGCTGCGGGAATCGAACCCACTACCAAAGTGCGACTGGTATTTATCACCTACCACTGGACAACGTGAAGTCCCTGGTTAGTTTGACTAGTTATTTTTAGTTAGATGATCTTATAAATCTAGAATAAGTTGATTTTGGGTTATCTATGGAAATTATTAACGTATCATGGAGGATATGTTATTAGGATAATTACTTTTCAGTATGAGACTTTAAGAGTAACTGATGATTGGAGATAAATGTTAGGGTTTATCTTAGAAGACTATATGATTAAATCTTTCAGAGATTTGGGTTTCAATCTTAGTTTTGATTAATTTGAAGAATTTTATGGATGGATTTTTATTAAATGGTCTTTGTTGAACTTTGGGTATTGTTTGACAAATTTTGGAGATTAAGAATAGATTTTCTATTTATAAAGGATTATCCTTTTTGGGTATTATCTGATCTTGTACTAACCTTCTTGGTTATGGTTTTGGTTTTTGTCTAAAAACATCGGAAGTATATAGTTCTATTTTTTTGATTAGGTGATTCTCTATAATTTGATTATAATTCTCTTAATGTGAACAAGTTATCCTAAATACTCGTTTTTTGGAGAAAATATGATTTTTGGTACGAAATCTAGCAAAAGTTGAAAGTCAACATGACAAGTAAGTGTGTTTCTTTATGTTTTAGTTAAGCACATAAATAAATTCCTCAATGAAAAGTAATTTAAAACCAAAATTTTGTCTGTTATGTTTCCTATTGGGGAATCAAATATAGTTTAACCCATCACAAGTTTGTGATTTTCTGGTGGTTAATTTTCTCCTAAACATGTTTTCTATCACTCTCCATCAGAACATGAACCTTTTTTCTTCCATATCCATGTTTTCATGGAATCCTAGTATGGGTTAACTTGTGTGAACTTTGTACTTCACTTTCTATATTTTAAAGTGGTAGTTTTACTGACTCTTGTTCTGATGTGGGACTTTCAATGAAGTTTCTAAGCCCAATTTAAAATTTTTGTGGACATAATTCCCAAAAGGGGGGAAGGATGTAACACCCCAGGTAAATTAAGAATATGGAATTTTTATATTTATCCATATTTTTGAATAAAATGTTAATATTAATTTAAAGGGAACGCTATGCTCAATGGCGTGCCCAATACGCAACAACGAGTTTCTTGGAAATCTCATATTGCTCTCTAATAATAAAATAATATTATTTTAAATGGTAGTTAACACATAGCCGTTGTAATGGCAGGAATGAACAGAACTAACTACAAAATGATTATATATGTTTGTCAAATATTTTTACTTTTATCCAATAAATGTTAGAGGATTAAAATGCGAATGAAACCAATTTTAAGCGTAAATATTCTAATATTCTTTAAAAGGTCGATTAACCGCCTTTTGATGGTGAACCATTTTTAAATCCACTTGTTGACAATTATATATGTTATATTGGAGAAAATAAAATCCTTCTTTAGAATCAGGATATCAAAATTTACTTTGTGTAGGTTTTTGTTATTTTTTTGATAAAGTCATTTTTTAATGAATAAGTGAAAAATGTTGTATTTTAATTCAAAACCACTTTTAATGTAATTTATTTGTATGATTAGATCATATTTTGAATTGGTTTTAAAGTTAAATTATAATATATATTTTCCATTTAATCCAATGGTGGTCATTGGAATTAATTTTACTTTGAAATTGGACTCAAACTAGTGCCAATCTTTTAATAGATATTATCTCTTAAAAACAAGCAATTTGTTTTGATAGAGGGAATTAATTATTTAATTAATTAATGCAACTTATATGTTTTGAATTTTTTAAAGTAGACATCATTTTTGAATTTTTAATATCAAATATATCTTAGGGGGAATTTTTGGTATTATTCTGAAAAGCTTCAATTTTTGATGAATAGTGAAACCACTAAGTGGTAATTAAAAAACTGATTTTTTCATTTAAATGAAACTTTACCACTTCTGTGATTTGAATTACAAAACTTCGACATACATGGTTGTCGTTAGGATGTAAAATGTTGTTCAATGAGATTAAAATAATTTTTTTGGTGAATAGTAACTTTTATGTTTTTTTAATCGCGATTAAAGTTAATTAGTATAATTTAGGGTAAAGATAATGTTATGATAATATGAAATGATCTTGAAACATATCCTACCATTATTGGATGAGTCTGGTCGACCAAGAAAATCCATGGGTCAACTTGGGGACCCCATGGAACCACATTGGTAGGAAAATGACATTAATAACTTTTTATTTAAAGTTAAAAGAAAAATGTCGCAAACATGTATTATTTTACTAGAAAAATTTTTACATGGGGTTATACAGGTCATATTTTTTACTATAAATATTCATTAGAAATATAAAAATATTTCCAACATCATGATATTTTTTTATAACTTTTAGACATTAAATATATAAATTTATTTATGACACCACGATGATGCAGTGATTACCTCATTAATGAATGATTTAAATAAAATGAGAAGATAAGGTAAAATCTAAGACTTACACTTATCAAAAACCTATTGTATGAGTGGATTTAGAACACTTATCACATTACCCTAGAAATAAATAATTGTGGGACCTTTAATATCTGAAAATCATTTTATAATAAAGTAACTTTTCAAGACATTCCAAGAGTTCCCCTCCTCCCTCTTATAAAAGGCCCCCACCTCTACCTCCTTACCCACACCTCTCAAGCCTTTGGTTCGTCCAAACTCTACTAATTTTATCTCTCCACGTCCCTCTCTTCATCCTAGAAGCCATACCTTAGGCATAAATCTCTTCAAGAAACCCTTTGGGTTCAAACCAAGAGGAGTTACCCGATTTAAAGGTAATGTCTTCACTTGTGTTATTTGGTTTTATTTTGCTTCTCCAACACCCTAAACTCTTTTTATACCATTATTTTGTAACAAAAAAAGTATATTTAATATAATAGGATGTTTTTATGAAAAGGATTCGAGCTACACTTACACACACCTTCATCTAATGGTTAAGGAACATATTGTTTCTGTGGATGGAGAATTTCTGCCACACGAAATGATGATTATTCAATCTTATATTAACAATTTTAATGGTGGCCATTAAGATGTAACTCTATTTATATATGATATATATTATGTTTATGTTTCCCTTATGCTTCTTTATTTTTCATTTACGGCATACCTATATGGTTTCCATTATGGGTAAACGCAATATCTTCATTTTAGGATGTGCGGACTACCGCCCCCTCAAAGTGATTTGATTCGTTAATTCCATATGTGGGATGTATAAAGGATGGATTTAATGATATTATATATGATATTATAATGTAATTATAATATACCTCTATACAACTTTTATTTCATTCCATTAAATATGGAATATAAATGAAAGTAGCGTTCATGCGTACGTACGGCTTACCGTCTCCATGAACGGTGCATTTCATTTCTTACCTCTAAATGCCATGTAATATTATAAATGCTTGTATATACTGGATATATATGATATATATGATATCTAAATAATTAATATAATTCTGGATATAATATATATTTTACCACATGAACAACATGTAATTATAAGAAGTTTATTTTTGACTCGAGTACCAATGATCGAAAAAACGGTCGTTATTAACATAAATAATTACATAATGTTCATAAAATGGTAATAAATGATATAAAAGGAATAATGAACTTAAAAAAGGTTCTTAATAAAGTATAAATTAACTCTAGTTTATTAATCAGGAGATTAAAGGACGATCGAGTCAAGTCGGACACGAGGTAAGGGATCCTACCTCTCTCTTTCTTTTTAAGTACTCTCTTTTAAGTCATTTCTTTCAAGATCATATTTCTTATGTTTGGGGATGTACTTTTATATTCCTCATTATTTACTTTTTATTTTAATATTATGATATACCTTATTTGATCTCATAAATACATTGTTTGAAGTTTTAAGTGGCGCCGTTAGGATGCCGAGTTTTTGTAAGCGATTTTTCATCTCACTTTTATTCTCGTGATATTTATGATACATTTTCCACCATTTCCTTTGAGTGGTGTATGTACTGACCACTATTATACTATTTGTGTAATATGATTTTGTTTATGAGTATTTACATCAATTTTGTATAGTCCTTCTATCATGGGATTTACATTTCTAAAGTTACCCAAATCAGTAAGGGAACTATTCACCCTCCTATTTTTAAAAGACTTCTTTTTGTTTTGTCTTTTAAATTACATAATCTTATTTTGGGATATTTTCTCATATATCCTTATTATTGTAAATTTTATATCCAAGTAATGAGAAACCCTTTATCACTCTCATCAACTCTTTTTCTAAAATTTGATGTGATGTCGTTAGGCTATCAAATTTTTGCAAGGGAACTTCTTAACCCAATTCCAATTCAATGGGTTAAACCTCTACTTCTTGATTATGTCGTGCTATGAATATGTGTGCATGACATATGATTGTTTTACACTGAGTATCCACTTATATTTAGTGTGTTTATATTTTTCACACATAATTATTTCATTTCTTTATCCTTGCTCTAATGTCATGATCCTTGATTGGGATTACATCTCAATTTCTTCTCATTGATACATTTTTTAATGATATGCACGTTTATTCTTTTATAAAGTGTATATACAGCCCCTATTGACTTTCCATATCCATATTATGTCTATACTAAAGTCATTTAAATGTTTTTAAAATGGTCTAATTTCATGTGGATTATAATTTAAATGTTCAAAATGGAAAAGGACTCTTTTATGAAAACATTGTTTTAAATGGTTTTAAAAAATTATTCTTTAAAACAGTTATCATCCATGTCCTTGTTTTAAAAATGGTTTTAAGGATTTATTTATATAGACATGAATGTTATAAACCCCTTTCAAAAGTTTTAAGTGGAATGGGACACTTTGATCTTAAAATCTCTTTTGAATGTCTTCTTTTAATATTTTAAAATTATAAAGGGATTTTTCTCTCATAGAGTTTTAATGATTTTATTATATGTTTTTATTTATGATAATATCATGATGTGATCTCTTGTGATTGAAATGTGTAAATTTTATGTTTCTTTTATGCATGTTTTAAGTGTTATGATTATGTTATGGTTCTTGGGAAATGTTTATGAAATCGTGTGGTTCCGTGACAAACTAAGGGCGGGTGAGCCTGAGATAGCTCTCCAATGCATTGGGTAACATGAAGGAGTTAAACGCTAAAGTTTCTCCGAAGCGATTTAGGGAATATACTATGGTGGGTATTCCAAATGAAACCATGAGGGTTACTCTCTACGTAAGAATGTCATGAATGCCTTAAGGCACCATTATGTCTTATGATATCTATGAGTTATTCATAAATCTTATGATTTCATGGGGTATGTTAAAGTGCTTATATTTTATGAGTAAAGTTTGTTTTCATTTATTCTTATGTATACGTGGACTAATGTTTCCTTTCCATATTTTTATATCCGTTATTTATATTTTTGTGCTCATCCCAAGTTTTTGAAATGTTTCCCTCAGGACTAAAAGTGGAATACAGTCAAGGATGGGATCAAGGAAATGTCACGATGTCTAAAACATGGAACTAGACATGACTCTTTTGTTCAAGTGTTTTTATTTTGTGAAAAAATGGGGATTGAGTAGATGTGTCTACTTTGTAATCTTTGAGATGTAATATTTATGTCCTAATTCTCTAAAACTCTGAACTTGAAAAGATCCTTGATGTGAATTATTCATTTAATTATAGATTATTTAATGTTTTAAGGCTGGGTCCTTATAAGAAGATTCTAGAATCCCATCCCACCCTTCGACTTGGGTTTGTAGAGTTTCTCCCATGCCAACCAGTGGGGTCGATTTCTGCCATCATTTTTTCCCCACCAGAAGATGGATGTAAGTGAATGGATCAGGTTGACGATGTCCACCGGGGGCATAAACATCAGCATAAAGTAGCTGGGGATAGACTGAATGGTAGATTTAATTAGGGTTCCTTTTCCAGCTTTGGATATGCTTTTTGGGGTCCAGCCTTGAATTTTTTTCTCAATCCTGTCCACCAGAGCTGCAAAGATTTATTTTTTGGACGAGCCAATCACTGTAGGGAGTCTGAGATACTTCTAGTGTTTATCGACCAAATGGATGCCTGCAGATTCATAAAGCTCACCTCTCTTGGCAGAGGGAACCCCTGTGCTGAATGAGATTCCCGATTTTTCGTGGTTAACAGATTGTCCAGACGCTCGCTCATATTACTGGATCACTTGGCGGATCACCTGGCATTCATTAACTGTGGCTCTGGAGAAAAGGAGGAAATCGTCAGCGAAGAAGAGATGGGACACTTGTGGGCTTTCATGGAAGACCTTTGCACCATGAATAGACTTAGAGGATGCAGCCCTAGAAATAAGGTTAGAGAAAACATCAGCCACCAAAATGAAGATAAAAGGGGAGAGAGGGTATCCCTAGAGCAGGCCTCGGGTTGGGGTGAATCCCCTGTTGAGCTCCCTGTTGACCTTGATTCTAAAAGAGACAGTCGAGATGTAGTGTATGACAATTTCTTCCCATTTAGTACAGAAGCCCATTCTCATCATCACATCTCTAAAGAACTGCCATTCCACATTATCATAGGATTTTGTCATATCCAGTTTCTTGGTCATGGTTCCTCTTTTCATAGTGGAGCGTGTTTTCATAGAGTGGAACACTTCATGGTCCACAATTTCATTATCAGTAATCAGCTGCTTGGCCATGAAGGTGCTCTGGTTTTCGGTGATAATATCAGGAAGCCAAGGACGCAGCTGATTGACAAGGATTTTTGAGAATATCTTATAAGAAACATTGCAGGGGCTAATAGGCCTAAAAACATGGATCGCCTGAGGTGTCTTGATTTTGGGTATGAGGATGCGGACCGTTTCGTTAATGGAGGAAATGCTTTTATTCCATGCCCAGATGTTTTTTATCATTTTGCAGATGTCAGGACCGATGATGTTCCAGAATTGTTTAAAAAAGAGGGTGTAAAAACCATCTGGTCCCAGGGCTTTAGTGGGGTGGATATGCTTCAAAGCCAGGTGTATCTCATCATTCATCACATCTATTGTAATCTACTAATTAATATCCTCGGTGATCACAGGTTTGAAGCATTATTCCACTTCAGTGGACATGAAAGGAGTCCCCATGGATAAGAGGTTCTGGAAATAACCTACCAAAGCTTCGTGAATGCCACAGGTGTCAGAAATGTTTCTTCCATCAGGTTGTGAAAGGATCCTGATAGATTTCTTTCGGTGCCTAGTAGACGCATTTAGGTGGAAATACCTTGTATTAGTGTCTCCCTCTTTAATATAGGTGTCACGTGCCCACATAGACCAAAATATTTCCTTAACACGAAGGGCCCCATCCATCTCTCTTTGAGAGGCACCAATCTTGGAAATGTTGCCACTGGAAGGGGCTTGCCTGAGTTAGTTGTGAAACTTCTTTTCAAGGATATCACAATGCCTATCAGGTTGGTGGAATTTCTTAGTGCTCCAATATCTCAGGCCGGATGCAACCTATTGGATATTTTGGCCAACATCTTCCTAGGAACCCATCCAACTTGATCGGACCACCTCTTCACATTCCTGGTCTTTTACCCAGAAGCTCTCAAATCTGAAGGGTTTTTTGGGTTGTCGATTTCGTTCACCTTGGAAACAGCCAATGAGAATTGGGAAGTGATTCAAATAGTTAAGGGCCATGTGGCCAACATGAAACATATTAAACAGATTGATCCAATCAGTAGAACCCATAAATCTATCAAGATGCTCAGTGATGCGAGTACCTTCAGTATTGCCACGGAACCAAATAAAAGTACTACCTGTAAACCCCAGATCAACCAAGTTCGCCTTAGTGACTGCATATTTGAAGTTAGACATCGGGGCTATGTGTCAAAAACTTCCACCTCTTTTTTCCTTATGGAACATGATCTCATTGAAATCACCTCCTAAGAGAATAGGGCTAGGTAGATCATGTCGCAGCTTACATAAAAGGTCACATGACTTACCCTTATCAGAATGGGATGGCCAGCCATAGAATCCCACAAAGGTCCATGGTGGGTGCAAGTCAGATTGAATAGTCGCAGCCACACGGTGCATGGAGAAAGACAAAATTTTAACATCAATATTGTCCTTCCAGAGGAGACAGAGGCCCCCAGAATGGCCTTGTCTAGGCACAAGAAAACAACCTTGTAAGCCACACTTCTGAGCAATACCATTGATGTCCTTGTTTCCTAGTATGGTTTTGGACAGGAAAACCATATTGGGGTGAATTTGAGTGAAATTATAGAGAACAATTCGAACCGTTCGTGGGTTTCCAAGCCCACGACAGTTCCAGCATAACGCAATCATTACTCTAGGCGGGGCTGGGTCTCGCCTGTCGCCGCCTTTGGATCCTCCAGACTCAATTCGCCACTTCACAATTTTATTCTTAAATGTTTTTTATTTATAATTTTAATATTTATATTGAATTAAAAATATAGTAAGTTGATTACCTAATTTTATTTTTGTTAGGAACAAGATGATTTGAGGTGTTATTCACTTGAAAATGTTGTTCCTTACATATAAATGTTTCTGATGGAATTATCTAGATAGGGAATTATGGGTATAATAGATAGAAATGATTATATGGAGACCAACAGATTGTGGTGATTGCGTACAAGGTGAGTCGATGTGGTTGTTTGAATGTTTCGCAAAGTATATTGAGCAATAGTTATAGGAAAAAGGATATTTGGAAATACTATCATATTCATCAAAGTACCAAACATGATGTATATACTATGATATTAATTATTATATATAATTTTTTTAAATGGAGGATGTTAGTGAATATAAGAAGAATTATGTGTTCTGGATAAAAGTTTCTAGAAAAACTAAAGAGAGAGGTTTCCTAAACCAATTCATCAGATAAAGAGAATTTGAATGAAAATTGGATATAGATGTGTTTAATCAGTTACAAAATGAAATAATATTGACGAATTAGTAGTTAAAAGATCCTAAAAGTTATAAATGATGTTATATCAGATGGAGAAAAGTAAAAAAGTTACTATATGATGTTTCCATGTGAGGCCTTTGTATAGAGGATTCTGAGTGAATTTTTTAGACCATGTTTACTAGACAAACATTACCGGATGGAGAGGAATATTAAGTATGTTGAAAAAACTTTTCTCGTCCTTTGATAAAGTTAACAAATAGAAAATTTACTATGAATTTGTATTATATAAGGATTGAAGATATTTAAAATATATATATAATGTCTCTTTTATCAATATATTGATCTGAATGATCAATGACTCAAAAGTTATGATGGAATGATTTTTATTCTATCCAATATTTTTGGAAGTCTTAATAACATTGTTGTTGATTTTAGGGGATATTATTTATGAATTTAATTAACTCCAATATATTCAGATAATTTAAGGTTTTCAACTAAATATAAACTCAAGTGGGAAATGTTAATTTGATATTGGAATTTTTTTCCTATTTTCATGATTCTCTTATAGTTTTCAAAGTAACTACATCTATACAATGTGGAGCATATGAGTTGTGCTATTTTTATTGTCGTTGTGATAGTTATTTAACAAGTGAGGTTCTTACTAAATATATTTAGAGTTTTATGTTTACCAAAGAATAAATTAGATAAATAAAATATAGAGGCTATGTAGTGGAGTGATTTCATATTGAGGGAATTAGATAGAGAGGTATTGGAATAATTGGGTACTGGATCGACTGTTTCAGAATAAGGGTATTGGATAGAGGGTTTGTGATAGATAATTAGAAGATTAAGAATATACCAAAATAATAAATTTAGATAAATAATTTTATACATAAATTCATGTTATTATAATTATAATAAATCCAAATAAAAGAAAAGAAACTTCTAGGAAGTATTATATAAAAAATTCAACTAGCACAGCGATGACGTGTTAAAGTTTATTATTGAAGATTCATTACATTATTGAAAAAAATATCATATTATCTTTGTAAGAATAAAATTAATATTCAAAGGAATTAGTTTATATTAATTTTATGAATATTAAATCCTTACGGTAAACCAATAATGATTTATTTCGGGTTGATGGGATGTACATCATTCTTTCCTGAGAATTTTGTGGAATCACTACTCTAAATGTGTAATGATCCTTTTAAATTTGTGTGTTTTTATAAGTTTTTTTTGTCTATTATGATTCACCTATATAAATTATCTATAATTGTAGGAAAATATTATTTTAATGTATAAGAAAAAAATATTGATCATTGATTCACCACCTCTCCACTCTCTTTGATCTAGGAAATCATATCTGGTCCATTTAATTGGTATAAGATCATGGAGGTTGCTATGTTGAATCATGTTTATTTTATTTTTTAGAATAAAGAAGGATACCAAGCATTTTACAAAATTACTTATTAGTAATGGGATTCTAGTAATCAATTGGAGGAACTATCATATTTAGAAAGAGGGAATTTTACTATATATATTATCCATTAGTTATGTTATTCTTGAAGATACTGCTAATGGTTTGACTCCACCCACTGAGGGTTCCCTAAAATAGATTTAGATAATAAGAATTATGAGAATAATGGGGAAACCAGAAATATTATAATTCACTCACTCTATAAATATTACTTTCTAGGGGTTAATGGAATTTGAATTACTAATGGCATCAGGGAAATGTTGAAATATATTTATAAAGGAAAAATAAAAGTTAAAAAGTTATAATTTAGACCTGGATATTGATGTATAAAAATCATAAAATGGGATTTTATGAATCTGTTTTAATTTTCCTTATAATGGTTAATTACATTTTAAAAAACCTATGCTGTTTTTTGAGAAATTCAATTATTGAACTATTGTGGAATAGATTCAATAAATTTATCATGGTAAATTTAATATTGTGGTATCGTCATAAGAAGATAGAGATACATAAACCCTCTCTGTGGATGATTTACCGAGAATTCCCATTATATATGAAAAATTAATATAAAATTAAATTAATAATGAAAAATAAATAAATGATTGATAAATAACATTAAAATCTAATAATGATTGTAAATCTATGAATGAAATTGTGGGGGGGAGAATTTAGTGATTCTTACCTAGAATATGAAGTAAGTATTATGTTTTATGAATTTATGCCTCTATTTTTTTAAAAGCATAATTGAGGCCCAAATAAATTCAAAGGCATCTTACCATTATTTTTCTTCAATATTAGAGCCATTGAATATTTCATATAAATTTTTCTAATTCTAAAGAAAGATGAAGATTGTGATAAATAATATTGAATGTTAAAAAAGAATTTGAAAAATAATAAAAAAATTCAAAATTTGACTCAAAATTAAAGGATAATATGTTCACTTAATATATAAATAGAAACATTGTTTCTAAATGGTAGAAATATGATTACGGTAAAGTGGATCCAATGATTCATTTTATTCTAATACTGAATAGTTTTTATTTCAAAATTTAATGATGATATATTTATAAGTGATGAATGTGGGGCCTTTTTAGGAGAATAAGAGACACAAATATATTTTATGATTTAATGATAATGTAATGAATTCATTTCATTAATTTTAAAATTTGGGAAAGATAATAAGAAGTTGAGGAAGTAAGATATATCATAAATCATTCCAGAATTTATTCTTAAAGAAAAATCATGGTTTCTAAAAGAAATTGTTAATCTGAAAATATTATATGGTGGAGGGAAAAAACCTCAATATCCATCTAGAAATAAATATAAATTTTAACGACAATGAATTTGGTTTTGTTTAAAATAAAATTTTTGACGATGAAGAACAAAAAATAAACATTCCAAACTCTATTTTATAATTTTTTGGATGTTCATGGATATGTAAATCAAAAAATAATCAATAATGTTTATCTGTTGAGGTTAAAAAAATGTAAAAATGTTAAGAATAATATGAATGTCAATAGGAAAATGTGTTTATCTAAAACAAGTGGAGTCAAAATAATAATAATCATTGAGTAATAAAAGTTTGAAGTTGGAACTAAAAAAACCAGAGACTCTATTAATGATGTGAAGAATTATTTTTGTAAGAAGTAGATAATGGAATTCTTCCAAAATTTATATTTAAAATAAAAATCCATGTATGATGGTCAGAATGATGTTGGAACATAGGTACACAATTCTGGATAACATACATCTTATAGAGGAAAATATGTTTTCTATATATATTACTTATATTGTACAGGCTATAGGAATAATATAATAATGTTTTATTTTAAACATTAACACTACATTGAATCTGGAATCTAGTGGAGGCAGAGTTTGAGAAGGAGTCAACCTACACAAATATGAAAACCTAAAAAACCAGTGTGAAATTTTAAAAAAGATTTCAACTAGTGGAAACAATTTATGAAATAATTGATCAACCTAAACATCATTAAAAAGGATATATTTCAATGATATTAGATTAATAAATATTATATGTAAACCCATATAAGCCTCATGTAGAAGAAATGGCACTAAAAAGAACATAGTTGTTGAAAATTATATTAAATGTACAAATGGGTAATGACCATGGATATTAGATATTGGGATTAATCCATATATAACCATTGATATTAAATTGTTAAAAATTTAAATGAATATAGTGAAGTGATAATCTATTTGTGAAATGATGTGTCACTTAGAAACTAATTCCATGGAACTATTATCATTGTAAAAGAGTAATTTAAATCAATAAGTTCCTTAATTTGTTTAGACTAAATATTAATATTATAATTATGTCATAGTTTTTTGATGTAGGAAATAATATATTTTTCTAATAGATTCCATTTTTGATAAAATAAACGAATAATTAAAAGTTATGACATGATTAAAATCAACAAAGGGAAATATGTTTCTTATTGTAGATGCATAAGACTCGTGTTATCTAAGCATGATGAAAGAATTTCAGCGATAGAATAATAGGATTATAAATATTTTTCATAGATATATAAATAATATGGAAAAGAGGTAAATTATTCATCATATTCCTTCCATCTTATAATGAAGTGATTTGTATTTTTTGATATTTTGGAAATAGATGATTTTAAATTTAGTGGATAATTGGATTGAGAAACATACAACTAATTTCATAATTCATACTCTCTCTGACATATGTTGGTCCCTGAGAAATTAACTAAAAATGGGTATAATTATTTTATTTCCATTATTGATGACTTCGCTCATATTACATTTATTATATTTTTGAGACATAAATCAGATTCTCTCAAAATGATTAATAGTTTTAGGATAATTGCAAAAAATGAATTTGTATACTCAATAAAGAAAATTCAATATGATAATATTAAATAAAATCAAATTATAATTTTAAATATTATCTGGAAAGTATGGATTTTTTTTATAAATATAGTGCTCTATAAACACCACAGTTGAATGATTTTGGTGAAAGAAATAATAGATGTTTGGTTCAGATATATCAAACTATTCTAATTAAAGATGATACTTATCATTGTTTTTTAGATGATCTATTAGAGCGGTTCTTCAAATTATTAGTCGTTATATAAGCCAACATATTACTTGACTCCTTATGATATATATTTCAAATAGACCTCATTTGTGAAATCCCTATGTTTGTATAGAAACCCCAACATTATCATTATAAAAGGTGATAATCTTGGTAAGTTTAAATATATTGGTTTTGATTATATCATCCATATCTATACTCCTAATAATATAAGACACATGTTATTTAATATGGAAACTATAATTATTGTTGATCCTATATATATGTATTATCTAGAATATTCAGATAGGAAAGATTCAAAGTCACATACATATATCATAGGAAGTAATAATGAATTTGATTCTATTAAAAACTTGAAAATGTCACTGATTGAAGTGATAATTTTGAAGGTTTTCATGATAATGATATTGAAATATACATTTTATGTAATTAGAGACAATTTGGTTCATCTAAACCAGCCTAAGGATGTAAGTGGAGGTCTAAACTATCATCGCTCGTCAGGAAAAATAGGTTCAAACAAAAATAATATTGAGGATAGTTTTATGTATCTCTTTTTTTCATAGGTTTATCCAATAAATGTAAAATAATATTTAAAGCATCAAAATCTTATCGATTCCATAAAATATAAATTATAAATAATTTTCAAATATGAAACATGAGGAATTGAAATTGGAAGATAAAATTTTTATTGGAAACAACTTTGTTTTCTAGAATAAGTTTCATGAAAAGGATGAAGTGAAAAGAAATAATGAATGATATTTTTACAAGGGCTAATCATATGTTGAATGCACATATTTTTATGAGACCTTTTTCCTAGTAGCATGACATAGAAAAATCTGAAGCAGTCTTGCTATTATTTCACAATACTCACTAAAAATTACATTTTTTATTATCAAAAAGCACTTTTAAGGGGAAGTGAGAACCTAAACAGTCAAAATCGATCATCCACTAAATGAAACAAAGAATAGTTGAAGGATAGTTTAAGTCAATTGGAATCATTCTTGGAAATAGGAGTTTCCTGTTTACCTGGATCATCTATGAATAGATCTTTAAAAATATATGCCAAATAGTCCCATGATTTCATATATTCTTCTTTGTTTATCTTCCTTACATTGAATACTATTATAAAAATATGGTCTTTCATGCTAATAAAATCAATTTTTTTAGTATTATTGTCAACATGTAGAATTCTTTCCATCATTTATTCAGTTTCCACATCGGGGGAAATAATCTAGAGATAGTCCACTAATATTTCTTTACCCTAATTCATAAGCAATTCCAGATTATCACAATGGTAATCATCAAGGGTTTATTTAAAAGAATCTTCCTAATTGATATCAGACACCACTCATATCGAAGTTCTAGAGGCTTTGGGATTAATTTTCATCTACTTCCCCTTCATTCATTTGTGAGATATTATCTCTACATGAAGGGGCAAGTAGTAATAATCCTTATCACCCTTATTAGTGACTATCCAACCCTTCATCCTCCTTTTATTATGAAGATAATCACCTTAGATATTATCTTTACTATCTCCCAAAAATTGACCAGAATGCTCATCAGTCAATACATCACCAAGGTCTCATTTCTCCTCATTTGGGTGATCAAGTTGTGCATCTTCCACCTTCTGGTCCAGCCTAATATCTATGCTCTCAAAGAGGTTAGATAACATTAAAACAGAAGAATCCCTTTTCGGCCTTGGTTCCCTTGCTGCAATTAGTTCCATTGAAATCCACTTAGGCTCCTGATATCCCTTTACTACTATAGTACCTTAACTTAATTGTACTTCATATGAATAGGATACAACCTTGGGAGTCATTGAATCTCCATCATCAGCCCATTGCCCCCCCCACTATGCTTGTTGGACCCAAAGGATAAGATGAATATGGGTCACCTAGATCCTTTTATATCTGCCTAAAGAAAGAGTTGAGAGAAGAATTTATATAAAATAAAATCATTTTTCCCTCATTTTGATTTCCAATATTTATAAAATCATATTTTTATAGAAAAATGAAGAATATTATGATGTTCTTTCAATAGAAATGAAGGTTTCTATTGAAATTTCTATGTTAATATATATTTTGTACCTTCGTGGCTTGAAATTTTATCCATATAATGATCACATTTTATAATCATAAATAAAAATATTGCTTTGAATTAATTAAAATATTTTCAATTGAATATTCAAAAGTAATTTCAACAAAAATCATAGTTTGAATAATAATATTTAAGGGAGAATTTGGAAGGAATATCAATCCTAATAAATTTTTTAAAATTTATTGGAGGCCATTTGAATTTAGTATCTTCTAGAACAGATTAGTTTTATACAGTTATATTGTGTGGTAGATTTCAAAGTTCACCAAAAATGAAAAAAATGGATGTTAAAATAATTATCAGGTATAAAAAGGGAACTATATATTATGGGATAATGTATTATATGACAAATATACTTTTAAATATCGATTCATACTAGGATGGTAGCGTTAATGATATAATATCCATATCTTGTGGAGTTTCTTTTCTTAAAGAAGTATATTTAATATGGAATATAGTGAAATAAATTTTAGAGACACTCATTATATCGAAGGTAATTATGTTGTTATCACTCAAGTTACTACATAATTAATGGGGATTATGATATAACTAAAATATTTATTAATTGATGTAAATCTTACACTTCTCTTGGTATGTAATAATAAAAATGATATCAATCTCTCTTATAATCTAGTGAAACAATAAATATATAAAAAATTGATATAAAACATCACCTTATAAAATAATGTGTCGAATAAAATAAACTAAACCTATAATTTCTCCTATAATGTAGAAAGTACATGATATACTCCCTAAACCATTTTTGAAGGAAACATTTTAAATTAGTGGATAAATATGGGATGTCAATCTCACACACTTTAGGGATAAGTTATGTGATAATAATATCCACTCCCTGGTTATCTTTTGATGTTATCTTCAGTTGTGTAAAAATTTGGGAAAGTAATTATATCTGTTGATATATTTTTACATTTTAAGGTAGATCATATATTTAGGTGGATTTAAAAGGGTTAAGACATAATGAAAGAATGTGTGAACTATTTTAATAGTCTATTATTGTTGATTGAGAAAATACTTCTTCACATGTTGAAGTTTTCTATGGGTATCCAATATTAGAATTTTATTTTGGGAATAAGTCTAAAAGAATTGTTAATCATGACCTTCTAAAACACATCATAATATTATTCAATTTTGGTTGATTCATTCACTGAGATCTCTCATATAGGATTTGAATTATTGGACATTGATCCATTTCTGTAGAGCTAGAGCTTTAGTGATTTATGTTCCTCTATAGGAATCAAATTCCTAGAGGGGGAATATTTGGACTAAGAGGATTTGAGGTGTTGTTGAATATTTAATAATTTGGTTAACATGAATGATAGAATTAATTGTGTTTTATTTTGTTTTCAATGCATAAATAACTATAAAATTATGATATTTAATTATAATTATTATAAATGGACTGTTATGAAAACATAACTATAGGTTTGATAGAGATGTGTAAATAGATGTTGTCCATTGTATTGAGGTAATCAGGTGGAAGAGGAGAAAATGTGGTTTTTTGAATGTCTCATAAAGCACATCAGACAGATTTTATCAGAGAAAGATAATTAGGAGATGATTTTTTCTAATGTTCTAATTTTCATTTTTCTAAAAAATATATCCATGATTCTAGTTGTACTTGTTAAAAGGATTATGTGATTGAATATTTATAATTATGTCTTCTAGAAAAGGTGTTATTGAAAAAAAATCTAAATAGTGGATTCCTACCAAAGTCCACCAGAAGATGAACTTTTGTAAGAACATTAGAAAAAATATGTTTTTTAAAAGTTACCAATGGAAGGAATTCTGATATACTAGATGATGAAATATGGAAGATACAAATGATGATGAATCAAACTGAGAAAAGTAAAAAGTCAACATATGATTTTGTTTCAAGAATATTCATTACATATAGGTTTCCTAGTGAAGTCCTCTAATAGAGTTTAATGGATGTAATTTACTAAATATATTGATATATTATGTATACCATGTAAAATTTTAACACCCTCAGATATAGTTAATGGATATAGACTTTCATACAAAGATGTACCATATGAAGGACTAAGTATTTGTATAAATTCTTTGTAAAGTTCATTATTATGGAACTATGAAGATAGTTGATCAATTACAATGTAATCATGAAGGAAACATCATGATTGTAATAATTATTTTTGGACGATTAAAGAATACTGACACTGAGTTTTGATTAAAGTATTTAACCTTTTTTCCCAATATTTTCTTATATTTGAATGTGTTCATGTGATGAAAAACTTATGACAGAAATTCAAATGTGAAGTGGGAAATTTAATTTTATATTAATTCAACTCCCTTAGTTTTTAGAGAAATTACATCTATATTAAAGAGAATAGGTGGGTGATGAATTTTTTTTACTGCTATTATAGTTGTCAAAGAAGTGACACTATAATAAACTAGCCCTATAGAAGTTCTAAAACTTCCCATTATTATAGAAAAAAATAGTTCACTACTGGAGGACAATTAAAATCCCTTGGATTTTATCAATACTAGAAAATAGTTGATAAAGGAATACATTATCAGTGCTAAAAAAATTACTGGTAAGGGGTGACCTTATCATCTCTTTTATAATCACGGAAAAAGGACTCCATTTATCAGCACTTTTACATAGCACGAACAAAGGATACTTGTATCAGTTCATTTAGTAGTGCTTATAAAGGGGTATACTATAGTGTGTGGTCAAATTAATAGGACACTAAAGCATGAAAAATAAAAAAAACTTCTAAAAATACATATTTTAAATGAAATAAAATTTATAATAGAAATTCAATAAATAAACACTATATTATATAAATTTCTAATATGGGATTGTTCAATTACATGAGTAAATATAAATTTTCACAGAAATTAAAAAAAACATTGTTCCTTTGTCTCTGTCCCCTCAATCCCACTGATTCAATATGTGAACAAACCACCGCACCTCAATAAAATAATTCTCCAATGTAAAAAAAAATTATTATGTTAGTAATGCATTAAATAAATTAATTAAACATAATTTTAAACTAAATTTTGGGTCATACTATAAACATTATGTATTAGATTGAGTTACGGTTGATTCATTAATGTCACCCAAATTCTTGTTCATCTTCAAGCATTATCTCTATTAAAATTATCTAAATAAGTATAAGATAAAAATGATAAGGAAATTAATTAAGAAATAGTAGATGATGTGATGAGAAATGATTCTGATCTTCTATGCTTTGTTTTGGAAATGTGATACTCATTTTAAACTATAATGTCACTTATATATTGAAAACACTCACTTTGAGTTATACTAACCACATCATGCATTGGATTTATTATCAGTAAATTTCAATATGTCTCGATAAAATTATGCATCATTGTCTTAAATTATAAAAACAATATGGATTTTTTTTTTTGATTATGTAACTTTTTTTCACTAAGATTCCATTATTAATAAGAAACGCACACATTGATTCAACCAGTCACATTTTGTATCTATTTGATGTGGGACTAATTCCTACATATCAAAAATGATGTATGAATCATTGACCAAAATTATCAATAAAATCTGGGCATGTTTGATTGGATTTCAGTGAGTGAAATTTTTTGAACTAAAATGTCAACTTTGAAATGATAACAGACAATTTGAGTTATACTGGGGAATATTCTACATCAGATTGAGGTGTATTTGTGTCACACCCAACCCTTTCCAATTATTATTTTATTAAATTTCGTGGAATCAGGTATTTTTGTTGATTTTTGGGTTGAATCCCAGTTCGAAGGTTTTGTTTTTATAGAGGATTAAATTTTTCTCGGCATGGAAGCATCTGACACACCGGTAGAGTGTAATTTGGAAAATCATGGGACTTCACTCAGGTCACCGTGTGGCATGCTAGGTGTTTAAAATAAATAAAATTAAAAGAGTATCATAATGAAATAAAATAAAATTTAAAATAGAGGTAAAATTAAATAATAAAAGTAACAGGAAATTAAAAAAAATATTATTTTAATAATTATTATTATAATATTATTATTATTTTTAAAAATGTTATTATTATCAATATTATTATTATTACTATTATTTTTAAGATATCATTATTATTATTATTATTATTATTTTACTTTGGGGGTGTTTTTTTCTATTTTTTTATCTGCACTTTCTCTCTTCCTCCCCCTCTCTTATTGTGCCTCCCCCTCCCTTTCCCATGTTTTATCTCATGCCACCTTCCCCTTTGGCAGCCCTCCCTTTGACCACCTCACTCTTCTTTACGTGCTACCATAGTCACCAGCCTTCCCTTGTGTGCACCGCCTCATCTGGATGACTCTCCCATGTACGAGCCACCCCTATCTTTGCCAAACCCTGCCCATGCAACCCTCCTCTGATGCGACCCCCTACAAGCAGGTTTCCTTCCGATAAACTCCCCTTCAGATAATCCCTACCTCTAATTTTTTGTTTTTCTTCATTTGATTTAGGTATTTGTCTTTCCAATAGGTTGGGTTGTGTTTTTTTGTTTTAATCTTGGGTCATTTTGGGTTCTATCTCATGTTTTAGGGTCCAATTTGGTCTCCATGTAGTGTAGTTATGGTGAGGATGGAATTTGTATCATTTCTATCAAGATCTTCACCCAAGGTAGGTGGTTATATTTCTTTTCATTATTTTATTAATTTAATATGTTTATTTTATTTTAGATATATGTTTAATGGTCCAATTGGATGGTGTGAAATATATTTTTGGAGTGCTTTTCCATGCGTTTAAAATGAAAATGGATTTTTTACATGTGAAACCGAGCATGTTTTGTTGTAAACCATATTAAAATCATGAAATGTTTTATGAATTGTTAAAATGATTTATTAGACTAATTAGGTGAATTTTTCAATTTTATAAATTATGTTAACAATGTTTAAAGAGTGTTCTAGTTTGCGTTTGATTTTAAATAGATGAGTTTGAGTGTATTTTTGTGGTAAAACACTATTTTTCAACTTGGAAATGTTCTATTAAGTGTTCAATTGATTTATTAAATTTTTTATGTGGTGCAAAATTAGTTTTTAAGAGAGATCAGTATGAGTTTGATTCTTAAAGTAGTATTTTCATATAAGATATGGTGTCGTTTTTAGGAAAACCCACATTGTGTCATTAAATAGTCTTTTATTAAATTGTGAATTTTTGTGTATTTAAATGTGAAAATGGTTTATGGTGTTTTATAATTTTTTCAGATGGTTTATTTAACTGTTCAAGTGGTGCGAATAAATTTTAAATGTAGGTTTAGTGCACATATAATATGAAAAGAGGGTTTTGAGCATGTTTTGGGTGAAAAGTCATGTGGTGTTTTCTTGAAAATGTTTTATTAAATTATTTAGGTGATGTGAATCTTGAAATGGAGTGGTTTTGGGTGATGTATGGGTATTTTCCATGGTGTTTGGAGTTGGTGGTAAATTTTTCCATAATGTGATGGGTCCGGTTGATGTGGTTTCAGGCTGCGGGTATCAAGAACACATATATCTGTATACATAGGTAAGGCATATATATATATATTCCCTCTTTTTACATATTCTCTCATGGAATGGGGAATATTTGAAATGAATCTTGGGGTTTTTATATATGTATATGTATAAATTCATGTGTGTGTAAGTGTGAATGGTCTGTTCGGATGGACGTTAGTAAGGAGCGACATGCTTGAGGTAGGTTTCCCAATGCATTAGCCTTTAAATTAAAGAATTATTGATTTAATTCTTTTTTCACCCTTATTAAATGCTATGTATTGATATATAGTTCTTTCTAGTGCATATTTCTGAAGCGAAATTAAGTTAATTCATCTTTGTGTTCGATTTCATGAAACTATTTTATTTAATGTGTATTCCAAGTATTTATTAAATGTTTATCAAATTGTTTGGTTGGAATTTCTATTTAAATTGTGTTTGTTAAAGAATATATTGGGTTAAAAACGTGTTTGGGTTTATCAAGTGGATATTATAAATGTGGTTCCAAATGGTTTTGAGATTGGAGGTGATGTTTATTTTATTATTTGGAAATAAGTTGTTGTGTTTTGGTTCATTAGAAATGTTTTGGTGTTAAATAGTTTCTTGGGGCCCGTTTGGTACTTTTATAAAATAAGTTACTTTGAAAAAAACTCCTTGGGATGCACCCCTTTCCTTGTTAGATGATGATGGAATGGGTGGTCCTTGTGTGGGACTTCCCTCATATGTTGTTGGTTGATAGAAAGAGGGAGAAAAGTCCTTTGGATGGATTCATGTGATGTATTTTTTGTTTTATATTGTTGGCTCACCCCCTTATTATTTGTGACATGAGAAAATGGCCTAGAGAGTGGGTTTTTGATAAACAATTGTTGCACTAGATTAGATTACACATTAGTTAGTGGCCCGTAGTATGGGATATTTTTTTATTTTTAATACGGGATTAGGGACCTCTAACATGTCAGGTAGGTCAATGATTGGGTGTTTGGTGGTTATGATTTAATCGGGTAGGGAATGAATTCCGGATGACTCACATGTATAGTACACTCTATATTACTCATGATCTTCTTGGTTTCACCCATGTCTACTAGCACAAATGATTTGATGCATTGTTGGTTAGATGCTCTATGTATTATTTTCTATTTCTGTTTTTGTATGATTGTTGATATTTCTCCTAAAATAGTGTGGATTATTGGTAAAAATGATAATTTGTTTTAAAATGGTTATGTAAAATGTTTTTGTAAAATCTTTATTCTCACTCTCTCCTTTATAACTGAATTTTCATCTCTCTTTTAAAATAAATTTGGTTCCACCATGGAAAAGAATATTTTTTTAATGGAAAAACAGTTGGACCATGTTTCTCTTTTAAGGGAAAATGTGTGAAAAAATTACTTTAATATATTTTAGTTCAAACTTAAAATTAAAAAAATTATTTAAAATAAATGATTTGGGAATAGATTTTTGGGCATGCCTGCGGAGTTTTAATACTCATTACTATATCATGTTCTTTGTTTTTAGCCTTGTTTTAGGTTTCAGTTTGGTTCAGGTCACCTTGGGTGACATTTGGTTACGGTATTGTAGAGCGACCCATGGGGTTACATGAAGTCTTGCTCATAGTCAGGTTAGTTGTGTTGTTTATCATTAATTATTTTCTTATCGTTTATTTATTTTTTGTTTTTTATTTATTTCTATTTCTTAGTTTATTTTCATTTGGATAAATCATTCCCATTTGTACTCTACTGATTCCTTGGCACTTGTCTCTAGCCTAGAAGGATCATAAATTCATCTTGAGCCTTGCCTTGGATCAGTTCTGGTTTCGAATCAGATTACATTCTAGGTTGGTTTGTGACAAAATGGTATTATAGGAGGTTTTATATTTTGGGTCATGTTCTTTGGGTATTATTTTGTGTAGACTGGAGCTAAGAGTTTTTGGAATTTATATGCTAATTACATGTAGGGTTCCAGGCTACAACACCTTCTGATGGGACTCAAGTTACTAGGGGAAGTTGGGTTTTATCTGAGTCTTTTTGTGCTTGGGGTTGTTCTTTGATTATTGGGAAATGAAAAGAGTGTTGGATCAGTGTTTTTATTAAGCACTTGTGGCCTAGAATGCATTGTGGAGTCAATGACATTTCCTTGGAATACTCTCTCTGACTGTGGAGTGATTGTCATATGCTTTCCAACCATGTGTCTGAGTCACCCGCAGACACTAATTTCATCTCGCATTGTTTTTTTCTTTTTTGTGTTCTAGGAATATTATTGTGGGGTGTTTTGTAATGACCCAAACTATTGAATAATATTTTTTTTCTAAATTTGTGTGTTATTTCATTTTAAACTCTACAAACTATATCCTTTAATTAATGAAGTGATGTTGTTGGGTTTTGACTGTTATATGATCGTTTGTTAATATGGACATTGGAAACTAAACTCTTAAAGTTAGAGTTATTGTTTATAAATACAATTTATCTTGGGTAATTAATACAGAAAGAAGAGTTGATGTCCATAGCTAGTAGACTCAAGTCTTACGAAGCCCAAATGTAAGAGCTTGGGAGGGGGTAGCATCTCTGGGCTTTTCTCTAGACCAAGCCCATGCTAATCTTCAACATGTGAAACTTGAACGTAATCGCCTAAGGGAGAAGTTCAAGATGATAGAAATTACCACTCAGACAATGTTGTCCAAGCCACCCCATGATTCTATTACCACAGCACATGTTACACTGAGGTACATTGCAGGGGTTATAAGGGGATATGTAACAATGACTTAAATACATTTTGTAATCCCTTAGTATAAATAAAATTGTTATTTATTATTATGGTAAAATTTGTGATTTTCAAATATCTAGAAAAATATGCGATAAATATTATTGATGAGTTTGGAAAAAGGTTGTTTTAAAATATTTATGTAAACATTAAATAATTAATAATGGGAAATGATTCTTAAAAAATAGTCTTCTACAATTGTGACCAGTAAGAAATCTAGTGTCTAATAATATCAACTAAATATTTGGTGAATAGTAAAGTATGAATAGTAATATACCCTTATGAATAGTAAATCAGCCATAAAAATATAAACATCACCCCTGAATGTGTAAATATAATTTAGGCATCTTAAAAGTGAAAAAATGGTCATAATATAAGTATTGGTATTTTTTTATGTCATAAATACTTTATTTACAATTTTATAACTAATTTAATAATTTAAAATGAAAATTTATTTCCATAAAATATATTCATAAATCGTTACTTTATTTTCGTTAGGTTATATGATAATTTTATGGGACCTTGATTACTTTTTCATGGTGTTACTAAATAAGTTATGGTTTTAGAGTTGTTTTTTTAATAAATAATGATTTTATTTAAAAATAAAATAAAAAATATTTAAAAAAATTATTTTCATAAAATGGAGTTCATTTTTGATTTCAAAGTATCGATATTAGGTTACAAAATTTTTTGGGATTTTTTAAAAACAGTTGAATTTTCGGTGAATAGTAAAAATATAGTTTTGAGTTTCGGGTGTTTAATGACATCATTGATGATGTAATAAATATGTAATAAATCTGGTTGAATTAGGAATAGTAATATATGTTATGAGTTTTCCCATGTAGACAATACCATGGGCAAGCCTATGGTTTTGAAAATACCCCTGATGAGGTGTCCCTTGAAAATTAATTAAAATTCCCTCTCTTTCCCAATAAATACCAAGTCATTCCCCCATTCATTTCATTACAAAATTATCCTCAACAATGTTCTAGTATTTTTACCACCCAAGGAGTCATCCCAAGGTTCCCTCAAGCCCCCCAAGGTCCCAACTTTCAAACTTTTGAGGTTACTCTTCATGGTAAGGGAATCTTTCACCCTCTTCTTTTATGTCATGACTTCCTTTATGTTATGTCTTCTAGTTTCCATTTCATTATGTGGGGGTATGTTCTTCTGTATCTTTAATACTATAAATTTCATTTCCAATTTATTAGATACCCTTTCCGCTATCATCAACTTGTTTTTTAAATTATAAGCGACGTCATTAAGCTGCCGAATTTTTGTAAAAGAAATCACATTTTCTCTTTTCTTTCATGTTTCCTTTTCATGTGGTATGTCATTCCACACCATGATATTATTTATTTTTTATTCTGTACCTCTACTATAAATTATTCATTTATTAATGGGATACCCTTTTCCCCTCTCTTTTTATTGTTTTCTAAAACCTTGTTATATAGTCATTATACTTCATAAATTTTGTCTCAAAATGTCTCTCCCTTTCTCTCAATGAATTATCTTATCTTTTATGTGAATAATCACACCCATATCATCTCAAATGGGGTTCATAAATACATAAAATTTATATTCTTTATTTTGGAATTGACATACATATAACCCTCACTCCCTTTCTATGGGTTATAAATGACATAATGGTTTTCTTTTTAAGCACTTTTAAAATGTCACAATTTTGATGTGAAACCCATTTCTTTTACTCTATTTGGGTTATTTATGAATTGTTTTTTTATTATCTATCTGGATCACATTAATATAAATACATATTAAGGGTGTTCCCTTACAGCACTCTAATGCATTGGGTAAAGAATTAATCTCCAGATATGACAAGTTACACGATACCTTGATGAATAACCTTGGTAATTTTTCTTATGAACCCATGGAGATGAACCTTAGTGATATGTTCATGAATGTATGAATGAAATTTTGTAGCCAAATAATCATTTTATGATTAAAATTCTCTTTTTTATGATTTTCTTCTACTACCATTGCTCATGTCTTTATGTTTTTATCAAGTTTTTATTGATTTAACAAGAAAATTGATTCTCGTTCTTTCTTTACTTGGCCTTCCGCTCACCCATTCCTTTGATGTGTGTATCCAACTTCTAAGATGAAATAATTGTACTTAGGAAGAAATTGTAATGAATCTTATAAGTGTATTAGAAAAATGTCATATGTTTTCATGTTTTATATTCTTGATTTCCAAGACACTATATGTTAAAGATCCCATGTTTGTAAAATGTAATGAGAAGTTGTGTAACTAAAAGGCGAGATGCCATAGTTGTTGTCAGAGGAAGGTTTGGTTATTTATGGAAATTAGGCTATGAAAACTTTATCAAGAACCCTTTAGAAAATTTTAAATATAGGAAAACATCCTGCTATTTTGGTGAGTATTGAGTTAGTGGTTTATCAAGAAAATACATCTCTATCTGGATACGAGCAGGTAGAGGTGCCTCAGGAATATATGTACCTAGGAGTGAAAACTTCAACAAGGTGTTTCAGGATTGAGACAGGGTATCCTAGTACATGACAACGGGCCTTTCTACACTCTTGGTTATGACACCCCTGGGGGATATGTTTGGGTAGTCATAAGATTTTTATGAATCATAATGAAGGATTAAAAGAGATATGTAATTATTTAAAGCATGAAGTTTTAAGACATAAAACCTTTATAGTTAAAATATTCTTAAATTAATTAATCATCTCACTAAATTTTTATTCCTTTAGAAAATTATTGGAAAAAAGAGGAACTGTTTAAATAGTAATCGTAATGGACCATGCGCTAGCGGCCCTCCGATGGAAGTTGGAATGGAAAATTTCATGCAAATGATGAACCAACAGACTCAAGTTATGGGAAATAACATGAATCAAGATGAGAGACTGATATCAATGCAAATAGAACAAATTTCTATTGAATCATATATGCGTCAAAGACCACCAAACTTTAGTGGATCTACAGAACCATTGATTGCTAAATAGTGAATCAACTCTCTCGAGAAGATCTTTTCTATGCTCCGTTGTTCTGAACAAGAGAAGGATACCTTGGCTATTTATTGCTTAGAGGGAGAATCTGATTAGTGGTGGGAACTGATTAAAAACACATGACCAAGAGTAGAAGTTGATGATATGGAGTGGGAAGAGTTAAAAAGGATATTCTTAAACAAGTATTTCCCCAGATCAAAGAGAACAAGAATGGAGATGGAGTTTCTCAAGCTGAAGTAGAAGGAGAATGAATTTGTGGGAAGCTACGAGATGAACTTCACCAGACATTCCCAATATACCTTTATCTTTGTCATGGATCCAAATGGTAAGGTTGATAGATTCTTCTGTGGACTAAGACCTCATCTTTAGAAGAATCTAGCCAACTGAGACTATGATAACTATGAGGATATTGTTCGGAGTGTGATGAATGTTGAACTGGAGTTTGGTGAGATGCAATGGTCTTATAAATCCAATGAAAATGATAGATAAATGGAGACAATCTTAGGGAGGGGATTCAATTTGGAAATAGGCGGCAAGAAAGTGCAATGTCCCACATGTAATAAATGTGGTAAAAAGCATTCGAGGAACTTCCTTATCGGGAGTGGAAAGTGATACAAGTGTGGTAGTGATGGCCACATTGCATGGAATTTTCATAGTCTAGTAAAGACACAAATTCCAATCACTAACTATAAGGGGGAAATGGTGCAGGCCCTACCAGATGTCCAATGCTATAAGTGTGGAAAACTTGGGCACATTTCCAATCACTGTCCAAATCCAAGGGCAGTAGAGGGGAATCACCATCAGCCTCTACAACAGCCAAGTGAATAAGGTCGTAAATTTTCAATCACTACGGATGAAGTTGAAGTGCCAAATGATTTGGTGGTAGGTACACTTGTTGTTCTCTCAAAGTTATAAATTACTTTGTTTGATTCTGGTTCTAAAAATTCCTTAATTTCCCCCCATGTTTGCAAAGAATTTAGATTCAACCACTTATTTTCTAAAAGTAGAGTTACCATTCAAGACTCTGGATGGGATGATCTAAGCATCGTTAGTGTTTACAAACTCTACTATTTACTATAATGAGAACAATCTTATCGCAAATCTAGTAGTCATTTGCATGCTAGAATTTGACATTATACTAGGGATAGACTGGCTCTCAAAGTATAATGCTAAGATCAAATGCAGAAGCAATGAAATATCAGTTGTGTTGAATGGAAAACCAATAGTTATCTTCCAATGAGAGATGTCTCATCTTGATCTTTGTCTAGAAGAACCTACTATATTTTTATTTATGGAGTGTATCAGTGAATAATAATAATGAAATGAGAGTTTGAGGATAGAAAATGTCCCCATCATCCAGGAATACATTAACGTATTTTTTGAGGAGTTTCCCAGACATTCCCCATAAAGAGTGGTAGAGTTCCCCTTTGAACTCAAACCTGGGTCTCATCTGATATCTAAGACCCCCTATAGGATGGAAAATGAAGATCTAGAAAAATTAAAGAAACAACTCCATGATCTTTGGGATAAGGGGTTTATCTGACCAAGTGTGTATCCTTGGGTATCAAATATTCTCTTTGTGAAGAAGAAGGATGAATTGATGCGTCTATGCATTGATTATAGAAAACTGAATGGGATCACAGAGAAGAAAAAATACCCTCTTCCAAGAATTGATGACTTCTTTGACCAACTTCGTGGGGTTCAATTCTTCTCTAAGATTGATCTTCGATCTGGTTATCATCAATTGGGGGTGAATAAAGAAGATATTACAAAAACTACCTTCTGATCAAGATATGGGAATTTTGAGTTTTTTGTTATGACCTTGGGACTGACTAATGCACCTTCTATTTTTATGGATTTGATGAATAGATTCTTTAAGGACAACCTTTACAAATTTTTGGTAGTTTTTATTGATGATATTTTGATGTATTCCAAAAGTTTTGAGGAGCATGAGGATCATCTAAGGGTTATATGCAAACTCTATGGAAGGAGAGGATTTTTGGAAAGTTCAGAAAATGTGAATTATGGTTATAGAAATTTTCTTTCATAGGTCACATTTTTACCAATGAAGGAATCACAGTTGACCCTACAAAGACAAAAGTTGTATAGGAGTGGCCTCATCCTAAAATGATAACTGAGATTCATAGTTTCCTTGGAATAGCGTGATATTATAGGAGGTTTTTTAATAAATTTTCATGACGTTCTAATCCATTAACCATGTGAACTCAAAAAGGGGTCAAGTTCATCTGGAAAAAGGAGTGTGAGGAATGTTTCCAAGAGATGAAGAATAGATTGGTTACTACACCTGTGTTAACTCTAACGTCAAGTGGAGAAGGATTCATTATTTTTAATGATTCATCTCTAAAAGGGATTGGGTGATTCCTTATGCAAAATGACGAAGTCTTCGCTTGTGAATCTCGACAGTTGAAGACTCCTGAGCAGAACTATCCTACGCATGATCTGGACACAGACCACCAAAGTTTGAACTATATTTTCACACAAAAGGAATTGAACAAGAGTCAGAGGAGATGGTTGGAACTTCTCAAAGACTATGATTTTTCAATTCATTATCATCCTGAAAGAGAAAACAAAGTCGCGGATGCATTAAGCAGGAAAAAACCAATTTTTCTTTCCATGATGATGATTCAAATAGATCATTTTATCAATGACCTAGTAAAGTTGGACATGGGACTTATAAGGGAATGGACATTATCAACCCTAACCCAAATGATTTCTCAATCGTCATCACTAGAGAAGATCATAAAAGATCATAAAAAAGATTCTTTATTACAGAAGATGTTTGAGGCTATGAAGGATTGGATGTTTCCTGAGTTCAATATTGATCAAGAAGGGGTACTTAAATTTCATACAAGACATTGTGTTCCATCTATTCCGTAAATAACGAAGGATCTGATGGATGAATCTCATTGCTGTACTTTATCTATACATCCTGGAATCAAAAAAAATATATAGGGACCTCCGTGATCATTATTGGTGGGATAATATGAAAAGGGATATTTCTGAATATACTTCAAGGTTCCTGGTATGTCAGCATGTAAAGACAGAGAGAAAACTTCCTAAAAGGGTATTGCAACCACTACCCATACCGGTATGGAAGTGGGAAAATATCACTATGGACTTCATCATTGTTCTCCTGAGATCTTCCAAAAGAAAACAATGTGATATGGTCTATTATGGATCGTCTCACAAAGACTATGCATTTTATCTCCATTCAAAAAGATTTCTATCTTGGTCAAAATTCCATGATTTGCATGAATGAAGTGGTAAGGATGAATGGAGTTTCACTTTATATCATATCAGATCATGATCCCAGGTTAGCATCCAAATTCTAGGAAAGTATTCAACGTGCTCTAAGAACTGAATTCAATTTTAGTATGACCTATCACCCCCAAACTGGTGGCCAATCTGGAAAGACTATTCAAACACCCAACGATATGCTGAGAACATGCTCAATTGAATTTAAATGTTGATGGGATCAACATCTGCCTTTAGTTGAGTTCTCTTACCACAATATCTTCCCCTCGAAAATTCAAATGGAACCCTATGAAGCTCTATATGGTAAGTGATGTAGAACTCTTACTTGTTGGCATGACACTGGTGAGATAAATCTTCTTCGGCCTGATCTTGTATAAGAGATGACTGAAAAGGTCCATGCCATCCAGCAACACATTAAGGCTTCTCAGAGTTGGTAAAAGAGTTATTCCGAAAACCATCAAAGGGACTTGGAGTTTGATGTTGGTGACTAAGTCTTTCTTCTAATTTCACCTTGGAAGAGTATCATGAGGTTTGTGAAAAAATGAAAGCTTATCCCAAGGTACATTTCCCCCTATGAAATCATTGATTTCAATAGAGCAATGGCCTATCATCTTGCACTTCTTCCAAATATAGGACAATTTCCTGATATCTTCTATGTATCCCTCTTGAAGAAGTACATACCTGACCCTTCACATGTACTAAATCTAGAGGTGGTACAACTAGAACATAACCTCTCTTATGAGGAAAACGGGTGGAGATCGTGGATCTTAGAGGCAAGGTTCTACGCAACAAGACTACCCACCTTGTTAAGGTGTTATGGAGGAACCAAAAATGCAAATAATCCACATTGGAACTAGAGGATTCTATGAGGTAGTAGTACCCATACCTTTTCTCTTCTTAAGGTACGAGTAAAAATTTTAGGGATGAAATTTTTTAAGGGGGGAAGAATGTAATGACCCAAACTTTTGTATAATATTTGTTTCCTAAATCTGTGTGTTATTTCATTTTATACTCCACAAACTATATCCTTTAATTAATAAAGTGATGTTGTTGGGTTTTGACTATTATATGACCATTGGTGAATATGAAAGTTGGAAAAAAAACTCTTATCTTTACAATTATTGTTTATAAATACAAGTGATCATGGTTAATTAATACAAAAAGAAGATTTGATGGCCTCATCTAGTAGACTCGAGTCGTACGAAGCCCATATGTTAGATCTTGGGATGGAGGTAGCATCTCTAGGCTTTCCTCTAGACCAATCCCAAACTAAGCTTCAACATGTGAAGCTTGAACGGAATTGCCTAAGGGAAAATCTTAAGATGATAGAAATCACCACTCAGGCAATGTTGTCCTAGTCTCCCCAAGATTCTATCACCATATCACATCTTACACTTAGGTCATATGCAGGTGTTATAAGGGGCTAGGTAACGAGGCCTTAGATACTTTTTGTAATCCCTTAGTATAAATAAAATTTTTATTTCTTATTTTGAAAAAAAATTTGATTTTAAAATGTTCGGATAAATATGGGATGAATATTATTGATGATTTTAGAAAAAGGTTATTTTAAAATATTTATGTAAACTTTCAATAATTAATAATGTGAAGTGATTTTCAGAAAATGGTCTTCTAAAATTATGACCAGTATGAAATTTAGAGTCTAATAAGATCAACATAATTTTTGGAGAATAGTAATATACACTTATGAATAGAAATTAATAGTAAATCTTCCAAAAAAATATATAATTCACCCATGAATGTATAAATATAATTTAGACATCTGAAAAGTGAAAAATGGTCATAATATAAGTATTTTTTTTTGTATGTCATAAATACTTTATTTAAAATTTTATAATTAATTTAATAATTTAAAATGAAAATATATTTTCATAAAATTTAATCATAATTTTTTTACTTTATTGTCTTATGGTAATACAATAATTTTATGGGACCTTGATTACTTTTTCAAGGTGTTACAAAATAAGTTATAGTTTTAGAGTTGTTTTTATTTAATAGATAATGATTTTAATTAAAAATTAAATTAAAAATATTTAAAAAATTTATTTTCATAAAATGGAGTTCATTTTTGAATTCAGATCATCAATATTAGGATAGGGTAAATTTTTGAAATTTTTCTGAAATAGTTCAATTTTCAGTGAATAGTAAAAATACAGTTTTGAGTTTTGGGTGTTTAATGACATCATTGATGATGTAGTCATGATGTAATAAATCTGGTAGACTTTTAAATATTATGTTATGTTATGAGGTGTCCCAGGTGGAAAATACCATGGGAAAATACCATGGGCAAGCCCATGGTTTTGAAAATACCAATGATGAGGTGTCATTTGGAAATTAATTAAATATTCTCTCTCATTCCTAATAAATACCAAGCCATTAACTCATTTATTTCATTCCAAAATCTTCCTCAATGAATTTCAAGTCTTTTTACCACTGAAGGAGTCCTCCCAAGGTTCCCTCAATCCCCCCAAGGTCCCAACCATCAAGCTTTTGAAGTTACTCTGCAAGGTAAGTGAACGTTTCACCCTCCTCTTTTAAGTCATGACATCCTTTATGTTATGTCTTCTACTTTACATTTAATTATGTGGGGTTACGTTCTTAAAAAACATTAATAATATCTATATCAGTTCCAATTCATGGGAGACCATTTCTCCTCTCATAAACTTATTTGTATAAATTAAAAGTGGCATCGTTAGGCGGCCGAATTTTCATAAAAGATATCACATTTTCTCTTTTCTTTCATGTTTCCTTTTCATGTGGTGTGTCATTACACAACATGATATTATTTCATTTTATTTTTTACCTATACTATAAATTATTCATTTATTTATGGGATACCCCTTTCCCCTCTCATTTTATTGTTTTCTAAAACCATTTTATATAGCTGTTATACTCCAGAACTTTTGTCTCAAAATATCTCTCTCTTTCACTCAGTAAATTCTCTTATTTTATTTATGTGAATACCCAGACCTATTTTTTCTCTATGGGTGTTCATAAATACAGGAAACATATATTATTGATTCAGGAATTGACATACATATAACCCTCACTCCATTTCCATTGGTTATGAATGACATAATGGTCATGTTTTTACGCACTTTTAAAATGTCATGATTTTGAAGTGAAACCCATTTCTTTTACTCTATTTGGGGTGATTATGAAATGTTTGATTATTATCTATGTGTATCACATTAATATAAATACATATTAAGGTAGCAGCCTGATAGCGTTGCAATGCATTTTTTAAAGAATTAATCTCTAGAGATGACAAGTTTCATGATACCTTCGTGAATAACATTGGTAATTTTTTTATAACACCTTGGGGATGAACCTTGGTGATATGTTCATGAATATCAAAATGAAAATTTGTAGCCACATAATCATGTTATGGTTTGAATTTTTTTTATAATGATTTTCCTCAACTTCCATTGCTCATGTCTTTATGTTTTTATCAAGTTTTTATAGATTTCACTAGAAACCTAATTCACTTGATTTCCTTACTGGGCCTTATGCTCACCCATTCCTTTAATGTATGTATCTCGGTAATGAGATGAAATAATTGTACTTGTTGAGAACTTATGATGAAGCCTACAAGTGGATTAGAATAATGTCTTATGTTTTCATGTTTTATGTTCCTGATTTCCAAGACACTAGACTCTAAAGATCCTCTTTTTTGTAAAATGTAATGAAAATTTAGGTAATAAAAAGGTGGGATGCCATATGTTTTGAGTTTGGACTCTCTTTTTTGAGCAGTGTTTCAGGTTCATGTCTCTTCGGTGAGTTGGTCCAATGTTATGGTTAGTGGTATCTTTCGGGAAGTGATTCTTGAAGGCCTTGTGGTGGTTTCCTTTATGTGTTTGTTGTTTGATTTTCGTATGTTTTTTCAAAATATCTAGTTTTATTGGATCCTTTACTTTCCCTTGTTGACCATTGTATGCCCCATAAAAGAATTAATATATTTCAAATCTGGCTATTGGTGACTCATCATTGGTAAATCCTTTAGTGGATCAACATTAGTACATTCCTTTTAGGCTTTGAAAATTGAGTCAACCACCTCCCCTCTTCAATTAAAAGGACCCTCTTGTAGTGGAATATTAGTTGTAGAATGTTTAAAGTGGCCTTAGTTTGTTAAGTCTCCTGAGTCTTCAAAGGTTATGTTTGACGACATCGTGTCTGAAGGTCCTAGCTATGAATGGTAAAGGGAATCCCATTATGGAATGTAAAAAAGGAAGTCTGGATTGTTGGTGTTGGACACTATCTTATTAATTTATTTGGACCTTTTGTTGGTTATTGTTAAGAAAAGGCTCATGTTAGGCCACCAGGGTGGAAAATACGGTAGTAATAGGTAGTTATGGATACCTATGTTGTTTTTATGTTTTCTGGGGATTGTTTTAAGGTCTCACTTCTTATAATGAATCTTTCGATTGAAAGGGTCATGTTTGGTGGATCCTGGTTGTGTTGTGTTCACTTTTGAAGGTGAAGGTAGATGTTGTGGAACCTTTGCAGGAAACCTTCTTAAATGAATGTGTGTTTCTATAATGAGAATTTTTTAATTCCTTCTTCGGTGTGAAGGTGTATTATGCGTTTTCCTTATACTACTATTTTTTTAGGAGTGATAGGGGTAATGTGTATTCTTAATGTAAGTCATTGTTTTAGAGAAATTGTCATTTGGGTGTAAGTGGGTATCAGGGTGTTCTGTGCTCTGTTGGTGTTGTCTGGGATGTAGTGTAGTTTCTTGTGACACCTATAGGAGATGTTCGATTCGGGGGATTTCATTACATTGCTACGTGGTATAAGATTCTTCAATCACTAGGGATCTAGCCATAAGACCTGGAGAGAAGTTGGCACATAGTCAGGATCCCCATGGGTGTAAGGTATCTTAGTCAAACATTTTTCCTCCACATGAGATATAAAGACAGTTTAATCCCAATGTAGTTGTTTTTTCTAATGGTCTCGTTTAGTGGAAAAAGGCATGGGGACCTCATTTCCATGTTTTGATCCACAAGGGTGAAATATTTCCTCCATCATTATAAAAAGGTGGTGCTATTTAATTTACTTGAACCAAAGTGCATGTGCCCTTGTGGGTGTGACCCTTCATGTGGTTGTACACATATGAACAACCTTGTAAGTCCATTTTGATTTCATCCCTGGTTGGGATCATTTGAGGATGCAATTACTGTAGGATAGATGAATTGTGTGACGTATTACATTTTGTTTTCAGTTTCTATAATCGGGTCCCTTGTGGTGATAAATTTGGTGCTTGGGAATCTCTCAGGTTAACCATGTCGGGTTTTCTATCTTGTTTTCTGTTATTCTATTAATCTGGTTGGTATTTATGATAGAGAGATCCACTATGGTTCTCGCTGAAATTTCCAAAAATTAATTCAATGTAATCCTTTTCGTTATATTTGTGAGACCATTCGGGCCTCACCGTGTCATTGATTCGGTAAGGTTCGGGGTGTTTGATATAAAAGGTTGGATTGTGCATTGTGAGAAACTCTTATCATGTGATTGGTCAATTTAGGGAATTTTCACTTCTGGTGGTGGGTGGAACACTATGAGGAGTCCATTTTTAGTCTCCTAAGTTTGATTCTTATGTCTCTTCCTATAGTGGTAGTGTTCTGACCATTTCTTCTTTTTTGTTCATCGTGGAGTCTCCTTGTACTATGAGGGGGTATTAGATTCTATAACGGTGTTAGGTGTTGTTGTGTCTATCAAATGGAAGAAAGATTTATATTGGAGAGAATTGTTACTCCCATCCCTTTTAAATTATTTATTTTATTAACTTTCTTAGCATCTAGTATTTTCGTTGAGGTCCGGGTTGAAGCCCAGTTCGAATTGTTTTGTTTTTATCGAAGAATTTGTTTTTATAGGTTCGCAGCATCCGATACAAAGGGTAGATCATGGTTTGTAAAACCATTTATCTTAGCATGAGTCACTATGTGGCATTCCTATTGTTCCAAATAAATAAAATTAAATGAAAAAATAAATTAAATTGAAAAGTGAGAAAAAATAAAATAAGAAAAGTAAAATGAAATTAAAAAAAATTAATATTAATATTAATATTTTTATAGAATATTTTTATTATCATTATTATTGTTGTTAGTATTATTTTTAAGATATTAATATTATTATTCTATTTATTATTATTATTATTATCTATTTATTATTATTATTATCAAACTTATGTTTTTTAGGTGTTTTCTTTTTTTTCTTTCTTCCCCTCTTTCTCTCTTCCTCCCCCCCCCCCCCACATCGTGCCTCCCCCTCCCTTTCCCCTTTCTACTCATGATTTGCCTTCCCCTTTATCTGGACCTATATCCGGAAATCCTCCCTCCGACTTCCTCACTCCCCTTCATGCACCACCAAGGGTTTCCATCCCTCCCTCGTGTGTGCCACCTCAGCCGGTGCGACCCTACTTTGGCGAGACCCCCCTACTGGTCAGTTTTCTTCTAGCAGTCGCCCCTCTGGGTAAGCCCGTCATTTGATCTATGGTTTTAATTAATTTTATTTGGGTCTTTGGTATTCTAGTAGGATGGTTTGTGTTTTTAGGTTTTAATATTGGGTCGTTTTGGGTTCGATCTCTTGTTTTAGAGTCTGATTTGGTCTCCTGGCGGTGTGGTTGATGTTTGGATGGAATTCACATCATTTCCATCACGTTCTTCACCCCAAGTAGGTGGTTATATTCCCTAGAATTGTTTTATTAATTTAATTTGTTTATTTGGTTTTATAAATATGTTCTCTGGTCTAATTTTGTGGTACGAAATATATTTTTTGAGTGATTTTCCATTCATTTGAATTGAAAATGTATTTTTACAGGGAAAACTAAGTTTGTTTTCGTGTAAAACTAGATTGTGCATCTTGAAACGATTTATGAATAGTGAAAATGAATTACTAAACTATTTTGGTGATTTTTCAAATTATATAAATGATGCAAATAGTGTTTTAAAAATGTTCTAGTGTGATTTGGATTTTAAAGAGATGAATTGGCGTGTATTTTTGTGGTAAAAGTTGTGCACCCTAAAAAAGTTCTATAATGTGTTCAATTGATTTATTAAATTTTTTAGGTTGTGAATAATTAGTATTCAGGATATTTTATTTTGTTTTTGATTCTTAAAGTGGTATGTTTATATGATATATGGTTCATTTTTTATGGAATCCCACATTGTGTCATTAAATCATGTTTTCCTAAAGTGTGCATTTGGTTTATTTAATTGTGAATATTGTTTTACGGTGTTTTATAATTTGTGCACATGGTTTATTTGACTATGAAATTGGTGTGAAGAAAGTTATAAAGTGGTCTCATCATGCATATAATTTTAAAAGAGTATTTTGAGCGTGTTTTAGGTGTAAAGTCATGTGGTGTTTTGGTGAAAATTATTTAATAAATTATTTAAGTACTGAAAATCATGAAATGGAGTGGTTATTGTAGATGATTTGGTGTTTTCCAATATGTTTTGAGTTGGTGGAAAATTTATCCAATGTGCATTGGGCCCCGTAAACGTGGTTTCGGGTTGCGGGTATCAAGAACGCTTATATTTACTTGCATAGGTAAGTAAAAACATATATATATATATTCCTCCTTTTTATATATTCCCTCATGGTGTGTGGAATCTATGTAATGATACTAGGGGTTGTGTGTGTGTTTGTTTGTGTGTGTAAATGTATATGCGTGTAAGTGCGAAGGGTCAGTTTGGGTGGTCATCACCATGGAGAAGCATGTTTGAGGTAGGTTTCCCTATGCATTGGCCATTAAATTAAATAATTATTTATTTCATGATTCATGCACCCTTATTAAATGCTAGATAGTGATATTTGTTTGTTTCTAGTATAAATGTTTGAATCCAAAAGGAGTTGATTCTTCTTTGTATTTGATTGCATGAAACTATTTTAAAAAAATGTGCATACCAAGTGTTTATAAAATATTTTTCAAATTGCCTCGTTGGACTTTGTATTTAAATTGTGGGATTTCAAGAATGGATTAGGTTGAAAATGTGTTTGGGTTGCTCAAATGTATTTCTTAAATGGGGTTCCAAATGGTTTTGATATTGGAGGTGATATTTGTTTGATTCATTGTAAATGAGTTGGCATGTGTTGGTTCTTTGGAAATGGTTTGTTGTTAAATATTTAATTGAGGCCTATTTAGTACTTTTATCTAATAAGTTGTTTTGAAAAACTCTCCTTTGGATGAACCTCTTTCCTTGTTAGATGATGATGGAATAGTTGGTCCTCATATGGGACTTCCCTCATGTGTTGTTGGCTGATGGAAAAAGGGAAAAAAGTCCTTCAGAGTGATTCGTGGGTTACATTTGTGTGTGTTAATTATGTGTAATTCAGTTATATTTTATGTATTTAATGTTTGACATTGTTGGATCACCCCCTTATTATTTGTGACATGAGAACCTAGCCTACAGAGTGAATTCTTGACGGATTTTTGCTTCAATTGTTTAGATTGCAGACTGGAAAGTGGCTCATAGCATGGGAATTTTTTTGATTATTACTATGGGATTGGGCCCCTTGATCAGGCCAGGTAGGGAGACGATCGGGAATTTGGGCATTATAATGTCATCAAGTAGGGAATTCATTTAGGATTAGTCACATGTATAGTACATTCTAGATTATTCATGAGAACCTTGGTTTCACCCATGTCTACTGGCACGAATGATTTGATGCATTGTTAAATAGATACTCCGTGTACTATTTTCCATTCCCTTGTTGTATGATTTTTGACCTTCCTTTTGAAATAGTGTGGATTATTTAATAAAATGATAAATTGTATTCAAATAGTTATAGAAAACGGTTTTGTAATTGTTTTATACTAACTCTCTCCTTTATGACTAAAATTTAAACTCTGTTTTAAAGTGAATATGGTTCCTCCTTGAAAAATAATATGGCTTTGAAGGGAAAAAGGGGAATAGACTGTGATTTTATTTAAAGGGAAAATGTGTGAAAAACATACTTTTATATATTGTAGTTCAAACCTGAAATAAAATAAATCATTTATTTAAAGGAAATTCATTGGGAATAGATTGTTGGGCATGCCTACTAAGTTTTAATACTCACACCTATGTCTTGTTTCTTGTTTCTATCCTTTCTGTAGGTTTTAGTTTAGTCTAGATCTCATTGAGAGATGTTTGGTTATAGTAATGTAGAGTGACCCATAGGCTTACATGGAGTCTTGCTCATGGTCAGGTTAGTTGTCTTGTTGATCAGTTTTTCTTTTCTTATCATTTATTTATTTGGGTTTTTCTATTTACTTATGATTTTTAGTTTATTTTCATTTGGATAAATTGTTCCCTTTATACTCAGTTTCTTCCCTAACACTTGTCGTCGGCCCAAGAGGATCAGGAACCAATCTTGGGTCTTGTCACAGATTGGTTTGGGTATCGAATCAGATGAAATCTAGGGTTGGTTCATGACAGGTTGATTTCTACACATAAAATATGTCGTATGGATCATTTTCCTAAAGTATCAAAATAATATGAATATATGTTCTCAGTTTTGAGTAAGTCACATGTCTTTTTTACAAAATTTAATATCAATTTTAAATAAAAAGTATCACATGGAGTGACACTTAGAACATAGTGCATCAGATTGTGTTGTGATTTTCTCCTACACATCCCTATTGACTTATAGATTTTTTTCCTAAAGTATCAAACCAATTTCAAATTTTATTAATGGTTTTGAGTATGTTACTTTTCTTTTTTACTAAAATTTCATTTTAAACTAGAAACACACACTTTGAGTCATACATGCCACATCATGTGTTAATTTGATATGATACTAGCTCATACACATCATAAATGAATTATGGATCATTGTTCTCAAAGATTCAAAACAATATACGTGTGTCTGGTTAGTTTTCAATGAGTGGAACACTTGTTGAACTAAAATGCCAATTTTATACTGATAACATACACATTGGTCATAACGGGAACACCATACATCAGATAGGTGTGTGGATGATTCCTGGACATCATAACTAACATATTATTATTTATAATAATTATAAAAAATATGGATTCACTTGTTAAGTTTTGATTATGTCACTTCTCTTTTTTGTTGAAATTATTCTCAATTTTAAATAAAAAGACACACTTTGATTCATACTTGGTACACAGTTCATCGTATTATAGTGTGGGTGATTCATACCTATCAAAAATTACTTAGGAATCATTTTAGTAATGTATTGAAACAATCCAAATGTTTTTTCTTTGTTTTGAGTATGTTAATATAATTTTTTACTAAAATTAATGTTGATTTTATATAAAAAAGAAACACTTGAAGCATATGGATACCACCATGGTTAAGATTAAGGTATGTTTGATTAATACACTTAAAAAATTAAATATGGATCCTTATACTAATTTATAAAATAATATTAATGAGTTTTCAAGGTATTGAGTATGTCATGTGTCTTTTTTACTTAATTTAATGTCAATTTTAAATAAAAATACACCCTTAGAGTCATATCGATCACACCATACATCATATTGTATTGATTTTGATTACTAAGTATAAATATGACATGTATACCATTGTAATAAAGTATTAAAACACATTGAATGAATTTTCTTAGTATTGAGTATCTCACTTATATTTTTTAATAAAATTTCATTTTAAATTGGAAGCACAAAAATTAGGTCATACCGGTGACAACGGGTATCGTTTAGATGTGACATGGATTCTTATATTTCAAAAATGGATTATGAATCGTTGTATTAAATTATCAATACAATTTGATCATGTTTTCTCTTTTTTCAATGAGTAACACTGTTTTTGAACAAAAATGTTAATTTTAAACTCATAATGAAATCTACGAGTTATATTGGGAACACTATGCATCATATTAAGGTGTGGATAATTTCTAAATGTCACAAATGACTTATGGATCATTTTCCTAACCTCTAAAAATAATATTACTACTTTTTTGGGTTTTGAGTATGTCACTTTTCATTTTTACTAAAATTAATATCAATTTTAAATAAAATGACACCCATTGAGTCATACAGGAGGCGTTGTGCATTGGATTGATGTGAGTTTGATTCCTACAAGTCAAAAATATCGAATGAATCATTTTAAAAATGTATCAAAATAATATGAATTCTTTTTATTGGTTTTGAGTATGCTTTTTTATATTGAGTTTAAAAAAACACATTTGAAGTCATACCAGTCACACTATCTGTTCGATTGAGGTTTAGATGATTCTTACTCATCATAATGGAAATATAGATGCTTTTTCTAAAGTATCAGAATAATATGAATGTGTATTACTTATTTCAAGTATGTCACTTTTCTTTTTAACTAAAATTAATTTAAATTTTAAATAATAAGAAACACATGGATTCATATCGGTCACAACACACATTTGATTGAGGTGAAGATGATTCCTACAAATCTGAAATGAAATATGGATCATTTTTTCTTGTACTAAAACAATCCAAATCTTTTTTCATAGTTTTGATTATGTCACTAGTGTTTCTGACTAAAATTAATGCTAATTTTCAATAAAACACACACTTGGAGAAATATCGGTCATATTGTGTGTCCTATTAACTTTTATGTGATTCTTACATGTAGAAATTGAATTATGGATTATTTTAATAATGTATAAAAACAATTAAAATGTTTTTTATTGGTTTTGAGTATTTCACTTGTATTTTTACTAAAATTAATGTCAATTTTAAATAAAAAGACACATTTGGAGTAATACGGTTCAAACCGTGCATCAGATTGTGATTTGGTTGATTCGTATACATCCAAAATGGGATATGAATTTTCTTTATAATGTGTCAAAACAGTATAAAAGCATTTGTTGGGTTTCAATAATTTCATTATTTGTTTTATTAAATATCATTCTAAACTGAAAAGGCACCCTCTGGGTCATAGTGATCACATAATGTGTCAGTTTTGTGTGAGACAGATCCCAATACATCACAAATGACTTCAAATCATTTTCATGAATTATTGTGACAATATACGTGTTTTTTCTTCATTAAAAATGAGTAACACACTTTTTGAACTAAAATAATAATTTTAAACTAATAATTATCACTTTGATTTATACCTGGAACACCTTACATCAGAATGATGTGAGATATATTCTTATATGTAAAAAAATAAATTATGGATTTTTTTCATAAATTTTCCAAAAAATGAATGTGTTTGCTGGGTTTTGAGTATGCCTAAATGGCCCGAGGCCTTATTTTTTATTGATTTTTGATACCCACACCCCCTCAAGGGATGAGAGGGAACCCTTAAAAGGCCCATAGGTTTAGATATTATATTACTCATACACTTGGAGACATTACAGGACTCATAGCTCTTAAGGAAATCAAACAAACTATGACTACTTGAACTCTCCCCTTCCTAGCATCTACATCGTGATCAGCTCTCCACATTTGCATGGCTATTTGACAAGCTATCATGTGAAAATTCATAGAGACACAGTGCCGATGATAATTCTATACCCTCTCATTCTCCCAAATCTGTTATCCCTACTCCGGTGAATGTTTCTTTCTCTTGAATCCTCTTCGGAAGCTGGTTCCTTATTGAATCTGTTTGGTCATTTTTCATATCAGGTGGCCCTAAAGGCCTTGAGGTGTCCTGAAGGCCTTGAGCTGGCCCGAAGGCCTTAAAATGGCCCAGAAGCCTTACTGAACCGAAGACATAGGTTCCCTGAAGGCCTTAAAGACTCTAATCCCAAACTAGTGGCCCAAGGTGAATAGTTCTAGCTGCTACAGTACAGTACCTACTATAGTATCTGTATAGTACTACTATAGTACTGCTACAGTTCCAGGAATTATTCCTTGACCTAGATTCTAGCCTGGGTCTTATGGATGCACTTATAGAGACCTCACCAACTAGGTTGAGGTTCATGTTCCTGGGTTTTGAGTATGTGAATTGACTATTTTTCTAAAATTAATTTCAATTTTGAAAACAAGACACACTTGGAGTCTTACCGAGCACACCATGATTTTGAATTTTGTGAGGTTGATTCCTAATTTTCATAATTGAAATATGGATAGTTTTTATACAGTTTAAAAAAATATTAATGTGTATCCTTAGTTTTCAGTATATCACTTGTCTTTTTTACAAAAATTAATTTGAGTTTTAAATAAAAAGAAACTTTTGGAGTTATATCCATCAAATTGTGTGTCCAGTTGAGGTGTAGATGATTCCAACACATCAGAAATAGAATTTTTATCATATTCCTAATTTATATAAATAACCCAAAAATTTTTCATTAGTTTTGAGTATGTCACATTTCTTTTTTACAATAACGTAATGTCATCTTTAAATAAAGACTCACTTGGAGTCGTACAGGTCACATAATGCACTAAATCAATGTATGGTTGATACATACACATCACTAATGAAATATGGGTCATCGTCCTAAAGTATCTATAAAATCTGAAATATTTTCTAGGTTTTGAGTATATCACCTTTCCTTTTTACTAAAATCTCATTTTATACTAGAAACATAGTATTTGAGTGTTTAGAATAACAATTAATTACAATATTGATCCCCTGTGATTAAAATAATTATTAAATCCATTTTTATCCCCATGAATATTACATGAAGATATCATTTATAACTTTTACATCCAATATTTAACCATTATGATTATTCAATTATATTTATAATTTTAACTATAAATGTGATGTGTTTGATTGACATGGTATTTGTGTCTATATATTTCATTATTTTTACTCATTATTATGTGCCTTCTTAAAGATGAAATTGAGGTTAGAACTGGTGTGAACATTATAGACAATGAGTTATTCATTTGGATTGGATCTAATGTAAAATTGTTTGTGATAGAGTGAAAAATGATAAGAGATTTATTCTCATTCTGTAGAACATTTCAAAAGTATATCTTCACTATCAAGGAAACTTTTTTATGGTCTCATTACTTGTGATAGTGATAAATAGGCCAATTGCCATATAATTATCAACCCTACCTTCCACAAGAAATTATTTTCATGTGAATAATTATACACTAAGGAAAAAATAAGACATGGGATTTTTCAATGGCTATCAGGGAGGATAAACACAAAACAAACCTATGTTGTTTCACAATACCACAAGGAAAGAGGGGAAAACTGATACAAAGGTCTTCTTATAGCTAAAGAATAATACATATGCATGAAGTTATATATTATTTAATTAAGAAACATATATAAGTTGGATTAGTCTGACAACAAAGGTATATTCTTAGAAAAGGATTTTTTAAAATTCTAATTCAAATATTCATAGGTAATATTTCATAGGTGGTACTACAAGGAAAACGAATAATAATCATTATATGTAGATTGAATAAAAGTAGTCATCATATAATGAACAATCACATTCATCTACCTAAGGATGATCCATAATTAACCCAATAATATAAACATAATTATTATATTTGATGATTTCTTATAGGGATTATTTAGCAGGAGATATTATCCCTAGTGTGGATGCACTAAAAGAAGATGAAGGAATTGATTATGGATGATTTCATTATGAATATATAAATTAAACTTATTTGAAATCTCTATTTGTTTTTTAATGTTATATTAATAGAAATTTGGGTACCAACAAGTGATATTGGGACACAATCCATGTGGTCTCAAACTTCTATTAAAGAGAAGAAAAATTGAGGGAAAAGATGAAACATTTATAGGGGAACTCATAATTTATTTTTGTTTGATGTAATAATATGGTATCAACTGGTTGTTTTTAAAGATAATTAAGGCTTCTGAAAAAGAAATCTCTCTTTGAAAATATTATATAAAAAAAGTAATTTTAGTGGAAAAACAACATAAATGGTTTTTTTTAAGATTCAAAGGCTATCTAACCTCATCTAGGAAATCAAAGGTACCCCATAATGGGATAATGATCACAGATATCTAGTGGTTTCATAAGTTTATAAAAAAATGTGGTATCCATTAGTTTGATATAAGGTTTGAATAACAAACATTGTGTTTTATTTCTTATTCACTAGCATTCTTGTTTAAGTGTGACCGAGATCATATTAAGGTTAGTGATGAAGAATGGTTTTTTTTTCACATGTTTTTTAGCTTAGGGTATTAATTTAGTTATGTGGATAACAATAAACATATTTTCTAAAACACTTAATACTATATCGATTTCTAAATAAGTATAATTATTTTATTTTTTAAGGACTCACTAACAAGTTGTATTTTATGTCACTATATTTATTTGATAAAATATAGTGATAGGTTAATTTACTTCAAATCATGGGGAATGTGTTTTCCTAGTTTTGATTATTTAATGTGTGTCTTGGACCAAAATTTAAATCAAAAACTAACACAACAATGAAAAAGGTCCTTAACAATATTTTTCTTTATAAGGGCTAGAAAAAAGCACTAATAAAGGGTATTATTTACCACCACATTGTTCTTAGCACTGATAAGGGGTATTATTTTTTAGTGTTTCATTAGAGATAATAGATGTCTTAAATAAAATTAAATATATAAACTAATAAAAATTAAAAATGAGTATATTAAAAAATATTAAAAAAATTTATTAATTAAATAATTATTGATAAAAATAAATAAATTTAATAAACGTATATATAAATTAAACATACTAATAAATAGTATATATTAAATATATCAATATGTAAATTGAATAAAATGAAATAATTAAACAAAGAAAAATTAAAAATAAGTTAATTAAGAAAATTTTTAAATATTTTATTAATTACATAATTACTGATAAAAAAGATTAAATTTAATATACATATATACACATTAAAAATATTAATAAATTGTATATATTAAATATAGATATATAGAGAAAATAAATTGTAATAATTAAATAAAATAATTTAAATATAAATAAATAAAAATAATTTAATAAAAAATAAATAAATAAATAAATTGTGATAATTAAACAAAAAAATGAATAAATTACTAAATTATGAAAAAAATTATTAATGGAACAATTAATAATAAAAATTAATAAGTTTAATATATATATTTATTATAAATAGTAATAAATGATATTTATTAAATATAAATATAGAAAACAAATAAAATGTAATAATTAAAAACATATTAATGACTTAGTCATTTTTAATGGTTTTTATACATAATTATTCATTGATACGTTAAATATAGAAGTATATTCCCATATATATATATATATTAATTTATATAATATTTCCTAAAATTTGATTTATAATACAACATAGTTATATTTTACATTAAATATGTCATATATTTAGTGAATAATTATTTATCATTAAAAAAAATTATTAATAAAAAATAATGACTAATTGCATAGAATAAAGGATATAATTGAATATTGTTTGATTTTTCAATTTAACATATATAAAACATGTTTTATATTGATTTCACACATACATATAGGTAATTAATGTGTTTTTATATACAACACACACACAAAAATATTTATGTAATTAATGGAGTCTTATATAGAAACACATACACTGAATATTTATGTAATTTACTCCAATTTTAGTAATTATTTAAGTGATCAGTTATAAAATATGATAATTTTAATATATTATGTCTTCAGTTGGTAAATTCTATTTTTTTAATATTATTACATTTTCGTATTAATTCAGTTTTAATATTTTTTTTTAGTTTTTATTTTTCATGGAATTTAATCATTTTCAATTATTTATTTATATAAATTAATTTACTATGTTTGAATATTTTCAATTCATATTCATCTTTATTTCAATATATATCTATTTTTTTAATAATTTATATTTAATAACTGAAACTACTTTATTTTCCCAATAATTTTAATGTGTACCCATTTTTAATTATTCAATTTCACTCATTTTTAAGATGCATGCATTTATGTTTGTATAATCCTTAATAATGTTTATAAAATATTTTTAAATATTTATAGATAAATAAAATTATAAATGTATATTTACTATATTTAAAATTTTATATGTTTATAATTACAAATAAAAAAATTATTTTTTAAAAGTGTATTTATATAATTATAAATACATAAATAAATTTATATATATAATAATAAATTTATTTAAATAGTGAATATATTTACTATATTTATATTTATCTTTATCTTCATATTTATATTTATATTTATATTTATATTTATATTTATATATATAATGATATAAATATATATAATGATATAAATATATAAATTTTATTTTTAGAAAAAATCTTTACATATATAATATAATTGTATATATATATTTAATTATCAAATAATAATGAATATATTTAAAAATGAATATATTTACTATATTTATATTTATATTTTAAATATATATAATTATATAATTATTTAAATATCGGTTAGATCCTCATTTTTCATCCTTCATTTGCTCCCACACTACATCAAAATGGAAGGGCCTCTTAGATATTATATCACCATCTAATTAATGATCAAATAGCGTAAATAATTCCACCATGAATCAAATTAAAACCACTATATTGTTCATTTCTTCTATCATTTACCAACACCCGTGATGAAACACTAGGGACAGAATTATTGTAGTTTTATTCTAAAAATGATAAGGAAATTAACTAAAAAAGTAGATAAAATGATGAGAAAAATAATTAGTTGAAAGTCACCACTTCATGATGCTTGTATACATTCTGATACTATGTATTCTACACATTTGTTTATAAAAAAATTTATTTCATTCATTATAATTCTTGTAAATACCCAACCCATGTTTCCCATAGTTTGTGATTTAGTTTATTACATTCACATGATTAAAAAAATCAAATCCCGAAGGAATGATCTGTTCAGTAGTCTTGGAAAACTAGATTACATACATGATACCCCTAATACATTAGGAAGAGAAAATAAAATATTTGAAATAATAAAATGAAATAAATTGTATCCTTAAATGATTACACAGTTTTTTTACTTCATAACTTGGGTAAATGAAAGATAAGAAAGGGGTGAGCTAAGATGCTCAGTAAGGGTAAGTAATACAGTAGAAGCATAAGTAATAAGGCAAGGTGAATAAATAAAATTACACATTCCATTAAGACATAATCATCAGAATAATATGAAAGGAATAAAATCCGAATGAATAATGACATATCAAAACATAATCGTGGATATTTTACTAGTCAAATAATCACATGTACTATCAATTACTAGCTTCTAAAGAGGGAATACATAATAAGGGACACTGTGACCATATTATCAAGGGCTAGTTCCAAGACCATACATAAATTGGTAAAAACATGAACTAGTTTGTCACATGAGACCTACTGATGCATCTAGGTTCTATAGAGGGTCCCTATGGTCACTTATTAAGTCAAATACCTTCCTCATATGAAATGTGAAATACATAGAAAACATAAACATTCGTATTGAAAAAATATCTTATTAAATGTGAATACATTAACTATAACCCACAAATGGTATCAAATTAGCACATCCATAATCAAACAGATCATCAACCTTTCAGCAACATATGTTATATGATATAATAAGAGATAAATCACAATGAAGTACAAGATTCAACAATGGTTGTAAACATAGATGATGATACATTTAAATGAGACCATCAAAAATTTCATTACGAAATATTCATTAAATAATCCAATTTTTCCCATACAACTTGAAACATTCAAATAATACACCCTTATAATATCATGAGAATAAGGAGACTACTGATATGATATATCAAATAGTAGTACATATAGCACAGACAAAAAATAAGTGGTGATCAAGTCATATATCTCATATATGTAAAGGTAAGATGTGAAAATCCCTTTTACTTTAGAAAGAAGAGTTTTATTTGGAAAATCATTTGTATATGCCATAAAATTAGATTTTAAACATGTATATCAGAGAAAGGAAAATAGAAGGTCATTGAAATTATATTTGAGGAAAAAAAATGTCTCACTGAAGTGAAATCAAGTAAAAAGATTTTTTATAGAATATTATAAAATAAAACACTTTAGTGCGGTTAAAGGAAAAATAAAATATATTTATAGAAGAAAGGAATATTTGTTTTCCTAGAAATAAAAATTAACAAATATATTTTTTCGTGATAAAATTTGTGATTTTATAAAAATAATTTTTTATTAAAAAATATTATATAGTTAACTTTAAAATGGGTAAGAATTCGAGAATTTCCACTAAATTGGTCTTTTTTATCAAAATATTTTAGATGAAAACTATTTTAATACATATAATCACCATAAATGAAAGATGAAATGATCTGAATATATGATTTTGGAACATAAAAAATATAATATGTACAAAAAAATAAATAAGCATTATGTTTGGTTAAGTATAGTGAATGAATAACTCGAAGGAACAAATGAACGTTCAAATTCAATCCCTCACCACTTTGTAATCAATCGAATAATTTGCCCCAAAATTGATAATTATAAAATTATACATTTAATACCATGAAAATAAAGAGATTCATGATATTATAAACCAATAGTAAGTACACATACACCAAATACAATAATTAGTGGTCAGTAAGGCATATCTCACAGAAATGAAAGTGAGTTGAGAAAACCCATAACTTTTGTCCGAATGTATTCGGCACTTGACCTTAACTTACTGTATAATAAAATTAAATCCATAAATTAAATAATTCATAACCTTATATAAATATATTTTATTCATTATATTCTTATTAAGTTTATTGATGTCCTTATTGAAAAGTTGTAAGATTTGATTATGTCATTCTGGAGTGTTCGTGTTCTTTTATTTCATGATCGGTACCCATGATTATATGTAATGGAGTTAATTTGGAATGGATATATTTCTAAAAAATTAAAAATTATATTATAAATTAACATATAGAAGATTAAATGGTCATAAATTTAATTTGGTTACATGGTATGTGTATGAATCAGTAGATAAGACACTTAGAGGTAATCGTTTAGATTTTTATGTTGGTTTTTCGATCACAACAAACTAGTATTTTTCAATTATGAATATCACATATGAATTATGATACCAGATTTAATACATAATACATAATATATAATAATTGTTTTTAAAAAGTTTTTGACCATAAAAATGGTTTCATGACCAGCGGTGAAGAATAAATTGATGAAAAAAACATTTTCGTCCAGGAAGTTTGTAAATTGGCACCTCCCGAATGATGATTTAGTATATAAAATAAAAAAAAGATAGATTTAAGAGATTGATAATGTTTATTTTATTAACATGACATAATTATAGTATATAAATGATACCGAAGTTATCAATATCGATTGTACAGATGAGTCTAGGATAGAATAATAAAAGAATGAACTTAAAAAGAAATTAAATTGAATAAGGAAGAGAATTTACCTCTTTAAATATCCTACTTGAGAACCACTTTAAGGGAAGGGTTTTTTTCTTTTTGAAAGTCCAAAATCTATTGGATGTGGGGAGAGACTACAGAATAGTATTTGGGAAGAAAATTGAGAATCTTCAAATCATAGAGGAGTTAAGATAAGGGGGAGTGAGGGGTGGTTTTATAGTGGAGGAGAGGAGTGATTTTTGAATATCTTGTTCATTGTTTTATAATTATTCTCGATATAGAAAATAGTGTTCATTCCTCTGAAAAAATATAGTAATTTTATCATGTGAGTTCAAACCCATGGCTATTTACATCATCCATGACTCAATCATGATGAAGAAATTGATTTATTTAGCATATTTCATTAATTATTGTATTTCACTATTCACAAACAATTCAAGTATTTCAGAAAAATCCCAAAAATTCACCTTAAATATTTTTTTATATTTCAAATCAAAAAATGAACCCCATTTTATGAAATTATATTTCCAAATATTAGAAATTTAATTTTAATTAAAATCACCATTTACTCAAAAATTAGAGTTTTTAAAATTATAAGTAATTTTATAATACCCTGAAAAATAAACTAAGGTCTCATTGAATTATCCAAAAATCACATTACAATAGAATATTGATTTATTATTAGATTTTATCAAATTGAATCATATTTTAAATTAATTTATTAATTATAAAATTGTAATTTAATATTTATTACTAAAAAATATATCTACACTTAATTATTAATTGTTAAAATATTCACTCTTATTTATAAGGTGTCTAAATTTTATTTATACTTACAAGGTTGAGGATACTATTCATATGGGTATTATGTTATTCATAAGGGAGATTTTCTATTCATAAGGGTACATTACTATTCATAAGGCTCCAGTCACTATTCATACGGGTAAGTTACTATTCACCAAAAATTAATTTTATTCTATCAGAATATAAAAATAATATTGAATGCAATTGTGTAGGTCTATTTTTTGAAATTCAAAACATAGATGTGGAAAAATTTAATTTTAAGAGTGGGGTTATAACTATAACAAAATGTTGTTTTGAAGAGACATAGTGTTTTGTTCATATAAGTTATATAATTAATTGAAATTATTTATGAAGAAATATACCATAAAATCATGGAGGGTCATTTTAATAATGAATATCTTTAAAAAATACTTTATTATTTATCAAATAATTATAATAGTCAGTATATATATATATTATTTTGAAAATATTAAAGTAAATAGTCTATTGATAAAAATGAATTTTTTTAATAAAAATAATCAAATACATATATTCATATTAAAATATTCTTTTATAAAAAATAATACTCTAAAATAATATTTATTTATTTAATATTGATTTAATATTAATTTGAATGTTTTAAAAATGAAATATAACTATTTATATGCACTATCATTAACTAAAACACATAGTTTTAAATTATTAGTAATCATAATGTAATATATCTAAAATTATAAAATAAATTACTAGGGTGTTACATTATTCCCTCCTCAACAGAATTGTGTTCTTGTAATTCGAAATTGCACTCTAAAAGTTAAAGGTTGATGCTTGAAAATTCCCTTGTGAGAAACCCACATCTGAAATAGGGTTAATAAATCATCCTCTTAATAGGAATGAAAGGAAAATTCATAGGTTACCAAAAAACTACACATTCTAATAGGATAACATTAGTGAAATGTGAAAATATGTACATTGAACAATAATCTAAATATCATGTTATGATGGAAAGTGATAGAGGATGTGGTCAAGAGAAAGTTACCATTCATGAAGCCATAAATCTGTGATGATAAAAGGGTTCATTTGAATCATCAGAAAACAAGGTACAAGGATAAAAAATCAAGCTCTTATCCTTCAAGTAGAAAAATTATTTCACTCAAAAATGTAATGAAATATAAGTACTTGATACACAATATTATCCTTCAGTTGTGCCTTTAAATATTCCTATATCATTTCATGGAAGAAATTGTATCATATGGTAAAATAATTTCTAAAACCTTTTCCAAAGATAAATTTCAACCATTTCAAAAATGGTAAACTTTTCAAAAACATTATTGTCATAAAATAAACTAGGTCGGCCCTGAACCGGTCACCCAAGTCGATCTGTATCAAGGCCCAAGAGGCATTCTCAATCCTTCTGGGCTAGTGACAAGCACCAATGGAATAATTAGAGTGACAAAGGGAACTTCTTTTTCAAATATATATTCTTTAAACAAAAACAATAGAACAAAATAAAGATAAAACCAACCGAATATGGTTTTTCAAATTTTACATCATTTATATTGAAATTTAATATACAACAAACCAAAGAACTAACAAAACTAAAAAACCTGAACTGAACCGGACACCCAGGATAACACCTACATGTAACCCTAAGGGTCACTCTCATATCCACAACCATGTATTGCACAAGGTGATTTGAACCAAAGTTGGGAACTACAAAAGAAACTAAAAATAATAAAACACTATAAGCATGAGTACTAAAACTCAATATGTAAGCCTGAATAATTCTATTCCCAAGGAACATTCTTTAAATAAAGAAACATTTATTAAAAGGTTTGGAATAAAATAAAAAAATATAGTTTTTCAACACTTTTAATTTTATAAAAAACATTAATAATTCATTTCCCTCATTATTTAAAATAATGCTCAATTGAGAAAGGTAAAGGGGAAACCAAAAAGAAGTTCATTTTCTATATTGGCGAAAAGAAGGGAAATGTGGTTGTTCAATTAAAATCTTCTTCTTTGAATCCTTTTTAAGATAAATCCATGAATTAGCCATTCCATAATAAAACACCTAAAACTAAATACCAGGAATATGATCCTACAAAACGAGAGTAATGGTACTAAATATACTAGTATCGAAGGAACAGAAGAGAATTATAAATTGAGATAAGAACCAGAACATACTAATACAAGACCCCCTATCCCTAGTAATATGCCACACATGATGAAATCAAAATGCATAAATTCATATCCAACCTAACTATGGACAGACCGAGGGCCCCAATCTCGTTACAAAAAACCTAAATATCTCCCTATTATGGGCTGCTGGTTAGTTTGTGAACTACTAGTGCCACAATCATTCTTACTAATCCTTGTTGTTATGATAGGTTCTTATGTTATATTCACAAAGGGGTGTGCCACACATTCAAAACAACAATCCATATGTACACACTGGCATCCACAAAAAACAAACTCACACCACCCCAACCACCTCAAGGAGTAGCCACTTCCTTCGAACAATTATTACATAAGGTATGTCACATACCGAGGGCACTCCTATTTCACGATCAACCAACAAGTAAAAACATACTCTTGGAGGGTTTTTCCAAATGAAACCATTTTAAGAAAACATCTAAATGGGGCTCACGTCATTATCAAAAATCAACCCCTTTATAAACATATACACACAAACCATTTTTAATATCAAACAAACATATATTACAATTTTTGGGAAAACCAACCACTATTTTAATATCAAACGATCATTTATAAAACAAAATCATGCCCTTTAAAAATCACAAACAACATAGAAAATCCAATCTAGAAATTTAAGAAGAATATGGGGTAAAAACCCACCAAATCTATATCAAAGATATAAAGAGATAGAGAAAAACGTTTTATATCAGATGAAACAATCATTCAAATCATGAAACATCATTATTTAAAAAAAATTCGTGCTGGAAAAATATAGAAATCAATAAAATCATAACATTAAGGAAGAGGTTTAAAGTGATCCTACCTCAATCATTGAAGAACATCATGAATATGGTGTGAGGACTCATTTGAACCTAAACCACACCCAATGGAGACAAGATTCTACCTAATACATTATGATATATCCCAAAAATTTAGGAATCAAAACTAAAAATCAGAACCCTAAATGGGGGAGAGTAGTAACACCAAGGGAAGGGGAGGATGTTCCTAGGGAACACGAACCAGAATGGTGGAGTTAAGGGTGAATTTTTGTATAAAAATAAGGGAGATATATATTTTTTGATGACATGTATAGGACACATGGTTAGTCTACGCGGTTTTTCATACCATGCGACAATCATACGGTTGCGACTATCTACCTAGGACACTTCACATGGTTAGCTCGCATGGTTTAACAAACTGTAAAACAATAGTGTGGTTTCCCACTATCTAAAAACCACTAGCATCATGGTTACTAGGTCTAAGGCACGCAGTTACTACTTACCATGTGCAAATCGTGCACTAGGTTCTGCCCACTGAAAACACTAATTTCACAAAAAATAGAAAGGTAACCCCAAGGAGTAAAACTAGGAGAATGAAAGAAGGGAAGATATTCCCAAAATTCAAACACATCCCACTAATTTCCCAAGAAAAGATCCAAGGATCAAACTCAAACCATAATCAAAGATAAATATAAAAAATAGTTGTGAAAATTCTCCCCACTATAATGCTTTCCACCCCAAGAAATCCAACCTGAGGTTTAATTTTTTAAAAAAATCCACAATTGCTTTAAAAGTCAAGGATAATACCAATGAATAACAAATTAAGAGATCACAAAAACTACACCAACAAGAAAAATTCTAAAAATAATAACTAGGGAACCCCAAAAAAGTAATCCTCATTAAGTGCCACCCACCCCCTAAATTTTAAAACCTCATTTTGAACGACCTAAAAGACATATTACCTTCACATCACAAAAACCAGCCTCAAAAATTGAACAACATTTAAAAAACATAGAATAATTTATAAAATTCACCCAAAAAAATGAAACAAATAATTTCAAACCACATCCTAATAACACCTTTATAACATTACCTAACAAAACTGTTGGAACACCTACATTCAATCATTCACTCCAAAGGAGGAACTATGAATTTTTTGGTTCTATACGAAAACATACACCACTAAAATGATACCAATAACCTAAACAAGACACTGATATGGGGGGAAAATAGATACCCCTATATTAGAAATGAATGACCACATGAGACAAAAACAAAAAAAACTAACCTACGTTACCAACATGGGGAGGCCCAAACGGACTCCCTACCATAAGAGATTGCTTCACACCACTACATTATATGGAATTTCAATGAGAAACATAGTGGGACTCCACACTATATGATCTATTGAACTTTAAAGGATTTGAGAACCTTCCTTAGAGAGCCAAAAATCCCCACAACAAGGGGAGGGGAGGGGAGTTCCCAACTAATAGTCTAAGAAAAACACAACTGACAACACACCGACACTTCACATCCCTAGATAACCACAACCCAACCAAACTTGATTCATATAGCTGGGCCACACAAGGCCCATAAAAAGGGAAACTCTCACTAAAGTTAAATATAACCACTGATATTTGAAGAAGATTAAACACTACACCTCCCCATAACCAAGGGAAAATGTGTACACCCAAATAGTGGAAATGAGGTTCGCACACCATTTTCCTCCGAAATGAACCATTAAAACTATAATAGCTACACTAGAGTCTTGAACTGCCTTTATTATCCACACTAAGGGAAGAGATTAAAATAAGGCCTTTCACACCACCAGGGTTCCCCTGAATACATACCAGCTTCACTTTAGGACCTATAAATGGAGATAAGATAGTTGAAGCATCTCATGCCTCACCGTTAGGAATTAGAAACCCCTAAATTGAACATCATATTTTAGTTCCACTAGCATCAACTCTAAATTCTAGGATGGTCCAATAGACCCCAACACACCCCAAGACTCACTCAACCTAAACATGACACTTTACTATGATAGGGACATATAATATGCACATAAATCATCATTTTCACCAAGAATATGGAACAAATATATAAAGGATACAAGGAGAAACACATTCATACAGAACCGAGAAGCTCATAATTCTATAAGGAAAGATATGCTTTTATTAAAACAAAAGTCTCAAAAAGGCTCCACAACATCATCCTTTTTATTTAAAAGAAAATGAAACACTTTCAGACACCATCGAAAATGAACCCTACAACTGAGGGAAACATTACGAGGAGAGGGATCTTAACCTTGGTCCCAACCATCACAAAATTCTTTCAAATTGCTATAACAACCTCTTATAACCAAACTCACCACCTTGCTGGCCTAGAACGACTTTATATAGAAGAACTTATGAAAGATCTAGAGATCCCTTCTAGTATAGTATCTAACACTAATAGGTTCAGACTGTGTTCCCCCACTTCTTTATTGGATCTTTCCCGTCACTATTTCTATATTGATCTTCTGAACATAATAGTGTCAAATTCTTCCCTCAATGATTCAGGCCACATGAGAAACTAAATATTTCTTCAAACTCTCTCGCATATTCCCTCTAGCTGTGAGAGGATCCACTCAACCGAAAAAGGAAATAGGTACATATGAGTTCCAAACTCTAAAATTAAAATCCATTCATTGATAAACCGTAGGGTCTACCGCTGTTGAGGTCACCCATGAACACATTCTAAACATACATTTATTAATCATGGGGGAAAAATCTAGCCAATGATGAGAAACCAAGGACACAATTTAATTGTTCCATTGACCAAAACATACGTAAATAAAAACCAAAACCAAAAATAACCAACCACTAAGGTTTCCTGAAACGCTTTTCCAAAAATCCACCACCAAGTGTGAAAACTAGAAACACCAATAGACTATAAATAATCATCAAGCTCAAAGGCCTCACAACCAAAATTATCAAAACGCATGAATATTTTCCACACAATATATTTAAAATAAATCACCTTTATAATTAAAACATGATTTTTGGGATACATACTCACTGATGGAATCCAATGGATTCGAACTCATGCATATCTATGTGCCCTATCAAGCACCCATTAACCTTCCCACTCAATCCCATGCATTTGGTCAACTATATAAAGAACAATGGTTACAAAAATTTCCACATTTCAAAACTAATCATTCAACCCATATATCCATTTCCAAACTCACCAAACCCCCTTCCAAAAACTAATATCCAACAAAAATTGAAACCTAATCCAAATCTCACAAAACATTTCCAGAAAGAGAATTACCACCATTCAATTTAAAAAACATTTCAAAACCCCACACATCCCTTCCAAAAAAATTTACTCAATTTAAAATATTTAGAAAACATTACAAAAATTTACTAACTACCCATACAAAACCATTTATAGACTCCACAAAATTATATTCAAAGAATCTAATCCCATTAATTTTTTTAAGTCCATTTCTTTGATTAAAAACATTTTTCAATAGTTCAACAAATCCCTTTAAACCATTTTTATTTTACCCCAAAAAACCATTTCATAAAAACCTAATTTTCCAATCCTTCCATAAAATAGGTCATGAAATTCCATTTTCCACTAGCCAAAACAAATTCATTAAAATTTTAAAATTTTTTTCACACTTCTAAAGAAAAACAATTAAAGATAATTGTTTATAATAAAGGATGACCCACAATGGTTCAAAAAGGAAAACTAGTGTCGATGGGTGGCTCAGACATATGGTTGGCGGCCATATTCGAGTCACACTATTATCACAAAGAGAATTCCAGTCCCATGACTCCATATCCATAAGGAATTTCAGTCTCTTCGAGCTCATAGAGGCCACTTCCCAATTCCCTTTTCATTTCCCAATACCGATCAATTCACAAGAACCAATGACACTGACAAACCCAGACAACCCATAGTAACCCTCGGTTTGGAATATGCAACAGTTTATGATGTACTTCCTATTTCTACACCACATGAATGAAAATACATCTCCTTCTACCATTAAATCCACAAATAATGATGGTAACTTTTAAAATTAAGTTCCTCATAAGATATGACATGCTCTGATACCATTTTTTCCTGAACCAACCCGGGTTGACCTTGAACCAGTCACACGAGTCGATCTATGGAATGGCCCGGGAGGCTTTCTTGATCCTCCCAGGCTAGTGACAAGTTCCAAGGGAATCATTATATTGTAAAATGGAATGGTTTATCCCAATAGAAATACATTAAACAAAAATAGGAAAAAAAATATAATACAAAGAAAATATGTTTTTTCAAACCTTACAACATTTAAATTAAAATTTAAGATACAAAAAACCAAAGAAAAAATGAAAAAAAAATTGAACCTAACACCCAAGACTACACCTCCAGGTAACCCACAGGGTCACTCTCCAATCCATAACCAACTATCACCTGAGGTGATTTGAACCAATGTTAGGATCTGCAACAGAAACTAAATAAAAGAAAACACTATATGAATGAGTATTAAAACTCAATTGGTATTCTTGAATAAATCTATTCTCATTGAACATTATTTAAATAAATAAATATTTATTATCATATTTTAAATACAATATAAAAATATAGGTTTTCCACACCTAAATTTGTTGTCTTGAAACATTCTGACACCATGTACGTTGCCCAATTATCAGTCAGAAAATTATTCTTTTGAGTATGATGGTTTTCAGTAATCTTGGTGATAATAAGAAATATAGACAAACAAATTACTAAGAAAAAGATTTAATTAAATTGTAATTAGATTTGGAAATTATATGTTTGGGGATACTAGTCTTTTAATATTTTGTTACCTCCCTCATTAATTTTCAAGCATAATATCGAAAATCATTGCCTCTATCTTACTATTAACACTAGAAAATAATTGACCAAAATATATAAATTATTATGAAATATGTATTGATAGTTAAGTATTTATATATATATTTTAATATGTTTCCATTTGAAGTAATCTAAAGGTTTTTTATGTCCAGTTTCCAACTTCATGCCATGATTTAGCCTATATTTAGTGACCTTCCTATAATGATAAAAAAAATTTAAAACGCATAATAAAACATATAATTTGTGAAAAATTTTAGTCAAGATAATTATATCTCATAGAATGGGAGGGGTGAATCAGTGATACTTTTTCTTTTATATTTCCTTGAAAAAAAAATATTCACCTCATGTTATAGATTTCATTCCTTATTAAAAACAATTTAAACACGCATCCATAAGAACACAAGTATGTACAGTGTTCACAATTCAATAATAATAGTTATGTCCTTGGTACGGGGTGGAAATGATCCAATACCACAAAATCAACTAGAAAACAATCTCTTTTGTGTGGAATATAATTAGTATGATATACCCTTTCACTCATGTAGCACTTTGATGACAATACAATAGTGTGTGTGCTCCCTCTTAGCACAAATTGCGTAAAACAATGTTAACATAATAGCACATGTTACATGTGATTATTTTTAACTTCCACAAAAGTATTATTTTAAAAATAAGTCACCAATTTCTTATAAAAAATATGGTATGTTTTTCAAGGACTTTGATAAGAAATTCAATATAATTCCCATGTCTGATCATCCCACACCAATTATTCATATCTGATTCACCCAGTCTGATCTTCTAAATCTGATTTCCCAAAATGATAGATATAACTCTCTAGAATACAATTGAGACAATACAAACCTCCTTCATCAGTCTAGAAATCCCAATATTGGAATCCTAATACGATTATCTAGCCCGATACAATGACCACCCGAATATGATTAATATAAAAATATTATAAAATTTTGAATACAATGATCATTGAATATGATTATCAGTTTTATATGTCATAATTTTTTATTTTCTCCTTTCTCTTCTCTCTATCAAGATATCTTTAACACAACTCAATACTGAAAACATCCTCTCTACCAAGAAAGTCGGACCTTCTCTCTATTCCTCTTTTAATAGTATAAACATCATTAGAAAATTATAATGCACTTTTCACTTTTATAGAGATACCCAAGATTGGTTTGGTCAGGAATCCCCAAAACATTTCCCACTCACCCAAATTGCCCAAAATCATGATTTCCCTTAAATTTCAGGTGCATATTGGCTTCTTTAACACTTCTCAGTTCTTCTTGATTGTTCTTGAATCTTCTAACATCTTCATATCTTACATTCTATTCAAACACCATTCTGACTATGATATCAATTCTGATTACTGAATATGATGCTCCCCTTGACAGAACTTCCAACAATCTGTTTAAAAGTCTTAACACCCTCAATTATAATTTAAATTCTAATTGTTATTATGGTTTTCTTTATTTTGATGAGGACTAATATAAACCATAGATTCTCATAAATCTCTTCTCTTGGCCCACTTGAAATACAGAACCCCTTCTCAATCTCTTCTCTTGATCCACTTATAATGTATACAAAGTAATTAAACCCCTTTTAAATGGTTGACTACATTGTTGATTACACTCTACAATTCATATTCATAGTGGTCACTCCATTATTTTCTTTTCTTTGAATTCATCGATCTCAAACAACTCTTTCTCTAGTTACGGTAACATATCGAGTCTAATAGACCAATATCAACAACTTCTTTCTCTTAAAAATATGATACCACTAGATTCTATTTGAATGAAAAATTCTACGTCTAGTGAATATGATGATGTACTAAATATGATGGACCATCTTTAGAAGTTTTCACTTCACCAGCATTATTATTCTTTCACAATCATTATCTTGTATCATGACTTTGAATATATTCAAGAATAGAATTACAATAATATGACTTGCATTGGAAGGTATTATAGCTTTCCATTCATTCCATCTTCATTCATTCATTCTCAGACTGAATATAGTTTTGCAAAAAAACAACTAACCTAAATATGATTATGATCAATGTGATGATGATCCGGCTGAATATGATCACCAGCACACTTTCTCTCTTATCCAAATACGATCAATCTGAAAATGATTGGCATCATCTCTTTACATTTTTTGAAATAGATTATCAATTGTCAGGGTTTCTTCTATAACTTTCTTTCATCAAGCTTTCATCACAAGTTTTACCACTTATGATTTACAAGAACTACAAGATCATCAAATAATTGTCTCATTTGTTTTATTGTAGTCATACAAACTTTGATTCTCCATCATTATGATTTCACCTTCCATTATGGATTTTGGTTGAATCCAATGACCATTTACGTCTAGAAAGATTATTCCTCTATATGATCAAAATTTTCACTCCTGATTCAATGTGAATCTGATGAGCCTTTTCTACTAGCTAGGTTATTCTGAATACAATAGACGATTTCAACCATTGTGAGTATGACTCCAAGAATACAATGGTTAGTCTGAATTTCACCAAATATAAAGTGTTGTAATTATTAATTCTTCTTGAACCATCATGACAAAAAATACTACATCTGAACATAATCACCTTCCCCATCATCTTGGTCATAACAATCTCTCCATTTGAATTTTTTTTCAACCAAGTTTCCTAAATCAATGAACTTTGTATCCTTAAGAAATTGATTACTTATCAAAAATTCTATGCCTATTTGAGCTAATTCATTGATGGAAACAATATTTATTAATAAAAAATCCATTTTTTCCAATAGTAGTGATTATTAAAACCTATTTCATATATCTTCCTCATCTTTTCTTCCTCATATTTTATTCCACTTCATCAATTACCCTGGAATTAAAAAAAATCCTACAACCACTCCAACAAATAGTTAGAATAGTTCACAAACAATACAATACAATACTAAATTCATAGCTTATCCACAACTCCCCCTTCTACATGTATCCATGGATAGCTTTCTGAAACAATTATCCCCCCTTGAAAACACTATCCAAAGGTAATATGAGATAGGGGAAAAAATTCAAACCTTATCCTTAATGATAAAGAGGTAGAAACTCATGGTCAACCTCAATTTAAAAAAGTATTCATTTGGTAAATGTTTTGTGAAAATGTTAGCAACTTGTTCCAATGTAGTAATATACTCCATATTAAATTTGTTATTCTCTACATTATATTTAATGAAATTATATTTTTTATCAAAAGGTTTTGAATGATACTATTGAACTAAATTCCTACTGAAATTGGTTGTACTTTTATTGACACAACCCAAGAGAATGGGTAACTTCACTTCAATAAGTATGTCTTCTATGTTTTCATCTACATCTGTTGAGTAGCGGCTTGAGTGGTTGCAAAATACTCAGCTTTAACTGTACTGAGATTTACTAAATTATATTTATGTCTATGTCAACTGACACAATTATTTCCTAGAAGGAATACTCCACTGGATGTGGATCTTATATCATCAGAATTTCCTACCCAATCAACATCTAAATACCCAAAACATCAATATTTTATGAGATTTAATACCTTATTTTGAAATCTATTATACCTTTGATGTATTGAAGAAGTATATTTCGAGTAATTAAATTTGATTTTGTGGGATCACTATGAATTATGGCACATAAAGTAGCAGTATAAAAAATATTTGGTATTTAGGCAATAAAATATAATAACCTTACAATAAGCTTTTGAAAATATTTTTGGACAACTTATTTTCATTCTCTATCTTTAGATAACTTTGTTCAAACTGAATTTTGGGTAGAAATATGTTTTTATTTTTTCCATTCAGAACTTCTTAAGAAGTTCCTTAGAATAATTTTCTTGATTAAGGAAAATGGGTTTTAGCTTTTGTAATATTTTTAACCTAAGAAATTATTTCATTTCCCCTAACATGAACATCTCAAATAACATTTTCATTTCTTTTTAAAATCATTCACATTCTCTTTCATCATTCTTATCTATGATTATGTCATCAACATAAACAATTATGATGAGTTAATACTCTTGAATTTCCGTGATGTAAATATTGGTATCCACTCTTCCTTTATTGAAATTCATATTCCTTAAGAATGTAACCAATTTGGACATACCATTTACTCTCCCATACAAATACTTTTTCAATATGTACACAAAATATTCATATTTCCCAACAAAAAAGTAACAAGGTTGTTCAATGAAAACTTCTTCATCAAGATCACCATTTAAGAATACAGTTTTAACATCCTTTTGAAATATCTTCTAACTTTATTGTGCAGCAATAGCAAGAAAAATTATTATTATTTATAACATGTCCAGTAGAGAATAGTTTTCATCAAAATCAATAAATTCAAATTTTGAATACCCTTTTCCCACCAATCTTGGTTTGTTTCTTATCACTTAAACTTTTTCATTCATCTTGTTCTAGAAACCCCAATTTATGCCTATAATGTTTGTATTATCTTTCTTGGGTATGAGTTCCCATGTATTATTCTTTTCAATCTAATCCAACTCTTAATTCATGGCCTAAACCCATTAAAGATACTCAAAATATTCTATTACATTGTCCAGATTGACTTTTAAATAAAAATAAGTATGTGTAATAGAATTTTTTGTTCTTATTGTTTAAACCATTTGATGTTGATCACCAATAATGTTCTGAGCTTCCAATTTCTTCCTCATCCTAGGATGATATTTTTGAGTAACATACTTATCCTTAGAAATAGCTGAGTTTGATTATTTTTCATGAGTAGGATTGAAATTTTCTATATCCTTATCATAATTGTTTTCCTTATCCTGTTCAACATCCTTATATGTCTCAGTATTTTATTCTTCCACGGATATATGAATTACTTTAAGATCAATAAAATCAAAAATTCATCATGTTTCATTTTTAAAACATATATATTCACTTCCTTTCATAACATAGACAATAAATATTCCATCTTCTCCTTGCTTCTTAGACTTTCCAAAGCTTCGACCTTTCTTATTTATAATACATAGACACCTAAATACATTTAAGTGTTTAAAAAATTTATTTTTTCCATAAAACAATTCATATGGAGTCATATGTGATCTATTCTAGTATAAGAATCAGTTTTGAATATACACAGTAGTACACATGGCTTGGATCGAACAGTAACAAGAAAGACCATGTTCAAGTAACATAGTTCTTCACATTTACACCAAACATCTATTCATTATTTTAGCTACCAAATTTTGTTGAGGAGTGTATGGGGAACTATACTTGTTCTGAATTTCATGTCTCTCAAGATAACTTTAAAATTATTCTCTTACGTATTTACCACCGTTTTCTATTCTTAAATTCATCAATGAATACTCACATTCTATTTCATCTTTACTTCTGAAACTTTTAAACATTTTCAAAGAATCTGACTTGTGTTTCATATACATAACAAAAGTAATGTGAGTAAAATCATCAATGAATGTAATGAATCACTTATCTTTATTTTTTCTCATTGGTCCAAAAATATCATAATGAATCATCTCTAGGGGTTTTTTGAAAAAATATCATCTTTCTTATTAACTGAGTTTGTAAGCTTTGATTTCTGAAAAATTGTGCAACACCAATCTATTCTTCTTAGAAAATCGTTAATTTTTTGGACCCTATTTATTTTTAATAAATTTTCTCATGTTTATTTGACTATCTTTCCTAGCCTTTTATGCAATAATGGATTCTCTTCCACCATATACAAGTAACATGAGTTTTGTATTTCACCAACCTGGAACAACTTTCCTTTTGTACGTTGACCTCTTGTAAAAATATTTCCATCCTCGTCACTTTTCAAAACAAAACCATATTTTATAATGATAAATTTTTTACCCTCATCACACAATTTTGAAACCTGTAGTAAATTGTGTTTCATCACATAAACATATAAAGTTTTCTTGGATTTCATCTTTTCATTCCCAAATATGGTTGATCCAACACCTTTTATTTCAAGGATTTATCATTTAAAAATGTAAATAATCTTATTTAAAATCTTTTACATTAATTAAAAATTTTAAATCTCATGTCAAATTAGAAGAAAACCAACTATTAAGAATCCATGTTTATTCTCCTTTTGTATCTTTCAAGGAATTTTCAACAACAATATATTTTTCTTCTCCCATTTATTTCTTCACTTTTGATATCTTTGAATTGTTAAGATACTTTTTTTTCTTGGTAAAAAAATAAATTCTTTTTCAAGGTTTCCAGGTTGTTCACATCTTTTAAAAATAGTTTCCAATGGACGAAACCTTTTTTCAGTTTTTACTCCATCCTCCTCAAGTTTCATTTAAACAGCATTCTCAAAAAAAGTTATTTGATTATATTAACACCCCCTAAATATTTTCATTCCATAAATTGTTGAATAAAAGTAATTTTTTTGTTGAAAAAACAAATATTTTGTGTGTGTTTGAATCCACCACAATACCAGTAGTATCCATAGAAATAGTATTTACCTCTAAAACAACCATACTGATTGGAATTTTGGATACATTTCTCAACAATATTCTTTTATTTCTTTTCTATGCCACCATAAGTTTGCTTATCAATCATAGTATTTATTTTCTTTTCATCCATATATTAATTAGAAGTATTGGAAACCATTATTGATCCATAAAATACTTTTTTGGGCTCAGGTTATTTTCAAACTTCTGAATTTATCTCTTTTTTAATATCGGTCACATATATAACTTTCTCAACTTTCTTTCTCTTCGAAATAATTAAATCCTTATTCTCAACATTTAAGGTTACTTTTGTTTATCCTTATTTGGTATCTCAATATGAGAACTTACACCAACTTTATAGATAGTGTTTTAAAAACTTATACCTTTCTCTTTAGCCTTTGAATGTTTTTGTTTTACAAGTTCCAACTCTTCTTCTTTTTCTTTCAACTTTACTTCCAAATGCTCATTACAATTATTTTCTTCATCAAGATAATTTTTCAAATTATTGATTTCCTTTACTAGATGAACCTTCTCATCATGAAAACAATATTTATTTTTTATTGGGGAAAATTTATCTTCTAAATTATATTTATATTTTCAAGTATTCTAATATTTATAAGACATTCTTTCAACACTTATTTCCATCATATTCAAGTTAATTTTCATCTTATTCAGAACTAATTCTTCTGAACTCATCATCATTAATTATTGAAATAAAATTATTCTCAACACCATACTCAATAGATTTCTTTTAATTCAGCATCACCGCCTTCTTCTTCATCTAAATATAAGAAACTTATTATTTTAGATTTGAGGAATTTCAATATTTCACTATAGGATACAATTTTAATTATCTCCTTATTTCTTCCATGATATTAATGTCCTCGTTTATTATTGATCAGTATCCTCTTATTTCATTCTTTGAGGAAAACTAGTTGTAAATTTTCCAACAACTCCATATTTAAAACATTTCAAGGGAAGTTTCCCTTTGTATTTTTGTGTACTGATTTTCATATTTTTAGAATACACGGATAATATATCATCAAAAAAATAAATAACTCATTTTTAGAATTGGATTCACCGCCATTATATTTAAAAAGATTCTTATTTATCTTTTGTTTCTTAGATACCTTAAAAGACATTTCTCTTTACACATTTTTTTCTTTTCATAGATTTCTACCTTCTCATTTCATAAGTAATGATAGTGCAATGAAAATCATCTAGAGATAATTTTTCAGGATATCTATCTTCACATTTAGACACCTTTATATCAAAAATGTCTGGAATGATTCTAAAAATCATTTCAACAACTATAGAATCATATAACGTTTCACTAATACATTTCATAGTTCTGACAAATTCATTTACCCTGGTAAAGAAGTCCCCAAGATATTCATATTCAACAATCTTCAAATAGTCATACTTCAATCTCCAATTCCGTAATTTTTTCTACTTCAATTTTTTATTTTCTTTCATTATAACGACTATGTTTTTGGCCCTATCAGACTTTAAAATATTCCTACGAATATTTTCAGAGCTAGGAATGAAGACGACATGCGATTCTAAGGGTCGGTGTGCCCGAAATTAATTTAATAAAAGTATTAAGTATTTTTATGATATACACGAGTCGGTAATGATTTATATCCTAATTTTAGCTCTGATCATAAATCCAAGGGCGCAGTTGCGTCCCGAACATGTTGTTTACCCTAAGTGGGGTATAACCACTGCGAGTGTAGACATGTAGTAGAAATCGGCGAGTAGGGTCATTTTAGTAAATAAATCAAAAAGATTATTTATGGAAAGAAACGTTAATAACTCTTGAACAGAGTCTCGGATCGAAATTCTAGTCTGGCTATTGCATTCAGAACTCCGTGTTTACCCTAGGGGAGTTTTAATCTTCTCTGTGTCGGGCGTTTTGGCCAGGGAAATTAAATGGTGGTTTAATTAATCAATTAATTAAAACTAATCAATCCACCCCCGCCTCCGACATTGGGTGCAGAAAAGAGGAAATGTGGAAGCCCTCTCCTCCTCTTCTTCTCAATAAACCAGACAAATAAAGCAATCAAGGTGTCGTTGAGCTCTGATTCTGACGGAGGTCACCTCTAGATCGAGCAACGGAAGCAGTAGAGCACGTAAAGCATTGGCAATCTTCCAAAAGGTAGGAGGTTTGAGTTTTAAATTCCCAGATCTTTTTTGTGCAATGTTTTTCTTCAAATCGTCATAGGGATTGTGTAGTTCAGGTCCCAAGATTTCAGGAAACATGTTACAGATATGAATTTGGAGCACCGGGGTGCTCCCAGTGGCTCTCAGAAGTTTTCTGATAGAAATTATGGTCTCTAGCGGTGGCCATGGTCGATTTTGGTGAGGGCGGTGGTGGAGAAGTGGATTCTTGTGGCAGCGCTGTGGTTTCCAGTGAGGCAGGCGGTGGTCCAGCCAGAATTTTTCCAAGGGTTCTTTAAACCCTCGTTACTCGCAAATCGTAACTCCGATTTGTGACCTGTTTATAGCGACGCGTTTCTTGCGTCGAGATGGACCTTTTGAACCCACTTTGGTAATTTTATGAGTCGGGTTTTTGGCCTGGGGCCATGAAACGTTGAAAATAACAATAATATTTTACTATTTTCAACATCGACCCGCCGTAACTTTTACATGGAGCATCCAATTGACATGACATCAGTGACATTGTGATCCTAATAGTAAGGAAGACCTTTTAGGATAGCTTCTGGGTGCTGGGACAGAGATCAAGATGTGGGCCCCATGAGCCTGTTTTTGGGAGTTTATGGAGAAATGTGAATTTTTCACCGGGTGTCTATTTGGGACGAATGTGTAGTTGATCTCATGCATTTTTTCAAGGGGATTGCAATGGTGTTGTCCACTTGATGAGTTTCAGGATTGAGTCATTGGCCCCACCCATGCAAGCTACAGTGAATAGTACCTTCTTCACCAGTTGTCTGTTTCGGGCGAGTAAATAGCCTATCTTGTGTGTTTTTTCGTGTTGATCACGGTGGTGGCCTAGGTGTAGTCATAGAAGGTGTGTAGTGTGGCAATGTTGTGGGTCACTTTGGTTAGTGACGTTTGGACCAGCAGTGGTTGAGTATACTCCCTTGGTTCGTTCCTATGAGGGTTTATGTGGCATTACAACCCTATTATAGGTTTGTTATCCCCTCGATAGGATGTTTTCCTGATATAGTTGTGGCATCCCTCTGGTGGGTCCGGAGTGGGATCCTCTAGGATCGCTTCCCTAGATCGGGTTCTTAGTATCGCTATGACCGCTTATACATGGGAGGAGATCCCCTATCTAGCATGTCAACTCCCTAGGGTTTGAGGTATCATCAAGAATATGATCCCATACACAAAGGGTCATTTAGTAGGGTTGTGGTATCGTTGGTTGTATGATCCCCTACTCAATGCGTGGTTTAGTAGCATTGTTACATCATCGGGTATACAATCCCCTACTCAGCATGTGGTTTATAGAAGGGTTTTGGTATCGTCAGGTATACGATCCTCTACTCTACACATGGTTCAATAGGGTTGTGGAATCATTGGCTATAAAATCCCCTACTCAGCTTGTGGTTTTTGGTAGGGTTGGGGAATTATCGGTTCGATCCCCTACATCGTGATTTATACCAGATGGGGTTTTAGGAATAATCATGACCATCTTCACATGGGCGATGATCCTCTATCTGTGTGATGTGAACTGTAGAATGCATGATCAGGTTCTGGTATCCCCCAGTAGATCTTGGGAGTGATTCCCCATCTGTGAGATCTTCGAGACACTGGAGTGGGTTCTTGTGTCCCCTAGTGAACCCTAGGAGTGATCCTCTATCTGACAAGTTTAGTATTTCTGTTGTTTTAGTGTGATGTTCTCAGTGACGATATCCAACAAGCATGATCTCTTGGATGGGCATCTGGGATGTTGGTGTGAGACCTGAGGGAGTGTATCTCTTATAAGAGTGTCATCTGGGATGACAGAGCTTGTGGAGTGTGTTCTCCAAGTTATCTACCTATCGCAGGTGTTGTAGATGGAACCACGTGAGGCGTAGTGCGTGGAATGCGTATATCTTGTTGCTCATGGTATATGTATGGCTAGATACCTGAGTGGATATTCATGGTGTATGTATGGGCCTACACCTGAGCTGAGTTGACTAGTCGTGTTATCTGAGGATGGTCTTGAGATAGAGTTTCTCTCTCCTTTGGGTTCCCTCTGGCTGGGATGAGTTGACTGTTGTCTTTTAGATTCTCCTTTTTATTTTGGGTTTTTTGGGGTGCCTACTTTGTATTTTTGTCCACACTCCTACATAGGCTTTTCCCACACATGTTTGTGTCTTGTGCAGAACATAGGTTGTTCGATGGAGTCCCAGGAGTACCTGGAGTAGGTGGATCTTAGTGAGTGAGACTGAACAGGGTGTTTACTAGAGCTATGCCGAGGAGCTTACCAGTGGGTGCATTTATTAGTGTTTTCCTCCTTCTAAGCCGGTTGGATGCTTTTGTCGTTTTCTTTTAGTGGGACCTATTTTTCCCTTTTTAAATTTTTCTGTACTCTGGTTTGGGTTAGATGTATGCATACATTTATTTCCAGTTTTTATATATATCTCTTCACTGTTGCTTTGAGGTGTATGTGAGTGCATGTGTACAAGTACCTTAGGATAATGCCTCCCATGTGTGTGATAGACTACTCGGTGCTAGTCGCCATCCCCTGGCCTATTAGAGGTGGGCTTGGGGAGTAACGGCTCGATCCCCGTTGGGTCGGGTCGTGATAGAGTGGTATTAGAGGAGGTTCCACCTTTGGGATCTCAGAGCATAGTAGGTCTAGCTGTGAGCTTGGTTTGGGTTGCATAGCAGCAGTGTTATGATGTTTCTAATTCGGCTTTCAGGGTAGGGACTCCAGTTTTGGTACGACGGCCAACGTATCCATTCACCAAGACTTTGATAATCTCCATTTTTACTCAGGACATTCAAACAGAAGTCGTATGGACATAAAGGTACTTGCATCATATAGGACTGGGTTTTGGGGTTTCCTTGTTCTTCTTGAGTCATCTCCCCATATATACTCTTTGACTAAGTTGTGTCTTAATTGTATTTCAGGATGCCTCCATGATGACAGCAAGTGAGAGATCTGCAGTGGGATTGTGGTGTCGATTCGTCCTTTATAGAGGTTGTGGACCAAGGCACGGGTTCTGATTCTGGTCCTCCTGGTGGTCCGCCAGTTGAGCCACCACCTGTCGAGCAGCCGGTTGTGCTGGAAGTGCCGAACGAGGTTGTGCGCAAGATGAGTGCACTTTACGAGTTCTAAAGTCAGCCACCTCTGAGGTTCTGGGGTGATTCAGACCCTCGAGAAGCTCATGATTGGATAGAAGCAGTCACCCGAGTTTTCCCCTTAGTGAGGACACCTCCAGATAAGATGGTGGTCCTAGCGGTGAGCCTTCTTTATAGTTCTGTCGGGAAATGGTGGAGTTTGGTGACGCAGTCCCACGATGAGGAGAGGCTCACGTGGGCTGAGTTTGAGCGGATCTTTAAGGAATAGTTCTATCCGGTGACACTGAGGTCAATGAATATTTTGGAGCTACTGTAGCTTTGACAGGAGGGCATTACTGTGTCAGAGTACTCTGTGAGGTTTACAAACCTGTCGCGCTACTCCCTGGATGTGGTTTAAGACCCGTTCTTTAGGGCTTGGACCTTCAAGCAGGGGCTACGTAGGGAAATCCAGGCAGGTGTGGTTTCCTTGTGCCTACAGACCTATGCTAGAGTACTGGAGTGAACCTTGGTGATGGAGAGCTTTCTAGATGAGCAGATTCAGCCCATCAATGTTGGGTTCATGGCAGCTAAGATGTCCGAAGTTGGTATCTGGTGGTAGGGGCATGGGTCTGGACATGGCCGACATTTTAGGAGGTGACCCAAGGATGGTGGATCTGGGGCTCAGGGCTCACAGGGCTCGCAAGACAGTTTTGGTAAGTTGTAGGAGAGGCGATGTTATGCTTGTGATGATCAAGGAAATCTTACTAGATATTGTTCGACCTGTCTTGCTACTGAGAGGGAGCCGGTTGACAAGTCGCCTTGGCAGTGAAAACATTTGGAGTTCAGAGGTCCTTAGGGCAATGTACATGGCAACGAGGCTGTTGCATCAGTGGGGGGTGGTAGGCAGTATCAAATACCACCACCACCACCCCTAGGTAGTCCACGCCGAGCTCTGGGATCTGGAGGATGGGGGCAAGGACAACATCAAGACTTAGAGGTTGTTGACACAGAGGCTCCACGGGTTGATGGAGGTACGCTCTATGTCCTTTCTACTTATGTAGTATTTTTTATAGGCACTATTTAGCGGTACTCTTTCTTTTCTGTTACATGATTGAGGTTTGTTCAGGGCATCGGCAAGACCCCGTGTGGGTGTTGTTCGATGTTCTTTGAATGCACGAGGAAGAGGTATATTGCCCACACAAACACACATTTTTATTATATGATTAAAATCATGCTGGTGAGTCAGTGCCACCCAAATCAGATAGTGTCGATGTGTAGAGGATGAGTCCCTCTAACTGGTGCATTCAAGCAGGTGTGTGTGTTGGAAAACTCACTAGCATGGGAGATCTAGTTAAGAGTTCAGTTGATTTCCTTGTGCTTATAGATTTTCGGGGATGAAGAGTTTTAAGGTGGGGAGGATGTAGCGACTCGGGTGTTGGACTTGTCAACCTTTGGAATATTACTATGAATATTTCTAGAGTTAGATGTGAATACAGTGTGCAATTATGAGGCTTGGTGTTCCTGGAATTAATTTAATAAAAATATTAATTATTTTTATTCTATGCATGAGGCGGGAACGAGTTATCACCAAAACAGTAGCTCGGATCAGAAATACGAGGGCCCAGTTGTGTCTGGAACATATCTTTTACCATAGGAGGGGTATAACCATTGCACGCGCGGACTTTCGGTAGAAATCAGTGAGTAGGGTCATTTTCATAAATAAATCAAAAAGTTATTTTATGGAAAAAAACATGAATAACTCCTGAATGATGTCTCGAATCGAAATTAAGAGCTCGTCGTAGCATTCAGACTACCGCGTTTACCCTAGGGGTGAACTAATCTTCTCTTCGCTAGGAGTTTTGGTATGGGACGTCAAATGGTGGTTTAATTAATTAATTAATTAAACCTAATCAATCAACCCCCACCTCCCACATTGGGTGCAGCAAGGAGTAACCGCAGAAGCCCTCTCCTTCTCCTATTCTCATCGAATAGGCCAAATCAAGCAATCCAGCTGTCGTTGAGCTCCGATTTTGACGGTGGTCGCCCCTGGATCGAGTAACTATAGCAGCAGAGCACCCAACGCATTGACGTTCCGCCAAAAGGTAGGCAGACTGAGTTTTAAATTCTAGGATCCCATTTGTCCATTTATTTTCCTCAAATATTCATAAGGGTTGTGTAGTTCGGGTCCCGAGCATTCTGAAACATGGTATGGATCTGAATTTGGATCATCGGGGTGGTTTTTGTCGAGGCAGCCAGTGGTCCGGCAAGGTAGGCAGATTCTGGCGAGGGCAGCAGTGGCGCAGCGGACTCCGGTGGCGGCATGATGGTTTCCAGTGAGGCAGACGGTGGTCCGACAATAATTTTTCTTGGGGTTTTTTAAACAACCATAACTCACAAACCATAACTTTGATTTGTGAGTCGTTTGAGGTGACGCATTCCTTGCATTTAGACAGAACTTTTGAAACATCTTTGAGAATTTTATGAGTCGGGCTTTTGGCCTGGGGCCATGAAACATTGAAAATAATAATAATATTTTATTATTTTCAACTTCGACCCGCTATAACTTTTACATGGAACATCCGATTGATGTGTTGTTAGTGATGTTGTGATCCTAATAGTAAGGCAGACCTTCCAGGATAGCTTCTAGGTGTTGGGAAAGAGATTAGTATGTGGGCCCCACAAACCTGCCTTTGGGCATTTACAGAGAAACACGACTTTTCCATCGGGTGTCCATTTTGGATGAATGAGTACCTTTTTCACCAGTTGTCTGTTTCAGGTGAGTAAATAACCTATCTTGTGTGATTTTTCGCATAGATCGCGGTGTTAGCCTCAGTGTGGGCCTAGGAGGTGCATTTTGTGGCGATGTTGCAGGTTGCTTGGGATAGCGACGTTTAGACCAACAGTGGTTGAGTGTACTCCCTTGGTTCATTCATATGAATGGTTATGTTGCATTACAACCCTATTATAGGTTTTTGATCCCCTCGATAGGATGTTTTCTTGATAGAGTTATGACATCCCTCTGGTGGTTCCGGAGTGGGATCCTCTAGCTATGGTGAATAGTACCCTTTTCACCGGTTGTCTGTTTCGGGTGAGTAAATAGCCTATCTTGTGTGTTTTTCCGCATTGATTGTGGTGTTGGCCTCAGTGTAGGCCTAGGAGGTGAGTAGTGCGGCGATGTTGTAGGTCGCTTGGGTTAACGACATTTGGACCAGTAGTGGTTGAGTGTACTCCCTTGGTTCTTTCCTATGAGGGTTTATGTGCATTACAACCCTATTATAGGTTTTTGATCCCATCGATAGGATTTTTTTCCTAATAGAGTTGTGGCATCCCTCTGGTGGTTCCGGAGTGGGATCTTCTAGCTTCCCTTCCCAAGGTTGGGTTCTTTGTATCGTTGTGATCGCTTATACATGGGCAGTGATACCCTATCTAGCAATTCAACTCTGTAGGGTTTGAGGCATCATCGGGAATATGATCTCCTATGCCGAGGGTTGTTTATTAGGGTTGTGGTATCGTTGGTTATATGATCCCCTACTCAAGGCATGGTTTAGTAGGGTTGTGGAATCATCGAGTATAGGATCTCCTACTCTACATGTGGTTTATAGTAGGGTTGTGGTATCATCGGGGATATGCTCCCCTACTCGGCGCATGGTTTAGTAGGGTTGTGGAATTGTTGGTTATATGATCCCCTACTCAGCTCTTGGTTTTTGGTTAGGTTAGTACATAGTCGGTTCGATCCCCTACATCACCAATTATACCATATGGGTTTTCTGGAAACGTCATGACCATCTTCACACAGGTGATGATCCTCTATCTAAGTGATTTGAACTGTAGAACGTCAGATTAGGTTTTGGTATCCCGCATCATATCTTGGGAGTGATCCCCCATCTGTGAGATCTTCGAGATACTGGAGTGGCCTCTTTTATCCACTAGCAGTCCCTAAGAGTGATCCCCTATCCGAGAAGTTTATTGTTTCTGCTATTTCAGTGTGATGTTCTCAGTGATGATATCCGATGAGAGTGATCTCTCGAATGGTAGTCTCGGATGTTGTTGTGAGACCCGATGGAGTTTATCTCTTAGAACAGGTTCATATGGGATGATAGAGCTCGTGGTGTGTGTTCTCATAGTTATCTACCTGTTGTAGGTGTTGTGGACGGAACCACGTGAGGCTTGGTGTATGTATGGGCTTACACCTGAGATGAGCTGAGCAGATGTTCAGGATGTATGTATGGGTATACACCTGAGCTGAGTTGACTAGTCTTGTTAGCCGAGGATGGTCTCGCGATGGAGTTTCTCTCTCATTTGGGTTCCCTCTGGCTGGGATGAGTTGAATGTTGTCTTTTAGTTGCTCCGTTTAATTTTGGTGTTTTTTGGTGTGCCTACTGAGTATTTTTATACTCACCCCTACATAGCCATGACACACACATGTTTGTGTCTTGTGCAGACCATAAGATATTCGACGGAGTTCTAGCAGGACCCGGAGAAGGCGGATCTTAGTGAGAAGGACTAACCATAGTGTTTACCGGAGCTGTGCTGAGGAGCTTACCAGTGGCTGCATTTGGCAGGGTTTCCCTCTTTCTGAGCAGGTTGGACACTTTTGTAGTTTTCTTTTGGTGAACCATGTTTTTCCCTTTTATACTTTTGTTGTACTCTAGTTATGGGTTAGAAGTATGAATTCATTTCATTATAGTTTATATATATATATCTCTACACTATTTCTTGGATGTGTATTTGGGTGCATGTGTACAGGTACCTTAGGCTAATGCCTCCCACGTGTGTGATAGCCTACTCAGTGCTAGTCACCATCCCATGGCCTATTGGAGGCGGGCTTGGGGAGTCACGTCTCGAGCCCCGTTGGGTCGGGTCGTGACATTCATATATGTTTTTCAATTTTCTCATATAACTTTGGTTGTGGAAACGCCTTTCACCCTTAAGAATTTACATTTAGAATGTGATGATAATAAATTATTCTTGTCTCGTCCATCATTCTAATGATTATTCTTATCAATAGATGTAAGAGCAACCTTATAATCAATATGTACAAACCCAACTATTGCGGATTCAATAACATCATATCTAATGGAAATGAGATAAGGCAACATTATATCATTATAGATAAGATAATCCATTCCATAAAACACTGGAATACCTTTACTATTCAGACAATTCAAATTCTCCATCTTCTTCTCTTCAAAACATCAGAAAATAATATGTGAAGGGAACCTTCATCTCTGAGACAAGTTGAATGTTCCCAGTTAGGATAATTGTATAACTGAGAGGGGGAGGAGTGAATCAGTGAAACTCTTTCTTCTATGTATCCTTGAAAATGAAACAAAATTTCCCTCTTGTTAAATATTTCATTCCCTATAAAATAAAACTAAAACACTCAACTATGGGATCACAAGTATTTATAAGGTCCTATATTAAATAAGAATATCTATGTCCTTATCATGGTTTGGAAATGTTCCAATACCAAAATATTCACTAGAAAACAATCCCTTTTGTGTGGAATACAATGAGTAGGATATGACCTTTCCCTCATGTATCACTTTTAAGACAATCCAAAAGTGTTTGTGCTCCCTCTTAGGACAAATAGGGTAAAAAAATGTTTTTTTAACAACACACATTACCTGTGTATCCTTTCAATTTCAAAAAAATTATTCTTTTGAAATTAATTCTTCAATCTATTACCTTGAAGCTGGTATGAACTTCATGGAATTTGATATGAAATTAAATCTGATTCCAAAAGTATGATTAGCCCACTCAAATTCTTTAGATCTGATTTTCCCAGTCCAATCTTCCCAATTTGATTTCCTAATAAAATGGATAAAAATTTAAAAGAATAATTTAGAAAATTCCAAACTCCCTCTTCTACAGTACAGAAATCCCAATATGAAAATCCCGATATGATTATCCATCCTGATACGATGACCAGTTGAATAAGATGACCAGAAGAATACGATAGAAAAATGAATATGATTATCAATGAATATGATGATTAGTTTTGTATATTGGAATCTTGTCTTTTCTACTTTCTATTTTATCTATCAAAACATCTTCAACAAAGTTTCATACAAAAATCTTATTCTCTACCAAGAAAGGAAGAGCCTCTCTCTCTTCCTCCCTAAATAATACTCTATTTGTCAAAAAAAGTACAATTCACTTCTCCATTTTATAGGTGACCCAATGAAGGTTTTGCAAGAAATCCCCAAACCATTTCTCACTTTCCCAAATTGCCAAAAATCTCAATTTTCCTTGAATTTCGGATGCATCTTGACTTCCTCACCACTTCTCAATTCTTCTTTTTTATTCTCAAATATTCTAACTGCTTCATCTCTCCCTCATAATTTCCTTCCAAAAACCATTCCAATTCCCTTTTTCATTATTATTTTTTAATACATTTCTCTCTTTAACAACACTTCCAATAATCTCCTTCAAACTCTTAACACACTGATGTCTTGTATCAATTATGATTTTCATTATGATATTTTTTATTCTGATGAGGAAAAATGTAAAACAATATATTCCTCTTTATCTACTCTCATGAACTACTTGAAATTCAAAACCTATTATCCATCTCCTCTCTTGATCTACTTTTATAATAAATTATGAAATTTAACCCCTTCTATGTGGTTGACCACATTTCATATTAAACTCATAAATTATTCTTTAAATTGGTCCCTCTATTCTTTTTATTTATTTTCTTTCATTAGTCCCAAATAATTATTCCTTTAATTATGATAACATTATTTGTCTGATAGATTGATATCAACAACTTATTTCTCTTCTGATTACAATACCATTGGCTTCTCTTTGAATGAACAATTCTTCCTCTAATGAATATGACGAATTATTAAATACGATGGACTAGCTTCATCATTTTTGAATTTATCAACATTGTTATTCTTTCAAAAACAACATATTTTATCATGACTCCATTAATGACTTTAAATACATTGATGATCATCTTTTGAATTTTTTGACTTACACTGGAAAGTATTATAACTTTCCATTCTATCCATATTATTTCTTGCCTTATCAGCCTAAAAATGATTTTCCAAAAAACAGCTTACCTAAATAGGATTATGATAATTATGTTAATGATTAGTCTAAATAAAATATATAACACCCTTTCTCACTTATCCATATATGATAAATATAAAATACGATTGAGAGAATCTCTTTTATTTCTCTCCAATAGATTCTCAATTGTCAGGGCTTCTTCTTCCCCTTTATTTCGTCAAGCTTGTATCACAAGTTTTACCACTAATGATTTATGAGAAATCTAATATCATTAAAACATCTGTTTTTTCATAGTAATACAAAATGTTATTATCCACCATTATGATTTCACCTTCCATACCAGATTTAGGGTAATTTTGATGTCCATTTACTTCTAGAAAGATTCTTCCTCACTATGGTTGATATTTTATTTTGGATTCAGTGTGAATCTAATGATAATTTTCTTCCTACCAGCTTCTCACAAATATGATGGACCTTTTTAAGCTTTCTGAGTCTGATTCCCAAAATATGATGGTCAGTCTAGATTTCACCAAATACAATGTGAGGGGATTTTCCTTTATTTATAAACATTCTTAAAAACAAAATACAACAACTAAACATGGTCACATTCCACATCATCATGGTTCTAAAAATTTGAAGTTTATTTATAAAATATTGATTTTAGTGTATTAAAATTTCACATTACATGTCATGTGTGGTTGGTTTATTTTATATCCATTCATTGGATGCAATAAAAAAATATTCTTGTTATCCAGATTGACTTTGATCAGAATACATTGCTTCTGAAAAATAAAATAAGTAATAAGAAAAGTAAAAATATATTTTAATTTATTAAATTTTAGAGTTTTACCCCTGCATTATTGAAATAAAAAAGAGTATTTTATCTGTTATTTTTTTCTTGAAATCATCATTTAGCTCATTTTTCATAATAATTTCATTATTCTATAAATATTTTTCTATCGTAAAAATGACATAGGGATTAACGAATCCAAATCGTTATTCACATGGTTTTACCATTATATAGTTTTATTATAAATTCCTATATAAAATATGAATAGTTATTATATTTAATGAATATATTATATCATTTTTTGATATGAGTGTTATGAAAATATACCTTATGTATGTATTCATAACTAATACTCTCAACCATTAAAAATTGAGAATCAAAATTATACTCTAGAGACCAACTATGTTTGTAAAAATTGTTCCATATATTTTCTATTCATACTGAATGTAATACATATTTAAATTTTTAAATTTTTTCTCTTCATGATTTTGTAATGAAAATAAATGTTTTTATGGAATTAGTGTGGAGAAGGTAATACCATAAGGTCCTTTTGATTTTCTGGATGATTTAATAGGTTGTATTGATCTAACATTCCATTTCCCTATTAATTTATCCATATATAATACCAAACCTCACTTCAAACCTTTTTCATAAACTACTATAGGTTTTTTAAATGATAAATTCTTTTAATGAAATACCTCATGTATCTTTATTTATTTAGACAGTCAGGTTATGAATGTTCCAATAGCATCATTGACTATTGTAATATCCATATCATCAAGTAGAACATGAAACTCAGTAGTCAGATCTTGAGATACCTCAATACCCACTATAATGTTATCTATTAGTAGTTATTTATTATATATTTTGTCTCTTAGGATATTATACACTATACCCTACCCAAAAAGTAGGTGTGTGGGTGTTGAAAGACTAAAATTACATACAAATTTACCATATAGAAATTTAGTAATAAAAAGTTATCAAAAGTTGTTTGCATAAAATATAGGAGAAAGTTTAATGACAAAATTTATTAACTCTGGTAAGGTATGAGGTTGAGGAGAATGACTATCCTCAATGATAGCAGGGTCATTCGGTTCTTCATGTGTGAATCATTTTTCCACCACTAATTTTCTTTAATCTATTATCATATATAATTTTTTTCAAACCAGACTGAACAATAATATCTTGTGAAGTATATATTTATTCCATAAATCCTTTAATTATCTTATGTTTTTCTTATTTTTTTATTTACATAATATTTTTTAGGATACGGTCCAAAACCTACTCCTATGACACAGCAAAATCATTCTAGCTAATTCAAATCTATTGAAGGTAGATTTTCTTTTGGTACAGTCTTCTGATTCTTCTGTCTAATGCCCATAAAAACACATAAACCTAAAAATATATTTTTATGAAGTACTATAATAAATAATAATTAATTACCTTTATGTCGTACATATACATGTTTCTCATACATCTTTTTTTCATCAACTATTTTACACACTTTATTTAAGAAAGCCTCCTTCCATATCGCATGATGTGGGATGGAAGTGGCTATATATTTTGATTCACCCATATGATTATAAAGAAATAAAAAATGTTGTTTCATATCTCATAAACCTTTTTTGTTTATTAAAAATACATACATATTTCTTCTCTAATGAATCTTATGAAATCCTTGCTTTATGATAGGGGTACAATGGTTATGATGCACATTCTTTATTTTGAACTCTTTTTATACATCCTTAATTAACAATTTTTTAATCAAATTAGATAAAATAAATAGTTTCAAATAATATATTATTGACTATAATGCACCTAGAATAATTTCTCATCACGAAGACTAATTAAAGCATTCCATGTTTCTTTCTTTATAATCTATGCATATCTAACTATTGGGTGGGGATTTAGTTTACCCTCAGTATCCCTAAGATATTACTTTGTAATAAGAGTCTTGAATCCTCTATGGGCTTTTCTAGCATCCATTAAGACATATTTATTAAAAAAATCAAAAATAAAACATCTCTTTAAGGAATAATGAAAATTAAATTAAAGTTTCAAAATATAATTTTAGATAAAATATAGAAATTATATCATATAATTACATTTATATCTTCCCAGAGGGTTTCCATCATTATAGGATTGACATGGTTCCAAAAATATATATCAATCAAAAAATTCACCCTCATTGTGATTCCAACATAACTTATGAACATTGACTTATTGGGGTCAACAGGTTGGTCGTGTTGATTCCAAAAAACATCAAATTTTATACCCTTATTTATTACCTTGATAATTTTATTCAACCCAATAATTCTACATCATTCATTTTTTTCATCAACATGTTGTTGATCCCCTAATGATTCTATAGTTTTATCATCAATAGTCTATTCATCCCTGAGGTTGTTAACATCATCATGTGTAGAAGAAAATGTCTGAATGAGTAGTCAAACATTTAGTTAAGATTATGTTAATATTTTATGTAAGAAATGATATTATTCGAAAAATGATAGTATATTAAAAATTCAACATAACCAAATCATTGAACAATATTTCAATTTTTTAATGGTTGATGGATTTTTAATCCTCTATAGAGAATCCAAATCCCCTCTTTTAAGTCACCTATAATGTACAAGACATTGTCTAAATTGTGACCTCCATGAACTGATTGGTATCTCCCAATGAATGGGTCCCCCTTAATTTCATTTTCATCTGTCCCTATATTTGTTTTAGTTTTCGGAAGGATAATCACCCAATTCTTGTTTTCTGGATGTAGGACATAAAATTCTTCCATGGATTATGATTCCATTGTGAGCGGCTCATCCTTTTCCCCATCCAAATTGAAATTCACCTTCGTGAAGTCAACGCAATTAACTTTAATTACACTCCTATGTTCAACCAATTTTCCATAGAAAATCGTCAATTAAAATTTTTTATAATTTAACTTGTATATCTGTTTGATAATTATAAAATAGGTCATATTTATATCAATTGGATTTATATCCTTAGAACCAGATATGTGAATCAATTATACCATAATGCTACTCCATTTATTTTCATCATACTATAGTAATTGTGTTATTTTGTATAGAACATATAACCATTCGTTACAAAACCAGTATAAGATATAACATTTTCATTTAGTCCCTTGGATTGACAATGAAGTCATTCAATGATTGAATTTAGATTTTTAAAAACATCCTTAGAAGTATGATCTCAAAACCATCTTATAAACTATTGATTATTTGTATTTTATATCCATTTTTTATCCCTTGATAGATTAAAATATTAAATATTTTTTTGATTCAACATATGGATCAACATATTTAATATTATGCAAAATGTAAAGGAATTCCTGACCCCTCTCTGTGATCGTAATTGTAAAAAACCCACTTCATGAAATATCTTCACCCAAAAAGCATTTTCTATAATGAGGTATTGGAAGACTGATTTAATCCACATATGTGAGGTAATCAGTATACAATTTAATATCTTACTCAACAATATATTTCTCTTCAATACAACCTTTCGACTAACTTCGATTCTTGACATACCCTTTCAAAATATTCATATACTGTTCACTACTGTACATCCATCTGTAATGGATAGGACCACATAATTGAACCTCTCTAACCAATTTAACCATTATATGGAAAAATATATCAAATAATGATGGTAGGAATAATATCTCTACTTCACATATTATAACTACAACCTATGTATTCCTGATTGGAAACTTCATTAGTTCTATAACTTTATTGAATATGGATTTGTAAAAGAAGCAGATTATAGCTAATTTAAATCATATATTTTTAGGAATAATGAAATGTAAATAAATTTTCATTAAATTATGCATCAATATATGATAGTGGTGTCATTTTAGTCCCTGAAACATCAAATTATTCATTGACATGAAATTTTTTATATTCAATGAATTCCCTTATAGAACTTTTACACTATTAAGGAAAATGAATATTTACACTTTTTTCTATTTGGATAGAGTAAAAGATGTTGGAGGAAACAAAGCATCCCCTTTATCATTCACTGGTTCCAAATCTTATCCCCATGTAAATCATGTCTAAACTACCTTTGATGTCATCCTTTATTTTCATGAACATTTTGTAACATTTTAATAACATTATAAAAAAATTTCTTCTACATTCATGTAATAAAGAAAATGTCTGATGTGTAAACAATTGTTATACAATTATTAAAAAATAAATGATCACATTTTCCAACCTTATTTTGTATGATTTTTCAAAAAATGGTTTACCAAAAATAGTGTCAATATCTGTTACTTCATCATAAATTTGATCACCCATTAGTGGAGGTGGCGTTGTGCCTTACTCTTTATTCTCATAGAATATTTTTTTTCCAGGATTGGTATTTATGTCATCAAGGTGAAAATTTATATTTCCCTAAACACACACTCTTTGAGGAAAGTTTCAACTAAAAACAGTGTGTGAACTCCTCACAAATGGGACACAAAATCATTCCCTTAATGCTATATCCTAAGAAATATCCATAATAATGAAATTCATTTATCATTACTCAAAACATGACCCTAAATGTGAATTATTCAATTCTATCAAAATCATTAATTTTAACAATTTTATCCCTCGTCAATTTCAGATCTTTGATCAATGGAACCAAATAGACATTAGTATCTTTACTGGGTTTCTTTGGCCTATATATAAATATATACAACATAATGTATTTACACTTCATAGATCAACATGGAGGAAAGTTAAAGAATACCAATATGATGGTCCATGTACTATGATTACTTATATGTACACCAAAATTATTTATTCCATCTGCAGATAACACAAGAATAATCGTTCTTGGATCATTTACAAAATTTATAACACTTGTAATGAAATTTCATCCACTGATGAGAATCTCCTGGATGACGTACATCCCTATATTTAATTATTTAATATTTATGTCATGTAAACCTAGTTTCCAAACTTTTATCTAGTCTTTTATAAAGTGGAATTATAGGAATGTACAATACAACATTTGAAGGACTTGATTCATTTTTCTTGTATTAATCTGCACTACACATAGGTAATTTTATGAGGGATTCATAGTACTTAGGAAACATTATGCAATCATTTGGAAAATAATGTGTTTTTTAGAGATACTTCCATTGAATGTAGATTTATTTTAGAATCATATTTCTGACATGGAAGTTTATTTTCATCTAGTATCATATCATTTTGGAGACCAAGTAGTTCGGTAAAGTTGGTGTCACTCCATCCAAATTCTTATTTCAAATTATATAACTTCAATGAAGTTAAAAATATTGTGTATTTAATATAATTACTATACAATGGCCTCTTAGAAAAAATATTTTTCTTCTCAAATGAGTCAACTTCAATATAAATTTTCATTTCTTTCTTGTGATCTTTATTATCATTTACATTGGTATTCATATCAAATTATCTGTAAACTAGAGTATCATCCTAATCGGTGTGCATGTTCAGTTTTTTCATATGTTTCATTGAATATTTATATCTCTCATCTATTCTTGGAAAAATAAATGGTTATTATAACTATTCTATAATAATGTTTCTTGAATAACAACAACCTAAACATATACAATGGATTTTACATGGGTTGTATGGATAATCTATTAAAAATTTGATGAACTATTTAACTCTATATTCATAATCTTTTGTCATAAAATGATCATGCGACAATTTTTTAATCATATACATCATATTAGGTTCATAAAATATTAATTCCATTCAAAAAATAAAAACACATATGATATTCAATATCAAAGGTGAATGTTATAGATATTTCTGGAAAGGTGAACATAGCATTTGAGTGCTTCAAATAATCTCTTTACACTTTAAATGAAATGGGTAATTGAATTTAAGAAAATAGAATTAATCTACTATGGTATGTGTTATGCTATGAATTCAACCAAAATGATCCCTAGTACCTAGAATGGGAAGATTAATACCCAGTGTAGTTCATGCAACATGGGTACATGTCTAGAATATATGGGGTGATCCTCAAGAAAAAAAATACAATAATAACTATTTAGGGGATAAAGATAATGTGAATGAAATTTTTCTCCTTAAATATAAATGTTCTAGGGTTGGGAGTTGGTGAAGCACCCGAAAATATTTCTCTATTTTATTTCATAAAGCTAAAAAGTATAACAGGCACACAACGGTTTGACAGATGATTTTATCATACAACACATGTTCACATTCTCAATACACTTTTATACCCTATCCCCTTTACCAATGGGTTGAAATACATGATTGCCTTGGCTCAATTTTACATTAACCACTATCCCTTTAATAGAAAAATTATTACACCAAGACTACAATATTCTCTCCTGGTAGAAACAGATGCATGATTTCTTAGTCCCTCTTATTTCGAACACTATGTCTCAGCTCCAAGTTTGGTATAAATGAAATAAAACCTAGAAATAATATTCCCTAGAATGAATGAAATAATAAGTGGATGAATTACAAAAAAAATAGGTTTTCTGAAAGATTTTAATGAAAAATAAATTAATGGTCTTATAACTATAAGCATTTTCCAAATTCCAAATTGAAACCAACCACATTATAAAAACTTTGAAAGTGGAAAAAACGTTTTAAATTACCACATCCTAATTTAAAATTCCAAATATAATCTCAAATCCATTTTCAAAATTTAAAAGGATTATTTCTGAATTTTTAAAATGATGCTTGAAGTATAATTTTTTTAATTTCACCTAAAAATCGACTAATTTTTCCCAAACAGTTAACGGTATACGAAACCCCTTTTTTATAAAACATAAAGAATCAATTGAGAAATTTTAAAATAATATTCAAAAAGCATCAAAAAAAAAAAATTTTAAAATTATTTTTATGGAAATATGTGCACATTTAAATGTTCAAAACAATACAAGTTCACTTTGAAATCACTTTATATGTTTCAAAACATTGAATCCATTATAGTTCATTTTAAGGGAAAAAATTTTTTGTTTTAAAACTCACATTAAAATTTAAAACCAACATTCATTTTTCAAAACTAAAATTTATAATACGTATGAACAATAGAATTCTATTTATTACACCACCTAGTCTGAAGAAAAGAATGATTATTCAAATTTTTCTAAAAATTTTATAAAGATTCCATGAATAATTGTTTTTCAAAAGTTAAGGGTAAATTAGAAACTTGAATCATAAAATTATTTTCATAGATTACCCACCCAAATACTAAGGTTCCCATTGGATACATTCACAAATCCATCAACGAACTATTCATTTATTTAAAACTAGTTTCATCAAATATCACACATGAAGCCAAAAATCAATGCATTCATGTGGCATACAATTTATTTAAGAAAAAACAAAACGAAGGTTTTAAAATATTCATGACATTGAAAAGTATTTTCCAAAAGAAAATAAGAAGTTAGGAGAAGTTCATGAGTGATATTAGGCTTTGGTTTGATTTGAATTTAACTGAGTTTTAGTTGAATTAGAGGTGATCTAGTACTCAATGTGAGAGAATAGTATCAGATTTTTTTTATTTTTCAAGGAACCAACAATGAAGTTACACTATATTTCAATTCTATACATTTATTAGGGTGTCTATAAAATCATGTGATGTTTTAGGTTGTTTAGGAAATGTGAAAGAGCATTGAGATAGCTAGTGGTGAAGTTCAACTGAGCATTCTCTATGAAAATTTAGCTATTGGAGGACGGAATAATGTTTTTTCATTAAATTAGGTGTGGTTATATGGAAACCACATCACACATGTTGTTAACATGATATATTAATGCTTAGTTTTTTACATAAATTCTGTTAAACATGTTTACATGTTTTGAAAATTATTTATTATAGAAATTAATGTTTGGACTTATGTTTGTTGGTCGGAGAGTGATGGCAAGAGGGGGGTGAATTGCCTTTTAAAAATTAATTAACAATTTAAAAACAATTTATAAATGCAGCGGAAATAAAAAGGGGCAAGACACAATTTGATAACAGAGTTCGGCTTAAACCAAAGCCTACGTCTCCACTCCCAACTCAACCGTTGAGAGATTTACTTCATCTTGATTTTTAATGGTTGTAGCAAGAAACCCACTAGCCGTTTTAAGGTAGGCTAGATCACCTTCGTACAACTTTCTTTTTTATTATGGTTGTAGCAAGAAACCCAAAATGAAAGTGAGGAAGAAATGGATGGTTTGTTTTAATACAAACCCAATTAAGAACTAAACAATTGAAATAAATAAATTACAACAAACTTGAGGAAGCCTTGAGCGCCAAGAGTGTGGGAGTAGTCGATGTAGAGGCAGCCCAAGCTTCAAGGATGGAGGTGGATCACAAGTAGCCTTAGAGATTTGTCGTTAGAGCTTCAAGGGATCAAAATATCATTCCAATGTATCGGGGTTGTTCCCGGCATCCATCCTCGTCTATTTATAGGAGAAATATCCCCAAAAACTTCAATATAGCCGTTGGAGGGCTTCCGGAGCCGTTGGGGGTCAAAAGTACAAGTCCGGTCAAAGCCCAACGGCTAGTTTGACTGGGCTTACCGGCTGACCGGTGCTTGGCCACCGGCTGGCCGGTGCTCCAGACAGAAGGCAGAGCTTTCTTTTTGGGCTCCACCGGCTGGCCGGTGCTGGGCCACCGGCTGGCCGGTGGTCCAGACACCAGTCGGCCGGTGGCACCTGGCAGTGGGCAAGGCCTACTGTCTGGTTCCACCGGCTGGCCGGTGGTCTGGCACCGGCTGACCGGTGGCACCTGGCAGAGAGCTTTGCTTCTGCCAGAGACCACCGGCGGGCCGGTGGTAACCCACCGGTTGGCCGGTGGACTCAGAGAGTCTTTTCCAGTCTTCTTGGGCCAATCTCTTTGGCAACCTTTTTCCTATCATCAAAAACACTTGAAAACAAATTAGAACACGATGAGAGTGATTGTGATCATTAAAATCCATGAGAGAGGGGTACAACAATCTCCCCCTATTTTGATGATCACAATCACAAATGTGAAAGCTTTTAAAAAGGATATGCCAAGTAAAAAGAAATAAGAAACTTGGACATGGAAAATTTTAGAGATCATTTTAATACAAGAATTTCATAGATGTATCATGTATTGAAAATGATATTAATCTTAAAAGGATTAAGATAAAGAGAATGGTTCATTTTGAAATTGTAACCATAGGTCATTTAAAAGAAACAACTGAAATCAATAACTTAACCATTTAAAAACAGATTTTGATGAAAGTAATAACTTAAAATTGAACTTTTAAAAAGAGCACTTAATTAATAGAGAGTTTTTCTCCCCCTTTGGGATTATCAAAATAGGAGGAAAAGTATGAAATAAAATTTAAAAAAACAATAATAAGGAAGTAAGAAATGAAAAAAAGGATTAATGGATAAGACAACTTGAATTTTATAAAAGATGAAACGTTACATAGAAAGTTCAAAATACATATACAAAGACAAGACAAAAAACAGGAACGGCTCTATTCACTCCTAGAGGGCCGAGAATGACGACGACGCCTAAAGGTCGGAGGAGCCGGAGGAGCCTGGACCGCCTCAAAGTGACGATCTAGAGAATCAATCCGAGAGTGGAGCTGATCAAACTGAGAGCTGATGTAAGAAAACTGTAAGTCGAGTCGGGTCTCAATCTGATCCTGGAAGCGAAGGAATTGATCAGCCGTCACCGACAAGCTACCAGTATCAGCGGGAGGGGGCACAGCCTCAGCAGGCTCCGGTGCATCATCACCCGCTCCATCTCCCTCATCAGCAGCAGCAGCAGCACCTTCGCTGTCACCACTCCCTTCCTCTTCATCATCACCACTGTCCTCACTATCTGAAAGAGGATAGGTAGCGGCAATGGCAGGAGGCATGGAATGGGAAGGAGGGTGTGAATGTGTCTGAGGGGAGTAAGCCTTGAGAAGACCCTCCTTGTCAGTAATCCACTCCTGACGCCAAGGATTCCAACGAATGTTCATTCGTTGCACCATCATAAAATTAATGATGATATCCTTCTTTGGCTGCTCGAAGGAGGTAGCACGGAGAGGGATATCAAGAAAGGTAATGATTTTGGTCAACAAGCGCCCGTGAGGTAGAGTTTTGGACCGGCGCGGGTGCTCAGCCAAATAAGTCATGGCCCGGAACAGGAACCAGACCAAATTGAAATGAACGCCTCTGGTGATATAAGAAAGAAGATAAATATGAATAAATTTTACCGTATCGTGATCACCGATACGGGGTGCAAGGGTGGTCTGAATGAGGCGCTCAATGATGCAATGGTTAGGGGAGAGCTGGGAGAGCTTGACAATGGGATCGGTGGGCTGCCCTGTGAGATGCTCAAGAGCGACAGCAAGATCAAAATCAGGGTCCCGAGGAAACTCCCCCTGAGCAAAAGCATGAGGTCCAACATGAGGAACCCCTAGCATCCTGGAAATCTCCAAAGAAGTGATAGTGATGGGTTGCCCAAGAGTGGTGGTAGAGATGGTATCGACGTCGTCAGAAACCGACCACGTCAGGTGAGCATAAAATTCTTTGACAAGAAGGGGATAAATAACATCCTTCTCAGGAGGTTCAAAGAAGGAATTCCAGTGTTGATATTCAATGATGGAGAAAAGCTCGAGACGAGCAGAAGAAATCCAAGGATAATCAATTACTCTACCAGGCAAAATGACTTTGTCATGCCAAATGTCGGGAAGTTGAGGGATTGAAGGAGGAGGAGGTGCTTCTTGGGCGATTCCCTTTCCCTTGCGTGAAGAGCGAGGACCCATGAAGGAAAAAGGGAGAAAATTGAGAGAGATTGAGAGAAAAAGGAGTTTGAGAGAGCAAGGAGGAAGAAAGGAAGCTAGGGCAAGGAGGAGCCTCGGGTCTGGAGGGGGCGCACGAGAGAGAGAGTGAGAAATGGGAAGGGTTTTAATTTTAACCCTTCCTCCGGCCGGACCAAAAAAGGAAAACCCGACACCACCGGTTAACCGGTGATGTACCACCGGTTGACCGGTGGTATTGAAATTCAAAAAAAAAATATGAAAAAAAAGTAAAATAATAAAAAAGAGTTTAAATAACTTAAAAATAAATATAAGCAAGCCAAAAGGAGTCAAATATTTAATAGTGCTCATTGACGAATCATTCCTAACTCCCCCTTAATAAAATCAAAACGTTCAACCGGGAGCGGTTTGGTAAAAATATCAGCTAATTGGAAATCAGTAGAAATGAAGTCCAAAGTGATATCCCCTTTTTGAAAATGGTCACGAAGGAAATGATGCCTTAAATCTATATGCTTTGTCCTAGAATGTTGTATTGGATTCTTAGAAATACTAATGGCACTAGTGTTGTCACACCGTATAGGGACATGATCGTAGGAAAGGCCATAATCCAAGAGAGTGTGCTGCATCCAAATAATTTGGGCACAACAATTACCAGCTGCTACGTACTCGGCCTCAGCAGTAGAAAGAGCAACACAGTTTTGCTTTTTGCTACTCCATGAAACAAGGGACTTGCCTAGAAGATGACATGTGCCACTAGTACTCTTACGATCTAATTGACATCTGCCAAAATCAGCATCCGAATATGAAGAAAGTTCGAAAGAAGTATTAGAGGGATAAAACAAACCAATGTTTTTGGATCCTTTTAAATACTTAAAAATTCTTTTGACCGATTTAAAATGAGATTCTTTGGGATTGGCTTGAAAACGAGCACAAAGACAAACACTGAACATGATGTCAGGACGGGTCGCAGTTAGGTAAAGTAGACTCCCAATCATACTCCTATAAAGCTTGTTATCAACCGGTTTCCCGGCTTCATCTAACGTAAGTTTACAAGAAGTACTCATGGGGGTACTAATTTCCTTTACTTGATCCATACCAAAACGACTTAAAAGTTCTTTTGTGTATTTTCCTTGGTTTAGAAAAATACCATTTAAATTTTGAAGGATTTGAAAACCAAGAAAAAAATTTAATTCCCCCATAAAGCTCATTTCAAATTCTTTTCTCATTAAATCTGAAAAATCAGTACAAAGTGATTCTTTGGTTGAACCAAAGATAACGTCATCAACGTAAATTTGGACAATCAAAAGATCTTTGGAAGTGTGTTTTAAAAATAGGGTACAATCAGCTTGACCCATTTTAAAATCATTTTCTAAAAGAAATTTTGTTAACCGCTCATACCAAGCCCGAGGGGCTTGTTTTAAGCCATATAGAGCCTTAGTTAACTTAAAAACATGATTTGGAAATTTTGGATCTTCAAAACCGGGGGGTTGTTCAACAAAGATTTTTTCTGAAATAAAACCATTTAAAAAAGCACTTTTAACATCCATTTGAAAAAGTTTGAAATTTAATTGAGCGGCGAATGCCAACAAGATCCTAATGGATTCCAATCTAGCAACGGGCGCAAAGGTTTCACCATAATCAATTCCTTCTTCTTGATTATAGCCCTTAGCTACTATGCGAGCCTTGTTCCGGGTTATATTTCCTTGATCATCAAGTTTGTTCCTAAAAACCCATTTAGTGCCAATAATTGGATGATCATTGGGTCTTTCAACAAGAGTCCAAACATCATTTCTAGAGAATTCATTTAATTCTTCTTGCATTGCAAGAACCCAATTCTCATCATTAATGGCATCATTAATGGTTTGAGGCTCTAGTTGAGAAAGAAAGGCTTGATGTTCAACCTCGTTGAGGATTGATCTTCTAGTTCGAGTACCGGCTTGAAGATCACCTATAACATTTTCTAAAGGATGGTCTCTAGAGGGTTTCCAAACCTTAGGCAAGGTGGAAGGTGAAGAAGGTGAAGAGGGTTCTTGATGGTCATCCTCCTTGGGAGGAGAATAGGAATCATTCAAATGAAGCTTATCAAGCTTATCTTCAACATCTTCAATGACCGGGTGAGGTTTAGGAAGAGTTTCATCAAATTTGACATGAGATGATTCTTCGATGGTTTTTGAACGTTTATTGAAGACACGATAGGCTTTGCTTGAGTTGGAGTACCCAAGAAAAATACCTTCATCGGATTTGGCATCAAATTCCCCTAGGTTATCTTTTGTGTTAAGGATAAATCATTTACAACCAAACACTTTAAAATAACCAACTTTGGGCAATTTGCCTTTCCAAAGTTCATAGGGGGTTTTCTTAAGAAGGGGTCTTACAAGGACTCTATTGATAGTATAAAAAGCATTGTTTACCGCCTCGGCCCAAAAATATTGAGGGAGGTTGAATTCACTAAGGAGGGTTCGAGCAATTTCTTGGAGAGTTCGGTTTCTCCTTTCAACCACTCCATTTTGTTGTGGAGTCCTAGGGGCAGAGAAGGTGTGATTGTATCCTTGAGAGGAACACAATTCATCGAATTCTTTGTTCTCGAATTCACCTCCATGGTCACTACGGAGCGATATAATTTTATATCCTTTTTCGTTTTCTACTTTCCTAGAGAATTTCAAAAAGGTTCTACAAGCATCATTTTTATGAGCTAAAAAGAAAACCCAAGTGAAACGAGAAAAGTAATCTACTAGGACAAAGGTATAGGATTTTCCACCAAGACTTGCTACAGGGGTAGGACCAAAAAGATCAAGATGAAGGAGCTCAAGAGATTTTGAAGTGGACACTTCCTTCTTAGATTTGAAAGAAGATTTGTGTTGCTTGCCAAGTTGGCATGGCTCACAAATCAAATCTTTCTTAAACTTAAGTTTAGGATGGTCACGAATGAGCTTGTTCTTATTAAGTTTTAGAAGTGAATGAGAGCTACAATGCCCCAACCTTCTATGCCAAAGCCAAGACTCAATGTCAAGAGCACTTAAACATTTAACATTTTGGCTAGCTAAAGAATTTAAATCAATAATGTAAACATTTTGAAAACGGGAAGCATAAAATATCAATTTGTTTTGAAAATCAAACACATTGCATAAATCATTTTGAAAATTCACCGAAAAACCACTATCACAAAGTTGACTAATGCTAACTAAATTATGTTTTAAACCTTTAACAAATAAAACATCTTTAATTAAGGAGGAGTTACCAAAACCAATGGTACCTATTCCGACGATCTTGCTTTTTGAATTGTCACCGAAGGTGACGTATCCTCCATCGAATTCTTCAAGAGAGTTGAACTCGGAGGGGTCGCCACACATGTGCCTCGAGCATCCGCTGTCGAGATACCACGAGCCTTTAGAAGGCCTACTTCTTTGGTGTTTATCCTACAAAATCAAGAGAGAATAGATTTTGGTACCCATATAAGTTTGGGTCCGGAAAGATTAGCTAAAATAGACTTTTGAACCCATACTTGTCTAGAGGGATACATCCTAAGATACTCATCCGAGTAGGTAATGATTTTGGGGCGGCCATATCTAGCATTTTTACAATCGCATTCATAAATCATATGTCCGGTTTTTCTACAATAATTACAAAATTTATTTTTAGAGATCCCCCTTACAAATGTAGTGGGTGCTTTGGAAGAGGTGGCTTGCTTGTTAAAGCCAAGTCCATGTGTGGTTCTAGTCGAACGTTGAGAACCTAGCAATTTGGTCAAATTTTGTTCACCTTGGGTGAACTTGGCAAGAGATTCCCTTAAATCTTTAATAGTTGAATTCAAAGAATCAACATTTGGAATATCTTGGACATTAAGGGAAAGTTCCTCATTCTTTTTGAGAAGTTGATCTTTTTCAGAAATTAGAATTTTGTGTTTCTTTTCTAAGGCCAAAAATTTAGAGGTGAGTTCGTGAAAACCTTCCTCTAATTGATCTCTCGCATTTTGGAGATCTTCATAAGACATGTCATTATTAAAAGAAGAGGATGAGGAAGAGGAGTCGGAAGAAGATACCTCATCAAGTGCCATTAGGCATTTTCCACCTTCATCGCTTGAAGCGCTTGAAGACATGGAGTCATCGCTTGCACTCCATGTTGACTCTTTGAAAGCCTTCTTGTTTTTCTTTTCCTTTAACCTTTTCTTGAAAAGAGAGAACTCCAGTTTGATGTGGCCTTTCATTCCACATTCAAAGCATGTAACTTCTTTTTCTGCTTTTGGCTCTTCCTTTCGTGTCCTTTGAAAATTCTTCTTTTTCTTCATGAACTTGCTCATTTTTCTTGCAAGCTGTGCAATCTCGGATCCGCTATCATCGGAGGAGCTTTCTTGCTTTGCTTTGAATGCTATGTTATTTTTCTCCTTGAAGATTTTACCTTCTTTATCGGCTTTCCTCTTCATGGTAATCTCATAGGTCATAAGTGATCCAATGAGTTCTTCAACCGGCATTTTCTTGACATCTTTCGCTTCTTGGATTGTCGTCACCTTTGGAGCCCATGATCTTGGTAGGACCCAAAGAATCTTCTTGACCATCGTCTCTGCAGAAACATCATCTCCAAGAGACTTTCTCCCATTACACACATCAGTAAAGCGGGTAAACATTTCCGTAATAGATTCGTGTGGGTGCATGGTGAAGCTTTCAAAGTCTTGACGATACATATCTAGTCTAGTGTCTTTGACTTTGTTAGTGCCCTCATGGGTCACTTCCAAAAGCTTCCAAATTTCATGAGAAGTGGTGCAAGTAGAAATATGATTAAATTCATTACGGTCTAACCCACAATGAAGAGAATTCATGGCTTTTCCATCAAGCTCAAAATTAGCAATGTCTTCGGGGGTCTATTTAGACTCATCTTTGCTAGAGAGAGTGTAGCCTTGCATAACAATTCTATATATAGGATAGCCAATACTTCTAAGAAATGTAATCATGCGAGTTTTCCAATAAGTGTAGTCGGTTCCATCAAAGAATGGAGCCCGAGTCATGGAATACCCTTCGGGTGCTTGTGAGGAAGAAGCCATCACTATGGATTTTAAGTTTGTAACCGGTTAAGGTATTACACAAACGACCCTCTGATACCAATTGTTGGTCGGAGAGTGATGGCAAGAGGGGGGGTGAATTGCCTTTTAAAAATTAATTAACAATTTAAAAACAATTTATAAATGCAGCGGAAAATAAAAAGGGGCAAGACACAATTTGATAACGGAGTTCGGCTTAAACCAAAGCCTACGTCTCCGCTCCCAACTCAACCGTTGAGAGATTTACTTCAGCTTGCTTTTTAATGGTTGTAGCAAGAAACCCACTAGCCGTTTTAAGGTAGGCTAGATCACCTTCGTACAGCTTGCTTTATTATTATGGTTGTAGCAAGAAACCCAAAATGAAAGTGAGGAAGAAAAGGATGGTTTGTTTTAATACAAACCCAATGAAGAACTAAACAATTGAAATAAATAAATTACAACAAACTTGAGGAAGCCTTGAGCGCCAAGAGTGTGGGAGTAGTCGATGTAGAGGCAGCCCAAGCTTCAAGGATGGAGGTGGATCACAAGTAGCCTTAGAGATTTGTCGTTAGAGCTTCAAGGGATCAAAATATCATTCCAATGTATCGGGGTTGTTCCCGGCATCCATCCTCGTCTATTTATAGGAGAAATATCCCCAAAAACTTCAATATAGCCGTTGGAGGGCTTCCGGAGCCGTTGGGGGTCAAAAGTACAAGTCCGGTCAAAGCCCAACGGCTAGCTTGACTGGGCTTACCGGCTTACCGGTGCTTGGCCACCGGCTGGCCAGTGCTCCAGACAGAAGGCAGAGCGTTCTGTCTGGGCTCCACCGGCTGGCCGGTGCTGGGCCACCGGCTGGCCGGTGGTCGAGATAGAGAGCAAGCTCTCTGTCTGGTTCCACCGGCTGACCGGTGGTCCAGACACCGGTTGGCCGGTGGTCGAGACAGAGAGCAAGCTCTCTGTCTGGTTCCACCGGCTGGCCGGTGGTCCAGACACCGGTCGGCCGGTGGCACCTGGTAGTGGGAAAGGCCTACTGTCTGGTTCCACCGGCTGGCCGGTGGTCTGGCACCGGCTGACCGGTGGCACCTGGCAAAGAGCTTTGCTTCTGCCAGAGACCACCGGCTGGCCGGTGGTAACCCACCGGTTGGCCGGTGGACTCAGAGAGTCTTTTCCAGTCTTCTTGGGCCAATCTCTTTGGCAACCTTTTTCCTATCATCAAAAACACTTGAAAACAAATTAGAACATGATGAGAGTGATTTTGATCATTAAAATCCAAGAGAGAGGGGTACAACAATGTTCATTAATTATTTACACTCTTTCATTTATATAAGTTCAAGATTATAAATTCAATATGCCCCAAATCATTTTATGATCCGTGGAGGAATGTTTCAATAATATGTTTGGATTATGTTACTTCACATTATTTTGATAAAGTAACCATGATATTCACATGTCATAGTCCTTTTTTCAATAAAGGAATTTTCAATTTGGTACATATTTATGTTCCTATATCTTGATTACTTTTAGTAAACCCAAATTTATTTTTAAATCATGAGTTTAAATTCTATGAAAATACTTAGTAAATTAATCCCTTTTATAACTTGTCTTATATTACAAAGAAATTCATCTCCTTTCAATACAGACCAAATTAATTATATGTCAAAGTAAAATACTTGATCTTGATTTAGTGATTCTATCAGTGATGATATAATGGATTGGATGATTAAGTGGGAAGGCACTATTTTTTGTGGTAACTTATTAGGAATAATCAACTTTTTTTATTTTTGAAATTAAAAGAATGTACTCAATAACCTATTCCCACTAAATATCCTTGTCCCACTCTATCTAGACATGAGCTAAACTAGAGTTTTCACTCATCCAAGATACCATTTACTTACCAGAACAACCATGACTATGAAGAAAAGTGAGGAGGTGACAAAGAAATGTAAATAGAAACATATGGTAACAAAAAATATCATACACCTCACCTCCAACAACCACTCATATAAAAATACATTTCACATCATTCATACATTATAAATTGATAAACATCCTATTACACGCACACTAAATACAAGAGGTGATCAATGAGGGTGTCACAATATATAAACCCATGTAAATGTTCCAAATGGGATATTAAAAAAAATCTAACTCCTGGTCCCAAGTTATTCTCTATTCATTTGAAATTTAACAATTTCAATACATTGGACATATTTAAAAACACATCCTTTTAATATTTCAACCATTTTTTTAAAACTTGTTTTCATAATTTAAGCACCAAATTATTTCTAAAGCCTTTCATTGGTTATAAAAATTCATATGAAATGTCTCATAAAAATATAATCAAACACATGGAATGATAAATCATTTAATTCAAAATATTTCAATCAGAATTGATGGAAACCCCTTTATTCCAAACATGGAATTCAATAAAAATGTTTTCCAAATCAAATATAAACATTACACATAGGTGTAATTTAAATAAAAACGAACTTAAAAAGACTCAAGTATTTCATTATTTGTAAAATTAATGATTGGAAGAGAAAATCATACCTCAAGAAATCAGAATGGATAGAGGAGGCACCTAAATTAGCAGGAAAAAAGGGGGGATTTACATTGGAAAATACATAAACATTGAGGGAGGAGACACCAAAAACCAAATTAGAAGGATTTGGAAACCATCTTAGGGATCCAAGGAGGTAAGACTGAGCATGAAGGCGAAAATAGGATATCATCCAAGAAAACACTACAATAACCCAAAATGTAGAACCCAAATAAGAAATCAACAAGAGAGGAGGAGAAAAAAATAAAATAACTTTAATTTAGGGCATGAATAATCTAAGACAAAAAAGATGAGGAGAACTGAAAGTATTGTAATTTCATGAAATATTGAGAATCACGACTAAAATCAGTGTGGGTAGGGTTATTTTAAATAGATTAGGGAAACTTTTATCAGTTCTTCCCAAAAAATACAAATAAATATACCTTTTATTAGTGATAAATTAATTATCATTGATAAAAAATATCTTTATTTGTTCTTCTTTAGCACTGATATTTATATATCTTTATGAGCACTAATTTTTTAGCACTAAAAAGATATTGATAATTATAAGTAGAATTAAAAATAGTTATAAATAGATTCATAAATATTTGAATATGATTATAAATGTATTTGTATCATTATATATATTTATATATTTATATATATTTATATAATAAATATAATCCTTATTAAAATATATCAATTATAATTTTTTAATTATTTAAATATATATATATTTATTAATAATTGTAATAATAGTTTTTAAAATATACATTTTTTATAAATATAATTTTATAATTTTATAAATATAATAAATATACATTTATAAATATATTTAGAAATTAATATATTCCTAAATCTGTTAGTAATTATTTATTTATAATTATATATATATATATATATCATTACATATATTTACATATAATATATATATTTGATAAAGAAATATAAATATAAATATAGTAAATATATTCATCATTTAGATATATTTATTATAATTTTATAATTCTAAATATATTTATATCAATATATATTTATATAAATATATATATATATATAATAAACATATATAAAAATAAATATAAATATTGTGAATATATTCATGATTTAAATACATTTATTATAATTTAATAATTATTTAATTATATAATTACTTATTTATAATTATATAATTATTTTTTTATAAATAATATTTATTTATTTATATCAATATATATATTAAATATATATAAATATAAATATAAATATAAATAGAGTAAATATATTCATTTTTTAAATAATTTTATTTAAATTTTGTAAATATTTAAATATATATATTATTAGTCATTTATAATTAAATATATACATTTTCAAAAAATAACCTTAATTCATGTATAGTTATAATTTTATAATTTTATAAATATAGTTAATATACATTTATTAAAAAAAATATTTATAAAAATTAATTTACCAATATGTTTCTCACATTATTAATGATTATATAATATTAATTGCATACATGTTAAAATAAGTGAAATTGAACAATTAAAAATCAATACACTCTAAAAATATTGTAAAATGGATATGTTTTATTAATTAAATATAAATTATTAACCAAACACCGATATATATAGAAATAAAGATGAATACAAATTGAAAATATTAACACATAGTAAATATTATATATATATATATATATATTCGGTGTCTAGGGGTATAATTACATTCAAACAACACACCACACATAGAGGCCGGAAAGGCATGCCGTAACAAATACATATAAATAAATATTAGAAAATGATTAAATTGCTAAAAAAATAAGAAAATAAAAAAATGAATAAATGATGCCTTACTATAATAATATTAAATATAAATAAATTGAGTTTATCGATTGAAAACATAATATATTAAATATATCATGTTACTAAATGCATTTCTAAAATGATTACAAAAATTTGAAATAATTAAAAAAATATCATGTGTATGTGTTTCTATATATGATTTTATTAATAAACAAAATATTTATGTATGTAAGTTGTATATAAAAATGTGTTAATTATGTATATGTATAAGTGAAATCAATGTAACACATGTTTGATCTATGTTAAATTGAAAATTCAAATTACATCCAATTAACGATCATTACTCGATGCAATTACTCAGTATTTTTAATTTATATTAATTTTTTATTATAAACCATTCTTCACTAAATATATGACATAATTAATATAAGAATAAACATTTTGAATTATATAAATCATATTTTAGGTAGTATCATTTATATATTTATATATATATATATATGAATATATTTCTATATTAAATGTATTAATGACTAATTATGTGTAAAAACCTTAAAATGAATAAGACATTAATATGTTTTTATTATTACATTTTATACATTTAATATATTTATATTTAATATATATTGTTTATTACTATTTATAATATATATATATATACTAAACCTATTCATTTTTTTAATAATTATTTCGTTAATAAATTTTCTATAATTTTTTAATTTTTAAATTTTTAAATTATTTTGTTTTGTTATAAAAATTTATTCATTTTTAGTTTTTTATTTAATTATTATAATTTAATCATTTTATATATCTATAATTAATATACAAATTTTTTTAATTTTTATAATATATATATATGTATATGAAATTTACACATTTTTATCAATAATTATTTAGTTAATAAAATGTTTAATATTTTTCTTAATTTACCCATTTTTTTAATTGTTCAATTAAAACATTTCATTAATTTTATATATCTAAATATAATATATACTATATATTAATTTTATAGTATATATATATATTAAATTTATGAATAAACAATAAATTTAAAAATTAAATTCTATTTTAATTTACTCATTTTTAATTTTTATTTGTTTAATTATTTCCATTTTGCATAATTTTGAATAAATGTATATTTTTATTGGGTTGTTTAAGAAATTTGGTTATGGATCGAACGTGGTCCTTTAAAATTGGTATGTGGTGGTGGGAAGAGGGATGGGTTATGTATAGGGTGGGCCAAGGCCCATGTGGGTCCGTGGAAGGCCAATATTGGTGTGTACAACATATGCGGGAGCCCATCCCCGCAATCAGCTTCTAAGTAAGGGATGCATCAAAATGATATATAAAGGATCCCCCCCCCATGGGATATTTTGATGTGGGATTCGCCTACAATCATGACATTATCAACGCTAAAAAATCATTGACAAAGCATACCACTTATCAATGCTATAACAATCATCACTAATGGTAATCCTTTATCAACAATAGAAAAGGTAATGATAAAAGGTACATTTTATTGGCATTTTTTGATCTTTGATAAATTGTACACTCTATCAACGCTGATAAAGGGAACCTTTTTCAATGATTTTTCTAGCACTAATAAAGTACAGTGTTGTTTAAGGGTTATTTATTATAGTGTGATGTGTTGGTTGATAACCTTGAGAGATCTTTTTAACAATAAACCAAACACGGAAGTGTCAGACGAAGAGTATTAGACATAATGATATTGGATAGCGGGAATTGGGGAGAGAGGTATTGTTCTAATAGGGTACTAGATATAGGGTACTAGACATCAGTTAGAAAATAGGTTATATAGGACTGAGGGTACCAGATAGAGAGTACTCAATTGAAATCTATCTGATAAAGATGCAACTATATTGATAGGTTGAGGAAAGAAGATTATATAGAAGTTCTTGCTCAATACTATGTATGGAATCAAACATAATGAAAAAGAACTATTTGAAGGATAGTGTAATGAATTCAAGAATCATTATGGGGAAGTGTTGAGTATTTTTAAAGAATATTTATTTTTTTATTTAAAATAAATTTTTTATCATATTATTAGTGTTAGAATAACTTTCACTGTCAGTCGACTATAGTTTTATAAAAGTGATGGATATTCCCTTCTTACATTAATCCATAGTGGACTCATTTCATGTGTATGTTTTCTCTCATGTTTTTCCCATATCATTCCAAGTACTAACTACTCTTATTATTTAGGGGTCCATTTAAATTATTTATTCCTGCAAGTGTGATTTTGTGTTGTGTTTTAGCTAATTTAATTCTATCCAATATGAGGTAAAGGATGTTTTAAATGAGAAAGATAAAAAGAGTTGATCACTGATTCACCCTCGTCTCTCAATGATAACATAGATCCTTTCTTAGAAGAAGAGTTAGAGGTATGTTTCAGTAATTATGTGTGATGGTGATCGGATTCCATGGTGATCCGAGAGTGGGAAATGAGTTTGCAGTCATGGCCTTCCAAAAAGGCAGATGCCAATGTCTATGATGAAGTGTAGTGGTGGATGACAGATAGACCCTCTTAGTTTCATGTAGTAAACCTGGACATGGAATTCACAAACCTGGTTATGTATATGTTTGTGTTTGGTCTATTGGGGTTTTGTTTTATGGGTTTTAATACTCATTGGATCTAAGTCTGTGTAATGTATCCCCTCTATAAAAAAATGAGGTTTGGTTTCTAGGAAAAGAAAATTCAGGAGTTCCACCCAACCTATATAAAAAAATAAAAAAATAAAAAATTCAAGAATATTTACCTCCTCAGTTCGTTGAGGTTTTTTATAACCTATGTTCGTATGGAACACCCTAAGTGGGAAGTGAATTAAGGATCTGTGAAAATTTATTCTTTTCATTAAAAATATATATATATTTATATCAAATTAGAATATTCACCTTGAATCTGTTTGGTAGGCATGACTAAATCCAACACAATCTAGACCATGAAAACCCTAATTTTGAATTTTTTACCCAAAATTAGCTACATCCAATTTGAAGATATCTTTGATTTTTTTTAATTTTCAAATTAAACAGTAATTCACATATATATGGATAGATACATTAGGATAATAATACTACTCATCTAAGTTCAATTAAAATTTACCCTATATAAACACTATTTTTAAGAGGGATACAAAATTATAATTGATGTGTTGATCAATATAATTATATTTTAAACAATAAAAAAATAAAAAAATTAACAGTGTGTTCAATTTGGTGATTTAATATCCACTTCTAGGTATTTGAGGATATGTACAAAATACTCTTTTTAAATCACTGTATGTAGTGTAATTTATTCCCACATACTACTGTTAAAAATTCTAGATATTCAATAATATTATATTTCAGCTATTTTGTTCTTCTATATATTAAAAATAACATTATTCTCTATGTGTGTGTCTCTACTTGTTTCTATATTTCCCCACTCAATTATATCTATAGGATTTTAAAATGAAATTAAAATATTAATCAAAATGATATAACATCTTCTACAAATCCAATCATTTGATTTACTCATGGTTGTTATTCATCATATAAATTCAAAAAAGATATTATTAGTTTCATAGATAACCACAAAAACATCCTGGGAATACCATAAAATCTTTTATACATTAATTATTCAAAATAAATAATTCAAAATGCGACATACTTCTTTAGAACGTGACAATTTAGTTTCTCCTTTAACTTTTTCCAACTTTAAGATAGGTCATTGAGTGACCTAATAATTCAAGATTCATTCTACATTTTGTGTTGTTAGTCACTTCAAACTTCAAATATAATTTCCATGTTTCCTTTTCATGGTAGATAGTCATGGAATATCCTCATCAAATCATATTTTATGAATTAGAAAAATATAGCAATACCACTTCTCCACAACATGATCATCAATTTTCTAGAACCACTAAAATCTTCTGGATCTATCTTTATAATATGTAATTTATTCCACGGAGTGTGAAATTGATAAAAATGTTAAATATATTTATAAAATCATTCTTGATGTGATATATCATGTCATGTCATGTAACATGAAGAATTAAATATTTAAAAAATTAATTACCTTATATATAAATAATATTTTCTTGTATTTTATCCAAAGACAATTTGTTTATCCATCATTTAGGGTGTTAACAGATAAATTATTTCATGACATCATTCTACTACTACTTCCAAATTTTTAAACATCTCAAATATAATACAATATTTTTCCCAAATATTGATTCTGAAAATGAATATAAATCTAATGAAATAAAATCTCAATTGACCAAACATCCAACGCAACAACCTATAGTTCAAACATTCTCCGCCTATATTTTCTATTCCCAACTCACCTCATCGGCCCTCATTATGTGCTTTCAAATTCATTTTATTCATGAACTTACCCAACATTAATACTCTTTCTACGTACCATAATTTTATGTTACAAGAGTTCTTCTCCCACTTATTTTTTTTCATTTTCATACTCCCTCATTGATAATTAAATGAAAAGTTTTTTTATTTAAATTATGAACATCTTCCCGCCTCCTTGAAACTTCTTTTATTCCAAATCTAAAAAAATCACATTCAATTGTGTCTCTACTACTTTATTGTTTATTTATTATTATAGGAAACAAAAGAAATATGTATTTTATTAAATATTGGTAAAAAGAACTAATTTGTACTTACTTATATTATATCCACATGGATTGTATGTGTCACTATTTTATTTCTCCAATCTATAGTTGATTCCATGAAATAATAAATAGTAGGAAAATATAATATGAAATATTTTAAAAAGAGGGATCTATCTAAACCTATTATATTTGTGGGGATTTTTTGAACCCCAATATTCAACCAATACTTCTCAAAGACTTTTACATCCAACTTTTTTATGAAAATATCTTCAACATATTGTTGTGTTTGAATCAATTCCTTCTACATGAAACTATTCTCCAACTTCTACATTATAAAATTGTAACAATATCTATTTTTTTGTAACACCCCGAGCTTCCACGATATGCTTCTCTCTCAATAATGCAATAGCTTGCATTATACGCAAGTCCGAGATTCTAACACACCGCGACTAATCAAAGTAGCCATTATGAATAGTAATACCTAATTTTTGAAATGTTATAAAATTTATTTTTCCAAATGGACTTCATTTTTGTATTAGTAATATCAAAATTATCCTAAGTTGAATTTTTTGTAACTTTCTGAGAACCTCCAAATTTTTATGAATAGTGAAAAATACTTAAAAAAACTTTTTTAATAAAAATAATTTATAGTGATAAATTATACTATTTAGTGGTTTTAAAGTACAATTAGAATATATTTTTACCATTTTATCCAATGTTGGTCATTATAATTAATTTAACATTGAAATTGGGCATGAACAATTGTCAATCTTTTGATATAAATTGTTTCTTAAAAACACGCTATTTGTTGTGACAGCGGGAATTAATTATAAAATTAATTAATGCAACTTATATGTTTCGAATTTTGTAAAATAGACATCATTTTTGAAATTGGAATATCAAATATATCTTAGGGTGAATTTTTGGGATTTTTCTAAAAAACTTCAATTTTTGATGAATAGTGAAACCACTAAGTGGTACTTATAAAAACTAATTTTTTGTTTAAATGAAATTTTACCACTTCTGTGTTTTGAATTTCAAAAATCCGACATACATGGTTGTAATTAAGAAGTAAAATGTGGTTCAATGAGACTAAAATAATTTTTGGTGGATAGTAACTTTTATGTTCTTAATAGCGATTAGAGGTAATTAGTGTAGTTTAAGGTAAAAATAATGTTTTAATAATATGAGATGAGCTTTACACATGTCCTACCCTCATTGGATGTGTCATGGCCGACCCATAAAATCCATGGGTAAACTTGGGGACCCCATGGAGCCACTTTGGTAGGAAAAGGACATAAATAACTTTTTATTTAATGTTAAAATAAAAAGGTCACAAACAAGAGTTGTTTTAATAAAAAAAAAATGGGGTTATACAATTCATATTTTTGACTATAAATAGTCATTGGAATGATAAAACGATTTCCTACATCATAGTATTTTTTTTTATAATTTTTAGACATTCAATAAATTATATTATTTATGACATCATGATGATGCAGCGATTACCTCATTAATTAACGATTTAAATAAAATGAAATGATAATGTAAAATCTAAGGCTTAAACTTGTCAAAAACCTATTGTATGAAGATATTGAGAACCCTTATCACCTTATACTCGAATTATATATGTTTGGGACCTTTGGAATCCGAAAATCATTGTATAATAATGTAACATTTCCTTACTTTCCAAGAGTGCCCCTCCTCTCCTCTTATAAAAGGCCTCCACCACTCTGACCTTATTCACACTTTCAAGCCATTTGGCTCGGCCTAACTCTGCCCAAATACTCTCCCAACTTCCCTCCCTTACTCCTAGAAGCCTCACTTTGGGCGGAATTCTTCCCAAGGAAGCCTTTGGCTCAAAACAAAAAGAGTTACCCGATTTGTAGGTAATGTCTTCTCTAATGTTGTTTTGTTTTATTTAGCTTCTCCAACCCCTTAAACTCTTTTTATTCCCTTATTTTGTAACTAAAATAGTATCTAAAATATACTAGGATGTTTATTATGATAAGTATTTGGTTTACACTTACACACACATTCGTCTAATGGTTAAAGAACATACAGTTTCTGTGGGTGGCGAAATACTACTCACAAAACGATGATTGTTCAATACTCTTTTAACACCTCTAATGGTTTCCATTTTGATGACACTATTTTCATATATGATATATATATTATGTTTATGTTTTCATTATTCTTCTGTATTTCTCATTTATGGCATACTTTATGATTTCCATTATGGGTAAACGTGATAATTTCATTTTAGGAAGTGCGGACTACCGCCCCCTCAAAGTGATGTGAATCGTTAATGCCATATGTGGGATGTATAAAGGATGGAGTAATTGATATTATATATGATATTATACTGGAACTATATTATACCTTTATATAATTATGATTTCATTCCATTAAATACGAAATATAAATGAAAGTAGCGTTCATGCGTACGTACGGCTTACCGTCTCCATGAACGTTGCATTTCATTTCTTACCTCTAAATGTTACGTAATATTATGAATGAATGTATATACAGGACATATATGATATATATTACATCTAAATCATGAATATAATTCTGGATATAATGGATATTCTACCACATAAACAACTTGTAATTATAAGAAGTTTATTGTTGACTCAAGTACCAAAGATCGACAAAACGACCGTTATAAACTTACACAATTACATAATGTTCATGACATGGTAATAAGTGATATAAAAGGAATAATGAACATGAAAAAGGTTCTTAAGTAAATTGAAATTAACTCTAGTTTATTATTCAGGAGGTTAAAGAATGGTTGAGTCAAGTCGGACACGAGGTAAGGGAATTTCTTAACCCAACTTCCATTCTTTGGGTTAATATCCTACTTTCAAATTATGTCATGATATTATTATGTCCTATCTTGTATTTGTAAATTATTTATGTTTACTTATAGTAAATACACATAATAGATCTATTTTATTTTAAAAATGATCTTTGTAAGGACTTCGTCTCAATCTCCTTTCATTGAGGCATATTTGGTTTTATACACAACTTTCCTTTATATGGTGTATAAACCGCTTTGACTTTTACCTTTATTCAAAAGGAATTTTTTTATACGAAGCGTTTTACTAAATGACAAAAAGGAATATTTTTCTTGTTGTACGTATACGGCGACAACAACTTCTCTGCCACCGTGACCACTATTTGAGTTTCGGCTTCCTCTACAAGCCGTAACTTTTTTTAAATGAAAAATAAATACAAAGTTTTAATTCTCTTTTATTTTGGTATTGAAAATGTTTTTGAAAGTGTTTTTATCAATGTTTTGTATTGATATCTTGTGATTGAAATGTGGAAATGTTATGTTTCCTTTATGCATGTTTTATGTGATATGATTATGTTATGGTTTATGATATGTTTAAACTTGTTCATATGAGGAATGCATTGGACTTAATAAGTGATGGGTGGAGTCTGTTATAGCTCCTCGATGCAACGGTAGGTCTCATGAGACAAACTAGTGTCTTGGCACGAGGCCTTGACAAAATATTATTTGTGGTCTTGGCACGAGGCCTTGGCTACGTGGTTATGATAGTCTGGCATTATGCATTCCATCATTATGAAAGTGGTTATTGATATTTCATGTGATTATTCGACGAGTAGAATATCCATGTGAGTATGTAAATGGCATTATTTCATTTTAATTTTGCCATATTATGCTAATGTTCAAGTTTAAAAGGCTTTTGTTTTAGTTATACATTGCCTTAAATGTTTATGTTTATTGATTAAAGCTTTTGGTATATTGTTATCCTTACTGAGCATCTGAGCTCACCCCTTTCAATGGGTTAATTTTTCCAGGATGTGATGAAGTATTATAGGAATGACTTGCAGGGATAGTCTGAAGGGGATATGAGTGTGGAAAATGGAGACTATGTTATTTTAGTTTTTCACTTTGTGATGTAATGTAACATTTATGAATGTATCTAGTGTTTCCAAGGCTACTAAACTAATCGGTCTTTCGAGACATGATCTTTTGTGATCATGCCAATGTTATGAAGTAATGCACCGACTCTGGGTAGCTGGGGTCGGGGCGTTACAGTTGGTATCAGAGGCAATTTAGTACTAACCTTGGAATCTATATTTAGATAAACTCTTATTGGAGCACATAGCCCAAAGATAGACTTTGAGGATTAGTATATAAGAACTTCCTAGAATTTTGTAGTTGTAGAGATTTTGTGAGTTTTTCCGAGAAATACATCCCTATCTGGATACGAGCAGGTAGAGGAGGCTCTAGCACAGATGTACCTAGGGGTAAAACCTAAAAACACCACTTTGAGCTAGACTCGAATGGGAACTGGTGCACGACAATGGGCCTTGCTGCACTCTTGGTCACGACACTCCCGGGGGATATGCTTAGGATAATTCTCGTTTTCTTTACAAACCACTATGAAGGGTTATGAGTATATACTTCCTCAAAGAAAACATTTTTATGATTATGGATTATATCCATAAACCGTTAAATTTACACTAAGTATTTTACAAGTTTGGAATTATGCATTGAAATTCATAAACTAACCTAGTTTATGCCAATGTATAGAAATGGTGCCCAGTGGAAGGAATGTGAACTCCAGCAATACGTATGATCCAAAGCGTAAGAAGGATCATATCTTTCACGGTATTAATCCAACATTTAGAAGGGAAATAATCTCCCATGTGTTCTCAACATATTAAGAAATAGTATCTTGTGTTAATAAGATAAGTAAAGAATTCTCCGAGTCTTATGGCTTTGAAGGGTAGAAAGAGAAGAAAAGGATGGAAGAGAGAATGATGGAAAAAGGGACGTGGGAAAAGAAGAATTTTCCAATATGTGATAACTGTGGGAAGAAACACCTTGGAACTTGCCTGAAGGGAATGGGAGTTTGTTATAAGTGTGGAGAAAAAGGACACCATGTGCGTGACTGCAAGGGTAAGAAAAAGGTTTCAAATGTACAATGCTTCATCTGCAAGGATTGGGGACACTACGCAAACCAATGTCCAAATCATCAGAGTGTGCCCCAAATGATGTTATTGGATAATAATCAAGTTATGATACTACCACAGATGAGGAAGAATTATTAGAGTTCTTATGTTGTTATTAAAGAATTTTGTAATTTGAGTTTTGTATCAATGATGTACTGGTTATAATAATTATGGAGTATATAAGGATTGTACTGTAGTATTATTTCATCAAGTACATGAGAATGTGTGGAACCAAGAAAAGTGACTCCACAGTAGGTTAAATTTTTGGAAAATATATGGTTGAGAGAAAGATGAACCATAATATGGTTCTAATACTGAGATAATGATTTTGGAATAAGACATGATTGATTTGGATAAATTATATTGGATATTCTTAACTTCCTTGAAACTGATTGATGATTTGTATACATTTTTGGATAGAAGGAGTATATCTATTATTCTATAAGGAATAAGGGATCATGGTAATTCAGGATGTTGTAGTGTATTCAAAGAATACATGATGAAGGTGTTCACGTGTTGTTACATGAAAAAAAGGGGGATCTTCATTATGTTTACCTTCCTCACAAAATTTGGACTATGAGTTGGACAGAAGTATTTTGGATAACTATAAAGGTTGGAATGGATTAAGTTGAACCTTGGATAGTAATGTTTAAGGTTAAAACATTTATGAATATTATTTTTGGAATATTATAATAGTTTTAGAAAAAGGACAACCTTCAGGTTGGGCGATAACCCGTCGCTTCGTACAAAGCTGCAGGAATCAAACCCACAACCATATTACGACAGGCCTTTATGACCTACCACTAGCCTACAGGAAGTCCCTGGTTATTAAAAAATAGTTTTACTAATATAAATGGTATGTGTTAATATTTGGAACCTTATACAATTAGGATAAATAGAATATTTTTGAGTTCTATTATCGTTTTGAGTGAAAGATGAGTTTGTGGTAGAAATTAGTTGAAGGTTGAAACTCTATTTGTCAAGCATAAATATATATATATACCTATATATTATTCTATTAATAAATTAATTCATAAACTTTATTAAAGGGATATTAAAAAAAATGTGTTATCCTAATACCTTATGTCTTGTTGAACTGATGATATTTTAAATCAACATAGATTGAAGGCTTTGAGGCCCTCAATTTGACAATTTTTTGTGATTGATGACCTCAATAACTCCCTACAAACATTTAAATTTTTCCTCCAATTATATGTCTCTAATTGCCACAAATGTTCTCCTAATCGAGATCATAATTGGGTGGTGACTTTTTCATTTCTCTTTCCCTCTAATTAAGGCTAAATTTTATTAACCTTATTTCCGATGTGGGATTTCCACAAAGGTATTTTCTATTTTCAACCTTTTATTTTCAAAGAAAAATTTCAAATTGCGAGGACGCAATTTATTGAAGGAGGGGAGAATGTAACACCCCGAGCTTCCACGATACGCTTCTCTTTCAATAATGCAATAGCTTGCATTATACGCAAGTTCGAGATTCTAACACACCGTGACTAATCAAAGTAGCCGTTATGAATAGTAATACCTAATTTTTGAAATGATATAAATTTTATTTTTCCAAATGGACTTCATTTTTGTATTCGTAAAATCAAAATTATCCTAAGCTGAATTTTTTGTAACTTTCTGAGAACTTCCAAATTTTTATGAATAGTCTAAAATACTTAAAACAACTTTTTTAATAAAAATGGTTTATAGTGAAAAATTATACTATTTAGTGGTTTTAAAGTATAATTAGAATATATTTTTACCATTTTATCCAATGGTGGTCATTATAATTAATTTAACATTGAAATTGGGCATGACCAATTGTCAATCTTTTGATATAAATTGTTTCTTAAAAACACGCTATTTGTTGTGACAGCGGGAATTAATTATAAAATTAATTAATTCAACTTATATGATTGGAATTTTGTAAAATAGACATAATTTTTTAAATTGGAATATCAAATATATCTTAGGGTGAATTTTTGGTATTTTCTGAAAAACATCAATTTTTGATGAATAGTGAAACCACTAAGTGGTACTTATAAAAACTGATTTTTCTTTTAATTAAATTTTACCACTTCTGTGTTTTGAATTTCAAAAATCCAACATACATTGTTTTCATTAAGAAGTAAAATGTGGTTCAATGAGATTAAAATAATTTTTGGTGAATAGTAACTTTTAAGTTAATCGCGATTAGAGGTAATTAGTGTAGTTTAAGGTAAAAATAATGTTTTAATAATATGAGATGAGATTGACACATGTCCTACACTCATTGGATGTGTCATGGCCGACCAAGAAAATCCATGGGTCAACTTTGGGACCCCATGGAGCCACTTTGGTAGGAAAAGGACATAAATAACTTTTTATTTAATGTTAAAATAAAAAGGTCACAAACAAGAGTTGTTTTAATACAAAAAATTTTAAATGGGGTTATACAAGTCATATGTTTGACTATAAATAGTCATTGGAAAGATAAAAAGATTTCCTACATCATAGTATTTTTTTATAATTTTTAGACATTAAATAAATTAAATTATTTATGACATCATGATGATGCAGTGATTACCTCATTAATTAACGATTTAAATAAAATGAAAGGATAATGTAAAATCTAAGGCTTAAACTTGTCAAAAACCTATTGTATGAAGATATTTCGAACCCTTATCACCTTAGCCTCGAATTATATAAGTGTGGGACCTTTGAAATCTGAAAAGAATTGTATAATAATGTAACATTTCCTTACTTTCCAAGAGTGCCCCTCCTCTCCTCTTATAAAAGGCCCCCACCACTCCCACCTTATTCACACTTTAAAGCCATTTGGATCGGCCAAACTCTGCCCGAATACTCTCCCAACTTCCCTCCATTACTCCTAGAAGCCTCACTTAGGAAAGAATTATTCCCAAGGAAGCCTTTGGATCAAATCAAAAAGAGTTACCCGATTTTTAGGTAATGTATTCTCTAATGTTGTTTTGTTTTATTTAGCTTCTCCAACCCCTTAAACTCTTTTTATTCCATTATTTTGTAACAACACCAGTATATAAAATATACTAGGATTTTGTTATGATAATTATTTGGTTTACACTTACACACACCTTCGTCTAATGGTTAAAGAACATATTGTTTCGGTGGGTGGCGAAATACTGCCTCACGAAACGATGATTGTTCAATATTCTTTTAACACCTTTAATGGTCGCCATTTTGATGACACTATTTTCATATATGATATATATATTATGTTTATGTTTTCCTTATGCTTCTGTATTTCTCATTTATGGTATACTTTATGATTTCCATTATGGGTAAATGCGATAATTTCATTTTAGGAAGTGCGGACTACCGCCCCCTCAAAGTGATGTGAATCGTTAATTCCATATGTGGGATGTATAAAGGATGGAGTAAATGATACTATATATGATATAATACTGTAACTATATTATACCTTTATATAATTATGATTTCATTCCATTAAATATGAAATAGAAATGAAAGTAGCGTTCATGCGTACGTACGGCTTACCGTCTCCATGAACGGTGCATTTCATTTCTTACCTCTAAATGTTACGTAATATTATGAATGAATGTAAATACTGGATATATATGATATATATTACATCTAAATCATGAATATAATTCAGGAGATAATTGATATTCTACCACATAAAAAACTTGTAATTATAAGAAGTTTATTCTTGACTCAAGTACCAAAGATCGACAAAACGACCGTTATAAACTTAAATAATTACATAATGTTCATTAAATGGTAATAAGTGGTATAAAAGGAATAATGAACATGAAAAAGGTTCTTAAGTAAATATAAATTAACTCTAGTTTATTATTCAGGAGGTTAAAGAACGGTTGAGTCAAGTCGGACATGAGGTAAGGGAATTTCTTAACCCAACTTCCATTCTTTGGGTTAATATCCTACTTTCAAATTATGTCATGATATTATTATGTCCTATCTTGTATTTGTACATTCTTTATGTTTACTTATAGTGAATACACATAATAGATCTATTTTATTTTAAAAATGATCTTTGTAAGGACTTCATCTCAATCTCCTTTCATTGAGGCATATTTGGTTTTATACACAACTTTCGTTTATACGGTGTATAAACCCCTTTGACTTTTATGTTTATTCAAAAGGATTTTTTTTATACGAAGCGTTTTACTAAACGAAAAAAATCAATGTTTTTCTTGTTGTACGTATATGGCGACAATAACTTCTCCGCTGCCGTGACCACTATTTGAGTTTCGGCTTCCTCTACAAGCCGTAACTTTTTTTAAATGAAAAACTAAATACAAAGTTTTAATTTTCTTTTATTTTGTTATTGAAAATGTTTTTGAAAGTGTTTTTATCAATGTGTTGTATTGATATCTTGTGATTGAAATGTGGAAATGTTATGTTTCCTTTATGCATGTTTTATGTGATATGATTATGTTATGGTTTATGATATGTTTAAACCTGTTCATATGAGGAATGCATTGGACTTAATAAGTGATGGGTGGAGCCCACTATAGCTCCTCGATGCATCGGTAGGTCTCATGAGACAAACTAGTGTCTTGGCACGAGGCCTTGAAAAAATCTTATTTGTGGTCTTGGCACGAGGCCTTGGCTACGTGGTTTGGATAGTCTGGCATTATACATTCCATCATTATGAAAGTGGTTGTTGATATTTCATGTGATTATTCGACTAGTATAATATCCATGTGAGTATGTAAATGGCATTATTTCATTTTACTTTTTCCATATTATGCTAAAGTTCAAGTTTAAAAGACTTTTGTTTTAGTTATACATTGCCTTAAATGTTTATGTTTATTGATGAAAGCTTCTGCTATATTGTTATCCTTACTAAGCATCTGAGCTCACCCCTTTCAATGTTTTAATTTTTCCATGATGTGATGTAGTATTATAGGAATGACCTGCAGGGATAGTCTGAAGGGGATATGAGTGTGGAAAATGGAGACTATGTTATTGTAGTTTTTCACTTTGTGATGTAATGTAACATTTAAGAATGTATCTAGTGTTTCCAAGGCTACTAAACTAATCGGCCTTTCGAGACTTGATCTTTTGTGATCATGCCAATGTTATGAAGTAATGCACCGACTCTGGGTAGCTAGGGTCGGGGCGTTACATTTTTCATGAAAAAAGGATGTATCAGATTCATTATTATCTCAATTGAACATTTTTTCTCATAATAAATTAACATTGGTTGCTATAAAACTTCTTCCATATCATCCAAATTCTACGTATTCTTTATAATATATGTGCAATTCATATCAATAGAAATACACTCTAATTCGGTGGTACTCAATGAATTGAAATAACTATTCTTACTTATTCATCCAACAAATTTTCTTACATTACACATTGTTCCATCACTTATGGATTTTTAATCCACAACAACTATATCCCAAAGTGATTTTTAACAAAATAACAAATTAATTTCTTCTCCATGCCCAAACATAACACCATAATTTAGTATTTACTAAAAAAATATCATTATTATATTCTCTAAAAAATGTACTAACTCATTCTACAATATTTGATGTTCTTTTTAGAAAATGGTATAAAAATTCATGATATTATTTATATAATGAAAATAAAATTCCCAATTATTCTTATATACATAGTTGATTCAAGAGCGTTGTTCTCCTCACACTTCCCCAGTTCTATCCAAAAATATTTCTTTATTGAAACTATCATACACTCTTTCATTCATAAGTCCTCTACCACTTCCTATATATAATTCAATTATCATATTAATTTCATTCATTCATGTTTATGAACTTTTAGCCTCAAAAAATACATCATCACTGCAATCAATAACATTTCAAACTTAAAAACTAATTAAATAATAAAATTGTCTATAGCGGTATGATTGTTACCTCTAAATATGTTGTCATTTGTTTACAACATAACCATGAATAATTTCACTATTGAAATTATCACATAGATGATGTGATCAACCCCTCCCCTCCTTAGTCCTAGCAAACATAGAACAGAATCAATCCATGCATAATAACCATATGGTTCTTTATTTAGGAAATATAAATCCATTTTTAATCTACATATTTCAAGTCATCATATGAAATATAGAATTTATATGGATGATCCATATAAACATATTCTTTTAGGAATCCATTAAAAACTATTCCTATCCAATAAGAATACTTTGACCTTTAGTTAAATATAAATTTATAAGGAAATCGTAATAGACTATTCTTTCAACAATTTTGAATGTCTCATCAACATCAAAAACGTATACCTAATCATTTCCCTGATATACATTCCTAATGACCCACTTTATTTCAATGAAATTATGATTTTTAGTTTATCCCAACAAATATTAGGTGTAGATGTAGTCAAAAATGTTTTAATCATCATTCATGGATTTAATCAATGATTTACCTTTTTTGGATTCTTCAAATGTGGTACATTAAAAATAAAATAATAGAGTATTTTTCTACATTAATCTTATTCAACTAGTCAATTTTGGATAAGATTTTCCTATATGAATATTTCTCAGATCATATCCAACTATAGTTTCTTTATCAATTGTTGACTCTCATTCTTATTTTTATCATCGTATAATTCAATTTTATAATAAACATAATGATATTAATTCTTAGATTCTGTTGAAATAAAAAATAAACACCACTTCTTACCTACAAATTTCATTATGGACATTAATTTTATATTTTATATTTTCATGATGTTCAACCAGATTCAAATCACTGTAGTCGAAAATATTATTGAGACTTTTATTAAAAAATATTATTGAGACTTTTATTAAAAAAATTGTTGGCTTTAAATTTTTATTAGTATCAAAAACTTATTTCTTAATCAACTGAATCACTGCATTTTACCTAGAGTCATTACTTGTTTTCAATAATGTATTTTTTTCTAAACACCCTGATATTCATTAAATAAGTATTATTTTCATTCAATATTTATTTATAGAATTTTCTCTACTCTTAACCTAGTTGAAACTCTATTACGACTTTACATACCCACTTGAAAGGCTTATTTACACTAGTGACATGGGATTACAATTTTATTTGATAATATCATTTTCATGTTTTTCATCATAAAATAATTTCATTCCACTGACCGATTCAATTTGGGAGTTCTCCCCAAAAACACTTCATACTTAATACACTTATTTTCAATAAAATTTCAATCTTATAAGATGTATGGTCTACTTTGTTATCAAATCTCAAAATAATAAATATTATTCTAATTTAAGTTTTTACACTTTTTTAAAAAAAATCAGTATTTTACTTAAATAATTGAACATGTAAATTTTATAAATCTCGTTATTATATAATCATCAAAAAATTATATAAAATACCCCTCAATACTAGTTCTATCCTAATAAGTTTGACCACACATATCAGTGTGAATTGGATTTAGCAAACACAATGATCTCTTGTAACACAATGATATTTTATAGAATAAATAAATAAATAAATAAAATCAATTTCTTCAATATCTTCTATCAAACATAATAATGAGTTTATTCGATATCTTTTGTTTCATGTGACGCTGAGTTTTACCGAACAACAATATACTACAATATCATTATTTAAAATTACATTTATTGACTAGATTTTGAAATAGAGGGTATGAAAATGATTAAATAAAATATTAAAATGTATAGTTTACATATTTATAAAATTATCTTTTCAGTTATCATTTAAATATATTTAAAAAATGAAAATAAAGAAAATGTTTTTTTAAATCCTATTTTTCTAAAAAGTATTTTCATTAAATCTTAGACAATTATTTTAAATTAGTATTTCCACATTTATAAAATGGATTTGAGAAAATAAGCTTAATTTTTAATTCAAAATTTCTAAATTATCTTAGAATTAATTTTTGATAATTTTTTGAAAGGATAAATTTTTCAGCGAATAGTGAAAAATGCTAGTATTTGTCAAGAATTATCATTTAATTTAAAGAATTTAAAATATATATATTAAATTTTCTTTTAAATATAAACTTATTTTTAGTAAAATTTTATTAATCTAAATTAAATCATTTGAATAAATTTAATATTTAATTTCTATGTTAAAAAATTTTAAATTTTCCAAAATTTTCTCTTTGAATAATCGCATGTTTGTCACGTTTGTGTGTTCAATTTTAAATTAAATTAATCTAATAATTTGTATTGAATTAGTTAAAATAGATTCCATATTTTTAATCATCATAATTGAAATTATATAATTGGTTCAACTAATATAGTACTATATATATTAGAAAAAATTGTAAAAAGTTAATTATAACGGTTAAGGGGAAACGAGTTTACTGGGGGATAAACTAAATAGTTGATAATTCATATGACTTAAAAACATTTAAAATTAATATTTTAAGGAAATAATTAGAAAATATATAATCTATTATTGATAGTGGACCATTTTTTATCCTTTTGGGATGAGAAAAGTGCAGTTACAATGTTTTTTTAAATATTCAAAGTGTTTCCTCTCCCCCAATTATAAAAGGCCACTTGGTCTCCTCTTATATTCACCCATTAAAAATAATATAGTTTGAATAATAACTAGTTAAAACTATTCCTTTCTTACCTCCAAAAATCCTAGTGTCCTTGGTCCGATTATTATTCCTTCTTAGGAAGGATTTTGGTGTAAACCACAAGAGGTTACTTAAAGAAGAGTTAATGTTCTTAACTATGCATTTTAATTTATTTCTTCTTCCACCACCTTCAATTATTATTAAAAAATTCTGACATAAAAACATTAGCATCATGGATATACTAAGATTTTTTATGTTAATTTCACGACTTATATCCATCTCATCTTCCCTCAAATGGTAAATGATAACATCGCTCGTGTGTATGTCGGATTATCATCTCACGAACCAATTTTACTAGTTTACAATCAACACTGTTGGGTATGGTGATGGATATAAGGTATATATATGATATTTTTAACATAAATATACTCATATAAATATAATATCACAATGAATTTTTAATTTCTAATTCAATGTGGGATACGATAACGCTAATCATTTTTACTGTGGATTGCCTCCTCGTGAAGCGATGTGATTCATTTTTCACTTATGCTTCACATAAAATGTAATAAGGATATTTTTTATTAATAATTGTGATATATATGAAAATATACTAATAATTTTAAGATTAATTATTATTTTATTTTATTTTATTATTATTTTTAAATAAAATGGAAAAAACATTCATTCCTACGTACGGCCTATCGTCACCATGAACGGTGTAATTCATTTTTTCTCTATCATTAATGAATTACACTAAATAACTAGATAATGATTATATATGATATTTATATAATTATTAAAATACTAAATAATTATTCAAAAATGATAAAATTAAAATAAAAAAACCACCAAAACAAAATATACTATAAAAACAAAGCATTTATTTACCAAAACATGATTTTAACAAGGAATTGTTAACAAAAAGGTAATAAAAATTAACATGTAAATCACATATGGTATGATATATATATATATATATATAAATATATGTGATTGTGTTTTTATTTTCGTTCTACAATATATGTATGATAAACGTATATTTATTTGATATGAGGTTTGAACATGTACAAAGGATGTCAAGACATAAGGTAAGGGATTTTCATATCACATTAGTTTTGTGACACACATACCATATCCACGTTTTATTTCCTTCATGTGATGTATAGTTATCCTTTCAATGTATTTTATAATTCTTGTCAGTAAAACTATGGTGATTAAAAATCCATCTAAGGATCACTCATTCATGGGGTTTATGATTCCCAATGTTACTAAAATTCTAATGATTTTATTTTATAATCTCATTATTTATCGAGATTATCCATGATTACGTTTCCAACATTGAAATTCCATGAACTAAGTCTCAATAATTATCATAAATATTATTCCATTATTTTGTAGAATGAGTTTTTCCCTTTGTTTTACTCTCTTTAATAACCCTTGAGATCAAAAATTTATTTTTAAGAAAAAACAAACTTTATTTCCCTCTTCAATCGAAAATAATTTTTTTCTTTATCCATGTTTCCAAAAAAAATATTAACATTATAAAATAATATTTAAACAATGTTTTACCCTTGTTTTAATTTTTAAAATAAATTTAAAATAAATCTTCTTGTTTTTTATGAATGGTGGCCTTTTTACTTTTTACTGAAAATGTGACCAAATTTTTCTTTAATGAATACAACATGTATATACTTTTCCACTATCATGAAAATTTCATTACATAAATATTCATTCATAATTTTTTTCATGATATTTTTCAGGATAATTTTTTCTTTAATATTTTGTAAATTTTTATGTTTGAATAGAATAAGTTGTTTCAAAGTAAAATGGTTATTTATATCAACATATGTTCCAAGTGATCTTTCAAAATCAATTTACATATAAGTTAAAATCCTTTAATGTTAATGATTCTTCACTAGGATATGATATGAGGATATCATTTGTATTCTTCATTTGAAATGTTTATGTTTATTTGTATGATGAAAATTATTTTATAAAACCCATTTATTTTCATGGTTTATGATATAATAATGTTTTATGATTTTTTGGAACATAGATGTATTGATTATATGACAGGTGGGACTTATATCTCCCTCTAATGTAGTGATAATTACTAATGTTTTTTGATAATGGAGGGTACATGGGATTTTATCCCAAGCCTAAAATAAAGGGTACACTAGTGGTTAGATGAAGAATAATAAAAGGGTACATGGGTTGTTAGACTAAGCCTGAAGTAGGTACATAGGTTCTTATCCCAATTTTAAAATGTTGTTAATGTCTTGATCGGTATCTTTGACAAAAGGTTTTCAATTGTTACGTGTTTTCCAACAATCTATGACTTATTACGATTTTATTTGATCATTGCTTATGTTCATTGATTATTTTATGATGTATATCATATGAACTATCAAAATTTAAGTAATTACTCAAGATTTCTATCTATAATATGCATGGTATGCTTTTCAAATGTTATTCTCATATTATCATGCCCTTATGATCATGGTATATTTATATCTACCTTGTTTACACATACTGAGCATCTAAGCTAACCGATTCTTATTTTTCCTTTACCCATTTTATGAATTAAGGTATTATGTATGATATTCCGAATAAGGGTGATAGTTATAATAAACTTAGAGGGACGTGATGTAGTACCCATATAAACAAGTTTTCTGGGTATCCAAGTTTCTAAAGGCACTAGACCTAAGTGATTCTCGTTTGGATCGTTATATTATGTAATGAAGATTCATATATTAATATGTGATGTATATGTATGAGAATATTTGGTATTTATAGTATTTATTAGTGAAAAGATTAGTTAACCACTGTAAACTAGGATGGGAAAACATTATTGAACCCCCTAGGGATAATTCTAAGTATAAGATAAAATCCTAATGTTTTGGTTAAGAGAGATTATGAAATTTTCCAAGAAATTAAATCCTTGTATAGATACTAAATATAAATGTGGTTCTAGAGTAGTTTAACCTAACGATAATAAATCTAAAAAGGTTATATTTAACTTTGATTCGATTGTCACCTGGTTCACAAAAATGGGCATTATTGTACACAAATATTGACACTCACAGGGGATATACAATGGTTAATACACATTCTATTTAGGAAATATCTCGAATTATTTGAATATATTATAATAATGTATGAACTAGGTTTAACCTAAGGTGTCATATATTTAAAATTTGGTCACTTGATTTAGAAAGACCATAAGAAACTTTTCATGATTATGTGGTTCTCCTCTATGATTAGTGTTTCTCACACTATGATTTTTAGTCTTAGTTAATTACTAAAACTATGAGGAATCATGTTAACATTGAATTTTATATAAAATTTGGTAATTATGAGTAACCAAAATGATTAGTGGATAGAAATAAATATGTACATATTATTATTAATTATCTATCATGATATTTCATTAATAACAAGATCTTCAGTGAGATTCCTATGGCAACAAATAAGAGGGAGATCGGAATTTTTGAAATTTTATATTGTAACGAACATATAGGAAAGAAAATTTTACATCCTACATGTCAACAAGTTGGGGTGAATAATCTATAATAATATCACAAATAGAAGGGAATATGCTTTCGATGTGGAAATGAAGGTCATGGTGAAAACAAATTGTCATGTAGTTCAATGTATTATGTGTGGGAAACATAGGAATTATAAATTTACATGCCCTATTCCATTAGTTAACTCCTAAACAAAGGAAGAAGATATTAAAAATAAATCATTCATGTGAAAATATTCCATTATATATTTTTTTGTATTTAGAGATTAAGTTATGAAGTATTTTTAACAATGGTATTTTGATTTTAATAATTATGAAACATATATGGAATGTGATAATTTTGGAAGAATATACGTCTCTATGTAAGATTAATATAAAATTAATGGATATTAGAATTGATTTATCATATTTTTAAATTCATAGAAATTGATTTTAGGTTATATGGGATGGGTGTTTATCAATATTAGGGATATTATAGGGAACATTTATGGCAGTACAACACTTTGAATTTGTACGTGTTCGAGGTAAAAGTTTTTTGATGAGGATATACCCATTATAGAATTATATATAGGGTTTGGAAACTATGAATATAGAGTGATTTGTTTTGGTCTTATTAATTCCCATACAATCTTCATTTATTTAATGAATAGTTTCTTTGGAGATTACCTTGATCACTTTGGGGTAGATTTTATAGAAGATATTATTATCTATTGAAGAAAAAAAGGAAGATCATGGAGATCATTTACTAATTTTAATGAATACCCTAAGTAAGGATAAAATAGATGATAAATTGAAAAGGTGTGAATTTTGGAAGAAAAAAAGTTTCATTTTTGTGTCATATAATCACATGTGAGGGTATATTAGTGGATCCATAAAAGATGGAGGATATTAAACATTGGTCTAGAAAAAAAAGTGACTAAGATCCATAGTTTTCATGGTTTTTATTTTTATTATCAATGCTTTGTGGAAACTTTCTCATATATATCCAATCCAAAAACCATGATACCTTGGTTGGGAGAAATGTTGCTCTGTATAGATTAATATGATTAAAATTTCAATGAACTAAATAGAAGTTTAGTTAGTACACCAGTTATTATATTACCCAAACGTTTATAGTGGTATGTAATATGTAGTGATGAATCGAATATGGGACTAGGATACATCCTCATGTCGTATGATATGGGGTTTTCTTATTCCTACCATCAATTAAAGATTCATGAGAAACTTAATCAACTCATGATTTGGAGTTATTTGTGGAATCTTTTTCATTTAATATATGAAAGAATTATATTTATGGAGAATGTTGTAATATATATAGTCATCATAATATATTAAATTATTTATTCACATATAAATGGAGAAGTATGTGTTTGTAAATATGGTTTTAGTTGATCAATTATTATCATTACTTGATACATTTATGCCCTATAGAAAAGAAAAAGGTGGAATATGTTTTGAGATGAAATGATTATGTTAGATTATCTATGAAGAAGACTATATAAGATCAAATATTTCTTGATTTTAAAAGGCTGGTTTTAGAGATATTAAATATATAAGATAAATATTATAATTCTAAAATGAGAATTTATCCATCCATACAAGTGAACATTAAAAGGTAACCAAAGGAATAGGTAGATCTACATAATATAGAGATAAATGTTCCTACGTTTTACCTTGATTGAGATGGAATGATAATATTTAGCCATGTATGAGTTTTGTCCAAAATTGATTTGAAAAAGGAACTCTTAGAGGAGGATACTAGTTATTAAACCACTATTTATCTAGGAAGAATGAAAGTGTATATTGATTTGAAACAATATTTCTAGAAGGGTGGCATGAAGATAGATATTGAAAAATTTTTATCTCAGTGCTTGGTATATTATCAAGATAAGGATGATAGATAAATGTCTAATGGGATGTTATAACCATCACCTATACCATAATGGAAATAGAAAAACATTGCCCTATATTTTTTCTTCTAACTCCATAAAACATCAAAAAAGAATAATATTTTATTAGTTATATTTTATCACCATAAAAATCTAAAAACTTCCTTATTATTAGTGAAGAGTTATCTCTTTATTATATATATGTAATATAAAAGATGTAATTGTTTAGGTTTCATGGAGTGAAACATTATATTGTATCTAGATAGGATCTGAAGTTTACCTCAATGTTCTGGAAAAGTCATTAGCCAGCCCTTTATATATATTTAAGATTCACAGGGTGTATCATCCTTTGAAAAACATTCAGTCTAAGAGATTAATTAATACCATAGAAGATATTCTTTAATCTTATTTTCTGGATTTTAAATGTGTTTGGGATAATAACCTTCATATATTTTGGTCTTAATATAAAATGGCCTTCAATAGAGTATCCATATCAGTCTTTATAAAGACCTCCATGTAAAGAAGTGTAGAACTCCAATATGTTTGGAGTAAGTTAGAGAAATAATGTTATTCAGAAAATAACAAACTCAAGAAATGGAATATAAGGTAAAGTATATTTAGAAACACATAAGGGTGGTATAAAGTTTATATAATAATTGTATTGATAATCATACATGTGATCTGGAAGTTGAAGTTGGTGAGACGGTGTTTTTTTGAATTTCCCCTTGGAAAAAGGATATAAAATTTAGGAAGAAACAAAAGTTGAGACCTGGGTATATTGTCCATTTAAAAATTATTGATCCTATTCGGACATTATATTATCATTTTTTTCTGTGAAAATCCCTCTCTTATGTCCATGATTTGTTCTATGTATCCCTCATGAAGAAGTTCCACTATAAAAACAGATCTATTCCAATAGAAAATTACTAATAAATAATATATATATTGGTTAAAATGATAAATTCTAACACATATCATGTTTTATTAGTTTTAGTTTTTATTACCAACATATAATTTTACAAAAAAACATATCTATTGATATTAATCATTTAATACCAACATATGTTTTACCAAAAAATTACATCTCTTACTCTATCATACTAGTAAAAATATTTCTTTACTAACACATAAATATGTTATTAATAATAACTATTACCAATAAACATTTAACAATATACAAACTTGTTTCTGTAAATTATTCATTATAAAAAAATATTTTAACACCAATTTTTTTATCATTATTAATTAGAATTTTAATAATATAAAATTTGTTAATATTAATGAAAATAAAGGTAATTATCATACTAAATTTTATCTTAATCCTAAAAAAGTGTGAAAAATGAGTCACCTATCCAATTCCATGAGACTATTGAAGTTAATTAAACAATTTGCAATAGAAAAATGCTAAATTTTAAAAATTAATCTAGTACATATAAAATAAAAAATAAAATTAAAAAATATTTTATTTAGAATTATTAACAAAAATATTTGGTATTTAAAATAAACTTCATGAAATATCAAAAAGGAGAAAACATAAAATAATTATATTTCCTCGATTCAAGTTGATCATTTCCCTTCGCCAGAAGGTACTCACCAGGCATGATGCTCAAGGATCACAAATTTTCTCAGTTATTTTCCATTTTGATTATCATTCGATGATAATATATCGCATTCACCCATATCCTCTAATGTCAAATAGTTTTTTACATTTCCAATATAAGGATTTGATGTTAAGGGGAGCATGGTCTTATATAAGATTCTCATTATTTTATTCAATGTTTGATCTTCTTCTTAGGTATGTTTTTTTATCTTCAATAATTAGGAATTTTAAATCACGATTATTTCTTGTTTAATTTGAATCTATATTAAGGTTTCTATGAAATTCATTTGAAGTTAGTTTTCTTAATTTTGAATCTATTTTTGGGTGATTTTTAAAATGTTATTTTTTATTGAATTATCTGAATCCATTCCAATTATTGGTGTCATACATTAGTGCTTATTGGTAAATTTCTAAAATTATCATTATTTTTGTATCTCTATTGTCCTACCAGCTAACTAAATATAGTTCTATTAAATACATTTCAGGAAATAATTGTTTTGTGGCCTTTAAAAATTCCGAGAAATTTATTCATCTTGGATTTAGAAATTTTAAATTATTATTAATAATAAAATAATCAAATATTTTTACTATTATTTAGTTACTAACATTAAACAATGATAAGAAGTTTTTCTTTTTCTTTTCCTTTTATAAATTTAATTTTTCCAATACTTTGTTTTTGTTTTTCATTTAGTTAATTTAAATGGAATCATGATTTTTTTGTGAATGACTTTGTTGATGTTCATATAGATACCCATTTGATATTTTTTGTATCATTATTTTCTATATTATTTCCAAACTTTTCTACTCATGGTCCATTCTTCTTTGGTATGTTTATTTAATTCATATAGTAGAAAAAATGTAATGTTTCATGGTGTTTATAGTTGGTCTATATTTCATCAATTGTTCTTCTTCTTTCTGAATTATAAGTCAAATGTTGTTTTTGGATTTTATATTTTTATTGGTTTTATTTTGAAATAGTTTGGTTGTTTCCTTTATAATATTTTTTTCAATGTGTTCCGTTGGTTTATTATATATGTTTTTTTCTTATAATAAAAAGTGAGGTGTTGTTTGTTTTTTATTATTTTTAGTTAGTCTATTTTACTTCAGTTTTTTTTTTCAATTTTTCTTTAGTAAACAATAATCCATACATACCTATAAAATATCTAGCTTCAACACTAGACTTTCCTCTTATTGGTTATGACTTAGCCTTCCTCTTTTGGCACTTGATTATGTTAGTCATCAATATTATAGTTTTCTTCAATGTCATGTTCATGGATAAGATGGTCCCGACACTACCAATCATTCCATTCATTTTTATGATTACTATCTAAAATATATCACAAAACACTCCCATGTTGAGTAAATATTTTATTTGATTTATAGGTGAATATATATTTTGGCTATTGAGTACATTAACTTATCCTTTTTACAAATTTATGGACACATGGAAGTAAGAATCCGTGATGAGGAAGGATCATTGTTAATCTCTTAGAGAGTTGGTTGAGGTCGGGGGATGGTATCTAGGTGGTTAGAGGATCAATATCAAGAAAACAATTCATATTCTTTCCCTTAATTCATGTTCTTAGATATTTCTTTGTCAGGCGCTCAGGCGGGTGTCATTTCCTGAGAAAAATCACATTTCCTCCTTCTTATTGTTTCTATAACATCATCTATTTTATTGCACCTTATAGCATGGAATTCCTTTAAAATTCACCACCAAAACCATCAATTAAATTTCCTCTAACATCATATGTGTAACATTCATTACAATACAATATATAAAATATTCTTAACAGATTACATTGTATTTATAGTTTTTAATTCATTAATTTTATATGTATCGGTCATTAATTATATATCATATTACATTTCTTTAATCATATTTAACATATTAAATTTTACGGATCATATATATCATATTAAAATTCATTAAAAGTTTTCAATTAATTCATTATATATAAGTAATTACAATCAATTCATTGTTTGCATCATATTACAACTGATTCATTACCAATGTATCATTAATTATAATTCATTAATATATTATTTGTGTTATATTTATAACATATTATCTATGTAATCTCTATAATAAATTATATGTGTATCATTCATTATTATTATTTTAAAAGGTTGGGGTCGAAGCCTCATTTTTTATTATTAAAGCAAAGCAAACACCTCTTTAACTGGATAGAGGGAGACCCATTACATAGCCCATAGGCCTAGGGGGAATTTAGCCCATAACATAGCCCGTAGGCTGAAATTTTAGCCCCAAGACCAATTCTGTGAATAGTATTGCTATAGTCCATATGCTGATACAGTACCCACCACCACTACAGTTCCCCTGCCGTCGCTACAGTGTCTCCATTACAACAGTATCTCGGCTACTACAGTAGCACTACTGTGCTACTCTAGTAACCTACGCCCCATGGGTTTTGAACCCCCATTTTCCATGTAGATTTATGGGGTTCTTACCACTAATCCAAACCCCAACTACAATGTGTATCATTCATTATAATTCATTTACAGATTACAATCATTACAACTCATTAAAACATTATTTGTATGAGTTATTTGTGTAATATTTGTAACATATTGTTAACTATTATGTAATATGTGTTATATATAAAGTGTGTATTAGTATATACCATGCTAAGGATTTAAGGTTCAAGATGGGTCTATTAGTTATTTCTACACTGGATCTGTAATAATCTGGGTCATGGGATGGGTTCATTGTTGTAGCGGATCTTTTGATGGGACTATCAAAATAGTATTTGTGGAATACAAGGAGGGGCCTTCTTATGGTACCCAACTGAATTTTATAGGAATATACCTGATCCCTCAAAGGTACCTATGCTTGATACTGTATGAATATTCAAGTTCATTTCTCTCTTTTTCTATTTTCTATAATAAAATGGTTGAACTATTTATATTAGATATTCTGAATTGATACTTTAGGGGCTTCCTTATTCTATTTTATCTATTTTTTCATCCTATATTAATTTTTTTCTACATAGTTCTTAAATCAATATGTGTATCATTCAATATGTATGTAATATATAAATATGGTTTGTAATATATGTATGTTTTATCTGGGAAATCTCTATGTATTATATAAGTAACCTTTATAACGTATTATTATCTATTAGGTAATATGTGTGTAATAGATTATAAAATGTGTATCATTTATTACAATTCATTAAATTTTTTTAGATCCCATGAGGCACCTCCTGCTGTTAGAGATTATCTTTCATCTCAGTCTAGATGATGTGACTTGGCTTATTTTTTTGGATTCTTGGTTCTCTGTCTCAACGATGTGGCTCGGATAATATGGTCAAATGTTGAGCCTAATATAGGGGATCTCCACCATTCTGATATATATATATTTGTGTGTGTGTGTTTCTTGGACACACAAACACACACACAGAGATATATATATATCTTCTGATATATTTATGTATATTATTATATATATTTTGATAGGGTATAAAACTGAAGGAAAGTACAAGAAAAAGTTCTATCATTGGCTGAAGGCCTCGGTATGGTTGTTTTCCAAAGTTTTCATCCCTCCTATATTCTGTAATTGATTTAAAAAATATCATTTTTTTATTTTCTAGACAGTATTCCAAATAGTTTTTTTCAATTAAAGGTTTGATGTTTTTATGTTCATGTGAAAAAAGAAGTTATTTGATCATGTAGAAATGGTTTTTCTATTTATCCATTCTCAAGTTGCATTATATTGTTTCTCTATAGTTTTATGTCTGCACTGTTACAAATTCAAATGCATATCAGCTTTCAGTTTTCTTATTAAAAGTGTTTTTCTAATACATAATTGAGTGTGTTTTTCTTTTAATTTAAGTGAATGTGATTTTTTATACATATAAGAACAATCACATATTGTTTTTAAAGTTCATGTGATATAGATTACAAGTACTTAACCCACAATTATTCTTCTCTCTACAACTATTTACAATTGTTTTTTCAATTGTTTTTTGTTATATGGGAATTATTATTCTTTTGACTTATTAATTAATTTATCTACAATTATATAATGCTATTGTACTACAACCTAGTTGTTCAATTTTTTTGAAATCTACGGGAAGCCATGTTATCCAAGTATGTTATCCAGGTATGTTCACTGATATTTTATGGAATCCTTTTTGAACAATTTTTGGACAACCCTTTTATCTAGGTATGTTTATTTCTTATGGTTATATAGATTTTGAAAAAATTGGATATCCTTTTTATCAAGCCTTTTATATCCATGTATATTCATTGATATTTTATTACAGCCTTATTGAACAATTTTTGAATACCCTTTTTATCCAGGTATGTTAATATATTAAGGTTTAATGATATTTTATGACATCGCTATTGAAAATTTTTTGGATAGACATTTTATCTAGGTATGTTAATTGGTTAAGTTTCCCAAATATTTTATGACACCCTTGTTGAATAATTTTTTGACCTCCTATTAATCTAGGTATGTTCATTTCTTAAGGATGTGCAGATTTGTAACGAATGAAGTTGGTTCTCTTCATTTGTTTTTAGAAACTCATTATAACTATTATTTTTAGTGTTTTTCATGAAAAATTGATATTGGGGTGACCTAACTCCAAATAGTGTAATGATTTAGGTAATTATCATAGGTTTAAATAGTTTTTGAGTTATACTAACCCATGTTGGTACTGATTTAGCAAGACATAAATTGGATAATATAGAAGATTAGGAAGGCTCTCTTAATTTTCTAACAAGGAAGGCGGTTGGATTTGTTTAGTTGATTGGTGGACATAATAGATAGTGGTTGAAATAGTGTATCAAGAGGGAGTATTAAAGGAGTTTGAAAATAAATTATAAGAGTGGCTTCCAGACTTATCCCGAGTGAGTCTGTCTCTTCCTTAATTCTTTCCTAAATTGTTTCATTTGGTCATTTAAATATGTGTTATGTACTACACTTTTGTGTTGTGTACTGCACTTATCTCATTTTATGTGTTATTTTTTTTATTGGCATATACTCCGCTATAATAATTTTCTTTTTATTACAGGTGTGATATTGGTGATGAACCACTTCCATCCGAAGGTGCAAGAAAGGCATTTTTCTTACAAAGGTGGGGGTTGATCCACCACTTCTGGTCACTTGAGTGAGTATGACCCACTTCCAAAATTAGGGACAACTAGCATCAAGTAGCCAATGTGATCCTAAAAAATGATATCATTATCATTCCAACCATGTCATTATTGAGTGGGTGAACTGCATTTATGGACCGTATCATTAGTGTGAACCAGGGTAGTGACAGCCGTTTTGGGAAACAAATTTTGGATGAAGTTTCATATAAATTATCTTCCAGTCTAAATATGTTTGAATACTCTTGTAACATGTTATCTAGTCTTAATTTTTTATTGGAGCTTGAATATGTTTTTAAATTTTGTTTGAGCATGTTTTCTTAAAAAATTTCAAAGAAATCCTTAGTTTTGTTTATATACTTTGTTTTTATAATTATTATCCAATAAATTTAATAATTATATCATATATAAATATATTAATAAATATGATATAAATGTTTAGAAAAATATATTGAAATGTTTTCACATAATAGTTTATTAAAAAATCATAATTTAAAAATAGATATTAATTGTTTGTATCTGTAATAATAATATCAATAGATACATTTTTTTGAATGAATATGTTGCTAAAAATGTTAACTAAAAACATATTATCTATTAGTATTTTTATAATTTCAAAAGAACTATTTTATATATCGCAATTACATTTTGTGATAGAATTTTTACCAATACATTAGAAATAAAAACATATGTGTTGGTAAAATGATTTACCAACCGAAAAAGTACTATTACCAATAGATATGCTCCTATTGAAAAAATATAAATATTTTGTAGTGTATATACCTGATCCATCACATATACTGAACCCGGAAGTTCTACCACTATAGAAAGATATACCTTATTAAGAAAATATGGTGGAGATTATAGATCATAATGAGAATGTGATACAAAATAGCACTATGATCCTAGAAAAATATCTGTGTCAAAACCACCAATTTTAGGAATTTGCATTGGAAATTGAGGATTTGATGAGGTAGAAGTATCAGTAATTGTTTGTACTAGAGTAATGAATTTTATGGGAGAAATTAATTTTAATGGGTGTATAATGTAACTCCCCAAGATGTTATAAAATAATTTTTTTATGTAAATTTAATTTATTTGATATATTTCATTACACGTTACAATGAGTAAATTTGATAGATTTAATTACACAATACACCAAGTTTTATCAAAAAACAATATACTAAAATATTAATATTTAAAATTATTTTTATCACCTAGATGAAAAAATGACAAGTATGAATATGATTAACTAAATAATGAGAATTTATGGTTTACATAGTTATAAAATTAATTCTTTGGTCAAAAATTAAATAAATATGACCAAGTAGAGAATAAAGGATAGTTTTTTAAAAACTATATTTTCCTTAAAAATTATTTCATCACATTTTTGGAACATATTTTAAAATTGATAATTTCTAATTTTATAAAATTAATTTTAGAAATTAAACTTTATCTTTAAAAAATCATGTAATTAACTTAGAAATTTTTTTGGATATTTTTTTGAAAAGATAAAATTTTCAACGAATAGTGAAAAATAATAGATTTTTTAAGAATTGGCGTTTATTTTAAACAATGTAAAAACATATTAATTATTTTAAGGTGGTTTTAAAAGTAAAAATAGTTCAATAATATATTTATAAATCCAATTTAAAACATTGAATTCAATTTCATATTGAATTTATATATTAAAAAGTTATAATCATATGAAAAGTTTCACTATAGAAAACCTATTTTTCATCGCATGTGTGAGTTTAATTTTAAATTAAATTCTGATATTCCTATGAATTGAATTTGATAAAAGGGTTTAATATTTTTAATCATAATAATTAATATTATCTAACATTTTCAAATTACCTTTTGACCATAATGAGTAGTAAGACAGTAAAAAAGTAATTATCATAGTTAAGGTGAAAAAGTGGTTATCAGGGGTTAAACTAAAATGATAAGAGTTAAAAGAACATAAATAATTGTAAAATTACAATTGGATTTATATTATCTAGAAATATCATTCATATTATACATAATAAACTATTTTTTAGCCTTTTATAATGTGAAAAACATGGGTACACCTTTTTCTTTTCAAAAAATCCAAGTATGTCCTCTCCCCAACTAATAAAACGCTACCCCTTTCCTCTCCTCTTATCAGTTTTAAAACACTTTGGTTCCACTAATACACAAAAAAATTCATTAATTTATTTTCTCTGAACATCCTATATTCCTTTTTTTGATCATGAAGTCATCCTATGAATTTTTTGGTTCAAACCTCAAGAGGTTGCGTGAGGAAGGGGTAACGTACTTAACTGAGGTTTTTATTTCAATTCTTTTCCCCCTCCTTTAATTTTTATTAAAACGTGATGATATAATAATATCAGTATATTATATATACTGGTATGTTTTTATCTTAACTTCAAGACCTATATCCATCTTCTCTTTCTCCAAATGGAAAACGATAACGTCCCCCATGTGTATTGCAAACTACCAACTTAGGGACTGATGTGACTCGTTTTCCATCAACACCTATCACGGTTGGGTTTTTTGATGGATATAAGCTAAATATATGATATTTTTTACTTAATTATACCTCTCTAAACATAATATCACCCTTATATTTCACTTTCCATTCCACGAAGGATATGATAATATTGATCGTGTGTACAACAGACTACCACCTTGCAAGGCGATTTGATTTTTTTCACTTATGATTTACATGGAAGGTAATAAGGATAAAGGTAATGAATATATGTGATATATATGATAACATAATTATTCTAGAAATATTAATTATTATTTATTTTTCTTTTAATATATTTATGAAAATAAAATGGAAACAATGTCTATGCGTACGTACAACATATCCTCTCTATAAACAGTGTAAATCATTTTTATCTAGAACATTAATTGATTACAATAAATAAATATATAATGAATATATATGATATTTTAATAAGTTTTAAAACTATTAAAATGATTTTATATTGATTAATTTATAAGTACTAAAAATATTAAACCAAAACTAAATCTAAAAACAAAGCATTTATTACCAAAAATGTGAGGTTAACAATGAATTATTAAATAAAATTTAACAAAAAGTAAAATAAAAATAATATATATTACGATATATATATATATATGGTTATATAATTTATGTATAATAAAACATATATATATTATATAGTGTTTTGAACATGTTTTAAGGAATTTAAGACTTAAGGTAAGAGATTTTGGTCACTCTTTTATTACTATGAGGCACATGCCATGTTCACCACTAATTTATTTTATTAAGTTTATAAACATCACATCAATGTATTTTTTGACGATTCTCAAGAATATTATGGAGATTTAATATCTAATTTGGGGTCTCTCTTTTGTGAGGTTTATGATTCCAAATGTTACCTGTGTGGTAAGGATTTCATGTTACATTTTCATTATTTTTATGGATTATCCATGATTAAGTTTCCAACAACTAAATTTCATGATCTTGTTATTAATAATTCTTATGGTTATTCATATACATTATTTATTTCTTCAAAATACATGTTTTCTTTAATTTTCATATCTTTAATCGCTCTAGAGATATAAAATATATTTTTAACAAAAAATAAACATTATTTCTATATTTGGTCAAAAATGGTTTTTTTCTATATCCATGTTATCTAAAAATGTTTCCAAAAATATTTATAAAATTATCCCTAGTGTGTTAATTTATATTTAGCCATGTTTGAATTTAAAAAATGGAATTTTTTTAACATTTTCCCAATGAGGCCCTTTTGACTTCATCTTAAAAATTTGAAAGGAATATTTATTTTGACACTTATAAAATGTATAGAATTTTCTTCCAAAATAACTATTCTATTCATTGAATCTTACCTTATATTTTTATGGTTATTTTCAAAGAAAATCATTTCATTAATATTTGTTAATTTTTTATGATTTAAAATAGAAAGTGAAATCAAATTCAAATTTTTTTTTTAAATAAATGTTATAAATAAACATTTAAAATTATTTTAAATCTAAGATGACAGAATTTTATGTTAATTATACTTTACTAGGGATATGATCCAAGAATTTAATTCATATTATTTCTATAAATGGATTATTTTTTATTTATATGATGATAATATTTTTATAAAACCCATTTCTTTTCATAGGTTATGATATAATGGATGATTTATGATTTTATGGAACACAAATATATGAATTTTATGACTGGTGGTACTTATATATATATCTAATGTATTGGGTAATGATTAATGTTCTAAGAGTATAGAGGGTACATGAGAGTTTATCCCAATCTGGAAAAAGAGGGTGCATGAGAAGTTAGACCAAGTATGAAAATGAGGGTATATAGATGGTTATCCCATGCTTGAATAAGGTACATGGTTTGTTAGCCCAAGCCTAAAATTATATGGGTTTCTTGGTGGGTAGCATTTACACAGGGTTTAATACAATTATGAAAATTCTAGATATATATGCCTTATTCCCATGTTATGTTCTCATGTATCATATTCTTTGATTCCATTAGGATTCATGTCATATGAACAACCATGATTTATTCCATTACTCAGGTTTATGAAACATGATATGTAGGGTATAGTTTTCAAAAGTTACTCTCATGTTATCATTCCTTTATGAGCATGTTAATTTGATATCTCCCTTTTTTATCCAAAATGAGATTTTTTATCACCCTTTCATATTTTTACTCTCTCCTGGTTATAAAGAAATACATTATGTGTGATATGTATAAGAAGGTTACTAGTTATGAAGAACTAAGTGGGATATGATGTAGTTCACTTATGAACATCTTGTTTATATATCCACATCTAGCATGGATAATTATGTTATGCATTGAATTTTAATCTATTAAGATGTGATATCTCTATTTGAGATGTTAGGGTCTTCGCAACTCTTCTTTTTGGGATGATACATATGTTGTACTATCCTCCCTCACATAAATGATTAACAAATCACTTCCCAATCTTACATAAAGTTATGAATATCCATTTCTTATTCAAAATTGGGCATGTTCTCCACACTTCATTGAATAACATGGCCTAAATTCAATTGAAAATTGTAATTCTATTATACTTTTATTATAATACATATATTATATCTTATATTAACCTAATCAAGATTATTTTCTTCCATATAACATTTCATAAGAGAATTCCTACCCTCTCCATTAATACCACATCCTAATCTATTTAATATTAATTTCATACTTAAGTCCTAAATCCCACTTACAATTAATAAATTATGATGAAGTCCATAAATATAGAGGACATAATTATTCCAAAATTTACAACTTTTCAACCGAGACTTAACACATCCTTTAATATCCAATGTTACACTATTTTGGAATCACAGTTTTCTATGAACACTGTATTTTATTTTTTTCAAAAAAACCATATTACATATCATATGAGATGAACACAATCTAAAATATAGATTCTAATATTTATTTATGCTTTCATTTCACACTAACCAAATCTTCCTTCCCAATATTCTTTCATTAATTCTATGATATTACAAAAGGAGTTGATAATTTTTTTATTACTGATCATTATGTTCTTCATAATAAATTAGGCCAAATTAAACTTCTTTAAGAGGCTCAAAAAATCCAATAAATTTTCTTTGGATGGTATTTCATCCATTCTCCTTTGACATACATAAAAATATCTACCTCTTCCCTTTGAAGAATATTATACTTTATATCTTAATTATGAGAAAATAAAATTGTACCCATAAAATGAATTTATATTCAAATAAGATGGCTATGTTCCAACTCTCCTTTGCTAAATTCTTGTAGCCTACCCTCTTAGATAACATTAAATATAATTAAAATAAGATGTATTGTGTCCATTAAGACCACAATAATATAACTTAACTAATAGAAATATTAATTTCCTATAATTTATCCATGGATTTCATACCTTTAATAGTATCCTTGTTTCTTTGTATGTTCTTTATAGTTGAGAAATTTCTTCTTAATATTACTTATATTGGCTCCAAATATTTATATACATTTTCTTTGATTCATCACCATAATTTCTAATTTTTAATTTATCTATGAGAAATAGTACTTGAGTGTTCAATATTTCACTTAAAAAATCCTCTATCTTTCCTTCTATTAAAAACATCATTTGAAAATTTCTCCAGTTATGTCTTCAATTTCAATAAATTTGATTTAATTTTTTTTGAAACTATTTACTAATCAAAAGTATTATTCATAGATATTTTCAATATTCTTGACTTTCTCATTGATAGAAAATTTGATATAATGAATATTCATAGTTTTTTTCTAAAGAAATAATTATTAATTAAAATATTATTTAGAGTTTTTCAATTTACCTTCAAAAATATTTATAACATTCTCATGAAAATATACATCATCAAGAATATCTCCAATGAAGTTACCTTAGAAACTAGTAAGAATATGGATCTTCTTTTTAGGTATGGTTTTCCTTTTCTGGTAGTTTCTGAGAAAAAGACAAAAATTTGGATATTTTAGGAGTACACATCATGTACTTTATGAGTATACACTGTATACCTTGATGCCACTGGAAGCCGTGTGTTGGCGGTGTCATGGCCACACACACGGCCGTGTAAGGGTGACTTGGAGGCTGCCTAAAGTGGAGTAAGGAAAAGGCAAGTACACGTCGTGTACTCTAGAAGTACACGCCATGTACTCTTTTTTTATTTCGTTAAATGGACCTGGTACATGTCTAATCCTTATTTTTGTCTTCTTCTTTGACTATTTCCATCCAGAGCATCCGAGGAGGCCGAATCTTCTCCAAGGTGCTGATCCGTCACCTGTTATCCAAATCGAACACCTTCAGTTGCAATAGAATAACATCGGTGAGTTCTTGGTTCTTCTTTGGCCACGTTTCTTGATTCTTTCTCTTATGAGAGTTGTTGCAGGTTGAACGTTTTAGACGTTTTTTGCAGATCTACTCCGTTATAGGACAATTCATGGGCCGAGGTTAAAGTATATCGGTCTCCTAGGATCGAGGTAGGTGGGTTGTTTCCTTACATTGAATGTCTATGAGTTTTTGTGCAAAAGTGCTGGATTCCCATGTTTCGGGTATTCCATGTTTGGGATTTTGGACCTATTGTTTAATTTCCATAGATTACTTGTTATCTTAAGGTTAATTGATAATAATATATGCTTATTTGCATGTTTTTGGATCACCCCATGGGTGTTATCCTTATTTGGATGTTTATCACCGTTTGGCACAGTTTTCCCATAAGGCAAACCCTATTTCAATTGCTAGTTTGCTTGTTATAACTGATTGCATGTGTTACCAACTGTTTTAATGCTTTTGATGAATTTTATCTTTTATCCAACTAGTTTCTAAACTTAATTAGGGCTGCTGAAAATCGATTACGCACAACTAGACTGCTCAGGGCTATGAGAACCAAGTGTGGGAGACCAAAGAGGGAATTGACAATTAGTGTTTCTCTAGGGGGTCTATTGGAATTAGTTTCGTATGCAGGACCTATGGGAATTGGACTTTGTTATTCCTAAGAGTATCCTTAGTTTATGCACATATCGAGACCACAGGAAGAATTAGATGTAAGATCTTCCTCAGAGAGTCTGTAGCTATCGTTTCATGACCATATGGGAATCAACATGAGTGCTTCCCAGAGTGTCTGTGCCTTTGTATGTTTACTTGACTATAGGGGACTTCTAGTTTGAGCCACCAAGATATTCAGTGTGAATTCAGATTGTTTGGTTGGTTTAAATGAGTCTACCAAGACGAAGAACATGCTTGGATATTTTTTCATATTTCTTTGTTTAGGAAGTCTTGTGATTCCTATCGTGTTACCTGTTTACCTTGGAATAGAGAGCCTTGCTAGATTCCTTGGTTGTTTGATTAAATGAATGAATTAATTGTTAAATGAATGTGAATGGTAATTGGTAGGATTGTTTACTTGTGTACTCCTAGTTCAATACTACATTTACTTTCATTACTTCTTCTATATTACTCACTGATAGTAGGGCACAGATCTTGTGGTGGTTTCCTATTGGGATTAGTCTCACACCCTGTTTGGGTCCTGCTTTTCAGCCCAACCAGGTTATATGGTTACAGGTGTAGATAGGGATTGTGTCCCTTCTACTTCAGGTACATGATTTCTAGTTGGAGCTGGAGAGCATAGGACCGAGCTTAGGCTTGCGATGCTACTGGAGTTGTTGTTTACTTTTAGTACTTTGTTTCTCAGTTGTATTTCAGCATGTTGTTGTTTTTTCTTCTTTCCTTAGATACTTGTACCTGATGCATCATTATCATCACTACTATATATTCATTGATTCCGCTATGTGGTTTAGTTATTGTATGTTGTTTACTACTTCTGTTATTGACTGTTATTTCCATTACCTTGTATACTTTACCAAATGAGGGCATAGTTTCCCCAATGACTCACCAAGGCCCTCTCTTCTAGTCGGCAGCCTCTGATGTTTAGGGAAATGTGCTTGAGTTCATGTGGTGAACCGAGTATGGGGCACCAGTTGAGTGTCTCCAGATTCGGGTCGTTACAAAGTGGTATCAGAGGAAGTTCTTTTCTTTTTTGTTGACTTACTGTTTAGAGACATTAGACAGCGATATGATATAATAGGTAAATGGTATATAGTTGTGCCTGGGAGTTCTAGAACCTGTGTATAGGGAAAAAGCCAGGTTACCTTGAATATTGCAATTTTTTTGTTTTGCAAATGTTACAGTTTAATTGAATTCACCGTTGGGTGGTGCACTTGTGTTGTGTTGTTACTATTTATATGATTGTGGTTCTATTTTGTTGCAACCTGATGAGATGAGGGTATTCAATCCCATGCATCATATAGGAACTTGTTAGGAAATCACTGGTCCTGCATATTGCCATGCCATCAAAATTGCATGCTGTTGTGATATAATTTTTGATAGACTATGCCTGATGTTGTGATAGTTGTTGTGATATAATACCTGATTTTTTGATAGGGTATCCTTTGTTTAGAACTTCTTTAACAAGGATTCCAAGCTTTGATTCATGGGGAGTATGGGCCCTCACAGATCGTAATTTGACACCTTAACTCTTGTTTTATATGTTTTCTGGGCTTCAGATCAGTTTCTGAGCTACTATCTAGAAAAACCCAGAATACAGGGCATGTATTTTATTAATACACACCGTGTAGTTTTTAAACCATGTCACTGACTATGTGAGAAGAAACACAAGGTTCTGAAAAATCTTGTAGGAACACGCCGTGTATTTCTTTAGAACAATGTATAGTATGAAATAGGTACCCTGGTCGTGTCATGAACAACACGGGTCATGTTATCTTTTCACATAAACGTCGTGTCTGAATCTCACACACCATGTAGTTTGATCTAGGTACCGAGCCATGTCACGAACAACACGGTTCAGTGTTACCCTTCCTCGTACACACCGTGTCCATCTGGAACACGTCATGTAGTGTTGTTCGTGGGTCAGGCTGTGTTGCTAACAACAAGGTCCTGGTAAATCATGTCTCGTACACGCCGTGTCTTCCTTGAACACTCCGTGTAGTTCTATCTTAGAGGAGTTGTGTGGATTCACCATATAGAAGGACATAGGCAGGGAAGAGGATTCAAGTACACGTCGTGTGTTAGAACAACACACCCAGTATTTGGGGTCTTACACGACCAGTTTAGGTGGAAGTACATGCCCATGTGAATGACCTAAGGGAACATGCCATGTAGGGAAAGAACACGTCGTGTAGTCATTTTTTTCATAACTTGAATGCCTTATTTTACCTGTTACTTCTTATGCCTTCAGTTTTTCTATATTTTTTTATCATAAATCAGAGGTGTTCCTTGGACTTTCAGAGCTATGGCACCAAGACGTCCTTCGGTTGTCCATGAGTTGCAAGGCAGTGAATGTATACCTAATACAACAATCAGGGACTTCCAGTAGTTCCGCCTATCGCTTCGGATATGGCACCTGCACTAATTCCAGATACTAGTGTCGATGCTCAGTTTAGAGAGGGTTTCATGATATTCATGCGGACCTTCCAGGGAGTTCAGCATCCTTCCTCATCTATGACAGAGATGATGTGATTTTCTTAGTAGCATCATCATCCCACATTCACAGGGGATGGAATACAAGCTATGGAGTCATGTATAGAAGTTATGCTATCTATCACCGAGTACCTGGAGACGTCTCCAGAGAGGAGTGTGAAGCTCTCGACTTATATGCTACGAGAATCTTCCAGGATATAGTGGGATGTGGTTTTGCAGGCAGGGCGCAAACAAGATATGGCTTGGGACAAGTTTCAGCGTACGTTCTATGACTACTTCTACCCGACGACATTGAGGGATGATAGATCCAGATATTTCATGAACCTGCAGGTGGGTACTCTCACAGTTATGGAGTATTCCTCTCTCTTCACAGAGTTACGGAATATCACTCCCATTCTAGGCAATGATGAGCTATTTTTAGCGAGGAAGTTTGAGGAAGGCCTCAGACTGGACATCAGATCACTGGTGAACATCTTTTAGTTCACTTATATTACTCTGATAGTCAACTGGGATCTTATCACGGAGATAAATCTGAGGGAGACTGGAGTTGTGGACCGGGGTGGTTCAGTATATAGGGCTGATTCATTTTAGGTAGACAGCAGGAAGTGCCACCAAGAGTCTACACGAGGTGACCTAAGGAAGCGAGGTATTCTTTTTGGTAGACGGGATCTTCCTTATGGAAACCAAGTGGTGTGCTATCCATGTGGAAAAATCAGGTATAAGAAACCGCAATGCCTGAGATACCCAGTGGAGTGTCGATCTTACAGAAAGATGGGTCATCTGCAGCGTTTCTGCAAGGTTTTCCTTCCATCTTCTAGTGAAGGAGGATCAGTTTCGAATCCGTGTATAAGAGCAGGCTTACTAGTTCAATAGTAGACTGGGGGGATAGAGTTCTTTAGGTCGTTCAGGCCAGGGTAGAGTTCGAGGATGTAGTGGTCAGGCTTAGAGAGGGTCAGCTCAGGGATCTCAGGTTGCTACACAGGGCCGCGGTGCATGCCAGACTTTTGCGGTAGAGCAGATTCATTAGGAGTAGGATCCTGGACCTTGTACAATTCTAGGTATGATCTTAGTAGCCTTAGTTTTATCTTCTGATCACTACGATACTGGTTCTATGCATTTCATTATCTCTATTTCAGTTTTGGAGAGCCATGGGATCTATATCTTTTCTTATGCCGACATGTTGACACTAGACACACCATTGGGGACTAGGACGGCTAGTGTACATCAGTGCAATGAGTTCCCTCTAGATGTGGCTGGGTTACACTTTCTATGGGACCTCTATGTCCTAGAGATGATAGGTTATGATTTCATTCTCACAATGGACTAGCACGTTCCCTTTTGGGCAGTCGTCGACTTTTATCGCCACGGGGTGAGTTTCATATCACCATAGGGTGAATCTTTTCTTCCTAAGAGAAATTGGGATGTCCAGGCGAGTAGATCAGGACCAGAGCATTATGGGATAGGAAGAGTTACAGCTCAGATTTCCATTCTCTATCTGGATGACCAAGGGACTTCACAGTTATACTTTCCTCCAGTGGTGGATCATTTCAGGGATGTATTTCCAGAGGAATTTTCATGTTTTCCTCCGGAGCGTGAGGTATAATTTTCTATTGATCTTGTGCCAAAAGCGGCACCGATGTCCATTCCTCCTTATAGGATGGCTACACCTGAGTTTCAAGAGCTCAAGAAGCAGTTAGAGGAGTTGAAGGCAAAGGATTTCATCTGGCCCAGTACTTATCCTTGGGGTCTGCCTGCCCTGTTTGCGAAGGCAGGCAACACCCTTAGGCTTTTTGTGGATTATCGAAAGATAAAAAAGTTGATGGTCAAGAACTGATATCCATTGCCACGGATAGATTATCTCTTTGATCAGCTTAAAGGAGCCAAAGTGTTCTTGAAGATATACTTAAGATCCGGCTATCATATGTTTTATTTTAGACTATCTGATATAACTCTTACAACCTTCCGGAGTAGGTATAGTTTGTATGAGCATTTGGTTATGCTGTTTGGACTCACGAACAAACCTGCACTTTTCATGGCACTGATGAACCGAGTGTTCCATCCTTACATGGACTCTTTCATGGTGGTCTTCGTGGATGATATCTTGGTGTACTCTCACACTCGACACGACCATGCTACCCATCTTGAGATCGTTCTAAGTACACTGAGAGAGCATTAGTTATATGCTATGTTCTCAAAATTCCACTTTTGGATAGATGAGATTCACTTCCTGGTTTATGTCATCTCAGAGATAGGAGTATGAGTAGACCCATAGAAGGTGAGAGTAGTAGTTACCTAGGATCAGTCGAAGAATTTCTTCGAGGTACGAAGTTTCTTAGGGATGTTTGGTTACTACAGGCGGTTTATACAGGACTTCTCAGGCTTAGTAGCACCATTGATGGGATTGACTAAGAAGGGGGTGAAGTATGTTTGGTCAGAAGCCTGCGATTCAGACTTTCAAGACATAAAGGGAAGATTGACTTCAGCACTGATTATAGTTTTTTGAGAGCTAGGAAAGAGTTATACTATTTTCTGTGATGCATCTGGCATCAGTCTTGGAGAAGTTCTTATGTAAAAGGATTGTTTTGTTGCATATGGATATTGACAGTTAAGGCCTAATGATATGAACTATCCTACACATGACATGGATTTGGCTGCAGTTGTTCATGCTTTGCATTTTTGGATACATTATCTTCTCGGAGAGCATTCTGTGGTTTTCACTGCCCACAAAAGTCTCAAGTACATCTTCACTCAGTGTGATCTGAATCTGAGACATCCCATGTGGGTTGAGTATCTCCAGTCCTTTGACTTTGATCTTTCCTATACAACTGGGAAAGGCAATGCAGTGGCTGGTGTGTTGAGTAGAAGGAATCAGATACAGGCATTTCAGGAGGCCACTAGTGAGTGGCAGCTTATGGCTCTATTCTCTGAGATGTATTTGGAGGTTCACGACAGACATGGGTAGAATTTTCTTTCTTTTATTACAGTTACCTCTACCCTTCTTGACCGAGTTAAAATGAGGCAGCTATCAGATTCTTAAGGCCTAGTCCTACGGGAAAGCGTGTCAGAAGAGGACCCTCTTCCCGGATGGACCGTAGGCGATGGTGAGATCTTGTGTTTCCGGGTACACGTATAGGTGCCAGCAGATATACCAAAGGATCTGATGCGAGACTTTCATTCCTAAATTTGTTCAGTTCATCCTGGTGTCACCAAAATGTTTCATGATCTACACCGCCAGTATTGGTTTCCAGGTATGAAGAGATATGTTGCTAGTTTTGTCATGACGTGTTCCACCTGTCAGTAGGTGAAGGCGAAGCACCAGCGACCAGAAGGGCTTTTACAACAACTACCCATTCCGGAGTGGAAGTGGAATGAGGTCATGATGGACTTCGTTATAGGGTTACCGAGATCTCCTTGAGGGAATGATGTGGTATGGGTTGTCATTGATAGGATCACGAAGGTTTCTTACTTCTTATTGATTAATAAGACCTTCGGTGTTGATGAGCTTGGACAGTTGTAAATCCGTGAGATTTTACGCTTGCATGGGGTTCTGATAACTATCATTTCAGATAGGGACACCTGCTTCACGTCGCATTTCTGGAAAGGACTATAGAGGGATCTGGGTACACAGGTACTTCTGAGTACAGATTACCATCCTTAGACATATTTCCAGTCATAGCGCATGATTCATGTGCTAGAGGTCATGCTACAAGCATGCATCCTTGATTTTGGAGGTTCTTGGGAGAGACATATACCTCCTGTGGAGTTTTTCAACAATAATAGTTTTCAAGCAACTATTCATATGGAACCTTACGAGGCTTTGTACGGTAGGCCATGCCGATCACCCTTGTATTGGCTGGAGGCAGGAGAGGCAGCTATGTTGGGACCTCGTCTTGTTCAGGAGACCATAGAACAGGTGGAGTTGATTCAAAAAAGGATAGATACTATATAGTCTCGGTAGATATATTATGCTGATCAGTAGAGATGACCTTTGGAGTTCAAGGTCGGAGATCAGTTTTTCGTATGTGTTACCCCAAGTTTGGGAAAAAAGGGGATCAGGAGGTAGGGCAAGATTTAATAGAGATACTTCGGGTCGTTTGAGGTTCTGAAGAGAGTCGGGCTGGTTTCTTGTAGGTTACAGTTACCTAAGAGGTACCAGGATATGCACGACATCTTCCATGTTTCTGAGCTTCGACGCTATTTCTCAGACCTGTCTCGTTTTTTTAACCCAAGGAGGTTTAGCTAGAGAAGGATGAATCATTCTAGGAGCATACTATCAGGATTGTTTATCGCAGTGAAAAGCTACTTCGTGGCCGGTCTATTCCTCTGGTACGGGTGCTTTGGCAGCACGATCGTGTATAGGATGAGACTTGGGATAGGGAGGCCGATATGCAATCACAATGGCCAGAGTTTTTCTAGGTTTCTTCTTCGCCACCATGTTAGGGAAATTCGAGGATGAATTTGTTTAAGGGGGGAATTTTTTAAGAACTCAGATCTACTATTAAGGAATTTTTTTCTTTTTCTGGTAGTTTCTAAGAAAAAGAAGAAAATATGGAAATTTTCGGAGTACACGACGTGTACTTTATGAGTACATATTGTGTACTTCGATGCCACTGGAAGCTGTGTGATGTTCATGTCATGGCCACACACACAACTGTGTAAGGGTGACTTGGAGGATTCCTAAAGTTCAGTATGAAAAAGGAAACTACATGCCGTGTACTCCAGAATTACATGTCGTGTACTTTATTTTTATTTCACTAAATGGACGGGGGTCGTATCTAATCCTTATTTTTGTCTTCTTCTTTTCCTCTTTCCGTCCAGAGCATCCAAGGAGGCTGAATCTTCTCTGAGTCACTAACCTGTCACCGGTTATCCGAATTGAACACTGTCAGTTGCAATACAATCGCAGTAGTGAGTTCTTAGTTATTTATTGGCCATGTTTCCTGATTCTTTCTCTTATGAGAGTTGTTGTAGGTGAATATTTTAGACATTTTTGTAGATCTACTCCGTTCTAGGCCGATTCACAGACCGAGGATCATGTATATTGATCTCCTAGGATTGAGGTAGGAGGTTTGTTACCTTATGTTGAATGCCATTGAGTTTTTGTGCAAAAGTGTCGGATTCCCATGTTTCCGGTATCCCAGGTTAGGGATTTTGGTGCTATTGTTTAATAGACATAGATTTATTATTATATTAAGGTTAATTGATAATAATATTTGCAGGTTTACAGGTTTTCGGTTTACCCCATGGGTGTTATCCTTGTTTGGATATTTATCACTGTTTGGCACCGTTTTCCTGCAATGCAAACCCTATTGCAATTGCTAGTTTTCTTGTTATAACTGATTGAATGTGTTGCCTACTGTTTTAATTATTTTTATTCATTTTTTCTTTTATCCAATCAATTAATAAACTTACTTAGGGCTACTAACAGTTGATTACACATGACTGGACTGCTCCGGGCTGTGAGAACCTGGTGCGAGAGACCAAAGAGTGAATAGATGATTAGTGCTTCCCTAGGGGGTCTGTTGGAATTAGTTTTGTATGCAGGACCTATGGGAATTGGACTTTGTTCTTCGTATGAGTGTCCTTATTTTACACACATATTGAGACCACAAAATGAATTATATGTAAGAGCTTCCTCAGAGAGTTTGTAGATATCGTTGCAAGACCATAGGAGGATCAACGTGAGTGCTTCCCAGAGTGTATGTGCCTTTGTAGGTTTACCTGACTATAGGGGTCTACTAGTTTGAGCCACCCAAAGAGTCAGTGTGAATGTAGATTGTTTGGTTGGTTTAGATTATTCTACCAAGAAAAAGCACAATCTTGGATCTTTTGGCCTGCTTGTTTCTTTAGTTAGTCTTTTGATGCCTATCGTGTTACTTGTTTACCTTGAAATAGAGAGCCTTGCTAGATTCCTTGGTTCTTTAATTAAATGAATGAATTAATTGTTAAATGAATGTGCATGGTAATTGGTAGGATTGTTTACATGTGTAATCCTAGTTCATTACTACATTTACTTTTATTAATTCTGATATATTACTCATTGACAATAGGGCACAGATCTTGTGGTGGTTGCCCACTGTGATTAGTCTCGTGCCATATTTGGGTCCTTCTTTTCATCCCAAACAGGTTATATGGTTACAGGTGTGGATAAGGATTGTCTCCCTTCTACTTCAGGTACATGATTTCTGGTTGGAAATGGTGAGCATAGGACCAATCTTAGGCTTGAGATGTTGCTGGAGTTGCTGTTTACTTTTAGTAATTTGTTTCTCAGTTGTATTTCAGCACGTTATTGTGTTTGCTGCTTTCCTTAGATACTTGTACATGCTGCATCATTGTCATTATTACTATATATTCATTTCTTCCTCTATTTAGTTCAATTATTGTATGATGTTTACTACTTCTTCTATTGACTGTTATTTCTTTTCCCTTGTATAATTTACCAAATGAAGGAATAGTTTCCCCAATGACTCACCAAGTCCCTCGCTTCTAGTCGGAAGCCTCTGACGTTTGGGGAAATGCGCTTGAGGTCATGTGGCGAACTGGGTATAGGGCACCAGTTGAGTGGCTCTAGATTCAAGTCATTACAAAACTCATTCCTCAATATTGTGTCATTATCAATTAATATTCAATATATATAATAATAATAAAATTCCATGAACCATAAAGGTTTAGAATCATTGGAGACTATATACATAACCAGCTTATTTCATTAAATATCTTCTCTATATCTAAAAAAGTTATTCTTGAATAGTAAACTTGTATGATATTCCCTACGTAAAACATTTCTTTATAACCTGGAGAATGTATACATAAGAATGTGAGAGATCAAATGATCAATATAGCTATACAGAGAAGATATTAATCAATGATCATATGTGAGTATATTATAATAAAAAGGGTGTGAAAACTTGGTTATAACATATAATATTTATACAAAATTAGTTAGATGTCATTAATCGTAAATTATGGAATATAGATTTTTTAAAACAAAATACATAAGTCATAAGTGTGTGAAATCATCAATAATCCATCATGAGATATGAAAGAAAATCCTAAGCATAAGACATTATATTATAGCATACAAATAATAACTAAATTTAATTTATATAATCATGGATAACTACAAAGACTATAATAGTGGATTATGTTTACTCCCAGTTCTATCATTTTCTTTGTCTGGTTTCACTATCAAGATTATCTTATTGGGAAGAGTCCCCTAATAATCTCGGTTCAGTCCCCATTCCATTCATTATTATCTCCTCACATATATATCTTTATCCAATTCATTGGAGGATTATATAATTTTGGGCCCACCTATCACATAATGAAATCTATATATATGGTTTACAGATTATCAAAAAACATTTATCATATCACCATATCATAACACCGGAAACGGAAATGGGATTTGTAAACATTTTATCATTTCTTCGTGGTATAGCCCATGGAAAACAAATGGGTTTCATAACAGTCTCATCCTAACAAAATTAACACATGTCAATTAAATGGGTTTCATAGAATCATTGTCAAATCAACATCATCATATTCTATCAAGAAAAATAATATTAATAAGACCATATAATCATATCCTCATAGAAGTGTAAGAATCATTAAATGATGTTGACATAGATAAAAATACCTTTGAAGGGTTATTTAGTCATTTCTTTGAAAACATGAAGAATTATTAATTTATTTTTATAACATTTGAACTAAAAATTCCTATAATTTTAATAAATTCAATTTCATTGAAAAAAATCAAGGAAAATTTTAAATAAATCTTCAATGTAAAGAAGATGACGATTGAGGTAAAATATTTTCATGTTGTATACATTAAAAGAAAACATTCCATCCACAATTTTGTAAAATTAGAAGAAACACTTATTTAGAATATATATAGAAATATTCCTTTCTAAAAATTTGTAAATAATGTTTAGGGTGGTGAAAATTATCATTAGAAAACATTAATATTACATTTAAGAACCTTATAAACAATTTTTAATATTATTTTCAAGGTAAAAAAATTTTATTCTCTATAGATAAAATAATTTCTTCTTTTCATTAAAAATACTTTCTAAATATATACATATTACCATCCATTAAAATCCTAAATGAATAAATAATTTCATTACATCGTGGAGGTGGTAGTCCACAAATACACAAAAGTGAAGTTATTATTTTCAAATAGATTATAAGTAAGTATGGTTGATAAGGTCATATAATTTAAGAATAATAATTATTTCATAAATATAATATATAAATATTGAATCAATCATTTTAACCAACCATAAAATATAGTTATGGAAAATGAATCGTATCGTTGCGTGAAGGAGGTATTACACACATACTCATGAGTGATACATTTATTTCCCATTTAATAGAATAGAGGTTGAAAATGGTTCTCTTAAAAAGATAATAAATTATCATTATATTTATGATACAAGAATCATCATGTTATTATGGATACAAAATGTTTAGGTAAGGTTGTGTAGGAAGCAAAATTGAATGTACCAGGTTAAGAGTATGGCATCTTCATTGACAAACCTCCTTTAGTTTACACCTTAATCATTGAAAGGACGGTGAGATGATCAGAACATGAACTATAATATATGTTTAGGGATGTTATTATGGGTTTTGGGTTGGTATTTTTTGAGATATATTTCCCATTATGGGTGAGGAAGGGACTATAGCAAGTGTCCTTTTATAGTGTAAGGAGAGGAAAATCATATAATTATTTATAATATTAAAATATATTAATGTCTTACTCAAGTCAACTGGCACTAAAATTATAAAAAGAATAAGATTAGAAGAATATGTTCTAAATAACATCATCTAATAAAATTAAATAAAATGTTTTTATTATATTTTGAACCATATATATTAAGTTAACTGTATCACCCCGAGCTTCCATGATACACTTCTCTTTTAATAATGCAATAGCTTGCATTGTACGCAGGTTTGAGATTCAACACACCATAACCAATCAAAGTAGCCGTTATGAATAGTAATACCCACCTTTTGAAATTATATAAATTCTATATTTCAAAATGTACTTCATTTTTGTATTCGGAATATCGAAATTAGCCTATGTTGAATTTATGGTATTTTTCTGAGAACTTCCAATTTTTTATGAATAGTGAAAAATACTTAAAAACAACTTTTTTAATAAAAATAATTTATAGTGATAAATTATAATATTGAGTGGTTTTAAAGTATAATTAGAATATATTTTTACCATTTTATCCAATGGTGGTCATTAGAATTAATTTCACTTTGAAATTGGACATAAACAATTGTCAATCTTTTGATATAGATTGTTTCTTAAAAACTTGCTATTTGTTGTGACAACGCGAATTAATTATAAAATTGATTAACACAACTTATATATTTGGAATTTTTTAAAATAGAAATCATTTTTGAATTCGGAATATCAATTATACCTTAGGGCGAAATTTTTTCATTGTTCTGAAGAACTTCAATTTTTGATGAATAGTGAATCCACTAAGTGGTAGTTAAAAAACTGATTTTTTTTGTTTAAAGGAAACGTTACCACTTATGTGATTTTATTTTCAAAAATCCGACATACATGGTTTTCATTAGGAAGTAAAATGTGGTTAAATGGGATTAAAATAATTTTTTTGTGAATAGTAACTTTTAAGTTTAATTAATCGCGATTAAAGGAAATTAGTGAAATTTAAGGTAAAAATGATATTATAAAAATCTGAAAATACCTTTACACTTGTCCTACCCTTATTGGATGAGTCATGGAAGACCAATACAATCCATGGGTAAACTTGGGGACCCCATGGAGCCACTTTGGTAGGAAAATGACATTAAAAACGTTTTATTTAATGTTAAAATAAAAATGTCACAAACAAGAGTTGTTTTACTAAAACAATTTTTAAATGGGGTTATACAAGTCGTATTTTTACTATAAATATTAAATAGAAAGATAAAACGTTTTCATACATCAAGATAATTTTTTATAAATTTTATACATTAAAAAAATTAAATTATTTATGACACCATGATGATGCAGCGATTACCTCATTTATTAACAATTTAAATAAAATAAAAATATAATGTAAAATATAAGACTTACACATGTCAAAAACCTATTGTATGAGTATATTTCGAACCCGTATCACCTTATCCTAGAAATATATAAGTGTGGGACCTTTAAAATCCGAAACCCATTATATAATAAAGTAACATTTCATGACTTTCCAAGAGTGCCCCTCCTCTTCTCTTATTAAAGGCCCCCACCACTACCACCTTACTCACACCTTCAAAACCTTTTGGCTCGGTCAACCTCTGCCCAAATACTCTCTCAAAATCCCTCTATTACTCTCAAAATCCTCACTTTGGGCAGAATTCTTCCCAAGGAAGCCTTTGGATCAAATCAAAAAAGAGTTACCCGATTTTAAGGTAATGTCTTCTATTATGTTATTTTGTTTTTTTTTTTGCTTCTCCAACCCCTTAAACACTTTTTATTCTTTTATTTTGTAACAACAACAGTATCTTCAATATACTAGGATGTTTTTATGATAAGGATTATATTTACACTTACACACACCTTTTTCTAATGGTTAAAGAACATACAATTTCTATGGGTGGCGAATTACTGCCTCACGAAACGATGATTGTTCAATCTTCTTTTAACACCTCTCATGGTGGCCATTATGATGGAACTATTTTCATATATGATATATATTATGTTTATGTTTTCTTTATTCTTCTGTATTTTTCATTTATGTCACACCTTTATGATTTCCATTATGGGTAAATGCGATAATTTCATTTTAGGAAGTGCGGACTACCGCCTCCTCAAAGTTATTTGAATCGTTAATGCCATATGTGGGATGTATAAAGGATGGAGTAAATGGTATTATACATTATACTGGAATTATTTTATACCTTTATATAATTATAACTTCATTCCATTAAATACGAAATAGAAATGAAAGTAGCGTTTATGCGTACGTATGGCTTACCGTCTCCTTGAATGGTGCATTTCATTTCTTACCTCTAAATGTTATGTAATATTATAAATGAATGTATATACTGGATATATATGATGTATATGATATCTACATCATGAATTTAATTATGGATATAATGGATATTTTACCACATGAACAACTTTTAATTTTAAGAAGTTTATTTTTGACTCAAGTACCAAAGATCGACAAAACGACCAATATTAACATAAATAATTACATAATGTTCATAGCATGGTAATAAGTGATATAAAAGGAATAATAAACTTGAAAAAGGTTCTTAAGAAACTATAAATCAACTCTAGTTTATTATTCAGGAGGTTAATGAACGGTCGAGTCAAGTCAGACACGAGATAAGGGAACTACTTAAACCAATTTCCATTCTTTGTGTTAATCTCCTACTTTCAAATTATGTCATGATATTATTATGTCTTATATTGTATTTGTACTATATTTATGTGTACTTATAGTGAATACACATAATAGATATATTTTATTTAAAAAAATGATCTTTGTAAATGACTTTGTCTAAATCTCCTTTCATTGAGGCATATTTTGTTTTATACACAGCTTTCTTTTATATGGTGTATAAACCCCTTTGACTTTTATGTTTATTCAAAAGGAATCTTTTTATACAAATCATTTTACTAAAAGGAAAAAAGGAATGTTTTTCTTGTCGTATGTATGTGGTGACAACGACTTCTCCACCGTCGTGACCATTATTTTAGTTTCAGCTTCCTCTACAAGCCATAACTTTTTTTAAATGAAAAATAAATACAATGTTTTAATTTTCCTTTATTTTGGTATTGAAAATGGTTTTGAAAGTGTTTTTATTATATCAATGTGTTGTATTGATATCTTGTGATTGAAATGTGGAAATGTTATGTTTCCTTTATGCATGTTTTATGTGATACGATTATGTTATGGTTTATGATATTTTTAAACCTATTCATATGAGGAATGCATTGGACTTAATAAGTGACGGGTGGAGCCTGCTATAGCTCCTCGATGCATCGGTAGGTCTCATGAGACAAACTAGTGTCCTGGCATGAGGCCTTGACAAAATCTTATTTGTAGTCTTGGCACAATGTCTTTGCTATGTTGTTATGATAGTATGGCATTATGCATTCCATCATTATGAAAGTGGTTATTGATATTGCATGTGATTATTCGACCAGTAGAATATCCATGTGAATAAGTAAATGGAATTATCTCATTTTACTTTTCCCATATTATGTTAAAGTTCAATTTAAAAGGCTTTTGTTTTAGTCATACATTGCCTTAAATGTTTATGTTTATTTATGAAAACTTCCGCTATATTGTTATCCTTACTGATCATCTGAGCTCACCCCTTTCAATGTTTTAATTTTTTCCAGGATGTGAAGAAGTATTTTAGGATTGACCTACAGGGATAGTTTGAATTGGATATGAGAGTGTAAAATGGAGACTATGTTATTGTAGTTTTTCACTTTATGATGTAATATAACATTTATGAATGTATCTAGTGTTTCCAAGGCTACTAAACTAATCGGTCTTTCAAGACTTGATCTTTTGTGATCATGCCAATTTTAGGAAGTAATGCACCGACTCTGGGTAACTAGGGTCAGGGCGTTATAGTTGGTATCAGAGGCAGTTTAGTACTATCCTTGGAATCTATATTTATAAAAACTCTGATTAGAGAACATAGCCATAAGATAGACTTTGAGGATTAGTATAGAAGAACTTCCTAGAATTTTGTTATTGTAGAGATTTTGTGAGTTTTCTGAGAAATACATCCTTGTCTGGATATGAGCAAGTAGATGCAGCTCTGGCACAGATGTACCTAGGGGTAAAACCCGAAAACACCGCTTTGAGCTAGACTCGAACAGGAACTGGTGCACGATAACGGGCCTTGCTGCACTCTTGGTTACGACACTCACAAGGGATATGCTTTGGATAATTCTCATCTTCTTTAAAAACCATTATGAAGAGTTTATGAGCATATACTTCCTCAAAGAAAACATTTCTTTTTATGATTACGGATTATATCCATAAATAGTTCAATTTATGTTAAGTTTTTTACAAATATGGAATTATGTATTTTGATTCATAAACTAATCTAGTTTGTGCCATTGTTCAAAAATTGTGCCTAGTTGGAGGAATGGAAACCGTATAAATGCATGCACTCTATGTAGGGATTGCCCTCCTGCTCAAGATAATTATTGTGGAGATGAAGATACAACTGTTGCTGATCACCTTATCACCGTACTGGGACAACTCACTCCGGTTATGAATAATAACCTTACTCATATGGTGAACCCTGATCCACAACGTGGAGGATCAATGTTAGATCGTTTCATGACGAAAAAACCACCAACATTTAATGGGGGTACAAATCCATTAGTAGCTGAGCAATGGATAAACTCCTTATAGAAAATATTCCATGCCTTGGGGAGTAGTGAAAGGGAAAAGGTTATCATGGCAGTTTACCGCCACACTGGAGATGCTGATCAATGGTGGTCATTGATTCAAAATACAAATGAAGATGATGAAGTATCGAATATGGAATGGAGGGAGTTCAAAGAGCTTTTATTAGAAAAATACTTTCCTCATGACCATCGAGCAGATATGGAAAGGCAATTTCTGAGTCTGAGACAAAAGGAGGATGAGAATGTCGCAAAGTATGAGGCTAACATTACAAGGTTAGCAAGACATGCTGCAGATTATATACGTAACCCAAGAAGTAAGATCGATCGTTTCTTTGATGGGTTAAAACCATTTCTCTGTCGAGCTTTAGTATCACAATTTTTCTCAATGTATGAAGATATTGTCTCATGTTCTATCAAGATAGAAAAGGAATTCTCTAAGTCTTATGACAACAAAGTAAAGCAAGAGAAGAATAGAATGGTGGAACAAGAGACAGATAAAGGGAAAAAGGGAAATAAGGATTTTCCATTATGCGATAATTGTGGGAAGAATCACCCCGGTACTTTCCTAAAAGGAATGGGAGTTTGTTTTAAATGTGGAGAAAAAGGACACCAGGCTCATGATTGCAAGGGAAAGAAAGAGGCTATTAATGTTGAATGCTACAATTGTAGAGAAATGGGGCATTAAGCAAATGAATGACCGAAGCGTCAGGGAAACTTACCTCAGAAAAGGCCAAGGGATCAAGGACAATCTTATTCTGTTACTACAGTTGAAGTGGAATAATTAATGTATTGGTGATTTTGGACTCAAGGATTAAATTCTAGTTATAAGAATAATGTGATATATATAAGGATTTTACTGCAGTACTATTTCATCAAGGACATGAGATTGTTTGGAACGAAGATAAGTGACTCCACAGCAGGTTAAATTTTTGGAAAATATATGGTTGTGAGAAAGATAAACCATAATATGGTTCTGATACTAAGATAGTAATTTTGGAATAATACATGATTGATTTGGATAAATTATATTGGATATTCTTAAAACAGATTAATGATTTGTATACATTTTTGGATATAAGGATTATATCTAGAATTCTATAAGGAATAAGGGATCATGAATGTAATCAATAAGGATTTATGGTAATTCTGTATGTTGCAGTGTTTTAAAAGAATGCATGATGAAGGTGTTCACATGTTGTTACGTGGAAAAAAGGATCATCATTATGTTTACCTTCCTTATAAAATTTGGACTGTGAGTTGGACAAATGTATTTTGGATAACTATAAAGGTTGTAATGGATTAAGTTGAACCTTGGATACTATTGTTTAAGGTTAAAAAATTTCTGAATATTATTTTTGGAATATTATAATATTATATTTGTAGGAAAAGGACAACCTGTAGGTCGGGGGATAACCTGTTGCATCGGACAAAGCTGTAGGAATCGAACCCACAACCATAGTGTGATAGGCCTTTATTACCTACCACTAGCCTACAGGAAGTCCCTGGTTATTAAAAAATAGTTTTTCTAATCTAAATGGTATGTGTTAATATTTTGAACCTTGTATGATTAGGATAAATATAATATTTTTGAGTTCTATTATCTTTTTGAGTGAAAGATGAGTTTGTGGTCGAAATTATATGAAGGTTGAAACTCTACTTGTCAAGCATAAATATATATACCTATCTCTTATTCTATGAATAAATTAATTCTTAAACTTTATTAAAGGGATATTAAAACAAAAAAATGTGTTATCCTAATACCTTATGTCTTTTTGAACTTATAATATTTTAAATCAACATAGATTGAAGGCTTTGAGGCCCTTAATTTTACACTAGTTTTTGATTGATGACCACAATCACTCCCTACAAATATTTACATTTTTCCTCCAATTATATGTCTCTAATTGCCACCAATATTCTCTTTATCGAGATCATAATTTGGTGGTGACTTTTTCATTTCCATTTCCCTCTTATTAAGGCTAAATTTTATTAACTTTATTTCTGATGTGGGTTTTCCACAAAGGTATTTTCTATTTTCAACCTTTTATTTTCAAAGAAAAATTTCAAATTGTGAGGACGCAATTTATTTAAGGAGGGGAGAATGCAACACCCCAAGCTTCCACGATACGCTTCTCTTTTAATAATGTAATAGCTTGCATTGTACGCATGTTCGAGATTCAACACACCACAACCAATCAAAGTAGTCGTTATGAATAGTAATACCCACCTTTTGAAATTATATAAATTTTATATTTCAAAATGGGCTTCATTTTTGTATTCCGAATATCAAAATTATCCTCTGTTGAATTTTTGGTATTTTTCTGAGAACTTCCAATTATTTATGAATAGTGAAAAATACTTAAAAACAACTTTTTTATTAAAAATAATTTATAGTGATAAATTATACTATTGAGTGGTTTTAAAGTATAATTATAATATATTTTTACCATTTTATCCAATTTTGGTCATTAGAATTAATTTCACTTCGAAATTGGACATAAACAATTGTTAATCTTTTGATATATATTGTTTCTTAAAAACACGCTATTTGTTGTGACAACGCGAATTAATTATAAAATTAATTAATACAACTTATATGTTTTGAATTTTATAAAATACACATCATTTTTGAATTCATAAAATCAATTATATCTTAGTGTGAAATTTTGGCATTGTTCTGAAAAACATCAATTTTTGATGAATAGTGAAACCACTAAGTGGTAGTTAAAAAAACTGATTTTTTTTCTAAATGAAACATTACCACTTCTGTGATTTTATTTTCAAAAATACAACATACATGGTTGTCATTAGGAAGTAAAATTTGGTTCAATGGGATTAAAATAATTTTTTGGTAAATAGTAACTTTTAAGTTTAATTAATCGCAATTAAAGGAAATTAGTGAAATTTAAAGTAAAAATGATGTTATAAAAATATTAAAATACCATTACACTTGTCCTAACCTTATTGGATGAGTCATGGCCGTCTGATACAATCCATGGGTCAACTTGGGGACCCCATGGAGCCAATTTGGTAAGAAAATGACATTAAAAACTTTTTATTTAATGTTAAAATAAAAATGTCACAAACATGAGTTGTTTTACTAAAACAATTTTTAAATGGGGTTATACAAGTCATATTTTTGAATATAAATATTCATTATAAAGCTATAACGATTTCCTACATCATGATAATTGTATTATAATTTTTACACATTAAATAAATTAAATTATTTATGACACCATGATGATGCAGCAATTTCCACATTAATTAATGATGAAAATAAAATAAAACGATAATGTAAAATCTAAGACATAAAATTTTCAAAAACATATTGGATGAGTATATTTCGAACCCTTATCACCTTATCCTAGAAATATATAAGTGTGGGTCCTTTAGAATCCTAAACTCATTATATAATAAAGTAACATTTCATGACTTTCCAAGAGTGCCCCTCCTCTCCTCTTATAAAAGGCCCCCACCACTACCACCTTACTCACACCTTCAAAGCCTTTTGGCACGGAAAAACACTGCCCAAATACTCTCTAAACTTCCCTATCTTACTCTGAGAAGCCTCAATTTTTAAAGAATTCTTCCCAAGGAAGCCTTTGGCTCAAATCAAAAAAGAGTTACCCGATTTTAAGGTAATGTCTTCTCTTATGTTATTTTGTATTATTTTACTTCTCCAACCCCTTAAACTCTTATTATTCCTTTATTTTGTAACAACACCAGTATTTTAAATATACTAGTATTTTGTTATGAAAAGGATTTTATTTACACATACACACACCTTTTTCTAATGGTTAAAGAACATACCGTTTCTGTCGGTGGCGAATTACTACATCACGAAATGATGATTGTTCAATCTTCTTTTAACACCTCTCATGGTGGCCATTATGATGACACTATTTTCATATATGATACATATTATGTTAATTTTTTTCCTTATGCTTCTGTATTTTTCATTTATGGTACACCTTTATGATTTCCATTATGGGTAAATGCGATAATTTCATTTTAGGAAGTGCGGACTACTGCCCCCACAAAGTGATTTGAATCGTTAATGCCATATGTGGGATGTATAAAGGATGGAGTAAATGGTATTATAAATTATACTGGAATTATATTATACCTTTATATAATTATAACTTCATTCCATTAAATACAAAATAGAAATGAATGTAGCGTTCATTCGTACGTACGGCTTACCGTCTCCATGAACGGTGCATTTCATTTCTTACCTCTAAATGTTATGTAACATTATAAATGAATGTATATACTGGATATATATAACGTATATGATATCTACATCATGAATATAATTATAGATATAATCGATCTTTTACCACATTAAAAACTTGTAATTTTAAGAAGTTTATTTTTGACTCAAGTACTAAAGATCGACAAAACGACTATTATTAACATAAATAATTATATAATGTTCATAACATGGTAATAAGTGATATAAAAGGAATAATAAACTTGAAAATGTTCTTAAGCAACTATAAATTAACTCTATTTTATTATTCAGGAGGTTAAATAACGGTCGAGTCAAGTCCGACATGAGGTAAGGGAACTTCTTAACCCAATTTCCATTCTTTGGGTTAATCTCCTACTTTCAAATTATGTCATGATATTATTATGTCCTATCCTGTATTTGTACACTATTTATGTTTACTTATATTTAATACACATAATAGATCTATTTTATTTAAAAAAATGATCTTTGTAAAGGACTTTGTCTCAATCTCCTTTCATTGAGGCATATTTGGTTTTATACACAACTTTCTTTTATATGGTGTATAAACCCCTTTGACTTTTATGTTTATTCAATAGGAATCTTTTTATACGAATCATTTTACAAAAAGACAAAAAGGAATGTCTTTCTTGTCGTACGTATGCGGCGACAATGACTTCTTCTCCGCCATGACCATTATTTGAGTTTCGGCTTCCTCTACAAGCCATAACTTTTTTTTAAATGAAAAATAAATACAAAGTTTTAATTTTCCTTTATTTTTGTATTGAAAATGGTTTTTAAAGTGTTTTTATTATATCAATGTGTTGTATTGATATCTTGTGATTGAAATGTCAAAATTTTATAATTCCTTTATGCATGTTTTATGTGATACGATTATGTTATGGTTTATGATATGTTTAAACCTATTCATATGAGGAATGAATTGGACTTAATAAGTGACGGGTGGAGCCCACTATAGCTCCTCGATGCATCAGTAGGTCTCATGAGACAAAATAGTGTCTTGGCATTAGGCCTTGACAAAATCTTATTTGTAGTCTTGGCACGAGGCCTTGGCTACGTGGTTATGATAGTCTGGCATTATGCATTCCATCATTATGAAAGTGGTTATTGATATTGCATGTGATTATTCGACCAGTGGAATATCCATGTGAATAAGTAAATGGCATTATCTCATTTTACTTTTTCCATATTATGTTTAAGTTTATGTTTAAAAGGCTTTTGTTTTAGTCATACATTGCGTTAAATGTTTATGTTTATTTATGAAAGCTTCTGCTATATTGTTATCCTTACTGAGCATCTGAGCTCACCCCTTTCAATGTTTTAATTTATTCAAGGATGTGAAGAAGTATTTTAGGATTGACCTACAGGGATAGTCTGAAGGGGATATGAGTATGGAAAATGGAGACTATGTTATTGTAGTTTTTCACTTTGTAATGTAATATAACATTTATAAATGTATCTATTGTTTCCAAGGCTACTAAACTAATCGGTCTTTCGAGACTTTATCTTTTGTGATCATGCCAATGTTACGAAGTAATGCACCGACTCTGGGTAACTAAGGGTCGGGGCGTTACATTAACCCCCCCCCCCCCCCCAAGATAAACCCATTTTAACCTTAAATGTGGAAAGAAATCATTATTTTTTTACTATTAATTATGGGAAAATATTTTATATAACTCATTAAATAATATTAATTATTTTGTTTAAAATTATTCTATATTTTTTAATGATTCAATATCTTTAATTAGAAGAATTTAATTTTATTATAATTTATTAAAACATAATAAAACCATTTTTTTAAATTTCATTTATCGCTTTTAAATTGAGTTTACCTTAATTCTTTACCATATAAAAACTGTTAGATGAATATTAAAACCTATTTTTGAATATATTTTCTAAAAATATAATTAAAATAATTCATCGGTAGTGATTAATATTATTTATTATGATAAAAACACAATTTGTGGATTTAAAATGTTTTTTAGAATGGAATATCTTTTTACCTTCAAATGATTTTATTTGAATTTCTTATAAATTAAAAAAATAATGTTTTCAATTTATTCCTAAGTAAATAATAATATTTCATAATTTTGGTAATCCTACTCATACCCTCTAATTCAATGGCTTTAATATAACTACCACAATAAATAATATTATTTTAATAGTATATTATGGTTTTTTAAATTTAATATTGCATAAAAATAAATATATGAAAGAAATTAAATTTATTTAAAGATATATATAAAATAAAATATCATTTTTTGACATTATAGAAGTCTTATAATAATTTTACCCTCAAATTTATTCAACTCCTATTATAAAAATAAGGATACTTTTACCTCATGACATCTTTAGGTTCCCACGTAGCTTTTTAAAATTTATAGATTCACCCAAAAAAATAACCAGGTGAATTGTATTGTTTTAAAGAACATTATATCTTTGATCCATAATCTCCATTAGTTTTTTAACATAATATATATCAGGATCTACTTTAATGACCTTTTATTTCTTTATATTTGAATAATGAGGTATGTACTTCTACAGGAAAGATAAAAGGAACACATTGTGAACTTGATAGAGATTCGATGGAAGTGCCAAGAGATAAACAATTTCCCTAATATGATAATGATTTTTTAGGGGGAAAATATGTATAGGGATCAATTTACCATTATATACAAATATCACAACATTATTTAATGGAAATACTCATTGGAATAACTTGTCACTAATATCTAACCCTATATCACACTAATGAATGTCAATATAACATTTATATCAATTCTTAGTTGTTATAATGTTCTATTGAATGGATCTGACCTTCTCATAAATTTCCTAAAATATATCAGGCCCCAGTAGCTTTATTTCTCTAACATTTTCCTAACACATTGTATTATTGACCTTCCTATCAAAGGTTTCTTCATAAGGTTTTATATATGATTGAGTTAAATATATTATTATAATAAAATTCCACCAACGGAAGGTATTTATCCAAACTAACATTTAAATACATATAACATAATTTCAATATATCATCAACGGTTTCTATGGTACTCTAAAAATAACCATCTATTTTGGGAGGATATAAATTGATAATTTTAATCTCTTTATTCAAATATTTTTTAAGACTTATCTTGAACATCAATATAAATATCATATCCTGATCGGTTATAATAGATTGTTGTGATCTATAAAACCTTACCACATCCTTAATTTATGTAAAAGCATCTTGATAAAAATAGAAATATTCTTTAATGTAAATTAAATTCATCAAATTCATAAGGTGATGAACTAAAAAAAGAATAACACTGTCCAAATTTTTTTTTTTTTGGAATCTGATGATGAAATCCATGATAATGTTTTTCTATTTCTATTCTGATAAGGGTAGTGGTTATAGAATTCCCTTAGAATTTGTTTTATCTTCTATAAATTGATTACATACTAAGTATCAAGATACATACTTTGTAATATACATATTCAATTAATCCCACCATAAATACAATTTCAGATCTCTGTATATCTTTCTACATCTTAGATTAATAGAGAATGATGAACTATAAGAGTCATCCAATAGATCCTTCCACAAGTTTAGTATTGATGGGACACATACTCAGTTCCTAACCCATATCATTCGGTCATAATCATGTTTGAACTCAGCATCATTTATCACCTTCCTCTGAAGTTAATATAATATCCCATAATCAGCACCCTCAAATCTGGTGCAAAATTCAAAAAATTTACATTTTCACATTTGTTACTGAAGAAGGTGAACAAATTTTCTCCAATCAAAAATTACAACATCAAAATGATATAATGGATCACATACATGCCCATATTCCTTTTTAGTAAATTTTTTTAGAGAACTAGGACCAACTTATATCAATATGGATTCATAAATATTAATATTTTCTCTCATTGTACCCATATTTTCTTATTTCATATTAGGTTATAAAAATCATCCTTATGAAACCTATTCTATAAATAATTCATCCAACCTCATTATCAATAACCTGGGGAAGAGGAAAATATAATAATGGTGATCCCAAATGATCGGTAAGGATAAACATAAGAGTTAATAATTAAATGTCAGCAATGACAAAAATAAGTGAAAAAGTGTGTGATGAAAAATTATAGTGCATGTGAGAATCATAAAATAACTCATAAAATCAATGGATGATTAAAAAAATATGAAAATTCGGAGAAATAAAGATTCATTGGATTCTATAATAATTCTCCATGTGATATTAATCTTGATCATAAGAAATATTATAAAACCATAGAAAAAAAATTAAAACCCTTTTCATTAACTTGGAAAATAAAACCCATAAAACCCTTTTGAAGGCCTTTTAATTTGAATAACCGTATGGACTACTTCCAATATAATCAATACCAAATAAATTAGATTAGTATAACGGTGCACCCATTATTTAAGCTATAATGGGATCACTCATCTCTACCTAGGCCACCCCATGATTAAGATATTACGACCTTACCTAGTACTATCTTGGACACCCCATGTTTACTCTATAATAGGTATACCCAACTCTATATTATTCGCCCCATGTTTAAGCTGTAATCTCCAAGAACTGCAACATGAATAAAGAAAAAAGTGATTTTATCCTAAAAATCATAGAATAATCATTATTAATTTTAACCTGGGTAACCCAAGGAAAATAAATGGGGTTTATATCAATATCATTGAAACGCAATTATCCCAAGTAAAATAAATAGGTTCAGAAAAAATCTCTGTGAAACATGGTTAACCCATGGAAAATAAACAAGATCCATAACAATCTCTTTAAAACAATATTAATCCATCCAGAGAAAGAAATTGGATGGTATAACTTCATAATATCCTCAGTTGATAATAGGTAACAAAAAGTGTTGTTTACATTGATTAATGTAAATACTAATAAAATATCATTTAAGATATTTTGAGAAAACACTATTTTCATTTTCAATATCACTTTTTAAAACATAAAACTTTTTGAAATTAGTTTCTTTTAAAATAACCATCAAAATATAAAGTATGATTCAAAAATCAATTATATATTTCATGAGAAAGTTTTCATTTTGGATTTGAAAAAACTTTTTAAAACATTTTTATAAAACATGGGATTTGGGAGAAACATTTTACCAACCAAAGAGATAAATATCATCTAATTTTGTAAAGGATATTTTATAAAATATTTAAAGTATTAATGGTTGAAAAATTTGTAATATTACTTTTAAATATCATGAATATTCATATAAAAATAAAATTGATTTTTTTGTTGAGACATTTATCATGGGATCTCATCATTGGAAGCTTCATCATAAATAATCCTGATAAACGATGAGATCGTAACGAGTGACTTTGATTATTTCGGTAACATTGATTTGTAATTTATATTAGAGAATAAAATTAAATGAAACTTATAATAGAATGAAAATAAGGATATTCATGATATAACATGTAAAATAATTATTTCATAAACCTCATAAAATAATTTATCTGTATAACATAACATACGTCTGAAAGAAGGAAAATTGAGACAAAAATTCCTTACATCTTTGGTAACTTTAAAAATGTAAACCCTATGAAAGTTAGATACTCAAATAGATATATAAATACCAATAAATTTAAGTATAATAGTCATAAAATGAATTATTTTGTATTATATACACCACACACAAAAATATAATTGGTTAATATGGAATGTATCACACAGAAATAAAAGTGAGATGAGAAAAGCACTTACCTTGAGTCACATTCATCATGGTTGTTATTTATCTTCCTTAATAATACAATTGTGCTAATTATTTACCTTAATGGAAAAACATTTCAAGTTTATTATTAATTTTAATTAATTTAATATTTTTTTGTACAATTACTTAATCAATTCGGTTTATGTCATATATTTTTTACCATATTTGACTTAAGTGTCAAAAAACAATTTGATAGGTTGAATATAGTCAAATTTATTATTTTTTAAAAACCTACATAATTATAATCACGAAATAAATTTAATATTTATAAATCAATTTTAACTTTATAACCAATTATGAAATATATTTTTTTAAAATGAACTAACGTTATGATCATGTAGATGGTAGGTTGTACGTACGCATTACTAACGTTTCCATTTTTTCAATAATCATTATGAAAATAAGGTAAGTAAAATTTAACTTTATGTATTTATAATTATATCATAAGAACCATAATATTTAATTATATATACTTATATATATCATTATTTTGATGTGGTGATGAAAAAAAGAATCACATCGGTTTGAAGAGGTGGTACTCCACACGTCCACGAATGACATTACACTATTTCAGTGACTAAAAAGGTAATAAAGAAAATGATAAATTATACTTAAAAATGAAAAATATTTCATGAATATAATAAATATTTCCTTTATATCCCATTAATTTTTTTATAATTACCATTATTACGTTCTACATAATGCATCAGTGAAAATGAATAACATCGCATCGTAGGCAGTAATTTGTCCTACACATGAGTGATGTTATCGCATCCCATGTATTGGAATATTAAAAAGGTAATATATGATATAATGACTAAAAATATATAATTATGTTTTAAAAATCATATATAAACTTTATATCCATCCGTATTTCTATCCTTGATAGGTGGTAATAGAAAAATGAATGACATCGATTCGTGAGGCGGTAGTCCACCGAACACATAAATGATGATTTTGTGACACATTTGATGAAAGTGTATATAGGATTATGTAAAAACATATACATAAAAACATAACAGTAAATTTATAGTAATTATGATATTATACAAAAATGGTATAAGAGTAATTTAAGGGGTGGATAAATAAATAAAACAAAATTCATGTTGATTAACGTTACCTTTTCTTAAAGTAACTCCTTTTAGTTTTCACCAAAGGACATCCTTGATTATATTTATGTCCAATGTATGGATTCTATGATTATATTAGGGTAGTGGATAATTTATTCAGTTAGTTAATGTCCTATAAAAATTCCTTAAGTTCTATGAATATAAGAGTAGAGGGGGAGTCCTTTAATAAGTGTTGTGGGTGAAAAACTAGTAAATTTTATAAAGAGTGAATTCCACCCATGATTTTTTCATTTATACTAGATCCAATAATGAAAAAATAGATCCTAGAAGTTATAATGTATAAATATTTCAATATAATATGTTTTTTATAGGTTATAGGTCATTTGGTCCGTTAATTTTAAAGTTTAGTGACTCGGTAAACTCATTTTTACCTTGATCATTGTGATTAATTTTATTTGTTTTCCCTAGTCAGTTTGATAAAAATTTAATTTAACCTTGTTAGAAATTATAAAATATTCTGATTCAAAAGGTTGAATCCATTTTTTTAAAAATCAATACACATTAGTGTCAAAAGTTTATTTAATATTAACCTCATAGATATGGAGAGGCAGTGAGTTTTTTGGAAAAATATTTTCTTAGAAAGAGAGTATTCAATATTTACTCTCTAAATAATAATTATAATTGTATAAAATTAAATTAATATTAAATTAAATATATCTTATAAATTAAATTTCAAAAATTGACCATTAGGAAATATTTTATTTAATTAAAGAGGTGAAACATTATGAATTTTAAAAAAGATGTTAGAAAACCCCATGTTAAAACCCAAAATCAAACTTATATTAAAAACAAATATAAATATGATTTAAAATTAATTAATTGTATTAAATATAAATTATAATACATATATTCCTTTAAAAAATATTTAAAACATATTGGGACTCTTAAATTGTCACAACCCCCTCCCCACAAAGTGTACCCCTCCTGGGATGGCAATGTGAGAAGGGAGATAATGACCCCGAGTCCCGCCTCCAGTAGGCCCCGGGTTGGCGACTAGCACTGAGGGTATAGTAAACACACAAATGGGATGCATTTAACTCTAAGAGAAAACATGCAGAAGAGAGAGATAAGATAGACACCAATCAACTCCGAATCAGAACTGGAATATAAAAGGAACCCAAGTACACATTTGGAATGTCATGAAAAAGTACTACAACTGGAAGGGAAAAACTGCAAGTACCCAAAAGGAAGTAGAACATCAGCAACCAAAATCCTGAACAGGTCCTACAACCCCAAGCTCAAAGAAACCAGCTTGATCTCTAACTGGCTCCAAGTGACCTGAAAAATAGTTTATGTAGACATAGGGTGAGTATAATAGTACTCAGTAGGATCATCCCCTAAGCCTCTCATGCAAAGGTAAATAAATCATGCTAAAGCACATTGAACAACAGTGAAACTAACTAATCACCTAACAGGTATACAATATTCCCAACCTCAGTATGGCTACTCTCACTAAGTAATGTATACAAGAATATGCTGCTTTTCCCCAACGACATACGTCCCGTACATCTCTCTCCAAAGGCTTTCCTGTATAAACTTGGGCTAAGCTCCACAATCAGCACCATGTGGACCACAAAGGCTTGCCCGTAGACACCTGGGCTAAGCACCACACCATCCTCATAACCAAAAGTAACTAGGTAGTTTCTGGGAGCCACCACAGCTTGCATAACGTGTATCATATGTTGGGTATTATACCTCAAGCCATTACAGCCCATACACCGAGTAAGGATCCTCAAGCCATCACAGCCTATACACGTTACACCTATAGTAGTCCATAGGATACTATATCCAGAATATATTTGTGTGAATAACCACAAGCCATTACAGCCCTCTACACACATATATGGGAGAAACTAACTATTGTGCCAAATGGAACTAGTATCTACCAAGAGAAGAGAGCGGGGTCAAAGGGGGTAGTCAACCATTCATCCTCCCACCGGAATGTTGGGGAAAACACCCCCCCCCCCCAGGGCTCAGAATCCCCGGGGTGTCGGTTTCCCATACTGACAAGGTGTAGTAGCGTATAGAAACACAAAAAGTACAGAATATATTATAACTCACAACCACACTATGGGCATAACCTAGTCTTAGAAATGACTGCGGCTAACGTCTCTCGGACTCTGGGCTGCCACTTCTAAGACTATGTATCCTATAAGAACACAACCATTTTAAGGGATTTATTAGATTACTTCATTCCCTTTTTATCAATTCCATTGTATGTTAATTAAATATTCAAACATTAAATAATCCAAGAACAATTCCACATTAAATCTCATTAACATCACATCCCAAAATCCATTATCCCTTCATAAGTTACAACCTCATTATTAACTCTCAATGAACTCCATCCCCCAAGGATTAACAACATTTATTCGAACATTCATTACAGAAATACTTTCCCCATATTCCCAGGCATTCTAGAAAATCATCATATGCTACTAAACACAAGGGGGCTCAACACGGTGAGTAGATGTACTACCCGTCAAGTCTGTGCCGCCTATAGAAAGATTGTAGACCCATTCTCCTTTGAGAAGCTAGACACATAAAGCACGTGGCATACCTCGCACGTATTCTCCTCCCTCGGAAGAAGGGTAATCAAGACTAGCTTCCTTGAGAAGTGGGGAAAAGTAAAGCACATAAATGTTAAATCAAGTCACCAAGCATCCAACAAACACATCCATCCCATTCCATCATCACTTTTGTCCTCCCTGACACCCATATGAATAAACCGATGCATCTCGCCACTCTAGGCACCATCCGCTGTCACAACCACAAGGCCTCCCTACCTCCACATATCACAAGACCCCTCCAGGGCCACATCACAACACAAGATATCACAACAACCCTTCTAGGGTCACAGCACAGCATAAGCAACACGAAAACAATCATTACAACAAATGGGATCTTGTCCCTTTAACAAGTCATCCATCCTTTAAACAACAAACACCAAAAATATCATAAAGGGGGATTTTAGCCCTACTTCACAATAAGAGGGTAAATCTGAACCCTTTATGGAACTCAATCAAGTTATTTAACCCATCTTGAATTAACAGATTCACTTAGTTGGTTCCAACATCATGAAACAATTCAGTAATCTATCACCGAAGATTAAATATGATTACTACGCCAAATTTGATCAGCATCAAATTAGAACAACTAAAACAATGGAAACAACCAGATTCATTTACATGCCTCTTTATGTTTAACCTATTAATTATCAATTAATTCCTGCTTTATGTTCTTTATCAATTTCCATCAAGAAAAACATGATAACAAGCAAGCCATATATATCACACTTATCTAGAAAATCTAGAGGCAAATCGTTATCACAGTATAAAGAAATAACATGCAATCACACCAATTCTTTTAATCTGGTTCAAGTATTTAATTAGGTCAATTCCATTATGATCCAAAGGGCTAAATCATACTAACTCTATGATTTCATATAAACAATTAGAGAAGCCATGAATCCCCTACCTCAAAGGTTTTTGAGGAAGACCACAATGGTCGATGAACGCCCAAGAAACCGGGTCAATTCTCCAAGAATCCTCCTTAGGTCTCCTCTATTAACACAACCAAGACCAAATATCATCATAATCGACATCCACACAATTAGATCTACCCATAAAATGTGTAGATCTATGATCCTGAGAGAAGAGGGGGGAGAAGATCTAGGTATATCTAAGAAACCAAACAAAAAGATCACATACCTTGAGAAACATGCTTCGATTCGCAAAGAGAAGCCTCTAGATCGCCTACAAAACACTTGGGAGAGGTTCTTCCACCTCCAAGGAAGGGTAATCCCGAGTTATGGCTGATTAGGGGCTTAAACGACGTGATTAAAGGAAAAAATGGGTTAGATCCAAAATTTTAGGATCTAACTTTATGTGCTTGCATGGTTAGTCCACACGGTTTAACAAATCGTGCACTAATCGTGTGTTAGCTTCTGCCTCTAAAACCACTCCTCGCACAGATAGTCCACACGATTAGACAAACCGTTCGCTAACCGTGCATTAGCCACTGCCTCCAAGACCATCCTTGCATGGTTTGGCCACACAGTTTACACAAACTGTTTGCCTCTCGTGTGAAGGCCATAACCCTTTAGATTTCCTTAAAAAACACCCAAATGCACCCCAAGCCACCTTGACCTTCCAGAACACCTCTATCACCATATTTTCAAAAATGAATGGACCGGAGAGGTCTAGGCCATTACATCAGATACCTCTCAAAACATTCTCATCCTTGAGAATCCAAAACATTCCTAAAGGGAAAACAAAACAGGGTCTGAACAACCACCCCTTGAGATACCTCTCAAAAGGAGAGCAAGACACAAAAGAAACAAACGAAGCCATCTCATAAACATGAAAGTTTCATAGCCACACAAGTTACAACGATACATGAAAGGAGTTAAACATCAAACAACTCTGGGTACTGGGCACGTATCTATGACTCAAATTCCCATGTACTCTCATCCATGCCATCGTGTCTCAAAATAACACAAACTAACGGGATGGAATGCCCGCGGTCTTGGATCTCCACAGGTCGTTCCACAAAGGTGGAATTATCATCAATATCAATCCCTCCCCAATCGATGATGTGAGAGTCGTCATGAAGATAACGACATAGCTGTGATACATGGAAAACATCATATATCTGACTCATCTGAGGTGGAAGTGCCACTCGGTACGCAATAGCTCCAACACGAGCTAACACCTCGAAAGGCCCAAAAAACCCAGGGAGAAAGCTTACTTCCAAGGACAAACCTCCACTGCCCACGACGGGGAGTCACCTTCAGAAAAACATGATCCAAAACGTTAAACTCTAAGGGTCTCTTACTTTGATCAGCATATGATTTCTGACAATATTGTTTTTCCTTCATCCTCTCACGAATCACCTGAACCATCTCTGTTGTATTATGCACAAGTTCCAGTCTGAGAATTGCTGACTCTCCAACCCCAGTCCAGCACAACGGAGAACGGAAAGGTCGTCCATACAAGGCTTCAAATAGAGCCATACTGATGGTTGAGTGGAAACTATTATTGTAGGCAAACTATACCAAGGTTAATTGTCTCGTCCATGAACCTCCAAGATCAAGAACACAAGAGCGCAACATGTTTTCAAGAGTCTGGATGGTTTGCTCTGTCTGACCATCCGTTTGAGGATGAAAAGAAGTACTAAGGCATAGCTGAGAACCGAAAGCATGTTGGAGACCTCTCCACACCCTAGAGGGAAAATGAGGATCTCGATCAGAAATGATCGTCCTAGGGACTCCATGAAGTCTCACCACCTCCTCCGGATACTGCCTCGAAAAAACATCCATGGAGCTCGACTCCTTGATTGCTATGAAGTGGGACGATTTTGTTAAATGATCCACTACCATCCATATAGCATCATGTTCTCCCGAAGCTTGAGGTAAACCTATTAAAAAGTCCATTGGGATGTCCTAACACTTCCACTGAGGAATCTCTAATGGCTAGAGAAGACCACCAGGAACATGGTGTTCGGCCTTCACCTTCTGGAAAACTAAACATTCAGACACAAACTCTGCAACCGCACGCTTCAACCCAGGCCACCAAATCTGACTCCTCAAGGATCAGTACATCTTTTTCACACCAGTATGTACTACTAGAGGAAAACTATAGAACTCTATGAGAATCATATCGCGCATCTACAAGGGAAAAAAGGCCTTCCTTGGTATAACACTCGGTGTTGTTCATCCTCAGACCAACCATCAGGGGACTCACCACAAACAACTCGGTCTCCCCAAGCCTCCACCTCAAGCTCCCCCAACTAGGACTCTTCCACCTTCTAAACCAGTGATGACATCACTATCATCTGAAAAAGATAGCCTCTACACCCAACTTCTCTCATATCAAGATGTAACGCTGATAGTTCTTCCATTACTCTCCAGGAATCACCAGATTCATGCTCAGCATCACTGTGTGACTTTTGGCTCAGCGCATCAGCCAAAACATTCCCTTTCCTAGGTGTATATGATATTTCGAAGTCGTATTCCTGCAAGAACTCCATCCACCAATGTTGTCGCAAGTTAATGTCACACTGGGAGAAAACATATCTCTTACTCTTATGATTAGTGAAGACCACAAACTGTTCCCCAATGAGGTAATGTCTCCACAACTTTAGAGAAAACACTGCGGCTGCCAACTCAATGTCATGAGTGGAATAGTTGCGTTCATGGGGAAACAAATGTTGAGACCCATAAGAAACAACTGACCTTTGTTGTATGAAAACACAGCCTAGCCCCAGATTCGAAGCGTCGCAGGAAACATCAAACCGAACTCCCTTAGCTGGGACAAAAAGAACTAAAGAATTTAATAACTTCTCTTTTAGATACGTGAAAGCTGCCTGACACCGATCAATCCATATGAAAGCCTGGTCTTTCCTGGTCAATGTTGTCAGAGGAGTCGCAACCCGTGAGAAATTGGCTACGAACCTCCTATAGTAGCCTGCGAGTCCAAGGAAACTTCGCACCTCTGACACTGTCTTTGGAGCTGCCCAAGACACAACTGCTTCAATATTCGATGAATCCACAGCTACTCCCTGTTGGGACAAAACATGCCCCAAGAAATAGACTTCTCGAGCCCAAAACTCCCACTTTGACAACTTCCCAAACAGCTGATGTCGATGAAGAACTCCCAAAATGGCTCATAGATTCTCTACATGCTCCTCTTCAGATGTGGAGTACACAAGGATGTCGTTGATGAAAACTACCATGAACTTGTCTAGGAACTCACAGAACACAGCATTCATCAACCCGATGAACACAGCTGGAGCATTCGTCACACCAAACGGCATTACAACGAACTCATAAAACCCATGACGACAATGGAAAGCAGTCTTCGGGATATCCTCATCCTTCACACGCATCTTATGATATCCTAACCGCATGTCGATCTTTGAGAACCAACTTTCTCCCTTTAGTTGATTGCATAAAACATCAATTCACGGAAGATTATAGTGATTCTTTATTGTCACTTTGTTTAAGAGACGATAATTGACACACAACCACAAATTGTCATCGGCCTTTTTCACGAATAGAACTGGTGCACCCCACGATGACACACTTGGCCGAACAAAACCGCACTACAACATACCATCAAGCTCTATATGTAGCTCTCGTAACTCAAAAGGGTCCATCATATATGGAGACATAGATATTGGAGATTCTCCTAGCTGTAGATCGATCCTAAACTCGATCTCTTGTTGAGGGGTTAATGCTACAACCTCTTCTGGGAAGACATCAGGGTACTCCACTATGGCCCTAGGAAATGCCAACTGCTGAACCTCTGAAGAACTCGGCATCATCTCAGCCTCCATGGATGATAAGGATGGAATGCACCTGTGACCCATCCGAGGATCTCGCTCACTAACAAACACCACTGGATCTCCATCTGCACCAAAGAAAACGACATTCTTCCTGAAGCAATCCACGATAGACTACACCAAATACAACCAATCCATGCCAAGGATGACATCATATGGTTGTATTCGTAAACATAGGAAATATCCCCAAGAGCGATGTTGCCCCAACACTAGCTCACAGTCTCTACATACTTCAAAAAAATTAGCTCGACCTCCAACTAGAATAGTCAACGCCAAGGGCACTGGAAGCCTCTCTACCTCAAGTCCCAAATCATGGACAAGGGTAGGTGATATGAAGGAGTGTGTCGCTCCTGAATCAAACAAGGAATACACCAAGGTAGAAAACAAGAAAAGGGTACCTCAAATGACATATGGCTCGTCTGGTGCTGGAAATGCTAGAGCATGAAGCCGACCACGATCTCCTCCATGGCCTCTCTGACCCTGATGACGACCACCACCATGGTCGTGATCTGCTCTCTGAGGATGGGGAGAATCATGGGGTTGTCCTCTGCCTGCCCCATCTCCCCTCTGGTGATCTAAAGCTGGTGCAACTGGCTGCTGCTGCCTCGGCTAGAACTGCCTCAAAGGAAGAACCTGGAGCATAGCGCCCGGTGCATGATGACCGCTCTAAAAGGTCAGGCACTCCTTCTACTGATGGCCATGACCACCATAATAAAAAAAGCGCATGATCCCTTGGCATAGGCCTGAGAGTTTCTGCCTCTGGAGAAACGATATGTGAAGGGATGGGACCTACCCCCGGCTGAACAGAAACTCTTCTGCCCTGAAAACCGAGAACTTTGGACAGCAACTCTGTTTTGTGAGGAATCATGTTGATTCCCCTCTCATGATGATCTGGTCTTGGCCAAATTCCTATTGAGAACCTCTAACCTTGCCAGCACCTCGAGATATTTCTTCAGCATAAATGGGGTGACCTGGAGTTGGATCTCCTAACGCAAAACCTCCTCGAAATGCCTTTCCCTAGCCTCCTCATCTAGTAATAGGTCTGAAGCATATCGTAAAAGGTTCTGGAAACATAGTCCAAACTCCCGAACACTGGATCTCCCATGTTGAAGGGTAAGAAGATCCTGGTGACTGGATGCCTTGGCAGTCGAGGAAAGGAACTCGACTCTGAACTTGTCTCAGAACGCCTCTCATGGGATCACTGACTCCTCGCGATCCCCAAGGAACAAGAACCACCAATGCCTTGTTGTTCCATGTAGCATCGTCACAGATAAGGACATCCAATGCTCCTTACAAGTACAAATCGAACTGAATCCTATCTCAACCTCCTATAAACAGTCTTCTGTGACTACATCTCAAACGGAGCACTCATACTTCTGCAGACTCTGGCACTGAAACTCTCGGAGTGTCTTCCTCTAAGTGTCGTCATCGTCAACCTCTACCCTGCGGTGACCTTCTAGAACAGCCTACTGAACAACTTCTATGAAAACCTTACAAGGACGTCGACCTGGAGCCATACCAGAAAAATAACAAACACTTAGAGATCTTAAGGCTTGAATATGGAAGACTCAACATTTATTAATCAATTTTTTTTTATTCATTTTAGGTTAACCTATCCCAAGGTCTACCCATTCAAACACAGGCACAAAGAAGATTGATGTATGATCATTTCCTAGGTTTCTAGCCTGCAACTACTATCACCTTGTTTAGTAGGCATTATAAACTTAATGTTATGTGCATTAGATCATAGGGGGCCTTAAATGCCCATGTCTCAGCCAGTATCCAGTTTTTACCTCACATGCTATACATGAATGACATTGTTGCCCTACCAACCCATGCAACCTCACATGTGCCTACTCCAAACTCTATCCTATCCCTCAAAAAACCTCTGATACCACTCTGTCACGACCCCCTACCCACAAAGTGTACCCCTCCTGGGGCGGAAATGTGAGAAGGGAGATAATGAGCCCCGAGTCCCACCTCTTGTAGTCCCAGGGTTGGAGACTAGCACCGAGGGTATAGTAAACACACAAATGGGAGGCATTTCCCTCTACGAGAACACATGTCGAAGAGAGAGATAAGATAGACACCAATCAACTCAAAATCAGAATTGGAATATATAAGTAACCCACATACACATATTAAATTTCATGAAAAAGTTCTACAACTGGAAGGGAAAAACTACAAGTAACCAAAAGGAAGTAGAACAACAGTAACCACAAGTCCGAACAGCTCCTGCAACCCCAAACTCGTAGAAATGAGCTTGATCTCTAACTGGCTCCAGGTGACCTGAATAATAGTTTATGTATACATACGGTGAGTATAACAGTACTCAGTAGGATCATCCCCGAATACTCTCGTGCAATGGTAAAGAAATCATTCTAAAGCACAGTGAACAATAGTAAAACTAACTCATCACCTAACAGGTATACAATGTTCCCAACCTCACCATGGCTACTCTCACCAAGTAATGCATACAAGAATATATCATATAGTAAAGAATATCAAGGGTACCCCGCTACTACTTCCCCACTGGTTTTCCTCTTTGCCCCAACGACATACGTCCTTGCATTTCTCTCCAAAGGCTTGCCCGTATAAACTTGGGCTAAGCTCCACAATCTGTACCACGTGCACCAAAAAGGCTTTCCCCTAGACACCTAGGCTAAGAACCACACCATCCTCACAACCAAAAGTAACCAGGTAGTTTCTGGGAGCCACCACATCTCGCATAACGTGTATCATACGTCGGGTATTATACCTCAAGCCATTACAGCCCATAAACTGAGTAAGGATCCTCAACCCATCACAGCCTATACATGTTACACCTATAGTAGTCCATAGGTTACTATATCCAGAATATATGTGTGTGAATAACCACAAGCCATTACAGACCTCTACACACATATATGGGGGAAACTAACCAGTGTGCCAAATGGCACTAGTATCTAACAAGAGAAGAGAGTGGGGTCAAAGGGGGTAGTCAACCATTCATCCTCCCACCGGAATGTTGGGGAAAACATCCCCCAAGGGATCATAATACTCGAGGTGTTAGTTTCCCTTACTGACAGGGTGGAGTAGCGTATAGAAACACAAAAAGTACAAAATATATTATAACTCACAACCACACTATGGGCATAACCTAGTCTTAGAAACGACTGCAACTAACATCTCTCGGACTCTGGGCTGCCACTTCTAAGACTAGGTATCCTATAAGAACACAACCATTTAAAGGGCTTTATTAGATTACTTCATTCCCTTTTTATTAATTCCACTGTATGTTAATTAATTCTTCAAACATTAAATAATCCAAGAACAATTCCACATTAAATCCCATTAACTTCACATCCCAAAATCCACCGTCCCTTCAAAAGTTACAACCTCGTTATTAAGTCTCAATGAACTCCATCCCCCATGTATTAACATCGTTTATTCAAACATTCATTATAGAAATACTTTCCACATATTCCCAGGCATTCTAGAAAAAAATCATATGATACTAAACACAAGGGGGATCAACACGGTGAGTAGATGTACTACCAGTCGAGTCTGTGCTACCTATAGCAAGAGCGTAGACCCATTCTCCTTTGAGAAGCTAGACATGGAAAGCAGGTGGCATACCCCGCACATCTTTGCCTCCTTTGGAAGAAGGGTAAGCAAGACCAGCTGCCTTGACCAGTGGGGAAAAGTAAAGAAGATAAACGTTCAATCAAGTCACCAAGCATCCAACAGACACATCCATCCCATTACATCATCACTTGTGTCCTCCCCGACACCCACTTGCATAAAACAATTCATCTCGCCACTCTAGGCGTCATCTGTCGCCACACCCACAAGTCCTCCCTGCCTCCTCATATCACAAGACCCATCCAGGGCCACATCACAACACAAGATATCACAACACCCCTTCCAGGGTCACAGCACAACACAAGAAGCAGTAAAACAATCATTACAAAAAATGGGCTCTTGGCCCTTTAATAAGGAATCTGGCCTTCAAACAACAAACACCAACAATCACATCAAATGGGCTTTTAGCCCTACTTCACAACAAGAGGGTAACTTCGAACCCTTCATGGAACTCAATCAAGTTATTTAACCCATCTTGAATTAACAGATTCAATTCATTGGTTCCAACATCATGAACCAATTCAGTAAGCTATCACCAAATATTAAACATCCTAACTATGCCAAATTTGATCAACATCAAATTAGAACAACTACAACAACGACAACAACTGGATTCATTTACATGCATCTTTATCTTTAAACAATTAATTATCAATTAATTCCGGATTTATGTTCTTTATCAATTTATATCAAGAACAACATGCTAACAAGTAATGAATATATATCACACTTATCTAGAAAATCAAGAGGCAAACTTTTATCATGGTACAAAGCAACAACATGCAATCAAACCAATTCTTTTAATCTAGTTCAAGTATTTAATTAGGTCAATTCCATTGTGATCCAAAGGCTAAATCATGCAAACACTATTATTGCACATAAACAATTAAAGAAGCCATGAATCCCCTACCTCAAGGGTTTTCGAGGAAAACCACAACGGTCGATGAACGCCCAAGAAACCGGGTCGATTCTCCACAAATCCTCCTTAGATCTCCTCTCCTAACACAACCAAGACCAAATCTCATCACAATAGACATCCACACAGCTAGAAATACCCATAACATGTGTAGATATAAGATCCCGAGATAAGAGGGGGAGCAGATCTAGGTAGATCTAAAAAACCAAACAAAAGGATCACATACCTTGAGAAACCGGTTTTGATTCGCAAAGAGAAGCCTCCAGATCGCCTCCAAAACACGTGGGAGAGGTTCTTCCACCTACAAGGAAGGGTAATCCCGATTTATGTCCGATTAAGGGCTTAAACAAGGTTATTAAAGGAAAAAAGAGTTAGATCCACAATTTCAGGATCTAACTTTAAGTGCCCGCACGGTTAGTTCGCACAGTTTAACAAACTGTGCGCTAACTGTGCATTAGCTTCTGCCTCGACAATCACTCCACGCACAGTTAGTCCGCACGGTTAGAAAAACCATGCACTAACCGGGCGTTAGCCACTGCCTCCAAGACTATCCTTGTACGGTTTGGCCACACGGTTTATGCAAACTGTGCACCTCCCGTGTGAAGGTCATAACCCTTTAGATTTCTTTAAAAAACCACCCAAACGCACCCCAAGCCACCTTGACCTTCCAGAACACCTCTAACACCATATTTTCACAAAATAATGAACCAGAGAGGTCCGGGCCATTACATAAATTACTAAATATATTAAAAATAAAATACTCTTTACAAAAAGTAGTAGTTTTCAATAGTCATTGAAAAATCAATATTTTCAGAAACATCCAAAAATTTAATCCAAAATAAATTTTTATATTCTATTTCCAAAAATTAATTTTTTTTAAAAATATATTTCATTAATGTTTCTAAAATTATTTTCAATATAAGTGCGACATAAAAAAGGTACTTAAAGGTTTTTTTGAAAAAAATACAGTTTTAAGCATAAAATGGGATTTATTTTTACATCTTGTCGGGAAAACGTATAGGATGGATGTTGAAAACTATATTGAATATATTATATATAAATTTAATTAATATAATCTAACCTAATTTTTTTCTTATTTATTGGTATAAAACACAGTTGTGCTGATTAAAAATAGTGTTTTATAAAAAGATTTCCTTTTATTTTCAAAAGGGGTTTTATTTTCACTTATAATTAATTGGTAACCATGTAATTCATTATATATAAATGTGTAAACAATATTTTCATAATCAATTTAATCCTATTCCTACATGTCCTTCCAATGAATAGGTTATAGCTGTAATATATATAATGTGTCATTTATGTTTGTTGTTACTTGTTGAATATGTTATTGAACATAAAAAATCGGGGTTCCATGTAACCCAAGATAAATATGGTTCTTCATGTAAATAAATTTTAATATAGTGTTTCATGCCAATTACACTATCTAATATAATTTTATTCTTTTAAAAATTTGGGTGTCGCATCTTCCCTTTTAATAAATTGTGCCGTCACAATTTGAATATTATCTCAGTCATCAAAGGATGGACATCAAAAATAATTTTATTATAAACCCACGTCATAAAAAGTTTTAATAAAACATATTATTAATAATAGAGAAAGGTAATTGAAAATTTCATATGTAATAATACAAAACTAGGCTCCTAAATAAGATAAAATAAGTGGGATTAGTGGAAAACCATAAATAATTATTGAGAGTGATTGAGATTATTGATCACAAGAAAGTAAATGATCAATGGTAAGTTAATGGCCTAAAAACCATAAAAAAATTATTGATCAAAAAGACCATTGGTTTATCATAACTGAATTTACTTGGATAATACTTCTTTTAATATCCTTTTCCTAGAGTTGAAGAGTTCTCTTACCATCATGTCTAAGAGAATACACAAATACACTAACCTAATTAGTATAATTTATCCTTTAATAAATTTCCTCCACAATATAATATTTTTCTCCAAATATGTATTTTTGGGAATAATTTTTCATTCCTTAGGAATAAAAAATAAAATTTTAAAAACAACATAACTATATAATGGATAAAAAACTATTCCTCTTATCGTTAAACAATAACCAAAACCATAATGGATAACACATGATAAGATAATTATAAAAATTAATAATATTTGATACATTAATATAAAAATTTCAATAGTAATTACCAAAGTTAAAACCAAATCATTCCATATATTTCTATACTTAAAATTCCTTAATCATTTTATGACTCAATTTGAAACCTAAAGTTTAGTATGATTTGATCATATATTCTTCCATGATAAATCTACCATTATTCCAAAAATAATATTCAATATGTTTCTAAATTAACCATAATATTTATCTATAAATATTTTAAACTAGATAGGACATCATGTAGGGAAGTGTTTGGTTCTACACTCTTTTCACCCTTTAGTTATGTATTCAAGCCTCGTGGTCTTGCCAGATGTGACAGTTTGCCACATGGCCATCAGGGTAACCTTTTTTTAATAAAAAATGAAAAATAATGCCTCCATAAATAACCCGTCATGTTTATCCTTAAGGATAAAAATACATTAACCCCATAAAATTTCTCTTAAAATGTCATTTATAACCTCAAATGTTTTACTACTTAATACCCTTAAATAGGGTATGTAAGACTTTGAACTTATGATCAACCATAATCTTAAAAAATTATGATGGAATCCCTAAGATTTAATATAACATCACTGGAAAATATAATCATCTCCAAATTTATCTAAAATATACTCTGATACCAACTATAATACCCTATAACCCACTCTCCTAGTTCCAGTGCTAAATTCATAAAATTTATATTTTTCACTCTGTTTCTGAAGAAGGTGAACCAATTTTCACCATTAAAAAAATAAAACATTAAAATTAAATATTGTATCCCTTACACAACTATATACCTTTTAGGATTATAATTTAATATAATTAGGACCAACTCATATCAACTTGGATTCATAAAAAACTAGTTCATAAAGATGAACATTATCTCTCATTGAACCCATATTTTCTTATTTCACATTAGGTCACCAACATCATCCATATGAGATCTCTTCTGGACATAATTCATATAAGCTTATTATCTATAACCTGGGGAAGAGGTAAAAATTATAATTATTAAATTAAATACCAAATAAGGTTAAACATAATAATTTACAATTGAAGATCATCAATGATAATAAAAAGAGCATAAGGTTATGAAAAAAAAATACTAGTTCATGAAAAAATCATAAAAGAACTCCCACCCATCAATACATGGATCATCAAATATGAAAACATGGGAGAGTAAAGAGTCATCAAAATCAATAATCATGAACCATGTGATAAAAAACATGATTATAAGAAACATTATAAACCCATAAAAATAAATTAAAACTCCTTTCAGTAACTTAGATCATCATATCCATAAAACCATTTTTATTGGGATAACTGTACATTCGACATCAAATATAATCAGTACCCAATACATTGGAGTGAAATCCGGGTGAAACCATAATTTAATATATAATAGGCTCACTCAGTTCTATCATGGAAACCTCATGTTTATTTTGTAACGGGCATACCTGGTGCTATTTGGGATGCCCGTATTTTATACTGTAGCGAGCATAACAAATTCTATCTAGGCCACCCTATGTTTAATTTGTAATATCCCTAAACCACTATATAAATAAATTACATAGATATTTCATCATAAAACAAATAAAAACAATAATTATTCTTTTATAACCTGATTTAACCATGGAATGGAAGTGGGTTTCATTTAAATCTCTTTAAAAATGGATTAAACCATGTAAAGTAAATGCATTTTATAAAAATATCTTTGAAACAAGTTTAACCCATGGAAAAGAATCAGGTTCCATAATAGTCTCTTTGAAACAATCTTAATCCATACAGAAAAGGCATGAGGATGGTATCGCTCTAAAATATCCACATTTCATCATATATAAAAATTAGGGTTTTTGATGTTGATGAATTTAAATAACCTTAAATTATAATTAAATAAATTTTGAGTAAAATGCCCTTTTCAATTTGAAAATAACTTTTTGAAACATGAAACATTTTAAAAATCGTTTTCATTGAAAATAATCATGAAAACAATTAAATTAAGTTCAAAAATAAATTAAAAAATTTCATGACAAAAAATTTCCTTTTATATTTTAGAAACCCTTTTTTTAGAAAAATGAAAAATAAAAAACATTGTTTCAGAAGAAAACATATTTCTGACCGAAAAGAGAAATAAATTCTAATTTTATTAATGAAATTTTCTCAAAAATCTTAAGTAGCAAAGAGTGGAAAATGGTAATATTACTTTTAAATATCCTAAATAACCATAGTATAATAAAATTAACTAGTAATTTTAGAGATGGATCATGGGATATCATCATTGTAGTCATAATTAAAAATAATCTCTATAAACTATGATATTGTAACAAAGGACACTTACTATTTTAGTAAATTTGAATCGTAATCCCCATGAAAGAATAACATTTTATGAAACTTATAATATCATTAAAATAAATATATTATTTATATATCATTTCAAATGATAATTTTTTTCACCTCATAAAATAATGTAGTGTATAACATAACTTACGTCTCAATGAAAGAAAATTGAGAGAAAAGTCCCTTACCACTTTGTTATATTTGAAACTATAAACGACATGAATGGGGGATCATAAAATGGTTATGTAAATCCAAATAAATTTAAGGATAAACATACTACAATAAATTATTTAACAGTATATAGACTACACAACAAAATAAAAGTGGTGAATATGTTATATGTCTCATAGAATTAAAAGTGAGACGGGAAAAACCCTAACCTTGACTCTGACTCATCACACTTGTTCTTTATCTTCATGTATAACAAAATTATGTTAATTATATGATACCTTGATAAAGAAATTCAGATTTATTATTATTTTTATTTCACATATTATAATTTTATATACAATTACTTAACTAATTGGTTTTACATGACATATTTTTGTCCATATTAAAATTAGGTGTTAAAACTTACATTGGTAAGTTGATTATAGTCAAAGTGGTTATTCTTTAAACATATCCAGAAAAATAATAATGATATAATAATAATATTTATACATAAATTATACTTTTAAAACTAATTATGTAATATATTTTTATGAAAAATGAACTAATGTTATGATCATGGAGATGGTAGGTCTTACGTATGCATGAGTAACGTTCCCATTTTTTCTAATGATCATTATAGAAAGAAGGTAGGTAAAATTTATCTTTACTAATTGATATTTATATAATAAATATCATAATATTTAATTATATGTACTTATATATATCATTTCTATTATGTGGTGATGAAAAAAAAAGAATCATATCACTTTGGGGTGGCGGTAGTTCACATGTCCATGAATGGTGTTACACTTTTTTTGGTGAGTGAAAAGGTAAGAATTAAAATGATATATTATAAAAACATAATGATGATTAATTAATTAATATCATAAGTATGTAATTTATATCACATATATTTATTTTCTATACCACTATTACCTACCACTTACCACGTTATTGAAAACAAAGCACATCACTTCGTGATGTGGTAGTCCGGTGTACACACGAGCGACGTTATCACATCTCTTATGTATTGGAATATAAAAAGGTAATATATGATATAATTAAGATAAAGGTATAATTATTTTATAAATATCATATATAAACTTTATATCCATCATTATTCCCATCCTTGAGAGGAGGTAATATAAAAATGAACGACCTTGGTTCACAAGCCGGTAGTCCGATATACACATGAATATTGATTTTGTAACCCATTTCATGGAAGTGTATGTGGGTGTATATTGTAACCTTAAAATTAAAAACATATAATTATATTTAGGATAATTATTTTTTTATATAATCATGCAATAATAAGAATTTAATTGGGTGGAGAAATAAATAAAACAAAACACATGTTGATTAATGTTACCTCTTCTTTAGGTAATTCCTTTTGGTTTGAACCAAAGGACATACATGGTTGGATTTACGTCAAAATTATAGATTATAGGATGATATGACAGAATTTAATATGTTATTTTATATTTTATTATCCATTAGAATGGGCATGATATTTGTGAATATTGGAGTAAAAGGGCGGCCTTTTATAAGTGTGGTGGGTGGAAAACTAGTAAATTTTTTAAAGAGTGAATTCAACCCACATTTTTCAGGTAACATGAGTCCAATAATAACCCACACTCGATCATTTAATGGATAAGGAATAAATATGTCCATAAAAAGTGTTCTTTAAAATTTTATAGGTCATTTATCAACTTATGATTAATGTTTGGTCACCTGGTAAACTCATTTTTACCATGATCACTTTGATTTATTTAAATTGTTTTTTAAAATAACATTGGTAAAAAAATAATTAATAATTATTTGAAATTATAAATTATTATGATTACAAATATGGTATACATTTTTTTAAATTAAATTCCCAGAAGTGGAAAATTTTACTTTAATATTAATCCTACAGACACAGTGAAGTAGTGGGTTTTGAAGAAAAATATTTTTTTGAAAAAGATGATTATATATTGAGTATATGACTAAAAATAATAATTTTATGCTTATAAATTAATATTTAATAATATATATTCTATAAATTTAATTTAAAAAATTCCACATTAGTGATTTTTTAATTTATTAATAGGAGAAACATTATGCAATTTAAAACAGTTTGTAGAAAAAACTATCTTTAAACCCCAAACCAAACTTATATTAAAAGCCAAAATAAATTCAATTAAAATATAATTAAGTTGTTTAAATATAACTAAATAATTCTTGGGATTATTTAAATAATATTAAAAATATTTTGGGACTCTTAAATTCATTAATTTAATTAAAAGAAATTAATTTTTACAAAAATCAGTATTTTCACTATTCAGTGAAAAATAAATATTTTTTGAAAAATAAAAAAAATATCCCAAATAAAATTTTTATATTACACTTAAAAAAATGATGTTTAATTTTTCAAATAAATTTTATCAAATTATTATCAATTAGTTTTAAAATAAGGTATCCATAAAAAGGTTACAAGACTTATTTTTTGAAAAACAATATACAGTATTAAGCGTAAATGTATATTTATTTTTATATCATTCCTTATAAACATATATAACTAATTTTAAATATTGAATATATTATATATATATATAAATTTCATTAATATAATATAACAAGTTTCATTTGTTTAATTTATTGGTAAAAAACACACTTGTGTGCATAAAAATAGTTTTTTGAAAAAGATTTCCTTTTATTTTCAAAAAAAAGTTATTTTCATTTCTAATTATCTAGTTTGAAACGAATTCATTAATTATAAATGTGTAAAACATATTTTCATAATTCCTTTAATCATATTCATAACTTCCATGCTAATCGCTAGTTTATAATGGTAATATATATCATGTGTCATTTATGTATAGTGTTGTGTATTGAATACTTTATCAATCATAAAAATCTCAGGGTTTTATGTAACATAAGACAAAATATGAATTGTATATAATTCAAGATAAATATAGTGTTTCATGTCCTTTTTTCTTATCAAAAATAATTTCATAATTTTAAAAAATCTCAAGTTGTTATTGTTAAACATCCTCTTTTTGGTCCTCATTAATCCTCACATAAATGGATGGTTGAACATCCATTAAATAAATATATGATATTTCCAATTCCCTCTTGATTTCAAGATCTATATTAGGTAAATCAATCTATATTACATCACTTTTAATACTAATTAAGGATAAAATAGCAATTTATTTTGAACTCAAAGCCCCATCCATATTGTTTTCCTTCCCAATGTGGTAGTGTATGAAGTAGTCATAATATTTAATCAACACCAACCATCTATTTTGGATCATATTCATATTTTTAGCATTCATATATATTTCATGATTTATTGATCAGTATATATCACACCATTCACCATATATATACTACCAAAATAATTTTAATGATAAAATTGTTGCATCGAACCCCAAATCAGGAATCTGGTGATTTTTCTCATGAATATTTAATTCATGTAAGACAGTATAAGTCACCATATAATTAATCATTGGGAAGAATCAATGTCCCAACATTTATGCATCACTAAATACCAAAAATAATTCTCAACTATAGGGTTTTTTAGCACAGTTGAACTGACCAACCTTATTTACAGCTCTTTCAATGTTTCATCACATTACTCTACCCAAAATAACATGGAACCTTTTTTTAAATTTGGTTATTTTATTAGATATCCATGAGAAATTATTCAAAAATCATCAATATTACCCTAACAACCCATGAAAACTATACATCTCTATTACTGTTGTTGGTTTAGGACATTGTTCAATAACATCTATCCTTGAAGGATCCCCTAATATACCATCACTTCAGACTATATCACTCATGAATGGGACTTTATATAGGCAAAAATTACAATAGGAAAATTTATCATACAACTTCACCATCCCTGGGGTCATCAACACAATCCCCAATTGTAATTCATGCTCTTTCTATTAAAATATATAAGAATATTTTTTATAATGACAACCAAAACCTATTAATGGAAATATATGAATACTATATTCATTAATTCCATGATGATAGTAGGATAATTTTTATGTCCAAATGGTATCACAATATACTGATAATGACTATACCTCATATGGAATACTTTCTAGGATATCTCCTCCTTATTTTTTCTTAAATGGGGATATCCAGATCAAAGATAAATATTTTAAAATATTGATATCCCCATAATTAATCAAACAAATCATTGATATAGGATACATTATACTTTTTCTTGATATTGATATTCTTATATAATTGATAATCAATGAAGCTTCACATTGATATATCTTTATTTTTTAAAAACGAATAAGTGCACCCCATGGTGATGCACTAGGGAATATGAATTCCTTATCAAGATTCTCCTAGAGTTACTTATTTAATTACTACAACTCAATTAGGGTAATTCTATGTGTATTCATTGAAATATGTGTAGCATCAGGTATGCAGTATATTGAAATCTCAACATCACAATTCATAAGAAGACCTGGAACATATTTGTAAAATACATCAATTTAATCCTGAACAATAATAATATCATCAATACTGATATTATCCACAACCATTTGATATAATTATCTCCCATGAATAGGAAGTAAGTCCCATATAATGGATTTCACTTTCTTTTGACGTTCACATCCATCCTCACACTAAAAGATGATCATAGGTAGATTTTAAATATAAAACATGAATTTAATTCCCTAATAATTGATATAGGCTCTACATACAGAGATCCAATCCATGATGAAAATAATATTAAAATCTACTCTATAAATAAGCCCAACATTTGGAGGATGTACATTCCCATAACCTTTTATAGAGTATAGTTATAGACATGTGATTTGATCTTTATTCCATTAGTACTTTTTACTACTAACTCAAAATCTCTTCATTAAGGTGGAGATGTGATACACCTAAAAATTATTAATATATAAATGATTGGTTAGATACTAAATAAAATAGATAATCTATAGTTCTAGAGATGATGGTACATTTCACAACATCATTATCATGACTCATCTCACGAGTTGTGATCGCATGAGTTTTCCTTTTTCTCAAGGATTAAGAATTTATTGACATTGATTGTGATTATTAACCCTCTAATTTTTCAATTAATAGTTGTAATTTCCATAATCTTTGAAATTATAAAATTGGATAGTTGGTGACACATTATTTTGTTACTTTTCACTATTCTATTCATTCATTGTCCTCTTTGCACCACTTTGGGGGTATAATTCTTGACAGACTTATTTTTCACACATAAAACATTTAAAAACCCCTATAAGGATATTTCATCAATGCTTCCTTCCATACATAAAATATGATGGAAGAATAATTTTCTTTCTTTTATGGTTTTTGGTATTAAAATTTCATCAAAAGTTCCTCATTCCATTTCTCTCAAAAAACCATTAGAACATTGAGTGTCACCAATTTCCTTTTCTTTGTCGATAGTACACCAAATTATTTCTTCATGGTTATCAAAATACCTTATATCCAATAAATTTTGGGATACTCTACTTTAATAAACTAAAGAATTTATCTATTTTTATTTTAGAATCAATGATAAAAAATGATGCAGACTTTGCATGTCTTGTGAAATTTTCCTTATAGGTACTAAGGGATTCATTATAATTCTACATTAGTCTAAGAAATTCCCTTTACATTTTGTGAAAAGAATTTAGGGAATCATCTTTTTGAAAAATACATTCTTAAACACTTCCAAGTTCATGGTGTCAATTTCCTCCTCTTTCCTCATATTCTTGACAAGATTATAGTATAGATCAACTTCAATATCCAAATGATACATCGAAAAATTAGAATTCTCATTGTTTGAAAATTTTATAATAGTGAATATATTTATATAAAATTTATACACTTCTCAACAATAAGTGAATCATAGAACCACTAAAGGATGGTGGGTGTTTCCACCTGAAAGACTCAATATTGAGGTATTCATTTCATTTTTTTAGAATGATTCACGTTACTATTGATTCATTGAGAGAGTTGGATGACCATATCCACAATAGTTTTCATCCCCTCTCCCATTTAATTTTTTTCTCATGAGGATATTCATTCCATTGGCAATTATTTCATTGTTCAGATGATTCCTTCTAGTTCTATCCATTTAAAGGAAAGACAAAACATTTAGTGGGAGAAACAATAATCATATTGAGTAATTTTGAAATCCTAAAAACTCATTCATATGATTTCTAAATCATTACACCTTCTTTTCAAACTACATTCATTAGGATTATCCTAGGTCATTAATGATCATTATCAATTCAAATCCTTTAAATTTTTTCTAATGAAAATTTTAGTTAGACAAAGAATATACACCAATATTGTCCAACTCGGTGATAGTTATTATTCCCACTCATTGTGCATTAGTAAATATAAATTTACTAACCAATCCACCTATTTCATAGTTTTTACCTCTAGGTTCACTATTCCACAACCTCTTCCACATTTTAGTATCTAGATAGGGGTAAACGTTTTAATAATATAATATAACCTCTACTTTACCAAATCCTTATTATTTTATCCTATATATATATATCCCAAGGGTTTTTAACAAATTCCAATACTCCTAATGTCCAAAAAATAAATAAAACCTACTCTACTACCAACTTAGGAAAACTAATGATTTTATACATTAATATTCCATTATATTAAATTAATATTCAATAAATCTCACAATAATAACTTCCCCCAAACCACATTCATTTGGGTTCATTGAATATATAATAATAATAAACATATTTAATGATATATATTCAATATCCCCAACAATGTTCATCTCACAATGTACACTTCTTTGATATTCTTTATATAAAACCATTTTTCATAACCTGGTGGTAGAAAACATAAGAAAGACTGACCTCAAATGATCAGTATGGGAAAAATAGATATAAATCAAGGATTTTATGTGGGAATAATATAAGAATAAGGTTATGAAATCATGATCATAACATACAATAACCATACCCATTCAGTTAAACACTGTTAATCTTAAATCATGATGTTGGGATTTTTTTATAACAAAATGTATAATTCATATGTTTGTTTAACCCTTAATATTTTACCAAGAGTCATGAGAACTTATAATAAGCATTATAAATGAGTTAATGTAATACACATAAGTATAAAAATCATTTCTATAGTAAAGTATCATTGATATAACTATCAAAGTGGATTGAGTTCACTCCCCATTCTAATATTTTATTTTTCAAGGATCAATCCAAAGAATATCTTATCCTATAAAGTCCCTTAATAAACTGGTTTCCCTCCCAATTCCAATCCTAATTATCTCAAGAGATATACATCTTTTCACAATTAATTTTGGGGCTATATAATTTTCATCCCAACCATCTGATAATGAGAATAATACAAATGTGTTCCCCAAGATCAAAAAACATTTATCATATCATCATTTCATAACCCATGGGAATGAAATTTGTTTCACAAAATTGTTACTATTTTATGATATAATAACTTATGAAAAATAAATGGATTTCATAAATGTTTCATAACACACTAATTAACCAATGATAAAGAAGTGAGTTACAAAGAATCATCTATAAGTCATCATCACTATAATCTATATAGATAAATAATGTGGATGGTAACATAAGACTATATCCCTATTGAATCATAATAATCAGTAAAGAATAAAAATAAATATTAATAAAAAACTTTTATCATATCATTCAAATATTTATTTGAAAACATGAGAAAGAATCATTTTTTTATTATCATATTTTAACTAAGAATTCCCAAAATGTTGAGAAAAACTATTTTCCTTGAGAATAAATATGGAGTATTATAGGACATGTTCAATGAAAATAATGGTCATAATGATGGGAAAATATATTAATATTGTATATGTTAAAAAGAAAATAGTCTTTTCAAAATTATATGAAAAGTAAAAAATTACATTTTTTGAAAATGATTTCAATGAGTCAATTTAAAATAATATAAATTATGTGAAAGGTTATAAAAATTTTCTCTTTAAAACAATCCATTTAAAGATGATAACTTTTTTAAAACAATTTTGAAGATTTTAGACATGGAATAAAACATTTTTCAACAAAGGTTGAAATAAGGTGTGCTATTCTTTAAAATATTCTCAATTTTTTGAAGTTATATAGAAATTAAAATAGTAATAATTAATAAAAATACCATAAATTACCATAGGGGAATAAAATATATTGTTTATAAAAAAATTATTCATATAATTCCCCATAATGAAAATATATCATAGGCAATCCCTAAAAGAAATAGATTGTAACATAAACAATTAAATCGAGTATTTTAATTATTTTTATGAATTAAAATATCATATATTATAAATATAAATGTTTTATAAATATATTTTAGTACCATATTCATAAAGACCATATTAATTATCATTATTTTATAATATTCAATTATGAATTTATTAACAATCTCATTATTAAAATAAATGTTCGGGTGAAAACCTATCGATTTAGAATGCATGTTTTAGCTCATTGGTTATAATAATTATACCATCCTAATTACTTAATTACACCAGAAATCTTAATAATTACACAATTATCATATTTATTCATTATATAAAATTTTGTAATTATTCATATAAATCAGTAGTGAAAATTTAATTACATCACTTCTTGGAGATAGTAGTCTTTATGTACACATTAGTGATGCTTCCACATTTCAATGGTTGGAATTTATTAAAAGTAAATAATAATTATAATTTAAATAATTTTAATTATACCATATATATTATATATATTCATTAAATTTATCCTCATTATCATCTATATAATGATGAAATGAGAAAACAAATCACATTGCTTCATGGTGGTGGTGGTCGACACATATGTAAGAGAGACATTTCAATTTTCCAATAGATGGAATTGTAAGAATATAGGGAAGATTTTATAATTTCATAAGTATATATATTTTTCCTAAATAAAAAATATAAATATTAAAACTATTATAATAACCATCCATTAATGATCGTGATGGAAAATGAATCATACTACTACGTAGAGGTGGTAGTGTACACATAAACACAAGAGATACTTTCATTTCGAATTTTATAGAAAGACGGTTGAAAATAGTTTTCAAATCATCATAATAAAATAAAAATATATTTATTATTCTTGAATCATCATGTTATGTTGGATAGAACTATTTTAGTTAAGGTGTAAGAAGAAATAAAATTCAAAGTACTCGATTAAGGATTGTAGATCTTTATTGAGAAGCCTCCTTCAACTTACACATTAAGCCTTAAAATGAGTGTATCCTAATTAAGAATAGAAATATAGATCATGTAAATGGGTATTATGAAATAATTTGGGGTTTTATTTACTGAGATGGAAGGATCGTGATGTTTTGGGTAAATAGGAGAGGCGTTGTACTTTTATTAAGTAGGGAGAGGACACACTTGGAATTTTTAAATTGATTAAAATATATTCCTATATTACTTGAGTAAAGTGAATCAAAAATCAAAAATAGTTGGTGGTAATAATTCTATATACTAAATACCATAAATAAATAAAATTAAATCATGTGTTTTGAGATATTTCATAACATTTCATTTAGGTCCCCCCCCCATTAACCCATTTTAAACTATATTGTGGAACATTTTTTTAATGTTATAACTATTAATTATAATAAAACTTAAGGTCACCATATTAAATAATATTAATTATTAACATTCCAAGAAAAAGATTTTACAATATTCAATTTCAATAAGTGGAATAAATTTAATTTAAATTAAATGTGTATAATGCAACAAAATCATTTTTTGGAAACTGTATTTTTAAGCATAAAAGTTAGTTTAAATTCATTTCATGACATATAAAAAACTATTAGATGAATTTTGAAATTATTTATTTAGTATATTATATAAATATTTATTTAAAATTATTCGTAAATAAAGATTAATTTAATTCATTAAGATAAAAAAACATTATGTGCACAAAAAAGATTAGAATAACATTAGTTTTTACATAACATGATTTTATATTAATTTAAATACAATTAAAATTGAATGTATTCGTTTTATAAATATTTAAAAAATTATTTTTCATAATTTTTTTAGTCCTGTTTAGAACCACCAGTCCAATAGATAAGTGATAAACGTCACATTATATATTTATTTGAAAATAGTATACCTCATTAATTTAAACTCTTTATTTCATCTAAAGTGAGATTTCATAAAAATTTAATTTATTTCACAATAAATATAAGATTAAATTTTAGGTTCATACAATAAACATTAATTTAAGATTACTTTAAGAAAACTACCACTTTCCAATTCAGATTTATCTTTAAATCTTTCACTTCAATAACCACTTCTACTTCAACTTTGAGGTATAAAACTTCCTATTATTAGTCAATAGAATACACATGATTTTTAGACATCTCTACAATATCAATCATGGAATTATCTATATTTTAGTCGAACTTAATATCAATTATATCCCCTAAATCATACTCTATGTACTATTCATATCCACTTATTATGATTTTCCACTAAATTTTGTATCTACATGAACTACCTGATTTAATGCTTCTTCTAAGGTGGAACATTTTATTGTTTGGTGATAATTAAGACCCACCATCATCTTAGTCATATATCATTGGACACTAAATAAATTTGAGTCCAATCATTCTATAATTTAATCAAGAAAGTTTTATCTTTCCTTAAAATCTTCTATTACTAATTTTAAATATCCCTTCAATAAGGGATAACAAGTCATTTATGATGTCATCTTCAACTTTATCCTTCTAAAATTAAACTTTCTTAATACCATTAACCATAATCCATTAATTTTAACATTCAAATGATTTATCTAGTTTCACCCACCATTCACATTCAAGAGACATTACTTCAAAGTCATCAATAGATAGCTCTGTATGATTCATTTCATTTAGTTCTTACACATTAATAATTTACATTCATGGTATTTTTATGATGATAGTATTTAATATATATATAAAAAATTTATATCATGACAAAAACAAAATATTTCACCAACAACTTCACTAATACAGATAAATATTCCATCCAAAATTTTATAGGGAATCAACTTCATATTACAAAATCGATTTTGTAGAACCTCTAGTATTTATTTATTCACTTTTATATCACCTTCATAGATGTAATAAAATTTTTCCCAAACTAGTTTTTAATTATGAAAACCCTTATATATATATATATATACAATAAAATTCTCCTGATAATGCATTTTGAGCCTGAGCATCATCATTCAGCAAATTTTTTTCCGTAGTCATCATAGATCATCTGGTGGAATCATTCAATCTAATTTGATGTATTGTTTCTATGTTAACCTCTATTTATAGAGATCAAAAATGTGATCTCATTATTTTATTTTAAATATTGTTGTTTCCGACATCAAATATGGGTACTCCTATCACAGATAATATTCTCTATGATTTAATCATTCTCTTTAATGATTTGACAAACAACCTGTAGGATCTTTAACTTTCTATAGATGACTTAGGGTTATTTTTTAGTAAATGTTTCCCTTTTTTGGATTTAACATGGTTGGGTATTGATTTAGAGTTGTTTTGAATGAAATTTGGAGAAATATGGAATCCCCTAGCGTTTTTCAGGGTTGGCGCATAGTAAATGAAAATTGTGTGGTTTTTTTGAGGAAATCATGCACTACTTTTTGGAGCAACTGGAGGTGGCTCACAGTTGGTGCACGGTTTGGAAAAATCATGTATTGTCCCTCCCCAAACCATGTAACTTAAAATAGAGGTGTTTTAAATGGTAGGTGAATATTTTTTTCAAATTTTGGTCCACTTAGGAGAAATTGTGCACCCCATGAGTAAGGGTACGATTTGAAAAAATGTGCACTCCTCTTAGAAAACTGTATCTTGTGGGTTTAAAACCCACTAAAAATTTTATTAAATTTTTTTTAACCCTTAATTTTGTATTCCTCATTATCCTAGTCCAACCTAATATGATTTCCAATCGTTTTTATGCTCTTAGAAGAATTAAAAGTCTCTTAAAACCCCTTTCAGTGAGAATCAAAGATCCAGTGGAAGGATTCTATGTAACATCCCAAGTATGTAATGAATAATAGATATTTTTATCTATTTATATTAATGATTAAGATAGTGTTTTAGAGGCTTAAAATGAAAATAAATACAATCTTATGAATGGAATACACTAATATTCTTAAAAGATTGTATTATTGCCTTTTGATGGAAAACCCTTTTTAAATCAATATTTTGATAATTTTATAACCTATGTTTGTCAAAATAAACTTATTATTTATGATTGGGACATCAAAATTTACTTTGTGTGAATTTTTGGTATTTTTCCGAAAAAGTTCATTTTTTAATGAATAGTGAAAAATGTTGTATTTTAATTCAAAACCTCTTTTTAATCTAATTTATTTATATGATTATATTATCTTTTGAATTGGTTTTGAAGTGAAATTAGAATATATTTTTACCATTTTATCCAATGGTGGTCATTGGAATCAATTTCACTTTGAAATTGGACTTAAACTAGTGTCAATCTTTTGATACTTATTGTTTCATAAAAACACGCTATTTTTCATGACAGCGGGAATTAATTATTAAATTAATTAATGCATCTTATATGTTTTGAATTTTTTAAAATATAAATAATTTTTGAATTCAGAATATCAAATATAGCTTGGGGTGAAGTTTTGGAATCTTTCTGAAAAACTTCAATTTTTGATGAATAGTGAAACCACTAAGTGGTAGTTAAAGAAACTGATTTTTCGTTTAAATGAAACTTTGCCACTTCTGTGATTTGATTTTCAAAAATACAACATACATGGTTGTCATTAAGAAGTAAAATGTGGTTCAATGAGATTAAAATATTTTTTTGGTGAATAGTAACTTTTAAGTTCTTAATCGCGATTAGAGGTAATTAGTGTGGTTTAAGGTAAAAATAATGTTTTAATAATATGAGATGAGCTTGACACCTATCCTACCCTCATTGGATGTGTAATGGCCAACCAAGATAATCCATGGGTCAACTTGGGGACCCCATGGAGCCACTTTGGTTTGGAAATGACATAAATAACTTTTTATTTAATGTTAAAATTAAAATGACACAAACATGAGATGTTTTACTAAAATAATTTTTACATGGGGTTATACAAGTCAGATTTTTTATTATAAATCTTCATTGTAAATCTAAAAAGATTTCCTAAATCATATTAGTTTTTTTATAATTGTTATACATTAAATAAATTAAATTATTTATGACATCATGATGATGCAGCGATGACCTCATTATTTAACGATTTAAATAAAATGGAAAGATAATGTAATATCTAAGACCTACACATATCCAAAACCTATTGGATGAGTGGATTTCGAACCCTTATCACCTTACCCTAGAATTATATCAATTTGGTACCTTTTTAATCCGAAACTCATTTTAAAATAAAGTAACATTTCTTTACTTTCCAAGAGTGCCCCTCCTCTCCTCTTATAAAAGGCCCCCGCCTATACCTCCTTACCCACACTCCCAAAGCCTTTGGCTCTTCCAACCCCTACCCATTTTGTCTCTCCACATCCCTCTCTTACTCTTTGAAGCCTCACTTTGGGAAGAATTCTTCCCAAGGAAGCCTTTGATCTCAAACCAAAGGGAGTTACCCGATTTTAAGGAGATTAATGAACGACCGAGTCAAGTCAGACCCGAGGTATGAGACTTCATCTCAATATCCATTCATTGAGGCATATTTTGTTTTATACACAACCTTCTTTTATACGGTGTATAAACCCCTTTTACTTTTACATTTATTCAAAAGGAATCTTTTTTATACGAAGCGATTTACTAAACGACAAAAGGGAATGTTTTTGTCGTACGTATGCGGCGACAACGACTTCTCCGCCGCTGTGACCATTATTTGAGTTTCGGCTTCCTCTAAAGGACATACCTTTTTTTAAAAGAAAAATAAATACCATGTTTTACTTTTCTTTTATTTTTGTATTGAAAATTTTTTTCATAATGTTTTTATATCAATGTGTTGTATTGATATCTTGTGATTGAAAGGTGGAAATGTTATGTTTCCTTTATGCATGATTTATGTGATACGATTATGTTGAGGTTCTTGGGAATTATTATGAAGATGGGTGGTTCCGTGATAGACTAAGGGCAGGTAAGCCCGATATAGCTCTCCAATGCATTGGGTAACGCAAAGGAGTGAAACGTTAAGGTTTCTCCGAAGAGATTTAGGGAATATTCTGTGATGGGTATTCCAAACGTAACCAAGAGGGTTACTCCCTACGTAAGAATGTTATGAATGCCTCAAGTTACCTTTATGTATTATGATTTCTATGATTTATTCATGATTTGATGAGGTATGTTAAAGTGCTTATGCTTTATGGGTAAAGTATGATTTCATTCTTATGTATATATGTACCCATGTTTCCATTCCATATTTTTATATCCCTTACTGAGCTTTTTATTCTCAACCCAAGTTTTTTTGAACTTTTTTTCACAGGTCAAGGGAATGGTACATGATATGATGATAGTGTCAAGGAAGTGTCAAGAAAGAATCCATGTTTTATTTTAAATATGTTTCCATTGATGGGAAAGAAGAATACTATCTTTATGTAACCACTTTGTTTATATGTGGAATGTAATTCAAGTTTTATGATCTAATTCTCTACAACTCTAAACCCGAAAAGATCCTCAATGTGTAATCTTGTAATAACTCAAGATTAAGTAAGGATTAAGGCTGGGGCCTTATAGTTGGTATCAATGGTCGTTTTAGATAACTTTAGGAGTTATAATTCTATTAAATGATTATCCAAAAATATATTTTTTTTTGAAGTGATGTAGCATTTGAAGATTCCCATGTTGCTTCATCTAAGAAGTGTTTGTTCAGAATGGTTTTCTACAGAGGAAAGAGGGAAGCAGTGCTAGGAAGGCATACAGAAGGAAATAACCTTCCGAATCATCATCCTGAGATGGTCTGAATTGGAACTGAATAGTTTTTTGTGGTAATGGCGCAGTTGACTCAAGCAATAAATGGTGGTGGTATCCATGCACGAGATCAGCCAGATCAACTGCAGAGGAACATGTCAGTGGTGGAACATTTCATGAGGCGACATCCCCCATCATTCAGAGGATCATCTGACCCTGTGCTATCTGAAGGGTGGATTAAAGCACTGGAGAAGATTTTCGATGTCATGGGGTGTTTATACAATCAAAAGGTTAGTCTTGCTATTTACTGTTTGGAGGGTGAAGCAGATAAGTGGTGGTCGATGGTTAAAAATATCAGGGATGCTGATGAGATTGATGCTCTTGACTGGGGTGAATTCAAATGTATGCTTCTTGAGAAGTATTTTCCTAAGGCTGTTCGAATTAGGATGGAAAATAAATTCTTGGAATTGAGGCAAGAGGAAGACTCAGTGGCTACCTATGAAGAAAGGTTCACTCTATTGGTAAGGTATGCTCCAAATTTTATCCGAGACCTTGATAGTAAAATCAATTGTTTTTACTCGGGATTAAAGCCAAAATATTTAAGGGAATTAGCTTCTCGTGAGTTTAAAAGTTATGAAAATCTTGTTCGATGTGCTGATAAGGTGGAAATGGAGTTTGCCGATGATCAAGTGTTCTATAACAACCAATGGAAGAAGAGACCGAGGTGGCAGGAGAAAGGTAATAATTCTTCAAAAAAGTCTGATGGTAAGAAAACTAAGTTTCTAGTTTGTGATAAATGTGGAAAATGGCATGCTGGGGAATGTCTTATGAATTCTGGAAAGTGCTACCGATGTGGTAGGATGGGACATAAGGCTCGTGATTGCACTGAAAAGGATCAAGGTGAAGGTAATACCAAATTTGATTTACAGTTAGTGAAATGTTATAAGTGCAATGAGATGGGTCACTATGAACACGAGTGTCCGACAAAGAGCTTGAGTGATGGGAAGCAGTTAGACTACAAGCAGAAAGGGGTGGTGAAATACTTTGCAACTACTTCAGCAGATGTCGGGCCATCAAATGAAGTTGTATCAGGTACTTTGTTTGTTTTTTCAGATTATGCCAGTGTGTTGTTTGATTCGGGGTCTACACATTCTTTCACCTCTGAAAAATTTTCTAGTAAAATGTGAATACCATCTCAACAAATGACTCCTGAACTTTTGGTAAAAACACCTGGGGGAAATGTTGAGGCAAAAATAATTTATAAGAATCTTCCTATCCTTATCTGTGGAAAGAACCTACTTGCAAACCTTATTGTTCTACCTCTAGTGGAGTTTGATGTTATCCTGGGTATGGATTGCCTCTCTATTTACCATGCTACGATTGACTATATAGCTAAAGAAGTTTCTTTTCAGAAAGACTTTCAGTTTGTGTACAAGAATGAACCCTTACTGTTGATAACTTATGAAGAGGCCGAGAAACTTGTAAAATATGGAAATGAATGTTACCTTGCACACATCATTGAAAATAAAGGAACTGTTCAGATTAATGATGTGCCAGTGGTAAATGAGTATCCTGATGTTTTTCCTGATGAGTTGCCTGGAATAATACCAGATCGGGAAGTTGAATTTACTGTTGACTTAGTTCCTGATGCTAAGCCAATTTCAAAACCCCCTTATCGAATGGCTCAAATTGAACTTTTAGAGTTGAAGGAGCAATTGCAAGATTTATTAGAGAAAGGTTTCATTCGACCTAGAACATCACCATGGGGTGCTCCTATTTTATTTGTTAAAAAGAAATATGGTTCAATGAGACTTTGCATTGATTATAGAGCCTTGAATAACATCACTGTTAAGAACAAATATCCATTGCCTCATATCGATGATTTGTTTGATCAGCTCCAGGGAGCTCAGTATTTTTCAAAGATTGACTTGAGATCGGGGTACCATCAGTTGAAGGTAAAGGAAGCAGACGTTCTGAAGACCGCGTTCCGTAAAAGATATGGCCATTATGAATTTGTAGTAATACCTTTTGGGCTAAACAATGCACCTGTTGTATTCATGGACTTAATGAATAGAATTTTCCCTGAGTTCTTGGATAAGTTTGTGGTAGTTTTCATTGATGATATTTTTGTGTTTTCTAAAAGTAAAGAGGATAATGAAAGACATTTAAGGGTTATCTTGAAAACCTTAAAAGAAAAGAAATTGTATGGGAAATTCAGCAAGTGTGAGTTTTGGTTGCAGCAAATTTCTTTCCTTGGTCACATTGTTTCTAAAGATGGGATAACTATTGATCATGAAAAAACAAAAGTTATGGAAGAGTGGCCAAGACCCAAAAATGTAACTGAGATTCGTAGCTTCCTTGGTTTGGTAGGCTATTACTGAAGGTTTGTTAGAAATTTTTCACGGTTATCTAGTCCAATGACTAAGCTAACTCGGAAGGGTGTTAAGTTTATCTGGACAAAAGAATGTGATGATTGTTTTCAGGAATTGAAAATAAGATTGGTGAAAGCTCCAGTTTTGGCACTACCTTCCAGGAATGGTGAGTTTGTTATCTACAGTAATGATTCATTGAAAGGACTTGGTTGCGTCCTAATGTAGAATGATCAGGTAATTTCTTATGCTTCACGACAGTTGAAAACTCATGAGGTAAATTACCCTACACATGATTTGGAATTAGCTGTTGTTGTTTTCACTTTAAAAATTTGGAGCCATCATTTGTATGGAGTAAAGTGTGAAATATATACTGATCACAAAATTTTAAAGTATATATTCACTCATAAAGAGTTAAAAATGAGACACAGGAGATGGCTGGAATTAATCAAGGATTATGATTGTACAATTCATTACCATCCGGGAAAAGCAAATAAAGTGGCTGATGCTCTGAGTCGAAAAAGTAATGCTTCATTAACAATGTTGCGTTTGGAACATGATTCTTTGGTTATGGATTTGATGAACTTTGGCATAGAAGTTTTTGGCGCAGGATGTTCTTCTGTTTTGTTTCATGAATCAGTTAAATCTTCTCTATCAGACAGAATCAAGCAAGCACAGAAGCAAGACAGTGAGTTGCAGAAAAAGGTAGAGATGGTTCAGAAAGGTAAGTTGCTTGAATTCAACATTGATAATGATTGTGTTTTGAGATTTGGGAAGAGATTGTGTGTGCCTTGTGATTCACAGTTAAATAGATAATTGTTATGTGAAGATCATAGTTTTCCATTTGCAGTTCATCCTGGCAGTACTAAGATGTACAGAGATCTGCGGGAGTATTACTGGTGGGATGGAATGAAAAGAGATATTACTGATTTTACTATGAAGTGTTTGACATGTCAATAGGTTAAAGCAGAGCGGCAGTTACCGAAAGGGATGCTTCAGCCTTTACCAGTGCCAGAGTGGAAATGGGAGAATATATCCATGGACTTTGTTGTGGGATTACCGAAGACATCTTGAGGTAATAATTCAATCTGGGTTATTGTTGATCGCTTGACTAAATCTGCTCATTTCCTTTCTATACGAGATACTTTTTCCCTAGATCAACTTTCCCATTTGTATCTTAAAGATATAGTCAGGATACATGGAGTTCCTCTCTCCATTGTATCTGACCATGATCCCAGGTTTACTTATAACTTTTGGAAAGGCCTTCAGAAGTCGTTGGGTACTGAATTAAATTTTAGTACATCTTTTCATCCTCAATCAGATGGGCATTCAGAAGGAACAATTCAGATCTTGGAGGATATGATACGAGCTTGTTCGATGGATTATCAGGGAAGTTGGGACCAACATCTTTCTTTGGTTGAATTTTCATATAATAATAGTTTTCATTCCATTATACAGATGGCACCATTTGAGGCGTTATATGGTAAGCGGTGTCGAACTCCAGCTTTCTGGGAAGAATTGGGTGAAAGGAAGTTGATGGGACCAGATTTGGTAGAAGAGATGGCAGAAAAATTTTAGTTGATTCAGAAACACATGATAACAGCTCAGAGCAGGCAGAAGAGTTATGCGGATAACCGGAGGAAGGATCTATCTTTCGAGGTAGGTGATCATGTTTTTTTCAAAGTATCACCATGGAAAAGTGTGATTCGATTTGGTAAGAAAGGAAAGCTGAGTCCAAGGTTCATTGGACCATATGAAATTCTGGAGAGAGTTGGATCAGTTGCTTACCAAGTGGATTTTCCTCCAAGTTTATCTCAGGTACACAATGTTTTTCATGTTTCGATGTTGAGAAAGTACATGCCAGATCCATCTCATGTTTTGAGTCCAGAGGTAGTTCAGCTGGAAGAGAACCTATCTTATGAGGAACAACCGGTCCAGATTCTTGACCTCAGGGAGCAAGTGTTACGGAATAAGGTGATTAATCAGGTAAAGGTTTTGTGGAAAAACCACATAATGGAAGAGGCAACATGGGAATCTGAAAATGCAATGAGGGATAAGTACCCCCATTTATTCGATAAGTAAATAAATTGCGGGGACGCAATTTTCTAAAGGGGGGAAGGATGTAACATCCCAAGTAAGTAATGAATAATATATATTTTTATCTATGTCTATTAATGATTAAGATAGTGTTTTAGAGGCTTAAAATGAAAATAAATACAATCTTATGCATGGAATACACTAATATTCTTAAAAGATTGTTTTACTGCCTTTTGATGGAAACCCCTTTTTAAATCTATCTTTTGACAATTTTATAAGCTATGTTTGTCAAAATAAACTCATTATTTATTATTGGGACATCAAAATTTACTTTGTGTGATTTTTTGGTATTTTTCTGATAAAGTTCATTTTTTTAATGAATCGTGAAAAATGTTGTATTTTAATTCAAAACCTCTTTTTAATCTAATTTATTTAAATGATTAGATTATATTTTGAATTGTTTTTGAAGTGAAATTAGAATATATGTTTACCATTTTATCCAATGGTGGTCATTGGAATCAATTTCACTTTGAAATTGGACTTAAACTAGTGTCAATCTTTTGATACTTATTGTTTCATAAAAACACACTATTTGTCATGACAGCGGGAAATAATTATTAAATTAATTAATGCATCTTATATGTTTTTAATTTTTTAAAATAGACAACATTTTTGAATTCAGAATATCAAATATAGCTTAGGGTTAAGTTTTGGTATCTTTCTGAAAAACTTCAATTTTTGATGAATAGTGAAACCACTAAGTGGTAGTTAAAGAAACTGATTTTTCATTTAAATGAAACTTTGCCACTTATGTGATTTGATTTTCAAAAATCGGACATACATGGTTGTCATTAAGAATTAAAATTTGGTTCAATGAGATTAAAATAATTTTTTGGTAAATAGTAACTTTTATGTTCTTAATCGCGATTAGAGGTAATTAGTGTGGTTTAAGGTAAAAATAATGTTTTAATAATATGAGATGAGCTTGACACATGTCCTACCCTCATTGGATGTGTCATGGACGACCAAGATAATCCATGGGTCAACTTGGGGACCCCATGGAGCCACTTTGGTTGGGAAATGACATAAATAACTTTTAAGTTAATGTTAAAATTAAAATGACACAAACATGAGATGTTTTACTAAAATAATTCTTACATGGGGTTATACAAGTCAACTTTTTTATTATAAATAGTCATTATAAAGCTAAAAAGATTTCCTACATCATAGTATTTTTTTAAAATTTTTAGGCATTGAATAAATTAAATTATTTATGACATCATGATGATGCGGCGATGACCTCATTACTTAACGATTTAAATAAAATGGAAAGATAATGTAATATCTAAGACCTAAACATGTCCAAAACCTATTGGATGAGTGTATTTCGAACCATTATCACCTTACCCTCGAATTATATCAATTTGGGACCTTTTGAATCCTAAACTCATTTTAAAATAAAGTAACATTTCTTTACTTTCCTAGAGTGCCCCTCCTCTCCTCTTATAAATGGCCCCCACCTCTACCTCCTTACCCACACTCCCAAAGCCTTTGGATCGGCCAACCCCTACCCATTTTGTCTCTCCACATCCCTCTATTACTCCTTGAAGCCTCACTTTGGGCAGAAGTCTTCCCAAGGAAGCCTTTGAGAGCAAACCAAAGGGAGTTACCCGATTTTAAGGAGATTAAAGAACGACCGAGTCAAGTCAGACCCGAGGTATGGGACTTCATCTCAATCTCCTTTCATTGGGGCATATTTTGTTTTATACACAACCTTATTTTATACGGTGTATAAACCCCTTTGACTTTTATGTTTATTCAAAAGGAATCTTTTTTATACGAAGTGTTTTACTAAACGACAAAAGGGAATGTTTTTGTCGTACGTATGCGGCGACAACGACTTCTCCACCGCCGTGACCATTATTTGAGTTTCGACTTCCTCTAAAATCCATACCTTTTTTTAGAAAAAGAAAAATAAATACCATGTTTTACTTTTCTTTTATTTTTGTATTGAAAATTGTTTTCATAATGTTTTTATATCAATGTGTTGTATTGATATCTTGTGATTGAAAGGTGGAAATGTTATGTTTCCTTTATGCATGTTTTATGTGATACGATTATGTTGAGGTTCTTGGAAATTATTATGAAGATGGGTGGTTTCGTGATAGACTAAGGGTGGGTGAGCTTGATATAGCTCTCCAATGCATTAGGTAACACGAAGGAGTTAAACGTTAAGGTTTCTTCGAAGAGATTTAGGGAATATTCTGTGATGGGTATTCCAAACGTAACCAAGAGGGTTACTCCCTACGTAAGAATGTTATGAATGCCTCAAGTTACCTTTATGTCTTATGATTTCTATGATTTATTCATGATTTGAGGAGGTATGTTAAAGTGCTTATGTTTTATGGGTAAAGTATGATTTCATTCTTATGTATATATGTACCCATGTTTCCTTTCCATATTTTTATATCCCTTACTGAGCTTTTTATGCTCATCCCAAGTTTTTTTTTGAAATGTTTTTCACCGGTCAAGGGAAAGGTACATGATATGATGATAGTGTCAAGGAAGTGTCAAGAAAGAATCCATGTTTTATTTTAAATATGTTTCCATTGATGGGAAAGAAGAATACTATCTTTATGTAACCACTTTGTTTATATGTGGAATGTATTTCAAGTTTTATGATCTAATTCTCTAAAACTCTATACCCGAAAAGATCCTCAATGTGTAATCTTGTAATAACTCAAGATTAAGTAAGTTTTAAGGCTGGGGCCTTATATTCTACCCCTCTTCCTATATGTTATCTCTTCACATTGGGTTTCTAAATTATATCTTATATTTATATTTTATTTTGGTGGAATTATTTCTACCAATGGAAATGGTTTTATATCCAGTTTTTTATAGTTTTGTTTCCTCAAATATTAGTCCTTGCTTTTGATATTAGATATCATATTTCGTTGTGAAATTTACCATTCAACATAAATTTGGGAATTTAATTTCGGTGAATTTCCATCAATAAACTTAATGTAGGTGGTCTCATCATCAATTTTTATAGTCTTGATTATAATTGGGTGTTTAAGGTTGTGAAATTGTAATTCCCTCATCATTCAGTTGCATTTTTAAAATTGATATAATAAATTTAATCCCTTGATATTGTGAAACCCTCTATAGATACCATTGGACCCATTGATGATTTTCAGACCGAACATGATGGAATCCCATGAGGGGGGGATGATATAATTGATATGATAGTTTATGATTTATTCATGGATGAAAAATGGTATTTTGAATATGGTTCATTAATGAATTTATAAAATTGGTTGAATAATGAATTATGGAAATGATTTATAAATGAGTTGTGAAAGTAGTACCTTGTGATATGATACTTATCACTCAATTTTTGGATAAGGATTCATGCTCCAAAAAACCATGGGGTTACATACTTATTCTCTATCACCAAAGATATATATTTATTTATTATGGTCACTAATTTTGGGAAAGGGGATATTACAGGTTCAGTTCGATTAAGAAATAAGGAAATTGTAGAATCTAGAATGTAAGGTACTTCTCAGCCTACTAAAAGTAAGGTTCATTATAATGTTACAGATCTTACTAAATAAGGTTTAGAAGAAGAAAACTGTGATGAACTTATCATAAGACCTAGAATTAGAAGACTATCCTAGCTTAAGGATCCAGTGTTAGGATATAGAGATGTGGCCTTTTCAGTGTATTTGGAAGAACCATATCATCCTGCAAATCAAGAGGTACAAAGTCAACCTCAAGAACTTCAAGTTGTTCCTCAACCAAATCAATATAAAGAAACTTCCCAAGAAGATCATAAATTTTCGGAATCAGTCACTAAGACCATTGGGATTGTTGAGAATCTAGATCTCTCTACCATTGTTCAATACATGGAAAGAAAAACATATATTTCTAGAGAAAGGATAGAGGTTCGTGATGGTATGTATTTTTCAAGTGAGAATTCTATCGATAAATTTTTTTCATATTATATAAGTTCCTTATCAATCAAAAAATCTATATAAAGGAACATTTGATCCCTTGTCAAATCAAATAGAATCCCTTGTTATCAAGATTAACAAGGTTCGGGATGAGAATTCAAGTCTTCATAAATAACTGGAAGCTACCCAAAAATCATTAAAAGATTTGAAAAATTCATCTAATTAAAAATTATTTTTAGATTCTTTTTAGACTCAACTTCAAGAATTCAGAGAAAATTCTATTTCAAAATGTATTTTGATGTGTTTGAAATATATATGTTAGATCAGTTTGGGATGATGAGGTTATTTTCGGTTTCTAAAACAGATGTTTTATATTTGAAATGGTATTTTTGAAGTCAATTTGAATTAGTAAAAGGGAGTATTAATTAGTCCATATATTTTACCTCTACGCCTCCAACATCACCGGACCTAATTATAATACTTCATGTGATCACATCACTAATATATTATATGAATGAAATTATTCATTATATCTAGTGTAATTTTGATCCTCTATCAGTTCTATTGGCTAATTAGAAAGATCTTTCTGAGAAACTCACTTCTAGTGAACTTGGAATCAGGCTCTTTTTTAAAAATTTTAGTGATAAGCTGTTGTATTTTTTGCAAAAAAGGAGAATATTCATGAATTTATAAAATAAAATTTGACTGGAAATCTGAAAGGCAATACAAATTCATGAATATTGATAAAGCAGTTGGCAGGAAATCTTTCAGAAAGGTAATAAGCTATGATGCCAGAATTGAAAGATATTTTTCAAGAAACTCAGGATTCACCAGAACCATTACCGGAAACTACTCCTGATCAAACCCTTTAATCTTATACTAGGCCTTCTATTTAAACATTTTCCATATAGAAAAATATCTAATATATTTATATTATTTTTCTTATAAATTTTGATGTTTTGTTATTATGTGAATCTTTTCTATATTTTCTTATATATTTATCTCTACTTCTAAAACCCATGTCTTATTTATCAAAATAGTACAATATAAACATTCATTAATTATTCTTGTAAAATTTGAAATTGATTTAAACATTTTTCTTATAAATTATTTTTGGATATCACAAAAATGGGGAGAAAATTGGGTAAACCCAACATTAAAATATTTTCAAACTGAAATAGTTCTGTGAAATCTAAATAAAGATTTAATAAAATTTGAAAACAACTATTTTCATTAAAATATTATTTCGTTAATGTTTAAAAAAATTATTTATATAAATTATTTTTATGGGTTTTTTATCATAAAAAGGGGGATATTGTTGGGGATGTATTGTCTCAATAATAATCTATAAATTTTATTGATTTTTATGGTCACAAAAACCCTTATTTGTTTTACTAATGATATTACTTTAGGTGTATTTCAGGAAATTAATATTCACAGAAATATTTATTCTAGAATTATACTCGAGTTTTAATTTACAAGGAATATTCATTTAATTCTTCAAAACACATTTTATCATATTCTGGAAATACTATTCATACCCTATGTTGATACATAATGTAAGGAATAAACCCTACACTTGTAAAAATGCATATTGATCATGAACCCTATATTTATATTCAATTGTACTTTAAAAGGAGAAAGTGTGGATTCTCATCCCTACATTAATTTTTACTCTTATGTTCTACATAAAAGAAAACTGTGGTTCCAGAACTATATGCAACGCCTGAGAACCGTACATTTGGATGGAACCTTACATGTTTTAAAGATAAGAAATTATGGTTAAGGAACCATACGTTAGTAAGGAATCTTTCGTTTGATAAATAAATTTATGGTTAATCCAAATTACTTTTATGATCTACCTTACCTTGTCAAAATTATATTTGGAGAATGAATTATATGTAGTTGAAACCTATGTTTGGTATTTTTCGTTTTGTCACAGAACCCTATGTTTGACTATTCAACATCTGAAATTTGAATTCATGATTTTATCTGATATTACTACAATGGTCTTGGAAAAATTAAAGATCTGATATAATCTCATATAAGACCAATTCAGATCTTGTTATGATGGATTCAAATAATTGTATTCATTGGGGAAAATCACTCCTATTATTAAGGGAAGTTTTAAATCCTCTAATTATTTTTTATTTGAATATTTTTTATCTATACAGTGATTTTTATAGATCTAGAATATAGTAGATGGTTATATTCTCTATATATTCTTTCACAAATTAATTTTAAATTTACACTCACATATATATAAGTATTTCTATGAATTAATGTTTATGTACTACTGCACCAAACGACGGACTCTATTATTTAAAAAAGAGGCTATGCTTTAAAATTTATACATATTTCAACCTCGTACTGCTATAAGATTACTGTTGTTGTTTTTTTCTTTTCAAATTGAAGATAATTTTTAACCAAGATCGCATCAGATTTATTCATTCTTGAATTTAATAATTTCTGACGAAACATATAAAACTTCTATCAGTTGCTACTAAAATTGTGAAATACAACATGAATGATAAAAAAGTAAAATCTATTTTGATTTATTAAAGTATCAACTTCTTATACATAGTTTTGGTTTAATTATTATCTTTTTCTTCTATCATATGGATAAATGGTTCCCTATAAAAGAACCATAAGGCTCTATTTATCCTTGTAGTAATGGTTTTTACTTCATACACTCATAGGTGGATTTGGAAGACTTTTGATAAGAGGATTGTTCTAGTGAAATTCACCAAGATCACCGAGAGAGAGTTGGTGGGGTGGAATAGGGGATATTTGTGTCCATAACCACTATAAGATTATTGTGCTCATTCATTCTATTTATATACTTCTCATTTTTTTATTCGGAAGAACACATTTTATATCTACGTAAACCACAAAGGGAGTCAAAATCCAGAATTTTTCAAGCTTATCAAAAAGTCACAATTCACCCACCTCTTGTGTTATATTTGTATTATTCCCACAAAAGACTGTGTTACCGGAGTTTCATCTAGTTATGTGCATCAACTTTTTACAAATGGATGTAACATGTGAAACCTCATTTTAACAGTAACCGTAATAATAAATTTTAATTGTTTTTATTATTAATTATGATGAAAAATTAAGTTGAACTTATTACATAATATTAGTTATACTGACTCCAAATATATAATCCACTTTATCAAATTCAATTCATATAAGTGTTAAATTTTAATGAAAAAATAAACCTACAAAACGTTTTGAAAAATTGATTTTTTTGGAAATGTATTTTCAATTATGACATGATATTATATTAAATCTGTGACTAGTAATAAACATTATTTTAATTTAAATTAATATATATATATATATAATCTATATATTTTATTAAAATCATTCCTCATCTTGGGTTATTTTAATTAATTAAAATTGTGAAATATTATACACTTAAAGTTTTTACATAACAATAGGTTTTTATGCCTAAAATTAAACTTATAAAAACATTGAATATAAATATGGTAAAATGGTAGTTAATTATATTAAATCTATCTAATGAATAATTATGGTACTCTAAAATAAAATTCAAATAATAATTGGACTTTTAAATTACATAATTTTTTTAATGAAATGAAAATTTTTCAAAGAGTGGTATTTTTCTCTATTCATAGAAAAATCACACTTTTTTTAACCCAAATTTTCAATCTATGATAATTTTTACTTTTTTTATATCATTAATGAAGTTAATGTTTTACTATAAAATTTCTAAAATTTTAATAAATTAATTATATTATGTTCTCAAGAAAATAAATAAATCATTTTTGATGAAAAATATATTTTTGAAGCATGTAAAACATTAATAAAAATTGTTTACTTATTTTCCAATATATTTTATCCATATAAAATATTTATAAATAATTTTCAAAAATTTCTTATTCATATTCATACTTATAATTTTAATTGTTATGTTATAACTATCATATTTAAATAGTATATCACAAATTTTTTTGGCTCAGTTTTTCATATCATTCATGTTATTGAATATTGTCTTTATTTTAAAGACAATGGGTGTTACAACCACTTCCTTGAAAAGATATTATACAATATGTACTGATCTGAGGTGATGTAGGGATAAAAATCAATTTGGCTCTTCGTATGTCACTCGATTGATTCAAATTTTTGTGGTGAGACATGTGACCTTAGAAATGTCACTCAATCACATTTATCCTTTATTATCAAGAGAATATCATCAAGAATCATATTTTACACCATGATTATAATGTAATTCTCCCATGAATTTATTTACAAACTATCGACATAATCTTTGGGAGTCATGTATTAATTAGTAATTGTGAACCCCCATCCCCCTTCATATAGAGCCACTTCTAAACTCGTCACATGATATTGTGGTTCTCTCATGATCTTGCATCCTCATAGAGGATATATGATTCATCTTCATCTCATTAAAATGGGTCATTCCTTGAATAAACTCATGAATTAAATATGTATATTTCATGAATGGTTTCTTTGGAATCGACTATGGCTTCATTGTCTTGGAATGTCCAAAAGAGGTAGTCAGTTTGATAATTTTTGAGTGTTGAATATGATCACCCTCGCAAACATTCATTGAGAGGATTAAGATGACAATCAGATAATAGAGACCTTCTTGATTGGTTGCCTATCATTATTTACAATTTTTTTAAAAGGTGGAATGGTATATCCATTGTGGTATCCCACATCATAAATTCACTTAGTCTGGAATAACTTAATAAGAGAAAGAGATCCTTCAACTGGACAGAAGTGAGTACTGAGGTCAAATTCTAATCTCTATTTGAACTGACCTATGTCGATATTTTCCTATGCAATACTGAGCTATGACATATAACTATGCTTCTCATTTGTAAACAAGTGAGTGCACACACCTTCCTCCATTCTATCCAACTATGTGGACTCCTAGGTGTGGTTGAGTTGACTCAAACATGTGCCTTGTTTGAGCTACCTGACTAGCCAGCCCAGGAAGACCTATTTTCTAGTTAAATCAAACTCAAAATAAATAAATAAAATCCCTGTAAAATGCATGAAACTTTCACCATATAAAATATTCCATTAACCCCAACAATGTTCTTTTCCATATCCACCTTAAACATCATCAAAATACTTAATGAAAAAAAATGAGTTATTTTTACGTGGTCTTCTAAAATTCATAGATATCCCACATTGAATTTTATGACCACATATTTGGGTGAAAAAAAATATTATTATAAGATTAAATATCATTGAATTTTTGATGGACTATGTGGGGTCTAAATCTATTTTTAATATGTTATACTCATATGGATGTTGTTACAATTATGTGGAAGTGGTCATGTTATACTATAATGATGTATTTTTTGATGACATGGTAATCTATAGTGTATATGAGGTGTAGTGGTTATGACATGGGATTATGAAGGGAGTTCCCATGAGGTAGGACACTCAAAAATGTATTAAGAGTCTCCATTTTTGGAAATCTTCCCAAAAAATACATTTTGAGGATATGTGATTCCCATAGGGAGAGTAATTGTCAAAAAAAGGATATTATTTATGGGTGTAAACCTAGTAAAATAATGACAGTCCCCAAGGGTGGGGCATATTCCCAATGGATATAATTTCTTGGGGGAGATCCATGAATATAGAAAACCAAAAAACTAGTGAGAGTCGACATGTGTGGATAACTACAAAACCATTGAATAATGATATCTCACCATGTTTTATGTGGTTTCATTACTATTGGGATATAATATTTAATAAATAAGTTATTTTCAAAAGAGTGGATAGTTATATGGGAGATATGATACTATTTTAAGATCCATGGGGGTTAAAAATTTCTCAGAAGTGGATTGTTTATGGGGAAGTTATAATCAAGTTTATATGATAATTTCCGAATAGGATGTGAGGCTTATTTTAATTTTTAATGATTTGGTTTAGAATAGAAGTTGTTATATGATTTATTTATATTATATTATTATTATTTATTAATTTTATTTATTTATTCCATGAATAAATACATTAGTATACTTTATTCACTGGGAATTATATGAGTTTCAATAATGATCCCATTAAGTATATTTATATGTTCATCCGTAATTTATATAAAAACATTTGATTATAAAGATAGAGATAATTTTTTTGGTGCTATGAAACTTTATTTTTGGACATAAGATACAATTTGTTTGAGGTTTATTCTGTATAATATTCATGTGTTATAGGAAATTTGATAGACATGTTGTTGGAATTCAATTTAAATAATGAAATTGTAAGAAATTATATGTGTTAACATACATAATTCATTTACTGATATTGTGATATACATTATTTTATTTATAGTTATTTTTAGTTTACTAATATAATTTGTAATTCCTTCTATATAAGTGTGATTAAATACCGTTTGTGTTAGTCACCAACTCATTAAACATTGAATTTACCTTCATGGGTGATTCTAAAACTCTCTCTTATCATTAGTAGAATCCCAAAATGTGACGTTCATGATAATATGGTATCATATTAATTATTTGTTAGATGTAATTTGTATTTGGAAAAGATAATGATTTTATAGGTGTTATGGTTGTTGTATTACATGAACTTATTATGTTAAGTAGGCTTAAGAGACTAGTTTCACATGGGAGGGCCTTCTTGATCTATGTAATGAAGTTATAACCAATGGAATAGTACTTATGGAACAATATCAGTAATAATATAGTATCTTGAATACTATCAATTGATACATCACCAAGATCCAGTTCATGATAATTGTGTTTGTGTTTTTGTTGATGTGCTTTTCTATGTTGTGGTGAATGTGGGAAGTGTCCAGATACATGGTCAATGTGGTAATGTGGTTAGACATTCCTTGAACATCTATCCATCATCTTAGGTAGTTTATTTGATTGTATTTATAATAATTTATTAATGTGTGGGGTTATGTAAGAGGATATACAACAATAACAATCTGATATTTTTTAGTGATTGGAACCTATTAGAACCAAGGATTTTATAAATAGATGTTGTTTTCTTAATGGTACAGTAATGGAATCAATGTGTATGAATAACTTATGTGTTGAATCTCATTGTTCTTCTGTTATAATGATCACGAACACTATAATTTTATTCAAATTAATTAAAATTTGTTTATAATATTATAATTTTATTTATATGAGTTATAATTGTAGGGCGACAACCAGATTTTAGACAACTTCAAAATGGTATTAAAGGGTTTATTTGATTTTATATTATAGCAGAAAGAACCAGCTAGCCATTACAGTGCCACTGACTAACCGGGGGCATGAAGTAGATCGTATATAATAATTTAAGTCTCATCAGCTTAGAAATAAAGGCTACTAGGGATCTAGTGGTATAGAGGTTGAGGCTATATGGAATCATTTATTATCATAAATAAATTTTCAACTATGCTCTTTAAGTATTTATCTTAACCTGAAGGATTCCAAACAATTCCTTGAAGTCTTATAGGCTAATAATAGGAGTCTTGGGTGGCATGTAATTGGATCATTAATCCATTTGTGTGCATTGATTATCTCAGATCTCCAATTACTTTTTTGAAAGGGAAGGAGGATAATATTAATAATGAATATCAGCAGTAGTACATAAGCAGAGCCAAGAAGGGATGTTGTCCAGCCATAGCTGGTTGACATCGAAGGGGCATGAGGCTGCCAGCTGATGGGCCGCATTATTTCCTTCCCTTTTGGTAAATGAGAAGGTGTAGCAAGAGAATCTTTGGCACAACGAGCATATTATCTTGACGATGAATCCAAAGGCCCGAAGTCCATCATCATTGTGGTTAATGGCATTGATAACCGAAAGGTAATCTGAATCGATGTTGATATCAGCCCATCCACATTCCACAGTAAGCATCATCCCTGCAAGTGTTTATAAACCATCTCAAGCCTTCATGAGGGAAGTAGACATAGGGGATCCTTTGTGTGATATTATTAAACTATATTATTAATTTTTCCCTTTTCTATTAAGAATATTTATTGATTTTCTACATTTAATTCCATTAATTTATTTGTACTTATTTTCTCTACTCTTTACATTGATTATATCTATTTATTATTTTTATTATTCTATCTTTTATAGCATCGATTCATTTATCACTTTTATTTTTTAAAAGTCAATTCACCCCCTATTTTAATTTTTCTAAACCAAAACTACCAAATGTTTACATTAAATTTATTTCAAAGTAACTTTTAGAAAATATTTTTCCCCCAATACAAATTATTGTTTCCAATGGTGATCTATGAGTTTTTTGGTTAAAACTTTCCTCATTTTCAAAATTTATTTTTGATTTTCAAATATTAACTTCTTTTAAAATGTTATGTTATAATGGAAACTACTTATTATTTTCATGCACCTCTATTTTATTGTTAACATTATTTATATTTGAAATCTCACGTGTCTATTTTTCATCAAATCTTTGGTTATCATATTTGGAAAATGGTTAAGCATAGTTATACCCATACAACACCACATTAAGATAAATTAACTACCCAAAACATTATATCTTTTTAATTATGTGGTAAATATATGAATACCTTACATTTAGATTTAGATAAAAATGTGTTTAATTGAATATCTACATGTAAAAATGCTAATGATATATGTTGTTTTTTTGAAATCACACATGAAGGAGTGAATAAATTAAAGAACACTATATTGGATTTGTATTATCATGATTTATAATGTTTCTAAACTAATTGAAATAAAATTATTACTATAATACTAACTCATTTCTCTAAAATTTTCAATGCTATAATATCTATAAGTAAGGGTTTTCCCATAAAAACACACATAAGGAAAATCTTATGATTTTTACTAATATTTTTGGAACATAAAGTTGTAAATATCCCATAATGTAAATAAGTTATGAATATAGAAGTAAAGGAACTCATTGTATCCTTAATAATGTATGGCATAACAATAAAATTCTAAGAGATCAAAGAAGAAATGGATATCAAGGAATCTAATAATAGCATTGATTTTAAATAAATCAAGGATGATAATTCATTTTAATGTTGCACTAACAATAAATTTGATCTTTCCAAAATGTTGTAAAATATTATAAAGAATAAGAAATTGTAATTATGTTACAAAATGAATCATCTAATTGATGTACTTAAGTGACATATTATAAGTGAAACAAAAAGGGTCATATAAAAATTATTCCTCAATCAACAAGATGCGAAAAGATAAAAATAAATGCAATCAGGTGATAAAAGATTCAACATGGATTGATAGTGATGAATCAACCTCATTAAGTAACTCACATCCAAAATGCCTCATATAACATCTCTAGTAAGGTTACAAGGTTTGTAATCCAATTCTGCATTCTGCTTCTCAATCTTATTATTCTTACTCTTCATCTTCATATTTATCTTCAATTCCTCAAACCTATTAGGATCATGAAATTAAAAATTTTAAAAATGTAAAAGGTTACTAAAATAATCATTCTAATTGCAAAAATCTTAATGAGAAACTTAATCAGGTTTTTAATGGGAAGGTTATTTTTTAAAATGAAAAATATTAATTTATTTTGATATAGAAATATCATATTTTTTCATGTTTTCTAAAATAAAATCAAGAATCTAAAAATATCTCTTTCTAAATTTACCTAAGGTAAAAAATACCTTAACATGATCCTTGGATATCCATGCATTAAATTAAATAATCTCAGTTTTGGTTTTTCAAATAATAATGAAACCTCTTCGAAGGAAACTATTTTTTAAAACCATTTTATCAAAATAAATTCATAAAATATTATTGTTAATATAGGAACCTTATATATGAAATTTATTATAGAAATAAAATATATATAAGGTATAAGTATATAAATATTTTATCAAATATTCATAAAAAATATAAGTAGGTTTCAGTTCCCAAATCATTATTAGCCAATGTTTGTGGGACATAATTTTTTCTATTCTGAAATCACCTAGTTAAAATATTTCCATACCCTCAAGGGTACTAAAAGAACAAAAACAATTTATATCTTTTAGGGATTCTATACTATTATTTAATGAAATATCATATGGTTTCTATTCAATAATGAAAAAAATGGTTTAATATAAATTATATGGATCCAGAATCATTGAAAATTATAGGAAGTATTTTTTATTATATTAACTATTATTTATATATGGGTTGTTCTAATGATATTCTATTTTATCATTACTATTATCTAATCATGTTTTATGTTTTTATGTTATCTCAAATAACTCTTTTGTTAAAATAATATTTTAATTTCCAAGATATGGGAATGATTTTATTTATAATTATTTGAAAATATTTTCTTAGTTCTATGAATATATTTTTATTTATTTCAAAAAATAATTATTTGTAAAATATTTTTTTAAAGTATTTTTTCTTCATATCATGTTCCTATTTTATTTTTAATAATGGTCATAATTGTTAAATTTTTATATGTATTCTTATGCTTAATTATTTTATATATTTATATTATGAAGCATGTATATTTGAAAATTTCCTCACATTATATTATTTAACATAATGGGCCGTAAAATATTTTATAAATTTTTTTTTAAAATTCAATTTGACTTCTATTGTCTTATTATATCTCAATAACCCATAGTATTTGTAAGTTCCTTTTGGATAATCTCAATAGGGTATAAGTGTTTGATGGAATTAGAGTATAAAAGAATATTGATTTTAAATAGTATTTCATCAAGGGGGAATTTTTTCTAAACTATCAAAAAGAGAGAGAATTTATTTTTTTATTTGGTAAATACTTTATTTTTATCAATTCATAGTTCCTTATATTTATTTTTATAACAGGTTTCTCTATCATCAAAATGTGGGGATTGTTGACTCTCATTTTTATTTTATTATAATGATCATGAGCACTTCAATTTTTTTGTAACATATTTCTATTTTCTCTGTTGTTTTCCCCCTGTTTCATAGAGTTATAATGGATTATAGGAAGCCATATTTTACATGGATTAAAATTGTATTAAAGGGATTCTTTCAAATAATTTTAAGGTAGGAAACATGGACAAGCTAATGAAATGCCACCAGCTAGCCAGTGTCATTGGGAAGAACCTCTACAATTTTATAATTCCCCTTGTCTCTCCACTAAATACACCATATAGAAAATAGTAGCAGATATATTGTACCCAAATATTGGAATTCAACTTCCAACATAGTGTAGGGTATCAGGTATCTAGTCACATCGAGATAGAGGATTAGAGGAATAATTTATTATTTTTAATAAAGTTTACACTCATATATTTAATGCATCATATAAACACAAAGGTTATAGCATGTTCCATGATGTATTTGTGGTTATAAATAGGTGTCTTGGGTTTCCTGGAAATCATTCATCGATCCCATTATGTCCCACAATTCACTATGATCTTCAACAGCTTCTCAATATCAAATAATATTCAATATTCCATCCATTAACATCCTTTAAACAAGATAATAAAAGTGAATTTTATCCATGGTAATTATAAACATCAAATGTAACCATCCAATGGAAAGATTATCATTGAAATTCATTAAGTGTCACTAATCATTTTCTGTTCTATATTTTCTATATCTCATTCCATTTATATTTATTTTTATTAAGACTTTGTATTTCTAGTGTTACCCCTTGGATCTATATCATATTTTTAATCTTCTTATATATCTATCTCTCACCTTATTTATCTTTATATATTATATTGAGTGTTTATAAAACATTATAACAGGTTTCCCAAAATGAAAACCCATCTATTTTTACTATCCTTATTATCATTGGTTTATTGGTTTCCCATTAAAAGAAAAGGATTATTTTTTTGGTTCTGAGTTACAATTGTAACCATAGTTTCTTAGTTTATTGATTTCACCATTAAAAATCAAGGGAATTAATTGGTTCTTATTTCTGGGTAAAACCATAGGGTAATATAACCCCTCATACTTCTTGAGGGGAGTAGACAGAGAGGAACCATTGTGTCCTATTATCAAACTCTGTTATAAAATTGTTTCATGTCAATATATATTGTGAATTTTTCTAGACCACTTTCACTTAGTTTTTTTATTTTTTATACACATTAATTTTGTTATTTTGATTTCATATTTTTTATCAACATATATTTTATAGTATCAATTCATTTATCTCATCTAATTCTTAAAATTAAATTCACCCCCTCTTACAATTTCTTTAATCTAATATAATAAATATAATCGATCACCTTCGTAGAAGTATTTTGTTTGTTTAAAATTAATGTTATTGTTTATTTAATGTAGATATTTTATTTTTAGATATATTAGAATGTGTTGGGATATAATCCACAGATGTCTCTATAAAAAGAGAAATAATCACAGGGTAACATATATTGTATTTATATAAGGATGGGTGTGTAAGAATAAATTAGAGAAGGTGATTGTATATTAACACCACAGAAATTGGGATTCATGAAATAATTATTACAACATATGATAAAAATTTTCGACTATATATATTAATCATGATATAATGTAAGGCTATGAATTTCCAGTTACAATTTATTTTTAAGGGATGATTCATACACACTTCATTACATTTATCACTACAAAATATAAAACAATTAGGCAATGTGAAAGAATTTATCATTATTAAATTATTATACATGTTATTTTGGTGCTACACTGGCTTATGGAGAAAACCTACCTCACATCCCAAGGTGAGTGGCTCACCGCAATTGGGTGATAGTTAGGAGGAATCATACTACAAATTGGTCTATTATTTCATAAAATGTGTGTTTTGTAAGTGGAAAAATAAATCTATTTTTTGGTGAGGATTAAAGTGTTTACACTATAGAGTAATGTATCATGCTAAAATCAAACAACTAGTTAGTGATATTTGAGAGGTTCACTTACATTCTCAATGGATATTTAAATGTAAACATTCCCAATATTATTTGATTTAGTTTTAACTTTAATGTAATGTCAAAATATAGTATCTCATGATATAATATGGTTGTTTAGAAATATACCCTACCACAATTGGATATATACCACTACATTGTTGTGTTTGATGAATATTTTCTAGAATTCAAATATCACTCATGTTTTGTAGGATTATATTTTTCTTTATCTATTTTAATTAGTTAATTATAGGTGGATTTTTGGACTAATAAAGTAGTTACATATGAAAAGTTCATAAGGATAATTTGGAAGATTTAGTTGATAATATTAGAAAAAATCAGTGTTTGAGAGAATATATAGAAATTAAAAATAATATCAACACATTCTGCAAAAAAACAAAGATCTTTTTGTTGTTAAGAGAATTTATTTATAATATATACATGAAAAAGAAATATGAGGCAATATGAAAACTCTTATTTAAATTCAGTTTTAATATCATTATGAATTTTTTTTTGAGTTTCACTTTTGTCGACTTTTTCTTATAACTCCTCTATGAATAAATGAGTGGAATAGATAAACCTAGAGTGACCCTTGGAACAAAAGTATAACCTTCTTAGGCATTTAATTCAAATATAGTTTATTGTGAAATCTTCTCTCCTTTAAAAATGTTTTTAGAATATTCTCCTCAGAGTATCCCTCAGTCGTGAACCATGTAAAATCTCAAATTTAACAATATTTTATTTATGTATTTTTATGTTTTGTTTTCAAGGGTAATCATGATAGATTCATATTATCATTTCCAACATGAGAATAAGATCCACTAAGAGTTTAAAGATTAAATTAAATTATAACAAAATTCACCCCAACACTCTTTTGGTTTATTGGTATTTAATGGTTTTAGAAAGTGTTATTAGATCCATATGTTTCAAACTTGATGAATCTTTCAGGAATTTATTTTTTCTATGTAAATTTTTATCAATACAAAATGGGAATATATATTTCGTGGATGTAATTACAGAATTTGGATGTACCTAATGAGATCATCCTAAAAAATATTAATTATTAATAATTAAATAATGGACACTTATTTATCTAGATAATTTTTAAATTAAACTCATATGAAGGATATGATTTCTAAATCAAGGAATATATACTTAGGTTAGTATTTCATATATTGATGAAGGGAATATGTTGAAAAATGAGGTAAATCTAGTGGTTTTAAATTATATATTTTATGACAAGAATATGAGCTTAAATGAAAACATTGATTGGATTTTCATCAATCTTATTGAGGTGGAAGGAGTTATATGTGGTCTTGATGATGAAATAAAAGAAATTTAAATTAAAAATAATATTATCCTAAGGCTCCCCCCTTATTAGATCCAAATGGAACAACTATTTAAAAAATAAGTCTCATTGATATAATACTTTTGGATTTTCATAGAAAGAGTGATCAATTTATCTATTCATATATGGAGTGATAAATTAAATCGAAAAATAATATTGAGTTTTATGATACTATAAATGAATAGGTGGATATGAATTATAAGTTCTTATCACTTATAGAAAAAATTCTTATGAATGTAAAAAAGAAATTATTAAAGGAAACCTCTCATTAGAATGTTTGAAATTTAGAATTTTTGGGAAAATTGATATATGATGTCAAATAATTTTTAAAAGAGAAACAAATATTGAATATAGAAAAAATAATAAATAATTTTTGACCTAAAAGTAAAAATAAAACCAATAATAAAATTAAGTAAAAAACATTCAATGGTTGATATTTTTTAGTATGGAAGAAGATGAAGTTGATACATGTGTTGGAGAAGAGGAATTTGAATATATTTTAAATTTAAAGTTCTCAATGATAGAAAATAAATTAAAATATTAATCAGGAATAATAAATAACACCCAAAAAATTGTTTTTGATATCAAGGTGGAGAATTAATGATAAATTATCGATTCAGATGCTCAATTCAAAAAGAAAAGAAGGATTATATATATGTTGATGGAATCAGAAAAAAAATATATTTTCCAACTCGATTATGAAATCACTTGATTAGAAACGTTTTTCATGGAAGATGGGTTAACACGTGAAAAAATAATGCTAATTGGTTGATTAAAATATAAATATTAAAGAAAAAGTTAAGCTAATTTATTTTTATAATAATCATACCAAGGATATGGAAAGAATTGTTGTGTTTTTTAAAGAGGAAGTGGTAACATTGAAGAGGAAACTCAAAACTTGAATAAAAATTTTAATGATATGTTGAAGATATCATTTTTATGTTTTTCAAAGTGATAACTAAAGGAAAAAAGGCCAAAAGAGTTTTTAAGACTATCGATAAATTTTTAAATGATTACAGACGTCGTTAATAAGGGTAAAAGTGGAATAATATTAGAAGTTAAATCATCTAAATGAGGGAAAATGGGTAAAAATTGAAAAATAATGATTAATGTTAAACAAAATTCAGAATATTCAATGATCTATAAATTATAATATAATATTTCAAAATATATGAAAAAGTAAAGATTCCATGATGAAGTGTAATTTTAGGGTCTATCATGGTCAAACTATTTCTTATTGTGAAGATTCCAACAACTATATTAAAGTATAATCGACTTGGAGTCATTAGAAATGAATTATGGTGAATCATATGCCTTAAATAAGAAAAAACATTATTTACTTTTTTTCATTGTTAGAAAATTGGTCCGAAATATATGGATTTAAAGAAATGGAGTTAAATTTTCTCTTAATAGTGTCCAAGGTGGTGGTATATAAGGAAACAAAACATAATTCTATTTGTAAATAGGTTCTCCCTATTAAACTAAAATAAACATATGACAACATTACTTTTATTGAAGAGAAAGAGGATAGACCATATCTTGTCACATCTCAACTGGGTATTTCATATATGGAATAAAATAATAATAAGTCAATATATCCATAAATATTTTATAAATAAATAAATAATGATAGAACAAAAAACCTTGAAAATGGGTTCTCATCCAACATGATTAGGAATGTAAACATATTGATGAATGTGGAGATCCATGTTTGAGGTATAATCAATTTTGGTAATGAAAAATCTCTGAATATTAAATTAAATGTAAAGAAAATATTATCAAGTTATAAATTTAAGAATATGAATGTTATTTAAATAGATGGTATTCAAATAAACCTCTTATGTGAGCTAACTGTGTGACTTAGGACTTGAACATACATTCTACTAAAAGTTTACCTTATCCATAAAATAAAAATACACTATGATAAATTTAATGTTAATTAATAGAAATTTGTACTAATTAGATAGGAAGGAGAGAACTTTTCACTTGATGGTGTAAGAGGAGAAAAATATATTCCATTAAAGGATCATGCTTGTACAACAAAAAATATCAAAAAAATCAAAGTTTAATGTTGGGCCAAATATTATAAATTTGAAGCATGATTTAAAGAAGACTTTTTATTTTTCACAAGAAGTAACATTGGGATAAATACCTAAAAACCAAAGATAAAAATGATATCCAATATATTGGGTTTAATTCATACCAATTTTAGTGTTCTAGTAGGATTTCTCGGAACACATTAAGAGAGGTATTTCATCCAATTTAGTAATGATTATATATTAATGGGTTACATTTTTTTTGTGATGTCTAAAAATAATGTGATTGAATGCATCAACGTTTACTAAAGGAGACCTGAAAATGAAACTAAAAAAATAATCAATTTTATAATATTATACATTAGTATTAAATACACTTCAATTTTATTGTAAAATTACTTTGAAAAACATGGAATTAAACATGAATTCTCAACTGTATGAAACTATATTAAAATTTTTTATGGAAATAAAACCCAAAATTGAAAATTACATGGAAAATGATATACTTATCAAAAGATTAATACCTTGGAATGACTTAAAGGAATTAGTTTAGGTGGTTTTATAGACACAAAAAGTGGATTTTTTAAGTCTTAAAAAGGATAATACACCTTATGGGATATGGGATGGAATATAATCAACCCTGAAAAATTTCATGTTCTTGGAATTAAATGAAATATTTAGAATAAATAGTCTTATTTGGGAAATTATGGGAATGAAATATATGAATCAATTCACTTATGAAACTATTATAAGATTAATGTCTATAAATTCATCAAAAAGTAGTTAAAAACATATAACAAATTATGTCAATGTCATCATAGAGAGTTGTGGAAGAAATTGGGAATTAAAAGTTTTAGTGAATCTTATAATTAAGAAGATGTGGTTTTCCCAAATTTTGGTGAATCATACAATAAAATTTGAATACAGGGTTTTATGATTGGATTGATAAATGAAGAGGTCATATAATAGATACATTTACTCAAATCAATTTTTTTTTCTTTTGAAATAAATCCTTTTAAAGTTTAAGGGGGATCCTACAATAATAAAATCAGTTAAATCCATGCACAAAAGTACAAAAAGAAAAAGAAAAATCTATATAAAAAGACCCCAAATATTACACACTAATAATTAAAGCTATAATAGACATTCCTAACCATCAATAGATAGTATTAATCCATCAATTAATAGAGAAATTAAAAATATGGGATAAATAAATCAAATAAAATTGGGGAACAAATTGCTCCAACATAATCCCAACAAATTAGTAATGTATAAAAAACATATATATTGTTACGTGAAGATAACTATTTATTTAAATATTCATAAATGGATAATTCATTGTTCATTTCTAGGAATGAGGTGTTTTATAAAATTGATATGAACTAAATATAGGATCCTATAATGAGGCTTCTGGATGATAACATTTTTAGAAAAAAATGGTTATTTAAAAATAAATTTTATGATATGGGAAAATTCTTCAAGAACAAGGAAAGTTTGGATTTTATGAGAAAGGAAATGTAAAATATAAAAAGTAAAGGGTGATGTTTAATATTTATGTACAATCTGAAGTTATTTTTTAATGTCCCGGACCACTCTGGTCCATTCCTTTGTGAAAATGTAGTGTTAGAGGTATTCTATAAGGTTATGGTGGCTTGGGGAGCATTTGGGTGGACTTTTAAGGAATGATAAAGGGCAATAGCTTTCGAACGGTTGGTGCACGGTTTGCATAAACCGTGCGGCCAAACCGTGCAATTCTGGCCTTGGAGGCAGTGGCTAATGCACGGTTAGTGCACGGTTTGTCTAACCATGCGGACTAACCATGCGAGGAGTGTTTGACAGGGAAGAAGCTAACACACGGTTAGTGCACATTTTGTTAAACCGTGCGGACTAACCATGCAGGCACATAAAGTTAGATCCTAAAATTGTGGATCTAACTCTTTTTGCCTTTAATCACCTCTTTTAAGCCCCTAAGAGGCCATAACTCGGGATTACTCTCCCTTGAAGGATATAAAACCACTCACAAGAATTTTGGAGGTGATTTGGAGGCTTCTTTTTGCAAATCAAAGCATGTTTCTTGAGGTATGTGATCGTTCTTGGTTGTTTTCTTAGATCTACTAAGATCTACTCCTCCTCTTCTCTAGGATTCTTAGATCTATTCCTGTTATGGTTAGATCTAAGTGTATGGATTCCAAATATGATGCGCTTTGGTTTTTATATTTCTATGGGGAGAGATCTAAGGTGGGGTTTTAGAGAATCGACCCGAGTTCCATGATTGTTCCTCTGCCATTGTGGTTTTCATCAAAAACCATTGAGGTAGGGGATTCGTGGCTTCTCTAATTGTTTATGTGCAATCGTAGAGTTAGCATGATTTAGACCTTTTAGATCACAATAAAATTGACCTAATTAAATACTTGAACACGATTAAAATAATTGGTTTGATCACACGTTGTTTCTTTGTACAGTGATAACGGTTTTCCTCTTGATTTTCTAGATAGTGTGATATCTATGCCTTGCTTGTTAGCATGTTGTTCATGATGGAATTGATAAAGAATGTAAATCCGGATTTAATTGATAATTAATTGGCTAAAGATATAGAGGCATGTAAACGAATCCAGTTGTTTTTGTTGTGGTTTTTGTTCATATTTAATGTTAATCAAATTGATGCTGATGTACATGTTTAATTCAGTTTGTTGGTAAACCAGAAATCTGTTGGTACTTGTTGTTTGAAGGCTGGATTCCTTGTAAAAGGGAAAAGAGAACAATTTGATGTGATGTTTACTTTTCCTACTACTTGTATTGTGATGTGACCCCAGAGGGGTGTTGTGATATGTGGAGGAATAGAGGCTTTTTTGGTTGTGGCAGCGGATGATGCCTAGAGTGGCGAGATGCATTGGTTTATGCATGTGGGTGTCGGTGAGGACACTAGGGATGATGAAATGGGATGGATGTGGTTGTTGGATGATTATCGATTCTTTGGTTGATTATCTGATTTAATTTTCCTCACTACTCAAGGTATCTGGTCTTGCTTACCCTTCTTCCGAAAGAGGTGAAGAAACGTGGTGTATGACACATGATTTTTGTGTTTATTCTTACAAGGGAGAATGGGTCTATGCTCTTTCTATAGGCAGGGAAGACTCGACGGGCAGTACATCTACTCATCGTGTTGAGCCCCCTTGTGTTTAGTGTCATAGAATGCTTTTCTATAATGCCTGTGAATATGGGAAAGTAATTCTGTAATGAATTTTTGAATAAATTATGTTAACCTGTGGGGATGGAGTTTGTTGAAACTTAATGATGAGGTTGATAACTTTTCAAAGGACAGTGGAATTTTTTTTGGATGTGGTGTTATTGGAATTTAATGTGTAATTTTTCATGGTTAATTAATGTTTGAATAATTAATTAACATAAAGTAGAATTGATAAAAAGGGAATAAAGTAATCTGATAAATCCCTTAAATGGTTGTGTTCTTACAGGATACCTAGTCTTAGAAGTGGCTTCCTGGAGTCCGAGAGACGTTGGTGGCAGTTTTTTCTAAGACTAGGTTTTTCCCATAGTGTTGTTGTGAGTTATAGTATATTCTGTAATTTGTGTGTTTCTATATTCTAGTCCTCTTGGTCAGTAAGGCCAACTGACACCCTGGGGATTCTGAGCCCTAGGGTGGTGTTTTCTCCAAAAGTTTCAGTGCGAGGATGAATGACTGACTACCCCATTTGACCCCTCTCTCTTCTCTTGGTAGATATTAGTGACATTAGGAACAGCGGTTAGTTTTCCCCATATATGTGTGTAGAGGGATGTAATGGCTTGTGGTTATTCACACACATATATTATGTATATAGTATCCTATGTACTACTATAGGTGTAACATGTGTAGGCTGTGATGGATTGAGGATCCTTACTCGGTGTATGGGCTGTAATGGCATGAGGTATAATACCTGACATATGGTACACATTATGCGAGCTGTGGTGGCTCCCAGAAACTACCTAGTTACTTTTGGTTGTTAGGATGGTGTGGTACTTCTCCCAGGTGTCTACAGGGAAGCCTTTATGGTGCACATGGTGCAGATTGTAGATCTTATCCCAGGTGTCTGCGAGCAAGCCTTCGGAAAGAGATGCACAGTACGTATGTCATTGGGGAAAAGCAGTAAACCAGTGGAAAAGTATTACCAAGGTACCCTTGATATTATTTATTATATTATATATTCTTGTATGCGTTACCTGGTGAGAGTATCCATGGTGAGGTTGGGAACTTAGTATACCTGTTTACGTGAGGATTTAGTTTCACTTTTTGTTCACTGTGCTTTAGCATGCTTTCATTACCTTTTCACGAGAGGCTTCGGGGAGCATCCTATTGAGTATACTGTTATACTCACCCTACATATATATAAACTAGTTTTCAGGTCACTTGGAGTAGGTTGGAGATCAAGCAAGTTTCTACTAGATTTGGGTCGTAGGAGCTGTTCGGGCTTATGGTTACAGCTGTTTTTACTTTCTTTTGGGTACTTGTAGTTTTCCCTTTCAGTTGTTGTACTTTTTCATGGAATTACATATGTGCATTTAGGTTTCTTTTATATTTCAGTTCTGAGTTGGAGTTTATTGGTGTCTATCTTATCTCTCTCTTATGCGTGTGTTCCCTTAGAGGGTAATTCCTCTCATTTGTGTGTTACAATACCCTCAGTTCTAGTCGCCAACCCGGGGCCTACTGGAGGCGGGACTTAGGGGGTCATTATCTCCCTTCTCACATTTCCATCCTAGGAGGGGTACACTTTGTGTGGAGGGGGTCGTGACAGAGTGGTATCAAAGGTCCGGTTGAGGGATAGGATGGTGTTTGGAGTTAGGCATAGGTGAGGTTGCATGGGTTGGTAGGGCAACTGTGTCATTCATGTTTGGCAAGTGAGGTAAACACTAGAGACCGGTTGAGACATAGGCATTTAGGTCCCCCTATGATCTTATGTACGGACCTTTATGTCACGACCCCCTCCCTAAAAACTGTACCCCTCTTGGGCCAGCAATGTGAGAAGGTAGATAATGACCCCCGAGTCCCTCCTTCAGTAGGCCTCGGGTAGGTGACTTGTGCTGAGGGTATTGTAACACACAAATGGGAGGCATTACCCTCAAAGAGAACACATGAGGAAGAGAGATATAAGATAGACACCAACCAAATCTAACTCAGGACTGAAGTATAAAATAAAACCCATGTGTACATATGTAATGTCATGCAAAATTACTACAACTGAAAGGGAAAACTGCAAGTACCCAAAAGAAAGTAAAAACCGTTGCAACCACAACCTTGAACAGCTCCAGCAACCCCAAGCTAGTAGAAACCAGCTTGATCTCCAACTTGCTCCAAGTGACCAAAAAAACAATTTATATACGTAGGTTGAGTATAAAATTATACTCAGTAAAATCCTCTCTGAAGCTCTCATGTAAAGGTAATGAAAGCATGCTAAAGCACAGTGAACAACAAGTGAAACTAACCCGTCACCTAAACAGGTATACTAAGTTCCCAACCTCACCATGGATACTCTCACCAAGTAACGCATACAAGAATATAGCATATAATAAAGAATATCAAGGGTACCCAGCTACTACTTCCTCACTGGTTTTCCGCTTTTCCCCAACGACATATGTCTTGTGCATCTCTCTCCAAAGGATTGCCCACAGACACCTATGTGAAGCTCCACAATCTGTGCCACGGGCACCACAAATTCTTGCCTGCAAACACCTGGGCAAAGCACCACACCATCCTCAAAACCAAAAGTGACCAGGTAGTTTCTGGGAGCCACCATAGCTCGCATAACATGTATCAAATGTTGGGTATTATACCTCAAGACATTACAGCCCATACACCGTGTAAGGATCCTCAATCCCTCATAGCCTATACATGTTACACCTATAGTATTCCATAGGATACTACATCCAGAATATATGTGTGTGAATAACCACAATCCATTACAGCCCACTACAAACATATATGGGGAAAACTAACCGATGTTCCTAATGGAACTAGTATCTACCAAGAGAATAGAGTGGGGTCAAAGGGGGTAGTCATCCATTCATCCTACCACCTAAATGTTGGGTAAAACACCCCCCCCCCCCAGGGCTCAGAATCCCCGGGGTGTCATTTTCCCTTATTGACAGGGTGGAGTATCATATAGAAACATAAATAGTACAGAATATACTATAACTCACAACCACACTATGGGCATAACCTAGTCTTAGACACAACTGTAGCTAACGTCTCTCAAACTCTGGGTGGCCTCTTCTAAGACTAGGTATCCTATAAGCACAAAACCATTTAAGGGCTTTATTAGATTAATTTATTCCATTTTTTTCAATTCCACTGTACGCTAATTAATTATTAAAACATTAATTAACCATGAACAATTCCACATTAAATTATATTATCACCACATCCAAAAAATCCACTATCCTTTCAAAAGTTCTCAACCTCATCATTAAGTTTCAACAAAATCCATCCCCATGGGTTAACATCATTTATTCAACATTCATTACAGAATTACATTCCCATATTCCTAGGCATTCTAGAAAAGCATCCTATGCCACTAAACAAAAGGGGGCTCAACACGGTGAGTAGATGTACTACCCATCGAGTCATTACAGCCTATAGCAAGATCATAGACCCATTCTCCCATGAGAGGCTAAACACGGAAAGCACGTGGCATACCGCGTGTTTCTTTTCCTCTTTCGGAAGAAGGGTAAGCAAGACCAGCTGCCTTGAGTGGTGGGGAAAAGTAAAGCAAATAATCAACCAAAGAATTGACAAGCATCCAAAAACCACATCCATCCCATTTCATCAACCCTGGTGTCATCCCCGACACCCACATGTATAAACCAATGCATCTCGCCACACTAGGTGTCATCCGCTGCCACAACCAAAAAGGCATCTATGCCTCCACATATCACAACACACCTCCAGGTTCACATCACAGCACAAGCAGCAGGAAAAACAAACATCACGTCAAATTGGGATCTTGGACCTTTTACAAGGCATCCAGCCTTCAAACAACAAGTACCAACATATTTCAGGTTTACCAACCCACTGAATTAAACACGTACATCTTCATCAATTTAATTAACATCAAATGGGAACAACAACCACAATAACAAAAACCGGATTTTTTTACATGCCTCTTTATCTTTAGCTAATAAATTATCAATTAATTATATATTTATGTTCTTTATCAATTTCATCAAGAACAACATTCTAACAAGTAACGCACATATATCACACTATCTAGAAAATCAAGAGGCAAACCATTATCACGGTACAAAGCAACAACATATGATCAAACCAATTCTTTTTAATCCGGTTCAAGTATTTAATTAGGTCAATTTCATTTTGATCCAAAAGGGATAAATCATGCTAACTCTACGATTGTACATAAACAATTAGAGAAGCCACGAATCCCCTACCTCAACAGTTTTGGACAAAAACCACAACGGCCGAGGAATGCTCAAGGAACCTGGGTCGATTCTCCAAAACCCAGCCTTAGATCTCTCCTCCTAGAATGATCAAGGCCAAAGCTCATCATATTTGGTATCCACGCACTTAGATCTACCCACAACGAGCATAGATCTAAGAAACCGAGATAAGAGGAGGAGTATATCTAAGTAGACGTAAGAGACCAACCAAGAACGATCACATACCTTAAGAAACCGGCTTCGATTCGCGAAGAGAAGCCTCCAGATCGCCTCCAAAATGCTTGGTAGAGGTTTTCTAACCTTCAAGGGAGAGTAATCTCGAGTTATGGAAGCTTAGGGGCTTAAACGAGGTGATTAATGGCATAACGAGTTAGATCCACAATTTTAGGATCTAGCTTTAAGTGCCTGCACGGTTAGTCCGCACGGTTTAACAAACCGTGTGCTAACCGTGCATTAGCTTCTGCCTCATCAAAAACTCCTCGCACGGTTAGTCCATACGGTTAGACAAAACATGAGCTAACATTGCATTAGACACTACCTCCAAGACCAGCCTTGCACGGTTTGGCTGCACAGTTTAGGCAAACCTTGCACCAACCGTGCAAAATCTCTTACCCTTTAGATTTCCTTAAAAGTCCTCCCAAACGCACCCCAAGCCACTTTAACCTTCCAAAACACCTCTAACACCACATTTTCACAAAGGAATGGACCAGAGAGGTCTGGGCCATTACATCATATACCTCTCAAAACATTCTTGTCCTCGATAATCTAAAACTCACCTAAAGTGAAAACGAAAAAGGGTCTGAACAACCACCCCTCTAGATACCTCTCAAAAGAGATCAAGACACCAAAGCAACAAATGGAGCCATCTTGTAGACATGAAAGTTTCATAACCAAAAAATTTACAATGATACATGAAAAATAGTCAAACATCAAACAAATTTGGTTACTGGATACGAATATGTGACTCACATTCCCAGGTACTCTCCTCCAAGCCACTGTGTCACCACAAGACACGAACTAAGGGGATAGAATGCCTGTGCAATAACTTCTACTTGCATTCTTGGATCTCCATAGGTCTCTCCTCAAAGTTTTCATTATCATCAACATCGATATCTCCCCAATAGATGATGTGAGTGTCGTCAAGAAGATAATGACGGAGCTGTGATGCATGGAAAACATCATGTATCTGACTCATATGTGGGGGAAGTGCTACACGATACGCCACAGCTCCAACAGGAGCTAATGCCTCGAAAGGCCCAAAAAACGGGGATGAAGCTTACTTCAATTAACAAACCTTCACTGCCCATGACAGGGAGTCACTTTCAGAAATACATGATCCCCAACATTAAACTCCAAGGGTCTTCTTCTTTGATCAGCATAGGATTTCTGATGATCTTGTGCTGCCTTCATCCTCTCACATATCACCTGAACCATCTCTGTTGTATTCTGCACTAGTTCCAGTCTGAGAGTTGTTGACTCTCAAACCCCAGTCCAGCACAATGGAGAATGGAAAGGCTGGCTATACAAGGCTTCAAATGGCTCCATACTGATGTTGGAGTGAAAACTATTATTGTAGGAAAACTCCACCAAGGGTAAGTGCCTCATCCATGAGCCAACAAAATTAAGAACACAAGAGCGTAACATTTCTTCAATAGTCTAGATAGTTTTCTCTATCTGGCCATCCGTTTGAGGATTAAAAGCAGTTCTATGAAATAACTGATAACCAAGAGCATGTTGGAGACCCCTCTACACCCTAGAGGTAAAGCGAGGATCCCCATCGGAAATTATCATCCTAGGGACTCTATGAAGTTTCACCACTACCTCCAGATACTCCCTCGACAAAACATCCACCGATATCGACTCCTTGATCACTATGAAGTGGGACGATTTTGTTAAACGATCCACTACCACCCAAATAGCATCATATCCTCCTGGAGCTTGAGGTAAACCAGTAACGAAGTCCGTTGAGATGTCCTCCCACTTCCACTGAAGAATATCTACTGCCTGGAGAAGACCACCCAGAACACGGTGTTCGTCCTTCACCTTCTGGATGACTAAACATCGAGACACAAACTCTGAAACTACATGCTTCAGCCTAGGCCACCAAAACTCGCTCCTCAAGGATCAGTACATCTTTTTTACACCAGGATGTACCACTAAAGGTGAACTATGGAACTATCTGAGGACCGTATCGCGCATCATCAAAGGAACAAAAAGCCTTCCATGATACCACACTTGGTGGTGTTCATCCTTAGACCAACCATCAGGGGCCTCACCAAAAACAACTCGGTCTCTCCAGACTTCCACCTCTAGATCACACAACTGGGACTCTTCCACCTTCTGCATCAGGGATGACAGCACCGTCATCTGGAAAACACAACCTCGACCTCCAACTTCTTCCATATCAAGATGTAAAGCTGACAGTTCTTCCATTGCTCTCCAGGAATCACCGGATTCACACACAGCATCACTACATGATTTTCGGCTTAGCGCATCAGCTACAACATTTCCTTTTCTAGGTGTATATGATATTTCAAAGCCGTATTCCTATAAGAACTCCATCCACTGATGTTTTCTCAACTTCAAGTCATGCTGGGAGAAAACATTCCTCAAACTCTTATGACCGGTGAAAACCACGAAGCGCTCACCAATGAGGTAATGTATCCACAACTTCAAAGAAAACACCACAGCTTCCAACTCAAGATTGTGGGTGGAATAGTTGTGTTCATGGGGATGCAACTGCTGAGACCCATAAGAAACAAATGACTTATGCTGCATGAGAACACAGCCTAACCCCAGATGTCAAGCATCGCAGAAAACATCAAACTGAACTCCCTCAGCTGGAAGACAAAGGAATGGAGCACTTACTAACTTCTCCTTTAGATAGTCGAAAGCTTCCTGACATTGATCAGTCCATATCAATGTCTGATCCTTCCTAGTTAAAGCTTTTAGAGGAGTTTCAACTCGTGAGAAATTTTCTATGAACCTCCTATAGTATCCTGCGAGACCAAGGAAACTTCGCACCTCTGACATTGTATGGGGCGCTTCCTCAGACACAACTACTGTAATATTTGATGGATCCATAGCTACTCCCTGTTGGGACACAACATGCCCCAAGAAACAGACTTCTTGAGACCAAAACTCTCACTTTGAAAACTTCCCAAACAACTGATGTTGGCGAAGAACCCCCAAAATGGCTCGTAGATGCTCTGCAAGCTCCACTTCAGATTTGGAGTACACAAGGATGTCGTCGATAAAAACTACCATGAACTTGTCCAGGAACTCATGGAACATAGAATTCATCAATACTGTGAACTCATATGGAGCATTCATCACGCCAAATGGCATTACAATGAACTCATAATGCCCAAGATGACAATGGAAAGCAGTCTTTGGAATATAATCATCCTTCACACGCATCTGATGATATCCTGACTGCAAGTCGATCTTTGAAAACCAACTTGCACCTGTTAGTTGATCGAATAAGTCATCAGTCCATGGAAGAGGATAGAAATTCTTTATTGTCACATTGTTTAAGCGATGATAATTGACACATAACCGCAAACTGTCATCATCCTTCTTCACAAACAAAACGGGTGCACCCCCTGGTGACACACTTGGCCGAATAAAACTGCACTGCAACAGACCATCAAGCTGTATACATAGCTCTCGCAAATCAGAAGGGGCCATCCTATATGGATACATAAAGGTAGGAGATGATCCTGGATATATCTTGATCTCGAATTCAATCTCTCATCGAGGGGGTAAGGCTACTACCTATTCTGGAAAGACATCAAGGTACTTCTCTATGACCCGGGGAAATTACAACTACTGAACCTCTAAATAACTCAGCATCATCTCGTCCATTATGGAAGATAAGGATGGAACGTGCCTATGACCCATTTGGGGATCTCACTCACCAAAAAACACCACTTTCTCTCCATCCACACCAAAGAAAATGACCTTCTTCTTGAAGAAATCCACTATAGACTTCACCGAATTCAACCAATCCATGCTGAGGATGACATCATATGGTTGTATCTGTAAACATAGGAAATCTCCCCAGGAGTGGTGTTTCCCCAACACTAGCTCATAGTCTCTACATACTTTAAACAAGCTAGCTCAACCTGCAACTGGTGTAGTCAACTCCAAGGGCACAGGAAGCCTCTCCACCTCAAGTCCCAAAGCATGGACAAGGGTAGGTGATATGAAGGAGTGTGTCACTCCTGAATCAAACAAGGCATACACCAAGGTAGAAAACAAACAAAGGGTACATAGAACGACATCTGGCTCGTCTGGCACTGGCAACGCTAGAGCATGAAGCTGACCACGACCTACTCCATGGCCTCTTTGACCATGATGATGATGACCACCACGACCGCACTCTTCTCTCTGGGGTTGGGGAGAATCATGGGACTATCCTCTGCCTTCCCCATCTACCCACTACTGATCTAAAGCTGGTGTAAATGGATGGTGCTACCTCAGCTGGAACTGCCTCAACGAAAGAACCTGGAGCATAGCGCCCGATGCACGATGACCACTCTGAAAGGTTGGGAACTCCCGCTACTGATGTCTATGACCACCATAAGAAAAAAAAGTTCCTGATCCCTTGGAATAGGCCTGAGAGTTGCTGCCTCTGGAGAAACGAGATGTAAAGTGTTGGGACCTACCCCCAACTGAACAGAAACTCTTCTATCCTGAAAACCGGGAACCCCGGACCGTATCCTTGATTCGTGAGGGATCATGATGATCCCCCTCTCGTAATGATTCTGTCTTGGACATAGTCCTTTCAACAACCTCTTCCCTCACCAGCACCTTAAGGTATGTCTTCAGCATAAATGGGGTGACCTGGCGCTGGATCTCTGGATGCAAAGCCTCCTCGAAATGCCTCTCCTGGGCCTCCTCTTCTGGTAACAGGTCCAAAGCATATCGTAAAAGGTTCTTGAAATGGATTCCAAACTCTTGAATAGTATAGATCCCCTGTCGAAGGGTAAGAAGCTCCTGGATACTGGATGCCTTCGCAGTTGAGGAAAGGAACTCGACTCTAAACTTGTCTCAGAACTCCTCCCATGAGGTCGCTGACTCCTCACGATCCTCGAGGAACAAGAACCACCACTGCCTTGCTGCTCCACGTAGCATCATCATAGCTAAGGACACCTAGTGCTCTTTCTGATCACAGATCAAACTGAAGCCTATCTCAACCTCCTCCAACCAGTCTTCCATGACTGCATCTGAAACGGAGCCCTCGTACTTCTGTAGACTCCGTCTCTGAAAGTCGTAGTGTCTTCCTCCAAGTTTCATCATCGTCAACCTCTACCCTACGGCGATTTTCTAGAACAGCCTGTTGGACATCTTCTATGCGAGCCTGACGAGGACGTCGACCTAGAGCCATACCTGCAAAATAAAAAACACTTAGAGCTCCTAAACCTGGAATATGGAAGACTCAATATTAATTAATTAATTTTTTTTATTCATTTTAGGTTAACCTATCCTAAGGTCTACCCATTCAAACACCGGAACAAAGAAGAATGATGCATGATCCTTTCCTAGGTCTCTACCCTGCAACTAGTATCACCATGTTTAGTATCCATTGTAAACTTAAAGGTCCATACATCAGATCATAGGGGGCCCTAAAAGCATATGTCTCAGCTGGTCTCCAACTTTTACCTCACTTTCCAAACATGAATGAAACCATTTCCCTACCAACCCATGCAACCTCATTTGTGCCTAACTCCAAACTCCATTTATCCCTCAACCAGACCTCTGATACCACTCTGTCATGACCCCCTCCCCACAAAGTGTATCCTTCCTGGGCTGGCAATGTGATAAGGGAGACAATGACCCCCGAGTCCCACCTCCAGTAGGCCCCAGGTTGGCGACTAGAACTGAGGGTATAGTAACACACAAATGGGAGGCATTACCCACTAAAAGAACACATGGAGAAGAGAAAGATAATATAGATACCAACTAACTCCAACTCAAGACTAAAGTATAAAAGAAAACCCAAGTGCACATATGTAATTCCATGAAAAAGTACTACAACTGAAAGGTAAAACTGTAAGTACCCAAAAGAAAGTAAAAATAGATGCAACCACAAGCCTGAACAGCTCCTGCAACCCCAAGCTAGTAGAAACCAGTTTGATCTCAAAACTGCTCCAAGTGACGTGAAAAACAGTTTATATATACGTAGGGTGAGTATAACAATATACTCATTAGGATCCTCCCTGAAGCCTCTCGTGAAAAGGTAAATAAAGCATGATAAAGCACAGTGAACAACAAGTGAAACTAACTCGTCACCTAAATAGGTATACTAAGTTCCCAACCTCACCATGGCCACTCTCACCAAGTAACACATACAAGAATATAACATATAATAAGGAATATCATGTTTACCCCACTACAACATACCCACTGGTTTTCCGCTTTTCCCCAATGACATACTTCATGTGCATCTCTCTCCAAAGGCTTGCCCGCAGACACCTGGGCTAAGCTCCACAATCTATAACACATGCACCATAATGTCTTGCATGTGAACACCTGGGTGACGCACCACACCATACTCACAACCCAAAGTAACCAGGTAGTTTCAGGGAGCCACCACAGCTGGTATAACGTGTATCATACATCGGGTATTATACCTCAAGCCATTACACCCCATACACTGAGTAAGGATCCTCAAGCCATCACAACCTATACATGTTACACCTATAGTAGTCCATAAGATACTATATCCAGAATATTTGTGTGTGAATAACCACAAGCCATTACAGCCCTCTATACACATATATGGGGAAAACTAACTGATGTGCCTAATGGAACTAGTATCTACCAAGAGAAGAGAGAGAAGATAAAGGGGGTAGTAAACCATTAATCCTCCCACCGGAATGTTGGGGAAAACACCCCCCCCCCCCAGGGCTCAGAATCCCTGGGGTGTCAGTTTCCTTTTATTAAAAGGGTGTAGTAGCAAATAGAAACACAAAATGTACAGAATATACTATAACTCACAACCACACTATGGGCATAACCTAGTCTTAGACACAACTGCAATTAACATCTCTCGAACTCTGGGCTGCCACTTCTAAGACTAGGTATCCTATAAGCACACAACCATTTAAGGGATTTATTAGATTACTTTAATCCCTTTTTATCTATTCCACTGTACGTTAATTAATTCTTCAAACATTAATTAACTATGAACAATTCCACATTAAATTCTATTATCACTACATCCAAAAATTCCACTATCCTTTCCAAAGTTCTCAACCTCAACATTAAGTTTCCACAAACTCCATCCCCATGGGTTAACATCATTTATTCAAAATTCATTACAGAATTACTTTCCCATATTCCCAGGCATTCTAGAAAAGCATCCTATGCTACAAGACACAAGGGGGCTCAAAATGGTGAGTAGATGTACTACCCGTCGAGTCTTTGCCGCCTATAGCAAGAGCGTAGACCCATTCTCCCTTGAGAGGCTAAACACAGAAAGCACGTGGCATACCCCGTGTGTCTTCGCCTCTTTCAGAAGAAGGGTAAGCAAGACCAACTGCCTTGAGCAGTGGGGAAAAGTAACTTAGATAATCAACCAAAGAATCGATAAGAATCCAACAACCACATCCATCCCATTTCATCATCCCCGGTGTCCTCCCAAACACCCAAATGCATAAACAGATGCATCTCGCCACTCTAGGCGTCATCTGCTACCATAACCAAAAAGGACTCTATGCCTCCACATATCATAACACCCCTCCAGGGTCACATCACAACACAAGTAGTAGGAAAAACAAACATCACATAAAATTGGGCTCTTGGACCTTTCACAAGGCATCTAGCCTCCAAAAAATAAGTACCAACATATTTCAGGTTTACCAACCAACTGAATTAAAAACGTACATCGACATCAATTTGATTAACATCAAATGGGAACAACAACCACAACAACAACAACCAGATTCATTTACATGCCTCTTTATATTTAGCTAAATAATTATCAATTAATTTTGGCTTTACCTTCTTTGTCAATTTCATCAATAACGACATGCTAACAAGCAAGGCATAGATATTACACTATATAGAAAATCAAGAGGCAAACCATTATCATGGTACAAAGCAACAACATGCTATCAAACCAATTCTTTTTAATCCAGTTAAAGTATTTAATTAGGTCAATTTCATTGTGATCCAAAAGGGATAAATCATGCTAACTCTATGATTGCACATAAACAATTAGAGATGCCCCTAATCCCCTACCTCAATGGTTTTTGACGAAAACCACAACGACCGATGAATGCTCAAGGAAACTGGGTCGATTCTCCAAAACCCCACATTAGATCACTCCTCCTAGAAAGATCAAGAACAAAGCTCATCATATTTTTCATCCACACACTTAGATCTACCCATAACGAGCATAGATGTAAGAAATCGAGAGAAGAGGAGGAGTAGATCTAAGTAGATCTAAGAAACCAACCAAGAAAGATCACATACCTCAAAAAACCAGCTTCGATTCATGAAGAGGAGCCTCCAGATCACCTCTAAAATGCTTGGGAGAGGTTTTATAACCTTCAAGGGAGAGTAATCCTAGGTTATGGTCGCTTACGAGCTTAAACGAGGTGATTAAAGGAAAAAATGAGTTAGATCTACAATTGTAGGGTCTAACTTTAAGTGATTGAATGGTTAGTCTGCACAGTTTAAAAAATCATACTCTAACCGTGCGTTAGTTTCTGCCTCATCAAACACTCCTCGCACGGTTAGTCTGCATGGTTAGATAATCCTTGCGCTAACTCTGTGTTAGCCACAACCTCCAAGACCAGCCTTACACAATTTGGTTGCATGGTTTAGGCAAACCGTGCTCCAACCGTGCAAAAGCTATTACCCTTTAGCTTTCCTTAAAAGTCCACCCAAACACACCCCAAGCCACCTTAACCTTCCAGAACACCTCTAAAACCACATTTTCCCAATGGAATGGACCGGAGAGGTCCGGGCCATTACACTTTATGTTTACAATGGGTACTAAACAGGTTGATACTGGTTGCAGGGTAGAGACCTAGGAAAGGATCATGTAATCATTCTTCTTTGTGCCTATGTTTGAATGGGTGGACTTTGGGATAGTTTACCCTAAAATTAAAAAAAGAAAACAATTAATTAATTAATTTTTAATCCTCCATATTCCATGTTTAGAAGCTCTAAGTGTTTTTTATTTTTCAGGTATGGCTCGAGGTCGACGTCCTCGTCAGGCTCACATAGAAGATATCCAGCAGGCTGTTCCAACGTATCGCCGCAGGGTAGAGGTTGAAGATGACGAAACATGGAGGAAGACACTCCAAGAGTTTCAGCACCAGAGTCTGCAGAAGTATGAGGGCTCCATTTCAGATGCAGTCACAGAAGACTGGTTCGAGGAGGTCAAGATAGGTTTCAGTTCAATCCGTGCTCGGAAGGAGCACTGGGTGTCCTTAGCTGTGACGATGTGTCATGGAGTAGTAAGCAAGCAGTTTTTATTATTCCTTGGTGATAGTTAAGAGTCAGCGATCTCATGGGAGGAGTTCCGAGAGAATTTTAGAGTTGAGTTCCTTTCCTCGACTCTGAAGGCATCCAGTCACCAAGAGCTTCTTACCCTTCGATAGGGGATCTGTACTGTTCGAGAGTTTGGAATCCATTTCAGGAACCTTTTACTATATGCTTTGGACCTGTTACTAGATGAGGAGGTCAGGGAGACGCATTTCGAGGAGGCTTTACATCTAGATATCCAATGCCAGGTCACCCCATTTATGTTGAAGACATATCTTGAGGTGATGGCGAGGACAGAGGTTGTCGAGAGGAATTTTTCTAGGACCGGATCATCATGAGAGGGGGATTGTCATGATCCCTCACAAAGAAAGTTTGTGGTCTGGGGTTCTCGGTTTTTAGGGCAGAAGAGTTTCCATTCAGCCGGGGGTAGGTCCCAGCCCTTCACATCTCGTTTCTCTAAAGGCAGCAACTTTTAGGCCTATTCCAAGGGATTAGGCGCTTTTTTTCTTGTGGTAGTCATGGTCATCAGCTATGGGAGTGCCCGACCTTTCAGATTGGTCATCGTGCACCGGGCACTGCGCTCCAGTTTCCTCCGTTGAGGCAGTTCCATCCAAGGCAGAAATAGCCAATTGCACCAGCTTTAGATCAGCAGAGGGTAGATGGGGCAGTCAGAGAACATCCCCATGACGCTCCCCATCCTCAGAGAGCAGAGCGTGGCCATGGTGGTGGTCTTCATCAGGTTCAGAGAGTCCATAGAGGAGGTAGTGGTCAGCTTCATTCTCTAGCATTGCCAGAACCAGACGAGCCAGATGTCATTTGAGGTACCCTTTTCTTGTTTTCTACCTTCTTGTATGCCTTTTTTGATTCAGGAGTGACACACTCCTTCATATCCCCTACCCTTTTCCATGATTTTGGACTTGAGGTGGAGAGGCTTCCAGTGCCCTTGGCGTTAACTAAGCCAGTTGGAGGTCGAGCTAGCTTGTTTGAAGTATGTAGAGATTGTGAGCTAGTGTTGGGGAAACACCGCTCTTGAAGAGGTTTCCTATGTTTACAGATACAACCATATGATGTCTTCCTCACCATGGATTGGTTGTATTCGGTGCAGGCTATCGTGGATTGCTTTAGGAAGAATGTCGTTTTCTTTGGTGTGGATGGGGATCAAGTGGTATTTGTTGGTGAGCGAGATCCTCAGATGGGTCATAGGCATGCTTCATCCTTATCGTCCATAATGGCTGCGATGATGTTGAGTTCTTCAGAGGTTCAGCAGATGGCATTTCCTCGGGTCATAGAGGAGTACCCTGATGTCTTTCCAGAAGATGTTGTAGCCTTAACCCCTTGACGAGAGATCGAATTCGGGATCGAGCTAGAGCCAGGAACGTCTCATATCTCTATGTCTCCCTATAGGATGGCCCCTTATGAGTTTCGAGAGCTACGTATATAGCTTGATGGTCTATTGTAGTGTGGTTTTATTCAGCCAAGTGTGTCAGCATGGGGTGCACCAGTTTTGTTTGTGAAGAAGGCCGATGGCATTTTGCAGTTATGTGTTAATTATTGTCGCTTAAACAAAGTAAAAATAAATAATCACTATCCTCTTCCATGAATTGATGACTTATTCAATCAACTAAAGGGTGCAAGTTGGTTGTCAAAGATCGACTTGCGGTCATGATATCATCATATGAATGTGAAGGATGAGAATATTCCAAAGACTTCATTCCATTTTCATCATTGTAATTATGAGTTCATTGTAATGCCATTTGGCATGACAAATGCTCCAGCTGTGTTCAGGGTATTGATGAATGCTGTGTTCCATGAGTTCCTGGACAAGTTCGTGGTAGTTTTCAACAATGACATCCTTGTGTACTCCATATCTGAAGAGGAGAATGCAGAGAATCTATGAGCTGTTTTGGGAGTTATTCGCCAACATTAGTTGTTCGAGAAGTTTTCAAGTGTGAGTTGTGGGCTCGAGAAGTATATTTCTTGGAGCATGTTGTGTCCTAACAGGGAGTAGTTTTGGATCCATAGAAGATTGAAGAAGTTGTGTCTTGGGCAGCCCCCAAGACAGTGTCAGAGTTGTGAAGTTTCCTTGGTCTCGTAGACTACTACAGGAGGTTCGTAGAAAATTTCTCATGAGTTGTGACTCCTATAACAGCTTTAACTCGGAAGGATTAGGTATTCATATGGACTGATCAGTGTCAGGAAGATTTAGAGTATCTAAAGGAGAAGTTAGTAGGTGCTCTAGTCCTTTGTCTTCCAGCTGAGGGAATTCAGTTTGATGTTTTCTGCAATACTTTACATCTGGGGTTAGGTTTTGTTCTCATGCGGTAGAGGTCAGTTGTATCTTATGTGTCTTAGCAGTTGAGTCCCCATGAATGCAACTATTCCACCCACTATCTTGAGTTGGTAGCCGTGGTGTTTTCCTTGAAGTTATGGAGACATTACCTTATTGGTGAGCGCTTCGTGGTTTTCACCGATCATAAGAGTTTGAGGTATGTTTTCTCCCAGCATGACTTGAACTTGCGAAAGTTTCGATGGATGGAGTTCTTATAGGAATACAACTTTGAAATATCATATACACATGTAAAAGGAAATATTGTAGCTGATTCACTGAGCTGAAAGTCACGTAGTGATTCTGTGCATGAATCAGGTGATTCCTGGAGAGTAATGGAAGAACTGTCAGCATTATATCTTGATATGGGAGAAGTTGGGGGTAGAGGCTGACTTTTTCAGATGACGGTACAATCATCCCTGATGCAGAAGGTAGAAAATTCCCAGTTGGGGGATCTAGAGGTGGAAGTCTGGAGATATCGAGTTGTTTGTGGTGAGGCCCATGTGGTTGGTTTGAGGATGAACAACACGGAGTGTTGTATCATGGAAGTCTTTTTTCCCTTGATGTTGTGTGAGACGGTCCTCAGGGAGTTCCATAGTTCTCCTTTAGAGGTGCATCTTGGCGTGAAAAATATGTATCGATCCTTGAGGAGGCAATTTTGGTGGTCTGGGCTGAAGCGTTCTGTTTCGGAGTTTGTGTCTCGATGTTTAGTCTGCCAGAAGGTGAAGGTCGAACACCATGTTCTTGGTGGACTTCACCAGCCATTGGAGATTCCTCAATGGAAGTGGGAGGACATCTCAATGGAATTTATTACAGGTTTACCTCAATCTTCGGGAGTACGTAATGCTATTAGGATGGTAGTGGATAGTTTAACAAAATCGGCCCACTTCATAACGATCAAAGAGTCGAGCTCAGTGGAAGTTTTGTCGAGGCAGTATTTGGTGGTAGTAGTGAAACTTCATTGAGTCCCTAGGACGATCATTTCTGATCGGGATCCTCGATTTACCTCCAGGGTGTGGAGGGGTCTCCAACGTGCTTTTGGTTCTCAGTTATGCCTTAGCCCTGCTTTTCATCCTCAAACAGATGGCAAGATAGATAAAACTATCCAGACTCTTGAAGACATGTTACGCTCTTGTGTTCTTGATTTTGGAGGCTCATGGATGAGGCACTTACCCTTGGTGGAGTTCACTTACAATAATAGTTTTTACTCCACCATCGGTATGGAACTGTTTGAATCCTTGTATGGTCGGCCTTACTGTTCTCTGTTGTGCTGGACTGGGGTCTAAGATTCAGCAATTCTTAGACCGGAACTAGTGCAGAATACAATAGAGATGGTTTAGGTGATTCATGAGAGGATGAAGGCAACACAAGATCGTTATAAATCCTATGTCTATCAAATAATGAGACCCTTAGATTTTAATGTTGGGGATCATGTGTTTCTTAGGGTGACTCCCAGTCGGGGGCAGTGAAGGTTTGGTCGTGGGAGTAATCGTTCTCCCTGGTTTGTTGGGACTTTCGAGGTGTTATCTCGTATTGGGGTTGTGGCGTATTGAGTAGCACTTCCCCTGAAGATGAGTCAGATACATAATGTTTTCTATGTATCACAGCTCCAACGTTATCTTCATGATGACTCTTACATCATCGATTGGGGAGAGATGAATTTTGATGGTGATACAACCTTTGAGGAGCGACCTGTGGATATCTAAGACCGCAAGGAGAAGGTTTTGTGCGTGCGTTCTATTCCTTTAGTTCATGTTTTGTGGCGACATGGTGGCATGGAGGAGTGTACCTAGGAACATGAGTCATAGATACGTGATCAGTACCAAGAGTTGTTTGGTGTTTAACTCTTTTCCTTTATCTTTGTAACTTGTGTGGTTATGAAACTTTCATGTTTATGAGATGGCTCCATTTGTTGCTTTGGTGGCTTTCTCTCTTTTGAGAGGTATCTAGAGGGGTGGTTGTTTAGATCCTGGTTTGTTTTCCCTTTAGGTGGGTTTTGGATTATCGAGGATGATAATGTTTTGAGAGGTATCTGATGTAATGGCTCAGACCTCTCTAGTCCATTCCTTTGTGAAAATGTGGTGTTAGAGGTGTTCTGGAAGGTTAAGGTGGCTCGGGGTGCATTAGGGTGGACTTTTAAGGAAATATAAAGGTTAATAACTTTTGCATGGTTGGCACACGGTTTTCCAAAACCGTGCTTCCAAATCATTCAAGGCTGTTAGGTCGGAGAGTGATGGCAAGAGGGGGGGGGGGTTGAATTGCCTTTTAAAAATAATTAACAATTTAAAATCAAAGTTAAAAGTGCAGCGGAAATAAAAGAGTCAAGACACAAAATTGATAACGGAGTTCGGCTTAAACCAAAGCCTACGTCTCCGCTCCCAACTCAACCGTTGAGAGATTTACTACCGCTTGCTTTTCAATGGTTTTAGCAAGAAACCCACTAGACTTTAAAGTATTCTAGAACCTATTACAGCTTGCTTTTAATGGTTGAGCAAGAACCCACTATCCTTCTTACAGGTGAAGGCTATCTCACCTATGACTCAAGCCTTTTAAAGGGAAGGCTTGACTAACCTCTTCACACCTTGAAGGTGGTGTGAAAACCCAAGCAAAGGGAGGATGAGAAGAAGAGGGGTTGGTAGGCACAAACCCAAATTGATGATCAAAAAGATAAATAATGAAAAACCGTAAGAGGAGAAGCCTTGGGCGCCAAAGGATTGATTGGTGATGATGAAGGGCGCTCCCAAGCTTCTATGGTGGTGCTCCTTGGTTGTGGAAATGAGTTGGAGCAAATGGGGATCCTTGAAGGAATGCGCCGGAGGTTCGCTAAATGATTGAACAATGTTCCCGTGGGCTACCGTACATTTCCGGGGCTTCCTAGTCCTTTATTTATAGAGGGGGAACCCTCAAATGGCCTTTGGGGGTCTTCGGAACCGTTGGAGAGGCCTTCGGAGCCGTTGGGAGTCAAGTGGACAAGTCTGGTCAAAGCCCAACGGCTAGTTTGACTGGCTCCACCGGCTGACCGGTGCTTGGCCACCGGTTGGCCGGTGCTTTGGAAATGGCAAGGCCTTCTGCCCAGGCACCACCGGCTGGCCGGTGAGGAGGCCACCGGTTGGCCGGTGCTGAGACAGTAGGTGACACTATTTGTCTGGGTTCCACCGGCTGGCCGGTGATGGGACACCGGTTGGCCGGTGGTCTGGACAGAGGAGATGCCTTCTGTCAAGACTCCACCGGCTGGCCGGTGGTCATCCACCGGTTGGCTGGTGGACTGAAAATCAGTCCACTTTCAGTCCTTCTTGGCCCAATTCCTTGGCAACCATTTTCCTATCAACAAAAACACTTAAAAAAAGATTAGATAAATAAGAGAGTGATTGTGATCATGAAAATTAAACCACGAGGGGTACGAGAGGTACAACAATCTCCCCCTATTTTGATGATCACAATCACTAAAATAAGCAATGCAAGCAATGTAAAAGACTGAAATGAAAGGCATGCTTTAAAGGATAAATTGAAAATTAAAGCAAAGCATGAGAGAAAGATTTCTCCCCCAATCAACCAAGAATTTCTCCCCCTTTGTGATTATCAAAATAGCACGGGGCATAAAACTTGATTGAGGGAAAGGATTAAAAAACAAGATAGATTTTTTAAACCAATTGAAATTTTTGAGATTTGAATTAAAAGTTTTGAAATGAAAGTTTTGAAATAAAAAACGCAAAAAGGCTTAAACGATCCTAACTCCCCCTAAATAAAAACAACAAATCACCGGGGAGAGGATTTTAGAACTGAGACAAATTTTGGTCCGGTGAGACTCGCTAAAAGGGATTTTTCAATCCATACTTGTCTAGTGGCGGGTCTTCTCCTAAAAAATTCATCATTAAAGGAAATAGTTTTGGGCCTACCATACCGGGAATTTTTGCAATTGCACTCATAAATTAAGTGCCCGGGTTTTTTACAATAGTTGCAAAATTTATATTGGGAGCTCCCCCTTACAAAAATAGTTGGAGCATGAGAAGAGGAAGCTTGCTTGGAATAGCCAAGCCCTTGGGTGGTTCTAGATATGCGTTGGGAACCAAGCAATTTGGTCAAATTTTGTTCACCTTGGGTGAACTTGGCAAGAGATTCCCTTAAATCCTTGATTGTTAATTCCATAGAATCAACATCGGGAAGGTTTTGGACCTTGAGGGACAACTCTTCCTTTTCTTTGAGAAGTTGTTCCTTTTCAGAAGAAAGTTTTTTGAAATTCTTTTTTAAAGCAACAAATTTGGAAGAAAGTTCGTGAAAACCTTCCTCCAATTGATCTCTAGCGTGTTGGAGATCCTCATAAGATAAATGATTAAAAGAATTTGAAGAACTAGAGGATGAGGAGTCGGAAGAGGATACCTCATGAAATGCCATTAGACATTTTTTACCGTCGTCACTTGAGGAGGAGGAGGAGGATGTGGAGCTATCACTCCATGTGGCCTTGAATGCCTTTTTCTTTTCCTTTTGCTTGTCCATTTTCTTGTTGAGTGGACAATCGGGCTTGTAATGGCCTTTCTTGCCACACCCGTAACATGTTACCTCGGGCTCGGATTTTTAGTTGGGTTGAGCCTTGCGAGATTTCTTCTTCTTGTGCTTCTTCATGAATTTGTGCATCTTGCGGGCAAGGTTCTCCATTTTTGAATCGCCGCTTGAAGAGGAAGAAGATGAGGAGGAGGAGCTTTCTTCTTTTTGAACTTTGAAGGCGATGTTCTCTGGAACTTTGATCGGTTTGACTTCCTTTTCAGCTTGCCTCCTCATGGTGATCTCGTAGGTCATGAGGGATCCGATGAGCTCTTCGACCGGCATGTTCTTGATGTCTTTTGCTTCTTGAATTTCCGTGACTTTCAGTGCCCATGAGCTTGGTAGGATCCAAAGGATCTTCTTGACCATCATTTCTGCAGAAACATCATCTCCAAGAGATTTTCTTCCATTGCAAACGTCAGTAAAACGAGTAAACATTTCAGTAATATTTTCAGATGGATGCATGGTAAAAGACTCAAAATCTTGACGGTACATGTACAATCGAGTATCCTTGACTTTGTTGGTCCCCTCATGGGTAACCTCCAAAAGTTTCCAGATTTCATGAGATGAAGTGCATGTGGAAACTCGATTGAGTTCATTACGGTCTAACCCACAATGAAGAGCATTCATGGCTTTGCCATCAAGCTCAAAATTAGCAATGTCTTCGGGGGTCCATTTAGACTCATCTTTGCTAGAGAGAGTGTATCCTTGCATAAAAATTCTATATATAGGATAGCCAATACTTCTAAGAAATGTAATCATGTGAGTTTTCCAATAAGTGTAGTCGGTTCCATCAAAGAATGGAGCCCGAGTCATGGAATACCCTTCGGGTGCTTGTGAGGAAGAAGCCATCACTATGGATTTTAGGTTTGTAACCGGTTAAGGTATTACACAAACTTTCCCTCTGATACCAAAAGTTAGGTCGGAGAGTGATGGAAAGAGGGGGGGTGAATTGCCTTTTAAAAATAATTAACAATTTAAAATCAAAGTTAAAAGTGCAGCGGAAATAAAAGAGGCACGACACAAAATTGATAACGGAGTTCGTCTTAAACCAAAGCCTACGTCTCCGCTCCCAACTCAACCATTGAGAGATTTACTACCGATTTCTTTTCAATGTTTTTAGCAAGAAACCCACTAGACTTTAAGGTAGTCTAGAACCTATTACAGCTTGCTTTTAATGGTTGAGCAAGAACCCACTATCCTTCTTACAGGTGAAGGCTAGCTCACCTATGACTCAAGCCTTTTAAAGGGAAGGCTTGACTAACCTCTTCACACCTTGAAGGTGGTGTGAAAACCCAAGCAAAGGGAGGATGAGAAGAAGAGGGGTTTGTAAGCACAAACCCAAATTGATGCTCAAAAAGATAAATAATGAAAAACCGTAAGAGCAGAAGCCTTGGGAACCAAAGGATTGATTGGTGATGATGAAGGGCGCTCCCAAGCTTCTATGGTGGTGCTCCTTGGTTGTGGAAATGAGTTGGAGCAAATGGGGATCCTTGAAGGAATGCGCCGGAGGTTCGCCAAATGATCGAACAATGTTCCTGTGGGCTACCGTACATTTCCGGGGCTTCCTAGTCCTTTATTTATAGAGGGGGAACCCTCAAATGGCCTTTGGGGGTCTTCGGAGCCGTTGGAGAGGCCTTCGGAGCTGTTGGGAGTCAAGTGGACAAGTCTAGTCAAAGCTCAACGGCTAGTTTGACTGGCTCCACCGGCTGACCGGTGCTTGGCCACCGGTTGGCCGGTGCTTTGGAAATGGCAAGGCCTTCTGCCCAGGCACCACCGGCTGGCCGGTGAGGAGGCCACCGGTTGTCCGGTGCTGAGACAGTAGGTGACACTATTTGTCTGGGTTCCACCGGCTGGCCGGTGATGGGACACCGGTTGGCCGGTGGTCTGGACAGAGGAGATGCCTTCTGTCAAGACTCCACCGGCTGGTCGGTGGTCATCCACTGGTTGGCCGGTGGACTGAAAATCAGTCCACTTTCAGTCCTTCTTGGCCCAATTCCTTGGCAACCATTTGCCTTTCAACAAAAACACTTAAAATAAGATTAGATAAATAAGAGAGTGATTGTGATCATGAAAATTAAACCACGATGGGTACGAGAGGTACAAAAATCTCCCCCTATTTTGATGATCACAATCACTAAAACAAGCAATGCAAGCAATGTAAAAGACTGAAATGAAAGGCATGCTTTAAAGGATAAATTGAAAAGTAAAGCAAAGCATGAGAGAAAGATTTCTCCCCCAATCAACCAAGAATTTCTCCCCCTTTTTGATTATCAAAATAGCACGGGGCATAAAACTTGATTGAGGGAAAGGATTAAAAAACAAGATAGAGTTTTTAAACCAATTGAAATTTTTGAGATTTTAATTAAAAGTTTGAAATGAAAGTTTTGAAATAAAAAACGCAAAAAGGCTTAAACGATCCTAACTCCCCCTAAATAAAAACAACAAATCACCGGGGAGAGGATTTTAGAACTGAGACAAATTTTGGTCCGGTGAGACTCGCTAAAAGGGATTTTTCAATCCATACTTGTCTAGTGGCGGGTCTTCTCCTAAAAAATTCATCATTAAAGGAAATAGTTTTGGGCCTACCATACCGGGCATTTTTGCAATTGCACTCATAAATTAAGTGCCCGGGTGTTTTACAGTAGTTGCAAAATTTATATTGGGAGCTCCCCCTTACAAAAATAGTTGGAGCATGAGAAGAGGAAGCTTGCTTGGAATAGCCAAGCCCTTGGGTGGTTCTAGATATGCGTTGGGAACCAAGCAATTTGGTCAAATTTTGTTCACCTTGGGTGAACTTGGCAAGAGATTCCCTTAAATCCTTGATTGTTAATTCCATAGAATCAACATCGGGAAGGTTTTGGACCTTGAGGGACAACTCTTCCTTTTCTTTGAGAAGTTGTTCCTTTTTAGAAGAAAGTTTTTTGAAATTCTTTTTTAAAGCAACAAATTTGGAAGAAAGTTCGTGAAAACCTTCCTCCAATTGATCTCTTGCATGTTGGAGATCCTCATAAGATAAATGATTAAAAGAATTTGAAGAACTAGAGGATGAGGAGTCGGAAGAGGATACCTCATGAAATGCCATTAGACATTTTTTACCGTTGTCACTTGAGGAGGAGGAGGAGGAGGATGTGGAGCTATCACTCCATGTGGCCTTGAATGCCTTTTTCTTTTCCTTTTGCTTGGCCGTTTTCTTGTTGAGTGGACAATCGGGCTTGTAATGGCCTTTCTTGCCACACCCGTAACATGTTACCTCGGGCTCGGATTTTTCGTTGGGTTGAGCCTTGTGGGATTTCTTCTTCTTGTGCTTCTTCATGAATTTGTGCATCTTGCGGGCAAGATTCTCCATTTCTGAATCGCCGCTTGAAGAGGAAGAAGATGAGGAGGAGGAGCTTTCTTCTTTTTGAACTTTGAAGGCGATGTTCTTTGGAACATTGATCGGTTTGCCTTCCTTTTCAGCTTGCCTCCTCATGGTGATCTCGTAGGTCATGAGGGATCCGATGAGCTCTTCGACCGGCATGTTCTTGATGTCTTTTGCTTCTTGAATTGCCGTGACTTTCGGTGCACATGAGCTTGGTAGGATCCAAAGGATCTTCTTGACCATCATTTCTGCAGAAACATCATCTCCAAGAGATTTTCTTCCATTGCAAACGTCAGTAAAACGAGTAAACATTTCAGTAATATTTTCAGATGGATGCATGGTAAAAGACTCAAAATCTTGACGGTACATGTCCAATCGAGTATCCTTGACTTTGTTGGTACCCTCATGGGTAACCTCCAAAAGTTTCCAGATTTCATGAGATGAAGTGCATGTGGAAACTCGATTGAGTTCATTACGGTCTAACCCACAATGAAGATCATTCATGGATTTGCCATCAAGCTCAAAATTAGCAATGTCTTCGAGGGTCCATTTAGACTCATCTTTGCTAGAGAGAGTGTATCCTTGCATAACAATTCTATATATAGGATAGCCAACACTTCTAAGAAATGTAATCATGCAAGTTTTCCAATAAGTGTAGTCGGTTCTATCAAAGAATGGAGCCCGAGTCATGGAATACCCTTCGGGTGCTTGTGAGGAAGAAGCCATCACTATGGATTTTAGGTTTGTAACCGGTTAAGGTATTACACAAACTTTCCCTCTGATACCAAAAGTTAGGTCGGAGAGTGATGGCAAGAGGGGGGGTGAATTGCCTTTTAAAAATAATTAACAATTTAAAATCAAAGTTAAAAGTGCAGCGGAAATAAAAGAGGCAAGACACAAAATTGATAACGGAGTTCGGCTTAAACCAAAGCCTACGTCTCCGCTCCCAACTCAACCGTTGAGAGATTTACTACCGCTTGCTTTTCAATGGTTTTAGCAAGAAACCCACTAGACTTTAAGGTAGTCTAGAACCTATTACAGCTTGCTTTTAATGGTTGAGCAAGAACCCACTAGCCTTCTTACAGGTGAAGGCTAGCTCACCTATGACTCAAGCCTTTTAAAGGGAAGGCTTGACTAACCTCTTCACACCTTGAAGGTGGTGTGAAAACCCAAGCAAAGGGAGGATGAGAAGAAGAAGGGTTTGTAGGAACAAACCCAAATTGATGCTCAAAAAGATAAATAATGAAAAACCGTAAGAGGAGAAGCCTTGGGCGCCAAAGGATTGATTGGTGATGATGAAGGGCGCTCCCAAGCTTCTATGGTGGTGCTCCTTGGTTGTGGAAATGAGTTGGAGCAAATGGGGATCCTTGAAGGAATGCGTCGGAGGTTCGCCAAATGATCGAACAATGTTCTCGTGGGCTACCGTACATTTCCGGGGCTTCCTAGTCCTTTATTTATAGAGGGGGAACCCTCAAATGGCCTTTGGGGGTCTTCGGAGCCGTTGGAGAGGCCTTCGGAGCCGTTGGGAGTCAAGTGGACAAGTCTGGTCAAAGCCCAATGGCTAGTTTGACTGTCTCCACCGGCTGACCGGTGCTTGGCCACCGGTTGGCCGGTGCTTTGGAAATGGCAAGGCCTTCTGCCCAGGCACCACCGGTTGGCCGGTGAGGAGGCCACCGGTTGGCCGGTGCTGAGACAGTAGGTGACACTATTTGTCTGGGTTCCACCGGCTGGCCGGTGATGGGACACCGGTTGGCCGGTGGTCTGGACAGAGGAGATGCCTTCTGTCAAGACTCCACCGGCTGGCCGGTGGTCATCCACTGGTTGGCCGGTGGACTGAAAATCAGTCCACTTTCAGTCCTTCTTGGCCCAATTCTTTGGCAACCTTTTTCCTATCAACAAAAACACTTAAAACAAGATTAGATAAATAAGAGAGTGATTGTGATCATTAAAATTAAACCACGAGGGGGAGATTGGTGTACCTCTCGTACCCCTCGTGGTTTAATTTTCATGATCACAATCACTCTCTTATTTATCTAATCTTGTTTTAAGTGTTTTTGTTGATAGGCAAAAGGTTGCCAAGGAATTGGGCCAAGAAAGAATGAAAGTGGACTGATTTTCAGTCCACCGGCCAACCGGTGGATGACCACCGGCTAGCCGGTGGAGTCTTGACAGAAGGCATCTCCTCTGTCCAGACCACCGGCCAACCGGTGTCCCATCACCGGTTGGCCGGTGGACTGAAAATCAGTCCACTTTCAGTCCTTCTTGGTCCAATTCCTTGGCAACCTTTTGCCTATCAACAAAAACACTTAAAACAAGATTAGATAAATAAGAGAGTGATTGTGATCATGAAAATTAAACCACGAGGGGTACGAGAGGTACAACAAAGGCTAGCCTTGGAGGTAGTGGATAAAGCACAGTTAGTACATTGTTTGTCTAATCATGCAGACTAACCATGTGAAGAGTGTTTGACAAGGAAGAAGCTAACGCACTGTTAGAGCACGGTTTGTTAAACCGTGTAAACTAACCATTCAGGCACTTAAAGTTAGATCCTAAAATTGTGGATGTACCTTGTTTTGCCTTTAATCACCTATTTTAATCCCCTAAGCGGCCATAACTTGGGATTATTCTCCCTTTAGGGTTATAAAACCTCTCCCAAGTGTTTTGGAAGCAATCTGGAGGCTTCTTTTCACGAATCAAAGCTGATTTCTTGAGGTATGTGATCGTTCATGGTTGGTTTCTTTGATCTACTTAGATCTACTCCTCCTCTTCTCTCAGTTTCTTAAATCTACGCCCGTTATGGGTAGATCTAAGTGTGTGGATTCCAAATATAATGATCTTTGGTCTTGATTTTTCTAGGGGGAGAGATCTAAGGTGGGTCTTTGGAGAATCGACCTGGGTTCCTTGAGAGTTCCTCAGCCGTTGCGGTTTTCATTAAAAACTGTTGAGGTAGAGGATTCATGGCTTCTCTAATTGTTTATGTCCAATCATAGAGTTAGAATAATTTATCCCTTTTGGATCACAATGAAATTGACCTAATTAAATACTTGAACCAGATAAAAATAATTGGTTTGGTCCTATGTTGTTTCTCTGTACCATGATAATGGTTTGCCTCCTGATTTTCTAGATAGTGTGATATCTATGCCTTGCTTGTTAGAATGTTGTTCTTGATGAAATTGATAAAGAACCTAAAGCCGGAATTATAATTAATTGGATAAAGATAAAGAGGCAAGTATATGAATCCGGTTTTTTTTTGTTTTGGTTGTTGTTTCTATTTGATGTTAATCAAATTGATGTTGATGTACGTGTTTAATTCAGTTGGGTGGTAAACCTGAAATCTATTGGTACTTGTTGTTTGAAGGTTGGATGCCTTGTAAAAGGGCCAAGAACCCAATTTGATGTGATGTTTGTTTTTCCTTCTTCTTGTGTTGTGATGTGACCATGGAGGGGTGTTTTGATGTGTGGAGGCATAGAGGCCTTTTTGGTTGTGGTAGCAGATGATGCCTAGAGTGGTGAGATGCATCAGTTTATGCTTGTGGGTGTTGGGGAGGACACCAGGGATGATTAAATGGGATGGATGTGGTTGTTAGATGCTTGTTGATTCTTTGGTTGATTATCTTCTTTACTTTTTCACATTACTCAAGGAATCTTGTCTTTTAAACCCTTCTTTCGAAAGATGCAAAGACACATGGGGTATGACACATTCTTTCCATGTTTAGGCTCTCTAGGGAGAATGGGTCTACACTCTTGCTATAGGCGGAAAAGACTCGATGGGTAGTACATCTACTCACAGTGTTGATCCCCCTTGTGTTTAGTAGCATAGGATTCTTTTCTAGAATTCCTGGGAATATGGGAAAGTAATTCTGTAATGAATGTTTGAATAAATGAAGTTAACCCATGGGGATGGAGTTTTTTGAAACTTAATGATGAGGTTAAGAACTTTTGAAAGGATATTGGAATTTTTTTTGGATGTGGTGTTAATGGAAATTAATGTGGGATCGATCATAGTTAATTAATGTTTGAAGAATTAATTAAGGTACAGTGGAATTGATAAAAAGGGAATAAAGTAATCTAATAAAGCCCTTAAATGGTTGTGTGCTTATAGGATACCTAGTCTTAGAAGTGGCAGCCCGGATTCTGAGAGACGTTAGCTGCAGTTGTGTCTAAGACTAGGTTATGCCCATAGTTTGGTTGTGAGTTATAGTATATTCTATACTTTTTGTGTTTCTATATGCTAATCCACCTTTTCAGTAAGGGAAACTGACACCCTGGGGATTCTGAGCTCTGGGAGTGTTTTCCCCAACATTGTAGTGGGAGGATGAATGGCTGACTACCCCCTTTGACCCCGCTCTCTTCTCTTGGTAGATACTAGTGCCATTAGGCAGAGCAGTTAGTTTTCCCCATATATGTGTGTAGAGGGCTGTAATGTCTTGTGGTTATTCACACACATATATTCTGGATATAGTATCCTATGTACTACTATAGGTGTAATGTGTATAGGCTGTGATGGCTTGAGGATCCTTACTCAGTGTATGGGCTTTAATGGCTTGAGGTATAATACCCGACATATGATACACGTAATGCGAGCTGTGGTGGCTCCTGGAAACTACCTGGTTAAATTTTGTTGTGAGGATTGTGTGATGCTTCGCCCAGGTGTTTGCAGGAAATCCTTTATGGTGCACGTGGTGCAGATTGTGGATCTTAGCCTAGGTGTCTACGAGCAAGCCTTTGGAGATAGATGCAAAGGACGTATGTCGTTGGGGCAAAGAGGCAAACTAGTGGGGAAGTAGTAGCAGGGTACCATTGATATTCATTATTATATTCTATATTCTTATATGCATTACTTAGTGAGAGTATACATGGTGAGGTTGGGAACTTAGTATACCTATTTAGGTGAAGAGTTAGTTTCCCTTTTTGTTCATTTTGCTTTAGCATTCTTTCTTTACCTTTGCACGAGAGGCTTCGGGGAGGATCCTACTGAGTATACTTTTATACTCAACCTACGTATATATAAACCGTTTTTCAGGTCACTTAGAGCAGGTTGGAGATCAAGCCATTTTCTACTAGTTTGGGGTTGCAGGAGCTGTCTGAGCTTGTGGTTGTAGATGTTTTTACATTCTTTTGGGTACTTGCAGTTTTCCCTTTCAGTTGTTGTAATTTTGCGTGGCATTGCATATGTGCATTTGGGTTTCTTTTATATTTCAGTTCTGAGTTGGAGTTTTTTGGTGTCTATCTTATCTCTCTCTTCCTCATTTGTTCTATTAGAGGGTAATTCCTCCCATTTGTGTGTTACTATACCCTCAGTTCTAGTCGACAACCCAGGGCTTACTGGAGGTGGGACTCGGGGGTTATTACGTCCCTTCTCACATTGTCGGCCCAGGATGGATACACTTTGTGGGGAGGGGTCGTGACATATTTACATCAAAGAAACACTTACACCATTGGTGATACATGAGGTAATAAACTTATATATACTTATAGATATTCATAGGGGATATAAATTATATCAATTGGATATCGATTTAGCAATTTTTTTAGTATAGTACTTGATTAAGAAGTATATATTGATCAACTTATGTGATTCCTAATTGGAAATTATTAGTCAAAGGTATATAGATTAGAATGATGTATTATATGGCTTAAAATAGGCACCTAGAGCATGGAATGCATAATTAGATACCTATTTGAATAAGATGGGTTTTTGGGTAGGTGGTTTTTATCTAAATAATTATGTTAAATTTACCACAGAATAAAATTTTATAGTGTTTTTTATAACAAATACATCATATTTGGTGGTGGAATGTTTTAATCGGTTGATAAATTATCAAGGATAGTGAGTTAAATATTTTAAATTTTTTTCATCCAAGTGATTATATACATTATTAGGTTACAATTAAATCCAAAGGATGCAAATTTGTATCTCTAATAATATATTCAAGGTATATTGTGATGAAATTAAAAATTAAATATAGTAAACTAGGTATGGCACTAATTTTCATTAAAACCATGATTATAAAGCATAATGATGGAAACATGGTTCATACTATACTTTTCCAAAAGAAGAATAGAATCTTAATACAACTCACAGAGATTATAGTGGACAATTTTTATGCTTCATTATTGGAATCATTATTTCTAGGTAGTATAATGTAAAGATACCTCATTGTTTTTAAGAGAACTATGATATAAATTAGAAGAACACTCAATTATAGTTTTATATAATAGATGTGTAATGTTCATTGTGTATATCAAAATTCAAATTTTAATTAGGTTGGATATTTTAAGTTTATAAAATCCACAATTAAATGATTTTTCTTTACCACATTCATGTACATTAGATAGAATAGAAATATTTTGGGGAGCACCTATCATAGAAAGGGTAAATAAGATTATATTTTAGCCATAGGTTTGAGTACCCAACTATTTTTTATGAAGTGAAAATTAAGGGGCCTTGATAAATAAGTAATTATTCTTGTAGGTATTCAATTTTAAATAAAGAGTAAAATAGAATTGATAAATAGTCATGTTCAAAATCTATGAATAAATCATTTTAAAATTTTATAACATTTTTTTAAGAAATAGTGGAACTGTAAGTGATCATGTAGGAGAATTTATAATAAAATTAATAAGGGGAAATATTTCCAATTATCTTTTGGCTTGATTGGAATTTGAGAAACATCATTTCAATCTATGTGTTCAACTAACTCCATGTACTTGAGGTTGTTTAGAAATATACCCACTCCCTATTTTTTGTGGTTTTTTATCATGTGTTAAGTAGTCTTTACCATATTAAGATTTATTCTCCAAGTGAAATAACTATAATTAAATTGAAATTTAATATCAATTTATATAATAAAATTTTATCGAAGTTATCCTCAACTAAGGGGGGTTAACATTTGAGGCGTATTTTATAGTGAATGAATACAGGAGATAAAAAACGTGGGAATGATTCTATAGAAGTTTAAATTATTTTTCATCTTTTTAAATTCTTATGAGTTAATGATAAGTGTGTAATTATCTATTGGTCTCATGTTTTACATACATATCATGTATTATAAAGACATGGAATGATGGGTGGGTCACTCTGTTTATTTTATGGATATTCTGTAATAGAATTTTAAGAAAGTGGCTTCAGATTTAAAATAAACCTAAATAGAGAGAATACTAATTCCATGATTTTTATTGTTCAATATTATTAGGTTGATGAGAGAGTACCGGTATCAAGGTTGTTGACTCACTACTAAAGAGTGAATATTTATTTGGTAGAATTATTACATTGATAAAAACTAATCTTACTAATTGTTTCATGTGGTCAGAATAGTATTAGATATGTTTGAATTTTTTTAGAGATGATATAAATATGTCTCTATTAAAATACGGTATTCATAGAACAAACTTCAAGGTCACAACATAAGGGTAGATGTGTTGGAATGATTTAATAAGGAGATGATGCAGTCACTCCACAAAAGCATGGGGTTATTCCAGAATTATTTCTACGTATGATTAAAATTAAATATTATAAAGATGTTACATGGTGTAAAGGGTGGTCGTGAAATTTTGGATCTAATATAATTAATATGGTCATATTAAGTCAAACTAAAATCTATATATCACATCACAATAGTTCAAAAGTTCAAAATATAAATGGGTTTTTCATTTTTTAATTATTGGTTCTGATTTTTTTATGTTATAATAGTTTATGGATACTAATATAAAACACATCATAAGATGAGATCCACCCCACAACTAGGTGATAGTTGAAAATAATTACATGGAAGTTTGGTCCACTATACTATGTAACATGTGTCTTTGGACAATGGAAAAAAAATATTTTCTAGGTGAGATTGTCTTTTCTTACACAATAGTGGAACACCTTATGATGTCATCATAATGTTATTTGAAATAGTCAAGATAATGTAATCATGATTCATAATTAGAAATTAAGGAATATCTTACATGTATTTCATGGGTTTAGTTTTAATGTGATTGATATCTCAAATATGGTTGTATCCATATATATTGATGTTGAAATTGGATACATCATAATGCACTGCAATGTTTTCCAAAATATTTTCTCTAATTTCAATGTCCCTCAAATTTTGGGGGATTAGCTTTGAATTTTTTTTTGTTTTTAATTGTATAATTATGAATTTTTTTAATGACCAACTAGGTAGTGACACGTGAATCATTAATAAGTATGAATTTAGAAGATTAAATTGATAAAAATAAAGAAAAATAATTTTTATATAGAAAATATATTACATGAAAACAATGTTGATATATCAAAGAAAATAGATGGGGTGATACCACGAGTAGAAGAATACATTAGGGATCCAAACTGAATAGAGGAATGAGAAAAATAATTATATCACCCTTTTCATATTCCCATTAATCTCTGTGAAAATCCCTATGTAGAGCTACTCAGTTGACTATTTATAGTAACATTTTATTGAAGTAGTGAGTTTATTAGAAGAAATATAGAGTTTCCCTTAGATTGGAAATGTATCCTTGTTAATCAAGTAATTTATATATAGTTCATAGTGAAATCCTCTATTATATTGATACATCATCGACATATACTCCATGGTGTATCCCTTAGTGGTGAAGAAATTAAAAACCTATGTTCCACAATATTTATTTTCGTATTTGGATATTTTAGTTGTGTTGATAATTATAAATATTTCATCCTTGTATCAATAATATCAAAATAAACTCTACTTATTGTCCGAATAAGGAATTATATGACACTCTAATTCACCACCTATTACTTTGTGATGGGATATTGCGGTTCTAATAGAACTAGAATATTTAAGGAATGTATGAAATCATTGACTGAGTTTAAAAAGTTGAATATGCCAATTCATATGTATTCTATTACAAATAATAAAAATTATCATCGGATAGTGGAGTTTGAGATATTTTTTCAACAGATATTGTTGAGTGATGAGCATTGTGTTCCTTTAGTATTGATTTTATTCTAAGGTTCGGTGCATTAGTGGTTGACACTTTGAGACCACAATGTGATTATCATCATAAGAAATCAATTTTTTGATTTTTTTTTGATTGATTTATTATCAAATATTCTTAATATAGGTAGGCAATAGAATTTATCTTTGATAGAATAAGTAAGTTGTTATAAATAATAGTTTCTTTATGTTTTTGGATTTTATGAGATATTATCTTGATTTTAAAACATATGAGAAATTATGAACTCATCATTTCCATTGGGATTTGATTCATGAGATTTAGGTGTAATTGGGTGTATTTTATCTTATAAACATAATTTAGACATTGGAAAAAGATCAGATTATATGGAATGTTTTTATGGGGGTGGTATTTTTTGGGAATTATTGTGTAGGGTGTAACATATAGTGGAAAAAGAGTCAAAATAACTTTATTTTTAAATTAACTGTTGTTTGATTAAGGCCATGTGAGTTGTATTTTAATTTTTTTCTCATTGTGGTATGGTTAATCTATTGTCTATATGCTTATATATTACTATATACTAGAGTAGTATTATGTAGAGTGTGAATATTGATGAATCAATCCAAATTTCTCAACAGTAGAAGTTTTTTATAGTATAGGTGTAAACAATTATTGAAACCACCCACATAGGTCTATTATGGAAGAAAAAATCATGATATAGCTCACCAGAAAGATGAAAAGATTAAAGGTAGAGTAAAGAACCCAATTTTATTAACCAACTCATTCAACCCCTTTCCCAAGTATGAGAACTAACCAACAAAAATGGTCAAGTGGTGTTCAAAATATCTAAAGGATGGTAACTAGTTATTGTGAATCAAAAATATAATCTTATTAATGGATTTTCCAAATAAATAAAATTAATAATTAAGTGGAATTTATACCATTAATCTAACATGAGGCCTTTTTATGTTAAACTTCCATGCTAAATCAAAATAGTAATTTAAAATGAAATGAAAACCAAACATGGGATAACTAATAATAAATAACAAACTAACTTTCAAAATTGGGATGAGAGATATAAAAAACTAAAGATAATATCTATAAAACATGAAGGATAAATTGGTTGACACATAATTGTATAACATAAATAAAATAAACTAAAAATATTAAACCAACAATCTATTACTAAACCTATAGCCACAATCCAATATTACCATCAAAACCTCCTCCATGAGAGACTTGATAAAAGGATCCCAAAAGATGGAAATCATCGATACTAGAACCCGAACATATAAAATCCACTTAGTCTATAAATACATAGTGGTGTATATAGGGTTTGATCATAATAGCATAGTATGATATCACTAGAGGGTGATTTTCCTTATAAAACCCATTTAAAACATAATTATAATAACTATTTCTAGAATCAAAAAAAATCACATTTTTAACATTGTAACAAAGATACCTAAATTAACCAAAACTAGTGTATATCAACACTCATCATTGGTGAATAAATACTAGACAAATTAATACCTTTTAAACCAAACTATAAATAATTAAAAAACTAGCATCGCATAATATTAATTGAAAATAATAAAATTCATTATAATATTGAAAATTTAAATAATTATAATTAAAGTATTTATAAATATGGGGTACTTTGAAGGTTTTAATAAGATGATCTTGGTCATACTCCATTGGGACCATATTCTAGATTATCAATTAATTTCATAAACAATAACTTCATGGTTCACTCTAAACTAGCTCTCTCATGGAAAAACTCATATTAAAATCATATTGTGTACTAAAGAATACTAGTTATTGTGTGAATTTTACAAGAATAATAATTGACTCCCAATATAATAATTTAAACATGGGATTCCCATGAAGTTAGCTACCATATGATATGAACATTTTTAATGAATTAATCACATAAAATTCACTTCTATTATAATATAGATTTAAAAAACATACCTCATCCCAACTCCAAAAAAAGAATATAAGGAAACCCCAATTTTAAAATAATGATCATGAAACAATAAACATATTCAATTTAATAGTTCCAAAAATAAAAAAACATGAGTTCATGGGGGATAAACCATCATTGTATCTCTTTTTATAAAAAAATTTTGTATAGTGCCAATTTAGCCTTTCATAATATATTAAGAATAAAATATTGAAATTAAATTTAAAGAACTTTATTTAATAGGCTTCATCTTTTAACTAGGAAGTTTAAACTTTTGAATAACATTTAGAAGAACGTTTTTAAAACCAATGGTTATTTGAAATTTTCTTTTTCAAATAATCATTTACCTCAAACTCCACAAATCATAAATTTAATAATGAAGCACCATGAGTAATATAGGGAAGATAATAACTAAAATAACATTCATTAATATGATAACACATTAACAACCTCATGAACGTACACCAGTGAAAAAACCAAAATCAAATAGCCTTTAAAACTCATGAACATTCTATATAAAATCATTAACAAGTTTGATAAATATTTTAAATTAACAAATTTGTTCATATAAATCTATTGAACATTTTATCAAATATTTATTATTAAAAATCCATAGTCATCTTAGTTTATAGTAATAAATTCAAATAAACACACTTTATAGTAAATTCATAGGATGATAAAATTCAAAAAATTATTTATAATTTTGTTTAAGATATAAAACAAGTTAACATTAATAGATAATAGTTTAGGAGACTCAAAAATAGTATGGAATTTCAAGAAAAGGATATTGAATAGAAGAATCTGTTTCAATAATTCATAGATGGTCTAAAAAATCAAATAAAAATAAAGAGGTACAAGAAACAATCCCCAATCTCAATATATTAATATTCACAAGCTACTATCCAACCACCAACCTAGGATATAGATAACATGGATTTGTGGTGAAAGTAAAAAGATTAAAAACAAAATAGAATAGAATTAATGAATAAAGTGTAATAGAAACAGAGACAAACAGGGTTAAAAACAAGAAATAAAATATGGTAGACAAGGAGACTTTATGAAGGAATTTAGAAAATGCCTGACACTATCCTCTATACCACCATACATGGAAGAGGAAGAGGAGATCAAAAAATAAGACTCCATACATGGGGGAAATATGGAATTTCAAAATTTAAAACACCTTTAAAAATTTGACAAGTTTACTACATAATTTACTAAAACACAAACATATCATAAAACTATAACGTAATACACCTGGGGAAACCCACATGGTTATGACATATTTTTTGGAATACCATATAGAAACTTCTATAATTTTTTTTATTCTATTAATGTTTGGTTCGTAGGGTTTGCACTGATCATTGACAAAGCATGTAACGTGAAAAAAATCCTCACATTCAAAAAATTTTAATCCATCTCATATTTGAATAAATAAATAAGGGAAAAAACACAATAAATATAATAATAGAGAAACATGAGTTCAAGGTGTTACAATTATCCCAACTATAACACTTTCATACCCTATAATGTCTTAGTATAAATTTTTAATGAATGAATGTATATTGTATAACTTTAAAATTAATATTTCAATTTTGAAACCTCTTAAAAATCATGAAATCAAATAAGTAGAATATCATAGAAAAATATGATATGTGTCACGACCCAACCCGTACTAGGGCTCCAGGGGCTGGGGACTAGCACCGAAGGCACAAAAAACTTGGGGAGACCCATTCCTAAGAACCTGTACACACACACGTAGCTAACTCAGTGCAAAATTATAGAGGAAAAAAAAGGAAATGTTTCACGCTACTACAAAAAGGAAACCAAACAAAAATGCATCGACCTATAGCAGTACAAGTACAATAAATGTAAAGCTGAAAGGGAAAGGGGAAAAAATACACACCCAAATAGAAAAGTGCCACAACTTGGCAACAGGTGATAAATTAAAATAGCTGGAAGAGTCCCACTCCTGAATCGCAATCTACGACCACCGCACACGGTCTAAGCACCCCATATCCTAAAGCTCCTCTAATGTCATGATCAACATGTCTTTTTTCTGTAAGGGAACGCCAAATGTAGGAAAAGCCCAAGCAGGGGTGAGTATAAAAATTCTCAATAGGATGCCCCAATGGATCAAGGGAGCGGAAATAGTTCTACTAAAGAAGAGAGCAGTAAGAGAGAACAAGGTACAATAAGTGTGAACAAAAATAGTACATCTCCACCAAGTAACAGATATGATCGGTCAAAGAAACCCAAATGAGAGAGTAAGGGGATCTTCATATCACATCTCACACCAGGTATATGCCCATACATATACCCAGGTCAACTAGATATTCTCGTAACACAGACCTATAGTCTACAGACAAGTTACACAACTACATAAGCATGCTAGGGATCCAGTTTGAAGATTCCACAAAGCACTCATTCGGGAGAACACACTCCATGAGTCTGATAGCTATGATAATGTCCGTCCAGAAAGTATCATTCATCGGAAAGGTCACGAGAGATAGATGCACTCATTATGGGAGAACACACTCTTGAGTGGGGAAATATCACAATACACATATTAGGATCCCTTCTAGGGCCTTGGAGGATACCGCGAGTCATCTGGATTTACCTGCTAGGTAGAGGATCAACACTTGGTAGAGTTGGTCACGTCAATTCCTAGCTCTACCTAGGGTCAAGAATGGATAGAGGATCTCGCTCTGTACCTCTTGGAGGGATGCCAGACTCTATCACGGAAAGTCCTACTAAAGGGATCATACTCCTGTAGTAGGAAACGATACATGACCATCAGGGTAATGAGAAAAGGGGAACTAACCCAAATAAAACATGTCCAAGATACGGTGGGAAAGAAGATCAAGCCATGTATTGAAAAGTACACGGCGTGTAGAAAGGTTACATGTTGTGTCCTCTAACCCTGGGTACTACCCGTGTACAACAGCCTGTGTCTCAAGGCTAGTTGTGAAAAATGAAACTACACAGCATGTACAAAAGATAACATGTCGTGTCTATATATCTGGGTCCACCCCGTGTATGTTGGCCATGTGCCCGTATACGGTCTCAACCCAAGTACATCAACTCGTGTAATCGGTACATAGGGTGACCCATGCAACCAACCTGGTCTGGCCATGTGGGGTAGTACCGACTCTAAGGATAGGAAAACCATCTCAGAGGAAAATGAACCCATACTCATGAGGTGGGGAGTCCCGTCTCTACCGGAGTAGAGAAGTATGGAATACCTGTTCCTTGAGTCATCAAGGGAGTATCCATCCTAACTCTCACTAAATGAAATTCTCTAGCTCTACTCCATAGGTCATCTATCATGCCTCAACTTCCACGAAGTTCCACAGGGGAGAAACCTGAAGAACCGCCATGTCATAAGGGTTCCAACACGATAGGCAGTGTATCAATTCGACGCCCAATATATAAGTTATAGGAATTTTAGTACCAAGGGCCTGATTGGATTCATGTTCGAACTAACCTGGTCGTACATCAAATGACACCGGTTAACCAAACTAGTCACACTGTTGTGATCCATATAGAAAAACACACAAGATGGACTACCCATTTGTCCAAAACGTATAGTCGGTGAAAAAGTTGCATTTCACCAAAACACATGCGAACTGGGCCTCATGGTGCCCATGCTTCAACCTCAACTTAAATATCCAAAAAATTTCTTAAAACATTCATCTTAATTTTAAGGTTGTAATGTCACAGGAAGTTCATCATTCTGACACCATATGAGGGAGATATATCAGATACAAGATCCCATATTATTATTATTATTATTATTATTATTATTGAATGTTTCATGGAACCGAGCCACAAACCAGAATTTAGTACCCAAATTCAACATGATTCAACCATATTAAAGTCAAGGTCACGTCGCCACTAATGTTAAGTCAATCAGACGTCGCACGCAGGAGTTATGGCGGGTCAAAGATTTAATAATAAATTAAATATATTATGTTCCGAGTGCTTTGGGTACCTGATCGAAAAACCTGAAAACAACATCCAATATTGGACTCATAATTTCTGTCTCGAAGTTTGGGTCGCACTGCCGCTGACAGTTCGTAAAACCAAGGTCGTATGAAGTAGTTATAATAAAAACAGTTTTTTATCAACAAAATTAATAATAATAATATTTTATTATTATTATTATTTACTTACTTATTTATTTTTATAACTCCAAAATCAATTATGATTTGGACTCCCTTGCATGCTGGAATTCATCACCAAATCCCAAATTTAGTATTTATTTATCCTTTAATTTTATTCCCACTATTATCTTATAATTAATCCCTCTCTCCAATCTCATTTATTATTCCACAATTCCCTCATGCTCGAACAAAAGTGGCGCCTCCCCTTGGCCTTTACTCCATGCCATGCACACCCCAACTCCTTTCTCACTTCGATGTTATTATAAATAAAATTAATAATAATAACACCCATCATTAATGTTTTAATTTAATCCCATTAAATTATTTTACCATTGTTATTCTCATATTAAATTAAAACCATTCCATTTAATTAATCACACACTAAAATCTACCATTAGCGTTATTATTCATATAATAGTAATAAATCCTCCTTTAATTTCATCAATGGGTCACCATCATTATCATTAATAATTATTATTATTGACACCCATCATGTCGCCCCTTCGCATCGGCCCTCTCTTCCACACCACCCAAAACTGCCAGAGCTGACACGCATGCCACCGGAGCTACCTCGCCCAGCTTCGGTGGTCACCTGATCACCTCACCGAACTGTTTCCTTCAACCGCTAAAACCCTCTTCGGACTCGTTCCATGGGATCCTTCTGCACGCCATTCCAGCTTCGATTTTGACTCGGAAAAAAAAAAGAAGAATGTGGATCCCTTATCCTTGGGTCGAGATCTTCGCATCCATATGTCGCGCTCAACAAAACATTGAGTTTATAGCGTGCTTAATTATTTTGTAATGAATAACATGCAAATAATATGCGGACCATGAATAAAGAAATATCTCAGTTGATGTGTGGATCAATAGTCATGTTAGTTTGGCCAACATTTTTTAGAATCAATAACATAGAGAATTGACAATTAAATATTTATCATGCTTTAAGAATCTCAAATTCAAGAGAAACAAGAATAAAATTAATTCAATCAATTTTTTATCGATCCGTGAATTAATTTATTTAATTCGTGTTCATCTTGAGAAATTTAAACTGGGGTAAGGAATCCAGAAAGGTAAATTATACGTTAGGATTGGATCGCTTGTTGGTGAAGATCTCATTCATCAATATCTATTCGATGTTGATGAGGATTACACTTACACAAAGATGAGAAGAAGATGTTTCGTTCGTTGGTCTTCAATTCTCCTGGATCTGATGCTTCATTTTTCTTCATTCGTCGTTCTTTTATTCGCTTAGATCCAAGGCTTCGTCATCATTCGTCAATGGAGAGGATAAAAGAGGATAGGAGGAGGAGCAGTTGGAAAAAAGGGTTATGAGGCCAATATCTCATAACCATGAATTTATAACCTCCCATTAGGATAAAAGATATTAATTAAATAATTAAATAAATAATTACCCAATTATTTAATTATTCTCCCATGATAGCGCATAAGCCGAACACCCAACACCAACAAAGGTTACACAATGTTTAGGGTAAAGCATGCGTTCTGAGATCATTGGTGGCCTTATATTTTTCATCTGAGTCCTTGTTCGAGAGATATTTAGGTTTGGGATATTAAATGAATAAATTAATAATGTAATTTATCCATTTAATACATCTCCAACGAGAAATGGGTTCGAACATCCTGCGCTGACTTATTTTATGTCGCGCGAAGGGGAAACACTACATTCTGCACCCAACCGTGGTCTCGTATTTCCTATCCAATTAACTGTTTAAGATATATCATGTTTTCTTTAGTTATAAATGCGTGCATAATATATAAACACTAATCATTTTTATAAAATTAATTTTGGTGACACCTGGCCTTGGAATTGCACGCTGTCTCAGCACCCAACTCTGGAAATATTATTAAAAATATTTCAATGTCTTATTAGGCCAAAAATTGGGTCTCTACATTATTAACTCCTTTAAGGTTTTCTTCCTCGAAAAGAAAAACCAAGGAAACCACTCGGGATTCTGAGCTCACACTTAGCTCTCCCGCTCCTTGGGAAGCATGTACGTTTTAGTACTGCCAAAGAATATGGACCAAAGGGTTGGTCCACCCTCATAAGGCTTTCTTGAGTTGATGATGTGTGTAGGAACACACACGTATCTCCTCAGTTGCGACATATTTATGGAGTTGTGTATCCACTCCAACTATTTGGGATAAGGCAAGGCGATATGCAACCTTTCCATCTCCTTGAACAGTATCAAATAACCTGTTAGAACTCGAGGGAATGTTTTCCTCCGCGACCGAACCTCTACATCACATTTCACAATTGAAATCATTGTTTTTCACTAGGACAAAGTATCTTGATTACCTCCTTTAGAATATCCATATGGTGAAACACATAAGGATATCTGGTCACACAGGATTTCACAGTCCATGAATCACAACCGAGACTCTCTTACATGCTCGAAAGGTGAAGGAGTCAACACCATCGACTGAAGAAAAGTTTCACCCTCCTGTTCCACTAGGGTTAGGTATGAGGAAGTTAACCTCTCTGAAACTTCCCGCACTAGGTGATTCTGGGACTTCCCGCACTTCCCACTAAGGGAATCTGCTACACAACCATAGCTTGAGTGCACAAGTCCGAGAGATTATTCCACCAAGCTTTCGCTTCACTTTCTAGGCCTTAAATGATCATGTTCATGTGAATGATCTTGAGAAGATCTCCTGTGTTGAGATCTCATTGCCTGGCATCTGCTAGCTATAGTAGACATCTCAGCTCTATTGCGCTCACTGTCACAACTAGATGTATGAAGTGACAGGAAGATTTCTACCACTAGTGCCTACTCTCGCACCTTGTCTTAGGTGGGAATGCACAAGGGAAATATGATAGAATAGATCTCTCTACATAGTCCCAGCTCGAATGTCTATTCTCAAAAACTATCGTTATAGACCAGCAGACCACCAGCTCTAGTTGTTCCTCTACTGTCTGAGGGAATGGCTTACTGTGGAACCTTAGCTGTCTCTGACACTGGAACCTGTGAAGTGTGCCAAACTTGTGCACGTCCTCATCATGCTTTCCTGGTGTAGTATTCTTCTCAAAAAGAAGGGGTACTGCTACCTACCCACCTGGAGAAAGGGGCTCACATGATGGTTTCTGAACTGATCTCTTGTCGCTCACGGAATCATCTCCATGAACCATAGTTAGTATCCTGGATTTCTGTTGTCATAGATACATCCTAAATGTTATCAAGGAGTACCATAGCCGGATGAGCATATCTATATATATCAACAAAGAGGGGTATATGACTCATGAAGTACAGTTAAGGACTCAATCCAATATGATGCATGTACCATTTTCCCTGCAATAGGTGTCTCAGGGTGCCGAGTCGACAAGCGGGTAATCAGGGTCCTTGTGAATAGATATGTCGACCGCCAGTACCATCACTAGACTCCCTCGCCTGAGAGCCGCTCTCAAGACACTTCGACATTGTTTCCCTAAACCCAACCAAGACCGTTTTAGGAAAACGTCTGAAAAATGGCCAAAGGGTTGAACCACCTCTGATACCAATTTTTCATGACCCGACATGTACCAGGGCTCGAGCTGCAACTACCCCTATCCCACCTCCATAGGCCAGGGGTTGGCGACTAGTGTTGAAGGCTGAAAAAACTCGGGGAGGCCTTTCCCTAAGAACCTACACACACACATGCAGCTAACTCAATGAAAAAGTGTAGAGGAAAAAAAATCAAGGTTCCACACAACTATAAAAAGGGAACAAAATAAAAATGCATCGACCTCTAATAGTAAAAGTACAAGAAAAGTAAATCTGAAAGGGAGAGGGAAAAAAATACACACCCAACTAGAAAAGTTCCACAACCTGGTAATAGGTGAAAAATTAAAACAGCTTGGAGAGTCCCACTCCTGAATTCCAATCTATGACCACCGCATGCATTCCAAACACCCTGTATCCCAAAGATCCTCTGATGTCACGATCAACTTGTTCTTCTTCTGAAAGGGCATGCAAAATGCGGGAAAATCCCAAGTAGGGGTGAGTATAAAAATACTCAGTAGGATGCCCTGAAGGCTCGAGGGAGCAGAAATAGAGGTATTGAAGAGGAGAGCGGTAAGAGAGAACGAGGTACAAAAAGAGTGAACAAGAATAGTACAGCTCCACCCAGTAATAGATATGATCACTCAAAGAAACCCAAATGAAAGAGTAAGGGGATATTTATCTCACATATCACACCTGGTAGTTTCCCATACATTTACCCAAGGAAACCAGATATACTCGTAACTTAGACCTATAGTCTAGAGACAAGTTACACAACTACAAACCCACTCTAGGGTTTTAGTTCAAAGATTCCACAAAGTACTCATCCGGGAGAAGACACTCTATGAGTCTAATAGCTCTGATAACGTTCGTCCGGAATGTATCATTCATCGGAAAGGTCACAAGAGATAGATGCACTCATTACGGGAGAACACACTCCTGAGTGCCAAAAGAACACGATACACAAATGAGGATCACTGCTAGGTCCTTGGAAGATATCGCAAATCATCTAGATTGACCTTCTAGGCAGAGGATCAATGACTGGTAGAGTTAGTCACATCAATTCCTCACTCTACCTGGGGTTAAGAATGGACAGAGGATCTCGCTTTGGGCCTCTTAGAGGGATGCCTGACTCTATCACAAAATGTACTGCTGAAGGGATCATACTCTTGTAGTAGGAAATGATACCTGACCTTCAGGGGAATGAGAAAAGGGGTACTAACCCAAATGGAACATGTCCAAGATATGGTGGGAAAGAAGATCAAGCCTTTTACTAAATGTACATGGTGTGTAGAAAGGTTACACGTCGTGTCCTCTAACCCTGGGTACTACCCGTGTACAACAGCCCGTGTCGCAAGGCTGGTCATGAAAAACAAAACTACATGGTGTGTAAAAATATAACAGTTCATGTCTAAGTATCTGGGTTCTTCCTCGTGTATGCTGGCCATTTGCCCATACAAGGTCTCAACCCATGTACTACAACCCGTGTAATCGGTACACAAGGTGACCCATGCAACCGGCCTGGTCTGGCCATGTGGTGGTGTACTAAATCCAAGGATATTAAACCATCTTAGAGGAAAACGAACATGCACTCATGATGTGGGGATTCCCATCTCTACTGGAGTAGCGAAGTAAGGAATACCCACACCTTGAGTCTCCAAGGGAGTAGGCATCCTAACTCTCACTAAAAGAAATGCCCTAGCTATGTTCCTCAGGTCATCGTTCGTAACTCAACCGCCACGAAGTTCCACAAGGGAGAAACCCGAAGGACCGCCATGTTATAAGGGTTCCAACATGACAGACAGTACATCAATTGGACACCCAATCTGTAAGTTATAGGAATTTTAGTGCCGAGGGCCTAGGTGGATTCATGTCCGATCCAACCTGGTTTTACTTCAAACAACATAGGTTAACCATACCGGTCACACCGTTGGAATCCATATGAAAAAACACACGAGATTGACTACCCATTTGTCCAAAACAGTTAACCGGTGAAAAAGTTTCATTTCTCCACAATACACACGAACCGGGCCTCATGGGGCCCACACTTTGACCTCAACTTAAATATCCAAAATTGGTCTTAAAACATTCGTCTTAATTTTATGGTCTCAATGACACAGACAGATCGTCATTCTGACACCGTATGAGAGAGATATGTCAGATACAAGATCTCATAATAATAATAATAATAATAATAATATTATTATTATTATTGAGTGTTTCACGGACCCGAGCCATGAACCATAATTTAGTACCAAAATTAGACATGGATTGACCGTATTAAAGTTAGGGTCACATCACCGCTGATGGCAAGTCAATCGGACGTCGCATGCAGGAGTTATGACAGGTCGAATATTTAATAATAATATTAAATATATTATGTTCCGAGCACTTCAGGTACGTGATCCGAAAACCCGAAAAAGACTTCCAATATTAGACTCATAATTTCTGTCTCGAAATCAGGGTCGCACTTCTATTGATGATTCATAAAATCAAGGTCGCATGAATGAGTTATAGTCAAAATAGTGTTTTTTTATCAAAATTAGTAATTACAATATTTTACTATTATTATTAATTACTATTTATTTACATTTCTAACTCCAAAATCAATCATGATTTGGACTTCCTTGCATGCTGGAATTCATCACCAAATCCCCCATTAAACATTTATTTAATTTTTAATTTTATTGCCACTGTTATCTTATAATTCCTCCCTCTCTCCAATCTCATTAATTCTTCCTCGATTCCCTCATGCTCCAACAAAAGTGGTGCCTCCCCTTGGCCTCTACACCATGCCCTGCACACCCCAACTACTTTTTCACATCAATGTTATTATAAATAAAATTAATAATAATAACACCCATCATCAATTTTCTAATTTAGTCCCATTAAATTAGTTTACAATGGTTATTCTCATATTAAATGAAACCCATTACATTTAATTAATCACACTCTAAAAGCCACCATTACAATTATTATTTAATATAATAGTAATAAATCCTCCTCTAATTTCATCAACAGATCACCATTATTATAATTAATTATTATTATTATTATTGACACTCATCATGTCTCCCCTTCGCACCGGCCCGATCTTCCACACCGCCCCAAACCATCGGAGCCGCCTCACATGCCACCGGAGCTACCTCACCCAGCTTCCGTGGTCGCCTGATCGCCTCACCGTAATGCTTCCTTGAACCGCTAAAACCCTCATTGGACCCATGCCATGAAATCCTTCCGCACTTCATTTCGGCTTTGTATTTCAATTGAAAAAATAAAGATGAATGTAGATCCCTGATCCTTGGGTCGATATCTCCGCATCCATATGTTGTGCTCAATGAAACATTGGGATTCTAGCACGCTTAATTATTTTTTAATGAAGAACATGTGAAGAATGTGAGGACCATGAATAAGAAAAGATCTCGGTCTAAGTGCGGATTGATAGCCATGTTAATTTGGCCATCGTTTTTGAGAATCAAGAACATGGGGAATTGATAAAGAAATATTTATCATGCTTCACGGATCTCAAATTCCAGATAAAAGAGAAGAAAATTAATTCACTCCATTGTTTATCGATCCATGAATTAATTTGTTTAATTTTCATTCATCATGAGAAATTTAAACTAGGGTAAGGAATCCACAAAGATAAATCCTACATCAGTTTTGGATCGATCATTAGTGAAGATCACATTCATCAAGATCCATTCAGTATTGATGAGGATCGCACTTGCACAAAGATGAGAAGAAGATGTTTAGTTTGTTGCTCTTCGATTCGACTGGATTCAATGCTTCATTGTTCTTTGTTTGTCATTCTTCGATTTACTTGGATCTAAGACTTTATCATAATTTGTCAACGGAGAGGATAATAGAGGAGAGAAGGAGGAGCCGTTGGAAAAAAGGGTTATGCTGCCAAGATCTCATAACCATGAATTTATAATCTCCCATAAGGTTAAAAGAAATTAATTAAATAATTAAAAAAACAGTTACACAATTATTTAATTATTCTCCCACGATGGCGCATAAGCCGAACACCCAACGCCAACAAAGGTTACACCCTATTTATTGTAAAGCCTATGTTCTGAGCTCATCGGTGGCCTTAGATTTTTCATTTGAGTCCATGTTCGAGAGATATTCAGGTTTGAGATATTAAATGAATAAATTAATAATTTAATTTATCCATTTAATACATCGCCAACGAGCGAGGGGTCCGAAATTCCTATGCCAAATTATTTTATGTTGCGCCTAGGGCAAACACTACGTTCCAGACCCAATTGTGGTCTCGGATTTATGATATGATTAACTTTTTAAGGGATATCATGTTTTATTTAGTTAACTACACGTGCGTAATATAAAAACACTTAACATTTTTATAAAATTAATTTTGAGCACACCTGGCCTTGGAATTGCACCCTGTCTCAGCGCCCAGCTCTAGAAATATTCTTAGAAATATTTCAAAGTCTTATTAGTCAAAAAACCGGGTCTCTACAATATGATTCACATAACAAAACCCAACTATACTCTAAAAACCTTAATGACCATAACCAATAACAGGATACTTAAAAATTAATTTTAAGGTTGATCATAACTCAATACCTCATCCTTCTCACAAAAGGGTAACTATAATTCAATCTTAGTTAGGCGATAAAAAATTTATTAAGAATAAGGTGAATATAACCATTCATATGATATATTTGGGTTCAGAAAACTATAAACCTTACCTGGAATACTAATGTATGTGAATTAAATAAAAAATAGTATCCATGGTAGTCTCTCATCTATATAAAATATACACATGGTAGAAATATAAAAAAAGGCAAGATATTATAGGGAAATCACTTTAAATCACTAAACCGGAATTAAAGGATGAAGAAGGAAATAATAATCCCAACAACACATCTATAATAACATTAAATCAAATATAAATTTCCTCCAAAATGATTCATGGTATTAAACAAACCAAAACATATCCATAGGTTAATGGATTTTGGGAAACTGGGAACAATAAAGGAATGATAAGATAACCTGAATATAACATTCCCTATTAGTATTTTTTTGCAAAATATGTTTTGTGATCAATTCCATTTTTGTTACATTCGTATTATTTTTTCTAAAGATTTCCCAACTGGCCAGTGTGATGAAGTAAAGTATTAGGAATATTTAAAAAATATACATTAGAGTCCCTAAACCAACTACATATATAATACATGGGATATATTTATTATTAGAAAATAAATGTACCATTTAAAATACACCATAATTTCTTGATTTTTTTTAATCAAAAAATTTCATAGAATCCATTTTTTACCAAATCATCATTTATAAATTATATATAGACAAAAAGAACACAAAATTAATCACAATCCAATAATAGCATCTTCATATTTAAAAAATGTGATAAAATTTACCAAAAATGAATGATAAAAAATATTAGAATAAATTTTATATTTAATGGGGTCATACAACATATTTAGAAGGTACAAAGAACTTCTCGCAGTTCGGTTGTATACCTTGGAAAACTTACTGCCAATTATTCAACAACCTCTATGAAATTTAAAGAACCATCTTCACAATCTTCCTATAGAATGATGGATTATGATAACTAACAATGAAACATTGATTATCTGGCTATTTATATCCCTAAACATGGAAAAATTTAATATAATTCATAAAAAACTAATAATAATGAAGGTACATATAACTCAAATTTAAAATCATTAATAATAATCGAAAATGAGGCTAAAACTCAATACTAAAATCGAAACTACCCATACAATCCCCAATTTCATAATGAGATGTGGGGATAAAAAAACATACACATGGCCTACCTCTGGAGTTATTATAGTTCTATATCCAGAATTCCATTATTCCTCAATTTGAAATATATTTCTCTGGCAATATTTTGACACAAACAATCCCAGGATACCCCTAACCCAGTCACATGATTCAGTTAAGAGTAAGGTCTGATGGGTTCTTTTTTAATCAAAAGAAAAAAATTATTTAGACACTAAAGATACACAATTTACATAAAAGTATAGGTAGGAAAGAAATAATGAATCCCATGTTCATCATCCCTCACCATATCAAAATATTCCTAGGTAAGGGATTACATATTAGAAAAAATAATAAATGTTAAATCTAGAGTGTATCAAGATTTAAATAAGTTTGTGACTTTGTTCCCTTCATGAAATATTTGAATTACCTCTACCCAATTGTTTAAAAGGATATTGATTCTTTGTATATGATAAATAATAGACCATTGAATAGAATAATTTCTATGAAAGTAGTTTTTGATGATTAAATAATTTGTTTCAACCGAATCCAGAGTGAGATCCTTATCATGGAAAACCTGGATCTCTTTTATTACAACTCATTCCATTGAAAAAAGTGAATCCCCATGTCTATAATAGCCTAGTAAATACATTAAAATGATCATATCGACTCATGAATAGTACAACCTCCCTGCATGAGATTACTATTACATGTACCATCATGGTTTTGTTTAAGACCAATCCTTAGAGGAAACCATTTAACCCATTTCCCTTGTGAAAACAGACACATAATTAAGGAAGGGAACAATATACCCACTATTCACATATGCAGTGAAGTTTATTTCTTATTGATAACTCCAAGATCCACCTTTAGGTTCTAGGATTGATTTTCCCAATAAAACGGATAGATGGGAGTCCCCTCATACTAAACCTTATTATGGGCATTACAAATGCACCAAGATCCTTCTACCAAGAAGATCACTCCTACCTTTTATTCCTTCTATTTTTTTACACCATGAAACAAGTTACATAAATAATCATCAATACTATAAAATTATAAAATAAAACCAAAGAAATCACTAAACTTCCCCTAAATCTCAGCTAACCATTCTCTTTAGGAGAACAAATGATGAGATGATTCTTCCCTATAGTTAATAAAAAATTTACTTTTACATGAAAGGAAAACTCATTTACATATAATTTTTTTCCATGGGAATGGAATATGGTTTGATGTTCCAAATAAGTAATTAATACTTTGTTTGAATATCACCACACCAATGAGAACCTCCCCACTCATCCATATCAATATTTTTATTCTTCAATGTAATATAATCAATGGCTGAATTGATCCTTGATGATGAGATTAGAAAAACCTATTTATCATGATCATCATTTAGAGTAAAATTCTGGAAGATTTCTAGTTGTTTTTGGTTTATATTAGCTCAAATGAATGTTGAATACAAGATAGTGTGATGAAAGAAAATATCATGAGTCTTACACCATAAAAATCCAATATTTATCCTTCTAGTTATGATTTCTAGAACATATATCACTATGGAAAATAATCCTTCAAAAATGAGGGTGAATTTTCTTATTATTCCTGTGGATTATTTTCCACAACCTCATGGGGTGAACATTCATTATATCGAGGTTAGAACCATATTTATGTGTGATAAAATTTTCTCACAATGTATAGATTTCTAAAGAATCCCATTCCAAATTCACTTGCATGTAGGTCATGGATACTTTAATGTTTCTTAATTTGATACCTCCTTCTTCTACCAGTTTTTTCATCCTCTCCAATGAGGCCTAGTGAAAACGGTTTTTTGAATGAGAAACCTTTTGGAATGAAAGCATGAGATTTTTGAATTCCCATGTTAATGTTCTGAAAACTCTTAAAATATATAAAATTTTCATGGTAATAGACATAATCACATTGTTAACTAGTTTAATCTACCATCCAATGGAGATTAAATAATTATTATAATTTTTGATGTGGTTATATATTTCATCAAAAAGACCCTAAAAGTGGTGAATATGCAATCTAAATAAGGATATTAGATCACCCAAATACTCCTGTAGAAAAATATTTCCATAAATTCCAGTAATCCTCCCAATATTTTTATCCCTCCTCTCTAGACAATGTTTTGTAATTTAAACACTACTTTTATCCCTATTGATACTTTTCCCACTCTATTTACTATAATACTCCAATTCATTATTAAAATTTATAATGGTCTTAATTTTCCCCTTCATAAAGATAATAATATCATTAATAAAAATAAGATGAGAGATACCATTATGCTTAGGACTACACCTAAAAAAGAAAATCATGTTGTTGTTGATTCCCTGGGAAAAACTTCTAGTAAAGTTGTCATTTATAAGAATGAAAAATAAATGGTAAAAAGGGGTCACCATGCCTGACCCCCCAAAAAGACGTTTTCTTTTCCATAAGTGTAACCAAAATACAAGTAGAGATAAATCTCTTGAAAAAAAATTCCATCACCCATATAGAAAATCCAATAGAGTTCAAAACCATGACAATAAAAATTCATTACATTCTATCATACACCTTATCTATATCAACTTTGATAGATATGTTATACCCATGGGTTTTAATACTAATATCTCATATTATTTACTAATAAAAACCAATTGATGCTTATTTAGATCTTCTTAGAGTGAATCCATGTTCTTCATCCAATATCTATTTATGAAAATCTATTGTATGTTTTTTGATGATGATACTTTCCAGAACTCTACATAGAAAATTTCATATATTTGTGCATCTATATTTCTTAAGGTAAATTAGATCCTTGACATTCATAATGACAACTAGAATCGTCTTACCCACCACCTTAGATAGTTCACCACCCTGAAATAAATATTTAATGATATCCACAATATCATTTTTTATAAAATCCCACGACGCCACAAAAAAAGATCATGTAAATCTATCAAGCTTAGGGGAACATTTAATAATAAGGTGAAAATAATCTACCACACTTAATCCTCCTAAAAAATAATACAAATTAAAGAATTTATAGGTCTTTAAACCACAATAGAAATAAAATATAGAATATATGATTTCCCCTCAGATAGCCATCCTGTAAGGAAGGATTAACATCATCCAAATAGGATTTAAAGTAGAATGCAAAAATACCTCCAACTATCTCTAGATTATTAATTAAAGATAAATCATCCATGTTAATATTAGGTATACATGTTCAGTTCTTATATTTAATGTAGCAATTAAAATAAGATTTTATTTTTTCCCCTTATTTAAAAACCCATCCCAAGGTTATTTGTAGTCAACACTTTATTATTCTAAAATCATTTCTAAAAGATAATTTGTTTTGAATAAGATGAGTAAAGATATATACATCCCCTCTATCCAAAATTATTGTCTTAGAATATTAAATATCAACTTTCACTGAGTCCAAATCTATAAACTAATAAATAATACTATTACTCTGTATATGTAAGTCTGATTTTAACCTGATGAGTTTATTATGAAAACTAACCAACAGATTATTTGGTATGGTATTGTTCCAAGAAATACTAGCCACATTTGGGAAAATTTGTTTGGATTAATAGTTACTAGAGAAGAGGAAATAGTTACTGATAGTTATTCTAGAGTCAAGGCCCATATAGATTAAAGAGTGGTCTAATAATAATCTAACAAGATGAGAAACATAAGGATTAGGAAAAAATGATATGGAATATAGGTTAGAAAAAAAGGTCCCTTCCTACTCTATTTGAGTCGGATTCCCCCTAATTATTACACCATGTTAATTATTCACCCAAGAAACCCTTTTCCATCAGCCTAATGATGGACTCAAATGTGGAGAAGTCAAGCCTTTCCTTCTAGGGATAAAGACCACTAAATGTTTTCTTAAATGGATCTAGGATGGTTTTAAGATCACCCCCAACCATTCAAGATTACTCCCTTGTATTGAGGTATCCAAATTAAATCCATAAGGATTTCCACCACATATTATCACATTTTTCATAAAAAAGAGATGAAAAAATGACTACCAAAGACAACCTTAGTAGAAATATGTTTCTTGGAATCCACAATAAGTTATATATACACTGATATCTTCAAAAAAATCCTGATGTTCTTGTTATTAGGATCTCCATGCATGAAATCATGTAAACCCAACATCTGATATAATTCCTTTATTCTAGAGTGAGGATTTTAGGGCTCTAGAACCATAATAAAAGAGGCCTTATAAGGAATAATTTATATTAATAGAAAATAGATCTCCACTAAAGATCCCAGGCCTCAGGAATTATAGTTAATAAGGGATATCATTTATGGAAATTATTTGTAATTATATCAACATTTATCAAAGGGAAATTTTCATGAGAATATGAATGAAAGGAATCCTTTCTATAATGGGATATCGTATATAGACCACTAACTAGGGCGGGAAGATCACAAGATAACTGTACTAGATCATCTAGAACCAAAATCAATAACAAAAGATCCATTAATTCATTAAATATTTTAGATAGAGGTGTTGGTGAAACACATGAGGGTCCTAGATCACCGGAATTTTGGGGAATTCAGAGAGGAGATGAGACAACAACATAATTTCCTCATAGAATCTTCTTCCCTAAATTCATATATGTATAAGTTTTAATATATGTTAAAAAATAAAACATCAAACTAGACATATAAACCACCAAATCAAAACATAGATCCTTCCATGTAACTGGTGATTGTGATGGTGGGAAGGAGAAGCTGATATGTGAAAAGAACACTATGAGGCCAAAGCATATCTTACTACCAAAATCCTTAACACCCTAGATTCCATCTAACACATGCCTTGCTTGACCAAACCCAACTTTGTTGATGACTGATCACAAAAATCTTCTATAGGATCAACCACCATTGTTGATACCGTATGAGAAAAGAATGTTAATGATACACTAACTTCACTAGATAATAAACACATACCGATTCAGAGTTTTGAAGAGGATGATTAAAATTAAATAGATAATTCATACACATGGATTAGGAGTGCCCTTATAGATATAATTTTATTCAAAACCAAGACATCATGGGGAAACATATATGTTGTCTCCATGAAACATGTTCCCCACCCTAGAGAAGGATGTCTCATGGAGTAGTTCTGCATAAGTACAACTCTATTCAAATGTGAAGCATATATGCCTCTTGAAGATGTAGTGTATCTTTATCCATGCAAATAAAAGAACTTGCTGATTCTCTGATTCCTGTGAGGAAAGATATTTTGATGAAAAAAGTGGAATCCCTGGGAAGTGCACCCATACTACTACCATTGGCGGACAAATACCTAAGATGACCTCTATTTACTAATAGAAGAGGGATAATTTCTATCTTACCATTGTCTGGTTGGGAGAGACCATGACTTAACAAGGACTTACCTTGATGGTATGACCACACATAAGGCCTTTCTATCTAGAGAGGATACACCAGCCAAAGATTTTTACCACTAGGATGAGGTGAAGTTCTGAAAGTAGGTGAGGGTGGAATGTTTGGAACAAAACTATCCACCAACATCCACTAAAGAAGATTATATGTATGCTTAATAGAGTTACTAGGGAAATAAAACTCTTGGATCCCCTCCTCTATAAAGGGTCTAAAAACCTACGTCATAATTTTTAAGAAAGGAGCAGAAGGACCCAACTTGGATAGAGGGGGAGAATAAGAATATCTTTAAGAATATGACCAATTGTGGCTTCCCTCTCAGAAAAATTAAGAGTATAACCGTAGATCAAAATAAAACAATTGTATCCAATTCAATGGAAGAAAGAATATCCACACACAAATCAATGGAAGATGTATTCATCTCTATAACTGATGGAATATACTCAATTGTCAAAAGAATTTGAACATTGGGTTTTTTGTGTGACTTGTTCTCTATAGAAAGAAAAAGAACCATCAGCCACCCAATAATATAAGAAACTAATAACATTCCCTGAAGGGTTCTTTTTCTCCCCATGGGCTGGAAAATTGTTTCTAAGTAATAAAAATAAATAATTATTAAATTGTTTCTAAAGAAATTATTATTAAACATGAAGTGTGATTTATAGAATTAATTTGGTACAGAAATTCCATACATTATACATCCAATATAATATAAATAAATTCATTAAAATTAGAAGAAAACCAAACGTGTAATAACCTTAAATAAATAACTAAATCACATTCAAAATAGGGTATAGAGATTAAATAAATCTAGATAGAATCTCTATAATACATAAAGGATGAATTGGCTGATGTATATGTGGTACATTATAAATATAGAAATCTCAAAATAATAAACAAATGATTTACTCAAGACCCCAAGTTCACTATACATCACTACCATCATAACACCGTCTATGAGTGACCCAAGAGAAGGATTTTACAAGAAAGATCTCATAAATACTATAACATACCATTTGTGAGATTTTTAGTCTTTTGACATTTTGTTGTGTAACTAGGGTGTGGGATAAAAATTACAATAATATTTCAATCAAGAATATATAAATTTAATTTTCAAATCATCCCATAAAAACTAGTTTGAAATATAATAATTTAAATTAGATAATAACATTTTTATAAAACCCCCAAATATTAATTTTTGTAATTCTTTTTAAAAATTTAAACAATGAACTAAGAATTTAGTGACCTAGGTTTTCCTCGACTATGATATAGCTCATTTTTTTGTTTATCAGTCTTGAAATCTACAAAGTAGTGAATAAATAAATTTAACAAAAAATAATACCCCATTAAAGTTATCTAATGATTCCACTAATTCAATGGTGTGGTGTTTACCAGAAAAAGTTGAACCATGTAAAACAATTTAGTGTAGTAGGGCCTCAATAAAAACATATTAAGTAATGAAATATTATTTGTATCCCTTGTTGAATGTACTAACCCACCGAGACCACTCCTAGGTAGTAGGGATCCAAATGTTCCACCCTAAACCTATTTCTAATAGGCTATACACAAAATAATATAACAGAATATGAAAATCACACATTATGGGTGGCCATAGCCAAAATCAAATATCTAGAATTTACACATCAACACATTCCATCATAGAGTACAAAAGATAATATATATATATATAATGCATGTGAAAAACTACAAGATCCAAAAATGTATAAGAAAATAAAAAATCATTATGCAATGGGGAAAGTTAAGTGGTTAGAATTCAATAAGGTGTGACTAATATATTACTACCAGAATTCAGTCCGTATATCAATTTCTACTGAACATTAACATACCACTTAGTATTAGCTCCCAGCATAACTAATATAAGACAAAACCCTTCCATTGGGGTCATCAAAATGAATTATATATAATAAATATAACATATTAATAAACACTAATATAATATATCATAAGATATTAATTTTAGCAAAGGTTTCGATGTTTCCCCATCTCTATGAAGAGCATGTTGCCTCATGTGTCTAACCCTCTTACTCAAATGAGTTTATCTTTTAACATGTACCAACAACCTCATTCAATTCACCTCATGCTATAAATCACCATTATAAACACTTCCACACCTTCATTCGCTACCACTGTCTCCCTATCATAGCACCATCACCACTCAGTCACCACCCTAATCCACCCCTAGATCTATCATCTCCTCTCACCTCCTCTCTCTCACTACAACACCAGGTTACCACCCTTTGTCATTATTATCATCCATGGATAGGTTGGTGACACTTATCCTTGGGAAATAATGGTGTATCATGATATAGATAAGAGATAATGGGAAAAGAAATGAAGGTGAGAGAGAGAATTTGATCAAATAATTATTCACTAATCACCTTTGTATTTATCTTATATATTCATGAAAAACATTTAGATTAAGTAATTCGACACTATAAATTGATGGCATGGGGGTTTGGGTTCCAAGATTGGATAATCCCATAACACAAACTGAATTTCCAGTTATTCTAAAAAATTAATATAATCAATAAAATTAATGATAAATAATCAACCATAGTTCATTGATTAATTCTAGATATTTCAAAAATATAATATAGAAATCATGATGAATAATTAAAAAAATTAAAGAATAAAACCTACCATGAAAATCGATTTCTAATTGATGACAATTTTATTGACTTAAAACTTCATTGATGATCACATTGAATAATTTTGTTCTTCTATCTCATATTTTCTGGGTCTAATGTCTTCTCCTCCCCTTCCCACACCTTATTGTAGGGTTTGTATGAAAACCCTAGAGATATATTTATGATGAATTTAATAGAAACACTATGTTTTCTCTTAATAGAGATATAATTAATTAAATAAATATATTTAATTCATTTCATCTGCAAGGAAAAAAATCATATGAACCTTGATTCAAACAATTCTTATTCACATTTTATTGTGAAATTAATGTTCTAGATGAAACTATATTGTTTTATTTCACATCAAATTATTTATTGTAAATATATAAGCATAATTCAGAAGAATATGTGTGTAGGATAAAAAATAATATTTTTATACATGATATGTTCTATAAAGGCCCATATACACTTTCAATTCCATTATTTATCATCCCATTGGTAATCATCACAACATAAAATCATTAAAATCATTAGATAATTTTTTATGGTCATCTACATTGGTAAATTTACTAATTTAACACTAAGAAGATGTTAGGAGTCAGAAACTCAAAATTGAGCTATGTCTCTCTCAAGAAAAACTATGGTTACTAAAATATCCCAACCATTAAGCCTTTTCATCCCCGAGAAAGATATAAAAATTTATTTTAACAAAGAGAACCCATGAAAATTCTTGTAGAATACTACACACCATCACCTAGACTATCTTATGTTTTAGGGGTCTATCCCAATGTTAGTCTTTCACACCACTGACCAAGAAGTGAACACACAATATTATCTAAAAATATACTAGCTCCAACCCATTTTTGAAAGATGAATATTATCTAAGAAAGTCTTATCATGGATCAACAGTCAAAATATTCTTCCCCTGAAGGTCATTCTACGACATGGGATGAAACAAAACCCCAAACCATTGACATGCATCTCAAAATGGTATTTTAAGAAGGATATCACTAGTATGAGTAGTCATCTCCCTACCTTTAATGAAAATTATAGATTTTCTTTGTTTGAGGAGACTCACCCACATAACACCAAACACTAAGTGATCTTTAAAGTTTCATAGTGATAGTAGAAGTGTTTTAATGAAACATTCTCCCATATACCTATGTTATTTTATTAATCATATCCAACCTAGATAGTAGAAGAATCCATGTCCCTTCCATTCACTGTAATGGTTATATAGTAATTCTCTCCCAATATCATCATGGAAATATACATGTTTCTTATATCATAACAATTTTCTATATCCAGTTTCATCTCTGGTAATGAAGATAGTGAGGCTATATTTCAACCACTATCTCAAAAGCTACTATTTAGGACAACCCAAATCATCACATAACCCTTAAACATTTTAACATCACTCAAATTCATGTTAGATATGTCAATCTACCAAAATTCGTAGTATATTTCCCTTTCTATTTTGATGACACTTCATTGTCGGGTCTACAAGCCAAGATAATACTCTCTAAAAAAGAGTTATTAAAACCCAGAACATCTAAAGAAAATGTATTCATACAATACATTGAAAGAGATGATATGTGATAGAAATAACCACATAGATATACAAATTATATCAATGTAAGGGTTGTACACAGCTATAGGGGTTTTCCCTTTGTGTTCCCATCCTCATATCTACAAAAACACTAAGTTAAAAATACTATATAATGGGTAGAGTAGTGTACATGATCCCCACATTCATAAAACCCATAATGACTGATATCCTAAGAACATTCGGCCACATAGAACGACTAAGCATACATCAAAACCCTAATAAACTCACAAACAATTAAAGTGTGTGGGGTAACTACTATTGATCTTATCTTAAAATATATTTCTATTACATTTCTAAAATAGATACCCTAAATTGTGCAGTACATGTGCCTCCTTTGTTACTAAAACATAGAGACCTATAATAGAAGAATAATCTTTCACTATGCCAATACATTACTAAGATCACATCATTGTTCATAGATTTATTCTAAAAAATTTAATACTACCACATGAACCAAAATCTAATTCAACTTGAGGATACAACATAACTGATAATATTTTTTCAGGAATCAGAAAAATTTATTAAACACAAAAAAATATCTTTATAAACTAAAAAAAGGGAAGAATTAGTTGACAATATTCATGATTAATGGATGGTAATCCTTCATTCCACTCCACATTACTCGAAACAACCTTTGGAATAAAAGATGATGTATAATTAGTTATTTCACTAGAGATATACCATGGCCATCCCTTTGGAAGAAATCATAAACTTTTTAACATTCACTACATGTGAATTTTACCTCAATGAATAAACTCATAAAACTATCCAAACAATACAATGGGTAGTTGAATTTATCTCTAAAAGATTGGCTCAACCAACTAAACTCAAGGATAAACAATTCTATCCAAATACATTATTGACCACTTATCATTACTGAACTCATATGACCATATAATATGATTAAAATTATTTTTTTAATATAACTAAACTATAAATTTCTAACACCATCCTTGAATATGATTATATTACATTATAGTATGGGTAATTTAAAAGATGGTAAAATATGTGTAAACTCTCTTGTGGATAATGTTTGGGCTTGGGGTTACAAAAAAATTTCAAACTTATTAAAACTAGTTATAAAATTAATCCTTTTCCTAAGTCATTCGAAATTAGGTTCTTCAAAAATATGACGCAAAATCCTAATTGGAACTCAATTTGTTTTCATATGACCATATCAATTCATGGTATACATCCTTCCAAAACTCTAACTATGAGAATAATATACATGATATGAACTAACATTAGGTGTATATTATAATATTTTATGATGACATCATCTATCTCAGACTATAGTCGCACTATTGGATATTCAGTCAGAAAGATTCCCTATATGAAACTGGTTCAAAAAAAATAATTTATATGGTCTCAAATCTTACTCTCCCTTTTAATTCAAACCATAAAACATCTTCGGTCAACATCATGTGGAATTTTAACCCCAAACCAACAATAAGGAATAATTACTCATAATAACATTGAGCTTACAATTCACACTTGAGTCTTTATCATTGGTGTTATTACTCAAAAAAAATCATGAATCACTTACTCTAACTTTGGATTCCTCACCAAAATCATAGATGTCAAACAATACCACAATAAAAAAACAAGGTAATATTTCCTCTTGATACTGATCCTCTAAACATACTCAAAAATGGGAATACCCATAACACCTAGAGAATTGGTGAAATATTTTTTTAGAATTAATTTAATTATTTGATATTTTTCATTTCATGTAACACTGAAAATAGTATTTTATATTAAATCACTAACACAAACATTCCTTTCAAACGAAACTGACTTGGCTTGTGCTACACACAACACCATCTTGGCATACGTTACATGCAACACTGAGTTTCTATGGAGCATTATTTTATTGTTATATTTATTTAAATGAGATAATTATAACCTAGCCATTAAATATACTAATTTTAATATTTATAAAAACTTTTGAAATATTTTTTATAATGTTTTTATATAAATAAAATATATTGATAACGAATGATATAATATTTGGTAAAGTTGTTATATGTTTAAAAATACTATTTTATCACATAAACTGATTTTAATGTCCTTCTATTAAGAATAAAAAAATTAATTTCAGACACATTTAGAAACATAATTTGATAAAAAAAACTTCATTTTCGAATTTATAATTTCAAATTTATCTTAAGTCAGATTTTTGATATTTTTCTAAGAAACATCATTTTTGGATGAATAGTGAAAGATATCATATTTTAATTAAAATTTTCATTTTCCTATAATATATTTATAAGTTTAAATTATATTTTAATTCAGACTAAAAGTTTAATCATATAATATTTTTATATATTAATAAAATTTTGTTCATTGGAATCAATTTCAATTTGAAATTGGGTATAAAAACATAGCAAACATTTGGACGTTTTTTACTTTAAAAACCTACCTTATTGTCCCGTTAGAGTGATTAATTTTAAATTAATTTCTATCAATTAGGTGATTATAATTTGGAAATATGATTTTCATATTTGGAATCATCATAATTTATAATTTCAAATATGGTAAAATTATTTTTTTACAAAAGATATTAAAGAAAATGATTAAAATTAATTACAATGGTTTAGAGAAAAAATAGGTTAATAAAGTACTAAATAGTAACTTTAAGAGCCAAAATGACCTAGAAAATTGTCTGAAACACATTTTATGGAAATTATTCATCCATTGACACTATATTATTGTGTTTTTGTAGTTTTTATGACTTATTGTAGGTAAAAATGTGGGTACACCTAACTTGTTTTTAACATTGCCATGTGCGTCCTTTCCATTCCCTATAAAAGGAAATCACTTATCCCTCTTCTTCGCACCTACAAAACCACATAGGTTTAGAGAATATATTCCCAATAAAATTATATAAATCTATCCCTTAATTCTTTAATCATCCATTTTTTCATGAATCAATCCAAGGAAGCCTTTCGTCATAAACCAAAGGAGTTACCCTTTTAAGAGGTAATGCCTTTTCTCAAGTTCCTTTCTTTTATTTTCTTTCTCCACCCCCTCCACTCTCTTTGTTCCATGCCTATATAAATACACTAGTATCCTAAATATACTAGTAGTTTCTTATGATAATGGTTATACTTATACTTACACATACCTTCATTTATTTGGAAATGAACATATTTTTTACGTGTATGAAAAACCACCGCCTCATGAAACGATGATTGTTCATTTTTCCTTTACCACCTCTCAAGGTGGAAATTATAATGGAAAATGTATTTATATATGTTATATTTTATATTTATTAATTCATTTATCTTATTTAATCCTATTAAAAAAAATATATTTATAGTTCCCACTTGGTGTAAATACGATAATTTTATTTGTGGAAGTGTAGACTACAGCCCCATTAAAGCAATGTGATTCACTCACAGATTACATGGAATGTATTAAGTATAAATTTAGAGAAATTATATGATATATATTAAATAATAATTATAATGTAATAATATATATATATATATATATTTCATTTTTTTCATTCTATTAATATGATAATAAAAACGGAAATAATTTTTTTGCATACGTACGGCTTATCATCTCCATAAATGGTGTATTCTATTTCATAATTATTTATTCAATAGATTGTAATAATAAAAAATATAGAATATAAATTATATTTATATTATGGTTTTCATTCTTGGAATCATTATATAAGTATAAGGACCATATATACAACAAATTAAGACACGTGGGAAAAATAAAGCAAATATTACATGAATTGAAACCTTAACATAGAATTGTTAATAAGCGGGTAATATAAGGTTGTAAGAAAACAATATATGTCATTATATATAAGAATATTATTATTTAAATATGTATAATAAACTTACAGTTATTATATACAAATTTTTTATTAGTACAAAGAGATTCGAGAGACAAGGTAAGGGGATTTCATCTCATTTTTTATTTTTGTGAGATACATGCCTCAATCACCAATCATTTCCTTTGTGTTGTTTATAATTATAATGGATGTATTTTATGATTTTTATACTTAAATTTATGGTTATTTAGAATTTTATTTTATTAAATTTGTTTTGGGGGTTTTATGTTTCAAATGTAAACAAATAGGTAAAGTAATTTTGTCTTAATTTTCCTTCTTTGAGGCACGTGTCATGTTATGCACCTACATTTTTTCATGAGTTAGAAATAATCCCTTTGAAATTTTACATCATGAATATTTTTATTTTCATGATATTTTAAGCTTCATTTAATTCCATTTTATTATATGTGTAGTATGTTTCAAATTTACTAGTGGTACAAGATTATTGAAACAATATCATCGTTTTTTCAAGATTGTTTATATTTCTACTTCCTCTGATGATGTCTTATGATCAATATCTTATGAACTCTCGTTAATTTTCTTCTACTCTAGTTATTATTGATATATTCTTATATTGGTACCATTTTTCACTCCTTGTTATATAATATCGTTAAGAAAGTGTTCTTAAGAAAGCAAGACTTTACCCTCTCTTCAGTCATATATATGTGTTCCTTCAAAACAATATTTTCTAAAAAGGGTTTCCAATAATATTATACTAATATAATATGATCATTAAAATAAATGTTTACCCTTTTTTTTCTTTTACCAATGTTTTCAATGTAATCTTCTTGTCTCATTCTGAAAAATGAATTTTTATAACCTTTCTACCATGTAAAAGGAATGTTCTTTTTACCTTGTATGACATGTATGGATTTAATTATTATCAATTATTTGTATCTTTATTTTCATATTTAAAATTTCGATATTTTGAAAAATATTTTTAATGTAAAATTTCAATGAAATGGTTTTAAAAATATTTTCAATATTATTTTATAATTTTTCAAAGAAAATGGTTTATAAAATGATTTCAAGATTTATTAATAAGTTTTCATGGAAAATGATTTTCAAAATGTTTTAAATATTTCATTATATGTTTTCAAGAACTTTTCAAAAGAAAATTTTTTCAAATTTTTTTAAACATTTCTTTATAAGTTTTCATGAAAATTGTTTTTAAAATTTTTTATGTTTTTAAAATAATTTTTCAAAGAATAAAAAAAATTTACTCAAGAGATGTTTTCAAAAGATATTTCAAAATTATTTTCAATCAAATATGACATCTATTTATGTTACTAATTCCTTTATAGGAAATTATCTAATGATTTTATTCATATTATTTATATGTATGGTTTATTCATTGTTGTCATGATGTTTAGGAAACCCATTTCCCTTCCATGATTTATATGCTTTTAAAACCTTATTGTTTTCTTGGGTTATGCTTTCATGGATTAATTATGAAACCTACCAATTTTCATAGTTATTGATATGAAAAAATGTTAATAAAACCCATTTCATTACATAATTTATGATTTGATGTTTATAAAACCAATCTCTTCTTATAAGTCATGATATGATGAAGGTTTTAATTTTTGGCACATATATGAATGAAGTTATTTTGAGATGGGATGGACCTATATATCACTCCAATGTATTGGGTAACAATGGATGACTCATGAACTTAAATATTCTACTTGAACCTGATTAAATGTTCACAATGGTATTCCTGGTCCTAGTTTCATGTCCATGAGTTCATGTATGAACCCGATTACATATTCACAATGTTATGAGTGAACCTTTTTATGTGTTTACAATGTTATGAGTGAACCTGATTAAATGTTCACAATGTTATGAATGGACCTAGTTTCTAGCCCAAAAGTTTATGCGTGAACCTGATTACGTGTTCAAAATGTTATGTGTGGACTTGATTGTATGTTCACAACATTATATGTGGACCTGATTACATGTCCATAAGTATTTGAGAGGGCATGATTTCATGTCCTTAGCTTAATGTGTGAACCTGTTTCAACTTATACATGTTCACTATGATATATTTTTAGGTGTGTGAAACGATTCCATGCCTTATTCCTATGTTATTCTTTCATGGATTATTCTCTTGATTTCCTTATGATTAATATATTCTGAACTACAAATATTTATTCCATGATTCATGTTTGTGATATTTTATATGTAGAGTGTGATCTTATATTCATCACGATCATATACTTATACTCTTATGTTCGTTATATTCTTATGAATTTCCTTTAATTACCATTACTGATCATTTGAGATCACCCCTTTCTTATGTTTACTTTCCCCATGTTATGAAGAAAGGTCTTTAAGTATAATTACTAAGGGGTATATCTTTGTGGGAAACATTGAAGATCTTTCACTGATCTGTAAGAGTTTTGTTCAATGCTTCCAAAGGAAATAAACTAATAGGGTCTTTGGGAATATATTTATGTATTGTTTAAAGTATTCTAAAATATATATATAATTTTAATGTATTAAAAGATAGATTCTTTATAGTTGGTATTAAAGAAATGGTTTAGTTATCCTTTGGAAACTTGTATGAGAAAACTTTTTTCAGATCCCTAGGTATATTTATAATGATATTTTTAGGTATGTATCTCAGGATGAGTTCAAATTTAAGAAAATGTCATGTAATTTTGGTAAATGATAGAGTGAGTGGTTTCCTATAAATTAATCCCAATCTTGATAGTACAATTGGATGTTTCTTTGGCACAAATTTAACTAGGGGTAACAACTCTAACAAGATGTCTTCGGGCTAACTCGAGGTAATCTGGTACATGACAATGGCCCTTACTGCACACCTAGTTTGACACTCCCATGTGATATGCATTGGGAATTCACCAACTCTTTATAAACCATGATGATGTATTTAAATAGAGGATTTATATGAATATTTTTGGATATACCTATGGTGTCATATATTAGAGAATTATAGGCTAGGATTTAGGCACCCTATAAGTAATTTTTCATGATTATATTGTATCCCAATATTATTAATGGTTCTTATACTATGATTTTTGGTTTTAGTAAATGGATAGAACTAGAAGGAACATGTTTAGTATTTAATTCATCAAATATGGAAAGTATGGTAATTATTCAAATTGATTTCCCAAGTGGAAATATCATAAATAGAATCAGAAAGGTGGTATAAGTATTGGTTATACTTCTAAAGATAAAGACACTGCAAATGATATGTGAAAGTTTTGTGATGTTATTCTAGTATTATTTATATTGATCATAAGAGGCATCATTAGATTGAGGTTGAGTAACCTTAAGACATAATTCATATTTCATAATCTATGAAAGTGGTATTAGGGAATAATTTTGTAATTCTTGAGTAATGGTTTAAGAATAAAGTCAGATGAATGGAGTACTTATGTTTTTGAATTTAAAAATTATGTTATATAAATCATGAAATATATAAGTATTTTCAGTATAAGTTTTCATTATGGATTTAAAATGATACGTTTAATGGTAATGAATAATTATAAAAGTAATGTTTTGATTATGGTAAGGTGACCCTTAATGTGATCAAGATGTTGAGAAAATTGTTTTTCTCTCAGATAAGGATATGATTGATTTGGATAGAGTAAATTGGATAGCCCTGATTACCCTATATCTAATTATTGATTGGTTGAAAAAGTAGTCTATGTCATCATGGATAAAGTCTAAAACATCTTGTATTTAATGAAAATATCAATTATCCTTTGGAATAATGAAGCATGCATGTTTTCCAAAAGTATTTATAGTAATTTAGGTTATTACCATGTTTCAAGAGAATATATGATGAGGGTATTCCCATGTTTAGAATGTGATAAAAAAAGAGATACATTGTGATATATGGGGGATCAATGTTAATCTGATTCCATGAAATTCTTACTATTGTTTTGGATTTTTATCATTCTAATGGGTTTTACGGTTAACCATTCATGAGAAGTTTATGTTAAACTTTAGAGGAAGTATTTAGGTACTGAGATTCTATTTAAAACCTTGGTAAAATGGATATTTTTTTATTATCCTTATTTCAAGGATTTACAACTTATTTATTTTGGAAATTATATTAGTGTGGTTTTAGAAAATGACATCATGTATATCGGGTGAAAAAAATAATGTATGGCATGGTTGCGGGTCTTGAACCCATGACAAAAGGATGATGAGCGTTTCAAACCAACCAACGGCCTACGTGACGTTCAGGTCAATGTGTAATTATTTTTTTGAATAATTATTAATGATGAACCATTAGGGTTAATTTTTATGTAATCAGATTAATGTATTATACATATTGATTTTGAAGGATAGTTAGAGATAAATAGTTATACTTTACATTCTTTTATAGTCCTTAATATTGGATAAAAGTGCATTTTATCACTTTATGCATCATAATTAATTTATGGATATCCATTTATTGAAGTAATGAATGAATTATAAATTGATAAAATAAAAAGAAAACAATGAAAAAAAATTTAGAAATATTTGAAGTAGGTATATTTCCTTATATTCTTGGTTAATAAAATAATTACTCAATGATTGGAAAATGATCAAAAAATGTTGTCCTGATACCATAATTATTTTTTGAACCAATGGCCTTAAAAATCATCTCATATTTATGAAATTGAGACACTCAAAATTTATCTGATAATTCACTAGTTTGTGATTAATGACCAAAATTTCTCCCTATAAATATTTACATTTTTTCTCTATGTTCAATATTCACTCCCAACCTATATTCTCCTATATGGAAACCTAATTATATTTTAATTTGGGAAACTGTTATGGTTCAAACTTTTTATTATTAAATTAAGTTTCAGTATTAATTTTTATGATGTGGTTTTCAATGAAATGAAATTTCAAGTATTAAACCTTTGATAACCCAAACGAATTTTCAGGGAGAAATTCATTTTAAGTGGGTAGATGGTAACACCCTATGATTTTCATAAATATTGTTAAAAAATTAATTTAATATTTTGTTGTTTTTCATTTTCAACAAAACTGAAAATATTTGTTTTATATTAAATCACTAAGTAAAACACTCATTTCACACAGAAACGACTTGGATTGCACTACACATAACACCGACATGGTGTATGTTACATTAAACACCAAGTTTCTATGATGCATCATTTTATTGGTATAATTGTTTCAATGAAATAATTTTAACCAATCCATAAAACATAGTAATATGAATAGTAATAATTACTTTTCAAATAATTTTTGTCATGGTTTTATATAAATAAAAAATATTGATAATGAAATATATAATTTTTGATAAAGTCCTTATATGTTTATAAATACTATATTCTCAAATGAACTGCTTTAAATATCCTTCTATGAAAAATAATAAAATTAATTTTAGGCACATTTAGAAAATGAATTTAATAAAATAAATTTAATTTTTTAATTTATAATTTATAAATTAGCTTAGGTAAATATTTGGGGATTTTTCAAACAAAACAATCATTTTTGGATGAATAGTGAAAGATATCTCATTATAATTCAAAACTGCCTTTTTGTCTAATTTTTTTATAAGGTTAAATTATATTTTCATTTTTTTATAAAGTTTAATTAGATAAAGTTTATATAAAATAATCCAATTTAGGTAATTTGAATCAATTTCACTTTGAAATTGGGTTTAAAAACAAAACAAACGTTTGGAGGTTTTTACATTAAAAACTCGCAGTGTCATCCCATTAATGGGATTCATTTTAAATTAATTGCTTCTTTTTCTGTGATTATAATTTATAAAAATGTATTCCATATTTATAATAATCAAAATTTATAATTTCTAATTATGTTAACATATTTTTTGACCAAAAATATTAGTGAATGTTATTAAAATTAATTACAATGGTTAAAAGAAAAATTAAGTTAATAAAGTACTAAACCATAAAATTAATACCCAAAACGACCATGATACTTTTTAGATACCCATATATGATCCATTATGTATCCATTAACCTTCAATTATTTTTTTTGGATGATTTTTTATGAATTTTTTTAGATAAAAGTGTGGGTACACCTAACTTGTTTTCAAAAAAGTAAAGTTTGTCTTTTCCCTTTCATATAAAAGGTCACCACCTATCCCTATTCTTAACACATATAAAAACACTTAATCTTAGTAAATATATACCTAATAAAATTCTAATAATCCCTCCTTCCTACTTGAATACTCCCTTTAGGAATAAATCAATCCAAGTAATCCTTTTGGCACAAACCAAAAGGACTTACCTGATTAAGTGGTAACACCTTCTCTCAAGCTCCTTTCTTTTATTTTCTTTCTCCACCCCCTATACTATATTTATTAAATAATTGTATAAAAACAAAATTATCATAAATATGCTATTATTTTTTATAATAATGGTTCTACATAACTTACATACATCTTTATCTAATGGTTAACGAACATATTGTTTATGTGTACGGTGAATTACCACCTCATGAAACGACGATTGTTTATTATTCCTTTACCGCCTATCATGGTATAAATTATAACAGACACACTATTTATTCATGTTATATATTATATTTATTATTTATTTAATATTTTTTTATTATTTTACAAAAAATATCATTATACATTCCACTTGATTTAAAAACAATAATTTCTTTTGAGGAAGTGTGGACTACTGCCCCATCAAAGAAATGTGATTTGTTCACACGCTACATGGAATGTATTAAAGATTAGTTTATTGAAGTTATATGATATATATGAAAAAATAATTCTACTATAACTATAATATATATATATATATATAATTTTCATTATTTCTGTTAATACAACAATAAAAAATAAAACAATATTCATGTGTGCGTTCGACTTACCATCTCCCTGAACAGTGTATTCCCATTTATTATTCTATATTCTATAGATTATTATACTAAAAATATAAAGAATATAAATTATATTTATATCATGGTTTAAATATTGTAAATCATGATATAACTATAAGGACCAAATATATAATAAATTAAGATACATGTTAAGAACAAAGAAAATATTACCTGAAGTGAAACCTTAACATAGAATTGTTAACAAGAATGTAATATACGATCTTAATCAAACCATATATATTATTAAATATAATAATATTCTTCTATAAAATTTTTATAATAAACAAACATTTTGATACATGAATTGTGTATGAGTATGAAGAGATTCATGACACAAGGTAAAGTGATTTTATCTCACTTTTTATTTTCATGAGATACAATCCTTAATCACCACTCGTTTCGTTTGTATGGTGTGTATACTAACCATGAATGTATAATATGATTTATATAATTAAATATAAGGGATTTATATATCCATTTTTTACATTTCTTTCAAGGGGTTTACGTTTCAAATTTTACCAAATTGGTAAAGTAATTTTTCTCAATTTTCCTTCTTCGAGACACTTGCTATGTTATGCACCTGTATTTTTCCATGAGGTGTACATACTGCCTTTGAAGTGTTACATAATGAATCTCATTATTTTTATAATATTTTAAGATTCATGTAATTACAGTTTATTACATGGGTAGTATGTTTCAAATTTACCATAGTGGTAAGATTTTATTAAAACAATCTCATCATTTTTTCAAGATTATTTAAGTTTATACTTCCTTTGATGAAATATTATGATCCATATTTTATAAAATCTCATGAATTTTCTTCTCCTATAGTTATCAATGATATATTCATGTATTGGTACAATTTTTCCACTCTTTGTTACATAATATAGTTAAGAAAGTGTTTTTAAGAAATCATGACTTTACCCTCTCTTCGGTTGGAAATATATGTTTCTTCAGAACCATGTTTTCTAAAAAGGGTTTCTCTAACTTTTCTACCAAGTAAGAGGAATGTTATTTTTACCTCATACTAAATGTACACATTTACCCACCATAAATTATTTTAATCTTTATTTTCATGTTTAAAAGATTAATTTTGAAAAAAAAAGTTTTAAAATATATTTTTAAAGAAATGGTTTCCAGAAGGTTTTTAAGATTCTTTTATAGGTTTTTAAGAAAAGGGTTTTTAAAATGATTATAAGCTTTATTTATAAGCTCTCAAGAAAAATTTATTCAAAATTATTTCATGATTTCATTATAATTTTTCAAGAATTTTTTAAAATAATAGGTTTTCAATATGTTTTATAATATTTATTTATAAGTTTTATTAAAACTAGTTTTAAAATGGTTTTATGTTTTAAAAATAACTTTACAAAGAAGAAAGGATGTTTTCCTCAAGAGTTTTTTCAAAAGATATTGGAAAATTATTTTATATCTAAGATGACATTTATTGATGTTACTCATTCCTTTGTAGGGAATGATCTAAAGGTTTTATTCATATTATTTATATTAATGGTTTATGATTTGAATTCAAGATTTTATGGAACTTGTTTTATTTCCACAAGTTATATACTTTTGAAACCAGATTCTTTTCATGGGTTATGCTTTTATGAAGTGATTACGAAACCTATTTACTTCCATGTTTTATGAAGTTATGAAATGTTAATGAAACCCATTTCATTTCATGGGTGATGACGTAATGTTTATAAAAACCTATCTCCTTTTATGGGTCATGATATGATGAAAATTTTATTTTCTAGAGCATGTAAGAATGGTGTTATTATGATAGGGGTGGTCCCTATATCTTTCTCTAATTAATTGGGTAATAATAGATGGATCATGAGTATAAATGTAATGCGTGAATATGATTACATGTTCACAATTTTATCCATGGACCCGGTTGCTTGTCCATAAGTTTATGTGTGAACCTGATTACATGTTCACAATGTTATGAGTGAACCTTATTATGTGTTTTTGATGTTATGTGTGAACATGATTACATGTTCACAATGTTATTCATAGACCTGGATTCATGTCCAAAAGTTTATGCATGAACAAGATTACATGATCATAATGTTATGCATGAACCTGATTTCATGTTCAAAAAATTATGCATGGAAATAGTTTCATGTCCATAAGTCTATGATACGGCCTAATTCCATGTCCTTAACTTAATGTGTAAACCTATTTCTACTTATACATGTTTACTATGTTGTAATTTGATGTGTATTCCACAATTCCATTTCTTATTCCTATATTATGATTCTATGTCTTATGCTCTTAATTTCCTTATAATTCATATCTTATGAACTGGAAATATTTATTCCATGATTTATGTTTATGATCTTTGATATGTATGGAATGATCTTCTAATGATCATGATCACGTTCTTATAACCTTATGTCCATGATATTCTTATTCATTTCCTTTAATTACCCTTACTGAGAATTTGAGCTCACCCCTTTCTTATGTTTCATTTACCCATGTTTTGAAAAATGGGTTTTAAGTAGAATTTCTAAGGGGGTATCTTTAAAAAAAACATTGAAGATATTTCACTGAGCTAAAATATTTGTGTTCCAAGTTTTCAAAGGAACTAAACTAATACGGTCTTTGGGAGTTTGTTTTTTTAATGTTTATAATATTCCGAAAAACTTATGTAATTTTAATATTTGAAAAGTTAGGGTCACAATAATACCACCCTATAGAGTATTCAATATCCTCATATATAACTCTTTCATGGACCAAAGAACAAACTATACCCATTTTATATAAATTTCATCATCAATTTTAGAAAAACATCACTCAATACCATCTCACTATCATGAGTAGTGATATCAATTAATGAATTGATATCTAGTATATGGACATTTGAATCTATCAAAAACATGTGTTATAGACACTATGAAAACATCTTTTAGTCAAAGATCAGGATCCTTTAAAGTTCCCATAGGTTAATGGTTTTAGGTTTTTCACTTTTTCATGTAGTTAGTGCCAATTTCAATATGAAAATTTGACGATATGGGATATAGAATGGAGTTTCCACAAATAAAGAAATAAGTGAATATTATATGATGGGTAAATGGAAAGGGTTATTGAAAATTGGTTACCCAAAAACTTGATAGAGATAAAAGTGGAGATGTATTCCCTTGAATACCTAGCTTTAATGATTCAAGTGTGAAGCCTATATGACATTTGATGACTGAAATTTTTTATCTTCAATTCTATGGAATGTGAAATAGTTTAAATATACTTGTTTCAGTAGGTTAAGTGAATGATTTTTCTTTTTATGGAGATCTTTTGATATAACTTCTTTGGAATTGGTAAGGCTAGATGAAAGTGAAGAACCCATATGAGTATAAAAAATAAATTTAGGTACTAAAATCAATGTTATATAACTCATAGATTAATTCTAAAGTGAATTGAGATGACACGAGATTGATTGATAAAGATTCACACTTGAGCTGGAATATTAATTCATTGATACACTTTCGTTTTATTATTTTATATGATTTAATACCACATAAGTGCATTGGAATTGGTGTGTAATTGTTTAAATAATTACAAAAATAATTGGAAAAAGTTTATAAATGATTTATAGAGGTTCAAGAATACCTATAAGTAATTAAAAGTCATTTTGAAGATTTTTGTAGAATTCTAGTTTTCGGAGTTGATGAAAAAAATGGTGCAATCCTCAGTATAAGAATTTTCTTACTGACTATAAAACCTCAAACCAAATGTAATAATTTAATAGATTAATATTAAGGTTTGAAGTATGTTAATGATTAAAAAATTAATAATCATATGACTTCATTCATATAATAACATTGGATCACAAGACTTTACTGTATGTCTTTGATCCCACGGTATAACATTATTGTAATATGTGACTTCATATTATTCAAAGTATATTTCTAGATTTCTAAGTGTAATTATCCATTGTAATACTTCACTAATGTAGGAATATGAATTTCCCATTGTAATGTTTAGTCTTAGTGTAAACCTTAAGCACTAAGATAAATTTTCGGAAAGAAAATGGTTAGAAAAAACTACCTAGAGTATAACAAAAAGAATCAACATATATATTTTTGAATGTATCTATTTCAAGTCCCCAAAAAATACATCAATAAATTATAAAATTTAGTTCTTATAGATTAAAAATAGAGTTTATATATTTCATATCAAATGAAAATTAAAATATTTATTCATTCATTGTATAAAAAAACTAGAAATCATTTTAATAAAAGATAATAAGAAAGAGAATTATATCATCATATATGGAAAGGTAATATCAATGAAGAATGAAAAAATTAGTTTAAATAATTATTTAATTATAATTAAATAGAAGTAATTCAATGTTACTATTGTGATTTTGATTTCATAACCTCTGGATGCATATTCAATCCATGATCTGAGGTTGTTTTGAGGAATAAAGATCCAGGAGAACCAATACTCATATTTCAAGAAAAACATAAATTATCAAGGTTTCATGAATAATGAAAATTAAGAACCATTGAAAATGTAGGTTCCATTTATTATATCCTAAATTAGTGTTATTCGAGGATATTTAAGTGTTTGTGGGGACTTGAGATGGGTGACTTAACATTTTCCCATTACTTGAAAAATGAGTTGGGTTTTATATTTAATGTATTCGGAAAACTATTATGTGTTCAATACAATAGATATGTTTTGATTTTATTTTTATATAAAACTATAGAGATATAAAACTGAATATTTATAGATCCTTTTATGATTATGATTTAATACCTATTGTAAATATTTTTATAAGATATTTTTAGTACAGTTTGAAAATAAAAAAAAATTAAGGTAGGGGTATTTGTGGAATATAACTTGACCAGAACGAAGATTTCATTGGAATACATGGAAACCAATAATGGTTATTATTTTATGGAATTTTTTCTATTTATCTACTTTTATTAATAGGTTTTCCATTTATTTAACTTTGAAAATGAAATTTGAAATTAATATGGTCGTCTATGCATGTTAGAAGAGGAGAAGATCTAGGAGAGGAAAAGTGGGAAAAGGATTCTACTATGATGTTTTAGGCTTGTGAAATGCCAATAAAATTTAGTAAAAAACTAATATGTTTTATAGTTTGATTAATATTTAGCACTAGGGTTTAAGAAAACTATTCTATACTATTAAATTATTACTATTTAAACATGACTGTTATAATCTAACTATTAATATTTGATGTATGAATTGGAATAAAAAAACATAATAAAAAATAGGTAAAAAATCATATAATGAAAATACATTGATTAATGTATATTAAATAAGAAATAAAAAGGGTAGAATTTTTTATGTTTCATCCAACCAAGAGGTTGTTGAGGTGCGAGTCACCCTATGCAGATATTCAATTATCATGTCTTTCTTGGTCTCTAAAGGTGATAAATAGTGGAAATTTCTTGACCTTACTCGATGAATTATTGATATTTAGGGATTTTCTTATTATAGAATGATATACATGGGTGAGGATTTTATCATTTATTATTCCCCATTGATGATTCAAAGTGAAGGGCCTGGAGTATGGGGTGAATTTACATGAATCCTAGATGTATTACAATCTATGAATGTGATAGTAATTTTGACCCTGAAGATGTCAGGAAATCTCACACCCAGCTTTGGATTCATATTTGTAAGCTTAGCCAGTTTTATTGTCATTCGTGGATTATATGAGACATATCATCTAATGTGGGTAATCCTATAAGAATGGATAAGCAAAATTAAAATCTATGATTTGTAAATTATTCTAGAATTATTGTGAATTTGACATGTTTAGCACCATGGTGTAAGGGGTGGTGCTGACAACAAGAGATGAAAGCATCACACTTTCCATCCAATATGAGAGGACGCCTATGTTATGCACTAATTGCAGGTTCTTTGGTAATTGGACATATGAATGAAACATAGATAAAAAATGCATGTTATATAAGGTTAAAGGGTGTGATGATTCTAGTTCCATGAGAATGAAGTGAAAAGATAAAATCCCTCCTCCTAATGTGAATGAAAACTTATCCTCTAGACAATCCCATATGCCTATGGATAGATAGTTGGACCATAATCCCTCTAAGGAGTTGTGGAAATCTTGGATATCTGCATTTGACGACTGAGAGGGTTGTGGATGTTAACCTATATCACCATGAAGATTCTAAAAACATTGACTTTATGCCTATTAGATCTAGTGGATCTATGTAGGGGAATAAAATTGGGCTTTCAAAGGAGGCACTAAATGTGTGTTGTCCTATTATGAAACCCCTTACAATCACTATGAGTAATGGAATATTTTATAACATTGATGATGAAGGGTATATGAAGGATAATCAGGACCTAGTTGTTTGTACTCAGGTTACCCCAAAGAGGCATGATCCCACCATCCTAGAAGATAAATTTTGTATTCCCTATAGGAATGAGATCAATGATGAAGGGCTTTATTGGATGCCTCAAAAGTTACCAGATCACCTATGAATACCCTCTTATGTGTCCTTTCTAAAGTCCCTGTAACACCCCGAGCTTCCACGATATGCTTCTCTTTTAATAATGCAATAGCTTGCATTGTACGCAGGTTCGAGATTCAACACACCACAACCAATCAAAGTAGTCGTTATGAATAGTAATACCCAGCTGTTGAAATTATATAAATTTAATATTTCAAAATGGACTTCATTTTTTTATTTGGAATATCAAAATTAGCCTATGTTGAATTTTTTGTATTTTTCTGAGAACTTCCAATTTTTTATGAATAGTGAAAAATACTTAAAAACAACTTTTTTAATCAAAATAATTTATAGTGATAAATTATCATATTGAGTGGTTTTAAAGTATAATTAGAATATATTTTTAACATTTTATCAAATGGTGGTCATTAAAATTAATTTCACTTTGAAATTGGACATAAACAATTGTCAATCTTTTGATATATATTGTTTCTTAAAAACACGTTATTTGTTATGACAACAGGAATTAATTATAAAATTAATTAATACAACTTATATGTTTGGAATTTTTTAAAATATACATCATTTTTGAATTCGGAATATCAATTATAGCTTAGGGTGAAATTTTGACATTGTTCTGAAAAACTTCAATTTTTTATGAATAGTGAAACCACAAAGTGGTAGTTAGAAAAATGATTTTTTTGTTTAAATGAAACATTACCACTTTTATGATTTGATTTTCAAAAATACGACATACATGGTTGTCATTAGGATGTAAAATGTGGTTCAATGGGATTAAAATAATTTTTTGGTGAATAGTAACTTTTAAGTTTAATTAATCGCGAATAAAGGAAATTTGTGAACTTTAAGGTAAAAATGATATTATAAAAATATGAAAATACCTTTACACTTGTCCTACACTTATTGGATGAGTCATGTCCGACCAATACAATCCATGGGTCAACTTGGGGACCCCATTGAGCCACTTTGGTAGGAAAATGACTTTAAAAACTTTTTATTTAATGTTAAAATAAAAATGTCACAAACATGAGTTGTTTTACTAAAACAATTTTTAAATGGGGTTATACAAGCCATATGTATTACTATAAATATTAATTAGAAAGATAAAACTATTTCCTACATCATGATAATTTTTTTATAATTTTTAGAAATTCAATAAATTAAATTATTTATGACACCATGATGATGCAGTGATTACCTCATTAATTAACGATTTAAATAAAATAAAAAGATAATGTAAAATCTATAACTTACAATTGTCAAAAACCTATTGGATGAGTATATTTCAAACCCTTATCACCTTATACTAGAAATATATAAGTTTCGGACCTTTAAAATCCGAAACCCATTATATAATAAAGTAACATTTCATGACTTTCCAAGAGTGCCCCTCCTCTCCTCTTTTAAAAGGCGCCCACCACTACCACCTTACTCACACCTTCAATGACTTTTGGCTCGGCCAACCTCTGCCCAAATACTCTCTAAACTTCCCTCTATTACTCATAGAAGCCCCACTTTGGGCATAATTCTTCCCAAGGAAGCCTTTGGCTCAAATCAAAAAAGAGTTACCTGATTTTAAGGTAATGTCTTCTCTTATGTTATTTTGTTTTATTTTGATTATCCAACCCCTTAAACTCTTTTTATTCCATTCTTTTGTAACAACACCAGTATCATAAATATACTATGATGTTGTTATGATTTGTATTTGATTTACACCTACACACACCTTTGTATAATGGTTAAATAACATATTGTTTCTGTGGGTGGTGAATTACTACCTCATGAAACGATGATTGTTCAATCTTCTTTTAACACCTCTCATGGTGGTCATTATGATGACACTATTTTCATATATGAAATATATTATGTTTATTTTTTCCTTATGCTTATGTATTTTTCATTTATGTCAAACCATTATGATTTCCATTATGGGTAAATGCGATAATTTCATTTTAGGAAGTGCGGACTACTGCCCCCTCAAAGTGATTTGAATCGTTAATGCCATATGTGGGATGTATAAAGGATTGAGTAAATGGTATTATAAATTATACTGGAATTATATTATACCTTTATATAATTATAACTTCATTCCATTAAATACGAAATAGAAATTAAAGTAGCGTTCATGCATACGTACGGCTTACCGTCTCTATGAACGGTGCATTTCATTTCTTACCTCTAAATGTTATGTAATATTATAAATGAATGTATATACTGGATATATATGATGTATATGATATCTACATCATGAATATAATTATGGATATAATGTATATTTTTCCACTTGAACAACTTGTAATTTTAAGAAGTTTATTTTTGACTCAAGTACCAAAGATCGACAAAACGACTGTTATTAACATAAATAATTACATAATGATCATAACATGGTAATAAGTGATATAAAAGTAATAATATACTTGAACAATGTTCTAAATAAACTATAAATTAAATCTAGTCTATTATTCCGGAGGTTAAAGAACGGTCGAGTCAAGTCGGACATGAGGTAAGGGAATTTCTTAACTCAATTTCCATTCTTTGGGTTAATCTCCTACTTTCAAATTATGTCATGATATTATAATGTCCTAACTTGTATTTGTACTTTATTTATGTGTACTTATAGTAAATACACATAAGATATCTATTTTATTTTAAAAATGATCTTTGTAAGGACTTCGTCTCAATCTCCTTTCATTGAGGAATATTTGGTTTTATACACAACTTTAATTTTTACGGTGTATAAACCCCTTTGACTTTTACTTTTATTCAAAATGAATATTTTTATACGAAGTGTTTTTACTAAACGAAAAAAGGAATGTTTTTTCTTACGTATGCGGCGACAACGACTTCTCCACTACTGTGAATATTATTTGAGTTTCGGCTTCCTCTATAAGCCATAACTTTTTTTTAAAGAAAAATAAATATCATGTTTTACTTTTCTTTTATTTTGGTATTGAAAATGGTTTTGATAAAGTTTTTATTATATCAATGTGTTGTATTGATATCTTGTGATTGAAGTGTGGAAATATTATGTTTCCTTTATGCACGTTTTATGTGATACAATTATGTTATGGTTTATGATATGTTTAAACCTGTTCATATGAGGAATGCATTGGACTAAATAAGTGACGGGTGGAGCCCGCTATAGCTCCTCGATGCATCGGTAGGTCTCATTAGACAAAATAGTGTCTTGTCACGAGGCCTTGACAAAATCTTATTTGTAGTCTTGGCTACGTGGTTATGATAGTCTGGCATTATTTATTCCATCATTATGAAAGTGGTTTTTGATATTGAATGTGATTATTCGACTAGTAGAATATCCATGTGAGTAAGTAAATGGCATTATTTAATTTTATTTTTTCCATATTATGCTGATGTTCAAGTTTAAAAAGGATTTTGTTTTAGTTATACATTTACTTAAATGTTAATGTTTATTTATGAAAGCTTCCGCAATATTTTTATCCTTACTGAGCATCTGAGCTCACCCCTTTCAATGTTTTAATATTTTCCAGGATGTGAAGAAGTATTTTATGAATGACCTGTAGGGATAGTCAGAAGAGGATATGAGTGTGGACTATAGAGACTTTTTTATTGTAGTTTTTCACTTTATGATGTAATGTAACATTTATGAATGTATCTAGTGTTTCCAAGGCTACTAAACTAATCAGTCTTTTGAGACTTGATCTTTTGTGATCATGCCAATGTTACGCAATAATGCACCGACTCTGGGTAACTGGGGTTGAGGCATTACAGTTGGTATTAGAGGCAGTTTAGTACTAACCTTGGAAGCTAGATTTAGAAAAACTATGATTAGAGCACATATCCATAAGATAGACTTTGAGGATTAGTTTAGAATAACTTCCTAGAATTTTGTTGTTGTAGAGATTTTGTGAGTTTTCTGAGCAATACATCCCTGTCTGGATATGAGCAAGTAGAGGCAGATCTAGCACAGATGTACCTAGGCGTAAAACCCGAAAACACCGCTTTGAGCTAGACTCGAATGGGAACTGGTGCACGACAACGTGCCTTGCTGCACTCTTGGTTACGACACTCCCGGGGGATATGCTTAGGATAATTCTCATTTTCTTTAAAAACCATTATGAAGGGTTTATGAGTATATACTTCCTCAAAGAAAACATTTCTTTTTATGATTACGGATTATATCCATAAATAGTTCAATTTATGTAAAGTGTTTTACAAGTATAGAATTGTGTATTTTGATTCATAAACTAATCTAGTTTATGCCATTATTTAGAAATGGAGCCTAGTGGGGGGGAATGGAAACCGTATAAATGCACGCACTCCATGTAGGGATTTACCTCCTGCTCAAGATAATTATTGTTGAGCTGAAGATACAACTAGTGTTGATCACCTTATCACCATACTGGGACAACTCACTCAGGTTATGAATAATTACCTTACTCGTATGGAGAACCCTAATCCGCAACGTGTAGGATCAATGTTAGATCGTTTCATAAGGCAGAAACCACCAACATTTAATGGGGGTACAGATCCATTAGTAGCAGAGCAATGGATAAACTCCTCAGAGAAAATATTCCATGCCTTGGGGAGTAGTGAAAGGGAAAAGGTTATCATGGTAGTTTACCGCCTCACTGGAGATGCTGATAAATGGTGGTAGTTGATTCCAAATACAAAGGAAGATGATGAAGTATCGAATATGGAATGGAGGGAGTTCAAAGATCTTTTCTTAGAAAAATACTTTCCTCATGACCATCGAGCAGATATGGAAAGGCAATTTCTGAGTCTGAGACAAAAGGAGGATGAGAATGTCGCAAAGTATGAGGCCAACTTTTCAAGGATAGCAATACATGCTGCAGATTATATATGTAACCCAAGAAGTAAGATCGATCGTTTCTTTTATGGGTTAAAACCATTTCTCCATCGAGCTTTAGTATCACAATTTTTCTCAACATTTGAAGATATTGGCTCATGTGCTATCAAGACAAAAAAGGAATTCTCTAAGTATTATGACAACAAAGCAAAGCAAGAGAAGAAGAGAACGGTGTAACAAGAGACAGATAAAGGGAAAAAGGGAAATAAGGATTTTCCATTATGCGATAATTGTGGGAAGAATTACCTCGGTACTTGCCTAAAAGGAATGGGAGTTTGTTATAAATGTAGAGAAAAAGTTCACCAGGCTCATGATTTCAAGGGAAATAAAGAGGCTATCAATGTTGAATGCTACAATTGTAGGGAAGTGGGGCATTATGAAAATTAATTTCCTAAGAATCAGGGAAACTTACCTCAGAAAAGGACAAGGGATCAAGGCCAATATTATTCTGTTACTACAGTTGAAGTGGAATAATTAATGTATTGGTGCTTTTGGACTCAAGGATTATATTTTGGTTATAAGAATAATGTGATATATATAAGGATTGTGCTGCAGTACTATTTCATCAAGGACTTGAGATTGTGTGGAACTAAGAAAAGTGACTCCAAAACAGGTTAAATTTTTGGAAAATATATGGTTGAGAGAAAGATGAACCATAATATGGTTCTGATACTGAGATAGTAATTTTGGAATAATACATGATTGATTTGGATAAATTATATTGGATATTCTTAAAACAGATTAATGATTTGTATACATTTTTTGATAGAAGGAGTATATCCAGTATTCTATAAGGAAAAAGGGATCATGAATGTAATCAATAAGGATTTATGGTAATTCCGGATGTTGTAGTGTTTTAAAAGAATACATGATGAAGGTGTTCACATGTTGTTTTGCGGAAAAAAGGATCTTCATTATGTTTACCTTCCTTATAAAATTTAGATTGTGAGTTGAACAATTGTATTTTGGATAACTATAAAGGTTGGAATGGATTAAGTTGAACCTTGGATAGTATTGTTTAAGGTTAAAACATTTCTGAATATTATTTTTGTAATATTATAATACTATAGTTTTAGGAAAAGGACAACCTATAGGTCGGGGGATAACCCGTTGCGTCGGACAAAGCTGTAGGAATCGAACCCACAACCATAGTGTGACAGGCCTTTATTACCTACCACTAGCCTACAGGAAGTCCCTGGTTATTACAAAATAGTTTTCCTAATCTAAATGGTATGTGTTAATATTTTGAACCTTTTACGATTAGGATAAATATAATATTTTTGAGTTCTATTATCTTTTTGAGTGAAAGATGAGTTTCTGGTCGAAATTATATGAAGGTTGAAACTCTACTTGTCAAGAATAAATATATATATATATACCTATCTCTTATTCTATAAATAAATTAATTCTTAAACTTTAGTAAAGGGATATTAAAACAAAAAAATGTGTTATCCTAATACCTTATGTCTTGTTGAACTTATAATATTTTCAATCAACATAGATTGAAGGCTTTGAGGCCCTCAATTTTACACTAGTTTGTGATTGATGACCTCAATCACTCCCTACAAATATTTATGTTTTTCCTCCAATTATATGTCTCTAATTTCCACCAATGTACTCCTTTTCGATATCATAATTTGGTGGTGACTTTTTCATTTCCATTTCCCTCTTATTAAGGCTAAATTTTATTAACCTTATTTCTGATTTGGGTTTTCCACAAAGGTATTTTATATTTTCAACCTTTTATTTTCAAAGAAAATTTTCAAATTGTGAGGACTCAATTTATTGAAGTAGGGGAGAATGTAACACCCCAAGCTTCCACGATACGCTTCTCTTTTAATAATGCAATAGCTTGCATTGTACGCATGTTCGAGATTCAACACACCACAACCAATCAAAGTAGTCGTTATGAATAGTAATACCCACCTTTTGAAATTATATAAATTTTATATTTAAAAATGGGCTTCATTTTTGTATTCGGAATATCGAAATTATCCTATGTTGAATTTTTGGTATTTTTCTGAGAACTTCCAATTATTTATGAATAGTGAAAAATACTTAAAAACAACTTTTTTATTCAAAATAATTTATAGTGATAAATTATACTATTGAGTGGTTTTAAAGTATAATTATAATATATTTTTACCATTTTATCCAATGGTGGTCATTAGAATTAATTTCACTTTGAAATTGGACATAAACAATTGTCAATCTTTTGATATATATTGTTTCTTAAAAACACGTTATTTGTTGTGACAACGGGAATTAATTATAAAATTAATTAATACAAATTATATGTTTGGAATTTTGTAAAATAGAAATCATTTTTTAATTTGGAATATCAATTATAGCTTAGGGTGAAATTTTGGCATTATTCTGAAAAAATTCAATTTTTGATGAATAGTAAAACCACTAAGTGGTAGTTAAAAAACTGATTTTTTTGTTTAAATGAAACATTACCACTTTTGTGATTTGATTTTCAAAAATCCGACATACATGGTTTTCATTAGAAATTAAAATTTGGTTCAATGGGATTAAAATAATTTTTTGGTGAATAGTATCTTTTAAGTTTAATTAATCACGATTAAAGGAAATTAGTGAATTTTAAGGTAAAAATGATATTATAAAAATATGAAAATACCTTTACACTTGTCCTACCCTTATTGGATGAGTCATGGTCGACCAAGACAATCCATGGGTCATCATGGGGACCCCATGGAGCCACTTTGGTAGGAAAATGACATTAAAAACTTTTTATTTAATGTTAAAATAAAAATGTCACAAACATGAGTTGTTTTACTAAAACAATTTTTAAATGGGGTTATAAAAGTCATATTTTTGACTATAAATATTCATTAGAAATATAAAAATATTTCATACATCATGATAATTTTTTTATAATTTTTAGACATTAAATAACTTAAATTATTTATGACACCATGATGATGCAGTGATTACCTCATTAATTAACGATTTAAATAAAATAAAACGATAATGTAAAATCGAAGACTAACACTTGTCAAAAACCTATTGGATGAGTATATTTCGAACCCTTATCACCTTATCATATAAATATATAAGTTTGGGACCTTTAAAATCTGAAACTCATTATATAATAAAGTAACATTTCATGACTTTCCAAGAGTGTCCCTCCTCTCCTCTTATAAAAGGCCCCCACCACTACCACCTTACTCACACCTTAAAAGCCTTTTGGCTCGGCCAAACTCTGCCAAAATACTCTCTAAACTTCAATATATTACTCTTAGAAGCCTCACTTTTGGCAGAATTCTTCCCAAGGAAGCCTTTGGCTCAAATCAAAAAAGAGTTACCCGATTTTAAGGTAATGTCTTCTTTTATGTTATTTTGTTTTATTTTGCTTCTCCAACCCCTTAAACTCTTTTTATTCATTTCTTTTGTAACAAAACCAGTATCTTAAATATACTAGGATTTTTTTATGATATGGATTTTATTTACACTTACACACACCTTTGTCTAATGGTTAAAGAACATACTGTTTCCGTGGGTGGAGAATTACTGCCTCACGAAACGATGATTGTTCAATCTTCTTTTAACACCTCTCATGGGGGTGATTATAATGACACTATTCTCATATATGATATATATTATATTTATATTTTCTTTATGTTTCTGTATTTTTCATTTATGGAACACCTTTATGATTTCCATTATGGGTAAATGCGATAATTTCATTTTAAGAAGTGCGGACTACCACCCCCTCAAAGTGATTTGAATCGTTAATGCCATATGTGGGATGTATAAAGGATGGAGTAAATGGAATTATACATTATACTAGAATTATATTATAGCTTTATATAATTATAACTTCATTCCATTAAATAAAAAATAGAAATAAAAGTAGCCTTCATGCGTACGTATGGCTTACTGTCTCCATGAACGGTGCATTTCATTTATTACCTCTAAATGTTATGTAAAATTATAAATGAATGTATATACTGGATATATATGATGTATATGATATCTACATCATGAATATAATTATGTGTATAATTGATATTTTACCACATGAACAACTTGTAATTTTAATAATTTTATTTTTGACTCAATTACCAAAGATTGACAAAACGACTGTTATTAACATAAATAATTACATAATGTTCATAACATGGTAATAAGTGATATAAAAGAAATAATAAACATGAAAAAGGTTCTTAAGCAACTATAAATTAACTCTAGTTTATTATTCAGGAGTTTAAAGAACGGTCGAGTCAAGTCGGACATGAGGTAAGGGAATTTCTAAACCCAATTTTCATTCATTGGGTTAATCTCCTACTTTCAAATTATGTCATGATATTATGATGTCATATCTTGTATTTGTACTTTAGTTATGTGTACATATAGTAAATACACATAATAGATCTATTTTATTTTAAAAATTATCTTTTTATGGACTTCATCTTAATCTCCTTTCATTGAGTCATATTTGGTTTTATACACAACTTTCATTTTTACGTTGTATAAACCCCTTTGAGTTTTACTTTTATTCAAAAGGAATATTTTTATACGAAGCATTTTTACTAAACTAAAAAAGGAATGTTTTTTTCTTACGTATGCGACGACAATGACTTCTCTTCCGCCGTGACTATTATTTGAGTTTTGGCTTCCTCTATAGGCCATAACTTTTTTTAAAGAAAAATAAATACCATGTTTTGCTTTTCTTTTATTTTGGTATTGAAAATGGTTTTGATAAAGTTTTTATTATATCAATGTGTTGTATTGATATCTTGTGATTGAAGTGTGGAAATATTTTGTTTCCTTTTTGTACGTTTTATGTGATACAATTATGTTATGGTTTATGATATATTTAAACTTGTTCATATGAGGAATGTATTGGACTTAATAAGTGACCGGTGGAGCCCTCTATAACTCCTCGATGGATCGGTATGTCTCATGAGACAAACTAGTGTCTTGGGATGAGGCCTTGACAAAATATTATTTTTAGTCTTGGCACGAGGCCTTGGATACGTGGTTATGATAGTCTGGAATTATGCATTCCATCATTATGAAAGTGGGTATTGATATTGCATGTGATTATTCGACTAGTAGAATATCCATGTGAGTAAGTAAATGGCATTATTTAATATTATTTTTGCCATATTATGGTGATGTTCAAGTTTAAAAAGGATTTTGTTTTAGTTTTACATTGCCTTAAATGTTAATGTTTATTTATGAATGCTTTCGCAATATTGTTATCCTTACTGAGCATCTGAGCTCACCCCTTTCAATGTTTTAATATTTTCTAGGATGTGAAGAAGTATTTTATGAATGACCTGCATGGATAGTCAGAAGAGGATATGAGTGAGGACTATGGAGTCTTTGTTATTGTAGTTTTTCACTTTATGATGTAATGTAACATTTATGAATGTATCTAGTGTTTCTAAGGCTACTAAACTAATCGGTCTTTCGAGACTTGATCTTTTGTGATCATGCCAATGTTACGCAATAATGCACCGACTCTGGGTAACTGAGGTCGGGGCGTTTCAGTCCCTACCATGACAGTGATAAAATTATGATATACTATGTATCATGAACCTACTACCATTGAAGTCTTGGTCAATTCTAGTATATCATAATAAATCCCAGGAAACACAGGTGACAATGCTATCTAGTTCTTGGGTAAGGAAAATCAACCTAGATATCATGTTGATCACACTACTTTGGAGGGTGATTTCTCAAAAGTTTCATCCTCTAAGTATTCTAGAAGGTATAATCCCATTGATAAACCTCTTTAACCCATTCAATACATAAACAATTTCACTCCTCTGAGTGGTAATTTTTGGGTTGATGGGGCTGAAGATCAATACGCTAAGTTTTTTAGGAATAAATATATTTATGGATGCTAGGGAGATGATGTATAGAATTATATTTTGACTAATGTGAACATGGATGATCCAACAATGGATAGAAACCCAAATATTAGAAATAAAAAAATGAAATGGAGGAAAAGGAAAGGTGATGGGAATGTAAATCATAAGAAAGGGCCTCTAAAAATGGGTCATACACTCAAGAAATGATGTTATAATATTTGAATTGTCAAGGGATATTGAATTCCCTAAAGGCCAAGTCCCTTGGAAAAATTATTTAGGCCTACATACCAATTCTTATGAGATTTTTTAAACTAGATTTTTGAAAGATCAGATACATTAAAATTGGATTCTCTTAGGTACAAATTTATTTCTCCGAATTTTCACATTCCCAAAATGGATAATTTATGGATTTTCCATCATAAAAGAATCCATATGGGAACCTGTCTTCAAAAATCCCAGAGAATTTATATCTCATTCAACATTAGATGTTGTTATGTCTCTACCTATTTTGTTTATGCTTCCACTACATACATCAGGATATAAGAATTATGGGAAGAGTATGAAGAAATATCTAAGAATATGAGTTACAAATGTTTGGTTATCGATGACACTATCACTATCCTCATACCAGATAATAAAATTGGATCCATATTTAATAAAACAGCATCCTTGTAATTCTCCACTTGTATTGATAATTGTAACTTTGTTCAAATTCCTATTGGTGGAGCATATTACACTTGGAGTAAGTATACTTTGAATGGAAGGAAAAAGAGTAAACTTTATAGATTCATTATAAAATTGGATGATATAATTGATCATAATGGGGTTCTAGGATTCACTCTCCCTAAATATCACTGATATCACAAACCATTGTTTTTTTAATTCTCTTCTCATCCGAAAAGGATAGCCCCACTCTCTTTCATTTTAATAATGGATAGGTTTCACTCATTGATTTATGGAGATTATTTTAGAATCCTAAAGTATGGAACACATTGGTAGTCCTTTTCAAAGGCTTACTTTTAAATTAAAATACACTAAGAAGCTTCTATGTGAATAGAGAAAAAAATATTTCTTTAATCTTGATACAAATATCAAGGCTGCTGAACAGAATCTCACTTGCATGAAAATTAACAATCAGCATTAGAAAACCCCCTATAAAGAGTAAATTTAAGCTTAGTGCAAGTTGGATGATCTCTTAATGATAAAAAAGGTTTTACATGAATCATTTTAATGTTAAATGGATCAAGGATGGTAATAGGATTTAAAATTTCTTCCATAGACTTCGTAAAGAGAAGAGTTAAATAATAGGGAATAATACCATCAGTGTTGATGGATGTTTAGCACACCTATAAGAATGATATTTCAAGGTATATTATTGGTTACATAAATGGACTTTATACTGATTATGGGATGGAAAACTAACACAAAATGGTTTATAACATCACTCCTAGCATTTAGGATCATCAAAATCGAGCACTTTTCATAGAACCTTCCAAGGAATAATTTAAAGAAGCTCTATTCTCTTTTAATATGGATAGTGTCACTGGTCTAGATGGATTCACTAACAATTTTTTCATGTTTTATTATGATATTATGCAAGATGATCTGAAAGGTGAAATAAAGTAATTTTAACCAATTCTTTAATGCCCCATAGATTTAACACAAACTTCATTTCCATGATACAAAAGATAGAGAATTTCATTAATATTAGATACTTTAGACTAGTTGTTAATTGAAAAAAAATCCCTAAATTCCTTAGTACAATCATTATGAATAGGATGGGTGGAATTATTATGGGTGACATCACTCTAAATCAATTTGTATTTTTTTCATAAGGAACATTAAATATTTCCTTTTTACATCCTTAGAAAGTGTCACCATAATGAAGAGGAAATCTAAGGAATTTAATTTTTTGTGAAAAAATTGACATTTCAAAGTAATTTGAAACCTTCAAATATAGTATCTTGTTTTTTTAGTAAAGATATATAGATTATCTAATGATTTTATTAAATTAGTGCACACCATCCTTAACTCCGCAAGGCTTTCCATTCTAATTAAAGAGTCTCCCAAAGGGTTATTTTAATGTACCTGGGGTGTTATGCAAGGAGATCATCTCTCAAGTCTTCTCTTTTCCATTAATGAAGATTACTTGATTCGATACATTGATGTAATCACTCAAATGGTAATATATAGGTCAATTAAAGTTAGGAGAGTCTATTTCCCCATCACATCTATTTTATGCTGATGAAATACTAATTTTTGGATACTCCGCAAAGAAAATTGTATCTTCCATAAAAGGACTCTTTGCTCGCTATGAGGAGGTGGCTGGATAGGAAATTAGATATGGTAAGTCCTTTTTTGTTTTTGTTGATGGAATTCTGGTTGACCAGAATGAGTCATGGTGTGGAGATAGGTTCTATCCATTTTAATTATCTTGGTGTCCCCCTTTTTTATGTAAAGTGAATAGAATTTATTTTCAAGGATTATGTTCTTCCATTACTGATCAGTTGGCAAGGTGGAAAGTAAAATACATATATCCAGAAGGAAGGTTATGCCTTTTGAACTCAGTGATTACATCTAACTCTGTTTACTCCTTCTCTCTTTATAGCTATCCAAGAAGTCTTATAAACAGGCTTCAATGCATGATCAGAAACATAATTTGGACTAGGTCAGTGCATGAAAAGAAATTGTTTACTATTGCATGGAAGGAATTCATCAAACCACTGGATATGGGGGTATTAGTTTCAAATACCTTATGATATTCAATGATTGACTCATTAGGATTTTTACCTAGAACATTTTATCCTCTAATGATTCTTCCTGTGATTTCATTTCATGTAGATTTAAAATGAAATTTTTGGATGAGTATCCAAATTATCTTTCCTTATTAGTTTGGTAATCTATAAAACACTCTTTAAATGACATCATGTATAATGAAAAATGGCTGGTGTGTAGGAAATATGTTCTAGATTACTAGACTACCCATTGGATGGATAGGCCTCTCATTGATAGTGTGAATATTCCTCCGAACTGATCACATATTACAATTGTTGAGTAAAAGATGAAGCCCAACAATTTTGATTTTATACCCACATAGGTTATGCTGTAAATTTAGAGTTACTCTTTCATTGATAGTGATACTATCATTTAGAAGCCTAATATTAATGTGTTGTTCAATTTAATTATTATTATAGGATTTACAATGAAGGCTTGACCATGACACTATCATGGTTGATCAACTTCAAGGTAAACTTCATTCAACCCTCAAGGTTTTTATTACTCTGGAAAGTTTGGAAGAATAGATTACCTAGTCATGACCAGTGTAAAAAAACTAGCAAGTAAATTGTCTCATCTTATTATTTTTGTATGAAAAATGAATAAATCACCCATCACCTCTTTATGGGTTTTGATTTTTCATATTCCCTCTGGATTTATGCTTCCAGCATTTTGGAATTGATCTCAATGCTAGTAGGAAGTTTGATGAGAACTTGGATTTCATTTATCACACTGGTTAGATTGACAAGGTCTAATAACTTTTATTTGTAGCAGTATCCTCAATCATCTATTACATCTAGAGTGCATGAAACACATCATTTTTTTATAATAAAAAACCATATATCTCTTTAAGTATATTAGCATTTTACAAAGAGGTATTTTCAATATCAAAGGTACAATATGTTAGTATTCATAACAACACCAAGGACCTACTTGTTCTATGGAAGCTTGGGGTACTAGGTAGGCCTAGAAATCCCCTATTTCTCATGTCCATCCACTGGATCCCTCAAATATTCTTATGGATAAAATTTAATATTGATGTTGAAGCCGTGATCATGTCAGTTCCATCGGGATGTAGAGGTATCTTCTAAAACCATCGTGGCTTTGTCAAAGGTTGTTTTTATAATTATATTAGAAATGAAATTGCATATGAATCATATTTATCGGCTACGATTTATGATATTAAATATTTGGTCCAATATTGTTTTACTTCTCTCTTGTTGAATCTAGCATTGAAACTATTGTGATGGATCTAAAGATAAGGACAATGAATGCTCCTTGGAAGCACTTTCCCCAGTGGATTGACCATATTTTTCATTCCCAGTATCATAATTTGACTGTATCGCATTTTTATATAGAATCTAATCAGGTGTTGGATGCTCTATCAAAGAGGATGATCATGGAACCTAGCATGATGTGGACCATTAGGACTTTGAACTATTGTGCATCATTGGTGAGTGTAGGCATGCATGGATTGATTCACTCCCAATTATGTAAATCCCATTGTAATTCTTGGCTTTGCATGTTTATTTTAGTTAATAAATTTTTAGGACTGGTTTTTCTGGGTTGTGGATTTTCTTGGTATATTAAATAAGAACTCAATTTTTTGTAAAGTCATTTTATGCTTCAAAAATGTATTTTCTTTAATAGATTGTTCTTATTTTTTGTGGGGAAATAATAAAATTGAATTATTCTATATTTAATAAAATGTTAAAATAAACATCATTTTTGACATTATCGTGTCAAAATTATGTTACAGTGAATTTTTGGTATTTTTGGAAATGATTATTTCTCATAGGACATTGAAAAATTCATACATATCAAATAATATCATTATTTTCATTAAATAAAGTAATACAAAAATCCCATTATATTATGGATTTGGTCTTAAATTTAAATAAAAAACATTTTATTTAAAATTTTTAATTTAATTTATTTTTAATTTTTAATATTCATTATTTTAATATATGTTAACTTTTATGCATAAAAACACATTTTTCCGAAAACAATTTTTATTTAATTTTATAAATTTATTTTAAAACTAATTTATGCACCATTTAGGAAGTGGTTTTTTTAATTGATTTTATTTTTGGATTTTTAATTTTAATTTTTTTCTAGTATGATTTTTCTTAATTTTTTTTAAAGAGGTAAGATAATTTGCTTAATAGTAAAAAAATACAGTTTTTATCAAATATAGTATCTTTTAGAATATCACCAAGAAATAATATGGTATAAAAATATATCAAACATATGGAATACAATATATGGTAACATACTCCATATATCAAAAAAAAATAATTCAAGTCATATCAATTAGAATTTATTTCAAGATAAATATGATAATCATTTTCGGTGTCGATGTAATTCTTACAAAACACCAGAAAAGTCATCTCTTTTGTCCTAAGCATAATATTTGAGAAGTAATATGTTTTTGATAAACTTTTTTAATAAATATTAATTATTATTGATTATTTTTATGTATAGATATGAATTTCTAAGTCATATAACAAGTATCTTTTTTAAATGCTTGTGAACTGCTTGTATAAGGCTAAAAAAGTGAAAATAACATAATAAACAATATTCCATGACATTGATGTGAGTAAATATACATATTTAATGAATATATATGTTTATATTTAATTTAATTTATTTATTTGTATGATGGTAATTTATTTTTTATTTTTTGTAATGATATAATTACCTTAAATGGATAAGAAATATTGATATAGAACTTGTTATAATAATATAAGTATAAAATAAATGATATTAAAAATAATAATATTAAATAATTTGGATAAATTATTGTGTTATACAATATTTTTATATAATTATTACATATTATTGTTTTTTAGAATAATTATATTCATGTTCCATATTTTTCTTTGTGTCTTTAATGTCAAACTAATTGGATAGTGTCAAAAATGATATTAATGATATTTAATGAAAATAATATATTATTAAATTTTTTTAAAAAAAATATAAAATTAGGATAAAGTGGATAATAAATAGTCTAAAATATCATCCCTTTTAAATTTATCTTCAAATTTTTACCTTATATGTAAACTTATGACCCTTTAATATTGATATAGTTGTTACCGTGATTAAGTTTAAAAATTGTTAATGAAGGGGTAAAGAAAAAATATAAGGTTTAAAATGACATAAAAACCTATCTATATTTCATTATATGGTGATATTTAGATCCTACACATATTTTTTTTAATTCATGGATATTTGGAATGATATTTATTTAATATGAATTTATTATATTCTCATCGTTTAAGAAATTACAAGAATGTCATTCCCCTCACATATAAAATGGAACCACTTAGTTCATTTATTTACACCACTTTGAGCCATATATCTCATCCAGAAACTTCCAATTACTATTATCAACATTGTTATCCATTTTATAGAGGTTCTTTTATTTTCAATACATGCACCATATGTCCATTAATATGATATCTAAAGGATGACAACTTAATAAGTGGTAATCGTTTTTACTGACTCTTTCAAAATTCATGCTTATTATAATTCCTATAAATATATAGTTACCACCATAAAATTATAATTATAGCATCATAAATATACTTATATGTTAACATTATTGTATTAAATTCATTTTCCATCTCATTTCAATCATAAAAAAATTTGGAAACATCGCTTGGGTGTATGTACGACATAACGTCTCCACGCAACGGGGTAATACATTTTTCATAAAAAAAATTATGAATGTTATAAAGAATGAACTAATATATAATATTATATTTATGAAATAATTACTTTTTTTTATTTAAAATACCATATATTTATTATTACTTTCCAACACGTTGGAAAATGTTAATGATGCGTGTCCGTACATGTGGACCACCACTTCCAGGATGTGATATAATTCATTTTTCATTTACACTTTACATGGAAGGTGATAAAGATATATTTAAAAAATATATATGATATAAATTATATAATAATGATTTTTTAATGGTTATTTATTATTCAATATTATTTCATTCCATCCATCAAAAGTAAAAACCACATTAATTCGTACGCATGACCTACTGTCCCCATGAATGGTGTAATTCATTTTTCTATCTCCACATTTTATGGATGATTATATATATATATATTAATGGAATAAATAATATATTTATATATTGATTGAAATTATATATATTATGGATCCAAGATCAATATATAAGGTCCAAAATTATCGAATCAAAACAAACAAGAAAAAGGAAGCAGTTAACTTCTGAAGCAGTGATTTTAAAAAATAATTTTTCAAAAATAGGTGATAAAAAGTTATAATTAGATAATATATGGACTAATATATAATATAATTGTTATTTAATTTTTTTATAATAAGTATATATTTATTATATTGTAGGTTTGAACAAATATAAAGAAATTTGGACCTAAGGTAAGGGTTTGTCGTCTCACTTTTACTTTTATTAGATATATGTCATAATAACCACTTATTTCTTTAAGGTGATGTATATATTAACCCTATGATATGTCATATCATTAATATATATATATATATATTCATTTTATTGGATGTTTTATTTGAATTTATTCTTTCAGGAGACTTAGGATTCATAAGTTACCAAAGTGGTAAGGGTTTATTTTAAAATCTCATCATTATTCTGGATTGTTTATGTATAATTCCATATGGGTTAATTATTTTATTGTTATATCTAAAATCCAATATATTTCATTATACTGTGGTTTTTTTAGAAAATTAATTTTTTTATTCCATTTTACCGTCTCTATTTACTCGAGATTCTAAAAAAAAAATTTATGGAAAACCCAGCTTTGTTTTCTACTCGATCGGGAATATTTTTATTCCATGTTAATTTTTCCATAAAATGTTTTAAAAAGTGGTTTTACTATTATATAATTAATTATTAAACATATTTTTACCCATTTTTGACTTTTCCAAAAAAATAAATGAATCCTATTATAGTATTCCAAATGAGGTACTTTTGTGTTTTTTTTACAAAAAAGTGAAAGGAATGTTTTTAACTTATATAGCATGAACATAAATTCTTGCCATAATTAACACTTATTGCATTGATTAATCCTCTACATTTACATAAGGTTATTTTAAAATAAAAAATTTTACTTAGTATTTCGAAAATTATTAGTTTTATGATATGTTATTTGAAAGTGAAAAGGGTATTTCCCTCATGAATGTTTTCACAAAAAACTTTTAATGTATTCTCATCTATGTCAACATATTTTTTGAATATTATGTATTACTAAGGATATAATATAATGATATCATCCATCGTAATCCATTTTATGGTCTCTGATCAGTTTTATTGGGGAAATATTAACATTTTGTATACTATTTTTTGATGCTAATGTTTGTATTGATTATTTATTAGAATCTTATTCACACATTTCATATGATAAATGCATTGGACTTAGTATGTGATGGTCTAGGACCTCAACAGAACCTCAATTCATTATTATTTCTCATTATATATGCTAGTTTGGTTATTTTCTAAGGCCTTATACATTTATGTGGTAACACCTTGATATTTTGATATTTTTTCAAATTAATTTATCTTTTAAATATTTTTCATTTCACATGACACAGTAAATAGTTATATATATATATATATCTTCAAAAACTAATTCAAAAATTACATTCACATGCAATTACAACTTGTCTTTCATTACACATAATACCAACTTGGCTTTCACTATAAGCAACACCGACTTAGTGTACGATACACGCAACACTGAGTTTCGATGAAACATCTTTTATATATATAATTAATTAAATGAAACAATTATAACCTAACCATTAAATATATTTATAATAATAGTAATAACTACTTTCCAAATATTTTTTATAATTGTTTTATATAAATAAAATATATTTATAATGAAAGATAGGATTTTTAGTAAAGTCCTTTTATGTTAAAAATATTGTTCACTCGAATGAACCGCTTCTAATAATGAAATTATTTTTAGACACATTTAGAAATTTAAAATGATAAAATGAACTTTTTTTTAAACATCTAAATTATCATATGTTGAATTTTTGGTATTTTTTTAAGAAACATCATTTTTGATGAAGAGTGAAAAACACAGCATTTTAGTTAAAAACATCCTTTTTCCTGATTAATTATTAATGCTAAATGATATTATAAATATGTATTAAGGTAACATTAGATGAATATTACATATATTAATAATATTTAATTAATTATAATAAATTTCCCTTTAAAATTGAGTATAAAATCTTTACAAACTTTATAATTTTTTCCTACTTTAAAACCTCATTATTATGTCTCGTCTTCAGTATTAAGACTAATATTAATTCTTCTTCTTCTGTGATTGGAATTTCTAAAATCCAACACACACCATTTTATTAATTCTATATTTTATATTATAATAATACCATGATAATTTTTGACCAAAATGATTTGTAAAAGTGATTTAAATTAATCACATCATTTAAGGCCAAATTATGAATAATTAGGGACTAAACCATAACATTATGGGATCAAATGATCTAAAAACGTTTTCAACACCCAATTAATGTCCATAGTTTGGCCATAAACCTTTCGTTATTGATTTGGGTTGGTTTTTTAATACTTTTTTTAGGTAATAACAGGTGCACAACTAAGTTTTTTCTAAAAAATCCATGAGAGTCATTTTCCTTCCTTATAAAAGGCCACCACCTCTACCCATTCCTCACACCTCTAAAACCTTTTAAGTTCATCCAAAATCTGTCCCAAGTAGCCTCCCAAAAATCCTCCCATAGACCATTAATCTTCCCTTTAGTAATAAAGCTTCTTAAGGAATCCTTTTCGCACAAACCAAAAGGAGTTACCAAATATAGAGGAAGCTTGTACGAGTATGGAGAGAGTCAAGACACAAGGTAAGGGGATTTCATCTCACATTTAATTTCTATGAGATACAAGATATATTCTCCACTCTTTTCTTTTTTTTTTGTATATAATTCCCATGATTATATTATATGTATCTTTTATTTAAAATTTTGGGTATTTAAATTTGAATTTTATGATACTTCATCCATGGGGTTTAGCTTTCAAAAGTTACCAAATCAGTAAAATAGTTTTGCCTCAATTTTCCTTCTTTGAGATTCATTTCTTATTATGAACATAAATTCTTCTTCTAGGTGTATATAATTAAATTTTACATGCTATAACATGAATATACTTATTTTCATGATATATTAAGCTTAATGTAATTTCCTTTTTTACATTCAGATTATGATCCCAAGTTACCGAGTTATAAGACTTAATTGAGACAATCTCATCACTTTCTGATATTATTTATGTTATTGATTCATTTGATGAAATATTATAACCAATATATTAATAATATTAATGATTTTCCTTATCCTTTGTTATTTCATGATATAATAATGTATTAGTACCATATTCTACTATTTGGTACATAATATAGTTAGGAGGGTGTTTTTAGGAAAGCCCGACTTTTTCCTTTATTCAGTCGGAAAAATCTGTTTTCTAAAAAGGGTTTCCAAGAATATTATAACATTATCCTATAATATTTAAAATAAATTGTTACCTTTTTTGTCTTTTACCAATATCTTCAGGGGAATATTATTGTTTCTTTATGAACAATGTATTCCTTATATCCTTTTTACTGTGAAAATAGAATGTTCCTTTTTACATTGTACAACATATATGGATTTACCCATCATCATTCCTTTAAAAATTAATTTTCATTTTTAAATGTTTAATATTTAAGAAATTATTTTAAAGTAATTTTCAATGAAAAATATTTTCAAAATGGTTTCAAGTATTCTTTATATGTTTTCAAGGTATTTTGTGAGAAAATGATTTATAAAGGGTTTTATGTATTAATAATAATTTTTCAAAGAAGAAATGACATTTTTACTTAAGAACAATTTTTTAAAGATATTTCAAAACTATTTTCCATATAAGGTGACATCCATTGATGTTACTCATTACATTTCTGGAAATTATCTAAAGATTCCATCATATACTTTCTATGAATGGGTCACAATTAATTTCATGGTCTTTATGAAACATATTTCTCTTTTACGGGTTATGTGTTTATGAAATCTGTTTATCTTTCCTAGTTTATGCTTCGATGAAATGGTTATGAAACCTATCTCTTTGAAATAGGTTATGATGTGATGAAATGTTAATGATACCCATTTCATTTTATGGGTGATTATTTGATGTTTATAATACCTATATCTTTTTATTAGACAAGATATGATGAATGTTTTATTATCTTTTAGAACATGTGTAAATGATTTTTATATGAGATGTGTAGGACCTATATCTCCATCCAATTCATTTCTTAATGATATGTTTTATATGAGTTCAAAGGGTAAATTGGTTGTAGCCTAAGCACAAAAATAAATATGGTGTACAGGTTATATCCCAAGCCTAAATAAGAGAGGGTACACAAGTAGTATCCCAAGCCCAAAAACAATAAGGTACATGGGTTATATCACAAGCCTAAAATAAAGTAGGTACATGGGTTGCTAGCCCAATCCAAATGTAGGTACATAGGTTGTATCCCAAGCCTAAAAGTATGTAGGTATATGGGTTTCAAGCCCAATCCTAAAGTAGGTACATGAGTTATATCCCAAGCCTAAAATAAAGTGGGTTCACTAGTTAGTAGCCCAATCCCAAGGTAGGTACATGGGTCATACCCCAAGAATTACATGTTATAAAGGTCTTGGTAGGTATCCCTGGAATAAAATCTTCTATTATTATATGTATGCCATAAATCCTATGTATTATTCCTTGTTTATGACTACATGGCTCATTATGTTTATTTCTTTATTATTCATGTCTTATGAACTTCCATTATTTATCTCATAGATCATGTTTATGACCATTGATATGCAGGGTATGATCTCCTAATGTTATGATCACATTATCATACTACTATGTTCATGTTTATTCTTACATGTCTCCCTTGTTTACCCTTACTAATCATCTGAGCTCACCCATTTCTTATGTTTCCTTTATACAGGTTATGAAGAAAGGTTTTAGGTAAAAGTGCTAATGGTGTAGAACATTATAGGATATGTTTAAGATCTTTCACCATGATAGAAGATTTTTTTCATGTTTCCAAAGACACTAAAAGGATGCAATATCCATGTATTTTAATCTTTGGTTTATATATATGTGAGATTTATTGGAATGATTCCTTTATGATAAGTTTAAGATATTAAAAATTATGCATTACAACATTGTGAAATTAGTTACTGATGTCTATGGGATTATTTGATTACTTATGATATAAAAAGATATGTTTCAAGATAATGTGATTATTTATGTTTCATTATTTTATTCATCGCTTATTCCTTTTATATTATTCTTCATCCTCAAGTTATTTATAAAATTAAATATGTTTTTAGTTATATACATTTTCTTTTTATTCATTCTTTATTTAATTTATGCTAGAATCTATTGTATGCATACCCTTATTGAGCATACGATCTAACCCATTTCTTATGTTTTCTTTCCCTAGAATTCCATTAAATGTACTATGAATCATAAGAAATGATATGAAAGGGAGAATAAGGATTATATTAAATAAAATAATACATCGTAATTTATGTTTTTAATTGTATTTTGCTTTCATTTTTGTGTCTAGTTTACCAAAATAAATAAAATTTTAATTTATTTGGGATGTGGTCTCCTGAATCTGGAATTAATGTAATAAAGTAACCACTAAATCTAGGATTCTAGGGTTGGTGTTTTACATTTTTTTTAGAGTAAGTGTAGTAAAAACAATTTGAAACTAGATTTTGGAAGTCATAGATTAAGAAAAATAATTTTATGAATGAATTTCTGGATAAATATATGTATACGATAACATCCAAATATTTTCTTATGGAAGAGTATATGTGAGTTTTATAGAAATATATCCATTTGTGGATACGGAAAGTGGATTTGGTTTTTTTGTAAAGATGAAACTAGTCCTATTAACCCTAATAATAGTTAGTTGAGCATATTTAATCCATCATTTTGGTATATGGTGATTGGCCACTTACTACGAACCTAGTTTTACACTCTTAGGGGATATACTTGGGTTAATTCACATTTTCATTATCAATCATTATGATGAATTAGAGAATAGATCTTATGGAACCAATGATATGCCACGGTGATATAGGACTATCCTAAATATTAGTGGGCTGATAAGTCTAGGGTTGGTTATATGTTTAAAGGCATAGATTCTCCTTTTTAGGTTTTAAAATATTCGAGTTTAATATTATTAAGAAAACTTTTGGGGATATTTCTAATAAAACAACACTTTGGATTAATATATATTTTAGTGAAATGGTTGTTTGGGGAATAATGATTTTATATTTTGTATATATATTTTTGTAGTTATTAATAATTTTTATGGTTAATATGACAATTAATGTTCTGGTAACTATATTTTATTAGGGTAAAAGAGTTAGGTAATTTTCAGAATATATCGAATTGAAAACTGTGGGACTGAAAATTGATTTAGTGACTAATTTGTTTATGTGAAGTACACTATATTTGAAATATTATATAATTAATTTAAACAAAATTTTAGTAGTTAATACTGATTTAATTTATGGAATCATGTATTATTTTATTATTACTTGAGGTTGACTGAGGATATTTATGGAAACTTTTAGAATAATTTAGGTAGTATATGATATAGGGTATATAAATTTTTTATGACATTATGAGTGACTGATAATATTTGGACATAAAATTTATTTTGGTCTTAATAAAATTTATATGATCAAATATTTCAGATATTTGGTATTTTAATTTGGTCATACATATTTTAGATGACTCTTAAGATTATGTAGAACATTGGGTGTTATTGTTAATGTTTTAAAGATTAATGTATTATTTATTGATTTCAACATTTATTCATTTTTTTAAATTATCTTATGTTATGATAGAAAATTTGGTTTTGGTTATTTCTAAAATATATGAATTTATTATCATCCGTTTTTGAATTATGTGAACCATTAGAATAGGATTTTAGTGCTTCAATCATGATAAACTAATCTTAAATACTCAGTGTTCAGAACAAAATATGATATTATGGTGGAAATTTATTAATTTTATAAATTATAATTGTTAAGTACATTTCTTTATATTATTAGTATGGATGGAAATGAAATTTTTCAACTCTCGGAAAACGATTTTGAAAAAACAATATCCTATTTTCTTTATTTCTGATGAATTGATAGTCCTTTTTGCATCTTTTTGGATTATGTTTTTTTAGTGGTTAACTCTATCATGATCATTCACTTTCTCATTATCATTATTTAGACCTTACCTCTTCCTAAATTTAAATATTTTTACTTTCCACTAATGTTATCAAATTTTTAAACCAATTTATTTTTTATTTTATGTAGTCTTCATATTTTTGGTCCCCTCTTTTCAAAAGGATATTTTATTATCCATTTATACGATGTGTCTCTCAAAAAATGGATTTTAAATTATTGAAACATTAATGACTAATAAAAATTAAAATGATGATATTTATTTAAGGGGTATAATTTAAAACACCAGAAATTTAGTTAAATAAAATATAATTTTGATAGGTTGATTAACACACAACAATGAGGTTGAACTGAACCCTGATATTCTATTAAAATATTTCTATTTAAATGTAACCATTATAACCTAGATGTTACAATTGGTAGTATGAGTATAAATAACCACATTATGAAAAATATGTATAAATTTTTTTTTATAATGAAAATACTTTTATTTGTGTATAATAAATAGGCCCTCATTTTTTTGTAAAGTCATTTTATCCTTCAAAAATGAATTTTCCTCAAAAAAATATTCTTATTGATTTTTGTGAGAAAATAATAAAATTAATTTTTTATACTTTTGTAAAGTGTATTTGAAAAAATATAATTCATTTTTAAATCATCGTGTCAAAATTAAATTAGGGGATGTTTTGGGATTTTTCAGAAATTATTTATTTTTCAATGAATAATGAAAAATATTGATTCTTAAAATACTATGATCTATTTTCATCAAATCAAGTAATTTAAAGTTATCATTATGTTATGGATTTCATATTAAATTGAAATATTATATATTTTATTTATGATAATCTAATTAATTACATTTTAATTTGAAATATCCATGATTTTGATAAAATTTAATTTTAGGCTTAAAAAAGTATTTTCCTAGAAACTGTTTTTCATTTTTGTTTACTCATTTATATTAAAATTAATATCGTCCACCTATAAGAAGTTAATTTTATGAAATTAATTTTTTTAATTTCAAAACTATAAAATTTCTAGGTATAGTATTTTTATATTTTTCTAAAGAAGTAAAAGTATTTAGGTGAATTGTAAAAAAATATAGTTTTTATGAAATACAATATCATTTATTATATCGTGTGGAAATAAATATGATATAAAAATTTATTAAACTAATAGAAAAAAATATATTTTATTAGAATATAATAAAAATATAATTTATAAGTAATTAAAAACATATAAATTTGAATTTATTTCATGAAAAATATAAATATGATTTTCAGTGTTGACATAGTGCTTGCGTAGCACTAGAAAACTCAAATTTGGTGTCCTAAACATAATATTTAAGAAATAATAAGTATATTCATGAAATTTTTATTAATATTATGTATTATTTGTTATTTTTCTATATAGATATTTATTTTTAAGAAACATAATGTGTGTTTTATCCAAATGCTTGTACAATGCTTGCGTAAGCCTAAAAAAATCAAAATAACATATTAAATATGTTTCTCCGGCCTAGATGTGAGTAAATATAAATATTGAATTAATATAAATTTTCATCATGAATTTTATTGATTAATTATTATGATGGTAGTTTATTTTTAATTTTTATAAGGTTATAATTACCTTAAATTCCTATGAAACACCAACATAATATTTTTTCAAATAATAGAAAAATAAAATAAATGATTTAAACTTATTAAAAGTATAAAAATTTGGATGAATTATTTTGTTCCATAAAGTTTTTAGATAAATATTCCATATATGATTTTTTTTAAAGGGTTCTATTATAATTATGTATTTTTTTGTGTCTTTAATGTCAAACTAAATGAATACTATCAAAAATGAAATTAATGATATTTTAATAAAATAATATTTTATGAATTTTTTTAAAAATAAAAATAATAATGAAAGAGGACAAGGTGGGTCATATATGGTTGAAAATATCATCCCTTGTACATTTATTACCCAATTGTTACCTTATTAGTAAAATTATAACCCATTAAGATTGAAATAGTTATTATTATGGTTAAGGTTAAAAATTGTTAATGAAGGGGCTCAAAAAAGATAAGATTTAAAGTGAAACCCAAACATTCATAGATTTCATTGGATGATTATATTTCGATACAATCTAATTTTTATTTGAATTATTTTCTATTTAGAATCATTTTTCTTGAATATGAATTTATTATGTTTTAATATTTTTAAATTCCAAGAATACCCTTCCCCTCACTTGTAAAAGGGAACCCTTATCTCTTTTCTTTAAACTAGTTTGATCCATCTAGATTGACCAAACCCTAACAATTAATTTTATTAACATAATTATCCAAGTTAGTGATGTTTTATCCTCCCAAAATACCAACCATGTTTCCATTAAGAGATTATCTAAAGGAATTCTACTTAAGAAGAGGTATTTATCATTACCAACTTTTACAAATTTCAATCTTTTTCTACATCCTCTAAACTTGTTGTAATCAACTAAAAATAATAAATCAAGCATCATCAATACATTAATATTTTTTATTATTATTTTACAACCATTTTCTATAACACCCCAATATTTTTTAATATATTTCTCTTTAAATAATATTATTTTTTTATAACTTTCGTTACATGCAACACCATGTTTAAATAAACCATGATAATCTATTAAAATATTATTATTTAAACATAACTATTATAAAAAAGTCGTTATGTTAGAGGGTATGAATAATATAAACTAAATTTTGAAAAATTAGGGTTTATTCATTTCTAAAATTAATTATTTTGTTTTCAATTAATTAGAAAAGAAAATAAAAACGTATTGAAAATGAAGAAAAGTTTTTTTGAGAAACTATTTTCCTATGAAAAAAGGATTTTTATCTTAATAAATTACATGAATAACATTTTTTTAATTATTTAAATTATATTTATATATATTTATATATATTGTGTTAAATAAAAAAATAATTCTTTTAATATATTTCTAATCATGGGATAAGAATAAATTCATTTTAATTCTTAAAACTATATTTTTTGAAAAAATAACTATGACGCATTTTATGCACTTATTTTAAAATTTATATTTTTTAATTTTGGAAAATTTATATTTAAAAATGAAATAAATTTTTTAAATCATCTTTTTGAAATTATATTAGAGTTAATTTTTAATAATTTTCTAAAAAGTTTAATTTTTTGACGAATAATGAAAAATGATGGGTTTTTTAATAATTTTATTTTCATTTAAAGTATTTACAAAGTCAAATTTTCTTTTCAAATATTTTCAAAATTAATTTTGGTTAAATTATTTTATTATTCATCAATTTTGTTTTTAAATCATTTTTTATTTTAAATTTTAATATATAACACTTCATACTTAAGAAAACTTTTCTTTGGAAAACTGTATTTTCATAGCATTTATAGGTTTTATTTTAAATTAATTTTTGAAACTTTTCTGAGTTAAATATTATAAAATGGATTTAAAACTTTTAATAATAATAATTTATATTATATAATAATTTCTCCCTAATTTTTGGTCATATTGAGTAGTAAAAACAGTAAAAATTTGTTACCAAAGTTGAGTTTAAAACGGGTTTACTAGGGCTTAATATAAAAATATAAGGTGTAAAAATTACCTAAAACTTTTCCAATTACTATATTATGAACATATTTTGACCTTATAAAATCTATGGTTATAAAATTATCCATTTTAATTCCCTATTAGATGTAAAAAATGTGGTGATATGTTATTCTTTTTAAAAATTTCATGTTTGTACCCTACCCCACTTATAAATGGCCACCCCCTCTCTTCTCCTATTAACACATATAATTCCTATTGTTTCACCCAATAAATACACAATTAACTTCCTGTATTACTTAAAAACAACCTAGAGTCCTTATTTTGATCATAAATCCATCCAAGGAAGGCTTTTGTTTAAACCTAAAGGGTTTTTCTAAAAAATATGTAATGTTCTTAACCATGGATTTTTGTATTATTTTTTCTTCCACCTCTATAACATATTATTAAATCATAATTATATAATAACATCAATATATTCCACATAATTAGTTTTTTTATGTAATGGTAATTATTTAAATACATCTCCTATTCCACCAAATGAGAAACAAAACCATCATTTGTGTGTATGGCGGGCTACTGCCTCAAAAACCAATGTAATCTGTTTTCCATCATCACCTCAAAAATATATTGAAAATGATGGAATTAGTTTTTATACATAATAATAATTAAATATAAATCATTTGTTAAAATTAATATATCATATAATCTCATACTATAGCATTCATTAAAAATGATAATGTCATTCGTGGGTACGGTGGACTACTGCTTCACGAAGCGATGTGATTTGTTTTTATTACTACAACACATGGATGATATATGTAAGAGAATTTAAATAAATAATATAATTTTTAAGATATAATTACCATTCTATAAATTTAAAATAAATCTTACCTTATTTCAATCAATACCATTGAAGAATTGAAATGTTACTCATCATACATACAACCTACCATCTCCATGATTGTAATATAATTCATTTTTTATTATTGTATTTCATGATTTTTTTAAAATTAAAATTGATATAAAAAATGATAAATACTTCATGATTATAATTTTTTATATTGTGGGTCAATGAATTATTTTTTGATATTCGTCCGATGAAAGTCATTTTGGACATATGAAACGAATATCATTAAAATAACCAATGTGAACATAATTGATTAAGTAAATTAATAAAACATTATAATAAATAAAATAAATGGAATAATAAACTAGAATTTTTAAAAAAAATATATATATAATTAACATAGTTTTATTATTCAGGATGATAATGTAAGTATGTGATAAGTTTGTACTCGAGGTAAGGGTTTCATCTAAAAACTTTCTACTTTGAGAGAGATGCCCTTTTATTCACCTAATTTCTTTTAAATGTTGTATATAATTATAATTAAATATTAAATATTATTTATTATTCTTATTTGTGGTATTTTAACATCAACTTAAATATATCTCTCTTTCAATCGGTTTTTATTATGATGTTTCCTTAGCCGTAAGGGTTTCTCGTCTCACTTTTACTTTACTGATACATTTTTCATATTTACCACTTATTTTATTTTTGTAGTGTATATAAAACCCCATTATAATATAATATCATGAATCACTTTCTGTTAAATATATTTAAACTTTCTTCTTATGTGATTATTTATTCCACTTATGATTCATCAATTACCAAAGTGGCTTTTGTTTATTTCACAATCTTATTATTATTCAAAATTATTTGTGTTTAAGTCTCTACTAAGGGATTTAATTGATCATTCTATAATAATAATTATCTATTTTATTTTATTATGATTATTTATGTATAATAATTTTTTTCCTTTCATTTTCATCACCTTAATTACTCAAGATAATGAAAATAAGTTTTAACAAAAGATGCATTTATTTCTCTGACTTTATTTATTTTTTATGTCAAAAATATGTTTTCTTCCATATCTATATTTTATAAAAAGTAATTAATTTCTTTTTAAATAACCCAAATTTTTCATTAAATACATTTTTAAACATGTTTTAATTTTTTTTAAAGGTGTTTAAAGGAATATTCTTATAATTTTACAAATAAGGTACTTTATATCCTTTTTAAAATAGGGTGAAAAAAAATGTTTTCTAAATTATATGACATGTATATAATTACCCATTATTATGGTCACTCAATGATTTTAAGCCTAATTTATAAATTTATATGGTTATATTCAAAGAAAAAAATCTTTAGTATTTGAGAAGTTTTTATATTTTAAAAAATGTATCTCTCTAAACCACCATTTCTTTGGGATATAAACCTTATATCTCTATCTGTCTTTATCTATATATTTAATGTTATAAATTTCTTGTAAATTCTTTATATATGTTTCATACATATATACCTATCTTATTATAAAATAATTTTATCAGGTAATACATGCCTTACAATCATTTCAAAAATGCCCCCATTAATAAATCTCTTTTGATTGTTATATTTAGAAAGATTATTCAAACCATTTTCTTTCTATGGGAAGTAAGTTTTATTGAGCTCAAATTCTCAATAATCAGGTCTTATATGGTTTTCCTAGAAAATATCCTATCAGTGGCATCTTCCCATAACACTCCCTGTTAGGGTTTCTCGGTAGTGCATCAGTGAGGGGTAGGCTGGCGCGCTGCTTCTTCAACATCATCTCCCCAATTTTTCCTCCTTATCCTCCTATATTGTTTTAGGTATTATGGTGGTGTATTCATCAACTCGGGTTGGCAGATTTATTGGTTCTTCTCTATTGCAGCCTCTCATTCCTTACTGCTCTGGATTTTGGTTTAGGCGTTGCTCTCCTAATTCGTCTATGATGGTGGTTTCATGGAGGCTTTGGGATTTGTGTTTTTCTAGGCTATCTTAGAGAGAGACATCTTGTTGGATTAAATTCAGGTTGTGGTGGTGTTGTTGTTTTATGTGTGTGATTTTTTTGCAGGGAGTTGGTTTGTGATGGTTGTGGCCTGCTTCAACCTATTTCAAGATGGAATTTTTCTTATTGACTATTATATGGGGTGTTTAGGCTGTGGCGACAAAGTAAGTTTACTAAGGTTGAATAGTTATTCTACAGTTTTTTTTGTTCTTGTCTTAGGCTCCGGAGATGGGTGGTGCGGACAATAGTTTCCAAGGTGACGTTGTTTTTGGTTTTCTATTAATGGTATGACGGTGATGCTGGCGTCGGGGGCATGGCTTGAGGAGGATGATCATGGATCTGTGACCCAAGGTGGTTCACTGACCACATTTTTGAATTTTGAATCAAATATGAATTTTTTCTATGCATTTTTTGGATTTGGGTGATTTAGTAATCTCGTGTATGGTCCAGTTCTTACTCACCCAAAAGCAGTTTTCAAAAATCAAATAAAAATAGAATTTCTAGTTACTCTTTCCATGGGTAATTATTATGTTTGTGAATTATGATTGATTTACTTTTGGGGGGAATATAATCATGTGCATGTTATGATGGGTGTTCCAAGGTAGTTCTCCAATTCATTTGGTAAAGCTTTAGTCTCATGAGACATCATGTAAGGGATTATAGAGAAAACCTGATCTAATATAAGACTTTATCCACTATAATGTCTTGGAAATTATTCTTGACTCATGTTTATGTCATGTCATATATTGATTCCACATTTACTATGCTTCCAAGATCTTAAGATACCATGTTCATTGTGTTATACTCTCATGTTCTTACTTGTGATACTTATCTTTTATGATATCAAGTCATAATTATGACTCATATGTTATGTTTACTTGTCATGTTTATTCCCTTACTAGGATTTTTAGATCACCACATTATTTTATGTATTTTCTAGGTTATCCAAAACATTTTTAGGATCTCAAGGGTTTTAGGAGCTCGTTATTGAAAATAAAATCAAGTTAATATATTTTAGTCTCACTTTGATATTGTGTATACCTACTCTTCCAAAGACACTAGTCCTCATCACATTTGCTTTATAATTATTGTATATTTTTGTTTAAAATAAATAATAATAAGATTAAAAAGGATTATATCACTATAGTTGGTATCAGGTCAAGGGCTAGATATTTTCGGGGATTGGGATTAGATAACCTTAGTAAAAACCATGAGTATATGTCTCATTATTGAATAACATCCTAATGTTTTGTAAAAAAAGATATTATGTAATTTTCTAAATAATCACATCCCCAATTGGATACTAAAAGTGGATGTTTCTCTGACAAAGTTTTACCTTGGTTTAATAACTCAAAAAATATTGTATTGTTCTTTCATCTAATAATCACCTAATGAATGAAAATGGTCCTTTCTAAACACCTGGTTTGACACTTTTGGGGTATATGGTTTGGTTATTTTACATTTTACTTATAAATACTGATAACATATTTTAATAGATGATAATCATAGATAAAATAGGCCAAACCTAATATGTTTTAGATTTGAAAGAATTTTTCATGTTTTAGATAATAATATAAAATATTTTAAATGATTATTTGTTTTACCCTGATGATTAGTCTTCTTCAAATTATGCATTTTGATTATAGTGAATTTTCATAACCTGATGAAAACTTGTTATTGTTGAATGTGATAGATAGTGCAGTGAATACGATCAAGAAAAAAAATATGATAATAGGATTGAAAGGTATTTTTATCATTCCTAATTAGTTATCATGATATATGATTAAAAAAATTCACATTAACCAACTCTATGACTCACCAAAGAAGATAGTAATAGAGTTTTCTGAGAGATCAGAGTGGTGTTGACCATGGATAAAAGAATTAATAAGTTCATACAAATCAGAAATGTGGAAAAAGACACCCTAGTGAATGTATCAATGGAGTAGGAATACATTTTCTATATGGAAATAAATGTCACAAATCAATACATTTCTAAAGTGGTCAATGTATTATTTGTGGGGAACATGAGAATTATATGAGTTAATGCCCTAATATAAGGATTAATACCTAGGCCAAGGAAGCACCAATTCCATTTCAATCATTTAAGTGAAATATATGAAGTGTTTATGTATGGGTATTGAGAATTATATTGGTTAATAATTTTTATCGATGGAATTTTGGTTATATAAATCATGAAACATGTGATGATTCTTCAGTAGTAGTTTTTCATTAAAAATTTGAATTAATATTTTTAATGATACTAATAACCTAGATAAGTTATTAAATATTATAGTGATACTTTATGAAATATGGATTATTAAAGGATTGATAACACCTAATATTTGTTTGATATTGGGGAAAAATAGTTTATAAATTTTGGGGATATATCATATCAAAACCCTACAGGTTAAAATGTGATTTCACGATTATTTTTATACTAGAGAATTGTAATTATATTTTTATGAACATTATAGGAATTATAGTAGTATAGTTTTATAAAATTTAAATCCAATATGTCATGTGATAACTAGTCTCATTTGGAAAGTCAATAGGGATGGAAACCACATTTTAAGGGTGATTAGGGTGTCACACCATCCACTGGAATACTTGATGTCCTGGTTTGGAATTTGAGGTGATGAATGATATTTAGAGAGATGTTTTATTAGGTTGAGATGTATATAATATTTTGATTTAATTTAAAATACTATTTCAGAATAATTATATTGTGTTTTTTGAGGTTTATGTTGAAGGGTATGTGTAGTACTCTGGTTAAAACATTATTTAATGTTCTGGTTATTTGGGTATCGGGTAATTAATGTAAGGAATGATATTTGGTTTCATTGGTTAATTTTGGATATTAACGTATTATTTATTCATATTAAAGATTATTAATTTATGGTGTTATATTACATTATTCTAACCATTTTTTGTTTTATTAAGGATCAATGGAATAGATTGTTATTCTTTATGGATCTTATGATATATTAAAAGTTTATTTTATTGTTTCATGCATTAAAAATTCATCTTACTCATCATTCTAAAAAAAGATAAGATTGTTATTTAAATTGATTAAAGGATGAAATTCCAAAATTCAAGAAAGAATATTTGTTTATGTTGTTTCTCTAGATGGTAAATTAATTCCTCAACCATAGGAAAATGAAATTTAGATAAAAACACTATACTTTTACCTTTATTTTTGACAAATCGACGGTCCTTTTACTCATCATAAATTTATGTTTTTTTGGTCGTTTACTTTCTTATGTAAATGTTTTCTATCACTCTCTAATAGTCCTTTGTAGTTTTTTATCTTCCATTTCAATATTTTAATTTCCCACTAATGTTCCCTTTATCCAAGAACTCAATTATTCATCATTTTAGGAGACATTTAGGTTTCCCTTTCCCTCTTTTAAAGGATGTTTTATTATCACCCTATACGATCTCAGTTTATAATTGTGGTTGTACTTTTATGGTTGAGATAAAAATATTAGGGAATAATTTATTTAAGGGTAGTATAATGTAACACTCTGAGATTTTATAATATATTTCAATTTAAATAATTTAATTTATTTGATAGATATCCATACATGCTATAGTGAGTTTTAATAAACCACGATACTCTAATAAAATATTATTATATAAACAAGATAGTTATTACCTAGCAGTTAAGTTTGAGGGTATTAATATGATTAAATAAATTTTGAGAATAATTTTTTAGACATGTAAAAAATGAATTTTATTTTTTTTCAATTAATTATAAATGAAAATGAAAACAAATTGAAAATAAAGGAAATATGAAAAATTATTTTATGCATTGAAAAGAATTTTACCATAATAAATTTAATGAATAACATTTGTTGATTGATTGTAATGATATATATATATATATATTATTCAATCAAAGATTATCTATTATTTAATATTTTTCTATTCATGGGATAAAAAATATATATTTTTGGCATAAAAATTGTATTTTTTTAAAAAAGTTGGTTTGTTGTATTTTATAAACTTATATTAAAATCAATTTTTTGAAATTTTAAGATAATTTATTCCAAAAATGATCTTAATTTTTGAAATAATCATGTTGAATTTATCTTTGAGTGAATTTTTTATAATTTAATGAAAAGATTAATTTTTTTATTGATAATGAAAACACATGTTTTTGTTAAGATTTTTCGTCTCATTTAAACAATTTAAAAAATAAAAAATCATTTTAAAATGGGTTTAAATTTAAAATTAGTTCAATTAAGTTATTATTAATCCAATTTAGGTCACTAAAATCAAATTCATGTCAAATATTAGTATGAAAACTTTTCATATTTATGAAAACATTTATTGAGAAAACCACATTTTTGTCACGTTTTAAGCTTTAATTTTAAATAAAAAATTTCAACTTTTATGAGTTTAATTTGATAAATTGGGTTATATATTCAGAAATAGAATGATTAATATAATATAATTTGGGCAAATTAATTTTTTTCATAATAAATAGTGGAAACGTGAAATATGTGTTACCATGTTTAAGGTTGAAACGGGTTTACTAGTGGTTAAACTAAAAAGATAAGAGTTAAAAATTTCCTAAAACTTGTCCAATTACAATTGGATTCACTCATATGAACCTATTATAATATAAGGATTCAAAATTATAAAAATTTTATTTTTTTTAATTTGAATAACCTAAGAATAATTTATTCTTTTCAAAACATTCAAGTGTGTCCTCTCTCACACTTATAAAAGGTCACCCCCTCTCAATTCCTCTTCATGCTTAACAATCAGTTTAGTTAAAAAATACGTACCGAAATAACTCAATTAATTTCTTACCCACATAATAGATTCATTATTTTTATCATAAATTCAACATATGAATGATTTTTTGTAATCCTAAAGGAGTTGTCAGAAAAAAAAGAGTTATTGATCCTAGCAGAGTGTTTTTTTATTTCTTCTTCCACCTCCTTTAAATTTTTTTAAACCATGATGATATAATATCATCAGTATCTTCCATTTAATGATATTTTTTTATATTAATTTCATTACCTACATCCAGATCAGATTAAATTAAAATAGGGAAGAAACAATCATTCATGTGTACGGTAGACTACCGCCTTACGAACTGATGTAATTTCTTTTCTATCATTGACTGACATGATGATTCATAATGATGAATTTAATTATTATATATATAATTAATTATTATTATTAATTATATAAAATTAATGTATCAAATACTTTTATACCATTCCATCCATTAAAAAATGATAACGTTATTTGTGGGTACAACATACAACCGCCTCGCAAAGCGATGTGATTTGTTTTTATTATCATATCACATGGAAGATATATATAAGAAAATTTAAAGAAATAAAATTATATTTATGTTATAATGATAATTATATAATGATAAAATGAATCTTAATTTCCTTTCATATTGACTGTTGAATAATTGGAATGTTACTCATGCGTACATTCAGCCTACTGTATCCGGGATTATAATATAGTTTTTAATAAGCATATTTCATGGTTGGTTTTAAAATTATATTTTATGTATAGAAATGGTAATTATATAATTATTTTTAATCTATGTATGATGTTATAGTGACTTATTTTTCTTTACTCATCCAACCAAATCCATTTTTAATATATGAACCAAATATCATCAAAACATCTACGTGAGCCAAATTGATTGTGTAAATAAATATAAAATAGTAATAAATAAAGTTAAAGGAATAATAAACACTAAATTAGTTCCTAATCATGTAAAAAATTAACATATTTTTATAATTATTTAATATAATGTACTTAAGTGACAAGTCTGGACTCGAGGTAAGGGTTTCCTCTCAAAACTTTCTACTTTGAGACCCATGTTCTTTTATGAATGTAATTTCTTTTAAATGGATTATGTATTGAAAATTGGATATTTAATGTTATTTATTATTCTTATTCATGTTTTTTCAATTTCAATTTCAAGATATTTCTATTTCTAGTGATTTTTATTGAGATATTTCTTAAGCCTTATGGGTTTCTCACCACACTTTTACTTTCGTAATACATATACCATATTCAACACTTATTTCTTTTTTGTGGTGTATATAATGACCCATTGATATGTAATATCATGAATATAATTATGTTAAAGATATTTAAGGTTTCTTATATGTTATTATTCTTTTGGTTTTATGATTTAGTAGTTGCAAAATTGGTAAGCGTTTATTTCACATTCTCATTATTATTTCGGAATGTGTGTGTTTTAACCTATTATTGGGGAATTGTTCGATATTTTATTGTACCCATATCTATTTTTTATAATCTAGTTATTTATGGAGAATGAATATAATCCTATAATTTTACTCACTTTAAGCTGTAACATCCCATTATTCATTAATGACGTTTGATTTCATGATTAAATTTGTTTTATATTATATTTTATAGTATAATACATAGAAAAAATAGAAAAAAATATTTAATTAATCCATACAGTAGTAAAAAACTATAAATATTAAAATTACAAATATTTCATGGGGTAAATATAGAAAATTGAAAAACTAGAATGGGAAAATTTTGATCACCGCAGTCTACCAGAATCATTTCCCCCATGGAAAACAATATAGAAAATAGAGAGAATATTAGTAAACCAATCGGTATTTTCAAAAATGGGAATGTATAATATTGAGATTATTTTATTTTAATTTTTTATTAAATAATTAAGTGGTTATTATAGAAGAAAATATGACTGTTGGAATAGTAATATGACTATTGGAATAGTAACTTGATCATTGGGAATAATAACCTAACCATTGGGAATAATAACTTGACTATTGGAATAGTAATTTTACCTAAAAATAATAAAATGAAATATAAAAAACTTATCATGAATAATTTAAGAAAATATAAATTTCATAATTCCATAAAATAAATATCAAGATTAAAAACACAATAAAAATATAAGAAGATTTTTAATAAACTATATTTCAATGTATTTCATAAAAACCATAATTTTTAAAATTAAAACTAAAATTACCTATGATATAATATTATTTTGATAAAATTAAGTTTTTTTTTGGAATCAACACAAAAAAAAATTCTCTAGGGTTAATTTTTAATAGCTTTCTGAGAAACATCAATTTTTAAATTAAAATTAAAAATATTGTCTTTCAAATACTGTGTGTCTTATGACATTATGATGATGCAATAATTACTTAAAAATACTAAATTGGTTATTTAATCTCAAATTATTTTTAATAAGATATATGGGTCACTTAAAAATAATAAACATAATTTCAAAACCTAAAAATCTTTTTCCAATGTCTGAAATCAAAATTACTCCATTAAAATAACAATTTTTCATTTATTCCACTTTTCTTTTCAATAAAAAATTGAATTGAAATTATAAAGGGTTTTAGAATCCTAAAACCTTTTTATTATATATATATATGATTAAAATTATCAAAAATAAACACTATTACAAGGTTTATCTTGGATATAGTATTTTATTCAATATTTTATCCAAAAAAATACTCATATCCTCAAGTATAAATAACCCCCTCCCTTGCCATGGAAAACACTCCTCCCAATCATAAAAATTAAAAATATCTTCAAAAATACGCCCTATCATTACCATTATAATACCTACGTATGTTATAGAGTAAATTGACTCCAAGAATCAAGGGTTTTTACTTTCATACAAGAGAAGCAACACCAATGAAAGAGTAAGTTCTAATCAACTCCTCTCTCATTTGCCTCTTATATTCCTTTTTTCTAATTACTTTCAAAACCAAATCATATAAGAATAATTAGTTAGTATATAACATGATATTAATTATTTTAAATCTCTATAAAAATTATATTTATTAATTATTTATATTTTGTTCTTCTCTTTTCCTCTCTTTCTACAATACTCGTTAAGGGTTAGTTAACCACATACGGAGTCATTTCTAAGTCAAAAATTATAAACACCTTTATGGATGGATATAATGAATTATATATAACAATTAGTTATATAATTAAATTTTTTCTAGTTTTATATAATTAATTTTATTTTTTTAGAAATTATAATGAATGAAGATTATGTAATTAAAGGTAAACGAGAATTTTTTTTAAACACATGATATCAAAACAATTCAAGTTTAACAAAGAATATTATAAAATATAATCTAATAAATATTATGGACAAATAGTGAAAAAATAAATGTATTTCACTTTTAGTTCAGTGTTTTAATTAACCTATATTTATTATCCAGGTGACGAAAAAGTGGTGAAATAAAATGGGATTTAAGGTATGGGGATTCTTAATCCCAACACATTTTCTTTGTTTTATCTATCAATGACATCATTTTTGTTATGGATTCTACTCTAATGATACTTAAATATAATTTCATTATTTTTTCCTTTTATATTTGTGTATATATATTTTTCCACCTTAATAAAAATATTTTTAACCTAAATATAATTATTTCTCAAAAAAAATACTTCTTTCCAAGACACATTTTTTACTCCACTAGAGTTATTTATTCTTCACTCAAGAATAAGGATGTTTATTAAAAAAATTATTTCATTTATTTATTTTGGAACCTCAATGATTATCATGAAAGTATGATATATTAAATCTTTATGAAATTCAATCCTTTCTATAGGTTATTTCATGACTATTAAAATTATTATTTCTATGTTTCATGCATGATTAAAAGAATTTATGATGTGACAGGTGGTCCCGAAATTATATAGCCCCCAATTAATTGGGTAATGAGATATATCGCATGATATTATGTTCACTATTTCTAAACATGATTCTATATTTAATTACAATGATTGTATTGTGATTTATATACAAAATTTATGTGTGAACCTGATTATATCTTTGGCCATAGTGATGTGTGGTATTTGACCACTATGACATGATCTTTCTTTTTTATGCAGATACCACATTCGATTCCATTATCAAATTTTTCCCTCATGATTCTTATGATTATCTTATTATTGTGACATGATGATTATTATTATTCTCACCCATGTACTTTGAATCGTCTTTTTTATTACTCCCCTTACTAGGCCTTTAGTACAATGATTTACTTGATGTATATCCTCGTGTGATTATATATTCTATAGAGAATATGAGATATTTTAGAGGATAAATATTAATGTTTTAAATAGTGTTCACGTTTTATTATGTACAAGTATTGTACGAGCCTAATTTGTTGAATATACTAAACCATTAGATCTTGGATTATATCACTACTATGTTGTTTATCTTAAAAATGATGTAAAAAGTTAGGTCATTATAGCTAGTATCCGAGAATAGTTAGTTAATTCAGGAATTATGACTATAAAATGTTACTAGAAAATTCTTATATATGTCTACTTATAAGTAAATTTTCTATGTTTTGGTAAAGTATAAGAGAGTATGGTTTCCAATAAATAAAATCTATGTCTAGATACTGCAAGTGAATTTGTATCTAGAATGGATGTGCCTAGGGGTAATAATCCTGAAAATAGTGCATTAGTATTTGAATCAATCATCACCAAGTGCATGAAAATGGGCCCGACTACACACCTGGATTGACACTACTGAGGGATATACATCAGTTAATCAAAACCCCTATATAATCCATTATAAAGGATATATAGATAAATTAATTTTTTTTAATGTTAGATAATATTAAAGTACATGATCCTATAAATATCATTAGTGAAAAGGGATAAACATAAGGATCCTAAAAGATATTAATTTTGACATAAATTTTATAAAATAATAAATTATTTTATTATTTTATTATTGGCTTGTACTGTGTTCAGACCTTTTTATAATTTCATAAAATTGTGGGAATCTGGATAAAACCTACCAACAACCCATGTGAGGTGTAATGCAATGATTACCTTAATAAAATTCCTTATGTAATGGGTGGTGGAGTTCAAAACAACATAGTGATTCTTACCCAATTATCACTTTCTTTGAAAAATAACCTGAACCACGTGGAACTTCATCCTTCACCTAAGGATCAGTTATCCATTGAGTCATTTATGTGATAATGGAAACAAACATTTAGTGGATCTTTAAATCCACTTGTTGCAAAATAGTTTGTTAACTCAATTGATAATAAATTTTCTAGGATCCATTGTTTTGATAAGGAGAAGGTGACTCTGGTCTTCTATTGTTTAGATAGATAAGTTGATCAATGGTGGTAATTGATAAAGAATACCAAGCAAAAAAGAAAAAATGAAATAAATATAGTGGGAAGACACTACCATTTTATTTATTAATAAGTAATTTTCTTGAACTCTATGAACAAATATGGATATAGAGTTACTAGAGCTTAAGTAAAATGATTGTGAATCTATCACTACTTACGAGGTAACTTTTACAAGGCTTGTAAGATACACCTCAAGTTTTTTAATTGAAAATGAGAGAAAAAATAAATGGATTATTCAGTGGATTAAAAGAACATCTAAAAGTCTCTATCTATCTAAGACTTTGAGAGTTATGAAGAATTAGTTTCATGTTATATTAAAGTAGAGATGTTTTTTGGAGAATGGTCCCATGGCTCTGGAGATATGAAATGACAGATGGATTTTTAAGCTGGGGGATCAAATAAAAAAGGTGAGAAGAGCCTATCTCCATAGATATACAAATTATAGATCTATAACTCATAATTATCAAGAATACATCCTAACTTTACCAAATTATATCCCATCCATATATCCATGAGAAGATCAAGGATGTGAAAAGGGATGACTTGGAGCTTCAAAAGTATGTGAAAGTCATAAAGGGAGGCTTCTTGAGTTCCACACCAATGAGGATGGTGTCACTAAGTTTTGGAACTAGACTTTTTATATCAATATCAGCATTGATAAAAATAATAATTATTGGATAATTCACATATCTCACCCATCTTCATCCATCTTGGAAGAACCAAGAAGTACGAAGACCTTCAAGAGAACTTTTGGTTGGACAACATGAAGATGGAGATCGCTGAGTAAACATTAAAGTAATTGGTATGTCAGCATGTTAAATAAGAGTGACATAAGTCCAATGGTATAATACCAACATTTCCCATACCCACATGGAAATGGGATATCATCACCCAAGAAATTGTCACTTTCCTCCCAAATACATCTAATGTAAACAATGTTATATGTTTTGTGGTGTATTGAAACTCCAATACTTACTACTTCATTAATATCCAGGAAGACTTCTCTCTTGAAAACCCTTCAAAGATATATGTAATTAAATTATTGAGGTTTTATGGGGAACCACTTTCTATTTTCACTTGTCACGATTAAAGGTTCACTTCTAAATTTGGGAGGAGTCTTCAACATAAACTGATCACTGAATTGAATTTTAGTATGGCCTATAACCACCAAACTGATGATCGGTTTGAAAGGACCATTTAGAAAATTGAGGAAATGTTGATATACTACTCAATAAAATTTAAAAGAGTATGGGATTAACTACTCCCATTTTTAGAGTTCCTATACAAAAACATCTTCTACTCAAGTATTCAAATGGCTCCATATAACGCTCACTGTGTGAAGTGATGTAGACCTTTTACTTATTGGGATGAAATTGAGAAATGAAATGTACTTGGACATAATATATTACAAGAGATTATAGAAAATTATCATGCCACGTAACAATGTATAAAATATTCATTAAGTGAGCAGAAGACCTATGGTGACAACTATCCAAGGCACTTGGATTTCGATGTTTAAGAAAATTTTTTCCATTGAATATCACCACAGAAGAGATTCATCCATTTCAAATATAAAATAAATATCATCTTGAGGTACATTTTCCCCATTAATATCATTAATCACATAGGATTAGTGGCTAATCAACTAGCACTTCCATTAAACATGGATCATGTTTTTGATTTATTCCACATATCACTCATGAGTAAGTACAAAAATGATCCCCCCATATGTACTAAATCTAGAGGTGGTACAACTATATAATGTAATCACTTATGAGGATTATCCGATGAAGATCTTGGATTATAGGGAAAAATTTCTATGCAATAAAAAGACTCACCTTTTCAAAGTGTTCTAGTGGAACCATAAATATGAATAGGTGACATCAAAACCAGAGGAAACCATGAAGAAAAGTATCATCATTTATTCTCAACCAAGAATATGAGTTAAAATTTATGGATTTAAATTTCAAAAGGGGTGGAATAATGATACAGCCTATAATTTATTAATGACATTTCATTTCATGAATATATTTTTGTTTTATTATATTACATAGTATTATACACTTATAATACATAAAAAAATATTCAATAATTTATTTAATTAATCACTACCTTATTTAATAATTAATCCTATTAAAATGAAAAATATTACATTAGAAAAATATAGAAAACTAAAAAACTAGATTTATAAATTTTGGATAACCCCGGTATGCTAGAATCATTGCCCCAATGAAAAATACAATACAAAAGAAACCGAATATTAGTAATACCAATTGACATTTTAAAAAATAGGAATGTATAACCTTGAGAGTAATTGAGGAAAATTTAGAATGATAGAATATAGAAATATTTATAGGAGGAAATATGACCATTGGAATAGTAATATAATTATTGTAATAGTAACCATAATGTTTGAAATCATAACCACACCATTGGGAATAGTAACAAGGTTGTTGGAATAATAATTTCACCTCAAAATAATAAAATTTAATAAAAATAATATTTATCAAGAATAATTTATAAATATATAAATATCATGATAAAATTAAAAAAATGTCATTATTAAGAAGAAAAATAAAATATAAGCATATTTTTAATAAACTATATTTTAATGAATTTTGTAAATATCATAATTTCTATATTACAAATTAAAATTTCCTATGTTAGAAATTTATTTTGAAATAATTAACTTCATTTTTATAATCGGAACATCAAGATTTCTCAAGGGTGATTTTTTGGTAATTTTTTAAGAATCTTCATTTATATATGAATAGTAAAAATATTGTTTTCAAATACCGTGTGTTTTATGAAATAATAATGAGGCAATAATGACTTAATAAATACTAAATTGGTAATTTTGACCTAAATTCAGTTTAAAAATATATACGGGTCATTTAAAAATAATAAACATAATTTTCAAACCAAAAAATCAATTTCTAAAAACTAAAGTCAAAAACCATCCCTTGAAATAACGATATTTCATTTTTTTCCCACTTTCCTTTCTAATAAACTACTGAATTATAATTCTAAAAAGTTTTAAATTCCTAAAAAAATATACTATATTTATATATGGTTTAAAATTTCAAAAAAAATATTATTTCAAGGTTTACCTTGGATATAGAATTTCATTCAATGTTTTATCCTAAAAATACCCCTCCCCTCACGTATAAATAACCCCTCTCCCTCTCCTAGAAAAATGACTCCTCCCACTCCTAAAAAAGGAAACTTTCTACCAAAATACTCTCTATGAATTCCCTTATAATACCTTAGGATTTTCTAGAGTAAGACAAATCTAATCATCAAGAGTTTTTAGTGTTTTACAAGAAGCCACACTGAGGAAAGAGTAAGTTTATATCAAGTCTTTTGACGGTCGTGAGGTAGCTGGAGGTTGATCTTTATTATTTTTAATTACTTAGAAGTAGAGGTTATTATTATGTTAAAGGTTATATTTATGATGCTATTATACTAAAGTTATATTTATGATGTATTTATATTTCACACCTCCCTTTCCTGCTCTTTTGACAATGTCCCATCATAAGTCTATTAACCACCTATGGAGACATTTCCAAGTCAACTATTATAACCACCATCATGTATAGATAGTATAAAATATATATAATATATAAATACTTAATTAAATATGTTCTATTATTATTTAAATAACTCTATTTATATATAAATTACCTCAAATAAAAATAACAAAATCGTAAGAAAATGAGAAAATTTTATGAAATTGTTACATCAAAACAACTCATGTTTAATATAGTTCTATAAAATTGAATCAAATAGTTATAATAGATAAATAATTAAATAAATAAACCTAATTAACATATAGTTTCATGTTTTATTATGACCTTGTTCATTATCTAAGAGGATAAAACATGTATAAATATGACGGGATTTAAGGTTAAGGGATTCTTTAACCCAACTCATTTTGTTGGTTTATATCTCCTTCGCATCAATTTTAATATATATGATACTCTAATGTTACTTAAATATCGTTTCACTATTTTTTCCTTTAATTTTTTATGATATAAATTTTTTCACCTTTCTAAAATTATTTTTAACCCAATTATAAATATGTTTCAAAAAAATAATCTTTCAACGAAAATTTTTTACTCCTCTTGAGTTGTTTTTTCATCGTTCAAGATTAATAATGTTTTTTTAAAAATTTATTTCCCTTATTATTTTGGGACCCCCAATGTATATCATGAATGTATGATTTATGAAAAGTTTATAAAACCCTTTCCTTTCTATGGGTTTATTTCATGACTCTGGTTGTTATAAGTTCTATGTGGCATGCATTATTATGAGCATTCATGATGTGATGGGTAGGCCTAGAATTATATATTATTTTAATGAATTATGTAATCTTATGTATATCATGATATTATGTGCACTGTGTGTGAACATGATTCTACCTTTTTTCATAATTATGATATTATAATTTATGTACATATGTTATGCATTAATGTGATGATAGATTTGTTCACAAATATGTGTGATATTTCACCACTATGATAAGATGATTTATTTTTATGAATATGAAATAGTACATTCCTTTATAAAATGTTTCCCTCTTGATTATAATGATGATCCTACGATTATGATATGTTGATATTGATTATGCTCACTCATGTATGTTTGACTCATATCATTTATTCCTCCCCTTACTAGTCTTTTAGATTTTCCATTTCTTTAATATATATCCTCAGGTGATTACATGTAATAAGGATAATGTTGTAGCTTTCAGATGATAAAGAATAATGTTTTAAATAATGTATCTATTTTATTATGTGTAAGTGTTTTATGGGCCTAATTTTCCAAATATACTAAAGCTTTGGATCCTAGATTTTATCACTATTGTGTTATTATCTTAAAAATGGTGTAATAGTTATGTAATAAAAGTAATGTCACTAAATAAGTACTCAAGAGACCAAAAATATTTTTTTAAGAAAAGTTGACTTTATTTCCCTCTTTAGTCGAAAATAATTTTTCTTTCATATCCATGTTTTCTAAAAATTTTCTCAAAAAAGTTTTTAATATTCTAAAAATGATTTATTAAAGACATTTTTACCTATGCTTCACTTTTTACAAAATAGTTTGAAAGAAATATTCCTATTATTTTCCCAATGAGGTAACTTTTAACATTTTTACATAAGGTTGAAAATATTTTTTTTAACTTATATTGAATATAAAAAATTACCCTACATCATAAACCCTAAATTTTTTATGATTAATTTATATGTTTTCATGGTTCATTCCAAATAAAAAAAATTCAACAATGTTCAAGAAATTTTTATATTTAATGTAATGTATTTATCTAACCACTTTTTTCATTAGTTTATCATCATTATAGCTCTATATCACTTTATCTCTATATTTAATGTTATGAAGTGATTTTAAATTATTTATATATGTCTATCACATATATACCTAGCAGCTTAATCTACATTCATTTTATGAGGTAATACATGTGTTATGTTCATTTCACAAATACCATATTTAAGAAGTCTCTTTTGATTATGATATTAGGAAATATTGTGCAATCCATTTTTATTCCATGGGAAATTCATATGTTTATGAATTATGATTCATTTCCTTTTTTTAGAACATATAATCATTCATATATTATGATGGGTGAGCTTATATAGCACTCCAATTCATTTGTTAAAGCTTTAGCCTCATGAGACATCATGTTTGGGATTATGGAGTACACATAATCCACTATAGGACTTCTTCAACTATGTTTTATTAGAATTTATCTTTGAATAATTTTTATGACATATTATAATTTATTCCAAAATTTTATATGACTCTATGATCTTATGATACCATGTTCATATTGTTATGCTCCCATGTGCTTAATATTGAGACTTCACTTTTATGATATTATGTTATACTTGTGACGCAGAAGTTATTTTTCCTTGTCATGTTTATTCCCTTACTATAATTTTGTGCTCACTGAATTCTTTTATGTACTCCCTAACTTAGCCTATGTTGTTTTATGAGCTCAAGGTATTTTGGATCTCATTAGGGATAATAAAATCAATTTATTATATTTTTGTCTCGCTTTGATGTTTTATGTAACTAGTCTTCCAAAGGAACTAGGCCTCAAGATCTTTGGGTTGTAATTATTGGATTTTTAAGTCAAAAATATAAAATTATAAGTTTAAAAAGCATTTTTTCACTATATTTTCCATCACATTTTCGTCCAATTAAAAATTCATAACATCGCTCATGTGTATATACTCCTCATCGTCTCCACGTAGCAGTGTAATTTTGTTTTCATCACAATATTTTTTGGTGGTTACAAATATGGAAATAATAAATATATACGATATTTATAACATAATTAAAAATTTTAAATTATAATTTCATATCTATTTTCTTACCTTTATAAGATTAGAAAATGATAATGTCGCTCGTGTATACGTGTGGACCACCACATCCACGAAGATATGTGGTTCTTTTTAATTTACACATTATATAGATGGTGATAAATAAATATTTAAAAGATATAAATGATATATATGATATAATAATTGTTATTGAAATGGGAATTATTATTTAAAAAAAATTTATTCCATCCATTAAAATGATGAAAACAATGTTCATGTGTGCGTACAGCCTACCATCTCTATAAATGGAGTGATTCAATTTTTTTATTTCCACCTTTTACATATGACTCTAAATATATATAATTAATTAATATTATTTTTATATCATTATTATCATTCTAGAGCTGATGGAACAATTGTCAATGTAGAATGACCAGAACTTCTAAACCAAAAAAATATATATGATAAATGAAGTAGTTTCACCTGGAACAGTGATTTTAATAATAAATTATTTAAAAACTGTGTCAAAAAGGATATAAGTAAATAATATATGGTATTAATTATAGATTTATGGTTCACAAAAATATTTATCATAATTATATATTTATTATATAGGAGGTTTTAAGTCATATGAAAGAATTCAGACCTAAGGTAAGGGTGTCTCATCACACTTTTACTTTTGTGAGATATTTTCCATATTCACTAATTTTATGTAGTGTATATACTATGTCTTTGATATTTTATATCATTAATCTATTAATATTAATAGTAATTAAAGTTTCCTTTGATGTCATTCTTTCATTAGTATTATAATTCAAAAGATACCATTTGTAAGGGTTTATTTCACAATTTCTTCATTATTAGGGAATTTTTATGTATAAGAACCTATTGGGGGAATTATTTGATCATTCTATATTAATCCTAATCTATTTTCTTATCTTATACTAATTTTTGATAATTAATTTTCTCTGTTTATTTTTTCCTTTTTTTGTAATCAATATAGTTAAATAATATTTTTATTGGAAAATCAACTTTTTTGTACTCAATTGGGAATTTTTTATTCAACAAACATATTTCCCTTTAAAAAATTTAATCATTTTTTAATATTTTAAAATAAATTTTTAAATAAATTTTTTCTTATGTGTTTATTTTTAATAAATGGTTTAAAATTAATATTTCTGTTATTTTCTAAAAGAGGTACTTTTAGAAATTTTTTACAAAAATGTGAAATGAATGTTTTTTAACTTATACAGCATCAATGGAATTTACCATAATCATTTTGGCGTAATTATTTTACTATTACATTAAAATTTTCAAGGTACGTTTCAATGAAATTTGTTTTCTTAATATTTGGGAAATTATTAGACTTTAAATTAATGATTTCAAATTGAAAACTGTTTTTTCCTCAAGAAATTTTCCAAAGATCATTTCAATGTATTTTCATCTATGTAAATATCCATCATTTAAACATATGATTTACTAAGGATATACTTCAATAATACCATCCAAAATATTTATAGGATAGATTATGGTCAGTTTAACTTGGTAAATATTAACATTTTATATGATATTTTTTCAATATGAATGTTTATGTTGATTATGTATTGATTTTTTATTCACCCCTTTCTTATGATGAATGAATTAAAATTATTAAAAGATGGGAAAGGAACATTATATCTTCTCAATTCATCGACAAGAATTACGAGAAAAAATAATTTGGTTATTTGGTCGAGGACTTAACCATTTATATAAGATGTATTGGCATGCGTCCTTGATGGTAAGTTTGGGATGTCTAGCATTACTCATTCCATGATTATGAAATAAGTTATTTATGTCCATGTTATTATTTGATTAGTTTTGATATACAAGGATGTGATTTGAGTTTATGTTATTAATTATATGGAATTATTTGATTCATCATTTATTCCTTCCATATTATTCTTCGGGCTCAATGTAATGATTAAATGGGATATAATTTTAGTTATTTTCCATTCAATATTATTCATTATATATTTATTCTACGTTAATATATAATATATGCATATACTTACTAATAATCTTAACTCGACCCTTTCTTACGTTTTTTTTAGGAATATATGAATTTTTCTATGAATGATAAGAAAAGATATCCTAGATAGAATAAGGTTGTTATCAAAAAAAACTTTGTTGTATTTTTTGTTGTCAATTGTAATTTTGGTTTTCATAATGTGTGTAGTTTACCAAGAATACTAAAATATTCAGTCCTTTTGGATGTGAACACTTATATCTAGTACCAATTTAATAAAGTTAAAACAGACTCTAAGGTTCTAAGATGTGGATTTTTATAGTCATTGATCTTGAATTCATGATATGTTAGTATATGTGTGAAGATAATCTCCTGAAGAAGAACAATAGGAATCTACTACATTCTATAGATAAAAAGAAGAAGAAGTTGAAAGATAGACATAATTACGAAATTGGTTTTATAGAGATGTTATGAAAATAATAAGATTATATGACATCCTTGGTTACAAAATATTTATGAGAGGCTTCTTAGACTTAAGATCATAGGATAGTGATAAATCTAGGTAAATAGATTCTATGGAAGAACTATTAACCTAAGCATCAAATGGAGATTGTTTTGTATAAATTGTTATAATACAAACTAGAGGAACCAAAATACTCTACTATGAGTGAAGGAATACATGATTTATTAATACAGATATATCCTGAGAAGATCTTCTAATCTACATAAAAATATGAGTATGAAGGGATCTATTGAATGTAAATGGTGGGACTCTATTAAACATGTGTGACTCAAGGATTATGAGGATAAAATGGTAAAAATATATGAATATAGTGAGATTTTGGTTAATATTTCTAGTGGGAGGTTAGAAAATAAAAGTTATTTGATGCATAAACACGTGGTTGGTGAGACTCCTTTGAGAGAATACTAGAGAGACTCTAATCTAGTAATTTTATGTGAATATTCCTCTATATATAATTCAAATGGATTTATTATAGTATATAATATATGATTGGGGTTAATAACCAATCATGGAAAGGAGTTGTTCTTATTAAAAAAACTTATAAAAATCATTATGTTCTTATACCTCTAATTACCACATTCTTCTAGTAAGGTTATATTACATAAGGTTGAGTGGATTGAGAATGAATATGTTTAGGAAGTCTAATTTAAAAGGAAAATACCATATATGTTTTAAGTGACCACTAATTCACCCTTCCCCTCTTAGTGGTCCATATTTTCTATGGGAACTCCAATTGGTATTAGAGAAAGGTCATATTCCCATTGAAAATATCTTGATAAATTTTATATTTTATATTTTTGAAATAGAAGATCCTTTGATATAGAATCTGGTTTCCATCACTATAAAGTTAGATATATAAGTATCTTCTAAAATACTGAGAAATATGATGATGATTAAGGCTATTAATACAGAGACCCAAGATTTTTATATAAAAATATTAAATATTTTTAGATGAATATTCCTGACATTAAACATATTCACACCCAAGATCATAATGGATTAGTATCTTTGGAGACAACATACACTATATTCTTATTTAATTAATGGTATTAAATATCTCTCATAAATATCATCCCAAATAGTACACTTTATAAATATACCCCTTATAAAATATTTCTTCATAACCAGAGAAAGGGAAACTGAATAAAGGGTCTGATCTGATTCTCAGTAAGGGTAAACAATGGAGATATCAATGATCACATGATCATAACCTGAGTATAAGGGTATTTTAAAGTTATATTATCATTTTATAAACATGCCATGTATATCACAATTCAATATCTTAAATCATGAAATAAATAATTTTTGTTCATAAATTTTGGATTATAACGGAACCACCCATCACATTATAAAAACCATATATTGTGTTCCACAAACTCATAATACAATCATCATATCATCACAACATTACATGTAAAAAGGAAAAAAGTTTCTTAAATTTTACATTAATTTATCATAGAAAAAAGATAAAAATGCATGGTTATCATAAACATTTCATCACATCATCATAAACAAAAACTACCCAGAAAAAGAATAAGGATGTTATAATTTGTAAAGACCCCAATAATAGTAAACCATATTTGATGGTTACCTTATTATGTTGTCTCAAAGTATAATAGATCTCATCTCAATGGTACTAGTATTTTAGTAGTATTATAAAATTAGATACATAATTGAATTATACCTTACATTTGAAAACATAAAATACAAAATAGTATTTTCTTTGAGAACACCATTTGTATCCCTGTAATAAAATCATATAACACATCCTAGAATCTATGGAAATAAAACATAATAAATTGGTGATCTTAGATTCTCATTAAGGGTATGAATAAAGTGGAATCCAATAAGGCATGAATAATATGGAAAGAATAATTGATGGTAAAAAAATGAATTAAAAATAATCACATAAGATAGAAATTCATCTATGGATAATAAATCAGATAATTCACAAGGACATCAATAACTGAATTAATAATGATATAATTAATAATGTCTAACATCTAAAACTTACCAGCCATGCCTTGGACTAATACATCTATAAATACCATCGAGTTATTATGCGAAGACATTGTAAAATGAATGGGTAAGGCCTCATCCATAACCCAATATAGTTTATCTCTTAATACATATTTATGCATTGATGGGTTGTACCATGCCCCACCCATAACCTTCTAATTCTAATTCATTCATCATATTAATAAACAATACATCTCAATCAACATTATTTAAATATCAATAACATTCTATATTGGGGGAACTATCATATAGAAAATAAATAATTTCCTCAGTCGAACAGATTATAATCCATCAAATAAAATATAGTGGATGGTATCACTATAGTATATCCTCAACATAAGATTTATAAAAGGATGTTGACATATATGAAAATACATTGAAAAGGATATAGGAAAATTTATTTAGTATAATACACTTTTAACTATGAAAATCACTTTTTAAAATCTGAAAACGTCACACATATTAAAGAAACCATTTTTTAAAATTAACCAAGTAATATTATAAAGGAATATTCAAATCATTGATCAAACATGATGTTAGGTAATTTTTTTCATGATGTATATATTGAAAAAAATTCCTTTAAAACTTTTTAAAAAACTAAAAAGGTACATCATTTGGGAAATGATAAGAAGATTCTATTAAAATCTAGTTTTACAAAGTAAAAACATGGGTAATAATGTCTTTAATAAATTGTCATAGGATAATAAAAATATTACATAATAAATTTAGGGTTTTTTCTCTTTTTACTTCCATTCACACATCTTACCATCTCTTTAATTTTATCTTTATTGGCTCCATTTCTATACATACATCTTTGAGTATCCATTTGAAAATATCTTAATGATGCTTCATGTGAGGTTATTTCTTATTGGTGTAGTGCTTCAGTAGATGCCCTAGAGAATGGTTTGGTATGTAGTTGTAGCCTTAGACTTCTCGTTCTATGCTCGAACCTCAATATCCTTCACTCCTCTACCAGTCAGATAGGTGTAGCATCCTTAAATGAGGTTTTGGGATATGAGGGGAGAGCGGTCGATGGTGCTCCTAAAACTTTCTTCATCAGATTCTTTCCATTCATTGTTGCCACAGGTGGTTTTCCACATCTCATTTATGTTCTGGTTTTCACATGGTTTTTTATTTTTTGGTTTTAGTTAGTTTTTACTATGGTTTTTTGTGTGGATTTGGCTTATTTTAACTGTTGATGGGTCTATGTTTAGACGGTGGTTGGGAAATTTCTTGATGGTTCTCTCCCTTGATGATGATGATTATGTTCTTTCTACTGTGGTACGTTTCTAAGACCTACTTATGCTCAACTCTTCTCTAATATATTAGTCTAAAAATCCCTTCTGATTAAGTTTGTTGTGGTGGTATTTATGGAGGTCCTAGGATGTTTTTTTCGAGTGGGCAGTGGTCTCCGGGAGGTGTGACCGGTATTCATTTCTCTCACATTGGGTCACTACTTGTGTTTCTTTGTTCCATTTCAATTATTTTTTTCATTCTGATCAATTGAGATCAATATGTGAGGAGGGTTTGAAATTGTGTTGGATGATTTCTAGGGGATCTCACCAGTGTGAAATGTTACTGATGATATCGCAGTTATTAGGGGGTGCGGCTTCAGGTTTCTCTATGTTCAATGGTTTCTAGAGGTGATTCTAAAGTTATGGTTGGATATTTTTTTTATTTGAGTATTTGGGATGTGATTTTTTGAAATTTTAATTTTGATATATGGTTGGTTTGGATTGAATCTGCTCAATGTGATGTTACCACTAAACCATAAAGTTGCCTTTAAAAATACAAAAAAATAGATTTGGAGTATTATTAAAATCATTGATTTGGGTGATAACTGCTTCATATTTATTGTATGTTTTGGTTTGATAGATTTTTTTCCTTTAAAAATGATTATGGTTATAAAATATATTGAATAGATATCATTTATATTCATTATTTCCATATCTATAACAATACAAGTAAAATGGTGATGAAAAACAAATCACACTGCTTTGTGGACACAGTAAGTCGTAGGTACACATGAGAGATATTTTTTATTTTCATGGGATGAAAAAGAGATGGAATTTGGTTTCCACATAATAAAAAAATATATCAAAATATTTTTTTAAATAGATTTATTATTTTAAGATTGGTATGACACATTAATAGGAATTAGAAGAATAAATAAATTTTAAAGAGTCGGTAAAGAAGATTACTTCTTCTTGAGTAGGCTTCCTTTAGATCCCCTATCAAGGAACCTAGGGTTGGTATTTTGGAAGGACCTGATCATCTATATTGTGTATAATCATTCATATAAGATAATTTTTTAGGGTATGGTTGAGATAGTTGTGTAAAGCAAAGAAAAAATGGGTGTCTTTTTATAGTTGAGGGGAGGGTAATTCTTGGAATTTTCCAGGTATTAAATTAAGATAAATTATTTTTCATCTCTAAATTGCATAAAATTAATATAATTAAAAGATAATATGATTATAAGTATACATATTTTCTCCCTATAATATTTGGGAGAGTTTTGGATTTTTTTCACACTTATATTTTAGTTTTTTCCCCGTTAAACTTTTTTACAATATCCAAAATATTAAAGTTTTCTACCACAAATGGGTTAACATTGATACTATGTGATGAAAAAAGATCCAAAATTGACTATGGATGATTTTTTTATCAATATCCACTTTATTTGGATAAATATAGTATTTTTATAATTTTTAAATCATTGAATAAAATATTTCTTATTATAAAAAATTATTATTTTTATTTTTGGAACAATTCATTTAATATGAATTTAAATATATCAAAAAATATTATTTAGAATCTCATCCTTTAATATGTCTCAAAAATTGCACATATATATATATTTAATTTTAGGCCACATTAATTCATTCTAATTGTATAAATTTTCTATTTTTTTTATAATTTAATTTTTATTCTATTAAAAGAATAAATACTATATTAGCGCTTCACAAGAATTTGAGGTAATTATTTAATCACTAAAAATTATAAACAAAAGAAAATGATGAATATAATTTATTATTAAAAAATTTACCATTAATATTCATTAAACACTATTTTTTCTCTAGGTGATCACATAAGAGATTCTAATCAATGAAATTTAAAAGAGGATGCGATTAACAAATCCCATTTTTTGAGTTCTTATAAAATAATATCTTATACTAAAGTATTCAAATAGATCCATAGGATTCTATATGTGGGAATTGATGTAGGCCTTTTATTTTTTTGGATGAAATTTCCAAATGAAAGATACTTGGACATAATCATTTACAATATATTATAAAAAAGCCTCATGACACACAATAACATATAAAAAATCATTAAGTAAGCAGAAGACCTATGGTGACAACCATCAAAGGCACTTGGAGTTAGATATTCAATAAAAAATTTCCATTTCATATCACCATGGAATAGATTCATCAATTTTAGATATAATAGAAATCACATCTTAAGGTACATTGGCCCCATTAATATCGTTCATCACATAGGATTAGTGCCCAGTCGGGTAGCACTTCCACTAAACATGAATCAAGTTTCTGATTGATTCCACATATCACTCATGAGGAAGTACATAAATTATCCTACACATGTTCTGAATCTAGAAGTGTAACAACTAGATAATGGCCTCTCTTCTGAGGACTAGCCGATGAAGATCTTAGATCATAAAGAAAAACTTCTATGCAATAAGAAGACTCGCCTTGTCAAAGTGTTATAGTGGAACTATAAATATGAATTTGTGGCATCAAAACTAGAAGAAACAATAAAAAAAATATCATCATTTATTCTCAACCAATAATATGAGTTGAAATCTATGGATTTAAATTTCTAAAGGGGGAATAATATAACATCCTAGAATTTATTAATGAAATTTTGTTTCCTGAATATATTTTTGATATATTATATGATATAGTATTATACACGTACAACATATAAAAAAATTGTTCAACAATTTATTTAATTAATCACTACCTTATTTAATAACTAAACCTATTAAAAAGAAAAATATTATAGTGGGAAAATATAGAAAACTAAAAAACTAGAATTTGAAATTTTGGATCCCCTGGTATACTATAATCATTTCCCCCATAAAAAATACTATACAAAAGAAATAGAATATTTATAAACCAAATGAAATTTTAGAAAATAGGAATGTAGAACCTAGAGAGTAATTGAGGGAAATGTATAATGATAGAATATAGTGGTATTTATAGGAGGTGATATGACCATTGGAATATTAATATGATTATTGTAATAGAAACCAGAATTTTGGGTATCATAACGTCACCATTGGGAAAAGTAACATGTCCATTGGAATATTAATCTAACCTAAAAATAAAAATATTTAATGAAAATAATATTTATCATGAATAATTTATAAATATGTAAATATCATAATACCATAAAATAAATATCATGATTAAAAAGAAAAATAAAATATATGCATATTTTTAATAAACTATATTTTAATGTAATTAGTAAATATCATAATTTTTAAATTAAGAATTAAAATTTCCTATGTTAAAAAATTGTTTTGATAAAATTAACTATATTTTTATAATCAGAACATCGAAATTTCCTAAGGGTTAATTTCTTTTAAGTTTTTCAAAAACATCGTTTTTATGTGAATAGTAAAAAAAATTATTTTTCAAATACCGTGTGTTTTATGACATAATAATGAGACAATACTAACTTAATAAATACTAAATTGGTAAGTTTGATCCAAAATAAGTTTAATAAGATATAAAGGTCATTTAAAAACAATAAACATAATTTTCAAACATAAAAAAAAATTCTAATGACTAAAGTCAAAAACCATACCTTGAAATAACAATTTTTCATTTTTTTCCACACTTCCCTTTCTAATAAACAAATGAATTATAATTTTATAGAGTTTTAAATTCCTAAAAAAATAATATTATATTTATATATGGATTAAAGTTTCAAAAAAAATATTATTTCAAGGTTTACCTTGTATATAGAATTTTATTCAATATTTTATCCAAAAAATACCCCTCACCTCAAGTATAAATAACCCCTCTCCCTTCCCTTGAAAAAATGAATCCTCCCACTCATAACAAACAAAATATTCTTCCAAAATACTCTATATTAATCCCCTTATAATACCTTTGTATATTATGGATTAATCCAAATCTAATCATCAAGGGTTTTTAGTTTTTTACTAGAGAAGCCACATCGAGGAAAGATTAAGTTCATATCAAGTCTTCGCCCTTTTTCTTATTTTCTTCCTTTTATGAATTCCTTTCAAAAAAATCATCTAGGGATTATTAGTAATTATGTTAAAATTATATTCATGATGTTATTCAACTATAAAATTTATATTTATGATGCATTTATATTTCACACTTCCCTTTCCCACTCTTTTGATAATGTCCCATCATAGGTCTATTAACCACATATGGAGACAACGCCAAGTCAACGCTTATAATTAAAATTATGAATGGATAGTATAAAATATATAAAATATATAAATATTTAATTACATTTATTCTATTATTATTTAAATTATTCTATTTATATATAAATTACCTCAAACAAAATTAATGAAATCGTAAGAAAATGAGCAAGTTTTATGAAATCATGACATCAAAATAACTCATTTTTAACAAATAGTGTTATAAAATTGAATCCAATAGTTATAATAGATTAATAATGAAATAAATAAATCAAATTAACATCTATTTTCCTGTTTTACTAAACCCTTGTTTCTTATCATGTAGGAGAAAACGTGAAGAAATATGATGGGATTTAAGGTTTGGGGGTCCATTAACCCAACTCCCTTTGTTTTGTTATCTCTCCTTCACATAATTTTTTTAATGGATGATACTCTAATGTTATTTAAATTTAACTTCATTATTACTTTATTTTATTTTTTATTATATACATTTTTTCACCTTTCTAAAATTATTTTTAACCCAAATATAAATATTTTTCAAGAAATTACTTTTTCAATGAAAATTTTTTACTCCTCTTGAGTTGTTTCTTCATCTCTCAAGATTGATAATGTTTTTTTTTAATTTTATTTCCTTTATTATTTTGTGAACCTCAATGTATATCATGAATGTATGATTTATGAAATGTTTATGAAACCCTTTCCCTTCCATGGGTTTATTTCATGACTGTAATTTTCATAAGTTATATGTGGAATTCAAGATTATGAGCATTTATGATGTGACGGGTGGTCCTGGAATTACATATTCTTTCAATGAATTGTGTAATATTATATATCTCATGATATTATGTGCACTACATTTGAACATTATTCTACATTTTTCATAATTATGATATTACAATTTATGCACATATGTTATGCATGAATGTGATGAGAGATTTTTTCAAAACTATGTGTGGTATTTGACCATTATGACATGAGGTTTTATTATTATTCATATGAAATAGTCGATGCCTTTATAAAATGTTTCCTTATTGATTATGATGGTGATCCTATGATAATGATACGTCGATGTTGATTAGGATCACCCCAGTATATTTAACTCATATCCATTATTCCAACCCTTACCTGGATCTTATCTTACCCATTTCTTTAATATATTTCCTCAGGTGATTAAATTTAATAAGAACAATATGATAGCATCTATAAGATAAAGAATAATGTTTTAAATAATGTATCTATTTTATTATGTATAAGTGTTTTATGAGATTAATTTTCTAATGATACTGAAGCTTTCTATCCAATATTTTATCACTATTGCATTTTAATCTTAAAAATGATGTAATAGTTTTGTAATAAAAGTAATGTCATTATATAACTACTCAAGAGACAAAAAATATGTTTTTAAGAAAAGTTGACTTTATTTCTCTCTGGTCAAAAATCATTTTTCTTCCATATCCATGTTTTCTAAAAATTTACTCAAAAAAGTTTTTAACATTCTCCAAATAATTTATTAAAGTCATTTTTAACCATGATTTCCTTTTTACATAATGGATTGAAATAAATATTCCTATCATTTTCCAAATGAGGTAACTTTTAACCATTTTACATCAGGTTGAAGAGATTATTTTTAACATATATGGAATATAAAAAATTACCCTACATAATAAACCCTCAATGTTTTTATGATTAATTTATATGTTTCCAAGGTTCATTCCAAATAAAATGTTTTCATTAATATGTAAGAAATTTTTATATTTAAAGTAATTTATTTCTATAACCACTTTTTCCTTGGTTTATGAACATTCAATCTCTATTTCAATTTATCTCTATATTTAATGTTCTGAAGTGATTTTAAATTCTTTATATATGTCTATCACATATATACCTAACTTACTCTACCTTAATTTTATGAGGTAATACATGTGTTACGTTCTTTTCAAAAATTACTTATTTAAGAAATCTCTCTTGGTTATGATATGAGGAATGATTTTGAAACCCATTTTAATTCCATGGGAAATTCATATGTTTATTAAATATAATTGATTTTCTTTTTTGGAACATATGATCATTTATATATTATTATGGGTGAGTCCAAACTATACTCCAATGCATTGGGTAATGTTTTATACTCATGAGACATCTTGTTTCAGATTAGGGAGTAAACATAATCCATTATAGGACTTCATCCAATATGTTTTATTGGAATTTATATTTGAATAATTTTTATTTCATCTTATAATTTTTTACCACATTTCCTATCCCTACATGATCTTATGATATAATGTTCATTTTGTTATGTTCCCATGTGATTACTCATGAGACTTCTCTTTTATGATATTATGTTATACATATGACACACAAGTTATGTTTCCTTATTGTGTTTTTTACCTTACTAGAATTTTTAGCTCACTATATTTTTTATGTACTCCCTTAATTATCATATGTTTTTTTATGAGCTCAAGGTATTTATTAACTCATTATGGATAATAAAATAAAGTTATTTTAGTTTTTTTATCACATTGATGTTTTATGTAACTAGTATTCTGAAGACATTATGCCTCAAAATCTTTGGGTTTTAATTATTGTATTTTTATATCAAAAATATAAAATTATAAATTCATAAAGGATAGGTTCACTATATTTTACATCACTCTTTAATCCAATTAAAAATTGAAAACACCGCTCGTGTGTGTGTATGTCTTATCGTCTCCACATAGTAGTGTAATTTTTCTTTCATCACAATATTTTTTGATGGTTAAAAATATAGAAATAGTACATATATATGATATTTATAACATAATTAAACTTTTTTAATTAAAATTTCATATCTATTTTCTTACCTTTAGTATAATGGAAAATGATAACATCACTCGTGTATACGTGTAGACCACCACCTCCATGAAGCGATGTGTTTATTTTTCATTTACACATTATATGGATGGTGATAAGGATATATTTAAGGAATATAAATTATATATATGATATAATAATTTTTAATAAAATGGGAGTTATTATTTAACATTATTTTATTCCATTCATTAAAAATATAAGACAATGTTCATGGGTGCGCACAACCTACCATCTCCATGAACGGTGCAATTCAATTTTTTATCTTCACCTTTTATATATGACTATAAAAATATATAATTAATTAATATTATTTTTATATCATGATTATAATTTTAAATATTATGGAACCATTATCAATGTATAAATACTAGAACTACTAAACCAAAAAATATATGACAGACGATGTAGTTTCACCTGGAACAGTGATTTTAATAAGGAATACTTTAAAAAATGGGTCATAAAAGGATAGAAGTAAAAAATATATATTATTATATATATATATATGGTTCATAAGAAATTTTATAATAATTATATATTTATTATATAATAGGTTTTAAGTCATATGAAAGAATTCAGACCTAAGGTAAGGGTGTCTTGTCTCACTTTTACTTCTGTGAGACATTTTCCATATTCATCACTTATTTATTTGGTGTGGTGTAGACACTATGCCTTTGATATGTTATATAATTAATCAATTCATATTAATGGTATTTACTGTTTCATTTTATGTTCTTCTTTCATGGGTATTACAATTCAGAAGTTACCAGTTGTAAGGGTTTATTTCCCAATTTATTTATTATTGGGGAATGTTTAAGTATATGTACCTATTAGGGTAATTATTTGATCATTATACATTAATACTAATCTATTTTCTTATCCTATAGTTTTTTTTTTAAATCTTTTTATTTTTTCATCTTTATGTACTCAAGATAATGAAATAATATTTTTAAGGAAAATCGACTTTTCTTTGTACTCTGTCGAGACTTTTTTATTCAATGTCCATATTTTACATTTTAAATAATTTTTAAAATATTATAGAATGAATTTTTAATGTTATTTTTACATATGTTTTTTATTTTTAATAAATGGTTTTAAATGAATATTCTTGTTATTTTTTGAATGAGGTAATTTTAGTCATTTTTTACAAAAATGTGAAAGCAATGTTTTTTTAACTCATACAATATAAATAGAATATACCATTATCATTACCACACAATTATTTGAATATTACATTATAATTTACAAGGTTCTTTTCAAATACATTTTTTTCTAACTATTTGGGAATTTTTTAGATTTTTAATTAATGATTTCAAATTGAAAACAGTATTTTCCTCAAGAAAATTTCCAAAGATCGTTTCAATGTATTTTCATATATGTCAATATCCATTATTGAAAATTATGATTTACTAAGTATATACTTCAATAATACCATCCAAAATATTTCTATGGTTGGATTATGGTTATTTTGATTTGGTAAATACTAACATTTCATATGATAGTTTTTCAATACAAATTTTTCAGTTGATTATGTATTGATTTTTTATTCACCCCATTCTTATGATGAATGAATTGGAATTATTAAGTTATATGAAGGGCCTATTATATTCCCTTGATTCATCGATAGGTTTTAATAGATAAAATAGTTTGGTTATTTGGTCGAGGACTTACCCAAATATATAAGATGTATTAGCATGGGTCCTTGATATTAATTTTGAGATGTAATCAATTTTTCATTCCATGATTATTAAATAGGTTATTGATGTCCATGTGATTATTTGATTAGTTATTATATACATGGATATTATTTGAGTTCATGGGATTAATTATATGGAATTATTTTATTCTTCATTTATTCCTTGCATTTTATTATTCGTGCTCAAGTTATTTATTAAATGGGATATAATTTCAGTTATTTACCATTTTATATTATTAATTCTATTTTTATTTTATGTTAACATCTGATATATTAATATACTTAATGAAAATATTAGCTCAACCCTTTTTTATGTTTTTTCCCAGGAATACATTAAGTGTTCTATAAATGATAAGAAAAGATATCCTAAATAGAATAAGGTTGTTATCAAATAAAAAAGTATATTATATTTTTTTTAATTGTAGTTTTGATTTAAATAATGTGTATCGTTTACCAATACTACTAAAACATTCATCTATATGGATATTAACACTTAAATCTCATACCAATTTAATAAATTTACTAAAAAATCTATTCTTCTTAGGTGCATATTTTTATCGTCAGTGAGCTTGAATGCACGATATGTTAGTATATGTGTGAAGATAATATCCTGAAGAATAATAAGGGGAATCTATTAAATTCTATATAGAAGAAGAAAGAGGAGGAGAAATATGGACCTAATTATGAAATCAGTTTGAGAGAGAAGTTATGATAAGAATAACATTATATGACATCCTTGGTTGCAGAATATTTATGAGAGGATTCTCATACTAAAGATAACAGTATAGTGATAAATCTAGGTAAAAAGATTCTATGGAATAACTATGAACCTAAGCTACAAATGGATACTATTTTTCATAAATTGTAACACTAAAAAATAGAAGAACTAAACTACTCTATTATAAGAGAATGAATACATGCTTTATTAATATAGTGATATCTTGAGAATATCTTCAAATCTACTTCAAAATTTTAGTTTAAATGTATCTACTGAATGTAAATGGTGGGACTCTATAAAACCTATGTGATTCAAGGAATATTAAGATAAAATGGTACAAAGCTGTGAATATAGTGATATTTTGTTGAATATTACTAGTTGGAGGCTATAAATTAAAGTTCTTTGATGCATAAGAATGTGGTTGGTGAGACTCCTCTAAGAGAATATTAGTGAGACTCTAATATGGTTATGGTAAGAGAATCATTCACTGTTTATAATTAAATTGAATTGATTATAGTATATAAAATATGATTGGGGTTAATAACCAATCATGTAAAGGAGTGGGTCTTAGTACCAAAACTTATAAAAATCCTTCTGTTCTTATACCTCTATTTACTACATTCTCTTAGTGATGTTGTATGACATAAGGTTGAGTGGATTGAGAATGAATATGTTTTGGAAGAGTAAATTAAAGACCCCAATAATAGTAACCCAAATTCTATGGTTACCTTATTACTTTGGCTCAAAGTATAATAGATCTCATCCCAGTGAGCCTAGTATTTTAATAGTATTATAAAATTAGATACATAATTGAATTACACATTAAATTTCAAAACTTAAAATATAAAATTGTATTTTCATTGAGAAAACCATTTGTATCTTTATAATAAAATCACAAAACACATCCTGGAATCTATGGAAAGAAAAAATAATAATGGGTTGATCTTAGATACTCAGTTAGGGTATGCATAAAGCAGAATCCAATAGGTCATGAATAATATGCAAAGAATAATTGATTTCCAAAAAATGAATTAAAAATAATCACATGAGTTAGAAATTCATCCATTTATGATAAATCAGATAATTCACAGGGACATAAATAACTGAATTAATAATTATGGAATTCATAATGTCATACATCTGAAATTTATCATACATGCCTTGTACTAATATATCTGTAAATACCATCGAGGTATTGTGCCAAGACATTGGAAAAAGAATTGGTAAGGCCTCATCCATAACCCAAAATAGTTTGTCTCACGATACCTATTTATGCATCGATGGGTTGTACCATGACATACCCATCACTTACTAAGTCTAATTCATTTAATATATGAATAAACAACATATCTCAGTCAACATGCCTTAAATATAAATAATATTCTATATTGGGGGAACTAGCATTTAGAAAATAAATAATTTCATTGGTCAAATATAATATAATCCACCCAAAGAAATATAGTGGATGGTATCATTAGATTATATCCTCAATATAAGATTTAGAAATGTATGTTGACATATATGAAAATACTTTGAAAATATCATTGGAAAATTTCATGAGTAAAATAAACTTTTAACTATGAAAATAACTTTTTAAAATCTGAAAACATCACACATAATAAAAAAACCATTTTGTTAGAAATTAACCAAATAATATTATAAAGGGATCATCAAATATTCAATCGGACATGATCGTAGGGAATTTTGTTCATGATGTATATGATGAAAAACATTCCTTTAAAACTTTTTAAAAAAATCAAAAAGTAATTCATTCGGGAAATTATAAGAATATTTTATTAAAATCATTTTTTACAAAGGTAGAACATGGATAAAAATTTCTTTAACCAATCATTGTAGGATAATAAAAATATTCCATATTACATTTAGGGTTTATTCTCCCCTTTTTCATTCCATTCATAGGTCTTACCATCTCTCGGGTTTTAGCTTTATTGGCTCTATTTATATGTATCTAACATTGAGTTTCCATTTCCGACTATCTTCATGATGTTGTGTGTAAGGTTATTTTCTATTGGTGTGGTGATTCAGTAGATTCCCTGGAGAATGATGTGGTATGATATTGTATCCTTAGGATTCTCATTCTATGCTCTGACCTCAACATCCTTCACTTATCTCCTAGTCAGATAGGTTCGGCAGCCTTCAATGAGGTTTTGGTATATGAGGGGTGAGCAGTCAATGGTGTTCCAAGAACTTTATTTATTAGATTATTTCCATTCATTACTTCCATGGGTGGTGTTCCCACTCTCATTTATATTCCTGTTTTCACTTCGTTTTGGATTTTTGGTTTTTAGTTAGTTTTTACTGCGATTTGTTCTGTGGATTTGGATTCTTCAAAATGGAGATAGTTCAATGTTCGGATGTTGGTTGGGAAATTTATTGATGGTTCTCTCCCTTGATGATGGTGATTATGTTCTCTCTGGTGTTGTACTTTTCTATGGCCTACTTCTGCTCAAATCTTCTCTAAAGTCATAATACAATGATCCATTCCTAGTAAGTCTGTTGTGGTGGTCTTTATGGAGGTTCTGGGATATGTTCTTTGAGCAGCTAGTGACCTCAGAGAGGTGGGACTAGCATTCATTTCTCTCACATTGGGTCAATGCTGGTGTTTCCTTATTTTGTTTAAATGATTTTTTCATTCTTCTCATTTGAGATCAATCTGTGAGGAGGGTTTGAAGCTATGGTGGATGATGGTCGGTGGATCTCATCATTGTGTAGTGTTAATGATTATATTTTGCTTGTTAGGGGCTGAGGCTCGAAGTGGACCTATATTCGAGGGATTCTAGAGGTGATCCATAAGTGATGGTTGGATTTTTTTTCATATTTTCAATGTTGTTTTTTTATATTTGAATTTTAATATCTGTTTTATTTGGTTTAAATCTATTGAATGTGATGTTAACACTAACCATAAAAAGTATTTTAAGAATAAAAAATATATTTGAAGCATTATTCAAATTACTGTTCTGGGTGATAAGTGCTTCATCATTATTGTATGTTTTGGTTTGATAGGTTTTTTCCTTGAAATTTTATTATGGTTACAAAATATCTTGAACAAATATAATTCATATTTATTAGTTCCATATTTATAACCATACGAGTAAAATGGTGATGAAAAACAAATTACATTGTTATGTAGAGATGGTAAGTCGTATGTACTCATGAGAGATATTTTCTATTTTCATAGGATGAAAAAAATATGGAATTTTGTTTCCGAAAAATAAAAATAACATATAAATATATTTTTATAATAGATTTATTATTTTAGTATGGGTATAACACATTAAGAGGAAGTACAAGAATAAATAAATTTTAAAGAGTCGGTAAAGATGATTACGTCTTCTTCAGTACGCTTCCTTTAGATCTCCTTTCAAGGGACCTAGGGTTGATCTTTTTAAAGGAAAAAAACATTTATATTGTGTATAATTATTCATAGAAGGTAGTTTTTAGGGTATGGTTGAGATAGGTTTCTCAAAGTAGTGTAAAATAAAAAAAATGGATTTTCTTTTATAATTAAAGGGAGGGGAATTCTTGAAATTTTCCAAGTATTAAATTAAGATAAATTATTTTCAATCTCCAAATTACATAAAATTAATATAATTCAAATATAAGATTATTATAAGTATATATATTTTCTCCCTATAATATTTGGTTATTTTTTGGATTTTTTCACACTTATATTTTAATTTTAACCCCTATTAACCCTTTTTACAATATCCAAAATATTAAATTTTTCTACCATTAAAGGGTTAACAATAATACTATAAGATGAAATAAGACAAAAAATGGACTATTGTTGATTTTTTTACCAATATCAATTTCAATTGGCCAAATATGGAATTTTAAAAAAATTAAATCATTTAAAAAAATAGCTTTTATTATAACAATTTATTATTTTCATTTTTGGAACTATTCATTTAATATGAATTTAAATATATCAAAAAATTTGTATTTAAAATGTAATACTTTAATATTTTCATAAAATATCACATATTTCTATAAACATTTAGGACACATTTATTCATTCTAATTGTATAAAATTTATTTATTTTATTATAATTTTTTTATTTTTTCTATAATTGAATAAATACTATATTAGCACTTCACAAGAATTTAAGGTAATTATTTAATCACTAAAAATTATAAACAAATTAAAATCATGAATATAATTTTATTACACACAAAATTACCAATAAGTTTAATTCCACACTTGATTTTTTCCCTATGTAAACACATTAGAGATGTTTAAAAATAAGAGTGTGGCATTTTTGTAACATTCTTTGATTTAAATATTATATCTGTCATTTTCATGGACACGTGTCCATTAAAAAAAATATATTTTTTAAAGTTATAAAGGTATGATTTTATTTATCCAATAATCATTAGGATGAAAAAATATGACCTTATCGCATAGTGTTAACCAAGAATAAAATGATTTACCTTTTTGGGGATAAAAAAAATTAATATAGTTACTATTAATAGTGACCCAAAATATAAGTTACCTATTTACCAAATTTGGAACTCCTTAATAGAAATATGTATTTCATTTTTTAATATTTAGTTTATATAAGGTTAATAAATTAATTTAAGATTAAAATTCTAAATGGAAAGATAATCAGTTTTTTAGATAAATGTCTTTTTATATATAAAATTTTTTTATACCAAATTAAATAATACAATTGATTCAATTGAAATTAATTTAATTATTCATAATATAAGAGAAATAATTTTAGTCTTAAATCATTTTGAAACAAAATGTAAATTTTCAAATCCTTTAATAAAAATAAGGTTTTCAATTAAAATTTGTATTTTTCACTATTCACTGAAAATCAATCTTATTAGAAAAAATCAAAAAATAAAATATTTTTTTATTATAATTTAAAATTTTATATTATTCTTATAATAATAAAAAAATTTAAGCTATAAAAAATATTATAAATTTTTTTCTCAAATGTTAGAAAAATCATTTTTGAGGAAAACATATTTCTGAAGCATAAAATAACATTACTAAAAATTTAGTATTATTAACGAAGAATACATAAATTCATATGTATTGAGTAATTTATTTATCTATATTTCATAATTTAATTAATTATATTCATACCCTAAAATTCATTGGCAAGGCAATAATTGTTACATTAAATAATAATATTTTAATAGTATATTATGGTTTATTTCGACTCGATGTCATGTTTTGTGTACACTATCACATGTATTATTCTCTTAAAATAACATTCGATTACATTCTCACCCCCCCCCCCCTTAAATAAATTTTAACCTCTCAATTTGAGCTTGTGATCATAAATATAGGGTTTGAAATTTGAAAATTCCTTTGTTGGAAACCCAAATCGTAAAAAGGAATAATAAATATTCCCTTAAAAATTGAAAATGGGAAACATAATGGTTGCCTAAAATAACACATAAGGTTCCTAAATAAGGATAACATTTAATAAAATTAAAAATAAGTACATGAAAGTGAAAACCAATGCCCAATATCTAATAGAGAGTGATAGAGAATACAGTATGGAGAAAGTCAATGACCACAAAACCCTAAATCAATTAGTGGTTAAGTGGATATCAAATCATTGGAAATAGAGGTAATAAGATAAGATTATTATTTCAATATCCTTTTTCCTAATGTTTAGAGATTATTTTTACAAAAAAATATATTACATGATAAAATATACTATCTTCATTTCCTTTCATTTCAAATTTACACTTTATCTATTACTGCATGAAATTGTGATAAATTTTTCAATTATAAAACACTAAAATTAACTTTTAAAGTATTATAATATCAATGTATTATTTATTCTACCTGAAAATATTTACTAAAACCAAAATGGTTATCATATGTTATCCATTAACACCCAATGTCTAAATTAATCCTTTTAATAAATAGTTGTCCTTAAAGATCCTCCAAAATATGTCTAATAAAATTCAAAATCTAAAAATATTATCACTAAATTTCCAAAATAATCATTACATTAGTTCCCCAAATAAAATAGTGTAACTATTAATACAACATACAAAATATGTGAATACATTTATAATAGTAATAAACTAAATCACCATAAAACCTCACTAACAATATCACTACTTCTTAAAATTGACTCTATCTATATTTAATATATCCCATTAATCCAAAACTACAGTAAACTCCATCATAAATCAAACTAACATAGAATCACTAACAATTTTCAATGTCCCCAATAATATCCCATTTAATTATTCATTGTTAATCTAAACATTATTAACTCAACATTAGGAACATGTTAATGGTTATATTTTCCTTTTTCTTTTATTCCACAAAAATATCACTTTTCATGGTTATTTGAACCATTATAAATATAATTTCAAATCAGTAGAGAAAATTTATTCTATTATAATCCATATAGGTTTTATGATTTTTATAACTATAATATTGTTTCTAAAATACTTATACAACATAAATCATGAATATAATTACACGGTCACATTAATCATTACATTTTAGCTGTAGTAATTGCAAAATATTTACCTTGACCCCTTCACATAATATGTGGTATACTCTTTTTATGCTTGGGGAGATCATTTGTGTACTTCCCCATATCTTTAAATTTTAAATAGTTAACATTAGAGGTTTATTTTTTACTCATTTATTCATATACTTGATGACCTTTATCTCTAAAGATGAAGTAAACTATCATTCCATTAAAGAAATTTATGGGCTGTTTCTTTACACGATTATTACATGTGGGAATGTCCTCATTTCCTTTATTACCCATATATAGTTTTTGATCTTCTATCCTCTTCTTCTATTTATTTCCTTCAAATACATAACACTTGGAATATTATTTCTCTACCTTGATATCACATGATATTATATCCTCATATGATGAGAGTGTTTAGGATACATGTAACACCCTAATATTTTACAATATGTTTATACTTAAATAATTTAATTTCTTTGATATCTTTTGAGGCATCAAACACTAGGTTTAAATTTGATATCTTGTGATAGTCCCAATGTTAGATGTAAACAAGTTGTTTTAATCTATTAATTAAATTTTTCCCTTATAAACTAGCTATTAAGTTGGAGAGTGTGAATATTAATAAATAAATTATAAAAATTATATGGTCTAAATATGTATAAAATAACTTTTTTAGTTATCAATTTATTATAAATGAAAGTATGAATCAATTTAAAGTAAAAGAAATGTTTTCTATAAATAATTATTTTCCCTAAAATGTGTTTTACTAACTTTTTCTCACTTATTTTAAGAAAAAATTAACACTTTTAGAAAAATAATTTTAAAAATAAAAAAAATTTGAAATTATTGTGTTTTAATTAATAGTGTGAATTTTTTAAAATTTTGTAAAAAAATTGTTTAGGAATGTTGAAAAATTTTGATTTTAATTTAAAAGTGTAATTTCTATTAAATAATTTATAAAGTTGAAATTTATAAAAATGTTTATTAAATTAAAATTAGTTCAATTATATTATTTTTAATATATTTTTGGTTATTATAATCAATTACATGTTTAATTGTTATATATATACTGTTTAAACATATGAGAGCTTTTTCTTTGGAAAAATCATTTTTTCACCACATTAGTGGGTTTTATTTTAAATTAAATTACTCCACTTAGTTTGGTTCAATTTGAAGAAAAGTATTTCATATTTTAACTCAAAATAATCAATATTATCTAATAATTTGAACTTAATTTTTTACCATAATGAATAGTGAAAACAGTTATAATTAGTTATCACAGTTAAGGTTCAAATAGGTTTACCAAGGGGGATAAACTAAAATGATAAAAGGTAAAATGAGATTGAATATTTTCCAAATCAAAATTTATAGACATATTTTGAAATCATCACCTTTAAGATCATATAATGGTCCATTTGGGAGCCTTTTTTCATGAGAAAAACTTTAGTACACCTTTTTATTTTCAAAAATTCCAAGTATATCCTCTCCCCCAGTTATAAAAGGAATCCACTATCCTCTCTTCTTAATACTTAAAAATCCATTTTTTTCAACCAATACTTACCAAAATCACTTACATACATCCTTCCATATGTCCTAGATCCCCTTTTTTGAACATAAATCCAGCCTAATAAGGATTTTGGGGAAAACCTAAAGAGGTTACCAGAAGAAGAGGTAATGTTATTGAACAAGAATTTTTATTTTATTTATTATTCCACCTAATTCAATTATTATTAATCCATGATGATATAATAATGTCAGTTTATTACATATACTAAGATTTTTTTTCTTTGTTTATAGAATTGTTACAACCAGTCCTAAAGGGGAATGTTCCATGAATCCCCAAGCCTGCCACCAATACACAAAGGGTTGGAAACTAGCACCAAGTAGGCATATCACTAACATGGGAGGCCTTATCCAAAGTACCTATACACACAGAAACATCTCAAAACAATGTTGTAATGGAAAACCAAATAATTGACCATTCATGCATACATCTAAATCCCACAACTAGAGTATGACATGATGTAAAGGAAAGTAAACAAGGCCAAATACAAGACCCTCACAAAGAGTCTGAAAACATGTCCAAACTAAATGTAATAATAGGGACTAATATCAAGATACTGTAGGAATACACCTCATTATATCCGGTCTCACTAAGAACCAGTTGGTCCTGGTCCATCTAGGACTCAGTCAAAAGGTTGATCATCTACAAAAGACGTGACACGTATGGGAAAAACCCATATATGGGTGAGTGTAACAATACCCAATAGTACACCCGGAAACCATAAATCATACATAAAAGGAACAATATTCAACTCTACATAGGTATATATCTACATCACATATGGAAATAATAACCATATATACACAACAATGACACATAGTATCAAAGGTAAAGTCTCAACATTAATTCCAGACAAGGATTCCATCTCAAAGGTTCAACATAGCATTCTTTTGGGAGAAAAAACTCCATGAGTCTGATATCATTGATTACATCCATATGAGAGGTAGTTCTCATCGTGTCTCACCATTATAATTATACGTTGGAAGTCTAAAGAGATACTATACACATATTCTAATCACTCATAAGGCCATGGTGTATACCAACAACTCAAAATAGATTAACTCAATAAGTAGAGGATCGATAACCATGTAGTGTTGGTCATGAAGATACTAAGAACTCTGCATATGGCACAAAGATGAATAGTGGATCTCACTCTAGGACTCACATAAGGATTCCAATAACTCTATATAAGAATTCCTTACAAAGGGATCATTATCTTATGTGTAGAATGAGATTCCATACTAACCCAAACAAAATGGATATGGGGAACATACCCTAATTAAATATGTCTATTATATATAGGACAAGGTCCCCAAACAAAAATTCATGGAGTGCACATCGTGTAGTGGGGTTACACTCCATGTCCCTTCAACCCTGGGTCCTCCCCTTGTAAATGGAATGTGTCCGTGTTTGTGTTCGTGTAATAATAAACAGCATGTGGTTACCTGTGTACTTCTACCCATGTACCAGTACACAAGTTTTCTCATTTACACCTTGCCAAGCTATATTCGTGTAGGAGTATAGTGTGATCTCTTTCCCGTGTAATCCATCTTGTGTATGTGCACTCTTCAAGGTATATATCGATCCAAAAAAGGGGGACAACACACTGTGTGATAAGGTCACATGTCATGTGATAATTATCTCCCTCCGAAAACTATTACTTCTTCTATGAGGTCCTCACACACTTTGTCAATGAATGATACTCCCATGCCAATCCTCAATATCCACCATGTAATTAGCACTTTTAGATCCATCCTCAATGTCTAGCTCGCCCTAGTTGCTAACATGTGATGGGTCATGCACGTACCTCCTCAAATGTGACATGTGGAATATTTTTTGTACCCGGTCTTACTAGGATAGTAGATCTAAGTTGTATGACACCTTTCCAACTCTATTTGGTATCTTGAAAGGTCTAATAAATCTCATAGATATCTTACCACACTAGCAAAATCTATTTAATCCATGATGAGGTGAAACTCATAGGAACACATGGTCTCCCTACCCTAACTACAAATGCCTTCTTCATCTATTCTCAAAAGAGATATAATAGCTCGGTTTAGTCTTCATCCACTCCTGAATGATATGCACCATCTCTGTAGTAGATCATACCAACTCTGGGCCCATGAGTGTTGAGTCTCCTGGGTCATTCCATCATATTGGTGACCTCCAGGGTCTCCTGTAAAAAGCCTCAAATTGTTCCATACCAATTCTGGAATGGAAGTTATTATTGTATTCAAACTCTTCTGGTGGTTAGTTATCCTCCCAACTACGGCTAAATTCCAACATGAATGACTACATCATTTCCTTCGGAACATGAATGGTCCAATCATTCTAAATATTAGTTCGGGCGTAAAACACTATGCTCAAGTGTAATTGAGTCCCAAACACTTCCTACAATCCCTTCCATGACTGATATGTGAAGTAAGAATCATGTTATGAAATGATAGTTTATGCAACTCTATGGATTAAAACTATCTATTGTACATATATTCATACTAATCTCTCTACTTAACTCTGCTCCCAAATAGCTATAAAGTGGGCCGAATTGGTGAGTCATTCTATAATCACCCAGATGTCATGATGTCCTATGGACATACATGGTAATCCCATCATGAATTCTAAGTATATATCATCCCACTTACACTATGGTACCTCTATGGGTTGATCTAAACCTGCTAGAACTTGGTTCTCATCCATCACTTACTGACAAGTAAGGCATTGAGAGACGGTCTTTTCAACTCCCTTCTTCATCCCTAAACACCAAAACTGACATTAGATTTCCTAGTACTTCTTTTCCAAACCTAGATGTACTGCCAAAGGTATGTATTAAACTCTCTTATAACCTCCCCTTGAAACATCATAGGTACCATGGTGTGTTCTCTAAAAAGAAAAAATTCTCCCCACCTTCATAAAATCCATAGGGATCATGTCCAATGGATATTTTGGTATGAAGGGTCTCAAAGTTGACATCTACAAGATATGCCTCCCTTACCCACTGCAAAAGTAGAGGGGTAACAATCCTTTACTGGAGATAATATTATCCATCACCAACCAAAAAGGATAACTATAATGATTCCAACTACTCTCATGCCTCACTCAGCAACTATGAATAAGATCTCTTACTGAGAGCATCTTTTTCCAAGTTCCCCTTCCCAGGAGTATAGACAATCTTGAATTCATAATCATAAAGGATCTCTAGAAATTTCCTCTATATCAAGTTAAGATCTTTCTAAGATAATATATACTTTATACTCTTGTGATCATAATAGATGTTAAATCACTCTCCCATCATGTAGTTTCACCATATATTTAGTGAAAATACTTCAAATTCTTACTCAATATCATAGGTCATATAGTTCTGGTCATGTGGTATCAACTGATGTGAACCATAGGCAATCACCACCCGCCTCTACATCATAAAACAACCAAGTCTAGTTCTTGATGCAACGTAGAACACTATGTACGTGGAACCCTCCTCTGGAAATATCAAGATGGTGGTGCTCATCAATATCTGCCTCAAATAATAAAAAGACTACTAGAACATCTACATCCATATGAAAGGCTTCCTATTTTAGGTCAAATCATTCATGGGTTTGGATATCTTAGAGAAATTATGTATGAATATCAGGTAATATCCTACCAACCCAAGGAAGATTCACACCTTTGTCACACTCTTGGGTAGATCCAAGTTAATAGTGCCTCGACCTTGTCCAAGTTTACTACCACTCTATCTGCTAAGATAATATGTCCCAAAAATTTGACCACCTAAATTCATAACTAACACTTAGAGTTCATCTCATAAAGATGGTGCTCTCAAAGTACATCTAGAACCATCCTCAAGTGTCTCTTTTTTTCATCCTCAAACACCATGTACATAAGGATATCATTGATGAAGACTACCATGAACAAGTCTAAAAAGGTATGAATGATTTGTTTCATGAGTCCCATGAACACTTTTGGGATGTTCTTAATGCCAAATGGAATCAAATACTACTTATAATGACTTTATCAAAATATTAATGTTGCCTTTTGTATATCTACATCTCGTACTTGAAACTTGTGATTACCGGATCTGAGGTCAACCTTCAAGAATAATCATTCCCTTATCAACTATTCAATGAGTTCATCGATACTCGATAGTGGAAAATTTTTATTCACAGTCACCTGGTTAAAGAACTATTAGTCCACACACAACCTTAATCTTCCATTCACCTTCTTGGATAACAAAACTGGGGCTACCCAGGTTGAAACATTGGTTCTAAAAAAATCCCTTCATCTACAAGTCCTCCAACTACACCCTTAGCTTGTGAAGATCTATGGGATACATCGGATATGCTGGTGCAGATATCATAGCCTTATCAGGGTGTATATAAACACAAAATTATATTTCTCAGTAGAGAGGTAAACCTAGAACATCCACAGGGAAGACATCCTCATACTCCACCACCACTACAGGGAACTGAAAACTCCTAACATCCACTACACAAAAGGTTATACTAGCCAACTAATGATTAATCAGATGAATCCTATTATACATGAGTTAAAATTTCACTTACTAGGTTTTCTTTTCACTGATAAAGGATAACTTAGTCCCATTACTAAGGACACACAGTATCCTCCTCCTAAAATAGTCAATATGGCCATGAACTGTCGATAAATAGTCTATAACTAATATTAATTTGTAAGGCCTCATCAATGCTATAAGTATATACTAATAAAAAATCTTTCCTAAAAGATTGTTTTCATACTATTGGGATCAGTGTGTGATCACTGAGTCATCTCCAGTGGAAGTATCCAAACATAAGGGTTAAGCCAAGGGCTCAACTGGAATCTCTATGTCCCAAACATGATATGTGGAATGAAATTAATGACTAGAAAATGTGTTTATCAGTATTGAAAATAAGGTATAAAATACCCAGATCATACCTTGTATCATTCTTAGAGCCTCTTGGATATAAGCCTTGACCGCCTGCAATTTTCCCCACCCCTATCTTTGTGCTCCCAAATCCTATCATGGACCACCTGGGGGTGGTGTTGGTAAAAATTTAATGTGTCTACCACCTCCTAAAACTCTCTTAGATCCTCTTCCATATATGTCATCCTACGAACCTATTTGTTCCAACTAATACCTCTTCCTAATCCACCCATCCATGGTCTCTCTATTAGTTATACACCAGGTCAGACAATCTTTGGAAATATGTCCCCTTCCATAACATGAGTAGAACAGTCTCTCCCTAGGATGACTGGACTCATCCCACAAGCCCTGAACCATAGAACCATTGTCCTATTACCTCCTCATGAAACATCTCGCATGTCCAGGTCCCTGAGACTAACATCATCTCTCTCCTACTGTGTTCTCTGATCCTTCTATCCCACTCCCAGAAACCACTAGTTGTGTTCTGTCAACCAAGAAACTCACAACCACAAAATCTCACTATAACACCTTAGCATAGGTATGAATGCATAAAGGGATAACATTGACTTGAATGTATCTACATAGTCCTTGCTCGAAGGTCTGATCTTGAAATAACTGATCCTAAACCATATCAATTGAGTCCCTATAGAATTTAGTGATCCTAAATGAATACTCAACTACTGTTGTGCTTCCCTACTAGAGCTACAAAAGCTTTTGGATACATATAGTCCTCAATGTAGCTAGAGAGAAATCCTCTTTTAAAAGGAACTCAAACTATAACCATGAAAGAGTCACATCATTATAAGACTAGGTCACTAACCCCCACCATCATCCTATAGAGACATAGAGAAGACTCCCCGTGAGGACAACCATCTAATTTTTTGGTGTCCTAGGTAGATTTAAAACTTGGGTCACCACCTTAATAGAGTGCTCATCCGCATGTGGGTCAGGCTCACATTGGAACCTAAGTGGTATCAATCCCTCAAACTTGGGAATTTTTCTTGTCCTATGTTCCTCATCCTTTAGAACTATGGGTACCATTTACTACTAAACAAGTGGTGTTATAGCTGGTGCACCACCTACAGGTAGAACCTCTTGAACCGGTCCCTGTATCAATGCCTCATAACTGATGGGATCATCCTCGTTATACTGGTTCGGAATCCTAGCTGGAATACATTATAGAGGAATACTAAATGTAAACAATATGTATGGTGATCAATGAGTATATCTAGAGAGCTGACTCAAGAAGGACATGGAAACCACAACATAGTCCTATATGATTCATGAAATGTTTTCCTGGTAACCAATGATCTCAAGTACCAAGTCAAAATGTTGTTGATCAGAGTGTTGGTGTATGGATACATTGGCTAATACACCAACATTGGATTCCCTAGCAGGAAATATTAACTTGAAACACTTAACAGTATTCCCCCAATCCAATATTATATACTCTAGTCCTAAGGTAGAATTGATTTCTCTTATACCACTCTATCATGACCCATCTTAATGGTTCCCATGCTGCAACTCTCCAAGCCCACCTCCAAAACACATGTGGATGGTGACTGGCGCCAAGTAGGAATATCACTAAAATGGGAAGCCTTAATCTATGTACTTATTCACATGTAAACACCTTCAAGATCATACATTATTAAATTTAAACACAACTGAACATCCATTCCTTCATATATCTAAATCCCATAACTAGAGTATGGAAGGAAGTAAAGGAAATTAAGTTGGGCCAAATATAAGACCACCACAAAGAGTCTAAAAATAATTACAACCTAAATTTACTAATATGGACTCTATCAAGATACCACAAGAACACACCTCAGTATGTCTGGTCTCACTAAGCATCATCTAGTCCTGCTCCATCTAGGACTTTGTAAAAATTTTGATCATCGGCACAAGACACAACACGTACGAGAGAATCCCATGAAAGGGTTCATATAACAATAACTAATAGGACACCCCAAAACCAAAAATCATACTATAAAGGAATAATAGTCATCTCTACATTGGTATATGTCTATAGAACATATAAAAAGAGTATCTAGATATACTCAACAAAGACACACAGTCTCAAAGGTAAATTCATAAACACAATGCCAGCCTAGGATTCCAGCTTAAGGGTACCACATAGAACTCTTCCTGGAGAACACACTCCATGATTCTGATATCAAAGATGACATTCATTCGATAGGTAGTTCTTTTTGGGTCTCTCCATTAGAAGTATACACTAGAAGTCTATAGAGATATGAATCATAGATGAGGACCACTCCTAAGGCCATGGGGTATACCAACAACTCAATCTAAATTAACCTTCAATGTACAATATCAGTGCTCACATAGTGTTGGTCATGACGATACTAATAGCTCCACCTAGGGAACAATGATAAATATGGGATCTCACTTTGGGCCTCATGAAAGTATTCCAACAACTCTATCCATGAAGCCATGTTTAAGGTCTGTTTTCCTATGAGTAGGAGGTGATTCCATACTAACCCTCATAGAATGGATATGGAGAATGTACCCTAAAGAAACTTTTTCAAGATACAGAGGAAAATCTCTCTAAGCTAACATTTAATGAGTATATGGTATATAGTAGGGTTACACATCATGTCCCTTTGACCCTGGGTCCTTTCCATGTAAATAGACCATGTCTATTTCCTTCTCTAGGTAACATTACATAGTATATGGATTCTCATTTACTTTCACCCATTTACTAGTATACAGGTTTTCATGTGTACACATGGCCAAGTCAGGTCTGTGTAGGAGTACACAGTGTGCCTATGTCTATATACTCTATCTCGTGTCTGTGTACACTTCGAGGTACATGCCAAGCCAGCAAAGGAGGTCTACACACCATGTGATAAGGTCATATTCCATTTGATATGTATCTCCCTCCTAAAACCCTAGATACTGCTAAGAGGGCCCCACACACCCTATAATCCTGGATTTCATGCTGTGTGGATTGGATTTTTTCAAAAACCCCGGTTCTTCCTTCTATGGTTGTTCACATAGTCGTTGCCTCGAAATAAGTCCTCCAACTCACCAAAAATCATGGATCTATTCTGGCTGAGCCTCGTCATGTCCTCTCAACATAATACGGGTTTCGAACCCATTTAGAAAAACTTTTTTGTTCATATCGTCACGGCTCAAAATCCCCAATCGAATTGAGGTTTTCCAATCTGGTCCAATACACTCATAGCTACCATTGTCGCACCTCTTTCATGTCATGACGATCTCAGATCTACAATATTGAATCATTACACCAAGAAATAGGTTCACAACAACTAATTTCTGGATGGATGTCAAATCACAATCCAAACAAAGAACCTATGCAATGAATGATGAATTAAGGGAGAAAAGAACTAGAATAATAATAAGGATTGAACCTCAGTAGATTTTCATATTAACAAATATTCATCACTATTAGAATAAAAAATGAAGAGACAAAAATTAATCATAAAAAAATCTCCCCACAAAAAACCCTGCAATAATAATAACATCCTATAATATGTATTATCCACATATCAATATTTTTGTTGATTGATCTGTGTTCATCGATGAAATAAAAAAACTAGTAAAGAAACCAAATTAAACAATGCCCTACCTTGATTTAGATCTATCATTGATGAATAATGGAGTTGTTCCATGATCATTGGTGATATCATCTGATTTCATCTCACACTGGTTGTCGATCTTCAATCCAGACATCATCCGCAAACGAAGTCTCCTTCCAAAATCTTCAATGACTCTCCAATGATTTATTGGGTAAGGCAGATAACCCTATATATTTTCTATAAGCATTTATTTAAATAAAACAATATTTTTCTGCATCGATGTTTGAATAGAATAATTTTATTCAATAATTTTATTTATTTTACACCTGTGACAACTTTTCTGCAAATATTTTGTGCCGATAATGGTTATTTCTTGCCTTAGGTAAAATCCAATTTTTGAACTCAATGTTTTTATTTAATTTCTGATCTTGGCCTCCCATTTATATTTTATTACACATTTTCTGTAAAAATATGTGTGCGTGCTATTTAATATATTTCAACCATTTATTTCGAGCATACTGATCCTCAAAATCACACGCGGTCTCAACACCTAGTATCAAAAATAATTTATAAAATATCCAAAAAATAATACATGGAATATATGATTCATTAGAGGAATTATTTATATCCATCTCGTCTTACATGAAATTTGAAATGAAATTGTTGATCGTGTGTACGGCAGGCTACCGCCCCATTAACTGACATAGTTTGTTTCCCACCACTACCTCGAACGACATGTTATAAATATGGATATAAATTTTTTATATAATTTTAATTAAATAAATATATTTCTATCATTATACCATCAACTTTAACTTGTTACATTCCATTTTATGGGGGATATGATAACGTTTCTCATGTGTACAGAGGATTGGCACCTCAGGAAGTGATGTGATTCATTTTTAAAATATGCTTCAAATGGAATGTAATAAGAATAAATTTGATGTATATATGTAATATTTATATTATAATAATGATTCTAAAAAGGTTAATTAATATTTACTATTGTATAATTCCACCCATCAAAAAGAATTGAAACAGCATTAATACATACGTACGGCCTACCGTCTCCATGAACTATGCATTTCATCTTTTTATATCTAACTATTGTGGATGACAATAAATATATATATATAATGAATATATATTATATTAAAATAATTGTTAAAATTCTAAAATTATTTAACCATGATTAATGTAAAAGGACAGAATCTACTAAACCAAAACAGACATGAAAAATGAAGTAGTTTCCACCCAAAACAGTGATATTGACAAGTAATTAATAATAAAAGGGTAATAAAAGAAAATAAGTAAATTATATATGGTTTGATTTATATTATTATGGTTCTGTAATAGATTTATAATAAATTTTTATTCATTATACAATATTTTCAATCATGTATGAAATAATTCAGACCAAAGGTAAGGGTTTCTCATCTCACTTTCACTAATGTGAGACATATTCAATATTCACCAATTATTTATTTATTTTTGTTTATATACTACCTAATTGACTTGTTATATCTTAAATATACTTATCTTCATGATATATAATGTTTTATTCAATGTAATTTATTTCATGGGGCTTATAATTCAATCATTACCAAAGTGGTAAGAATTTTTTTCACAATCTCATCATTATTCGGGATTGGTTATGTTTTAGTCTTTATTAGGGGAATTATTTGATATTTAATGATAAATTAAAACTATTTTATTCTCCTATTTATACTCATGAAGCATTCAAGTCATTAAACCATTTTTTTCACTCTTTGGTACTTAAAATGAATTAGAAAATGTTTTAAGAAGATTTTACTTTATTTATCTCTTGAGTAGAAAATCTTTTTTCTTCCATGACCATGTTTTGTAAAGACATTGTTAATTTTTTTTAAATCATTCTAAAAATGATTTATTAAATAAATTTTTACACATTTTTTGCTTTTTGTAAAATTTTTTAAAGCAATATTCTTATCATTTTCCAAACAAGGTACATTTTAATACTTTTACAATAGTGTAAAAGAAATGTTTTTTAACTTATAATAAATGTATGGAATTACTAGTCATCAATACTTTGAAGATTAATTGACAAGTTTACAAGGTTATTTTTAAATAAAATGGTTTTAAAAATATTTTTTGAAATTTTAGTTTTAAAAATTTTATTTTCAATCTTCAATGATTATTTTCCTCAAGAGTGTTTTAACGACCACTTTATGGAATTTTTATTCATGAAAATTAAAACACCTTATTATAATTATTATCCTTTAGGTATATGTAGTAATTATTCCATACTTATTATTTATACAAATTTTTGATGATCATTTTGAATTTCGATGTGCTATTTTGATACCATTCATCATATTACTCTGGATTCCTTATGATTATGTTTATTGATTGGTGTAAATAATAAAATTTTGAATACTAGTTTTTCAATACAAATTTTTACATTGATTATGTTTCATTATTTAAAAATAGTAAACGCATTGGAATTATTAATTGGTGGGTGGGGTAGTTTATATCCACTTAATGCATCGGTAGGTCTCATGAGAAAAATTATTTTTCATATTTGGTGAAGTCCTTTCCAATTATGTACAATGTAATAGAATGAAGTCTTGATATTATGTTATAATATATTTCATTATCCATTACCTTATTATGTGATTATCTATTGTTTTCCATGTGATTATTTGATTATTTAAAATATCCAAAAAAAATTTTTAAGCTCATGTGATTATTTATAATACATTATTTTATTATCATTTATTCCAACTATATTATTCATTATTCTCAAGTTATTGATAAATGGAATTTGTTCCTATATATTTACCTTTCTATAATGATTATTCCTTATTTATTAATAGTAGATTTAGAGGTATGGTTACCCTTACTAGGATTATGATCTCACCCCTTTTTTATGTTTCTTTCCCCAAGATTCTAGGAAGTGTTTTATGATTGATGTGTAGGGATATTCTAAACGAAATAATGGTGTTCTTAAATAAATTAATATGTTTTAGTTTTAAGTTTCAATTTTAATATGAGATTTATTTTATGTATCTAGTTTTCCATGACTACTAAACTATTCAGTCCATTAAGATGTGATTCCTTATATCTAGTGCTAATAGAATAAATAAATCATCAACTATATTCAACTTGGATTGGGGTTTCGATAGTTGATATTAGAGTAATTTTATTAGAAAACTTATGAACTATATTTAGGAAAACATATAATAGATATCATATCCCTATGACTGACTAGAAAGATATATCTATGTATTGAATAAAAATATAATGTTTGGTAAGGTAGGGATGATGTGAGTTTACTATAAATAAAAACATTTCTGTATAAGAGTGTATGTGGTTCTAGAATAGATATGAATAAGGGTAATAACTCCAAACGAAGTTGCATTGGGTTTTACTTGGTTGTTACCTGGTATACGATAATGGTCCTTACTGTGTATATGGTTTGACATTCATAAGGGATATTCTTTGGTAAATCCACATTCACTTTACTGACCATTATGAAGGATTTAAAAATATTTTTATGATATTAAAACCTTCACAAAGAAACCATGTATATGATTATTAGGTGAGAAATGTATAATTTTTTTAAGTAAAGTGTTTCACTAGTTTTGGGATTATAAATTAATTTTCATAATGGTATTCCCTAATATAGTGTATTCCATTATTTCACAATGGAATGTAGCCTAAGGAATGGGAACAGTGTCAATGCATGTACCCCATGTAGGTATTTCCCTTTTGGGAAAGATAATGAATCTAGAGCTAGAGTTGCACCTGGAACTGAACAAATTTTAATCATATTGGAGTAGTTGAATCAAGTTATCAGAAATAACCATGACAATATAAATTAGCATGTTGATCCACCATGCAGTATAAAAATGTAAGACTTCTTTATGCCCCAACATCCTACATCATTCAGTGGGACTAAAAATCTATTTATAGTTGAGTAATGGATAAGTTCCTAAGAAAAAGATATTTATGTTTATAGGAAGTTATAAAAGGGAGAGTTCTATGATCTAATTTCATTATCTTTAGGGATATGTGGATCAATGTTGGTCATTGATAAAAAATACTATAGATGATGAAGAAATAATAGGCATGGAGTCGAATTATTTTAAGGTACTATTTTTGGAGAAATATTTTCCTTGTGATAATGTTCGAATACAGAGAGATAATTCCTATGTTTAAGATAAAAGAAAGATAAAAATGTTGATATGTATGAATCCAAATTTACAAGGTTTTCAATTCATGATGTATATTACATATATTATTGAAAGGTCAATATTGGTTGATTATTTGATGGGTTAATGATGATACTTCAAAAGGAAATATTCTCCCAAATATTCTCATCATAAGGGGACATAATATCTTCTGTATCGGGATAGAGACATAATTCACCAAGTCTTATGGGATTGATGTAAATTAAGATAAGAATAGGATGACATAGAAAAAATAGATAAAGGGAATAAGAGAAATTAAAAATTTCCTACAAGTAAAAATTATAGGGAAAAACACTCTGGTACTTACTTGAAGGGAATGGGAATCTGCTATAAGTATAGAGAGAAGGGCCACCAAGCTCTTGATTTCAAGGGAAAGAAGGAAGAAACTAATGTTTTATGATTCAACTATATAGATATAGGGCACTATGAAAATAAATTCTATAAGAATCAATATAATATTCTTCAAAAGAAGCTAATGGACCATGGATAAGCTTATTTTATTACTAGAACAGAAGTGGAATGATTAAACTTATTATATATTTGGATTTAAAAAATATGTTGTAGAATAGTTTTATTATGATTATAATAATCATGAAACTTATAAGGTTTATAATGTAATAGTTTTTCTTTAATTATTTGAAAAAATGTGTTGAATGATACTGATGACAATTAAAATTGACATAGTGTCATGTTGATATTTTTGGAAAACACAAAATTAGGGGAGGATAACCATTAATATTTTATTGATTTCAAGTTATTAATGATAAATATATTTTTACGGGATATTATTGGTAACATTTAAAGTTTATCTTATCTTTAGTGCTGAAATAATTATGGGTTATTACAATTTTTTTATGTTATAGTAACTGTATTAATATTAGTTTGGAGAAAGGATAAAATCTCTGCCAGGTGAAAACCGGTCACATATGGAAAGGTCATGGGGCTTGAACCCATAACTAAATGGAGATAAGGGTGTGGATCCTAACACAAGCCTATTTGATGTCTTAGATAATTTAATCTTATATTTAACTAAATGATTTGATAGATAAATACTAATGTAATTCATTAATATGAACTTTGTGTGGTATTCGATAATGTGTTCTATCCATTTTGGTTTTGATTAGTATTTAGAGGTAGATGGAATAACTTATGGATTATAGAATCCATTAAAAGTTATTTTTAGTACTTTAGGTATGAAAAATCATCATTATTTTTTTGAGAAAGAGATAAAGTGTAAATTGATCAAAGAATAACCAGAAGGTGATATTGTTGTTAAAAATTGGAAGGAAATCAATTAAGTATATTTTCACAAGTAATTTATCTATATAGTAAAATAATAAATAAACTTTAGAAAAATTAACTAGAAATTAAAATTCTTTCCTATTACCTTAAATTTTAATGAATTGATGGTCTCTTCTTCACCCACTAATTCAAGGTTTTCAAGTGGTTAGCTTTCTCCTTGCCAATTTCTTTATCACTATCAATAATTATTTATGCACTTCTTCTAAGTCCATATTTTCACATCCCATCAAGGTTCTCATATTTATAAACCTATTTATGATCTATTCTAGATGACCTTTTTTCCCTCTCTACATTTAAGGGGGTCTTTTATTAACCCTTTTTACGATGTGGGGTTTTAAAAAATGTTGAACCTTTATAACAGAGATAAAATTGATATGGATCAATTTATTTAAGTGGTAGAATGTAACACCCTAGAATTTTAGAATAAATTTATTGATAACTTATTTTATTCCTTAAGTATATTTTTATGCACGCAACACTAGTTTAAATTTTATAGCTTACGATGCACGCAACACTGGGTGTAAATGAGCTGCGACACTCTATAATTTAAATATGGCCATTCTAAGAAAGACATTAAGTTAGTGAGAATGTATAGAAATAACTAAATTTTGAAAATTATATGGTCTTAATATGTATAAAATAACTATATTTTTTATTAATTTATTATAAATTAAAATAAGATTCATTTAAAAGTAAAATAAATGTTTTTTAAAAAACTATATTTCCCCAAAAAGCAGTATTATCAAGTTTTCAAACATATTCTAACGTTAATTTTTAACAATTATATAAAACTAATTAAAAAAATAAACTCCATTTTTTAATTTATTATGTCAAAATTATCATAGATTTAATTTTTTATAGTTTCTTAAAATATTAATTTTTTTATGAAAAGTGGAAAATACTAATTTTGGTTTAATGGTTTTATTTATTTCAAATAATTTATAAAGTAATAATTATTTAAAAATGGTTTTAAAAATAAAATTACATTAATTATATTAAAATTATTAATATTTAGTTCATTACAATAAATTTCATTTTGGATTTTTATATAAAAAGTTGTTAAACTTTTGGTAACTTTTTCTTTGGAAAATCATTTTTTTACTATGTGAATAGAATTTATTTTAAATTAAATTCTACCACTAGAACTAGTTGAATTTGATAAAATGGTTTCTGTGTTTTTAATAAATATAAATAATATTATATAAGATTATAAACATAATTTTTCACCATAATTAATAGTGTAATAGTGGGAACTAATTACCACAGTTATGGTTAAAATTGGTCTACTAAGGGGGGTAAACTAAATAGATAAGTGGTAAAATGACCTTAAAAATTTTCCTAATCTCATTTTATGGCCTTATTTTGACCATATATCATATAAGTATCAATAATAGTCCATTGTTTATCCTCTTTTCATGATAAAACATGGGTACACCGTTTTCTTGTCAGAAATTCCAAGTGTGTCCTCTCCCCAATTTATAAACCCCCCCTCCTCTATACTCTACACTTATAAAAAATGGTTTACCCGATCAATAAAAAATACATTACATATGTCTCTAAAAATGACATAGATCTCCTAATTTGATCATAAATCCATCCTAAATTGGATTTTGTGGAAAACCTAAAAAGTTATCCAGAGAAGTTGTAATGTTCTTAAATGATATTTTTTATTTTATCTATTCTTCCACCTCATATAATTATTATTAAACTATGTTGATATAATTAAGAAATTATCTTACATATAATAATATTTTTTTATGCTAATTTAATGACCTATATCCATCTCCTCTTCCAGCAAATGGGAAAAAAATTATTGACCATTTGTATAGTGGACTACCGCCTCACGAACCAACATTGTTCGTTTTCCATTTCCACCTCTCATAGATTGTTATATAAATAGATATAAAGTTTATACACATTTTTTATGAAATAAATATTCTTCTGAAATTATAACATCACACTTACCATCTTACCCTTCATTCTATGGGGGATACGATAATGTCACTCATGTACACGGCAGACTACCACCCCACGAAGAGATGTTATTCACTTTCACATATTCTTTACATGGAATGTAATAAGATTAAATATTATTTATATATGTGATATATATAAATTAATTATGACTATATAAATTTTAATGAATTTTTACCACTATTTTGTTCCACCCCTCAAACAAATGGAAACAATGTTCATGCATACGTACGACATACCATCTCAATGAACTGTTCATTTCATCTTTCCATATCCAAATATTATGGATGAATCTAAATATATATATATATATATAATGAATATATATGATAATAAAATTATTGTTAAAATTATGAAAAATATGAAACTAAGATTAACATACAAGGACATAAACTATCAAGCCAAAACATACATGAAAAAATAAGTAGTTACCACACAGAACAGTGATTTTGACAATGAATTTCTAGTAAACAGGTAATAAATGATTATAATTAAATACAATATGGTATTATAGATAGTATTATGCTTATTTAATATATTTATAATAATTATATACTTGTTATACAAGAGGTTTGAACACGTACAAAGGAATTCATACCTAAGGTAAGGGTTTCTCATCTCTTATTTAATTCCATAAGACATATGTCATATTCACCACTTATTTATTTTAGGTGGTGCATATATTCTCCCTCTTAAAATTTATAACTTAAATATCCTAATATTACCTATTTTTAAATTCTCATTATATGTTATTTATTTTATGGGTATTATGATTGAAATTTTACCAAAGTGGTAAGGGTTTATTTCATAATTTCATCATTATTCGGGATTGTTTATATTTAAGTCTCCCGTGGTGGAATTATTTTATGTTTCATATTAAACCCTGAATACTTTCTTATATTCGGGATATTAATGAAAATTTTAGGTAATAATACCATTTTTTCACTCTTTGGTACTTAAAATGATTTTGACAAAAAATTAAGAGGATTTTACTTTATTTCTCTCTGCGATCAAAACAATATTTTCTTCCATTTCCATGTTTTCTAAAAAAATAAAATTAAATTAAAATTATAAAAAGTATTTATTAAATAAACTTTTACCCACGTTTAAATTTTTATTAAATTTTTGAAAGGATTTTTATTTTCATTTTCTGAATGAGGTATTTTTTCACTTTTTTATAATTGTTTTAAATGAATATTTTTTTTAATTATACAACATGTATAGAATTACCTACCATTATTACATTGAATCATAATTTAAAAAATTACAAGGTTATTTTAAAATAAATTATTTTCAAATTATTTTGTGGACTTTTACTTTTAAAAAGTTTTATTTCAAAGTGGAATGGTTATTTTTCTTAATAATGTTTTAATGGTCTATTTATGGAATTTATATTCATAAATGTTAACAACCCATATTCTAAAGATTATCCACTTGAAATATATTGTAATTATATCATCCTTATTATTTATTTGGATGTTTTATGATCATTTTGACTATAGATTTACTATTTTGATACCATTACCATATTTCTTAGTATTTTTCTTTATTATGTTTATCAATTGTGTAATTTTTAACATTTCATATGCTAGTTTTTCAATATGAATTTTAATGTTTATTATGTTTCATCCTTTCCATATGAGGAATTAATTATACTTATTAATTGATGGGAAGGTATTGTTATAGCCCCTAGATGCATATATAGGTCTCATGAGACAAACTTGTTTGGGTATTAAGTTGTGACCTTCCCAAATTATATAATAAGTCGTGGAACAAGGCCTTGATGGTATTTTATGATATTAAGAATTATGAATTCCATCATTATGATATTATTTATTATTGTCTATGTCATTATAAATTAATTATAATATCCATGTATAAGTTTCAAGCTCATCTGATTATTTAAATCTCATTATTTGATCTTCATTTATTCTACCATATTATTTATTATGATCAAGTTACTGATAAATGGAATGTGTTATCAAATATTTTCCTTGCCATATTTATTTTTCCTTATTTATTCAGGATAGCCTGCATTTTACATTTACCCTTAGCGAGCATTTAAGATCACCTATTTCTTATATTCCCTTTTCTCGGGATGTTAGGAAGTGTTTTATGATGGATATATAGGGTTTTTCAAAAGGGAAAAATGGTTTTTCAATGAAATTACTATGTTTTATTTTTCATGTTTCAACTATAATATGAGATTCATGTATGTAACTAGTTTTCTAAGATAGATAAACTATTCAATACTTTTTGGATGTTATTCCTATTATCTATTTTCAATTCAATAAAGTTACCACCAACTCTAGGCTGCTAGAGTTGGGGTCTTTATAATCATTGTTCCCTTAAAAGGATTTTCCTGATCCCATAAAATAAATTTTAAATCATTATATTTTGATTAGGCATGTAGTCCATAGAATTCATTTTCAACCTTGTGATTTTTGATTCGTACTTAACAATATTCACGTCTACCTTTTTCCTTAGACGTTATAATTTTCATTCCATATTCTCTCATTGTTCATGAGGAAAATATTTTTACAAGAAAAGTTCCTTAAAATCATTAAATTTTGTGATCATTATTTCCTCTTTATCCTTGGTGTTTTGAATCAATGACCACCATTGATTTATATCCCCTAAGAAATGATAAAATAAAATGAAACCATTTCTCTTTCATTACTTTCCTAAGCATGAAATATCTTCTATAGGTAACTTATCCATTTCTAAACTATAAATTGATTTGTAGTCCCTTTGAATGATGGATTTTTTTTGACACATGAAGTGATCCAACATAGTTTAATAATATTGTGGAACATTATGTTATCCCATATGGGAAAGGTTATTCGTCATAACCTAAGTTAGATTCCCTAATATATTCATGATCTTCTCAGTTACAACACGAGTTGTATTGGTTTTCTCAATATGAAAATCCCAAAAAGAATTGTACTAGTGTTGTATCTCTTCCTACAATTAGGTTCCATCACTAAATAATTGAACACATGGAGTTATCTCATAATCATAATAAATATTGATCCATAAAATAAAAATTCCTCTAGTGGTAAAAGTAATCAAATGCTATAAGTGAATTTCATTTTTCTATTGTTAGATATGCTCATTTGAAATCTATTTCCCAAGGATTCTACTAAATATGATATGATACCTACTGTAAATACCCTGACCCAAGTAACCCAAACATGGAGGTTACTTTATTACATTGACACAAAGTATAGGCAAACACAGTCCAATGGATCAAGTAGTATTGTATTATTGGAAAACTAGATACATAATTGAATTACATATTATATTTGAAAAAATAAAATAAAACATAGTATTTTATTCTATAACACCTTTCATATCCCTATAGAATAATCATAAAACACTTCCAAGCATAATAAAAAGAATGAATAACAAATTAGTGTGCTTAGATGATCAGTAGGGTCATGCATACAATGAAATCTAATAAGGAATTAATAATATAGAAAGAATAAATCATGGAAAAATAATATTATACAAATATTCATATAGGATAGAAATTAATCCATGGATAATAAATAAAATAACTCACATGGACGTCAATAACTGAAATCATAATGATAGAATTCATAAAAAAGGACATCTAAAATTTACCATGAAGGCCTTGGTCCATGACATCAGTAAAGACTATAAAGTTCTTATACCAAGACATCTAAAAATAAATGGGTAAGGCCTTTTCCAAAAACTAATGTAGTTTGTCTCATGAAACCTATATATTTATCAAGGGTATATAGTAGACCCATCCCATCACTTAATAATTGTAATCCATTTATTATATGAATAAACAATACAACATAATCAACATGCCTTAAAAATAAATAACTATATTAGAATAACTATAATAGAGAAATTCAATATATTTCCTAATCAAATTGATCATAAACCATCCAAAAAATATAGTGGTTGGTATAATTTAAGTATAACATCAATATAAAAAATCAACAAAGTATTTCAACATATATAGAAAAACTTTAAAATATCACTATAATTTTTTTGAGAAAAATACCCTTCTAACTTTGAAAAAAAAACTTTTTAAATCTAAAAACTACACACATAATAACCAATTCTTGTTCTAAAAAATGAACCATGTAAAATTATAAAGTAATATTCAAATTATTTAGAAATAATGGTAAAATTAAATTAAATTCATGAAGTATAAGTTAAATAACCTTCCTTTTCAATTATTGGTTAAATTCCAAACGCACCTCATTTGTTAAATGAAAAGAAGGTTCCTTTAAAAAATTATAAAGAGGTTAAAATGGGTAAAAATGTCTTTAATAAATAATTGGAGGATTATAAAAATATACTATAAAACAATATTATAAATATTTGTATATGGAATAAAAGATTACCCCAGGAGAGACTTTAACATAAACACCCTCGAATAATGTTGACATAGTGAATAAAACTCTTAGCTCGTGTCTGAATTTATCTGTAGTTATTAGAACATACTTTATAATAAAAACAGATTTATTATACATTTATTTTGGAACTATACTCATATATATTATACCATATATTATTTAATTATACCTTTTATCACGTTTTTATAAATAATTAATTAATAAAACCACTATTTTGGAGGATAACTGCATTTTTTTCCTATATGTTTTGGTTTAGTAGTTTTGGTCCCGGAAAATTCATTATGGTTACATAATATCTTGAATAAATATCATATATATTTATTTTTTCCTTCTTTATAATCGTCTATATATTGAACCATAATTCTGTCAATGATATTTCCCTTCTTATACTTATTTCATATAGTTTAAATCACATAAAATCACCTAGAGAACACAATGAAAACTTTATAAATTAAGAATGAATGACATAAGAGGTGTTTCTAGAAGTTAAGGAACCTATACCAATGGAATGGTAACTTGAAATTTGTAATAGTAATATGACCCTTAGGAATAGTAAACTGACCAATATAATAGTAACCTCATTTATGAAATTATAAATAAAATTTGGGTATCTTATAAATGAAAATATGTTATATCTATATCTCGGAATAAGTAAATAAATGTTTAAAAATGATAAATTGAGTATTGGTATTTTAATAAGTTGTAAATATTTATTTAAAATTTTATAATTAATATAATTATCTAAAAGAAAATATATTTCCATTAAATAAACTCATAAATTAATATTTTTTGAATTATGATTATAATATAATTTTATGGAACCTATTTTTTTAAAATGTTATAAAATTAGTTATAATTTTAAAATCTGAATTTTTAGAACAAGTGATTATTTTATTTACAAATTAAATTTCTCATATTTATAAAATTATTTCTCTTAAAATGGGGTTCATTTTTTAATTCTTAATTTTATAAAATGGTTTGGTTTGATTTTTGGAATTTTTCTAAAATAGTTGAATTTTTTGTGAATAGTGAAATACGATAATTTACGGAATTAGCTAAATACATGAATTATTGAGTCATGGATTATATATGGATGATTTAAGCTAGTAATATTGAACTATAATTCATTATGTTTTTATATTTAGAGATAATTCTGAAACTATTCATATTTTTGAGATGAAATAATTAACAAATGAATAAAATATTCAAAAAACACTTATCTCCTCCACTATAAATATCACCCCTCACCACCTCTTCTCCTCACACCTATTAAGCATGGAATATTATCCAATTTCTACTCAATACTCTTCTAAATCCTATTACCCGCATCTAGGAGGTTCTGATCTCAATAAAATTCCAAAACCAATTTCCTTAAGGAGGATCTGAAGGAGAAGAATTCAAGAGGTAAAATCCACTTTCGCTTTCTTTATTTTCTTTTCACAATATTTTATTTTCTTACACTATCCTAACCTACTCTATCCAAATATTCTTGATAACTCCTATAAATTATATAAACTATAATTCTATTGTGTTAATTGAAAATCCACAATCATGTTTTTCTCCTCTTTCTTTTATTCTAAAAATGAAAACATTTTCTTTGAGGTTCCGATTTACCAAATTCATTAGCGGTGATTTTTTTTAAGTTTTTCCTTAAAGGATGGTCATAAAACCATTATTATGGTTAAACTAGACTATAATATATGAATTAAAACTTATTTAATGCTCTATAATCATTATACATACAAGGTATTAATCCATAAGACAAAACTAGTTTGTGATGATCGGAAAACCACCAAAATAATCTAAATGATTATCACTAATGTCTTATATAATGATTAATCCTCACGCCATATAACCAAATGAATTATATAACCATTTGATATTATGAATTTTTATTAATATAAAAACAAATTGGATAACTATTCTCGGATAACTATTCTCATTTTATATTTTCTTTTATACATATATACAAGTGAACCAATCATGAAAACCAAGGAAACGAACACTCCTGGCTGACCGAATTCAATCTTATAGATATCTAAAAGGTTATAAATTAACTTAATAAAATTATAATAAATAAAATATATGGTTAAAAGGTTATAAATTAATTTTTTAACGATTTTAACTTCATATTCCAAGACATTAAGTGCAAATGAATAACACTTTTGGATATTAGGTAAGGGATTCTCCCTGAACCTCCATTTTTCATTCAGTTTACACTTTCTCTCTCTTTCCCCAATTCAGTTATTTATTATTATTATTTATTCATCCTAATTTTTTTGTGAATTTTTTATAGATATTTACTGATAATAATCCTTCTTTATTTAATGGTTATTTACATGTTTTATAAGGATATTTTCTCAATTCTTCCTAATAAGCAAGCCCGGTTAAAGGGAACTTTATAGTTTCTTACCCATTTTCAAGTGCACTCAATAATATCATTTAAGCGATAATTGTTTTCCTAAAATCACTTGTTTTATCATGAAATACTATCTTTCTTCATTTCTAGTTTTATACAAAAAAAATATTTATTCTATTTTAAATACTCTTTAGTATTTTCTCTGAAGCCGCACTTAAGCAGCTCATTTCTAAATCTTCTCAAATGATCTTTCAATATGTTTTCACTTCAGTTAGAAATCTTGTATGAATAAAATTTAATTTCATTGTCCCTATCTTTTCTTTTATGGTATATTCATGTTTCAATCTGATTTTATGTCAAATACAAATGATTTTCCAAAAGAACTCTTCTTTTTAAAGTAAAAAATGGGTATTTCTCTCAAGAACTCCTCAATGATTTTATTATAATATTTTTATCTATTTCAACTCCCTCTATTGAATCTTATGATTAATTGGGATTTATAATTTATGATATCATCTACCATATTTTATTAAATATTTTATGATTAGTTTGACTGTGGATGTGCTATCTTTATATCATTCACTGTATTAATTAGAATGGATAGTGATTATATTTATTGATTGTGGGAATTTATTTACATTTATTATGTATACAATATTTATGTTTCACCCATTTAATATGAGTAATTAATTATAATTATTATGTTATGTTTGGGACATGTTATAGATCTTCGATGCACCGGTAAGTCTCACGAGACAAACTAGACTGGGTTTTTACCCATTTATGTATAGTGTCTTAGATGAAACCTTGATGTTATGTTTATGATGTCTGACAATATGCATTCCCTTATTATGATATTAGTAATTTATATCCCATGTGATTATTCGACTTGTATAATATCAATGGTTATGTTTTATTCTCGTCTGATTATTTATATCCCATGTGATTATTCAACTTGTATAATATCAATGGTTAAGTTTAATTGTCGTGTGATTATTTATATGGCATTTTTTATTCATCTTTTACTCTATCCATATTATTCTCAATATTATGTTTTAATGGCATGTGTTTTTAGTTATTCACCATGCCTTATTGTTAATGTTTATTTATGATATATTCCTCTTTATTTTTTACCCCTATTGAGAATCTAATTCCACCCCTTTCTTATGGTTTATTTTTTACCAGGATGAAAAGATGTATATTATGAATGACTTTCAGGGATAATCTAAGAGTTTATAGATGTTTCCAATGGAGTTTTTATGTTTTTTTCCTTTAAATTTGTAATGTAATAATTATTTTTATATCTAGTTTTCCAAATCTACTAAACTATTTAGTCCTTTGGGATATAAACACTTTTTAATATTACCAATATAATAAAATAAATCACCAAATTCGGACTAGTGGGGTCAGGGTCTTTACAGTTGGTATCAAAGTAAGTTTAGTAGAAACCTTGGAAAATAGATTTAGAAAACAAAGATTAGGGAACATAGCCCTGAGATAGACTTTGGGGATAATAATATAATAACATCCTAGAATTTTGGTAAGGTAAAGATTTTGTGGGTCTTCTTAGAAAAATATACCTGCCTGGATACTATAAGTGGATGTGGTTCTAGAACAACTTGTACTTAGGGGAATAAATTTGACAAGGTATGTTGAGCCTAACTCATTGTAACGTGGTACACAACAATGGGACTTATTGTACACCTAGTTTGACACTTCCAGGTGATATGCTTAGGATAATTAAAATTTTCTTTACAAACCATTATGAAGGATTTAAAAGTAAATATTTCCCTAAAGAAACCATGTTTATGATTATGAAATTATCTATGAATAAATTTCAAATTTTGGTTAATTATTTTTCGAGTTCAAAATTATGAATTATGACTCATAACCTAATTTTATGTATTCCATTATTTAGAAATGGTGCCTAGTGGAAGGAACAAAAACCATATCAATGAAAGTAAACCATGTATAGATTTCCCTACTATGAAATATAATGATGTTGAAACTAGAGATATAACTAGTGTTCAAAAACTCATAACTATACTGGGAGTGCTGACTTAGGTTATGAACAATAACCTTACCCATACAGAGTAGCCTGATCCGCATCACAGTGTAACAATGTTAGAACACTTTATGTGAATGGGGATACAAAACCATTTTTAGCCAGCAGTGAATAAGTTCCTTAGAGAATATATTTCTCACTATAGGAAATAACAAAATGAAGAAGGTTGTCATGGAAATTTATTATCTCTTGGTTGATGTGTATCAATGGTGGTTATTGATTCAAAACATAAATGAGGAGGAATAAATATAAAACATAGAATATAAAAATTTTAAGGAGATTTTCATGTAAAAATAATTCCCTCACAAATAGTGAGTAGATATGGAGAGACAATTCAAAAATTTGAGGCAAAGGGAATATGATAATGTTGCTAAGTATGAATCCAAATTTACAATGTTAGAAAGGGATTATGTGGATTACAAACACAATCCAAAAAGAAAGATTGATCAATTATTGTATGGATTAAAACCATTCCACTGAAGGGAACAATTCTCCCAAAATTTCTCATCATATTAAGATATAGTCTCATGTGTTATCAATAAAAAAAATAATTCTCTATGACTTATGACTTTAAAGGAAATAAAAATAATAAGATGACTATCGAACACTCTGGAAAAGTAAATAATTAAAATTGGAAGAATGGAAGAGATTAATTTCCATCCAGAAATAATTGTTGGAATAAATATCCTGGTACTCTCCTAAAGGGAATAAGAGTTTGTTAGAAGTGTGGGGAAAAAGTCCACCTAACTCATGATTTAAAGGGAAAGAAATAATCTACCAATTTTCAATGATACAATTTTAAAGTGATAATACATTATGAAAATTATTGTCATGAGTGTCAAGGAAACATTCCCTGGAAAAGGCCATTGGGGCAAGGCTAAGCTTATGTAATCACAATTACTGAGGTTGAAGTTTCTAATGATATGTTGGTAAATACATTAATCATTTCCTCAAACATATCCAATGCTTTATTTGATTTTTTATCATCGCATTATTTTATATCTTCCTAGTTTTCCTAGAAAATTAGACATTTCCCTTTTGATTTTATAATTAATTTTCAGTCAAAAATCCTAAGGTAAGTCTCATTGCAATAAAAATGTGCCGGCTAGTCCCATTTATGAGACACAAATGTTCTTTAGTTTCTGACCTTGTCATCATACCTATGATTGACTTTGATATAATCCTCGGTATGGACTAGATTTCAAAATATTATGTGAAAATATATTATAAGAATAAGTAAATTACTTTTGGTGAGGAAGATATAGAATACCTTATCTTTAGAGAAGAAATATCATCATATGATTCTTATCTGAATCCACCCCCAGTATCCCTAATGAATAAGATTATTAGGGAAGAAGATAAAACATCATCCATAGATGAGAAAAGAAATATTCAATTTTAATATGTACCAATTGTGCAATAATACATTGATGTATTTCCGTAGGATTTACTTGGACACCCTCTAGTGCATAAATTTAATTTATTGATTGATTTAATTACTAGTGAAATAACTATATCAAATATTCCTTTTTGAATACCCATTGTGGAGTTAGTAGAGATGGAGAAATATCTAGATGAATTCAATGATATTGGATTTATTCTCCCTAGTGTTTCTCCATGGGGATCCCATGTTCTCTTTATCGAAAATAACAATAGATTCATGAGTTTGTGCATTGACTATAGATAAATCAATGATATTACAATAAAGAACAAATATCCTCTGCCTAACACTGATGGTTTATTTGATCAACTTCATGGAGCACAATATTATACATAGATTAACCTTTGTTCTAGATAACATCAGTTGCATGTAAAGAAGTAAGATATTACAAGACAATATTTCAAACTAGGTATGGATATTATGATTTTACAGTAATTCTATTTAGACTGACTAATGAACCCTCAATTTTTATGGATCTAATGAACAGAGTGTTCAAGGAATATCTTATAAATTTTTACTGGTATTTATTAATGATATCTTGATATACTCTAAATTTTATGAGGATTATGATAACCACATGTGGATTTTTCTGAATACTCTTAGATAAAAAGAGTTATATATAAATTTTAGCAAGTGTGAATTTTGGATTAAAAAAATTTCTTCTCTTAGATATATTTTCTTTAAGGATGGAATCTCAGTTGATCATGTGAAGAGAAACGAAATTCATGAATTGTATATACCAATGAACATAACTGAGGTACGTAGTTTCATTGCTTTTGTAGGTTAATATTAGTGTTTTGTTCATAACTTTTCCTAGATAGCCAACCATTTAACCAAGATTACTCATAAAGTGGTTAAGTTTTTTTAGACAATGTAATGTGAATAATGCTTTGAAGAATGGAAGAATAGATTAGTGAATTCCTCAATCATAACTATACCATATGGAAATAGTGTTTTTGTGATTTATAGTGATTTTTAAAATAAAGGACTTGGTTGTGTCCTTATATAGAATTACAGAGTTATTTCCTATACATCAAGGTAGTTAAAAACTCATGAAAAAAATATCCAATGCATTATCTTGAATTAATAGTCATAATCATTTCAATAAATATATTCAGACACATTCACTATGGTGGATTATTTGAGATATATACAGATCAAAAGAGCTTGAAATATACCTTCTCATAGAAAGAACTCAACATGGGGAAAAGTTTATGGCTTGAGATACTCAAATATTATGATTGTTTAATACACTACTACATAGGGAAGACCAATAAAGTAGAAGATGCATTCAGTATGAAGGATCGTGGAGTTCTGAACTAAATGACGATTGACAAGGATCATGTGTATATGGATCTAGAATATATGGACATATGAATTACCAATAAAGCTGAAACATCATTACATTTTCAATTGGTTTCCCAACCATCTTTATTGTAATTGATTAAAAGTTCTCAATCTGATGATGAGAATCTTCAAAATAAAATTAATGCTATGAAAGATGGAAAGTTGGTAGACTTCATATATGAAGATGGAATTCTAAAATTTGAAAGGATGTTGTATTCTCCCTCTATATCAGATCTAAAAAATGATTTATGGGATTATTCCCATTTCTCAAATATCTCTATACACCATAGTACAACTAAAATGTATAGATATTTGAAGTAACATTTATGGTTCAATAATATAAATTAGGAAATTGATGATTGTTTATTAATATTTTTAGTGTATAAATAGGTGAAGGCTAAAAGACAACATCTTACAGGAGTTATATAACCTATGTATATTCCATACATAAAAATGGGATGACGTTACTTTTGATTTTTTCACTATATTTCAAAAAACTTCAAGAAATAATGATGTAATATAGTTAATTTTTTATCGAATTACCAAATATACACATTTCCTCACAATAAGGGAATATTTTCCCCTATAATGCCTTACAAAACTCTATATTAATGAATTTGTAAGACTTTAGGGTGCACCACTTTAAATTTTGTCTAATCATAATCCAAAATTTACATAGAAATTCTGGAAAAAGTCTTCATAAATCTTTGGATACTAAGTTTAATTTGAGTATTGTTTATCACCTTCAAATTGATGTGAAGTCCGAAAGGACAATTCAAACTTTAAAAGACATGTTGAGATCATTCTCACTTTACTTTCAAGGCATGTGGGATCAGTATTTACCTTTGGTATAGTTTTTCTACAACAATAGTTTCCATTCAAGTATTCAAACGGAACCATATGAAGTATTGTTTGGAAGGAGATTTCATACACCAACTTGTTGGGATGATGTTGATGAAAGGAAGGTTGTAGGCCTAGAGATTTTAGAGGAAAAAATAGAAAAATTAAAGACTAATAAAACACTTATCAAAGAAAATCAAAATAGGGAATAGTTTCATACTAATAATTAAAGGTAGAATTCATAATTTAAAGTGGGAGATCATTTTTTCTTAAAAGTATCTCTATGGAAGGGTGTTATAAAATTTAGAAAGAAAGGGAAACTAATCCCAATGTACATCATACCTTTTGAAATTTTAGAGAGAATTAAAGAAGTGTATTATCATTTGGAAATTCCACTTACCCTTTCCAAAGTTCATGTTGTGTTCCACATCTATTTATAAAGGAATTATATACCATACCCAATGCATGTTCTCACTTATGAAGAAATATAATTAGAACCTAATTTACCTTATTGTGAAGAGCCTATCTGGATTATGGACACTAGAGAATGGGTTTTGAGGAATTGTATGACTAGGCTGGTAAAGGTACTTTGGAAAAATCATAAAATTGAATAGGTGATCTGGGAACTAGGGGATGTAATGATAACGAACTACCCAAATATTTTTATGAGGTTACATTCTATAAATTTCAAGAATAGTATTTTTTTAAGAGGGGAGAATGTAACAACCCACAATTCTATCAATGAAATTTACCTTCTTATAAGTATTTTATATAGTATAAATCACATAAAACCACATAGATAACACAATAAAAACTTTATAAATGAATAATAAATTATATAAGAGGTATTTATAGAAGATAATGAACCTATATGAATATAATAAAAACTTGGCCTTTGGAATAGTAATATGACCCTTAGGAATAGTAAACTGGTCAATAGAATAGTAACCTCACCTATAAAAGTATAAATAAAATTGGGGTATCTTATAAATAAAAATATTATCTATTTATATCTTAGAATAAGTAAATAAATGTTTTAAAAATCATAAATTAAGTATTGGTATTTTTATAAGTCGTAAATATTTATTTAAAATTTTATAATTAATATAATGATCAAAAATAAAATATATTTTCATTATATAGATTCATAAATTAATATTTTTGTCTTATTATTGTAAGTTAATTTTTTAATACCTTAATAAACTTTTCAAAATGTTATAATATCAGTTATAGTATTAAAATCCGTATTTTTTGAATAAATGATAATATTATTTAAAAGTTTAATTTATAATATTTAGAGAATTATTTTCATAAAATGGATTTTACTTTTTAATTATACATGTTGATATATATTTAGGGTTAATTTTTGGGATTTTTCTAAACTAGTTGAATTTTTAGTGTGTAGTGAAATACGATATTTTACAGTATTAGCAAAATACATGAATTATTGAGTCATGGATGATGTATGGATAATTTAAGCCCATAATCCCATAATATCCTTCATAATTTTAATATATTTAGAGATAATTCTCAAACTACTCATAGTCTTGAGCCAAAATAATAAACAAATGAATAAAATATTCCAAAAACACCCCTCTCCTCCACTATAAATACCACCTCTTCTCCTTACACATCTAAATTCTTTAATATTGTCCAATTTCTAACCAATACACTTCTAAGAACTCTTACCCACATCCAATTGGTTATTTTCTCAACAAAATATCAAAACCAACTTCCCGAAGGAGGATCTCAAGGAGAATAATTCAATATATAAAATTGTTTTTTACTTTCATTATTTTCTTTACATTCTTTTCTATTATTATACTCTTCTCACCTCCTCTATCCAAATATTCAAGATAACTATAGTATATTATATATAATATAATTTTATTATGTTACTTTAAAATCAACCATAATGTCTTTTCTCATCTTCCTTTTATTCTAAAAATAAAACATCATCTGTGAGGTGTTGATTTACCGCCTTTGTTAACGATGAATTTTCATTTTTCAATTTCTCTTTCATGTATGGTCATAAAATAATTATTATGGCTAAAACATATAATATATATAAAAAACATATTTAATTTTTTGAAACCATTAAATATACATGATATTAATCCGTAAGACAAAACTAGTTTATGATGATCGCAAAACTGCCAAAATAATCTAAACGATTATCATTGACATCTTATCTAATGATTCATCCTCACCCCATATAACCAAGTGACTTGTATAACCATTTTATATTCTGAATTTTAATTAATAACATATAATTATTGATACCTATTCCCATTTTATAGGTTCTTTCAAACATATATACAAGTGAACCAATCATGAAAACCAAGGAAATGAACACTCCGAGATGACAGAATTCAATCTTATAACTCATCAAAAAGATCACAAATGAGTTTAATAAAATTAAACTAAATCAACTAAATTTTTAAGAGGTTTTTAATTAATTTATTAATTAATTTAGTTTCGTATTCTAGGATATTAAGAGAAAATTAATAACACTTTCGAACATAAGGTAAAGGATTCTCCCTGAACCTCTATTTTTCAATCAGGTTATGCTTTCTCTCTCTTTAACTCAATTTAGTTATTAATTATTCTTATGTAATTTTCAAATATTTTGTGTGAATGTTATATATATATGTACCTATCATAATCCTTATTTATTTTATGGGTAGTTATATGTTTTATAAGGATCCTTTCTCAATTATTCCATATAAGCAATCCCAATTAATGGGAACTTCCCAGTTTCTTACCAATTATCAAGTTCACTTAATAATATATTTTATGCCAAGAATATTTTTATAAAATAAATAATTTTATCATGAAAATATAACTTTTTCATTTCTATTTTTATTCAAAAATTATGCCTTAGTCTTTTTTATATACACTTTGGTATTCTTTCTTAAAGCACACATAAGCGGATCATTTATAAAGCTTCTTAAATTATCTTTCTACATATTTTCTCTTTAGTTATAAATAATTTATTCATAAAATATAATTTCATTGTCCCTCTATTTTATTTTTTGGTATATTCATGTTGTAATCTGATTTTATGAAAAATACAAATTATTTCCTAAAATAATGCTTCTTTATGAAGTAAAAAAGTATATTTCTCTCAAGAACTCCTCAATGATTTTATTAGAGTATTTTCATCTATTAAAACCCCATATATAGATTGTTATGATTAATTTAGATTCATATTTTATGATATCATATAACATATTTTATTAAATTTTTTATGATTATTTTAACTGTGGATGTGTTATCTTGATACCATTCCACATATTACTTAGAATGGTTATTGATTACGTTTATTGATTGGGGAAATTTATTTATATTTCACATTTATATATTGATTATGTTTCACCCATTTTATATGACGAATGAATTGGAATTATTAAGTGATATTCAGGGCCTTCTATATCCCCTCAATGCGTCGATAGGTCTCATGAGACAAACTAGACTAGGTTGTTAACCATTTTTTATGGTGTTTTGGATAAAGCCTTGACGGTATGTCTATGATATTGACATTATGAATTCCCCCATTATGATCTTAGTAATTGATAAACCATTTGATTATAATAATATTCCAATATCCATTAATAAGTTTCATTCTCATGTGATTATTTATATGGAATTATTTATTCATCTTTTATTCCCTCCATATTATGCTCAAGATTATGTTTTAATGGCATGTGTTTTTAGTTATTCACTATACCTTGTTGTTTAAGTTTATTTATGATAGATTTCACTATATCGTTTTCCCTTATTGATCATATGATATCACCCCTTTCTCATGATTTATTTTTCCCTAGTATGCAAATATGTATATTATGAATGACTTTCCTATATAATTTAAGCGTTTAAGGATGTTTCCAATGGAGTTTTTATGTTGTTTTTCATTTAAATTTGTAACATAATACTAATTTTTGTATCTAGTTTTCCAAATATACTAAACTATTCAGTCCTTTGGGATTCGAACACTTGTTCATAGTACTAATCTAAAAAAATAATTCACAAGCTCTGAGCTGCTAGGGTTGGGATCTTTACAATCCATGTAAAATTATGATCAAAAATAAATTACACCACTACGTGAATATTTTAAGATATATGTGCGCATGAGTGATGTTTTAACTTTTCAAATGATGGAAAATAGATGGATTTGTTTATCCCATAATCATAAAAACTTCTTGGTATATATATGATAAATGAATTATTATTTTAAGATGGGTATAACACATTAAGAGTAAGTATGAAAAGAAATAAACTTTAAAGATTCGGTAAAGATGATTACCTCTTCTTTGGTAGACTTCATTTAGATCTACTCTTAAGGGACATATGGTTGTTATTTTTGAAGGGACAAAACCTGTAGAATGTGGATAAGTATTTTGAGAAGATTATTTTTTTGTGTGTGTTCGAGCAAGGTTTCTCAATGTGGTGTAAAGGAAAGAGATAAGGGGTATCCTTTTATAATTGAGGGGAGGATAATTCTTGAAATCACTTAAACTATTAAATTAATTTAAATTATTTTTCACATACAACTTGATCGATTTTGATTTAATTTTAATTAGAGATGAATATATTTCTAAATCCAATCAGGAATTAAAATTTTGATATGTTTTGGATATGTTTTTAGCCTTATATTTTAGTTTTAACCCTCGTTAACCCTTTAGGGAATTACCAAGATATTAAAGTTTTCTACCATTTGAAGTTTAATTATGTAACAATAAGATAAAAAATGACCAATAAATGGACCATGGAAAAAAAATCAACCATATCCCATTAAATATTTTAAATATAATATTTTTATGAATTTTAAATCATTTAATGAAATATTATTTACTATAAAATATTATTAATTTCATTTCTGAAAATATTCAATTAATATGACTTTAAATAAAACAAGGAAAAGAGGGGGTTATAATATAATCCTTTCACACTTCCCTAAAAATTCATATGGATCTAAAAAATTTATAAGACACTTTAATTTATTCAAATTGTATCACTTTTAAAACATTTAATATTATTTATTTTATTTTTCATTTAATTGAATAATTACTATATTAGCGTTGCGCAAGAATTTAAGGTAATTATTTAATCACCTAAAGTTAGAAATACATTACAATAGTTAATTTAATTTCATTATTCAAAATATTCTCATTAATATTCCTTCAACACATGATTTTTCCACTATGTGAGCTCATAAGGTATATTTAAAACTAAGAGTGTGACATTTTATAAATTTTCTTCATTTAAATATTATATAGATCATTTTCAAGGAAAAGTGTTCTTTAATGTAAAACTATGAGATTTCAGATTATATTTTTTTTTAAATAATTTCATTTATTTAATATTTGGTGATACATGAAACACTACATTTAAATTTGATAGCTTGTGATGCATGCAACACCGGGTGTAAACAACCCATGATAATCTATTAAAATATATTATTTAAACATGACCATTATAACCTACTCATTAAGTTTGTCTATTTGAATAGTAATAACTAAATTATAAAAATTATATAGTGTAAACATTTATAATATAAATGAATTAGTTATCTATTAGTTATAATTGAATATAAAAATCATTTGAAGTTAATAGAAATATTTTTTCCTAAAAACTATATTTATACATGCAAGGAGGTTTTATATTATTAGAATAAATTATTTACTATTGGAAAATTATTTTAAAATATGTCTTCAATGAATGTTTTTATCCTTCATCTAATATTTTTCTAAGATATAAGAATAAATCCAGTTTTTTACTTAAAAGCTGTATTTTTCTAAAAACGGTTTCATCGCTTGTTGCAAAAATAATTGTAAACAAATTATTACGAAGTATAGAAAATTTATACTAAAAAATAAATTTTGATTTTTTAAATCATTATTTAAAAATTATCTTAACTGGAATTTTGGATAGTTCTATGAAAAGATAAAAAATTGATGAATAGGGGAAAATTCTGGTTTTTATTAATAATTATCATTTCTTTTTTAAGGAATTTAGAATTTAAAAAATTGATTTTAAATGTTTTTAAAATTATTTTTTTTTTATATTTATTAATAAAATTTAGTTCATTTTAATCATTTTAATTGGTAATTTTTATGTTAAAAGTTTTTAAACTTATGATAATTTTCTCTTTAGAAAACAACTTTTTCATCAAAAATGGGGTTTTATTTTAAATTAAATTATAGCACTTCTATGAATTTATTTTGTAAAACATGATTACATATTATAAATAATAATAACTTTTATTATAAAATAATTTTAACAAAAAAATTTACCCTAATAAATAGTAACAACATTAAAAATTAATTACCATGATTAAGGTAAAGAGTGGTTTACTAGGGGAAAAACTAAAACTATAAGGGATAAAATGACCTAAAAATATTTCAAAAACCCATTTCATGGAAATATTTCGATAGTATTAAATATAATGGTCTATAATTATCAATTGTGGAGGATTTTTCATGATAAAAATTAAGGTTTAATTGAATATTTTGAAAAATTACATGTGTATCCTCACCCCTACTAATAAAAGGTCACCCCCTCTCTTCTCCACTTCATACTACCAAAAAATATTAGTTCAAAAAAGACCTAAAAAAATTTAATTACCCCCCCCCCCTCACATACTATAATACTTATTCTGATTGTAAATCCAACCTAGAATGAATTTTGATGCAAACCCAAAGAGGATACTTGAAGAAGAGGTAACGTTCCTCAATGAGAATTTTTATTTTATTTCCCCCTCAACCTACATAAATTATTATTAAACAATGAAAATAATATGATATATGTATATTATATGTAATGAGATTTTATTATGTTAAGGTAATTTATTATATCCTTTTCTTATTCATTCAAATGGGATGCGATAACATCACTCTTGTGTGCGGAGTATTATCTCCTCGCTAACCGATGTGACACGTTTTCCATCAACACCGCTCGCGGGTGGGTATGATGATGTATTTAATTTGTTTATATATATATATATATATAATATTTATGATATAATTATACTTTTAAAATTTTAATATCACAAATTATTTCTTTCCTTCCATTCTATATAATATAGGATAACAACACTCATGTATACGACAGACTACTGCATCACGAAGTGATGTAATTCGTTTATATATAATGATTTAGATATAAATTAATAAAGAATAAATTTTAAAAATATATGTTAAACATAACACATGATATTTTTTTTTAAAATTAATATATCATCTTTTTCCTTAACATTTTACTCTTTAAAAAACTGATAATGTCACTCGTGCGTACGTACGACCAACCGTCTCCACGAAGTAATGTGATTCATTATCCATGTTCAAATTTCAATAATTATTATAAATATATATCTAATAAAAAATAATATAATTATATTAATATCATTCTGGATATGATGTAACTATATACTATGTGCAAGAACCGTATCTTTCGTATTAAAACATGCACGAGAAAATAAGGCAGTTAACACCCAAAGCAATAATAATAATAAATGATTATTAATCAATGGGTGATAATATGTTATAATAGGATAATATATTATAATATTAATTTTAATATGTTTCATTAATAGGTTAATAATTTGTGTAATCCATTATAGATTAAAGAGAACTCAACTAAAGCTAAGCATGTGGTTAGGGTTTTCTTAACGTAATTTCCATTAATTGAGTTAAACATCTACTTATTTGATTATATCATGCTTTTATAATGTGTGTGATGAAAGTTGATTATTTTATATTGTATGTAAACTTGTTTTATATGGATTTATGTTTAATATACATAATAAATTCATTAATTAATTCCCACTTCAACGATTTTACCTTTGTAAGGGACTTCGTCTCAATTTACCTTCATTGAAGAATATTTTAATGTTATGCACCAATTTATTTTATATGGTGTATATACAAACCATTTTACATGTAATATCATGAATAATTTGTAATTAATGGTATTTTAAGATTTAATTTGTATTATTTTATCCAAGGGTATTTGACATAAAATTTACTGAGTGTTAAAGAATTTCATAACTCAATTTCTTTTCATTGGGTTATATTACTTCTTCATTGTCTTTTATATTCTAAGATTATATGTGCAATGAATTTTGATTATCTTATGTTTCATTTAAAAAAAATTATTTGTATTTACATTTTATACACATAATTTATTCATTGATTAATTCTCACATCAACATTATGATTATTGTAAGGGTTTATATAAAATCTTATTCTAATCAAGATTATTTATTCTTGAATTTCGATGAAAGGAAATTATTGGACCATTGTCTAATAAACCAATTTAAATTTTCTTTCCTATAGTCATTCATGATTTTTTCAGGTAATATTTACATTTTTTTCAATCTACAGAACATAAAATGATTGATAAAAAAATTTAATAAAATCTGACATTATTTCTCACTTTGGTTGGAAATCCGTTTTTTTGAAAACCCATGTTTTATATAAATGTTTTAAAAATGCTTTTAAAATTATTATAATTAATTATTAAAAAAACCCCTTTTTTACATTTTTCAAGTGGTCTTATAAGATTCTTCATGACATTTCTCAAATAAGGTGATTTTGAATTTTTATCAAAAGTGTGGGAGGAATCATTACATTAATGTATTTGGCATGTACAAAATTACCCAATGTCATGAAAAATAATTTATTTAAAATATTCATTATAAGTTTCAAAGTATATTTTCAAATAAAATTATTTTTAAAAAATAATTGTGTACATTTATTTAAAAAAATTAAAAGTGAAAAATCTATTTTCCTCGAGAATGTTTTTAAAGATCTTTGTATGGTATTCTTAATCATCAACCAAAAAAACAATTTATTTTATTTATACTCCATAGGGAATATGTTTATTGAAATGATAATTATTATTTATCTTGATGGTTTATGAACATTTGGACCAAATAAAGTATTGAAATTCACTTTCTTGATTCATTTTTATAATCATTAACTTTCCTTTGAAACTTTGACTTTCTTGGTATCGTTGTATAATTAATTTCTATTAAATATCAATATTATTTGTACTATAGATATGATTATTTCCTACAACATATATAATTTTCAAAAATGGTTTTTCTCTTAAAAATACATATTCTTTTTATCATGGATATGATATTTCTTAAACTGTTTAACATTTTTACATATAGTGATTACTTTTAATGTTATTTGATTAACTATAAAATATAGATAAATATATATTCTTTACTCATTACAAATATTTTTTGGTAATTCATATTGATTCATGAATTAAATCGATTATTTGATATTTGAGCATTGATTTAGACATGAAATATAGGTGGTACCTGGTTATAGCCAGTCCCTCGATGCATCGGCAGTCTCATGAGATGAATTAGTTGTCCATCCTTAGTTAAATGGATTTATGGTTTATACCAACCCATCTATTTTAAACTGTCATATGAGAGGTAATGAAAGTAGAGGTATCATAATTCCTGAGATCATGAAGTCTAATAATTAATAATTTTCTTCATTAAGAATTAATTTATTATTATCCATGTTTTTTTCAAAAAGATATTATCTCCATATACATTTCATTCTCATTTTATTGATTAAATGGAATTTGTTTTTATTTATTTTCCTTACCAAATTGATTATACATTATATAATCATGATATAAAAGTTATTGATAAAATGGAATATGTGTTCAATTATTTACTTTTACATATTTATTATGCATTATTTCTTGCTCAAATTATTTATTAAAAGAAATGTTTTCTTAGTCATTTACATTGCTATATTGATTATTTTTTATTTAATATTTATAGAATCCACAATACATAACCCTTATTGATCATTTTAACACTTCATTATTTTTATTCTTCTCTAGTAATACCAAAATTATACTGTCAATGATATGAAAGGACATGATATTGGGAATAATGATATTTGTGAAAAGAAATTATGTTGTAATTTGTGTTTCCAAATTTAATATAGGAATCATGTATCTATCTAGTTTTCCAATACTAATAAACAATTTAGTCCTTCAATATGTGATCACTTGTATCTTATACCAAAATAGTAAATTAATAATGGACTCTAGGAAACTAGGGTTGGGGTATTTATATTTGGATTCATAATAAAATTACTATAGACCTTGGGAACTAGATTTATGAAAATATATATTTAGGAGTATAACCTTGTGGTGGACTTTGGGGATAAGTATAAAAGAAAATCCTAAAGTTTTTTTGAGGTAGATATTATGTGGTTTTCTAAGAAATTATATCCCTTTTAGGATATTATAGGTGAATCTAGTTCTAGCATAGTTGTACCTAGGGTAAATAAATTAGAAAAGGGCATAACGGGGTTGATTTGAGCATTACCTGGTACCCAAAAATAGGCCCTATAGCACACCTGGTTTAACACATTCAGTGGATATACATTGGTTAAATAAAATTTTCTTTATAAACCACTGTAAAATATATGATAATATTTATATGATTTAGAGATATTTCTAGAGAAACCAAGTTTATGATTCTGAGATTAAAAATGTATAAATTTTCAAATTATATTAATTGTTACACTAGACTTTTAATTATATATTATGACATAAAATTCATAATTTATTGAACTAATTAAAAATATTCCAGAGTGATACGAGATAAACCTAAAGTGTCTTAGGTTGATAAATATAAGGTTAATTATTTATTTAAATGTATATATGCTCCTTTTAATGTATTATGTGATGGAAGTTTAACATCATTAAATATATTTTGAGAGAAATTATGGAAAAACTTACCCATTGGTTTAGTATATGAAAATTTCATTAGTGGATTAGTAATTTTATATATATCTTTGAACAGAATTTTAATGTTATTGATAACCTTTATTTTAATGTGATCATTGACATGATGGTCATAAAAATCAATAGAGATTATTTGATTTTGAGTTGTATAGAAAACCATAGTGTTTAAAAAATTATTTAATGAGTAACATTATATCAAGGACATCTATAACTTTTTTAACAATGTGGGAATTATAAAATTATAGTTTAGGAAAAGGAAAATATGTAATGTCATGAGGCTTAAACCCAAAACCGAAGGTCGGTAAGGGTGCAGTGCCAACCACTATCCTACGTGATGTCCTAGTTAGTATGGAATTGATTATACACAAAATTTAATGGATAAATGTTAGTTTTATTTCAATAAATTTTTTATTATGTTGAGTTATATGTAACCCTTATATCCAACATTCTATTTATCATGAAAAATAGATTTATGTTTTTGAATATTGAGGTTAGAGATCAGTATGAACATGTTTTCAATTTGATAATTATCTTACCTTATGCTAACCATTTGTGGTTTTAGTAAAGATATAAGGAATAAATTTATAACCTTTTATAGATTATATAATATATTATAAGTTAATTTTAGTTCTTAAGGCATGAAAAATTCATCTGGAATACTTATCATTTAGTGAAAATATGTGATTTTCATGAAAAATTATTAAAGTGTGAAATTATAATATTCAAGTAAGCATATGTCCTTATATTCTTGGTCTATATAGTAAAGTATTTCCTCAACATTAAAAAAATATCCTGAAATAAAAAGGTTATCAATGTTCTTCTCTCCCACAAAAAAGGTATAATGTTATCTCATTAATGAATATTTTTTCAAATAAATGATTTAAATTACCAATAATTTTCTTCTACTTAGAAACCTATTTGTTCGGTATTCTAAATTAATGGTTTATTTCCCTTTCCCACTTTTTAATAGAAAGTTTTGTTAACCCTATTTAAGATGTGGATTTTCCATAAAGGAATTTTCAAATGTCAGTCATGTTCTTTTATTTCCAAGAACTAAATCAAATTACAAAGAAAAAATTTATCAAAAGAGGGGAGAATGTTACACCATGATATTTTATAATATATTTATTATTAAATAATTTAGATTATTTGATAGATTGTGATGCATGCAGCACTATTTTTAAATTTGATAGTTTGTAATCCACGCAACACTGGGTATAATAGAACTATAATACTCAATTAAAATATTATTATTTAATAGTTAACATTATAAACATGTCATTAATTTGGTAGATACAAATATGAATAACTAAATTTTAAAAATTATATGGCCTACCCATTTAAACAATATGTGCATTGGTTGTCAATTAATAATAAATGAATATAAAAACATTTAAGTTAAATAAAATGTTTTTTCTGAAAAACTATAATTATGAGAACAACGTGTTTTTATCTTAATAAAATAAATTAGTAACTATTGATGAATTATTTTAATATTTATATTAAATAAAATGTTTTATCATTCAACTAAAAATTTTCTATGATATAATAATAAATCCAATTTTACCCTTAAAATTACATTTTTTAAAAGAACTTTCATCATGTGTTGCACACTTATTTTTAAATAAATATATACCAATTTTATAAAATTAATATTAAAAAACTGAATTTTTTAAACCATATAATAAAAATTATCTTAGGATGATTTTTTTATAATTTTATGAAAAGATAAAAATTTTGATGAATAGTTAAAAATATTGGTTTTTATTAATAATTGTCATTTATTTTAAGGTATTTAAAATCTTTAAAATTGATTTTATATGGTAATAAAAGTTACTATAGTTCAATTATATAGTTATTAATCAAATTTAGGTCATTTTAATCAATTTTATATTGATTTTTTATGTTAAAATGCTTTAAACTTATGATAATTTTTTTTGGAAAACAACTTTTTCATCACGTCTATGGGTTTAATTTTAAATAAAATTATTAAACTTCAATTAATTGAATTTATAAAAATGGATTACATAATTAGAATAATAATAATATGAATTACCTAATATGTTCATCTGAATTTTTTTCCATAATGTGTAATAAAAGAATAAAAAATTAATTACCACGGTTAAGGTAAAAAACTGATTTATCGGGGGTTAAACTAAAATGATTGGGGATAAAATGAACTAAAAACATGTAAAACCCATTTTATGGACATATTTATACATTATCACCTCTAAGTGAAAATAATTATCCCTTTCGGAGTCTTATTTCATGATAAAGATGTGGGTATAATTTAATCGTTTTAAAAATACTATTTGTGTCCTTGCCCCCAATTATATATGGTCACCCACTCTCCTCACCTCATCACACTAACAAAACCCATTATTTAATCCAATACCGATTTAAATAACTTAATTACCTCAAAAAATCCTTTAATCCCTAGTTTTATAAAAAATGTATCCTTGGATGTCCTTTTGTGAAAACCTAAGGAGGATACCTAAAGAAGAGGTAATTTTCCTCAGTGAGTGTTTTTATTATATTTCTTCCTAAACCACATTAAATTATAATTACACCATGATAATATTGTTACCTTATTATATTAAATATAATTATATGTTATTATTTTAATTTCATGAATTATATCCATCACCTCTTCCCTCAAATGGGAAGCGATAACGTCACTTGTGTGTATGGCGGGCTACCACCTCACAAACCGATATGACATGTTTCCCATCAACACCTATTATGTATGGGTATAATGATGGATTAAATGTATATATATATATATATTATTTATGATATAATTATAATCTTTTAATTATATGATCACATATTTCTTCATCACTTCCATTCCATTTAAAATACGATAATGATGCTCGTGTGTACGGAGGAATACCACCTCGCGAAGTCATGTCATTCGTTTATCACTAAAAATTTAAATGGAATGTAATAAAGGATATATTTAATGAATATATTTTATATATATGAAATTATACTGATTATTTAGAGTTAATATTGCGTCCACTTCATTACCATTTCACTCATTAAGGAAATGATAATGTTGCTCATGCATATGTACGGCCTACCATCTCCATGAAGTGATGTGATTCATTCTCCATCATAAAATTTCAATAATGATTATAAAGATATATATAATAAAAATAAAATATTTTAACATTAACAAAATTATATATATTATGTAACTATATACTATTCATAAGAACTAGAACTTTCATGTTAAAGCATGCATGAGAAAAAAAGGCAGTTAACTCCTGAAGCAATAATAATAATAAAATATTATTCATGAATAAGAGATAATATGTTATTAAAGGATCATATAATATATTATAAATATTTATTTAGTTCTAGAATAATTTAATTACATGTTTAATCAACTATACATGAGGATAAAGAGTGGTCAACTAAAGGTAAGCATGTAGTAAGTGGTTTCATAACTCAATTCCAAATCATTTGGTTAAACTTCAACTTCATTGATTATATCATGATACAATTACACGTGTAATTACATTTGATTAATTAATATTATATTTCCACCAATTTTATGGGGATTTAAATTTTATACACATAATCATTCCTTTGATTAATCTCCACTCCAATGATATCATCTGTGTAAGGGACTTCGTCTCAATTTCACTTCATTGAGGAATATTTTAATATTATGAAAAAATTTCTTTTATATGGAATATATACTTCCCCTTTTACATGTAATATCATGAATTATTCATGAATAATGGTATTTTAAGTTTCAATTTGAATTATTTCATCCAAGGGGATTTGACTTAATAGTTTCCAAGTGCTAAAGAATTTTATAACTCATTTTATTTTCCTTGGGTTACATTACTTCTTTCTTTTTATTTGATATTTCAAGATTATGTGTGCAGTTGATTTTTATTATCGTATGTTTTATTTCCACTTTTTATATTGATTTAAATTTTATACATAGAATCTATTCATTGATTAATTCTCATTTCAATTTTATGACCACTGTAAGGGTTTATATCAAAATCTCATTCAAATAAATATTATTTATTCATAAATTTCTAATGAAAGAAATTATTTTTTCATTGTCTAATAAAAAATTTTAATTTTATTATCTTTAGTATATTTATTATATTTTAATTTAATATTACCATTTTTCTACACTTTTGTGCTTAAAATATTTTAGAAATATTTTTAATAAAATTTGGAATTATTTCTCTCTTAGGTTAGAAATCTATTTTCATCCAAAACAATGATTTCTAAAAATGTTTTAAATTTTTATTTTAAATTATTCAAATGAATTATTAGTAAAAATTTTACACATATATTAATTTTTAAAAATGGTTTGATAAGAAAAATATTGTTATTTTCCAGAAATGGTGATTTTAAGTTTTTCTAAAAGAGTGGAAGGAATCTCTATTTTAATTTACTTGGAATTTACAGAATTATACACAATAATGATCCCTAAATGTTTTTAAAATTAATTTATATATTTATAAGTATATTTTCAATGAAATTATTTTCAATATATTTTTTAAACTTTTAGTTTTACAAATATTTTCAATGTGAAAAAACTATTTTCCTCAATAATGTTTTTTATCTTTATATGGTATTTCTATTCATCGATGACAATATCCCTTTATTTTAAATATACTCCACATGGGATATGTAGTATTGATACCATCATTATTATTTATTTTCATGGTTTAAAATAATTAGGACCAAATAATGTATTCAAATTCACTTTCTTGATTCATTTTTGTATTTATTAACTTTCCTTTGAAACATTCACTTTCATATGATCATTTCACAATTCATTTCTCTTAAATTTCCATATTCTTTGTATCGTGAATATGATTATTTCCAAGACAAATATCAATTTTATGTATAATATTTCTCTTAAATATCCATATTATTTGTATCATGGATATGATTATTTCCTAAACTGTCTAACATTTTTACATTTTGGGATTACATTTAAAGTTATTTGATTAATTAGGAAATATTTATAAATATATATTCTTTAATAAATAAGAATATTTTTTTATAATGCATATTGATTCTTTAATTGAATTCATTATTTTATACTTGAGATGTCCTTTGGATATGTAGATACAGGTGGGGACGAGTTATATATAGCCTCTATATGCATAGGTTATCTCATAAGATAAATCAGTTGGCTTTCCTTAGTTAAATGATTTTATGGTATATACATTCCCGTCATTTTTAAACTTTCTTGTAAATTTTCTTAATAGTAGAGTTATCATGATGCATGATATCATGGACTCCAATAATTAAGAATTTATTTCATTATGAATTCATTTATTATTATCTATGAGGATTTAATAATGATACTATCTATGGATGAATGTCACTCTCAATTTATTGATTAAATGGAATGTGATTTTATTTATTTACCTTACCATATTGATTATGCCTTATCTGGTTATGATAGTCAAGTTATTGATTAAATGGAATGTGTGTTCAGTTATTTACCTCTCTTTATTGATTATTTCGTATTTCATTCTTATTTGATTCATTAAATGGAATGTTTTCTCAATCACTTACACTTTTAAATTGATGTTGTTTTATTTAGTCATGATATCTTCCATTGTTCATAACCCTCATTAAGCATTTGACCTCACCATTATTTTTTTCCCCTGTAATTCAAGAAGTTTACTATGAATGATATGCAAGGAAATGTCAAAGGTAATATTGATATTTTTAAAACATATTATCTTGAAAATTTTTATTTCAAATGTAATCTGGTAATCATATATGTATCTATTTTATCAATACTACTAAACTATTTGATTCTTCAGGATGCGGTCATTTGTATCTTATTCCAAAGTAGGAAAGTGACTAACAACACTAGGCTACTAGGTTTGAGGTCTTTATAATTAAAAAAATAAATTTATATTATATGGTGATGAGGGTTGAATTCCATTCATAAAATAATTATTAGGATGAAAAATATGACTTTATCACTTAGTTTTAACCTAGATTTACCAGATTTACCCTTTACCCAGGTAAAAAAAGTTACTAAGATCACTATTAATATTGACCAAATGTAAAGGGGTCTATTTACCAAATTTGGAACTACTCATTAAAAATATGGATTCCATTTTTCTTTATTCAATTTAGATAATTGGAATAAAATAAGTTAATATTAAAATATAAAAACAACAAAAATTAGTTTTTCAGAGAAAATGACTTTTTATGTTTAAAAATGTTTTAATATCAAAATCAGTAATAAAATTGATTGAAATGAACTTCATTGAAATATTAATAATATAATTTGACTAAATTTAGTTTAATATCATTTTAAAACCAAATTTAACATTCTAAATACTTGAACCAAAAATACGGTTTTCAATAAAAATTATAATTTTTCACTATTCACTAAAAAATCAATCCTTTCAAAAAAATACAAAAAAATAACCTTAACCTAATTTTGATATGTTGTTATAAAATTATATTATTTTTATAATGTAAAATTTAATTAGTTTTAAGTAATTAATAATAAAATTTTCCATCAAAAAGTACTACAAATCATTTTTGAATAAAATGTATTTTGTAATGATAAAAGAATGTTACTAAAAATGGAGTACTTATTTTCTAACAAATAATCAATGAATAATTATTCAATATGGACTTTATATATATATATCAAAATTTGGGTAATACTATTCATATTTTTTAATTCAATGGTTAGGAGATTATTTTTATATTAAATAATAATATTTTGATAGTATATTATCATTCGTTTAGACTCTATGTTGTTTGATATGTACGCTTTCAAGTGTAGTTTAATTTTAAAATATTGGGGTGTTAAATAATTGGTTCATATACCCAATAAATAATAAGTAACATCAAAGTATTTCATCTTATATGAAACTAATTTGAAAATTTTACTTGGAAAATTTCTAGAGGAAAATACCCTTTCCACTTTGAAAACACTTATTTAAAATCTAAAAAAATTCAAAATATTTAGGAAACAATTTATTTGAAAATAATCTTGAAAAATTTTAAAGTAATTTTAAAACCATTTAGTTCTCATTATGGTGTAAAATTATGTTTATTGCATACATGTTAAAATAAAACATTCCTTTCACATTTTGGAAAAAAGTTAAAAAAGTACCTCGTTTGGAAAATGATAAGAAGATTCATTTTAAAAAAAAATTAAAAAGTAAAAAATGATTGAAAATAATTTTATAAATAATTTTTTATTAGTAAAAACAATTTTAAAACATTTTCATAAAACATGGATATGTAATAAAATGTTTTTTGGACTGAAGAAAGAAATAATGTTGATTTTCCTTTAAAACTTATTTTAGTATATTAAGTACATAAAGGGTGGGAAATGAAATTAAAACATGTAATATATCAAAATAACCATATAATAAGAAAATTAAAGTAATTATTGAGAGATGTATCATGGAATTACATCACTAAAACTTAATCATATAAAAACAATAAACAATGAGATTGTAAAGAAAATACCTTACCAATATGGTAGCTTTTAAATAAAAACCCCATTAAAGAGTGAACCTTATATAGATATATAAATAACTATAAATTTAATTATAATCATTATAAATTCGTTAATGTTAAGTATATACAATATAAAAAAAAGGCATAATTGGTGAATATGGCATGTATCTCACAGATGTAAAAAGTGAGATGAAAATATATTACCTAAAGTCTCTTGTTTCATTGAGTGCGCTATAAACAACACTATAATAAATTTAAATATATTATATTTTTATTAAATAGTAATATACATACATATAATGTCATATATTAATCCATTATAATGTATAAATTCCATTTTTTTTAAGAATTCCTTTTTAAATTCTTTATTTCCGGGTGTTAACTGTTTCGTTTTTTATGAGTTTTTTGTTACATTAGTTTCAGTACTTGCAATTTGATCATAGTTAAGTCATATAATAATGTTTAATCATAATATAAATATAATATATATTAATTATATAAATATTTATAGTCATCTATATATGTTAGAGATATAAAAATGAAATGCATTATTCATGGAGATGGTAAGTCGTATGTATGCATGAACATTGTTTCTGTTTTTCAACGAATTAAATGAAAAAAAATATAAATAATAATTAAAAAAATATGGATTAATAATTATTTCATATATATCAAATATATTAATTTAATTTAACCCTTATTATGTTCAATGAAAATAATAAATCAAAAATTGAATCACATAGCTTCACGAGAAGGTAGTCCACCGTACACACGATCGAAGTTATCGTATCTCCCACATAATGGAAAGTAAAATGGAATACATGAGAACATATTTATAGAAGAATAATTATTTTACTAATTTAATATACATATATATATATATATTAAATAAAACATCATATCCATCCATGAGAATTGGTGATGGAAAATGAATTACGTCGGTTCGTGAAGAGGTAGTTCGTCGTACATAAGATCAACGGCTTCATTTCCCATTTGAAGGTAGGGGAGATGGATATAGGGCATGAACATAAAATAATGAAATTTATGTATATGTAATATACTATGGTTTTAATATAATAATTGTTATATAATATTTGAATGAGGTGGAAGTGGAAATAAATCAAAAACCCTCTGTTAAAAATGATAACTCTTCTTCAAACAACTTCATTTGGTTTGCACCAAAAACTATACTAGGATGTATTTATGATCAAAATAAGAACACTAGGTCATGGTTAAGGATTTAAGGAATAGATTTAATTATTTCTTGGCTGAATCAAAGGTCTTCATAAGTTTAAATATGGTAGGAGAGAAGATGTCCATTTATAAATGGTGGAAGGAACCATGTTGGAGATTTCATAAAAAATCTAAACTGGTAAAGTCATTAACAAGATAAATGATTCTAATGGGACATATACATGATTTTGGGAAAGTATAAGGACAATATATTTATATAAAATGTAAATTAGATAATTTTTATGCCATTTTGAACCATTATCTTTTTAGTTTAACCACCAAGTAAACTCATTTTCATCTTAACCTTAATAATTAAGTTTTTTTGGTTTCACTATTCATTATCGTCCAAAATTAAGATGGACATATTATATAATATTAATTATTTTGATTCCAAATATTTAATCCATTTTATCAATTTCATCTAACATAATTAGCATAATTTAATATAAAATAAAACCCACAAGCGTTATGAAAATGTAGTTTTCCAAAAAAGAAGTTTTCATATGTATGAAAGGATTTTATAACAAAATTAAAAAATAATAATGATTAAAATTACCTAAATTGGATAAATAAAAGTATTATTTAACTAATTTTACTTTTAAAACCATTTAAAAAAAATTTAACCCTCTAGATTCTTTAAAATAAATTACATTTTTTTAATAAAAACAGTATTTTTCACTATCCGTCAAAAAATTTTACTTTTCATAAAATTATCAAAAAATTACAATATAATAATTTTGAAATTATTATTTAAAAAATTCTTTTAATTTTTTAACATTATTTTATAAAATTGAAAAGAAAAATAAGTACACAAAACATAATAAAAACGTTTTTTTAGAAAAATGCAATTTTTAAGTGAAAATTTGGATTTATTCTTATCTCATGCATAGAAAAATAATCAAAGAATGATAAAACATTTGATTGATTTTATAATATAAATATTTTTTGTATAATAATTCACCAAAATTGATATATTTATTTATTAATATAAGATTCCTTGTTTACAAGGGGTTGGTTAAGTGGTACCGTGTAAGGCAGTCACTCCCTGACAGCGGAACTAGTGCAAGTTCGAGTCCTTACACACTCGAATTTTACTAGGGGTGTCAGGTGTGGAGCTACTGGGTTGGTATCATGATAGTAATGGTGTGGATCCCACTTATTCCTTGTTATCCAATAACATTTTTTTTTCAACAAGCCTATACTAGAGTCGTAAAGGCTTTAGCTCGGTATCTAGGAGGTCCTGGGATCAAGCCCTGTTGGGTGTAGGTACTATTGCAGTACTATACAAGTGGTGATGCAGATGATGATGGAGGAAAGTAGTGATTCGGGTATGATGTACGTATGATGATGCGTTCATAATTCTACATAGGTCTTTTGGGTCATGTTATGGGCTTCATGCCTGCTAGGCCTACATGCCATGTAATAAATAAATAAGGCTTGATGGGTGGGTTATCCCTTAGGGAGAAAATGGACCGCCTCTCTAGTATATGTGTGTGGTTTTTGTGTGTGTATTTTAATGTAATTATACCCCCAATAACCTAATATATATATATATAATATTACATTATGCACATAAAAACTATTTTTCAGAAAAAAAATATTTCTTTTTCTTCCAAATGATTTTATTTTCATCTCTAATCAATTAATATCCAAATAGTTCATTTTATCAAGGTGTAAAAATAAATTTTCTTTATTTTTTAAATACTATTCATAACCTATATTATAAAATCTGGTCGATAACTAATTTATTAAATAATAATATTTTAATTATATATCATGACTCATTTAAACTTGATATTTCATGAAATGCATGTTATCAAAGGAATTAAATTTTTTTTATAAAAATATTTCATAAAATAATATGGTGTTACATTATAACCCTATTAAAATTAATTTCTCCCTCGGAACTATATCCCTCTACTACAAAAAAAATTGTGGATACTTATGCCACATCACACCCTCAGGTTCCCACATAGCTTCCACAAATTTGTTGTTTCACCACAAAAATATTACCAGGGGAGTGGTCTTGTTTCACATTACTTTATCTCTATGATTCAAAATCTTTATAGGATTCTCCTAATAAGAATAACATTATTCCAATTGTATGACTTCTATGTTTAGTACATGTGATGGATCAGGTATGTACCTCTTCAGGAGAGATACATAAAACACATCGTGGAATTGAGAGAGATTATGTGGAAGTTCCAAGAAATAATATATTATCCCAACTTGATAAAGAATATCAAATGTACTAGTATACTTAGGTATTGTAATCCCTTTATTTACAGACTTAAAAACCTTATTCTATAAATATATTTATAGAAATACATTTCCCAAAACTTTTAACTCCAAATCATGTTAATGATTGTCAGCATAACATTTCTATTGACTCTGAGCTTCCTAGATGTGTTGTTGAATATCTCCAACCTTCTCTTCCATTTAATTAGTTATCCTAGGTACCAATAGATTTATTTCTCCATCTTCATCTCGTTACATTGGAGTTCAAAACTTTATTCCATGGTGGGATTCATAATGAGACATCTTAATTCTCAATTGAAATAAACTAGTGTAAGAAAACTCGACTATAGAAAGGTGTTGATCATGACCACCATTGAATTCCATAAAACATGATCTAAAAAATATTCTAGTGTTTCGCTTATTTACTTAGATTGACCATCTATAGGATTATGATACATAGTTATAAAACTAAACTTTATATCAAGGGATTGTGGAATAATTCTTCATAATTTCAAGGTATTCCTCATATCTTGATCAGATAAAAATAATGTGGTGCTTCATGAAACCTTACAACTTCCATGATGTATATTCTAGAAGGATGGTCAAGAGATAATTATTCTATTATGGAAATTAAGTGTGAAAACTTCATAATGTGGTCAACTACAACCCATATATCATTGTGACTTTTAGATGTTTTTATGAGTCTGATGACAAAGTCCTTGGTGATTTTTTCCCATTTCCATTATGGAATGGGTAACCATTGTAACAGCACCATATAAACCTTTTGTACATCCTTAACTTTTTCACATACTAAGAACCAAGATACAAATTCTTTAATATCTCTCTTTATTTCATCCAACTAGAAATACTCTTTCAAATCTCTATACATCATCATACTTCCAAGATTAATAGATAATAAAGTACAATGTGCCTCCACTAAAATATCCTTTTTCAAATCCAGTATATCTATAAAAATACATGGTTCATGGACCTCATTATCCCATCACAATAAATGTTAAATATAGAAACATTTTCACCTTCTTTTATAGTTTTACATCTTCCTTATCCATCTATTTAATCATTACTTGGATAGATGGTTGAACACTCATTTGAGAAAGATATAATTTTCCCCTTAATTCAGGATCACCAAATCCATTATTTTATAATCTATAAATATAATATATTTCGGTATCCCAACCATAGATAAAAATACTTCATCCTTTCAAATCAATGAATATTCCACCTTGTTCACTTTTACCGGGTGGTAATCTATTGAGAAGTTATAATCTTTGATCAATATAAACCATATTATCTAGCTCTTATTCATCTCTTTCTATGTGAATACATGCCAAAAACATTATGGTGAGTGAATATCTCACACTATTATCTATAATGATAATTTATATATATCTGTAATTGAAAAATTACCATAGTTAACTCCAAATATTAATTTTAAAAAAAAATTCATGAACCATTAATTGGTTTTAGGAATAAGCTATAACTATATCATTCTTCATGAGGACACATCCCAACCCCTTCTATGATGAAACACTAAATATTACAAAATCCTCACCACTATAGGGTAATGTAAGAATAGGTGCACTGACTTACCTTCTCTTCAGTTCCATAGAATTTTTTTCACATTATTCAGTTTAATGAATCTTGGATCCCTTATGAGTTAACTTGAGGAGTATATTATAAATCATTGATATATTATCCATAAAGTGGTGGTATTATCTGTCCAATCTAGGAAAACTATGGATCTTAGTCATTGTTTCTTTTCTATACCAACATTCAATAGCCTTATTATTTTATGGATGCCCCAATATACCCTCCCTTGAGATTATATGACCCAAAAATGAAACATTTTAAAGCCAAAATTCACACTTTTTAAATTTTTCATAAAAATTATAATTCCTTAAGGTCTTCATTATAATCCTCATGTGATCTTTATTATCTTTAATTTTATTAAAATATATAATAATATCATCTATAAAGACTACCACAAACTCATAATGGTAATATTAATGGATCTATTCATCAAATAAATGCATATAGTTGGGGAATTAATAAGACCAAATGGTGTCACTATATATTCAATGTTTTGATACCTTTTATGGAAGGATTTATTATGTATATCCTCATTCTTAACCCTTAATTGGTGATATCTAAAATGAAATTCAATCTGGGAAATGTATTGATCTCCCCATAATTGGTCAAACAAATCATCGATAAAGGGTAGAGTATACTTATTCATAATATTAATCTGGTTAAGTTTCTGATAATAAATTGAAAGGTTCACTGATCCATCTTTCTTCTTAATAAAGTGAACATGTTCACCCATGGTGACAAACTAGGGAGTATAAATCCTTTATCATGATTTACCTAGAGTAGGCACTGTAGCAGGCACAATAGTAGCCACTGTAGCAGGTGATGATCGGGTCAATGCACAATGTTCCCTTTTTGTAGTTATTACTCCTAGGAACAACTATTCTAGAGCCACAACTACTTGTAGTATTCGGAATTGTGGGTGATAAAAATATAATGTAAAGATATCTTGGTGAAGATTAATTTTCGTCTCTAGATTTTATATAATAGGGTGTTTCCAATGGATGAAAATTTCCAATTTAAAGGAATCAACCTGGCTTCAAGGTGCTGGTATTGTGAGAAGCCATAATGTGAATCCATCTGGAACTTATTTTTTAATGTCGAATGGTATTGATTTTCCTGGGACTTGGTTGGTTATAATATGGGTCTTTGTGTACTAGATAAGAATATCCAAGCATTTATTATCTGATTTTTTAATGGTACGAATGTTTGTGCGCAGAAGATGAAGACCTAAGGAATGGTTTTTCATATGGTCTATTATGTGATCTGGGTCATAAGGAATAATGGCTGTGAAAGAATTCGCAATTCCTGAAAACTACTAAAAATTTGGGTTCTTTAAATAAATATTAAGATCAGGGATTTAATTCAAAGAGGAAAGGATTGGGTGGTGGAAAGAGGATTCACTAATAGAAATAGAAATTATATTCTTATAGCATGGAAAGGAAGGTGGATTATGTAGATTCTCCCCAAGGAATTTTACATGTTAAATTTTTATGGTTTATACTTATAGGGAAATATGATATGAGGATTCCTCATTCATGACTATAAAGGATCTATTATAATTGGATATAGTTCTTTCTATGGAATAAGTAATTCTATTGGGACATAGACCAGAGTGCTTTTAAGTGGTCTTTCCTTCTGCAAGTTGTACATCATTAATATCATAGAGGTGGAATCAGAATCAAATCTTCTAGTTGACTTTATTTGAGAAAGAGGAAATCCTCCATGGTACTTTATTTTTCTCATCAGGAAATATGAACCCATCATTGGCACCGTCATAGATGTCTCTCACACAAAGAGGGAGGGAAACTTTGCAGTTAACGACCTTGCTAGCAAAGTCAGTATCGTTGATATTCTCATTCTGTATTTTATCACAGGATCCCTTCCTAGTGATTGTAATACTATTATCCATGGTGACACTCTTGGTATTCTCTACTTTATTCCCCCTTGAGACCTGAGGTTTTCTTGATGGTGGAATAAAAAATTAATTATGAGTGACTATAGAGAACCAGGATTTTTATTCATAAATATTACAAAATTTTAGATGAATATTCATTACATTACATAGATACATGCCCGAGGATTGTAATAGATTAGTGTATTTTCAGAACTAATAAACAATATTATTATTTCATGAAATATATTCATATGATCCCACAATTATCATCCCACATAGTACACTTCATATACATACCCAACTTAAAACCTTTCTTCATAACCTAATGAAAGGAAACACAATAAATGGTGAGCTCAGATTCTCAGTAAGGGAAATCAAAGAAGATTTCAATGATCTTATAATCACAACATAACCATAAGGTAATTTGAAAATAATCATATAATTTTAAAACCATTCCCTTCATATCATAGTTAAAAATCATGAATCATGTCATAAAGCTTGGAAGTTCTTTGAACATGAATCATAAAGAAATCAAAGAACATTATCTATGAGATTATAACAGTTGCATAACACATAGATTTGTAGAATAAACATAAATATAGAAAATAATTTTTTATATAGTCAAGGATCTCTTCCAAGACTATTATAGTGGATTGGTTTCACTCCATAAACCATTATGGTAGTCAAATTTCTCTCCCAAGACTATCATAGTGGAAAGATTCCTTTACTGAATTGGGTTCACTCCTCATTCCAGTCCTGTTTATCACATGAGATATCAATCATTACCCAATTCATTGGTGGAAGATATTGGTCTCACCTATCATAGTTTATAATGTATCCACCTATCCTTGGTTATAATGTAATCGTTTTCCTTAGTTATAATGTAACCACCATCCTCAGTTATAACATAACTACCATTATTGGTCTATAATTGAACCACCCATACCATAAGGAAAACCATAAATTTTTTGCTACTAGATTATAAAACATTCATCATATCATTACATTATAACACATGAAAATTAAATTGGTTTAATAAACATTTCATGAATTCATCATAGCATAACCCATGAAAATAAACTGGTATCATAAACATTTTATCATCCTGATCATAAAAATAGATCATCTATATAATGAATAAGAATTGTATCATTGAATCATTACCCTAGTAAATCAAAATTAAAATCAATGTATTTAATATTATATGGAAAATTATTTTAAAAGATTACATGTAACATTTATTTAGGAAACTATTATTTCCCCTTTGAAATTACCTATTTGAGATCTAAAAAACTCCCAATTATTAATGAAAACATTTTATTTGGAAATAATCATGAAAAATTTTAATATAATTTTAAAAAAATTGAGAGGTCATTATGGTGGTAAAAAAATTTCAAGTTGTTTATGTTAAAATAAAACATTACATTCACATTTTGGTATAAAGTTAAAAAGTACCACTTTTAGAAAATGATAAGAAGATTCCTTTTAAATCATTTTATAAAAATTAAACAATGGGTAAAAATGAATTTGAAAAATCATCTCGTAGTAGTAAAAATATTTATAGGAATATTTATAGAAGAAATTGATATAAAAGAAAAAGTTTTTTCAACTAAATAGAGAAATAAATTAGATTTTCCTTAAAAATATTACTTTGGTATCTTATTAGCATAAATTAATAAAAATGAAAGGAAAATATGTATTCTCCATAAATAAACAGATTATAAGAAAAATTATATAATTATTGAGGGATATATCTTGAAATATCATCATAGGAACTTAATAATATATAATCTCAATAAACAATGATATTGTAACAAAAACGCCTTATCACTCTGGTAATATTCAAATCAAAACCCCATTAAATGGGTGAACCTCAGATGGATATTTAAATCTATATAAATTTCCTGAATATAATTATAAAATTAATTAATGGGAAGTATATACATCATAGAAAAGGAACATGTGTTTAATACAGCTTGTACTTCTTAGATGTAAAAAAGTGAGATGAAAACCCCTTACCTAAAATCTTATCTTTCATCGAAATAATTATAGCCTCATGTATAATAAATTGAAAATTATTACAGTTTTATAATAGAGTCATATAAATACTTATAATATCATATATTATTCCCAAATATATTTTCAACAACATTTTATTAATAATTTTTTATTAAAATCGTTATTTCTGGTAGTGAACTATTTTGTTCTTAATGAGATTTTTGGTTTAATAGTTGTGGTCCCTATAATTTTATCATAATTACATCATATCTAGAATTTTAATAATGATATAAATATAATATATATTCATAATATACATATTTAGTGTCATCTTTAAAATTTATAGATATAAAAATGTAATGTAATGTTCATGGGGATGATAAGTCATATGTAGGAATACAAATTGTTTCTATTTTTCGATTGATGGAATGAAATAATGGTAAATAATAATTATCCATCAAAGAATAATTATGATTTCATATATTTCTCATATATTCATTAAATTTATCCCTTATTACCTTCCATGTAAATATTATGTGAAAAACAAATCACATCCCTTTGTGGGGTGATAGTTCACCTAACACATGATCGATGTTATCATATCTCCAATGGAATCGAAAGTGAAAGTTTATATGTGATATTATATTTAAAAAAGTATAAATATTTAAAAAAATTAATTAATTATATATTTATTTATTTATATTAAATAAATCATTATATGCATATTTAAAAATCGATGATGGAAAACAAATTACATCGGTTCGTAGTGTGGTAGTCTGTCGTACACACAATCAACAGTTTTGTTTCCCTTTTGACAGGAGAGAAGTATATAGTTCATGAAATTTAGATAATAAAATATATGTTTATTTAAAATACTGTATTTAATAAAATAATTATGTTTAGATGATATTTGAAGTAGGTGGATGAAGAAATAATTTAAAAATGCTCGGTTAATAATGATACCTCTTCTTCAGATCACTCATTTATGTTCACAAAAAAAGGAATCCTTGGATGAATTTGTGAAAAGAAAGGGCTCAAGATCATGAGTAGGGATATAAGTAATGGATTTTGGTAGTTATTTTCCAAACCAAATTTATTTTAATGTGTTAAGATGAGAGGATAGGAGGTGGCCCTTTATATATATGGGAAAGAACCCACTTGGAAATTTCCAAAAACAATCCAGAATGAAAATTCATTCCAAAGAAAAATTATTCAAAATGTACATATGATAAAATTTGGTATATTATATGGTCTAAATATTTATAAAAATTTTAAATTAGGCAAGTTTTAGGTCATTTTTAACCCTTATCATCTTATTTTAACACCCAGTAATCTCATTTTCACCTTAATTGTGGTAATTAATTTTTACTGTTCTCATTGTTTATTATGGGAAAAATTAAGCTTTATATATTAAATATTATTAATTATTAAAATTGTAAATATTTGATCTATTTTATCAAATTTAAATCATATAATTATATGGATTTGATTTAAAATAAAAGTCGCAGGAGCGATGAAAATTTGGTTTTCCAAAGAAGAAAATTTTATAAGTATGAAAATGTTTTATATTAAAATTTACCAAAATATTTATTAAAATGACATAAATTTGATAAATTATAATATTATTGAACTAATTTTAATTTCAAATTGATTTAAAAAAAATTACCCTTGTACATTCATTAAAATAAATGACACTTTGTAATAAAAAACATTATTTTTTACTATTCATCGAAAAAATTGTCTTTTCAGAAAATTCGCAAAAAATCACTGTAGGATAATTTTTACATGATAATTTAAAATATTATGTTAATTATTTAAAATAAATTTACTAAAATTATAAAAAAATTAAGTGTGAAAAACAAAACAAAATAATTATTTTTAAAAATAAAGTTTCTAAGCATAAATCTAAATTTATTTTTATGCCATTCATATAAAAATATTATATGAATGATAAATAATTTTATTTAATGTATAATATATATATATTTCATTAAAATAATTTATAAAAGTTATTCATTTAGTTTATTAACATAAAACTCCTTTGTGCGCATAAAAATAGATTTTCGAAAAAAATATCATTTTTGTTTACAAATGATTTTATTTTCACCTCTAATAAATTGATAACCAGTTATTTCATTTTATCTATGTGTAACCCATACATTTTAATAAATTTTTTAATCATATTCATACCCTTCATTCTAAACTTTGGGTAAAAAGTTCATATTAATAATAATATTTTAATATTATATCACTCTTCGTTAATACTCGGTGTTGTGTGCAATGCAAGATATCGATGGAATTAAATTTATTTGAAAAAAATATTTAAAAAATATCAGGGTGTTACAAAGAAATTTTAGAGATTAAATGAGATGTAAATTCACCCAATATATGGATGTAAACAATGTGGTTTCTATTCCATCATAACTGTTGAGAGATATTTTTTAGTTCAAGATACTACAAACTATAGAGAATTTGAAAAACTTGTAAGCGATAAATCAATTCATGAATTATATTATAAATATAAAATGCCTCTAAATAATGTTATTGGTTATTTTTTATCTATATTCTGAATATTTTTAATGACCTATGTGATGATAAATTACAATAAGAGGAAGAAGCTAATGCAATGGACGAAGAATTAGATAAACAAATTAGATTATTCAATTTTCTCACAAAGCTTGTAAATATTAAGGAATAATCTAACACACATTAAAATTTGAGATACTTTTTAACTAACTAATAATTTCAAATATTTATTAATGATAAATAGTTTTTTACTAATGATTGGGAATGAGGATTGAGAATTATAAGTTCATCCTCAATATGAATTGCAATGAGCATGAAGTAAACTAAAAAACTGGAAGTGGAAAAATAAATACAATCCAAGAAAGAAAATAAGAATTTTATTTTCAAAAAAAATAATATGTGAATCTTGTAGCAAAGGAGCCTCAAAATTTTGGCTCAAGGAAGATTAGATCATGTGGAGAAACCTCCACCTCTATCTCAGGGAAAACTTTGTCCCATGGTTTAGATAAAGTGACACGCACAAATTCTAAAATTTCTAAAAGTTCTCCAAAAACTCATAATTATTTATAAAAATGAAAGAGAAATATTATAGGTAATTTCTATAATATGTATAATTTGAAAGTTGGTATGTCCCAGAAAATTTATTCCTTAAAAGGAGTCCAAAATATTGGGGTTTTGGTCCAAACATAATATGAATGTCATTATAGACATCTTGCAACTAGTATGAAAAGAAAAAGGTTAATAATAAGGTGTTGGTGCTACTAGAGGGTTGGACACAGAGCCATTGATTGATGAAAAAACATTCTAGTAGGTACAAGTTCATGAAATCCTGAATAATGGGGTAGAAAATATGAGGAGATGATAAAACTTGTAGTAGTGATCAAGACAACATAGATTAAGATAAAGTTGTATTCCAAGAAAAAATTTAATATCATTAAAGACTTAAAAGATTTGAGAAAAAATTTGGTCACAACTCTTATGGAAACTGATAAATTCCTTCCAAGTACCATAAAATTATTAAAGAGAAAAGAGAATCTCCATAGGGTGAAAGCATCTTATGAATGAAAGTGCTTATTAATTGGGAAATCATTCATCTACTAAAACCTCAAAAAATCCCAAGGAGGATATCCATTCCTCTAGGATAAAATTAAAAAATAATGATTCTAAAATTCCTAAAAATATGTATAACTAGGTTTTCTAACCAATATGAATAATATTCTTCTGATATGGTAAGTGGGACCATACCATGGGTTATCGAAAACCAACCATGTAATGAAATATAAGATTGAGATATCAAAAAACAACCAATATGTTAACCAAAGTAATACAAAATAAGATTGGAATAGTAGGGGAATAATTAAGGATGAAGTTGATAAGGAACCTAAAAATTGTTAGACAAAGGTTGAAAGAAAATTATGTGGAAGGTTCAAATTGTTAGGCCATTGTATTATCATATGTATGAGATGTCTTCCCCAACAAGGAAATTTAATGAAGAACAAAGGGATACCACTGTCGATTTTATGTTCTAATTTAGTTTCAAAGGTTTCCACTCCCATTATGATGGTGTCAGCCAAGCTAACTAAATGTGACAAGCCTATAAATATTAGGGTGAAGTCATAAAAAAATATAGAGCTAATTTCATGGGTTTTGAAAGCTATCTCAACCCTCCATCATAATATGTGGAGCTTTTGGATGATCTACATTATTATTTAATTAATCAGAAGGTGCATGAATGTTGCGGAATTGAAGGTGAAGTTGTATCGGAAGAATCCCATGAGGGGGAGCTAGTTAAAGAAACCAAATTACCAAAAATATATATTTTTCTATAAATTATATAATTTTTAATAAATTTTAGTAAAATTGATTTAAGAGGTATGATATTAACTCTCCTAACTATATCTATATTTATATTAGTTTTTTAATAAATGGGGGTGATTATCCAACTACGTGGATAATATTAGGATCTTCAAATCATTTGATGTTTTTTTCAAGTGAGTGCAGGTTCTTGAATTTCCTTTAAAATCATTATGTTCTTGTAACATCCAAAAATATAACATATATTGAATATTCTTCATAATAAATAATTCTTATCATAATAAGGTAGATAATATACTTTAATTACATTTAGCACATAATGATTTATTTCACTAAATGATAACATTATATTTATAGAATAAATACAATAATCAGAATTGAAAATAATTAAGTGGGTTAATAAACTTAAAAAATAATATAAAAATAATACAAAAATTGGGATCATCTTGATCCCCTAGAATCGTCATATCAAAGGTTAACACTATAAAAAATACTAAAAATTGGTAATCTAATAGAAATTTTAGAAAATGAAAATATAGAACCATGGGAGGAATTAAGCTGAATTTTTAATGAACAGATTAAGAGGTATTTATTAGATTTTAAATGGCCATTAGAATAGTGATATTAATGTTGGAATAATTATATGACAGTTGTAATAGTAACCTGGACATTAGGAGTAATAACCTAGCTGTTAGGAATAGTAATCTGGCTATCAGAAGTGGTAACCTGGTTGTAGGAAGAGTAAATTGAACTCAAAATAGTATAATTTTATAAGAATAATATTTAACCAGAGTAATTTAAAATTATAATATTATAATACCATAAATTAATATAATGATTACAAAACTCAAATAAACAAAAAGTATGTTTTTAATGAATTTAATTTTACTTATTTTATAATATCATAATTTTTATTTTGATAATTAAAATTACCTATGTTAGAAAGTTTTTTGAATAAAATTAATTTCATTTTTAGAATCATTATTTTTGAAATTCTATTAGGGTTATTTTTGTGGTAATTTTGTTAAATACTTCAATTTTTAGTAATAGTAAAATTATAGTTTTAACATAACATTTTTATTTTAATTACATCATCCAAGAGTTAATAATGACATAATAAATTATATAACTTATAGATAGAATTAAAATTAATTTAATGTGATAAATTCTTCATTTAAAAAAACAAAATTCAATTTCAAACCTAAAGAGTGCTTTCCAAATTCTAAAATATGATTTATTCCATTAAAATAACAATTTTTCATTTTTAAAAATTCCTTCTTAATAAACTAATGGATTTAGTTTTGAAAAGATTTAAAAGTCATAAAAATAATTGATTCTATTTAAATATGACTTAAAATTTAAAAAATATCACTATTATAATGTTTACCATGGAAATTATATTTGTTTCAATATTATAACTCAGAAATATCACCCCCTTAAAGAATAAATGACCCATCTTCCTCCCCTTGGAATACCAAACCCTATATCACATAGAAAAGTCAATGATTTAATCAAATTCCCTATTTTAATACCATTAATATCCTTGGTAATGTTCTAGAGTCACAAAACTCTAAGAATTCACAAAGTTTAGCATCATAAAAAGGAAAAAAAACCGAGAAGATGGTATGGTTTCATCAACTATTTCCCTTGTTTTCCTCTTATCATCCCCATTTTCACCTTTCCATTCAAACAAAAACCTTATAAAATTAATTAATTAATATTTTAATGTTTTTAAACTACTTTAATTATTATATTTAAGATGTATTTCCATGTCACGTATCATCTTTCACCTCATTTGACAATGTCTCCTTAATATTGGTTAACCGCCTATGAGGACATTGCCAAATCTCTACTTATCACCACCTTCATGGATGGTTGGTATAAAGTATATAAAATATATAAATATAATATCACATGTATTTCAAAATTCTACAAATATTATTACTTATTTATAAATTAAATTAATCAAAAATAATGAAATCAAAATAAAAAAGGATAATTTGATGAAAACATAAAATCAAAATGATTCATGTTTAACAAAAAGTATTAGAAGATAAAATAAAATATTTATAATTTATCAATATTGAAATAAATTAATATAGTTAAACTCTATTTTAATGTGTTAAAAACAAAATTTTGTTACACAGGATGTGTAAATAAGACAAAAAATATTGGGATTTAAGGTAAGGGGATTCTTGAACCCAACTCATACTTTTTAGGTTATCTCCTACTTCGAATTATTTTCAATATACATATTTCTCTAATTTTATAAAAAATAACTTTAACTATTAATTAAATTTATTTCTAGGTTTACTAATTTTTCTACATTTTTGAAATGATTCATAGGAAAATTATAAACATTTTTAAAATATATTATTTTCTAAAAGCATCTCTTTAACACCTATTTAGTTGCTTCTTAATCAACTAAAAATTAAATTTCATGAAAAAATATTATGTACCTTATTCGTTTTTGAAGACCAAATGTTATTCTATAAATTATGAAATATAAAATCCTTATTAAACCCATTTATTCCCATGGGTTTATTTCATGGATATGATTTTTATATATTCTTTTTCCATGTGGAATACAGGATTATGATAATTTTATAATGTCACATAAAGAAATATAAATATATAGCCTTCTAATACATTGGGTAACGTAATATATATCATGAGATCATATGTATTATGAATGAACAAGATTGTGGATTTGTTTTCAATTATGTTGTTATGATTTATGCACATATGTTTTGTGTAAACATGATGCTATATTGTATCATAACTATGTACTATATTTGGACACTATGTTATGATGATTCATTATTATTTATACACCACATTCCATGACTTTTTAAAATGATCATATCATTATTATTATGATTATATCATTCCTACTATATAATTATTATGATTATGCTCACCCATGTAATATTAATTCTTATCTCTTGTTATTTATATGTTATCCGACCACTTACTAGGATTTTCTCACACTAATTTGTCTGATGTATAACATGTACTGAAGATAAAATGATAGATTTATGAGGTAAATGTTGAAGTAATTAAATAATGTTTATTTTTATTTTATAAAAGTGATTTATGAACATAATTTCCCAAAGATAGTAATCCTTTAGATCCTAGAGTGTATTATTATTATTTTATTTATCTTAAAAATGATGTAATATTTGTGTAAGGAAAAGGTGGGTCATTAAAAAAAAATAGGGAACGGTTTTATTAATTTGTTAATTAGGACTATAAAATGTTAGTGAAACCCCAAGGAATATGATAGTGTTTTAAGGTAAATATATTAAAGGATTTATAAAGTAAAATACCATGTGTTTTTCAAGTAATGAAATCCATTTAGGGATAATATAAGTTGATCAAGCTCTAGAAAAGATGTACCTAGGGGTAATAACCTTGAAAATGGTTATTGGGTATTAATTCAACTTATACCTAGTTCATGATAAAGACTCCTTGATGAACACCTAGTTTGACACTCTATAAGGATATGATTCTGTTAATCACAAGATATATATAATCCATTATTAAGGATATATATCTATGATAATTATTTCATTTAATGTTATAAAATGTTAAATTACATGATCCTAGAAGCATCGTTTGAGAAGAAGGTCGTGCTAACCATTTGGATCCCATATGATGTGACTTTAGAATTCATTTTCAAATAAAAATAATTTATTTATTCATGCTTAATTACAATATGTATTATTAAAACCATTTCTGTTTTATAAAATGGTGTGAAGTATGATAAATCAGACTAACAAACTATGTGAGGGAAAATAAAACAATTTTATAAATGATATTTCTAATGAAATGGGAGGTGGATTTTAAAAAATCATGTGATTATTTCTTAATTATCTTAGGTTATGAACAATAACCTCATCCATGTGGGATAACCACATTCCCCAATGAAGGATCAACTACCCATTGATTACATCATGTAGTAACAACCATTAATGTTTAAAGGATATTTTGATCCCCTTATCATGAAACGGTGGGTTAACTTAGTGGAAAAGATGTATTTTTTGCTCAATTATTCTGGGAGGGTGAGGGTTACTTTGGTCATTTATCATTTAAATGGACAATATCATCATTAAAGGCCATTGGTAAAGAGTAAAAATCCAAAATATGAATTAGAATAAGTGGTATAACAATACATTAAGAAAAAGGAGGGTGAATATTTCATAATGTACATGGAAACTTTTAGAAGGATCGCATGATATTCCTTAGGTTTTTTATCAACAATGACTATAAATTCTATAGATTCTTTAGTGGTTTAAAACCAAATATCTAAAAGACTATATCTATCAGATACATTGGGATATATAAATAAGTAGATTGATGATCTCTCAAATTATATATGGAGTTTAGATAATGGTCCCATTGATATGGATATAAGAAGAGAATAGTATAGTTCCAGGTTAGAAGATCAAATGAAAAAGGATTAAATAAGTTCCTACCAACCACATGTCCAGGATTTTGAAATTAGCATCATGATAATTTCCTGAAATGGATAAGGAAATGATTTAATTATAGGAGAGATGACCACTAAGATCAATAATGTTAAACATATTTTAAGAAGTTTTCCAATATAATTTAGGAAAGGAAGAAACCTTCCAATTCCCCAACCATGGTTCAAAGATTTGATTGTAATAAGAAATGGAACTATGAATGTTAATTAATTCCATAATGGGCCTTCAAGTGTAATAAACATCAAAAACCACCAAACTGATGTAGAAATGGATATCTTATTCCACCACAATTTTTTATAGTAGAACATGAAAACAAATTCCCATAAGGTTCACTTCATAATCAATAAATAATGAAAAAAATATTTATATGATTTTGGTTGTACATGTTCCTTTATATCATGTAATTAACCTAGAACTTTTTAATCACATACCCAATAATATTATGTTGAGATATCCAAAAAACATGTAGTGATTTGATCAATATACCTATGTTTCTTATTATTCTCCAATTATTATATATAGGAATATTCTTCAGGTGATTCTCATAATCCTTCCCTTGGTGGAATTTTATTACTATACTATGAATGAATTGGTTTTAATTATATATATCTCACCCAAACTATTGTGAAAATGAAATATCATTATATATTCCAATGCATCCAATGCTCATGTACAAATTCAAGGAAGTTTGTGAATCACCTTTGTAAAATCCCTAAATAGTGTTGGTGTTGATACCCTATGAATAAGAATAATGTTCCCGTATGGTTTTGTTAATGTGAAGTATAAAACATGAGAAATTCCCATTATGAGGGAATAAACTGATGTATTTCCCAAATAGTTTTCATCCTTCCCCCAAATCATGAGCTATAGTTCTCAATATAGATATTATATATTGAGATATTCTTATATCTAAATTCCCTAATAGTATAAAACCATTAGAACATGATGAGTTTGATCATAATCTTTAAGATCATTTTGAAAAATGGTTCTTATGTCCTACTACATCACCTTGTGGGGTTCCAGTGCTCTTTGATAGGAAAAAGGATAGATCAATGTGGTTGCTCATCAATTACTGGAAGATCAACAATAACACTATAAATAATAAGTATCCCTGATAATGGTCAATGAATTGTTTGATAAACATTGAGAATATATGTACTTATAAAGGGTGTATATGTAGTTAGGATATCATCAGTTGAAGGTGATTAAGTAATACATTCAGATGATAACCTTCCATACAAGATATGGACACTATAAGTTCATAGTGATTCCCTTTTGACTTAATAATTCCTCTCAAATAATTATGGATTTGATGAATAGAGTATTTAGATATTACCCAAACAAATTTTTGGTCTTCATTGATGATATTATCATTTACACTAAGAGATGGGAAGAACAATAAGTGAATTTAATGATTGTGTTGGGTGAATTAATAAAGGATATGATGTATACTATGTTTAGAAAGTGTGACATCTGGAAATAGAGAGTCTCATTCTTGGGAGAGTGATCATGGGTGAGGTTATTTCTATGGACCCTTTATAGAAAAAGGTAATCGAAGCATGTCCCATACCCACTAGTTTCATAGATATCCAAAATTTTCTTTGATTATCTAGGTGATACATACAATTCATGAGAAATCACCCATGATTATCTAGAACACAAACTATGTTAACACAGAGATTGGTAAAGTATTTATAGATAGAAGAATGGGAAGAAATATTCATGAAGTTTAAGAAGAGGCTAATACATGCACCTACAATCACACAACCCTCAAGTGGATAAGATTTTTTTATATATTGTGCTGCTTCAAATAATGTAATGGGTTGTGTACTCATGAAAAAAGACAATGTGATATTCTATGCCTCGTGACTATTGAAGACTTGTGAGAAAAACTACCTGAAACATGATCTAGATTTAGCATATATTATCTTCACTTTGAATATTTAGAGACGCTACCTATATAGTGATAAGTGAGAAATATATTCAAATCAAAAATTCTAAATTATATACATTTACATAGAAACATCACTTCATTCATTAATGAATATAGTTATTACTTATCTGGGAACGTGAAGTATCTATTCACTTTTATCTTGGAAATTTTAATAACGTACCTGATACTATTAGGAGAAAAGAACCTACTACACTATACATGTTTTAGATTGATAAAGACAATATATTAATGGATATGAAAAGTATGAATTTCGAAATTATGACAAATGGGAATACATCATGTCTTTCCCAAATTATTTCTCAACCATCTATACAATAGAAGATCAAGGAGTTATAAAGCAATGATTTGGAGAGTCAAAATAAGGCAATAGTAGAAAATAAATGTTTGTTTCATGAATTCAACAAAAATATATTTGTTTTAATTTGTTTTGTAACTATATCTTGTGTGCCTTCATTGTTGATGGATTAGGCCAAGTTCGTGTCACCATCTTCCCTCCTCGACCCTCCCGGCCAAGGGGGTGGAAGATCCTATTCAAAAAACCCTATATCCCTATGATCCTATATTTTCCCCATTCACAGATCTTGTAACTCTCCCCTTTTTCCTCAAATTGAAATTTCCTTAAAGTTCAGAATCTAGAGAATGGTTTCCTCTCGATTCCACTTTATTACCTATAATTTACTTGATCCTCTATGATGTTGGATCTCTCATTGGTTTCTCACTTCAGCAAGCATCGACCCTTCGTGGATGAATTTGAAACGTTTGTCTCATCTTCTTTAAAGTTGTACGAATTGCTAATCATTAGGATTTTATATTTGAGGAACATCATGATCTAATTCATGAATGAAGAATATCCCATCTTTACCCTGGAAAATGTGTTGTGAGTTTTTTCAGGTTTCTGTTTTTCTCTCTTTTGGTGGTCACTTGATTTTCACCTCAAATGTGATTCACCCATCACAATTATTTTTTTTCTCTTTATGTCCTTCCCCTACCCTTTAAAAACCAGGTTATTCTTCATTTGATTGGAAATATGGTGGGTTTTTTTCTATGATCAGATCTACACACCCATGCCATTTATCATCCAATTTCTATGAGGATCTGTATCAAAGCGGGAGTCTCAAAGAATCCATTGGATTTTATTTTCATCAAACTTGAAGGAGGAATATAATGTCATCAACATGTATGCTAAAAATCATGGGTGTAATTTTGTACAAACTATTGGTGTCTTGGTCACATTTTAGTCGATTTCAGTGGGGATTATCTCATAATTCTTGGGATATACCTCCATTTATGGGAAATGGTCTACCCAAGTATGAATTAGGGAAGGATGGTCATAATATTTTGAATACCATATTAGCATGCACTACCTAGGAGGAGGATTATCTAGATACTATGGAGGTAGGGTATCTTCAAGCATCTAAAAGGAGGGTTTTTTGTCTTCTCAACCATGGATAGGGGATGTGTTTTCTCATTTGAGGCATGAATTTAGTGTTTATCCATCGGCAAGGTAGGTTAAAGGTGACTTAGGGAAGGATGAGGGGTTTTAAATTGTTCCGTGAAAATGTTTCTGGAAATCTCTTTCATATGTATATGTTGTGAGATTTGATAGTTTTTCCCCTACATGAGGTTATGATTCAGGAATCAGGTGAGGATAGTGCTTCTAGTGGTAATATGTAGGTTTATGCTTGGTAGGTGATATAGTAATATAGATAAATGGGTTAAGATCTATGAGTAGAAAGTATCCCCCTCCAACTAGCACTGGAAAATATGGAGCTTCTGATTTTAATTCTCAAAACCACTTTACGGTGTTGAGTAATGGTGATCCACACCAATGTGAAAAATCGAATGATAAGGAGGAAGGATATAAAGAAACTAATCTTCTATGGGGTAAGATGGACGAAAATGGAATAGAAAATGATTCAAGTTAAGATTCTTTGTCCTTGTATCCCAAGGAAGTGAAACTCACATATGATTACCTTCGATACTCTTCAAATAAATGAATGAATTCCATTTTTTATTCAAATGGTTTTATTCAGTATATTCTAAGGTCATGGAGATGAAAGGAGGAATCTAATTTTCCAATTCCCCCTATTACATGGTCATCAAGAAAAAGAAAACTCCCTCAAAAGAGAATGAATGCTGCTATTAACCACCAAAAGTGTAAGTTTAAGGGGTCTAATATACTCATGGAGCCTATAGTCAATGGAATGATTAAAACTAAAATGGGGGAATTGACTGCCACTAATCTGGAGAGTGCAGATAAGGAGGTCACTAAATCATACAACACCCAGGATATTCTCATGCACTCTAATGAAGAAAAGTTAGAGTATTCTTTCCTGATAAAGATAGCATAGTAAGATGATCATAGGATGTTTAAAATATCGTCGTGATTTGAATTGAATGAAGAGAAATCATCATGGATTGAAAAGAAGAATAAGATTTTGAGACGAGGTTTCAAAGAGGGGAAAACAAGCCTGGAGAAGCATGTGCAGACATGAGACAAGATGGATTTTCACTTTGAGGATCTCATTAAAGAAAATCCTTAAATGGAGGTTATCTCTATTAAATGGTGTCTATTTAAGGTAAAGGATTCTAACCATTTTAAATTATTATGGAATTTCTTGATAATTTTATATGAGGTCTAAATTTACTGTATTCTAGACTTATTAGTTTACCAATTTTTCGATAAAATTGCATCAGAAATAAAACATATTTTATTTGGCAAGTACCAAACTATATTTTGGTCATTATGATAACTTCTAGTGGGACAACATAAATATAGAGATTGTTAATTACACCTCAAAGTGATTTTAATGTCATGAATTTAAAGAAAAGTGAGGTAACCTTAATGGGATAATGAAACAATTTCCCATAAAAACATGGAAATATTAAAAAATCACTATAGACTTTGTTATTTGTCTCCTATAGACATCCAACGGAATAAATTCAATATAGGTTATGGTGGATCAACTCACTGAGACTTCCCACTTCATCTCTATTCTAGAACATTTCTATCTTTACCAACATCCCAAGATATATGTGATGGAAGTGGTGAGGTATTATAGGGCACCACTATTGATTGACTTTGATCCTGATCTAAGGCTCACCACTAAATTATAGAGAAGTTTCCAACATGTTCTGAATACTGAATTGATCTTTAGTATGGCCTATCACCCCAAAAATGATAGTTAATTTAATGAACCATTCAAACACTCTAGTAAATTTTAAGACCTTAATCAATGGAATTTAAAGGAGGACAGGATAGAAATATCCCATTAGTAGAGTTCTCATACCATAAAAACTTCTACTCAAGTACAAAAATATCCCCAAATAAAGATTTATATGAGAGGTGATATAGAACTCCTATATATTGGGATAAAGTTGGTGAGTGAATGTTACATGGTCCTAATCTTGTACAATAGGTTAGAGAGAAGGTTAAACCCTTAAAAATATAAAAAAGTTGATCACTATTTGTAGATGATTTATACTGACAATAGTCGAAGGGACTTGGATTTTGAAGTTGAAGAAAATTTGTTCTGTTAAATATCACCATAGAAGATATTCTTGTAGTTTGGAAGGAAGGGAATGATCATCCCTAGGTATATTAATCCATTTCGAGATCATTGATCACATAGGATCAGCGTAATGTTAGTTGGAACTTCCACTAAACATGGATTAATTTCGTTATTTGTTCCACATATCTCTCCTATTGAAGTACATATTAAATTCCTCACATGTACTAAATCTAGTGATGATATGGCAATAACTTAACATTTCCTATGAGGAGTAGTTGGTGAAGATCTGGGATCATAGAGATAAATTTTTATGCAATCAAGAAACTCACCTCATTAAAGTTATTTGGTGAAATCAAAAGTATGAAAGAGAAACATAGAAACCTGAAGAGGCAATGAAATAAAAGTACCCTCATCTATTATCATCCAAGGATATGAGTTGAAATTTCAAGGCCAAAATTTATAAAGGGGGGAATGTAATATACCAAACACTCATATATATATATATATATTAGATAGTTCTTCTAAATAAATAATTCTTGTAATAATTAGGTATACAATATAGTTTAAACACATTAAACATATAATTCTTGATTTTATTAAATTATAATATTGATTCTTCATAAAAAATACATCCATAAGAATTAAAAATATTAAAATGGTGAAATTAACAAAAAATAAAAAAGTTTTAATAATAGTAAAATTTGGATCATCTTTATCATATAGAATCATCATAGCGATGAACTACACTGTAAAAAAAATATAGCACATTAGTATTCCTATCAACATTTTAAAGAAGTAAAATATAGAAGTGGGGTGAATTAAACTAAATAATGAATGGATAAATTAATATTTATTAATTAGGGGTAATATTACCATTTTAATTGTGATATGGAATGGTTATATTACCATTATAATAGTAACCAAGATGTTATGAATAGTAACCTAACCAATATGAATCATAACCTAACCGTTGAAATAGTAAATTGATCGCAAAAATGTAAAATTACATATGAATAATATTTATCCTTAGTAATTTATGAAGATATACATATTATGATTCCATAAATAAATATAAAGATTATAAAAACTCAAGGAAACTATATACATGTTATTAATAAACTATATTTTATTATATTTCATAAAAATCATAATTTTTATGTTGATGATTAAAAATACATATGATAGAAACTTATTTTGGAAAAATGAATTTCATTTTTAGAATCATCACATCAAAAGTTTCTAATGGTTATATTTTGGTAATTTTATGAAATACTTCATTGTTTTTAAATGTAAAAATATAGTTTTCACATAACCTTTGTATATTAATTATATTATCCAAGTGGTAATAATTAAATAATATATTATATAACTTTTGGATCAACCAAAAATTCATTTAATATGATAAATGAGTGATTTAAAAACAATATACTTACATTCAAAACCAAAAACGTTTTTTCAAAAGTCTAAAATGATAATGTATTCCATTAAAATAACAATTTTTCATCTTTAATCTTTCTTTTTTAATAAAATTATGAATTCAATTTTGAAAATATTTTAGAGACATTAAATTGTTTTAATTTATTCAAATATGACTTAAAATTTCAATAATATCACTATTACATTGTTCACCATGAAAATTATATTTCACTCAATATTTTAACTCAAAAACACCACTCTCTTCAAGCATAGATACCCATTATCCCTCCCCTTGGAAAACTAAATATATCACACACAAAAATCAAAATATATACCGAATTTCCCTCTATTAGGCCCTTTATCCTCTTTATGGATGATCTGGAGTCATTTAACTCCATGAATTCAAAGCATTTTGTGTTGTAAAAAGGATGAAACACTCGAAAGAGGGTATGGTTTCATTAACTCTTTCTCTCATTGTCCTATTCTATTCCTCATTTTCTCCATTCCTTTAAAATAAAAACCTTCTAAAATTAATTAGGAAGTATTTTAACATATTATTAATTAATTTAACCTACTATAATTATTATATTTATGGTGTATTTATTTTTCATTCTTCTCTTTCCCTCTCTTTTGAAAATCTCTCATTATTGAACAATTAACCATCTATGAGGACAATCCAAAATATCTACATATCACCACATTAATAGATGGTTAGTATAAATTATATATATTAGTAAAATATGTAATTTCATGTATTCTACTCTTTTAGAATAAATTTTACTTATATATATATATATGACCTTGAACCAAAATAATGAAATCAAAAAAAATCTCTAACATAATGAAAACTTAACATCGGGAAAATTCACATTTAACAAAGTAATATAAAATAGAATACAATATTTATAATGGATCAATAGTGAAATTAATTAATACAATTCACTAATATTTTCATGTGTTATCAAATATAATTTTATATTAATGGTGGTGTAAATTATTAAAAATATAATGATGTTGGGAATGTATTATCTCAACAATACTACATATTTTGTGATGATTTTGATATTTATAAAAAACCCTATTTTTTCTAATAAATTTTTTCTAAGTGAGTTTTAAAGGAATTTATATTCTATTTTAAAATAATTTTTTATTATAGGAATGATTCTGGAAACACTTTTTTCATCACTACATTATGCTGAAAAAATAATGTTTGTGTATAGTATCAACCTACGTTATGCTAAAGAGTTTAAATTTGGATCCTCATACTTACACTCATAAAATTGACATGTGTATGGATCATGAACCCTATGTTGGATTCTAGATTTACTATTTCCAACCCTACATTTTAGAAAATTTAATGTATGGTTAATCAATTCTGCGTTTGATATTTTATGCTGACAAGGAATCCTATGCTAGTAAAATGAACCCTACACTATGCTTCTTAACCCTAAGCTCTATTCTCATTAGAGATGTTCTTCACACTGCGTTTTCAATTCGAGATTACTATAATGGTCAAGATGGAAATAAGGACTGATTCATTGATTATTTTGATTGTTTCAAAAAACTGTGTTCATTAGAGAAAATCTCTCCTATTTCTAGGGGAAGTTATGACTCTCCTAGTTAATTGAAATTCGAATTTCCACAACCAATTAGTCTATTCTTTTGGATCTAGAACACCGAAGAAAGTCTTTTTTGTTATATATATTCCTTTATAATATCTCTTTATAAACACATGTTATAAGTGATTCACATACAAGACTGTATTATTGAAATTATTTTTACAGTTCTACAGCAAACAAAAAACTTTGTTAAAGGACTACATTTTGGAGATATACATGTTCTATCTTTTTCTACTATAAGCTTGTGACTTCTCTATTTTGTTTCTACTTTTAAATTGAATATCTATATACAACATGGATCGCTTCAGACTCATTCTCTCTTGAAGATTATTATTTCTAAAGAAAAATATCCATCTACTATCAATTTCTTGATTTTATAATTGTGAAGTTTAACTTATATCAACAAATCAATCTCTTTTGATTTATTTGAGTTTCAACTTCTCATACACAATTGTGGTGGAGTGTTAGATTCTCTATCTAATATATGGATAATCGTTTCTCTATTATATAACCATAATACTTTTTAATTTTAATTTTTTTTAAGGTATCAACTACCTGCACTCAGTTGTGGATTCTTGGTTTTGTGACAAGAGGACCATTTTAGTGAAATTTACCAAGCTCGCTGAGAGAGTGATTGGTAGAGTGAACTTGGGGATCTTTATGCCCCGAAACACTATAAAAAGTTTTGTTATTTATTTCAATTTAGATACTACTTATTTTTATATAGAAGAATAACTATGCTTATTTACATAGATTATATTAGGTGTTAAAATCCAAAATTGTGAAAGTCTTTCAAAATACACAATTCACCCTCTCTTGTGTATTACTTTTATATTCTGACCTACAATTGGTATCAAAGGAGATATTTTGGATAAATCTATTAAAATCTACAAAATTATAAGGTCTATATAAAGATAGAAATTGATAATCCTAGAGAAGAAATGTTAATGGTTTGAGCTCCATACTTCAAAGGAGAAAATTATGGGTGTTGAAAATCAACGATGATTATCTATCTTAAAAATATTAGATTCAGAGTTTACTCAAAGATCATTACCCCATATAAGAATCCAAATAAACTAGAAACATGGGATACTACAACAGAAGCTAAATATGACATGAATTCAAAAGGTTTGAATGTTATTATTTGTGGTCCTGGACCAGATGAATTCAATCCTATTTCAAAATGTCCTACTGCCTATGAAAAGTGGAAAACTATTATTGTTTCCTATGAAGGAACAAACAATATAAGACAGGTGAGGTATGCAATAGAAAATATGAAGTTTGAAACCTTTAGAATATTCAATGGAGAAAGCATCACATAGATGAATGGAAGGCTTAAAGAAATTATCAAAAATATTACATCCTTACTTAAACCCATCAAACAATCTAATCAAGCCTTAAAATTACTGAGAGTACTACCTTTTATATGGAATGAAATATCTGCTGATATTCGACAATCATCACCTATCAAATATCTAAAAATGAAAGAACTAATTGGGACACTAATAATGTATGAAGAATAAATTCAATATGAATCTTAAGATCATAAGATTATAATAAATAAAGAAAATACTACTCTGAAAGTAACATCTTAGAAACATAACAGAAGATTAAAGAAATAAGTCAAAGAGGGGAAGAATTCAGATTCAAGAATTCAGATTCATCTGATTCTAAAATAAAACTATCTCAATTAGATAGTAATTTCATCAAGTTATACAAGAATAAAATAGGACACATAAAATCCTTCGGGAAGGATGATAAAGAACTAAGAGAATTTAGATGTTATAAATACAAGAAATTGGGTCATATTAGACCTGATTGTCCTCAACTGAAAGATGAAATAAAAAGGCCAAAAAATAGATATGATAAAAATACTAATTATGAGAATAAAGGAAAAGAGAAATTAAGGCTACATGGAATATATTTAAAGACTCTAATAGTCCTCAAAATTATGATTCAGAGAATGATCAATCAAATCTAAAGGCTAACATGTGCTTTATATCCAATGAAGAAGAAGAAAGGGTACAAATGTATTATAATTCTGATTCTGATACTAGTAGTTTCTCAAATGATAAACTAGTTTCCTACTATTCAATTTTAGAAAGAAAAATACTATTCTTTGATAAATAATAATAAGTCTTTAAAAAATATTCATAATGTTTTTTAGGTGAAAGAGACGCCCTTCTTAAACAATATCAAGAGTTGATGGAAAAAAATCAATTCATCTGCAACAAATTATGTTGATCATGAAAAAAAGGATCAAATCATTACAAGATAAAGTATAAAATTATATGAGTGTTGCTCTTATTTTACTAAATGAGAAAATATCTTAAATGAAATTCTTGGAAAAATTGTCATTAAAGGGGAAAGATATGGAATAGTAAGAAAGGGTGATAAATCAAAATTGTATGAAAACTATTTTGTTCCTGACTCTAAAAATACAACCTGTTATCATTATGGAAAAAAAGTCTATGTCACTAATAACTTTTATTTAAAAAATACTCAAATAAGTGGAATTAAAATAGATTTTATTATTAATAGTTTGGTTTAAGAAAATAATATAAAAACAAAGCAGATCTGGATTCCCATATCATGTCTAGCTAACACAGCTGGACCCATGAAAATATGGGTACTAAAACCAACATTTATTTAAATACTTCTGTAGATAACAGTCCAAAGAAACAAAAATTCTATATGGTATAAGGATAGCGGTTGTTCCAAGAATAGGATTAGAGATACATCAAATTTTCATACACTGGAACAAATGGATGGAGGTCTTGTCACTTTTGGTGACAACATCAAAGGAAAAATAATTTGAGTTGGAACTATTGGAGATCCATATACTATCTCAATCAATAAAGTACTCTTTGTACATGGGTTAAATCAAAATTTGATAAGTATTTCTCACCTTTTTGATGATTTATTTTATGTTGATTTATCTAAAAAGTGTTGTTCTATGTTTAATGATAAGTTACTTAAATTTAGATCACCTAAAACTGATAATGTTTATAATTTGGATTTAAATTTCATGTGTAAACAGAAAGTGAATTGTTTAAATACTAAGACAAATGAATCATGAATTTAGCATAAAAGACTTATAAATATTAATATTTATGTTTTTCATAAATTATCTAAGAAACAGTTAGTTTTTGATTTTCATATTCTTAAGTTTGACAATGATAGATTCTATGATGCATGCCAATTTGGAAAATAGCACAAATCATATTTCAAATCTAATAAAAAAATTACTACATATAAACTATTAGAAATTAACTATATGGATTTTTTTGGACCATCAAGTATAGAAAGTTTTGCTAGTAAATTATATGTTTATATTTTAGTAGATGATTATACTAGATTTACTTGGGTTTATTTTCTAAAACTCAAAAGTGAATTTTTCACTGTTTTTGAAAGTTTTTGTAAAATTTTTCAAAATGAAAAATGTTTTTAATAATTTCATTATGAAATGATCATGGTATAGAATTTTAGAATCAATAATTTAATTATATTTTCTCAAATATAGGTATTAAACACACCTTCTCTATACCAAGAACACCTCAAAAAATGGAATTGTTGGAAGAAGAAATATAACTATTCAAGAAATAGAAAGGACTATGCTGAATTAATAGATTATTCCTACCTATTTTTAGGCAGAAGATGTATGGACAGCCTATAATATCATGGATAGAGTTTTAGTAAGGCTTATTTTCAAAAATAAACCTTATGAACTTTGGAATAACAGAAAACCAAAAGTAAAGAATTTTAATGTTTTTTTATGTAAGGTGTATATCTTGAATAATAAGGACAATCCAGGTATGTTTGATCCAAAAGATGATGAACGAATATTTTTGTGATATTCTACTACCTCTAAATCAAATAGAGTGTTCAATAAAAAAGTCAAGGAATTTTCAAGAATCAGTTCATCTGATGTTTGATGAAACTGGCCCTTTCATTAAAGAGAAAGGTCAAACTGATGAAATCACTCACTCTTTTGATAACATGAGACTTAAAACCCTTAAAATTATTTCAAAAATGATATTGATAAAACTCAGTCTAGTTCAAAAGAACAAGATACTAAAGAACCCGAAAGTGTCTTTCCTAGAAAATCTAGAACCCTAAAGAACCATCCTTTAGAAACTATAATAGAATATCTAAAAACAGAAATTAGAACTAGAATAAATTTAGGAAACCTAAGAAGAATTTTCTTCCTTTATATATTAGTTAGAAACTAAGAATATTTAGGAATCCTTAAAAGATGAGTGTTTATTATTAGCCATGCACGAAGAGATAAATCAGTTCAAAATAAATTAATTTTGGTAACTAGTAGATAGACTAACCAATTATCCGATTATAGGAACCAAATGGGTCTTTAGAAATAAATAGGATGATCAAGGGATCATAACCTGAAATAAATCCAAATTAGTTGCTAAATATATAATCAGGAATAAGGTATATATTATGATGAAACCTTTTCCCCTATAGTAATATTGGAATCCATTAGAATTATTTTAGCCAATACATCTCATATGAATATTAAATAATAATAGATGGATGTTAAAACTTCCGTTTTATATGGTTATTTAATGCAAGAAGATTATTTTGAACAACCCCCTGGTTTTTAAAATCCTAAAAAACTAAATTTTGTTTTTAAACTTACCAAAGATCTTTATGACCTTAAACAAGCACCTAAAGCTTGGTATGAAAGATTAAGTTCTTTCCTTTTGAAAAATAAATTTAATTTTGGTTTGAAAAATCCAACACTTTTCAAGAAAACTGTTTGTTATAATATTTTATTAATCTAAATTTATGTTGACTATTTTATTTTTGGCTTAAATAATAAAAAGAGTTTTCATAATTTTTCAAATTTAATGTAAAAATAATTTTAAATGAGTATGATGGGAGAACTAAATTTATTTTTAGGATTTTAGATTTACCAAAAATATTTTTGAAGTGTTTTAAATCAAAGTAAGTATATTATTAATTTTTTGAAAAAGTTTGGACCGGAGAACAGCAAGACATAAACAACTCATATGTGTACCAATATAATACTTGATTTGGATGAAGCCAGAATACTAGTTTACAACAAGTTATATAGTGGTATGATTGGCAGTTTTTTATATCTTACTATTAGAAGACTAGAAATTATGTTTTCTGTATGTCTTTGTGCTAGATTTTAGTCAAATCCAAAATAATCACATCAAACTGCTATTAAAAAAATTTAAGATATTTAAAGGGAACCATTTTTCAATCTCTTATTTACCCCATAACTTTTGATTTTAATTAAATATCATATTTAGATGCTGACTTTGGAGGTTGTAGATTAAATAGAAAAAGTACCTCAGAAACCTATCACTTTTTAGAAAAATATTTAGTTTCATCTTCTAGTTAGAAACAACACGCAGTTTCCCTGTCAACCATTGAGGTGGAATATGTGTCTGCTGGAAATTATTGTGCACATTTATTATGGATGAAAAAAGATATACTGGACTTTGGACTAAACTTTAATATTATTCCTATTTTATGTAATAATACTGGTACTATTAATTTTTCTAAAAATCCTATAAGTCATTATAAGACTAAGCATATTGATATAAGGCATCATTTTCAAGGATACTATGTCATTAAAAAGGAAGTTTATTTATAATTTTTTAATACTTAATATCAATTAGCTGATATTTTTACTAAACCAATTCCCTATGGTAGTTTTATTTTACTAAGTGGGGTTTGGAATATTTTTGTTTAAGTAATTTTTCATTAATTTATTTTTTGTTCCTATTCTTTTATTTTAATAAGTTTTATTTAATATGTTTTATCCAATTTCATTTTAATTTTTTGAAAATAATTTCATTTCAATTTTATTTTATTTATCTTTTCAAAATTAAGAACTTAATGAGTACATCCTCAATCATCATGATAAAATTGTTTTCCTTCTCCCGCTCTCATACTCCTCTCTATTCAACTCATAGAGTACCTCTCTCTTTTTATTCCCATATACTAAAAACCATGAACCTTAATTCCCTTCCATCCAGAAACCTTCTGAGATGGAAACCCCATGAAGATTAGTGTATTCTAAGTTAGATAATAATGTCTATGCCTTAGGAAAATATTGAAATTTTTTGCAAGGAAAGGTGATAGATTTTTCCTATCTATATTCAAAAAATATATCTCTCAAGTAAGAGATATGTTTTCAAGGTCTGGTTTATGAACTTGGTGAAGATAACATGCCAATGGTTTATGAGATAGAAGTTAAAGAGTTTTGTAAAAATTATTCTTTCAGTCTCGGTTTTGATGAAGACACTATTATATCTTTGATTAATAATAAGGATTTTTATTTTTCCTTAAAAATGGTTGAGATGCTTTATTGTCCCCATGAGGGGGAGTTTCAATTCGATTTACAAAATATTTGTAATGGAATACATACATCTAAGGATATTATGTTTTCTTTATTTGGTTCAATAACTATCAAGAAGGTGTTTACGAAAGAACTATCTATTGACCGTCATGTAATGATGCAGTTTATTCAATCTGGGATTTTTCCTAGGGCCACCGAGCTTGAGAGGGTTCTCTATCCAGACATATATATCATGTTTCTACTTATGAACAATGTAAAGTTTAATTTTTATCAATTTATGATAAGATATCTAAACAATGGTTTTCATGAGGATGAAAAGATGAGATATTATCCCTATGGTAAGATTCATTCCTTATTTCTATGAAGAAATTGAAAGATAGTGACTTTTTTTTGGAAACACATGTCACAACAGCAACACGTTGAATTTTAGAATGGTGAAGAAGATTGGTTTTATCTAGAGAAACTCATGAAACATTTTACTACCAGTTGGTGTAGATCAAAAAAAGGTTATTAAAATCTTCTTAGGGAGAGAAAATGTTTATCCCTTCAGTTGGCCTAGTTCATCAAAGTCCTAATGATGAAGGAACTTCAAGGCCATAGGAATCTGTTGTTCAGAAATAAAGAAGATTTTTGGTCAATGTTCCTGAATTTATTATTGAAGATGCTATTGGAGGTGTGGATGTCACTCCACTTAGTGAGTGAATAGAATCTGGAGGTGAGTATCAAGTGGTTGAGAAATTTTAGTAGGAGTCTCAAAGTCAAGAACTTCATAGGGAATATATCTTTGACCCTTGTAATCAAATTGTACCAAATCCTCATGTTTTATAGGGGGATCTAATTTTGGAAATAGACTAGAAGACACTATTGATCCAAGCCTGTCACATCCATGAATTCTTTTAAATTTATTTTTCATTTAATTTATATTATTTCTTTATTTTTGGGGTTTTCCATGCTTTTTTTAGGAAAGGGTGAGTTTCATGATTTGGGCCAAACCGTGAGCTCATTTCCAAATTTAAAAACCAATTTTGTTTCTTTTATAACATTTTCATTTTTTAATATTTGGAACCTATTAAAATTCCTAAATGGACTCCACAAACATTTTAACACCACCATTTTAATTTGGACTCTTTAGGAATCCATAATAATTGTGGATTTGGGTTTTTATTTAAGTAATTGGGCCATCCCAAAATCCTATTTCCAATTTTTAAAAAAATTATTTAATTAATAACTTATTCAATTTTAAGGATATTTTGGTGATTCCAAGTGTCACCCAATCCCACTGAACCCATCCACGTGTCCAACTTCTTTACTCCCTCTTTGCATCTCGTTTTCATTACGATTTAGTATAGAAAATCATAGGGTTTCTCAAATCAACCAGATTTGAAGAGGTAACTTCTTTCCTTCTTAACTCTCTCAATTCTTACTCTTTTTCCTCAATTACAGTTCCAAATTCGACCATCTGTCATCCTATTCGAACCAAATATCTATGGAAGCCCTCAATGTCACTCAAAACCTCTTTGAAACCCCATTTGAAGGGGGATTTGATGGAGTAAATTCAAATAATCTCAACTAAGTGTCTCTCCTCCTTAGTTTCTCCCCTTTCCATGAAGTTTCTTTCAATTTCCTTGAAGTTCCAAATGACCAGGGGGTATAGTTTTGAACCTATGGTTTAACCTTGGGTTTTATTGCTCAATTATTGTGGTTTTAGGTTCGATATAAGTCCCTCTTGGTGCAATGGTGGTGCAACTTGATTTCTGCACGGTGATTCAAGGGTTTCCTTTGATTTGGTAGGTGATTCCAAGGTTTATGAAATAATTATGTATCATAATGATATATTTATCATATTTTCAGGTTTATCTCATTTAATTATTTCTTCAAAAATTAGTTTCAGTGGTGATTTTATTTCAATTGAATTTTAAATGCCAATTTGGTGTGAAATTGGGGGTTTTCCAAAGAAATGTTTTATTGGTTTATTTGGGGCTTCCCTATAAATACTTAGTTGTTTTTATTAAACTTTACTAGGGATAAAAATACTATTTAGAATGTTTATCCCCTTTTTTATAGTGAAAAAATGGTTTTTAATGGTGTTTGTAAAGAAAGTGATGTTTTGGTGACACTTTTGTATGAAAATTGAGGTTTTATAAAGTTATCACTTCTTGTTAAACATGGGGATACCCTAAAATTGATTTTTTGTTTTCATTGAAATTTATTGGGATGCCTTTACTGTTTTGGTAACTTAAAAGTGTGCACACAGTGTACAAGTGGGTTTCTTAAGGGGTTTTGTGTGCAAAACAATACAGGATTTGAGAAATTGTTTCATTAAAAATCAAAGTGTTTCTAGTGTGTTTTAAGTGGTATAAAATGTTATAGATAATTTACTGGGTGTATGAGAACAGTAGTGGTATTTTATATAAAAATATATATGTGTTTCATGCTTAAATTGTTTGAGCACAAAGGGGCAAGCCCGGGTACCTAGGTGGGGCGAATGTGTACTAGTACGCCTAGTGGACTGGATGGGTTTTTTCTCAATTTCACCTAGAATTTAGATAAATAAAACTCTAACTAAACTATGTGAATGATGATTTGGGACCAATAGGTAATGGGTATGTTCCCTACTAGTTTCTCATGCATGAGAATGGATTTTACTCTGGTTACTTTACACCAAGGTATGAGGTACATGGGGCGCGAGACAATCTAGTGCCTAGGGGTGTTCCTGATTTTGTTTCTCATTGTATTTGTGGTATTTTCCATTGTCTTGGGGTGTTTTGGAAGTAATTTATATTATATAACATTTCAATTTAAATTTGTTAACATTCTTAAAATTGTATCTTGAAAACTGTTTTCAATTGAGAGTTTCATTTCTTGGAAGTTATCAGTGCTTTTCTTTGTGTATTAATACTGATTGCTTTTTCACATTGTATTTCATGATCATTAAAATAATTGGGTGTTATCCTATTTTTCTTAGGTTCAAACCCTACTTACACCCCTTGGTAGTTAGTATAATTTACTATTCTTGACTCGGGTAAAGAAAATTCTATGGGTGATGGCGGTTCAGGGTGTTAGTTTTCATCCTTAGTGCGGAGTTGTGGAGACATCTTATGGGTGATGACCCCATGTCATGTGGATTACATGTATTTGTTTTTCTGTTGTTTCTTTATGTATTTAGACCTTTTTTAGTTCATTTTAACTTATGAATTCAGTTCGGGATTTTTGTATTAATCTTTTTTGGTAGGAAATTTTTAGATTCAGTTTATCAAATGTTTTTCATGTTTTATGTATACATATTCATGTAAATCGTTCCCAAACCAAGATAAATGATACCCAAGAACTTGTTCCAGCCTGTAGGGATAGGTAAAGCCCTTCGGTCCTTTTCATGGGCCATGTTTGGTGCTGGTATTGGTGGCGACCAAATTTAGTTCGTGACAAAATGGTATTAGAGCAGGTTCGCTCTCTTTGGGTCATATTATTTGGGGAACAGTCAGGATAGTTTGGAGTTAGGATTGTTGGGAATTGGAATTCTGGTTATGAATAATGTGGATAATCACCACACATCATGATGGGATTCAATTTTCCAGTGAAATTTGGGACTTTTTTGAGTCCTTTAGTTTTCTTGGTTTGATGATGATTAGGGGAATTGAAAAGAGAGTTGGTTTAATGGTCTTAGTTAGCTCCCAGGGTCTGGCAAGACATGTAGAGATGGGGGTGTTTCCCTAGAACCCTCTATTTTATGTTGAAGTGATTAGATTATGGCTTCCAACCATATATCCAATTCACCCATCAAAGCTAGTTTCCCCTTGCATTGTCTTGTGTCCTTTAGTTTTTAAATCTTGGAAGTTAGGTTTTAAAATAAAAATGACATGGTTTTAAGAAATGTAAGTTTTTTTTAAAATGATTTTCTAATAAATATAGAAGGGTTTGAAGTTTTAAATGGTGGAACTGAGTTTTCTGAATTTTTTTGAAATGGGAAATGGTGTTTTTACACCTCTTTTGAAAGCATAAAATTGTGTTAAAGTTGGTTTTGAAAAAGTGTTTCCAATATAGTTTTCTAAACTATTGAGAAGTGTTTTAATGGTATTGGATGTTTTGAAATTAATGTGTATGACTTTAAAGTGATTTTTCATTTAAATTATTGTTACTTTATGAAAATTTTGGTAAGATCTAATTTCGGTTTGATTTCGTGGTTAGCGGTTTTGAGAAAAATGATGTATTGGTTGACTGTTTTGGTTTTGAGAAGTGGAAAGAATTTTTATTTTAACCTTTGGTATTTCCATGATAGACCACATGCATGGGGTTATATGGATTTATGGATGGTTTATGGCATATAAATATGAGTTCTGGGATTGATATGAGGAGGGTTCCCGGTGTGGCATAGAAACATGCATGTGTGAGGCTCATGGGGTACCATTGGTGGATATGCTAACTGCTGAACCATTTATTTTCAAAAAGATGATTTTAAAGGAAAAATGTGATGTCTTGATGACTAGTTTGGTATGGTGTGTATTATGTGTTTTTTAAAATGTTGATGTGGTGGGATGTTTTGAGTCCAAGAACCCCTCATGTTTGAACTATGTTTTGGGTTTGTGTTTGGTCGGTAAGTTGTGTTGAAGGGCCGGTTAGTGGTCGCTTCTGAGAAATTTTTTGGGACGCATTTACAGTGGTTCCCTTCATGTTTTTTAATCTCTTTTGTGGTATATCTTGACCAATGGATCATCTTAGTTGGGTCCTTGGGTTCAATCATTGGATAATGCATGCCCCATTAAGGGTTAGTTCACAACTAAAGTGCAACCCGGATTGTTTCTCCATTTAAAGACCCTCCAGTTGATCAATATGAGGAATATTTTTCTTAATATTTGTATATTGAGTCTAAACCCTTTACTTTCTTTGTTTTGTGTATCCTATTGTAGTGGTAGAGTGATCATGGAAGGTTGAAAGTTACCTTGGCTTCTTAAGTTTCCTGATTTTCCAAAGGTAGAAGTGGTCTGGGGTTGTTAGCATGGATGAGTATCTGGATGGTGTCTAAGATGTCCTCTTGGTCCTTTATAGTCTCTTCAAAGAAGGAGTTCACATTAAACTACCAGTGTGGGAAATCTGTTCACGAGAGGATATTGTGGCCACTTTCTAGAATTTTTTATCGATTAGGTATGTTGTATAAGGTCCCTCTCCATGCATTGTTTAAATTATTTAAAATGGTCATGTTCGGTGGCACCTTGTGATGTCATGTGCTCAATTGACTGTAAAGGTGAAATTTGTGCAATCCTCTAAGAGTCTATGTTATATTGGGAGAATGTATCCCTTGGAAAAACATCAAAATATTCCATTTTAGAGGAAGGTGAGTATAGGTGTTCTTTACTTCTATTGTTTCTCACCCAAAGAAACAAGGTGTGATGTGTGTGCATCTTCTAGGCCCTTATTTTAGTGAAATATCAGGTTAGGGTAAAGTGATCTTGGAATGTGTTATGTCTTGGAAAACTTATCAGGGGTTGTGGTGTATTTTTTGGTGGAAGAGAAAGAAGAATTCTCATTTAGGGGGTTTCCAATGCCTAACTGCATGGTTGAAGATGATTCAATAATTTGAGCTCCAGTCATAGGTCTCAGAGAGAAGCTGGCTCATAGTCAGGGGAAATCCCAAGGTCGTTTAAACCCTTGCACAAAGTCCTATCCTCAGTATAGAAGATATGAAGAGTTTAAACTTTGGGTGTTATCGTCTTTCTTACATTGTTCCCATTTGGTGGAAATAGGTTGAGGGCCTTGTACCCATGTCATCGCCCAATGTTATTCGCTCCCCCTTTGGTTTCCATTGAATCTTTGGAGAATGGTTAGAAATATGGCTAGACAGGCTGAGCACAATGTTTTTTCATGATTATAAGTGAATGTGTTCTAGGAATCCATGTGAAAAGAATGATTTTCATAGATAGTACATGGTTTAACTAACCATGCAGACTAACCGTGTAGCCTTCCCAAATATTTAAATTTTTTGTTCTTTCTATGCCAACCCATGCTAGTCAGTTAATATGGTTGGTTCTTATGGTGGGGATACCCACTATGATTCTCATGTGTGTTCCTTTGTAAATTTTGAATGGAAGTATACCATTTGTACTGGGGAGTCCATTCAGGCCTCCCCCTGTTAGTGTCCTGATTCTGTCTTGGGAAAAATATAGGTTGTCTCTTATGGTGAGAGCCTATTTGTGTCCCCCCATACCAATAACTCATATTTATCCATGGTATTGGCTTGTCAGTAGGTAGTCCCATTTGGAGCTATCTATCTACCAACATCATCTTTGATTAAACATTGGGATTGGAGAGTACCCAATGGTTTAGTTAAAGTAAGGTAAGTGTAACCTTGTTTGAAGTTGTTGTTTGTTTTAGTGAATTTCTTAAGTCTTGTTCGGATAGTATTTGAGGAGTTTTCTTTTGGTATAAAGTGTAAATGTGATGGATAATTTTTGGAAAGTGTTTTAAGTTTTGTTTGTGAGATTAATCCTTCCTTAATTGATCACTAGAGGTGTTTTAGCCTTTGGGGGCGAAGCTTGGCAAAGAAGTACATCTTGGTTTATCGGTTGGGTTTAGTTTTTGTATTTGGCCTTGTTGTGGTTTTCCAAGGACGGAAATTTTTCATGGTGGGGATAATTGTCACATCCATGACTTATTTTCAATTTACTTTTCATTTAATTTCCATTCTTTCTTTGTTTTGGGGGTTTCTCAAGTTTTTTTTTTTTTGAGGAAAGGGTGAGTTTTCATGATTTGGTCCAAACCATGAGCTCATTTCCATATTTAAAAACCAATTTTGTTTATTTTATAACTTTTTCATTTTTTAATATTTTTTTCCCATCCCAATTTCAAAATGGAATCCTCTGACCTATTAACACCACCATTTCAATTTGGACCCTTTATAATCCCATAATAAAGGTTTACTTTGGGTTTTTATTTAAGGAATTGGGCCACCCCGAAATCTCATTTCCAGTTTTTTAAAAAAATTGTTTAATTAATAACTTATTCAATTTTAAGGATTTTCTGGTGATTAAAATTGTCTCCCAAGAACAGTGAACCCATCCACAGGACCCTTCTTTTTCCCCCCTCTTTGGATCTCATTTCCATCGCGATTTAGTATAGAACATCATAGGGTTTCTCAAATCAACCAGATTTGAAGAGGTAACTTTTTTCCTTCTTAACTCTCTCAATTATTACTATTTTCCCTCCATTATAGATTCTAATTTGACCCCCCCCCCCCCCTCATCCTCTTCAAACCTAATATCTATTTCATCCCTCCAGTTCGCTCAAAACCACTTTGGAACCCCACTTGAAGGTGGATTTGGTGGAGAAAATTCAAAGAATCTCAAGTAAGTGTCCCTCCTCCTTAGTTCCTCCCCTTTCCATGAAGTTTCATTAAATTTCCTTGAATTTAAAAATGACCAAGTGGTAGGGTTTGGAACCTAGGGTTTAACGTTGGGTTTTTTGGTCAATTATTGTGGTTTTAGGTTCGATATAAGTCCCTCTTGGGGCGACGGTGGTGCGACTTGATTTTCGCACGGTGATTTATGGGTTTCCTTTAATTTGGTAGATCATTACAAGGTTTATGCAATAATTGTGTATTATCATGCTATATTTATCATATTTTTAGGTTTATATCATTTTATAACTGCTGAAAAAAATAGTTTTAGTGGCGTTTTTATTGCAATTAAATTTTAAATTCCAATTTGGTTTGAAATTTTCAGTTTTCCAAAGAAATGTTTTATTGGTTTATTTGGGGATGCTATATAAATACTTAGTTGTTTTTATTGAAATTTAATAGGGCTTAAAATACTATTTATAATGTTTATCCCATTTTTTTTTTGCTGCAAAAATGGGTTTTTGTGGTGTTTGTAAAGAAAGTGATGTTTTGGTGACCCTTTTGTGTGAAAATGGAGGTTTTACAAAGTTATCACTTCTTGTTTAACATGGGGATACCCTAAAATTAATTTTATATTTTCATTGAAATTTATTGGTAAGACTTTACTATTTTGGTAACTTACAAGTTTGCACATAGTGTACAAGTGGGTTTCTTAAGGGGTTTTGTGTGCAAAACAACGCGGGATTTTGAGAAATTGTTTCACTAAAAATCAAAGTATTTGTTGTGTGTTTTAAGTGGTATAAAATGAGATAGCAACTGTATTGGGTGTATGTGACCAGTAGTGTTATTTTACATAAAAATTTATATGTGTTTTTTGCTTAAATTTATTGAGCACAAAGGGGGAAGCCTGGGTACCTATGTGGGGCGGATGTGTACTAGTACGACTAGTGGACTGAATTGGTTTTCTCCCTATTTCACCTTGAATTTGGATAATGAAAACTCTAACTAAACTTTGTGAATTATGATTTGGTACCACTAGGTAATGGGTATATTCCATTCTAGTGCCTCATTCATGATAATTTTTTTTACTATGGTTACTTTACAATGAGGTATGAGGTACATGAGGCCCGAGACTATCTAGTCCCTAAGGGTGTTCCCGATTTTGTTTCTCATTGTATTTGTGGTATTTTCTATTGTCTTGAGGTTTTTTGGGATGTACTTTATAGTATCTAACATTTCTATTTAAATGTGTTAACATTCTGAAAATTTTATCTTGAAAACGGTTTTCAATTGAGAGTTTCATTTCTTGGAAGTTATAACTGCTTTTCTTTGCGTATTAAAACTGCTTTCTTTTTCACATTGTATTGCATGATATTTGGAATAATTGGGAGGTATCCTATTGTTCATATGATCAAAAACTAGTTACACCCCTTGGGTGTAAGTAGACTTTACTATGCTTGACTCTAGTAAAGGGAAGGATATGGGTGATGGTGGTTCAGGGTGTTAGTTCTCATTCTTGGTGTGGAGTTATGGTGACATCTTATGGGTGATGACCCCATGTCGTGTGGAGTACTTGGGTATGTTTTGATGTTATTTATTTATGTATTTGTACCTTATTTATTTCATTTTAACCTATATATTCAGTTTGGTATTTTTTTATAAACCTTGTTTGGTATGAATTTTTTAGATTCAGTTTATCAAATGTTTTTCATGTTTTATGTATACATATTCAGGTAAATCATTCCCAAAACAAGATAAATGATACCTGGGCACTTGTTCCAGACTATGGAGATAGGTAACTCAGTTTTATCCATGTCATAGGCTGGTTTTGGTGATGGTATTGGTGGTGACTAGATTCGGTTCGTAACAAAGATTGGATTTAATTGATGTTGATGAAGCCAGAGATAATTCACCTGAATATTTATATTTAGAGGCTAATGAACATGTTATAAAGATAATGTTTTTGGATGCTTATAATTCATTTTTAAGAGAATAGTTGGAAGATGAGAAGAAAAATTTTGAATAATTCAAGGTTATTCCAGTATCGAGATCCGATTTTGAAGCACAGAAGTTCATTTAAGATAATTAAAATAAAATATCATTTTAGTTGGAGATCTTAAGGATCTTATGGACAAGATATAAAGATTTTTTTTTGTCAAAGGATGAGTCTATAAATAATACAACTTTGATTAATTTAAGTTGATGATTGAGATATTTTTAGTCTCTCAGAGTAAGAAATCAAGAATCAACTTCTTCTCAATAGACACCACTAGAATTTCTTAAGAAGTTTGAAGAAATTACTTGTGTGTTGGCTGATTTTAATGATAGGATACACACTATTCAGTGTGATACAATACCTTTAAATGTTATTTTGGATAATCAGAGACATGTAGTGAGTAAAATAACTTTTAATGAATCCTCGTTGAGACCAATGATTATTCAAGTTAAAGACAAATTGATCTCTTTAATCTAGTTAGAATAAACTATGAATGAGTTTGTAAAAATCATTTTGGTTGAAAGTTTAAAGGTTAGAAATGATTCAAGGAAGCTACTTCAGCACTGGACAGAAGTATTCAACATCCATTTTCAAAGTGTATTGTTGAAGCTGGTTGATCTTAGCAGTGCATTTCAAGTAATTCCTCATCGAGAATAACCCTCTGTCCCTACCAAAAATGAACTTTATCAGTCATTTTGAAGACCCTTATTGATTATGGATTGTAATGTAACCTTTAAAAACATTTGAATATCTATTTAACTTAAGTTTAATAATATTTATATTTATTTATTTTTATTTTAGTTCAATAATTCACTGCCAATCATAAATTTATTTTTCTTATTCCAGAATACATAACAACTCATTTACAGTTTTGTGCTATATTAAACTAAAGTTTATTTAAATTGATTCTTTCAAATAATCTTGGTGATATCACAAAAAGGGGGAGAATATTTTTATGTAATGAAAACTATCTCTAAGTGAGATGGGGGTAATATTTACAACCACAAAATTTTCTTTTGAAATTTTTTTTTATCAAAATAATTCTTTGAAATCAAAATTTTGAAAAGTTTTATATATTTAATTTTGTATTTTAAAAATCTTATATTCTCTTTAATTTTTGTCAAGGATTATGTTATGGGTTTTTTTATCATAAAAAGGGGGATATTGTTTCGAATGTATTGTCTAAACAATAATCTATATTTTATATTGATTTTTATGTTCCCAAAAACCCATATTTGTTTTCTAATAAAGTTTTGTTAAGTGAGTTTTACAGGAATTTATATTCTATTTTAAATGAATTTGGAGTTACAAGAATTATTTTAGAAACACTATTTTCATCCCTACATTACGCTAAATAAATGACATTTAGATATGGTATCAACCCTACACTATGATAAAGAGTTTACATTTGGATCTTCATCCTTACATTCGGAAAATTGAGACATGTACAGATCAGCAACCCTACATTGGAGTCTAGATTTACTATTTACAAACCTAGGTTTGGGAAAATTGAACGTATGGTTAATCAATGATATGTTTTGTATTTCATGCAAACAAGGAACCCTATGTTATGCAAAGGAACCCTACGCTATGCAAAGGAACCCAATGGTGCATAAAGGAACCATACGCTACGTAGCTCAACCCTACGTTGTGTTCTCAACAGTGAAGTTATTCAAGACACGTTTTTTATCTGATATTACTAAAATGATCAAGACAAAAATGAAGACCAATTCAAGGGATTGTTTTTATTGTTTCAAAGAACCATGTTCATCAGAGAAAATATCTCATATTTCTAAGGGAAGTTACAACTCTCCTAGTTAATTGAAATTTTCGATTTTTGTGACCAATTATGCTATTCTTTAGGATCTGGAACATTGAATAAAGTCTTTTATGTTTAATATATTCCTTCATAATATCTCTTCATAAACACATGTGATATGTGATTCACATACAAGACTGCATTATTGAAATTATTTTTACAGTTATATAGTAAATGAAGAACACTATTAAAGGATTAAATTTTGGATATATACATCTTCTATTTTTTCTACTATAAGATTGTGACTACTCTATTTTGTTTCTAATTTTAAATTGAAGATATATATGCAACTTGGATTTCTTCATACTCATTCTCTCATGAATACTATTATTTCTAAAGAAAAAGATCCATCTACTGTAAATTATGTGTTACTGCAATTATGTAGTTTAACATGTTTCATTAAATAAATACCTTTTGATTTATTTGAGTTTCAAATGCTTATACTCAATTGTGGTGGAGTATCAGTTTCTTGATCTAAGATTTGGATAATTGGTTCTATATTATAGAACCATAAGACTTTGTAATTTTTCTTATTTTTAAGGTATCAACTACCTGCACTCAGTTATGGATTCTTATCCTTGTGATAAGAGGATAATTCTAGTGAAATTTACCTAGCTTGCTGAGAGAGTGATTGGTAGAGTGGATTGGGGGATATTTATGTCCCAAACCACTATAAAAAGCTGTTTTATTTCTTTCTGTTTATCATCTGTAAATTTTTATACCTAATAATAACACTGCATATTCGCATAAATTATAGTGGGTGTTAAAACCCAAAATTATGGAAGATTTTGAAAAGACTCAATTCACCCCCCCCCCCTCATGTGTATTACTTTGTATATTCTATCCTAACAAAAAATATTTAAGGTAAGGGTATTGTTGAACCTAACTCTTTCTTTCTGGGTTATCTCCTCATTCACTTTATTTTTAGTGTAGATATTTATCAAATGTCCTTAAAATTTTCATTTACTATTCTTTCACTTTTTAGGGGGTATATTTTTTCCTACTTTGTTAGAATGTTTCTAATCCAAATACAATGATTTTTAAAAAAGACATTATTTTTCCAAAACCACTATTTTACTCATATTTATTTCTTTCTTTTATAAAGAAAAATCATATTTTATGCCAAAATATAATCTATATTATTCATTTGGGAACCCTAAATATTACTTTATAAAGTGTGATATATGAAATCCTTATGAAACATAATACATTAATTGGGTTTATTTTATGACTAATATTTTTATAAGTTCTCTTTCCATGTGGAATTTGTTATTAAAAACATTTTATTATTTGATGGGTGGGACCAAAGTTACATAGCCCTTTAATGTATTAGTTAATGTGATATATCTCATGGGATTAATTGTATTATGCATGAACATAATGATATCGTTTTCCACAATTATGTTGTTATTATTTATACACATGTGTTATATATAAACATGTTGCTATATTTGTTCACAAATACATGTAGTGTTTGACCACTATGTTAGGATATTTTATTATTAATAATATACCACATTCCTTGAATTTTTCAAATTATTCCATCAAGGTTATAATGATGATCTCATTTTTAGGATATGATGATGCTTATTATTCCCACATGTGTACAATTAATTAATGAATTTTATTCCTTTAATCTTATCCCTCCTGTTATAATGCTTTTATCTCACCACTTTCATTGATTTATATCCCTAGCTGATCACATGTCTTATGTTTAACCTGATATATTTAGGAGGACTATGAATAAGGAATTAGGTGATGTTTTTTATTTATTATCTAAAGGTGATGTATGAACCTAGTTTTCCCAAAATACTAATCCTTTATAATGTATTACTATTATGTTATTTATCTTAAATATTTTTTAACAATTGTGCAATGAATATTCAGGTAGTTATAGAGCTCCCCCCAAAAAGAACAAAGATAGAACTGATATCACATGTAAAAATGTGGAAAAAAAATTGAGTAAACATTTCTATACTATTTTCTATGAAGGAATAAACCATATTGATATAGAGTTTATTTGTATATAGAAAATTATTAATAAAATGTAATTCCATTTTTAATTCATACGATTCTTTTTTATCTTCATTTTTTATTATCACTTGAAACTGATTTGTAATTATTCTAAATGAATTTCTTCTCTAATGGAATTATATGATTTTTTGGAAAATTGAGAAAGGTTATGAAATTTTGTGAGGAGTATTATTTATTCATAAATTATATTTGTCTTTATAAGACTTAATTGGTGTCAAAATTTATAATCATCAATTGTTATCTAAAAATTATACCGGTTGCCCAAGTAGATTATTAGGATCCATAAAGAGATGATATTTTGAAATTTTAATTTTAATAAGATCCTCCCCATAAATTTCAATTGATATATGTTTTAACTTGAAAGAGTATTGTCATAAAATTGTTATCATATCCCAAGTGGTATCAAACATTTTTTGTGGAGAAGATGTTAAAAGTTGAAGATTTACTATGGAATGCCCACCTTTATAAGTTGGGTTGGAGAAAAGCGAACATTACTATAATAACCCCAACCCTAGTAGATGAGATTCGGGGTTTTTTGTATTACAAAGGCATACATACAATATATCACATCACCAAAGATCGATCAGTTTAATATCCTTGAATAAACTAGATATATACAAGGTTCCCTTATTACATTGGTAATTAAACATAGAACATAACAAAAGAAAATAAACTGCTTCCTAGACACTTAGTCAAAGTTTTTATATTCTAAACATGGGTAAGGAAAAAATGGAATGGGTGATATCAAATTCTCAGTAAGGTTTAATTGAATCAATAATAAGTGAAAAAATGTCAATAAGGTATAATGGAAAGGTAAATAACTGAAAAACACATGCCATCAATAAACTGAGAATGAAAATGCATCCATATATTTTTTTCATTGTGAAAATATATTGGAGAGTAATAAATGAGTAGTAACTAAAGAAAAATATATAATAATTGGATTTAATTTATCTAAAACATTAACCATTATACCATCAAGACATTTTAAGTATGTGGGTAGAAACCCATCTGATTCTTCTTGAATACAAACATGAAGGGTTTGTCACCAACTGTTTTGTCTCGTGAGACATCTCGATGCATCGAGGGGATATAACGAGATCCACATGTCACTAAAAGTACAAATAATTATTTATATATATATTCAATTAATAAACAATATGACTTATCAAAAAATCTTTATTGAGTAGAGGATACAGATTTATCAATATTTCACCATTCAAAGTAAACACCATATGTGAAAAAAAATGGTAAATAGTTTAGACAATATTCATATCCATTATACAAAATGATATGTATATTTAATAAGAGTATAATTTAAAATGTAAAATAGTCTCAAATGGGTATTAGTTAAACCATATATAAATGATTGGTTGCACAATACCATTTAAGTCTCAATGAAATTGAAATTGAGATGAAGTCCCTTACCTTATGTCTGAATGTATTCTACACTTTATCTTAATGCCTTGGATGATTAGATTAAATCCATTAATTAATTAATTAATAACCTTGTATACATTTATTTTATTTATTATAATTTTATTAAGTTTATTTATGGACTTTTTTATGAGTTATAAGATACATTTTTATCGTTCGGGAGCATTCATTTCATTTGTTTCTATGATCGGTTAACTTGTATACATGTATGGAAAATCATATAAAATGAGAATAGTTATCCTGAATTGAAATTATATGTTATTAATGAACTTCCATAATATTAAATTTTTATATATTTCATTTATTTATATGGTATGAGGATGAATCATTAGTTAAAACATTAGGGATAATCGTTTAGATTATTTTAACATTTTTTCAAACATCATGAACTAGTTTTGTGTTATTAATTAATATTATGTATATATACTAGTTACATAACTTTATATAAGATATAATTTATATATTATAATATTTTTTAAGCATATAATTGGTTTTAAGACCATACTTGAAGGTGGTAATGGAAAATGAAAATACATTGTCCACGATGGCGGTAAATCGGCACATCACGAACGATGTTTTCATATTTAGAATAAAAGGGAGAGGAGAAGGGGGGTTTTGGATATTAAATTAACATAATAAAATTATATTATATATAATATATTGTATTTATAATTCATGTTTTGATAGAGGAGGTGAGGTAAACACAAGAAAATAAATGAAATTGAATGAAATTGAAAGAGAATGATTAAGGGTCTTACCTCTTAAATTATTCTCCTTGAGAACCTCCTTAAGGAACTTGGGTTTTGGTATTTTATTGAAAAATAAGGCTCCTGGTCATGGGGTAAAGACTTAAGAATAGGATTGGGTAGAAATTGGACAATAATCAAGGATTTGGTGGTGTGAGGATAAGAGGTGGTGAGGGGTGGTATTTATAGTGGAGGAGAGGGATGTTTTTTTATTATTCTAGTAATTATTTTATAATTTTGGATCAATAAAAGTAATAGTGAATATTATTGTGACTAAATATGGTAAATAGTGTATTTTAGTTTGAAAAAATAGTTCTTACATAATTCATTCATCATCTATGACTCAGTAATTATTGTATTTAGCTTATACCTTGAATTACTGTATTTCAATATTCACCAAAAATTCAAGTATTTTAGAAAAATAATAAAAAATCTCGCTAATAATTTTTAAATTTGTTTATTTAAAAATGAAATGAATTTTATGAAAACAATTTTCTAAATATGAAAATATTAATTTTTAATTAAAATCCTCATTTACTCAAAAAATACCAATTTTAAATTTATAATTGATTTTATAACACTTTTAAAAGTTAACTACAATCTCAAAAATTGATCTTATAATCATAAGACAAAAAAATATTAATTTATGATTCTATTTTATGAAAATAAATTTTCCTTTAAATCTATATATTAACTGTAAAATTATAAATAAACATTTATGTTTTATAAAAATACCAACACTTAATTTATCATTTTCAAAATATTTATTTACGTATACTATGATATAATTATATCATATTTTCATTTATAAGATACCTAAATTTTATTTATATTTTTATAGGTTATGTTACTATTCTATTAGCCAAATTACTATTCCTAAGAGTCACATTTATATTCTAAAGGTCAAGTTACTATTTAATTGGTATATGTGTCTTAATTTCTAGAAAAAAAAACCTATTATTTCATTCATTCTTTATGCATAGAGTTTGTAGTGTGTTCTCTATGTGATTTTATATTATTTATACTATATGAAATATTTTTTTTAATGTAATCTATCAAATTAATTGAATTTATTTAAGAGGATACATTCCATAAAATCATGGAGTGTTATATTCTTCTCTCCTTCAGAAATTTCATCCTCAAAATTTTTCATGAATATTTAATTCTAAATAGATGAGGGTAGTTCTTATTCATAACATCCTCAGACTCCCACATTGATTCTTCAATTTTATGGCTTCTCTAAATAACCTCTACCAGTCTCGTCATTAAATTTCTCAATACTTTCTCTCTTATATCAGGAATCTCGATAATCTCTTCACAATAAGAAAAATCAGGTTCTAATTCTAATTCTTCATAGGTGAGTACATACATTGGTTCTTGAATTTACTTCTTAGATAATGATATGTGGAACACATCAGGAACTTTAGAGAGACTTGTAGGCATTGCTAATTGGTAATCTACAGCTCCAATTCTTTCTAGAATTTCAAATGGTTTGATATAACTGGGGCTTAATTTCCTTTTCTACCAAACCTTGAGACACCCTTCCATAGAGATACATTCATAAAGAGATGATCACACACTTGAAATTCCAAATCCTTTCTCAAATTTTCAGCATAACTCTTTTTCCTACTTTGAGCTGCTTTAATATGTGCCTGAATATAATTTACTATTTTCATTGTCTCTTCAATATTTTCTAGGCTGATAAGTTTCCTCTCACCAGCATCATCCCAATAAGTTGGAGTATGACATCTCTTTCCATATAATTATTCATATGGTACCATTTTAATACTATAATGGAAACTATTATTGAAGTAAAATTCCACCAAAGGTAAATACAGATCCCACATACCTTAAAAGTCAAGTGATCGTGATCTCAACATGCCTTCCAATGTTTGAATAGTCCTTTTAAACTATTCTTTGGTTTAAGGGTGATAAGAAGTACTCATATGAAGCTCGATATCCAAATCCCTATGAAAACTCCTCTAGGATATTAACATGAAATGGGGATAAAGATCAGACAAAATTGATAGAGGTGCACCATGAATTCTTACAACTTCATTAATATAGATTCTTTCTATGTGATACAGTAGAAAATCCTCTATTATAGCAAGGAAAATTGTAGATTTTTTAGGTCGATCAATAATTTACCATATTTCATTACTCCTTCTAGGTTTCCTTGGTAGTCCTGTGAAAAAGTCAATTATAATGTTATCCCACTTCCACAAAATATTAGGTAGAGGTTACAATACTCCTCTTGGATGTTGTCTCTAGACCATCACTTGTTGAAAAAACTCGACACCGTGACACATAGTAATAAATTTCCCATTTCATGTTATCCCAAAAAAAATATTCCTTCATATCCCTATACATCTTGGTACAAAATGGTTTTATAGAGAAATTTGATCTATTATCATCATCTAATAGTTCCCTTTTTATCTCGGGTATTGATGGAACACATAACCTCTTTCTAAATTTTAGAACTCCATCCTCATACATGAAGCCTTTAATATTTAATCATTAATGGATTTAATTTTCTTTTGAAAATTCTCATCCTCAGATTGAGATCTTTTTATCTTCTCCAGTAATGATGGTTTTTGAAATCATTTGATAAAGGAGTGATGTTTTCCTTTCCTTAACAATTACCATATCCATCTTTACTAAATCCTTGAATATATGATCTTTTTCAATCCTCGTTTATATAATAATTCCATGATATTTCCTTCTTAATGCATATGATACCTTATTTTCTTTTCCTGGATGGTAGCGTATTGAGAAATCATAATATTTGAGTAACTTGAGCCATTTATTTTTCCTCATGTTGAGTTCATTATATGTAAATATGTATTTAAAACTCTTTTGATCCGAATATATCTCACATATTTTACCAAAGATATAGTGTATCCATATCATTAGAGAAAATATTATGGTTTATAACTCAAGATCATGAGTTGTATAATTTTGTTCATGAGTATTCAACTACCTTGATGTATAGGAAATAACTTTATTGTTTTTCATAAGGACACAACCCATTCCATTCTTTGATACATCACTATACATCACAAACCCATCATTTCTTGATGGAAGATTAAAAATTGGATCATTGACCAATCCTATCTTCAATTCTTGAAATAATTATATACATTATGTTTTATATATAAACTTTACCCCTTTACGTGTGAGCTTGGTTAGTGGGTTATCCAATCGGGTAAAATTATGAATGAAGCAGCGATAGTAACCTGCTAAACCAATAAAAATACACACCTAAATTATGTTTTTTGGCATATTTAATTCTTTTATTTCCTTTGCCTTCATAAGATCAACTAATATTCCATCCTTAGATACAATATGTACAAGAAAAGAAACTGTTCAAAGCTTGAATTCACACTTTCTAAACTTTCCAAAAAACTCTTTTCATCTAAGAGTCTTTAAAACAATACTCATGTAGTTCTCATAGTCCTAATAGATTTTGGAATATATTAAGATATCATCAATAAATTCCACAAAATAATCATCAAGATATTCCTTGAATACTCTATTCATTAGATTTATAAAAAAATAGGGCGGATTAGTTAGTCCAAATGGAATTACTATAAAATCATAATGTACATACCTAGTTTGGAATGATGTCTTAGTAATATCTTCTTTACTCACATGCAATTGATGATATCTAGAACGAAGGTCAATCTTTGAAAAATATTGATCCTTATGGATTTGATCAAATAAATCATAAATTAAAGGTAGATGATACTTGTTATTTATTGTAATAGAGTTGATTTCTCTATAGTTAATGCATAGCCTCAAGGATCCATCATTCTTCTTAATAAAAATAATAGGGGCTCCCCATGGAGAAATACTAGGGAGAATAAATCCCTTATTACTCAAATCCTATAATTTTTTCTTCGGTTCCACTAATTCTGAAGTGGTCATTATATAAGGAGTGTTTGATATAGTTCTTTCATCAGTGATTAAATCAATGGTAAACTCAACTTCACGCTTTGGGGGATAACATATTAATTCCTCAGGAAATAAATCAATGTATTCCTATAAAATTGGTTTATTCCCAATTTGAAGATGAATTTCCTCATCCTGGGATGTTTTTTTATCTTCCTCCCTAAGAATTTCATTAAGTAGAGCTACTAGGGGAGGATAAAGATAAGAACCGGATGATCAAGTTTTTTCTCTAAAGATAAGGGATTCTACATCTTCCTCACAAATTGTAATTTCCTTCTTCTTGAAATAAATTCTCATGTCGTATTTTGAAATGAAATCCATATTGAGGATTATATCAAATTCAACCATGGGTATGATGATAAGGCCATAAACTAATCCATGTTTATGTGTTATAAAGGGGACTGGACAACACATTTTTATTGCAATAAGACTTCCCTTAGGAGTTTTAACTAATAACTCCCATGTTAATTCAAAAGGGAAATTTCTAATTTTCTTGAAAAATGGTAGATATAAAAGAGTGTGATGATGCATAATCAAATAAGGTATTGGATAGATTTTAATATTGGATTAATGCACCTACCACCACATTATTGGGTACTTCTACCTCAGCAATAGTGATCATATAATCTTTTTAATCTACCCTTGGCCTCTTCTATTATAGATTCACCCGACGCTTGGTACATTGATTTAAATAATTCCCCATTTAATTATAGTTGAAGAATTGAACATCATTTATTTTTTTCTTCCCCTTAAATTAATTTTCTTAATGACCCTTTTCTCTATACTAATAACAAATTTCCATGCCTTTCAGGAATTTCTCAGGATGATTCTTTCCACAATTTTTACATAATGGAAATTGATTCATTCCATTATTCTTATTTGAAGCTTCACCTTTTCCATGGTTATTAAAATACCTCTTATTATCTTTATTTACCTTGAACAAATAGAGTATAATAAATTTAATCTCCATTTTGATGGCACTTAATACAATTTCATTATATGATGAAAATGTTTGAGAAGCCAGTATACTTTAGAGACTTGGTTTAAGACCTTCAAAGAAATGATCACACTTTTTTTTAATCATGTTTTTAATATACAACATACATGGATAGTCTTGTGAAGGTAGCATCATACTCCACAACACTCTCTTATTCTATTTTCTTCAAGATAAGAAATTTTATCTTTATTTCAAATTGTTTCTCAGAACAGAAATATTTATAAAAGAATGTTTCTTTAAAATTTCTCCATTTTGTGTCTTCTATTTCATTTACTCGATAGTATTTTGGATCAACAAACACTATTGATCAATATATCCCTTGAGACAATATACTAAAAATACTACCATTTTGTTTCCATTGCATCCTGATTCTAGAAATACATTTTCAAAGGACTTGATACACTGCTCATATACCATTATATTTGTAGTCCCACCAAAATAAGGGAGCTTCTACTACATGAAATGATCTAATATAGGTGTAGTATAGTTATTCATCGTAACCTGAGTAAGTTTTTTGAATATGGTCATGATCTGCTTAGCTCCAACACTAATGGTGTTGACTTTCTTAGTGGGGAAATCCTTACATTGTCTGTGGGTAATGATTCCCTTCCTTCTATTAGGTATCATTTCATGGCATACACTAAGTTAGGTTATGAATCATAATGTATAATTTTGAACTAGAAAAACACATAAGATAAATTTTAAATTTATGCATAACAAATCTCATAATCATAAACATAGTTTCTTTGGGAACATATTTATTTTTAAAATCATCATAATGGTTTATAAAGAGAATGTGAATTATCCTAATCATATCCCCTAGGAGTGTCAAACCAGGTGTATAGTAAGGCCTGTTTTCATGTACCAAGTTATTCCAAGTCAGACCTGATGCACCTTGTTAGACTTGTTACCTCTAGGTACATATGTTTCATAACCACATCCACTTGTAGTACCCCTAAAGGTATTTATTACTAAGAAGACCTACATAATATCTAACTTACCAAAATTATATGATTTTATTCAATGATTGTACTCAAATTCTAAATTAGGCACTACCACAAAAATGAGCATTCCCGGCACTAACCTTTATCAGTGCTAATGAAAAATCGCTGATAAAGGGTACCACTTTATCAGTGCTTTTTTTAGTAGCGCTGATAAAGGGGGGTCTTTATCAGCGCTTTTAAAAAAGCGCTGATAAAGGGTCTACTTCCAAAAAAAAATCATTAAAATATATATATTAATATTTAAATATATAGATATAGTTATATTGATATAAATATAAATTATAATTTTTAAATATAATTTTAAATATATTTTAGATAAGTATAAATATACAGTTACACTTAATATATAAGATATTTAGTGAAAATGGCATATAAAAAAATTAAAAAAATATTTTTAATTAATAATTTGCTAATTATTATGGAGTAATAGTTATTAAATAACAATTTGAAGACTAAAAAAATGAAAAAAAATGAAAAAAAAGATCCAAAATATGTTAAAAACACAACTCAAACTTCAAACGGCCATAACTTTTGATCTGGGTGTTCGTTTGAGCTCTACCACATATCAAATCGAAGCATGCGACGATCTCTACGTCACTATGATTGGGGGAACCCTGATCAAGGTTTTTTCAAGGCCAAAATAGGCCCAAAGGCCTCCAAAACCGAGTTTTAAGTCGGGGTACCATAATTTTTTAACATTTTGTGGATTATTAGCCTCGTTTAAGGGGGTATTATTGTCTTTTTTTGGTGGATACTGAATTTATTACAAGGTATTACATTCATATAGATATTATTTCTTTCAAATTTTATCATTTTTTATAATTCACTACTATTTATAATCAAATATATAACAATATCTACATATTTTTTATATATTCACACATAAAATTTTAATTATAAATACAAATAATAAAATATATTTGCATATAAAATATATTAGCTTTATATAAATAATAACTAATACCCATTTTATATAAAATACAAATATATGAATATTTATATACCTATATATTAATCTAACTATATATATATATATTAATATAACTACATATATATATTAATATAACTATAAATATATATATTAATATCACTATAAATATATATATATATTAATATAACTATATATTTATATTCATATAACTATATATTTATATTAATATAACTATATATATATTAATATAAATATATATTACTATACGAATAAATATAACAAAATATATATATAAATATATATATATATATCACTAATAGGAGAAAAATTCAATATAGGGTAGTGGAAAAGGCTTCAAGCGCACAGGGGGGAGGTCTCAAGATCAAATCCGAATGGAGGTAGGGATGTACGTGCATGGGTGAATCTGGGGCTAGCGCTGATAAAGGGTGGAGGGGTGCGTGCGGGTGCTGGAGGGGGCGGAAAAGAGCTGTAAAATGGGGCTCAGGCTCTATAAACCCCCCCTGATTGGCAGGATTTTTTTAAATTTTTTTATTTTTTATTTTTTTAACTTTTATTAGCACTTTAAAAAAGCACTAATAAAGGACCCTTTTATCAGTGCTTTTTTTAGTGCTGATAAAAGACCCCTTTTATCAGTGCTTTTTTTAGCACTGATATAAGGGGTCTTTATTAGCGCTTTTTGGAGCACTGATAAAGGGGAACCCACCTTTAACTTCGCCGGCATTAATAGTGCTTTTCTAGCGCTGTTAAAGGCCATTTTTAGTGCTGATAAAATCCATATTTGTAGTAGTGAGGGTTATGTTCCCTAAACTATGTTTTTTAAATCTAGTTCCTAATGATTCTACTCAACTTGCTCTGATACCAACTTTAACAACCCCTCACTTAGTAGCCCAAATTTGGTGGTCATTTGATTAAAAAAGAATGGATACAAGATATCACATCACCATGGATAGATTAGGTTAGTAGCCTTAAAGAAACTAGATACATACAAGGTTCCCTTATTATATTGTTAATTAAACCGAGAATATAACAAAAGAAAATAAACTTCTTCATCAACACTTAGTCAAAGGTTTCATCTACTGAACCTGGAGAAGGAAAAAATGAAAGGGGTGAGCTCAAATGCTCATTAAGGGTTAAATGAATCAATAATAATTGAAACAAAGTAAATAAGGCATAATGTAAAGGTAAATAATTCCATTAATAAACTGAGAATGAAAATGCATCCATGTATTTTTTTATAGTGAAAATATCATGGAAAGTAATAAATAAATAGTAAATTAAGAAAATTATTAATAATTGGATGTCAAGTATCTGGAACATGAACCATTATACCATCATTATAGTTTAATTATGTGGGTAGAAACTCATTTGATTCTGATTGAAAACAAACACAAAGGGTTTGTCGCCAACTGTTTTGTCTCATGAGACATATCGATGAATTGAGGGGCTATAATGGGCCTCACAAATCACTGAAATTACAAATAATTATTCATACATATATATAATTCATGAACAATATTACTTATCAAACTATTCATATTGATTATAGGATAAAAATTTATCAATATTTCACCATTCAAAGTAAACGTCGTATGTAAAAAAAATTATACGGTTTAGAAAATAATCATATCCATGATACAAGATGATATGGATATTTAAGAGTAATATAATGTAAAATGAAAAATGATATCAAATGGGTATTAGATAAACCACATAAAAATTATTGGGTGCACAATACCATAAGTCTCAATGAAATTGAAATTGAGACGAAGTCCCTTACCTTATGTCTGAATGTGTTCTACACTTGATATTAATGTCCTAGAATATCATATTAGATACATTTATTAACTAATTATGAACTGATTATACACTTATTTTATTTATTATAATTTTATTAAGTTCATTTATGGCCTTTTTATGAGTTTGAAGATACATTTTTATCATTCGAGAGCGTTCATTTCTTTGGTTTTCATTATCGGTTTAATTGTATACATGTATGGAAAATCATGTAAAAAGGGAATAGTTGTCCATAATTGAAATTTTATGTTATTAATTAAATTTAATAATATTAAATGTTAATATATTTCATTAGGTTATATGGTATGTTGATTAATAATAAGTTAAAACATTAGTGATAATCGTTTAGATTATTTTGGAATTTTTCGATCATCACGAACTAGTTTTGTTTTATTAATTAATATTATGTATATATATTGGTTACATAACTTTAGATAAGTTTTAATAAATATATTATAATATTTTTTAACCATATAAATTCTTTTATGACCAGACTTGAAAGGGTTAATGGAAAATGAAAATGCATCGTCTATGATGGCGGTAAATCGACACATCAAGAACGATATTTTTATTTCTAGAATAAAAGGGATCAGATAAGGGGTTTGATTATTGATATTCCATAAACATAATAAAATTTAATTATATATAAGATATTCTCAAGCATATTTCTATTGAGTATGTGAGTGAAATATAAGAAAATAAATGAAATTGAAAGAGAAGGATTAAGGGTTTTACCTCTTGAATTCTTCTCCTTGAGAACCTCCATAAGGCATTTGGGTTTTGGTATTTTATTGAGACCAAAGGCTCCTGGATGTGGGGGAGATAATTTTCAAGAATATTTGGTTGAAATTGGTCAGGCTTCAAAGATTTGGTGGTGTGAGGAGAATAGTTGGTGAGAGGTGGTATTTATAGTAGAGGAGAGGGGTGTTTTTTTATTATTCTAATCATTATTTTATTATTTTGGATCAAAAAAATAAATATTTATGATTTTTGAGACTAAATACAGAATCCAGTACATGTTATTTTAAACCAATGGTTCTTACATCATCCATTAATCATCTATGACTTAATAATTCATGTATTTAGCTTATACAAAAAATTATCGTACTTCACTATTCACCAAAAAATCAACTATTTTAAAAAAATACCAAAAATTCACCCTAATCATTTTTCAATGTGTATAATTAACAAATGAACTCCATTTTATGAAAATAATTTTCTAAATAGGAGAAAATTAATTTTTAATTAAAATCATCAATTACTCATAAAATACCAATTTTATAATTATAACTCCTTTTATAACACTTTGAAAAATTAAATAAGGTCTCATAAAATTGTCTTATAATATTAAGAAAAAAAAATATTAATTTATGGTTTTATTTTATGAAAGTAAATTTTATTTTAAAACATTATATTAATTATAAAATTGTAAATAAACATTTATGTTTTATAAAAATATAAACACTTAATTTATCATTTTCAAACAATTAATTTACTTATACAATTATATAATTATATCATATTTTCATTTTTAAGATGCCTAAATTTTATTTATAATTTCATAGGTGTTTTTACTATTCTATTAGTCAAATTACTATTCCTAAGGGTCACATTACTATTCCCAAGGTCAAGATACTATTTTATTGGTATATGTTTCTTAATTTCTATAAAAAACATCTAATTTATTCATTATTTATTTATAGAGTTTTTTTTATGTTCTCTATGTGATTTTATATGATTTATACTATATGAAATATTTTTGTGTGTAATGTAATCTATCTAATGAATTGAATTCATTTAAGAGGATACATACCATAAAATCTTGGGGTGTTATAATTACATTTATGGGGAGATTAGTTTCTACTCCTTCACATTCATTTTCAAATATGGAGTGATTAATGACATTGAATATTAAGGTAAATATGGAATTGAAGACAAATCCAAAGGTGGATATTGAAGTTCCCTTCGGTTGATGGTTTTATTTTTTTTAGTTATTCTTATTATCATTATCAAGGTCATTTTTAAATTGTGATGAAATTGGTGATGTACTAGTGTATCCAATCATTAAGGAAAAAGTGATGCACCCAATATGGGTTCATGGTAATGGTGATTGAGATATAATTTCCATATATTATGTAACAAGATAATCATATATTACTTCCCTTGAATACATGGTAGGACTAATTTAAGTGGGAATCCAATAGGTCATTAGAAAAATTAATGATCTGATCTTCAAGTCAATGAATGTGTTATAGGTTAAAGAGCATGGTATTTAATAGAAAGAGTGAATGATACTTCTAATTACGAAAATATGGATGAAATCTTCTAGGTAGTGGCAAGGCTAACCAAATGTAAAGAAACCATATGAGGAGAAAAAATCATTTTTTATTCTATAATTAAAGTTGTATAACTCCTCGAAAAATTATGATATGAATAGAGATGGATCGGGTTTGACTAAATAAGATTTACACCTAAGCTGGAAGATTTATACCCTGAAATACTCTTATTTGAGTATTATATGTTCTTCAATACATTATAAGTGTATTGAAAAAAGTTTGGAATTATTTTAATAATTTTAAAAATCATTTTAATAAGTTTTGAGATATTTTGAATATGTAGATGAATCCTTTAAAGTAATAAAATTTCATTTTTAATCTTACTAAAGAAATATGTTTTTTGGACTTCAAAAAAATGTCTAAGACACAAGCATAAGACTTTTCCTATTGATCATATTACTTCACTCCAAGCATATGACTTTAGGTAATGAATTTAAATCACTGAAGCCTTTAAAATATTGAAAAAGGAATTATCATATTACTTCAATCATAGAATAAGTCATGTTCATAAGAAATCACCATAAGTATTTAATTCCACCATATGACTTTGATTAAATGTATGACTTGGAGATTACGAAGAATCTATCATCGTAATACTAATCATAAGACTTTGTTATAATACTTCATGAATGTAAAACTCTAAAGTTTCAACATAATGATTTGTTTGAGATTAAATCTTAATCATTTATTAGATTTTTTGAAAGTTGTGTGATGAAAATAAGTACATTGAGCAGAATTTAATGCTTCATAGTAAGGCTATGTGAACTTAATTCTTTAAATTCCCCAATGTATTATTTCAACACTTAGTAAATTTTTAAAGTTATATAGGAAAAAAATAAAGTTTATATATTTAAAATATGTTTAAAATGAAATAATTTTGTATCAGGAAAGAGTTATTCATTCATGGTATACACATCACAAATACCTAAAAATGTTTGTGATCTAATATGTGAAGAAATAAAAGTTGATATTTATGCATAAAAATATAATATCAAAGAAAAATAATAATTGATGTTTTAAAAATCCATTATTTCCTAGGAAATATAAATCAATAATTTCTGAAGTTATTCTTTTAATCTCTTCATAGTCAAGATATGATCAGATCTTATTTTAAGGAAGAAAGATTTAGAATAACCACTACATTTATTTCTTCGAGAAGAAAATATAATAACATGTTTTCAAGAATAATGTAGATGAATAAATATCAATCCTTTACATGAAATTTATCATATCTTTAATTAGTTTTATTGAAGGATGTTTGAGTGTTCAAGATAATTTGAGATGTATGTGTGGTAATTTTCCTAAGACTTGAGAAATGAGTTAACTTCTAAATTTTCTAAATCTGGAAATACAAAATGAGTTCAATTCAACTGAAATTTTTTTTGGGTATTTTTATATACACCTATAGAGATCATAAAAGTAAATATTTATATAATCATTTGATAAGAATAATTCATGTCCGTTATACATATTTTTTTAAGATCATATCTATTGAGTTTCTAAAGAATAAATATTAAATGTGGGGTGTTTTTGAAATAATCCCTGAGAATAAAAAAATGTGCATGGGAATACAAATAAACCTATAATGGGTATTTTTATGGTGATTTTCCAATATGGATACATTTATCAACTGGTGTTCCATTTATTCAAATGAAAAGTGAAATGAATATGGTTGTATATGTACAAGAGTACTTGAGGAGATCACATTGAATAAAGATAAAATAATTTATTATTGTGTTTATTTCTAGTGAGGGTGAACATGTTCTCTATGAGTATTTGTGAGAATATAAACTCTTAAAAAAGAATAAGAGGACTCTTATTCATTATATAATGAAGAATAATATGAGACATGAACCATCATTCTGATATCAATTTGAGAGAGCTAAAATTGTGAGAATAATAAAATCATGAAATATCTATTGTTTTAGATGTTTTATAAGAAGCTATTGTGAATGAAGAACATAGGATATCAACAAGTGAGAAATATCATTAAATATATTCTATTGATGAAATGTGAAGATGAGTTGAAAGTTGATACTGATTGGTGTATAGTTTATTGTAAAGAAATGTTGGAATTCGGGGACTCTACAGTATTAATAAGGGAAATAATTTTATTGATGCAAAGAAATCCAGAGTGGAGATGATAATATACTTCCAAATAGTAAATTAAATGGATCACTTCCATGTAAAAGGTGATACTTTGTTCAATCTCTATAACTCAATGTATGAAATGGTATCATGATGTGAAGTAGTGAATATAGTTAGAAATTGTTGAATAAGTCCAATGCAAAGCAAGAAAGTGATGTCTTGTGAGACACAATCATGTAGGTGGTGAGTCTCTAGCTAAGATAAGGTTAATGAAACTATGATATAGTTATGGTGTGTGAAGCACCCTCCACTTGTAATTTTATGTGATTTAATGTAGTGGATATTCTATGGTTGGGGAAATAACTAATCATGGAAAGGAGTAGGTCTTAGTAATGATACAATTAAAAAACCATGTGTTATTGTGCCACTATTTAGTACATTATATGAGTGAGGTTGTGTGGTCTAAGTATGAGTAGATAAAGATTGAATAATTATAGGATGTTATATATAAAAGGAAATAAATTCATAAAAGTCTAAAGTCACCGTAGATTCACCCCTCTATTCTCATTGGTTTAACTATACACTATGAAACTCATCACCTATTAACACGATGAGGTCTATATCATTAGAGTGCATGCAGTATACTCGGTTTATAGATAATTTTGACAAAACTCAATGGAAACTTCTATCCCCTTTTGAGGAATACTAACAATAAGAAAAAATAGAGAGGGACTTCCTCATCCCACAGGACAAGATTTTTGTAAATCAAGACTCAAAAACATTTATTCATCACCCCTTCTTAATTATAAAATGGGGTCCTATGACACAATGATGATCCCACAATAGATAATCAAAATAAAAATAAGTGGGGTTAATATATTGAAAATTATATAAATCACACCTTTTTAGATATCACATGTTAGACGAGGGAAGATCATAATAATAATGTATAAAAAAATATGAGAGAAATAACTCTATATCATACGGTACATAAAATATGATAGTTGTATATATCAATTAGTTGTAGCATATAGTATATGGGAGAGTGAGGTGATTGACCCTGAAATGGTATGCTCATCACTCAGTTGGTCATTAACTTTAGGTTCAACCACAAGTATAGAAACAACAAAACCCCACCTTAGAAAAAAAGTTTATTGTAGATTGGTAACAATGGATATTTGATAGGATTATCCCAAAATGATTAATTCATATGGGGATAAACTAAAACATTAAGTACATGAAATATAATAACTAACCATAGAAAGATGCATGTATTAACATACTATACCTCATAACTTATTCTAGAAAAATCTAATTCGACTTATAGTGTAACAGAGTCCATGTGAAAGGATATATTCACCACATCACCTACAATGGTCTCCCTAGTCTGATAAGAAAACCCAATACCTCCTTTTCATTATAAACATATATTCCCAAAACAATCCCCACAACACTTCTAACTCCAAACTCTATCCTTATGACAAAACTACATTAATACAACTCTGAAAAAAATGACCCACCAGGACCCCTTATAGGTGGCGGTGAACCGAGTGTGCCACCTTAATCCAACTTCCAATAGACCCAATTTTAGTGAATAACACTAAGTATAAAAATCACACATTATGGGAGGCCTTAATCTAATGCACCTTTACATAATAAAGACCTCTACATAAGTCATAATAATATAGAAATAATACATAACACTAGCAGCGGCATATCAAATATATGTGATAAATACTAGGATCCACATAAGATATGTATGTAAAAAAATCATAATTCGTATTTTAAAGTATCATACCCATCACCCAAAAAGGATAGACTAATATAAAATAAAAAAATTAAAGTCCACACAGTAATATGGGAAACACCAACATCTCCTACTTCTTTCAACTCTCTATGTCATTAAGATTTTACAACACTGTGTCCACCAGTGTCACCAGTATGAATCAGCATCGAACAAGCTACTCATACTCTGCAACCACCATGAATATCTTCAACCTATGCATCAACTTCATATACAAAACACTTGTAGAAACAAAGAACGTGAAGGGGTGAATATAAACATACCCTATAGGATTCCCCCAAAACCAAAAATAAAATACAAAAAAAACAAGTAATCTCAAACATATAGCATTATAAGGTAACACAAAAGGAAAATACTAAGTCGTAAACTAGATATTATCATTAACTATAATTCGCAGGAATTCGTATACCTAATAAACACATCTTTAAACCATGAACGCACAAATCCCATGATAAAAATCAATTTCTTATGGTAGTGAAAAGTATATTAAGTCTAAAGTTGGTAAAATAGTTGTAAGTCTTAGCCAAAAGACAACTAAGGGGTTTTATTTGGATCAAATGTCTTGAATTATCTGATCTTAAATTCCTCTAAAACTTCAACATCATCACCAAAAACTATAAAGGATGAATTTCTCCTTATACTGAATTATATTCATTAGTCAAAGGGATACCACACGAAGCCTTATACAACAATAGATATTTTATCATCATTAGAAAATATAACTAAACGCACACTTGAACAAGGATTGAATTTATTCTAGGATGTGCTAAAATTTACAACTATAGCCACCCTATTCATGCTCAAACCCATGTCATCTCACATAGGGTTGTAGTGGTGGATCCTATACCACATCATGGAAAAAAGATAAATTGAGAGGATAACCAGCCCTACTGGAAGATCCACACAATGGATAAAACACAATGAATATGGAATCTAACATCATATCTATATTATTTACACATCGAGTATCACAAAATACATGTGGTTTCACACATCAAGCAATAGCGACATATAGTAGATAAGTGGGGGGGAACTAAATCCACTAATAATATAGGCTATAACAGCCAAATATTTTAGAATTTATTTTTTAAAATGAATAATATGTTAAATATCTTGATCCACATAATACACCAAGAATTACCAAACCAAGATATATTATTGAAATATTATTATTTAAATTTTCTCATTATAGCCTTACATTTCGATTTTAGGGCATGAAAAAGAGTAACTGTATTATGAAATTTATGTAGAAAAAATTTTATACTATATATTTATTGAATTTTTATTAATATATAATTAAAATTAATAATTATTAGAATGAAATTGTATAATTGTAAGAAAAATTAATATTTAAAAGGGTAATTTCTCAATAAAATCAGTTTTTGTAAATTTTTTATGTTCATTTAAAAGATAAATATCAATATTTTATAAAATTAATTTAGTATGAATGATTTCCTTTTTTTATCGAATCAAATTTATCATAGTGTGAATGTTTTTTAATTTTTAAAAATACTTGATTTTTAGGTTAATAGTGAAAAATATCAATTTTACAAATATTATCACTTATATGATATTATCATCTTATTAAAATGACTGGAAATTTTAAAAGAAATTTTTTATATACTAAATATATATTAAATAAGTAATATAATTTATTTATAAATATAAAGTTGATCATATAAATCTATATTTTTCATTTTGTAAATTTAAGTAATGTTTTTTTTCTAACAAAATTTATTTTCAATACTCCTCAATAAATAATGTTTTCAAAGGATTTATTTAATTTTGTTTTAGTTTAAATTTTAAATAACATCATTTTATATAAAATAATCCTATTAATTCAATTATAATCAACAAAAATCGTTAATTTGGTATAAAACCATTTTAATGCTTAAAATAGGAATTTGTCTAAAAACAGGTTTTTTGTTACATTTCAAGAACATATATTAAAATTAATTTTTAAGAAATTTGAAAATTGAATATTATAAAATGGTATCCATATTGTTATTCCAAATTTTCAAATTTGGGTATATGATCATTTTCATTTTTTGTCATAATGATTTATAACCATTGTAAAATTTTATCACCATGGTAAATAGTAAAATGGGTTAACATTTTAAAAGTATAGGATAAGGTTTGAAAATATCCCAAAAACATGAATTTATTTCATTTGATTATTTTCCCTATACAAACCTTGCCCTTTATTTTAAAATATGGAAATTTGGTTACAATTACCAATTATAATGACCTTTATATTATTTTACGTTAAAAATATGTTAAAATTGTCACTCTACCTTAATTATTATATTGACTCAAAATTAAATTTGTATTCCAAAATAACTTTTGATGAAAAATTGGGAAACGATAACAAGTCCAAAACAAAGGTGTTAACCACAAATGGAACCCACAAAATAATTGAAGACAATACAAAGAATATTATAACAAACCACCCTATAAAGACACTAATTAAGTGTGGTTACCTATATATTCAGTTAATTATTTAGAAGATCCACAAAATGATCAGTTATCTTGTCCCATGCCTGGATGTATTCCCCCACGATGATCTTCCTTTAATTGAAACCTCGTGCCAAAATTCAGTCCTGCTTGTTGATCCACACCCTCAATTATTATAATGTCTGGATAAGGATATATATATATATAAATAATATATGAATGAGTGTATATGATAAAATTGAGGAGGAATAAATTATATTTATTATATTAATTTATTTTCAATTTTCATTGATGGTTTAATTACATATAACACTTACATATCAATGATAGAGTGCTTGTGCGAGTAGGTGAAAATCCACATAAATAGTTCTAAAAATATTAAAAATTACATTTTTTAGAAAAATTATAGACTTACATGTTTTTAATTGATTTATATGAATTATATATAATTTTTTAAATATTCAAATTCTAACTTCATTGTTATATTGATGTCTTCAATGTCAAATTTTGTAAATAGTCATAAAAATGACTATAAGGATATTTAAAATTAAATATTTTTTTAAAATTGAATTAAAAATCATAAAAATATTATGAAATGACAGGTGTAATGATAAATTATCTAAAATAGAATCCATGTTACACTTCTGATCTACATGGTAGTTTTAAAGTTACTTTCATGGCCCTTAAACACATAATATTTGCAAAAACACCCTTGATTTTTTCCTATAAAAGGGGACATAATATAATATTTCAAAAGGTATTTATGAGTTCTCTTTTTCCTCTAAAATATTCCAAAAATCCCACTCTAAACTTCCCTTGGTACATTCCCAAGTTCATGGTGTCGCCATTACCAATCCTACAGTTACCTTAAGTTCAATCAAAATGATGATACTTGGAGAAGTGTTAATTATCTTTACCAATGTATTTCAAGTTTATTTGTTCATATACCTCCTCTAACTATTCAACATCCATAATATCTTATTGACATTATTATATTTACAATAATTAATTTTTTATTAATTTTCAACCATTTTTTATCTCCTTTCCATAAAATGTAAAATTAAAACACCATTAATGCATATGTATGGATTAATGTGTCCATGAAGAGTTGTACATTATTTTTCATCACCACCTCCCACATATGGTTATATAGTTTGATTAATTGGATATATATTTTTTATATAACATTAGTATGATTATATAAAGAGATGATATTTTCTACCTTCTTACACTTCCATATTTTTGTAAATGATAATGTCTCTCAAGTGTATTTGTGGACTACCTTCTCCACTAATCAACATGATTAATTTTTCATTTATGGTTTACACACATGGTTATGTGGATCATTATTCTTGGGATGGGTCTCCCATTTCTTAATCCTTCACTACTTAAATGTGTCATTGACACTCTGGGGTATTTTATTTTTGTAGATGATGTCACTTTAGTCATGGATAACACCATGGAATCATGTATTTTTGTGGAGCTCTATCATTATAATCCTAGCCCACTTTTCTTAGATATCTGGGTGAGGGGATCTTTTTCTGGGTGCCAAACATTCTTTATCATTACATTATTGTTTTTTGTGATGATTTTTTCCTTCAAATTCTTCTTCTCTCCAACTACAAACGTCAGTAGTCCAGTCGCATGTCCTCTCTTCCTTTTGGGACATCCTTGTTCCCTTATTATTCAACACCCTTAGGTCTTCATATGGTGAAGAGGAAGATTCTAGTGGTTTCATTGGGTGGTTCATATGATCCTATAGGGACTCCCTATGTGGACACTTGTGAGGTGTTTCTTTTCCCTTGTCTCCTTCTAGAGGGGTTGGGTCAGAGGTTCCTTCATCTCTTATTCTAGATACACCTCTAGTTTATATAACATTGTTTTGTGGTCCTATATTAGAGGGTTAGGTTATTTCTTAGAAATAGAAAGCTTCTAACTCATTGGTGGAGGGGGTATAGTCTTATCCTTATATAGGGTTTTCTATTGTTACTTTGGTTGGTTCTTCCAAGGGTGTAGGGGATGATGGCGGTTTTTAGCTTTGTAGGGGGGATCCTCCATCTCATCCTCTATAGGTAGGTGGTGATGTTGTTTTTTCTCTCAACTATTTTGAGGTTCTTTCAAAAAGAGGGGAGGACCTCATGGATTATTGTTCTACTATTTCAATGTTCCATTCTTCTAAAACTCCATATTTCCTTCTCAGGAGTATTATCACAAAATCTAAAGTTAGAGATTCTTCTTTTTCCAAATTGGTACCAGTTGAAGTCCTCAACATATCCAGAATCTCCCTCTTATCCAAACCTTGTTAATATTTTCTTTCATAATATGGAATGATCATGGAATCATACCCAATTTCAAGTTTTACCTCATTATAAATTGGTTCCAATATAACCATTTATCTTTAGTTATTGTTCTTGAACTGAAATAAAAGGTTGGTGCTATCCCAAATTTTAGGTATAAACTCGGTGGTAGTAATATTCCACATGAGGACCCAATTAACTTTCATGTCTAGATTGTTTTGAAATGTTTCCTTATATTCGACAAATTGGACTCCTCATACAAACATATCACAATCAAGGACAGTGTAAATAACTCCCCATTAGTTATCTCTTTTGTTTGTCCAAAATTTTAACCTACAAATAGGTAAGTTCTATGGAAGTGGTTATCATGTTTTAATCTAGAAGATTTTTCTTGGTTAGTCAGGGGTGATTTCAATTCCATCATGGATAATTCAAAAATGAGGGGGTAGGTTATTTATGATGAAATCTATGTAAGATTTCCAAGGTTTTTCATCCACCAAAAATATGTTGTAAATGGGTTTTACTAGGGATAAATTCACTTCAACTAAAAATAATAGAGGAAACTATCTGATATAGAGTTATTTGGATTAGTATTTTACAAAAATACAAGGTATGAATTTTTTTGAGATGCCTGGATCTATCGTCTTCCCAAAGTTTTATTAGAAAAGGTGGTAAGTGATAAATGTGAAAACAATAACAAAGAAAACATGCAATAAAAATAAATTTATTTCCCTTCAAACAACCCTATAAAACTAAAGTGGATGCATAGTGACCAAATAATATGTGTGAAAAAAAATAAATGTTGACATTAGAAATTTTAACTTGAAAAACCCCAATGAGGGAATAAACCACAGGACCTAGTCTAGAAATCAGATCCACTATAATCAATGATTACATGGAAGATACTCCCAAAAATTAAAGGGATATCAAAAGTATAACCCTATGATACCGTAGAATAAAATATCAATGGAAAAGGGAGGAAGAAATCAGATCTGATAAAATAACATCATCCAAGAAAGAAGAAAAATCAATAAATTTGACTGTATGGATCTGAAGATCATTGACTAAAAACTAGGTGCTGAAAATTTACCAGGATCTGAATAAAACTGATCGTCTATCAAATCCGATCACAAAATTTGAATTTTATCTTTATTTAACATCGTGTCAAAAAGCTTGTTTGTTGCCTCATTATAAAAAAAATTATCTTTGACAAAGACTGAAACCCATCAAAAAATATAAAAATATATCTTTGACCCGAATTATTTTTTCTTTTATTTTAAGACACTACATGCACCTATTGAGGAGTCTCCCAACAACCACCCCTTCCCCCCTCCATCTCAAGTTGGGATCACTGCCAACCCATTAATTAGTCAGAAAGTCCCAAATTTACCTCTGGGTAAACTCTTAGTCAACATGTATGACCTATATTCATCTAGGGGGATGTTCTCATTTTCTCACTGTCTTGAATCAAGGAAATCTTAGATCCAATGATATCAAACATTGATATGTTTTGACCTTCCATGTAAAGTGTAATTCTTTCCTTGAATAATAAAACTCTAACTATCACAAAATAAAACATACCTATCCTTATTAAAATTGAGCTCTCAAATAAAAATTTTCATCCACATCAATTCTTTTCATACCTATATAGCTGTAATAAACTCTGACTCTATGGTATATAAATCAACACATATCTTCAATCTAGACTTCAAAGATATATCTCCCCCTAAAAAAGTTATCAAATAGCCTGAAGTAGACTTCTTTTAATTTATATCTCCCTGCATATACGAATTTGTAAATACACAAATCATAGGTTCCCCTTTTACAAAACACAATCTCAGACTAGAATTACCATGAAGATAACAAAATATATACATCGCTGCTCTCCAATTATCTCTATCTAGATTAGATAGAAAATTATTGACTACACCAAATGTGATATATCTGGTCTAGTATATACTATCACATAAATCAAACAGCCAATGGTATATGAATAAGGTGTGTGATGCATCTCCTCTCTCTCTTCATTGGTATAAGGTGACTAACTAGTACTGAACTAAAAATCTAAAGAAAGAGGAGTACTAACCACTTTTCCTATTTCCATTGAAATTTTTGAAGAACCTTCTCAATATATCTCTCTTAAGATAACCACAATTTATTGGTCTTTCTATCATGGGAGATCAATATTCCCAGAATCTATCATGTTGGCCCCAAGTCTTTCATCGCAAAATAGTGAAAAAGATACTTATTCAATCAATCAATTCTAGAAGCATCAGGAAAAATAATAAGAATATCATCAACAAAAAGCAAAAGTATAACAAAATCATTATTAGTAAATCTATGTACAAAAACATAATGATTAGAAGATCTTAACCTGAAATCCTGAAGAAAAATGACATATTCAAACTACTTATACCACTACCTCAGAGCTTTCTTTAAACTATAAAAACTCTTATTTAACCTATATACATGATTCTCTTTACCTATTTCAATAAACCCATTTAGTTGATCCATATAAATCTCCTCCTCTAAATCTCTATGGAGTAAAGTTGTCTTCACATCCTTCTACTCAATCTACATATCCAAACTACCATCCAAACCAAGAACAACGTGAATGGAAGACATTTAGACGACAGGTGAAAAAATATCATCAAAACTAATACCTTTCTTCTGATATAAGCCTTTAATAACTAACGTTGACTTGTATCATGGAATATAATTAGATTATTCATTTTTAATCCAATAAATATGACGATTTTTTAAATATATCTTACCTATAGGTAACTTCACCAGCTCAAAAGTATGGTTTTCATGCAATGATATCATCTCATCATCCATCTCTACAACCCATCTATCCTTCTAATCACTTTCCATTACTTCATCAAAATATTTCGGTTCTCCCCCTTCAGTGACGAGCACATACTCATCGAGTGAATACCGAGTAGAAATGGTATGATGTTGAGATGACCTCTAGAGTGGAACTGTGGGTTCATTAATAACCCCTAGAATCATATCATTAGAAAAAAAAGGTGATTCATAAATATCAACTCCTACATGTTCACCTTGAACATCATTCTGCACATCAACATGACCATCATGATCAATAATATGAGGTAAATGTGAATCAAAACCTAGCTCAAGACTAAAAAATCCATCAGAAGTTGGAGACATAGATTCTTATCCCTTATCAAAATCTTCAATAGTTTGATTCTCCTTAAACACTAAATAACGTCTTCTAAAAAGTTTCTTCAAAGAAGGATCATAGAACTAATACCCAAACTCATCCTATCCATATCTAATAAAAAATAATTTTCATGACTTTCCACCCATCTTGGATCTCTCATCTCTAGGCACATGAACTAAATCCTTACAACCAAAAACGTGTAAGTGATCATACCAGATCTCCTTTTCATACCAAAACTTATCAAGATTGTTTGTATGCAAAGAAACCACAGGTGATAAATTGATAATATAAGAAGCAATAAATAAAGCCTCACTTGAAAAATGTCTAGGAAACATTGCCTCAGAAATTAAACATCGAACTCTTTCCAAAAAAGTCTTATTCATCCGCTCAACAATACCATTTAGTTGAGCTATCTTAAGAGATGTATTCTGATATCGAATAGCTTCCTTCCTTCATGTAACGCCCCAACCCCAGTTACGAAGAGTCAGTGCATTATTACCTATTATTGGAATGATCACAAAATATCAAGTCTCAAAAGACCGATTAGTTTAGTATTCTTGGAAACACTAGATATATTCAAAAGTCTTACATTACATCATAAAGTAAAAAAAACAACAACAACATCTTGTCTTCATATCCCCTCATACTATCCCTGCAGGTCATTCATAAATTACTTCTTTACATCCTGGGAAAAATAAAACATTGAAAGGGGTGAGCTCAGATGCTCAGTAAGGATAATAATATAGCGGAAACTTTCATAAATAAGCATAAACATTTAAGGCAATGTATAACTAAAACAAAAGCCTTTTAAACTAGAAATTCAGCATAATATGGCAAAGATAAAATGAAATAATTCCATTTACTTATTCACATGGATATTCTACTAGTCAAATAATGACATGCAATATCAATTACCACTTTCATAATGATGGATTTTATAATGCCATACTATCATAACCATGTAGACAAGGCCTCATGCCAAGACTACAAGTAAGATTTTGTCAAGGCCTCATGCCAAGACACTAGTTTGTCTCATGAGACCACCGATGCAATGAGGAGCTATTGCGGGCTCCATCTGTCACTTATTAAGTCAAATGCATTCCTCATATGAATAGGTTTAAAAATAACATAAACATTCATATTAAAACTAGCATAAGAAATGTCAATACTTTCTCCATAAACCATGAATGGTATAAAAATAACATATCCGTAGTCAAACATATCACAAAACCATAAATACAATATGGTAGTTTTGTATCATAATAAATCAACTTCAAATAAGCTTAAAATCCATCAAAGGATATTGACATAGATGAAAATGATTTGTAAAAATCTTTGAGTGAAATATCCCTTTTTCATGAAAACATTTAAAAGTCACACAATTTATAAAGGAAGACATTTAAAGACATTTTTTAATCAAAGTTTCCCATACCACTTTGAAACTTTTGGAAGGAATTAACATTTTAAAGACATTTATGTCCATATAAATAAATCCTTAAAAACAATTTTGAAGACATGGACTTTAATGAGAAAGATTTAGAAGAATAAATATTTAAAACATTTGAAATGATGTTTTAGTAAAAATGTACCTTAAAATAATCCCTTTGAAAACTGTTTCATGAAACATGGACATGGATAATAAATATGTCCCAGTAGATACTTATATAAATACAACCTCGGATAATAAAGAGATTATGAAATTAACCCTTACCAATTTGGTAACTTATGAAACATACACCCCATGAAAGAGGTATCATATAATGAATATATAAATATAGATAAATTAAAGTGTATTACACAAAGAATACAATTATGGGCAGTACATACACCACACAAAAGGTAATAGTGCAAATACGGCATGAATCTCACAGGAATAAGGAGTGAGATGAAAACCCATTACCTTGTACTTTTCCTTAGTCGATGGTATGTTAACCTCCCGTATAATAGTTAAAACATTGTTATTAAATTATAAAAGAACCATATACATAATTATTATATCATATATGATCTTTTAACATTACTTTTTTAATAATATCTTAGTATTATCGTCGTTTCAGGTGTTAACTTACTCGTTTTCTTTAATATGTTTCGTTAAATAAGTCGTGTTTGTTGTGGATAGGTTGTATCTTATTCATATCCAGAATTATATAAAGTTCTTAAACATTATTTTTAATCATTAAATTAGAATTAGACTTGAATGGATATGGTGGGGAATGAATCTCATCGCGTTCATGGAGACGGTAGTCCGTACGTACGCACGAGCGATAATATCATTTTTTGATATTAAAATAATATATAATTGGATGGTATATCATATATACAGAATAATTATAATGTTATATTTATTATTTGATTCAATTACACATCAATATCATACCAATACAAATAATAATGTTTTGAATAACAATTACACCATGATGTGGAGACGTTAAGCCGTACGTACGCACGTATGCTGACATGTCATTCAAAGGATAGATAGAATACTGAATATGTTTGTAACATATTTATAATAACATAAAAGTATATAGAAGATACTGGATTTATTGTTTTAGAATGGAAATAACAAATAGAGAAGAAGTTGAAGAAGAAAGGAACTTGAAAGAGGGTGGTGAAATTATTACCTCTTTTTCAGGCTCTTCCTTTTGATTTGATCAAAAGGGCTCCTTAAGTTGGATTTATTACTAAAGTAATCCCTTTAGGATGAAGTTAGGGAAGTTTATAGGATAGTTTGGCAGGTTTTGGTCGAAACAAAAGGCTTTTAAGGTATGAATAATTGGTTAGAAGTGGTGTCCTTTTATAAGGGGGAGGAGGGGCTTTTTAGGAAAAACTTAAAGTATTAATTTATAATAAATTAATATTATGTTTATAATGGCTCCAAAGTGGATTATTAAAATTCCATGGTGGGTATGAGTCTAAATAATTTCATCCAATAGATTTTTGACAGGTTTGGGTTACTATATTAACCTTATAATTTATATTTAACTCTTAGTTAAATAGTTTGACATTTACCATGTCACTTTGTATTTTTATATTATATAGTTAATAAACTTACTATATACTTCCAAGCGACCACCAAGTGGTCCATTAATGATACAAATATCCTTATATAAGTCCTTTGGCCGAACCTTAGATTTTTAGGAATAGAATATCAATTAATAATATAATATTTGTTTTAAAAACTCCTTTATGTCAATTTTGACAATATTTAATAATTGATTTTTGTTAAAGTCTTAACAACTTTATTAATTAGAACCAAATTAATTTAAGAAATCCTAACATTTCATATTAATCAATAAAATTCGTGGATGGAATCAAAACTTTCAAATTATATTTATTTCAATATTTATAATACCAATTATTTTATTCTTTCATTAATAAGGAAAATACTGCATCATTATTGTGTCACAAATAAAGTTAATTATTCAATTTCTAAAAATTATAAATAAAATACCATTATGTAGGGAATATTTATATATTTCTAATGAATGTTTATACTGGAATTTATATTATGTATAACCCTATATTAAAAATGTTTTAGTTATTAAACATTGATTTTAACTCTTTTAACTCTTCTTTGAATTAAATAATAATAAATGTTCTAATCTAATTAAATTGGACCAAAAAGGTTCATATTTTATTCCTAAAATTGTTTTTGGTCGAATTATACTTAGCCAATAGAATTAGGACATGTGTTAGGGTAATAATAATATCATTTTTACCCTTAATTTCCTTATTTACTTTTTATCGTGGTAAATAAAATTAAAAAGTTACTATTCACCAAAAAATATTTTTATCTTATTGAACCACATTTTAATCCTTGATATTAAGTGTGTCTCTCATATTTGCTAAATTCCACTCACAGAAGCGGTAAAATTAAGTTTTATGTGAATTTTCAAATTCTCTTAGGCGATGGGTAAAAGACGGTAAAAAGTTCAATAAATTTTTTATATATCTAAAATTATTATAAACTGAATCCAATGAATTACATTGAAATTATATAGGTATTATGTATCTACTTTGACCTAATATAAATTTAAATAATATAAATAATTATTTATATAAAAATTCGGTTTTAAACTATAACTCAGTGTATTTCACTATTCATCAAAAATTGAAAGTTTTCAGAAAAATACCAAAATTTCACCCTAATCTAATTTTGATATTACGAATTCAATAATGAAGTCTATTTTACCAAATTTAAAACATATCAGTTTCATTTATTAATTTAAAATTAATTCCCACTGTCAAAACCTAAAGGTGTATTTTTAAGAAATAATAACTACCAAAAGTTTCACACTTGTTTATGTCCAATTTCAAAGTGAAATTACTTACAATGACCATAATTGGATTAAATGGTAAAAATATAATCTATTTATACTTTCAAACCATTCAAATTTATAATTTAACAATATAAATTATTTTGATTTAAAAAGTTGTTTTCAGTTAAAATGGAGTATTTTTCACTATTCGCCCAAATATGAAATTTATCAGAAAAACACAAAAACATTATTGAAACTAAATTCTTATGTCTCGATTCTAAAGAAGAAGTTTGTTTTGTCAAATTGAATATATAAAAGTTTCAAATATTGGATTTAAAAAGGCTTCTCCATTAAAAGGAGGAAAAATTGCATTTTTTGAAAAATACTTCTTTTATCCGAAAAAAAAAAATTTGTTCTTACATTATGTCTAAGAAACTCATAATATGGATTATAAAATTATAAGCATTATATAAAGTTCAAAATTCAGTTAATACTATTCATATCCGCTTTTGAGCGGCTTGTTTGGTAAGTCATGGTGCGCTAGAACATGATGTTGCGTGTAGTGTAAGTTATTGAATTACTTTGAAGAAATAACGTACTATGAAATCTTGGGGTGTTACATTCTTCCCTCCTTCAATAAATTTCATCCTCGCGATTTGAAATTATTTTTCGAAAATAAAAGGTTGAAAATAAAAAATACCTTTGGGAAAACCCACATCATAAATTAGGTTAATAAAATTTAGTCTTAATAAGAGGAAAAGGGAAATGAAAGGGTCACCACCAAATTATGATCTAGATTAGGAGAACATTGGTAGAAATTAGAGACATATAATTGGAGGAAAAACGTAAATATTTATAGGTAGTGATTGAGGTCATCAATCAGAAACAAGTGTAAAATTGAGGGCCTTAAATTCATCAATCTATGATGATTTAAAATATCATCGGTTCCACAAAACATATGGTATTAGGATAACACGTTTTTTGTTTTAAGATCCCATCACTAAAGTATAAGAATTAATTTCTTTATAAAATAAGAGAAGAAGAAAAATATATACTTGACAAGTATATTCCCATCCTTTAACTAATTTATACCACAAACTCATCTTCCACTCTAAAAGATAATAGAACTTAAAAATAATATTCTATTTATCCTATTCGTATAGGGTTCAAAAAATTGAATTTATAATTCATCTACCAGAAATTGTTTTTAAACAAATACTACATTATTCAATCCAATACATCACGTGGGCCAGTGGTGGGTGATACACCCTTGTTGCCCTTCGATTGCGGGTCCAAGTCTCGCGGCCTTGCCGGACACGACGGGTTGCCGCCCGACCTCCAGGTTGTCCTTTTACGAAAATCCAAAAATAATCTCAAACTAGAATTATCCAAAATACTTCTGTCCAAACTCACAGTCCAAAATTTATAAGGAAGGTAAACACAATGAAGATTATTTTTGTCGCTTAATAACATGTGAACACCTTCATCATGTATTCTTTTAAAACACTGCAACATCCTGAATTAGCATAAAACCTTATTGATTACATTCATGATCCCTTATTCCTTATAAAATACTGGATATACTCCTTATATCAAAAAATGTTGTAAACTCCAACAATGATTGAATATAAAAATCATTAATCAGTTTCAAGGTAGTCAAGAATATCCAATATAATTTATCCAAATCAATCATGTATTATTCCAAAATCACTACCTCGGTATCAAAACTGTATTATGGTTTATCTTTCTCTCAACCATATATTTTCCAAAAATTTAACCTGCTATTGAGTCACTTTTCTTGGTTCCACAAAATATAAAGTCCTTAATGAAATAGTACTGCAGTACAATCCTTATATACTTTATAATTATTATAACCAGTACATTGTTGATACATCACTAAAATGACATAATTCTCTAATAACAACATAAGAACTCTAATCATTCCTCCTCATCTGTGGTAGTATCATAACTTTATTATTATCCAATATCATCATTTGGGGCATCCTCTAATCATTTGGACATTGGTTCGCGTAGTGTCCCAACTCCTTGAAGATGAAGCATTGTACATTTGAAACCTTTTTATTACCCTTGCAGTCACTTACATGGTGTCCTTTTTCTCCACACTTATAAAAAACTCTCATTCCCTTCAGGAAAGTTCTAGGGTGTTTCTTCCCACAGTTATCACATATGGGAAAATTCTTCTTTTCCCTCTTTCCTTTATCTATATTTCTCTCTTCCATCCTTTTCTTCTATTTCTTCCTTTCAAATCCATAGGACTCGGAGAATTCTTTACTTATCTTATTAACACATGATAATATTTATTCATATGTTGAGAATACATGGGAGACTATTTCCCTTATAAATTTTGGCTTAGTACTGTGAAAGATATGATCCTTCTTACTTTTTGGATCATACGTATTGTAGGAGTTCACATTCCTTCTATTGGGTGCCATTTCTATACAATAGCATAAACTATATCAGTTTATGAATTGCAATGAATAATTCCAAACTTATAAAATAACTAATGTAAATTGAATTGTTTATGGATATAATCCATAATCATAATGATGTTTTCATTGAGTAATTATATACTCATAAACCATTCATAATGATTTGTAAATAAAATGAGAATTATCCTAAGCATATCCCCCAGGAGTGTTGTAACCAAGAGTGCAGCAAGGCCCGTTGTCGTTCACCAGTTCCTGTTTGAGTCTAGCTCAAAGCAGTGTTTTCAAGTTTTACCCCTAGGTACATCTGTGCCTGAGCCGCCTCTACCTGCTCGTATCCAGACAGGGATGTATTGCTCGGAAAACTCACAAAATATCTACAATACCAAAATTCAAGGAAGTTTTTCTATACTAATCCTAAAAGTCTATCTTAGTTCTATGTTCTCTAATCAGAGTTTACCTAAATATAGCTTCCAAGGTTTGTAAAAAACTTCCTCTAATACCAACTGTAATGCCCCGACCACAGTTACCCAGATTTGGTGCATTATTACATATCATTGGCATGATCACAAAAGATCAAGGATCGAAAGACCGATTAGTTTAATAGTCTAGGAAGCACTAGATATATTCATAAGTCTTACATTACATAATAAAGTAAAAAAAATACAACAACATCTTGTCTTAATATCCCATTATACTATCCCTGTAGGTCATTCATAAATTACTTCTTCACATCCTGGGAAAAATAAAACATTGAAAGGGGTGAGATAAGATGCTTAGTAAGGATAACAATATAGCGGAAACTTTCATAAATAATTATAAACATTTAAGACAATGTATAACTAAAACAAAAGCCTTTTAAACTTGAACTTAAGCATAATGAGGAAAAGATAAAATGAAATAATTCCATTTACTTATTCACATGGATATTATAATAGTTGAATAATCACATTCAATATCAATAACCACTTTCATAATGATGGAATGCATAATGCCAGACTATCATAACCACATATCCAAAGCCTCATGCCAAGACTACAAATAAGATTTTGTCAAGGCCTCGTGCCCAGACACTAGTTTGTCTCATGAGACCCATCGATGCATCGAGGAGCTATTGAGGGCTCCACCCATCACTTATTAAGTCCAATGCATTCCTCATATGAATAGGTTTAAACATAACATAAACATTCATATAAAAACTAGCATATGAAATGTCATTACTTTCTCCATAAACCATGAATGGTATAAAAATAACACATCAATAGTAAAATATATCAAAAAACATTCAATACAATATGGAATTTTTGTATCATAATAAATCAACATCAAATAAACTTAAAATCCATCAAAGGATGTTGACATAGATGAAAATGATTTTTAAAACTCTTCGAGAGAAATATCCCTTTTTCATGAAAACATTTAAAAGTCACACAATTTAGAAAGGAAGACATCTAAAGACATTTTTGAATCAAAGTGTCACATACCACTTTGAAACTTTTGAAAGGAATTAACATTTTAAAGACATTTATTTCCATATAAATAAATCCTTAAAACCCATTTTGAAGACATGGAAATTAATGAGAAAGATTTAGAAGAATAAATATTTAAAACATTTGAAATGATGTTTTTGTAAAAATTTCCCTTAAAATAATCCCTTTGAAAACTCTTTCATGAAACATGGACATGGATAATAAATATGTCCCAGTAGATACTTACATAAATACAACCTCAGATAATAAAGAGATTGTGAAATTAACCCTTACCAATTTGGTAACTTAAGAAATATACACCACATGAAAGAGGTACCATACAATGAATATATAAATACACATAAATTAAAGTGTATTACACAAATAATACAATTATGGGTAGTACATACACCACTCAAAAGGTAATAGTGGCAATATGGCATGAATCTCACGGGAATAAGGAGTGATAAGAAAACCCCTTACCTTGTACTTTTCCTTAGTCGATGGTTTTTTAACCTACTGTATAATAGTAAAAACATTTTTAATAAATTATACAAGAACCATATACATAATTATGATATCATATAGGGTCTTTTAACATTTATTTTTTAATAATATCTTAGTATTATCGTCCTTTCGAGTGTTAACTTACTCATTTTCTTTAATATGTTTTGTTACATAAGCCATGTTTGTTGTGGATAGGTTGTATATTATTCATATCCAGAATGATATCAAGTCCTTAAACATTATTTTTAATCATTAGATGATAATTAGACTTGAATGGATACGATGGGGAATGAATCTCATCACGTTCGTGGAGACGGTAGTCCGTACGTACGCATGAGCGACAATATCATTCTTTTGATATTAAAATAATATATAATTTGATGGTATATCATATATACAGAATCATTATAATGTTATATTTATTATTTACTTCAATTACACATCAATATCATACCCATACAAATAATAATGTTTTGAATAACAATTACACCACGACGTGGAGACGGTAAGCCATACGTACGCACGTATGGTGACATGTCATTCAAAGGATGGATAGAATACTGAATATGGTTGTACCATATTTATAATAACATCACAGTGTATAGAAAAAACTGGAGTTATTGTTTTAGAATGGAAATAAAAAAGAAAGAAGAAGTTGAAGAAGAAAGGAACTTGAAAGAGGGTGGTGAAATTATTACCTCTTCTTCGGGTTCTTCCTTTTGATTTGATCAATAGGGCTCATTAAGTTGGATTTATGACTAACGTAAGGCCTTTAGGATGAATTTAGGGAATTTGAGATGATATTTTGGAAGGTTTTGGCTGAACCAAAGGGCTTTGAAGGTATGAAGAATTGGTTATAATTGGTGTCCTTTTATAAGGGGGGGAGGGGCTCTTTAGGAAAAACTTAAAGTATTAATTTATAATAAATTCATATTCGGTTTATAATGGATACAAAGTGGATTATTCAAATTATAAGGTGGGTATGGGTCGAAACCCTTTCATCCAATAGATTTTAGACAGGTTTGGGTCACTATATTAACCTTATCATTTATATTTATCTCTTAGTTAAATAGTTTGACATTTACCATGTCACTTTGTATTTTTATATTATATTGTTAATAAACATACTATATACTTCCAAGAGACCCCCAAGTGGTACATTAATAATACACCTATCTTTATATAAGTCCTTTGGCTGAACCTTAGATTTTTAGGAATAGAATATCAATTAATAATATAAAATTTGTTTTAAAAACTTATTTATGTCAATTTTGAAAATATTTAATAATTTATTTTTGTTAAAGTATTAATAACTTTATTAATTAGAAACAAATTCATTTAAGTAATCATAAAATGTCGTATTAATCAATAAAATTTTTGGATGGCATCAAAACTTTAAAATTATATTTATTTTAATATTTATAATACCAATTATTAGATTCTTTCATTAATAAGGAAAATACTGCATCATTATTGTGTCATAAATAAATTTAATTATTCAATGTATAAAAATTATAAATAAAACTCCATTATTTATGAAATATTTTTATCTTTATAATGAATATTTATAATGGAATTTATCTAATTTATAACCCTATATTAAAAAGGTTTTAGTTCTTAAACTTTGATTTTAACTCTTTTAACTCTTGTTTGAATTAAATAATAATAAATGTCCTAATCTAATTAAAGTGGTCCAAAGAGGTTCATATTTTATTCCTAAGGTTGTTTTTGGTCGAATTATAGTGATCCAATAGAATTAGGACATTTTTAGGGTAATAATAATATCATTTTTACCCTTAATTTCCCTATTTACTTTTTACTGTGGTAAATAAAATTAAAAAGTTACTATTCACCAAAAAATATTTTTATCTTATTGAACCACATTTTACTCCTCGATATTAACCGTGTCTCCCAGATTTTCGAAATTACACTCACAGAATTGGTAAAATTAAGTTTTAAGTGAATTTGAAAATTCTCTTAGGAGATGGGTAAAAGACGGTGAAAAGTTCAATAAAATTTTTATATATCTGAAATTATTATAAACTAACTCCAATGAGTTACATTGAAATTATATAGGTATTATATATCTATTTTGACCTAAAATAAATTTAAATAATATAAATAATTATTTAAATAAAAATTCGGTTTTAAACTATAACTCAGTGTTTTTCACTATTCATCAAAAATTGAAAGTTTTCAGAAAAATACCAAAATTTCACCCTAAGCTAATTTTGATATTCCGAATTCAATAATAAAGTCTATTTTACCAAATTAAAAACATAGAAGTTAAATTTATTAATTTAAAATTAATTCCCGCTGTCAAAACCAAAAGGCGTATTTTTAAGAAATAATAACTACCAAACATTTGACACTTGTTTATGTCCAATTTCAAAGTGAAATCACTTACAATGACCATAATTGGATTAAATGGTAAAAATATAATCTATTTATACTTCCAAACCATTAAAATTTAGAATTTATAAATATAAATTATTTTGATTTAAAAAGTTGTTTTCAGTTAAAATATAGTATTTTTCACTATTCACCCAAATATGAAAGTTATCATAAAAACACCAAAACATTATCAAAACTAAATTCTTATGTCCCGATTATAAATAAGAAGTTTATTATGTCAAATTTAATATATAAAAGTCTCAAATATTGGATTTAAAAAGGCTTCGCCATTAAAAGGTGGTAAAATTGCATTTTTTGAAAAATACTTCTTTTATCTGAAAAAATGTATTTGTTCTTACATTATGTCTAAGAAACTCATAATATGGATTATAAAATTATAATCATTATATAAAGTTCAAAATTTAGTTAATACTATTCATATCCACTTTTGAGTGGCTTGTTTGGTAAGTCATGGTGCGCTAGAACTCGGTGTTGCGTGTAGTGCAAGTTATTGAATTACTTTGAAGAAATAACGTACTATGAAATCTTAGGGTGTTACACTTCAATACTGATCAAAATAACCAAAATAATCACCCCCATTATCAGTATGAATATATTTCAATTTCTTACTAGATTCCCTCTCTGCATAAACATAAAATTTCTTAAATACACTAATCACCTAACTTTTGGAATTCAAAACATAAACCCAAATCTTACATGTGTAATCATAAATAAATGTCACAAAATAAATATCTCCACTAAAAGTATTATATTTCAAAGGAACACAATGTTATAATGTATTAATTCAATTACCTATGACTTCCGATATAAAGGATGACTATTGAAATTCACCCTATTCTGTTTTCCATCTACATAATGATCTCATGTGTCCAATTTGACACTCTTAAAATCTAATATAAGATTTCTCTTGGCCAAAAAACCAAGACCTTTCTCAATAATATGGTTGAGCCTCTTATTCATTAACTTGGACGAAACATTACACTCAACAATTCAAATAGTATCATAAGAAATAGAAGCTCTAGTCCAGTACAAACTTGACCGCCTCTTCCATCAATCCACAATCAAAGAACCATTGAAAATATTTCAATGGTCATCACCAAAAGTATTGATAAACCCTTCATAATTAGTGAAAATGGTAGAAATAATATTTAGACAAACCTATAGCGCATGTCAAACATTCTTAAAAATTGTCTTACTTCATGTGTTGGTCTCTAAACAAACACTCTCGATACCTACAGCATCATCATGACCATTATTACCCATATTCAAAATCCAAAAATGATCTGGGATGTAAGATGTAAGGAGATCCTTCCTTGATATCACATTAAAATAGGAACAACTATCAACAACCCAAGAAAAATTATCAAAAGTAATATCAATGGGATCATAAACAATAACAAGATCACCCCATGTAGCTATAGTGACATGATCATCACCATCACCATTCTTCCTCTATTAATTTTATTTCATTATATTTTCCCTTTTTAGATGATAGAAAAACTTTTTAACTTGTCCTTTCTTACCACAATGATGGCATTAAAACTCTCTCTTTCTGGACATGGAATTGCTTCTGCCTTTGCTCTTACCTCGACTGCTCTATCCCTGATTATTTTCATAGATTCTTTCTCTATTTTTTATGACTAAAATATCTAAATAATATTTCTCTTAAGTATGTCTCCTGACCTCTTAATTCAAATCAGCATACTTAACAAAACTAAATGTCATAGCACCTTTAAGAGCAGAATTGGTTACAGTAGTAAGAAAATTATCCTAAGAATTGGGTAATGTGTTATGAAACAAAAGCGCTAAAACCTCATCTTCAAAATTAATACCCATACTATAAAATTGATCAAAACATCCTTGATATTCACTAAAATAGTCATAAATATACGTATCATATTTGTACATAAAATTCATTATTTTTTTGAGAAAAAACAATTTATTATTTCCTGTCTTGGAAGCATAGGTAGTTTCAAGATTCTCCCACAAAGTTTTAACGTGAAAAATTTGGATAATATGTTTCATCACGTTGTCTTCAAACCACTGGTGAATGGAACCACAAACCATCTCATGATCGAACTCTCATTCTTTATATGACATTTTTTATGGATTCTGAGTACTAAATACTAGAAGATTCATTCACTTGAAAAAAAAAGAAGATCCTTAATTTTTAGTCATACATATGATAGTCAGTACCATTCAACAAAATAATATAACTATAATCTCATTCCATAATTTATCTGGAAAAAACCAAACCCTTTGATATCAGATGTTGGGAAAGGCGGTAATTGATGAATGAACAAACAACAGTAAAGTGAACATGTAGTGGAAATAAACTTTTTCCTCATCAAAAAAATCCTGTAAAACTAAATTGAATGCATAGAAACCAAATAATATGTGTGTATAATATAAATTTGGTACCAGAAATTTTAATGTGGAAAACCCAATGAGGTAAAAACCATGGGACCTAGTTTAGAAATTAGATCCAGTATAACCAACGATTAAACGGTAGAGACTCCCAAAAATGAAAGGGATCTCAAAAGTGTAACTCTCTGATACAAAAAAAAAAGAAATTATTAGCAGACAAGGGAGGAACAAATAAAATCTGACAAAAAAACACCATCTGAGAAAGAAGAATAAACAGTAAATCTGATCGTACGAATCTAAAGATCCTCGACTGCAAAACTAGTTTCTAAAAAATTACAAAGATCAGAAGAAAATTGATCGCTGATCATATCCAATCACAAAATTGGAATTTTCTATCAGTTTGAATTCATTTCACAAATCGTTTCCATTGCCTCCTTTTAAAAAACAAATTATCTATGTCAAATATATTAACCCCTCAAAAAATAGAAAAACACATCTTTGACCCGTGTTTTTTTCTCTTTTATATTTTAAGACACTGTTCGTGCGAATTGAGGAGGATCCTAAAAAGTTATCTGATACAATGCTCCAGTTCTTGTATAGTTAAGGAATGATAAAGGAGGGAAGTTTCATTTTGTGAATAAGTGGACTCAGGTAGAAGGCTTCATCCAACTTGTTAACACATCCTGGAATCTTCCCATACATGCCCATGCACAGATTATTTTACACAATAAGACTCATTGCCTTAAGAAAGATCTTATCATCTATAATTGAAACATACCTAATATACATAATGTTATTGAAGAGATCAAAAATGAGATCTAAAAATCGATCTTAACCTTCAGGAGAAATGGGATTATGAAGCCTTTTCACTCATTGAGATTAAATAGGGCATGCTTACGAGTAAATTACTGCAGCTCAAATGATAATATAGGGATATATTATCAACCCTTTGTTTAAGGGGTGGAGATATGAATACATTTTTTTTACATGAATGATTCAAAGAAAGATAATTTCTAGAGAACTATAACATGAATCTTGAAGATTTTTCTTTTCATGGTAGTTTTGATTTGGTTGGTAATAGGTTTGTATCTCATTTACAAGATCTATTGGTAGGTTCCATTAGTTCCATGTAAGGGGACTATTTAAGGGACAATGAAAAATTGGGTTTCTTCAGTAATATTCCTAAGAATGTAGGGGATATTAAGAATGTTGAATTTTTTAGGGTTCCAAGGGAAGATGAAATAATGAAGGTTGTGTTTCACTTGAATCTAGGAAGTGATCCTGAACAAGATGGATTTATAGGGTCTTTGTATACCTCAACATGGGATATTATCATATATAATCTCATAGAAGTTTTTTAGGGATTATTTATCATATAAGATCCAACTGTCTTTATAGAAATAAATATCTTCAACCATATCTTTTTCAATACCAATGGTACCTTGGATTTTACTATTCTTAATAAACCCATTATGTTCCTCATAAATATGTTAAGGGAACATAAAAGAATGTATACTATTAATAATTTTATTGAAGATATTGAAAGGAAAATTATAGAGAGAAATGGTTTGATACAACCCAAAAGAAATAGGATCCTTCACCTTTGGAATAAGAATAATGGTAGTGTCATAAGAATCTCTAGGAAAATAGAGGATCAAAAAAGACAATAGTAGTGTATATCTTCCCAAGTCCATCTCAAATCAGAGAGTTAAAATGGATGGGGAGGGAGTGGTATGGTACTAGTAAATTTTCTAGTGGATTACTTGGGCCCCCATTACCCTAGGAAGAACTAGTATTTGCAAATTTAATCCTTTGATGAGTTGCATCACTAGCTAGATTGATAACTAGATGAGTAGATTTTTTTCATTCAGTGGTAGAATTACCTTAGTGAATACTGTGTTCTCCTTAATTCCCATGCATATTATGTTGGTTCTCTAGGATCCCAAAATAGTGGTTGGGTCAATAGAAAGAGTTCTGAATAATTTTATATTGGATTCTCATAACAAAGATAGGTTTCATTGGGAAAGATGGAGTATACTAGACAAACCCCTTGATGTGGGGGGGAATTAACATGAGGTATGCAATGGAGTCCTTCGACTACCTTTAGGGCAAGCTTTCATGGGAGATCCTGTAAGGTTGACGCTTTGGGAAAGATTCATGCGGAATAAATATCTATACAGGGACGGATTATCCTCTCAAGTTACTGGGATATCATTAGAGCATTGGATATGTATGTAGGGACACTTTCCTGACCTTTATGATCATATTAAATGTATCATAGGGCGAGGCAATTTTAGTTTTTGTAGAGATAATTATGTTGGGAATGCTCTTTTTCTCTGTATTTCCTATTCTAAAATGTTTCCTTTGTGAATCTAGCATATTCCCTTGGTTCAAATAGGCTGTTGTGGTCATCGACAAAAAATCATGTTACGAGGAAATCAATTTTTTATGAGGATGATTGATGTTTCTTTACTCCTACATCTAGTTATTTTAGATTAGAAAACCTTTTTAGCATTTGGAAAGAGGCCAAAGGTTCATTTTCTTGGTCCAGGAGACTTTGGTGCAAATGAATTTCTATCATTTACAATTCTCTTACTTGGTTCATTTATAATCATTCTCTTCCCAGCAATAGTGAGGTTAAAAATAAGGGTATCCATTTAGCTTAAAGTTTTACATGATGTGTGTCCACTAATGTCAAAACTATTTCCCATATTTTTGTTAAAGGAGGGTAGGAGGTCTACCTATTGAACATTTGGGTAGTTTTTTATGCATGGGATTCATTATGGAAACCTTGGTGATTTTTTGGAATAGTGGTTACATGGAGATAGTGGGTGTGGTTATTTCTTTATGTTGTGTGTACTCCTTGAAATGAGATATTAAGTTCATTGGGAGGCTTGGAATAATTCAAGGAATAATGAACACTTATACTCCTTCTTTAGTGTGGGGGATACTCCCAATTAGGGATATTTCAGTGGAGTAGTTATTTGTTGTCGGTAATAGCTTGGTGTGAGTCTTCTTTGGTGGCCACTCAACATAGTGGAAAATAGCGAGCGGTGGGAGAAACATCAAGGTTTGATGAACCAACCCCAACCAACCCTCAACAGCCTTGTTTTCCTTACTTTATTTAATGGGATTAACTCCCATGGAATTGGAACTGTAATCATGTGTGTTGAGATCCTCTGATGTTTGATCTAGAAAGTAAATATTTTAAAGGCCCTCTTTTCTCCCATGCATGTAGGAAATATTTCTGAACCATGTAAATCTTGTGTGTTCTCTATTTTTATTCTTTTTAGTGTTTTTTTTGTCACCACAAAGGTCCGCTGCCCCAACAAAGTGGTATCAAAGTGTTCAGGTTTGAAATGGTGAAGGGGAACCCAAGTTTTCCAATGACCAGAAAACTGAAGTTGTTCGAAAAAACAATTTAGGCCATATCCAAGAAGAGCTTGGGGAGACGATTCCAAAAGCAGAAGCAGCGTCAAAATAGATCTGAAATGAAGTTGGTAGATCCGGTCAAACATCAGGTCAAATCATAGGTGTTATAGTACCCCTTTCTAGAGAAGATGGAATTGTTCATGACGGTAGTGACTTTTCGTCAGTTTTCCAGAAACTGTTCTGGCAAGTCACGTGAGTGCCACATCAGCAGTCGATCCAGACTGTTGAAATTATTTTGGCTATATCTCGGCCAATTGGGGTCCATTTTCAGCGATCCATGAGTCTATTCCAGCCATTTAAATTGTTCTGAACATATCTATGTTGTTAGATTTTTTAAATTCACACTCTATAAATGGATTAAAATACTGGTAATATAGTTAATCTTATTATTTTTAATTATTACATCTAGAAACCAAAAATGAAAGACCTTTTATGTATTAAAGATTTGTGGAAACCAATAGTGGATAACACTAAGCCCATTGTAGTGAGAGAGGAGGAATCATCAAAAAGCAGTAAAACCAGTGAGAATACATATGCCAGTATACCACCAGTTGATGCGGAGTGGATCATGCTAAACAGAAAGTGTGCTTCCCAAATAAAATAGTGGATCGACAAGAGAATCTTCCAAAAAATTTCCAATGAACATGATACCTCCATTATTTGGAGGAAATTGGAAAATTTGTATGTGAGGAAAACCACATAGAAAAAATAAAACCTGATACGAAATCTTGTTAACTTGAAATAAAAATATGGGACCAATGTATTAGAACACATTAGTGAGTTCCAAGGTAATGTTGATCAGTTTAATTCCATAAAAATTATGATCAAAGATGAGTTATAGGAACTGTTAATGTTGAGTTCTTTACCAAATACATGGGACACATTAGTTTGGTCAGTCATAAATTCAACTCCATATGTAACTCTCACCATAGATATGGTGAAAGATATAATACTGAATGAAAAGTATAGAAGTAAGGATGAGTTACATACACCTGAATCAGAGGTGCTTATCACTGAAAGACAAGGGAAGAAAAAATAGATGGGAAGAAGTAGAGGAAGATAACCCCATGACCAAAGTTTGCAAAGGAGGAAGTGATCGAAATCCTGATTGAGATATGACAAGAAGTGCCACCACTATGGAAATCCCTGACACTTCATCCAGGAGTATAAGAGGCTAAAGGCAGAGTAGAGGAATCAGGAACGTAAAACCCAAAATAATGATGTTAAAGTTGTTAATGAAGAAATCATTATTTTTCATCAATATAATTAAGTCAGTCTTGCAAGACAAGACTTGACAATGGGGATCGATTCTGGCACCTCCTACCATGTCACTACCAAAATATATTTCTTCTCATATTACAGTTTAGGGAGTCTCAAACATGTGAAGATGGGAAATCATGGTTCATCCAAAATTACTGGTATTGGTAATATTTTTCTAGAAACTAATATTGGACACAAGTTATTGTTGAAGGATTTGAGGCACATTCCTGATATTCGCCTCAATCTAATATCCACTGTAATGCTTGATGATGAGGGATATTTTAGTTCCTTAGGTTATGGGAAATGGAATCTTACCAAAGGAAACTTGATAATTTCTAAAGGAAAGAATTGTACTTCTCTTTATCTCATAGATTTCAGACCATGTGGAGGGAAAATTAATGTCGCCAGAAAAGATGTTCCTGCAGAAGTTTGGCACAGACAGCTTGGTCACATGAGTGAGAGAGGAATCAAAATACTCTCTAGGAATAATCTATTTCCATGAATACAATGTACACATTTGGATACTTGTGTTGATTGTATCATGGTAAAACAACATAGAGTGTCATTTCATGGTTATATACCATCCAGAAAAGAAAATTTTTTAGATTTGATTCACAATGATGTCTGCATGATGAGAACTAAGTCAATGGGAGGTATAATTTATTTTTTTACCTTTATATATAATCATTCTAGAAAAGTCTAGTCCTTCTCTTTGAAAACTAATGATCAAGTATAGGATGTTTTCAATCAGTTTCATGTGAAGGTGGAAAGAGAAAAAGGGAGATGGTTAAAGTGTGTGTGGGAAGACAAAGGAGGAGAGTGTTATGGTCTGTTTAAGGAGTACTACATGAGTTTCAGAATCATTCTATAAAAATTAGTACTGAAGATGCATCAGCATTACATTATTTATGAGAGGATGAAAAGAACAATTTGTGAGAGTCATATGTATGATCTCAAATGAAAATACGTCAAACACCTTTTAGGAGAGAAAATGAGAATCGCAGTTGATATTATCAACCTTTTTCCATCAGTTCCACTGAACTACAATGTTCCAAAAAGTGTCTAGATAGGTAAATATGTTTCACACAAACACTTGAGAGTATTTCATTGTAGAGAGTTTTTTCACATCCCGATAGTTGAGTGGGTGAAGTTGGATGGAAAAGGAAAGTAGTGTATCTTTTTGGGATAGGATCATGAGGAGTTTGGATGCCGAATCTAGGATTATATTAGTATGATTATCATCAAAAGTAGAGATTTGGTATTTCTTAAGGATCAGACGATTAAAGATTTTGAGAATCCAGAAAATGTAGAGAAGTTGCAGTCTGAGGAAATTCTCGTCAATCTAGAACCATTCTCAACACCATCAGTACTAGCTAGTGCGAGAGATATATGTGACACATATGATACATCACTACCAAGTAATATATCTATATCTAATGATATGTCCCCATCATATGATATTCTATAATAGATTCCTCATAAAGCGCAGTTGAGGAGATCCACCAGAGAACGACAACCGATTCATAAATACTCACCACATGAGTATATGATGCTCACTAATAAGGGAGATACAAACTGTTATGATGATGTGATCAAGAGTCAATAGAATATGGAATGGAATAAGTTCATGAAAGAGGACATGATATCCTTTCACAAGAACTGTACATTTTATTTGGTAGAGTTACCACAAGGAAACAAGGCACTCAAGAACAAGTGGGCATACAAATTCAAAGGAGAAGATGGTAGCTCACAGTCACGCTATAGAGACAGGATGGTTGTGAAGGGATTCAGTCAGAATAAAGGTTTTGACTTTGATGAAATTTTTTCTCATGTGGTTAAAATGTCTTCCATCAGAGTTGTTCTTAGATTGGGTGTTATTATAAACATGTAGGTTCAACAACTGGATGTAAAGATAGAATTCTTACATGGTGATCTTGAGGAGGATATATGCACCTAAAAACCAGAGGGATTTTAGGTGAAATGGAAAGAAAACATGGTATGTAATCTTAATAAAATTTTATATGGTTTAAAATAGGCACTAAGGCAATGGTATAGGAAATTTGACTTGTTCATGGAGAAAAATGAGTGCAAGAGGACGACTGTTGATCACTGTGTTTTCATCAAATAGTTTTTTGATGGTGATTTCATTATCTTGTTACTTTATGTTGATGATATAATGATTATTGGTAGATATGTCACCAAGATTGATAGGTTTAATAAAGAGTGGAACAAGTCTTTTGAAATGAATGACTTGGGAGATGCTATTGATATTCTTGGTATAATGATTACTCATGACAGGAGGAATCAGAATATTTGGCTATCTCAAGAGTGGTACATTGATAAAGTTATTGAAAGAACTAACATGAGAAAGGAGAAACTAATTATCACTCCACTTGTGAGTCAATTTAGGCTCACAACATGTTAGAGTCCTTCGATTGAAGAGGAGAAAGTAGAAATTGAAAAGATTCCTTATCAGTCAGTATTTTGTAGTCTTATATATTCCATGGTGTGCACCAGACCAGACATTGCTCATGTTGTTAGAGTTGTGAGAGGAATCTTATCAGATCTAGGAAAGGATAATTGGATAGTGTTCATACGGATATTAAGGTATCTCTGAGGTACATCTAGTCATTTTTTAAGTTTTGGAAGTGATAAAAGTATTTTTGGAATGATATATAGATGCAGATAGGGCTAGAGATGTAGATAGGAGGAAATCCAAATCTGGATACCTAATATCATTTACAGGGGGATCAATCTCATGGAAATCATGAATTCAGAAGGGTGTTGCCTTATCTACCACAGAATTTGAATATATCATGGTCATTGAAGGCTGCAAAGAGATTTTGTGGATAAAGAAATTTTTACTGGTGTTGGGAAAGAGTTAGGAGAATTATATTCTCTATTGTGATAGTTAGAGTGCTATTAATCTTAGTAAAAACCTGAAATTTCATTCTAGGTCCAAATACATTGACATATAATATTACTGGATTTGTAATGTGTTGGAAGAAATATTTTTGAAAGTTGAGGAAATTCACAACAACAATAATGGGGCAGACATGATGATGAAGGTTCTACTGAAAGAGAATTTGGACACCTATAAGGAAATGGAAGGTCTAGCTTCTACCCAAATTGGTTGTAAAGGGGAGATTTTTGGTGGCCACTCCCAATTAGGGAGAATTTAGTAGAGTATTCCTTTGTTGTCAGAAACATCTTGGTGCAGGTCTTCTTTGGTGGACATCTAATATGGTGGACAGAAACCGGTGGTAGGAGAAACTTTAAGGGTTAATGAACCAACCCCAACCAACCCTTGACAGCTTTTTTTCCTTCCTCTATTTAACGGGATTAATTCCCATGAAATTTGTCCTGTAATCATGTGTGTTATGACCCTTCGAAGTTTGATATAGAGAGAAAATATTTGAAAGGCCCCTTTCTCCCATGGACGTAGGAAATCTTTCCAAACCACATAAATCTTGTGTGTTCTCCATTTTTCTTCTATTTTGTGTTTTTTTTCATCACCACAAAGCATTGTTGTCCCAACACTTACTATGATGGTTAAATTTAGATCCCATATTTCAGAGCTTGGTGGCCTTCTAATGTAACATCCCTGGTAAATAAATAATATTACATTCTAATGTTTATCAATATTTGTGAACAAAACGTTAATACTAATTTAAAGTGAATTCTATGCTCGATGGCGTACCCAATACGCAACAACAAGTTTCTTTGAAATCTTACGTTGCACACTAATAATATAATAATATTATAATAGTTAATTCCTAGCCATTGTAATGGAGGGAATGAGCATAACTGACTACAAAATAATTATATATATTTGTCAAATATTTTTACTTTTTACAATAAATGTTAGAGGATTAAAAATGCGAATGAATCCAATTTTAAGAGTAAACATTCTAATATTCTTTAAAGGGGTCGATTAACCGCCTTTTGATGGCGAACCTCTTTTAAATCCACTTTTTGAGAATTTTATGTGTTATATTTGACAAAATAAAATTCTACTTTAAAATCGGGACATCAAAATTTACTTTGTGTAAATTTTTGGTATTTTTCCGATAAAGTTCATTTTTTAATGAATAGTGAAAAATGTTGTATTTTAATTCAAAACCTCTTTTCAATATAATTTATTTATATGATTAGATTATATTTTGAATTGGTTTTAAAGTGAAATTAGAATATATTTTTACCATTTAATCCAATAGTGGTCATTGGAATTAATTTCACTTTGAAATTGGACTTAAACTAGTGTCAATATTTTGATATATATTGTTTCATAAAAACACGCTATTTGTTCTGAAAGCGGGAATTAATTATTAAATTAATTAATGTAACTTATATGTTTTGAATTTTGTAAAATAGAAATCATTTTTGAATTTGGAATATCAAATATATCTTAGGGTGAATTTTTGGTATTTTTCTGAAAAGCTTGAATTTTTTATGAATAGTGAAACCACTAAGTGGTACTTAAAAAACTGATTTTTCCTTTAAATGAAATTTTACCACCTCTGTGTTTTGAATTTTAAAAATCCAACATAAATGGTTTTCATTAGGAAGTAAAATGTGTTTCAATGGGATTAAAATAATTTTTTGGTGAATAGTAACTTTTAAGTTTTTAATCACGATTAGAGGTAATTAGTGTAATTTAAGGTAAAAATAATGTTTTAATATTATGAAATGACCTTTACACTTGTCCTAAACCTATTGGATGAGTCATGGCCGACCAGGAAAACCCATGGTTCTATTTTTGGGACCCCATGGAGCCACTTGGGTAAGATAATGACATTAATTCCTTTTATTTAAAGTAAAAGTAAAAATGACACAAACCTGTATTGTTTTACTAAAACAATTTTTACACGGGGTTATACAAGTCATATTTTTGACTATAAATATTCATTGGAAAGATAAAAATATTTCCTACATCATAGTATTTTTTTATAATTTTTATACATTAAATAAATTAAATTATTTATGACATCATGATGATGCAGTGATTACCTCAATATTTAACGATTTAAACAAAATGAAAAGATAATGTAAACTCTAAGAACTACACATGTCAAAAATCCTATTGTATGGGTGTATTTAGAACTCTTATCACCTTAGCCTCGAAATAAATCAATTTGGGACCTTTAAAATCCGAAACACATTTGAAAATAAAGAAATATTTTATACCTTTCCAAGAGTGCCCCTCCTCTCCTCTTATAAAAGGCATCCACCTCTACCTCCTTACCCATACCTCTAAAGCCTTTGCCTCGGCCAGGCTCTGATCATTTTGTCTCTCCACATCCCTCTCCTAATCCTAGAAGCCTCACCTTTGGTATAATTCTCTTCATGAAACCCTTTTGGTTCAAACCAAGAGGAGTTACCCGATTTTAAGGTAATGTCTACACTTGTGTTCTTTTGTTTTATTTTGCTTCTCCAACCCCATAAACTCTTTTTATTAATTTCTTTTGTAACAAATCCAGTATCTTAAATATACTATTATGTTTTTATAAGAAGGATTCGAGATACACTTACACACACCTACATATAATGGTTAAAGAACATACTGTTTCTGTGGATGGTGAATTTCTGCCTCACGAAACGATGATTTTTCATTATTCTTTTAACACCTTAAAAGGTGTCCATTAAGATGTCACTATATTTATATATGATATATAATATGTTTATGTTTTCCTTAAGCTTCTGTATTTTTCATTTATGGCATACCTTTATGGTTTCCATTATGGGTAAACGCGATATCTTCATTTTAGGAAGTGCGGACTACCACCCCCTCAAAGTGATTTGATTCGTTAATACCATATGTGGTATGTATAAAGGATATATTTAATGATATTATATATGATACCATACTGGAATTATAATACTATTATGTATCATTATGTTTTAATTCCATTAAATATGAAATAGAAATGGAAGTAGTGTTCATGCGTACGTACGGCTTACCGTCTCCATGAACGGTGCATTTCATTTCTTACCTCTAAATGTTATGTAATATTATAAATGAATTTATATAATGGATATATATGATATATATGATATCTAAATAATTAATATAATTCTGGATATAATGGATATTTACCCCATGAACAAACTTGTAATTATAAAGAGTTTATTTTTGACTCAAGTAGCAAGGATCGACAAAACGACCATTATTAACTTAAATAATTACATAGTGTTCATAACATGGTAATAAGTGATATAAAAGGACTAATAAACTTTAAAAATGTTCCTAATAAAGTATAAATTAACTCAAGTTTATTATTCAGGAGGTTAAATAATGATCGAGTCAAGTCGGACCCGAGATAAGGGATCCTACCCCTCTCTTTCTTTTTAAGTATACTCTTTTATGTCATTCCTTTTAAGATCATCTTTCTAATGATTGGGATGTTATTTTATATTACTCTTATGTAATTTTTTATTTTCATATGATGAGACACCCTATTTGATCTCATCAATCCATTTTTGGAAGTTTTATGTGGTGTTGTTAGGCTGCCGAGTTTTCGTAATGGATTTTTCATCTCACTTTTATTCCCGTGAGATTTATGCTACATTTTCCACCATTTCATTTTAGTGGTATATGTACTGTCCATTAATATACTCTTTGTATAATATAATTTCGTTTATTAGTATTTACATCAATTTTGTATTGTCCTTCTTTCATGGGGTGTATGTTTCGAAAGATACCCAAGTCGGTAAGGGAACCTTTCAACCTCCTCTTTTTAAAAGACTTCTTTTGTTGGGTCTTTTAATTTACATATTTTAATGTTGGGATATGTTATTCTATATCCTTATTGATGTAAATTTTATGTCCAATTATTGAGATAACCTTTTAATCTCTTATCAACTCATTTCTTGAAGTTGGACGTGACGCCGTTAGGCTGTCGAATTTTTACCAAGGGAACTTCTTAACCCAATTTCGATTTCTTTGGGTTCAACATGTAGTTATTGAATATGTCATCCTTTGAATATGTGTGAATGAACTTTTATTGTTTTACACTTAATATTCACTTATATTTTGTGTATTTATATTTGTCACACATAATTATGATATTTATTTATCCTTAATTTAAGGATACCTTCTTTATAATGGATTTCATCTCATTTTACATTTATATTGAGACTTCATTGTTGTTATGCACCAGTTCACTCTTATATGGTGTATATACTATCCTTTGGAATATTATATCATGAATCCCTTTATTCTCATGATATTATAAAGTTCTTATTAAATGTTATTCCTCAATTATTGTATTCAAGTGTCTCTCATTTTGTTAAAAACCCTTTAACTAAAATATCGTTTTAAATGTTTTAATGATTTATTATTATAAATATTTCTAATTAATATCCATGTTTTTAAAATGGTTTTAAGGATTTATTTATATGGATATTAATGGTTTAAAATTTTAAAATATTCAAATTGGTATGGGACACTTTGATTCCAAAAAATAACTTTATTAAATGTTTTAAATGGTTTTGAAAATGGTTTTTAGAATGGATTCATTATTTCAATATCTTAAAATGTTATATTGTTATTACGATGTGGGAATGTTATCTTTCATTTATTCTTAAGTTATGTGCTATGATTATGTTATGGTTCTTGGGCATTGTTTATGAAGAGGGGTGGTTTCGTGATAAACTAAGGGCGGGTGAGCCCGGTATAGCTCTCCAATGCATTGGGTAACATGAAGGAGTTAAACGTTAAGGTTAATCCGAAGAGATTTAGGGAATATACCATGATGGGTATTCCAAACATAACCAAGAGGGTTACTCCCTACGTAAGAATGTTATGAATACCTCAATTTACCTTTATGTCTTATGATTTCTATGATTTATTCATGATTTGATGAGGTATGTTAAAGTGATTATGTTTTATGAGTAAAGTATGATTTCATACATGGACTAATGTTTTCATTTCTTACTTTTACATCCCTTATTGAGCTTTTTATACTCATCCCAAGTTTTTGAAATGTTTTTCACAGGTCAAGGGAAAGGTACATGATGTGATGATAGGGTCAAAAAAGTGTCATGAAGGAATCCATGTTTTGTTTTAAATATGTTTCCATCGATGGGAAAAAATGAATACTATATTTTATGTAACCACTTTGTTTAAATGTAGAATATAATGCATGATTTATGATCTAATTCTCTAAAACTCTAAACCTGAAAGATCCTCTATGTGAATTATTCATTTAATTCAATAATAAGTCATGTTTAAGGCTGGGTCCTTATAGTTGGTATCAGAGGTCGGTTTAGATAACTTTAGAGTTTAAAGTGTTGTTTAATGAAAAGTGACAAGTTGTGTATAACCACAATGGTTAGTATATTAGATGGAGTCATTGTTTTTTTTTTTTGAAAGTTAGAATGAGTTTGAGATAACTTTGATAAGTATATCTTGGTGTTTATCTTACTCTTTATTATATGATGATTTTACTGATATACTCACACTGACCTTTCTGGTTTTAGTAAATGGATGGATCCAGCAGGCACCAAAGTGACAAAGGGTTTGAAGGAAACTGTGGTGGTTCTCTGATTAAGAGACTGGATGAAATGGGGAATTCAATGAGAAATATCATGGTTATTCTAAACCAACTATCAGGAGTCATGATCAACCACTTGAACCTTGGTGAGTTCTCTAATGCATTATGTACTAGAGAACCAACTCGACATGGAAGTTCAGGTAATAATTATAAAGGTAACCATTAGAGTTTATATTATCCTTACTTTTGAAGTAATTATGGGTTACTATACATTATGATGGAATATGAACGACATGAGATAAACTTGAGGTTAAATTATTTTATGGTTATTTTTGAAGATTTTATCTCGTTTTGGGGAATTTTTTAAGAATTATATAGTTTTGGAAAAATGACAACACGCAGACCGTGTGACAACCCGTCGCATCGGACAAAGCTGCAGGAATCGAACCCACAGCCAAAGTGCGATTGGTATTTATCGCCTACCACTGGACTACGTGAAGTCCCTGGTTAGTTTGACTAATTTTTTTTAGTTATATAATTTTATGAATCAAGAGTAAGTTGATTTTAGGTTATTATGGAAATTATTAACCTATCATGGAGGATATGTGATTAGGTTAATTACTTTTCAGTATGAGACTTTAAGAGAAACTGATGTTATTTGGAGATAAATGTTAATTTGTACCTTGGGAGACTATGTGATTAAATCCTTCAAATATTTGGGTTTCAATCTTAGTTGGGTTTACTTTGAAGATTTTATGGATAGATGTTTATTGAATGGTCTTTGTTGAACTTTGGGTTTTTTTTGACAAATTTTGGATATTAGGGGTAGTTTTTCTTTTTTGTAAAAAAAATATCCTTTTTGGGTATTATCTAATCTCGTACTAAACTTTTTGGTTTGGTTTTGGTTGATATCTAAAGACATGGGAAATATATAATCAAGTAGTTGATTATAGTACTCTTAATGCGAACAAGTCTTCCTAAATACTCGTCATTTGGGGAAAGTATGAGTTTGTGTAAGAAATCTAGTAAATGTTGAAAGTCAACATGAAAAGTAAGTATGTTTCCTTAAGATCAAAAATAAATTCCTCAATGAAAAGTAACTTAAAACAAAAATGTTGTCTATTAACTTTTCCTACTTGGGAATCTAATACCGTTTAACCCACCACAAGTTTGTGATTTTCTTGTGGTTAACTTTCTCCTAGACATGTTTACTATCACTCTCCATCAGAACATGACCCTTTGTTTTTTCCTCCATATCCATATTTTCATACTTGGAATCCTAGTATGGGTTAACTTGGGTGACCTTTGTACTTCTCTCCCATTCTTTTAAAGTGATAGTTTTACTGACTCTTGTTCCGATGTGGGACTTTCAATGAAGTTTCCAAGACCAATTTTGAAATTACGAGGATGCAATTCTCAAAAGGGGGGAAGGATGTAACATCCCAGGTAAATAAATAATATTAAATTCTAATGTTTATCAATATTTGTGAATAAAATGTTAATACTACTTTAAAGGGAATGCTATAATCGAGGGCATACCCAATACACAACAACGAGTTTCTTTGAAATCTTACATTTCACACTAATAATATAAAAATATTATAATAGTTAAATCTTAGCCATTGTAATGGAGGGAATGAACAAAACTGACTAAAAAATAATTATATATGTTTGTCAAATATTTTTACTTTTTACAATAAATGTTAGAGGATTAAAAATGTGAATGAATCCAATTTTAAGCGTAAACATTCTAATATTCTTTAAAGGGGTCGATTAACCGCCTTTTGATGGCAAACCTCTTTTAAATCCACTTTTTGAAAATTTTATGTGTTATATTTGACAAAATAAAATTCTTCTTTATAATCGGGACATCAAAATCTACTTTGTGTAAATTTTTGGTATTTTTCCGATAAAGTTCATTTTTAATGAATAGTGAAAAATGTTGTATTTTAATTCAAAACCTCTTTTCAGTCTAATTTATTTATATGATTAGATTATATTTTTAATTAGTTTCAAAGTGAAATTAGAATATATTTTTACCATTTAATTCAATAGTGGTCATTGTAATTAATTTCACTTTGAAATTGGACTTAAACTAGTGTCAATCTTTTGATATATATTGTTTCATAAAAACACGCTATTTGTTCTGACAGTGCGAATTAATTATTAAATTAATTAATGTAACTTATATGTTTTGAATTTTTTAAAATAGGCATCATTTTTGAATTTGGAATATCAAATATAGCTTCGGGTGAATTTTTGGTATTTTTCTGAAAAGCTTGAATTTTTGATGAATAGTGAAACCCCTAAGTGGTACTTAAAAAACTGATTTTTCGTTTAAATGAAATTTTACCACATCTGTGCTTTGAATTTAAAAAATCCAACATACATGGTTTTCATTAGTAAGTAAAATGTGTTTCAATGGGATTAAAATAATTTTTTGGTGAATAGTAACTTTTAAGTTTTTAATCGCGATTAGAGGTAATTAGTGTAATTTAAGGTAAAAATAATGTTTTAATATTATGAAATGACCTTGAAACTTGTCCTAACCCTATTGGATGAGTCATGGCCGACCAAGAAAACCCATGGGTCGATTTTTGGGACCCCATGGAGCCACTTGGGTAAGATAATGACATTAATGCCTTTTATTTAAAGTAAAAGTAAAAATGACACAAACATGTATTGTTTTACTAAAACAATTTTTACATGGGGTTATACAAGTCATATGTTTTACTATAAATATTCATTGGAAAGCTAAAAAGATTTCCTACATCATAGTAGTTTTTTTATAATTTTTATACATTAAATAAAGTAAATTATTTATGACATCATGATGATGTAGCGATTACCTCAATATTTAATGATTTAAATAAAATGAAAAGATAATGTAAACTCTAAGACCTAAACATGTCAAAAAATCTATTGGATGGGTGTATTTAGAACTCTTATCACCTTAGCCTCGAAATATATCAATGTGGGACCTTTAAAATCTGAAACACATTTGAAAATAAAGTAACATTTTATACCTTTCCAAGAGTGCCCCTCCTCTCCTCTTATAAAAGGCCTCCACCTCTACCTCCTTACCCACACCTCTAAATCCTTTGGCTCAGCCAGGATCTTATCATTTTGTCTCTCCACATCCCTATCCTCATCCTAGAAGCCTCACCTTTGGCATAATTATCTTCATGAAACCCTTTTGGTTCAAACCAAGAGGAGTTACCCAATTTTAAGGTAATGTCTACACTTGTGTTCTTTTGTTTTATTTTGCTTCTCCAACCCCCTAAACTCTTTTTATTCATTTATTTTGTAACAAATACAGTATATTAAATATAATATTATGTTGTTATAAGAATTATTCAAGCTCCACTTATACACACCTACATATAATGGTTAAAGAACATACTGTTTCTGTGGATGGTGAATTTCTGCCTCACGAAACGATGATTGTTCAATATTCTTTTAACACCTTAAAAGGTGGCCATTAAGATGTCACTATATTTATATATGATATATAATATGTTTATGTTTTCCTTAATCTTCTGTATTTTTAATTTATGGCATACCTTTATGGTTTCCATTATGGGTAAACGCGATATCTTTATTTTAGGAAGTGCGGACTACCGCCCCCTCAAAGTGATTTGATTCGTTAATACCATATGTGGTACGTATAAAGGATAGATTTAATGATATTATATATGATAACATACTGTAATTATAATACTATTATGTATCATTATGTTTTAATTCCATTAAATATGAAATATAAATGGAAGTAGCGTTCATACGTACGTACGGCTTACCATCTCCATGAACGGTGCATTTCATTTCTTACCTCTAAATGTTATGTAATATTATAAATGCAAGTATATAATGGATATATATGATATATATTACATCTACATAATGAATATAATTCTGTATATAATTTATATTTACCCCATGAACAAACTTGTAATTATAAAGAGTTTATTTTTGACTCATGTAGCAATGATCGACAAAACGACCATTATTAACTTAAATAATTACATAGTGTTCATAACATGGTAATAAGTGATATAAAAGGAATAATAAACTTTAAAAATGTTCCTAATAAATTATAAATTCACTCAAGTTTATTATTCAGGAGGTTAAAGAACGATCGAGTCAAGTCGGACCCGAGGTAAGGGATCCTACCCCTCTCTTTCTTTTTAAGTATACTCTTTTATGTCATTCCTTTTTAGCTCATATTTCTAATGATTGGGATGTTATTTTATATTAATCTTATGTAATTTTTTATTTTCATATGATGAGACACCCTATTTTATCTCATCAATCCATTTTTTGAAGTTTTATGTTGCATCGTTAGGCTGTTGATTTTTCGTAAGGGATTTTCCATCTCACTTTTATTCCCGCGAGATTTATGCTACATTTTCCACCATTTCCTTTTAGTGGTATATGTACTGCCCATTATTCTACTCTTTGTGTAATATACATTAGTTTATGATTATTTACATCAATTTTGTATTGTCTTTCTTCCATGGGGTGTATGTTTCGAAAGATACCCAAGTCGGTAAGGGAACCTTTCACCCTCCTCTTTTTAAAAGACTTCTTTTGTTGGGTCTTTTAATTTACATATTGTAATGTTGAGATATGTTCTTATATATCCTTATTGATGTAAATTTTATTTCCAATTTTTGAGATAACCTTTTAATCTCTTATCAACTCGTTTTCTGAAGTTGGATGTGACGCCGTTAGGCTGTCGAATTTTTACCAAGGGAACTTCTTAACCCAATTTCGATTTCTTTGGGTTCAACATGTAGTTATTGAATATTTCATCCTTTGAATATGTGTAAATGCCCTTTTATTGTTTTACACTTAATATTCACTTATTTTGGGTGTATTTATATTTGTCACACATAATTATGAGATTCATTTATCCTTAATTTAAGGATACCTTCTTTATAATGGATTTCATCTCATTTTACATTTATATTGAGACTTCATTGTTGTTATGCACCAGTTCACTATTATATGGTGTATATACTGTCCTTTGGAATATTATATCATGAATCCCTTTATTCCCATGATATTATAAAGTTATGATTAAATTTTATTCCTCAATTATTTTATTCAAGTGTCTCTCATTTTGTTAAAAACCCTTTAACTAAAATATCATTTTAAATGTTTTAATGATTTATTCTTATAAATATTTATCATTAATATCCATGTTTTCAAAATGGTTTTAAGGATTTATTTATATGGATATTAATGGTTTAAAATGTTAAAAGATTCAAAGTGGTATGGGACACTTTGATTCCAAAAAATCTCTTTATTAAATGTTTTAAATGGTTTTGAAAATGGTTTTTAGAATGGATTCATTATTTCAATATCTTAAAATGTTATATTGTTATTACGATGTGGGAATGTTATCTTTCATTTATTCTTAAGTTATTTTCTATGATTATGTTATGGTTCTTGGGAATTGTTCATGAATACGGGTGGTTTCGTGATAAACTAAGGGCGGGTGAGCCCGATATAGCTTTCCAATGCATTGGGTAACGTGAAGGAGTTAAACGTTAAGGTTTATCCGAAGAGATTTAGGGAATATACTGTGATGGGTATTCCAAACATAACCAAGAGGGTTACTCCCTACATAAGAATGTTATGAATACCTCAAGTTACCTTTATGTCTTATGATTTCTATGATTTATTCATGATTTGATGAGGTATGTTAAAGTGATTATGTTTTATGAGTAAAGTATGATTTCATACATGGACTAATGTTTTCATTTCGTACTTTTACATCCCTTATTGAGCTTTTTATGCTCATCCCATGTTTTTGAAATTTTTTTCACTGGTCAAGGGAAAGGTACATGATGTGATGATAGGTTCAAGGAAGTGTCATGAAGGAATCCATGTATTGTTTTAAATATGTTTCCGTCAATGGGAAAAAATGAATACTATCTTTTATGTAACCACTTTGTTTAAATGTGGAATGTAATGCATGATTTATGATCTAATTCTCTAAAACTCTAAACCTGAAAGATCCTCTATGTGAATTATTCATTTAATTCAATAATAAGTATTGTTTAAGTTTGGGTCCTTATATCTAATGTGGAAATATAGATCTCCTATTATTAGGTACCTCATGAAGAAGTCTATTCCTCACCTGGGCTCATGCATCAGTATTGGATATTTGGTGTGCTGGAACAAACCTGATGGAGACAAGAAGTTAAAAACTAATAAGTCTTGGTATATTTGGATTATGAGAGGTGGTCGGTTGGTTAGTAACAATTGGAGTTTGGTGGAAGTGTATTTTAGTGCCTTTTATGGTCCCGGTACCTCTCTTCATGCAGAGGCAAAGGCCCTATTTTATGTACTTTTGATTTGGGGGCTTTATAACATCAGTATTCAGGAGGTTGAGTTAGAATCATCTTTAGTGTATAGATCCCTTATAGGTCAAGTTTCTTCTCATTGGTCTATTATTTACCATATTAAATTAGGCAAGGATTTATTGAATTATGGTGTTGAAATTAAACATACTTGGTGGGAGGGAAACATAGACACATATATTCTGGAATCTCAAGTGTCTCATGAGGACAATATCATTATTTGTTTTAGTACTAGTCCACTTCCCAATGATTTTTTGAGCATTGCAAGAGAGGATTCCTTGGGGATCTATCACTTTTTTCCACCTTGATCCATAGTGTGGTCTTGTCTTTATAAAATTTCTATATTGTGTGTGTTTAATCAATACCATAGATCAAGGAAAGAGAATCGCCAGTTTTTATTAGTGCTAACCAAAAAGCACTGATAAAAGCCTCATCTTTATCAGTTCTAGCTATAAGCACTGATAAAGGTGTATCCTTTATGAGCATTTGTTTTAGCACTGATAAAGATAGATTTATCAGCGCTATTCTTAGCACTGATAAAAGTTTTTAATAGCAATCCAAGCTTTAAATGTGAAATATTGTCATATCATGATTGAAAAGTTTTTAATAAAAATTATTTTTATTATATATATAATTATTATATTTATATTCAAAAATAATGTTTATTTATATACATTAATTAAAAATGCATGTTTATAATTAATACAAATATGTTATATTGATATATATTTTTTAATAATTCAAATATATATATAATGTTTTAAAAAAAGTATTTATATTATTAGAATTAAATAAATATATATTTAAATAATTGTAAAATTATAATAAATTTTTTCAAATAATAAATATATTTATTATATTTATAATTATATATTTATAATTATATATTTATAATTATATATTTATAATTATATATAAATTATTTTTAAATATATTTATTTATTATTATAATTTTATATATATATATTTAAATAAATATATGTCTCTACTGAATTTGGTCAATATATATATCATAAGATAATGATAATATCCATGGACATTATTATCATTAATTGTGTTGATATATTGATGTGTGAGTATATTTGACACTATATGATCATAAGTTTATTTGTTTTCCTGCCTTTAATTTTTAATAAACATTACGGGGTTATGGATTTGGATTACCAGATACATGATCAGAAATGTTCCAAGTAAATATAAATTTATTGAGGGATGGGTCCGTAGGGCAAGGTAGTCAAACTCAGCGAGTTTATTGTTCATGCTCAATAGAAAACTCGTAGACTCATGGTAAAATCGTGTATAAAATATATGGAGTCGGTGTAAACTTGCCCGACTCATAAGGTAGACTCGTACTGTAGACTCGCAATTTTAACTACCATGATGTAGGGTGGGGAGCTCTTGATCGATGGTTAATCCCACGTATTAGAAAACTAGGGTTTCTGCATATGGGGATTCCACACTTTCTTGGATAATTACTCCTAGCTAGAGGTGATGGTACTGAGAGAAATCATAGATCATTGGCGGAGAGCATGGCAGGAATGAATGGACACTAAGGATCTGGTTTCGTTGCTAGGTTGAACCAGATATTCAAATCCATCAGGGATGGTGATCGTAGGTATGTGACAGCAGCGATCAAAGCAAAAATAGATCGGTGGTTTATAGTGGTGGTGGTCAAGGGGAACGATGATCATCGCCCCGTGGTGGTTGTGACAACTATGGTGGTAAAATTTGAGATGGGAGATGCAAGCCGAATTGCAGCAGATCATATCTAGGGTGACCTTACTGTGGACAGGGAATCTGGTTTTGGAAGTCGTCTTTTCTATTAGTTTAAGGATTTGGATTCCAGTCAGATTCAGAAGAAGGTCAATGTTGCTCATGTCATTTCCAATGTGGATACAATCATGAAGCGAATGATACTTGGTAAACATTATATTATTTCTCGATTGATTTTTCTATTTGGTTCTAATCCATGGAGGGTGGAGGAGCTTATCCATCGTTTATCCTCTATTTGGGGTTTTTAATTCCTGGAGGTGTATTTCGATGGGGTGTGACTTCTTTCATATGATTTTCCCTTCTGAGGAGTTGAAGGCGAAGGCTTGGGGGTTTGGGTCCATTTCATTCAAGTCAGGTTATCTACACATTTTGGAAAATAATTACAACTTCAATCCTTTTGATCACAATAATTCTTCTGTTCAGGTATCTATAAGAATTTATGGTCTTAATTGGATCTTTTGGCACCCAAGAATTATTTATGATATTGTGTTTTTTGTTTGTGTTCTGATTAAAATTGATAAAGAAACTTAAAATATCATATTTTTTCATTATGCGCGTGTATTAGTGGAACTGGATCACTCATCAACTCTTGTTGACATTGTCTATATCTCATCTATTAAGGATGGATTCTCTTTTATAATTTTGTATAAAAAGGTCTTGTTTTTTTTTACTGTATGGTTATTGGTCAAAATAGATCCAACTATAGGAGGAAGTTTTCTTGTTACCTCTATCATTTGAGTGGAAATTTAGCAAAGGATCGTCAAAGGAAAGGAAATGGGGTTTATCCCAATGATGCAAGGAGAGGGGGTCAGGGTCATGTTTCTATATAGGCTCTGGGTGCCCCTCAACTTGATGATGTCATCACGAGACATTCTCTAGGTCATGGTCACCCTTCTGGTCAGGCTTTAATTCTTGGTCATCCTTCTGGACAGGCTCAGGGTGTTGGTAATCCTGTGAGGTAGACTTCTCTTCATATCCCTGAATATTCAATGTAACCACATGATGTGTAGGTGTATGATTCTAGGGATGGATCACATGTTCTCCCAGGTGCCTCTCAATATAGGGTTACAAATGATATGGACCTTTAATTTGTTTCCCAAGGTGTTGTGTTGATGGTTTCTCCTTCATAGCCTATCGAGACAGAGTGTATTGTGTAGCGACTGGATGCAAACTTCTAAGGACATGTTCCACAAAAAAATGGTGTTTAGAAAATCATGGATTATTATAAAGAGATTCAAAATGTTTTTAGGACTTTTGAGATTCCTGGTAAATGGAGTGATGTCTTGGATGATATAAGTGAAAAGGGGAAGCCAATGGTTTTATTGGACACCACCTGTCTCGGATCTATGAGCAGCAGAGATCCTGTTTCTTTTAAGGATTTTTTTTAAAGGGAAAGGGGAAAATGGTCAGTAATGAAGGTTTAACTGTGACTCCTCCAAAAAGAAGGCCATAGAAGGATTATTCCAATTTGACAAGGAATGTGTCAACTAGATCTTCTATGTCACCTTTGATAAAGATCACTCTAGAGCAACAATGGTTGAAGGTAGCGATTCTTGGGATTCTTAATCAAGGAAATTCACAATCATAGTGGGGGGCTGCTAATGATGCTGATGAATCTACATATGATTATAGAAATGGTCCTACTTTTTTATGAGTAATATTATTTTCTAGATGAGGGCATGTCTCTTTATGTGACCATGTCTCTTATCTTCCTTTCATGTTTTCTTTTTCATTCAATCTAAATTTAAGGTCAAGGGATTCTGCTTCTTGCTTAGTCTTTTTCATAAATATTTATTTATTTAAATAATTATAAAATTATAATAAATATATTTATTATATTTATAATTTTATAAATAAATATAATAAATATATTTATTATAATTTTATAATTAATTAAATATGTCTATATTTATTGGTAATTATAATTATAAATATAATTAATATATTTATTATAATTTAATAATTATAAAAAAATATTTATTTATAATATTTATAATTTTATAAATGTATATGATTTTATAAATATATAAAAATATTTCTGAATATATTTATTATATATATAATGATAAATATATATTTTTTTTATTATATATAAAATTTTATAAATATATATAATAATATAAATAAATTATTAACATTAGATCTTTATCAGCACTTTTTAATGCTGATAAAGATAGTCCTTTATCCGTACTAAAAAAAGTGTCGATGACACTATTCTTTATCAGCGCTATAATTTTTGTATTGATAAAGACATGTTTTATCGGTGCTATTTTAATGCTGATAAAGGGGTATCGTTATCAATGCTAAAAAAGGCTGATAAAGGTCGATTTTATCATCACTTTCTATTTTAACACTGATAAAACAAACCTTTATCAGCACTTTCCAAAAAGCGCTGATAAAATTCTTTCGTGTTTTTATAAATGGGATCCTATTAGAAACTTACCACCACTCATGCCTCAAGCTTTCACAGATTCAGAACTCTGTAGTCACTACAGTTTTCGTCCTTGCTACCTCTGCAGCTGTTGTCATCACCATTGCCTTAGATGTCGTTGCCCCCACCACTGAACCATATTGCTGCCATCATCACTTCACTGCTGCTTCTATTACCTCCACTACAGATTCCCCCACCGCTGGACACTATTACTACCACCGAACCTCCAAATCTAAGGTATATTATCTTATTTGTTCTTTTTTTCAGTCACACATCACCTAATCGTGATTCACTTTTTCTCAACAAACTGAACTCTTATACTTTTGAATATATGTGAATCTTAGTCCTACTTCTGTTGTCTTCTCTTTCTGAACACCCTAGTTTCGATCTATTGGTTCTAATGGATTCACGTTGGTGATTAGTGGTAAGTCCTTCTATTCCAATTTGTTTTTTTCATCCATTCTTCTCCCAGTGATCCACCACGATGGTGCATTTTTTATTTGTAGTTTGCGTTGGTCTACATTTTGATGATACTTGGGTTCAGTGTGGTTTGATGAGTTATCTATGGGGAGACAATGTGCATTTTGGGGAGGTAATGATATGGTTGGTCTATTATCATGCTATGGTGTGGTAATGTGATATCGAATTAAAAATACAATTCAATAATATTGAATTAAATATAAATCAAACCTATACATTGGTCTCTAAATCTCATTTATATAGTCTATGTTTTAAACATTTAGCTACATAAATTTTTATCTAATAATAATTTTATTATTATGAAAGGATTTTAATAAATAATTGTCTCTTATTTTATAAATTGATGATGAAATCAATATTCATTGAATGTCCTATTTAAAATGGTTATTTTGGTGTTTTAATTTCTCAAGTTTTCTCTATGAGGATTCTCTATTCTCTTAGGAAACAAATTTTTTTGGGAAATCTTGAAGACTTTGAATTTTCTAAATAGATTTATCCATTACTTCCATATTTTATTTTTTCCGTTTTCTATGGAATTATTTTTTAAAAAAATTATATAATTCTATTTTTAGTTAGGGGAAATTAATTTATTATTTTTTTATTAGAATCATTTTATAATTTCACTCTGTTTGAATTTTTGTATGACCATTATGACTCAGCAAGGTAGACTATGCCCTACTTTATTGCAAAAAGGTTTTTTAATTGTTCCCTTCTATTATAAGAAGAAAAATTATTTGTCCATGCAGCATGGTTTTGTAATAATTGGAATTTGAAAATATTATACCATGGATAATGATTAGGTGCCTTAAATGTTATGTGGTTAATGATACAAGAGGTTTTATGTTTTATTAGATCTCATGTTGTGATGAAATAACAGGTTAATAATTTTTAAATGGCTTGGTATGGCCTAATAAAACTAAATATGAAATTTCAATGATTAAAATAATTAAAAATATAATTTATAATTTAATTTATAATGCATCAGTGTATTTTATATAGTTCATTACAAATATCATTCTCTCTATAGAATAGTATTTCATAGATATTTTAAAGGATGGAAATTCAATATATATAATTTTTTTTATAATATTTTATTAAATATATAGTGTTTGATTACAATGAATATATTTTAATTATACATAATTCATTGAAAAATCATTTTATATTAAATGATGTAATTTTTCACAACATCCATATCTCTATTAAGGTATTTTATATGAATTTAATAAGGAAAAACATTAAGAATTAGTCTATGTACCCTCTATCGTATTTTTTTGTTAAAAAAATATAGGAAACACTAATAATTATTATACTTTTATACTTTCATAAATTTTACTTTTATATATTATAATTTTAAACCTCTATAAATTTGTAAAACTATATACTTCTATAATTTATGTATACTTTTATAATTTATTTGTACTTTTATAAAATTTTATAAAAACACTAGGATACATTTTTCATTCCCCATGATTCATCAAACTCACGAAAATCCCTTATTGAAATGATCTATCTTAGGAAACTATAACCTAAAACTTGAAACCTTAGCCTTCACTTAGCACAATATTCACCGTTTACATAATATAGATTGATAATAACACCATAAAAGGGCATGTCACTAACTCTATCTAACCCATAGGAATTCCATCGTGACCTCACTCCCACAAAAGGTGAATTAATGTTTACCCCATTGCAACTCCTAAACCAACTTAGCATCCAACATCAACTACATGGTTGAAATTAGGAGAGTCCTCTACAACTACATATTCTCTATGGTTTCGTGTTAGCTTCTACGGGGATGAGTATTAGGAAACAAAATACAATAATAACTATCATTCAAATTTTGGGTTCCCATTATTTTGAAAGAACCCTTTTTTTGATTTTATATTGTTAAATATTAATATTACCAAATCAAATAGGATGGATATGAATAAGTAATGGATGGATTCCAATCATATGACAAAAGACTATGAATATGGACTGAAATAATTCATCATGTTTGCAAAATATCATGCTTATGACCCTTCTAAAATCCTTTGTTCATGTTTACACTATTGTTATTCAAGACTAATTAGTCCATAGGAGTTGGAAGAACACTTGATCTATCACAGAATTGATCGAAGTTATAAATGTTGGAATAGACATGGGGAAAAAGTGAGTGTAGCTGGTGACTGGGATAGAACTACATTTAATGGATCATTTGATATGATTACAAGTGTGGGCAATGAAGAAGACTGTATCGCAGATTTGATTATAGGTGTGAATTATGATAAAGATCATATTGAGTAAATGAAAATGACGATTGAAGATAAAATTTGTGATAATCAAAAATTGTTTGAGAAGTTAAATTATTGTTAAAAGACACCATTTTATGTAGGTTTCATTAAATATATAGCATTTCCATCCATACTAAAGTTGTATAATTTGAAAGTAGGTAACAGATGGAGTGATGCTAGTTTTACTAAACTACTTTCTCTCTTGAATGATATAATCCTAAAATATAATGAGCTCCCTATCCAAACATATGACTAAAAACGAATTTTATTCTTGATGGGTATGATCTCTAAGAGAATACATGCATGCCCAAATGACTATATACTATTTAAAAAGGACCAAAAATCACTTAAAGAATGCCCAAAGTGTGGTGTTTCTAGATACAAGAAAGATAAATTGGTTATTATGAAATTTTTATGGTACTTTCCAATCATTCTATGGTTTAGGAACATATATGGAAGTGAGGAGATGTAAGAAATTAACATCTCATATAGATACAAGAAATAAAGATGGGAAACTTAATCACCCTATGGACTCTCCTCAATGGAAGAAACTTGATCATGAGTATCCTGAATTTGGAAACAAGATGAGAAACCTCCGTCTTGCACTGTCTACTGATGGAGTAAATATTTTTGGTTTTTAAAGAAGCACTCCCAATATATGGCCAGTTATGTTGGTAAATTATAACTTTCCAATATTGTTATGCATGAAATGAAAATACATCATGTTATATATGTTTATATCAGGACAAAAAATAGGGTAATGATATTGATGTTTATTTGGATCTATTGATTGAGGATTTGAAATTATTATGGGATTCAGGTGTTATGGTGTACGATTCTTACAGAAATAAAGATTTCACATTGAGATCCATATTGAATGGGATGATAAATGACATTCCTATTAATGGATATTTTTTAGGACATAGCATTAAAGGAACTCAAGGGTGTCTTTTTTGCGAACAAGATACACCATCAATTAGGTTGAAACATTCATTGAAGACCATTTCCACTAATAGGTGATCAACTATTTCATAAATTAAAATAATTGGAAACTACTTTTGGTAAACCATTTTCGAAAAAAATTACGAAAACTAGTTGAAAAAATAGATTAGTTTTTTTTTTTGAATTACCACACTATAATTATCTGTATTTTAGACATTTTATTGATGTTATACATATTGAAAAAAAAATTATGTGATAATGTCATTGGCGCGTTACTAAAGGCACTTAGAAAAAAAGGTTGGAATTAAGGCTAGGTTAGAAATGGATGATATGGGAATATGGGAAGAGTTGGTGCTAGTGAAAAGTGAAAAACAAAATTTTCTTCCTCTAGCTTCTTAAACTCTTTACAGATAGAAGAGATATCTATTTTGAAACTTCTTAAATGATGTAAAGGTTCTAGAGGGGTATTCAAAAAATATCAATAAAATCATTTCAATGATTGATTTAAAGTTAAAGAGTATAAAATCACATTACTGATCTGTTTTGACGTAATATCTAATTCCTATAGCTTTACATTTCATTTTACCCAAGAATTTCCATCATACATTAACCAAGATATTTTTCTTTTTCAAAGCTATATGCAAAAAAGTTATAGACCCAGAAAAATTGATGACTATGGAAAGAAAAATTGTTGTCGTATTATGTGAATTGGAAATGTTATTCCTACCATAATTCATTAATATGATGGTTCAATTGATGGTTCACTTGGTGAGAGAGATTAGACTATGTGCTCATGTTCATTATAGATGGATGTACCCCATTTAATGGTATATGATGATTTTTAATGCGTGTGTTAAATCAAATTCAGATGGATAGTTGTATTGTAGAGCGGTATATTGTTTAATATGCCATTTAATTATGTACTGAATACCTATTAAATGTAGAAATTATTGATCTAAAAAATCTTTTCACATTGGCCATCTTGTGGATGAAGGAATTTATGAAAGAGATGTTGTCACAATCAATATCATAGATTGGGAGCAAGATCACCATTAAATTTTTTATAACATTTTGGAGGTTTCCCCATATGTTGAAACCCATAAATAAATTCTTAGGAATTTTAATGCATCAAGGTATGAAATATGGATATCAAATACACAAAATCAATAGTTTATAGGATATTTTCAAGACCATATATTTAGGTAGTCATATGAAAATCTGGATTCAATTTCAGAATGACTTCGATGGCCAGCCAGAGGACCAAGTGTGTTTGTATTATCTTAAAATGGTTATATAATTAATGGTTATAAGTTCTATAGAAATGAACATGATGAAGGCAGTACCATGAAAAATAGTGGAGTAACTATGGCATCCTTCCTTTTTATTACATAAACTTTTCATTACATTTTACAAAATAATGGATCTTTTAAAGTATAGTTTCTTGTAAAATAGGGTATATAATACATGATAACATAAAATATTCTTATAAACTAGTTTAAAGGATTCTAAATTGTTTCATATTAAGTATTTTTACTTCATCTCATAACTTGGGTACATACATCAAAGGAAAGGGTGAGCATAAGTCATAGTAAGGGAAAACAAGGGAAACGGTTTACTTGTGATCTTGAGGAATATCAATAATAACTTGAGAAAATACATTAAGGCGTGATAAAGAGGCATATAAAATATAATAATAACATGAATAATAACTTGTAAATGTGACTAAAACATTTAATTGATTCATTCATACGCATATCACCAGGTTTTATCACCGAGTTGTTATAAAAAATACCAAGGTTATTCCCCAAGGTATCGTAAAACATGTCATCCCTAGAGATTAAATTCTTTACCCAATGAAATGGAGATATCTTAGGGTACACAATTAATATTTATTAATTAATTTTATCTAAATATATAATAATAAAAAATTTCATAAATAACCCATGGAGAATTAAAGAAACGGGTTTCATATAAAAATCATGGTGTTTTAAAAAGAATCGCTTAAAGACAAGATATTAATGTCATTATTAACCCATGAAAAAGAAGGTAGGATTCATGTATTTTAATACCAAAATAAAATATATCATTTTGAAATATAGTTGAATACCCCTATAAAATAAAGATTTTTGGGTATTCATAAAATAAAAAAATAGAATTTATTGAGAAAAATAAAGAAATCTTGAGAAGAAAATCTAGCAGCATAACGGATATGAAACATGACTTTATAAAACATTAAAAGGAGAGGGTACAAGGGTATACCATTAATAAAAGATTCCTAATATGTTAAAGTGATATAATAAAATGGATTTAATAACACAGTATAGACATTTGAAATACATACCATATAAGAAATGTAACTTCAAAGGAAAAGACAAGTTGAGATTTCCCTTACCATGATGAGTAACTCCTAAAACTTGAAGATCGAGACCTTTGGGGATTAAGGTAACCTTGTGGGGACTCCTTGAGAGGTAAAAATACCATATAATCATGGATAATGAATTGGTAATGAAATTAAATGGGGAAATGTGTGGGTATTTGTAACAAAAGAGAGGGATTTTGTTTATTGATTTCCTTGGACACCTCAGTAGTGGTATCTATAAAACCATGGGCTTACCCATGGTATTGGACACTTAGGACACCTAAAGTATTATTTTAATCCACAAGATTCGACAAGAATTTTATATTAGTTATTACATCATTATGATGTCATTAAACATACTGAAAACTCAAAACTGTATTTTTACTATTCATCGAAAAACAAAATATTTTAGAAAATTACAATAAATTCACCCTAACCTAATTTTGATGTTCTAGTTTCAAAAATAATGATTATTTTATCATAATAATTATATAAGTATGATAAATAAAACTTTTAAATATAAAAATCCTTATTTATTAAAAATAATAGCATATAGAAAATGCATAGTAAAATGCATAGTAAAATTTCTAACACTTGAAAAAAAATATCATTTAAATTTAAATAATAGTATTTTAATCATACTATTTCATTAAAATAAAACTTATTAATAATATATTTGTTTATTATAATAATTATATCTTTTCTGAAAAGTACAATTTATGTCTAATAAATCAATTTATAAAATTCGTCATATTTTTAAGAAAAAAATGAACTGAAAATAGAATTGATGAAACAATAATTTATTTATACAAAGGGATTATAAAAAAGTAACCAAGTCCTTGAAACAAAACCTCTTATAATACCCACATACGACTTAAGGGTGAGGTGTACGATAGTGATAGACTCATGGGGAATCTTGGCTAACATCACCTGAGTGGTAATCTACACTATCTTGAATCCCATAGGATATGTGTTTCAAGTTTAACATGTTGAAGCTAATATTGGGCTTGGTCAAGAGAGAATCAAAAAGTTGATAACTCCCTCCCATGTTCCAAAAAATGGGCTTCGTATGGAACAAATTTACTGGATGAGGTCATCGACTCTTCGTTATGAATTAATTAACTATTATTATTTTTATTTATAAGACTAATTATAATGTTAAAATTATTATTAATTGTATTGTTTCCAAAGATAATATTGAACAATGGTCATATAATACTGGAAACACAATGGTAAAATTTCAATTTATACTCACATCATTATTAAAGTGATGTAGTTTTTCTATGTATAAAATAATATAACACACATTTCCAAGAAACAATTACCATTGAAAAAGTTTAAGTAATTTCATTCTCCCCCCTTAAGAAATTTTTCACTAAAAATTTAATCTTGTTCCCTCAATTGAAAAAATGTATGGGTACTTATGCCTCATTGTTTCCTCCAGTTCCTACATGGATTCTTGATATTTTTGGTTCCTCCACAACATTTTAACAAGGTGGGTAATATTGTTGAGTAGAACCTTATCTCTACAGTCTAAGATCTCCACCAAATGATTCTCATATGAAAGGTCATGTTTTGGTTGTACCACCTCCAGATTTAGTACATGTTTAGGGTCAGGTATGTACTTCTTCAAGAGAGGTGCATGGAAAACATCATGAACTTGAGCTAGGTTTGGTGGAAGTGTAATTCAATAGGCCACGACTCCTATGTGATCAAGGATTTCATAGGTGATAATGTACCTAGGGATGAGCTTCCCTTTCTTACAAAACTACATGACTCTCTTCTAAGGTGAAATTCCAAGGAATACTCTATCTTCAACATCAAACTCTAAGTCCCTTCACAGTTTTCAACATTTCACTTATGCCGACTTTGAGCATCCTTTATATTTTATTTGATGGAATGAACCTTTCTTATCATAACTTTCACAAGACTAGGTCCAATAATATTTCTATCACTAGCTTCATCCCAACAAGTATGATTTATACATCACTTCCCATATAGATCTTTATAGGGTGTCATTTGAATACTCGAATGGAAGCTATTGTTGTATGAGAACTCAACTAAAAGGAGATGATGATCCCATCCACCTCTAAATTCCATTGAGCATGTTCTATATATTTCCTCAGGTTTATGCATAGTCCTTTCAGATTGTCCATCAGTTTGAGGGTGATAGGTCATACTAAAATTCAATTTAGTAGTCAGAGCATGTTGAAGACTTCTCTAGAATTTTTATGTGAACCTTATATCATTATTATAAATGATAGAAATTCGAACTCCATATAGCCTTACCACTTCCTTAACATATATCTTGTCAAGTTGGTCAAGAAATAAATCCTCTCAAAAATAGATAAAATGGGCAGTCTTAGTAAGACATCCCACTATAATCCATATTGCATTATTTCCTTTGGATGTTTTTGGGATACCAGCAACAAAGTACATAGTGATATTTTCCCACATCCATGATGGTATGAGTAGTGTTTATAATACCCATTTAGAAAATTGTCTCTCTCCCTTAACTTATTGACATTCTAAGCACCTTGTAGTCTAGTTAGCAATATCCCTTTTCATGTTATCCTATTAATAATGATCATGAAGGTCCCAATAAATTTTTATAATTATAGTATGTATAGATAATGTAGAGCTATGATCTTCATATATTAACTCTTTCTTTATTTCTAGAATAGATGGAACACATAGCCTTGTACAAAATTCAATACACCTTCTTGATCAATATTTAACTCAGAAAAATTCCCAATCTTTACAACCTCTATCTTCTTTTTCAATAAAGTATTTTCACTTTGAGATTTATTGATATTCTCTTGTAATGATGGTTGAGAAATCATTTGGGATAGGGTTGATGATGTCCATTCCCTAAAAATTTCTAGGTCCAATTAAACTAGGTATTTGATTAAAGGATATCATTAAATCCTCATCACAACCAAAACAACAAGGTCTTTCCAACTTAATGCATCAGCAACATTGTTTTCTCTTCTGTTTGATAATGAATTGAACAATCATAGTATTTAAGAATTTCCAACCATATCCTCTGTCTCATTTTAAATTCCTTTTGCATAAAAATATACTTCAAACTTTGATGGAATATGTATATATCACATTTCTCCCTATAAAGATAGTGCCTCCATATATTTAGAGAAAAAACAACCACATCTAGCTTCAATCCATACGTAGGATAGTTCTTCTCATGAGACTTCAATTGTCGAGATGCATAAGCAATCACCTTGTCATTTTTCATTAGGACGCACCCAATACCTTTCAAATATTCATTGCTAAAAATAAATAATCCTTCTCTAATAGAGGGTAGATTTGACATGGGTGCAGTAACCAATATCTTCTTCTGCTCTTGGAAACTTTCTTCACACTCCTTTGTCTATATGAACTTTACCCCTTTTAGAGTTAACATGGTTATTGGATTATAAAGTTGTGAATTGTTTTCACAAACCTCCCATAATATCCCTCTAATCCAAGGAAACTAAAAATCTTAGTTACTATTGTAGTATGAGGCCACTCCTCCATAACCTTTGTCTTTACAGGGTCAATAGAGATTCCTTTATTGGTTACAATGTTCCCCAAGAAAGTAACATTTTTTAACCAAAATTCACATTTTCAAAACTTTACAAATATCTTATCCTTCCTTATATTTTGTAATATAACCCTTAAATAATCCTCAGAATCTTTGTGAATTTTTTAATATATAATAATATCATCAAGGTAATCCTTAAAGACTCTATTCATTATATGCATAAAAATAACATGAGCATTAGTCAATCCAAAGTGAATAACAACAAACTAATAATGCTCATATCTTGATCGGAAGGTGGTCTTTGGAATATCTTCTTTCATCACCCTTAATTGATGATAACTAGATTGAAGATCAATCTTGGATAATAATTGATCCCCGTGAAGCTAGTCAAATAAACCATCAATTTTTTGGAAGATGGTGTTTGTTCTTTACTGTGATCCTGTTAAGTTCTCTATAATCAATGCATAGCCGCATTGATCCCTCATTTTTCTTCACAAAGAGAATAGATTCTCCCCAAGGAGATATACTTAGCTAGGTAAACCCCTTCTCTAAAAGATCTTGGAGTTTCTTCTTTAATTCTTGAAGCTCCATATTTTCCATTCTATACAGGGTATTTGAAATCATCTTATAACTAGGTATGAATTCAATAGAGAACTCTACCTCTCTTTCTAGAGGAGTTCCAGGTAACTCCTTAGTAAATATGTCAATGTATTCCTGAATGATGGGGATATTTACTATTCATATACTTTCATTTATTTCTTATCTTCACCGATCATTTACATAAATAAATATATGGGAGGTTCTTTTAGACAAAGCTCAGGTCAATATATCTCTCCTTTGAAAACAACTTAAGGTTTTCCATTCAAAACTACTGAAATTTCCTTGCTTATACAGTTGATATTAGTATTATACTTTGATATTTAGTCCATTTCTATTATAATGTTGAATTCCAGGATGAGAATGACTACTAGATTTGCAATTAGATTATGCTCACCAAAGTAAATACTGGAGTTTCTATACACTATTGATGCTTAGATAATCCCTCCAAGATTATTTACAGATAATTATACTTCTAGTATCTCAGGTGTTGATTCTATATTCTTTGAAAACATGGAGGAAATAGAGGAATTCATAAAACTAGAATCAAAAAAAATACTTGCTATCTTTGAGAGAATAATGAGAGTACCTTCCACCACATCATTTAGACCTTCAAATTCATCCATTGTGATATAAAAATCATTACCTTGCTCACATGGCCTATGATATGGTTGATGGTGATTCCCCTCCATTAACTTTAGATTTAGAAAGTGATTGGAAAAGTGCTCGAGTTGTCCACACATGAATCATTGGACTTCAATTTGGGCCCACACCATCTTTCTTTTGATGTTAGTGTTGAGAAGTTGAGGCTTCACCTTACTGTGATAGTTCCGAGCAATATTTCCATCTATTCCACACTTGAAATATTTCCTACTCCCAATATTATATTTTCCTAAATGCTTCTTCCCGCATTTTTTTCATGTGGAAATTTTCACTTACCTTTCTCGTATTCCTTGATCAAATCTCCTCCCCATTTTTAGCTCTAATTATATCTTCTTTTAGTTAAATTGATGGGGCCACTACATCTCTCCTAACTCCAGTTCAACTTTCATATCACTTCTCACTATCTTATTGTATCTTTCATAGTCTCAATTGGATAGATTGTTCTATAGATGGGGTCTTAGTTCAACGAAAAATCTATCAATATTATCATTAGTATGCATGAAAAATCTAGTGGTGTAATGAGAATGTCTTGTGAAGTTCATATCATAGATTCCCATAGATTCATTTTCCTTTAGCTTCAACTCTAGGAATTACTTCTCCATTTTCGTTCTCATTGAATGGAGGAAATATTTTTTGAAGAAAGTTCCCCTAAAATATTATCACTCCATAGAATCAATCTCCATTCTTGGATTTTATTTTTTAACTAATTCCCGCCACTAATAAGCTTCTCTATCTAAGCAATATATAGCCAGGGTGACTTTCTCTTGTTCCGAATAATAGAGTAAAGAAAATATCTTTTCTATAGAGCTTATAAATTTTTTCATCAATCAATGGTTCAGTAGATCCACTAAAATAAGGTTATCATTGATGCATAAATGACTAAATGGAAATAATTTCTCTTCAACATGAATCTGATCTCTTAGATTGATTCAAGTTATTTTCCATAACTCAATTCATTTGATTCATTATTCTCATAAAGTTTTCCATTCCATCTCTTATCAGAGGGCCATTAGCATGTGGTTCATTGTGCTCACCATTTACATGATTTCTATTATTTCCCATAATTTTCAATAATAAGAAAATATTAGTGAGAAACGTGTTTCTTTTAATAATATTATAATTCTAAATGAATTTTTATATCTTAAAACATCATTCTTAAACATGTTATTATTTAATAACAATTTAATTTATAAATACTTCATAATGGTTCATAAAAAGCTTGTGATTAACCAAAAATATCCCCTGGGGTGTCAAACTAGAAGTGATGCAAGGCTCATTGTCCTGTACCAGGTTACACCAAGTTAGGCCTAATGCACCTTATCTAATTTTTTACCCCTAGTTATATATGTTCCAAATCCACATCCACTTTTTTGTATCCAGACATGGATTTCTTTGTTTAGAAACCACATACTTAATACTTTACTAAAATACCAATATTTTTTCCTATATTTTACCTTGTTCCTAATGTTATTCCTAAAGTTTTAGAATCCAAATTTTTATAAATAACAAAACTATCCTTTGATACCAACTATGGCATCCCGTCTTTTTATTACAAAAACTTTTCATTACATTGTACAAAATAGAAGATATTTTAAAGTTTAGTTTATTGGAAAATAGGGTATATAAAACATGAAAACTTAAAATATTATTCTAAACAACTTGAAATGATTTTTTATTGGTTCATATTAAGTACTTTTATTTTATTTCATTACCTGAGGACATAAATCAAAGGAAAGGGTGAGCATAAGGCCCAGTAAGGGAAAACAAGGGAAACCATTTACTTACAATCTTGAGGAATATCAATAAGAACTTTAGGAAATACATAAAGGAATGATAAAGAGGAAAATAATAATAATAATAATAATAATAATAATAATAATAACATGAATCATAACTTATAAATGTGTCTAAAACATATAATTGAGTCATTCATATGCATATCACCAGGTTTTATCACCGATGTGTCATAAAAATTACCAAGGTTATTCACCAAGGAATCATAAAACATGTCATCTTTATAGATTAAATTATTTACCCAATGCATTGGAGAACTATCATGGTGAACCCTTCATATGTATTTATTAATTTGAGACACATAGATCATAATAAAACTTTTCTTAAATAATATGTGGAGAATAAAAATAATGAGTTTCATATAAAAAACATGGTGTTTTAAAAATAAGTGCTTAAAGACAAGATCTTTATGTCATTATTAACCCATGAAAAAAGGAAGGTGGGTTACATATATGTTAGTACTAGAATAAAATAGATAATTTTTAAATATAGTTGAATAAACCTAAGTTTGTGGTATTTACAAAATAATATAATATAATTTCTTAAGAAAGGGGAGAAATTTTGAGAAGAAAATCTGACATCATAACGGATATGAAACATAGTTTTTAAAAACATTAAAAAAAAGAGGGAACAAGTGTCTCCCATTAATAAAATAATCTTAATATAGAAAAGGGATAGAATAAAATGGTTCGAAGAACATAGTTCTGAAATTTGAAATGCTTACCACATAAAAAGGGAACTTGAAAGGAAAAGAGAAGTTGAGATTTCCCTTACCTTGAAGCATAACTCCTAAAACTTGAAGATCGGGACCTTGGGGGATTTAGGCTACCTTGGGAGGACTCCTTGAGAGGTAAAATTAATATATCTTCTGGGAAAATTAATTATTAATTAATATAAATGGGGAAATGGGTGAGTATTTATAGAAAAAGAGAGGGATTTTGTTTATTGATTTCCTTACCTCAGTAGTGATATTTAAAAAACCATGGGCTTGAACATGGTATTTGAACATGGTATTGACTAATTGTGATGAATAATATGTTGTTTTAATCCACAAAAGTTTACCATAATTTTATATTACTTATTACATCATTATAATGTCATTAAACATACTGAAAACTCATAACTATATTTTTACTATTCACTAAAAAAATATTTTAGAAAATTATCATAAATTCACCCTAACATAATTTTGATGTGATTATTTTGAAAAATTGTGATTATTTTATCATAATAATTCCCTACGTATGTAAATTTTAAATTTTAAATATAAAAATCCTTATTTATTAAAATTAATAATGGATAGAAAATGTATAGTAAAGTGTATAGTAAAATTTTTGACACTTGAAAAAAAATTACCATTTGAATTGAAATAAGAGTGTTTTAATAAAACTATTTCATTAAAATAAACATTATTAATAATATCTTATTTTATTATAATAATTATATCTTTTTTGAGAAGTACAATTTCTATCCCAAAAATCAATTTTTCAAATTGGTCATATTTTTTAGAAAAACTAAACTCAAAATAGAATTGATGGAACAACAATTTTATTTATACAAAGGTATTATATAAAAAGTAACTAAGTACATGACACATAACCCCTTATAACACCCGCATATGACTTAACGGTGAAGTGTATGCTAATGATAGACTCATGGGGTGGCATGACTAAAATTACTCGAGTGGTAATCTCCACTAACTTGAACTTCCCCCATATGCGATTTCATTCAAGATTAACATGTTGAAGCTCGACTTGGGCTTGGTCAAGAGAAAATCCCAAAGAGTCTACCTCCCTCCCAAGTTCCAAAAAATGGGATTTGTATTAGATGAGGTCATAGACTCTTCTTTCTTCATTAATTAACCATTATCATTTCTATTTATAACACTAATTATATCATTAAAATTATTATTAAGAGTATTGTTTCCAACAGTCATATTGACCAACAGTCATATAACGGTCGAATCCCAATGGTCACATTTCAATTTACACTCACATAATTATTAAAGTGATACAGTTTTTGTGTATAAAATAATATAACACACATTTATATGAAATAATTATCATTAAAAAAGTTCATTTCATTACATTATTCCCCCCTTAAGAAATTTTTTCCTCAAAATTTCATCTCATTCCCTCGGTTGAGAAAAATTTTAGGTACTTATGCCTCATTGCTTCCTCTAGTTCCCACATGGCTTATTCATATTTTTGGTTCCTCTACAACACTTTAACAAGGTGGGTAGTCTTATTTTGTAGAACCTTGTATCTACGGTCCATGATCTCTATCGGTTTCTCCTCATAAGAGAGGTCATGTTCCAGTTTTACCACCTCTGGATTTAGTACATGTGAAGGGTCAGGTATGTACTTTCTCAAGAGATATGCATTTAAAACATCATAAAATTGAGCTATTTTTTGTGGAAGTGCAAGCCGATAGGCCACTAATCCTATGAGATCAAGGATTTTATAGGGTTCAGTGTACCTAGGGTTGGGTTTTCCTTTCTTCCCAAACCGCGTAACTCTCTTCCAATGTGAAATTTGAATAAATACTTTGTATTCAATATCAAACTCCTAGTCCCTTCAATGGTTTTCATCATAACTCGTATTCATAATCTGAGTATCCTTTATGTGTTATTATATTGAACGAACATTTTCTATCATATTTTGCATAAGATTAGGTCCAAGAAGCTTTCTCTCACCAGCTTTATCCCAAAAAGTAGGAGTTCTACATCACTTCCCATATAGAGGTTTTTCTGAAAGGTTGTGGCTGAAGCCACAATTTATTATTTAAAGAAAATACCTCTTTAATACTGGGTAGACAGAGACCCATTACATACCCTTAAGGACCAAGGCCAGGTGGCTTGAAGACAAGGCTTGAAAGCCCATTTTTTTCCCAAAGTACCCCTTAGTGAACAGTACTACTACTGCACTCGTGCTGCTACAGTACCCTCTACAGTACCACCACTACTACAGTTCCCACTACAGTGGCTCCACCGCTACAGTTCTGTCATTGCTATAGTTCCACCGCTGCTGCAGTGCTGCTACAGTGCCCAGAAATTCATCCCTTCTTGAATTTGATCCTGGATCTTTTGGATGCCAAGCAGGAGCCTATACCACTTGGGTACAGGCTCGTTGGCATATAGAGCTTCATAGATTTATATTTGAATACTCTAATAGAAGATATTGTTTCATGAGAACTCAAATAATAGGATATGTTGATCCCATACACTTTTAAATTCCATTGAACATGTTCTCAGCTTATCCTTGAGTGTCTGAATAGTCATTTCAGATTGGCCATTAGTTTGAGGGTGATAGGTCATAATAAAATTCAATTCAGTATTCAAAACATGTTGACGTCTTCTCTATAATTTTTATATAAACCTTGGATCATGATCACAAATGATAGAAATTACCACTCCATGTATCCATACCACTTCTTTTATGTATATCTTGGCAAGTTCATCAAGAGAGAAATCTTCCTTAATAGAGATAAAATGGGAAGTCTTGGTGAGACGGTCCACTATAACCCATATCCTATTATTTCCATTGTATGTTTTCTAGAGACATGTAACAAAGTCCATAGTGATATTTTCCCACTTCCATGGTGGTATGGGTAGTGGTTGTAATACCCCTTTAGGAACATGTCTCTCTACCTTCACTTATTGACACACCCGGCACCTTGTAGTGTAGTCTACAATCTCTCTTTTTATGTTATCCTGCCAGTAATGATCACGAAGGTCCCTATATATTTTTATTCTTCGAGGATGTATAGATAATTTATAGATATGAGCTTCATCTATCAATTCCTTCTTTATTTATGAAATAGATGGAACACATATCCTAGTGTGGAATTTGAGTACACCTTCTTGATCAATATTGAACTTATGAAACTTTCCAACCTTCACAACCTCTATATATTTTTTTCAACAAAGGATCATCACTTTGATATTTGTTGATATTATCTAGTAATGATGGTTTATAAATCATTTGGGATATAGTTAATAATGTACCTTCCCTTACAATTACCATGAAAAATTTTATTAGGTCTTTGATCAAAGGATCTCCTTGAATCCTCGTCATTTTTAGAACAATAGGGTCTTTTATACTTAATGTAATAGCAACATTATTTGCTCTTCCAGGGTGATAATGAATTGAAAAATCATAGTCTTTAAGAAGTTCCAACCATATCTTATATCTCATGTTCAATTCCTTTTGTGTGAAAATATATCTTAAACATTGATGGTCTATTTATATATCACATTTATCCCCATAAATATAGTACCTTCATATCTTCAAAGCAAAAAAACTGCAACCAACTCCAGGTCATGTGTAGGATAGTTATGCTCATGAGACTTCAACTATATAGATTCATAATAAATCACCTTATCATCTTTCATGAGAATACACCCGATCAATTTTAGAGATGCATCACTAAAAATAACAAGTCCTTATCTGATAGAGGGTAGATTTAACATGGGTGAAGTAACCAATATATTCTTCATCAATTGGAAACTTTCTTCACACTCCTTTGTCCATATGAACTTGACCCATTTTCGAGTTAACTTGGTTAGTGGGTTAGGAAGTCGTGAAAAAAATTTCACAAACATCCCATAATATCCCACTAATCCAAGGAAACTACGAATCTCGATTACTATTTTAGTATGATTCCACTCATACACAACCTTTTTCTTTGCAAGGTCAACTAAGATTCCTTCATTAGTAACAATGTTCCCCAAGAAATTAACTTTTTGTAACCAAAATTCACATTTTCTAAACATTCCAAATAGCCTATCCTTTCTCAGAGTTTTCAATATAACCCTTAGATAATCCTCATGATCCTCATAACTTTTGGAATATATTATAATATCATCAATATAAACTACCACAAATTTATCAAGTTATTCCTTAAATACTCTATTCATTGAATCCATAAAAATAGAATGAGAATTAGTCAATACAAAGGGAATAAAAACAAACTCATAATGCCCATATATTGAACAGAAGGTGGTATTTGGAATATATTCTTTCTTCACCCTCAATTTATGATAACCAACTCGAAGATCAATCTTGGAGAAGAAATGATCCCCTTGAATTTGGTCAAATAAATCATCAATTCTTGGAACAGTGTACTTTTTTTCACTCTGATCCCATTAAGTTCTCTATAATCAATGTATAGTCACATTGATACATCCTTCTTCTTCACAAAGAGAACAGGTGATCCCCAAGGATACACACTTGGATGAATAAACCCCTTCTCCAAAAGATCTTGGAATTTATTCTTTAATTCCTCAATCTCCATATTTTCCATTCTATATGGGGTCTTTGAAATCAGCTTGGAACCAAGTATGAATTCAATAGATAACTCTACCTCTCCTTCTAAGGGAGGTCTAGGTAACTCCTTAGAAAATATTTCAATGTATTCTTGAATGATGGGGAAATTTTATATTTGTATACTTTCATTTCCTTCTTCATATTCTCTAATAATTTCCATAAAGAAAGATATGGGAGGTTCTTCTGGACAAAACTCGGGTCGAGATATCTCTCCTTTGAAAAAAACTAAAGGTTTTACATTCAATACTATAGATATTTCCTTACATATGTAGTTAATCTTAGTATTATACTTTGAGAGTCTGTCTGTCCCTAGTATAATGTTGAATTACAGCATGGGAATGAGTACTAGATTTGTGATGAGATTATGATCACTAAAGTAAATACTAGAGTTTCTATACATTGTTTATTCTTGGATAATACCTCTATGAGTCTTTAAAGAAAACTATACTTCTAGTTGTTTAGGTATTGATTCTATATTCTTTGAAAACTTGGAGTAAATAAAGGAATGTGTAGAACCAGAATCGAGAAAAGTACTTGCTAGCTTTGAGAGAACAATGAGAGTACCTTCCACCTCATCATTTGGAGCTTCAACTTCATCCATCACGATAGAAAATTCATTACCTTGATCCCTTGGCCTATGTTGAGGTTGATGGTGATTCCCCTCTATTAACTTTGGATTTAGAAAGTGATTGGAAAATTTCCAAAGCTATCCACACATGAGGTATTGGACTTCAGGATGGGCTTACACCATCTTCCCTTTGTTGTTAGTGTTGAGAATTTGCGGATTCACCTCACTATGACAGTTTCAATAAATATGACCATCTCTTCCACATTTGTAACATTTCCTGCTCTCAAGCAATAAGTTATCTGAATTCTTCTTCCCACATTTGTTACATATGGAAAGTGTCACTTACTTTCCTCATCTTCCTTGATCAAATCTCATCCCCAAGTTTGGAACCAAATACCTCTTCTATTCGTTCGATCGATGGGGCCACTATGTCTCTCTAATCTTCAGTTCAACTTTCATAGCACTTAGCACTATATCCTCATAGTTTTCATAGTCACGATTGGCTATATTCTTCCATGGATGGGGTCTTATTCCACAATAAAATATATTAACCTTTCCATTAGAATCCATGAAAAATATAGTGGTGTGATGATAATGTCTTGTGAAGTTCATCTCATAGCTTCCCACAGATTCATTTTCCTTTTGATTCATCTTTAGGAATCCTTTCTCCATTTTCATTCACATTGAATTGGGGAAACATTTTTTGATGAAAGTTCCCCTAAACTCTTCCCAATCCAAAGCTTTAATCTCCCTTCTTGGATTTTTATTTTTCACCAATATCCACCACTGATCAGCTTCTCCCCCTAGGTGGTACATATCCAAAGTGACTTTATTTTGTTATGAACAAAGGAGTATTGAAAATATATTTTTTATAGATCTTATCCATTTTCCAGAAATCAATGGGTCGGTATATCCACTAAAAGAAGGTGGTCATTGATGTATAAATGAATCACCATAAAGTTGTTCCCTTTGAGGTGATTCTGGTATCTTATCTTGATTCATGTTATTTCCCATAACTCGAGTCATTTAATTCATCATTCTCATGAAGTTTTATATTATAGATTCCATCATAGGGCCATTATTGTGTGGTCCATTGGGCAAACTATTTACATAGTTTCTCGTATTTCCATTCATTTTCAAGGAGAATAAAACCTTAGTGAGAAACGTGTTTCTTTTAATAATATTATAGTTTTTAAATAATTTTTTATATCTTATAACATAATTCTTAAACATGATATTCTTTAACAACAATTACATTTATAAAACCTTCATAATGGTTCATAATAATCTTGTGATTAACCAAACATATCCCCCGGGAGTACCAAACCAGGAGTGCAACAAGGCATGTTGACATGTACCAAGTTGCTCCGAGTTTGGCCCGATGCACCTTCTTGGAGTTTTTACCCCTAAGTACATCTGTGTCAGATACACATCCACTTGTTTGTATCCAGATACAGATTTCTTTATTTAGAAAACCACATATTTAATACTTAACCAAAATACCATGATGTTTTCATATATTTTAGATTGTCCCCTGAGGATATTCCTAAATTTTTAGAATCCTAATTTCCAAAAATAAAAAAAAATCCTTTGATACTAACTATGTCATCCCACCTTTTTATTACATAAATTTTTCATTAGATTGTACAAAACAGAGGATCTTTTAAAGTTTAGTTTCTTGGAAAATAGGGTACATAATACATGAAAACATAAAAAATTATTATAAACAACTTGAAAGGATTCTTAATTGGTTCATCATAAATAATTTTACTGGTTCTTGTAACATAGGGACATACATCAAAGGAAAGGGTGTTCAAAAGGCCTGGTAAGGAAAAACAAGAGAAACAGTTTACTTATGATCTTGAGGAATACTATTAATAACTTGAGGATATACATAAAGGCATAAGAAATAGGCATCTCATGATAATAATAACATAAATAATAATATGGAAATGTGGGTAAAAAATTTAATTTAGTCATTCATAAAAATTTCACCAAGTTTATCACTGACGTTTTATAAAAATTACCAAGGTTATTCACCGAGGTATCATAAAACATGTCATCTCTAGAGGTTAAATTATGTACCCAATGCATTGGATTTATATCAGGGAACACCCTTCATATGTATTAATTAATTTTATCCACATATATCATATTAAAACATTTTATAAATAACCCATGGAGAATAAAATAAATGGGTTTCATACAAAAAACTTGGTGTTTTAAAAAGAAGTGCTTAAAGACATGATCTTTATGTCATTATTAACCCATGAAAAAGGAAGGTGGGTTTAATGTATGTTAATACTTGAATAAAATAGATCCTTTTTTACATCTAGTTGAATACCTCAATAAAATAAATAGGTTTGGATATTCACAAAATAAAATAAGAGAATTTCTTGAGAAAAAGAGAGAAAATTTGAGAAGAAAATATAGCAGCATAACGGGTATGAAACATAGTTTTAGAAAATACTAAAAAGAGAGGGAAAAAGGATATCTGATTAATAAAATAATCTTAATAAAATAATGTGATATAATAAAATGTATAGAAGATCCTATTATGTAAATTTTAAATACATACCACATAAAAAGGGAACTTCAAAGGAAAAGAGAATATGAGATTTCCCTTACCTTGAAGTGTAACTCCTAAAACTCAAATATCAGGACATTGGGGGATTGAGGTAACCTCGAGAGGACTCATTGGGAGTTTAAAAACCCATGTTTATATGGATAATTAATTGGTAATGAAATTAAATTGGTAAATGGGTGGGTATTTATTGCAAAAGATAGGGATTTTTTTTATTTCTTTGGACACATCAGTAGTGGTATTTGCAAAACCATGGGCTTTCCCATGGTATTTTCCCATGTTATTGACCAATTGGGACACAAAATATTTTATTTTAATCCAAAAGAGTCAAACATAATTTTTTATTACTTATTACATCATTATGATGTCATTAAATATACCGAAAACTCAATACTATATTTGTATTATTCACCAAAAAAGAAAATATTTTAGAAAATTCCCATAAATTCACCCGAACCTAATTTTAAAGCGATGATTTAAAAACTGATATTTATTTTATCATAATAATTCTCTATTCATGAGAAATTTAACTTTTAAATATAAAAATCCTTATTTATTAAAAATGATAGCAGACAGAAAATGCGTAGTAAAATTTCTGACACTTGAAAAAAAAAATTATTTTATCATTTAAATTTTAATAATATTGTTTTAATCATACTATTTCATTAAAATAAACATTATTAATAATATATTAGTTTATTATAATAACTATATCTTTTCTGAAAAGTACAATTTCTATCTAAAAAATCAATTTGTCAAATTTTTCATATTTTTAAGAAAAACTAAACTCAAAATGGAATGTATAGAACAACAATTTTATTTATACAATGGGATTATACGAAAATTAACTAGGTACTTGGAACATAACCCCTTATAACACCCACATAAAACCTAAGGGTTGGGTTTTTGATAGTGATAGACTCATGGGACAGCTCGGCTAACATCGCTCAAGTGGTAATCTCCACTAACATGAACTTCTCATGTAGTCAATTGTGTTCAACCTTAAAATGTAGAAGCTTGACTTGATCTTGGTCAACAGTGAAGCCCAAATATTATAACTACCTCTAAAGTTCTAAAAAATGGGCTTTTTATGGAATGAATCTACAGTATGAGGTCATCGACTCATCTTTCTGAATTAATTAACCATTATCATTTCTATTTATAATACTAATTATAACGTTAAAATTATTATTAAGAGTATTGTTTCCAATGGTCATATTGACCAACGGTCAAATAATAGTCGAAACCCAATGGTCACATTTCAATTTATACTCACATAACTATTAAAGTGATATAGTTTTTTGTGTATAAAATAATATAACACACATTTCCAGGAAACAAATATCATTCAAAAAGTTTGGGCCATTACAGTTACACTTGTGGCTAAAGCGATGAAAGTTTCCAGTACTAAGGAAAGAAATCCAATTTACACGAATATGTAATACTTTGTTGTCATCAAAAAAATATTTGAGTTGGATTATACAACATTCAAAATGCCTATTTTTTAATTCAAGTGGATTGATAATAGGAGTAATGTTAAAATAGATGAATTGAGATTCGTGAAAGTAGATTTTAGTAAGGAAGGGTACAAAGATGAACCATTTATAATGGAATCATAGGTAGTAAAGGTATTTTATGTTCCAGATCCCTCAAATCAAATGTTTTCAATTATTCTATTGTTGAAAAAAATCAATGAAGGTTTAGATAAAAATTTAATTGAGGATGACCCTTTCATTGAGATGTTGCAATCATTTCATAGTAGTCCCAATGTAGATGGGGTTTTTTATGTAATAGGAGACCATAATGAAGGGATTTTTATACTCTATAGAGGGATCAAATCCCTTCATCCTTTAAAAAAATATTTCATTAATTTGGTTATATGTTTCTATAATATAAATTGTGTTACCTCATGTTATTTTTTGTTAGCTGTTGCATTTATGTAATCTAAATTAAATGTTAAACCAATTTTGAAGATAATGACTTATTCACATATAGGTGCTCCCAATCCTATGGAAAAATAGGTCTATTAACCTTATTATACTCCTATTGTAGAGGAAAAATGACCTTCTACATGTGATGGTGCTCCCAATCCTAAAGAACAACAGGTTTCTCAACCTGTTGTGACTCCTAGTGCAGAGGTACAACAACCTCTTTCACATGATGATGCTACCGAACCAGAGTAATAACATATTAAAGATGCTAAATCTAAGTAAATGGTAGGATAAAAAGGACTGATGATGCATAAAAATATGAGCATCGTTGTTTGACATTGTTAGAAAAATATCGTTAAGGTGAAAAAAAAAAGAATCAAATTTGAGTTCGGATGGAATGCGTAAGTCCAACATGTTAACCCCAACAAGGCCATTTTCAATAGTTACATTATATGAATCACTTATTAATGTGTTTCAATTGATGTATATTCATGGAACCATGTTGTTTCCACACTTAATACACTAATGAGAGAAGATATTATGGTAACATTATGATATCATTTCATTATTTCACTAAAAAAATAAAATAATGAAAGATTGACTTACTCTTAATCATCCCTTTTAGAGTGAATTTATAGTATATTACTCCCATAATAAATATGTATTAATGCTTTATGGAAGTATTTACAAAGGATTTAACACAATTCTAATAATATTTCATCTTAAGGATGTTAAAGGAAAAATAAAACTGCACCCACCACTTATGTATACACACATGATAACCCAAGATGTGTGGGATGTGTTTATTGGTCGTCGTGCAGAGATTTATTTTCAGGTACATTGTAGATGGTAGTAAATTGTTTGATAATACATGTATTCATCACTTTTAATTATAATTTTTTATTTATGAAATAGAAATTGAGTGATGAAAATAATGAAAAGGCAACAAAACCAATGTACCCCTACCATAAAGAAAGAATGGGGTACGTTTCACTTGAAAAAAATTATTATGTATTTTAATTTTTTCATAACACTTTTATGTGATGTAAAACAAAAACATAATTATGTTTCTATATTTATATGAAGATTAATGAATCCAAATCCAAATCCACTTCCATCCCATAATATATTCTATAGAAGGAGGCATGTGTAAATAAAGATAGGATACTAATAGACGAAAACACATGTGTGGGAAACATGTGTAAGTATGACATAATAAAAAAATCTTTAAATCATTATTATATAACAATTATTACTTATTTTCCAATTATTTATATCTCACTTATTCATAGGATTCATCAACACCTGTACTAGATAAACACCTACTATCAGTGGACTTGGAGTGGCTAGAACAATATGGTCATGTCCAAGGTGCGGTTTTTGGGGTGAAACCCTGAATATATTTTCATAAAAAATAATATGAGGATAAAGATAAAGAAATTGAAGAGATAAAAGAAAGATTAGATGCCCTTGAAGAAAAATTTCAATGGAAATATGAGTTGCAAACAACTATTATTGGGGGAAGAAAAGAGAATAAACAACTCAAGAACAACCATTTCATGAATATCCCCCACCCCACCCCACCCCCCACTAGATTTGAGGCAAGTTATTCCCCTTAAAGAGCTATCTCAGTTGAGGTAATCAATATTCTAATAATTTTTTCTATGAAATGTGAATCAAACATACACTTATACATTTCTTATACTGATATTCTACATAGTGAAAATAACTATGATTTATATCTATCAAAACCCACCCATTTCCTTATAGTGAGGGCTACAGTGTTCAATATCTAAGACAATCGTCTACATAATAGACCACTTCCAATAGGCCATCTGATATTAGAGATTAGCATAGATCATGATCCAACCCCCAAGACACTTGTTCCACATGATGAAGAATATATTTATATGGTCAACAAAGTTGTTGGAACATTCATCACATGATCATAAAATCTTGTAAAAACACATATCGACAATACGGTATTCATTTACAATTTATTTTTCATGCTAAACCTTTAACAATTAATGAAAAAAGATCTGATCCAATAAATGTTATTACAGATGGACAAAGGGAAGGGGTGAAACAATTTCAACTTAATACCGTATAAAGGATCAACCAACCGATCAAAAATATTTTTTGAAAGGACCTTTAACCTATCCATTCAACATCTATATTTACTAACATTAAAGGTTCAAGCAGATATAATGTTACGAAAGGGTAGTAGTCACATAGTTGATTTTGAATAAAAATGTATAGATAAGAAGGTAAAGACTACATTTCACTTGAGAATTTAAATGAAATCATGAACTATGAATCGCTAGGATCCTTAGTTGTAAATGTATACATGAGGTATGTTTTCATGATTTGTTTTTCCAAAATCTAATATACTTATTACTAAATACATTTCATATTTTTTTCAGGGATATATATCAATACTAAGGGATTACCCCATGAAAATAAATTTGAACTCATTAGTCCTCAAAACACTTCTACGAAATAAATAAAAATATATTCAAAAAAATGAATGAAATGTTATAAAAATCAGTCAAAATGTATGAAAGAAAACTTTTATATGACAAAATCTTATTAATACCAATGATGAAGGGGTAAAAGTATACAATTTAATCATATCGAATATATTTTCATTTCTTTCATTAATTATTCCTTTTTTTAATTTTAAGAAACATTGGATTCTCATTACGGTCATTTTAAATACTGCAAATATTTATTTCCTAGATTCATTGTATGGATACCCATAAAATTGAAAACACATGATGATGTTTATCAACTTTTAATACACTACATCCAACATTTTAAAACTAAAATTCAATTTATATGTTTTATATAATGTTTTAATAAGAATTATATTATGATAGGGTGGTGTAAAAATGTCATGAAAATCATGGAATTAGGAAATGCATTAAGCACAAGGACCCTGAAAAGTTTTACAATTAGATAAGTATCAAGGTATATATAATAATATTTCACTATACAAACACATACAAAAACAAATTACTTATTTTTATCAATTTTTTTGCAGTGTATGAAACAAACAAATGGAAATGATTTTGGTTATTAGGTTTATAAATTTATGAGAGAGATTATATTCCATCAATAAACTAGTATCCCCAAAAGAGGTATTTTCAAAGATAATTACAATTTAATTTAAAATATTTATTTATCCTTTGTGTATTTATATTTTTATAGTACTATTATTACTATCAAAAATACTCATATTCACAAATGATATATATTTTATTAAAAATGAATAGGTAGTAAACCTGATGGTAGAATGTACACAAATAGCATGAAGATGTGACTTCCATAGAAGTAATGGATTGTATCTTATTTATATTAAATTAATTTTTTTATTATTACTCACATAAGAATTGTTTTCTTATATAGGTGAATTCCTTTGTTTGATTTTGGGTGGTTTTATCGAAGCTTCTCATGCTCATGAGAGATTGGACTTCGAGGCTACAACTGAGATAATGACAACAAGGAAATGGTCCAAGAATGTATGCAACCATCATAAAAAAGTTTAATTCATGCTACTGATTTAATTACTTTTTTCATCATTTTATCTAATTTTTGGAAGTTAATTTCCTTATCATTTTTATCTAATACTTGTTTAATTTTTTTCACATATATTTATGTTTTCTATTTCTTTTATTTTTGGAGCTGCCAACACTGCATATTGAGTTGATGTTATTATCCAAAAAACATTTATCATTAAAATTAAAAAGAGTAGATGAATCTCATGCCATCACTATGGTGACTTCTCATAATATAATGGAAACATGATCTTCTTCTACTCTCCTGGATTTCAATAATGGGAAAGGTTTTTCAGCTAAGAGCATCATGTCAATATAAATTGTTGGTAGTTTAAAAAATATAGGTAATGGAAATCGTGATAAAATTGGTTGTTGGGATTTTTTTAGACTTTGGGACATGTAAGAATCAGACGAACCTCAATATGACACATGGTGTGACCAGTATGACTCCAAGTTCTTCTTTTTATTTAAAATTTACATAAATTTTAGTAAAAAAGAAAACTAACATACTCAAAACTAAGAAAACCTATTCAGATTGTTTTGATACTTTAATAAAATTGTATATATGTCATTTTTGATGTGTAAGAATCAGATACACCTCAATTTGATACAAAATTTGCTTAATATGACTCAAAGGGTCCATTATATATTTAAAATCAACACTTTAGTTCAAAAAAATCACTCACTGAAAACTAAGAAAATGTGCTCGAATTTTCTTGATAATTTATGAAAACTGTTCGTAATACTTTTTTGATGTGTAGGAATTGGTCTCACATCAAAATGATACATAATGTGAATGGTAGGAGTAAAAGTGTGTGTTTTTAATTTAAGATGACATTTTAATAAAAAAAATACATGTGACATACTCAAAACTAAGAAAACACATTAATATTATTTGATACTTTAGAAAAACAATACATAAGTCATTTTCAACATGTAGTAATTATCTCTACCTCAATCCGATGCATGGTGTGACCAGTATGACTCCAAGTACATATTTTTATTTAAAATTAACATTAGTTTTAGTTAATAGGACAACTAAACAACTCGAAACTGGGAAAATGAATTCATATTATTTTGATAATTTATTAAAATGATCCATAAGTCATTTTTGACATGTAGAAATGATTTTCACCTTAATTAGATACATGATGTGATCGGCATGAATCAAAGTGTCTGTTATCAGTTTAAAATTGACATTTTAGTTCAAAAATTATCACTCACTAAAAATTCATAAAACACACTCATATTATTTGAATAATTTAGAAAACTGATTCATAATTCATTTTTAACATGTTGGAATCAGTCTCCCATCAAACATACACACGATGTGACCGGCATGAATCAAAGTGTGTGTTTCTAGTTTAAGATGAAATTTTAGTGAAAAATACAAGTGATGTACTCAAAATTGAGAAAATTCAGTCATATTGTTTAGATACTTTAGTAAAACGATCCATAAGTCATTTGAGATATGTAGGAATTGGTTGAACCTCACTTTGACTCACAGTGTGGCCGATATGACTCCAAGTGCATCTTTTTATTTAAAATTGACATTAATTTTTGAAAAAAAAAAGACAACTGATATACTCAAAACCAAGAAAATTCATTCATATTGTTTTGATACATTAGTAAAATTATCTTTAATTCATTTATTACATATAGGAATCAGCTGCACCTCAATTTGATATGTGATGTGCCCAATATGGATCAAAGTGTTCATTATCAGTTGAAAATTGACATTTTAGTTCAAAAAGTTTCACTCAATAAAAAATAAGAAAACTCACTCAAATTTTATTTATAATTTAAGAAAAAAATTTATAAGTCATTTTTGATGTGTAGGAAGTAGTCTCACATTAAATTGATAGGTAATGTGATCGATATGACTCAAAGTGCGTGTTTCCAGTTTCAAATGAAATGTTAATAAAAAACACAAGTGACATATTAAAAATTGAGCAAACTCATTCTGTTTATTTGATACATTAGAAAAAATTACCCATAATTCATTTTTGATGTGTTAAAATTATCCTCACCTCAATCTGACGCATGGTATGACCGGTATAATTCCAAGTGTGTCTAATTATTTAAAATTAACATTAATTTTTTTTAAAATAACAACCGACATACTGAAAACCAAGGAAACTCATTAATATTGTTTTGATACTTTAGGAAATGATTCGTAAGTCATTCTTAATGTATAGGAATCAACCTAACCTCAATCCAATGTATGGTGTAACTGGTATAACTCTAAGTGTGTCATTTTATTTAAAATTGACATTAATTTTAGTAAAAAGAACAAGTAACATAATAAAAACTGAGAAAACGTGTCCAATTGTCTTGATACTTCAATAAAATGATCCATAAGTCATTTGTGACATTTAAAAATCAACTACACCTCAATATGTTTCACGGTGTGATCGGTATAACTCAAAGTGTCTCTTTTTATTTAAAATTGAAATTAATTTTATTAAAAAGAACAAGAAACATACTGAAAACTAAGAAAATGTATTCGTATTATTTTAATAATGTATTATATTGATCTATATTTCATTTTTTGACATTAAAGAGTTAATCTAACCTCAATACGACACACGGTGTGACCGATATGACTCCAAGTGTGTCTTTATATTTAAAATTGACATTAATTTTAGTAAAAAAACAAGTGACATACTAAAAAAAATAAAATGCATTCAGGTTATTTTGATACTTCAGTAAAACAATCCATTGGTAATTTTTGATAAGTATGAATCAACCGCACCTCAATATGATTCATGGTGCATCCATTATGACTTAAAGTGTCCACTGTCAATTTAAAAATGAAATTTTAGTTCAAAATATGTGTCACTCACTGAAAACTATAAAAACGCACTCTGGATGTCTTGATAATTTACTACATCAATTCATAACTCATTTGTGATGTGTATTAAGTATTCTCATATCAAACTGGAAAACAATGTGACCAATATGACTCAAAGTATGTGTTTCTAGTTTGAAATGATGTTTTAGTAAAAAAACACAACTCACATACTAAAAAATGAGCAAAATCATTTAGAATGTTCTGATACTTTGTGAAAATGATTCATAAGTAATTTTTGAAGGTTAGGAATCATATTTACCTCAATATGACACTCAATGTGACCGGTATAACTCTAAGTGTGTCATTATTTAAAATTGACATTAATTTTAGTAAAAAAAACAAGTTACATACTCAAAACCAATCAAACGCATTCGGATTGTTTTGATAATTTAGTACAAAGATCCATAAATCATTTTTGACATGTAAGAATCAATCATACCTAAATAAAATGTAAAGTGTGACCGGTGTAACTATAAGTGTGTATTTTTATTAAAAAATTACATTTTATTAATGTATTCTTTCAAATTAATGTTTAATTTATTTCTTTATAGTATTACTAAAATAAGATTTTTTTTTCTTATATAGGTGGATTCTTTTTCTCAGGTTTAGGTGATTTATTCGGTAACTGATACCATAGGTGGTCATTTTTTAGAGGGGATTTTGGGCGCCAAAAGATTAAACATTAATGTTTTTAAATGTTTGTGGATAATTGTAAATGTAATTATATAAAACATTGTTTGAAATTTATATAGTAGTGATTTGTTTATATTCATGATTTTAAATTTATTTAAATTAAATTATATATTTTTCATACACGTGTTACAGGTTTTTTCTAGGTGTGATGTTATATAAACAGCAAACTGCAGCAGGTTGGGCCTTTATCAGTGCTATTTCTAGTGCTAATAAAGGGAACCCCTATCAACATTGTGGGTAACAGTGCTTTTTAGTGCTATTAATATCCTTTTTGTGCATTATTAAAGGGCATATATGTAGTAGTGAATTTTTATCCCATGTAAGCCTTTTCCTACTATCATATCCATTATTTTTTATCAATATTACTATAAAAGTTTCTATGGTTTTTCAAGAATAATCCCATTCCCATTATTCTAGTAATTTTTACTTTTTTAAAGTTACCAAGAGAAGGGGATGTTATAACTTTATTTTCAAATAATATCTCAGGTGATTTTATAAAACATATTTCCATCTATGTCAACATCCTTTAAGGAATAATAGGCCTTACTGGGGATATTATCTTGTGATACCATCCAGTTCCTTAATCTAGATGGCTTAGAATAATTATTTTTATAAACATTTCAATAAAACCTATTCCTTTCCCACTAGTAATTTAGTTATAATTAAATGGGGATTTTTTAGGATCTTGAGGTACATATATGTATTTTTTAATTATGTGATGTATGGGAAACAAATTATATATCCCTTCAATGCATTGGGTAAAGATTTATGTCTCTTAAGATAATATAAATCGGAATTGGGAGTGAACATAGTACAGTAAGGTACTCTACCTACCAAGAATAGAAATGGAATAGGGAGCGAACAAAATACACTATAGGACATGTCCACTATGATAGTATTTATAGTGATCATTGGTTAAAGTAATGATTTTCTATTCTTATATGTATGCGACAAACTTATTCCTTATATTTATGATATGACTCATGATTTTTGATTTATGACTCATGAAAATTTATGTAAATAATTTTATTTCAAAAGTAAGTTAGTGATTATTTTATTCTCAATTATTATTATACGAAAGGGGAAGAATTCATATGGGTTTTCATGTTTTACTAAGGACTAATGTATTTTCATTCATTATATATCACTTATTGAGTTTTATTTTAATCATCCCTCATTTTCAAATGTTTTTCATAGGTCCTAAGGATTGATAATAATTATTGAAAGTTCAATGATAACATGTCTTTAATGAAGAAAACTTTTCATGAATTAAAAAAGAGTTTAAAACATGAAAAATTATTTTTATTTAAAAAATGTGCATTTTAAAGAAGTGTCCACTATATTAGTAATGGTTTTACTAATTCTCTAAAGATTTAAACCTAAATAGTCTCTAGAATATATGTTAGTTATTATTTGTTACTATAATTGTTATTATGAAAGTTATAGTTTGGGTCACTTAATTTGGTATCAAGTTTAACATGTAAAGAGTATGATATTTAGAAGCAAATTTGGGTTTGTGGGTCTGAGGTGGTATAGTTGGTATGAAATAAAAGGTTTATACATCTTTAGAGGTTAAGATTTTATTTAATGATAATAATTTAGGGTTTAATATGATATTTTGGTATCATATGTTAGAAGTCTTTCCTAATCATAATGGATACAATGCTACAAAGAATTATGGTTAATTTTTACTTAATCAAAAGAGTTGAATATAATATGAAATGGTTAAGGATGTCTTCATATTTATCCATTATACACTACACCAAAATAGGCATTTAGAAGTGGTTTAAATTGCCGCTAAATCATTCTAAGATGGTTTTGGAAAAATTCCACTAAATCGTGTGCTGGCAAACAATTAGTGCTAGTTTTTTAAAAATATCATAGAAATATTTAGTGGTGGTTTTTTAATATTAGGGGAATCATTTATCAGTAGTTTTTTTTTTCTTTTTTTTTTAAATATTATTTTATTATTTTAATATTCTTGTAATTAATTAATTTATTATTATTTATTTATTAATACTATTTTATTATTATTGTTGTTAATTATTAAATTCTCATAATTAATTTATTATTTATTTTTTTTTTGTGAAACTATTGAACGTCGGTTGAAACTGCTAATCATTTCGAAACCAGAAATGTAAAACCGATCGTAGAAAAATCACATCATTGACGAAGTGAGCATTTAATTTGCATATAATGATATTAATGAAAAATGTAAATAAAAATAAAATATAAATACAAGAATTAGAGAACTCAATGTAGAGCCAAAAAAGTTCTAACTAATTCATTAATATATCACTATATATATAGAGTACATGAGATCTGATCCAACGGTTGAGAATATGCATGGTTGGCCGTTGTGAGGGAAGTTAATTGGGAATTTTGAGTCATCATTATTATCATAATTATTACATACATTAATAATTTTTCATAATAATCCCCCTTGGATTTCATAATTTCATGAAATCTTATTTAGCCTTCACTTAAAAAAACTTGTGGGAAAAATAAGTTAATCCGAAATAAAAGAATTCCATGTCATTTTGCCTCATTAAAAACCTTTCTAGGAAAAAAATTGTGGGAAAAACTTGATGAAGGGAAAAAGAGTGAAACATTCACAACTCCCCCAGATTATATGATTTAATTATGTATTCGACACATGGGAGGAATACCAAGGGTAATAATGAATGGTCTCTTTGAAAATTACAATTCATAGAGAAGACCAAAAATTGAAATTAATTATATATATCTATAATAATTTATAACATTACCTTGGATATCTGTTATGATGTATGATTGTCTTATTAAAAATCACATCAAGGAAAAAAATTCAGGGTAAACCCCATTGATTAGGGAAAAAGAGTACAATAACATCAAGTCCCCCCGAGTGTTGCCTCATTAAAAACCTTATCAAGAAAACCCAATGGGAAAACTTGATTAAGGGAAAAAGAGTGTAATAGTTACATCTCCCTCTCATAATGGTCATCACTATTACATTATAGAATTTCTATGATCAATTCATAATCAAAACATTCAGTTTTTAATTATGGAATAATAATAATTTATACACTTTAGATTTCAATGAATGGGGAAGAACATTACCTTTCATCATAATATGATTTATTGTTATTTGTAAGGTACATATGCACATGTACATGAAAATCCTTCAGGGATAAATAAAATTTGAATTTATATTTAATCATTATGGGATAATTATGTTCTTAATTAACCCCTAATGTATGAAATATATCACTCTTAGAAGCAAGAGATTTAATTATTTATTAAGGGTAAAACAATTCAAAAATTTAATATTTCATCTTTGGGATGATTAATTCAAAATACAAGGACATTCTATGTAGATTATTGATTTTAGAAAACTCTTTTAGAGTTTAGATGTTTTTTAAAAAAACTTAATAATATAATGAATACAATGATTCATACAAACCATGGGATAAAAAATTAAATTTATATTCCTCCTTAACTTAATATGGATACATGAAATACATCTTTTTCTGTTCACCCCATAATTTATCATATTCATTGAAACATTCATAATTTTGAATATGCTTTAGGAATTTCGAAGCCTTCTGGGATTAATATATAAATATCCAAATATACAAGGAAAAGTGTTTCTTATAATAATATCACCAGTATTAAATAGTCTTGGTATTTTGGATAATCAATCCAAAACTTTATATGTTGAACATATCATAAGTTCCTTTAATAATTATGGACAATTATTGTGATATCAACATCAATGAAGATCTATTGTCATCAATGAGTTTTAAAATCATTGAAAGAAAGTAACACACGTGATCATTTAGTGGATGCATATTTCATATAGTATTTAAATGGATCATGTGGTAGGTGGGCGTGCCCATAGATACTTCTTCATAAGTATATGGGAAATTTATTTCAAAAATAGTTACTAATGATATAAATCATTTACCTCAAAAATGGGTTCCTCATGGTAAATTATTATATAGGGGAATTCATAATAATTTAATGATAATGAATTCATTGATAATTTAGTAGACATGCATCCATTAAATAAATTCATCATTCTCCCCCTAATGGATGTCTACTATGTTATAAATAAATTGATTCTCGTGTATACTTGAATCAATATCCTTCATTATAATTGATTTTGGATGGACTAAATCATCATGTCATATATTTAAAGTGTCGGGATCGGTAAACTTCAGGTTTACCATTATTGATTCGATTGTACATAACAAATTTTTTATAATCACTTTTTATGAATTCTTGTTACATGTTGAGGTACATGTTTTATCTAGTGCCTCCATGTGATACTAATTTTCAATAATAACATTTATATATCTCATCGAGACTTCAGATATTACAAATTATTAAGAATTTTTACTACCAAATAGGAATATTTTTTCTCTTCTAGAGCCATTAATTAATTTTCTATTCTAGTAAATGTACTTACATGAGTGCATATTAACTTATATATGAGTTCTTTTGAATCATTTAATAAAAATAATATTTATAATTATTTTTCTTCAATATCGACATATATAAGATCTTCAGGATCTTTCATTATGCATACTCATATTTATCATTATAATTTCCACTTATGGGGGTTAATGAATTTATAATATAATCATAACAGGTTAGGCCCATCACCAAGCGGATTACTGTGTTTTTTAAAACTTTTGGCACAAATATTTTGGAACTTCAGAACCTAATATTATTTTACAATACATCTACCTAGGAATAGATCCCCCACATATTTTAAAGCCAATGAATATTATAGAAGAAACCAATATGGAAGATTCTTCTTGATTCACAACACACACCTCATCGCTAGCTGAAATTATGATTCATAAACAACATTCACTTTATCAAATTAAGGAGAAATAATTTGATCAAACATCATCAACTCTAAAATATTTATGATAGCACAAATCATATCAAAATTTTCATGAATAATTTCATTCACTTTGATGAATGAGATAGAGTAATTAAAACTACATTCACATCGGGGAATAAAGTCATTCATTGGATTTCATGATTCATGAACAATAATTTATTATTTATCAATAATGACCATCTTTCATATAATACTAGTTTTATTGATTATGTTGATCACTATATTAACCACTACATATGGTAAAATTATTTTCATAATATATATCAGATTATCAAAACTATGTAATTCAATCATCTCATTTATGAACTATATGAATAGAAACAGTCAATTCTTGGGATAATCGAATTACATGAGATGATATTGATAATATATAATAACATGACAAATAATAACTTTTTCCTCTGATATAATTGTTGTGGGAACAATAATTGATAAATTAAGATTTCCTTCAATATAATTTCAAAGAACACTATTTTAATATCATCCTTACAGAATGTATTATTTTATAAATATTAATAAAATTCTTTGTTCTCTATAAATATTTTTCTGTCATCAAACCACTTATCATGGTTATATTATTATTATTTGTTATAAACAAATATAACTCAATGATCATTCACAAAATATCATATTCACTTCAAACTTAATTTAAAATAAAATCATGTATATTTTCATTCACTTCAGGGAATAAAATAAATCATTTTAAATAAATATTCTCATTCACTTTAGGGAATGGAATAAAATTAGTTGTTCGAGTTTTATAGTGTTTTCAGGATAATAGCATGAATACTTAGTTCAATAATTTCATCAATTTCATCCACTATGAGGGATGGATATATATAAAATATATTTACACTTTTTCATTATGAACATTTAATTTATCTCAAGAATTTTATAAAAAAATAAAATGAAATGAAAAGAAATAAAACAATATAGTATTTACAACTATTCAAAGTAAATATTATCTCCATTATGAGTGTAATGACCCAAAGTTTTATCAATGGAAATTCCCTTCTTATAATTATTTCATATAGTATAAATCACATTAAATCACATAAAGAAAATAATATAAACTTTATAAATTAATAATGAATGAAATAAAAGGTATTTCTAGAAGTTAATATACCTATGCTGATGAAATAGTAACTTGACCTTAGGAATAGTAATATGACCCTTATGATAGAAAACTAGATAATAGAATAGTAACTTCACCTATGAAAGTATAAATAAAATTTAGGCATCTTATAAATTAAAATATGATATAATTACATCATAGTATAAGTAAATAAGTGTTTTAAAAATTATTAATTATGTGTCAGTATTTTTATAGGTCATAAATATTTAATTACAAATTTTTTATTAATTTAATATTTTAAATGAAAATTTATTTTCATAAAATGTATTCGTAAGTTAATATTTTGTTATATTATGATCTTAAGATAATTTTATGAGAGCTTAATTAATTTTTCAAAGTGTTATAAAATCAATTATAATTTTAAAATTTGTATTTTTCAAGTAAATTATGATTTTAATTAAAAATTAATTTTATCATATTTATTAAATTATTTTCATAAAATTGAGTTAATTTTTGAATTATTAACATCAAAAAAATTAGGGTGAATTTTTTGGATTTTTTTAAAATACTTTAGTTTTTGGTGAATAGTAAAATACTGTAATTTACAGTATATATACATTATATGTTAAATACACTATTACTTGATTAATCGATGATTTAAGCACCATAATCTCAAACTTATCTTCATTATTTTGTTATATTTGAAGATAATTCTCAAACTATTCATATTCTTGAGTCAAAATAATAAACTAATGAATAAAATAATGAGAAAACACTCCCTCCTCCACTATAAATACCACCCCTCACCACATCTCCTCCTCACACCTCTCAAGCTTTGATCCTTGTCCAAATGTTTCTCAAATATCCCCCCAAAACCTTCTCCCATTCCCAAGATCTTTTTTCTTAACAAAAGACTAAAAGCAATCTCTTGAGTATGTTCTCAAGAAGAAGGAATCAAGAGGTAAAACCCTCTTCCTTTTCTTTTAATTTCTTTTCAAGTTCCTTTCTATTTTTTTCTCTCCTCACCTCATCTCATCCAAATATAATGATAACTCCAATAACTTACATATAATTCAATTTTATTATTCTAATGTAATAATTCATAATCATCTCTTTTCCCCCCTCCTTTTATACTAAAAATGAAAAAATCATTTGTGATGTGTTAATTTATCGCATTCAAAGATAAAGAAGTTTTGAATTTCCATTACTGTATTCAAAGATGTTCGTGAGACGATTTTTATTGTTTAAACAGATTTTAATATATGTATTATATCTGATTAAATGTTCTAGAAACATTATATGCACATGATATTAAATAATATAACAAAACTATTTTGTTGTGATTGAAAAACCGCTAAAATTAATCTAAACGGTTATCATTAACATGTAATCTAATGATTCATCCTCATATCTAGAAAAAATAATATATAATACCAATTAAACTTCTGTTTGTTCATTAATAACATATAATTTCAATTCTGAAAAATTATACTCATTCTACATGAACTTTTATACTCTTATATAAGTGAATCGATCAAGAAAACTAAGAAAACAAGAACTCTCAAACGATGAAATTGAACACTATAACTCATCAAAAGGGACATAAATGAAATTAATAAAATTATAATAAATAAATTACATTTATAAAAAAAATTAATTATTAAATAATTAAAATAATTTTATTATTTAGGATATTAAGATCAAATGCAGAACCGTTTTGGACAAAAGGTGAGAGATTCTACTCAAACCTCCATTATTCCTTCGGGTTACTCTTTCTCTCTTTTTACCCAAATTAAATTCTCTTTTATTTTTATGTACATCTTCTAAATGTTTTTTATATGTTCCAAAATCATGTATCAAGATCCATTCATCCTTCTTTTTTAGGGATTTACATGTTTTTAAAAGGTTCCTTACTCAATTCTTCCCAATAAGAAAGCCCGAATTAAGGGAAGTTCCCAAATTCTTACTATTTTTCAAGTGCACTCCATAATCTATTTTATGCCACCATTGTTTTTATAAAATCAATCATTTTATTATGAAAACTTTTTTGGTTTACTTCTGGTTTTATGTAAAAGATCATGACCTTTTCTTTTTTAAATGCTCTTTAATATTTTCCTTAAACCGCACTTAAATACTCTTTTTACATGTTATCACTTTAGTTTGAAATAAATTATCATTATATATGAATATTTTAATTTCTAAATGTCCATGTATTATTTAATTCCTTTCTTTCATGGACACTTTTATGATACGCCCATTTATTATGATTTATGACATGATTATGATACCCATTTCTTTTCATGGGTAACCCTTATATTTATTTTTCATGTGACACACATATTCAAGAACATGTTATGATGGGTGTTCCCAGATAGTGATCTGATGCATTGGGTAATATTAGTATCATGAGACGTCATGTCCAATAGTCTTGGTGGTTATCCTTGACTCGTGCTCCATGTGTAATAGTCTTGGTGGTTAACCTTGACTCATGTCCCTTCATGTGAAATGAGCCTCGAATCATGCTTATTTCATGTTGTATGTTGTTTCTACATATCCTATGATAAAATTATTACATATTTTATTATTACTTATCTATATCCATGCATTTTATACCATCTTATTATGCCTTCTAACCCATTTATTATGCTTTACTCTTATGTTTATTTCCTTACTGGGCTTTTTAGCTCATCCATTTGTTCATGTTATCCCCAGGTTATCCTATGAAGTTTTAAGGGCTCAAATGAAGTTAGGATCTCATAATGGATGATAAATAAACAAATGTTTTATTTAGACCCATGTTTTTAGTTTTATGTACCTAGTCTTCCGAATACACTATAATTTACGATCCTTAGCTTGTAATTTGATAGTTAATTATGTTTAAAATCATGTAATAATATGTGAAAAGGGATACGGTCTATATAGTTGGTATCGGAGCATGGTCTAGTTATTCTTGTGATTAGGATTAGAAAACTCTAGTGAAATCCTTAGGGATAAGACTAAGTATAAGAAAACATCCCTAAATTTTGGTTAGTATAGAGTAAGTGTTTTATCAAGAAAATACATCTTTGTCTAGATACTACAAGTGGATGTGGTTTTGTCATATATGTACCTAGGAGTAACAGCTCTAACAAGGTGTTTAGGGCCTGACTCGGGGTAACCTGGTACACAAAAAGGGGTCTTACTGTGTGCCTGGTTTGACACTCTAATGGGATATGCTTTGGTAAATTCATAATCTCGTTATGAACCATTATTAAGGGAAAAAATGCCAATGAGAAAATATGTTAGGAAATAGATCATGGATAACCTAGATTGAAACCTAGGGATTCACAAGTTAGGATATACTTTTCCTTTACAAGTTTATCCTTTTATGTTCAATGTTTCCTTTTATTATTATTATTAGGTGAGTATTAAATCCTCCTAATTGTAATTTATTTTTATTAGTTAATAGATGGGAATAAAAGAACCCATGCTAAAAATCAATGTGATAGGAAATGTGACGATTTCCTTAATGATATTCCAAATATGATGGGAATGGGTACTCAAAACTTCATGTTAGTACTTTATCAACTGGATAAAGTTATGAATAAAAACTTAAATCATGTAGAACACCCTCCTACTAAGAGAGACAAAGTTGCAGTCAAATAATTTATGTGGAAAAGGCTTCTCATATTTAGTGGATCTTATGATCCCCTCACTGTGGAATAGTGGATTAACTCCATTAAAAAAATATTCTCTGTCCTCTAGTGCTTAGAAGAAGAGAAAGTTGTGTTGCCGGGCTATCATTTTTATGGGGAATCTGATTAGTACTAGACACTAATCAAAAAAATTAAGTCCTAGGAGGAAATTGATTCCATGGATTGGAATGAATTCAAGAAAAAAATCAATAAATACTCTCCCCAAATCCTCCATCTCAAGATAGAAAGTGAGTTCCTTGGACTTAAGCAGAAGGGAGATGAGTCTATTGGAGTATATGGATCAAATTTTAAAAGGATTTCAAGATATGCCTCCATATTTTTTCATGAACACCGAAATAAAGGTGGATCATTTCTTTAGTGGACTAAAGTAGAGTCTACAAAAAGAGTTGGTGATTTGAGACTTCAACAGTTATGAGGATATTGTTTGTTATTCCCTCAAGGTTGAAATGGAGATCAGAGACTCTTAGTGGTCTCATGGGCCCAGTGAAAAAAAGTGGAAAATTAATTCTAATATGGGTGGATCATAAAATAAATCCCATGATGAAAAGAACACCGAATATCCCACGTGTCAAAATTTTGGGAAGAAGCATCCTAGGAACTATCTAAATGGTACCAGGAAATGCTTCAAATTTGGAAAAATGGGGCATCTGGCTAAGAACTTCCAAAAGGGATGTGAATAATTCCACTAATGTGGAAGAATAAAGGAAGGTTTATATCAACACTTAGCCTATAGTGAAGTGTTTCCACTTCAAGGAACATGGTCATTTTTTAAACCCTTTCCTTAAGCCAAGGGTTTTTTGAGGCAATCAACAATAAACTCTAATTCAACAAAGAAGGTAATATTCTATCACTACTACTAAGGTGGAGTCAAACAATGATGTAGTGATAGGTACACTATTTATTCATTCAAGAATAGGGAACATACTATTTGATTTTGGTTCTATGCATTCTTTCATATCTTGCATGTTTAATAGAACTATTAAAACTCCACCTCAAAATATGGTGGTTGAGTTATATGTGAGAATATAAAATGGGTAAATTATTTCATCCAAAGTGTATAACTCCTCCCCGGTTAATTTTTGTGGATGGAACCTCCCAAAAAAATCTCGTCTTACTTCCTTTGGTAGAGTTCGATGCTATATTGGGCATGGATTGACTATGTTTATTCAAATACAACATCAACTCTCAAGAAAGGGAGATCACTCTTCACATCCCGAAGCATCCTCCAATTCTATAAAAGTGTAAGGAGGAGGATTAATGTCCTTTATAATCATTTTCTCAAGTATGGATATTAATACCATATGATAAATCATATCAATCTCAAATGATTGAGATAAAGGAGGGAATCATTCTCGAATACATGCCCATTGTAAGGGACTGCACTGATGTGTTCCATGAAGAGTTTCCTAGTCTTCCTCCTAACTGAGAGGCCAATTTATCAATTTAACTTATTCCTAGATCTCTACCTATATCAAAGACACCTTATATAATGGCCATCATTTATCTAGAAGAAAAGAAGAAGTGGTTACAGGAGAATCTTAACAAGGGTTTTATATACCCGAGTGATTCACTATGGGGTTTACCAGTACTCTTTGTCAAGAATAAGTATGGATCCATGCGCCTCTACATTGATTATCGTGATCTCAACAAAATCACGATAAAAAAAGTATCTCCTACCATGGATATAGGAATTGTTTGATTCTCTATTTGGGGCTAGTTATTTCTATAAGGTGGACCTTCGGTCGAGATATCATCAATTAAAGGAAAGGAAGGAAGATATTCCCAATACTTCCTTTCGAATGAGTTATGGACACTATGAGTTCATAATGATGCCCTTAAAACTCACTAATGATCCATATATTTTCATGGATTTAATGAATAGAGTATTTATAGATTACCTCGACAAATTTTTGATAGTCTTTATCGATGATATTATAATATACTCCTAGAGCAAGGAGGAACACAAGGATCATTTGAATATTGTGCTGAAGACTTTGAGAAGGGATAAAATTTATGAAATGTACAGGAAATGTGAGTTTTAGATGGAGGAAGTATCATTCTTGGGGCATGTTATTTCCAGCAAAGGAATATATGTGGACCCATCCAAGACAATGGAAATCGAAGAGTGACCCAGTGAAAAATCTTTAATAGAGATCTATAGTTTCCGTAATCAAGCTAGGTATTACCAATAATTTGTGAAGAACTTACCAAGATTTTCAAACCCAATAATAAAGCCGACACAGAAAGGAGTGAAGTTTTTCTGGACTTAAGAATGTGAGTAAATATTTAAGGAGCTCAAAAATAGGTTTATCATTGTGCCAGCACTCACACTACCAATAAGTGGAGAACTCTTTGTGGTGTATGGATGTAGAATCACGACCCGAAATAGCCACCTAAACAGTGCTAATGGGTCAGGTTCTACTGGCCCTAGGCGCACCTCCCCAAATGCCAAAGGTTGTCTAACTAGCAGTGAGGGTGTAAAAAGGTATAGTGAAGAGGCTATACCCTCTAGGAATAGATAAAGTAATGGTTCGAGTATAATAATATAACATGCATCAAAAATAAATGACTCATCAGACTCGAACCAGACCCGCAAAGAAGAAGCACATTCAATAGAAATAAATAGCATAATCAAAATAGAAACAACTGCAGTGGAAATTAAATAGAACAGTATGCCAAACACCACTTGTAACCACTACCAAAACAAACAAGGCATGCATCCATAGTAGGTCATACATGTCAATATACAAAGTTCACTCATGGTTAACCATAGTAGCTACATATATAGTCATGCTAAAATAGAAATAAAACTGAACAAAAACTCAAGCTAGGCATGACCTCAAGGTCCATGCCAATCTTCATACCAAAAAATACTACGATCCATCTCCTAAAGCCGATACTATACCTATACGTAAATCCATAATGTCTATATGCATCCTGAAGGGCCTATGTAGGGCATGAGATAAATCTCAGTAGGATACCACCCAATGGTGTGTACCTAGTATATGTGTTTAAGAAGACATGCATCTATATGAAAAATAAATAGTACAATGAAATAGTAAACACAACCTCTATGGGTGCTTAGTATCCACTAGGGAGTGTCACCTTCTTCAGCCAACGCCAGAATCTCAGAGTCAAATAGAGTCCTTGTCCAATGGCTCAAGGTATCCCTATATTCACAAAGCCCAGGTGAACCCTTAGGTTCCACCGTAATCACATAGTCCAGCACCACGTGCCTCCTGACAGCTCTTGTCTCAAGTATAGACATCTCAAAGGCATGCCTAAATAATAGTATATTGGGTCCATGAAACCTTACTTGAAAGCTAACATTGTCCCATGGAACAACAACCATAGGAACATCAATGTCTGTCCTCAATCAAATAGAAAGGCTCGTGGTCTCTAGCACAGAGAGCCTCAACCCCCAACCCAATAGTCTCATCACTATCAACTGAAGGCTTTTATCCTTCCATGTGGATTTATATATAAATCACCCTCATAACATAAATAACTAATATGAAACTATTGATGGCCTCTACCCACACGATTGATCAAAACCACCTCATCATAGAGTCAACTTGTGTGCACATGACTTAGTCAACATTTTGGCCATCACGAGTGAGAGTCAATCACCAAATAAGAACATAAGCCACGCCATCTCTAGAACCTCATGCCCCTATGACCATGTCTCTCAAATCTGATGGTCATGTCATCCAAGTATCATGGGCCATGACCAACCTGATAGCCACACTACCTCAAACTGATGTCCACGATGCCCAATCCTATAGTTAAAACCACTCAAAAAAATTTGGTCCATGCCTAACCAGTGATCAACATCACTCAATCTCTATGATCATGTCATCCCAACCTTATCTCAGGCCACGCCCATCATGAACCCTTGGGCACCATCTCATGAAATTCAAGCAATTGCATATATACAATTTAAACAACACATTTTAATCAAGAAATTCAATTTAGAAGATTGAATTTCATAACTCAAAAAAATAACCACAATATAATATGGCGGTCTTGAATACCTTATAATTGAATAACCAACTCAATTCAATTTAAAACAAAACAATTTAGTTTAATTAAACACCCCCGGATAAATAATCAATGGAGTGATGGTCTCTAACCCTACCTTGCTCGCATAACCAAGGTAAGGGAATTCCCAATGACATCCTACAAGGAATACAGTCAATTTAATATAAAGAAACATGGGTCTCTCTCAAAAATCCATCGGTGCACTAAAAATCTGCACCCCCTAATGTCCATGAAAACATAAAACAAGGTATGCACCACCTACCTTATACTTGTAGTCATATGCATGTCTGATACTAAATTCCAATTCAAATTCAATTGATGTAGATCTATGATTCCATTTTAAACCCTGAAATCAGCTTGGACAGAAACAGCAGTCCGTAAGGAGAAAGATCAAGGATTAAGAAGGGTGTGTAGGGTTAGCCTTACCGAGGAAATCCTATAGCTTCTGACAGATCAAAGAACGGATCACTAAGGAGGAATTTGTATCAAATATGATGGGAGAAGAAGGATGAGGGTTCCTCCTATTGTGCATGTGACAAGGGAGAATAAAGAGGGAGAGGAGGAAATAAAAAGGAAAAAGAAAAAGAAAAAAAAAGAAAAAGAAAAAAATTACAACAAATATATAGCACCGACAGCACGATTTGCCCACATGATTTTTCAAACTGTGTGGAAACCATGTGAAACCCACTACCTAAGGCTGCAGGTCTGCACAAGTTACCCGTACGGTTTTCCAAACTTTGCGGAAACTGTGCGCCTGCACCTGCAACTTCAAAACAGGCCATTCGGCCTCTGACGCTCCCAAAACCAAACCAAAACACCCCAGGCACTCTCCAAGCCCCTAGAGAAACACAAAACCATCAAATAAGTCCAGCAGAACTATTGGAATTGAGTTTCAATCAATTAATCAAAAAATATCATATCCACTAATTAAAAAATTCAAATCGGGTGGGGATTTTGACCCATTCCAAAAACCCGTGTTGTTACAATCTCCCCACCTTAACATAGCTTATCCCCGAGCTATAAAAAAACAAGGAGATGTTACCAAACATACACATCCTGGTAAAAAGAACTCATTCTACCTCAGTCTCAAGGGTTCTTTCCAAATTCTTCAAGGGGATCCCCACCTTAGGAATTTCCTAACTCAGCCTCAACCCAACCAAAACTCAAATTACACAAAGGTCCACTGACCTATTTCCAAAACCATGGTCCTCCTGTGACACATCATCATCCCTACACCTCAACAGGTTCCCCCATGTTTCTCTAAACACCCAATCACATCTCGTATTGCATCGATGCCCGCCTCATTCCCATGGAACTCATGGAACAAAGAGGTCCCACATCCTATGGATGCTCAAAACAACCTCGCTTCCCCAAACCTCAATAAAATACTACATCCTTGATGCCCCGATGACCAAGGAACCTCATGTAACCAGCATCCCTCAAATGCCCCGATTCCCAAGGAACCTCAAGTAACCAGCATCCAACGATGCCTCGATGCCAAGAACCTCAAAACACGCATCTAATGATGCTCCTGATTCGAATCACCTCATGTATGTATATATATATATATATAATCATGCACCTGAGATGGTTCCAACCTACTGAATAGCATCTGTTCAGTCCATATACATCTTGTACAACTCGTACACTCAAAACAGACATGGATCCCAAGACCGATATGTCTCAATAGGCCATTCCAAACAAAAGTAAAGCAACTACGGCCACGCCCGCAGCGTACCTCTAACCATCATCGGATCTCTATCCTTATTAGCCCCTCGCAGCTCCATGACGTGCACCTAGCCTGACACATGGCTACAAAAAGCCTGGCCTCCCTACAGTGTTGCACCAGCCACCGGCCACTAACCCCATGGCTGGGTCCCACTATCTCTGTCACATCCTCTGAATTTAGCTAAACATTAGCTACCTTCACCAGGTATCGATCCTGATCTGATACCATCCACCATAGTCTATCCTGGTCCCTGATTTATGGTTGTCTAAGAAGGCTTCCTACAGAACCTATCAATATTCCCCACCTATCCACATGCTCGGTGCTCCTTTAGAGGCCTCTCACACTAATTTCGTACATTCCCTAGTTTCCCACACTGAAATAAAACCACCATTGATCTACCATGAGGTGGTATAACTAAGTCTTTGGCCTGACCTCCCTGCTGGAAATCATCTCGACCTCATTTATTACCATCTTAACCATCACCTGAATTCACTTCCTAGATCATGTGAGACATGTTCTTCAGGTTTCCCTTGGATATGAGCACCTGATACACTGCCTCTGAGAATGAGTCCAACCTAAAGATGTTTACCTGCACCTATATGGAGTGTCGTAATCCATATTCGAAGCACCTCACCCTCGAGGTTTCATCGCTTATCATACCTGGTGCAAACCAAGATAGCTCAGTGAAAGTACATGCATAGTCCATGACATATATTTCACCCTACTGAAGGCTTAAGAATTATCGAGCTCTCTCCACCCTCAGCATCTTAAGAAAAAATTGTTCGAAGAACCGGTCCTCAAAGTTCTTCCAGGCCAGTCCCTCATGTCTACGATCCTGAACCTACACATCTCACCAATGCTTAGTTGGCCCTCTAAGCATATACATCACCAGCTTGACCCTCCACGTAATGACCTGGAAAATTCCATGTAAATTTTTATTTTAAATTATTTGGGATTATTATGAGTCTGTGAAAATTGACAGAGCATGATTCTGAGTTCCGATGTGCCCAAAATGGAATTTTGAACTTTTTATTAAGGTACGTTCAGTAAACGTACGGGTGGAATTTTTTATATTTTGAACCAGTTCTCGGAATTGAAATCTGAGAGAACCACTGAATCTACAGCATCGGGATTCTCTTAAAGGAAGCTTCAGTTCGACCACAGTAGGTCGGGAGAAAAAAGATAAATTTTTCAGAATTTTAAAAGAATAATAAAATAACATGTAATTGTTATTTTATTTTCTCCAACGGTTGAGCGGCGGTGGTGGTACCGCTGTTTTTTCAAGTCATTTAATGGATTGACTCTTCTTTATTTGTAACCGCACCATTGGGAATTGATATATTCATTAATTAATTAACCTCATTAATTCCTCGTGTGTTACTCACCCTTTCATCCCTCTATTTAAGTGAGGCTTGGGGTGGAGTTTTGACACGGCTTCACCAAGAAAGGAACCTCTGGATAAGAGATGCGGCGTCTTCCACTAATGTGGAGTGGAAGCTTGGATGACATTGGGGGAATTGACGATGAACATCGACAGCTTCCATGGATAGGGATTCTTCATCCACCACAAAAACATCCCCAACAAAACACGAGGTAGGGGTTTTGTCATTTAATTCGTGTGCAATATTTATTTCCATTGTTCTTGAAAAATGTGATAAATCTTGGAAGAAATATAATATTTTATTGATGATTTAATTATCAACATTCAATATAATGCTAACGTACAGGGTGTGAGCCAAACAAACAAGACCTGGACCCTCCATCGCTTCATTCTTGTTGCGTTCATCAGGAGACAATTCTTTAACTTGTTAGAATCTAGAATTCGGGAACCGCACAACGATGACGACATCCCGAGAAGCTCATAGGTGCGAGTGGAAGTGATAACGGAGCTTAGGAGCATCGTCAGAGCCCCACAAAAGAATCCATAACACGGCACCGGCAGATGAGAGCGGCGTTCAGTAACCGCCGGCCGTGGTGGAAGAGCGTCGTCGCTCGGTGCCACAGCGGTCAGACTGGCGGTCGGTAGCGGCCGGCCGCAGAGGTGGAGGCGGTGCACCGTCGCACGCCACGCTGAAGGAAGACGGGGTGGAGCTGGAAAGGTACCCTCTCCCTATGGTTCCCATGGGTGATGATGTGGTTCCATGTGGCACCACCAATTAATGGAGTCGAATGGCTCCTTTGATCCATTCAGGAGCAGTAGACCGCACGACCCTGCGTGGATCGCACCAGCCGGAGGGCCAATCCCACTGCGGCCTAGCCCAACCCAACCAGGCTGGCCTAGGCCTATTTAGGCCTGACTGGTTCTGTTTGACCTAAACTGGTTCGGGCCGGGTCGGACCGGACCCGGACCCCTCTCAGACCCAAAAACGCTTAAAAGGCCAAATATTGCGAACCAGACATCCCTTTGATGAACCGTCTACGGTGATGGGATCCTTGGAGTGAGACGTTTCTTTTGAAATAATTCACTTGGGTTTTGTATAAAGTTGGAGTACGGCTAGGTTGGATCATACCGGAATTCAATCAGTCCCTCAGCACTAAAATGCCTATAACTTACAGACTGGGCGTCCGGTTGACGTGTTGTCTGTTACGTTGGAACCCTTATGACGTGATGGATTATCAGGTTACTTCCTCATGGGCCTTTATTCAGGTTGAAATACAACCTATGTCTTGAGGATTGGTTCTCCCAAAATCAAGCGTACTATGAGTAGGAATCCAGTGGTTGGCAGTGAGGCGGAGATTGGATACAGATCATATAGAGGTTAGTACCGAGCGATCCTGTGTGGTTCAGCACCTAGAGATCCTGTGTGGATCAGCACCTAGCGATCCTGTGAGGATTAGCACCTAGAAATCCTGTGTGGATCATTATTCTAGCGACCCTGTGTGGATCAGTAGTACGCGACCCAACGAGGACCATCATTAGAGAAACCCATCGTGGATCAACGACATACTGATCCTATGTGGGTTAGATCCTATGTGGGTCAGCACTCACCGATCCTATGTGGTTCAGCACATACCAATCTTGTGTGGTCCATATCTTGTGTGGGTCTTGCTGGGGTTAGTACCTATCGACTCTAGGTGGGTCGGATCCCGTGTGGGTCTTACAGGGGTTAGTACTTACCGATTCTATGTGGGTAAGATTCTGTATGGTCAGTAGTAGTGCCTCTCAATAGAATAAGATGATCTAGCTTCTCGACTAATCATCTGTACTTATTTTCTTTACTTATACATGGTTTGAGCTGTGTCTATTTCTTTGTTCTTTGTGATTGAGATCATGCTTTGTGGTTTTCCTTTTTTTAATTCTAATAGACCTTTGAGGGTCTCAGGGTCCCTATTGGGTATTGTTATACTCACCCCTACACGGGCTTCGCCCGCACCTTGTTGTGTCTTTTGCAGATGATGAGCAGCTTGGTTGAGACTTGAGGGAGTCAAGACTAGGAAGTACACGGAGGAGATTGGTTGACGTGGAGAGCAGTGGAGATGAGATATACCTACCCTTCAAGTAGGTACTCAGTGGATGATTCCAAGAGCTGTTTTCTATTTTTTAGATGCAGTTGTACCTTTCTGTTGGTCTTGTATTTTGGCCCCTTTACTTTCAGTACACACCTTTACTACTGCATTTTTACTCCGTGGTCTCATCTTTTTGTGTTCTTGGATTATGTGTCTGTACAGGTTTAAAGTAAATGCCTCCCCCTTTTAGGGATATGCCTTTCTCGTACTAGTCGTCAACCCCTAGCCTATGGAAGGAGGGCTTGGGGTAGTCATGGTATGGGCCCCAGGGTATGGGTCATGACAAAGTTGTATCAGAGGAGTCAGTTTTACCGAAAAACTAGGACTCTGATCTTTTTAATAAAGCAATAGTGTTAAGTGTTTTGAGTGTGGTTTTCAGTTCAAGGATTCCAGTGTTGGTGTGGTGGCCGACATATCCATACACCTTAACCCTGAATTCTGATTTCTGACTTGGTGCATGAAAATACTAATTGCATGTATTTTGGAAATATTTTTACTTTGATCCCTTTTGAGTCAGCTCACTAGCTATAACATATTGACTGTGGCTCAACTGTTTCTTTTAAGGATGTCACTGCATAGACATCTAGCCAGGATTCCCAATAGAGTACATGATGAAGACCCACCGAGCGATGAGGCTTCGATGCAGGGCCCTCTTATTGTGGTAGCACCACCATCCATTGGGCAGCAGATGCCACCAGCCCCACCAGCAGACCGTTCACACCGACTTAGCGTGTTGCATGAGTTCTAGAGATAGAGGCCTCTGAGGTTTTGAGGCGAGACAGATCCCCAGGCAGCTGAGGATTGGCTGGAGGATGTGGCTAGAGTTTTTCATTTGGTTGAGACACCAGCAGAGCATATGGTTATCCTAGATGCTAGCCTTTTATAGGGCACAACAGGGAGATGGTGGAGCCTGACACTCCAGACATATGACGAGGTTACCCTCACCTAGATGAACTTTGAGAGCCTCTTGAGGCAATGTTTGTTCTAGCAACACTACGCTCTGTGCGTATTCAGAAGCTATTGCACTTACAGCAGGGCAGCCTGACAGTAGCCCAGTACCCTGAGATATTCACTGATCTCTCACGTTGCTCCACCAACATGGTACAGGGCCCATTATTCAGGGCCCAGACCTTTGAGCATGGTCTCCGACAGGAGATAAGGGTGTTGATGATATCTCTGAATATCTTGACGCGGGGTGGAGTGCTCGAGTGAGCATTGTTGGTGGAGAGCTTCATAGCTGAGCAGACACCAATGGTGAGGGAAACCACCAGATGATAGGTAGTCGAGTCATCTACAGGAGGCAGTATACAGATGATGCAGAGGTTCAAGCGGGCCAGACTCACCAGTGGACGACCCCGGGACGTAGGGTCAAAGGTGCGGAGCTTGCGAGGTAGATAAGGTCGGTTGGGAGGCAGATTGTGCTTCATGTGCGACGGGCAGAGCCACTTGGCTCACGACTACCCGAACCTCCATACCTATGATCAGTAGATGATCGAGGGACCACTAAGGCAGAGGAAAAGATTTGAGCGAGGAGGTCCACAGGGTGGTGGAAGAGGCAGAAGATTAGACCGTGCAGCAGGCAGTGAGTGGCGATTTGAGGTTCTACCACCACCACCACTAGGAGGTCCACCCCGACCACAGGGAGTAGGTGGACAGGGGCGAGCACAGCTTTAGGAAACTGAGGCCTACGACCACGGTGCTTTAAAGATGATTATAGGTACGATCTGTGTCTATTCCACTATGGATACAGTACTTATAAACACAGGTTCCAATCACTCTTTCATTGACATGGCACTCATTCGGAGCTTGAAGATTTTGATGGAGTCGTTGGCTCGATCCTTACGATTAGAAACTCTTACGGGAGAGGATTCGATGATTACACACTAGTGTCGACAGTGTAAGCTTACTCTAGGAGGTGAGAGATTCAGCTAGGATCTTCTAGTAGCAGCGTCAAGGCCTTAAAATGTCATCTTGGGTATGGATTGGCTATCCATAATCCATGCTCAAATCGACTGTTTTAGGCATAAAGTATGGTGTGTCTGTGAGGATGGAATCGGGTTTTCCTTCATTGGTGAGGATGAAACCTTTCCAGCACATAATGGGTTTTCTCAGAGGAGGGTGCATCCGATCACTCGCTAGTTAGCTATCCTCACCCTCTGAGTAGTTGGAGTGAGGATTCTGAGTTATCTTGTAGTGGTGGATCAGTATGCTAATGTTATGGGACTACCTCCATGAAGAGAGGTTGACTTGTACATCGAGTTGTACCCCGGGAAGGCACTGATATCTACGCCAGCATATCGGATGGCTCTCGTGGAGCTTCGAGATTTGCAGGTACAGCTGGAGGACTTGCAGGGAAAGGGGTTCATAATTCCCAGTGTTTCTCCATGGGCATCCCCGATCTTATTCGCCAAGAAGGTGGATGGGAGCTTGAGGATTTGTGTAGAATATCAGCGCCTGAACTAGGTGACTGTGAAGAACAAGTATCCACTCTCAAGGATCGATGATCTCTTCGACCAGCTAAAGGGAGCTCAATGGTTTTCGAAGATAGACCTCAGATCCGCCTATCATCAGCTTAGAGTACGGGATGAGGACGTACCTAAGATAGCCTTCAGATGTCAGTATGGCCATTACGACTTCTTGGTGATGCCTTTTGGCATGACCAATGCTCCGGCAGTGTTCATGGGGCTCATGAAGAAGATCTTTCATCCATACCTCGATCGATTTGTGGTGTCCTTCATCAATGACATCTTGATATACTCAATGTCGGAGGAGTAGGCCACGCACCTACAGATAGTTCTAGATACACTTCGAGAGCACCAGCTTTATGGTAAGATCTCGAAGTTCCATTTCTAGATACGGGAAGCCCACTTCCTGGGGCACGTTATCTTAGAGACTGGAGTTGATGTGGATCTGGTAAAGATAGAGGTGGTGCTTTCTTGGGATCCACCCAGGAGTGTGGCCGAGGTGAATTTTCTGGGATTGGCTGGGTAATACCAGAGATTTGTACTTGACTTCTCCAGGGTAGCAGCACCCTTGTCAGATTTGACAAAGAAGAGTCAGCCTTTTCTATGGATGGAGAAGTGTCAGCAGAGTTTTTAGGAGCTAAGGCAGATATTGACTAGTGCCCCCATCTTAAGGCTACCAGAAGAGGGTGTTGGGTATGTAGTCTACTGTAATGCATTAAGGACCGGACTAGGTTGTGTTATGATATAGGATCAAGTGGTGATCGCCTATGGATCACGACAGTTGAGACAGCACGAGCAGAATTACGCTACCCATGACCTGGAGTTAGCAGTAGTGGTCTTTGCACTGAAGATGTGGTGGAACTGCTTGATGGGTGAACGATTTACTGTTTACTCTGATCACAAGAGTATCAGGTATATCTTCTCATAGAAGGACCTGAACCTAAGATAGCGGCGATGGATAGAGTTCCTCCAGGACTATGACTTTGATATAGTCTATACTCCTAGGGAGGGGGACGTAGTAGTAGACGCACTCAACAAGAGGTTTGGTCTACAGTTTCTTAGTGAGGCAACAAATAATCTAGCTGCATTGTAGATATCCTTCATGGATAGTGATATAGAAGCTTAACTCTAGTCTATGACTGTCACTCCCCCACTTCTTCAACGATTTTGGGAGGCACAGCTTGGGGACGTTGACTGCGAGGCCTGAAGTGCTCATATATCCTCAGGATGGTCTTTTGAAGGATTTTCTGAACGTGGGGAGGACTTTGTTCTCTTTAGAGGACACACTATGGTACCAGGGGTGCTATGGGAGGAGGTGTTTAAGGATTTTCACACATCCCCTTTAGCGGTACATCCTGAAGTGGTGAAGATGTACCAAGATCTCTGGTGTCAATACTGGTGGCTAGGGATGAAGAAGACAGTGGCAGAGTTTGTATCTCGATGTCTCACTTGTTAGCAAGTGAAGGTCGAGCATCAGGTACAATCAAGCTTAGAGCAGCCACTTGAGGTGTCGGAGTGGAAGTGGGATGGTATCTCTATGTAATTCATGACAACACTACCACATATTTCCAGGGTCCATGATTCTATTTGGGTGATCGTTGACCGACTCACCAAGTCATCCCACTTCCTACCCATCCAAGAGTAGGGATTAGTAGAAGGATTTGGACGCCTCTACGTGCAGGAGATAGTGCGACTTTACAGAGTGTCATCGACGATCATCTCAGATCATGACATACGTTTTACATCCCGCTTGTGGAAGGGATTGCAGGAGGCATTCGGAACTCAGCTACGCTTGAGCACTTCCTTTCACCCTCAGAAAGATGGTCAGATGGAGCAGACCATACAGACACTCGAGGACATTCTTTGTGCTTATGTACTCAATTTAGGCCATAGTTGGGAGGGCCACCTATACCTGGTGGAGTTTGTATACAACAATAGTTATCACTCCACCATCAGCATGGCCCCATTTGAGGCTTTGTACGGGTGACCATGCAGATCACCTCTTTGCTGGACAGACCTAGGGGAGTCAGCACTTATGGGTCCAGAGTTGGTTTAGGCTACCATAGAGAAGGTGCAGATCATCCAGGAGCGAATGAATACTGCACAGATCCGGTGGAAGTCATATGTTGACAGGAGACAGAGACCTTTGGAGTTTGAGGAGGGAGATCATGTCTTCCTACGGGTCTCACCCTGACGAGTATTACGGAGGTTTTTTCAGGGTGTCAAACTTTATCTGAGGTTCATAAGACTCTTTTAGATCCTCAGCAGGGTTGGCGAGGTGGCGTACCGTCTAGCTCTTCCCCCAAAGATGCATCGGGTGCATAATGTATTCCATGAGTCGTAGCTGAGGAGATACGTTCATGACCCAGAGCATGTTATCGACTGGGATGATTTGGACATCGATGATGGGGGCGACGTTTGCAGAGTTCCTAGTGGAGATAGAGGATCGACAGGAGCGGATCCTTCATGGGTGGTTGATTCCTATGGTGAGAGTTCATTGGCATAATGGGAACCTTCAGGAGAGCACATGGGAGCAGGAGGCTCAAATACATGCTCAGTACCCCCATTTTTCCCCTAGTTTTGTTGTAGCTTTCGAGGATGAAAATCCTTAAGGTGGAGAGAATGTAAAGACCTAGAAAATTCCATGTAAATTTTTTATAAAAAAATTATTTGGTATTATTATGAGTCTGCAAAAATTGACAGCACATGATTCTGAGGCATGGTGTGCCCAGAATGGAATTTTGAACTTTTTTTAAGGTGCGTTCTGTAAAAGTATGGGAGGATATTCTAACTTTTGAACCGGTGCTCAGGATTAAAATCTGAGAGCACCGTTGAATCTGAAATACCTAGATTCACTTAAGGGAAGCATCACTTCGACCATAGTAGGTTGGGAGAAAAAGATAATTTTTCGGACTTTTAAAAGAATAATAAAATAACACGTAATTTTTATTTTATTTTCTCTAGCGGTTGAGCGGCGGTGGTGGGACTGCTGTATTGTCAAGCCATTTAATTTCTTGACTCTTCTTTATTTTTAACTGCACCATTAAAAATTGGGAGGTTTATTAATTAATAAACCTCAATAATTCCTCTTGTGTTACTCACCCTTTCTCCCTTCTACTTAAGTGAGGCTCGGGGTGGAGTTTTGACCCGGCTTCACCAAGAAAGTAACCTTTGGAGAAGTGACGCGACGTCTTCCACCAATGAGGAGCGGAAGCTTGGACGACGTTGGGGGAATCGATGATGAATGTAGGTGGCTTCCATGGATATGGATTCTTCATCCACCACCACGACATCCCCAACGAAACACGAGGTAGGGTTTTTGTCATTTAATTCATGTGAAATATTTCTTTCCCTCATTCTTGAAAAAGGTGATAAATCGTGGAAGCAATATAATATTTTATAGCTGATTTAATTATCCCATTTTGATATAATGCTAACGCGAAGGGCGTGGGCCAAAAAAACAAGGCCCGGACCCTCTGCTGCTTTGTTCTTGTTGTGTTCTTTGGGAGATAATTCTTCAACTCATCAGAATCTAGAATCTGGGAGCTGCGCAGCGACGGCGGCATCCCGGGAAGCCCATAGGAGCGAGCGGAAGTGAAAACTGAGCTCTAGAACATCGTCGGAGCCCCATAGAAGAAGTGTCGCTGCGGCGCCGGCGTGGTGGTGTCGGCGACCGGTGCCAGTGGATGAGATCAGTGGCTAGAAACTACCAGTCATAGTGGAAGAGTGGCGCTTCTCGGTGCCACGGCGGTCGGACAGGTGGCCGACAGTGGCCGGTCGCCGAGGTGGATGCGGTGCACCGTCGCGTGCCACGCTGAGGAAAGTCGCGGCTTCAAAGCTACGGAAGAGATGGAAAGGGACCCACTCTCTATGAGTCCCGCAGGTGATGAGGTGACGCCATGTGGCACAACCAATTAATGGAGTTGAACGATGCCTTTGAGTCATTCGGGAGCAGTGGACCGCGCGACCCCGCGTGGATCGTGCCAGCCGGCGGGCCAAGCCTGTCGTGGCCCAAGTCAGTTTGAGTTGGGTCGGGTCAGACCCAGACCGGGTCAGGTCAACCCAGGCTGGGTCGGTCCAGCCGGGTCGAACCGGACCCGGACCCCTCTCAGGCCTAGAAACGCCTCAAAGGCTATATATTTTGAACAGGACGTCCGTTTGAAAAACCATATGCGGAGCTAGGATCCTTGGAGCGAGACGGATCTTTTGACATACTCCACATAGGTTTTGGAGAAATTTTTAGTATGGCCAGATTGGATCGTACCCAAATCCAACCAGGCCCTCAACACTAAAATGACTATAACTTACAGACCGGGCGTCTGGTTAACGCACCATTTGTTGCGTTGGAAGCCTTATGACGTGAAGGATCATCAGGTTACTTTCTCATGGGACTTATTTCCATTTGAAATACAACCTATGTCATGAGGAGTGGTTCTCCTAGAATCAAGCGCACTATGAGGGGAATCCAGTGGCTGGCAGTGAGGCGTAGGTTAGAGATAGATCATACGGAGGTTAGTACTGAGCGATATTTTGTGGGTCAGAACCTAGAGATCCTGTGTGGATCAGCATTCTAGAAACCCTATGTGGATCAGCTATACGCGACCCAATGAGGACCATCCTTAAAGCGGCCCTTCATGGATCAGCGACATACCAATCCTGTGTGGGTCAGATCCTATGTGGGTCAGCGCTCAGTGATCTTCTGTGGGTCAGTGCATACCGATCCTGTGTGGGTCAGATCTTGTGTGGATCTTGCGAGGGGGTTAGTACCTATCAACTCCGGGTGGGTTGAATCTTTTGTGGGTCTTGTGGGGGTTAGTACTTACCATCCTGTGTGGGTCAGACTCAGTATGGTCAGCAGTAGTACCTTTCAATAGAATAAGATGATCTAGATTTTCGACTAATCATCTGTACTTTTGTGCTTTACTTATACCTGGTTTGAGCTGTGTTTATTTCTTTGTGCATTGTGATTGATATTAGGATTTGTGGTTTTCCTTTGTGGAATTCTGAGATACCTTCGGGGGTCTTGGGGTCCCTACTGGGTATTTTTATACTCACCCCTGCATGGGTTTCGCCCACACATTGTTGTTTCTTGTGCTGATGACGAGCAACTTGGCTGAGACTTGAGGGATCCAGGACCAAGAAGAACATGGAGGTGATTGGATGATATGGAGAGTAGTGGAGACGAGTTGTACCTACCCTTTAGGTAGGATCCTTGATGGACAATTCCATGAGATTTTTTCTATTTTTTAGTTGTAGTTATACCATTTAGTTGGGCTTGTATTCTGGCCCCTTTACTTTCAATACACACCTTTACTACAGTATTTTTACTTCGTGGTTTCATCTTGTTTTGTTCTTGGATTGTGTGTTTGTACAAGTTTAAAGGCAATGCCTTCCTTTTTTAGGGATATGCCTTTCCGGTGATAGTCACCAACCTATAGCCTATGGAAGGCGGTCTTGGGGTAGTCACGGCACATGCCCCAGGGGATGAGTCGTGACACTCTGCCCTAGAGGCGTCTCGAGCTCCTCAAAGATCGTCTACATCTCTCTATCTAGTTATCAACTGCCTGTGGACCACCCCCACCCTAAAAACGTGGTGGGTGTTGCGACTGGAACTCCCACGTAATGTATTCCCTATAGGTCTCTTCTCCTTGAGCACCCATATTGATCCCCTGCAGAACACATACCAAGATAGATCAGAGCTTCTCATTGAGCCACAGCCCGAACGCTGTGAGGACCGACTTCTACCCTGACTGCACTGGATCCTGAACATGTTCCTATCCCTAAGACTATACCTACAGCCCATGTTCTGCCTAACCCTCAGGGGTTTAAACCTAATCGTACTCCTGCGGAACTATACCATCACCCGCCTGACGTTCCATCTGATCCATCTAGGATAAACCCATTGAATACCATCAAATGGTCATAAATCCCATATATATCACATTATATAACTCAAATAGGGGAATTGGTAAAAAGGATTCATATAAAAACTACCCTTACTCTCCCCCATCGCAACCATTCCCACGATATCCTGACCTCATGGCCTCCTTACCTATCCTCAATAGAGCTAAGTATCACAAAATCCTCGATCCATGTTCATCCTGACAACCACGTTGCCTCAACCTGATGACTAAGTCACCCAATCCTGGTGATCAAAAATCACCTCAACCATAAAACATGCATGCTCCTATGAGAGCCAGACCCAATTCTCATGCCACTTTCAATTTTACATAAATTTAAATCATGGAATATTGCATAAAAACAAGCAATTCTATCATGAATTTCACCCTTTTCACATGGAAATTGAAAAATATCACATGGTATTATCACTTCACAAGGAATACGTGCATATATGAAATTGAAATAACCTAAAAATGTTCCTATAAAAATCCAAACAGACACATCTTGCCTTACTAGGCCAAGGTCCAATTTCCATATCCTCATACCTTATCATACCAAGCCAAGGTTCCAAATCCCCCCTTGCCCCACCTGGTCAAGGGTCACATTCACAATCAATCACACCACAAACCATGTGAGCCACCAAGGTGGAAACTATATAAAATGTAATCTGAGCAAAATAAAAATAGCAATTTCCCACCCAAGGTAACTTGGTTCGTTCCTCGTACCTGGGGATGCAGGCACCCAATAACAATCTATAAACCCAATTCCAATCAAAACCTATCTCCAGTCTACCATATCCTAAATAGTAAACCATCAGAAAAGAAAAGGCAGTCTCAATCTCATTAGTATCCAGTCAAGAGCTACTACTAAATCGTAGTCAAGAATTTCTCTAATACCACTTGTATAATCCTGGCCCAAAATAGCCACCCAAACAGTGCTAATGGGCCGAGTTCCACATGCCTTAGGTACACCTCCCCAAAATCCAAAAACTATCGACTAGCAGTGAGGGTGTAAACAGGTATAGTGGGGAGGTTGTACCCTCTGGGAATAGATAAAGTACGGGTCTGATTATAATAATATAACATGCAGTGGAAATAAATGGCTCGGCATACTCAAACCAGACCCACAAAGTGGAAGCACATTCAATAGAAATAAGCAACGGAAGTAATATAGAAACAAATGTAGTGAAAAGTAAAAAGAACAGCATGTCAAACACCACTTGTAACTACTACCAAAACAAACAAGGCACGCATCCATAGTAGTTCATACATGTCAATATGCAAAGGGTTCCCATGGAAAACCACAGTAGCTACATATATAAGCATGCTGAAACAGAAAGAAAACTGAACAAAAACTCTACCTAGGCATGATGACCTCAAGGTCCATGCCAATATTTATGCCAAATAGTACAATAATCCATATCCCAAATTCGATCCTTTACTTATGCGTAAATCCATAAATTCTACACACATCCTGAAGGGACCATGCAGGGTGTGAGATGAATCTCAGTGGGATAACACCCAATGGTGCGTACCTAGCATATGTGTTTAAGCAGACATGCATCTATGATCAAAATAAACAGTATGATGAAATAGTAAACACAACCTCCAATGGTGCTTAGTAGTCACCAGGGAGTGTCACCTGCTTCATCCAACACCATAATCTCAGAAGAAAAGAGATTCATTGGCCCATGACCCATGGTACCCTTGAAGTCACAAAGCCTAGTTGAACCCTCAAGTTCCACCGCAATCACATAGTTCGGCACCACGTGATTCCAAAAACATTGTGTCTTAAGTACCAACGTCCTGACGACATGCCCAAATAATAGTATATTGGTCCCATGGACCCCTACTTGAAATCTCACATCGGACCATGGAACGACAACCAGAGAAACAACGATGTATGTACTCAATTAAATATTTAGGCTCATGGACTCTAGCATGGAGAGCCTCACCCCCCAACCTAATAGCCTCATCGCTATCAACCGAAGGCTCCTTGACTTCCACTTGGTTTTCTAGGACAAGCAACCGCATACCATAAATACCTAAGTCACAACTATTGGGGGCCTCTACCTACACGAGTTGTTAAAACCATCTCATCATGAAGTCAACTTGTGCGCACACGACTTAATCGGCGCTTTGGCCATCATGGGTGAGCGGAAATCACCAAATAAGAACCTAATCCACACTATCTCTGGCATCTTGTTCCCCTGTGACCATGTCACTCAAATCCAATGGTCATGCCATCCAATTATCCCAGGACATGCCCAACCTGGCAGTCACACTGACTCAAACTGACGTCCATGACGCCCAATCCTGTGGTTAAAACCACTCAAGAAAATCTGGGCCATAGGCAACCAAAGATCAACATCACTAAATCCTAATGGCCATGCCATCCCAACCTCATCTTGGGCCATGACCATCACGACCCCTTAGGTCCCGTCTCATTCAATTCAAGCAATTTCATATATACAATTTAAACAGGGCATTTAAATAAAGCAATTCAATTTAGAAGATTGAATTGTATAACTCAAACAATCACCACAGTATAATATGGAGGTCTTGAATGCCTCAGAATTGAATAAACATCTCAATTCAATTTAAAACAAAACAATTTAGTTGAATTAAACACCCTCAAATAAACAACCCATGGAGTGACGGTCTCTAACCCGACCTCGATCACATAACCAAGGTAAGGGAATTCCAAATGGAATCCCACAAGGAATACGGTCAATTAAATATGAATAAATAGGGGTCTCAATCAAAAATACATTGGTGCACTAAAAATCTACACCCCCCGAATGTCTGTGAAAACACAAAACAATGTATGCACCACCTACCTTAGACTCATAGATGTAGGAATGTTCGATACCGAAGTCCAATTTGAATCTGATCGACGTAGTTTTGAGTTTCCATATTAAACCCCGAAATTAGCTCGGACAGAAATAGTGGTCCATAAGGAAAAAGATAAAGGAAGAAGAAGGGTTTGTGGGGTTATCCTTACTGAGGAGATCCTATAGATTCCGACAGATTGAAGAACGGATTACCGAGGAGGAAGCTGGATCAAATTTTGTGGAAGGAGGAGGAGGGTTCCACCTGCTATGAATGCACCAAGGGAGAAGAAATAGGGAGATGAGGAAATAAAAAGGAAAAAGGAAAATAAATAAAATAAAAAGAAAAAAATAAGAAAAATACCCAACATTGGCCTCATGGTTTACCAACACGGTTTTTCAAACCATGAGGAAACCATGCAGAAGCCACTATCTAAGGTATTAGGTCCGCACGAGCTACCCGCATGGTTTTCCAAACCATGCGGAAACTGTGCTCCTACACCTACAACTTCAAAATAGGCCATTCGGACTTTGATGCTCCCAAAACCAAACTGAAACACCCGAGGCACTCTCCAATCCCCTATACCAACCCAAAACCATCAAATAAGGCCAAGGAAACTCTTGGAATTGAGTTCCTATCAATGAATCAAAAATTATCATAGCCACTAATTGAAAAATTCAAACCGAGTGGGGATTTTGACCCGTTCAGAAAACCCAGGTCATTACAACAGCGATGCTTCAAATAAGGGCTTAGTATTTTTAATGATGAAAAATGATAAATTGATAGCCTATGCCTCAAGGTAGTTTAAAATTCATTAGAAAAAATATCTTACGCATGATATGGAGGTAGAAACTATGATCTTTGTATTAAAAATATAGCAGCATTATATGTATGGGGAGAAGTGTGAGATATATATTTATTACAAGAGTCTCAAATATACTTTCACAGAGATGGATCTTAATATGTTCCAATGAATATGGTTAGAGCTCATCAAGGATTATGACTACTCAATCCTTTACCATCCTGCTAAGGAAAATAAGGTGGCAGATGCTCTATATAGAAAGTATCCTACGCCTTTATCAATAATGATAATTGAGAAAGATCCAATCTCCTTATATTTTCAAAGGATGGATATGGGAGTCGTTAAGTAAGGGACATCATCAATCCTTTCTCAAATGATTGTTCAACCATCCCTTATGACGAAAATAAAGGATGATTGATGGAATGATGTGGAAATCCAGAAGAAGGTGGAAACTATGAGAAAGGGGAAATCCTTAGAGTTTAAAATTAATGATGAAGGAGTTGTAATATTTGGGTTATGACTATGTGTACCATAAAATCCAGAGATAAAGAAGGATCTTTTGAATGATTCACATAGCCCAACCTTCTCTATTCACCCAGGTAGTACAAAGATGTATCAAGATCTCCATGAGAACTATCAGTGGGACAATATGAAAAAGGAGATCACTGAATATACATCAAAGTTTATGGTATGTCAGTAAGTGAAGGTTGAAAGAAAAAAGTATAAAGGGTTGATGGAACCACTATCCATACCAACATGGAAGTGAGAGAACATCACCATGGACTTTGTCACTAGACTTTCAAAAACATCCATAGGAAAAAATTATGTATGGGTTATTGTGGATCGTTTTATAAAGAAAGATCACTTTATCATAATTCGAGAGGGCCTCTCATTGGATCAACTTTCATGGATATACATCAAATATGTGGTAAGGATGCATGGAGTACCACTATCGATTATATCTGATCAAGATCTGATATTCACTACAAAGTTCTAGAAAAGTATCCAATATGATCTAAGCACTAAGCTAAACTTTAGTATGGAATGTCATCCTCAAACTGATGGCCAATTTGATAGGATTATTCAGACACTAGATGACATGTTGAGATAATGTTCTATGGACTTCAAAGGAGGATGAGACCAACATCTTCCACTAGTCGAATTCTCCTACAATAATAGTTTCCACTCGAGCATCCAAATGGATTCATATGAATCAATTTATGGGAAAATATGTAGAACATCGACATTTTGGGATGAATTTGGTGAGTGTAAGATTCTAGGAGATGAAATGGTCGAAGAAATGGTGAAGAAGGTGAAAACCATATAGCAGAACATCAAGGCAGTCCATAGTCAACAAAAGAGTTATGCAGACAATCGTCGAGGAAACCTTGAGTTTAAGGTCAGAGACATGATTTTTCTCTACATATCACCATGGAAGAGGATCGTGAGATTTGGGAATAAAGGGAAGCTAAGTCTCAAGTACATCGACCCCTTCGAGATCCTTGATCATGTTATAGTTGTGGCCTATCGACTAGCACCTCCACCAACCATGTCTCAAGTGCACAATGTATTCCACATATCCCTCTTGAGGAAGTATATACCAGATACCTCACATGTGCTAAATTTAGAGGTGTTACAGTTGGATAATGATCCCTCTTATGAGGATCATCCAGTGAAGATCTAAGATCGTAGAGAAAAAGTTTTACACAACAAGACCACTCACCTGGTCAATGTACTTTGACGGAACCATAAGTATGAAGAGACAACATGGGAACCTGAGGAAACGATGAAGGATAAGTACTCACACATGTTTCCAACTTAGAATGTAAAATGAAATTTTGAGGGCATAATTTCATAAGGGGGGAAGAATGTAATGACCCAAAGTTTTATCAATGGAAATTCTCTTCTTATAATTATGTCATATAGTATAAATCACATTAAATCACATAAATAACACAATATAAACTTTATAAATGAATAATGAATGAAATAAAAGGTAGTTATAGAAGTTCAGGAACCTATACTGATGAAATAGTAACTTGAACTTAGGAATAGTAATATGACTCTTATGAATAGTAAATCGACCAATAGAATAGTAACCTCACCCATGAAAGTATAAATAAAATTTAGGAATCTTATAAATGGATGTTTGATATAATTATATAATAATATAAGTAAATAAGTGTTTTAAAAATTAATAATTAAGTGTTAGTAGTTTTATAGGTCATAAATATTTTATTACAATTTTATGATTAATTTTATATTTTAAAAGAAAATTTATTTTCATAAAATGTATTCATAATTTAATATTTGTTTTCTTTTGGTTTTAAGATATTTTTATGAGACCTTATTAATTTTTCAAAGTGTTATAAAATCTATTATAATTTTAAAATTTTTATTTTTCAAGTAAATTATGATTTTAATAAAAAATTAAATTTATCATCTTTAGAAAATTATTTTCATCAAATGGAGTTAATTTTTGAATTATACGCATCAAAAAATGGTTAGACTAAATTTTTAGTATTTTTCTAAAATACATGAAATTTTGGTGAATGGAAAAATGCAATAATTTACAATATATATACATTATAAGTCAAATACACTACTACTTGAGTCAACACTGATGTTAGTAACATAATCTCAAACTTCCCTTCATTATTTTATTGTATTTGATGATAATTCCAAACTATTCATAGTCTTAAGCTAAAAAAATAAACGAATGAATAAAATAATGAGAAAACACCCCCTCTTCCACTATAAATATCACCTCTCACCACCTCTTCTCCTCACACCTCTCAAGCCTTTAGTCTTGTCCAACTTCTTATCAAATCTCCTTCCAATCCCCTTTACCACAACTAAGAGTTTTTTTTATTAATAAAAGACCAAAATCAATCCCCTAATAAGGTTCTCAAGAAGAATGATCAAAAGGTAAAACTCTCTTCAGTTTCTTTTATTTTCTTTTCAAGTTCCTTTCTTTTTTTATCTCCTCATCTCCCCTCATCCAAATGGTATGATAAATTTAGTACCATAAATATACTGTAATGTTATTATTATAATGGAATAATTCATCATCATCTCTCTTTCCCCATCATTTTATACTAAAAATGAAAACATCATCTGTGATATGTTAATTTATCACATTCAAGGAAGATGAAGTTTTCAAATTCCATTACCGTCGTTAAGGATGGTCATAAAACCATTTTTATGGTTGAAACAGATTATAATATATGTATTATATCTTATGTAATGTTCTAGAAACATTATATGCACATGATATTAAATAATAGAATAAAACTAGTTCATTATGATTGAAAAACTACTAAAATTATTCTAAACGATTATCATTAACATGTTATCTAATGATTCATCCTCATATCTGAAAATATATATATAAGACCAATTACATTTTTGGTTTTTCATTAATAACATATAATTTCAATTCTGTATAATTATACCCATTCTACATGAACTTCCATTCTCTTATATAAGTGAACCGGTCATGAAAACTAAGAAAACAAGAACTCCCGAATGATGAAATTGAATACTATCACTCATAAAAAAGACCATAAATGAAATTAATAAAATTATAATAAATAAATTACATATAGAAAAGGTTCTAAACTTATTAATTAATGAATCTAATTTGATTATTCAGGACATTAAGATCAAGTAGAGAACCATTTCAAACATAAGGTAAGGGATTCTACTCAAACCGCCATTATTCCTTCGGGTTACTCTTTCTCTCTTTTTACCAAAATGAAATTCTCTTTTCTTTTTATGTGAATCTTCTAAATGTTTTGTATATGTTCCAAAATAATGTATCAAGATCTTTTCATCCTTTTTTGGGGATATTCATGTTTCTAAAAGGTTTCCTATTCAATTCTTCCTGATAAGCAAGCCCGAATTAAGGGAACTTCCCGAATTCTTACCCATTTTCACATGTACTCCATAATCTATTTTAAGACGCCATTATTTTTCTAAAATCATTCATTTTATTTTGAAAATTTTATTTTTTCACATCTGGTTTTATGTAAAATATTATTCCATTTTCTTCTTTAAATGTTCCTTAATATTTTCCTTAAACTGCACTAAAATTTTTTAATTCTAAAGTTTCTTAAATAATCTTTTTACATGTTATCACTTCGGTTTGACATCACTTATCATGATCTTTCCTATTTTACTTTTTGAATTTCCATTTTTGATTTAATTCCTTTCTTTCATGAACACTTTTATGATACTCCCATTTATTATGATTTATGACATGATTATGATACTCATTTTTTCCATGGGTAACCCTTATATTTATTTTTCATGAGGAACACATATTCATGAACCTGTTATGATGGGTGAACCTAGATAGCACACCAATGCATTGGTTAATGTTTACTCTCTTGAGACTTCATGTGCAACAGTCTTGGTGGTTAGCCTTGACTCGTGCTCCATGTGCAACGGTCTTGGTGGCAAAGTTTGACTCGTGTTCCTCCAAGTGCAATGAGCCTTTACTCATGTTTATGTCAAGTTGTATGTTGTTGCCACATCTCCTATGATACCATGATTACATATGTTATTCTTCCTTATGTATATCCATGCCTTTCATTTCATCTTATTATTCCTTCTAACCCATTTAATATGTTTTATTCTTATGTGTGTTCCCTTACTGGGCTTTTTAGCTCATCCATTTTTTCATGTTATCCATAGGTTATTATATACAGTTGTAAGGGGTCAAAGGAAGTTAGGAGCTCATAATGGATGATAAATAAATAAATGTTTTATTTAGTCCCATGTTTTCGATTTTATGTACCTAGTCTTCCAAAGACACTAGACTTTACGATCTTTGACTTGTAATGTGATAGTTAATTGTGTTTAAAATCATGTAATAATATGTGAAAAAAGCTCGGGTCACTATAATGAGTCTTTGCACATCATAATCAAATTGGACACATTCAGGGTGAACAGGGAATAAGATATATGAAATTCCATGATTCATGCCATGATCAGTGAACTTCCGCTCAACGTACGACGGGTACGCGATGTTCATCATTCCACTTTTGGTGGCGTTGTTTTTTTCATTTGATGAATGATGTTTTTCATGATATCGACCACATTAGTTATTAATCAAACACATTCTCTACAGGGAATTGAGTGAAATTTATCAACTGTGAGTCATTACAGCTCTTCAGGAACTCATTGTATTTTCAGCAACAAAAATTAAGAAAATAACTAATATATTTTCTAATGTTATCAAGAGGGGTTAAATAAATATGATAAAGAAAATAATACACTTGTTGATACAACTGTTGATGACAGCGTCTTCACAATGCACAATGCGAAGAAGTCAATCATGCTGATAACGTGTCGTTGAATCAATTGAATGCTGATTGAAACTGCTAAGCATTTCGAAACCGAAAATGTAAGACTGGTCGTAGACGAATCACATCATTGACAAAACGAGTGTTGAATTTGCGTATAACGACAACAACGACAAATGGAATTACAAATACAAGAGAAATACAAGAAGTAGATAACCCAATATAGAGCCAAAAAAATTCTGACCATTTCATTAACATATCACCACATATATAGAGTACATGAGATCTAATCTAACAATTGAGAATATGGAAGGTTGGCCATTATGAGGAAAATTAATTGGGAATTGAGAAGTCGTTATTATTGTCATAATTATTACATCCATTAATAACGTTTCATAACATTTTTATTATTTATTATTTATTATTTATTATTTATTATTTATTATTTATTATTAGTTTTGTTGATTTTTTAATTCTCATAATTAATTTATTTATTTTTTATTATTTATTACTATGAACATGCACATGCACATGCCATACATATGTCATATATAGAAATTCTATGTTGGGTGAGATTTGAACTCAATGCCTCTTGCTTCCAAATACTTTACCACTCCAACAAGCTCTTCATGTGGTGAATAAATAGAATTTAATATACTTATATATATATATATTGATTGAAAAAACAAATAATACATAACAAATAGATACAAACTAAATAATTATTAATCAATAATCCATAATTAATAACTAATAATTAACAATTAATAATTAATAAGTAATAAGTAATAATTAATAGGTAATTATTAATATTTAATAATTACTAATTAAAAATTACTAATTAATAAAGAAAATATATATGAATAATAAATATATATATATATATATAATATGGTAATAAATGGTAAATATTAAATAGAAAATAATAAATAGTAAATAATAAATACGAAATAGTAAATAATAAATAATAAATAATAAATAATAAATAGTAAATAGTAAATAGTAAATAGTAAATATTAAATAATAAATATTAAATATTAAATAATAAGAGTAAAAAAATAAAAAAAAATATAATATATAATATATAAGGCTCTCCACTTCGACGGAGAGCTCCCTGCTTCTTTTAGGGCTTCGACCCCTGGGCTTCGATTTCCCTGGCGGTGGCGTTCGCGTGGTGGACTTTGGCATCCTCGGTGTGTCCCTCAACAGTGATGTTGCTGCTTTGGGTGACGGGTGCGACGGACCTTAGTGGAAGCGCGGTACAATGGTGCGATGGTTTGGCGGTCTCGGAAGGGCCCTCACCAGTCAGATGCAATCGATGTGCAACGGTCTTCGTTGACGATCTGGTCCTCAAAGCCAGATCTGGTTTGGAAAGCTCAATGACCATCAAGGCTTCTTGTTATTTCCCTTCTTTGGCCTTGTGCAGGGATCTCGACGGGGTTTCTCTTTTTGGGGGTCACAGTGACGCAGGAGTTCTGGTGTGGCAGGTTTGACTTAGCAGGGCATCTCGCCGCTTCCCTTGCCTTTTGCAGGGATTCGATGGCACGGAGGAGCTCCGATGCGGCGGGCTACAGTGGCAACTTGGGCGCGTGATGGGCGGATTGCGACGTGAGTGTCGATGTTGCACTTCAGTGGATAGCATGGACCGATGTCAAGGGAAAGGTCCTCACAGCCCTCGCAGGAAGAAGGGGAAGAAAAGTATTAAAGACTTGCGAAAATGTATAGTGGTTCAGGGGAAAAAGTCAAAGGGACGCATGGATTACTCTTACCTGCCAAAACCTATGGAAACTCGATCGTCCAATAAAGGAATGAACAAAGGAAAGATGGGAGAAGATGGGGAGTGCTTGCAACTAATTTTGCACTCCAAGGAAGACATGCTTGAGCAAGACATACGACCCAATGTCTCAGAAGAGGAACTCAAGAGGATTTATGAACGAAGGTTGGAAGTTGATGCTACAAAGGAGCAAGAAGTCTGGATAGATAAGCAAGATAGAATTCTGGCCCGAGGCTTTAACCAGAGAAAAATCAACTTAGAGGAATTTATTCAGACAATGGAAAGGATGATCTCTCATCTTGAAGAGCTCATCAGAGAAGATCCAGGTATCCAGGTTAGTTTGTTGCACTGGGAGCTTTATAGAATAGTTGGGTCAAGTAACTTTAGTCTTGTGTTTAACCAGTTTGTGAGCTCTTTCAGCACATAGTGGTAACTTTTTGTGAACTCCGGTTTCCCATTTTTCCTAAAAATGGTTTTAATAAAAAAATTAAACTTAGATGGTAATGGACATGTTCCAATGGGCTCTTTAGTCGCTCGAATCTAAGGGTGCGTGCCTCTGGGCCTTCGGGCTTGTAGGGCTCTCCCTCAACCCAGTTCAAAAAGGGAATCCTATTTTTTTTCTTTTTTAAAAAAGGGGTTGGTCCCCAACCTGTTTCAATATATAATATATATAATATATAATGTATAATATATATAATGCATAAGTAATGTATAAATAATAAATTAATGAAAAAATAAATTAATATATGATAAATAACTAATAAATTGATAAATAATAGATAATAAATTATAAATTATGAATAAATATATAATAAATAAGTAATTAATAATAAGTTAACAATAAATTAATAATAATAATATAATAATAATAATACAAATAAATTAATAATTAATGTATAAACAATAAACAAATAATTAATAAATAAATAATACTAAAATAAATAATAAAACAATAATGAAAAAATAAATAATAAAATAATAGTATATTGATAATAAAATAATAATAAAATAATACTAAATTAAAAAATAATAATAACTAATGTATATACAATAACTAAATAATAAATAATTAATTAATCATTAATCATTAATCATTAATAAATTAATAATAAACAAATAAATAATAAAAAAATAAATTAATAAATTAATAATGAAAAATAAATTAATAATAGATAAATAAATAATTAATCAATAAATAAATAATACATCAATAAGAAATAAAAAATAAATAATAATACTAATAAATAATAAATAATAAGTAAATAATTAATTAGTTATTAAATAATAATTAACTAATAATTAATTAGTAAATAATAATTAATTAATAAATAATAAGAAATAAATAAATAGATAAATAATAAATGATAAATAATAAATGATAAATAAATAAATAAATAATAAATAAATAATAAATAAATAATAAATGATGAATAATAAATAATAAATAATAAATGGATATAAATATTTATAAATATAAATACATATAACAAAATTTACATAAATATATATAAACAAACATTTATGTTACATAAATATATACACACACTCAAATATATAATTGTATATTAATATAAATATATATATATATATATAAACAGAAGAAAATATAAATATCTATGTATATAAAAAAATTTGGTACAACCGCGAAAACGGCACATGACGCAATAAAGAAAATACAGATAAACTGCTGGCCCGGAGAATTAACCCTACAACCATGCTCAAAACCCCTCCCAACCCTTTACACATATATGATATAAAAATATATAAAGATAAATATGTAAAAAATATTTACAAATGTATATAAATATACACATATATTCATAAATTCATATAAACATGTATGTATATATATATATATATATATATTTGATAATAAATTACCAAGAGGGGAAAACGTTATAATTGCAACACCATCAAATCAATAGGAATGTAAAATAATGAAATAAAATCATAAATGACATAAACTGCATATGAAGACACTCTTAAACGAAGATGAAATCTCATCGAATGTGTATGATATATATATATATATATATATATAATTATTATATATTAATATTTATTTACATATATTATAATATAAATATAAATATATATTCGTTTACTAATACACATGCATATGTATATATAAACATTACTTATATGTGTGTGCATATATATATTCATATAGTTTTACTGTAGATTCATTTATATACTATATTTAATGATAATGATATATTTATACAAAAATATATTTATATATGATTTATACACACAACTATTTACATATATATATTTATTTATTTACATATATTAGAGTATACACATAAATATAGATATTTTTATTGACACACATGTTTATATATAAATATTACTTGTATAGGTATATATATACATATTAATGCATTTTTTAAAATTAAAAAAAATCAACAATTATTTATTTTAAATGACATGAATAATAAATATTTATTTCTATATGGTTTATATGTTTAAAAATACATTTCTCTATAAATATGTATTTATACAAGTGATTTATGATAAGTAAATATAAGAAAATATGCATATATTTAATTATATTTAGTCAAGTGGTTCACCGGTTGGGCCATCTCGCTATGAGGGGGAACTGGTATAGGCTCAAGTCTCACCAGACTTGAACATTGTTCATATTATAAACAGGGTTATTCAACGCCATTTGCTTAACTGAGAAACGTGCAGCACACGCTGGTTTGGCGGAGCCCCCAATGGACCCAGGCATGCGACCCATACACACGTTTTGGGAAGAAGGATGAGCTCAGTTTTCTCTCTACCTCGATTCGGCGATGGCGATTAGGGTTTGGCCATGGAGACTCCTCATTTCTTCACCTTCGATCTTCTTCCTCATTGTAGATCTGCATCGGTGACTCTTTTCCCTTCGTTGGCGGTCCATGATTTCTAGAAGGTTGCGGCAGTGCCTTCCTTGTCGGTGGTTCAAGAGTGCTCTCGGCCTCCCGCTGGTGGTGAGGTTGCATCAGATCGTCAGAGATCCTCTATGAGGCCGGCTGCTATGGATGTGCGAAGACCAGATCTACGAAGACCAGATCTGCGAAGATCAAATTCAGTTGCTCTGTGAAGACCAGATTTGGTTGTGGTTGTTGATGTGCATCGACCGGTTCTGATGGTGAAGTCGAAGGTCTACGTTGGTTCTTCTTTGAAGGAAGTTGCGGATAAAGGCGACGTGAATCAACATTTTTCCTCTGCTAAGGATGGGGTCTCAGATTGCTTTATCTGAAGGGGTTGACTGTTCATATCCAGGCAAATCATGAGGCAATTGTCGACCGACACAATCTTCAATTCTTACGAGGATTGTTTTGTCATCGAGTTCGCGTCCATGGAGGTTGGTTGATCTTCAAGATTAGCTTGTTAAGGTTTCCGGTTTTGACGATTAGAGGATTATTCCACTTGGTTGTGGTTTCTTTCATATCCTGTTTTCGTCTGATGTTCTGAAAAGTGAGCTTGGGGATTCGGCTCATTGGCCTTACGTCCAAGCATGCTATGCATACAAGCGTGGGTTCCCAATTTTAATCTGTTTGTTATTTTCCATAGTAAAGCACAAGTTTGGTTTTGTGTTTTTGGATTGAATTGGGTCCTCTAGCATCCAAGGATTTTTTTTGACATTGCTTCTGTGATTGGTGTTCCAATCAAGATGGATAAAGTGACTGAGGATGCTCGGTTTGGTCACTTTTCCCTACTTCTTATTGAGGTTCATTTCTCTACTATACTTACTAAGAAAGTTGTTCTCTCAACTCAGGATTATGATCTGGATCTCAATATAATTTATGAGAATCCTTCTTCCTTCTGCACTGGTTGTAAAACGCTTGGACACTTGAAGGATAAGTGTCAAAGGGAGTTAGTATATTCTTCATGCTCTTTGAAAGGGAACAGTGTGGATAGATGCAGAAGTCGTGTTATGGATACGAAGTCTGTTGAGGTGCCAGTATGTGGCAATGACAGCACTGCTTCTGATCGAGTTGGTCCCTCTAATGGAATGGATGGTGCTCCTTTGGGTTCTGGAGAACAGGATATGGTTGATGGTGCTCCCCTAGGCTCATGTCAACAGATTATAGCTGATGATAATTGTAATTTGGTTCTGGGTGTTAACCAACATTCTGAGCTGCAGCACACAGAGGCTGTCCTTTTGCAAGGTGAGGAGCCACAAGTGTCTACATATGTGGTTGTCTAGTCTACTGCACTTGAGGGTGCTCCTTCACAACTGGAAGGACAATGATACATTGTGCAGCCATTGGCAATGGATTTCCTCAAGAATTGGGAAATGGGGTAACGTCTCTGATGATGGAAGTGAGGGGAAGCAGTTGGTTTTGAACACTAATCAGCTTAGGCCTTCAAGCAATGGTGGTGTTGCTTCTTTTAAGGATGTTGTCCTCTATGGAAAAGAAGGGAGTGATGATGCGACTCTTGTTGAAGTTGGTGTCCTAGAACCAACTTCTATGTAATTTATGATTAACATATATTCACTGTTTTGAATATTAATTAACTACTTATCACATCATGATTATTCTTCTACATGACATAGTATGTGATAATGTCTCAAAAGTAGTTGTTGTCTCACTAAAAGGTCTTAGCAGTTCCCTGCTATGATGAGAACTCAGAAGTGCTATGACATTATCCACGAATATATGTTCTATGGCCGGATGATATCATTTGAGAGACAAATGATACAGGATATCAGGGGTGGAGACTCATAGGACTTTGAGGCACATTCTCATGGTATATGTCCTTGGTAATATCTAGTAGGATATTATGAGAACAAGACCCGACAGTAAGAAATCTACATTATAAGTGTCATTGGATGTTTCTATCTGCGGACGCGTGTATTGGTTCTTAGACTTTAAGATTATTATTTATAAATATTATGAGTCGCGCACTTTGATGTATTGACGAAAACCGTGACGACGGATGTTCACGGTGAGGTAGGATACATTGGGTGCATCACGAGTAATATTGCATTAATAAATAATGCAAAAAATGATTTATCCCTTCTGTTCATTAACGAAAGTTAATATCTTAGGTCCTTTGATGGAAATGATATAGTCTAAATAAATCCACAGTCATGGTGTTCTTTGAGAAAGTTCTATTTCCAAAAAGTCAAAGAAAGCGATATCGAGCACATAGGTTGATGACACTGGAATGCAACTTGCTCGATTAGAGATATTGTGATAAAGAGGTTATATTACACATTAAGCGTTCGTATGAGGTGACATGTCGTTGCAGCATTAACTTCATTCTTTATGGGTGTCTTAGCGTGTTGTTAGATGTTAACCTTGAACATTAGACAGGTTCGCCTAATGCCACTGAGAAAGGGGCCTAAAGGGTCACACACTAAGTGTATCCGGAATCTCAATTAAATAATTTATTATTTAACAAGTTGAATAAATATTAATCCCGATTGTGGTTTAATAATTATTCATTATGTCTGATCACATTTATTTTGTCACTAGTTATTCGAGAGAATATATTATGAGCATAATATTTAATAAACATTTATTTATTGTTTTAGTGAATATAATATTTATTTATTTATCGACGAATAATGCAGTGACATTTATTTAATAAATAAATAGTCGTTATTCAAGACCCGATACATATTGAGGAGGATTGGCGGACTGAGTTTAAGGGACCAGTGAGAAATAATAATATTAAATATTATTTGATTAAATATTATTTAATTATAACTTGCAGGTTAAGCACATGTTAGGAAATAATAACATTGTTTTTATTATTTGACATGGGGATTTCACTTGGATTAATAAAATAATTAAGGCACTTGTGAAAATTATTTTATTATTACCCTAGTGAAATAAATATCCGATTATATTATTCTCTTATTAGCCAAGTGCTAGTTAAGCAACACCAATCGATGTTGTGCACGACATTTAGAGAAAAACCTCTCAAGCATAGAGAGTTCTCCTTCTCCAAGAACACACTCAAGAACGAAACTGATCCTCCTCCACCAGATCAAGAAAAACACTTTGAAAGCGGTTCTAAATGTGATCGAAGGTGAACGACGCAAGCACAAGTATCTTCTATACTAGCACTCGGGGACTCCTTTAGCAACGTACAGAGATTCATGGAACACGTGTGGATCACCGCTAGAGGATATCTACCCTTGATCTCTACAACGCAACGACGGTACACCTGCAGATTAGTGTCTGAACGCATCAACGAAGAAAGAATCACCTTGGAGGTAATTCTTATTAAATTAAATTAATTGTAAACAATATATGTTGATCTTCTCGCTTGGTTCTGGGTTTCTATTACTTTATCTTATTTATTTGATTCAATTCTGTGGATCATGACATTCATCGTATTATTTCTTTGATTCAATTTTGTGGATCACGTCGTTCATCGTTGCATAGATCCTGGATTGTTCATTGAATATGGCAACAAGAAAAGTTAGACATCGTTCTTCTCGCACTTCCGCTGTACCCGGAACCTACAAGTGGTATCAGAGTGGGTATATTATTGTTTATAATTATTTAATAATCATTGGTGATTTTCACATTTTATAATTTAGTTTTTCAATTCATGTTTAATCATTCTTTTAATCTGAATGATGAGGTTTGTTTCTTCCTCTATCTTTGCTCGCAGATCTAACAGAAACAATTAATTTTATGATTAAAATTAAATCGAGGATCCCATTCGGAGGTGCCAATGATTCTGCCCGGATAACACTGCAGTACACATCGTGTAACCGGAGTTACACACCGTGTAGTTGTGTTCGATGCACAGGGATTTAATTCGGCAATTACTCAACCTGTGTGCATTAAAGACATGTGGTGTAGTTAATTCTTATACCGCTTGTTGACCGGGACAGACTAGTACATGGTCAGTCGGACTACATTTCATGTGGCCCACTGGACACAGCGTGTAGTCCCTTTCGAGTTAGGTTCGGGCCGTGTATCTCATACACAGCTTAGCCTACCGGTAACTGAGTAACCTGGAGTCAACACGGCGTGTGGCCCACTGGACATGTCGTGTACTCCAATATTTCTGAAGTACACCACACACGCAGAGTCCCAATACGTGTACTTTGGATAGACGGTGAAGGTAGTACACACCGTGTAGTCAGATCTACACGTCGTGTACTTTTACCAAATTACACAGAATTAAAATTTTAATATTTGCATAATGTTTAGAATTGCATATCATGTATAAGTCGTATTACAAGTTGTTACTCTCATTGAAGCATAACACGTGACCGAAAAAAAACATGTGATTCGTGTAATCGTTCTTGATGTACACATTGTGATAATAGGCATTAAATCAGGTATGTTATATGTCACAAGAGTAAAACAGTATACAAGTATAATACATGTTGGGTAGATTCGAACGGGTATTCACTATGTTACCTTCAAGGTACAATTATGTACAATGTTAATTTTAAATGAATTTATTTAATTTGTTTAGAATTATAATGGATGAGAATCTCAAGGAAATTCAGAAAAGGATTAAGATAAAATGATTGACTAATTAAAGATAATAATTAATCGATTCGAGCACAATTTATTTTAAATAAGAACGATTAAAGAATTAAATGCTAGTTTTAATAAATGTGTGATTCGTTGCATGTAAGTGGATGATCATGAGCTAAACCGGACATTTGTATGTGATTGGTTTCATTTTAATTTATTATTAAATTAAATTGTTGGCTTGCATGAATTCTCTCCTCATTAATATGTAGGTTTTGTGTGTTCATGATTATTTTATGTAAACCTCCTTTTACCCCTCACCTGCGTGTGATTAAAATCATATGTAATGGATGGAGCTCCCAAACTAGTGGAAGCGGTTTAATTTGGAAGATGAGGCAAAACCAATCTAAAGAGATACAAAGGTGGACATGTGGAAATTTGTAAACAAGAACCTCAAATTTGTTCAATATGTTTTTCCCCTAGGTCAGCGGTTAGTTTATCAACCACTAGATAAACTAACCATTAGAACAAACTCATAATCACGCCCTTTATTTTATTTCTATCAGTAACATGGTTATTCGTTATGGATGTTTTCTCGCGATCACATAATTAATGAATTAAAAAGCATGCAAGATAGAACTAAAATAAATTGGCTTATGCGTAAATATTATCGAAGACATGGTTAATCACTTAAGTAACCCCACTTGATATTAACAAGCATGTGAAAAGATAATAATTGGCAATTTACGCATAAAGGATAAAATCACTCAATAAAATATTAAGTCGATATAGCATTTCATTACTTCGGTTAGAATCGAACCATAGTTCAAAGTGATTGACCAGCCAAAGTTTGGTTGCTTTCAATTATCGTAAAATTATAATTTGAGGTTTTGAGTTGACTTAACTTGGTTGACATCAAGGGTTGACTGCCAAAACAAGACTCGGTGTAACTGAAAGGCAAAGGTTGAGGAAATCTTAATGATTTCAGGAATAGGGAGTCCACTCACCGGATCAAGGAACTGCGAGTTAATGCAGTTGACATTTGGAATGTCTACCTAAAATCATTCGAGATTCTTAACTACCAAAATTTGGGGTAATGAGAATAGAATATGGATCCTTGCCATTAAAATATCCTAACGGGATATTCTGAAGCCAATGGTGACGGCTATTGGGTTTCGATAAAATAGTGGAAGACTAATAAATATAATTTTATTTATTTGTCTAAATTTATCAGATAAAGTACTAAATCATTGCTCATCTTATTTGTAGAAACGACAATAAAAATGAAAAACATATCATTGAGATCCATACTTGAGAAGAAAAACCTTCTCACCAGCACTAATTTTTAGGAGTTCCAAATGCACCTACGGGTCATCCTTTGTCATGAAAGGAAACTGTATGTGATGGAAGAACCTTTACCAGTTGCGCCTGGAAATGGGGCGAGTGATGAAGAGCTCTCTCTGTATGAGAAACATCTGAATGATGCTACAGATGTTCAGTGCTTCATGTTATCATCCATGTCCAATGAGCTCTTGAATCAACATGGGGAAATTGATGCTTATAGCATGATGTCTTGCCTTCAGGATCTCTATCAAGAGAAGGCAAGACAAGAGAGGTATGAGATCTCCAACGCTTTGTTCACGACTAAGCTTGGAGAATCTGCGTTAGCTGGGCCTCATGTAGTCAAGCTTATTGGCTACATTGAATGCTTGGAAATTTTAGGAATTAAATTCTATGATGAGTTGCGTACAGATCTCATACTTTCATCACTGTCCAAGGTCTTCTCTAGTTTTATTGTGAATTATAATATGAGAAATAATGAGAAGAGTCTATCGGAACTTCTGACCCTGATTCACCAAGTGGATAAGAACATGGGGCGTAACAAACCTGAAGTCCTTATGGTGAATAAGAAGATTAAGGACAAGGAAAAGGATCTTAAGACCTATAAATAGTCTAAAGCCCCTGAGTACCATCCGACCAAGAAGAAGAAGATCCGAAGGCAAAGAAAGGAAAATGAGGCATTGTGTTTTGCATGTGGCAAGTCAGACCACTGGAAGATGAACTACACCCTGGGGCAAGGGGAAGCCAAAGGTGTGTTCATTATCGAGTGCAATCTTTTCATTTCTACACATTGGTTATTAGATACAACTTGTGGTGCTCACATCTGTACCCAAATGCAGGAACCAAGTAGATTTTGGAAAAATTTCAGAGGAGAGGTGGATCTGTGAGCTGCCAATGGTGCGAGGTTGGCTTCTCTTGTCGTTGGTGACTAACACCTTTCGTTGCCGACTAGAATGATTTTGGTTTTATGTGACTGTTATTATGTATCAACCGTTACCAAAAACATAATTTCTATATCAAGTTTAGATACATATGGGTTTATTTTCAAGTTTAGAAATAACAGTTGTTTCTTTTATAAGGACAACATATGTTATGGTATGACACATTTAAATAACGGTCTATATGTATTAAATTATGAAAACCAAGTGTTGGCAATCGATAACAAATCATATTCACACGACTCATATAACACCTAGTTGTGGCATCACCATCTTGGTCACGTAAACAAGAAGTGATTAACAAAGCTCCGTTAAGATGGTTATTTAGACTCCGCTGAGCTAAAACCACTTGATAGATGTCACACTTGTTTACAAGGGAAAATGATCAAACCATCATTTGGTGGATAGGGTGAAAGGGTCACAGAGCTTCTAGGATTGGTACACACTGATGTGTGTGGACCATTTGCAGTAGAAGACAGAGGTGTGTATTCTTACTTCATAACTTTTACTGATGACTTGAGTAGATATGACTATGTCTACTTAATGAGGTATAAGTCTGAATCCTTTGATAAATTCAAGGAATTCAAGAATGAAGTAGAGAATCGGCTTGGTAAGAAGATAAAGAAGCTTTAATTGGATCGAGCTGAAGAATATCTTAACCAAGAGTTCATCAACTTTCAACAGGAGTTTGAGATTCTATCTCAACTCACTCCACCTTATACACCACAGTGGAATGATGTTAGTGAAAGGAGGAACCGTACCTTATTGGACATGGTAAGGTCGATGATAAGTCATGAAAATCTTCTATTACTATTTTGAAGATATCCATTACAAACAGTGTCATACAATTAAACCGAGTACCAACTAAAGCGGCAAACGGAATTCCCTTCGAGCTATGGAGTGGAAAGAAACATGTTTTGTCGCATACACGTGTATGGAGTTCCGAGGCATTTGTTAAGGCCTCTCTAGGCAACAAACTAGCAGTCCGGGGCATGAAGTGTATCTTTATAGGGTATCCTAAAGAAACAAAGGGATACTACCTATACAACCCCTCAGATAATAAAGTGATTATTTCCAAACAAGATGCCTTTCTTGAAAGGGAGTACATCCTCAAAAGGATAGTGGTGTTGGATTGGTGTTGCCCGATCCGGTTGGGCCGAATGCTTGTGGCCCGCAACTGTCGCGGGTCGAGCTTCGCAGTGAGCTCGTTGGGGGTTGCAGGGGGCAACGCACCCTGCTCCGGGGGTCGAAGGCCCTCGGCCCAATTTTTTCAGCACTGTAGCATCTCTGACTATTGTAGCGGAGCTGACCGACCAACACCGACAGGCACTATAGCAGTGCGGGACTTCGGATTCAACTTCACTATAGCGCTTTTGACCTCCAGCCAGCAGCCACTGTAGCGCTTTTGACAAAGCCAGTCGTCGTTCACTGTAGCGACGCAGACTCACTTTTCGAACAGTGGTCATCTTCTCCATTGTTTTATAACCCATTTTCGGGCTAGGGTTACCACTGAAAATCCTCTGTAATTTGGTGTTCCCGATTAGTGAATCCTGCCTCTCCCCTGGACGTAAGGATTTTTCCCGAACCATGTAAATCGCAGTGTCCTTATTTGCTTTCTTTCTTTCGTTTTCTCATTTCTGTCGTTGTGTCTCCCGACGATTTCGCAACAAGTGGGAGCAAGATTGACTTCAATGAAGTTGATGTTCAGAATACACAGAAGTTGGTACAGGAACAAGTTCCACAGGTCTTCGTGGAAAAAGTAGTTACTGAAACACAAGTACTGTGTAGAAGTGTAAGAGAGGTAAGGGAACCAGAGAGATATGGTTTTCTAATCACCGAGGATGACAAATCATTATTATTGGACAATGATGAACTCTCTCATAGGAGGCGGTAGAGAGCTCAGAAGCTGCAAGATGGCTAGAAGTTATGAATTATGAGAATGATTCCATGTATCAGAACAAAGTTTGGGTTTTGGTCGATGCACCAGTAGATGTAAAGCCTATTAGATGTAAATGGGAATTTAAGAAGAAACTGGACATGAAAGGTAAAGTTAGTACCCATAAAGCAAGGTTAGTGGCAAAAGGTTTTAAACAACGTTAATGAATTGACTACGATGAAACCTTTTCGCCAATTTCCATGTTTAAATCCATAAGAATCATACTTGTCATAACAGCTTACCATGACTATGAGATTTGACAGATGGATGTCAAAACTGCATTATTTAATAGGAACCTTCTAGAAGATGTTTATATGACACAACCAGAAAAATTTGTGACACCAGGTGATACCAAAAGGGTTTGCAAGTTACAGAGATCCATTTATGGATTGAAGTAAGCATCTGTGTAATGGAACATTCGATTCGATGAAGCCATGAGAGAATTTGGTTTCATTAAAAACGAATGTGAGTCATGTGTTTACAAAAGGTTTAATGACAATGAGGTCATTATCCTAGTAGTATATGTTGAAAACATATTACTTATTGGAAATGACATACCAATCTTACAGTTAGTTAAGGACCAGTTGAACAAGTGCGTCTCCATGAAGGACTTAGATGAAGCAGCATGCATTCTAAGGATCAAGATCACTAGTGATAGATCCAAGAGGCTGCTTGGACTAAGTTGAAGTACATATATTGACCAGATACTAAAGATATTTAGTATGGAATAATCCAAGAGGGGATTGGATCCATTGTCACAGGGCTTACATCTTTCTAAGAAAATGTGTCTCCAGACACAACAAGAGAAATAGAGAATGAGTAATGTAACACCCCGAAATTTTATGAAAAATATTCTTTTTAATTTCACTAATGTCTTGTGTTGTACGCTACACCAAAAGGATCTTGCACAACACGAGTCCTTGACTTGCCTTGTATTACACGCAATCGTGACCTTCCTCGATAGCGTGTGTAGTACGCAATGCCGAGTTTCACTAAACAGCGATATGCTATTAAAATATTATTAAAACTAGCCGTTATGAATAGTAATAACCACCTTTTAAAATTTTAGAAATTTTATCTCTCAAAATGGACTTCATTTTTGGATTCGGAGTATCGAATTTAGCCTAAGGTGAAATTTTGGTACTTTTTGGATAACTTTCATATTCTAATGAATAGTGAAAATTACTAAATTTTAATTAAAAACAACTTTTTTAATCGAAATAATTAATAGTGATAAATTATTAATTTTAGTAGTTTTAAAGTATATTTAGAATATATTTTTACAATTTAATACAATGATGGTCATTGGATGTAATTTCACATTTAAACCAGTTATAAACAAGTATCAATCTTTTGATAGTTATTATCTCTTAAAAACACGCTATTTGTTTTGATGACGGGAATTAATTTTTAAATTAGTTAATGCAACTGATATGTTTTGAATTTGGTAAAATAGACATCATTTTTGAGTTCATAATATCAAATATAGCTTAGGCCTAATTTTTGGTATTTTTCTGAAAACTTTCAATTTTTGATGAATAGTGAAACCACTAAGTGGTAGGTTAAAAACTGAATTTTGCATAAAACTTAATTTTACCGCTTCTGTGAATGGAATTTCGAAAATCCGAGAGACACGGTTAATATCAAGGACTAAAATGTGGTTCAATGAGATGAAAATAATTTTTGGTGAATAGTAACTTTTTACTTTTTGTTTACCACGGTTAAAGGTAAATAGGGTAATTAAGGGTAAAAATGATATTAATATTACCCTAACACATGTCCTAATCCTATTGGACAAGTGTAATTCGACCAAAAACAAACTTAGGAATAAAATATGACCATTTATGCCCACTTGGGTTAGATTAGGACATTTATTATTAATTTATTTAAAGAAGGGTTAAAAGAGTTAAAATCAAAGTTTATTTACTAAAACATTTTTAATATGGGGTTATACATAAGATAAATTTGACTATAAATATTCATTAGAAAGCTAAAAAGATATCCTACATAATGGTATTTTATTTGTAATTTTTAGACATTAAATAATTTAATTTATGTATGACACAACGATGATGCAGTAATTATCTTATTAATGAAATATTGACATAATTGATGTTATAAATACCCAAATAAATATAATTTGAGACTTTTTATGAATTACACTAATTTTCTAGGTTACTATGATATATTAGTGTTGATTTTACAAACTTGGTTCGAACATATAATTCTGTTATGACTTTCACAAAAATCATATATCAAATAATGTCAAAATTGACACAAAATAGTTTTTAAATCAAATATTATATTATTAATTGTTATTTTATTCCTAAAAATCTAAGGTTCGGCCAAATGACTTAGATAAGGATATATATATTAATAATAAACAATTTGGGGTTCGTTTGGCATGTTATAGTAAGTGTATTAACCATATAGTGTAAGAAAACAAAAAGACACGGTAAAAGTTAAATTATTTAACTTAGAGTTAAATCTAATTGATAAGGTTAAAATAATAACCTAAACTTGTCTAAATCCTATTGGTTGATAGGATTTCGACCCATCCCCACTTTAGCTTCGAAATAAGACCCTTTGGAACCATTATAAACCGATTTTGACTTTAATATAAAATAATATTTTGAGGTATTCCTAAGGTGCCCCTCTCCTCCCTTATAAAAGGACACCTCCTCCCCCTCCTCCTCACACCAATTTGAGCACTCATGCTCGGCCAACCCCTGCCAAAATCCCTTCTCCACTTCCCTAGAATAATCCTAGAGGTCCTGGTCTTCTTCAAAGACCAATCTTAGATCCTTAAGTGGAGGATTCAAAGAGACGTTTCAAAGAAGAGGTAATATCCATTACCGATCTTTTCAATTTCTTTCTTATTCAACTTCTTCTTCTTTAGTTGTTTCATGATAAAGTAATAACATCAGTATTACTTACATAATTATTTGTTATTATAAATATGAAACAACCATAATTCACTTCTATCCATCCTACGGAAAAATGAAATCACCGCGCGTGCGTACGTACGGAATACCGTCTCCACGCCGTGGTGTAATCTATTTTCCACCACCACCTTAATAGGATGGATATAATGGTGTAATGAGTAACTATATATGATTATTATAAATTGATATTGATACTGAAATAGTCTACATACACTTCAACACAATTCCACGACCATGGGAACGATATCATCGCTCGTGCGTACGTACGGACTACCGTCTCCACGACGCAATGAGATTCATTCTCAATGATTAACCATTCATGAATGATTATAAAGTATATATAATAAGTACTAATGAAATATATGACATAATAATGATACTGTATATATGTCATCTACTTAATTCCATTCAATTCAATAAGGAAACGAAAACAGCGTTCATGCGTACGTACGGACTACCGTCTTCATGAACGGTGTATTTCTTTCCATTTAATGATTTATTATATATATGTATATCCTGAATATATATATATAAATCATGTTTTCTGTTCTGGAATTAAGTAATCGTGATCTAAGTAATCATATGAATAATTACAAGTCAAAACACGGATGACAAATGAAACAATTTTACCCAAAATGCTCTTTAACATGGAATTTACAAAAGAACGGGTAATATAAAGTAATAAGTGAACCATATATGATATCATAACAATGAATATGATTCTGTAATAAGTAAATGACATTATTTAAATCATTATACAGGAGGTTCGGACACTTACGAAGCAAATCGGACCTAAGGTAAGGGAAATATCACAATCTCATTTTTATCCAAGATTGTTTATACTTTAGTATTTACTGGGGTGTATTTTATCATACACATCCATGTTTCCTCAATATGTAATATTATTTCCATACACCTACAATTGTTTGAATCCTATTTTACCCTTCGGTGAGTTTTTAGTAAAAGATATGAAAGGAATCTTTTGTTATTTTTCGTACGAGGTACTTTTTTGACTTTTTCGACAAAAGTACAAAGAATGTTTTTTTTAACTTATACGGCATGAATGGATTTTTAAAACATTATTTACAAGAAGCTTCCTTTACAAGTTTTCAAGTTTATTTTTAATCAACTTCTTTTAGTTTAAAATTGTATTACATGTTAAGAAAGGAAAAGTGTTTTTGAAGTAGAAAGGATATTTTCCTCAAGAATAGAGTTCAAGTATTTTATCAAAATTATTTTCCATATAAGATAATAAAAGGGTTCTGTTTTTATCCCTATTATTACATGGATTTGATTATATTGTGATGGAAATATTTTTATGAATTCCTTTATCTTATATGAATTGTTTTATGATGTCATGTTGTTTAAGAATCCCATTTTTATTACATGGGTTACGCTATGATGTATGGTTTATGATTATGTGGCACACATAAGAAAGGATTCATTATAAGATGGGTGGGACCTATATCTCCCTCCAATGCATTGGGTAAAGATTTTATATCTCATGAGATAGACATGGCTGGAATGGTAGGTTATACCGGTTCAGTGAAACAGGACTGAAACGAGGGTTACTCGATTCAGAAAGGGACTTTGTCCACTAAGATAGTCTTGGCAATGAGTCTTGACTAACAAGAAATGATTCTCTATGATTATGTGTGAATGCCACAAAGTTTCATGTTTTAAGTTATGATTATTGTGATTACATTTCACTACCATGATTTATCCCATGTTATGAAATTATGCTTTCTTTTGCAGGTTATGATTTCCAAAATGTTATGTTCTTATGAATACGATGTGATTGATATTTCTTTTGTTTACCCTTACTGAGCATTTGAGCTCACCCTTTTATGTTTTCTTTTCCCCAGGATATAAAGAAAGGTTTTAGGTAAAAAAAGGAAGATCTTTATGGGAGATGTTGAAGATCTTTCACCACGATTAGAAGATTTTATTCCGAGTTTCCAAAGACACTAAACTATTACGATCCTTGTGTGTGTGTTTTTGTTATGTACTAAGTATTCCACAAAAGTAATGTAAAGTCCATGTAAGTCAGGCTTCGGGTCTCTACAGTTGGTATCAGAGGAAAGGTTTAGTCAACCTTTGGAAACTAGGATGCGAGAACTTTAGTGAGATCCCTAGAGATATTTCTAAGGTATGTCTAGGGATGTCCCTTTGGATAAGTATACGTATAGGATATAATCCTAGAACTACGATAACGATCTTAGAATTTAACCTAAGATGTTAGATATTAAGGGTACTCCCCCTTTACTATGTTGTTTTCCTTAGCATTATTTTGTCTCTCACACTATTCTTTTTGGGTTTTAGACGATGGCTGGAACCCGAAGGAACCGTGTTGATCAATGTAATGGACAATTCAATGATTGTCCTCCTGAACAAACAAATGTTATGGGAGATGGAGTGCAAAATTTTATTGATATACTTACACAAACTATGAATCATTCTGGACTTCCAAATGAGCAGAGAAGGGAACAATATTCTATTGAGTCCTTCATGAGGCAACATCCACCTTCTTTCAGTGGGACTTCCGATCCACTTGTTGCTGAACAATGGATCAGTACCACTGAAAAGATATTTTCAGTTCTTCAATGTTCTGAACATGATAAAGTCATCTTAGCAGTATATCGTTTGGAAGGTGAAGCTGATCAATGGTGGAATCTTATCAAGAACACGAGGCCAAGAGATGAAATTGAGTCCATGGAATGGGACGAGTTCAAGAACTTGTTTTTTAGTAAGTACTTCCCTCGTATTCTTCGAACAAAGATGGAAAATGAGTTTCTTGAGCTGAAGCAGAAGGATGATGAATCTGTTGGTATATACGAAGCAAATTTTACAAGACTTGCAAGGTATGCATCTGGCATTATCATCCAACCTGAAAGTAAAGTTGATCGATTTTTCAGTGGCTTAAAACCAAGTCTTCGAAGGGCATTAGCTATAAGAGACTTTAGTAGCTATGAAGAAATTGTGCGTTGTGCTATCAAGGTAGAAATGGAAGTTGGTGTTACATATCCATCTCATGGTTTTGACAAGAAACGAAAGATGGAGTTCAAGGAGAAATCTCAGAATAATGGTGAAAAGAAGATGAATGTTTCCTTATGCACAAAGTGTGGAAAGAAGCATGGTGGAGATTGTCTTAAAGGGACTAGAAAATGTTTTAAGTGTGGAAAAGAAGGTCATCGAGCAGCTGAGTGTCGAAGTAATGGAAAAAGGTTTTCTAATGATGTGAATAAAGCAAACACTGCAGAGAACGCACCACCAACACTTCAATGCTTCAAGTGCAAGGAAATGGGGCATTATGCTAATAAATGCCCTAATCCAAGGGTTAGTGATGATCAACATGAGAAACCACTGAAGGCAAAGGACAAAGGGAAGTCACATGCGATCACTATTGACGATGTTGAATATGACAACGATGTGGTGGAATGATTAAGTGTTTATGTAATGGGATTCCAAAATAATGTTGTATCATAAAGTATTGGAATATTTATGTATTGGTCTAATGTGGTATTCAAAGTGATTGAGATATTTTTGGAAATAAGATGATATGCGCATAATGAAGGGAAAACGAGAAAACGAAATGTTTAACAGTATTCATGAGCTCATGATTGATATAAGGACTAAGTGATATCATGGTTTGAGTATATAGAATTTTGAGGATTTTGGTATGTGGAAAGTGTTAACTTTTAACTGCATTAATGTTTTCACTAAGGTTCAATGGGTATTCAAGAGAGTACATGATTAAGGCCTTTGAATTTTTGGAATGTGACCAACAAGACATATTTTATGATATATGGGGATCAACGATGGTATTAAATCTCTGGTAATCGTTTTCACTATATTATGAGAGTGGACTGCAGTATTATGGATAAGCCTAAAGATTGGAATGGATTATGTTGGACATAAGTTAGTATTGTTTAAGCATAGAAGTTTTTTTTTCGATGTTATTGATGGGATGTTATAGTAATATAGTTTTAGAAAAAGGACAACCTGCAGGACGGGCGACAGCCCATCGCTTCGGACAAGGATGTGGGAATCGAACCCACAACCGAAGTGCGACTGGCCTTTATCGCCTACCACTGGCCTACAGGAAGTCCCTGTTTATTAGAAACTAGTTTTATTATATTAAGTAGTATGATATATGAAGTATAAAGTCCATTTTAGGAACCATATATGATTAATCTCACTATAGATCGACTTATGTATATAATCTTTTTTGCTAACCTTTTGTTTGAGACAGATGGAATGACCCGTCATTCTATCACATGATCTGCTAACACTTCACGAATAACAAATTCAACTTCATTTATTTAAGAGATGAAGTGGAAATTGTTAAAGGCACGAACAACAGTGAGATTGTACCAAAATAAAGTAAGTATTTATTCTAATTTAAATTCTTTAACTTTAGGGAAACGATCTTGAAAACCAAAAATGTTGTCCTAGTGATCTTATATCTGATGAATCAGATGGTACCTTAGATCGTCACAAATTTATGGCTTTGTGATTGCTGGCTTTTCCATAGCCATGTTCTCTACCACTCTCCATCAGAACATGATGGTTAGATTTCTCTTCCATATCCATATTTTCACCTATGTGGAAACCCAGTGATTAGTTTATTTGGGTAACCGTTACGTTTCATACTTTTGTTTTTAAAGATTGGTTTTGGTATTCCTTTTTACGATGTGGGTTTCTATTAAAGAAACTTTTGAATAGTAAACCATTTATAACCCCGACGAATTTCGAGGGCGAAATTCATTTTAAGGGGGTAGAATGTAACACCCCGAAATTTTATGAAAAATATTCTTTTTAATTTCACTAATGTCTTGTGTTGTACGCTACACCAAAAGGATCTTGCACAACACGCATCCTTGACTTGCCTTGTATTACACGCAATCGTGACCTTCCTCGATAGCGTGTGTAGTACGCAATGCCGAATTTCACTAAACAACGATATGCTATTAAAATATTATTAAAACTAGCCGTTATGAATAGTAATAACCACCTTTTAAAATTTTAGAAATTTTATCTCTTAAAATGGACTTCATTTTTGGATTCGGAGTATCGAATTTAGCCTAAGATGAAATTTTGGTACTTTTTGGATAACTTTCATATTCTAATGAATAGTGAAAATTACTAAATTTTAATTAAAAACAACTTTTTTAATCGAAATAATTAATAGTGATAAATTATTAATTTTAGTAGTTTTAAAGTATATTTAGAATATATTTTTACAATTTAATACAATGATGGTCATTGGATGTAATTTCACATTTAAACCAGTTATAAACAAGTATCAATCTTTTGATAGTTATTATCTCTTAAAAACACGCTATTTGTTTTGATGACGGGAATTAATTTTTAAATTAGTTAATGCAACTGATATGTTTTGAATTTGGTAAAATAGACATCATTTTTGAGTTCATAATATCAAATATAGCTTAGACCTAATTTTTGGTATTTTTCTGAAAACTTTCAATTTTTGATGAATAGTGAAACCACTAAGTGGTAGGTTAAAAACTGAATTTTGCATAAAACTTAATTTTACCGCTTCTGTGAATGGAATTTCGAAAATCCGAGAGACACGGTTAATATCAAGGACTAAAATGTGGTTCAATGAGATGAAAATAATTTTTGGTGAATAGTAACTTTTTACTTTTTTTTTACCACGGTTAAAGGTAAATAGGGTAATTAAGGGTAAAAATGATATTAATATTACCCTAACACATGTCCTAATCCTATTGGACAAGTGTATTTCGACCAAAAACAAACTTAGGAATAAAATATGACCATTTAGGCCCACTTGGGTTAGATTAGGACATTTATTATTAATTTATTTAAAGAAGGGTTAAAAGAGTTAAAATCAAAGTTTATTTACTAAAATATTTTTAATATGGGGTTATACATAAGATAAATTTGACTATAAATATTCATTAGAAAGCTAAAAAGATATCCTACATAATGGTATTTTATTTGTAATTTTTAGACATTAAATAATTTAATTTATGTATGACACAACGATGATGCAGTAATTATCTTATTAATGAAATATTGACATAATTGATGTTATAAATACCCAAATAAATATAATTTGAGACTTTTTATGAATTACTCTAATTTTCTAGGTTACTATGATATATTAGTGTTGATTTTATAAACTTGGTTCGAACATATAATTCTGTTATGACTTTCACAAAAATCATATATCAAATAGTGTCAAAATTGACACAAAATAGTTTTTAAATCAAATATTATATTATTAATTGTTATTTTATTCCTAAAAATCTAAGGTTCGGCCAAATGACTTAGATAAGGATATATATATTAATAATAAACAATTTGGGATTCGTTTGGCATGTTATAGTAAGTGTATTAACCATATAGTGTAAGAAAACAAAAAGACACGGTAAAAGTTAAATTATTTAACTTAGAGTTAAATCTAATTGATAAGGTTAAAATAATAACCTAAACTTTTCTAAATCCTATTGGTTGATAGGATTTCGACCCATCCCCACTTTAGCTTCGAAATAAGACCCTTTGGAACCATTATAAACCGATTTTGACTTTAATATAAAATAATATTTTGAGGTATTCCTAAGGTGCTCCTCTCCTCCCTTATAAAAGGACATCTCCTCCCCCTCCTCACACCAATTTGAGCACTCAAGCTCGGTCAACCCCTGCCAAAATCCCTTCTCCACTTCCCTAGAATAATCCTAGAGGTCCTGGTCTTCTTCAAAGACCAATCTTAGTTCCTTAAGTGGAGGATTCAAAGAGACGTTTCAAAGAAGAGGTAATATCCATTACCGATCTTTTCAATTTCTTTCTTATTCAACTTCTTCTTCTTTAATTGTTTCATGATAAAGTAATAACATCAGTATTACTTACATACTGATATGTTATTATAAATATGAAACAACCCTAATTCACCTTCTATCCATCCTATGGAAAAATGAAATCACCGCGCGTGCGTACGTACGGAATACCGTCTTCACGCCGTGGTGTAATCTATTTTCCACCACCACCTTAATAGGATGGGTATAATGGTGTAATGAGTAACTATATATGATTATTATAAATTGATATTGATACTGAAATAGTCTACATACACTTCAACACAATTCCACGACCATGGGAACGATATCATCGCTCGTGCGTACGTACGGACTACCGTCTCCACGACGCGATGAGATTCATTCTCAATGATTAACCATTCATGAATGATTATAAAGTATATATAATAAGTACTAATGAAATATATGACATAATAATGATACTGGATATATGTCATCTACTTAATTCCATTCAATTCAATAAGGAAACGAAAACAGCGTTCATGCGTACGTACGGACTACCGTCTCCATGAACGGTGTATTTCTTTCCATTTAATGATTTATTATATATATGTATATCCTGAATATATATATATAAATCATGTTTTCTGTTCTGGAATTAAGTAATCATGATCTAAGTAATCATATGAATAATTACAAGTCAAAACACGGATGACAAATGAAACAATTTTACCCAAAACGCTCTTTAACATGGAATTTACAAAAGAACGGGTAATATAAAGTAATAAGTGAACCATATATGATATCATAACAATGAATATGATTCTGTAATAAGTAAATGAAATTATTTAAATCATTATACAGGAGGTTCGGACACTTACGAAGCAAATCGGACCTAAGGTAAGGGAAATATCACAATCTCATTTTTATCCGAGATTGTTTATACTTTAGTATTTACTGGGGTGTATTTTATCATACACATCCATGTTTCCTCAATATGTAATATTATTTCCATACACCTACAATTGTTTGAATCCTATTTTACCCTTCGGTGAGTTTTTAGTAAAAGATATGAAAGGAATCTTTTGTCATTTTTCGTACGAGGTACTTTTTTGACTTTTTCGACAAAAGTACAAAGAATGTTTTTTTTAACTTATACGGCATGAATGGATTTTTAAAACATTATTTCCAAGAAGCTTCCTTTACACGTTTTCAAGTTTATTTTTAATCAACTTCTTTTAGTTTAAAATTGTATTACATGTTAAGAAAGGAAAAGTGTTTTTGAAGTAGAAAGGATATTTTCCTCAAGAATAGAGTTCAAGTATTTTATCAAAATTATTTTCCATATAAGATAATAAAAGGGTTCTGTTTTTATCCCTATTATTACATGGATTTGATTATGTTGTGATGGAAATATTTTTATGAATTCCTTTATCTTATATGAATTGTTTTATGATGTCATGTTGTTTAAGAATCCCATTTTTATTACATGGGTTACGCTATGATGTATGGTTTATGATTATGTGGCACACATAAGAAAGGATTCATTATAAGATGGGTGGGACCTATATCTCCCTCCAATGCATTGGGTAAAGATTTTATATCTCATGAGATAGACATGGCTGGAATGGTAGGTTATACCGGTTCAGTGAAACAGGACTGAAACGAGGGTTACTCGATTCAGAAAGGGACTTTGTCCACTAAGATAGTCTTGGCAATGAGTCTTGACTAACAAGAAATGATTCTCTATGATTATGTGTGAATGCCACAAAGTTTCATGTTTTAAGTTATGATTATTGTGATTACATTTCACTACCATGATTTATCCCATGTTATGAAATTATGCTTTCTTTTGCAGGTTATGATTTCCAAAATGTTATGTTCTTATGAATACGATGTGATTGATATTTCTTTTGTTTACCCTTACTGAGCATTTGAGCTCACCCTTTTATGTTTTCTTTTCCCCAGGATATAAAGAAAGGTTTTAGGTAAAAAAAGGAAGATCTTTATGGGAGATGTTGAAGATCTTTCACCACGATTAGAAGATTTTATTCCGAGTTTCCAAAGACACTAAACTATTACGATCCTTGTGTGTGTGTTTTTGTTATGTACTAAGTATTCCACAAAAGTAATGTAAAGTCCATGTAAGTCAGGCTTCGGGTCTCTACAGTTGGTATCAGAGGAAAGGTTTAGTCAACCTTTGGAAACTAGGATGCGAGAACTTTAGTGAGATCCCTAGAGATATTTCTAAGGTATGTCTAGGGATGTCCCTTTGGATAAGTATACGTATAGGATATAATCCTAGAACTACGATAACGATCTTAGAATTTAACCTAAGATGTTAGATATTAAGGGTACTCCCCCTTTACTATGTTGTTTTCCTTAGCATTATTTTGTCTCTCACACTATTCTTTTTGGGTTTTAGACGATGGCTGGAACCCGAAGGAACCGTGTTGATCAATGTAATGGACAATTCAATGATTGTCCTCCTGAACAAACAAATGTTATGGGAGATGGAGTGCAAAATTTTATTGATATACTTACACAAACTATGAATCATTCTGGACTTCCAAATGAGCAGAGAAGGGAACAATATTCTATTGAGTCCTTCATGAGGCAACATCCACCTTCTTTCAGTGGGACTTCCGATCCACTTGTTGCTGAACAATGGATCAGTACCACTGAAAAGATATTTTCAGTTCTTCAATGTTCTGAACATGATAAAGTCATCTTAGCAGTATATCGTTTGGAAGGTGAAGCTGATCAATGGTGGAATCTTATCAAGAACACGAGGCCAAGAGATGAAATTGAGTCCATGGAATGGGACGAGTTCAAGAACTTGTTTTTCAGTAAGTACTTCCCTCGTATTCTTCGAACAAAGATGGAAAATGAGTTTCTTGAGCTGAAGCAGAAGGATGATGAATCTGTTGGTATATACGAAGCAAATTTTACAAGACTTGCAAGGTATGCATCTGGCATTATCATCCAACCTGAAAGTAAAGTTGATCGATTTTTCAGTGGCTTAAAACCAAGTCTTCGAAGGGCATTAGCTATAAGAGACTTTAGTAGCTATGAAGAAATTGTGCGTTGTGCTATCAAGGTAGAAATGGAAGTTGGTGTTACATATCCATCTCATGGTTTTGACAAGAAACGAAAGATGGAGTTCAAGGAGAAATCTCAGAATAATGGTGAAAAGAAGATGAATGTTTCCTTATGCACAAAGTGTGGAAAGAAGCATGGTGGAGATTGTCTTAAAGGGACTAGAAAATGTTTTAAGTGTGGAAAAGAAGGTCATCGAGCAGCTGAGTGTCGAAGTAATGGAAAAAGGTTTTCTAATGATGTGAATAAAGCAAACACTGCAGAGAACGCACCACCAACACTTCAATGCTTCAAGTGCAAGGAAATGGGGCATTATGCTAATAAATGCCCTAATCCAAGGGTTAGTGATGATCAACATGAGAAACCACTGAAGGCAAAGGACAAAGGGAAGTCACATGCGATCACTATTGACGATGTTGAATATGACAACGATGTGGTGGAATGATTAAGTGTTTATGTAATGGGATTCCAAAATAATGTTGTATCATAAAGTATTGGAATATTTATGTATTGGTCTAATGTGGTATTCAAAGTGATTGAGATATTTTTGGAAATAAGATGATATGCGCATAATGAAGGGAAAACGAGAAAACGAAATGTTTAACAGTATTCATGAGCTCATGATTGATATAAGGACTAAGTGATATCATGGTTTGAGTATATAGAATTTTGAGGATTTTGGTATGTGGAAAGTGTTAACTTTTAACTGCATTAATGTTTTCACTAAGGTTCAATGGGTATTCAAGAGAGTACATGATTAAGGCCTTTGAATTTTTGGAATGTGACCAACAAGACATATTTTATGATATATGGGGATCAACGATGGTATTAAATCTCTGGTAATCGTTTTCACTATATTATGAGAGTGGACTGCAGTATTATGGATAAGCCTAAAGATTGGAATGGATTATGTTGGACATAAGTTAGTATTGTTTAAGCATAGAAGTTTTTTTTTCGATGTTATTGATGGGATGTTATAGTAATATAGTTTTAGAAAAAGGACAACCTGCAGGACGGGCGACAGCCCATCGCTTCGGACAAGGATGTGGGAATCGAACCCACAACCGAAGTGCGACTGGCCTTTATCGCCTACCACTGGCCTACAGGAAGTCCCTGTTTATTAGAAACTAGTTTTATTATATTAAGTAGTATGATATATGAATTATAAAGTCCATTTTAGGAACCATATATGATTAATCTCACTATAGATCGACTTATGTATATAATCTTTTTTGCTAACCTTTTGTTTGAGACAGATGGAATGACCCGTCATTCTATCACATGATCTGCTAACACTTCACGAATAACAAATTCAACTTCATTTATTTAAGAGATGAAGTGGAAATTTTTAAAGGCACGAACAACAGTGAGATTGTACCAAAATAAAGTAAGTATTTATTCTAATTTAAATTCTTTAACTTTAGGGAAACGATCTTGAAAACCAAAAATGTTGTCCTAGTGATCTTATATCTGATGAATCAGATGGTACCTTAGATCGTCACAAATTTATGGCTTTGTGATTGCTGGCTTTTCCATAGCCATGTTCTCTACCACTCTCCATCAGAACATGATGGTTAGATTTCTCTTCCATATCCATATTTTCACCTATGTGGAAACCCAGTGATTAGTTTATTTGGGTAACCGTTACGTTTCATACTTTTGTTTTTAAAGATTGGTTTTGGTATTCCTTTTTACGATGTGGGTTTCTATTAAAGAAACTTTTGAATAGTAAACCATTTATAACCCCGACGAATTTCGAGGGCGAAATTCATTTTAAGGGGGTAGAATGTAACACCCCGAAATTTTATGAAAAATATTCTTTTTAATTTCACTAATGTCTTGTGTTGTACGCTACACCAAAAGGATCTTGCACAACACGCATCCTTGACTTGCCTTGTATTACACGCAATCGTGACCTTCCTCGATAGCGTGTGTAGTACGCAATGCCGAATTTCACTAAACAACGATATGCTATTAAAATATTATTAAAACTAGCCGTTATGAATAGTAATAACCACCTTTTAAAATTTTAGAAATTTTATCTCTTAAAATGGACTTCATTTTTGGATTCGGAGTATCGAATTTAGCCTAAGGTGAAATTTTGGTACTTTTTGGATAACTTTCATATTCTAATGAATAGTGAAAATTACTAAATTTTAATTAAAAACAACTTTTTTAATCGAAATAATTAATAGTGATAAATTATTAATTTTAGTAGTTTTAAAGTATATTTAGAATATATTTTTACAATTTAATACAATGATGGTCATTGGATGTAATTTCACATTTAAACCAGTTATAAACAAGTATCAATCTTTTGATAGTTATTATCTCTTAAAAACACGCTATTTGTTTTGATGACGGGAATTAATTTTTAAATTAGTTAATGCAACTGATATGTTTTGAATTTGGTAAAATAGACATCATTTTTGAGTTCATAATATCAAATATAGCTTAGACCTAATTTTTGGTATTTTTCTGAAAACTTTCAATTTTTGATGAATAGTGAAACCACTAAGTGGTAGGTTAAAAACTGAATTTTGCATAAAACTTAATTTTACCGCTTCTGTGAATGGAATTTCGAAAATCCGAGAGACACGGTTAATATCAAGGACTAAAATGTGGTTCAATGAGATGAAAATAATTTTTGGTGAATAGTAACTTTTTACTTTTTTTTTACCACGGTTAAAGGTAAATAGGGTAATTAAGGGTAAAAATGATATTAATATTACCCTAACACATGTCCTAATCCTATTGGACAAGTGTATTTCGACCAAAAACAAACTTAGGAATAAAATATGACCATTTAGGCCCACTTGGGTTAGATTAGGACATTTATTATTAATTTATTTAAAGAAGGGTTAAAAGAGTTAAAATCAAAGTTTATTTACTAAAATATTTTTAATATGGGGTTATACATAAGATAAATTTGACTATAAATATTCATTAGAAAGCTAAAAAGATATCCTACATAATGGTATTTTATTTGTAATTTTTAGACATTAAATAATTTAATTTATGTATGACACAACGATGATGCAGTAATTATCTTATTAATGAAATATTGACATAATTGATGTTATAAATACCCAAATAAATATAATTTGAGACTTTTTATGAATTACTCTAATTTTCTAGGTTACTATGATATATTAGTGTTGATTTTATAAACTTGGTTCGAACATATAATTTTGTTATGACTTTCACAAAAATCATATATCAAATAGTGTCAAAATTGACACAAAATAGTTTTTAAATCAAATATTATATTATTAATTGTTATTTTATTCCTAAAAATCTAAGGTTCGGCCAAATGACTTAGATAAGGATATATATATTAATAATAAACAATTTGGGATTCGTTTGGCATGTTATAGTAAGTGTATTAACCATATAGTGTAAGAAAACAAAAAGACACGGTAAAAGTTAAATTATTTAACTTAGAGTTAAATCTAATTGATAAGGTTAAAATAATAACCTAAACTTTTCTAAATCCTATTGGTTGATAGGATTTCGACCCATCCCCACTTTAGCTTCGAAATAAGACCCTTTGGAACCATTATAAACCGATTTTGACTTTAATATAAAATAATATTTTGAGGTATTCCTAAGGTGCTCCTCTCCTCCCTTATAAAAGGACACCTCCTCCCCCTCCTCACACCAATTTGAGCACTCAAGCTCGGTCAACCCCTGCCAAAATCCCTTCTCCACTTCCCTAGAATAATCCTAGAGGTCCTGGTCTTCTTCAAAGACCAATCTTAGTTCCTTAAGTGGAGGATTCAAAGAGACGTTTCAAAGAAGAGGTAATATCCATTACCGATCTTTTCAATTTCTTTCTTATTCAACTTCTTCTTCTTTAATTGTTTCATGATAAAGTAATAACATCAGTATTACTTACATACTGATATGTTATTATAAATATGAAACAACCCTAATTCACCTTCTATCCATCCTATGGAAAAATGAAATCACCGCGCGTGCGTACGTACGGAATACCGTCTTCACGCCGTGGTGTAATCTATTTTCCACCACCACCTTAATAGGATGGGTATAATGGTGTAATGAGTAACTATATATGATTATTATAAATTGATATTGATACTGAAATAGTCTACATACACTTCAACACAATTCCACGACCATGGGAACGATATCATCGCTCGTGCGTACGTACGGACTACCGTCTCCACGACGCGATGAGATTCATTCTCAATGATTAACCATTCATGAATGATTATAAAGTATATATAATAAGTACTAATGAAATATATGACATAATAATGATACTGGATATATGTCATCTACTTAATTCCATTCAATTCAATAAGGAAACGAAAACAGCGTTCATGCGTACGTACGGACTACCGTCTCCATGAACGGTGTATTTCTTTCCATTTAATGATTTATTATATATATGTATATCCTGAATATATATATATAAATCATGTTTTCTGTTCTGGAATTAAGTAATCATGATCTAAGTAATCATATGAATAATTACAAGTCAAAACACGGATGACAAATGAAACAATTTTACCCAAAACGCTCTTTAACATGGAATTTACAAAAGAACGGGTAATATAAAGTAATAAGTGAACCATATATGATATCATAACAATGAATATGATTCTGTAATAAGTAAATGAAATTATTTAAATCATTATACAGGAGGTTCGGACACTTACGAAGCAAATCGGACCTAAGGTAAGGGAAATATCACAATCTCATTTTTATCCGAGATTGTTTATACTTTAGTATTTACTGGGGTGTATTTTATCATACACATCCATGTTTCCTCAATATGTAATATTATTTCCATACACCTACAATTGTTTGAATCCTATTTTACCCTTCGGTGAGTTTTTAGTAAAAGATATGAAAGGAATCTTTTGTCATTTTTCGTACGAGGTACTTTTTTGACTTTTTCGACAAAAGTACAAAGAATGTTTTTTTTAACTTATACGACATGAATGGATTTTTAAAACATTATTTCCAAGAAGCTTCCTTTACACGTTTTCAAGTTTATTTTTAATCAACTTCTTTTAGTTTAAAATTGTATTACATGTTAAGAAAGGAAAAGTGTTTTTGAAGTAGAAAGGATATTTTCCTCAAGAATAGAGTTCAAGTATTTTATCAAAATTATTTTCCATATAAGATAATAAAAGGGTTCTGTTTTTATCCCTATTATTACATGGATTTGATTATGTTGTGATGGAAATATTTTTATGAATTCCTTTATCTTATATGAATTGTTTTATGATGTCATGTTGTTTAAGAATCCCATTTTTATTACATGGGTTACGCTATGATGTATGGTTTATGATTATGTGGCACACATAAGAAAGGATTCATTATAAGATGGGTGGGACCTATATCTCCCTCCAATGCATTGGGTAAAGATTTTATATCTCATGAGATAGACATGGCTGGAATGGTAGGTTATACCGGTTCAGTGAAACAGGACTGAAACGAGGGTTACTCGATTCAGAAAGGGACTTTGTCCACTAAGATAGTCTTGGCAATGAGTCTTGACTAACAAGAAATGATTCTCTATGATTATGTGTGAATGCCACAAAGTTTCATGTTTTAAGTTATGATTATTGTGATTACATTTCACTACCATGATTTATCCCATGTTATGAAATTATGCTTTCTTTTGCAGGTTATGATTTCCAAAATGTTATGTTCTTATGAATACGATGTGATTGATATTTCTTTTGTTTACCCTTACTGAGCATTTGAGCTCACCCTTTTATGTTTTCTTTTCCCCAGGATATAAAGAAAGGTTTTAGGTAAAAAAAGGAAGATCTTTATGGGAGATGTTGAAGATCTTTCACCACGATTAGAAGATTTTATTCCGAGTTTCCAAAGACACTAAACTATTACGATCCTTGTGTGTGTGTTTTTGTTATGTACTAAGTATTCCACAAAAGTAATGTAAAGTCCATGTAAGTCAGGCTTCGGGTCTCTACAGTTGGTATCAGAGGAAAGGTTTAGTCAACCTTTGGAAACTAGGATGCGAGAACTTTAGTGAGATCCCTAGAGATATTTCTAAGGTATGTCTAGGGATGTCCCTTTGGATAAGTATACGTATAGGATATAATCCTAGAACTACGATAACGATCTTAGAATTTAACCTAAGATGTTAGATATTAAGGGTACTCCCCCTTTACTATGTTGTTTTCCTTAGCATTATTTTGTCTCTCACACTATTCTTTTTGGGTTTTAGACGATGGCTGGAACCCGAAGGAACCGTGTTGATCAATGTAATGGACAATTCAATGATTGTCCTCCTGAACAAACAAATGTTATGGGAGATGGAGTGCAAAATTTTATTGATATACTTACACAAACTATGAATCATTCTGGACTTCCAAATGAGCAGAGAAGGGAACAATATTCTATTGAGTCCTTCATGAGGCAACATCCACCTTCTTTCAGTGGGACTTCCGATCCACTTGTTGCTGAACAATGGATCAGTACCACTGAAAAGATATTTTCAGTTCTTCAATGTTCTGAACATGATAAAGTCATCTTAGCAGTATATCGTTTGGAAGGTGAAGCTGATCAATGGTGGAATCTTATCAAGAACACGAGGCCAAGAGATGAAATTGAGTCCATGGAATGGGACGAGTTCAAGAACTTGTTTTTCAGTAAGTACTTCCCTCGTATTCTTCGAACAAAGATGGAAAATGAGTTTCTTGAGCTGAAGCAGAAGGATGATGAATCTGTTGGTATATACGAAGCAAATTTTACAAGACTTGCAAGGTATGCATCTGGCATTATCATCCAACCTGAAAGTAAAGTTGATCGATTTTTCAGTGGCTTAAAACCAAGTCTTCGAAGGGCATTAGCTATAAGAGACTTTAGTAGCTATGAAGAAATTGTGCGTTGTGCTATCAAGGTAGAAATGGAAGTTGGTGTTACATATCCATCTCATGGTTTTGACAAGAAACGAAAGATGGAGTTCAAGGAGAAATCTCAGAATAATGGTGAAAAGAAGATGAATGTTTCCTTATGCACAAAGTGTGGAAAGAAGCATGGTGGAGATTGTCTTAAAGGGACTAGAAAATGTTTTAAGTGTGGAAAAGAAGGTCATCGAGCAGCTGAGTGTCGAAGTAATGGAAAAAGGTTTTCTAATGATGTGAATAAAGCAAACACTGCAGAGAACGCACCACCAACACTTCAATGCTTCAAGTGCAAGGAAATGGGGCATTATGCTAATAAATGCCCTAATCCAAGGGTTAGTGATGATCAACATGAGAAACCACTGAAGGCAAAGGACAAAGGGAAGTCACATGCGATCACTATTGACGATGTTGAATATGACAACGATGTGGTGGAATGATTAAGTGTTTATGTAATGGGATTCCAAAATAATGTTGTATCATAAAGTATTGGAATATTTATGTATTGGTCTAATGTGGTATTCAAAGTGATTGAGATATTTTTGGAAATAAGATAATATGCGCATAATGAAGGGAAAACGAGAAAACGAAATGTTTAACAGTATTCATGAGCTCATGATTGATATAAGGACTAAGTGATATCATGGTTTGAGTATATAGAATTTTGAGGATTTTGGTATGTGGAAAGTGTTAACTTTTAACTGCATTAATGTTTTCACTAAGGTTCAATGGGTATTCAAGAGAGTACATGATTAAGGCCTTTGAATTTTTGGAATGTGACCAACAAGACATATTTTATGATATATGGGGATCAACGATGGTATTAAATCTCTGGTAATCGTTTTCACTATATTATGAGAGTGGACTGCAGTATTATGGATAAGCCTAAAGATTGGAATGGATTATGTTGGACATAAGTTAGTATTGTTTAAGCATAGAAGTTTTTTTTTCGATGTTATTGATGGGATGTTATAGTAATATAGTTTTAGAAAAAGGACAACCTGCAGGACGGGCGACAGCCCATCGCTTCGGACAAGGATGTGGGAATCGAACCCACAACCGAAGTGCGACTGGCCTTTATCGCCTACCACTGGCCTACAGGAAGTCCCTGTTTATTAGAAACTAGTTTTATTATATTAAGTAGTATGATATATGAAGTATAAAGTCCATTTTAGGAACCATATATGATTAATCTCACTATAGATCGACTTATGTATATAATCTTTTTTGCTAACCTTTTGTTTGAGACAGATGGAATGACCCGTCATTCTATCACATGATCTGCTAACACTTCACGAATAACAAATTCAACTTCATTTATTTAAGAGATGAAGTGGAAATTGTTAAAGGCACGAACAACAGTGAGATTGTACCAAAATAAAGTAAGTATTTATTCTAATTTAAATTCTTTAACTTTAGGGAAACGATCTTGAAAACCAAAAATGTTGTCCTAGTGATCTTATATCTGATGAATCAGATGGTACCTTAGATCGTCACAAATTTATGGCTTTGTGATTGCTGGCTTTTCCATAGCCATGTTCTCTACCACTCTCCATCAGAACATGATGGTTAGATTTCTCTTCCATATCCATATTTTCACCTATGTGGAAACCCAGTGATTAGTTTATTTGGGTAACCGTTACGTTTCATACTTTTGTTTTTAAAGATTGGTTTTGGTATTCCTTTTTACGATGTGGGTTTCTATTAAAGAAACTTTTGAATAGTAAACCATTTATAACCCCGACGAATTTCGAGGGCGAAATTCATTTTAAGGGGGTAGAATGTAACACCCCGAAATTTTATGAAAAATATTCTTTTTAATTTCACTAATGTCTTGTGTTGTACGCTACACCAAAAGGATCTTGCACAACACGCATCCTTGACTTGCCTTGTATTACACGCAATCGTGACCTTCCTCGATAGCGTGTGTAGTACGCAATGCCGAATTTCACTAAACAACGATATGCTATTAAAATATTATTAAAACTAGCCGTTATGAATAGTAATAACCACCTTTTAAAATTTTAGAAATTTTATCTCTTAAAATGGACTTCATTTTTGGATTCGGAGTATCGAATTTAGCCTAAGGTGAAATTTTGGTACTTTTTGGATAACTTTCATATTCTAATGAATAGTGAAAATTACTAAATTTTAATTAAAAACAACTTTTTTAATCGAAATAATTAATAGTGATAAATTATTAATTTTAGTAGTTTTAAAGTATATTTAGAATATATTTTTACAATTTAATACAATGATGGTCATTGGATGTAATTTCACATTTAAACCAGTTATAAACAAGTATCAATCTTTTGATAGTTATTATCTCTTAAAAACACGCTATTTGTTTTGATGACGGGAATTAATTTTTAAATTAGTTAATGCAACTGATATGTTTTGAATTTGGTAAAATAGACATCATTTTTGAGTTCATAATATCAAATATAGCTTAGACCTAATTTTTGGTATTTTTCTGAAAACTTTCAATTTTTGATGAATAGTGAAACCACTAAGTGGTAGGTTAAAAACTGAATTTTGCATAAAACTTAATTTTACCGCTTCTGTGAATGGAATTTCGAAAATCCGAGAGACACGGTTAATATCAAGGACTAAAATGTGGTTCAATGAGATGAAAATAATTTTTGGTGAATAGTAACTTTTTACTTTTTTTTTACCACGGTTAAAGGTAAATATGGTAATTAAGGGTAAAAATGATATTAATATTACCCTAACACATGTCCTAATCCTATTGGACAAGTGTATTTCGACCAAAAACAAACTTAGGAATAAAATATGACCATTTAGGCCCACTTGGGTTAGATTAGGACATTTATTATTAATTTATTTAAAGAAGGGTTAAAAGAGTTAAAATCAAAGTTTATTTACTAAAATATTTTTAATATGGGGTTATACATAAGATAAATTTGACTATAAATATTCATTAGAAAGCTAAAAAGATATCCTACATAATGGTATTTTATTTGTAATTTTTAGACATTAAATAATTTAATTTATGTATGACACAACGATGATGCAGTAATTATCTTATTAATGAAATATTGACATAATTGATGTTATAAATACCCAAATAAATATAATTTGAGACTTTTTATGAATTACTCTAATTTTCTAGGTTACTATGATATATTAGTGTTGATTTTATAAACTTGGTTCGAACATATAATTCTGTTATGACTTTCACAAAAATCATATATCAAATAGTGTCAAAATTGACACAAAATAGTTTTTAAATCAAATATTATATTATTAATTGTTATTTTATTCCTAAAAATCTAAGGTTCGGCCAAATGACTTAGATAAGGATATATATATTAATAATAAACAATTTGGGATTCGTTTGGCATGTTATAGTAAGTGTATTAACCATATAGTGTAAGAAAACAAAAAGACACGGTAAAAGTTAAATTATTTAACTTAGAGTTAAATCTAATTGATAAGGTTAAAATAATAACCTAAACTTTTCTAAATCCTATTGGTTGATAGGATTTCGACCCATCCCCACTTTAGCTTCGAAATAAGACCCTTTGGAACCATTATAAACCGATTTTGACTTTAATATAAAATAATATTTTGAGGTATTCCTAAGGTGCTCCTCTCCTCCCTTATAAAAGGACACCTCCTCCCCCTCCTCACACCAATTTGAGCACTCAAGCTCGGTCAACCCCTGCCAAAATCCCTTCTCCACTTCCCTAGAATAATCCTAGAGGTCCTGGTCTTCTTCAAAGACCAATCTTAGTTCCTTAAGTGGAGGATTCAAAGAGACGTTTCAAAGAAGAGGTAATATCCATTACCGATCTTTTCAATTTCTTTCTTATTCAACTTCTTCTTCTTTAATTGTTTCATGATAAAGTAATAACATCAGTATTACTTACATACTGATATGTTATTATAAATATGAAACAACCCTAATTCACCTTCTATCCATCCTATGGAAAAATGAAATCACCGCGCGTGCGTACGTACGGAATACCGTCTTCACGCCGTGGTGTAATCTATTTTCCACCACCACCTTAATAGGATGGGTATAATGGTGTAATGAGTAACTATATATGATTATTATAAATTGATATTGATACTGAAATAGTCTACATACACTTCAACACAATTCCACGACCATGGGAACGATATCATCGCTCGTGCGTACGTACGGACTACCGTCTCCACGACGCGATGAGATTCATTCTCAATGATTAACCATTCATGAATGATTATAAAGTATATATAATAAGTACTAATGAAATATATGACATAATAATGATACTGGATATATGTCATCTACTTAATTCCATTCAATTCAATAAGGAAACAAAAACAGCGTTCATGCGTACGTACGGACTACCGTCTCCATGAACGGTGTATTTCTTTCCATTTAATGATTTATTATATATATGTATATCCTGAATATATATATATAAATCATGTTTTCTGTTCTGGAATTAAGTAATCATGATCTAAGTAATCATATGAATAATTACAAGTCAAAACACGGATGACAAATGAAACAATTTTACCCAAAACGCTCTTTAACATGGAATTTACAAAAGAACGGGTAATATAAAGTAATAAGTGAACCATATATGATATCATAACAATGAATATGATTCTGTAATAAGTAAATGAAATTATTTAAATCATTATACAGGAGGTTCGGACACTTACGAAGCAAATCGGACCTAAGGTAAGGGAAATATCACAATCTCATTTTTATCCGAGATTGTTTATACTTTAGTATTTACTGGGGTGTATTTTATCATACACATCCATGTTTCCTCAATATGTAATATTATTTCCATACACCTACAATTGTTTGAATCCTATTTTACCCTTCGGTGAGTTTTTAGTAAAAGATATGAAAGGAATCTTTTGTCATTTTTCGTACGAGGTACTTTTTTGACTTTTTCGACAAAAGTACAAAGAATGTTTTTTTTAACTTATACGGCATGAATGGATTTTTAAAACATTATTTCCAAGAAGCTTCCTTTACACGTTTTCAAGTTTATTTTTAATCAACTTCTTTTAGTTTAAAATTGTATTACATGTTAAGAAAGGAAAAGTGTTTTTGAAGTAGAAAGGATATTTTCCTCAAGAATAGAGTTCAAGTATTTTATCAAAATTATTTTCCATATAAGATAATAAAAGGGTTCTGTTTTTATCCCTATTATTACATGGATTTGATTATGTTGTGATGGAAATATTTTTATGAATTCCTTTATCTTATATGAATTGTTTTATGATGTCATGTTGTTTAAGAATCCCATTTTTATTACATGGGTTACGCTATGATGTATGGTTTATGATTATGTGGCACACATAAGAAAGGATTCATTATAAGATGGGTGGGACCTATATCTCCCTCCAATGCATTGGGTAAAGATTTTATATCTCATGAGATAGACATGGCTGGAATGGTAGGTTATACCGGTTCAGTGAAACAGGACTGAAACGAGGGTTACTCGATTCAGAAAGGGACTTTGTCCACTAAGATAGTCTTGGCAATGAGTCTTGACTAACAAGAAATGATTCTCTATGATTATGTGTGAATGCCACAAAGTTTCATGTTTTAAGTTATGATTATTGTGATTACATTTCACTACCATGATTTATCCCATGTTATGAAATTATGCTCTCTTTTGCAGGTTATGATTTCCAAAATGTTATGTTGTTATGAATACGATGTGACTGATATTTCTTTTGTTTACCCTTACTGAGCATTTGAGCTCACCCTTTTATGTTTTCTTTTCCCCAGGATATAAAGAAAGGTTTTAGGTAAAAAAAGGAAGATCTTTATGGGAGATGTTGAAGATCTTTCACCACGATTAGAAGATTTTATTCCGAGTTTTCAAAGACACTAAACTATTACGATCCTTGTGTGTGTGTTTTTGTTATGTACTAAGTATTCCGCAAAAGTAATGTAAAGTCCATGTAAGTCAGGCTTCGGGTCTCTACAAGTAAGATCTCATACGCTTAGGTGATAGGATCAATCATGTATGTCATGTTATGTACTAGACTTGATGTTGTCTATGCACTGAACATGATAGATAGATATCAAGCAGATCCAGGAGAACAACATTGGACTGTTGTTAAGGCTAAGTATCTTAGAAGAACTGAGGATATGTTTCTGGTGTGTGGAGGAGACGAGAAGCTTGTCATCATAGGGTATGTTGATGATGGTTTCCAGACAGATCAGAATGATATGAAGTCACAATCAGGATATGTTTTCTATCTCAACAAAGCGGTTGTGAGCTAGAAGAGTTCAAAGAAGCCAGTTGTCGTTGATTCAACATCGGAGTTCGAGTATATAGTGGCTTCTGATGCAGCTAGGGAAGCCGTTTGGATTCGAAACTTTGTCCATGAGCTTGATGTGGTACCTAACAGTAGAGATCATATCACACTATATTGTGATAATACTACAGTGATTACTCTTGCAAAAGAATCAAGGTCACATCAACGAGTAAAGCACATACTCTGAAAGTATCACCTCTTAAGGGATTTTCATCAGAGGGGAGAAGTTGCAGTGGGCAGAGTATCCATGGAAAAGAACGTGGTGGACCCCTAGACTAAAGACCTATCTCACCAGAAGCATGAGTATCATGTGAGAGCTAGCGGACTGAATGTTGTTGGCAGTTGGCTCTAGTGCAAGTGGGAGTCTGTTGGAGTTGGTGTCATCGAACCAACTTTTATGTACTTTATGATAAACATGTTGTTTTGAATATTAATTAACTACTTATCACATCATGATTGTTTTTCTGCATGACATAGTATGTGATAATGTCTCAAGAGTTGTTATCGCACTAAAAGTTGATAGTAGTTCCCCGCAATGATGAAAACCCAAAAGTGCTATGACACTATTCTTAGATATATGTTCTATAGTCAGATGATATCATTTGAGGGATACAAATGATACAGGATATCAGGGGTGGAGACTCGTGTGACTTTGAAACATCTTCTCATGGTGTACGCCCTTAGTAATATTCAGTAGGATATTATGAGAACAAGACCCGACAGTAGAAAATCCACATTATGAGTATCATTGGATGTTCTTATCTGCGGACGCGTGTATTGATCCTTAGACTTTAAGATTATTATTAATGAATATTATGAGTCACGCACTTTGATGTATTAACAAAATCTATGAGGATAGATGTTCACGGTGAGGTAAATACATTGGGTGTGCCTTGCATTAATGAATAATGCGAGAAAAGATTTATCTCTTCTGTTCATTAACAAAAGTTAATATCTCAAGCTCTTTGATGGAAATGATATAGCCAAAATAAATCCACAACCATGGTATTTTCTAGGCAGGTTCTATTTTCAAAAAGTTAAAGAAAGAGATATCGAGCACATAGGTAGATGACACGAGCATGCAACCTGCTCGATTAGATATATTGTGATAAAAAGATCATATTACACGACAAGTGTTCGTATGAGGTATCATGTCGTTGCGGCATTGACTTCTTTCTCTATAGGTGTTTTGTCGTGTTGCTAGACGCTAACCTTGAACTTTAGGTAGGTTTGCCTAATGCCATTGAGAAAGGGGCCTAGAGGATCAAACACTAAGTGTATCTGGAATCTCAGTTAAATAATTTATTATTTAACAAGTTGAATAAATATTAATCTCGGTTGTGGTTTAATAATTATTCATGTATGCTTGATCGCATTTATTCTGTCACTAATTATTCGAGAGAATATATTGTGAGCGGAATATTTAATAAATATTTAATTGTTATTTTAGTAAATATAATGATTATTCATTTATCGGTGAATAATGCAGTAGTATTTATTTAATAAATAAAAAGTCATTATTCAAAACCCGGTAAATATTAAGGAGGATTGGTGGACTGAGTTTAAGGGTCCAGTGAGAAATAATAATATTAAATATTATTTGATTAAATAATATTTAATTATAACTTGCAAGTTCAGCACATGTCAGGAAATAATAATATTTATGTTATCATTTGACATGGAGGTTACACTTGGATTAATAAAATAATTAATGCACTTGTACAAATTATTTTATTATTACCCTAATGAAATAAATGTCTGGTTATATTATTTTCTTATTAGCCAAGCGACGCCAATCGGTGGTGTCCACAACATTTAGAGAAAAACCTCTCAAACCTATAGAGTTCTTCATTCTCCAAGAACGCTCTCAAGAACGAGAGCGATCATCCTCCACCAAATCAATGAGAACGCTTTGGAAGTGGTTCTCAAGCCGATCGAAGGCAGAGGACGCAAGCAAAAGGATCTTTCGTACTAGCACCCAGGGACTCCTTTAGCAACGTCCAGAGATTCGTGGAACACGTGTGGATCACCGCTAGAGGAGATCTACCATTGATCTCTACAACATAACGACGGTACACCTGCAGATCAGTGGTTGAACGCATCAACGAAGAAAGAATCACTATGGAGGTAATTCTTATTAAATTAAACTAATTATAAACAATATATGTTGATTATCTCTCTTGGTTCCGAGTTTCTATTCTTTTGTCTTATTTCTTTGATTCAATTACGTGGATCATGGCGTTCATCGTCGCATAGATCCCAAATTATTCATTAAATATTGCAAAAAGCAATGTTGGCCACTGCCCCTCCCGCACTTCCGCTGCGCCCAGAACCGACAAGTGGTATTAGAGCGGGTATATTATTGTTTATAATTATTTAATAATCATTGGTGATTTGCACATTTTATAATTTAGTTTTTCAATTCAAGTTTAATCGTTCTTTTAATCTGAATGACGAGATTTGTTTCTTCATCTATCGTTTCTCGCAGATCTAACATACGGTAATGGGTCTAACATGTTGACCAAAACTTTACCCAGAGGTAAATTTGAAACTTGCTGACTAATTGTAGGGTTGGCAGTGATTCTCAATTGAGTTGGAGGTGGAGTTTGTGTTGGGGCGCCTACTCTCACGCACCCCCCCCCCATCATGTGACCTTTAAAAAAAAGGAAATAGACATGAGAAATAGGGGAGTTATGGATTTGTAGGTGGCACACAATTTTTTAGACACCACTTTCTCTCTTCTCATCTTCAGAGCAGTGCAGTTAGGGTTTCAAACAGCAAAAGATCTACAACTGGCGAAATTCCTCTGGTCTGATTGAGTTTCATCTGCAGTGGTCTTTGATCTGATCCTGATGTTTTTCATCTGCATCGTTTATTCAGACAGCAAACACCTACTCTGCACGATTCGATCTATTTGGATTTCTTTATTGGCATGCGTTCTTCGTTTCATTTTGCTTTCAGATTACATATGTTTTATGTCTTTGATCCACTATTTTATCAGAGTATTATTCTTGAGATCCCACACATCTTTAGAAGTCTTTGCCATGTACTCTTCATTATTAGTGGATCTTGTTTTTCCGTGGCTTTTCCCTTTTGGGTTTTCCACGTTAAAAATTGTTGGTGTCATCATTTAATTTTTTTGTATATATTTTTTGAGCCGTTACGTATCCGATTTAATTTTTTTAAGATTGTTTGAAGGGAAAGAAAATATATTTCCACTGCGCGTTCGCTTTGTTACGCGTTTGTGCATTGTCATCTTTCACAGCAGGCTTGTCATTTTATGTAGATGTTCATGCCAGAAACGGAGGCGTAACACGTAATTGAAATAATTAAAATTACAAAAACATGTCCTCCTACCACCCATCTCGCGCAACCTCTCGCAGAAGGATCTCCCCGCAACACAACATCACCGTAACCCTCCATCACCACTGCCCCAAGTCAGCACTATCCCATCACCATCACCATGTCACCGTTGTCTCTGTAGGGGCCATTCCCAATATGGGGTGGAATGTTTCAGCAGCAGAAGTCTTTGAAGGTGGCAAACAAACCCGGCGGCTGCAGGAGAGGTCTCCTTTGGTGGGCAACCGACAGGGAGGACTTCTCAAGGGTAGATGAGCTACCCTCCAACAACCGAAGAAAGATGGTTTTCTTTCTCTATTTAAATGGTATGAAAATCCCATTGTTTGTAAGGGAGGAGTCTCCTGTGTATGTGTGATTTTGTGGTGTGTGTGTTGTAAATCCTCTGACAAGAACCGGAGAGAAATGAAATAGAGAAGCAGCTCTTTTCTCTCGTGGATGTAGGCACATAGCCGAACTACGTTAAAGTCTTGTGTTGCCTCATTTTGATCCTCGTTTTGTGTGTTGCTCCGTTTTCTGCTTCCATTTTGTGTGTTTGAGGTACCACGAACCTCCGTTGCGCCCCAACAAGTGGTATCAGAGACGAGTTGGAGCGAACGAAGATGAACTGACGAGGCGACGACGAGTTTTCCGGTGGCCGAAAAATTGAAAGTGATCGGAAAATTTTTCTGAGGCCAGATCCGTGAAGAGGACGACGAGAGGAATCCAACGGCGCAAGCAACGATAAAAACGGAGTTCAAACGAGCCCGGTAAGCTCGCTCAAAGTTTGGTCAAACCCACGGGTGAACAGTACCCCCGTGCCGAAGAAGCCGACACTGTTCACGCCGCCGGTGACAATTCCGGCGAGATTCCGACAGGAACTCCGGCGTGCCACATCAGTGCCACGTCAGTGAGTGATCTGGACCGTTGAACGTGTTTTGACCATCTCGGTCAATTAGTGTCCGATTTCAGCGATCCAGGAGCCGATTCCGACTATTTCGACCGTTCCAGACGCATCTGTACGGTTAGTATTTCAAAATTCACACACTATCATGTGGTTTTAGAAGGGTACGACATCGACGATGGTGATCGCGTTTTGCGACAACGACAATGGCTGGTGTCGGAGCACTACCAAGATTTGAGATCGGGAAGTTCGATGACCGAAATAATTTCAGCTTGTGGCAAAGCACGGTGAAAGATCTTTTGATGCAACAGGGCATGATCAGACCGTTGATCGGAGAAAAGCCCGATGAAACCAGTAAAGATAATTGGAAAGAGCTCGAGATGCGGATCGTCAGCACAATTCGATTATGTCTGGCGAATGAGAAGTACTCGGTGTTGGACGAGACATCACCGAAGGAGATCTGGAAGAAGTTGGAGCAGCGGTATATGGCGAAGTCGCTCACTGACAAATTATTCCTGAAAAAGAAATTGTACCAGTTGCGCATGGACGAGGGAACGAATTTGTTGGATCACACCAACGAATTCAACAAAATCCTGGCATAGTTATTGGGGCTCGGTGTGAAGGTAGGAGAGGAAGACAAAGCACTTTTGATTTTGGCATCCCTACCAAGCTCATTTGATGGGCTTGTGACTGCATTTCTCGTGGGGAAGGAGACATTAAAGCTGGACGAGGTGATGATGTCACTTCAAGATTCGGAGGCATTTCAAAAACCCGTGATGCATTCAGGCGAGCAAATCATGGTGATGCGAGATGATCAACGTGGGAGGAGCCGACATCGACATTCAGGAGGTAAAGAATGGCGGCCAAAATCCAAGGGATGTGATCCTAGCGAAATCACGTGTTTCTGGTGCGAGAAATGAAGGTTTCAGGCACAGCGGAAGCGCGTGGGTGGATGCGCTCACTTGGCTTTTTTTCATTAACAATGATCAATCTGGGATCAATACGACGATAAACGTCAGTCTCCACGGATCGAATCGTAGAAATAGACAAAGAAAAGGAAAGTCCCGGAACCACAAAGTAGGATCGTTACAGGTTGATTATAATTAATTTAATCAATTGAAAAGAAATACTTTTTGGGTGTTCTTTCTTCGTTGATGTTCTTGAACACATTCCGATGTGATTCGTCGTTGCGTCGCAGAAGCCAAGTGTAGACTTCCTCTAGCGATGATCCACACATGTACCTCGTATCTCGGGACGTCGCCAAAGGAGTCTTTGGGTGCTAGCGTGGAGAAACTTTTGCTTGCATTGTCCGCCTTAGATCGTCTTGATCTGATGGAAGAGGATCTCTCTTGGTCTTGAGAGCGTTCTTGGAGGAAGAGGTTCTTTCGGGCTTGAAAGAATTCTCCAGAGTTGTTGTGCACAACGATTCTGTTGTGTTTCGGAAAAGAGTTAGGGTTGTGAGGATATTTATAATCAGGTTTGAGGTTGTAGAGTTATAACAATAAATAAACGCGTTACGCGTTTTATTTATTTCATTGACTCTTATTTAAAATCTCATGCCGAATAATTAATTCCTTGACATGCGGTCACGCTGATTATAATAAATATCATTTAAAACAATATTATATCCTCAAAATCCCGACTGGAAAAACTACACGGCGTGTATTAATAAATACACGGCATGTACATGTTTTTCATTGAAAACTACATGGCGTGTACATTCAATGTACACAGAGTGTATTTCTTGTTTTCATTTATTCATTTCCTTTCCATAAAGAAAACTACACAGCGTGTAATTATTAATACACGGCGTGTACTTGTTTTCCATGAAAAACTACACGGCGTGTAATCTTTAATACACAGCGTGTATATCTTGTTTTCCATTTCCTTCTTCCTCCATCATTAAAATGATTTAGGCTTCCTTAAATAATTATTAAACCACGTACGGGAATAATCTTTATTCTACTTGAGATACTTGAATACACTTAGTGTGTGATCCTCTAGGCCTCTTTCTCGTTGGCATTAGGTGGGTTTGCCTAAAGTCCAAGATTACTGTCTAGCAACGGGTCAAGGCACCCAAGAGAAAGAAGTTGACGCCGCATTGACGTATCACCTCATATGAACGCTTACTGTGTAATTTAATCTCTTTGTCTCGATATCTCATCAATCAGGTTTCATGACAGTGTCATAAACCTATATGCTTGATCTGTCGTTCTTTGACTTCCTGAAATAAACTCGTCGTTTACACCATGACCATGGAATTTAAAGCGACAGTTCTATTTCAATCAAACGGTCGAGATATCAACTTCCATAAATGGAAGGGACAAATCCTTCCTCGACTTATCCATTAACAACATGTCACTCGTGACGCACCCAACGTACCATACTTCCCGCCAACTATCTGCGTGACGGTTTTCGTCGGTAAATCTAAGTGTGCGAGTCATGACATGAGTTAATGATAATCTTCCAGTCTAAGGACTATTACGCACGCTCGTAGATAGCAATGTCCGATGACACCAAGATATGCGGAATTGCAACTGGCGGGTCAGTTCTCATAATCTCTCATCTTGGAGATTACCAAGTGCGAACTCCATGAGAGAGAGTCTCATCTTCTTACGAGTGCTCGCACATGACGGTCTGTATACTATGTGTCCTATCATAGTATGACATCCAACCGTAGAACTTTATTTAAGAATATTGTTAGAGCATTTCAAGGTTCTCATCACAGCGGAGATCTGCCATGACTTTATCAATGCAACAAATATTTCAGGACATTATTATATTATAGTCATGCAGAACAATGAACAAAATATAATAAGTGAGCATTCATGTAATCAAAGTACAAAACAGTTGGTTCTCAGGACATCAACCCTTACAAACTCTCACTTGTACTAGAGCCAACTGCCTAGGACTTTTAGTCCGCTAGACCTCACATGATGATCATGTTTCTGCTGAGTCAAGGCTTTAGTCAAGGGGTCCGCCACGTTGTCTTCCGTGGAAATACTGCTCACTGCAAATTCACCTCTCTGAGAAAAATCTCTCAAGAGATGGTACTTCTGAAGTATGTGTTTTGTCCGCTGATGTGACTTTGGCTCTTTAGCAAGTGTCACCGTTGCAGTATTATCACAATAGAGTGTGATAGGATCTTTAATGCTCGGTACTACATCCAGCTCTTGGACGAAGCTTCGCATTCATACTGCTTCTTTAGCTGCCTTAGAAGCTACGATATACTCGGACTCCGCTATAGAATCTGTCACCACACTTTGCTTTGAGCTCTTCCAGCTCACTGCACCTCCATTCAAACTGAAGATGTATCCAATCTGCGACTTCATGTCATCTTGATCAGTCTGGAAACTAGCATCTACATGTTCTCTGATGACTAGTTCCTCATCTCCTCCATAAACCAGGAACATATCCTTAGTACGCCTCAGATACTTAAGGATAGTCTTGACTGTCATCCAATGGCGGTCTCCTGGATCATCTTGATATCTACCTACTGCACTTAATGCGTAAGCAACATCTAGCCTCGTACGTAGCATAACATACATGACTGACTCAATCGCGGATGCGTAAAGGATCCTTGTCATTCTCTTTATTTCCTCATGTGTCTGAGGACACATTTTCTTGAAAAGATGAATGTCATGTGACACTGGCAACAATCCCCTCTTGGACTGTTACATACTGAATCTCTTCATTATCTTGTCAATATATGTACTTTGACTCAGGCCCAGCATTCTCTTAGATCTGTCACGATGGATCTTGATCCCAAGAATATATGTTGCCTCGCCCAAGTCTTTCATGGAGAAGCATTTATACAACCATGTCTTAACTGACTGTAAGACAGGTACTTCGTTTCCAATTAGTAATATGCCATCAACATATACTATTAGGAAAACGACTGCACTTCCACTAAACCTCTTGTAGACACAAGGCTCACATTCGTTCTTAACAAAGCCAAATTCCGTTACAGCTTCATCAAAACGAATGTTCAATGACCTTGATGCTTGCTTTAATCCATAAATGGATTTCTGCAACTTACATACCTTGTTGGCATCCTTTGGAGTCACAAACCCTTCAGGTTGTGTCATGTAGACATCTTCCTGGAGGTTCCCGTTAAGGATGTTGTTTTGACATCCATTTGCCAAATTTCAAAGTCATGGTAAGCGGTAATGGCCAATAGAATTCTGATGGATTTCAGCATCGCAACCGGTGAAAAAGTTTCATCATAGTCAATTCTTTGCCGCTGTCTAAAACCTTTTGCAACCAATCGTGCCTTATAGGTGCTGACTTGCCCCTCCATGTCTAATTTCTTCTTGAATACACATTTATTACCAATAGGTTTTACATCAACTGGAGGATCTACCAAAATCCAGACTTGGTTTTGGTACATGGAATCAATTTCAGAATTCATGGCTTCTTGCCACTTGACAACGTCTGTGCCTTCAACTGCCTCCTTGTAGGTAAGAGGATCATCATTGTCAATCAATAATGAGTCACCATCCTCAGTGACAAGAAAACCATATCGTTCTGGTTCTCTCACCTCTCTCGTGCTCCTATGCAGTTCTTGTGTCTCGGGAACAGATTGTTCTTCCACGGGGCTTTGTGGAATCTGTTCTTGTACCAACTCTTGTGTAACTTGAGCCTCGACTTCATCGAAGTCTATCTCGCTCCCACTATCTCTTTTGGAGATTTGCTCCCTCTCAAGAAATATGTCGTGTCTTGCCACTGTAACCTTTTTGTTTGAGGGGTTGTATATGTAATATCCCCTTGTTTCCTTGAGATATCCTATAAAGATACACTTTGTACCTCGGGGTGCAAGTTTGTTACCTGAAGAGGCCTTAACAAATGCTTCGCTACCCCACACATGTAAATTCGATAACATGGCTTTGCGTCCACTCCATAACTCGTATGGAATACCATTTATCGATTTAGTTGGTACTTGGTTTAGTATGTGTGTTGTTGTTTGCAATGTATATCCCCAAAAGGATAATGGAAGACTTGCATGACTCATCATTGATCTCACCATGTCCAACAGGGTGCGGTTCCTCCTTTCACTTACACCATTCCACTACGGTGTGTAAGGAGGAGTGAGTTGAGATAGAATCTCAAACTCCCGTAAGAAATCAATGAAGTCCTGATTAAGATATTCTCCTCCTCTGTCTGAGCAGAGTTTCTTAATCTTCTTACCAAGCTGGTTCTCAACTTCATTCTTGTATTCTTTGAACCAATCAAAAGAATCTGACTTATACCTCATTAAGTAGATATATCCATATCTACCAAAATCATCAGTAAAAGTTATGAAGTACGAGAACTCACCCCTTGTTTCAACTGGAAATGGTCCACACACATCTGTGTGAACTAATTCTAGAAGCTCTTTAGCACTTTCACCTTTCCCACTAAATGAGACTTTGGTCATTTTGCTTTGTAGACACGCATGACATACACCAAGTGGTTTTAGTTCGAAAGAATCTAAATACTCATCTTGATGTAATTTTGTCAAACGTTTCTCATTGACATGACCTAGCCGATGATGCCAAAGTTGGGTGTGGTATGAGTCATGTGAATTAACTTTGTTATCGATTGCCATTACTTGATTTGTGTAGTCTAACACATAAAGATCGTTATATAAATGTGCTCTACCAAAACAAATGTTATCTTTATAAAAATAGCAACATCCACTTCCAAACTTGAAGATGAATCCATCAGTATCTAATCTGGATACTAAAATAATGTTTTTGGTTACAGAGGGTACATAATAACATCCTTTCAAAACCAAGACCATCTAAGTAGGCAATGTGAGGTGGTAGTCCCCGACAGCTACAACAACAAGTCTGGCTCCATTGGATGCTCGTAGATCTACCTCCCCTTGATCAATCTTCCTGAATCTACTTGGTTCCTGTATTTGGATACAGATGTGAGCACCACAAGCAGTATCTAATAACCAATTAATAGAAACAGATAGATTGCATTCGATAACAAACGCACCTAAAGCTTCCTCTTGCTTCTTTGGCTGGGTGCAGTTTTTCTTCCAGTGACACTTCTTGCCACATGCGAAACAAACAGCATCTTGTTCCTTTGTCTCCCCTTTGATCTTCCTTTTCTTGGAAGGCCTTGAAGAAGCTTTGGGCTTAAAGTTATTCGTCTTCCCTTTCCTTTTATTCACCATGAGTACAGAAGGCTTTTCACGCTTCATGTCATTGTCCACTTGGCGAATAAGGATAAGAAGATCAGACAGAGACTTCTCAATGTTGTTCATGTTGAAGTTCACAACAAAGCTTGAGAAGCTCTGGGGGAGTGATGCGAGAATGAGATCGGTACCCAGTTCTTCAGGGAGTTTAAACCCTAGAACCTTCAAGCGCTCAATGTAGCCAATGAGCTTGACTACATGAGGCCCAGCTGGGGCACCCTCTCCAAGCTTGCTCTGAAATAGAGCCTTGGAGATCTCAAACCTTTCATGTCTTGCTCTCTCCTGGTATAGACCACAGAGGTGCTCGAGCATGCTATAGGCATCCATGTCTTCATGAGACTTCATGAGCTCACTAGACATTGATGATAGCATCAAACATTGAACGTCAAGTGCATCATTCAAATGTTGATCATAGACTAGGAAATCTTCATCACTCGCCCCTGGGGCAGGGGAATCAGGAAGTGAGGACTTCAACATGTAAAACTTTCGTTCATGGCGTAGGATAACCCGAATGCGCCTAAACCATTCCTAAAAGTTACAGTCAGTGAGGATGTTGTCTTTATCCAGAATTGATCGCAGAGAAAATGTGGTTGATGTGTTTGTCATTTTGATTCTACAAATTAAAAGAGCATATTTATCAGTACTTTCTTGATTACATTTTATGAGAAATAATAAATTTTATTAAGCCTCCCACTATTTTATCAAGTCCCAATGGCTCTCACCATTGACCTCAGAATGTCCAGTTGCTTTGACATTCTAGTGGTAAGGATCCATATTCCCCTTCGCATAACCCCAACAAGGGTTGGTCAAGCTATTTGAAGGTATTTAGGTAGGCAGGTCTTTGCCAACTGTGAGCTTACAGTTTCATGATCTGTTGAGTGGACTCCCCAATCCTGAAATCCTGACTTGGATTTCCTCAACTCTTGCCTCCAATATTACATCAAGTCTAGCAAGGGCTACTCCTCTTGATGTAATATGGTTAAGTCAACCTGAAACCTTTCATAAGGGCTTCCTTTATAAAAGTAAGTGTCCCAACAAGGGTTGGTCAAACACATAGTTTTATTGAGTCTTGCCCTTAATCAGGTAACGGAAGGCTAAGTCTGACTTAACATGGTATTGAGGAATTTTAATCCTTTATGCGTAGTTTTGCATTATCACATGTCTATTAATATTAAGTGATGCTTTCTTAAGTGATTAACCATGTTCTGATAATGTTTACGCATAGTTCAGTTTTTATTTTATTCCATCTTTGCATGCTTGTTCATTTTATTAACTATGTGATCGCGACAACACATACATAATAAATAAACCATGAAATTTAGACAAAAATAAAATAAAATGGCATGATCATGAGCTTCTATTAGTTAGCTTATCTAGCAGTTTTGATAAGCTAACCCTGACCTAGGGAAAAATACCTTGAACCCGGTGGTTCGTGTTTTGCAGCTCCCACATATCCACCTTTGTATCTTCTTGCATCGGTTTCGCCTCGACTTTGGGATTTGAACAGTCTCCTCTGTCTTGGGAGATCCTCCATTACATGGGTTTACATTAAAGAAACCATGGGCACGCAGGCCCTACATTTTATTGGAAGAAAGCTCGCAGGCCAACAAATTTAAATTAAATAAATTTAAATGAAACCATACACATACAAAGGGTCTTTGGTCTAACTCATGATCATCCATAGCATGCAACGACATTTACGCAAATTTAGAATTCAAATTCTTTTAATCATTCTTTCATTTAAGATAAATCACGCTCGAATTCAATTAATTATGATCTTATAATTAATCAATTCTTTATCTTAAATTCCTTTCTGAATTTCCTTGAGATTCTTCTCATCCATATTCATTGTACGGGACTTTGTACATTGGAGGAAACCTGGTGAAATTCCATTTCTGAAAAGTACACGGCGTGTAGTTTATAATTACACGGCGTGTATTTCTTTTCACTCTTTATCCAAAGTACACGCTAGGGGCTTTGGCGTGTTTTCTGTACTTTGGAAATTTTGGAGTACACGACGTGTAGATAAATCATACACGGCGTGTACTTGTTACGCGGTAACCAGCCTGGCAATCCCGTGTACGTGGTACACTGCTTATCCTTGTACACGGTTTCACCTGGGCCGGAACGGACTGCACGGCGTGTTGCTCCAACATACACGCTGTGTATTCCGGTTTCCACGCGTCGTTCAGTTCTAGTCAACACGGCGTGATTAATACTTAGGCATATTCAATTCACACGGCGTGGTTTGGCGGACCAGTGTCGGTTCGTTGAACCTAAGTACACGACGTGTAGTTTTAATTACACGCCGTGTAATCCCGTGTTGTACATACAGAAAGAGCGGCTCCTCCGGATGAGTTCCTCGTTTTTATTTTAATCAAAATTTAAATTAAAAGATCATTTCTATAATGTGAATCGAGAAATGAAGGAGGAAGAACATATCTCGTTTATTCAGATTTATAAAACGATTTATTTCGAATTGAATCAAATATAAATGCGTAAATTATCAACGAAAATTAAATAACTATAATCAAAGTTGTAACCTCGCTCTGATACCATTTGAAGGTTCTGGGCGCAGCGGAAGCGCGTGGGTGGATGTGCCCACTTGGCTTTTTGTCATTAACAATGATCAATCCAGGATCAATACGACGATAAACGTCAATCTCCACGGATCGAATCATAGAAATAGACAAAGAAAAGGAAAGTCCCAGAACCACAAAGTAGGATCGTTACATGTTGATTATAATTAATTTAATCAATTGAAAAGAAATACATTTTGGGTGTTCTTTCTTCGTTGATGTTCTCGATCACGTTCTGATGTGATTCGTCATTGCATCGCAGAAGTCAAGTGTAGACTTCCTCTAGCAGTGATCCACACGTGTACCTCGTATCTCGGGACGTCGCCAAAGGAGTCTCCGGGTGCTAGCGTGGAGAAACCTTTGCTTGCGTTGTCCGCCTTAGATCGTCTTGATCCGATGGAAGAGGATCTCTCTCGGTCTTGAGAGCGTTCTTGGAGGAAGAGGTTCTTTCGGGCTTGAAAGAATTCTCCAGAGTTGTTGTGCACAACGATTCTCTTGTGTTTCGGAAAAGAGTTGGGGTTGTGAGGATATTTATAATCAGGTTTGAGGTTGTAGAATTATGACAATAAATAAACGCGTTACGCGTTTTATTTATTTCATTGACTCTTATTTAAAACCCCATGTCGAATAATTAATTTCTTGACATGCGCTCACGCTGATTATAATAAATATCATTTAAAACAGTATTATATCCTCAAAATCCGGACTGGAAAAACTACACGGCGTGTACTTGTTTTTCATTGAAAACTACACGGCGTGTACATTCAATGTACACGCAGTGTATTTCTTGTTTTCATTTATTCATTTCCTTTCCATAAAGAAAACTACACAGCGTGTAATTATTAATACACAGCGTGTACTTGTTTTCCATGAAAAACTACACGACGAGTAATCTTTAATACACGGCGTGTATATCTTGTTTTTCATTTCCTTCTTCCTCCATCATTAAAACGATTTAGGCTTCCTTGAATAATTATTAAACCACGTACGAGAATAATCTTTATTCTACTTGAGATACTTGAATACACTTAGTGTGTGACCCTCTAGGCCTCTTTCTCATTGGTATTAGGTGGGCTTGCCTAAAGTCCAAGATTACTGTCTATCAACGGGTCAAGGCACCCAAGAGAAAGAAGTTGACACCGCATTGACGTATCACCTCATACGAACGCTTACTGTGTAATTTAATCCCTTTGTCTCGATATCTCATCAAGCAGATTTCATGAAAGTGTCATAAACCTATATGTTTGATCCGTTATTCTTTGACTTCCTGAAATAAACTCGTCGTTTACACCATGACCATGAAATTTAATGCGACAGTTCTATTTCAATCAAAGGGCTGAGATATCAACTTCCATAAATGGAAGAGACAAATCTTTTCTCGACTTATCCATTAACAACATGTCACTCGTGACGCACCCAACATACTCTACTTTCCGTCAACTGTCTGCGTGACAGTTTTCGTCAGTAAATCTAAGTGTGCGAGTCATGATATGAGTTAATGATAATCTTCCGGTCTAAGGACCATTACGCACGCTCGTAGATAGCAATGTCCGATGACACCAAGACATGTGGAATTGCTACTGGCGGGTCAGTTCTCATAATCTCTCATCTTGGAGATTACCAAGTGCGAACTCCGTGAGAGAGAGTCTCGTCTTCTTACGAGTGCTCGCACATGATGGTCTGTATACTATGTGTTCCATCATAGTATGTCATCCAACCGTAGAACTTTATTTAAGAATATTGTTATAGCATTTCAAAGTTCTCATCACAGCGGGGATCTGTCATGACTTTATCAATGCAACAAATATTCCAGGACATTATTATATTATAGTCATGCAGAACAATGAACAAAATATAATAAGTGAACATTCATGTAATCAAAGTACAAAACAGTTGGTTCTCAGGACACCAACTCTTACTAGAAGAAGGGTCACTATAAAAGTGATTGTGGAGAGCGCAAACGGTACGTTGCTGGGAAGAAGAAAGTTGAAGAGGAGGATGTGAACATCACAGGATTATCAACAGATGATGAAATCTGCGTGACAACGGGAAGCATGCACTCAGATGAGCGAGTTGAATGGGGAGAAGTGCAGTGTCATTACTGCAAAAGATACGGACACATGAAGCGGAAATGTCGTTTTCTAAAGAGGAAGAACGAGCGGGCTCAAAATCCAAAGGAAGACGGATGGATTCTGGATTCGAGGAGCTCGACACACATGTACGACGAAAGGTGTGTTTCATATTTTTCAACAGGTGCGAGACTCGGTGAGACTTGGTGATGGGTCAACATGCAAGGTTCGAGGAGTCGGGACGGTGAAATTGAAGACACCCGATGAAGGAATTCGAAAACTGGCTGATGTAAAATTCATTCCGAGGATGAGGCGGAACTTGATATCATTGAGTAGACTCAATGCGAAAGGGTTCAAGATTTCCATAGCAGGTGAAGTGTTGAAAGTCTAATGTGGGGATGCAGCGATGTTTACTGGAAAGGAGTCTCAAAGGTTGTATCATTTGATGGAAACCGCAGTCAGCCCGAGATCGAGTGAAGATGGTGGAAGTGTCACGTCATCTGGCGTGAAGAAGCGTGTTCGATTTGCTGATGAAGTTTTCGACACCTGCAAGGAGACTGCAGGTCAAATTTCTACCTCAAATTGGTCGTGAGGGGGAGATTTGTATGGGTCACTCCCAATATGGGGTGGAATGTTTCAGCACCAGAAGTCTTTGAAGGTGGCAAACAAACCTGGCGGCTGCAGGAGAGGTCTCCTTTGGTGGGCAACCGACAGGGAGGACTTCTCAAGGGTAGATGAGCTACCCTCCAACAACCGAAGAAAGATGGTTTTCTTTCTCTATTTAAATAGGATGAAAATCTCATTGTTTGTAAGGGAGGATTCTCCTGTTTATGTGTGATTTTGTGGTGTGTGTGTTGTAAATCCTCCGACGAGAATCGAAGAAAAATGAAATAGAGAAACAGCTCATTTCTCTCGTGGATATAGGCACATAGCCGAACTACGTTAAATTCTTGTGTTGCCTCATTTTGATCATCATTTTGTGTGTTGCTCTGTTTTCTGCTTCCGTTTTGTGTGTTGCTCTGTTTTCTGCTTCCGTTTTGTGTGTTTGAGATACCACACACCTCCGCTGCGCCCCAACAGTCTCATAGCAATAACCTTTGGTTGTCACTTCTTCCTACCATCGGACCAAACAAGGCCTCAAAAACCCTCAAACATAAGGTATTACGGTCACCCTCACATGAAAGAACTTTGAATCACCTCTCTAATGTTAAATGCCTCCAAACCCATTAAAAAAGAACAAACAACAAAATCCCTTCAAATTCACAAATAAGAAAATCCATTTAAATTCACCCACACCCCCTTTAAACTTGCGGAGTCATGCATTACTGCAAAAGGCAACCCACTAAATCACTGGTGGAATGAAAATTGAGGTCGTTTTTTTTTTAAGGTTGACCACTGGATCTAATAAAAAAACTAGTGAACCAGCTGGTAATCTGATCCAAAACCTATAAAAAATCAATAATTTGATAAAACAGTACAACCGATTGAAAAGTGAATCAAAACAAAAAATTTAAACTACATTCAAACTACATTCAAACTTTAAAATAGATTATTAAATTAATAGGAATTATTAAATAAGTATTAATCATATGTGTTGAATCATGACATTTGATGTTTTATGATAATATATAGAAAGTGTTAATTTATGAAAGATGGTTTATAACAATTTTTCATATTTTTAAAATATATTTTTTAAAATTATATTATTTTAATAATAACATGTCCAATCGTTGTCCGACCATTAAATCTCAAATCAGTAATTCAACCGGTTCATTACTGAAAACATTGCATTTTTGTCAATCCTAGTCCATTTTAACATACACAACATTTGCTTATGAGAAACTGACCAACCAAGTGCTTTTTAATAGTTGAAAGCACCCTTCACTCCTGTGAGATTCTCTCCCAAGGATAACCTGAAGGAACAAGCCAAAAATGAGATGAAAGGTTTAAGGCATCATCATGGTTCTACCTTCCAGCAGCTTGAGGTATAATTTTGCAGCAAAACACAGTATTCCATGGGCATCCATAAACAAAGTGTAAAGAACATAAAACTGATTTCTATTTGATATGAAAAATCAGTTCATTTCCAACACTCACTGAAAGAATAGATTAAGACCCTGTTTAACAGTTGAAAATTGTTTATAACACTTATCACTTAGTAATAGTGTTTCTAGACTGCTTTTTGAAAAAGTGTCTTTTTACTACTTATTTAATTAGTTTTCATTTAGAATATATGTGGAACTGTTTTTTCAGAAACAAATCAAACATTACTTGTTTTTTCAAATTGTTTATCATAAGTAATAAGTGCTATGGCTAGTTTTCAATAAGTATTGCCAAACAGAGTCAGACTAATTTTACATGGTCAACTGAAAAACAATGTTTATCAAATGGTTTTAATTTTGTTAAATATAGAAGATAAGTCACCAGAAGGTTACAATATATGCAAAAATAAAGCTGAAAATCTTGTTGCCTTTCAAACAGCACTATAGCATTACAACACAACGCTTAAATACAAACTGAAAATCAGTTTTCTAAAACAAAGGGGTCCGCAATGGAAAAAAATTCCTTAATTTAAAATTCTAAAACTCACTACATGCTCAAAATTAACCTAAGTCCACGAATAACAAGTGCAAATCAGTAAATCATCCTGTATTGTATGATGGATAAGGGAAAAGATCTATATCCTCTCTCAAGTGCCTTACCCTCCAATTCCAAAATCCAACGCACCGCATTATGCCACGTACACAGATTGCAAGGTCCCACAAAGAAATATGTCTGTGTGGCATAATGTGGTGCATTGGAATTGGAATTGGAGGGTAAGGTACGTGAGAGGATGGGGAAAAATGAACAGAAAACTAAACAGATGGAAATGTTTGAAATAGTTACCTGTCCATGCAGTAACTGTACTCCTTTCTCCTAAAGAAATCTTTCTCCCCTTCTTCCAACTGAACATGGATGAACATATCATTCAATATAGTTTTATTTCGATTTATTTAACAGAAGAAGTGAGCCAAAAATAAAAGTAAAAAATTCCTCCTCACCGGATCACCCTCATAGACAAGTTCAAAACAAGTTGGTGATAGGCACTTCGAAGCACAATTTTCCTTTGCTATCATCGATGACTTGCATTGCATACCCCAAAATCCACTTCTCGAGAAGATACAATCACGAGTCAGAATAACGATGAGGAACCATCAGGAAAACTTTAAGCACTTCCATTCTCAAAGATCAAAGGGGAAAATATATGCATGTCACATGGTTTACAACTCATTCAGCAATGGAAAATATTTCCATTTTTCAATTTTCAAATTTTGAGTTTAATTATAACTATGCTAAGCAACCAATTCAGCCAATTTGGAAAACCCTGTTTTCCAAATAGCTTCATTTTCACCAATATTAAATTCGACACAGTCAGGCTTGTTTTCAGAAAATTAAATGTGGAAAACGTTATCGATAAATAAACAACTCCTAATTTGTCAGTGGTTGCACGGAAAACTGGACGGAGCGGGAAGATAGAAATCCCAAAAGTACCTCTCGATGTTGGCATAACATTGCTGTTTCTTCTCCCGGATCTCAAGGTCCTTTGAATTTTCAGTACCACGCAAAAATTTTGACATGGAGAAGAAATTCAGAAGCAAAGTGGACAGGAATCGAACTGGCTAGGATCCGTGACGGATGAACTGGGGACAAGATGCAGTCGACTTACACTGATTGGAAGATGAGATTTGGCGGCTACCGAGGCGATGTAAGCCAAGCTCGAGATTGCAGGGAAAACTGGACGGAGCGGGGGGATAAAAATCCCAAAAGTACCTCTCGACGTTGGCATAACATTGCTGTTTCTTCTCCCGAATCTCAAGGTCCTTTGAATTTTCAGTACCACGCAAAAATTTGAACATGGAGAAGAAATTCAGAAGCAAAGTGGACAGGAATCGAACTGGCTAGGATCCGTGAGAGATGAACTGGGGACAAGATGCAGTCGACTTACACTGATTGGAAGATGAGATTTGGCGGCTACCGAGGCGATGTAAGCCAAGCTCGAGATTTCCAGTAATAGAAAAGTAGTCAGGATTTTATTGATGAGATGATTCGCCATTAGAAGCGAACTTGAACGGAGGTGCGATCGAGCATGAATTTTGCTCGCTTGAGGCTGGACGTGGTCAAAGCGAAGGTAGGGGAGGGAGGGAGATTTTTTATATATTTATATATATAAATTTTTTAATATTTGCCCGTTTAGTTTATAAGTGAGGATAAAATACTAACAATTAGACAATTTTAGTTTTATAAAATATTGAAAGTTTCTTTTTAATTACAATAGAATCATCCAATATTATGTAATCTGTTTATTAATTATTATTAAAAAGTATGAATAAACAAAAAATAAGTATATTCTCAAACACCCCAAACTGAATAATCGTTTTGATACTCGAATCGAGATCACCATGATCTCAAGCGCACTTCACGGTCACGAGAGGCTCAAAGATAGTATTGAGTGATAAATGTAAACAATTGAAGAATGATTTGATCTCAAAATAAACAACTTAACATGTTATATGAAATGCAGTTTTCGTAAAATCAAAATCGACCTTAAAACAACTTTAAAGAGAAACAAAATGCAGCGAAAACAAAAACAAACCACATAACTGAACACAATAAAAAAAATTCAAAAGATTAATGTTTTTCCTCAATGGATAGCTCAAATTCCTCCACTAACTTGTGGCCGAACATGGACATGTTACTCATATGTAATAGCTCTTATATGTCGAGGCCAAGAATGTGGAAGGTGTTGAGATCTCGGGTGGTTATGACCTTAGGGAGGTTGTTGAGACCCAACGAGAGTTTGTTGAGGTTAGAAACAAGAGAAGGAGAATTATAGAAGAGAAGTGAATATGGTTCTTGTATTGTCTTTTGTTGTCAACACATAAATCACGTTGAAACTCAAGTGTTACATGGTGTTTTTTTAGGTGAAGTTCATTCCAAGTTTTTGGAGTGATTGAAGGAACATGGAATGATTTCAGATGTTTAAGAGAGGTGTTTAGAAGAGTTCTAGAGAAATTCAAAGTTGCGGGTTATTAAAGAATTTGACAAAGGACTATATACGTAAGAGTCATCTTAAAGCACATCAGAATACGTAAGTGTGCCTCTAAAATCACTCTAGATACGTTAGGGTTGTCGAAAACTTGCAGCTTGGTAATGGTAGTCCTCAATATGTAAGAGTCTTCAGGTTGATACTTAAGGGCCACTCTAGTGTTGAGTAGATTGGGTCAGAAAAATGACAAAGTATCCAATACGTAAGGGTTACCTGGTGTTGAGAAATTTGGGAAAGAAAATCGGTGAAGACCTCATAACGTAAGATTTTTCATATATAAGGTTTTCTATATGTAAGATTTTATCTAAAATATGTATGGTTTTCTCTCTGATCGGATAATTGGTAGTCCTCAAAATGTAAGATTTTCCATACTTAAGGTTTTTCATACGTAAGGAATGTTGATAAGTAAGGTTTCTTACTTTGCAAAAAAAATTGAGTGTGACGGATTTGAGAAAAATGGTGAGTGATTGTTTGGGGACCAAAATGGAATCTAACACACCATGGTCATGCTAATTAAGGTGGGTGAAAGGCGCTGTTGTAAGCACTTTCAAATGATATGTGATTGTTGAGTACTTAGGTACAATAGAGTGGCTGACCAAGGTCGTCTCTCAAAGGAGAAAGTAAATTTAACAACATATTAAAGGTATTTTGAAAATGAAATAAAAGGAAATAAGAATAGTAATTAAAAGGATGAGGTTCTTTATCGTTTATAAATCTAGAAGAAGTTTGCTGGAAGAAGATTGTATTTTTTTGTTTTTATTTTTGAAATAAAGTTTGATTAAAATGACACAACAAGAAGATGTTTTTTTAGAAAATATTTAAAAGGCGTAATCAATCTAACTCTACCTCTTCAATAATTTATTAATCATTATCATTTAAATTAATATCCACTTAATTATGATCCTTTAATTTGTTAAATCCCAAACCCTATGATAATTAACTTTACCACAAAGATGAAGTGAATTTAACCCTAGGCTAACTTCAGAACATGCAATCACAGCACCCTGCTTTGATTGATGTTCTAAAGTCAGCTTATGGTCAGTGGTAAATTAAGGCACATTTCCACTCTGGAAATTAAAATTAATTGAGTTTAGGGATTATATTTTAACACTATAAATTAATCTTGTATGGTTTTGTATTACCGATTAAGGTTGCACTCTCACAATTCACACAATTCCTGACCTCACGTGATTTGTGTTAATTGTTAAATTGCTTGATTAGTTTCAATTAAATTAAAAACTCAAGTAATAGATCATATTATGGTAATTAAAGTATACCATTTATTCAAAATAAATGGATGAAGAAGGATAGAGGTAGATTGATTACTAAAAAGAACTACTCTTCTATGGGCGGTGTAGTCATCGTAGAAATGTTTTGCATTTACAAAGGTTTAGAGAGGGTAGAACCCAATCTCGTTTCTACTCTTGATTCCAACCCAATTAGGAAGATTAATAGAAGAAGAAATTTGAACAAAATAGAAGAAAATAGAATAAATAAAATAAGAACAAAGAAGTTTATTACACAAATGCAAACATTAAAACGTGAAGAAGAGAAGAAGGCTTTGATGAGGGGATCCTTGCTTCAAGAGCTACCCCACTTACAATGGTGAGAAATTTTGATTGAAAACAATTATCCTCTGCCTTCAATCTCCTAATTCACATCAAAACCTCTTTAAATGAGAAAACACCAATTTATAGAGTGGAAGAGAGGCTAGGTTCAAAGTGGTTTCAAGTGTAAATGGAGAATCTCGGCCAAATATTTTACACCAACTTGAACCGCCCATTTTACCACCAAAACATGTGAATCATCTGTCCTTCCAGAAGGATGATTTTTGAGAAAATGATTCTTAGAGATCCTCGAAATATATGGGCCTAATCCAAGCATAGATGAAGAAGTTATGACTCAAATACAAAACCAATGTTCAATCTAGCGAGTCCAGCCGAATTTTGACTTCATGGCCCATTTGACCCAACCAAATGAATGATTTAGCTTCAATGTCCTAAATGAAAGTTGTATCCCATTAAGTCAGGAACATATTTAAAAAAAATTAATTACAAATAATACATATCAAAATATTTATTTTTGAAATGATACAGTGAATTTAAAAGGGTAAAACTGAAATTTTCATCAAATTTTCAAATGAATGATCTAATCCCAAATATTTCATAAATGAACACATTTATCACAATGTGAGGAAATTATATCATTTATTATCAATAAAATATTCAATAAAAATTTGTTTTATCAACTCCCCCACACTTACCCTTTTTCACTCCTGGGAAAAACCTCATATCATGTATTCCAAAAAATTGTGACAAGATGTGCATATTCAAATTTCTCAATACACAATGCGAATATAGGCAAAGTAAGAATCCCATAAAGTGTCAACATCAATAAATATTAAAGTCATTGTCTCATATATTGTGTCAAAACAAAATCCAGTGAGATTCCTAACACTAATCATAGTGAAACAAGTCATGGGTCTACCATGCCACTAATTCTCCACGTGTGTATGTGCCAAGCATTCCAAGCTCATAAATACACCCTTTATTCAGTATATTTAGGTCAAGAAAAACAATTATTCTTACTTGGTTTAATTCACTGAACATGTTCTACATTCCTTTGCAATTGAATTTCAAGACTCACTCACTTAAGCATTCCCAAAAGTCAAACCTTAAGCTCCCGACCTAGATATCCCCATATGTTATACATTTCGTCACTCCCCTCATTTATTTTTGTTTTTTTTAAGTTTAACTTGGAAAAAATCTCACTCAACTCTCAACTCGTGTTTGATCTCCTCGCGACACTAATTGTAATAGTTATAACAAGGTCAAAGGTCGATGAAGAGTGGTTTTTGACCTATCCAAGACACAACCCATATTTTTTTAGGGCGTACAATAGTCAGATAACACGCATAGGTCAATTTGGTACAGTAATGAAACTTATCGAAAGAGAAACGAACGTATGGATCAACCAATGATTTTTCCACCTAACTTGATTATACCTTTAATTGAGTATGAAAAATTTCACAAGTCATGGTTGAGTGAAAATTTGCATGGATAAATCAATGACACAATTTACCATGAACAAATATCACAAATAATGATGTCAAAATCTAAAAGGTTTTATAATGACACAATCATTCATATCATCTATGACTTCATTTTTTATAAAAATCAACTCTTGATGATGAAATCTTACTCATACTTATAATTCTACCAATGAATTTTGAAAACATGCATTTTCTATATGTTTCAAATGAGAATGATATATTTGTTTTTTATCCTTTTTTTTATTTTATTTTTTTGAAAAATTTAACCAAAAACTTAATAGAAAATACACAAAAAAACACACAAATGAAAATCTTAAATATCTACCCCAAAATGTTGTCCCTTCCCCCACACTTTAAATATTACATTTTCCTCAATGTGAACCTATGAGAAGATATATTCAATAAAATTTATAATTTTAAATAGGACAAAGAATATAAGAGTGAAAGGGTTAGGAACAACCTGATATGATTAAATGATAATGGGGTTATGCAGTGTGATGAAATCCACTACATTAGTTGGAAGTCCCTCAATGTATTTCTTCAAACGTTGCCCATTGGCTGTAAAGATCCTTCATGTGTCCTCTTGTATGATCTCCACTGCACCATAAGGAAAAAAACTAGTCACAACAAAAGGACCTAACCACCTAGAATGCAACTTACCAGGCATCAGCTTCAGTCATGAACTATAAAGCAAGGCTTTCTCTCCAACTTGAAATTCTCTTTTCTGGATCATTTTGTCATGAGATGCTTTTGATCTTTCCTTGTAGATCCTCGAGTTCTTATATTAATACAATATAATATCCTCAAGCTCTTGAATTTACATCTTCCTTTGGATTCCATCTTGGGCTAAATCCATGTTGCATTTCTTTATAGCCCAATAAGCCTGATGCTCAACCTCCACGGGTAGATGACAGACTTTCCCAAAAACAATAAGAAATGGGGACATACCAATGGGTGTCTTGTATGCTATCCTATAATCCCAAATCACGTCATCCAAGATCTTTCTCCAATCCTTCCTATTCGGCTACACGATTTTCTCCAAAATTTGTTTCAACTCACGATTTGAAACCTCATCCTAGCCATTTGTTTGGGGGTGGTATGGTGTTAATGTTTTGTGTGTCACCCCATACTTCCAAAGGAGGGAATCCAAATTATGATTTCAAAAGTGTGTCCCTTGGTCACTGATGATGTCCTTCGGTACTCCAAACCTGCAAAAAATATGTGCTTTGACAAATTCCACAACAACATGAGAATCATCAATCTTGGTGGCCTTGGACTCCACCCATTTACTCACATAATCAACAGCAACCAAAATATACAAAAAACCAAAGGAAATAAAAAAATGACCCATAAAATCGATGCCCCATACATAAAAAATCTCACAAAATAGTATGGGTTGTTGGGGCATCTCATGTCTCCTAGAAATGTTCCCAGTGTGTTGGCAATGAGAGCATGACTTCCAAAACACATGGGCATCATGGAATAAGCTATGCTAATACAATACATAGTCTAAGACTTTCCTAGTTGTTCGTTGGGGTCCAAAGTTTCCACCACAAGCAAGTGTATGAAAAAAATGTAAAATAGACTCAAACTCATGATTAGGAACACACCTTCTAATAACTTGATAACCACACATGCGATAGAGGTATGGATCATCCCAAACATAAAATCTTGAATCACTCTTTAATTTTTGGACTTGATGTTTCTTTAAATTTTCAGGGATTTCAGAGGCAACAAGGTATTTAACTAAATTTGCATACAAAGGATGCGTACCTGATATGGCATAAAGATTCTCATTGGGGAAAGTGTCTCGAAGTGGTACCCGGTCCAAGGTGTCATCCTATAGTGTGTGAGTAAGCCTAATCATGTGGTATGCCGCCAAGTTCTCCAACCCCTTATTCTCCTTAATCTCAATATCAAATTCTTGAAGAAGAAGCATCCATCAGATAAGTATGGTCTTTGCTTCTAGCTTCTTCAAGAGGTACCTTAGAGCTACATGGTCAGTAAAAACAACTACTTTAGACCCCAATAAATATGAACGGAATTTATCTAAAGAAAATATAATGGCCAGAAACTCCTTTTCTATGGTTGTGTAGTCTTATCAGGCTGAATCCAGTGTCCTCAATGCATAGGAAATCACATGTGAACGTCCATCCACCCTCTGAGATAAGACAGCTCCAACCAAAAAGTTGGAGGCGTCACACATAATCTCAAAAGGAAGCTCCCACAATGGAGGTTGTATGATAGGTGGAGTGGTAAGAAACTGTTTTATATCATCAAAGTAATTCCTCCAAGAATCATCAAACACAAAATCAGAATCCTTTTAAAGTATTCATGACATAGGAATATCAATCTTACTAAAATATTTGATGAAGCACCAATAAAATCCTACATTCCCTAGGAAATATCTAACATCACACACACATGAAGGATAGGGTAGAGATGAAATAATATCTACCTTAGATCTATCAACCTCTATCCCATGTTTTGACACTACATGCCCTAAGACTATTCCATGCTCTACCATGAAATGACACTTTTCAAAGTTCAAAACCAGATTCTTCTCAATACAATGATTTAAAACCTTTCCTAAACTAGATATATAATCATAAAATGAAGACCCATACACTGTAAAATAATCCATAAATACCTCCATGCAGGACTCAATGAAATCTAAAAAAATACTCACCATGCATCTCTGAAAGGTACTTGGGGCATTGAAATGTCCAAATGGCATCATTTAGTAGGAAAAGGTATCGAATGGACAAGTAAATATTGTCTTCTCCTGATCCTACAGAGCAATAGGTACCTGAAAATATTGATAAAATACATCCAAGAAATAATAGTGTGTTTTCCCAACTAGTATCTCAAGCATATGATAAATAAATGGGAGGGGGAAATGGTCCTTGTGAGTGGACTGATTTGGTTTCCTATAATCAATACACACACACCAACTGTTTTGTAACCTCATTTGAACTAACTCATCTTTCTCATTTTTACTAATAGTAACACCACTTTTCTTAGGCACAAACTGAATAGGGCTCACCCACTGGGAATCTGAAATGAGATAGATTATACCTGCCTCAAGAAAATTTTCAACCTCTTTTAACAACTTCTAAAATAGTTGAGGCGATGGAGGGAAATTTCATCTCAGAACCGAATGGGGTGCGCGCGAAATTGCCCGGGCTCCATGCCAGGGATTTGGCTGTTCGGGCCTGGTGCATTGAGTTGTGGAGTAGGGTGAAATCATTGGTGTCACGATGCTCTGGTCGTGGTCCACAGTCGAGGTTGACGTCCACGGTCGAGGTTGAGGTACCTGATCATTTTAGAGTTCGGCGTGTGAGGGCTCTTTGGCGCATTTTCGTTTGAGGTTCGGGCAGGGCGAGACACCGTTTGGAGTTTTTTTGTCAAAGTTCTTATTATAATGGATATTGATGAAGGTATTGCGGGTGAGTTTATTTGAAGTATTTTTTTCTTGGTTTTGTTGTAAATATATCAAACAATGTTTGCTAAAGTTTGAGGTGGTCTTTTTACTGGAAATAATATATAGTTTTGTTGCATTGCGGCCCTTCCAGTGGTGGTTTTTGCCCTGGTTTTTGTAGTGAAACTTCAAATTTATGTCTAAGTTCCTCTCGATGTCTACTGGTGGTTCCACTAGAATTTCCTGTGATATATAGTTTTGTTGCATTGCGGTACTTCCAGTGGTTTTTTCCTGGGTTTTTGCAGTGAAACTTTCACTTGATGTCCAAGTTTGTCTCTATATCCACTGGAAGTTCTACTGGAAGTTCCCGTGCTATATAGTTTTGTTGCATTGCGGTACTTCGAGTGGTTTTTGATTTGGTTTTTGTAGTAAAACTTCCACTTGATGTCAAAGTTCCTCTCAATGTCCATTGGAAGTTCCACTGGCAGTTCCACTTAAACTTCCACCGGCAGTTCCACTCGAACTTCCACTGGAAGTTCCTGTGATATATAGTTTTGTTGAATTGCGGAATTTCCAGTGGTTTTTGCCAGAGTTTTTTTAGTGAAACTTCCACTTGATGTCCAAGTTCATATCCATGTCCACTAGAAGTTCCACTGGAACTTCCACTTGAACTTGCACTAGAAGTTCCACTCAAACTTCCACTGGAACTTCCACTCGAACTTCCAATATAAAATATATTTTATAATTTTTTATTATTTAAAATTTCAGAAAAATAAATAAATAAATATATATATATATATATTTATTTAATAATTTTTATTTAGTTACATTTATATTATATATATATTTGTAACTTCCAGTGGAACTTCCACTGGGACTTCCACCTGAAGTTTCACTAGAAGTTCCACTAGAAGTTCCACTGGAAAATATATTTTATAATTTTTTTTATTTATTATTTTAGAAAACTAATTTTTTATTATATATATATATATATATTTGTAATATTTTTTATTTAGTTACAGTTCTGTTCATATAGTTTATACATTTTCAAATGGATTAAATCCTATTATAAAGTTAATGTACTTTTCTTGAACTATTGTTTTTTTGTTGCAGGGTGTTGAAATGTTGTTGATGGTGTTGTGGATGTTGTAGTAGCTTCTACTAAACCAGTTGTAGGGATGAAGTTCAAGTCACTTGATGAAGTACAATGTTTTTATGTCACGTATGGGGGAGTAAATGGCTTCAGTGTACACCGACAATACTCTAATAAAAGGAGAAAGGATAAATCAATTGTCACATCAAGCCTTTATGCATGTAGCAAAGAAGGTCATAGGAAGATTGAAAAACGTGATAACATGGTGAAATTTCCTCGGGACGAGACACATACAGGTTGCCTTGCTAGAATGGGGGTTAGTTTATTGTCTTCTGGCCAATATGTGTGTACTATATTTGTTGAAGAGAATAATAATTCCTTGCACAGGCCTGAATCAATTCATATGATGAGGCCCAAAATAAAAATAACAGAAGCACAAGCTTCTGAGTTAGATGTGAATGCTTCTGTGGGTATTAAACCAAACGATTCTTTCTCTTTGGTGAAATCTATTGCAGGGGGGAGAGATGTTATTGGGTACATGTGTATTGATCAGTTGAAATTTTTAAGGTCTAAACGGGAAGGATATTTTCTTCATGTTGATGCATGTTGCATGTTAGAATACCTGGAAAGACAAAGTCAAGACAATCCATCATTTGTTTATACTATGCAGTTTGACATGAATGGTAAAATTATTAATATTTTCTGGGTTGATCCAAAAATGAGAACAGATTATGAGTTGTTTTGAGATGTTATTGTGTTTGACACCACTTTTAGCACTAATAAAGAGTACAGACTGTTAGGTGTTTTTGTGGGGTTCAATCATCATCGAGAGATTGTTGTTTTTGGAGAAGCTTTGTTATATGATGAAACAATGACTTCATTTTCTTGGTTGTTTCAAAAAAAATTACTGGTGCATCACATGATGAGTTCTCAAACTATTTTTACTGATCAGGATGCAGAAATAGGAAAATCCATTTTTTTAGTTTTAGTGGGAACTCGACATTGCCTTTGTTCATGGCATTTGATGCAAAATGGCATTAATAATTTAGGCAATTGGATGAAAGATGTATCTAGTTTTCTAACTAGATTTAAGAAGATTATGTTCAAATACCATGATGCAAATCAGTTTGATAAGGATTGGTCTTCCCTTAGAGCAGAATATGGGGATGGGAAATCACAGTGGCTAGATGATGTTTTTGTATTGCGAGAAAAGTGGGCGCATTGCTTTTTGAAAGATGCTTTAACATTGGGTATTCACAGTACTCAATTAAGTGAAAGTTTTAATGGATTTCTTAAAGATTATATTCATCAAAAGTTAAGTTTTGTTGATTTCTTTAAGCAGTTGAAAAAAAATCGGTATTGTGAAACAAAGGCAGAATTTGAGATGTGGGAGATGTTGCCTCGTAATCTTTACCATTACCATGCATTGATGTTCCAGGTTTCTACTAGATATACACCGAAATTATTTGTTTTATTTCATCATGAATATCAATTGATTGGTGCTTTTTTTTGATATATTATTTTGAAATCAAAGTTAAATTCAGTTATGTTATTGGAATGGTTCATTGTGAAGATCAATTCCATGTATCATATGAAGCTTCAAATGAAGTTTTTGAATGTTCTTGTTGAAATTTTGAGTCCTTTGGGTATCTTTATTGTCATTTTTTTAAAAAAAATTGATCAGCTTGATGTGAGAGAAATACTTGAAAAATATATTTTGGGGAGATGGACCCAATTGGCTAGAAATATTGTGATGTTCAAAGGATCTTCTATTGAGGTACTTGATGATAGAAAATCAGTTGTATAAAAACATTACAAAGATTTAACATTAATGGGAATGAAATTAATTACCGTAGCTTGTGAGATAGATGTGGGTTATGACATAGCCTTCTCAAATTTTAGTAATTTTGAAAAAGAGTTGTCTATCAAAAATACATATGTGGATAAAGTTAATGGTTGAGCTAGTTTAGACAAAATATTTAGAAAGGCTTCTTTTAAAAAGAAACCAAACAATAAAGGGGGAGATATATTGAAAATCTTTTTAGACAATGGCTGCTGAAAGGGAAAACAGTTGAATAAAAAAATTAAACCTACTGCTATGATGACTGTATGATTTCATTTTATGATGCATTTCATTTATAAGAGTAGTTTTTTATTGTTAATATGTTATTTTATATCATTATTCTTTGCATATAGGGAGTCAAGGAGCAAGAAATATCGGATTTTTGTGTTCGATCTAGAACAACAGTTTCACATGTACTGTTTTTATGAGCATTATTTTCCATAACCGTTTGTAATTCTGTACTTTTTTTGTTGCAGGAAGACTTGTCCACCAATTGAGAACTTCATCTTGGGAGGTAGATTGTTGGGATAGCATTGGAAGAGGCCGAGTAGTGTAGACAACAATGGATGGGAGTAGTTTTTTAAATTGTAATGACTGAATTGAAAAATGTATAGCTTGTATCCAGTTTCGGTTGTAATGGATTGGCAGTGGTGGGATACTTCAAGAAATTGTAAATGTGTTGTATGCATGTGTTCTATATGGAACTATAAAGATGTGATAAATCCAGATTCTATAATTCTGTATGCATTTGTTCTTTGAGGATGTGGTAGTATTTGACAGTCCACTTTTGGTTGTAATGGATTGGGATTGGGATACTTCACGAAATTGTAAATGTGCTATATGCATGTGTCCTATAAGGAACTATAAAGATGTGATAAAACCAGGTTCTACAATTCTGCATGAATTTGTTCTGTGAGGATGTAGTAGTATTTGATAGTCTAGTTTCGGTAGAAATGGATTGGCAGTGGGATTGGGATACTTCACGAAATTGTAAATGTGTTGTATGCATGTGTTCTATAAGGAACTATAAAGATGTGATAAATCCAGGTTCTACAATTCTGTATGCATTTTTTTCTGTGAGGAAGGGATAAATCCAGGTTCTTGAATTTTGATGAAGAAATCCAGAAGACTGAGTAAGAGTTATTAGATCTTTGGACGAAGTCTTTCCATATGGATACTCTCCATCTTCTAATGAAATCCATATGTTGGCCAAACTTAACACTCTTACAAATAGTTAAGATAATATCCTTAAAGTGTGAATCATCCACTTACCAGTAGCAATTAGCATAATTAAATCTAACAAAAAAACCAAATAAAACACCTTAAAAGAAAATGGTTCCCCTCATAAGGACATAATATTCCTAGTGCAGTGAAAATGCTAACAGAACTATTCATCCATTGTCCCGGACTGTTTTACTTGTTCTTTATTCTGGCTATACTGTTTCCACAAGATAGCTCCTGCTTCTATAAGATGTTTCATTCCAACTGCATGTAGGGTCTATAAGGAAATAGTGTGCCATATACAGGTGCATGTCATCAACTTCTTCTTGCGATAGGGTCTTGTTATACCCTTGATCTGTTGTCAGCTTCTCAATTAGATAACAAACAATTACCCCACAGTCTAATTTTGCATCCCCCTATTGGGGAATATCTTCCACTATAAATAGAAGTGCTACAAAAGTTATCTCTAAGTATTAGGGTTTCCATTGTCTGATGACTTGTTTAATAAATATTTTCTTCAAGTGTTGTATAAATTGTATTCAGTAAGTTGGTGTATATGAAAATGCATTAGATGTTGAAGAGGATAGAATTTACCATTTTTAAAGCATCTTGCTGGTAACAATCAATTGCAGCAGGACCCATGCGAGGCTGCATGGAGTTATAGTAGATAAAATGTTTTTTTTCAATATCAAACACAAGCAAAGTCCAATGAAGATTATCTGTGTTGATGGGGATGAAGACTTTTCCATTCAACTTCATTGCTTCTTTTATGGGATTCTCAACCAAACACTCTTTCAAATTGTTGTTCTTACCAGATATAATTCTCTATAAAAATGAGTATAGTGAGACAAAATATTAATTAATATATTTAAAACATCAAGAACATAGATAATATTAGACTTACCAATGCGACACTTGTAATCATTGTTGATTTATTATCGAAAATTTCAGCCGTATTCCCTATTTGACACTTGTTTATGATAAGATGATTATAGGAATCTATAACCTGATATCAATAAAAAACAATAGAGGATGTGAGACTAATTGAATATTACTTTACAGTAAGCCTATTTAAATTAGGCTCACCCGACTACTTGTCATGCTTTTCGTGAAAAGTTTGAAAATGTCATCTATTCTAACTGAATACAAGCTTTTTTCATCTTCCCATACATATTGACTACATTATAATCACAATAATGTATAAGAAAAAAAATAAAGTTTAGGGGAATTGAATTGAAATCCTTGAAATGAAGGTCAGACATACCAGCCTGGTTCCATATGGAGAATATTTTGCAACTACTCATAGTCTATTTTATATAGTCGTGTACTCTGCCTGACCCATTTAGATATTCTTGACAGACCTATAATAACCTTTTTTGGTTCTGTTTTCATTGAAACACTGGCTACCTCAATTGGTCTTTCCAGCTTACCTGGTTGTTCTATTGATTTTTTTGTCCTGTTGTTCTTATTCTTCTTGTGTATCGGGTTTGATACTGAAAAGAAGAATCCAATTTCTTCTTCTTCCTAGCTCTGGAATTCACATTTCTAATCATTGATCTTGTTTGGCGACTCTCAGTTTATGTCTGTCCAGTTTGGCTGCTTTGATGTACAAGTGTGGTTTGTTCAGCATCTTGTTGCAGTTGATCTATAGGCTCCTCAATCCCAGTTTCCTTGGCTCCTAGTTGCTGGTTTTCCTTATACTGTTTTGCTTCGTGGGGAGATGCTGGGTTTTTAGGAGGATCTTGCTGCATTCCATATTCAATTGTACCCTCTTTCTGGGTTTCCTCCTTGATTGAATGACTCTTTTCAGCACTACCTTATCTTATTCTTTTCTCTATGATAGAATTCTCACTTACTAACTGCTTCAGTCTTTTAATTTTTTCGGTCTGTTTTTTAACAATTACTTCCATTTTATACAGTTTTCATTTCAGGGCCAAATTTTCTTTTGCAAGAACTTTTATTCTGTCATCCTCTGGTTCCCCTTTTTCCTGCTGTCCAACAGAAGCTTTCATAACCGTTGCTGGCTTATTAATTTCTACTTGTATTCTATCCTTCTCTAGATTATCCTTTTTCTGCCATCCAATTGAAGCTTCCATAACCATTTCTGGCTCCTCAATTTATGCAGTTGGAACTTGAAGAATCTTCAGTTTCTTTAAACCAGCATCAAAATAAGAGAGGCTCCACTTTGTAAAAGGTGGATTGGCTGCTTGTTCATTCCCTTTCACTAGTCCACTTTCTTCAAAATACCAATACGACAATAACAAGAATCATATGAAGAGTATATTATACATTTAATTGAAAATAAATATTAATCCTTACCAATAAATCAATAATTTCCCCATAATCCTTGCACGATGCGTGTGAAATTCTTTAATTGATCTCATCAATTGTTGGTGTATTGCATGAGACCACTTTAGTGTTCTCATGTCTCTTGAAGTATTCACAAAATTGATAAAACCCCAACTTAGGTAAGTACCTGTAGTCGGGAAAAAATAGTTGCACATGTGTATAAACATAGAAGTGATGCTGTGTCAAGATGATCGAGTTCTTCATCTCCCTTTATTTCTTCCAAAAGGGCTGATTTTATTGCCTTTTGTGTCAACAACTTGACACCAGTTTGAAATCTCCTTAAATATAATGATGTCTTCGTTGGTTTGAACGAGTAGGAGTCCTCCATTTCTATTTGACCTTTGGTTATTGCAAAGATCCTTTGGATATCAGCTTCAGAGAAATTTCTTTCCCCTCCACCGAATCGGAAAGCAGTAGTTGAAGGATTGTAGTTATCTAATACATACATAATAGAAATATCATATTTTTTGCAATTCGATGCTATTACTATATTGGATATGAACTCTTCAAACATATTCCAAAATAGAGTAGTGCACAAAACATTTCTATGACCATCTTTCATTTGATATTTTATTTCTTGTAAAAGTCTTTGTAAGGAGGTCAAATTTGACCTAAAATGCACACCTGAAAATAAAAATTAAGGAATTATTGGGGTCATCCACAAAATTACAGTATAGAAGTTAGGAAAAGTCTAAGTTCTATTGGGACTTTAGTTGAAGTTCCACTAGAACTTCAAGTGGGAGTGCTACTGGAAGTTCCACTAGTCCCACTAGAAGTGCCATAAGGAGTGCCACTGGAGTGCTACTGGAAGTCCCACAGGGAGTGCCACTGGAAGTCCCATAGGGAGTGCCACTAGAAGTCCCACTGAAAGTCCCACTAGAAGTCCCATTGGAAGTCCCACAGGGAGTGCCAAGTCCCACTGGAAGTCCCACTAGAAGTCCCACAGGGAGTGCCAAGTCCCACTGGAAGTCCCACTAGAAGTCCCATTGAAATTCCCCTAGGGAGTCCCACTAGAAGTCCCACTTGAAGTCCCACCGGAACTTCCACTAGAAGTCCCACTTGAAGTCCCATAGCCACTAGAATTTCCACTAGCCCCAGAGGAAGTGCCAACAGAACTACCCCTGGAAGTTCCACTGGAACTTCCAGTGGCACTTCCTGTGGGAAAATAAAAGAAATACTCATTCCAATTGTGACACATATTTATTGTAAAAATGATTGAATTTATCATTTTAAAATTCCACTAGAAGTCCCACTGGGAGGTCCACTAGAAGTCCCGCTATAACTTTCAGTGGAATTCCCACTCAAAGTCCCATTGGAAGTCCCATAGCCACCGGAAGTTCCAGTAGTCCCACAGGAAGTGCCACTGGAACTGCCACTGGATGTGCCACTGGAACTTCCACTGCAAGTTCTAGTGGAAGTTCCAGTGGAAATTCCTATGGAAAATTAAAATAAATACTCATTACAATTGTTACATATATTTATTGTAAAAATTATTGAATTTATTATTTGAAAATTCCACTATAAGTCCCACTGAAGCTGCCACTAGAAGTCCCACTGGAACTGCCATTGGAAGTGCCACTGGAAGTTCCAGTGGAAGTTCCAGTGTCACTTCTAGTGGAAAATTAAAAGAAATACTCATTTAAACTGTGACACATATTTATTTTAAAAATTATTGAATTTATCTTTGAAAATTCTAGCGGAAATCCCACTGGACATCCCAATGGAAGTCCTCGTGGAACCTCCAGTGGGATTTCCCCTGGGACTTCCAGTGGAACTTCGAGTAGCACTTCCAGTGGAACTTCCACTGGAAGTTTTACTAGAAATTCCAGTGGAAAATTAAAAGAAATAGTCACATATAGTCACATATTTATTGTAAAAATGATTGTATTTAGCATTTTAAAATTCCAGTGGGAGTTCCACTGGGAGTTACACACTACCACTAAAATGTATATTTATAAAACTGATTGAATTTATCATTTTAAAAAGTATAAGCATTTTCATATTGAATTATTTTTCCAAAACTCCAATGGAAGTTCTAGTGGGATTTCGACCGTGAATTCCAACGGGAGTTCCACCATGAGTTCCAGTGGGAGTTCCACTGGGATTTCCATTCGAAGTACAACTACAACTTCCACACTACAAAATGATTTCAAGTGGAACATGTAGTGGATACTTCGTGCATGTTAAATTGGAAGCTAACGAAACCTCAAGGGGATATTGCATTGTAAACTCTAGTGAGGAACAATACGCTAGAAAAAAAATGGAATTCTAAATTAATTGATAGATAGAGAAAATTTTAAAAAAAATAGTTCATAACACAAAAGTTATAAATAATAAATCATAACAACAGAAATGAAATATAGATACATATTTCAACAAATATAATTATGTTATGCCACCTTCATCATACATTGATTTTGTTTTGCACAAAAATTTCTATCAAAAAGTGAGATGAAACCACACCGAAGTCAAGAAGTTGTCATAGAAAACACCCACGCCTTTGCGTTGGTTGAAACTTAAGGACAACACGACAATGCCTTTATATCGTCACTGTAGTCTTCAGATGCCCACTTGTTGTTCTCATAGTAGCTTGATTCGTTGTGGTCACCGTACTGCCAAATTTTAGGGTGGGATATTAGGGTTTCTTCTTCATCATCACTACAGCTAAGGAGCAGTAGACCCTGAATCGCAAAAATGCAAGGGAAAATTTGTCTACACATTCGAATCAAATGAATTGCCATGAATGATGATCTGATGGATCGAAATACAAATGGACACGTGTTCTGATCTGAAGGGCGTACTAGATATTCCAGTTAAAAACATAAACAGAGATGATTCTTATCCTGAGGGATGAACTGGGGACAAGATGCAGTCGACTTACACTAATTGTAAGATGAGATTTGGCGGATACCGAGGAGATGTAAGCCAAGATTGAGATTTCTAGTAACAGAAAAGTAGTCAGGATTTTATTGATGAGATGTTTCTCCATTAGAAGCGAACTTGAACGGAAGTGCAATCGAGCATGAATTTTGCTCGCTTGAGGCTGGACGTGGTCAAAATGAAGGTAGGGGAGGGAGGTAGATATATATATAGAAATTTTAATATTTTCCAATTTAGTTTATAAGTGAGGATAAAATACTAAAAATTAGACAATTTTAGTTTTATAAAATATTGAAAGTTTTTTTAATTAAAATAGAATCATCAAATATTATATAATCTGTTTATTAATTATTATTAAAAAGTATGAATAATAAAAAAAATTAAGTATATTCTCAAACACCCCAAACTGAATAACCGTTTTGATACTCGAATCAAGATCACCATGATCTCAAGCGCACTTCACGGTCACGAGAGGCTCAAAGATAGTATTGAGTGATAAATGTAAACAATTGAAGAATGATTTGCTCTCAAAATAAACAACTTAACATGTTATATGAAATTCAGTTTTTGTAAAATCAAAATAGACCTTAAAACAACTTTAAAGAGAAACAAAATGCAGTGAAAACAAAAAAAACCACATAACTGAACACAATAAAAAATGCAAAAGATTAATGCTTGTCCTTAATAGATATCTCAAATTCCTCCACTAACATGTGGTCAAACATGGACATATTACTCATATGTAATAGCCCTTATATGTCGAGGCCAAGAATGTGGAAGGTGTTGAGATCTCGAGTGTTTATGACCCTAGGGAGGTTGTTGAGACCCAACGAGAGTTTTTTGAGGCTAGAAACAAGATAAAGAGAATTAGAGAAGAGAAGAAGAGAATATGGTTCTTGTATTGTCTTTTGTTGTCAACACATAAATCATGTTGAAACACAAGTGTTACATGGTATTTTTTTGAGGTGAATTTCATTCCAAGGTTTTGGAGTGATTTAAGGAACATGGAATGATTTCAGATGTTTAAGAGAGGTGTTTAGAAGAGTTCTAGAGAAATTCAGAGTTAGGGGTTATTAAAGAATTTGACAAAGGAGTATGTAAATAAGATCCATCTTAAAGCACATCGGAATACGCAAGAGTACCTCTAAAATCACTCTAGATACGTAAGGGTTGTCGAGAACTTGCAGCCTGGTAATGGTAGTCCTCAATATGTAAGAGTTTTCAGGTTGATACATAAGTTCCACTCCAATGTTGAGTAGATTGGGTCAGAAAAATGACAAAGTATCCAATATTTAAGGGTTACCTGGTGTTGAGAAATTTGGGAAATAAAATCGGCGAATACCTCTTAATGTAAGCTTTTTCATATATATGGTTTTCTATATGTAATATTTTATCTAAAATATGTATGGTTTTCTCTCTAATTGGATAATTGGTATTCCTCAAAATGTAAGATTTTCCATACATAAGGTTTTTCATATGTAAGGAATGTTGATAAGTATGGTTTCTTACTTTGCAAAAAAAAAAATTGAGTGTGACGGTTTGGAGAAAAATGGTGAATGATTGTTTGGGGACCAAAATGAAATCTAACACACCGTGGTCATTCTAATTAAGGTGGTTGAAAGGCATTGTTATAGACACTTTCAAATGATATGTGATTGCTGAGTACTTAGGTACAACAGAGTGGTTGACCAAGGTCGTCTCTCAAAGGATGAAGTAAATTTAACAACACATTAAAGGTATTTTAAAAATGAAATAAAATGAAATAAGAATACTAATTAAAAGGATGAGTTTATTTATCGTTTATAAATATATAATAAGTTTTCTGGAATAAGATTTTATTTTTTTGTTTTTATTTTTGAAATGAAGTTTGATTAAAATGACACAAAAAGAAGATGTTTTTTTAGAAAATATTTAAAAGGCGTAATCAATCTAACTATAAATCTTCAATACTTTATTAATCATTATCATTTAAATTAATATCCAATTAATTATGATCTCTTAATTTGTTAAATCCTTAACCCTATGAGAATTAACTTTACCACAAATATGAAGTGAATTTAACCCTAAGCTAACTTCAGAACATGCAATCGCAGCACCCTGCTTCGATTGATGTTCTAAGGTTAGATTATGGTCAGTGGTAAATTAAGGCACATTTCCTATCTGGAAATTAGAATTAATTGAGTTTAGGGATTATATTTGAACACTACAAATTAATCTTGTATGGTTTTGTATTACCGATTAAGGTTGCGCCCTCACAATTCACACAATTCCTGACATCACGTGATTTGTGTTAATTGTTCAATTGCCTGATTAGTTTCAATTAAATTAAAAACCCAATTAATAGATCATATTATGTGAATTAAATTATACCATTGATTCAAAATAAATGAATGAAGAAGGATATAGTTATATTTATTACTAAAAATAACAACTCTTTTATGGGCAGTGTAGTCATCATAGAAACGTTTTGCATTTGCAAAGGTTTAGAGAGGGTAGAACCCAATCTCATTTCTACTCTTGATTCCAGCCCAATTAGAAATATTAATAGAAGAATAAATTTAAACAAAACAGAAGAAAATAAAATAAATAAAATAATAACAAATAAGTTTATTACACAAATGTAAACATTACAACGTGAAGAAGAGAAGAAGGCTTTGACGAGGGGATCCTTGCTTCAAGATTCACCCCTCTTACAATGGTTGGATAATTTGATTGAAAACAATTCTCCTTTTCCATCAATCTCCTAATTCAAATCACAACCCCTTAAAATGAGAAAAACACCAATTTATAGAGTGGTGGGGAGGCTAGGTTCAAAGTGGTTACAAGTGTGAATGAGGAATCTCAGTCAAATATTTTACACCAACTTGAACAACCCATTTTACCACCAAAAAGCGTGAATCGTCTATCATTATATGAGGATGATTTGTGAAAAAATGAGTCTTAGAGTTCATCTAAAAATATGGGCCTAATCCAAGCACGGATGAAGAAGTTATGACCCAAATACAGAACCAATGTTCAATCTGGTGAGTCGAGCCCAATTTTGACTTCATGGCCCATTTGAACCAAACAAATGCATGATTTAGCTCCAATGTCCTAAATGAAAGTTTTAGACCATTAAGCCAGGAACATATTTACAAAATTTTATGTTCAAATAATACACCTCAAAATATTTATTTTCAAGATTCTACAGTGAATTTAAAAGGGTAAAACATGAATTTTCATCAAATTTTCAAATGAATGATCTAATCCCAAATATTTCATAAATGAACAAATTTACCCCAATTTGAGGAAATTATATCATTTATTATCAATAAAATACTCAATAAAAATGTGTTTTATCAACTCCCCCACACTTACCCTTTTTCACTCCTAGGAAAAACCTCATATCATGTATTCCATAAAATTGTGACAAGATATGCATATTCAAATTTCTCGATCCACAATGTGAATATAGGAAAAGTAAGAATCCCATAAAGTGTCAATATCAATAAATTTTAAAGTCATTATCTCATAAATTGTGTCAAAACAAAATCTAGTGAGATTCATAACACTAATCATAGTGAAACAAGTCATGGGTCTACCACGCCACTAATTTTCCACATGTGTATATGCAAAGAATTAAAAGCTCATAAATACAACCTTTATTCAGTATATTTAGGTCAAGAAAAACAATTCTTCTTACCTAATTTAATTTACTAAACATGTTCTACATTCCTTTGCAATCAAATTTCAAGACTCACTCTGTAACATCCTGGGTAAATAAAGAATAAGACATATTTCATATTTATTAATATTTGTGAATTAAATATTAATTTTACTTTAAAGGGATTGCTATGTTCGATAGCATACCCGATACGCAACAACGAGTTTCTTTGAAATCTTACGTTGCACACTAATAATATAATATTATTATTTTAAATGCTAGTTAAATCATAGCCGTTGTATTGGCGGGAATGAACAAAACTAACTAAAATATGATTATAAATGTTTGTTAAATGTATTTACATTTATCCAATAAAAGTTAGAGGCTTAAAATGTGAATGAATCTAATTTTAAGCATGAATACTCTAATATTCAGTAAAAGGTCGATTTACCGCCTTTTGACGGCGAACCCTCTTTAAATCTAGTTTTGGTCATTTTTATATGTTCTATTTGGCAAAATAAAATTATAATTTAGATTTGGGACCACAAAATTTACTTTGGGTAAATTTTTGGTATTTTTCTGATAAAGTTCATTTTTTAATGAATGGTGAAAAATACTGTATTTTAATTCGAAATTGCCTTTTAATTTAATTTATTTATATGGTTAGATTATCTTTTTAATTGGTTTTAAAGTGTCATTAGAATATATTTTTACCATTTGATCTAATTTTTTTATTGGAAATATTTTCATTTTGAAATTGGACATAAACAAGTGTCAATCTTTTGATAGTTATTATTTCTTAAAAACACGCTATTTGTTTTGACGATAGAAATTAATTTTAAATTAATTAATGCCATTTTTATGTTTTGAATTTGGAAAAATAGACATCATTTTTGAATTCGGAATATCAAGTAAAGCTTAGGCTAATTTTTTGGTATTTTTCTGAAAAACATCAATTTTTGATGAATAGTAAAACCACTTAGTAGTAGTTAAAAAACCGACTTTTTCATTTAAATGAAATTTTAACACTTCTGTGAATTGAATTTCAAAAATTCGACATACATGGTTGTTATTAGTAAGTAAAATGTGGTTCAATAAGATGAAAATAATTTTTGGTGAATAGTAACTTTTGACTTGTATTTACTGTGGTTAAAGGTAAATAGGGTAATTCAAGGTAAAAAGAATATTATAATTATTCAAAATTACCTTAAAACTTGTCATAACCTTATTGGATGAGTCATGGCCGACCAAGGGCATCCCTGGATCGATTTTGGGACCCCATGGAGCCACTTGGGAGTGATATTGACACTTTAGATTAATTAATTTAAAGTAAAGACAAAAAATGACATAAACAAATATCTCTTTGTAAATTAATTTTTAAATGGTGTTATATAAGTTAGTTTTTCAAATATAAATATTAATTGGAAAGATAAAAATATTTACTACAACATGGTATTTTTTTTATAATTTTTAGACATCACATAAATTAATTTAATTATGACACAATAATGATGTACTATTTACCTCATTAATAAAAGATTTAAATAAATAAGATTATAAATATTAAAATAACATCCAAAAACAGTCCAATTATTATTGGATGAATTTATTTAGACAATGAGTCATCTAATATTCAACTTTAATGATTTTTGGACCATTAGAAACCGAATATCTTTATATAATAAAATAATAATATCACACTTTCCTAAAGAGCCCCTCCTCTCCCTTATAAAAGGAGACCACTTCTAACCAATTCCTTACACCTCTCAATCCTTTTGGATCGTCCAAACTCTGACCAATTAATCTCTCTACATACCTCTAATCCTCCTAGAAGCCTTATTGTATGAATAAGGCACTTCAAGAAGTCCTTTGGTTCAAACCAAAGGGAGTTACCCAAATTAAAGGTAATAGTTTCTCTTAAATTGTTTTCTTTTATTTTACTTCTCCTACCCCAAAACACTTTTTATTACTTTATTTTGTAACAACACCAGTATCATAAATATACTAGGATGTTTTTATGATAAGTATTCAAACTACACTTTCACACACCTCCATCTAATGGGTGAAGAACATAATGTTTCTTGTGGATGGAAAACTAACGCCTCACGAAATGATGATTGTTCAAATATATCCAACCGCCTCTCATGGTGGCTATTATGATGGAATAGTATTTATATATGATATATATATTATGTTTATGTTTTCTTTATGCTTATGTATTTTTCCACTTATATAAATACTTTATGGTTTCCATAGTGGGTAAATATGATAATCTCATTAAAGGATGTGCGGACTACCGCCCCCTCAAAGTGATATGACTCGTTAATGCCTTATGTGGGACGTATAAAGGATGGAGTTAATAAAATTTTATATGATATTATACTTTAATTATAATATAAATATGTATAATTATGTTTTTAATTCCATTAAAATAAGAAATAGAAATGGAAGTAGCGTTCTTGCGTACGGACGACTTACCATCTCAATGAACGGTGCATTTCATTTCTTACCTCTAAATGTTATGTACTATTATAAATATATATATATACTAAATATATATGATATATATGATATCTAAATAATGGATTTCATTTTGGATATAATGGAATATTGACCACATGGACAACTTGTAAATATAAGGTGTTCATTTTTGACTCAAGTACCAAATATCGACAAAATGAACATTATTAACTTAAATGATTACATAATGTTTATAAAATGGTAATAAGTGATATAAAAGGAATAATAAACTTGAAAAAGGTTCTTAATAAAGTATAAATTAACTTTAGTTTATTATTCAGGAGATTAAAGAATGATCGAGTCAAGTCAAACACGAGGTATGAGATTTTATTATCTCACTTTTAATTCCGTGAGATTTCCATTGTTCGCCACTTATTCACTGCATGTTTTGTATTGTGTACTTCAATTTGATATATATTATCATGATTATAATTATATTCATGGTATTCTATGATTCATTTGGTGGTTATTAACATTTTATCAAATGACTCAGTTGATTACAACGAGGTAAAGGGTTTCATCTCACTTTTATTCCCATGAGATTCATGCTATATTTGCCACTATTTCATTTTGTGTGGTGTATGTATTACCCAGGATTGTAGTTTTGTGTAATATAATTTCATTTATGAGTATTTAAATCTTCATTTTATGATACTTCTTTCATGTGGAATATGTTTTGTAAGTTACCAAATCGATAAGGGAACCTTTCACCCTCCTTTTTTTAAAAGAATTCTTTTTGTTATGTCTTTTAATTTACCTGTTATTATGTTGGGATATGTTATTATATATCCTTATTGATGTAAAATTTATGTCCATGTGATCATAGACCTTTTTTATCTCATCAAATCATTTTCTTAATTTTAAAGCGGTTAAGCTGTCGAATTTTTACAAGGGAACTTCTTAACCCAATTTCAATTCTTTGGTTTCAACTTATAGTTCTTGAATATGTCATCCTATGAATATGTGTGAATGACCTATGATTGTTTTAAACTTAATATCCAATTATATTGTGTTTATTTATACTTTTCACACATAATTATGTGATTGATTTATCCTTAATTTAAGGATACCATCTTTATAAGGGATTTCATCTCAATTTACATTTCCACTGATACTCCATTGTTGTTATGAACCAATTCAATCTTATATGGTGTATATACTATCCATTGACATATTATATCATTAATACCTTTATTCTCATGATATTATAAAGTTCTGATTAAATTTTATTCCTCAATTATTTTTATTCAAGTGTCTCTCTTTTTGTTAAAAAAACTCTTTAACTAAAATATCATTTTAAATGTTTTAAAGATTTATTATTCTAAATATTTCTCATTAATGTCCAGGTTTTCAAAATGGAATTTAGGATTTATTTATATGGAAATTAATGTTTTCAAATGATAATTTATTTAAAATCTTCAAAGTGGTATGGTACACATTGATTCAAAAATCTCTTTTTAAAAGGTTTTGAAAATGATTAGATAAAGAATTATTTATTTCAATATCCTGATTTGATATAACGTGATTAGAATGTGGAAATTTTATATTTCCTATATGCTTGTGTTATGTGTTATAATTATGGTTATTGGACATTGTTTACGTATATGGGTGGTTCCGTGATAAGCCAAGGGCGGGTGAGCCCGAGATAGCTCTCCAATGCATTGGGTAACGTGACAAAGGTAAACGTGATGTTTCTCCTAAGAGATTTAGGGAATATACTATGATGGGTATTCCAAGTGTAACTCCCTATATAGATGTGATAGCTATAATGTATGTTTGATATGGATTCCATAAGTAACCTTTATGATTTATGATTTGTGTGTGTTATTCATAAATATTATGATTTCGTAAGGTATGTTATGATTGAAAAGTATGGTTTCACTGATTTTTATTTATTGATGGGATAATGTTTTCCTTCCTTATTTTATAACCCTTACTGATCTTTGTATTCTCATCCCAAGTTTTTTAAATGTTTTCCATAGGACTTAAACATGAATAGGGTCAAGGATGATATCAAAGAAAAGTCATGCTATCTAAAACATGGAACTATACATGTTTCTTTTTAAGAGTTTTTATTTTATGAAAATAATGGATACTGAGTAGTAGTGTCTACATGTAATATTCAAGTTGTAATTTAATTGTTATGCTTAATTCTATAAAACTCTAAACCTGAATAGAACCTCAAATTGAATTATTCATTTAATTATAGATTATGTAATTTTTAAGGCCGAGTCCTTATAGTTGGTATTAGAGGTTGGTTTAGACAACTTTAGGGATTATGAGTTTTTGTTAGACACATGGTTAGTCCCTATGTCTATTATTTCAGTTAAATCCTTGTTTTATAACTTTTTCAGATCAAGGAAAGTCAGTTACAAATGGAAGGAGAAGGATCTCAAATGAAATTCCTATCTATTCCTGATTAACATGCTTGCAATAATTATTACAAAGTCATGTTCAGATGATTGTGAAACCTTTTCTAGCATACAAATCACTTACAAGTAGTTGTTTGAGATATCAAAAACCTCCACTATACGTCGTTATCATCATGGATCATGGTTTGTATTTAGACAAATACTATTTTTACAATATTCACATATTTTCAAGAAAGGTAAATATTATCAAGGCATTTTCAAATATTTTACCTTATCACAGGATTTTGAAGCATATTATGATTTTAAAAAAGGTTCTGAAGAAGGAGAACCTTGTGCAACCTATTTATATTTGCTTTTACAATATAGTCTCTCAGAACATACCTATGGTATTTTAAAAGGAGAATTAATTGAAAGTTTCAATTCAAATTCGGTCCGACTATTTTATAGAAATCATGTTTTGTCAGATGTTTTGAAATTATATGTCATACATGATTATTTTCCAAAAATATTTTTCTATGAACACCCATATAAACCATGTTGCACAAGGTGTATTTGGATGGAGGAAGAAAATGATTTTTAAGGATCTCTAAATCATTTTTGGGATGCATGGACCTTCTACCTATGCGAACAAGATGACGGTGAAACCAAATGGACACCATGATCAAGGTATAATGTTCTTCATTTTGGGGATCATTTTATTTTATCATATAGTGGTGAAATAAGACTTCAAGAATTAAGATGTTGAGATCATAATGAATTTGGATGAAAATTAGAGGTATAAGTAAACATTTGAGGTTAAAATATGTAAGGGTTATTTTTGAGTTTTATAAAAAGGACAACCCATAGGATGGGTGATAACCCGTCACATCCGGCAGGGATGCAAGCATCGAACCCACAACCAAAGGGAAATAAGGGCGCATCGCCTACCACTATCCTACTTGAAGTCCCTAGTTAGTATGACTTATTATTTTAGTAAAATGTTTTTATGGAACAAGAATTAGTTGATTTTTGGAACTTATGTTTTATCAAATGGATATACTTAGTATAGAAAAATGATTTAGTGATTAAGTGATAAAGGTTGTTGTGGAAGACGTTCTCTCTTTTTAGGAAACACTATATGCCTAAGGAAGATAGAATACTATGTATTTCAATTGTGGAATAATGGTTGAAATTTTATTTTGGAATAATATATGTTTTTATTGTGGACATATGACGATTTGGTTTATTTATGAAAATGATTAACCTATCATGGAAAACGTGTGATTTGGTTAATTACTTTTCAATATGAGACTTTATGAGTAACTGTTGTTATTTGGAGATAAATGTTATCTTGGAAGACTATGTAATTAAATCCTTATGATATTTGGGTTTCAATCTTTGTTTGGATCAATTTTGAAGAATTTTACAGAAAGTTGTTTTTTTGAATGGTCTTTGTTGAACTTTGGGTTTTTTTTGAAATTTTTTGGAGATTAAGAGTAGTTTTTCTTTTTGTAAAAGATTACCCTTTTTGGGTATTATCTGATCTCGCACTAACAATTTTGGTTTTAGTTGATGTATAAAGACAAAGGAAATATATAGTTCTTCTTTTGTGAATTATGTGATTCTTAAGAAGATGATTCTTGTGCTTTTGATGTGACCAAGTCTTTTTGAATGCTCTTTGTTTGGAGGAAAGATAAGTTTTGGTAGAAACTTATTAAAGGATGAAACTCTACTTGAAGGTAAGTATATTTCCTCATGTTCTTATTCTATGTAGTAAATTAATTCCTCCAAATTATAGAAAGGAATGTAAAACAAAAACGTTGTTGGTTTACGTTTCCTACTGGGTAATCAAAGACCGTTTAACACATCATAATTTTGTGATTTTTTTGGTGGTTAACTTTCTCCTAATCATGTTTTCTATAACTCTCCATCAGAACTTGAACATTTTTTCTCTCTTTCATATCTATGTTTTCTTACATGGAATCCTAGTACGGGTTATCTTGGGTGACCATTGTACTTTTCTTTCTTTCTTTTAAAGTGATAGTTTTACTAACTCTTTTCCGATGTGGGACTTTTAATGAAGTTTCCAAGCCCAGTTTTAAAATTATGAGGATGCAATTCCCAAAAGGGGGGAAGGATGTAACATCCCAGGTAAATAAAGAATAAGACATATTTCATATTTATTAATATTTGTGAATTAAATATTAATTTTACTTTAAAGGGGTTGCTATGTTCGATAGCATACCTGATACGCAACAACGGGTTTCTTTGAAATCTTACGCTACACACTAATAATATAATATTATTATTTTAAATGGTAGTTAACTCCTAGTAGTTGTATTTGAGGGAATGAACAAAACTAACTACAATATTATTATACATGTTTGTTAAATGTATTTACATTTATCCAATAAAATTTAGAGGCTTAAAATGTGAATGAATCTAATTTTAAGCATGAATGCTCTAATATTCAGTAAAAGGTAGATTTACTGCCTTTTGATGGAAAACCCTCTTTAAATCTAGTTTTGGTTATTTTTATATGTTCTATTTGAAAAAATAAAATTATCCTTTAGATTCGGGGCATCAAAATTTACTTTGGGTAAATTTTTGGTATTTTTCTGATAAAGTTCATTTTTTAATGAATAGTAAAAAATACTGTATTTTAATTCAAAAGTGACTTTTAATATAATTTATTATATATTTTTAATTGGTTTTAAAGTTTAATTATAATATATTTTTTCCATTTAATCTAATTTTGGTTATTGTAAATAATTTCATTTTGAAATTGGACATAAACAAGTGTCAATAGTTTGATAGTTATTATTTCTTAAAAACACTCTATTTGTTTTGACAACAAAAAATAATTTTAAATTACTTAATGCCACTTTTATGTTTTTTATTTGGAAAAATAGACATAATTTTTGAATTCTGAATATCAAGTAAAGCTAGGCAGAATTTTTGGTATTTTTCTGAAAAACTTCAAATTTTGATTAATAGTGAAACCACTTAGTAGTAGTTAAAAAAAACTAACTTTTTCATTTAAATGAAATTTTACCACTTTTTTGAATTGAATTTCAAAATTATGATATACATGGTTGTTATTAGTAAGTAAAATGTGGTTCAATAAGATGAAAATAATTTTTGGTGAATATTAACTTTTGACTTTTATTTACCGTGGTCAAAGGTAAATAGGGTAATTCAAGGTAAAAAGAATATTATAATTATTCAAAATTACCTTAACACTTGTTCTAACCTTATTGGACAAGTCATGGCCGACCAAGGGCATCCTCGGGTCGATTTTGGGACCCCATGGAGCCACTTGGGAGTGATATTGACACTTTAGATTAATTAATTTAAAGTAAAGACAAAAATGACATAAACAAATATCTATTTGTAAATTAATTTTTATATGGTGTTGTATAAGTTAGTTTTTCGAATATAAAGATTAATTGGAAAGAAAAAACTATTTCCTACATCATGGTATTTTTCTATAATTTTTAGACATCACATAAATTAAATTAATTATGACACAATAATGATGTAGTATTTACCTCATTAATAAAAGATTTAAATAAATAAGATTATAAGTATTAAAATAACATCTAAAACCTGTCCAATTATTATTGGATGAATTTATTTCGACCATGAGTCATCTTATCTTGAACTTTAATGATTTTTGGACCTTTAGAAACCGAATATCATTATATAATAAAATAATATTATCACACTTTCCTAAAGAGCCCCTCCTCTCCCTTATAAAAGGAGACCACTTATAAACAATTCTTAACACCTCTAAAGCCTTTTGGATCATAAAACCTCTGAAACATTAATCTCTATACATCCCTATCCTCCTCCCAGAAGCCTTACCTTAGGCAGAAGGCACTTCAAGAAGTCCTTTGGTTCAAACCAAAGGGAGTTACCCAAATTAAAGGTAACAGTTTCTCTTAAATTGTTTTCTTTTATTTTACTTCTCCAACCCCAAAACTCTTTTTATTACTTTATTTTTTAACAAAACTAGTATCCTCAATATACTAGGATGTTTTTATGAGAAGGATTCGAACTGCACTTACACACACCACCATCTAATGGGTGAATAACATAATGTTTCTGTGGATGGAAAACTAACGCCTCACGAAATGATGATTGTCCAAATATCTCCAACCGCCTCTCATGGTGGCCATTATGATGGCACAATATTTATATATGATATATATATATCATGTTTATTTTTTCTTTATGCTTATGTATTTTTCCATTTATAGAAATACTTTATGGTTTCCATAGTGGGTAAATACGATAAGCTCATTAGAGGAAGTGCGGACTACCGCCCCCTCAAAGTGATATGACTCGTTAATGACTTATGTGGGATGTATAAAGGATGGAGTTAATAATATTGTATATGATATTATACTTTAATTATAATATAACTATGTATAATTACGTTTTTAATTCCATTAAAATAAGAAATAGAAATGGAAGTAGTGTTCATGCGTACGTACGGCTTACCGTCTCCATGAACGGTGCATTTCATTTCTTACATCTAAATATTATGTACTATTATAAATATATATATATACTGGATATATATGATATATATGATATCTAAATAATAAATTTCATTCTGGATATAATGGACTATTGACCACATGGACAACTTGTAAATATAAGGTGTTCATTTTTGACTCAAGTACCAAATATCGACAAAATGAACGTTATTAACTTAAATGATTACATAATGTTTATAACATAGTAATAAGTGATATAAAAGGAATAATAAACTTCAAAATTTTTATTAAGCAAGTAGAAATTAAATTTAGTTTATTATTTAGGAGATTAAAGAACGATCGAGTCAAGTCAGACATGAGGTAAGGGATTTTCTTATCTCACTTTTAATTCTGTGAGATTTCCATTGTTCACAAATTATTCACTGCATGTGGTGTATTGTGTACTGCAATTTGATATATATTATCATGATTATCATTATATTCATGGTATTATATGATTAATTTGTTGGTTATTAACTTTTGATCAAATGACTCAGTTGATTACAACAAGGTAAAGGGTTTTATCTCTCTTTTATTCCCGTGAGATTCATGCTATATTTGCCACTATTTCCTTTTGTGTGGTGTATGTACTACCCATGATTTTACTTTTTTGTAATATACTTTCATTTATGAGTATTTACATATTCATTTTATGATACTTCTTTCATGTGGCATATGTTTTGTAAGTTACTAAATCGGTAAGAGAACCTTTCACCCTCCTCTTTTTAAAAGACTTATTTTTGTTATGTCTTTTAATTTACCTCTTATTATGTTGGGATATGTTCTTCTATAACCTTATTTATGTAAAATTTATGTCCAAGTGAGGAGATAACATTTTTATCTCATCAACTCATTTTCTGAATTTTAAAGCTGTTAGGCTGTCAAATTTTTACAAGGGAACTTCTTAACCCAATTTCAATTCTTTGGGTTCAACTTGTATTTCTTGAATATGTCATCCTATGAATATGTGTGAATGAACTATAATTGTTTTACACTTAATGTCCACTTATATTGGGTGAATTTATACTTTTCACACATAATTATGTGATTGATTTATCCTTAATTTAAGGATACCATCTTTATAAGGGATTTCATCTCAATTTACATTTCCACTGATACATCATTGTTGTTATCAACCAATTCGCTCTTATATGGTGTATATAATATCCATTGACATATTATATCATGAATACCTTTATTATCATGATATTATAAAGCTTTTATTAAATTGTATTCCTCAATTACTTGTATTCAAGCGTCTCTCTTTTTGTTAAAAAAACTCTTTAACTAAAATATCGTTTTAAATGTTTTAAAGATTTATTCTTCTAAATATTTCTCATTAATGTCCAGGTTTTCAAAATGGGTTTTAGGATTTATTTATATGGACATTAATGTTTTCAAATGATAATTAATTTAAAATATTCAAAGTGGTATGGGACACATTGATTCAAAAATCTCTTTTTAAAAGGTTTTGAAAATGATTAGATAAAGAATTGTTTATTTCAATATCCTGATTTGATATAATGTGATTGGAATGTGGAAATGTTATATTTCCTATATGATTGTGTTATGTGTTATGATTATGGTTGTTGGGCATTGTTTACGTATACGGGTGGTTCCGTGATAAACCAAGGGCGGGTGAGCCTGAGATAGCTCTCCAATGCATTGGGTAACGTGACAGAGGTAAATGTGATGTTTCTACTAAGAGATTTAGGGAATATACTGTGATGGGTATTCCAAGTGTAACTCCCTATTTAGCCGTGATATCTACGATGTATGTTTAATATGGATTCCATAAGTAACCTTTATGATTTATGATTTGTGTGTGTTATTCATAAATCTTATGATTTCGTAAGGTATGTTATGATTGAAAAGTATGGTTTCACTGATTTGTATTTATTGATGGGATAATGTCTTCCTTCCTTATTTTATAACCCTTACTAAGCTTTTTTAAGATCATCCCAAGTTTTTGAAATGTTTTCCACATTACTTAAAGATGAATAGGGTCAAGGATGGGATCAAGGAATAGTCATGCTATCTAAAACATAAAACTAGACATGTTTCTTTTTAAGGGTTTTTATTTTATGAAAAAAATGGATACTGAGTAGTAGTGTCTACATGTAATATTCAAGTTATAATGTAATTGTTATGCCTAATTCTATAAAACTCTAAAACTGGAAAGATCCTCAATGTGAATTATTCATTTAATTCTAGATTATGTAATGTTTAAGTCCGAGTCCTTATACACTCACTTAAGCATTCCCGAAATTCAAACCTTAAGATCTCGACCTAGATATCCCCATATGTTGTACATTTCGTCACTCCCATCATTTATTTTTGTTTATTTTTGTTATTATTAATTTTCACTTGGAACAAATCTCACACTCAACTCTCAACCCATCTTTGATCTCCCCGCGACACTAATTGTAATAATTATAACAAGATCAAAGGTCGATGAAGAGTGGTTTTTGACCTGTCCAAGACACAAACCATATTTTTTAGGGCATAAAATAGTCGTATAACAGGTATACACGTATAGGTAAATTTGGTACAATAATGAAACTTATCGGAAGAGAAATGAACGTATGGATCAACCAATGCTTTTTTTACATAACTTGATTATACCTTCAATTGAGTATGAAAAATTTCACAAGTCATGGTTGAGTGAAAATTTGTGTGGAGAAATCAATGACACAATTTACCATGAAAAAATATCAAAAATAATGATGTCAAAATCTAAAAGGTTTTATAATGACACAATCATTCATATCATTGACGACTTCAATTTTTATAAAAATCAACTCTTGATGATGAAATCTTACTCATGCTTATAATTCTATTAATGAATTTTGACAACATGAATTTTCCAAATGTTTCAAATGAGAATGATATATTTTTTTAATCCATTTTTTTATTTATTGTTTTTTTTTGAAAATTTTAACCAAAAACTTAATAGAAAATACACACAAAACACACAAAAAAAATCCTAAATATCTACCCCAAAATTTTGTCCCCTTCTCCACACATAAAATATTGAATTTTCCTCAATGTGAACCTATGAGAAGATATATGCAATGAAATGTATAATTTTAAATAGTAAAAATAATATAAGAGTGAAATGGTTAGCAATAGCTTGATATGATCAAGTGATAATGGGGTCATGTAGTGTGATGAAATCCACTGCATCAGTTGGAAGTCCCTCAATGTATTTATTCAAACATTTCCCATTGACTGTAAAGATATTTCCCAGGTCATCTTGTGTGATCTCCACTGCACCATAAGGAAAAAAATTAGTCACAACATAAGGACCTAACCACCTGGAATGCAACTTTCTTGGCATCATCTTTAGTCGTGAACTATAGAGAAAGACTTTCTCTCCAACTTGAAATTATCTTTTCTGGATCATTTTATCATGAGATGATTTTGATCTTTCCTTATAGAGCATTGATTTCTCATATGAATACAATAGAGTCTCCTCAAGCTCTTAAATTTACAGCTTCCTTTGGATTCTATCTTGGGCCAAATCCATGTTGCATTTCTTTATAGACCAATAATCCTGATGCTCAACCTCCATAGGTAGATGACAGGCTTTCCCAAAAACAATATGAAATGGGGACATACAAATGGGTGTCTTGTAGGTTGTCATATAATCCCATAGAACATCATCCAAGCGCTTTCTCTAATCCTTCCTATTTGGCTTCATGGTTTTCTCCAAAATTTGTTTCAACTCACGATTTGAAACCTTAGCCTGGCCATTTGTTTGGGGGTGGTATGGTGTTGATTTTTTTTGTGTCACCCCATACTTCCGAAGTAGGGAATCCAAATTCTGATTACAAAAGTGTCTCCCTTGGTCACTGATGATGGCCTTTGGTACTCCAAACCTGAAAAAAATCTGTGCTTTTACAAAGTCCACAAAAACATGAGAATCATCAATCCTGGTGGCCTTGGCCTCCACCCATTTACTCACATAATCAACAATATCCAAAATATACAAAAAACTAATGGAACTAGAAAAATGACCCATAAAATTGATGCCCCATACATCAAAATCTCACAAAATAGTATGGGTTGTTGGGGCATCTCATATATCCTAGAAATTTTCCCAGTGTGTTGGAAATGAGTGCATGACTTACAAAACACATGGGCATCATGGAATAAGCTATTCAAGTACAATACAGAGTCTAAAACTTTCCTAGTTGTTCGTTGGGATCCAAAGTTTTCACCACGAGGAAGTGTATGAAACAAATTAAAAACAGACTCAAACTCATGATCAGGAATGCACCTTATAATATCTTGATAACCACACATGCGACAAAGGTATGGATCATCCCAAACATAAAATATTGACTCACTCTTTAATTTTTGAACTTGATGTTTCTTTCAATTTGTAGGGATTTCAGAGGCAACAAGGTAGTGAACTAAATCTGCATACAAAGGATGTGTACCTGAGATGACATAAAGATTCTCATTGGGGAAAGTGTCTCGAAGTGGTACCTTGTCCAAGGTGTCATCCTCTAGTGTGTGAGTAAGCCTATTCATGTGGTCCACCACTAAGTTCTCTAACAGCTTGTTGTCCTTAATCTCAATATCAAATTCTTGAAGATGTAGCATCCATCAGATAAGTATGGTCTTTGCATCTTCCTTCTTCAAGAGGTACCTTAGAGCTACATGGTCAGGAAAAACAACTACTTTAGAGCCCAATAAATATGAACGGAATTTATCTAAAGCAAATATAACAGCAAGAAACTCATTTTCTATGGTTGTGTAGTTTAATTGGGCTGAATCTAGTGTCCTTGATGCATAGTAAATCACATGTGAACGTCCATCCACCCTCTTAGATAAGACATATCCAACCGAAAAGTTGGAGGCGTCACACATAAGCTCAAAAGGAAGCTCCCACTGTGGAGGCTATATTATAGGTGGAGTGGTAAGGTTTTATTTTAGATCATCAAAGGAATTCTTACAAGAATCATAAAACACAAAATCAGAATCCTTTTGAAGTAATCATTACATAGGAAGAGCAATCTTACTAAAATATTCAATGAAACGCCGATAAAATCCTTCATTCCCTAGGAAAGATCTAACATCACACACACATGAAGAATATGGTAGGGATGAGATAATATCTACCTTATATATATCAATCTCTATCCCATGTTTTGACACTACATGCCCTAAGACAATTCCATGCTCTACCATGAAATGACACTTTTCAAAGTTCAAAACCAGATTCTTCTCAATACAATGATTCAAAACCTTTCCTAAACTAGATATGTAATCATTAAATAAAGACCCATACACTGTAAAATAATCCATAAATACCTCCATGTATGACTCAATGAAATATGAAAAAATACTCACCATGCATCTCTGAAAGGTACCTGGGGCATTGCAATGTCCAAATGACATCCTTCAATAGGCAAACGTACTAAATAGACAAGTTAATGTTGTCTTATCCTGATCATTCGTAGCAATAGGAACCTGAAAATATCGAGAAAATCCATCCAAGAAACAATAGTGTGTTTTCCCAACTAGTCTCTCAAGCATCTGACAAATAAATGGGAGGGGGAAATGGTCCTTACGAGTGGACTGATTTGGTTTCCTATAATCAATACACACACACCAACTGTTTTGCAACCTCATTGTAACTAACTAATCTTTCTCATTTTTACTAATAGTAACACCATTTTTCTTAGGCAAAACCTGAATAGGGATCAGCCACAGGGAATCTGAAATGGGATAGATTATAATTGCCTCAAGAAATTTTTCAACCTCTTTTAACAACTTCTAAAAGAGTTGGATTCAATCTCTGCTGTGGATGACTAACTGATTTATCCCCATCCTCCAAAAAAATCTTATGCATGAAAAAGGAGGGTCTAATACCTGATATGTCAGCCAAGGTCCACCCAATTTCCCTGATGTTCTTCCTCAAAAGATTCAAAAGTTTTTCTTCATGTTCAAAAGGTATATTGTTAGCAATGATAATAGGTAATCTCTTGCCACTTAACAAGTATGAGTATTTGATATTTGGTGGCAATGTCTTGAGTTCCAGTGTAGAGGGTGGTGTATGGATGGATACATTGAAGAAACTGAAATATGTGCACAAAGAGCATCAGTATCAAAATAGAAATCATAACAATCATAGAATAAAACATCAAATCTATCAACATACTCAACAACCAATTCATAATCAGAGTTTACATGATCAAAATAAGAATATTAATCCATTTCAAAATCAAATATAAAAGAGTTTTTTACATTAGAAACAGGTGTAGAAGTACTCTTAGAATTCACACTAAAACCAATTCTCATAATCTTCCTAATCACAGGACAATCAAAATCCATGGGGTTTTTACTTGGTGGTTTAAATGGGAGATAAAAAAAGTAGAATGGTCCTCTGAGGGGTACTTCATGGAGTCCATAACATTAAATATCATAACTTAATCTCCAAAATCCATGGAAAGTGTACACTCATGGACATTTATGATAGTTTTTGTAGTTTTGAGGAAGGGTCTACCTAAGATAATGGGAGCATGAGAACTTACCCCTGATCATCCTCCATGTTAATCACATAGAAATCTGCTGGAAAGATCATGTCTCTTTCCCGGACAAGTACATCCTCAAGGACTCCCGATGGATATGTTGTAACTATATTTTCCAACTACACCACTACTATTGTTGGTTTCAACTCACTAACCTATAAAGAAGATAATACAAAGTGAGGTATCACATTTATGGAAGCACTTAAATCACAAAGAGCATAAGAAAAGTGAAACTCCCCTATGGTGCATGGGATGGTGAATGTCCTCAGATCCTTGCACACTGTTGGCATTTCTAGAGTTAGTGTAATGAGTGCTGACACATTTCTTCCAAGATTGATCCTCTCATTTCCTTTGATCTATCTTCGATTGGTACAAATTTCTTTTAAAAATTTGGCATACCTTGGGATTTTCTTGATGGATTTAAGTAGAGGGATGTTGATCTCCACATGCTTGAATATTTCCAAAACCTCTTTTTTACATCATCTTTTTAGCCATCTTCTTCGTTTGTACAACCCTATTTGGAAAGGGAAGGGGTTTATGAGGAACATCGTAAATATTTTTCTTACCTTTTTCTTTCTCCTTTGGTTTGTCTTCAGTTGGTATGGAATGGGGTTTCTTCAGAGTTGAGGTGAATCCCAGTGGAACGATAGGTGCAGATGTATCAGTTTTTTAATTCACACTTCTCAATGTGATGGAACTGACATTCCCCTTGGGATTTCGAGTAGGTTATGAAGGTATATTTCCATAATTCTTACTTACCAGTTCATGGAGGGCAGTGGAAATATGGCTTATTTGAGTCTTCAACTCTTTCATCTCCAAACCCTGACTCTTCATCTCATTCTGTTGATTAAAAACAATTTGTTTCAAAAGATAATCAGTATTAAAATATACCTTTGGTTGAGAATTACCTTTTTGTTTACTTGTTGATGCTTGAGCTTCAAATCTCCTTTGGGGTTGTTGGAAACCCTATTGGTAAGGTGAAGGCTGCTGAAAGTTTTATTGAAAAGGGGGCCTTTGTTGTTGTCTAGAGACATACCTCATGTCTAATTTTTTTTCTCACAACATTCTAGAATAGGTGGAAACAAATGATTTGAATTTAATCACAACATTCAAATCAAAACCCATAAACACATTGGTTCGAACTCAGTTACTATAAAATTGGAAATAATATTTCCAATCTGAGTTCGGGGAAACATACCTCGACCTACTTTGGTATAAAATCGTTGAGTAAAATCATCGATCATGTGATGTGTATAGACCTGCATCCTTCTAACCATAATGATTTAGAATATCTAAGAATCACTATTTTTATCACATAGAGCCTGTAAAAGGACCTGATTCAATCGATTCATCCATGACACACTTAGGTTCCGATATTGAGCATAACTCTTCAAGTCAGCTCCTTCTCAGTCTTCCTTCATAGTTTTTGAGATCCCGATTAACAGTGGTAAAAAATTTTGATTCAACATCGAGATTGACCTTGATTAGATTTTTCAGTCATCAACCAAGTTGATCTTAAACCTCTGTTCATGTCTGATTGATCCTTCCACCCTTGGTTGTATGTTGGTGAAAAGTATTCATACTTCTTTTGGGGATTTGGCTGTTGTTTTTGCTGATATGGTCTCCCAGGGAACCCTACTGCACAATATTCTATTTCTTATATTTGGGGGAAACAGTCAGTTGGGTGGCTTGTCTCAGTGAAAATGCCACAAGGCCTTGTAGGAGGGGGTTGATATGTCTTTTGAGCCAAAGCAATCTACCTAACCATAGTGGTCAATTCTTCTAACTTAGTATCAATAAAATTATTTTCAAGAGAAGAAGGAAGTACCTGATGTACTCCTCTAACATGTGGTGTACCTCGATCGCCAAATTGTTGGGAGTTTTGTGCCATCTTGTCAATTAATGCATGTGTAGTTGCTGGTGTTTTTTCTACCAATTTTCCTCTAGCCACGACATTCACCATGCTCTTCTCCGTAGGTGTGAGTCCTTTATAGAAGTATTGGATGAGGAGTTTCTCACTGATTTTGTGATGCAGAAAGCTTGCACAAAACATCTTGAATCACTCCCAGTACTTATACATTGACTCCCCTTGGGATTTATTGATCCCTGAGATCTCCTTACAAATGGAATTGGTCCTTTATGATAGAAAAATATCTGCAATAAAAGACATTTCAAATTGTTCCAACAAGTTACATCTTCAATTTGTAAATAATACATCCAATATTTTTCAGCTCCATCAAGTGAGAATGAGAATGCTCCTAGTTTGATTTGATCTTCAGAAAAAAAATCTTGGTTTTAAGTTTGAGAAAACCAAATTAAATTATTTTAAATGTTTGTTTGTATCCTCACCAGATAATCCGTTAAATTTTCGAAGTAGGTGAATTAACACAGATTTCAGTTCAAAGTCTGATTTGAGATTTGGGTATGCAATGCAATTTGGCTGATAATTAATATCAGGTGAATCCAATTCTAAAATGGTTCTTTTAAGTTAATTTCAATTATTTTCAGCCTTTAGTTCTTGTTTTATATTTTAATTTTAATTGATTCTAATTTCATTGGAGGAATTCTCCAACTGGTTGAATGTTGAAACTTCCCGTAGACTGAGAATGTTTGATTCGAGCCCAAAGGCTACGCTCAATATCAGGGTCAAGATCTAAAAGATCCATGTGATTAGTTTGTTTCATAAATCAAATAAAAATTAAAAGAAAGAAATTGGACCATAGTTAAATAAAAATGATATGTTTGAGTTGATGGTCCAAAAAGAAGAAGAAAAAATTTAGATTGGGTAAAGAAGGAAGAAAGAAGAGAGGAAGAGAATAAAATGTAAAATAAACAAAATACCTCTAATTGGTTGAAATAATTACTTTCCTCCCCAGAAACAATGCCAATTTTAAAGGTGTTTTTGTAGGCGCTTTCAAATGACATGTGATTTTTGAGTACTTAGGTGCAACAGAGTGGCTGACTAAGGTCGTCTCTTAAAGGAGGAAGTAAATTTAACAACATATTTAAGGTATTTTGAAAATGAAATAAAATGAAATAAGAATACTAATTAAAATTATGGGGTTTTTTATCATTTATAAATCAATAAGAAGTTTTCTGGAAGAATATTTTATTTATTTTTTGTTTTTATTTTTGAAATGAAGTTCGATTAAAATGACACAACAAGAAGATGTTTTTTTAGAAAATATTTAAAAGGAATAATTGATCTAACTCTACCTCTTAAATAATTTATTAATAATTATAATTTAAATTAATATCTACTTAATTATTATCCCTTAATTTGTTAAATCATGAACCCTATGAGAATTAACTTTACCACAAAGATGAAGTGAATTTCACGCTAGACTAACTTTAGAACATGCAATCATAACACCCTACTTTGATTGATGTTCTAAGGTTAGATTATGGTTAGTGGAAAATTAAGGCACATTTACTCTCTTTAAATTGAAATTAATTGAGTTTAGTTATTATATTTTAACACTAAAAATTAATCCCATATGGTTTTGTATTACCAATTAAGGTTGCACTCTCACAATTCACACAATTCCTGACCTTGCGTGATTTGTGTTAATTATTAAATAGCTTTCTTAGTTTAAATTAAATTAAAAAATAACTTAATAGATCATATAATGTGAATTAAATTATATCATTGATTCAAAATAAATTAATTAATAAGGATAGAGGTAGTTTTATTACTAAAAATAACTACTCTTCCATGGGCAGTGTAGTCATCGTAGAAACATTTTGCATTTTCAAAGGTTTAGAGAGGATAAAACCCAATATCATTTCCACTATTGATTCTATCAAAATTAGTAATATTAATATAAGAATAAATTTTAACAAAACATAATAATATAGAATAAATAAAATAATAACAAAGAAGTTTATTACACAAATGCAAACATTACAACGTGAAGAAGAGAAGAAGGCTTTGATGAGGGGATCCTTGCTTCAAGAGCTACCCATATTACAATGGTTAGAGAATTTGAGTGAAACTAATTATTATCATCCTTAAATCACTTAATTCACATACTAACCCCTAAAAATGGGAAAAACACCAATTTATAGAGTGGTGGGGAGGCTAGGTTCAATGTGGTTTTAAGTGTGAATAGGGAATCTCGACCAAATAATTTATACCAAATTTCACCATCAATTTGACCACCAAAAAGCATGAATATTCTATCCTTACATAAGGGTGATTTGTGATAAAATGAGTCCTAGATCTTCTCAAAAAATTTGGGTCTAATCTAAGAATTTTTGAAGAAGTTATGGCCCAAATACAGAACCAATGTCCAATGTGGAAAGTCTAGCCCAATTTTGACTTCATGGCCCATTTGCACCAACCAAATGCATTATTTATCTCCAATGTCCTAAATAAAAGTTGTATCCCATTAATTCAGAAAAATATTTAAAAAAATTTAAGTTCAAATAATACATATCAAAATATTTATGTTTGAAATTTTACAGTGAATTTTAAAGGGTAAAAGTGGAATTTTCATCATATTTTCAAATGAATGATATAATCCCAAATATTTCATAAATGAACACATTTACCACAATGTGAGGAAATTATATCATTTATTATCAATAAAATATTAAATAAAATGTGTTTTATTAGTGGTAATTTTTGATAATTCGTTGAAATGTCGAGGAGGCTTATACCTAATGAAGTGAAATGACTTGGCTATTATTAGAGGTTCAAATTGGAGAGTCTTATTCCATGTCACAAGTCATGGTGTGAGAAGTAAATCCTAGATTTAAATGGTTAAGGGATAATATTACATGTCACAAGGAGGTTTTAAAAGTATATTTGGAGTATTTCGTAGAAATTTAATTGAAACATTGTACAACACATCATGGTGAAGATTGAACTTGGCATGGTCAGAGAAGAGCACCATAATTTTAGTGGATCAAATGATATGGATTATTTGATGACTCAATGTATACTGATACTCGATATATAAAGTCTCTAAATACATTAATGGAGACTAAGAGTTATTTAATGATCACATGGCTCAAAAGGAAGTGGTATAAGTTGAAATGTAGTTGTAGGAAGTTGCGAGTTTGAATTTGAATTTCAAATTCAAACTTGAATAAGAGTATATTGTTGTGTAAAATATATATAAATATGTATATTTCATGAATTAATAAGATAAATTGGAAGAGTATATATAGGAAGGAGAGTGTGTAGAGAAGTTTGAGTATACAGAGAGAAGAAGAAGAGTACACACTTAGTTTGTGTGTGATCATCACACATGTGTTGCGTGTTGAAGAAGAAGAAAGTCCACACCTATTCTAGATCATGAAGAAGTTCACGAACACTTTAAATTTCCATGGGACAATCAAATCAGTGGAAGAAGGTTAATCAATGCCTCATTAAATATTAAGAAATTAATATAACTTATCTGGAGGCATGTCAGGAGACAACATTATTGTATTCTTGTAACATGTATTCAAGGATAAACCCTGATCGATGTATCTATAATGGTGATTCTAGTTGAATGTATGGTCTTGGGCGATTCTGAATCATTCTGAGGAGTATCTGACTATTTTTAGTAGTGAAACTTTTTCATTAAGTGTTCTTTGTTTGTTTTCTTTCCTTGGTGTGTGAGAGTACGATAGTGAGATCATTAACTGTAACAAGTTATGAATGTTGATTTCATAAGAAATCATAAATGGGAAAATTGAGTAATTTTCATCAATTCACCCCCATAAGGGTACCAACACCATGCTTGGGTCCATCACAAGTGGTATCAAAGTATTTCAAGTTTCCTCTAAAGATCAGAAAGATTGAAGTTTTCTGCTATGAAGGCTATTGAACTTAGTTGGTAATTGAGTTTTTCTCACTTTTTAGAATTAATAAAGTTTTAATCTATGTTTGAATATTTTCACTATGAAATTCTATTGTGAACATGAACAAAATTATTTTAGTGGACAACAAGGGGATTTCTACTTTTGATGCGAATAATTATTACACATGGAAAGACTGGATGTTGCCATATCTTTTTGTCCATCAATTTGAATATATTAGAGGCTATCACCGATGGTATTATTCCTCGAAATGAAGGTGCTTTTATGAAAATAGTGTATAGAAAGAATTTGGAGAATGACGGTCATGCTCAAAATTCCATCTTTTCATCTCTTTCATAAAAGGAGTTTCTCAGAGTCAAAGTGATTTCAATAGAAAAAAGGCATTTGAGATAAATTTGGAAACATATATGAAGGTAATGTGCAAGTGAATCAATACAAACTACATGTTTGAAGATTGAATTATAAATATCTCAATATGAATGATGATAAAAATATGTATGAATTTCTTACTAGAGTTAATGAAGTGGTGAGCACTATCATGGGTTTTGGTGAGAAGTTGGAGGATTCTACAGCTGTTGAGAAAATATTATGTACTTTTGTAGACAGGTTTGATGAAAATATTTCAGCACTCAAATATCATGATTTAGGTACACTTAAATTGAATTATTTTCATAGAATTATGATTGTTTATGAAATGAGAAAGTTAATTTAAATTAAGAATAAGAGTAAAACTAATTGGTAAATTTCATTTAAAGATTTGAATTAAGTGAAGAGTTGGAAAGAAGAAGTTTTGGAAGAAGAGGATTCTCCTGAAGAAGAAAATTTTAAAATGAAATTTGACAAAATCATGTCATTCATTTCAATAAGTATGAGAAGATTAAAAAGAAATTATTGGGTAAAGTTACCCTTGAAGTGCTTTAATTTTGGAGATAATGTAAATTTTACATAAATTAGAATAAGATGAAGTTTGTGATGATGAGGATGAAAATCCATGAAGTTCCTCAAAGAAGAAAACAATGAAATATTCTTAAAACGAGAAAGGTGATAATTTATCTAAATTCAAGAAAAGAAATTTATTATCTAATATTGAATATAATGATAAAAGTGAGGATGAAGAGGAATTTTATAATTCCAGAGAATTTGATGAAAAAATAGTGATTAAAAATGTGAATGAGAAAGAGTTCACTATTCCATAAGTGAGAAAGAAACAAAAATGAAGTTCATTTTGAAGTGATAACTCAATTAATGTCTTTTAAAAATTTCAAAATTAAATGAGAACAAACAATTAACGAAAGATAATCAATCATTAATAAACAATGATTCCATTTATACTAAAAAAGAATCAAAGTTGATGAATGAGATTGATAAATTAAATTCATTTCTCACTAAAGATAAGTCTTTGAAAGTTGATATGGAAGAGAAATTTAAATAAAAGGAGAAGAAACTTAAACCTATTCAACAAAAAATTATAGAGGCTAAAAAGGAATTTAAAAAATTCAACTTCAACTTAAATTTTTTTGTATAGGTAGTTAGAGAAAGATCAAAGGGGAAGATTTTGTAAAGAGTTGAAGTTTCAAAAAATGAAGAAATTCAAGTGGGTCAATAGAGATCACACTCAAATTTTGAAAAAGATATTGAATGCGTTTTTGAAAAGATTAATTCAAATTCATAGGTGAAAAACATAAAATTTATGAAAAAATAAGATGATTCTAAAAAATATAAGAATTCTAGGAATGAAAACTTAAATGTAAAAATTACTGCAAGTATTGACTTAAAAAATTCAATTAATAAGTATAGAGTGAATAGGAAAGTTTTGGGAGTCTATAATTTTTTTTTTCAAAAAAGGGTTCTAAAATTGATTTTCAAAAAATAGAATAATATCACATTTCAACATCGAGACAACATTCATTTTTCAAAGAAATTATGCATTTTATCCATACTTCTAGAATTGTGGAAGCTTTGGGAACTTGGAAAAGAGATGTGGGTTTAATTACTAGTACTTTTACAAGACAAGATGATCTGGGAGAGAAATATTTTTGGATATTCTACCATATCAAAAAAGAAAAGTTTTTAAGTAATCTAAAAATTCGAGAATGGAGGTTGAGAACAAGTTTCAACCATTGGATGATATTTTTGAAATAAATGACTATCTGGGTCACTTTACTAAAAAATTTATCACCATATACCTACCGAACTAAGTGTGAATTATAATACTCAAAATTATCATTATAAGAGAGAAAAAGGAAATGAGAATCTGTTGGTGATTGTTAACACTAAAGAGTGGGAAAAAATTTATCCACATAAATTGAAGGGTGAAGGAGTGATCTCAAGTAGAATAGATCAGAAAAGGAAGGAAGAAGAAAGTGATACTATTTTAAGAAATGGGTGTCAAAGTTTTAAAAATTAAAAAGAAAAGAATAGAAAAAAGGAAGATATTGTGGCATGTATTATTACTGAAGTAAAAAATAATATGAGTTCTCCTAATCTAAAATAATAATTGAAGAAGAATTTGAATGATCAATGTAGTTATTAGTCAAAGAAGGAGTTAACTACCAATCCATGGGGGTTGAAGAATAAATCTTAGGATTAACTCATCAAACAATATGGTATGATGAATCTATAATCTATCTAACTTCACTACTACAAAATGTAGAACAAGCAGCGATGATATTTATTAGTGATAAATAAAAGCATTGATAAAGGTACCCTTTATCAGTGCTAAAAAAAGCACTGATAAAGGGTACTATTTATCAGCGCTAATAAATCTTAGTTTTTATCTGGGATTTTATATAAGCGTTGATAAAGGGTTGATCGTATATATGTGCATCCCACATAGAATTATGAGATGTTGTAATATCCCGACCCATATTCCACTAAACTGGTACTCTAATCCGATTCGTTACGAGGCCTCAAGCATGCCTCCTTGTATGCCAAAGGTTGCTGATGAGCAGTGAGGTTCTAAAGGTGGTATAGTGGGGAGACTATACCCTCATATAAGAGTAACACAATAGAAATAACTAGATATCATCCAAGCAGTAAATAAAAAGAGTGAATAAGTAGTAAATAAACTAAAATATAACATGCTGTAATAATAAATGAAAATTCTATAAAAGCTCGAACAACCAGTTCATACATACAACATCGGTCACCCACTGGGCCAACCATACACATACAAGAATACAAATAGAAACTAAAATGAAGTATAGTGATTTACTAATAACTCTGAGCCAGACCAGATACCCGGTCTGTAACATAACAAGTAAGTAATGAATAATAGATATTTTTATCTATGTCTATTAATGATTAAGATAGTGTTTTAGAGGCTTAAAATGAAAATAAATACAATCTTATGCATGGAATACACTAATATTCTTAAAAGATTGTTTTACTTCCTTTTGATGGCAAACCCTTTTTAAATATATATTTTGACAATTTTATAAGCTATGTTTGTCAAAATACACTTATTATTTATTATTGAGACATCAAAATTTACTTTGTGTGAATTTTTGGTATTTTTCCGATAAAGTTCATTTTTTTATGAATAGTGAAAAATGTTGTATTTTAATTCAAAACCTCTTTTTAATCTAATTTATTTATATTATTATATTATCTTTTGAATTTGTTTTAAAGTGAAATTAGAATATATTTTTACCATTTAATCCAATGGTGGTCATTGGAATCAATTTCACTTTGAAATTGGACTTAAACTAGTGTCAATATTTTGATACTTATTGTTTCATAAAAACACGCTTTTTGTCAAGACAACGGGAATTAATTATTAAATTAATTAATGCATCTTATATGTTTTGAATTTTTTAAAATAGGCATCATTTTTGAATTCGGAATATCAAATATAGCTTAGGGTGAGGTTTTGGTATCTTTCTGAAAAACTTCAATTTTTAATGAATAGTGAAACCACTAAGTGGTAGTTAAAGAAACTGATTTTTCGTTTAAATGAAACTTTGCCACTTCTGTGATTTGATTTTCAAAAATCCGACATAAATGGTTGTCATTAAGAAGTAAAATGTGGTTCAATGAGATTAAAATAATTTTTTGGTGAATAGTAACTTTTAAGTTCTTAATCGCGATTAGAGGTAATTAGTGTAGTTTAAGGTAAAAATAATGTTTTAATAATATTAGATGAGCTTGAAACATGTCCTACCCTCATTGGATGTGTCATGGCCGACCAAGACATTCCATGGGTCAACTTGGGGACCCCATGGAGCCACTTTGGTTGGGAAATGACATAAATAACTTTTTATTTAATGTTAAAGTAAAAATGACACAAACATGAGATGTTTTACTAAAACAATTTTTACATGGGGTTATACAAGTCAGATTTTTGATTATAAATAGTCATTAGAAATATAAAGATATTTCCTACATCATAGTATTTTGTTTATAATTTTTAGACTTTAAATAAATTAAATTATTTATGACATCATGATGATGCAGCGATTACCTCATTAATAAAGGATTTAAATAAAATGGAAAGATAATGTAAAATCTAAGACCTACACATGTCCAAAACCTATTGGGTGGGTATATTTCGAACCCTTATCACCTTATACTTGAATTATATCAATGTGGGACCTCTTAAATCCGAATGACATTTTAAAATAAAGTATCATTTCTTTACTTTCCAAGAGTGCCCCTCCTCTCCTCTTATAAAAGGCCCCCACCTCTACCTCCTTACGCACACTCCCAAAGCCTTTGGCTCAGACAAAACCTGACCATTTTGTCTCTCCACTTCCCTATATTACTCCTTGAAGCCTCACGTTGGGCAGAAGTCTTCCCAAGGAAGCCTTTGATCTCAAACCAAAGGGAGTTACCCGATTTTAAGGTAAAGTCTTCACTTGAGTCCGTTTGTTTTATTTTGCTTCTCCAACCCCCTAAAATATTTTTATTCATTTCTTTTGTAACAACTCCAGTATCTTAAATATACTAGGATATTGTTATAAGAAGTATTCTAGCTACACTTACACACACCTACATCTAATGGTTAAAGGACATACTGTTTCCGTGGATGGTGAATTTATGCCTCCCGAAACGATGATTGTTCAACATTATTTTAACACCTTCAAAGGTGGCCATTAAGATGTCACTATATTTATATATGATATATAATATGTTCATGTTTTCCTTAAGCTTCTGTATTTTTCATTTTGGGCATACCTTTATGGTTTCCATTATGGGTAAACGTGATATCTTCATTTAAGGAAGTGCGAACTACCGCCCCTCAAAGTGATTTGATTCGTTAAATACCATATGTGGGTCGTATAAAGGATGGAACTATGATATTATATATGATATTATACTGGAATTATAATATACCTTTATATCATTATGATTCCATTCTATAAAATAAGAAATAGAAATGAAAGTAGCGTTCATGCGTACGTACGGCTTACCGTCTCCATGAACGGTGCATTTCATTTCTTACCCCTAAATGATTATGTAGTATTACAAATGCATGCATGTACTGGATATATATGACATATATGATATCTACATCATGAATACCATTCTGGATATAATGGATACATGAACAACTTGTAATTATAAAGGGCTTATTTTTGACTCAAGTACCAATGATCGTTAAAATGACCGTTATTAACTTAAATAATTACATAGTGTTCATGACATGGAAATAAGTGATATAAAAGGAATAATGAACTTGAAAAAGGTTATTAAACAAGTAGAAATTAACTCAAGTTTATTATTCAGGAGATTAAAGAACGACCGAGTCAAGTCGGACCCGAGGTATGGGACTTCGTCTCAATCTCCTTTCATTGAGGCATATTTTGTTTTATACACAACCTTCTTTTATACGGTGTATAAACCCCTTTTAATTTTACATTTATTCAAAAGGAATATTTTTTATACGAAGAGTTTACTAAACGACAAAAGGGAATGTTTTTTTCGTACGTATGCGGCGACAACGGCTTCTCCGCCGCCGTGACCATTATTTGAGTTTCGACTTCCTCTACAAGCCATACCTTTTTTTTAAAAGAAAAATAAATACCATGTTTTACTTTTCTTTTATTTTGGTATTGAAAATTGTTTTCATAATGATTTTTATATCAATGTTTTGTATTGATATCTTGTGATTGAAAGGTGGAAATTTTATGTTTCCTTTATGCATGTTTTATTTGATACGATTATGTTGAGGATCTTGGGCATTATTATGAAGACGGGTGGTTCCGTGATAGACTAAGGGCGGGTGAGCCCGATATAGCTCTCCAATGCATTGGGTAACGCGAAGGAGTGAAACGTTAAGGTTTCTCCGAAGAGATTTAGGGAATATACTGTGATGGGTATTCCAAACGTAACCAAGAGGGTTACTCCCTACGTAAGAATGTTATGAATGCCTCAAGTTACCTTTATGTCTTATGATTTCTATGATTTATTCATGATTTGATGAGGTATGTTAAAGTGCTTATGTTTTATGGGTAAAGTATGATTTCATTCTTATGTATATATGTACCCATGTTTCCTTTCCATATTTTTATATCCCTTACTGAGCTTTTTATGCTCATCCCATGTTTTTTTGAAATGTTTTTCACAGGTCAAAGGAAAGGTACATGATATGATGATAGTGTCAAGGAAGTGTCAAGAAATAATCCATGTTTTATTTTAAGTATTTTTCCATTGATGGGAAAGAAGAATACTATCTTTATTTAACCACTTTGTTTATATGTGGAATGTAATGCAAGTTTTATGATCTAATTCTCTAAAACTCTAAACCCGAAAAGATCCTCAATGTGTAATCTTGTAATAACTCAATATTAAGTAAGGTTTAAGGATGGGGCCTTATACGGTCTATAGACATTATAGAACTATACCAACCTAATTAGAATAATCCATGTGAGCAGCTTCACTCGATCATGCAAAACTGAGCCTCATCCCTATCCACCATGCATGTGTACTCAACCTAAAAAGCATACATAAGTTCTATACGCACACCGAGGTTCATGTATAGGGGTGATAATATAATCTCATTACTCCACCCCAATTATGAACCTATAATATACTACCATAAGTTCCTACTCATACAATATCCTCATCCTAACCGAGACACGACTGAAAATATAAATAAATACAAAAATAACACGTACACAACTAATCATTGGGTCTGTGATCTCGATCATCTGGATTCAGTTCCATCATATATAAGTATATCTATGAATGTATATATATATTCTCATATATATATATATGTATGTTCTCATATACATACTTACATAAGTAAGGCATAAAAATAGCATAAGCGACTCAATCCACAGTCAATCCATGGATAAACATTAGATCGACTGGACATCATGTGACCAGGGCACTGAGTTAGATGTCATGACAGCCAGGCCATGTAAAATTAAGTCGATCTCTGGGTTTGTAATCCCAGTTGAAAATAAATTCTTTGGACAAAACTGAAAAAGTCTTTGAGTAAGCTACGTCCCCACAGGGGGATACTCATTCTACTCGTCAGTTCACTCATACTCGCCTCCAATCACTATAATGAAGGATTATAGGGATTACATCTGGGCATCCTATAAATATTTAATAGATATGGAAGTCACACCACTCTCTCCATGTAAATCAACTCCAATGTATGAGCCCTAGGTCCCAGTCTGTAGGCGGTCACGACATTGTGACTCAGATAATTCCTAAGGGTCTGACCCTTAAGCGATATTAGAGATATCGCTGGTGAGATGCCATGACCACCCCTGGAGGTCTCTAATAAGAGATAGAATAATCATACCCATCACTCGGGAGAGCGTAATCATACCTATCACTTGAGAGAGCGTAATCATCCATGAGTATTGTCAGATTGATGAGAGCATAATCATCCTCATTATATGTCAAGAAGAGGAGAGTGAAATCTTCCTCATAACTTGGGAGAGTGGAATCATCCACCGGTATAATTAATAGGTAGAATATGCCTATATATAATACTCATAGCCTCAAAAAACATATCCCAAGAAGCACCTCTAGTGATCCCAATCATATAATAATTCAATATATATAGGCTCAACAGTCGGGTCCGAGGTAGTACTTTTGGGTATACAAATAAATATAAGAAATAACATGGCTCAGAATCTGGACCTGTAACGCCCTGACCCCAGATACCCAGCGTCGGTGCATTATTACATAACATTGGCATGATCACAAGAAAGATTAAGTCTCTAAAGACCAATTAGTTTAGTATCCTTGGAAAAACTAGATATATTCATAAAGTTTACATTACATAAATAAGTGAAAAACTACAACAATATATTGTCTTCATATCCCCTCATACTATCCCTGCATGTCATTCATAAAATACTTCTTCACATCCTGGGAAAAATAAAACATAGAAAAAGGGGTGAGCTCAAACGCCCAGTAAGGATAAAAATATAGAGGAAACTTTCATAAATAAGAATAAACATTTAAGGCAATGTATAACTAAAACAAAAGCCTTTTAAACTTGAACTTCAACATAGTATGGAAAAAATAAAATGAAATAATTCCATTTACTTATTCACATGGATATTCTACTAATAGAATAATAAAATTCAATATCAATAAACACTTTCATAATGATGGAATTCATAATGCCAGACTATCATAACCACATAGCCACGACCTCGTGCCAAGACTACAAATAAGTTTTTGCCAAGGCCTTGTGCCAAGACACTAGTTTGTCTCATGAGACCTACCGATGCATCGAGGAGCTATAGCGGGCTCCACCCATCACATATTAAGTCCAATGCATTCCCATATGAAAAGGTTCAAACATAACATAAAAATTCGTATTAAAACTATCATACGAAATGCAAATACTTCATCCATAAACCACGAATGGTATAAGAATAACACATCCACAGTCAAACACATCACAAAAACTTCAAAACAATATCGAAGTTTTGTATCATAATAAATCAACTTTAAATAAACTTAAAATCCATCAAAGGATGTTTACATAGATGAAATCAAAACTATTTGAGGGAAATATCTCTTTTTTTGAAATCATTTAAAAGTCACACATTTATTAAGGAAGTAATTTAAAAGATATTTTTGAATCAAAGTGTCCCATACCACTTAGAAACTTTTTAAAAGAAATATCATTTCAAAACATTCATGTCCATATAAATAAATCCATAAAATCATTTTGAAAACATGGACATTAATTAAAAAGATTTAGAAAGATAAATCTTTAAAACATTTAAAATTCTGATTTTGATAAAGAGTACCTTTCAGAAATTCTTAAAATATTTATTTTGAAATCATTTAAAAGTCACATAATTATAAAATAAAACATTTACTTTGAAAATATCCTTATAATCTTATAAGGGAAACTTCGAAAATTTTATAACGGTGGAAAATATCCACACCTACCGTATAAGTTTAAAAAAACATTCTTACCTTAATTCTGTCGAAAAGGTTAAAAATGACATTGTTTGGAAAACGACGAAAAGATTCCGTTATAAACTTCTTATAAAAAGTCAAACAAGGGTATAAATGACTTTAACCCATATTCTGTAAAATAGTAATAATGTTTTGAAATACACCTTCAAGAAACATGGATGTGGATGATAAAGAGGTCCCAAAAGATAATTACGTATAAACAACCTCAGATAATGAAGAGATTGTGAAATAAACCTTACCTTGTACTTTTGCTTGGTTGGGGGTAGGTTAAACTCCTGTATAATGATGAAATAATTTTTATTAAATTATAAAAGAATCATATACATTATTATGTTATCATATATGATCTTTTAACATTGCTTTGTTAATAATATCTTAGTATTATCGTCTTTTCGGGTGTTAACTTACTCATTTTATTTTATATGTTTTGTTACGTAAGACATGTTTGTTATGGATAGTTTGTATATTTTTCATATACAGAATGATATCAAGTCCTTAAACATTATTTTTAAATCATCAAATGAAAATTATACTTGAATGGATACGATGGAGAGTGAATCTCATCGCGTTCGTGGAGACGGTAGTCCGTAGGTACGCACGAAAGACAATATCATTCTTTTGATATTAAAATAATATTTAATTGGATTTTATATCTTATATATAGAATAATTATAATGTTATATTTATTATTTACATGAATTACACATCATTATTATACCCATCCAAATAATAATATATTGAATAACAATTACACCACGACGTGGAGACGGTAAGCCGTACGCACACACGTATGATGACATGTCATTCAAAGGATGGATAGAATACTGAATATGGTTGTACCATATTTATAATAATATTATAGTATATATGAGATACTGGATTCATTATTTTATAATGATAATAACAAATAAAGAAGAAGTTGAAGAAGAAATGAATTTGAAAAAGGGCGGTAAAAACATTACCTATTCTTTGGGTTCTTCCTTTTGATTTGATCAAAAGGGATCCTTAGGTTGCCTTTCTGATCAAACTAAGGCATCTTGGTTGTAGTGATGGAATTTGAGAGACTATTTGGGCAGGTTTTGGCCGAACCAAAAGGTTTTGAAGGTGTGAATTAATGAGAAGTGGGAGTGCCCTTTTATAAGAGGGGTGATGAGTACCATTGGAAAAGCTAGAAATATTATTTTATAATAAATTCATATTCAGTTTCTAATGGCTCAAAAGTTTATTATTTAAAGGTTAATGTGGGGATGGGTCTAAAAACCACTCAACCAATAGAATTTATACAGGTTTGAGTTATTATATTAACCTTATCTTTAAGTATCAATTCTTAGTTAATTAGTTTCACTTTTACAATGTCTCTTTGTATTTTTATATTATATGGTTAATAAACTTACTATATACATCCAAGATAACCCCAAGTGGTCCATTAATAATACACCTATCATGATATAAGTATTGTGGCCGAACCATATATTTTTAGGAATTTAATATCAATTAATAATATAATATTTGTTTTAAAAACTCTTTTATGTCAATTTTGACACTATTCAATAATTGATTTTTTAAAACTCATAACAGAATGATTACTTCGAAAAATGTTAATTAAATAAATACTAACATGTCATATTAACCTAGAAAATTATTGGTATTTATAAAAAGTCTCAAATTACATTTATTTGGGTATTTATAATATTAACTATTCTAATTTTTTATTAATTAGGTAATTACTGCATCACCATTGTGTCATAAATAAATTAAATTATTTAATGTCTAAAAATTATAAATAAAATACCATTATGTAGGAAATAGTTTTATCTTTCTAATGAATATTTACAATTGAATTTATCTTATGTATAACCCTATATTAAAAATGTTTTAGTAAATAAACTTTGATTTTAACTCTTTTAACTCTTCTTTGAATTAAATAATAATAAATGTCCTAATCTAATACAAGTGGACCTAAATGATAACATTTTACTCCTAAGGTTGTTTTTGGTTGAGATACACTTGTCCAATAGAATTAGGACATGTGTTAGGGTAATATTAATATCATTTTTACCCTTAATTACCCTATTCACTTTTAACCGTGGTAAATAAAAGTAAAAAGTTACTATTCATCAAAAATTATTTTCATCTCATTGAACCACAATTTACTCCTTGATATTAACCGTTTCTCTCGTATTTTTGAAATTCCACTCACAGAAGCGGTAAAATTATGTTTTATGAAAAATTCAGTTTTTTAACTACCACTTAGTGGTTTCACTATTCATCAAAAAATGAAAGTTTCCAGAAAAATACCAAAAATTAGATCTAAGCTATATTTGATATTATGAATTCAAAAATGATGTCTATTTTACCAAATTCAAAACATATCAGTTGCATTAATTAATTTAAAAATTAATTCCCGTCATCAAAACAAATAGCGTGTTTTTAAGAGATAATAACTATCAAAAGATTGACACTTGTTTATGTACGGTTTAATTGGGAAATTATGTACAATGACCAAAATTGTATTAAATGGTAAAAATATATTATAAATATACTTTAAAACCACTCAAATTCATAATTTATCAATATAAATTATTTCGATTAAAAAAAGTTGTTTTTAATTAAAATTTAGTAATTTTCACTATTCATCAAAATATAAATGTTATCCGAAAAGTTCCAAAATTTCACCTTAGGCTAAATTAGATACTCAGAATAAAAAAATTAAGTCCATTTTGAGAGATAAAATTTATAAAATTTCAAAAAGTAGGTATTACTATTCACAACGGCTAGTTTGATTGGTTGTGGTGTGTGTTAGAACTCAAAGTTGCGTACAACACACACTACTGTATTATTCAAAGGAAAGCGTACCGTGGAAGCTTGGGATGTTTAATTGTAAATTTTTTATGTCCCCATTCTTAAAATTAAATTTATTTAGTCAAATTGAATATATAAAAGTTTAAAATATTGGATTTAAAAAAGGTTCACTATTAAAAGTTGGTAAAAGTGAAATACTGAAAATGAATTTGTTCTTACATTATGTCTAAGAAACTCATAATATGGATTCTAAAATTATAAGGATTATATAAAGTTTAAAATTTAGTTAACACTATTCATAACCTCTTTTTAACAGCTTGTTTGGTAAGTCATGGTGTGCTTGAACTCGGTGTTGCGTGTAGTGCAAGTTATTGAATTATTTTGAAGAAATAACACACTATGAAATATTGGGGTGTTACATTATCCCCTCATTCAATAAATTTTGTCCTCGTAATTTGAAATTGTTCTTCGAAAATAAAAGGTTGAATATAGAAAATATCTTTGTGGGAAAACCCACATCGAAAATTGGGTTAATAAAATTTAGTCTTAATAAGAGGAAAAGAGAAATGAAAGGGTCACCAACAAATTATGATCTCTATTCGGAGAACATTGGTGGAAATTAGAGAAATATAATTGGAGGAAAAACATAAATATTTATAGGTAGTGATTGAGGACATCAATCACAAACAAGTGTAAAATTGAGGGCCTTAAATTCATCAATCTAGGATGATTTAAAATACCATCGGTTCAGCAAAAATATGGTATTCGGATAACACATTTTTTTTGTTTTAATATCCATTCAATAAAGTATATGAATTTATTTCTTCATTGAATAAGAGAAGAAGAAAAATATATACTTGACAAGTAGAGTCTCATCCTTTAACTAAGTTCTGCCACAAACTCATTTTTAACTCTAAATGATAATAGAACTTAAAAATAATATTCTATTTATCCTATTCGTATAGGGATAAAAAAAGAATTTATAATTAATCTATGATAACCATTAAAAAAACGACATTATTCAATCCAGGACATCACGTGGGTCAGTGGTAGGTGATACACCCTTGTCACCCTTCAGTTGTGGGTTCAAGTCTCGCGGCATTACCGGACGCGACGGGTTGCCGCCCGACCTCCGGGTTGTCATATTTATGGCAATCCAAAATAATACCAACTTGAACTATCCAAAATACTTCAGTCCAAAATTTATAAGGAAGGTAAAAACAATGAATATCCTTTTTTCCGCATAATAACATGTGAACACCTTCATCATGTATTCTTTAAAAACACTACAACATCCTAAATTACCATAAAAACTTATTGATTACATTCATGATCCCTTATTCCTTAAAGAATAATAGATATACTCCTTCAATCCAAAAATGTTGTAAACCCCAAAAATGATGGAATATACAAATCATTAATCAGTTTCAAGGTAGTTAAGAATATCCAATATAATTTATTCAAATCAATCATGTATTATTCTAAAATCACTACATCGGTTTTAGAACCATATTATGGTTTATCTTTCTCTCAACCATATATTTTCCAAAAATGTAACTTGCTATTGAGTCACATTTCTTTGTTCCACACAATCTCAAGTCCTTAATGAAATAGTACTGCAGTACAATCCTTATATACTCAATAATTATTATAACAAGTACATTGTTGATACAACACTCAAATAACATAGTCAATATAAGAACTCTAATCATTCCTCTTCATCTGTGGTAGTATCATAACTTGGTTATTATCCAATAGAATCATTTGCGGCATAGTCTGATGACTGGGACATAGGTTCGCGTAGTGTCCAAAATCCTTTCAAATGAAGAATTATAAATTTGAAACCATTTTCTTACCCTTGCAGTCACGTAATTTGTGCCCTTTTCCTCCACACTTATAATAAACTCTCATTCCTTTCAGGCAAGTTCCAGGGTGTTTCTTCCCACATTTATCACATATGGGAAAATTCTTCTTTTCCCTCTTCCCTTTATCCATCTTTCTCTCTTCCATCCTTTTCTTCTCTTGCTTTCCTTCAAGGCCATAGGACTCAGTAAACTCTTTACTTATCTTATCAACACATGATATTATTTCTTCATATGATGATAATACACGAGAGACTATTTCTCTTATAAATTATGGATTAAGACCATGAAAGATATGATCCTTCTTTCTCTTTGGATCATGTGCATTGCTGGAGTTCTTATTCCTTTTACTGGGTGCCATTTCTAAACTATGGCATACACTAGATTAGTTTAAGAATAACAATACCTAATCCCAAACTTGTAAAACACATAAAATAAATTAAATAGTTTATGGATATAATCCATAATCATAAAAATGTCTCTTTTGAGGAAGTATATACTCATAAACCCTTCATAATGGTTTGTAAAGAAAATGAGAATTATCCTAAGCATATCCCCCGGGAGTGTCGTAACCAATAGTGCAGCAAAGCCCGTTGTCGTGCACCAGTTCCTGTTCGAGTCTAGCTCAAAGCGGTGTTTTCGGGTTTTACCCCTAGGTACATCTGTGCCAAAGCCGCCTCTACCTGCTCATATCCAGACATGGATGTATTGCTCAGAAAACTCACAAAATTTCTACAATACCAAAATTCTAGGAAGTTCTTCTATACTAATCCTCAAAGTCCATATTAGATCTATGTGCTCTAATCAGAGTTTATCTAAATCTAGCTTCCAAGGTTTGTACTAAACTTCTTCTGATACCAACTGTAACGCCCCGACCCCAGATACCCAGAGTCGGTGCATTATTGCATAACATTGGCATGATCACAAGAAAGATCAAGTCTCGAAAGACCGATTAGTTTAGTAGCCTTGGAAACACTAGATATATTCATAAAGTTTACATTACATCAATAAGTGAAAAACTACAACAATATATTGTCATCATATCCCCTCATAATATCCCTACAGGTCATTCATAAAATACTTCTTCACATGCTGGGAAAAATAAAACATAGAAAAAGGGGTGAGCTCAAATGCCCAGTAAGGATAACAATATAGAGGAAACTTTCATAAATAAGAATAAATATTTAAGGCAATGTATAACTAAAAAAAAGCCTTTTAAACTTGAACTTCAACATAGTATGGAAAAAATAAAATTAAATAATGCCATTTACTTATTCACATGGATATTCTACTAATCGAATAATCACATGCAATATCAATAACCACTTTCATAATGATGGAATGCATAATGCCACACTATCATAACCACATAGCCAAGGCCTCACGCCAAGACTACAAATACGTTTTTGCCAAGGCCTTGTGCCAAGACACTAGTTTGTCTCATGAGACCAACCGATGCATCGAGGAGCTATAACGGGCTCCACACGTCACATATTAAGTCCAATGCATTCCCATATGAAAAGGTTCAAACATAACATAAACATTCGTATTAAAACTAGCATACGAAATGTAAATACTTCATCCATAAACCACGAATGGTATAAGAATAACACATCCACAGTCAAACACATTACAAAAACTTCAAAACAATATGGAAGTTTTGTATCATAATAAATCAACTTCAAATAAACTTAAAATCCATCAAAGGATGTTGACATAGATGAAATCAAAACTATTTGAGAGAAATATCTCTTTTTTTGAAATCATTTAAAAGACACACATTTATTAAGGAAGTAATTTAAAAGAGATTTTTGAATCAAAGTGTCCCATACCACTTCGAAACTTTTGAAAAGAAATATCATTTTAAAACATTCATGTCCATATAAATAAATCCTTAAAATCATTTTGAAAACATGGACATTAATTAAAAAGATATAGAAAGATAAATCTTTAAAACATTTAAAATTCTGATTTTGATAAAGAGTACCTTTCATAAATTCTTAAAATATTCATTCTGAAATCATTTAAAAGTCACATAATTATAAAATAAAACATTTACTTTGAAAATATACTTATAATCTTGTAAGGTAAAATTAAAAAATTTTATAACGGCGGAAAATAGCTGCACCCGCCGTATAAGTTAAAAAAAACACTCTTACCTTAATTCTGTCGAAAAGGTTAAAAAGGACCTTGTTTGGAAAACGAAGGAAAGATTCCTTTATAAACTTCTTATAAAAAGTCAAACAAGGGTATAAATGACTTTAACCCATATTCTGTAAAATAGTAATAATTTTTTGAAATACACTTTCAAGAAACATGGTTGTGGATGATAAAGAGGTCCCAGTAGATAATTACGTATAAACAAACTCGGATAATGAAGAGATTGTGAAATAACCCTTACCTTGTACTTTTCCTTGGTTGGGGGTAGGTTAACCTCCTGTATAATGGTGAAATAATTATTACTAAATTATACAAGAATCATATACATTATTATGTTATCATATATGATCTTTTAACATTGCTTTGTTAATAATATCTTAGTATTATTGTCGTTTCGGGTGTTAACTTACTCGTTTTATTTTATATGTTTTGTTATGTAAGCCATGTTTTTTATGGATAGGTTGTATCTTATTCATATCCAGAATGATATAAATTCCTTAAACATTATTTTTAAATCATCAAATGAAAATTATACTTGAATGGATACGATGGATAATGAATCTCATCGTGTTCGTGGAGACGGTAGTCCGTACGTACGCACGAGCGACAATATCATTCTTTTGATATTAAAATAATATTTAATTGGATTGTATATCTTATATACAGAATCATTATCATGTTATATTTATTATTTACATGAATTACACATCATTATTATACCCATCCAAATAATAATATATTGAATAACAATTACACCACGACGTGGAGACGGTAAGCCGTACGTACGCACGTATGGTGACATGTCATTAAAATGATGGATAGAATACTGAATATGGTTGTACCATATTTATAATAATATTACATCATATAGGAGATACTGGATTCATTATTTTAGAATGATAATAACAAAGAAATAAGAAGTTGAAGAAGAAATGAATTTGAAAAAGGGTGGTGAAAACATTACCTCTTCTTCGGGTTCTTCCTTTTGATTTGATCAAAAGGGATCCTTAGGTTGGATTTATGATCAAACTAAGGCCTCTAGGTTGTATTGAGGGAAGTTGAGAGATTATTTGTTCAGGGTTTGTCCGAACCAATAGGCTTTGAAGGTGTGAATTAATGAGAAGAAAGAGTGCCCTTTTATAAGAGGGGTGAGGGGAACCTTTGGAAAAGCCAGACATATTATTTTATAATAAATTCATATTCAGTTTCTAATGGATCCAAAGTTTATTATTTAAAGGTTAAGGTGGGTATGGGTCTAAAAACACTCAACAAATAGAATTTAGACAGGTTTGGGTTATTATATTAACCTTATCTTTAAGTATTAATTCTTAGTTAATTAGTTTCACTTTTACAATGTATCTTTAAATTTTTATATTATATGGTTAATAAACTTACTATATTCATCCAAGAGACCCCCAAGTGGTCCATTATTGATACACCTATCATTATATAAGTCTTTTGGCCGAACCTTAGATTTTTATGAATTTAATATCAATTAATAATATAATATTTGTTTTAAAAACTCTTTTATGTCAATTTTGACACTATTCAATAATTGATTTTTGTAAATATCATAACTGAATGATTAATTCAAAAACAGTTAATTAAATCAATCCTAACATGTCATATTAACCTATAAAATTATTTGTATTTATAAAAATTCTCAAATTACATTTATTTGGGTATTTATAATATCAACTATTCTAATTTTTCATTAATTAGGTAATTACTGCATCACCACTGTGTCATAAATAAGTTAAATTATTTAATGTCTAAAAATTATAAATAAAATACCATTATGAATTAAATCTTTTTTCCTTTATAATGAATATTTACAATCGAATATATCTTATGTATAACCCTATATTAAAAATGTTTTAGTAAATAAACTTTGATTTTAACTCTTTTAACTCTTCTTTGAATTAAATAATAATAAATGTCCTAATCTAATACAAGTGGACCTAAATGATAATATGTTACTCCTAAGGTTGTTTTTGGTTGAGATACACTTGTAAAATAGAATTAGGACATGTGTTAGGGTAATATTAATATCATTTTTACCCTTAATTACCCTATTCACTTTTAACCGTGGTAAATAAAAGTAAAAAGTTACTATTCATAAAAAATTATTTTCATCTCATTGAACCAAATTTTACTCCTTGATATTAACCGTGTCTCTTGGATTTTTGAAATTCCACTCACAGAAGTGGTAAAATTAAGTTTTATGAAAAATTCAGTTTTTTAACTACCACTTAGTGGTTTCACTATTCATCAAAAAATGAAAGTTTCTAGAAAAATACCAAAAATTAGGCCAAAGCTATATTTGATATTATGAATTCAAAAATGATGTCTATTTTACCAAATTCAAAACATATCAGTTGCATTAATTAATTTAAAAATTAATTCCCGTCGTCGAAACAAATAGCGTGTTTTTAAGAGATAATAACTATCAAAAGATTGACACTTGTTTATGTCCAGTTTAATTGTGAAATTATGTACAATGAACAATATTGTATTAAATGGTAAAAATATATTATAAATATAAATTAAAACCACTGAAATTCATAATTTATCAATATAAATTATTTCTATTAAAAAAAGTTGTTTTAATTAAAATTTAGTAATTTTCACTATTCATCAAAATATAAATGTTATCCGAAAAGTTCCAAAATTTCACCTTAGGATAAATTCGATACTTCGAATACAAAAATGAAGTCCATTTTGAGAGATAAAATTTATAAAATTTCAAAAATTAGGTATTACTATTCATAACGGCTAGTTTGATTGGTTGTGGTCTGTGTTAGAACTCAAAGTTGCGTACAACACACACTACTGTATTATTCAAAGGAAAGCGTACCGTGGAAGATTTGGATGTTTCATTGTAAATTTTTGATGTCCCCATTCTAAAAAGTAAATTTATTTAGCCAAATTTAATATATAAAAGTTTAAAATATTGTATTTAAAAAAGGTTCACTATTAAAAGTTGGTAAAAGTGCAATACTGAAAATGAATTTGTTCTTACATTATGTCTAAGAAACTCAAAATATGGATTCTAAAATTATAAGGATTATATAAAGTTTAAAATTTAGTTAATACTATTCATAACCTCTTTTGAACGGCTTGTTTGGTAAGTCATGGTGTGCTTGAACTCGGTGTTGCGTGTAGTGCAAGTTATTGAATTATTTTGAAGAAATAACACACTATGAAATCTTAGGGTGATACATTCTCCCCTCCTTCAATAAATTGAATCCTCGTAATTTGAAATTGTTCTTCAAAAATAAAAGGTTGAATATAGAAAATATCTTTGTGGGAAAACCCACATCGGAAATTGGGTTAATAAAATTTAGTCTTAATAAGAGGAAAAGAGAAATGACAGGGTCACCACCAAATTATGATCTCTATTCGGAGAACATTGGTGGAAATTAGAGACATATAATTGGAGGAAAAACGTAAATATTTATAGGTAGTTATTGAGGTCATCAATCACAAACAAGTGTAAAATTGAGGGCCTTAAATTCATCAATCTATGATGATTTAAAATACCATCAGTTCAGCAAAACATATGGTATTCGAATAACACATTTTTTTTGTTTTAAGATCCCTTCACTAAAGTATAAGAATTTATTTCTTCATTGAATAAGAGAAGAAGAAAAATATATACTTGACAAGTAGAGTCTCATCCTTTAACTAAGTTCTGCCACAAACTCATCTTTCACTCTAAAAGATAATAGAACTTAAAAATAATATTCTATTTATCATATTCGTACAGGGTTAAAAAAATGAATTTATAATTCATCTAGTAGAACCATTAAAAAAAATGACATTATTCAATCCAGGAAATCACATGGGTCAGTGGTAGGTGATACACCGTTTTCGTCCTTCGGTTGTGGGTTCAAGTCTCGAGGCCTTGCCGGATGCGACGGGTTGCCGCCCGACCTCCGGGTTGTCCTTTTTATGGAAATCCAAAATAATCCAAACTAGAACTATCCAAAATACTTCAGTCCAAAATTTATAAGGAAGGTAAACACAATGAAGATCCTTTTTTCCGCGTAATAACATGTGAAAACCTTCATCATGTATTCTTTTAAAACACTGCAACATCCTGAATTACCATAAAAAGTTATTGATTACATTCATGATCCCTTATTCCTTAAAGAATAATAGATATACTCCTTCAATCCAAAAATGTTTTAAACCCCAACAATGATGGAATATACAAATCATTAATCAGTTTCAAGGTAGTCAATAATATTCAATATAGTTTATCCAAATCAATCATGTATTATTCTAAAATCACTACCTCGGTATTAGAACCATATTATGGTTTATCTTTCTCTCAACCATATATTTTCCAAAAATTTAACCCGCTATTGAGTCACTTTTCTTTGTTCCACACAATCTCAAGTCCTTAAGGAAATAGTACTACAGTATAATCCTTATATACTCCATAATTATTATAACAGGTACATTGTTAATACAACACTCAAATGACATAGTCAACATAAGAACTCTAATCATTCCTCTTCATCTGTGGTAGTATCATAACTTGATTATTATCCAATAGCATCATTTGTGGCATAGTCTGATGACTGGGACATAGGTTCGTGTAGTGTCCAAACTCCTTGAAAATGAAGCATTTTACATTTGAAACCATTTTCTTACCCTTAAAGTCACGAACTTTGTGCCCTTTTACTTCACACTTATAAAGAAATCCCATTCCTTTCAGGAAAGTTCCAGGGTGTTTCTTCCCACAGTTATCACATATAGGAAAATTCTTCTTTTACCTCTTCCCTTTATCCATATTTCTCTCTTCCATCATTTTATTCTCTTTCTTCCCTTCTGTAACACCCCAAGCTTCCACGGTACACTTCTCTTTGAATAATACAGTAGCGTGTGTTGTACGTAACTTCGAGTTCTAACACACACCACAACCAATCAAAGTAGCTGTTATGAATAGTAATACCTAATTTTTGAAATTTTATAAATTTTATCTTGCCAAATGGACTTCGTTTTTGGATTCGGAATATCAAAATTAGCCTATGTTGAATTTTTGGTTTTTTTCTAAGAACTTCCAATTTTTTATGAATAGTGAAAAATACTTAAAAACAACTTTTTTAATTAAAATAATTTATAGTGATAAACTATACTATTGAGTGGTTTTAAAGTATAATTGGAATATATTTTTACCATTATATCCAATGGTGGTCATTATAATTAATTTCACTTTGAAATTGGACATAAACCATTGTCTATCTTTTGATATATATTGTATCTAAAAAACACGCTATTTGTTGTGACAGCGGGAATTAATTATGAAATTAATTAATGCAAATTATATGTTTGGAATTTTGTAAAATAGACATCATTTTTGAATTCGGAATATCAATTATAGCTTAGGGTGAAATTTTGGCATTGTTCTGAAAAACTTCAATTTTTGATGAATAGTGAAACCACTAAGTGGTAGTTAAAAAACTGATTTTTCGTTTAAATGAAACATTACCACTTCTGTGATTTGATTTTAAAAAATCTGAAATATATGGTTGTAATTAGAAAGTAAAATGTGGTTCAATGGGATTAAAATAATTTTTTTGTGAATAGTTACTTTTAAGTTTAATTAATCGCGATTAAAGGTAATTAGTGAAATTTAAGGTAAAAATGATATTATAAAAATATGAAAATACCTTTACACTTGTCCTACCCCTATTGGATGAGTCATGGAAGACCAAGAAAATCCATGGGTCAACTTGGGGACCCCATGGAACCAATTTTGTAGGAAAATGACATTAAAAACTTTTTATTTAATGTTAAAATAAAAATGTCACAAACAAGAGTTGTTTTACTAAAACAATATTTAAATGGGGTTATACAAGTCATATTTTTGACTATAAATATTCATTAGAAATCTAAAAAGATTTTCTACATCATGATATTTTTTTTATAATTTTTAGACATTAAATAAATTAAATTATTTATGACACCATGATGATGCAGCGATTACCTCATTAATTAACGATTTAAATAAAATGAAAAGAAAATGTAAAATCTAAGACTTACACTTGTCAAAAACCTATTGGATGAGTAGATTTAGAACCCTTATCACCATATCCTAGAAATATATAAGTGTGGGACCTTTATAATCCAAAAAGAAACATTTCATAATAAAGTAACATTTCAATCTTTCCAAGAGTGCCCCTTCTCTCCTCTTATAAAAGGCCCCCACCACTACCACCTTACTCACACCTTCAAAGCCTTTTGGCTCAGCCAACCTATTACCAAATAATCTTTAAAATTATCTCCCTTACTCATAGATGCCTCAATTTTGTCAGAAGTCTTCCCAAGAAATCCTTTGGCTCAAATCAAAAAGAGTTACCCGATTTTAAGGTAATGTCTTCTCTAATGTTGTTTTGTTTTATTTTGCTTCTCCAACCCCTTAAAATCTTTTTATTACTTTATTTTGTAACAATAACAGTATCTAAAATATACTAGGATGTTGTTATGATAAGTATTTGTTTTACACTTACACACACCTTCATCTAATGGTTAAAGAACATACTGTTTCTGTGGGTGGCGAAATACTGCCTCACGAAACGATGATTGTTCAATATTCTTTTAACACCTCTAATGGTGGCCATTTTGATGACACTATTTTCATATATGGTATATATATTATGTTTATGTTTTCCTTATTCTTATTTATTTCTCATTTGTGGCATACTTTATGATTTCCATTATGGGTAAACGCGATAATTTCATTTTAGGAAGTGCGGACTACCGCCCCCTCAAAGTGATATGAATCGTTAATGCCATATGTGGGATGTATAAAGGATAGAACAAAATGGTATTATACATTATATTATACTGGAATTATATTATACCTTTATATAATTATAACTTCATTCAATTAAATACGAAATAAAAATGAAAGTAGCGTTCATGCGTACGTACGGCTTACCGTCTCCATGAACGGTGCATTTCATTTCTTACCTCTAAATGTTATGTAATATTATAAATGAATGTATATACTGGATATATATGATGTATATGATATATAAATCATGAATATAATTATGGATATAATGGATATATTACCACATGAACAAAGTGTAATTATAAGAAGTTTATTTTTGACTCAAGTACCTAAGATCGTCAAAACGACCGTTATTAACATAAATAATTACATAATGTTCATAACAAGGTAATAAGTGATATAAAATGAATAATAAACTTGAAAAAGGTTCTTAAGAAATTATAAATTAACTCTAGTTTATTATTTAGGAGATCAAAGAATGGTCGAGTGAATTCGGATATGAGGTAAGGGAACTTCTTAATCCAATTTTCGTTCTTTGGGTTAATCTCCTAGTTTCAAATTATGTAATGATATTATTATTTCCTATATTGTATTTGTACTTTCTTTATGTGTACTTATAGTTAATACACATAATAGATCTATTTTATTTAAAAAATTATCTTTGTAAGTGAACTTCTTAACCCAATTTCTATTCTTTGGGTTAATATCCTACTTTCAAATTATGTCATGATATTATTATGTCCTATCTTGTATTTTTACTTTATTTATGTGTACTTATAGTGAATACACATAATAGATCTACTTTATTTAAAAAAATGATCTTTGTAAGGGTCTTCGTCTCAATCTCCTTTCATTGAGTCATATTTTGTTTTATACACAACTTTCTGTTATACGGTGTATAAACCCCATTGACTTTGACTTTTATTCAAAAAGGAATCTTTTTTTACAAAGAGTTTTACTAAACGACAAAAGGAATGTTTTTGTCTTACGTATGCGGCGACAATGACTTCTCTGCCGCCATGACCATTATTTGTGTTTTGGCTTCCTCTACAAGCCATGCCTTTTTTTAATGAAAAGTAAATACAAAGTTTTAACTTTATTTTATTTTGGTATTGAAAATGGTTTTGAAAGTGTTTTTATTATATCAATGTGTTGTATTGATATTTTGTGATTGAAATGTAGAAATGTTATGTTTCCTTTATGCGTTTTTTATGTGATACGATTATGTTATGGTTTATGATATGTTTAAACCTATTCATATGAGGAATGAATTGGACTTAATAAGTGACGGGTGGAGCCCGCTACAGCTCCTCGATGCATTGGTAGGTCTCATGAGACAAACTAGTGTCTTGGCACGTGGCCTTGACAAAATCTTATTTGTGGTCTTGGCACGAGGCCTTGGCTACGTGGTTATGATAGTCTGGAATTATGCATTCCATCATTATGAAAGTGGTTATTGATATTGCATGTGATTATTCGACTAGTAGAATATCCATGTGAGTAAGTAAATGGCATTATTTAATTTTATTTTTTCCATATTATGCTGAAGTTCAAGTTTAAAAAGGCTTTTGTTTTAGTTATACATTGCCTTAAATGTTAATGTTTATTTATGAAAGCTTCCGCAATATTGTTATCCTTACTGAGCATCTGAGCTCACCCCTTTCAATGTTTTAATATTTTCCAAGATGTGAAGAAGTATTTTATGAATGACCTGCAGGGATAGTCAGAAGAGGATATGAGTGTGGACTATGGAGACTTTGTTATTGTAGTTTTTCACTTTATGATGTAATGTAACGTTTATGAATGTATCTAGTGTTTCCAAGGATACTAAACTAATCGGTCTTTCGAGACTTGATCTTTTGTGATCATGCCAATGTTACGCAATAATGCACCAACTCTGGGTAACTGGGGTCGGGGCGTTATAGTTGGTATCAGAGGCAGTTTAGTACTAACCTTGGAAGCTAGATTTAGATAAACTCTGATTAGAGAACAAAGACCAAAGATAGACTTTGAGGATTAGTATAGAAGAACTTTCTAGAATTTTGGTATTATAGAGATTTTGTGAGTTTTCCGAGTAATACATCCCTGTCTGGATACGAGCAGGTAGAGGCAGCTCTGACACAGATGTACCTAGGGGTAAAACCTGAAAACACCGCTTTGAGCTAGACTCAAACGGGAACTGGTGCACAACAATGGGCCTTGCCGCACTCTTGGTTACGACACTCCCAAGGGATATTCTTAGGATAATTCTCATTTTCTTTACAAACCACTATGAAGGGTTATGAGTATATAATTCCTCAAAGAATTTTTTTTATGATTATGGATTATATCCATAAATAGTTCAATTTATGTTAAGTATTTTATAAGTATGGAATTATGTATTTTGATTCATAAACTAATCTAGTTTATGCCATTGTTTAGAAATGGTTCCTAGTGGAAGGAATGGAAACCATATCAATGTACACACTCCGTGTAGGGATTTCCCTCCTGCTCAAGATAATTATTGTGGATCTGGAGATACAACTGGTGATGATCAACTTATTACCATACTGGGACAACTCACTCAGGTTATGAATAATAACCTTACTCGTATGGAGCACCCTAATCCGCAACATGGAGGATCAATGTTAGACCGCTTCATGAGGCAACAAACACCAACATTTAATGGGGGTACAAATCCATTAGTAGCTGAGCAATGGATAAACTCCTTAGAAAAAATATTCCATGCCTTGGGGAGTAGCAAAAGGGAGAAGGTTGTCATGGCAGTCTACCGCCTCACTGGAGATGCCGATCAATGGTGGTCGCTGATTCAAAACACAAAGGAAGATGAAGAAGTATCAAATATGGAATGGAGAGAGTTCAAAGATCTTTTTTTAGAAAAATACTTTCCACATGACCATCGAGCAGATATGGAAAGGCAATTTCTGAGTCTGAGGCAGAAGGAGGATGAGAATGTCGCAAAGTATGAGGCTAACTTTACAAGGTTAGCGAGGCATGCTGCAGATTATACACGTAACCCAAGAAGTAAGATTGATCGTTTCTTTGATGGGTTAAAACCATTTCTCCGTCAAGCATTAGTCTCACAAACCTTCTCGTCATACGAAGATATCGTCTTGTGTGCTATCAAGATGGAAAAGGAATTCTCTAAGTCTTATGACTTTAAAGCAAAGAAAGAAAAGAAGAGATCTTCTGATCAATCTGGAAATGGAAATAAGGGGAAGAAGGGAAGAGTTGAATATCAGTCCTGCAGTAAATGTGAAAAGAAACACCTCGGTACTTGCTTGAAGGGGATGGGAGTCTGTTACAAGTGTGGTGAAAAAGGCCACCAAGCTCATGATTTCAAGGGAAAGAAAATTGCTGTCAATGTGGAATTCTATAATTGTAGAGATATGAGACATTATTCAAATGAATGTCCTAAGAGTCAGGGGAACTTACCTCAGAAGAGGCCAAGGGATCAAGGCCAAGCTTATGCTATCACTACTGCTGAGGTTGAAGCTCCGAAAGACGTAGTGGCAGGTAATTTAATGGTTTCCTCAAGTTTAGCAAATGCATTATTTGATTCTGAATCATCACATTGTTTCATATCTTCCCAGTTTGCTAAGAAAATTAGATATTTCCAATTTGATTTAACAAGAGAATTGTCAGTAAAAACTCCTAAGGGAAGTATTATTGCAACAAAGTTTTGTGAATCAGTCCCCATTAGAGCACATAACTGTTCTTTATCCGCTGATCTCATTGTCATAATGATTGAGTTTGATATAATCCTCGGTATGGATTGGATTTCGGACTATGATGCAAAGATTTATTGTAAGAAGAAGGAGGTTATGATTTTTGATGATGATGATAAGGAACACCTTATTTTTAGAGCAGAATCGTCACCACCTAATTCTTATTTAGACCCACCCCCAGTAGCTCAACTAAATTCAATTATTGGGGAAGAATAGAATGAAATGACTAAGGGTGAGGAAAGGAATGTTCAAATAGAGGATGTACCTATTGTGAAAGAATATGAAGATGTGTTTCCAGAAGATTTACCTAGACATCCTCCAGAACGAGAAGTTGAGTTTTCCATTGATTTAATTCCTGGATCAAGGCCTATATCGAAGACGCCTTATAGGATGGCCACCATGGAATTAGTTGAACTAAAGAAACAACTAAAGGAATTGAGTAATAAGTTATTTATTCTCCCTAGTGTTTCTCCATGGGGAGCCCCTGTCCTTTTTGTTAAGAAGAAAGATGGATCTATGAGGTTGTGCGTTGACTACAGGGAGATCAATGCTATAACAATAAAGAACAAGTATCCCCTACCTCACATTGATGATTTATTTGACCAATTTCATGGAGCTCAATACTTTTCAAATATTGACCTTCGATCTGGATACCATCAGTTGTGTGTGAAGAAGGAAGACATTCCGAAGACAACATTTCGAACAAGGTACGAGCATTACGAGTTTACAGTAATGCCTTTTGGATTGACTAATGCACCCTCTGTATTCATAGATCTAATGAATAGAGTTTTCAAGGAATATCTAGATGATTTTGTGGTGGTATTTATTGATGACATCTTGGTGTAATCCAAAATCTATGAAGATCATGAAAATCACTTGCGCATTATCTTGAAGACTCTCAGAAGGCATGAATTATATGGGAAGTTTAGCAAGTGTGAATTCTGGATTCAGGAGATTTCTTTTCTTGGCCACATTGTCTCTAAGGATGGAATTTCCGTTGATCCTTCTAAGACCAAGGCAATCCAAGAATGGCCAGCACCGACGAGTATAACTGAGGTACACAGCTTTATTGGTTTGGCAGGTTATTATCGACGTTTTGTCCAGAATTTTGCCCGATTGGCTAACCCATTAACGAAGCTCACACGTAAAGGGGTTAAATTTGTCTGGATAAAAGAATGTGAAGAATGTTTTGAAGAACTGAAGAGAAGATTAGTCAACAATCCTATATTGACTCTACCATCAGGGAATGATGGGTTTGTTATTTATAGTGATGCATCAATGAAAGGACTTGGTTGTGTCCTTATGCAGAATGATAGGGTTATTGCTTATGCATCACGACAACTAAAAATTCCTGAGCAGAACTATCCTACTCATGATCTCGAGTTAGCTGCTGTAATCTTTGCCTTGAAGATATGGAGACATTATCTCTATGGTGAAAAATGTGAGATATATACCGATCACAAGAGTTTGAAATATATTTTCTCACAAAAAGAACTCAACATGAGGCAAAGCCGATGGCTTGAACTACTCAAGGATTATGATTGCATGATACAATACCACCCAGGGAAGGCAAATAAGGTTGCAGATGCTTTGAGTAGAAAAGATCATGGAGTTTTGAACATGATGAGAGTAGAAAGGGATCCTATTTTCATGGATCTAGTAAAGATGGATATGGGAATCACCATGGAGGGTGAAACATCAAATTTTTTTCAAATGGTTGCCAAACCATCTTTACTAGAAAGGTTAAGGTGTTCTCAGGCCAATGATGAAGAGTTGAAAAAGAAGATTAAAGCTGTGAATGATGGGCGATTGAGTGACTTTGTGTATGAAGATGGAATTTTGAAATTTGGGAGGAGACTTTGTGTTCCCGATATACCTGATTTAAAAAGGGAATTGTTGGATGATTCTCATAGCTCCAATTTCTCTATACACCCTGGGAGCACCATAATGTATAGATATTTAAAGGGACATTTTTGGTGTGACAACATGAAGAGGGAGATTACTGATTTTGTGTCAAGATGTATGGTTTGTCAGCAAGTGAAAGCTGGAAGGCAACTGCCTGGTGGAGTATTGCAACCTCTTCCCATACCTGAGTGGAAATGGGATAATATTACGATGGATTTTGTCGTGGGAATACCAAAGACTCCTAGAAGAAATGATGCAATATGGGTCATTTTTGATCATCTCACGAAGTCATCACATTTTCTTGCTGTAAGGGAAGATCTACCACTTGAACGTCTAGCAAGAATGTATATTAATGAAGTTGTGAGACTTCATGGAGTACCACTGTCGATTGTCTCGGATCGTGATCCTCGTTTTACATCAGGATTATGGAAAAGTCTTCAGAAGGCCTTGGATACTGAACTTCGTTTGAGCACTGCTTACCACCCTCAAACAGATGGAAAATCATAAAGAACTATTCAAACCTTAGAAGACATGTTGAGATCATTCTCACTCGACTTTCAAGGAATGTGGGATCAATATTTACCTCCGGTATAATTTTACTATAACAATAGCTTCCATTCAAGTATTCAGATGACACCATATGAAGCGTTATACGGAAAGAGATGTTGCACACCAACCTGTTGGGATGACGTTGGTGAAAGAAAACTTGTAGGCCCAGAACTGGTGGAGGAAACGTTGGAAAAGGTGAAAGTAATCCAAAAACACATCAAAGCAGCTCCAAGTAGGCAGAAGAGCTATGCCGACAACCGAAGGAAGGATTTGGAATTTCAGGTAGGAGATCATGTTTTCTTGAAGGTATCTCCATGGAATGGAGTTGTACGTTTCGGTAAGAAGGGTAAATTGAGTCCCAGGTACATCGGACCCTTCGAAATTCTAGAACGAATTGGGGCTGTAGCTTACCGCTTGGTAATGCCGCCAAGTCTCTCCAAAGTTCATGATGTATTCCACGTATCACTGTTGAGAAAATACATGCCTGACCCAATGCATGTACTCACCTATAAGGAATTAGAACTGGAACCCGATCTGTCTTATTGCGACGAGCCCGTCAGGATTCTTGATACAAAAGAACAAGTGCTGAGAAACTAGATGACTCATCTGGTAAAAGTTCTATGGAGAAACCATAAGATGGAGGAGGCAACGTGGGAACCCGAGAAACTTATGATGAAGAATCACCCGAGTCTTTTTATACAGTGATATTATATGAAATCTCAAGGACGAAATCATTTGAAGGAGGGGAGAATGTGACACCCCAAGCTTCCACGGTACACTTCTCTTTGAATAATACAGTAGCGTGTGTTGTACGCAACTTCGAGTTCTAACACACACCACAACCAATCAAAGTAGCCATTATGAATAGTAATACCTAATTTTGGAAATTTTATAAATTTTATCTTTCCAAATGGACTTCGTTTTTGGATTCGGAATATCGAAATTAGCCTATGTTGAATTTTTGGTATTTTTCTAAGAACTTCCAATTTTTTATGAATAGTGAAAAATACATAAAAACAACTTTTTTAATCAAAATAATTTTTAGTGATAAACTATACTATTGAGTGGTTTTAAAGTATAATTGGAATATATTTTTACCATTATATCCAATGGTGGTCATTAGAATCAATTTCACTTTGAAATTGGACATAAACAATTGTCAATCTTTTGATATATATTGTTTCTAAAAAACACGCTATTTGTTGTGACAGCGGGAATTAATTATGAAATTAATTAATGAAACTTATATGTTTGGAATTTTTTAAAATAGACATCATTTTTGAATTTGTAATATCAATTATAGCTTAGGGTGAAATTTTGGCATTGTTCTGAAAAACTTCAATTTTTGATGAATAGTGAAACCACTAAGTGGTAGTTAAAAAACTGTTTTTTTCGTTTAAATGAAACATTACCACTTCTGTGTTTTGATTTTCAAAAATACGACATACATGGTTGTCATTAGGAAGTAAAATGTGGTTCAATGAGATTAAAATGATTTTTTGGTGAATAGTAACTTTTAAGTTTAATTAATCCCGATTAAAGGTAATTAGTAAAATTTAAGGTAAAAATGATATTATAAAAATATGAAAATACCTTTACACTTGTCCTACCCCTATTGGATGAGTCATGGATGACCAAGAAAGTCCATGGGTCAACTTGGGGACCCCATGGAGCCACTTTGGTAGGAAAATGACATTAAAAACTTTTTATTTAATGTTAAAATAAAAATGTCACAAACAAGAGTTGTTTTACTAAAAAAAATTTTAAATGGGGTTATACAAGTCATATTTTTGACTATAAATATTCATTATAAAGCTAAAAATATTTCCTACATCGTGATATTTGTTTTATATTTTTTAGACATTAAATAAATTAAATTATTTATGACACCATGATGATGCAGTGATTACCTCATTAATTAACGATTTAAATAAAATGAAAAGATAATGTAAAATCTAAGACTTACACTTGTAAAAAACCTATTGGATGAGTAGATTTAGAACCCTTATCACCTTATCCTATAAATATATAAGTGTGGGACCTTTAGAATCCGAAGAGAAGCATTTCATAATAAAGTAACATTTCAATCTTTACAAGAGTGCCCCTTCTCTCCTCTTATAAAAGGCCCCCACCACTACCACCTTACTCACACCTTCAAAGCCTTTTGGATCGGAAAAACTCTACCCAAATACTCTCTTAACTTCTCTCCATTACTCCTAGAAGCCTCCATTTGGGCAGAAGTCTTCCCAATGAATCCTTTGGCTCAAATCAAAAAGAGTTACCCAATTTTAAGGTAATGTCTTCTCTAATGTTGTTTTGTTTTATTTTGCTTCTCCAACCCCTTAAACTCTTTTTATTCCTTTATTTTGTAAAAACACCAGTATATAAAATATACTAGGATGTTGTTATGATAAGGATTTGGTTTACACTTACACACACCTTCGTCTAATGGTTAAAGAACATACTGTTTCTGTGGGTGGAAAAATACTGCCTCATGAAACGATGATTGTTCAATATTGTTTTAACACCTCTAATGGTGGCCATTTTGATGACACTATTTTCATATATGATATATATATTATGTTTATATTTTCCTTATGCTTCTGTATATCTCATTTGTGTCATACTTTATGATTTCCATTATGGGTAAATGTGATAATTTAATTTTAGGAAGTGCGGACTACCGCCCCCTCAAAGTGATTTGAATCGTTAATGCCATATGTGGGATGTATAAAGGATGTAGTAAATGGTATTATAAATTATATTATACTGGAATTATATTATACCTTTATATAATTATAACTTCATTCCATTAAATACGAAATAGAAATGAAAGCAGTGTTCATGCGTACGTACGGCTTACCGTCTCCATGAACGGTGCATTTCATTTCTTACCTCTAAATGTTATGTAATATTATAAATGAATGTATATACTGGATATATATGATGTATATTATATATATACATCATGAATATAATTATGGATATAATGTATATATTACCACATGAACAAAGTGTAATTATAAGAAGTTTATTTTTGACTCAAGTACCTAAGATCGTCAAAACGACCGTTATTAACATAAATAATTACATAATGTTCATAACATGGTAATAAGTGATATAAAATGAATAATAAACTTGAAAAAGGTTCTTAAGAAATTATAAATGAACTCTAGTTTATTATTCAGGAGATCAAATAATGGTCGAGTGAATTCGGACACGAGGTAAGGGAACTTCTTAACCCAATTTTCGTTCTTTGGGTTAATCTCCTAGTTTCAAATTATGTAATGATATTATTATGTCCTATCTTGTATTTGTACTTTCTTTATGTGTACTTATTGATAATACACATAATAGATCTATTTTATTTAAAAAATTATCTTTGTAAGGGAACTTCTTAACCCAATTTCTATTCTTTGGGTTAATCTCCTACTTTCAAATTATGTCATGATATTATTATGTCCTATATTGTATTTGTACTTTATTTATGTGTACTTATAGTGATTACACATAATAGATCTACTTTATTTAAAAAAATGATCTTTTTAAGGGTCTTCATCTCAATCTCCTTTCATTGAGGCATATTTTGTTTTATACACAACTTTCTATTATACGATGTATAAACCCCTTTTACTTTGACTTTTATTCAAAAAGGAATCCTTTTTTACAAAGCGTTTTACTAAACGACAAAAGGAATGTTTTTGTCTTACATATGCAGCGACAGCGACTTCTCCGCCGCCGTGACCATTATTTGTGTTTCAGCTTCGTCTACAATCCATAACTTTTTTTAATGAAAAATAAATACAATGTTTTAACTTTCTTTTATTTTGGTATTGAAAATGGTTTTGAAAGTGTTTTTATTATATCAATGTGTTGTATTGATATTTTGTGATTGAAATGTAGAAATGTTATGTTTCATTTATGAATGTTTTATGTGATATGATTATGTTATGGTTTATGATATGTTTAAACCTATTCATATGAGGAATGCATTGGACTTAATAAGTGATGGGCGGAGCCCGCTACAGCTTCTCGATGCATCGGTAGGTCTCATGAGACAAACTAGTGTCTTGGCACGAGGCCTTGACAAAATCTTATTTATGGTCTTGGCATGAGGCCTTGGATATGTGGTTATTATAGTCTGGCATTATGCATTCCATCATTATGAAAGTGGTTATTGATATTGCATGTGATTATTCGACTAGTAGAATATCCATGTGAGTAAGTAAATGGCATTATTTAATTTTATTTTTGCCATATTATGCTGAAGTTCAAGTTTAAAAAGGCTTTTGTTTTAGTTATACATTTCCTTAAATGGTAATGTTTATTTATGAAAGCTTCCACAATATTGTTATCCTTACTGAGCATCTGAGCTCACCCCTTTCAATGTTTTAATATTTTCCAGGATGTGAAGAAGTATTTTATGAATGACCTGTAGGGATAGTCAGAAGAGGATATGAGTGCGGACTATGGAGACTTTGTTATTGTAGTTTTTCACTTTTTGATGTAATTTAACATTTATGAATGTATCTAGTGTTTCCAAGGCTACTAAACTAATCGGTCTTTCGAGACTTGATCTTTTGTGATCATGCCAATGTTACGCAATAATGCACCGACTCTGGGTAACTGGGGTCAGGGCGTTACACCTTCAAAGCTATAGGACTCAGTAAACTCTTTACTTATCTTATCAACACATGATATTATTTCTTCATATGATGATAATAAATGGGAGACTATTTCTATTATAAATTTTTTCTTAAGACCATGAAAGATATGATCCTTCTTTCTCTTTGGATCTTGCGCATTGCTGGAGTTCTTATTCCTTCTACTGGGCTCCATTTCTAAACTATGATATACACTAGATTAGTTTATGAATAACAGTACTGAATCCCAAACTTGTAAAATACATAACATAATTTAAATAGTTTATGGATATAATCCATAATCATAAAAATGTCTCTTTTGAGGAAGTATATACTCATAAACCCTTCATAATGGTTTGTAAAGAAAATGAGAATTATCCTAAGCATATCCCCCAGGAGTGTCGTAACCAAGAGTGCATCAAGGCCCGTTGTCATGCACCAGTTCCCCTTCGAGTCTAGCTCAAAGAGGTGTTTTCAGGTTTTACCCCTAGGTACATCTATGCCAGAGCCGCCTCTACCTGCTCGTATCCAAACAGGGATGTATTGCTCAGAAAACTCACAAAATTTCTACAATACCAAAATTATATGAAGTTCTTCTATACTAATCCTCAAAGTCCATCTTAGATCTATCTGCTCTAATAAGAGTTTATCTAAATCCAGCTTCCAAGGTTTGTACTAAACTTCATCGGATACCAACTGTAACACCCCGACCCCAGATACCCAGAGTTGGTGCATTATTACATAACATTGGCATGATCACAAGAAAGATCAAGTCTCGAAAGACCGATTAGTTTAGTAGCCTTGGAAACACTAGATATATTTATAAAGTTTACATTACATCAATAAGTGAAAAACTACAACAATATATTGTCTTCATATCCCCTCATACTATCCCTGCAGGTCATTCATAAAATACTTCTTCACATCCTGGAAAAAATAAAACATAGAAAAAGGGGTGAGCTCAAATGCTGAGTAAGGATAACAATATAGCGGAAACTTTCATAAATAATAATAAACATTTAAGGCAATGTATAACTAAAACAAAATCCTTTTAAACTTGAACTTCAACATAGTATGGAAAAAATAAAATGAAATAATGCCATTTACTTATTCACATGGATATTCTACTAATCGAATAATCACATGCAATATCAATAACCACTTTCATAATGATGGAATGCATAATTCCAGACTATCATAACCACATAGCCAAGGCCTCGTGCCAAGACTACAAATAAGTTTTTGCCAAGGCCTTGTGCTAAGACACTAGTTTGTCTCATGAGACCTACCGATGCATCGAGGAGCTATAGCGGGCTCCAACCATCACATATTAAGTCCAATGCATTCCCATATGAAAAGGTTCAAACATAATATAAACATTCGTATTAAAACTAGCATACTAAATGTAAATACTTCATCCATAAACCACGAATGGTATAAGAATAATACATCCACAGTCAAACACATCACAAAAACTTCAAAAAATATGGAAGTTTTGTATCATAATAAATCAACTTCAAATAAACTTAAAATCCATCAAATGATGTTTACATAGACGAAATCAAAACTATTTGAGAGAAATATATATTTTTTGAAATCATTTAAAAGTCACACATTTATTAAGGAAGTAATTTAAAAGAGATTTTTGAATCAAAGTGTCCCATACCACTTCGAAACTTTTGAAAATAAATATCATTTCAAAACATTCATATCCATATAAATAAATCCTTAAAATCATTTTCAAAACATTGACATTAATTAAAAAGATTTAGAAAGATAAATCTTTAAAACATTTAAAATTCTGATTTTGATAAAGAGTAGATTTCCTAAATTCTTAAAATATTCATTTTGAAATCATTTAAAAGTCAAATAATTATAAAATAAAACATTTACTTTGAAAATATCCTTATAAGATTGTAAGGTAAACTTCAAAATTTTTATAACGGCGGAAAATAGCCGCACCCGCCGTATAAGTTAAAAAAAACATTCTTACCTTAATTCTGTCGAAAAGGTTAAAAAGGACCTTGTTTGGAAAACAACGGAAAGATTCCTTTATAAACTTCTTATAAAAAGTCAAACAAGGGTATAAATGACTTTAACCCATATTATTTAAAATAGTAAGAATGTTTTGAAATACACTTTCAAGAAACATGGATGTGGATGATAAAGAGGTCCTAGTAGAAAATTACGTATAAACAACCTCGGATAATAAAGAGACTGTGAAATAACCCTTACCTTGTAATTTTCCCTGGTTGGGGGTAGGTTTACCTCCTGTTTAATGGTGAAATAATTTTTATTAAATTATACAAGAATCATATACATTATTATGTTATCATATATGATCTTTTAACATTGCTTTGTTAATAATATCTTAGTATTATCGTCGTTTCGGGTGTTAACTTACTCGTTTTCTTTTATATGTTTTGTTACGTAAGCCATGTTTGTCATGGATAGGTTGTATCATATTCATATTCATAATGATATGAATTCCTTAAAAATTATTTTTAAATCATCAAATGAAAATTATACTTGAATGGATGCGATGGAGAATGAATCTCATCGCGTTCGTGGAGACGGTAGTCCGTACGTACGCACGAGTGACAATATCATTCTTTTGATATTAAAATAATATTTAATTGGATGGTATATCTTATATAAAGAATAATTATCATGTTATATTTATTATTTACATGAATTACACATCATTATTATACCCATCCAAATAACAATATATTGAATAACAATTACACCACGACGTGGAGACGGTAAGCCGTACGTACGCACGTATGGTGACATGTCATTCAAAGGATGGATAGAATACTGAATATGGTTGTACCATATTTATAATAATATTACAGTATATAGTAGATACTGGATTCATTATTTTAGAATGATAATAACAAATAAAGAAGAAGTTGAAGAAGAAATGAATTTGAAAAAGGGTGGTGAAAACATTACCTCTTCTTCGGGTTATTCCTTTTGATTTGATCAAAAGAGATCCTTAGGTTGGATTTCTGATCAAAATAAGGCCTCTAGGTTGTAGTGAGGGAAGTTTATAGAGTATTTGGGCAGGTTTTGGCAAAACTAAAAGGCTTTTAAGATGTGAATTAATGAGAAGGGGGAGTGCCCTTTTATAAGAGAGGTGAGGGGCACCTTTGGAAAAGCTAGAAATATTATTTTATAATAAATTCATATTCGGTTTCTAATGGCTCCAAAGTGGATTATTTAAAGGTTAAGGTGGGTATGGGTAGAAAACCACTCAACAAATATAATTTATACAGGTTTGGGTTATTATATTAACCTTATCTTTAAGTATCAACTCTTAGTTAATTAGTTTCACTTTTACAATGTCTCTTTGTATTTTTATACTATATGGTTAATAAACTTACTATATACATCCAAGAAACTCCCAAGTGGTCCATTAATGATAAAACTATCACGATATAAGTCTTTTGGACGAACATTATATTTTTAGGAATTTAATATCAATTAATAATATAATATTTGTTTTAAAAACTCTTTTATGTCAATTTTGACACTATTCAATAATTGATTTTTGTAAAACTTATAACATAATGATTACTTAGAAAAAAGTTAATTAAATCAATCCTAACAGGTCATATTAACCTATAAAATTATTGGTATTTATAAAAAGTCTCAAATTACATTTATTTGGGTATTTATAATATCAACTATTCTAATTTTTCATTAATTAGGTAATTAATGCATCACGATTGCGTTATAAATAAATTAAATTATTTAATGTCTAAAAATTATAAATAAACTACCATTATGCAGGAAATCCTTTTAGCTTTCTAATTAATAGTTATAATCGAATTTATCTTATGTATTACCCTATATTAAAAATGTTTTAGTAAATAAACTTTGATTTTAACTCTTTTAACTCTTCTTTGAATTAAATATTAATAAATGTCATAATCTAATACAAGTGGACCTAAATGATAATATTTTACTCCTAAGGTTGTTTTTGGTCGAGATAAACTTTTCCAATAGAATTAGGGCATGTGTTAGGGTAATATTAATATCATTTTTACCCTTAATTACCCTATTCACTTTTAACCGTGGTAAATAAAAGTAAAAAGTTACTATTCACAAAAAATTATTTTCATCTCATTGAACCGAATTTTATTCCTTGATATTAACCGTGTCTCTAGGATTTTTGAAATTCCACTCACAGAAGTGGTAAAATTAAGTTTTATGAAAAATTCAGTTTTTTAACTACCACTTAGTGGTTTCAATATTCATCAAAAAATGAAAGTTTCCAGAAAAATACCAAAAATTAGGCCTAAGCTATATTTGATATTATGAATTCAAAAATGATTTCTATTTTACCAAATTTAAAACATATCAGTTGCATTAATTAATTTAAAAATTAATTCCCGTCATCAAAACAAATAGCGTGTTTTTAAGAGATAATAACTATCAAAAGATTGACACTTGTTTATGTCCGGTTTAATTGTGAAATTATGTACAATGACAAAAATTGTAATAAATGGTAAAAATATATTCGAAATATACTTTAAAACCACTCAAATTCATAATTTATCAATATAAATTATTTTGATTAAAAAAAGTTGTTTTTAATTAAAATTTAGTAATTTTCACTATTCATCAAAATATAAATGTTATCCGAAAAGTTCCAAAATTTTACCTTAGGCTAAATTCGATACTACAGATACAAAAATGAAGTCCATTTTGAGAGATAAAATTTATAAAATTTCAAAAAGTAGGTATTACTATTCATAACGGCTAGTTTGATTGGTTGTGGTGTGTGTTAGAACTCGAAGTTGCGTACAACACATACTACTGTATTATTGAAAGGAAAGCGTACCGTGGAAGATTGGGATGTTTCATTGTAAATTTTTGATGTCCCCATTCTAAAAAGTAAATTTATTTAGTCAAATTGAATATATAAAAGTTTAAAATATTGGATTTAAAAAAGGTTCACTATTAAAAGTTGGTAAAAGTGAAATACTGAAAATGAATTTGTTCTTAAATTATGTCTAAGAAACTCATAATATGGATTCTAAAATTATAAGGATTATATAAACTTTAAAATTTAGTTAATACTATTCATAACCTCTTTTGAACACTTGTTTGGTAAGTCATGGTGTGCTTGAACTCGGTGTTGCGTGTAGTGCAAGTTATTGAATTATTTTGAAGAAATAACACACTATGAAATCTTGGGGTGTTACAGGACCCCAGGAAATATGTCTGGGAATCCCAAAGAGAAAGGAATATGTATCACATCAGGCTCATCAACCACCAACCGGGAAGCACCTATGGTAATCATCACTGCATCAGCAGTAAACATGTGAAGCATAAATAAAAGAGTGAGGGTGGGAGAACACCTAAACCCACCACTAATTCCATATCCACACATATATACAAGTTTTACATGGGTTATAAGGCGACCCTCTACCATATCTACCCAAAATTTACATACTATTTTAGGGTTGGTCAAATATCAGTGCACCCATTGGGTCCCTCAAGTCATATCACAAGAGAGGCATCCTACAAGGGATCCATATAAAGAGTAAGAAAGCAGAGAGATCCTATAAGGGATTCCATAGGTCAACAGATAGACAAATTCATCCCATAGGGGACCTGTAATAGCAACAAGAGGATAGAGGAATCCTATACAGGATCCTCTAGGTTGAGACACAAGCAGAGGAATCCTATAGGGGATCCTCAGAAATAGCTGGTCTCATGACCTTCTAGGCCAGAAGGGAACATCTCTCAACGGATACATCCTCAAGGGTAAAATATAAAATCATTGATCATGATATATATCTCATAGCCCATATCATATCAAGTATCTCTATTTAGAGACAAAAAGAACTTGATTATAGAAGGAAGAACTTCTCCATTCAATAAAATTCCTAAACACCACCTAGGATTCCTCTAATCACATTAAAGGTTTCAGTATCATGATATACATGAAAATATACTTAGAATGAAATAATCATGTGTCCAATTGTGACTCATGGGTGTAAATATAAAAAAAATTCCAAAAAGGGTAGCAAAGGGGTAGTACACATCGGGTATACCAAGTACACGACATGTTCTCCCAAATCCTCACCTGGGCGTGTACCTCAGCTAGAATTGGCATGTAAAATCCCAAGTACACAACATGTTGATCACTTACATGGGGTACCTACCTGTTTACCTCACATGGGATGACCATATATTCTACCTGGTCGTGTACAATTACATGACATGCGACGCACACAGGTTCTGGCTGTGTACTCCACATGAACATGTGCCCCTACATGGGTATTATGGTCAGGTACTCAGCTAGATGAACTAGTCCCATTATATTATGTGTAAGTACCATACATGATGTAGACTTCCAAAATACCACATTCCCTAAATAGTAAGAACACATGATGTGTGTTCTCTAAACCACACAACAAGGATTTTCTGTAAACATTTAAAAAAAATTACCTTTTGGAGAAATCATCTGATGATTCACCCTTTTCCACACTCAACGACTACTACATGACAATACAACATATACTATGATTCACAGTGATACCCCCCTCTCTCTACTATCTGTAATGCCTTGAAAATATAAAGTAAGAACCTTGTATTCGATAGCGTGTATGACATAGTCAATCTTTGAAATATTTAGAGAGGCTCTTGTATCTCTTCTCTAGAGGACAGGAAATTCCCTAGCAATGATGGAGGATTCAGTGGATCCTCCTGATCCAATGGGGTAGGGGCCTCAACCTTAGGCTCACTTCTCTTTGCATTAGGGTTTCTGGGGTGGGGGCAGGGCCTTCACCCATTTTTCTCCAATCGATTTACTCATAGAATTTCCCATAATCAATGTTTCTCTAAAGGTCCATAGGGTCCTTCATGGCCAACCAGATGTTCCAATTTCTCTACAAGAATTATTCGAGTCTTATTTATTTCTCTCTTCATCTCCAATGGTCAAGTTTGTTCAACGCTAACTTCTTATTGATTCATTTGACAGTTTCGTGAACGAAGAATGGGGTTTAAGATAGCATGCGATTGTCAGGATCCTAGTGTCATGACAAATACTTATTTTCTTCATTGATGAGGAAGATCTGGCATGGGTTTGTTCTAGGTATGGAAGATCTGTTCATGGGATTCATTTTCATCTTATCCACTAGTTGTTCGACCTCTATATGAATCGGGACCTATCCACTATAGCTATTTGGATTCAAATTCATATTCTACTACTGCCCTCCTAGAACCCATCCCTCCTTAGATCTATAGGAAACTCCATCAGTCGATTCCTTTATACTAATCATAGGACCTCTACTCAGAAGAATCATATTTTGGTGCACATTTTTGCTGAAATGGAACTCTCACATCCCCCACCAGAAGTTTTTTGGATCATGATTGAGGGAGAATATAGGTATTTACAACCTATCATTTATGAATCTTGGATAATTTTTTGTTCTATCTGGGTCATTATCATCTTGAGTGTCATAAAAGGGATTTGGGTGTTCCTTTGGTCGAAAGATATAAATCTATCTAAGGGGACAAGCAACCTTTAGATCCTTCTATGAATCTCAAAGTTTCATCTCCCTAGGGTTCGGGAGCTTGTGCTCTCAGGAGGAGTGGGAGATCTTTTCCCCCTAATATTTCTGAAGGGAATTTTTCTTCTTATGTAGATGTTGTAGTTGAACCATATTGGGAGGCCCTTGAAATGCAGGTCGCACTTCCCCCTGTGGAGGTTCAATTGGGTTTGGGTCTAGGGTTTACCTCAGTCAGAGTGAAGGGCAAAAAACCTAAGGATTGAGGGCCATGGATCATGAATGTTTTTGGTCGTTTAAGGCATGGTTTGGGTGTCATCCCCTTTTCAATAAGATCAGGGAGGCTGTGTAGGTGTGTGCGGCATAGAAGTTTAACTCCTCCCCACTTGAAAATGTTGGGAATGAGTTGAGGATCTCCCCCTTGGATGTTGATTCGGCCAAGAGATGATATCATCCAGTCCTACCAATGAATTTATCGCAAGCTTGGAATTTTGTACTGCCCCAGGTGCTAGAGGACATCCTAAAAGTTTGGTTTGGGATGGCACTAATAAGAAACACCAATTTATGGGTCGCAGATTTTTATAGCTTATAGATTCATATTTTCTTGAGCTAGACTTATTGGCTAGACCATCCTATACTGATATAGTGAAGTCTGGAGAAATGGCTATCCATTCTCAAAATTGATTCGCAGTGCTGGGAGATGAAGAGTGCCATGTTTGTGAGGAAGGGGATGAAGAGTATGTTTCCCATAGAGAGAACCTCCCTACGAGATTGGAGGCTTCTCAGTAGGATAATGATTCTCATTCGGACTACTCTGTTAAGTCCAAGGAAGTGAACATTGCATAGGACTATATTATATTCTCTTCAAGGAAGGGAAAGAAAACCATCATTGATTTAGATGGGTTTATTAAGTACTCTTTGAGGATGCAGAGGAACAAATAATATTATTCATTACCAATCCCCCCCATTACTCTATTCCCAAGTAAAGGCAAGCTTCCTTCGAAGGTTCCAAAGCAGGTGGAGGCAAACTCTACTAAGGAGCTCGAACCACCAGTAGGGGAATCATTTGTCATCAACCTGGAGAATTCTGAAAAAGAGACTATTGAATTTGATTTTTACTAGAGTGTGAAGGAATTGATGGAGTGTGATGAGTGGGAAATCATCATCAATTGCAACGAAGAATTCTCTAAAAAGGGTTTAGAGGTCATCACTACACAAGAGGAGTTTGATAGGCTAGTTGGGAGGTGTATTCAAGACAACCTTACCAAGGAGAAGGGCACATGGGCCCAAAAACAACTTGAAATATTGGCATGTGGATTCAATGGGTAGAGGATTACTATGGAAGATCTCATTCAAACCTGAGACAATATGGTACACAATTTTGAAAACCTCTTCAAATATGATCTAGATGATAAGGCTACCGCTCTTAAATGGAGTCTCCTCGGAGGTAAGGTCTCTAAAAGGATTAAATTGAAACTCATAGATTCTTCTATTAAGTATCATGTTGATGGACTGTCTAACTATTTACTTTTCTAGTTTTTTACTTTTCTTTAAAAGTGTTTTGTTAATAAAAACATATATTTTGGGGATAGTGTGTATGGAATGTGACACCAAGAGCATAAGGGAATATAATATCCTAATAATTTAAAATAAATTTATTATTTTAAATAAATTTTATATATTCTATATTTACAAATTTATGCAACATCGTGTTAGATTGTGTTACGCGCAAGAGAGACTCTTTTCAAAATCTTACATTACATGCAAGGCTGAGTTTTACCAAACAATGATCTATTATTAAAATGTTATTATGTAATTTAATAAGATATAAACTAGACACTATGAATAGTAATATATAACTTATGAAAATTATAGTTTACACAAATATAAAATTAATTAATTGGTTACAAATTAATTAGAAATGAATATAAGATGCAATTGAATATAAAGTTAAGATTTTTATAGAAAACTATTTTTATGATCAAAAAGTTGTTTTACTCTAATAGATTAAATTAATTACAATTAGTGAGTGATATTAATGTAATATATATATATATATATATATTATATTCAATCAAATATTTTTTTATTCATATAATATATTTTATAGGCATAAGATAAGAACAAACCCAATTTCACATATAAAAACACATATTTTTATAACGGTAATTTTACCACCGTTTAATGGAGAACCCATTTTAAATATTATTTTGACACTTTAATTGATTTAATATGTCAAAATAAACTTCATATTTTAAATATAAAGATAAAAATTAGGTTAGGGTAAATTTTTGGTATTTTTTTGGGAAGATTCATTTTTTAATGAATAGTGAAAATACTGAATTTTAGTTCAAAATTGATTTTTGATCTAATTTATTTATAAGGTTAAATTATAATTATAATTAATTTTAAAGTTTAATTAGATAATATTTTTATCCATTAATACAATTTATCTCATTGGAATCAATTTCACTTTGAAATTGACTACAAAAACATAGTAAACTTTTGGACGTTTTTACTTTAAAAACCCGCATTGTCGTCCCATCTATGATATTAAATTTAAATTAATTTTTAACACTTAAGTGAGTAGAATTTAAAAAAATGGATCACATATTTTTAGTCATAATAAATTATAATTACTAATAATTTTAACTTAGTTTTTGATCAACAATATTAGTGAAAGTAATTAAAATTATTAAGGAAAAATTATGTTTAATAAAGGACCAAACCTTTAACATAAGAACTCAAATGACCTATCCACTTGTCCAAAAACCATTTTATAGACATAATTAGGCCTTGAACCTTGCATTTTTTTTGGTTTTTAAGACTTTTTTAGGTAAAAATGTGGGTACACCTAACTTCTTTTAAAAAATACCAAGTGAGTCTTTTTCCTCCCTTATAAATGGCCACCACCTCTCCCACTTCCTCACACCTATCAAGACACATTGGATCATACAAAATATGCCCATAAAGTCTCCAAAAATCCCTTAAATTGACCTATAAGCCTCAATTTGGGAAGGAATTCACCCAAGGAATCCTTTTGGTACACACCAAAAGGAGTTACCTGATTTTTAAGGTAACATTTTCCAACGATCTCTTTTCTTTCATTTACTCCCCCACCCATTCAATTATTTTTACATCATACTTATATGATGAAACCAATATACTAAATATACTGTGATGTTTTTGTATTAATTTTTTGAACTACACTAACATACACATCCATATAATGGGTAACAAACATACTGTTTCTGTGTACGGTGAACTATTACCTCACGAAACGATGATTGTTGATTTTTACATTATCAACTTTCATGGTTGGAAATTATAATGGAAAATATAAATAAATATTTGTTATATATGATATTTATTATGTCTTTATGCTTCTGTAATTATTTTACAACACATACCCTTATATTTTCCATTTTGTGTTAATACAATAACATCATCTGAGGAAGTGTGGACTACTGCCCCCTCAAAACGATGTGATTCGTTAACACGAAACATGGAATGTATAAAATATGGTTTTAATTAAACACATGTAACATTGAAAAAATATAAATTATATTCATGACATAATTAAATTTCTGTAAATATATATATATAGATATATATATATATATCATTTTCTTTATTATCCTTTCACAGACTAAAAAGTGATAATGTTGGTCGTGGACGTGTGGACTACCGCTTCCTTGACATGATGTGATTACTTTTACATCAAAAGAATTTTAAATATAAGTATATATGACTAAATAATATGTTATTCATGATATAATTATAATTTTGGAAGGATATAATTATACTTTCCTTCTTTCCATAACGATCATTGAAAAATGGGAATGTTACTCATGTGTACGTACAACCTACCATCTTCATGATTTTAATGTTGGTTAATTTTTCATAATCATATTTAATGATTGGTTTTAGAAGTATAATTTATTTATAAATATGATAATTATTTCATTATTATTATTCTGGGGGTGTTATATAATGACCCCTTTGACCATAGTTGACCTACCAAAGTTGTTTTTGACACGTAAAATGGATTTGGTCAAAACACCTGAGGTAAACGTAATTATTTAAGTAGTTGTATATAAAATAGTAATAAGTGAAAGAAAAGTTATGATAACCATGAAAAATGTTCTCAATAAATTCGATAATTAACATAAGTTTATTATATAACAAGTTAAAGGGTGTTCACCTAAAAGGAAGGGCAAGGTAAGGGATTCTCATCTCATTTTTTACATATGTGAGATAAATGTCATGTTCACCACTTAAATATTTTTTGTGGTTTATATTATGACCATTTTATTATATTATATCATTAATCGTATTTACTTAATGGAATTTTAAACTTTCATTTAATTTTATTCCTTAATTAGGATTATTATTTAAATTTTTTAAAAGTGGTATGAGACACTTTGGAATGTTTAAATATTATTTTCCTAAACAATAACTTTAATGATATTTCAAGGGTATTTAAATTCAAGGAAATTATGTAACCATTGTTTAATAAATCCTATAATTTTATATCCTTTGGTTATTCATGAGCGTTTTAAAGTATTAGTACATTTTTCCCACTCTTTGGTACTCATTTTTTTTAGAAAATGTTTTTTAAGAAAATATGACTTTAATTCCCTCTTTATTTGGAGAACTTGTTTTATTTTAAAAACCATGTTTTATTATAATGTTTTAAAAAATTCATTTAAAATGATTTGGTAAATAAATTTTTACCCTTTTTTTTTCTTTTACCAATATTTTTAAAGGAATCTTTTTATTGATTTCCTGATAAGGAATTTTTCAAACCTTTTTACCGTACAAAAGGAATGTTCTTTTACCCCATACTATAAATAAAGATTTAATATCAATCATTTATTTGAAGCTTCTTTTGCATGATTTAAAGGTCACTTTTTTAATTAAAATGTTTTAGAAAGTAAATTTGAAAGAAAAGTTTTTCCAAAAATATTTTTCATAATAAAAGGATATTTTCTTCAAGAATGTTTTTAAAATATCTTTTTATATTATTTATATTCATCAATAACAACAATACTTTATTTTACTCGACTTGGGATTTTTTTTATTAATACCATCCTTATTATTCCTCTAGATGGTTATTTATTTATTTTTCCAAGAATTTTATTCACATTCACTTCCTTGATTCATTTTCCAATCCCCTTGAAATATTTAATCTTCTATGATCATTGAATATTGAATTTCCCCTAAATTATCCATTTCATTTATTATGGATATTACAATTGCCTAAAATATATACCATTTTATGTACAATGTATATTTTGATAGTTATTTTATTATTTGGGGAAATATTGATAGATTTTTATACCATATTATATACTAATATTTTATAAGGCACATTGTTTACTCAATATATGAGGAACGCTTTAGACATGCGATACACAGGTTGAGGACTGTTTAAGGAAAGACCTGTGGGTTGGTGACCGGTTAATGAAAGCCCCTCAATGTATCAGTAGTATCATGGGATGAGTTATTTATATATCCACTTTAGATGGGGTTTTACCTGATATATAAACCATATTTTGAAAGGTCTTGATGATACTGGTTCCATATACATCAGAAACACGACATCCAATAATTAAGTACTTCCCACGTTTATTTTCAGTTATTATTCATCCATGATATTTTTCATCGAAATATCTATGGTTAAATTTCATTTTCAGTTATTTAGATGGCATGTGTTTTAGTTTCTTACCTTTCCATATTTATTTTTCCTTATCTAATTGTTTAAATGACTTGTGTTTCCAGATATTACCTTGCCAAATTGTTTAAGAAGTTCTTTCTCAATTTATTGATTATATGGCATGTGTTTTTAGTTATTTACAATGTTATAATTATTATTCTCATTGATTCATTATTTATTCCAATATATTTTTTCCTTACTGAGAATTTGAGCTCACCCTTATTATGTTTCTTTCCCCATGAATCCAAGAAGAATACTATGAAAGATATGTAGTGATTTACTGGATGGATTAGAATTATAGTAGAAGTTTATTTATTTATTACAAAAAAATTATGTTGTAATTAGTGTATTAATTTGTAATGAAAGACTCATTTATGTATCTAGTTTACCAAGACTACTAAACTGATCGGAGGATTGATTTCTTGTAATCATGCCAATGTAATTGATAGTAGGCACTAGCCATGGGCTATCTGGGGTCGGGGCGCTACACACACACAAACTATCTCTCTCTCTCTATCTCTCTCTACCTCCCTCTCCCAATTCTCTATAATTCATGGTGAAGGAGAACCCATGGGGGCATGCGTGGGAATTTAGGGGAGAAAGGAAGAAAAGGAAAAGAAAAGAAATAAATAGAAGAAAAAGAAAAAGGGGGCCCAAGCTGGCCCCGATGCCCAACTTTAGTTTATACCACACCTAGGAAAAACACCCCATTATAGACTCAATAAAAGAGATTGAATATCAATATGACACTCCATTCACAATATATGACCAAAAAAACTACATAAATAAATTAATATTTAATTTATTAAATATTAATTATTAATTACTCCACTAAATTTGAATAACTCAGAAATCTACCAGACTCCTGTCCTCTAGTAAACATCCTATTCTGGGTCTAATAAATTAGTTATAAAAATTATATGTGACCATTTACTATGGTAAAAATACCATTTACCCTTTATAATCATCTAAAGGAAAACAAATCATTTTTTTGATCAAATTTACATTCTGAAAAAACATGAGTCCTTACAGATGCGCTCTATGCTTCTTTATATGTTAAAATTTAACACCATACCTATAACACCCTATGATTTTGTGAAATATATTTTTCAAATAAATTTATTCTTTTCAATATCCTACATTTCACGCAATACTGAATATAACATGTGTTATATGAAAGCACAAAGTTATTCTTGCATTGTACACAACACAAAGTCGATATCACGCTACAAAAACACTTAGAATAGTTTGGAGTACATGAAAAACTATGTTTGGGTTGTGTTACACACAATTACAAGTTCCTTCAATATCCTTTGTTACACGCAAAACCAAGTTTTATTGAACTACAATATACTATTAATATTACTATTAAAATATAATTATAGTTACCGCCTAACTATTTTAATGGAATTTAAGAATAATATTAACTAAAGTGTGAAAATATTATTTAGACATGTATATAAAATGAGTACTTTGGTTATAAATTAGTTATAAATGAAAGTAATAACTATTTTAAAATAAATAAAATCATTTTCTAAGAAAACTATCTCTCTATGTACAAACACCATTCTATCACAAAAAATTAAACAAAACACTTTTAATGAATGTTTTTAATAAAATTTATATATTAAATATTCAATAAGTTTTTTTGACACTCATCCAATAGGTTTTATGGTCATAATATAAGAATAAATCCAATTATATGAATAAAAAGTGGTATTTTTTCAAAAAGACAATCTTATCACCTTTTAATGGTGCACCCATTTTAAATCTATTTTTTGACACTTTTATAATTTTTATTTAAAAAATTAAACTTCATTTTTGAAATAATAATATAAAAATTTACTTTGGGTGATTTTTTGGTTCTTTTATGAGAAGTTTCATGTTTTGATGAATAGTGAAAATAACAGAGTTTTAAATGAAAACTGCTTTCTCATCTAATTAATTTATATAGTTAAATTATATTTTAAATTAGTTATAATGCATATTTAGATCAATTATACGTATATTAATACAATTTAGGTCATTTAAATCAATTTCACATTGAAATTGAATATAAAAACAATTCAAACTTTTGAACATTTTCACTTTAAAAACCCGTTGTTTAGTCCCACTTGCGAGATTTTTTTTAAATTAATTTATGTCACTTATATGATTAAAAATTTTAAAAATAGATTCCAAATTTGGAATCAAAATAATTTATAATTTTCAATAAGTTAAACTTAGTTCTTGACCAAAAATATTAGTGAGAGTAGTTAAAATTAATTACAGTGATTAAGGTAAAAATGAGTTTACTTAGTCTTTAAAATTTAACTTTAGGGGGAAAATAACTTAGAAACATCTCCAAAATAAATTTTATGACCATATTTTTTATATATAATCTCTTATATAAAATATTTAAAATTATTGGAGGCACATGATGTAAGGGAGACCTCTCCATAATGTTTACCTTTTTATATTTACAAGAATGCCACTTCTCCTCCACTATAAAAGGGCACTCACACCCCTCACTTATTCACACATCTCAAGATATTAGGATCATAAAAACCATGTCAAAATAAACTCAAAAATTTCCTCCTATAATCATAGAATACTAACTTAGGTAATAAAGGAGACTAAGTTATTCCTTTGGTGCAAACCAAAAGAAATCACCTAAAGAAGTGGTAACATCCTTCAACAAGAACTTTTGTTTTCTTTTATTTCTCCACCCCCTCAATTATTATTATTACATGAATATATAATATCTTCCATATCCTTAATATAATTAGATATTGTTATTTTAATGTTTCTACAGACACACACACACACTTCCATCAAATGGGATACCCAATCATCGTTCGTGTATACGACATACTACCGTCTCACGAACCGATGTTGTTTGTTCTCCCATTACCACCTATGAAGGTTAGAAATAATGATGTACTTTTTTTTATATTGTATATATGATATTTATGATTTATTAATACTTATCTAATTATTATTTAACATGTACTTTTATGCTTTCCATTCTGTAGGAATACGATAATTTCATTGTGGACGTGTGGACTACCGCCTCCTTAAAGCGATGTGATTAATTCACACTTTACATGGAATGTATTAAGGATTATTTTAGTAAACATATATGATATATATGAAATAATAATTATAATATAATGATGATATATATATATATATATATTTATTTCATTTACTTTCTTTCTTTTAATACGACATGGAAATAGAAACATCGTTCATACGTACGTACGGTCTACCGTCTCCATGAACGCTGCATTAAATTTCATATTTCTATATTTTATAGATTATTATAAATAAATATATACTGAATATATATGATATTTATATCATGTTTATCATTATTTAGGTGATTAAATCATGACATAATTAAGAAGACCAAAAATATAACAAATCAAAACACATGCAAAAAAAGCGATAATTACCTGAAAATTAACTTTAATATGGAATTGTTAATAAATAGGTGATATAAAATCATAATAAAATAATATATTGTATTATATATAATAATATGGTTCTGTGGTAGATGTATAATAAAATTATATTTATTTTATAGGTGGTTTGAATGTGTACGAGGAAAGTCAAGACTTAAGGTAAGGGTTTTCTCATCTCACATTTATTTCTCTCAAATATATGATATATTCACCAATTATTCTTATTTTGTGGTTTATATACACCCTATGACTTGTTATATAATTAATTTTATTTATTTAATGATATTAAAACTTTCAATTTATGTTATTCTTGTAGGTTTGGGGTGTAGTAGAAGTGTGCGATAGGCCGTGAACAACTTTGATTTTTTATCATGATCGATGATCAATCTAAGATATACACGATGATAAACACTATGATCAATGGAATTGGATCAAAGAAAATATAAAATGGAAATCATGCCAAAAAAAAGATAGAGTATCATAACATATTACTTATAATTAATTTAATTAATTAGATAATCACCTTACTAGAATTATTTCTTCATTGATGGATCTTCCAATAGATCCATGTTGTTGCACTATTTCATTGTAGGAATCAATGTAGATTCCTTCTAGTAGCGATCCACACATGTTCTAAAATTCTCTGAACATATTCATAGTAATCTCTAGGTTATATCATGACAGATCCTATCGCTTGCGTAGTTTGCTTTTGATCACTGACATAGCAAATTTACGTGCATATTTTTTATCAAATAATGAGTATTTCTTACTGTTTTCAATGATAAAACCCATTTATTTCTTTGTTTTATAAAAATAATGGGTAATTTGAGTTTTAGAATGAAACGGAGCAAAATTGTGAAAAATGACTAATTCTGGATTTTTGACAGATTTTTACGTCAAGGGTATTTTGGTCATTTACTGAAAAATATAATTCCAAATTTTATGATTAATTTTTTTAAAATCCTTATTTTATTTCCTTCATTTTTGTCTTCTGGACTAGGAGCTGATTCGGCCATCTAGAGGGTCTAAATATTCATTGAAGTTGGCCATTTTTTCGGGCGTATAGCATGGACACCACAATTGTAACAGAATCACCACTCGGTCTACACACATCCAAATGAGGTGTTTACACTTGTGATAGAACTAGGACTCAGATAACTGACTCTACATCAAATTTTGTGGAGTTTTTAAGTCATTTAGGTGGCCATTGAATGACATACCTTTGGAAGAACCTTCCTAGAAGCTTCATCCAGAAACATAATCCTTCAATGAAAAATTCATAACTCCTTCATCAGCGGTCAAAATCTGATGAAATTTGGATGGTGAACGACCAACACATTCATTAACAATATTTAAGAAGGTGTCGATGCATTAATTGGCCATTTATGGGTCAAAAAACTCACAAACTTTCGGGGGATGGAAATCTGCCTATAAAAGGAGGCCCTCCCCTCCTTCCAAGATCATCAGTTCGGCACCCAAAGAAAATGAGGGATCCTACCGGGGCATGGGCCGCTGCTGCTATTCTCTTCCCCCCTCATTTATTCTTTTATTTTTATTTTCATTTTAGTTTTAGTTTCATTTCATTTTTAGTTGTAATTTATTTTTAGTTTTATTAATCCATGAATCTGTGTTTCTCCATCCACTTTTCATCTTTTCTTTCTTTCTCCCTCTCTACCTCTCTGAATATTTCTATCTTCCTTCACCCAATACACAAATTAATCTCATACTCTCTGAAATGAGAGGCTAACTCTAGACTTGGATTGGGAGGAGGTCAAGATATTCATGAATTTCTTTTAAAGTTTGTTTTATTGTTTGTGATAGATTTGAGTATCATGCATTGGTGAGGCAAATGTCCCCGATTGGGTGACAGCCCCCAATGAAATGAAACTCAAACTATTACTATTCTGGAAAAGAGTAGTGATTAAAACATGAGATTTCATGTTTGGATTATCAAACTAAAATCAACATATAAAATAGAATAATGATTGAATTCAAGACTAAACCCCAAAGCCAAGTTCTTTCTTATTAACTAATTCTGTTTAGATTTGTATGATAGTTTAAATTAACATTTTTCATGTCATTATTTTAATTATCAAAAATCCAAAAATATTTTCATCACCTTCATTTAATAAACAAAACCACAAAAAGAGATATTTTAACTGAATTAGATAAAGTAAGTGAACACACTGAAAGGCTCCTCAAGAGAGACGACCCTGGTCAGCCACTGTGCTGTACTAGGAAAATTTTTATTGTTTTTATCCACGCCACATGACAGGCGTGTGTCAATCACCATGATAATCACTTGCAAAGCATTCTCATTGATCTCTCTTGACTTGAGGGAAAAGGGTGGAGGAAGATATCTCTCCATTCTTGGGAGCATTATTGGAGAAGGGAGATCTCTAAGTCTTCAGAGGTACTCCAAATTTGTCGTGTACAACCAAAAAAATGATTTGGATCATAGAGAAAATAATATAATTGGGTTTATATACTGCTAAGGTTAAAAGAAATTAATTCCCCAAGTTCCCTTTATTATTTATTTAATCCCTCAGTAACATCATGTCAAATAATAATAATAATAATAATATTTATTGACATGTGTATGACTTGCGAATTAAATTAAATATTATTTAATCAATTAATATTCAAAATTTATTATTTCTTACCAAACCATTAAACTCGGTCCGATATTCCTTCATAATATTTATTGGGCCTTGAATAATGACCATTTATTTATTAAATAAATATCTCTATGTAATTCACTAATAAATAAATAAATATCATATTCAATAAATATAAAATAAATATTTATTAAATATTCCGATCACATTATATTCTCTTGAATAACTAGTGATGAAATATATGCAATTAAGAATACATTAATTATTATTAAACCACATCTAGGAATAATATTTATTCAAATTTTCAAATAATAAATAATAATATATATTATTTAACTAATATTCTAGATACACATAGTGTGCAACCCTCTAGGCCTCTTTCTGAGTGGCATTAGGTGAAGTAGCCTAAATTCCAAGGTTAGCATATAGAAACATGACAAGGAACTCATAAAGAAAGAAGTTGATTCCACAATGACATAATACCTTATACAGATGTTTACTCTGTAATATAATCCCTTTATCACAATATCTCTAATCAAGCTGGTTGCATTCTGGTTCCATCAACCCATGTGCTCGATATCTCTTTCTTTAAATTCCTAGAAATTGAACATGACTATAGAACACCATGAACATGGATTTATTTAGGATATATCATTTCCATAAAAGGGACCAATATTTAAACTTCCACTATATAACAGAAGGTCTAAATCTTTTCTCACATTATTCATTAATGAAATATTAATCGTGTTTCACCCTACGTATCCTACCTCACTGCAAACATCTTTCATTGTGGTTTTCATCAATACATCAAAGTATGTGACTCAAAATACTCTATAAATAATCTTAAAGTCTAAGGACCAATAAACACATCCACATATAGGAAAATGTAATGACGCATATAAATGTGGATTTCCTTCTGGTGGGTCTCGTTCTCATAATATCCTAATTGATATTACCAAGGGTGTACACCATGAGAAGTAGCCTCAAAGTCCTATGATTCTACACCCCTAATATCCTGCATAATTTGTGTCTTTCAAATTATATCATCTATATATAGAACATATATTTAATAATAACATCATAGCACTTCTGGTTTCTCATCATAGTGGGGAACTGCTATGACCTTTTAGTGTGATAACTACTCTTCCAAAATTATCACATACTATGTTATGCATAAGAACAATCATGATGTAATAAGGAGTTTATTAATACTCAAAAACCATGAATACAAGTTATCATAAAGTACATAGAATTTGGTTTTAGGAAACCAACTCCCTCAAACTCCCACATTCACTAGAGTCAACTGCTAACAACCTTTAGTCTGCTAGCTCTCACATGATAATAATTCTTCTTCTAAGTATACTTTTATTTGATGGGTTTTCCATGTTCTCTTTCATGGGTACTTTTCTTACAATATCTTCACCCCTCTAATATAAATACCTCAAGAGGTGATACTTTCAGAGTATATGCATTTTCCGTTGGTGTGACCTTATATCTTTCACAAGAGCCACCGCTATATTATTATCACAATAAAATGTGATATGGTAATTACTATTGGGTACCACATAAATATCCTAGAGAATGTTCCAAATCCAAATGGATTTATTTCCTAAAACATAAGATTCTATATACTCAGACTCTATAGTAGAATTAGTGAGAACTAGCTACTTTGAACTCTTCCAGCCCACAACTCCTACATTGAGACAGAAAGCATATCCTAACTATGAATTTAGATCATTTTATTCTATCTAAAAAACTGACATCAATGTAAAATATAATGACCAACTCCTCATCTCCTCCTTACACCAGGAACATATCCTTAGTTATTCTTAGATACTTAAGGATAGCCTTAACAACAAACCAATGATGTTCTCCTAGATCTGCTTGATACCTTCCTACCATTCTCAATGCATAGGCAACATCAAGTCTAGTACATAACATGACATATATGATTGATACCATCACTAATGTTTTTGGGATATTAATCATTCTCTCTTTCTCATATTATGTTTGGGGGGACATTTTCGCATAAAGATGTAAACAATGCGACACTAGAACCAATACCCTCTTGGATTGTTCCATAATAAATCTCTTTAGTATTTGGTCAATATATTTACTTTGAATTAGTCCAAGAATCATCTTGGATATATCATGAATGATCTTGATCCCTAGAATATAGGCTACTTTTCCTAAGTCCTTCATGAAGAAACATTTGTTCAACTAGTCCTTAACAGACTGTAAGACTGGTATGTCATTTCCAATAAGTAATATGTTATCAACATATAATACTAGAATAATGACTGCATTTCCACTAAATATCTTATAAATACAAGGATCACATGCATTATTAATGAAACCAATTTCTTTTATGGCTTCATCAAATTGTATGTTCCATGACCTAGATGCTTGTTTTAATCCATAAATGGATCTCTACAACTTGAAAATCCTTTTGGAATCACCTAGGGTAAAAAACCTTATGATTATGTCATATAGACATCTTCTTGAAGGTTCTCATTAAGGAATGTAGTTTTGACATCCATATACTAAATATCATATTCATGGTAAGATTCTATAGAAAGTATAATTCTAATATATTTAAACATGGAAAATGGTGAAAATGTTTCATCATAGTCAATTTTTTTGATGTTGTTTAAACCCTTTAGAAACTATCCTTGCCTTATAGGTATTTAATTTACCTTACATGTCCCAACTTCCTCTTGAATCCCCAGGTGCATACTATGGGATTTACATCAACTAGTGCATTGACCAGAACCCAAACTTGGTTCTGATACCTATATTTCATCTCAGAATTCATGGATTCTTTCCATCTTGTAGATTTTGAGATCTCTACTCCCTCCTTGTAGGAGATATTTTCATCATTTTCAACCAATAATTAGTCAGCATCTTTGGTGACTAGAAAACTATATCACTATGGTTCTCTTAACTCTCTTATGCTTCTACATATTACTTGTGTTTCTGAAACAACTTCTTCCTTGGGGACCTGTGTAATCTATTCCTGTACCAACTCTTGTGTATCTTGAGCATCAACTTTATCAAAGTCAATCTATCTCCAACTATCCCTTTTGAGGATGTGTTCCCTCTTAATAAATATGGCTTGTATGGTGACAATCACTTTCTTATCCGAGAGTTTTTATAGGTATCATCCCTCTATTTCCTTAGGATACCCTATAAAGAAAACTTTGTGCCTTGGGGTGCTCGTTTATTGTCTAAGAATTCCTTAACAAAAACCTTGAAAACCCATACACATATATGTGAAAAAACAGGTTTCTTTTAACTTTACAATTCAAAGGTAATACCATTTTTTACTTTAGTTGGTACTCAGCTTAATGTGTATATCGTAGTTTTTAATAAAATTCCCCAAAAGGATAATGGAAGATCTACATGACTCATCATTGACCTTATAATATTTGACAAGGTACAATTTCTCCATTCAATAAAACCATTCCACTATGGTGTGTAAGGTGGAGTGAGTTGAGATAGAATCCCAAACTCCTGTAGAAAGTCGATGGACTCTTGGTTAAGATATTCACCACCTCAATCCAATTGAATCTTTTTTATCTTCTTTCCAAGTTGATTCTGCACTTCATTATTGAATTCCTTGAATTTATCAAAGGACTTAGACTTATACCCCATTAAGTAGATATATCTATATCTACTCAAGTCATTAGTAAAAGTTATGAAGTAAGAATACCCACCTCTAGTTTCTACTAGAAATGGTTTACACACATTAGTGTGAACCAATCCTAGAAGATCTGCGGCCCTTATACCCTATCCACCAAATAGTGGTTTCGTATTTTTTCCTTATAAAAAAGCATGAAATATTTAAAGTTGTTTGATCTTAGATGAGTCTAAATAATCATTTTGATAGAACTTTGTCAAACCCTTATCTTCTATATGACCAAGATAGTGATTCCATAGCTGGGTGGTATATGATTCGTGTGAACATGATTCGTTATCAATTTCCAACACTTGGTTTTCATAATTGAATATATAAAGATCGTTATTTAAATTTTCCATACCATAACATACGTTGTCCTTATGAAATAAACAAATTTTGTTTATAAATTTGAAAATAAACCCATCTGTATCTAGGCATGATACATAAATTATGTTCTTGGTAAAATTTGGTACATAATAACAATATTTTAAAACTAAATTCATTCTTGTTGGAAATGATAGGTAGTAGTCACCATTGGTTAGAGCATACAACATTTCACCATTAGCATCTCTCAGATTTACCAGTCCTCTAGAAACCTTTCAGATTTTATTTAGTTCCTATATTTTTATACAAATGTTATCACCACAAGGTGTATCTAATACCCAATGTGTAGATATTGAAAGATCACACTCAATAAAGAATGAACCTTTAGATTCCCTTTTCTTTTGGGTGAATTTCTTTTTCTAGTGGCTTATCTTGACAAAAAAAAACATACTACATTATTTTCCTTTCCTTGCCTCTGGATCTTTTTCTTCTTGGAAGGATAGTGCTCTAGAGATTTAGACTTTTTTGAGTCTTGGGACCCATTTCATTTTTATTCCTTTTCTTATTCCCCATAAGGACCACTGGTTTATCACACCCCATGTCCTTACCCACTTGGAAAATCAAACTAAGAATTTCTGAAATGCTCTTCTCATTCTTGCTCATATTTTAATTAAGAATAAAACTAGAGATGGTCTATGGTCATGATAAAAGTATGATATCTATATATAACCCATATAATAATTTAATCTCTAAGATTTCTAATCATTTAATGAATCAAATAAGCTTGAATACATGCGACCCATCTAGTGAACAATCGCCAAGCTTAGTTGTAAAAAAATCATTAGAGATCTCATACCTCTATTGTCTCTCCTTTTCTTTATAGAGATCCCAAAGGTGAGATATCATGTTATATGCATCCATGTCCTCATGTTGCTTTAAAATATTATTGTATATGGATGATAGCATGAAAAATTGAACATATGTGGAATCGTTTAAATGTTTCTCATAGAGTTTTAACTCTTCATCACTAGCCTCATTTCCTGGTTCTTTAGGAAAAGGTTCTTCCATCAAATATAATTTTCATTGATGGTGAAGGATGAAACATAGGAGCCTCTTCCATTATTGTAAATTTGTATTGGTGAGATGGTTTTCCTTCTCAAGTATGAATCACAATGATATGTTTGATCTCATTTTAATGTTTTTTCTATGAAATAAGATAAGTAGAATATTAGCACATTATCTGATAAAATTTAAACAAATAAATAAATATTTTATTTATTAATATCCCACTATTTTATTGAAACCCAATATCCCTCACCATTTCATTTTGAATAGCATGTTTCTTAGACATTCTAATTCCAAGGATCTGTATTTCCTTTCTAATTACCTCAACTTTGGTTGGTCAAGAAAATTGAATGGTTTTAGGTAGGCATTCTGAATATCATCTGCATTAACTCACAGTTCCTTGATCTAGTGAGTGGAATCCCTAATACAAAAAATCCCTAAATTATATTTCCTCAACCTTTTCCTCTCATTTACACCAATTCCTTCTTTGGAAGTCAACCCTTGATGTGAAATCAGTTAATTCAACCCAAAATTTCAAGTTAGAATTCCCTGATAATTGAAATCTCCCCAAATTTGGATGGTCAAACACTTTGAACTATGGTTTTATTTTAATTTAAGTAGTGGAAGGCTATACCATCTTAATATATATAATTTAGAGATTTTATCCTTTTATGTGTAAATTTACAATTATTATATTTATCACATGATTATTAATATTAAGTGGATTAACTTAAGTAATTAATCATGTATTTGATAATATTTTTTCATAAGACAATTTATTTTAGTTATATATGGAATTCTCATTAATTTCATTAATTCTAGTGATCGTGACAAAACATACATAATGAAATAACCATACAACTTGATAGAAATAAAATAATAAAGTGGTATGATCATGATCTTTTACTAATGGTTAGTTTATCTAGCTGTTGATAAACTAATCGTTGATCTTGGAGAAAAACACCTTGAACTAATTAATGTTTGTGTTACAACTTTCCACCTGTCCACCAATGTATCTCACTTGGATTGGTTTCAACTCACCTCCAAAATTGAACTGCCTCCACTATCTTGGGAGCTCAATCCATTACATATACTTTTACTCACACTTAGGTGAGGGGGAAATGGTTCACATAAAAGAAACCATAGGCATGGAGGACCTTACATAATAAGAGGAGAGATGAAACAAATGAAAACAATTTAATTTAATAATAAATTAAATGAAACCAATCACATACAAGGGTTGGGTCTATCTCATGATCATCCACATGCATGCAAAAAATTATGTATTTAATAAAAGTAGAATTAAATTCTTAATTGTTACTATTTAAGATAGATCATGCTAGAATAAATTAATTATCATCTTTAATTAACCAATTATTGTATCTTAATTATCATTTGAATTTACTTGAGATTCTCATCCATCATAATTTTAAACAAATTAAATAAATTTATTTAAAATTAACTGTGTAAATAAATATACCTTGGAGGCAACTTGGTGAATACCCATCTGATTCTACCCAATATGTATTATACCTGTATAATGTTTACTCTTGTGACATATGGAATACATGACTTATCACGTACTTTGATGACGTGTAATTCACTAATGATTACCAAAATCACATGATTTTTCGGTCTTGTGTTATGATTCAATGCACGTAGAGTAACAACTTGTAATATGACCCATACATGATATATATATCTGAAAATTACATAGATATTAATTAAACATTTATATATATATATATATTAAAACCTATCACATGGTGTGTCCTGTCAACTTAATGACCACACGTAGGCACATGTCTCAAGGTTTACATAGTATAATAAATTTTTTTTAAGTCTGTGTAATTTGGTAAAAGTACATAATGTGTACATGGAGCTACATGACATGTATGACTTTCACCATCTATCCAAGGCACATGCCTAGGGACTCAGTGTGTATACCATGCCTTGGAAAATATAGTACACGACATGTAAAATGGACTTCATGGTGTGTGGAATCCGTGTTACACATCTACTTGTCAGTTAGGCCGTGTATGAGAGTTCACAGCCCGTCTGTGACTCAAAGGGACTACATGCTGTGTATGTGGGCTACACGTTGTGTACTTTGGATGACTGTGTGATAGGATGGCCTAGTCAAAACACAGTGTAATAATTAACTACATCACGTGTCATCAATGTACATTCTTTGAATTAATTGTCGAATTAATTCCTGGTCCATTGAACACAAGTACAAGACATGTAACTCTAGTTACACAGCGTGCACTCCTATTTTATCCATCCATAATTCCTGTCACCTACGAATGAGATCTTCATTTTAATTTCTTTCATAAAATTAATAAAATTTATTAGATCTACAATAAACAAATGATAAAAAAGTAGATCTCATAATTTGGATTAAAAGAATGATTAAACTTGAATTGAAAACTAAATCATAGATGCAGAAATAAATCAATGATGTTTAAATAATTATGTGACCACTCTAATACCACTTGTAGGTTCTAGGCATAGTTGAAGCGCGCGATGGGTAATTCCCAACTTTTATTTTTTTCCTGATCGATGATCAATATAATATTTACACGATGATAAACGATGTGATCAATGGAATTTGATCAACAAAAATAGATAATGGAAATCACACTAGAACCAGAGAGAGGATCATCAAATATTATTTATAATTAATTTAATTAATTAAAGAGTTACCTTGTTGGAATTATTTCTTTGTTTATGGGACTACCAATAGATTTGTGTTGTTTCGTCATTACGTTGTAGGAATCAAAGAAAATTCCCTCTAGTGGTGATCCAAACATGTTCTGTAAATCTCCAAACATCTCCATAGGAATATCTGGCTATTATCATAGTAGATCATATTTCTTAAGTCGTTCACTTTTTATAGCCACAAGAATTGCTTTCAAAGATTTCTCCTTGATCTCTCTTAACTTGATAGAGAAGGGTGGGGGAAGATCACTCTCCATTCTTGGGAGTGTTATTAGAGAAGGGAGCTCTCTAGGTCTTGAGAGGATTCTCCAAATATGTTGTGAACAACTGAAAAAATGAATTGGTTCACAAAGAAAATAATATAATTGAGTTTATATAATATAATACCCAAAAATTGCAAGTAATTTTTTTTAAAAATTAAATAATATTATTTCGAGACCAGGCTCTGAGACGACATGTAATATTGAGGCTCTAAGTGAATGGAATGTATTTTTGAACTAATTTTGAATTTCATTAAATAAATGTTAGAGAAGGTTTTTTTAACTTTCAAAGTGGTGCCTGGATAAAAAATATGAGGACACTATTGAACTCAGAGCATCCGGATTCGCCTAAAAATGGCCAAACATCGACCAGCATGAGTCAACCAAAAAGTTAGTTTTCAGAAATTTTAGAAGAAAAAAATAAAATAACTTAACATATTATTTTATTTGTTTTCCTCATCATTAAGAATCAACACTTTAGTGCTGTGGTGCAACGACGAGTCAACATTGAATATCATTGATGAATATCATTAATGAATCAGCGTGTCGACGCTGCAACATGCAACATGTATTCTTTCCCTAACTAAACGTGAATTCAGGGTTGAAAAACTACCCTGAAATTGCTATAAAAAACGGTGGAGGAACCCTCCTCAACGACGAATGCTAGAATATTGGAAAGAGACAATGACATCGTTGAAGAGCGGGATTAGATTTGGAGATCGATGGATGAAGATGAGCATTCATCCTCGACCTATCCATTTCCTAGGTATGGGGTTTTATTCTAAGGGAATTATTCCTTTCCCACATTGTTTAAATTATATGAGGAACTAAAACCAATCAAAAAACATATTTTCCCACAGATCAATCATCGTTGTGGGATGGTTAATGATGCGGGATAAAGGGGATATATATTTTTGTGATTATTCTTCCCTTTTTGGTTCTTCGTGATCCTGCTAACAAGAACACATATGAGTTGATATAAACAAAGAACCAGATCATTATTTAGGTGTTATAATGTGCGACTGCTTACCCTATCATATTCTTTCATTCTTCCCATTCTTCATGGTGAAATGAATTTGGCGGTGATGGTATCCGCAGTCCAGATGGGACCGCATCAGTGCATCGGATCGTGGCATCAGACAAGAAGGGCTGCGGCCAAACGAGCCACGGAATTGGTTAGAGTTCGTGACAAAAGGTAGTAGAACCTAGATATGGCGGTGGAAGACGACCAAAACACCCAAGTTACAGTGGCGGTAGAAGTTCATGACACCTAGGCCGCGATAGTGGCAGAGGACCCGCGACATCAGTCGTGGGTGAGACAAGTGGCAGTCGGACACGTCCGACAACCAGGTGAACCTCGTGGAAGCCGACCACATGTTGTGGGTCAATGCGGCATTAAGACACATTGAATGAGAGTGGGAGATGCAGTCACCGACCACGTCCGCCGTGCTGGAGAAAAGGCGGATGCTCAAGCAACCGGGTCAAAGCGAGCAGACCGGCCCACCCAGCGGGCTGGGCTGGAGAGGCAGGACGAACTCGACATCGAGCTGGCCTGGAAGTTTGGACCGGGCTAGCAGTTTAGACAGGGCTTTTAAGCGGCCCAGCTGGCTGGACCCACGGCTGAACCGAGCCGGGTCTAGTAAGGCCCAATGGACCTGGCCGAGCGAAGTTGACCCAGACCCAACTGATCTAGGTCAGCCCAGACCCAACTGGGTTGGGTCGGCCCATAAAAAACTATTCTAGGTCAGCCCAGACCCAACTGAGCCAGGTCGGACTAGACCCAATCGGTTCGGGTCCGCCCATACCCAACCGGGTCGGGTCGGCCCATACCCAGCCGGGCTGGGTTGGCCCAGACCCAACCGGGCCCGGTCAGCCCAAACCCAAGCAGGTCGGGTCGGCCCGGACCCAACCGAGTTGGGTTGGCCCAGACCTAACCAGGTCGGGTCAGGTTAACCAAACCAGATCAGGTCATGCGGGACCCCTGGGCCGGGTTGGTCGGGTCAGTCCGACCAAGTCGAACCGGGCTCAGATGCAACCAACCCCTATTTACTAAAACACCAATATATTTCAGACTTAGAATTCGATTAACACTCCACCTATGATGTTGGGACCCTTGAAATGATACAATACTTTTAAGTATACTCTAAGTGAGTTTTCATAGAATTCTAAATACAACCGATGACTTGAGGAGTAGAATATCCCAGAGTAAAGTGTACTATAGAAAGGGAATCCTACAGCTGGCTGTGAAATTAAGGGTATGACGAGCAGACCTCCGTGGTTTAGCAGACAAGCATACCTTAGTAGTCTAATAGATAAGGGGACCTCAATTGTCCAATAGACAAGCAGACCTCAGTGGTCCAACAGACGAGCGTACCTCAGTGGTCCAGAAGACGAGAGGGCCTCAGTTGTCCAGTAGATGAGCGGACCTCAGTGGTCCAACAGATGACCGGACATCACTGGTCTAGCAGCCAAGCATACCTCAATGGCCCAATAGTCGAGCAAACCTCAGTGGTCCAATAGACGAGTGTACCTCAATGGTCCAACAGAGGAGCAGACGTAAATGGTCCAGCAGACGAGCAGATCTTAGTGGTCCAGTAGCCAAGCGAACCTCAGTGGTCCAGCAGCCGAGCAGACCTCAGTGTTCCAGTAGCTGAGAAGACCTCAGAGTCTCATCAGGGATGAGTCCCTATGTAATACAATATTATTTAGCTTTATGACTAATAAATCTTACTTTCTATACTTGAGTTTTACCTGGTGTGAGCTGACTTTATTTTGTGGTCTTGCTATGTGATCTTGTTGTGTAGTCTTGATTGGTGGTCTTTCCTTTATAGTTTGGGTTCCCTACTGAGTATTGTGTTATTCACCCCTAAATGGGCTTTGTCCACATGTGTCGTGTATCATGTAGGTGATCGATTCTTTGACAGAGATCTTGGTGGTCCAGGACCAGGTGGTGCCCAATGAGATAGGATGGACGTTACGTCCTTCTATGGCTAAAAACAACTACCCTCCACCTACCCTTCTGGTAGGGTTTGATAAGACAGACCTTGGCAGTTGTACTTTTATTTGTGGTTTTAGGCTTGTATTATGGCCCTTTTTAATTTTTATTTTGTACTGTAATTTCAGTAGTTGTCTTAGTGACAGTTGTGTTTACTTGGTGTTTACCTTTCCACAGTTTGAGCTTTGTGCGTGTGTATGAGTTTAAAGGCAAATTCCTTCCGTTTTTTTGGGATATTACTATTTGATTCTAGTCGTCAACCCCTAGCCTATGGAAGGCAGGCTTGGGGTAGTCACGACATGGGACCCGGGGGACGGGTCATGACATGTATTGTTAGGGTTAAAATAAAATAATTTCAAAAGTTCCCTTTATTATTTGTTGAATCCCTATGGAACACCATGTCAAATAATAATAATAACAATAATAATAATATTATTTCTTGACATGCGCTTAACTTGTGAATTAAATTAAATTTTATTTAATCAAATAATATTCAATATTTATTATTTGTCACCATACCATTAAACTCGGTCTTCCATTCCTCCATAATATTTATATATCCTTAAATAATGACTATTTATTTATTAAATAAATATCAATGCATTATTTTTCAATAAATAAATAAATATTATAGTTACTAAATAGAAAATAAATATTTATTAAATATTCCACTCACATTATATTCTCTAGAAGAACAGGTGATGGAATATATGTGATCAATCATACATGAATAATTATTAAACCAAATATGAGAATAATATTTATTCAACTTGTTAAATAATAAATAATGATATATATTATTTAACTAAGATTCTGGATACACTTAGCATGTAAACCTCTAAGCCTCTATCTCAGTGGCATTAGGTGAAGTAACCTAAAGTCCAATGTTAGCATCTAGCAACATGGAAAAGAACCCATATAGAAATAAGTTAATGTCTCAATGACATAATACCTCATACGGGTTCTTAATGTGTAATATAACCTCTTTATCATAATATCTCTAATCAACCAGGTTGCATGTTGTTGCCATCAACCCATGTGCTCGATGTCTCTTTCTTTGAATTCCCAAAAATTGAAATTGCCTATAGAACACCATAACCATGGATTTATAGGTTATATAATTTCTATCAAAGGGCCTAAGATATTAAGTTCCATGAAATAACATAAGAGAAAAATCCTTGCTTGCATTATTCATTAATGCAATATTAATCGTGATGCACCAAACGTATCCTACCTCGCTGCAAGCATCTATCATCATGGTTTTCATTAATACATTGAAGTACATGACTCATAATACTCATTGATAATAATATTAAATTCAAATTAAAAATAAAAATATCTGTAGATAGGAACATCCAATGACATATATAAATGTGTATTTCCTACTAGTGGGTCTCGTTCTCATAATATCCTATTAGATATTACCAAGGGAGTACACCATGAGGAGGAGACTCAAAGTCCTATGAGTCTCCACCCCTGATATCCTATATAATTTGTGTCCCTAAAATGATACCATCATTATATAGAACATACGTTTAATAATAGTTTCATAGCACTTTCAGGTTGTCATCATAACGGTAAACTACTACAAACTTTTAGTGTGACAGATACTCTTGGGTCAATATCACATACTACGTTACATAGAAGAACAATCATGATGTGACAAGGAGTTTATTAATATTAAAAAAACATGAATATAAGTTATCATAAAGTAAACAGAAGTTGGTTCTAGGGAACCAAATCTAACAATTATTTCATGGATCTCATGATTCAAAATTCACTCAAGTATTAAGGGATTCCTAGTCTCACTAATATTTCTATTATACTTATGTCATATTCACCACTTGTTTGTTTTATGTGGTATATATACTTCCCATGAATGTATTATATGATTATTATCATTTATGGATATTTATATATCTATTTTATGATCTCCTTTTCATGGGAGTTATGGTTTAAAAGTTACCAAATCGGTAAGGTAGTTTTGTCTCAATTTTTCTTCTTTGATACATATGTTATGTTATCCACCTTTACTCTTTTATGAGGTGTATATACTACCCTTTGAAAATTTCTATCATAAATATCCTTCCTTTCATAATATTTTAATCTTCATGTAAACATGGTGATCATGATTCAAAGTTACTAAAGTGGTACCAACTTATTGATACGATCTCACCGTTTGTTGGGATTGTTCATGATTATGCTTCCATTGATGAAATATTATTATCCATATCTTAATAACTCACATGAATTTAATTATCCTATGGTTATTCATGTTATCTTCATAAAATGGTACCATTTTCCATTCTTTGGTTCTTAAGATAATTAAGAAAATGTTTTCAAGATAATATGACTTTATTTCCATCTTGGGTCGAAAATATTTTTTATTCAAAAATTTTTTTTTTTAAAAATGTTTTCAATTTTTTTTAAAAAGTGTTTGAAATGGTTTTCAAATATTTTTTCATATGTTTTAAATGAAAATTTTAAAATAAAATTATTTCAAAATTTTTTATGTTTAAAAATCATTTTAAATGATTTCATAGCTTTCTTTATAAGTTTTCAAAGGTTAGTTTCAAAGAAAACGATTTCCATGATTTCAAAGCTTCCTTTATAAGGTATAAAATATATTTTCAATGAAAAAGGTTTTCAAAATGATTTATGTTTTAAAAATATTTTTTTCAAAGTTGAAAATATATTTTCCTCAGAAAATGTTTTAAATGAAATTTAAAATCTTTCGTTATAAGAAAAGGATTTATGAAAATGTTTTATGAAAGGAATTTTATAAGAAAGGATATTTTACATAAGAAATGTTCCAAGTGATCTTTCGAAATACTTCTCCATATAATATTACATACTTTAAAATAGTTTATTCTTTACTCGGTATCTAATCCAAGGAAAGCATTCTTATTCTTTCTTCGAATGGTTTTTGTTTAAAATGATAAGTTTTTTATGAAACTTGTTTCTCTTCCATGGGTTATATGCTTTGATGACCGGTTATTTTCACAAGTTATTATTTGATTAGATGATTATAAAACCTATCTATTTTACATAGGTTATGATATTATTACATGGTTATGATACCCATTTCATTTCATGGGTTATGATATGATGTTTATGAAACCCATCTCTTTTATGGGTCATCATATGATGATTGTTTTATTATATTGTGGAACGTGTATGTATGATTTTATTATGTAATGGGTGGGACCTATATCTACCTCCAATACAATGGTTAAAGATTTATATCTCATGATATATACATGGATGAAATGGGGAGTGAACTCGGTTCAGTAAAGGACATTGCCCGCTAAGATGGCCTTAGGAGTGAACCTTGACTACCAAGGTGGTATTGGGAGTGAACCTTAACTAATAATATGGTCTTGGGATTGAACCGTGACTACTAAGATGGTCTTGGAAGTGAACCTTGACTACTAATATGAGAAATAAGTAGATGGTCTTGACCCACGATGGGTAGAAGGTGTAACCTGATCTACTATAAGGAAGGGGTTGTGATTGGGGATGGTGGTGTGTCCCACCCAGTAGGTGCATCCTTATTGAAGTACCTTGATGAGTTTTGGAAATGAGTCTTGACTTATAAGGAATGATTTTATATGCTTATGTGTCTTCCATAATTACATGATTTATTCATGTGTTATGCTTTCATGGATTATTCTCTTGATTCCCTTATGATTCATGTCTTATGAACTTCCAATCTTTATACCATGACTCATGTATATGATATTTGATATGAAGAGTATGATTTTAAAATGTTATTTTCATGTTCTCATACCCTTATTCTCATGTTATGATTATGTGTCTCCTTTATTTATCCTTACTGAGCATATGAGCTCACCCTTTATTATGTTTCCTTTCCCAAGGTTATGAACAAAGGTTTTAAGTAGGAGTAATAAAGAGGAAGATTATTACAAGAGATATTGAATATATTTTTCAAAATTAGATGAACGTGTTCTAATTTTTCAAATACACTAAACTATTATGGTCCTTAGGATTTTAATTTTTTAATTTGATAAATATTCATAAAATATGATTTAATATCCTTGTATGTTAAGAATGGGTCAGTATAGTTGGTATCAGAGGAAAGGTTTATTAAACCTTTGGAAAATAGGATGACAAAACTTTAGTGATATCCCTAGGGATATTTCTGAGGATATTTCTAGGGATGTCTCTAAGGATAAACCTAAAGTGTCATAGATTAAAGAATTAGGTGTTATGATTTAGACATTATATAAGTATTTTGTTATGATTATGTGATTTTCCATTATGATAAGTGTTTCTCAAACTATGTTTTCTAGTTTTAGTCAATGGAGGTAACTAAAAGGAACTTGGTTAACATTTAATGTTTTAGATTTAGAAAGTGTGGGCATTATGAAAATCAATTTCCTAAGTGGAAATCTCATTAAGATGATCAGGAAGGTCCACGAGTATTGGTTGTACTACTTAAGATGAAGGGATTGTAAATGACATATGAAATGTATGAGATGTTTTAATAGTATTGTTTACATTAAACATACTAATCACGATTTAATGGACATTTAGTAAACTTAATAAATGATTAATATTTCATATTCTAGGAATGGGGTATCAAGGAATAAGATGATGAAGCCTGAGTAATGGTTTGAGAATAAATTTGGATGAATGAAGTATTTATGTTTTGGAACTCAAATATTATGCTATCATGGATGGAGTTTATGGAATTTTTGTATTTAAGGAATATATCTAATGAAATTTGGAATAAGGAAACATGTATGTTTTCAATAAGGATTTTTGGTAATTCAGGTTATTACCATGTTTCAAGAGAATACATGATGAATATATTCACATGTTTGTTATGTAAAAAATAAGAGATACTTTATGATATGAGGGATCAATGTTAAGTTAATTTTGAGAAATGTAGTGACCATATTTCTAATGTTTTGAATTTTTATCTTTTAGAAGGGTTATAAGGTTAACCACTTATGGAATGTTTAAGTTAAACTTCAGATTAAGTTTATGAGATTAAAGTATTATCTCACCATATGAGGATTTATGCATATTGGATAACTTATTCTTACCATTTTGTTGTGATGATAACTAAAGATATATGGAATTACTTATAATTCTATTTATGTATCTCAAGGTTTGTTAGTGATTCAAGAATGAAAAATTCACCTTCGTTTCCTAGAGTAAGAGATAAAGTGGAACTTGATCAATGAACAACCAAAGGGTATGATTGTGTACATGAAATAAAATTAAATCAAGTAAGCTTATCTTTTTGTGAAAAATAATTTAACATTAAGAAAATAATCATGAATTAAAATTTTGTTCTACTATCAATTTTTTTATGATATCAATGACCCATTTCACGCCTCTCTGGTTTCTATTTTTGTGTCATCATTAACCTTTTCTAGATCACTCTCTTTATTGTGACCAGTGATCTCTATCAATCTCCACCATAACTTGATAGTTATATTTATCTTCCGTGTCCATTCTTTTACTTTCCACATATATTTTCCTATGTGGTAACCTAGTTATGAGTTAATTTGGGTAACCATTATGTTTCTGAATTCCTTTTTTTAAAGGAATTTTTAGTATTCATTTTTACGATGTGGGTTTCTATGAAAAGAACTTTCAAGTATTAAACATTTGATGACTAAGATAAATTTCAAGGGATAAATTAATTTTAAGGGGGTATAATTTAACACTCATATATTTTGTGAAATATGTTTTTCAAATTAATTTAATCTTTTCAGTATTCCACGTTCCACGCAACATTGAAAATAACTTGCGTTATATGAATGTTCCAAGTTATTCTTGAATTATATGTAACCCAAGTCAATATTACAATAATAAAAACACTTAGATTAGATTTTGCTACATGAAAAACTATATTTTTCTTGTGTTACACAAAATATAGAGTTCCTTCGATAGCTTGCATTACATATAAGACCGAGTTTTACCGAACTGCAATATACTATTAATATTATTATTAAATTAATATTATAGTTACCACCTAGCTATTGGAATGGAAGTTACGAATAATATTAACTAAAGTTTTAAAATATTATTTATACATGTATATAAAATTATTCCTTTGGTTATCACTTAGTTAAAAACGAAAGTAAGAACTATTTGAGAATAAAGAAATTCCTTTTCAAAGAAAACTATCTCTCTTTGTACAAACAACATTTTATCTCTATAAATTAAAAAACCACTTTTGATGAATGTTTTTAATAAAATTTATATATTTAACACTCAATTAATTTTTTTACACTCATCCAATAGATTTGATTGGCATAAGATAAGAATAAATCCAATTATATGAATAAAAAGTGGTATTTTTTCAAAAAGGTAATTTTACCATGATTTAATTGATCACCCATTTTAAATATAATTTTTGATTTTTTTTCAATCATTATTTAAAAATTTAATTTCAGTGATTTTTTTTGAGAAGTTTCATTTTTTGATGAATAGTGAAAATAACATTGAATTTTAATTAAAAACTGTTTTTTAATCTATTTTATTTATATAGTTAAATTATATTTTAAATTGGTTTTAAAGTATATTTAGATAAATTATAAATATATTAATACAATTTAGGTCATTGTAATCAATTTCACATTGAAATTGGATATAAAAACATTTTGAACTTTTGAACATTGTAACTTTTAAAACTCGTTGTTTTGCCCCGTCTACGGAATTATTTTTAAATTAATTTATAACACTTCTATGATTATAATTTGGAAAAATAGATTAAATATTTGTAATCATAATAATTTATAATTTCTAATAAGTTAAACTTAGTTTTTGATAAAAAAATATTAGTGAAAGTAATTAAAATTAATTACCGTGATTAAGGTAAAAACGAGTTTACTTAGTGGTTAAACTTTTACTTAAGGGGAAAAATAACTTAGAAAAATGTCCAAAATCCTTTATATGGAAATATTTAAAATATATACTCTATTTTATATAAAATATATAATTATTTTAGGAACATGATGTAAGGGATACCTCTCAAAAGTGTTTACCTTTTTATATTTACAAGAATGACATTCATACTCCCCTATAAAAGGGCACTAAACCCTCTCAATTATTTACACCTATAAATAACTTTGCCTCATCCAAAATCTACACAAATAATCTTAAAAATTACCTCCTATCATCCTAGAATCCTCACTTTGGGAATAAATTAAACCAAGTTAGTTCTTTGGTTCAAACCAAAAGGAATTACCCGAAGAAGAGGCAATATCCTTCAACAAGAACTTTTTTTTTATTTTCTTTCTCCACCCCTCAATTCTTATTATTAAATGATTATATAATAAAATATTTATCATTAATATACTGAGATTTTTTTATGTTAAGTTTTAGTTCTATACTCACACATGCTTCCATCAAATGGGATACACAATCATAAGTTGTGTGTACGACGGACCACCACCTCGCGAATTGATGTCATACGTTCTTCCATTGCCACCTCTAAAGGTTGAAAATAATGATTTAAATTATATTTTTATATTATATATATGATATTTAGGATTTATTTATAGTTATTTATGACACTTACCTTTATTATTTCCATTTTTTGGGAAAATGATAACTTCATTTGTGGACGTGTGGACTACCGACTCCTCAAAGCGATGTGGTTCGTTCACACATTACATGGAATATATTAAGGATGAGTTTAGTAAAAATATATGATTTATATAAAATATAATTTTACTGGATTTATAATACATATATATATACATATATTTTATTTAATTTCTTTCTATCAATACGATAAGAAAACAAAAACAATGTTTATACATATTTACATCCTACTATCTCCATGAACGGTGTATTCCATTTCATATTTGTATCTTTTATATATTATAATAAATATATATATACTAAATATATATTATATTTATATCATTTTTTTCATTATTTAGGTGATGAGACCATGATATAAGTAAGAATAAAAAAATATAACAAATCAAAACACATGCGAAAAATGAAGCAGTTATTACCTAAAACATAACTTTAACATAGAATTTTTTATAAATGGTTAATATAAATTCATAATAAAATCATATATGGTATTATATATAATAATATTTTACTTTGGTAGATGTATAATAAAATTATATTTATTATATAGGAGGTTTGAACCTGTATGAGGAAAGACAACACTTAAGGTAAGGGTTTTCTCGTCTCACTTTTATTTCTGTGAGATATATACTATATTCACCACTTATTATTGTTGTGTGATTTATATACCTCTATATGACATGTTATATAATTAATTTAATTTATTTCATGATATTAAAAGTTTAAATTTATTTTATTCTTTCACAGATCTCATGATTTAAATGTTACTGAAGTAGCAAGGGATTTCTAGTCTCACTTTTATTTCTGTAAGACTTATGCCATATTTACCACTCGTTTATTTTGTTTTGTGTATATATTTACCATGAATTTATTATATAATTATTATACTTAAATTTTTTGATATTTAAATATCCATTTTATGATCTCTCTTTTATGGGGTTTACGGTTTAAAAATTATGAAATCAGTAAAGTTGTTTTGTCTTAATTTTCCTTCTTTGAGACACATGTTATATTACGCACCTATATTATTTTACGAGGTGTATATAACACCCTTTGAAATTTTTTATCATGAATATAATTATTTTAATGATATTTTATGATTCTTGTAATATTATTATTTCATGGGGATCATGATTCAAAGTTACCAAAGTGGTAACAACTTATTCTTACAATCTCATTGTTTATTGAGATTATTCATGATTATGATTCAACTAATGAAATATTATGATCCATATATTAAGAAATCTCATGAATTTTCTTATCCTATGCCTATTAATGATATATTCATGTAATGTCACCATTTTCCACTCTTTGGTACTTGAGATAATTAAGAAAATGTTTTTGAGATAACATGACTTTATTTATCTCTTGGGTCTAAAATCTGTTTTATTCAAAAACCATGTTTTCTAAAAATATTTTAAAAAATGTTTTTAAATTATATTTTAAGATACTTTTTAAGGAAATGAATTTTAATTTTTTTATGTTTTAAAAAGTTTTTGAAATGTTTTTTAGATCTCCCTTTATATGTTTTAAAGGTTGTTTTCAAAATAAAAGGATTTTAAAAATGTTTTATGTTTAAAAATTGTTTTAAATGATTTTCAAAGATTTATTTACAAGTTTTCAAATGTTAGTTTCAAATAAAATGATTTCCATGATTTCAAATCTTCCTTTATAATTTTTAAATCTATTTTTAAAGAAAAAGGCTTTCAAAATGATTTATGTTTTTTTTTGTTTTCAAAGAGAAAAAGATATTTTCCTCCAAAAATGTTTTAAATGAAATTTAGATGATTTATTTATAAGAAAATGATTTTTGAACATGTTTTATAAAAGGTATTTTCAAAGAAATGATACTTTAATTATGAAAATTTCCAAGTGATCTTTCAAAATCCTTCTCAATCTAAGATTAAATCCTTTGAAATAGTTTATGCTTTACCGGGGATATGATCCAAGGACACCATTCTTATTATTTATTTGAATGGTTTATGTTTAAGATGAAAATTTATTTATAAAACTAATTTCTATTCCATGTTTTATATTCTTTGAAACCTGCTTATTTTCAAGGGTTATGCTTTGATGAAATGATTATGAAACGTGTCTCTTTTCTACAGGTTATGATATGTTGACATGTTTATGATACCCATTTCATTTCATGGGTTATGATATGTTGTTTATGAAACCCATATCTTTTATGGGTCATGATATGATGAATGTTTTATTATATTGTGAAGAATTTATATATTATTTTATTTTGTGATGGGTGGGACCTATATCTCCTTCCAGTTCATTGGGTAAAGATTTATATCTCATGAGATAGACATAGATGAGATGGGGAGTGAACCTGGTTCAGTAAGGGACTTTTTCCACTAATATGTTCTTGGGATTGAACCATGACTAGTAATCTGTTCTTGGGAGTGAACCTTGAATACTAATATGGTCATGGTATTGAACCTTAATTACTAATATGGTCTTGGGAGTGAACCTTGACTACTAATATGAGAAACAAGTCGATGAGCTTGACACACAATGGGAAGGTGTAACTTGATCCACTATAAGGAAGGGGTTGTGAATGGGGATGGTGGTGTGTCTCTCCCAGTAGGTGCATCCCCCATGAAGTTTCTTGATAAGTTTTGGAAAAAAGACTTGACTTATAGGGAATGATTTTATATCCTTATGTGTCAACCACAATTCTATGTCTTAATCCTACATTATGATTTCATTTCTTATGCTCTTGATTCCCTTATGATTCATGTCTTATAAACGGAAAATCTTTATTCCATGACTCATGTATATGATCTTTAATATGAAAGTTATGATTTTCAAATGTTATTATCATGTTATCATACCAATATGCTCATGTTATGATTACATATCTCCTTTATTTACACTTACTGAGCATCTGAGCTCACTCTTTCTTATGTTTCCTTTCCACAAGTTATGTAGAAAGGTTTTAAGTAGGAGTAATAAAGGGTAAGATCTCTAAAGGAGATGTTGAAGATCTTTCACCAAATTAGAAGAATGCGTTCCAACTTTCTAAAGACACTAAACTATTATAGTCCTCAGACATGTACTTTTGTAATGTGCTGAATATTCATCTAAAATGATGTAATTTTCATGCATATTAAGTCTGGGTCACTATAATACCAGTAACAAAGTCGAACTGGCATCGGAGGACGCCTATCACCACCAGTGCTTCCCTGCACCGGTGACGCCTTCCTCATGTTGTCATGTGGTCTTGAACACCACATGCCAACATTATACTCCATTGTGCCATCTTAGATCTTCTCTCACTGTGTGGTGGGCTCTACCTACTGGTTCGTCTGGCCAGTAGGGCTCCTTGGGGCTTGCTATGTGGCAAACCCAGTTGGTTAAGGACTAGCCCACTCATGTTTATTTTTACTTAAAAAATAGTGAACTCTTTAAAAAAAATTCTCATAGTATTCATAATTTAATTTTAAATATATATAATTAATATAATATTTATTACTATATATATATATATTAAATTTATTAATTTTTATTAACAAATATTTCATTAATAATTATCTCTTAATGATTTTTTATTCATTTTTATTAATAAATATTCTATTAATAATTTTTTTTAGTTTTTTTTAATTTATTAATTTTTAATTAAATAATTAATATAACATTTATTAATATATATATATATATTAAATTTATTCATTTTTATTAATAAATATTACATTAATATATTTTTTAAATTTTATTGAAATTTATTATTTTTTAATTAAATAAATAATATACTGTTCATTATTATATATATATTGAATTTAAAAAATTTAACAATTAATATACTATTTAATATATAAATATATAGAAATAAATACTATATTAATTATTTTTTTTAAAAGGTTGAGGGTCAATCCCTCTTTTATTAAAGTGAGAAAGAAAATCCCCTTTTAAAATGGGAAGAGAGGGAACCCAGTACATGGTGTGAGGGCCCAGAGGCACAGAGGCCAAAACATGGTCAAAAGGGCCCAGTGACCTGAAGGTCTGAGATGACCAAAAGTCCCAAGTATAAGCAAGAATCATGACAATCACCAGTCAAATGTCTTGTCACCCCCTCTGCAAGAGCAATTACACTTGATGCCAGTCAAAGATGACGTGTCGCCCCCCCAAGAAGTTGTGTCATGTTGGTTCGACGCAATGTGGAAGAGCTTCCCTCCACACCACATTCTCATCTGTGGTTGGACTGAATGATAGATGTTGGAAAACTTATCTATCTTTTGATCCACCCACCCAACAATTCTTAAGAAGTCAACACAACAATGTCAACCTAATGTTCCACAAATTCTAACCAGAATCACTTTTAAAAAAGAAATAACTGAGAACCCATTTGTCCAGAAATGTGAAGGCAGATGGCTGAATGATGAGTGTCACCACACCCATCCATCTTTCGAGGACGTCCACCCGATGACACATGCACAAACATACAACACCGCCAGCCAAATTCATTAAGTCAAATTTCTGGTTACATTATACCACCTAGAACACTGAGTGGAAGCCCGAAGGCCCAAGACCCAAGGTCGAAATCCCTAGGCAGAGGAAAGCACGACTTGAAGGCCCAATGGAATAATGCCTAAAAAAAATGTCCCGGAGACCCATTCCCCAATGATCTACTAGAGGATAAAGGCCCATCAGATGACCTATTGGTCCAACCATAGTTAGAAACCGCAACCAGGGGCACACCCAATCCTTCACCACCACCATACCTGTAGACCAAAAACAACATCATCCAAGTGGCTCTGAGCCATGCCATCATCTCCAATGTCATTTTTGTCACCGTCTTAAACCAATAGCATCGCTGCTTTCAAGGACATGCCCAGAATCATTCCTGTGAAAAAGCCACACCACCATCTCTATGCACACTGCCAACTATCCAAGACCATGAGCACCAATGCCAATGTTGCCACCAACCAGAAACAGAGCCATGCCACCTCCATCGTAATAGATGCTACCATCCCCATCCTACACCATAACCACAACAACAATGCCACTGCCAATGCCTAATGATGGACAATCGAACAGACCTTGGTTGGAAGCCACAGAGCTGGAACAGATCTGAGCACAGAATGCTGAGAAGGATAATGGGGAACCACGCCTGAGCCGAGAAGAGCGAGGAAAAAGACGAGTGCCACCAAACAAGGAAAGAGGAGGAGCAAGGACCAGTGAAGCAAGAGCACTACCAACATCGATGAAGAGTGGGAGAACCTTAGTCACTATTGAGACTGGTTTCACAAAGAAACCCTAGTCGTTGGGGGAGTGCGACACCGTCTCTGTATATCAATTATTTAATTAGTATATATATACTATTATATTTATTCAATTTTTTTAATAAACATTTCATTTATGATTTTTAATAATTTTTTTAACCTTTAATGTTTTTAATACAGTTGTAATTTACACAATTAATATATATCATGGGTTGGATCAGGCCAACCCACAAATTTTTAATTATTAAATTTATTAAATTTAATATGTATATATATACAATAATAAAAAATATATTAATTATATATACCAGAACAGTTTAGATCATATATTTGGTAACCCAAATCCATGAAACCACAAATTTATTCATTTCAAATGTTTTGATACATAATTATTCATTAAAATATTTAATATTTCTCTAAATTATTCATTTTCAATTTTTCATTGTTCAATATTTTTGTAATTTTATCCATTTTCTAATATTTATTTATACATGTTTGTTCATTAACATTTAATGTTTTTAATATGGTTGTAATTTATATGATTAACATGTACTCATTTTCATTTTAACATATGTAAATATTCATTTTCCATTTTTTAAAATTATTTATATAATTAATAACAATTATTCATTTTTTAAATTTATTCATTCTTATTATAATTTATTTCATTAATATACATTACCTGTTATATAATTTCATAATTCAATTTAAATATATAAAACTTGTATATATACAAACACATTAATTTTACACAGACAAATATTTACATAATTAATGAAATCTTATATAGAAACACACAACTAATATTTATGTAATTTATTCAAATTTTAATATTCATTTTAGAATTTTAGTTAGTAACAAAATATATTTAATATATTATTTATTTAATCGGTAAATTTATATATTTATTTTTAATATTATTTCAGTTAGTATTTTTTTTGAATTTAATTATTTTTCTAATATTTATTTATACATATTTACTTACTGTGTTTAAATATTTTCAATATGTATTCATCTTTATTTCAATATATATCCATATTTTATTTTTTAATAATTTTTATAAATAAAAAAAAATTATCTATTTTTTTAATATTTTTAAAGTCTACTCATTTTAATTATTCAATTTCACTGCTTTTTAACATTCTTGCATTTAAGATTGTATTTTTATTAATAATGTTAAAAAATATATTTGTAAATAAGTACTTATAAATGAATATATTTATAAATGTATATTTACAATATTTATAATATTATATATTTATAATTATAAATAAATAAATAAAATTTATTTTAAAAGTATTTATATAGTTATAATAAATAATTATTTGTTTAAATAATTATAAAATTATAATAAATATATTTAAATAATGAATATATTTACTATATATATATTTTAAATATATAAAATTATAGATAATTATATAATTATATAAACTAAATTTATAATTACATACAAATACTAATAAATAAATTTAAAAATAAATTTATTTATACTTATAATTATAAATATATATCTATAATTATATTTATAAATGCATATTTAGAATTCTTTAAATATATTATAATTATTAACATTTATATTTCAAAAATTTATTAATGAAAAATTTATTAATAAAAATGAATAAATTTAATATATATATATTAATAAATAATATATTAAGTATATATATTTAAATAATAAATATATTTACTATATATATATATAATTATGTAAATTTATTTATAATTATATAAATATATTCATAAATATGTTTGCAAATATATTTATAATTATAAAATTAATTATTTTTTTATAACTATGTATATTTATATTTATTTAAAATTATATTTAAAAATAGGTATCTATAATTCTTGTGGTATATGACACCCTGTTAGACTACACCACATGAAGGATCAAATCCCATTGTCCTATTTACAGGATTTCTGCCATATTTTTGGTGGATGAGGTCCGACCGTGCAATGTGGCTTGAATGGAGGGCCCTGCCTAACTGTGGGGATGACAACTTCAGAAGGGGGCCATGCTTTGCACAAGCAGTACAGATGTAGTCTTCAGGCGGCAAGGGAGATCCGTTGACTGTTAGGACCGTAAATGATTGGCCCACCTGTGCAGCGATAATTCCGAGATAAAAATAAAGTGAAAATGCGGAAATAAATGGGACACCAGATGTAACGTGGAAAAACCCCCAAAATGAAAGGGGTAAAAAACCACGGGAAGATAGATGGATCACTATGGGGTAAAAGTGGGTACACACTCCCTCACTATTACAAGGAGAAAACCCTCGTTATATTCTCTCTTGAATAAAGGTGGGGAAACCGCCTCACTAATACCACTCACAAATGGAATAACTGATGATGAGATTGCCGGTGAAGGTTATGATCAAAGTGGGAGGAGGATTATACCTTTTATAGGCTTCTGCTAGACCTACCCAGCCTTCCTGCTGCCTTCTCCCGCTACTGGGTTTGGTGGGGTTGGCCACCCACTGCCCACCACCACGCCTACCCTCCCTTTTGTCAGTCAAGGGGGGCGGCCACCTATCCATAGAAAATAGCTGCTGGCGACACATCTCCCACTTGGAGATTTTATTGAGAACCAATCACATCTCCACACATCCTTTCTATCTTCCCAACCATGATGCTCATGCATCTGTAAGGCTTCTTGAAGATCTGCACCATCTGAACTTATCAGAGTTAATCTCCTTCATCAGGAAATCTTCCAGAATTTCTTTAGTATGAATTTTCTACATGTCCACACTTCCTTCCTCCACCACATCTCAGACAAAGTGATACTGTACCCCAATGTGCTTCGTCCTGGAATGAAAAGATGGATTCTTTGCAATGTGCAAGGCGCTCTGACTATCACAAAATAATGGAACCTTCTCCTGTCTATGCCTGAGCTCCTCCAACAACATTATCATCCAAATCGCCTCTTTGCAAGCTTGTGTAGCTTCCATGTACTCTGCCTCCATTGTGGATAAATCCACAACTGACTGTAACTTTGAAATCTAGCTGACAGCTCCTCCTGCAAGAGTAAACACATAACCAGTAGTATATTTCCTCCGGTCAGAATCACCTGCAAAATCTGAATCAACATAGCCTCTGACAGTAAAATCTGATCTTCCATAACATAATGCAGCATTTGAGGTCTCCTTGATGTATCTCAGGATCCTCTTCACTGTGCTCCAATGCTCCCGTCCTGGATTCTCCATGTACCGACTAACTGCTCCCACTACATGTGCAATGTATGGTCTAGTACAAACCATAGTGAACATTAAACTACCTACTGCTGATGCATATGGTACTCGAGACATCTCATTCCTCTCTGCTTCATTGCTAGGACTCATCATGGATGATAACTTGAAATTAACTGGAAGAGGGGTAGATATTGGCTTACAGTCTTTCATGTTGAAGCATTTCAAGACTCTCTGTAAGTAACTCTTTTGTGATAGCCAAATATTCCCATTATTTCTGTCTCGGTAAATCTGCATCCCAAGAATCTTGTTCACTGGTCCCAAGTCCTTCATATCAAACTCCCTAGCCAACTGTGCCTTTGTCTCCTGGATCTGATCATTGTTGGGGCCTGCAACCAACATATCATCCACATACAATAGAAGAATGATGAAATCATTACCATAAGAACCCTTAAAATATGCACAAGGATCTGAATGAAATCTGTCGTATCCAAGGATCGTGATATAGGAATCAAATCTCTTGTACCAACACCTTGGCTCCTGTTTTGAGACAGTACAGAGATTTGTTCAACCTGCAAAACAAGTTCTCTTTTCCTTCTTTTGAAAAACATTCCGGTTGGAGCATATAAATCTCTTAATCAAGATCACCATGGAGAAAAGATTTTTTCACATCCAGCTGCTCTAGATGTAAACTGTATGTTGCACACATCGCCAGAACTATCCGAACAGTCGTCAGTCTAACAATAGAAGAAAATATTTCATTGAAATAAATACCTTCCTTCTGAATAAATCCTTTGACCACCAATCTTGCAAGATATCTTTCCACCTGGTCCTTTTCATTCCACTTGATCTTAAAGACCCATTTGTTTTTGAAATCCTTCCTTCCACGAGGTAATGGAAGAATATCCCATGTCTTGTTCCTATGTAGGGCTTCAAGTTTCTCCTGCATCGCCACCATTCATGAGGATACATCTGGACTCTAGGTCGTCTCCACAAAATAAGATGGCTCTCCATCCTATGTTAATAAGAAATACACAATATTGCTCTCAGTGACATAATCTAAGTTCCATACTGGTGCTCTTTTCTCCCGAGTTGACCATCGTGGTCCAGACTCAACCGGTACTTGATCATCATGCTCTGGTAATTCCTCAAAGGAAATTGGTTCTTCCTTGGATTTGTACTCTACTTCGACTGTTGTAGTTTCTGTATTCTCCTTCTCCATGTCTCGATCAGTTTTCATTTTCACCTTATCTTCTGTAAAAATGAAATCTCTGCTGGTGATAAATTTGTGGGCAGTGGGGTCCCACAAATGATACCCCTTCACACCATCAGCATACCCCAAAAAGATACATTTCCTGGATCTCGAATCCAACTTCGATCATTTCTGGTCATTAAAAATTGCATATACAGGACTTCCAAAAGTATGTAACCGAGAATAGTCAGTGGGTTTACCAGTACACATCTCCATCGGTGTCTTCAGATCAATTGCCATTGAAGGAGATCGGTTGATCACATAACAGGAGGTATTCACTGCTTCTTCCCAAAAAGTTTTGGCAATACCTACAGTCTTCAACATCATCCTTGTTCTATCCAACAGGGTTTTGTTCATCCGCTCTACCACTCCATTCTGCTCAGGAGTGTATGCCACCGTGAACTGTCTCTTGATCCCTTCTTGTTGACAAAAAGTATCAAACTCCTCGCTTGTATATTCTCCACCATTGTCTGTCCTCAGACACTTGATCTTCTTTCCAGAGTCAAGCTCCTTCCGCGCTTTGAATGTTTTGAAGACTTCAAAAACATATTCCTTCCTCTTGATTGGGTACACCCAACATTTTCTGGAATAATCATTAATGAATGATACAAAGTACCTTGATCCTCCTAGGGATATTACCGGTGCTTGCCAAACATCGGAATGGATCAACTCCAAGATCTCCTGAATTCTTGCTGTTGACGTCCCGAACTTTAACCTGTGTTGCTTGCTCAAAACACAATGCTCACAAAATGGTAAGGATACCTTTGTCAGCCCAGGAAAAAACTTCTGATCCGTAAGAATATTCAGGCCTCGATATGACATATGGTCAAGATTCTGATTCCATAACATCATCAATGCTTCCATCGAGGTAGTTGATGCAACAACTATCTCTGCCTCTTTGTACGTTTCACCCATAAGCACGTACAAGTTCTTTGAGATCTTCTCCGCCTTCATTACCACAAGAATGCACTTCACAATTCTCATAACTCCATTCTCGGTGCGAGTCTTGCATCCGATGTCATCAAATTTTCCCAAAGACAATATGTTCTTCTTCAGGCCCTTCACATGATGTACTCCTTGGACGGTCCGTACTATGCCATCATGCATCTTCAGTTTGATGGTACTGACTCCAAAGATCTTCAGAGTGTGATCATTCCCCATGTACACAAGTCCTTTCGGGATGGTTTCATATTGGTTAAACCATTCCCGTCGATACGTCATGTTCCATGTTGCTCCTGAGTCGATAATCCATGCATTGTCAAGATGCTTCCTGCTTCAATTAGTCGTCGCTGCTTCACTGACTAGTATATCTCCAGAAGTACTCGCCAAATTTCTGTCCATGCCATGATCCTAGCTCTCACTGGAACTACGCTCCATCGTCACATCTTCTGATCTTTTATCAATTGTCAGTCGACAATTTTCCTTCCGTAGCACTGCCTGCATCTTCATTTTCCACAATGATAAATTATTCCCGTTGAATTTTTTGATCTCGAATTTCACTTCCATTTGGACACGCCGTTAGTCTAGAACATCCTCCATTTCACAATGGTGTATTTAATAATCTCAATAAATTTTTTCTGATGTGACAGATCAACCAGAGTTGTAATCACAGAGCATACTCAAATTTATGAGAATTATTAATACTCGAAAATGTGAATAGCACCGGCCCATAACCTCCCTCTGATACCACTTGTTAGGACAGTAAATGATTTTCCCACCTGTGCAGTGATAATTTTGAGATAAAAATAAAGTGAAAATGCAGAAATAAATGGGACACCAGATGTAACGTGGAAAAACCCCCAAAATGAAAGGGGTAAAAAACCACAGGAAGATAGAAGGATCACTATGGGGTAAAAGTGGGTACACACTCCCTCACTATTACAAGGAGAAAACCCTCGTAATATTCTCTCTTTAATAAAGGTGGGGAAACCACCTCACTAATATCACTCACAAATGGAATAACTCATGATGAGATTGCCGGTGAAGGTTATGATCAAAGTGGGAAGAGGCTTCTACCTTTTATAGGCTTCTTCCAGACTTGCCCAACCCTCCTACTGCCTTCTCCTGCTGGTGGGTTTGGTGGGGTTGGCCACCCACTTCCCACCACCATGCCTAACCTCCATTTTTTCAGTCAATGGGGGTGGCCACCTATATGTGGAAAATAGCTGTTGCCGAAACCGACACCCACGTGTGGTAAGGGTGGTGGGGACTGCGACGACTAGAGGTGGGTTCGAGGGGAAGCGTTCCCGAAGCAGGTCTGTTTGTCCCAGATCACCAGTGTTTCACACACGCCACGGTGGCTTGGTGGGCTTCCACGATGCACAAATTTCCGATCAAGGATCTAGTGAATGGGAACCACAAACCCCCACTCCATGTGGGGTGGTTTTCGAATGGTCGTATGTGGCACTACTAGTGCCTATCCATTAGAGTTACTGTATTGGGTGGGTTGTCTCTTGGTTGTCAATGAACTTCATACGGCCATGTGTGAGATGTGTGTATATTTCGATGTAATTTCACTCTTAATCACCAATATATATATATATATATATATATATATATATATGCCCGATTCCCAAGTCAACCCACTGGGAGAGCCTACCACACAGTGAGAGATGAGTCTTAGCTAGCACGTCAGAGCATCACATTGACGTATGGTGGTCAGGCCCACACAGTGACAGGAGGAAGGAGTCATTTGTGTGGGGCTACATTGGCGGCGGTACATATCCTCTGATACCGGTACAAATTAATTACTTTTATTGTGTCAAGGGTCAGCTTATAAAGAATCACGAGACACATCTCATAATCTGATGAGAGATGCACACATATGCGATTAACCCTTTATTAGCACTAATAAAACATTGGTAAAAGCTACCCTTTATCAGTTCTTATATACAAGAACTGATAAAGATATACTTTTATCAATACCAGAAAAGTACCAATAAAGAGTTGTTTTATAAGAGATTTTTATTTTAGTGCTGATAAAACCCTTATTTATTAGTCTTTTTTATAAGTGCTGATAAAACCCTTCTCAATCTTTTCAATATAACCCTAACCAAACTGATTCCTCTCGTTCCGTTCAAGCTATCATGGAAGTTCAACTCCACTACCACTCCCCCTTGACCTTCTCTTGTATTAATCAACCCTCTCAAATCCTAAAGTATGTTATTATTTCTACTCCTCTCTTGTTAATATTTTTGTGCCCTCTCTCATTGTTCATCTTGGTTCCAATTTTATCATCATTTGTTTATCATTCGTTTGTCAAACTATTTACGGATTGGAATTCACTAGTCATTATGTGATCCCAGGTTTGCATAAGGGTGTGAAATATAGAAAAAAATATTTATTTTCTATATTAATATTTGGTTCCTCTTCTAGTAGTTTAGAGTGGTCCATCAATAGCATGTGAAATCTGGAAAAAAATATTTATTTCATTGAAAAAATGATCAAGGACATACAATATATATATATTTCATTAACATATTTAATGAAATATCTAAACACATGTTTATCACCATCATACAAATAGAACTTTCTGATTTTTTTGGAAAGAATTACCACCTTAACAATAAAAGTTTCTAATTTAACAAACTCTAAATTTTTTCCTAATAATTTTCACATTTGATTTTTATATTTTTTATTATGTAAGGATAATATTAATGGATTGTGAGATTCATGAAGCTTTGGGGAGATTAGGGATTTGAACATGGAATCTGGTTTCATTGACTGTTAACGGATATCAAAGGAAGATTGCACTGGATCTGATCGAGCGATCAAGGCGGCAGTGGTTGCGAGTGTTCCATGGCGGAGGATGATGACACTTTTTTGGATGTGGGTGATGCTTGATTCATAGAGGATGGTAGCCAGAGATTCTAGTATAGTGATCTAGGCTTAACATATATAGATATTACATCATTTTAGAAGAATATTTAGTACATTTCAAAAATACATGCCCAAGGACCGTAATAGTATAATGTCTTTGGAAATAAGGAAACAAAATATTCTATCCTAGTGAAAGATCTTAAACATCTCCCATAATGATCTACACCATTAGAAATTTAACCTAAAACCTTTCTTCATAACCTAGAGAAAGGAAACATAAGAAAGGGGTGCACTCAGATGCTCAATAAGGGTAAACAAGGGAGACATGTAATCATAAACATGAACATAGTAGTATGATAACACAATCGTAACATAAGAAGATCATACCCTACATATCAAAGGTCATGAACATGAGATATGGGATAAATATTGGTAGTTCATAAGACATGAATCATAAGGAAATAAACATCATGAGCCATGAAATAATAAATAATAAATAAGACATAGGATTTGCGGAATACATATAAGAATAAAAACATTTATGCCAGGGCTACCTACAAAGACCTTTATAACATGTTAGGCTTGGGCTACGACCTGTGTAGCTAATTTGGGCTTGGTCTAGCAACCCATGTACCCACTTTATTTTAGGCTTGGACTATAACCCATGTACCTTCTTATTTTAGGGCTTAGGCTACTACCAGTGTACCCTCTTTCATTTAGGCTTGGGCTACAACCCGTACACCCTCTTTCTTTTTAGTCTTGGGCTACAACCCAAACACCCTCTTTCTTTTTGGGCTTGGGCTAAAACCCAAACACCCTCTTTCGTTTTGGTCTTGGGCTACAACCTATGTACCCTTTGATCTAATATAAAATATATCATTACCCAATGCATTGGAGGGAGATATAAGTCCCACCCATCTCATAGTAAAATTATTCACACATATTCCACAACATAATAAAACATTCATCATATCATAACCCATAAAAATATATAGTTCTTATCAATGTCAAATCATGACTCATAAAATAAAATGGGTATCATTGACATTTCATCACATCATAAACCATGGAAAAGAGATAGGTTTAATAACCATTTCATCAAAGCACAACCCGTGAAAGAGAAACAAATTGCATAAACATATAACCCATGAAAGAGAAATAGGTTTCATAAAGACCATGACATTAAGCGCGACCCATTCATAGAAAGGATATGAATGGAACCTTTAGATCTTTTCCAAAAAGTGCATGAGTAACATCAATGGATGTCATCTTAGATGGAAAATAGTTTTTAAATATCTTTCAAAAAAATTTCTTGAGGAAAATATATTTTATTATTTACAAAAGACTTGGTAATATATAAAACCATTTAAAAATCATTTTTTTAGAAAATACCATAAAAACATATAAAGAAGACTTGAAACCATTTTGAAAATATTTTTCCTTGAAAATTAATTTTAAAAGAATTTATTAAAGATTAACCTTTAAAAATGAAAAGGAATATTCAAAGGAATGATGGTGGGTAAATCCATACATGTCATGCGAAGTAAAAAAGGAACATTCATTTTTCACAGTAAAAAGGTCAGAAGGGATGCCTTGTTCGAAAAGCGATAAGAAGATTCCCTTGAAGAGATTGGTAAAAGGAAAAAAGAGTAAAAATTAATTTAAAATCTTATAGGATAATTGTATAATATTCTTGGAAAACGTTTTTAGAAAACATAGATTTACAACCAAATAAAGGGTATATTCGGGTTTTTCTAAAAACACTTTCTTAACTATATTATGTTCCAAAGAGTAGAATATGGTACTAATACATGAGTATATCATGAAATAACAGAGGAGATGGAAACTCATGAATATTCTTGAGATATGGATCATAATATTTCATCAAGGGAAGCAATAACATATATAATTTTGGAAAGCGATGAGATTGTCTCAATAAACTCTTATAACTTGGTAACTTGGGATCATACTCTCCATATAAAAAAAAGGAAATTACATGAAGCATAATATATTATTAAAAGAAGTATATTCATGATATAATATTTAAAATGTAAGTATATACACCTCAAAGAATATTTTAGGTTCAAAACAAAACATTAATCTCAAAGAAGGAAAATTGAGACAAAACCATTTTACCGATTTGGTATCTTTTGAAAGCTAAACCCCATGGAAGAAGGATCTTCAAATGGGAATGTGAATACCCAAAATTTTAGGCACAAGATACATATAATACAATCATGGGCAGTAAATACACAACACAAAAGGAAAGAGTGGATAACATATCTTGTATCTCATAAAAATTAAAATTGAGATGAAATCCCCTTACCTTGTATCTTGACTCTCTCTGTACTCATACAAGCTTCCTCTAAATCGGGTAACTTCTTTTGGTTTATGCCAAAAGGCTTCCTTGAGAAGATTTATTCCAAAAGGAAGGCTTAAAGGTATAAGGTAAGATTGTTTGGAGACTACATGGGTAGATCTTGGATGAACTTAAAAGGTTTGAGAGGTGTGATGAATGGGTAGAGGTGGTGGCCTTTTATAGGGAATAAAAAAGACTCACATGGAATTTATAGAAACAAATTAGTTGTTCACATGTTATTACCTAAAAAAATTCATACCAAACCAAAATAAATAAATAATGGAATGTTTATGGATGAACTATGGATAAAAAAATGGGTGTTGGACAATTTTACAGGTCATTTTGTCCCTTAATTTTAAGGTTTAGTCCCTAATTAATCTTAATTTGGCCTTAACCACTGTAATTAATTTTAATCACTTTTACAAATCCTTTTCGTCAAAAATTAACATGGTTTTATTAGAATATAAATATTATACTGAATAAAATGGTGTATTTATGATTTTTTAAATTTCATTCATAGAAGTAGAAAAATTAAGATTAGTGCTAATCCCGCAGACGAGACGAAATAATGGGGTTTTAATGTAGGAAAAAGTTCAAAAATTTGTTAGGATTTTTTATTCAGTTTCAAAGTGAAGTTTATCCTAATTAATTTAATTGTATTATTAGATGTAATATTCATATAATGTGACCTTAGAAAATATTTATAATATAATTCATCATTAATAGTTAATTAGACAAAAAAGCAGTATTTCTCACTATTCATTAAAAATGATGTTTCTCAGAAAAATACCAAAAATTCACCCTAAGATAATTTTGATGTTATTAATTCAAAAATTAATTTTATTTTATCAAATTAAATTTCTAAATGTGTCTAAAATTACTTTCATTAGAAGTAAATTAAAAGAGGTTTATTTGAGAAAATGATATTTTTAAATAGAGAAGGACTTTACCAATAATCATATCTTTTATTATCAATATGTTTTATTTATAAAAAAATTATAAAAAAATTTGAAAATTAATTATATATATTAATGTTATCTTATTTAAATATTTAAAATAATAAAAAGTGATGCTTTTTAGTAACTCATTTTTGCATGTATCGTACGCCAACTCAGTGTTGTGTGCATCGTACACCAAGTCGGTGTTGCGTATAGCGAAAGCCAAGTTGGTATTATGTGTAGTGCAAGACAAGTTAGTATTTATTGAGAAAGGAATGTTTGAATTAGTTTCTTAATATATATATATATATATATATATAAAGAACTATTTTTAGTTCCATGTGAAATGAAAAATATTGAAAAGTTAAATTAATTCGGAAAAAAATTCTCAAAATCTCAAGGTGTTACAACTATATTGCCATAAAATTTCCAAGATGAAGGACTTGTAATTTTTAGAATCCCTAAGCACGAAGACCGTACTGAATGGATGATCTACTTTTCCTCCACTTGAATCCCCAAATTCTAAATCTATTATTTATGTTGTTGCTAATCCTTTAAATAAGGGTGATTCTGGTCCCTCAATCAAGGAGGTTCTTGTCCATGCTACCTCAAATCCCAGTGACTCATGAAAGTGGATCCCAGATGGCATAATTTTGGAATTTTTTGGACTGAATGATGTTTTTAGTGATGATAATATTGTGGTGGAGGGTATCTTAGCCCCTATTTTAATGATGATCTGAAGCAAGGATACAACTCATCATCCAGTTTCTTTGATTATCTTTGATTTGGGTCCCCTCATTCAGGAAGGATTATTAAGAATGGATCGCTTGAATTTTTTGGAGATAATCATTTTATTATATCACAATATATTGATAAATGTAAAAATTTGATTATTGCTCGATTGGTGGCCCTGTAAGGGTCCAATCCCTGGAATATTGAGAGTTTGTGAATCTGTCTTCTACAATTTTGGTTCTTTATAGGATGGAAAATTGCATCAATCGATAAGGTATTATTTCATCGATTTATATGAAGGTTAAATCATAGGGAATGAGTTTTGTCCCTCTCTAACCTGGAACTCTAATAATTCAAGATTAGGACCCTCGTTTTAATCCAGTGACTATTGGAAATTTTACCACCCAAGTTTGGATTCATGTTTTTGGTTTTAGTTTCTATATATGGAACTCCCAAATTTTATGGGACATGGCATCTACAGTTCTACTTTCAATTAAGTTTTACAAAGAAACAAAAAATTCAAGGTTTGGGAATTTTTCTCAGATTATCATGGATATTGATATGATCTCGACCTTCACTGACACCAAAATGATGGTGGATACTGATTATAAATTTTAACTTCACATTGAAACTAAAAAATGCTTGATTTCTATCAACATTTCTATAACATTAGGCATAATGCTGAAAATTTCATAAAGGCCTTCGTTGTGCTAACTATAAGAAATTTGGGCATGTGATTGAACAATGTAAGTTCAAGCATCCATATGTAGATTCTATGACCAATTAATCATTTATTTGTGTGGCTACCTATTCAATGAAACATGGAAGGGAGGAGATCATAGTAGTTGAACCTACTCCATTCGCCGAAGGTGCCATAAGGGAGGAGACATCCCTTGATAAAAAGGTTTCTTTAAGGCTGCCTACTGGAATTAAGGGGGTGACTTCTCTTCATCACTATTATAACATTGCTACCACCTTGGATTCACCCACCTTGGAAAGTATTGACCCATTTTCTGGCAGTGAGACTTCTCTAGTTTTGGCTCAATCTCTGCAAACCTTTGTTGCTTCTATCTCTCATATAATAATTGTTGTGAGCATCTCTCTGCTTGATGAAGTATTGGAACTTAAAGGAACAATGGTTGGTAAGGAGGTAGACAGACATCTGGCTAAAGGCAAGAAAGTTATGGATGATGAGGAATTTCAAATGGTCCTTCCTAGAAAACCCAAGTACTCCAATGCATCTGAGCACACAACAAATTGGTCTTCTATTGAGGGTATGTTTGTTCAGACATGTGCAGTGGTGGATGTCCCTACTGCTGGTGTCAGTGAAGATGATAATAATAAGTCTTCCCATGTGCATCCAGGCATGAAGGATAGAGGTAGTGGCGAACAACCTACTTTCAAGGAAATTATTTATCCTCATGGTCATATGTCCTCTCATACTATTGATGATCAATAATCTTTGCTAATGTTGAAACCTCCACCAATTACTGAGGTGATATCTTATGATTCTAAGGTTCATATAAAGGATGATATAGTTTGGGGATGGGGTGGTAGGCAGATGATATTATATGAAAATATGGAATGGTCTTACCCATCTCAATTTTCCGAGCTCATGAAATCTACTTATGACTCTTTTAGAAAGGATTCAATTATGGAATGTTAATTTTCAAGGGAAAAAATGTCAAGGATACTTCGGTGGATTATTAGAGTGAGATGTCCCCCTAGGGTCTTACAGATGAAATGAAAAAATGGTTTGATTTATATCTTGAAGTTACATTCAAAAAAATGGAACTAGATGTTTTTGGATACATGGATTATTTAACAGTTCAAAAATTGTTATAAAAAAACATTTAAGATGGTTACTAACATAATCCAAGACTTGAATTTTAGGATCTTTCATGAAAATACATGGGAAACATAATTCTTGAGGACTCCTTAGATTCACCGTCGAGTGATGATCTTGTGCTGACCCAATGGGCCAAGTCATGGAAAAGAGGGAGCCACCCAAAGGATAGTGGTTGATATCCTAGGAATTTGGGCTCTAGAGGGATCAACATGAGTTGATATCTAGTTTTCCTTATTGTGGATGTTTCTAACATTTTTGAGTCTCTATTTCCTTTCTCTGTTGTAATTTACTATTTTTATAATAAATTTGGTGGGTGTGGGTTAGATTACCAACTCATACTCATACCTTTTTGAGTAAGGATAACATTAATATATTTCAATGAATAATGAGTGATATGTATGAATACCTAGAAATTATGAGAGTGACAGGTTTTCATGGGCCTCATAAATCAACAATTATTTATAGAACACTACAAATTTTTATAGGTTTGCTGAATAAGGTCATCTCTCAAATAGAAAAAAAAACTCTAAATACTAAAATGATATTATTTATTAATGTTTTCAATGAATTGAATCAAGGTGAGTAGTGAGGATGGTTATTGTGTATGTCTGTGTGTACCAAAATTAAGTAATTATAGAAAAATAATATGTTATCTAGGAATGGTAGTGAAATATAGGTTCACCAAGTTATATCCATATTTATTTATCAATTCCACTATCATAAAATTTGTATTGCAATCAAAATAATTCATATATAACCACCATATATTTAAATTATATGATCATATTAACTTTCAGAGACCTCATAGATACACCGAATCTCACTTCTTACATAATATAGATTGATAATAAAACCATTGAAAGGGAATGTCACTAACTCCATACAACCCATAGTATATTTATCATGACCCCACTCCCACAACATTGGCCTCACAGGAAGTTAAGTGAAATTCAATCCTTAGACCAAAGGCCTTTTAATTTACATGGAGTAATTGAAGGATTTATTTGAATGTTAAAACTGCAATGACTATCTCAGCATAAGTGCATGTAAAACCATCCACCAAATCCTTCTTATGGTCACACCAATCAAGGATCCCCTTGTAGGGATCAGACTATTACTCCTACATTTTTCATCTTTAGGAAATAAACTAAGAAATGTTTTCTGATGCTTTTCCATCTCCCTAGCTCGAAAAAAATTAGATTTAAGGAGAAAAATTCTATCCTCATCAGCTGAAGGACCCCAGAACACCCTAAGAGGGGAGGGGTGAATCATGGTGTCAACTGTTTCTCTTAAACTGATTGATCTTTTTCCCATGTTGGTAGGAACCTATTAAACCTATCAAAAAAATTTATGCAATGAGAGGAAACAACAATTTTACTTGGTTCACCACAAAGGGAAACATATAAGGAGTATACGCCGATAGTATTTCAGTCATACCAAAGTCCACTAATCTTCACTAGATGTGTAATACAAAGGTTCAGTCACATTCACTATGTTATAGGTGCACTACCTTTACAATAGTTTAGGGATAGCTCACTACATCCCTCAGATCACTTTCGTCGAATCCACCTAGCTCATACTTTGAGAGAAGTATAACCCAGTTTATCAACTTGAAGGTTGCTTCAATAGATTTCCATTGAAGTCCTTATCTCTATCCAGAACGACACACTGCTTGAATAAAAAAACTGATTAGATTCTATTTAAAATCCATGTCCACTTAAAACTTATGTTCAAAACATCCCTTCATGAAGACCCTTTGCGAACCACACTTCTTTGCGAAGCACCCCTACCTTTACAGAACAACCTGCCTTTATGAAGCTTCCTTACTTTAGCAGAATAACATGTCTTCATAAAGCTTCCATGCCTTCATGGAACAAACTTCATGAAACTCACTGAGTCAATGTGGAAAACATCATCATCATTATGTAACCCTTAAACAAAATCATTAAACATCATTTGAGACTTATAGTCTCTTCGCGATGCTCAAGCTCATATAGAATGTCTAGTTCTAAAAGATCTTTGCAAACTCACAATGTTTCTGAATTTTTCTTCGAAAATATAATAAAAATGAAGAGAGGTAGACTTATATTTGTAGGCTCATCCATTCTCTAATCTCCACTACCACTTTTTAGATTTTCTAGATCATCAAAATTTTCCTTTCGGTGCTCCCCCATTCACAAAGAACCATGGAAATTCTCTTTACGCAAAGCTCGTCGGCATTGTGGAGACTTCCGTCAAAAACCTTCACAATTCCCATCATAATTTCCATGCATTCCATCAGTGAATTTATAGAGCACCATCACTAATTGTGAAGCTATTCAAAAAACCAATAAAAACGCAAAGCATTTTTTTAACGATCATGAAGATCCAAAACTCATAATTGTGGGGAACTCCTTCTCCAATTGCGAAACCCATTGTAATCACAAATCACACTATTAAAAAACATTATATCTTCATGAAATGAAACTCACATAGCCCATATTTGAGAAATTCATGCCTCCACCACATTTTAATAAATCCTCCATGAAAAACCACTTTTCACATTGAAATCCATCCTCTAAATTTTGGGCCCCAAAAATTTGGAAAACACTAGAAAATGTCATTATATTCAAAACTACTTCTTGTTTAAACTATATGATCTCTTTCCTTGAAATATCCCTGATAATACATGTAAGGATTGACAAAAAACAAAAACCATACTCCATTTCTAGAAAAGAACATCCCTGGTTCCAACATCAACTTTATCTCCCGAATAGTTGTTATTTTATTTTGTCTCTTGAGATTCATCAACTATCTCTTCTAGACATGCACCTATGTTGCCTGAACGGCTCTAAGAATTAGCCATCCCATATAGGGTACCAGTGATCATTTTGGATTAATTTAGAGGATAACACCTACCACCAGTAGAGTAATTCTTTTCTTCAATTCAATTACCCATCTCCATTAAAGCATGCTGAAATTATTTGAATCATTCAAATGTTGGGTTCCCCTAATTATAATTATCTATAACTTTATTCTTTGAATATGAATATCATAGGTGTATTTCTTTGTTTTTTTTAAAAATTAATACTTTATGAACCTAATAGGATGGATATGAATCAAAAATAGAGGCATGCTAATCGTATGAAAAAAGAGCATGAATATAGAGTTAAATAGTTCATGATGTTTGAAATATAGCATGCATATGACCCTTCTCAAACCATTTTTTCATGTTTATATTATTGTTATTCAAGAAACATTAATCCATAATAGTTGTAAATTTTTTTTTTCACACAATAGATCTAGTCTATTAATGTTTGACTAAACATGGGATAAAATTGAATGTTCACATCGATTGGGATGACACTGTAGTTTATGGGTTATTTGATATGAATAACAGTATAAATGATGATGGAGATCATATATAAGAAATGAAAATGGTAATTGAATATGACCTTTGTGATCATCCAAAGTTGTTTAATAAGTTAAATAGTTGTTCTAAGAGACCATTGTATACCGGTTGTACTAAATACACAAAATTTTTAGTTGTATTGATGTTATATAATTTTAAAGCTGGCAGTGGATGAGGTGACACCAAATTTACAAAACTACTTGGTCTCCTAAATCATATTCTACTTGAAGAAAATGATATTTCTTATCAAACATATGACACTAAAGGAATTCCACATTCAACGGGAATGATATCTAAAGAATAAATTCTTTCCTAAATGATTACATATTGTTTCAAAAGTACCATCAATCACTAATAAAATGACCTAAGTATGGAATAAATCGATATAATAATGTTTAATCAAGTAATTAAAAATATGTATGGTAATTTCCTATCATTTAATAGTTTAAACAAATTTATAGATGTTTGGAAGCTGCAAAACAATTGACATGGTGCATAGATACAATAATTAAAGATGATAAACTACATCATCCAGTAGACTCTCCTTAGTGGAAGAAAATTGATTATGAGTATCCTAAATTTGGAAATGAGCCAAGAAACTTATGCCTTGAATTATCTATAGATGGAATAAATCCTCTTGGTGTATATAGTAGTACTCATAGTACCAGACCAGTTATGTTGGTAAATTTTAACTTTCCACCATAGTTATAAATAAATCACAAACACATTATGTTATCTCAACTTATATCTGGACTAAAATAATCTGGTAATGATATTTAGGTTTATTTTTCTCCATTGATTGAAGATCTAAAATTGACATGTTATACATGTGTAACAGTGAATGATGCTCATGGAATTGAAGAATTCACATTGAGGGCCATGTTATACAGGATTATAAATGAATTTTATGCTTATGGAAATTATTCAGGCTATAACATTAAAGGAATGTTGGGGTGTCCTATTTTTGAAGAATGAACACACTCAGTTTGGTTGAAACAATACTCAAAGATTGTGTTTTTAGGAGATCAATTTTTTTTACATTGACAACATAAATACCAATCCTGAATGAAAAAATTCAATGGGAATACCAAACAAGGTACAACACTATATCCACTAATGCATGATCAATTATTTGATAATGTAAAATATATTGACACAGTTTTCAGTAAACCATTTTAAAAAAACCTTCCAAATCAAGTTGGTAAAATAGATCAATTTTCTTTGAATTAGCATACTAAATTTTTTTATACGTCACAAATTTTCTTGATGTCATGCATGTAGAAAAATCATATTTTATAGTGTTATTGTCACTTTATTAAATGTTTCTGACAAAAAAAATATGGCATAAAATCTAGGTTGGACATTATTGACATGGTGATAAGAGAAAAGTTGGCACCGGTGAAGGGTAAAAAGAGGGATTTTCTTCCTCTATAATCTTATACTATTAAAATAAGAAAAATTAAAAAATTTCATTTCCCTTAATGGTGTAAAACTTTCAGAGGGGAAATAATCAAATATAAATAATGTTACATCAATGACTAATTTAAAGTTACATGGACTAAAATAAAATTACTATAACATTTTGATACAAGATTTTACACCCATCTCTTTACGTTGAATTATACCTAAAAACGCATGACATACATTAACTAGACTCTACTTTTTTTTCAAATCCACATGAAATGATGTTATAGACCCGTTGAAGTTTCTAATAAAGTATTAGTAGGTTGCAGCCATATTATATGAATTAGATATGTTCTTCTCGCTATTATTATTTGATATAATGGTCCACTTGAGGGTTCAATTAGTTAGAGAGGTTCAACTATGTGATCCAATCCATTATAGATGGATGTACCCCATTGAACGATATATAAAGATTTTAAAGGGTATGTCACTAATTGAAGTCATATAGAAGGTTGTATTAAAAAATGATATATTGTTGAAGAAGCTATTGAATTATGTACTGATTACCTATTAGATGTTTATAGCATTGATCTCCCAAAGTATTTTCACAGTGAATGCCTTATGGGAAAAGGGATTTCCAAAAGATATGTTGTTACAATTACCATCACATAGTGGTAAAAATTACACCTTTACAGTTTACATAATAGTGAAGATGCAGATACATATGTTGAATCCCACAAAACAATTCTTAGAAATTTGAATTCATCAGGGGGTAAAGGATGGATATTAAATACACATAATAAATATTTTATATGATTATTCCAAGATCATATTTATAGGGAGTCATCTAATAATCCATGTTCAATTTCCAAACGAATTTGATGTCTATCCATAGGACCAAATGAAAATGTTATATCTTACACTAGTTTTGTAATTAATGGTTATAAATTCTATATAAAATAACATGATTACCATAGTGTGATGCAAATCACTGGATTTATGCTTATGGTAGAAGCGATGCACATATTTGGTTCTAAGGATAGAAATACAATTTATAAAAATATGTCATATTTCGGCATCATCAAACAGATATATGAGTTGTATTATAAAAAATTTAAGTCCTGATTTTCTACTGAAAATGGGATGACAATAGGAGTGAAGTGAAATTTTATGAAATGGGATTTGTGAAGGTGAATTTCAGTGTGGAAGGTTATAAAGTCGATCCATTAATAATGGTATCACAAGTAGTGCAATTATTTTATATATCATATCCAGTAAACAAGAATTGGTCAATTGTATTACTGGAGACCGAAACGACTATAGGGTCAGATAAAAATTCAATTGAGGGTGACCCTTTCATTGGGAGATCACAATTATTTCATAGTTTTCCTAATGTAGACAATGTATTGTATGTTATATGGGATCAAAAATAATAGATTTGGATTATTTATAGAGGCCCCAAATCCCTTTAACCTTTAAATAAAAGAAATATAGTTCAATGAGTAGGTTAAAGTGTTTTTTAATATACTATGCTTTTCCTAATAATATAATGTGTTCTCTACTGTATTGATATAATATAAATTAAATGTTTGACTACTCATCCAGATAATGACTTATGCACATGATGATGTTACCAATATTGGGGAAGAACATGTGGTTGATATTGAAACTATAGAATTTTTAGGGGACTAATAACATGTTGATGAAAAAACAGTAATGATGTAGAATCATTGTGTTGAGTAAAATTATCAAGTCAAGAAGAAAGGGTATAAAATTTGAGGTTGGAGGAATCAACCCAAAAAACTTATTGACCCCAAAAAGTCAACATTCATTAATTATGTTGGGTTTAAAATAAGAATTAATATTCCAATTGATATAGATTCTTGGTGCCATGTCCAACCTATAATGAAGTAAACCATTTTGGAAGTTATTAAGGTAATGTTATGATATACTTCATATATTTTAATGAAAAAGTATATAATAAAATATTGATTTACTTTTCAGTATCCCTTATACAGTTCATCTATTTTAGATGATTTTTGTAATAAATATGTATTAATGGCCACTAGAAAATCCCATATAATCTTTTGAACACGTTTTACCAAGATTAATCTTAAGGATGCTGAGGGGAAAGTAAATCCCCACTAACTAGTTACATATGAAGAAATTATAAATTAGGAAACATGGAACGCTTTCATCATTCACTGTGATGAGAAATCATTTCAGGTGCATTATAGCTAATAATACATTATTTTATATTATTTATTTTATCCAATTTGTATCAAAATTGTTAATTTATGAAAAAAAGGAGTACTAAAAATAAACAATGTGCATCAAAACCAATGTACCCCTATCACAAAGTAAGGATGTGGTATGTTTCACTAGAGAGGAAAATGGTATGTATTTTAAATATACAATAATTTTTTTATGTGATATAAAATAACATATATTCCTTTTTTATTTGAAAATTGATGAATCAAAATATGAATCCACTTCTATCCCATATCATGTGCTATGAAAGGAGGTCTTCTTAAATAAATAGTGTAAACTGTTAGAGTTGGTTTCCTAGAACTAACTATTTGTACTTTGATTACATGGATATTTAATCTATTATATATTATTTATTGTTCTAAATGAATATGATGTAATAATTTCCTAGAGTATTTTTTTGCATTGATAAGGTCATGGCAGTTCCCCGTTATGATTAGAACCTTGAAATGATATAACAATATTCTTAAATATAGTTCTGCGGTTGAATGAAATACTATTATGGGACACATAGCATACAAACCATCAGGTGTGAGTACTCGTAAGTAGATGAGAATTCCTCTTAAAGTTCACACTTGATAATCTCCATGACAGGAGATTATGAGAACTGACCTGCTAGTAAGAATTCCACATGTTTTGGTGTCATCAAATATTCCTATCTGGGAGCATGTGTAATGATCCATAGACTTTAATATTATCATTAATATGTGTTAATACTCGCACAATTTGATTTACTAAAGAAAACCTTTATTCAGATAGTTGGTGGGAAGTAGGGTATGTTGGGTGCATCACGAGTGACATGTTATTAATGGATAAGTCGAGGAATAATTTTTCCCTTCCATTTATGAAATTTTATATCTCGACCCTTTGATTGAAATAGAACTGTCACACGAAATTCCATGGCCATGGTGTAACAGTGAGTTTATTTTAGGTAGTCAAAGAACGACGTATCAGGCACAAAGGTTGATGATACTATCATGAAACCTGATTGATGAGATATTATAACAAAGGGATTATATTACAAAATGAGTGTTCGTATGTGGATGTCATTATTGCAACTTTAAGTTCTTTCTCTTGGGTGCCTTGACCCATTACTAGACATTGCTCTTGGACTTTAGGAAAGCCTGACTAATGCTAACGAGAAACAATCCTAGAGGGTCACACACTAAGTGTTTTTGGTGGTCTCAGTTAAATTCTATTTAAATTTAATTAATAGATATTATTCTCAAGACAGTGGAATAATTTTATTCAAGTTAAAATGATTACATAAATTAAATAAATATTTATTCACCAGATTGTGGGTAGAATATATTTATTTATTTTATTGAACATTTAATAAATATTTATTAACTAGTTTGTGAATACAATATTTATTTAAGAGAATAAATTATTTATTTATTCATTCAGGTGATCAATAAATTGAAGTGGAGTTTGAGTGGACCAAGGCCGGTCCGATAGTAAAATAATTATTTTCAAGACGATAAATAATTATTTAACTAGTTGACACAAATTAAAATAACACTGCTATTATTTTTTGACGCAGAATTTTATTTATAATTATGTTTTGCAAAATTTGGCACACTATAAATAATGATATGGTATTATTATTAATAGAATGGGGTTTCTCTAAGGTTATGAATGTATTTAATTACTGTTATGCAATTAAATATTGTAACTGAATCCCCATGTCAATAAATAGACACATACGTCTATTGTGCCATGTACCGAACTACATGATCAGTGAATTGATAATTGTTGAGATAAAAAATTTCTATCTTAAATCTTTTTCCCTCCCCTATCAATAATTAGAGACATTCTTCAAGGCCGAAGAAAAAGCGATCAAGAACAACCGACACAAGATACTCACTTCACCACGCTAGCACTTGGACAGTGAGTGGTGTCGATTGGAGGACATCGGAGCACATGTGGATCACCGCTAGAGGGATTCTAGTTTGGATCCTTTCAAGCACAACAAGATAATCCGGAAGGGTCATTATAGACGATCAACATCATTAATGAAGAAAATACAAAAGATCTAGGTATTATTTTCTTTATGAAATTAATTTAATTAATTATAAACATGATGTGTAAGATCCTCCTTAAAGGTTCTGGGACTCCTCCTTATTTATCTAAATCTTTGATTCTATTCCATGGAGACTGGAATTCATCATTGTTTTAATCTCAGAATAATCATTGATCATGGTAAAAATTAAATTTGGGTGTCGGCCCAACCATTTTTTTGCTGTGCCCAAAACATACAAGTGGTATCAGAGATGTTACACCATATTTTACAATTATTTAAATATTTTGTTGATGATTTATGAATTTAATAATTTAGTTGTTTCAATTCAAGTTAATCATTCTGTAAATATGAATCTCAAGATCTGTTCCTCCTATTTCATTTCTCATTCACCTTATAGAAATGATCATTTATTTTAATTTTAATTAAAATAAAATAGAATATCTCATCCGGAGGTGCCAAAGGTTCCTGGCCATACAACAACAGAACACATAGCATGTATTCGGCAGTACACACCATTTAGTCAAGGTTCAACACACCGATTATGGTCTTCTAAACTAGTCCATGTCATTGGACTTTGTCTAAGTCTTAATGACTCTGTGTGTTGACTAGGAACAAGTGGAATGTGGTTTCTAGATTACACACTGTGTGGCCCACTGAACATGGCGTGTAGTCCCTTTGCATTAGGGTTGGACCATGTACCCCGTACACAGATTTCCCGATTGGATACCGTGTAATGAGGAACTACACGGCATGTGGCCCACTAGACACGCCATGTACTCTGAAGATTTCTTAAGTACACTCACATTCCATTTCCCCGGGTGTGTACTTCAGATGGATGGTGAACAATAGTACACACTGTGTAGTTGGAACTACACACCGTGTACTCATCCAAATTACGCAGATTTATTAAAATTTATTATTATATTTTACAAACCCTTGATACATGTACCATTGTGTGGGTGTAAAGATGAGGTACAACACATGATAGGTGTTTTATATATATGTGTTTAATTCAACATCTTCATAATATTCATTTCTACTCATTGGGTAGTTATGAATAGAAATTCACCACGTTTCCTCAAAGGTACAAGTTACATATAAAGAAAATTTTAAATGAATTTATTTGATTAAAATTATGATGGATGAGAATCTCAAAGAAAATTCAAAAAATGTTTTAAGTTAAAAGGATTTATTAATTAATGATGATAATTAATTTATTCGAGCATGATTTATCTTAAAAAAGAACGATTAAATAATTGAATGATAGTTTTATTTATGTGTAAATATCATTGCATGTATGGATTATCATGAGCTAGACCAAGACCTTTGTATGTGAATGATTTCTTTTAATTTATTTATTTAAATTAAATTTGTTGGCCTACGAGCCTTCTTCTCATTAATATGTAGGTCATGCGTGCCCAAGGTTTCTTTTATGTAAAACCCCTTTTTACCCCTCACCTACATGTGAGTTAAAAAAAGGCATATGTAATGGATGAAACTCCCAATCTAGTAAAGGCAGTTCAAGTTGGAGACGAGATGAAACCAATCCCAGGAGATATAATGGTGGATAAGTGGACAATTGTAAACACAAACCCAAAGGGTTCAAGGTGTTTCTCCCCTAGGTCATGGTTATTTTACCAACTTCTAGATAAACTAACCATTAGAAAAGATCATGATCATTCCCTTTAATTTATTTTATTTCTGTCAGTTGCATGGTTTATCATTATGGATGTGTTGTCACGATCACATAATTAATGAATTAACAAGCATGAAAGATGGAACTAAAATAAAATAGGCTTGTGCATAAATATTATCAAGACATGGTTAATCACTTAGGTAAACTCCACTTAATATTAACAAGAATGCGATAAAGATAATAATAAATTTATGCATAAGATATGAAAAATCCCTAAAATAAAATATTATGTCACACCAAGCCTTATGTTACTTGATTAAAGGAAAAAATCAATAAAACTATGTGTTTGAACAAACCTTGTTGGGACACTTACTTTTATACAGGAATACCTCATGAAAAGTTTTGGGTTGACTTAACCATATTACATCAATAGGAGTAGCCCTTTCTAGACTTGGTGTAATATTGGAGGTAAGAATTGAGGAAATACAAATTCAAGATTTCAGGATTGGGGAGTCCACTCAATAGATCAAGGAGCTGCAATCCCATAGTTAGCAAAGACCTACCTACCTAAATACCTTCAAATATCTTGACCAACCCTTGTTGGGGTTATACAAAGGGGAATATGGATCCTTTCCACTAAAATTTCATGGAAACTAGACATTATGAGTTCAATGGTGAGGGCCATTGGGACATGGTAAAATAGTGGGAGACTTAATAAAATTAATTTATTATTTCTCAGAAAAATTTAATAAAGAAATTACTGATGATCTTCTCTTTTAATTGTAGAATAAGAATGACAAGCTCATCAACCACACTATCCCTGCAATTAATCCTTGATAAAGACAACATCCTCACCGACAGTAACTTCCAGGAATGGTTTAGATGCCTATGGGTTATCTTACACCATGAATTGAAGTCTTACATGTTGGATTCAACATTACTTGATCTGCCTGCCAAATAGATGAGTGATGAGGATTTCATGGTTTATGAGAAAAATATGAATGAAATGGTTGTTGGTCAATGTTTGATGCTATCATCAATGTCTAGTGAGATCATGAAGTCTCATGAAAACATGGATGCTTATAGAATGATTGATAACCTATGTGGTCTTTACCAGGAGAGAGAAAGACAGGAAAGAGTTGAGATCTCCAAGGCACTCTTTTAGAGTAAGTTTGGAGAGGGTTCCCCAACTGGGCCTCATGTATTCAAGATCATTGGCTACATTCAGTGCTTGGAGGTTCTAGGGTTTAAACTCTCTGAAGAACTAGGAACTGATCTCATTCTTGCATTACTCCCTTAGATCTTCTCCAACTTTGTTGTCAATTTCAACATGAAAAACATTGAGAAGTCTCTATCTGATCTTCTTATCATTATTCTCCAAGTGGACAAAAATTTGAAGCGTGAATAGCCTTTTGTCCTTATGGTGAATAAGAGGAAAGGGTAAGTGAAGAGATTTAAGGCCAAAGATTCATCACAGACTTCCCAGAAAAGGAAGATCAAAGGGGGTTAAGGGAAGAAGAGTCTATTTATTTTGCATGTGGGAAGAAAGGCCACGGAAATAAGAACTGCACCCAACCTAAGAAGCAAAGGGAAGCTTCATGTGCATTTTTTATCGAATGCAATCTATCTATTTCTACAAATTGAATATTAGATACAACTCATGGTGATAACATATGTATCCAAAATATAGGAACCTAATAGATTCAGAAAGATTGATCGAGGGGAGGTATATCTACGAGCAGCCAACGGAGCTAGACATACTACTGTTGCTGTCGGGGACTACCACCTTACTTTTCCAACTGGGATGATCTTGGTGTTAAAGGGTTGTTTTTATGTTCCTTAGGTAACCAAAAACATAATTTTTGTATCCAGACTAAATACAAATGGATTTGTTTTCAAATTCAGAAATGAATGTTTATTCTTTTATAAAGATAACATTGTTTTGGAAGGGAACATTTATACAATGGTCTTTATGTGTTGGATTACACAAACGAAGTAATGAAAATTGATAAAAAAATATACTTTACATGACTCATACCACACCCAACTTTGGAATCACCAGCTAGTTCATGTAAATGAGAAACGCTTGAAAAATTTACATCAAGATGGATATTTAGATTCTTTTTAACTAAAACCACTTGGCGTATGTCATGCATATTTACAAGGAAAAATAACCAAAGCCTCATTTAGTAGAAAAGGTGAAAGGAAAAAAGAGCTTCTTGAATTGGTTCATACCAATGTGTGTGGACCATTTCCAGTTGAAGCAAGGGGCGGGTACTCATACTTCATAAATTTTACTGGTGATTTTAGTAGATATGGATATATCTAATTAATGAGGTATAATTTTGATTCCTTTGATAAGTTCAAGGAATACAAGAATGAAGTTGAGAACCATCTTGGTAAGAATATTAAGAAACTATACCCAGACTGAGGTGGGGAATATCTTAATCAGGACTTCATTGATTACTTATGAGAGTTTGGGATCCTATCCCAAATCACTCCTCCTTACACACCTCAATGGAATGGTGTAAGTGAAAGGAGAAACCACACCTTGTTGGACACGGTGAGATCAATGATGAGTCATGCAAGTCTTCCATTATCCTTTTGGGGGTATTCATTAAAAACAACGACACACATACTAAACCAAGTACCAAATAAATCAATAAATGGTATTCCATATGAGTTTTGGATTGGAAGAAAATCCATGTTATAGAATGTACATGTGTGGGGTAGCGAAGCGTTTGTTAAGGATACTTTAGGTAACAAAGTCACACCATGAGGCACAAAGTGTACCTTTATAGGATACCCCAAGGAAACAAGGGGATATTACCTATGCAACCCATTAGAAAAAAGGTTATAATGGAAAGACATTCTATATTCCTTGAGAGGGATCACATATCCAAAAGAGATACTATGAGTGAGATAGACTTTGATGAAGTCAAGGATCAAGGTACATAAGTGTTGGTACATGAAGAGATTCCACAAAGCCCTGTGGAAGAAGAATCTATTCCAGAGACACAAGTACTACGTAGAAGTACAAGAGAGGTTAGAGAACTATAATGGAATGGTTTTCTATTCACTGAGGATGGTGACTCATTATTAGTTGATAATAACAATCCTCTAACCTACAAGGAAGAATTAAGTGAAAAAACGTTTCCAAGTGGCAAAAATCCATGAATTTTGAAATGGATTCCATGTACCAAAACCATGTCTGGATTTTTGTAGATCCTATAGTTGATGTAAAGCTTGTAGGTTGAAAATGGGCATTCAAGAAGAAACTGGACATGGAAGGACAAGTCAGTACCTATAAGGAACAACTGGTTGCAAAAGGGTTTAAACAACATCAAGGAATTGACTATGATGAAACCTTTTCAACAGTTTTAATGTGGAAATCTATCATAATTATACTTTCCATTATGGATTACCATGACTATGAGATTTGTAAAATGGATTTCAAAACAACCTTCCTTAATGGGAACCTTCAGAAATATGTCTACATGACACAACCTGAAGGGTTTGTGTCTCCAAAGGATGCCAATAAGGTGTGCAAGTTGAAGAAATCCATTTATGGATTAAATCAAGTATCCAGGTCATGGAACATTCATTTTGATGAAGACATAACAAAATTTGGTTTTATCAAGAATGAATGTGAGCCTTGTGTTTAAAAATGGTTTAGTGGGAGTGCAATCATTTTCTTAATTATATATGTTGATGACAAATTACTTATTGTAAATGAGATACTAGTCTTATAGTCTGTTAAGGCATGGTTGAATCAATTATTCTCCATGAAGGACTTGGGTGAGGCAACATATATTATTGGGATCAATATCCATTGTGATAGATTTAAGATATTGATGAGCCTAAGTCAAAGTACATACATTGATAAGATACTTAAGAGACTCAGTATGGAACAATCCAAGAGGGGATTTTTTTCAACGCCACATGGAATTCATCTTTCCAAGAGAATGTTTCCTCAAACACATGAGAAAAGAAAGATAATGGAAAAGAATCCATACTCATCAGCGATTGGGTCAGTCATGTATGCCATGCTATGTACTAGGATGGATGTCGCCTACGCATTGAGTGTGGTAGGAAGATATCAAGTTGACCCAGGTGACCACCATTTTATGATAGTCAAGACAATCCTAAAGTATCTGATGCATACTAAGGATATGTTTTTGGTTTATAGAGGAGACGATGAACTAGTCATCAGAGGATATATAGATGCTCGTTTCCAGACTGATCAAGATGACACGAAGTCACAAACAAGATACATCTTCACTTGAATGGAGGTGTAGTGAGCTGGAAGAGCTCAAAGCAGAGTGTGGTTGCAGATTCTACAGTAGAGTCTGAGTATATCACAGCTTATTAGGAGGCTAAAAAATAAATTTGAATGCATAGAAGAAAACATGGTGAACCCCTTGACTAAAGATTATGAGCAGTATGTCCATAGAAGACAACATGGTGAACCCCTTGACTAAAGCTTTGACTCAATAGAGACATGATCATCATGTGAGGTCTAGCGGGCTGAAAGCCGTAGGTAGTTGGCTCTAGTCCAAGTGGGAGTTTGTTAGAGTTGGTGTCCTAGAACCAACTATTTGTTCTATGATTACATGGATATTTAATGTATTATATATTTTTCAATGTTCTAAATTAATATGATGTAATAATGTCCAAGAGTATTTGTTGCATTGATAAGGTCATGATAGTTCCCAGCTATGATGAGAACCTTGAATTGCTATAACAATATTCTTAAATATAATTTTGCAGTTGGATGACATACTATGATGAGACACATAACATACAGACTATCAGGTGTGAGTACTCGTAAGTAGATGAGACTTCCTCTCATGAAGTTTTCACTTGGTAATCTCTAAGATAGAAGATTATGAGAACAAACCTGCCAGTAGGAATTCTGCATGTTTTGGTGTCATCAGATATTCATAACTACGAGTGTGTGTAATGATCCTTAGACTTTAATATTATCATTAATATATGTCACAACTCATGTACTTTGATTTACTGATGAAAACTATTACAGAGATAGTTGGTAGGAAGTAGGGTACGTTGGGTGCATCATGAGTGGAATGTTATTAATGGATAAGTCAAGGAAGAATTTGTCCCTTCCATTTATAGAAGTTGATATCTTTTCCCTTTGATTGAAATAGAACCACCGTGTAAAATTTCATGGTCATGGGGTAATGACGAGTTTATTTCATTTAGTCAAAAATGACATATCAAGCACAAAGTTTGATGACACTATCATAAAACCTGCTTGATGAGATATAGTGACAAAGAGATTATATTACACAGTGATAGTTCAAATGTGGATTTCGTTATTTCAACTTTAATTTCTTTCTCTTGGGTGCCTTGACCCTTTGCTAGACAATACTATTAGACTTTAGGCAAGGCTGCCTAATGCCAACAAGAATGAATCCTAGAGGGTTAGACACTAACTATTTTTGGTGGTGTCGATTAATTTTTTTTGAATTTAATTAATAAATATTATTCTCAATACAGTGGAATAATTTTATTCAAGTTAAAATGATTACATATATTAAATAAGTATTTATTCATCAGATTGTGGGTAAAATATATTTATTTATTTTATTGAACATTTAATAAATATTAATTTACCAGTTTGTAAATAAAATATTCATTTAAGAGAATAAATTAATTATTTATTTATTCGGGTGTTCAATAAATGGAAGTGGAGTTCGAGTGGATCAAGGATGGTCTGGTAGTAAAATAATTATTTAACTAGTTGGTAAAAATTAAAATAATGATTCTATTATTTTGTGACACATAATTTTATTTATAATTCAATTTTGCGCAAGTTGGTGCACTATAAATAATGATGTGGTATTATTATTAATAGCATGGGTTTTATCTAAGGTTATGAATGTATTTAATTGCTGTTATGAAATTAAATATTGTAACTGAAGCCCCATGTCAATAAATAGACACATACTTCTATTGTTCCATGTTCCGAAATACATGCCCAGTGAATTGAGAATTGTTGAGATAAAAAATTTCTCCCTCGAATCCTTTTCCCACCCCCCTCAAGAATGAAATACGTTCTTCAAGGATGAAGAACCAGTGATCAAGAACGACCGACATAAGACACTCGCTTCACCATTATAGCACCAGGAGAAAAAGCGGTCTTGATCTGAGGCCATCAGAGCACATGTGGATCACTGCTAGAGGGATTCTATTTTTGATCCTTGCAAGCACAACAAGATAATTCGGAAGGGTCATTCTGTATGATCACCATCATCAATAAAAAAAATACCAAAGACCCAGGTATTATTTTCTTTATGTAATTAATTAAATTAATTATAAACATGATGTGCAAGATCCTACTTAAAGGTTCCATACCTCTTACTTCTTTATCTAAATCTTTGATTCTATTCGGTGGAGACTGGTGTTCATCGTCGTATTGATCTCAGAATAATCATTGATCATGGTAAAAATTAAATTTGGTTCCCGGCCCAACCGTGCTTCTGCTACGCACAAAACCTACATAAACTAGTCGATAAAAACACAAAAGTAGTTTGGAAAACATGTGTAAGTATGACATAATAATAATTCATTATGATTTATAACAATATTACATAAAAATATAAATTTATGTTTATATGTTTTTATATGGTTTAGACATAATAATTGGTAGTGACCTTACCTAAAGAAAAACTACTTCCAATAGCATTGGAGATGTAACACCCCAAGATTTTATGAAAAATATTCTTTTAATTTCATTGATGTCTTCTATTATACACCACACCAAGTTTACCTTGTACTATACGCAACACCGTATTAGCTTGCAGTATACGCAACACTATTCTTGGATCGTGTTACACACAATTTAAAGTTCGTTTTATAATAGTCATTCTACGCAACATTGAGTGTGTTTATATATATATATATATATTCAATGTATAAATAAAATATGGTTGGATTCTGTTATACGAAACAACGAAGGATTCTTGCACAACACGGAACCCTGACTTGGCTTGCATTACACGCAATCACGACCTTCCTCGATAGCGTATGTTGTACGCAATACTGAGTTTTATTAAACAACGACATATTATTATAATATTATTGTGAACTAGCCGTTATGAACAGTTTTAACTAAATTTTGAATTTTATAAAATTATTATTCATCTTATAAATTTTATAAAACATTTTATGTGAACAAAATAAATTTTTCGGGTAAAATAAGTATTTTTAAAAAAATGCAGTTTTTTCGCCTTTTGATGGCGCACCCACTTTAAATCTAGTTTTGACATGTTTATAAGTTCAATTTTACAAAATAAAATTATTATTTAGAATAAGGATATAAAATTTTGCCTTGGATAAAATTTTCATGGTATTCTGATAACTTTCATATTTTAATGAATAATAAAAACACGCTATATTATAATTAAAAACAACTTTTTTCATCGTAATAATTTATGTGGTTAAATTATAATATTGAATGGTCTTAAAGTATAAATAGAATATATTTTTACCATTTAATATAATTTATTTCATTAGCATTGATTTTACTTTGAATTCGTAGGTTAAATCAATTCAATCTTTTGTAATGTTTTAAACAAAAACCCGTTTTCTTTCGACAACGAGATTAATTTTAATTTAATTTCTGAAACTTCTGTGTATTGAATTTGGGAAAATGGATTCCATATTTGGAATCAGTGGGTCCAAATTATATTAATAGACTACTTTTTATTTTTGGGCATTATGAATAGTAACTACGGTAAATTTTATTTACCATAGTTAAAGGTAAATCGGGTAATTAAGGGTAAATATAAGATTATAAAATTACCCTAACACCTGTCAAAATCCTATTTGATGACTAAAAGTCCACCCATATCACCTAAGGGTAGAATTAGAATCATTTAATGGACTTTTGTCCATGTAAATAACTTAATTATTATTAAAACCAAAGAAAGTGACAACATGTCACTCTCTTAAATCTTATAAGTATATTAATTTTAATTTAGTGATAAACTTCATGAAACTTTGAACATGAATAGTCTATATAAATATAATGAAATTATATACATCATATGAATTTATTTATAATTTTTAGGGATTAAATAATTATCATTAATTGTATCACAATAGTGATGCAGAAATTGTTTATCTAGTGAAAAATCAAGAATATAGTTTTTATTAAACTAATAGTAACCATAAAATGTCCAAACAACTGACCAAAACTTATTTTTCATGTACATTTAAACCATAATAATCCAATGGTAGAATATTGGACCATTTTGAGCCTTATAAAAGCGATTATGACACTTATATTGTTTTATTTTAAATGATGCCAAAGTTGTCACCTTCATAATTTAATAAATATAACAATTTAAATATTGTGATTTTTAGATGATAAATTAGAGTGAAAGTATTATTATGAAAGGTACTAGATTTATCTTCATCATAGGATTTTATTTTTAATTTTTATGCAACAAATAAGTATATTAAATAATTATACAAAAATGTTGTAGTAATTATTTTATTAAGAGATAAACCAAATAAATGGTTTTAAAAATAATAAAATAAATATTATATTAACTATTTAATGTTATAAACTAATTTTCTAGATACATATGACCTTTTATGATTCTATTAAAGCTTTTATTTCAAATATATATTCTGTATATAGTTTATTTAAATTCAAATAAATGAATAGTGTCAAAATTGACACTATTGTTATTTTATAAATATAATATATTATAAAATTGTTTAAAAATAACAAATATATTTAAAAATTATAAATTTAAATTTATATGGCAGAATATGATATAAAGTATCCAATTATGGACAATTCACAACAAATAATTAATTATTTGTTATAATTTAAATTTTAGAATGTTATTACCACAAATAAAATTAAATTGACTAAATAAGGATAAATCATGTTGATAATGTTTAAAATAAATTCCTAAAATGTATAAATTTGATTGGTTGATGATATTACAACCCTATCTCATTTAATATTCATATATGAGTCATTTTTGGAGGTTTTTAAGTGGGTTAGATTTATTATAAATTAATATTTTTTAGAATTCCAAAGGTGCCCCTCTCCTCCCTTATAAAAGGGCACCTCCTCCCTCTCCTCCTCACACCAATTTTAGCCTTCAAGCTCGGCCAAACCCTGCCAAATTATATTCTACACTTCCCTAGAAACATCCTAGAGGTCCTGGTCTTCTTCAAAGACCAATTTTAGTGCCCTAAGAGGAGGTCTCAAAGAGGCGCTTCAAAGAAGAGGTAATGTCCACTACCGATTCTTTCAACTTTATTTCTTCTTCCATTTATTCTTTTTTAGTTGTTTCATTATGAGGTAATAACATCAGTATAAATAATATACTTATATGTTATTATAAGTATGAAACACCCATATTTCACCATCTATCCATCCAACGGAAAACGAAATCACCGCGCGTGCGTACGTACGGAATACCGTCTCCACGCCGTGGTGTAATCTATTTTCCACCACCACCTTACTTGGATGGGTATAAGGGTGAAAGTAATGAATATATATGATTATTGTAAAGTGATATTTATTATTTAATATTATACATACACTTTAATAAAATTCCACGATCTTGGGAATGATATCATCGCTCGTGCGTACGTACGGACAACCATCTCCACGACGCGACGAGATTCACTCTCCATGTTAACCATTCATGAATGATTATAAAGTATATATAATGAATAATAATGAAATATATGACATAATAATGATACTGGATTTATGTATATATATATATATGTATATCGTTTACTTAATTTCATTCAATTCAATAGGGAAACGAAAACATCGTTCATGCGCACGTACGACCTACCGTCTCCATGAACGGTGTATTTCTTTCCATTTATCAATCCATTATATATATATTATGAATATATATAATATATAAATCATGTTTTACATTATTTAATTATTTAAATCAGGATATAAGTAATAATATCATGAACGACACGTCGAAACACATACGATAAATGAAATGATTTTACCCAAAACGCAGCTTTAACATGGAATTTACAAAAGAACGGGTAATATAAAGTCATAAGTGAAACATATATGATATCATAACAATGAATATGATTCTGTAATAAGTCAATGACATTATTTAAATCATTATACAGGAGGTTCAGATATGTACAAAGCATATCAGAGCTAAGGTAAGGGATAATTTTGCAAATATCATTTTTATCAGAGATTGCTTATTCGTAAGTATTTAGTGGGGATATTTCTATCATCCATGTACATGTTTTATAAAAGTGTTTTCATGTATGTTAAAAGTCCTTTTTACCCATTTTTGACTTTTACTACATGGTATGTAAGGAATCTTTCTTTTGTTTACGTTAGGAGGTACTTTTTTTGACTTTTCCGGCAAAAGTACGAGAGGAATGTTTTTTTAACTTATACAGAACGAACGGATTAATACAGTTTTATAAAGCCTTATTTTAATGAAGCTTCCTCCAAAATATTTCATGACTATTTTCAACAAAATCCTTTTCTTTTAAAATTGCATGACATTTTGTGAAGAGAAAATGAATTTGAAGAAAAAAGGATATTTTCCTTAATAATTCATTTCAAGTGTTTTATCAAAACCATTTTTCATCTAAAATGACATTATTTAATATGTGTATGTTTCAAGTATAATTTCTCTATGATTTACATGGTTTCACTTTCCTTATTATGAAATGATATCCATTTCTTTTATATGGATTATGTAATGATGGGATGATGTCTATGAAACCCATTTTATTTATTGGGTTATTATGAATGATGTATGTTTATTTTGTGGCACAAGTAAGAATGATTTAATTATGAGATGGGTGGGACCTATATCTCCCTCAAATGCATTGGGTAAAGATTTATATCTCATGAGATAGACATGTCTGGAATGACAAGTTAAACCAGTTCAGTAATACAGGACTGGAACGAGGAGTGAACTCGATTCAGAAAGGGACTTTGTCCACTAAGATGGTCTTGGCAGCAATGCCTTGGCTACTATGGAAATAATTACATGTGATTAATGGATGCCAAAATTACATGTTTTATTCCCATGTTATGTTATCATTATTTATGTTCCATTATGATCTATGCCTTATGTACTTTCATGTATTATGTCGTTGCTCAAGATTTTGATGTTTAAACATTATGCTCATGTTTTTAAGTTCAAATGTATATGGTATGTTTTATTTTATCCATGATTACCCTTAATGATCATTTGAGCTCACCATTTTTATGTTTTATTTTCCCCTAGGATCAAAAGAAAGGTTTTAGGTAATGAAACAAAAAGTGGAAGATCTTTATGAGAGATGTTGAAGATCATTCACCACGATTAGAAGATTACGTTCCAAGTTTCCAAAGACTCTAAACTATTACGGTCCTTGTGTGTCTGTTTTTGTTATGTATTAAGTATTTCGCTAAATTAATGTAATGTCCATGTACGTCAAGCTTCGGGTCTCTACAGTTGGTATCAGAGGAAAGGTTTAGTCAACCTTTGGAAACTAGGATGTGAAAACGTTAGTGAGATCCTAAGAGATATTTCTAAGGTATGTCTAGGGATTTTCCTAAGGATAAGTATACATATAGGATATAGTCCTAGAACTACGGTAACGATCTTAGAATTTAACCTAAGATGTTAGATATTGAGGGTGCTCCCCCTTTACTATGTTGTTTTTCCTAGCATTATTTTTGCCTCTCACACTATTCTTTTTGGGTTTTAGAAAATGGATGGAAACAAGATGATTCATGATAATGGAGGATATTATGGACAATGGAATGATATTATTCATGAGAAACCAAATTAAATGGGATTTGGAAGTCCAAACATCATTATTATGCCGAATCAGCAATCTCATAATATGATCAATAAACTCAAATTTGGTAAGTTTCCTGACTCAACTAATAAGAGAAAGATGGAGTTTCATGATGATCATAGAGGAAAGAAAGTTCAATTTCCCCTATGTAAAACATGTGGGAAGAGGCATCAAGGAAAATGTTTCAAAGGAACTGGAAGATGCTTTGGGTTTGGAAAATATGGACACAAAGCCAGTAAGTGAAAAGGAAAAGGTTCAGTTAACACCATGGATGAGGATAATGGTATCTCTACGACATCAACAATGGTTAAATGTTTTAAATGTGGAATGTACGGGCATTATGCAAACCAATGCCCTAAGGGAAAGTATCATGAATAGAATCAGTACGATCGTATGGGTAGTATTTATGTTGATGATGATGAAGAGACTAAAAATGATATGTGATATGAAAGAATTGTTGAAGCTTGGTCAATGGTTTAAGAAGGTAGTGGAATGATTACATGTTTATCAAGTATAATGTTGTATAAGTAATCTCATGGTACTATGGAATAAAGAGACATCTAAGGATTGTTACACTGTTGTCTTTCCTTAAGTTTTGAAAGTGTATGATTAATGGTACCATTAACCATGAAAGGTTATTCAGATATTTTTGGAAAGTAGATGATATGCGCATAATGAAGGGATAAGGAGAAAATTAAATGTTTGATAGTATTCATGAGCTCATGACTGATATAAGGAAATAGTTATATCATGGTTTGAGTATATAGAATTTTGGGGTTTTGCTATGTGGAAAGAGTTAACTTTTGACAGCACTCATGTTTTCACTAAGATTCAATGTGTATTCATTTTTCAAGAGAATACATGATTAAGGCCTTCAAATGTTTGGAATGTGACCAACAAGACATATCTTATGATATATGGGGATCAACAATGGAATTGAAATGCTTGTTATATGAAATCTCTGGTAATCGTTTTCACTATAATATGAGAGTGGACTGCAGTATTAGGGATAAGCCTAAAGATTGGAATGAATTATGTTGGACATAAGTTAGTATTGTTTAAGGATAGAAATTTGTTTTCGATATTATTTATGGGATGTTATAGTAATGTAGTTTTAGAAAAAAGGACAACCTATAGGACGGGAAACAACCCATCATGTTGGACAAGGCTGTGGGAATCGAACCCACAACCAAAGTGCGACTGGCCTTTATCGCCTACCACTGGCCTACAGGAAGTCCCTGGTTAGTAGAAACTAGTTTTATTTTATTAAGCGGTATGATATATGAAGTATAAGTTCATTTTTGGAATCATATATGATTAACCTCACCATATATGGACTTATGTATATTTGATAACATTTCTTGAAACAGATGGAATAACCCATCATTCTATCACATGATCTGATAACTCTTCACGAATAACAAATTCAACTTCATTTCTTTAAGAGATGAAGTGGAAATTGTTCAATGCACGAACAACAGTGAGATTGTACCAAAATCAAGCAAATATTTCTTCTAATTCAAAATTTTCAACTTTAGGGAAATGATATTGAAAACCAAAAATGTTGTCCTATTGCTCTTATATCCGATGAATCAGATGGTACCTTAGATCATCAAAAATCTATGGATTTGTGATTGATGGATTTTTCATAGCCATGTTCTCTACCACTCTCCATCAGAACATGATGTTTAGATTTCTCTTCCATATCCATATTTTCACCTATGTTATCCTATATGGAAACCCAGTGATTAGTTAATTTGGGTAACCGTTACGTTTAATATATTAGTTTTTAAAGTCAAGTTTTTGTATTCCTTTTTATGATGTGGGTTTCTATTAAATAAATTTTCAAGTAGAAAACCATTTATAACCCCGATGAATTTCGAGGGAGAAATTCATTTTAAGGGGGGTAGAATGTAACACCCCGAGATTTTATGAAAAATATTCTTTTAATTTCATTGATGTCTTCTATTATACACCACACCAAGTTTAGCTTGTACTATATACAACACCGTATTAGCTTGCAGTATACGCAACGCTATTCTTGGATCGTGTTACACACAATTTCAAGTTCGTTTTATAATAGTCATTCTACGCAACATTGAGTGTGTTTATATATATATATATATATGTTCAATGTATAAATAAAATATGGTTGGATTATGTTATACAAAACAACGAAGGATTCTTGCACAACACGGAACCCTGACTTGGCTTGCATTACAGGCAATCGCGACCTTCCTCGATATCGTGTGTTATACGCAATACCAAGTTTTACTAAACAACGATATATTATTATAATATTATTGTGAACAAGCCGTTATGAATAATATTAAATAAATTTTTAATTTTATAACATTATTATTCATCTTATAAATTTTCTAAAACATTTTATGTGATCAAAATATTTTTTTGGGTAAATTAAGTATTTTTAAAAAAATGCAGTTTTGCCGCCTTTTGATGGCGCACCCACTTTAAATCTAGTTTTTGACATGTTTATAAGTTAAATTTTACAAAATAAAAATATTCTTTAGAATAAGGATATAAAATTTTACCTTGGATAAAATTTTCATGTTATTCTGATAACTTTCATATTTTAATGAATAGTAAAAACACGCTATATTTTAATTAAAAAAAACTTTTTTCATCGTAATAATTTATGTGGTTAAATTATAAAATTGAATGGTCTTAAAGTATAAATAGAATATATTTTTACCATTTAATATAATTTATGTCATTATCATTGATTTTACTTTGAATTCGTAGGTTAAATCAATTCAATCTTTTGTAATGTTTTAAACAAAAACCCGTTTTCTTTCGACAACGGGATTAATTTTAATTTAATTTCTGCAACTTCTATGTATTGAATTTGGAAAAATGGATTCCATATTTGGAATCATTGGGTCCAAATTATATTAATATACTACTTTTTATTTTTGGGCATTATGAATAGTAACTACGATAAATTTTATTTACCATAGTTAAAGGTAAATCGGGTAATTAAGGGTAAATATAAGATTATAAAATTACTCTAACACCTACCAAAATCCTATTTGATGACTAAAAGTAGACCCATATCACCTAAGAGTCGGATTAGAATCATTTAATGTAATTTTATCCATGAAAATAACTTAATTATTATTAAAACCAAAGAAAGTGACAACATGTCACTCTCTTAAATATTATTAGTATATTAATTTTAATTTAGTGATAAACTTCATGAAAAATCAAACATGAATAGTATACAGAAATATAATGAAATTATCTACATCCTATTAATTTATTTATAATTTTTAGGGATTAAATAATTATCATTAATTGTAACACAATAGTGATGCAGAAATTGTTTATCTAGTGAAAAATCAAGAATATAGTTTTTATTAAACTAATAGTAACCATAAAATGCCCAAAAACCTGACCAAAAATTATTGGTCATGTACATTTAAACCATAATCATCCAATGGTATAATATTTGACCATTTGGAGCCTTATAAACGTGATTATGACACTTATATTATTTTATTTTAAATGATGCCAAAGTTGTCATCTTCATAATTTAATTAATATAACAATTTAAATATTATGATTTTAAGATGATAAATTCGAGTAAAAGTATTATTATGAAATTTAATAGATTTATATTCATCATAGGATTTTATTTTTAATTTTTATGCAACAAATAATTATATTAAATAATTATACAAAAATGTTGTAGTAATTATTTTATTAAGAGATAAACCAAATAAATGGTTTTAAAAATAATAAAATAAATATTATATGAACTATTTAATGTGCTACACTAATTTTCTAGATACATATGACCTTTTATTATTCTATAAAATCTTTTAGTTCGAACATATCTTCTGTATATATTTTATTTAAATTCAAATAAATGAATAGTGTCAAAATTGACACTATTGTTATTTTATAAAAATAATATATTATAAAATTGTTTAAAAATCACAAATATATTTAAAAATTATAAATTTAATTTTATATGTCATAAAATTTTAGAAAGTATCCAATTATGGACAATTCAAAACAAATAAATAATTATTTTTTATAATTTAAATTTTAGAATGTTATTACCACAAATAAAATTAAATTGATTAAATAAGGATAAATCAAGTTGATAATGTTTAAAATAAATTCCAAACATGTATAAATTTGATTGGTTGATTCTATTACAACCCTATATCATCTAATATTCAGATATGAGTCATTTTTAAAGGTTTTTAAGTGGGGTTAGATTTATTATAAATTAATATTTTTAAGAATTCCAAAGGTGCCCCTCTCCTCCCTTATAAAAGGGCACCTCCTCCCTCTCCTCCTCACACCAATTTGAGCCTTCAAGCTCGGACAAAACCTACCAAATTATCTTCTCCACTTCCCTATAAACATTCTATAGGTCCTGGTCTTCTTCAAAGACCAATTTTAGTTCCCTAAGAGGAGGTCTCAAAGAGGCGCTTCAAAGAAGAGGTAATGTCCACTACCGATTCTTTCAACTTTATTTCTTCTTCCACTTCTTCTTTTTTAGTTGTTTCATTATGAGGTAATAACATCAATATCAATAATATAATGATATGTTATTATAAGTATGAAACAACCATATTTCTCCATCTATCCATCCAACGGAAAACGAAATCACCGCGCGTGCGTACGTACGGAATACCGTCTCCACGCCGTGGTGTAATCTATTTTCCACCACCACCTTACTTGGATGGGTATAAGGGTGAAAGTAATGAATATATATGATTATTGTAAAGTGATATTTATTCTGTAATATTATACATACACTTTAATACAATTCCATGATCTTGGGAATGATATCATCGCTCATGCGTACGTACGGACTACCGTCTCCACGACGTGATGAGATTCACTCTTCATGTTAACCATTAATGAATGATTATAAAGTATATATAATGAATAATAATGAAATATATGACATAATAATGATACTGGATTTATTTATATATATATATATGTATGTCATTTACTTAATTCCATTCAATTCAATAGGGAAACGAAAACAACGTTTATGCGTACGTACGGACTACCGTCTCCATGAACGGTGTATTTCTTTCCATTTATCGATCCATTATATATATATTCTGAATATATACTATATATAAATCATGTTTTACATTCTGTAATTATGTAAATCAGGATATAAGTAATAATATCAAGAACGAAAAGTCGAAACACATACGATAAATGAAATGATTTTACCCAAAACGCCGCTTTAACATGGAATTTACAAAAGAACAGGTAATATAAAGTCATAAGTGAAACATATATGATATAATAACAATTAATATGATTCTGTAATAAGTCAATGACATTATTTAAATCATTATATAGGAGGTTCAGATACGTACAAAGCATATCAGACCTAAGGTAAGGGATAATTTTGCAAATCTCATTTTTATCAGAGATTGCTTATTCGTAAGTATTTAGTGGGGCTATTTATATCATCCATGTCCATGTTTTATAAAAGTGTTTTCATGTATGTTAAAAGTCATTTTTACCCATTTTTTACTTTTTCTACATGGTATGTAAGGAATCTTTCTTTTGTTTACGTTACGAGGTACTTCTTTTGACTTTTCCGGCAAAAGTACGAGAAGAATATATTTTTTAACTTATACGGCACGAATGGATTTTTACTGTTTTATAAAGCCTTATTTTCATGAATATTCCTCCAAAAGATTTCATGAATATTTTCAACAAAATCCTTTTATTTTAAAATTGCATGACATTTTGTGAAGAGAAAATGATTTTGAAGAAAAAAGGATATTTTCCTCAAGAATTCATTTCAAGTGTTTTATCAAAACCATTTTTCATCTAAAATGACATTATTTCATATGTGTATGTTTCAAGTATAATTTCTCTATGATTTAAATGGTTTCACTTTCCTTATTATGAAATGATATCCATTTCTTTTATATGGATTATGTAATGATGGGATGATGTCTATGAAACCCATTTTATTTATTGGGTTATTATGAATGATGTATGTTTATTTTGTGGCACAAGTAAGAATGATTTCATTATGAGATGGGTGGGACCTATATCTCCCTCTAATGCATTGGGTAAAGATTTATATCTCATTATATAGACATGGCTATAACGACAAGTTAAACCGATTCAGTAATACAGGACTGGAACGAGGAGTGAACTCGATTCAGAAAGGGACTTTGTCCACTAAGATAGTCTTGGCAGCAATGCCTTGGCTACTATGGAAATCATTACATGTGCTTAATGGATGGAACAATTACATGTTTTATTCCCATGTTATGTTATCATTATTTATGTTCCATTATGATCTATGCCTTATGTACTTCCATGTTTTATGTCGTTTCTCAAGATTTTGATGTTTAAACATTATGCTCATGTTTTTAAGTTCAAATGTATATGGTATGTTTTATTTTATCCATGCTTAACCTTAATGAGCATTTGAGCTCACCCTTTTTATGTTTTATTTTCCCCCAGGATCAAAAGAAAGGTTTTAGGTAAGGAAACAAAAATTGGAAGATCTTTATGGGAGATGTTGAAGATCATTCACCACAATTAGAAGATTACGTTCCAAGTTTCCAAAGACACTAAACTATTATGGTCATTGTGTGTCTGTTTTTGTTATGTATTAAGTATTCTGCTAAAGTAATGTAATGTCCATGTACGTCAAGCTTCAGGTCTCTACAGGAGCGACCATAACAATATGGTCATGTTAGAGGTTTATGTTTTGGAGTGTCGCCTAAAACATATTTCAAGAAGAAAAAACTACAAGAAGATACATATCAGATGATGAAATGATTATAGGCACAAATAGATGCTTTTCAAGATTTTATTGTCCAATCTGGTTTGGTAGACCAATATATGAGAAAGGATCAAAGTGAACCGGTAGTGAAACAATGATTATCACATGAACAACAAAATGACCCCACTAGATTTGAGGCCATTCATTCCCCTCAAGCACTTAACTAACCTGAAGTAATCTATTTTTCATTACTATTTCTCCTAAATTTTTATCAAACAACTTTTGATAAATTTATATTACTTAAATTTTCTAGGGTAAATTTTTATGGTATTTCTATCTATAAACACCCACACACCGCCTTGTTGTGAGGGGTATGGTTTATAATATCCCAAGAGACATGCTACATAACAAATAATTCCCAAAAGATCACATGAGAGTGAGTATTGAACTATCTCAAGATCCAAGTGTTCAGTTTCCTGTTCCACTTGATGATTTAGATATTACAACGATCAATGATGCTATTGGAACTTTCTTATAATGGTCATATAAACTTATAAAAATACATGAGGTATTTCCTTAACAATTTTTTTCAAATGAAAAACCAGTAATAATTGATGAAAAAAGTTCTGAAGTAAGGAATGGTATTACAGATGAATAAAATGATGGGTAAACAGAAGGTCAGATCAAGATAATCCAGTGAATCAAACAAGAAAACAAAAGGACCTTTCAAGAGTACCTTCTTCTCACCAGTTCCATTGCAGCACATATTAACATTGTAAGTTCATGCAGAAACCACATTAAAAGATGAATATATATCCTACATTCAATATAAAGTGGAAATATTTGGAAATTTCATTATATATGTGGTTGGTATCGAGATTATAAATGAGATTCTCAGGTTTGAATAGTTGGGAGTCTCAATTGTGAATAAATACATGAGGTAAATTTTCATTATCCATCTACCCAAAAAACGATCTACTATGTTCATTAAAATTAAAAAATATTCATATATTTAATAGGTGTTTATATTATTACTATATAAATGGAAAACCATATAAAGAACGAGTTATATTCATTAATCCCTATATCTTTTCTATGCAATAAATTTATTTTGAAGTGAAAGAAATTGATAAGAAAAAATATGAACTAAATGAGGCCTTTGAGAAAAAAATAATAGAAGATAGACTTTTCTTGATGCTGAAAATGTATGGGTGAAACTCTGTAATCTAATTATATAAAATATATTTTTCTTTTTTTCATTACTTATTTTATTTTTTTAGAAGCACTGGATGTTGATCACAATCAATTTGGATACCCCAAATATTCACTTTTTTGGATCCAATGCATGTATTTCCATAAAACTGACCACATATGGTGTGTATTGTGAATTTGAAATACACTACAATCAATATTTTACAGATAAAACTTGAATTATGTGCTTTATTTTGTGTTTTTATTATAATTTTTTTATAATAGGGCGATCTATAAATATAGGTCAAATCATGGTATGAGGTCGATCACTGAACATAAGAAGCCTATGAAATTCTTCAAATGGAAATAGATTAACGTGTGTATAGAAATATTAAGCATGAAAAAATATTTCAATTTTTTTACTTATTTTGGTCAATGTTTCTATAGTTTATAAAGCAAGATAACAACAACGATTATGGATATTATGTTTGAAAATTTATGAAAGATTTCATATACCGTAAAAATACCAGCATCTTTGAATAGGTAATTTTAGAAGGTAGTTACAATTTCATTTAAAATATTTCTTAATTGTTTTTTTGTCAATATTTTCTCAGCACTACTTGTATTTCCAATAATCAACGTACTCAAAATAAGAATTAATTTTTTAGAGATGAGTGGGCATAATACTTGGTGTCAAAATGTTTTTTGACATCAAATTTAAGTGATTCCATATTATGTTTGTGATCTAGTATGGGTATGACCTTATAAATGTATGTGGGATGTAAAGCATTAGTATTGGAATACTTTCATATTATTTTTGATATATTTCTCAATTATAATTATAATAGATGAAAAAAATTTGTTTAGAAATGAATGGATAGAATACATGGTGTTAAAATGTATAGAGACGTCATGAAGAGGTGACTTTCTAATACTCATTTTGTTAAATTTATGATAATTTTATCTACTTTTTTTTGTTAATTTCCTTATAATTTTTATTTTATACTTATTTTGGTAAATTTTGACATTAGTTTGAAACACATGTCACATGATAAAAACCAAGAAAAAAATAAACTTGTTTTAATACTTTAGGATAACGATCCATAAGTCATTTTTTATGTGTAGTAATTGACCACATATCAATCCGACACATGATGTGTTCGGTATGACTCAAAGTGCGTGTTTTTAATAAAAAAAGTGTCATTTTAGTTTGAAATACTTATAAATTATCCATAATCAAGAAAATAAGATCATATTGTTTTCAAACATTAGTAAAATGATCCATAATTCATTTATGACATGTAGGAATCTACCACATGTCAATATAACACCTGATGTAGTCGGTATGACTCTAAGTATTTGTTTTCAATATAAAAGTGTCATTTTACTTTAAAACATATGCCACATCACAAAAAAATAGAATACGAGCTTATATTGTTTTCAAACTTTAGCATAAAAATCTATAATTCATTTTTCACATGTAGGAATCAACCTCGCATTAATCTGACACCTAATGTGGTTAGTATATCCTGAAGAGCATGTTTTCAATAAAAAAGTGTCATTTTAGTTTAAAACATGAATCAAATAGTAAAAACCAAGAAAAATATCTTTGATTTTTTTTAAAATTTAATAAAATTATCAATAATTCATTTTTGATGTGTAGGAATTGACTATATTTCAATTTAACACCTGATGTGGCCAATATGACTCGAAGTACACACTTTCAATATAAAAGTTCTATTTTAGTTTAAAACACATTTCATATCACCAAAATCTATAAAAAGAGATAATATTGTTTTTAAACTTTATGAAAATGATCCATGATTCATTTTTCATGTGTAGGAATTGACCGCATGCCAATCCAACACACAATGTGGTTAGTATGAATCAAAATATTTTTTTTCAATATAAAAGTTTCCTTTTAGTTTAAAATGCATAACATATCCAAAAATAAAAAAACATGCTAATATTGGTTTAAAAATTTAGGAAAATTATCCATAATTCATTTGTGACATGTAGGAATTTACCACAAGTGAATCTAACACCCGATGTGGTCGGTATGACTCTAAGTGCACACTTTCAATAAAAAAGTGTCCTTTTAGTTTAAAACACACATCAAATAACCAAAACTGATAAAACAAGATCATATTATTTTCAAACTTTAATAAAATGATCTATAATTCATTTATGATGTGTAAGAATTGACCACACATCAATCCGATGTCTGATGTGGTTGGTATGACTCAAAGTGCATGTTTTCAATATAAAAGTGTCATTTTAGTTCAAAACACATGTCACACTTCCAAAACTAAGAAAAAAATCATATATTATTTTAAAACATTATGAAAATGATCCATAATTCATTTTTTCATGTGTAGGAATTGACCTCATGCCAATCTCTAACACGATGTGGTCGGTATGACTCGAAGTATGTGTTTTCAATACAAAATTGTCATTTTATTTTAAAACACATATCATTATCAAAACCAATATAATGATATCATATTGTTTTTAAAATTTAGGAAAATGATAGATAATTCATTTGTGACATATATAAATCAACCATACGTCAATATGACACAGATGTGGTCGATATGACTCGAGGTGCGTTTTTTCAATATAAAAGTGCCATTTTAGTTTAAAACATGTGTCACATCATCAAAACATAGAAAATGAGCTTTGATTATTTTCAAAATTTAGGAAAATGATCCATAATTAATTTTGATATGTATGAATTGACCACACATCAATCTGACACACGATGTGGTCGATATAACTCGATGTGCGTGTTTTTAATAAAAATGTCATTTTAGTTTAAAACAAACATCAAATAGCCAAAACCAAAAAAATGAGCTTGGATTATTTTCAAAATTTGGTACAATGATCCATAATTCATTTTTTATGTGTAATAATCGACCGCACACCAATACAATACACAATGTGACTGATATGACTCAGATTGTGTGTTTTAAATATAAAGGTGTCATTTTAGTTTAATACACACCTCAAGAGAAAAAGAGATTGAATTGTTTTTAAACATTATGAAAATGATCTATAATTCATTTGTGACATGTAGAAATTGACCTCATGTAAATCCGACACATGATGTGGCTAATATGACTCGAAGTGTGTATTTTCAATAAAAAAGTTCCATTTTAGTTTAAAATGCACATCACATAGACAAAATTGAGCAATGAGATTATATTTTTTTAGACTTTAGGAAAATGATCCATAATTCATTTTTGATATGTAGGAATTGAATTCACATCAATAATACACAAGATATGGTTGATATGATTTGAAGTGTGTGTTTTCAATATAAAAGTTCCATTTTACTTTAAAACACTCATCAAATAGCTAAAAAAAAGAAAACTTGCTCAGATTGTTTTCAAACATTAGGAAAAAAGATCCATAATTCATTTGTGACATGTAAAAATTTAACGAACATCAATCTATCACACGATATGACTGATGTGACTCAAAGTGTGGGTTTTCAATATAAAGGTGTTTTTTTAATTTAAAACTAACATCACTATCAAAAACCAGGAAAACAATAATGGACTAATTTATAACTTTAGGAAAATAATCCATAATTCATTTGTGATGTGTAGAAATTGACCACAAGTCAATCCGACAAATGATGTGGTCATTATGACTCAAAGTATATGTTTTCAATATATAAGTGCCATTTTAGTTTAAAAAATAGATCACATAGGAAAAACTAAGATTAAAAAGCTCAGATTTTTTTCTCATTATTTTATCTATTATTACTTAATTGAATTTTTTTAATTTTTATTTGATACTTATTTAATTAATTTTTACAGAGATAATGATTTAATATGAATAATAAATAGTATGAAAATTGAAGGCTTGTTCTCAAAATGAATGTTCTTTTGAATTGGATCACATCCGTAGTGAGTTTTGTTATCACCACATATGTGATCCAATTCAAGAGAACCTAATTTTGAGAACAACAAGAAATGATGTGATGTGTAATAATTAGCCGCAACTCAATCTGATACACGATGTTCCTGGTATAACTCAAAGTACATGTTTTTAGTTTAAAATTAACACTTTGTGTTTACTTTTTTTATAGTATTACTAACGTAATAATTGTTTTATTATATAGGTGAATTATTTTGCTCGATATGGGGTAGTTTTTTCGGCCACTAATAGTATGACCAAGTGTCAGGGCCAAAGAAAAAGGAACATTGATGTTTTTAACTGTCTGTGATAAATTTTACATACTCATGTAATTGTACAAACCAATGTTTAAAATGTTTATAATATAGTGTGTTTTTCTTGTATTTGTGTTGTAAATTTTATTTCAATTAAACTTTGTATTTGATCTCTCTATTTTCTCTCTATTTCTACTACTGTAATGTGCTGTAATTTTAATAGCACACTACAACAGTATGCCCCTTTATCATTACTATAAAAAGCACTTATAAAGGGATCCTTTATCAATGTTAGAAAAATCACTGATAAAGGGATGATTTATTAGTACCATGAAAAGAGTTGATAAAGTGTCCCCTTATCAGTTCTTTTCTAGCGCTGATAAAGTCCCATGGATTTTAAGTATGCTCTAATTATCAATGTTTTTTTGCATTGAAAAAGAAATATTATAGAACTGTCAAAGGACTTAGGTTTATTATTTCTTGATCCTTGGATATTTATTATCAAATGGGGATAAATAATACATAAATACCTTATGTTTATCCCTTAATATATTTATAAATGGAGAAAAAACAATACATGGGGAGAATCCAAAAATATGTGTTTAACCTAATGGGTAGAGATATCTTATTTAGGGGGATCATATATTTAAGGAGAGTTTTTAATAGGGGTAAGATGTGAAGTTATCACGGTTGTGTAAGTTGTAAATCTTTATAACATTTTTATTGAGTATGTGTCCAATAAATTGTAACATACATGACCAAATAATATTTTTGTGAAGTGGAATAAGAGTTAAATAGGTGGATGCAAGTCACTTAATGGAAATAATGACATTATTATTCATCATTATTATTTCATACACCAATTTCACTAATATAGGCTTAGAATTATTGAATAATGGTTCATTTATAAGTGTGAAAAGTCTGATAAGTGATTTATGTTCAATAGTTGGAAAAATTTAAATGGGGAGATTTTTGAGACTAAGAATGAGGAAGATGTTGAGATATAGAGTGGTTTTGACCTTGGGGAGGTTGTTGAGACCCAGGGGGTGTTTTCTGAGGTTAAAAGTAGAAGAAGAATAATTTAAGAAGAGAATAAGTGAATATGTTTCTTGTGTTTTATTTTGTTGAAAACACATAAATCATGTTCATAATCAAGTGTTAAATGGTGTTTTATTTTAATTAAACTTAATTACAAGGTTTTAGAGTGATTAAAGGAACATGGAAGTATTTTTGAAGTTTAAGAGAGGTGTTTAGAAGAGTTTTATAGAAATTCAGAGTTGGAGGTTATTGAAGAATTTTAAAAAGGACTCTATAAGTAAGAGTCATTTTAATGATCATTGAAATTCATAAGGTTACCTTTGAAATTACTCTAAATATGTAAGGGTTTTATAAAAAATTAGGTTTGGTAATGGTAATGTATTATGTATGTAATAATCCTTAGGCTGATATATTAGTTTCTCTATAGTGTTGAGTATATTTGGTCAGAAAACTAGAAAAGTATCCAATAAGTAAGGGTTACCTAATGTTGATCATATTATAATAGAAAATTGGTAAAGTCCATAGAATGTAAGGTTTTTCTTATTTAATGTTTTCTATATGTAATATTTTATCTATGAAACATAAGGTTTTCTCACTGATTGAAAAATTAATAGTGAATAGAATATAAGGTTTTCCATACATAAGGTTCTTCATAGGTAATATTTTATCTATGATATGTAAGGTTGTTATCTTGAATACATAAGGAATACTAATATGTAAAGTTTCTTTTCCATACAATTTAATGTGATGGCCTATATAATTTTTTTGATAGATTTTATTAGGATCAAAGTAGCATCTTACAAACTGTGGTAATGCTAAGGTATTCATTTTGAGAATTCCTTGAAACATCAAGGAGGCTTATTACTAGGGAAGTGATTTGGATTGGTTGTTTTCAGATGATCAAAATAAGGAGTACTATGTTCTATCACATATTTTTTTTGTGACAAGAAAATATTGATTTGAAACTATGAAGGTATAAGACATTGTGGAATAATGTGGTTTTGAAGGCGGTTCAAGAGCAGTTGAACTAAAATAATGTATAACACGCCGTGGTGAAGATTATACATGCCATGGTCAAATAAGAGCTTTATATTTTGAGTGTATCTGATGATATAGATCATTTTATGACTCAAGGGGAACTCATACTCAATCACTAAAGTCTCTAAATACATAAATGGTTTCTAGGAGATCTTAAATAATACAAAGGTTCAAAAAAGTAGAGAGAGAAGTTGAAGAGTAGTTATAGGAAGTTGTGAGTTTGAATCTGAATTTGAAATTAAAATTTAAACTTGAGGAATATTCACTTACTGTGTAAGATATATAAGAAAAAGGATCTTGTATAAATTACTAAGATAGAGTGGAAGAAGAGATAGAGGATGAATACTATGAAAAGAAGTGTTTACAGAAATAGAGAAGAAGATTACACACTTGGTTTGTGTGTGATCATCACGTATGTATTATGTGTTGAAGAATAAGGAGGGCCACACATATTCGATATCATGAAGAAGTGTGGGATTAATATACATTATTGAGGGACAATCAAATTAGAGGAATAATGATAATCACTACCTTGTTGAAGATTATGGAAATGACATTACTTTTTAGGATACTTGTTAGGAGAAAATATTGTTGTATTCATGTAACATGAGTTAAAAGATAAACCCTACTCATTGTACCCACAATAGTTATTTTAGTGGATTTTATGGTCTCAAGTGATTATGGATCATGCCAAGGATTAGTTTTTAATTTTGAGTATTAAAACTTATAAATTAGGGGTTATTTGTTTGTTTTCTTTCCACGATGTATGAGAATTCAATAATGAGATCTTTCACTCAAACAATTAACAGAAGTTGATTTTATAAGAAATCATAAAATGGAAAATAGGATATTATGCATGGGTTCATCTCCTCTAAGTGAACCAACACCATTCCTAGCCATTAAATTATATTCTATCATTGATAAACAAAAAACTTTTCATTTTCCTATACCGAGACATAAAAAATCAATATGAACATTAATGTATGAATGAAGAGGTGGGTGAACATTACCCTATATGATTTCTCGAAAACACTTCCACCCACTCTCATGCATGATTTATCCAAACTGCATAAATTAGTGTCATTTATAAAAATGTGTAACATTCATAAAACCATTTCACATGAAGACATATTTTTATCTAATCTAATTCATTTAAGAGTTTCCAAAACATTGGTAACCTTAACTAGTCTCCCCATAGCATAATTAAAAAAAATATCATCATCATTATCATAATATAAGCATCATATCTAGATCACATTGCATTATCAATCTTAGGACATCAAGTATAGTACACAACAAATCAACATACACCTATGATCATGGTGTCACCCATAATGAATCGACAACCATACATGGGTTTACCTCCTCAACACTTTTGAAAAAGTACCATAGATCTTCCATCCATGTTAAAACCAAAACTTTTGACTATTTACCTAATAGTTCTAATTAATTTTCCAAAACTATTAACATGTCCCATTTTCATTCTATTATCCCAAAACTATTTTTCATTTCTAAAAATAATTTTCCCAACATAATATTCTTTTCAAAATAATTTATGTTAAATCCATTATTTTAAATACAAATATGTGATATATTGATTTCATGCATATTTTTATTTATTAATTTTAATGTTTGATTTTTTATTTTTGCCTACTTTTTAATATTTTTATTCTTTTATGGAAATAATATCTTATATTAGAGTTTGGTGGATTTTTGGAAGAAAAAATAAGAATTTTTCAAAGGTAAAGGGTCTATGTATGATTAACATGTATGGGATTCATGCTGCGTAAGGTTAACTCATGGAATGCCTGCTTACATAGGATTAAATCACAGTCAAGCTTATGTGTGTGAGAATGAATTGGGAGAAAACATACTCATGTAAAGAGAAGGTCGCTCGGGAAAAGGCACTCACATCATAATAATCACAACCAGAGAGGAGGTCACATGAAGTAAACCATGAGATTTTAATACTCGTGTATGAATGAAGAGGTTCTGATGTGCGATTCACTTAAAGTGTGTTCCTTCTTGCGTGATATTGAATTGATGTCCATCAATACCAAAAATTGGTGCATGCACAACGCCTTCTTTTATTAGCGATAAATAGAAAGCACTGATAAAAGGGGGACTGTTATCAGAACTATTCTCAGTGTTGATAAAACCTTTTAATAAAAAATATTATTAATATATATAAAATTATTATATTTATATTGAAAAATAATGTTTATTTATATACAATATTTAAAAAATGCATATTTATAATTAATATAAATATGATATATTAATATTTTTTTAATAATTAAAAAATATATATAATGTTTAAAAAAAAGTATTTATAAAATTATAAATAAATAAATAAATATTAATTTTAAAAAATATAAAAATATAATAAATATATTTAAATAATAAATATTTTTATTATATTTATAATTATATATATTTATATATTAATAAAAACATATTTAATTATATAAATATTTATAATTATATAAATATACATCTACAGAGATATCTTGATGGAGAGGTTCTCTCTCATCAATGGAGATGTTTTCTATATTAAAGGTCCCTTGGACGATGAGGTTAAATACTACAGGACATGATAGTGATATTACGGGGGATAGTCAGAGACGACCTTGTCCTAGACCACTCAGGATGGCGATGATGTGGGGTTTCATACGGGGACCTCAGAACCTGACTACGAGTGGATCCAGCTGTAAGCAGGTCTATGGACTTCAACAACATGTAATCTCTAGAGTGATGGAATCGTTATGAGATCTTTAAAATGAGCTCTTATTTATAGGCCCAAATCCAATGGTCGACTCCCTCCTCCAATGGTCATATTTTTCATTGAATCTCAGAGGGACCTGTACATGTTTCACTCAACCAACAGTTATTTTGAAACATATTATACAACATCATTTAATAACTACAACATGTATTAGGAAAATGAAGTTTCTTAATCAAATCTATTTTTCAGAGTCTAAGAAAAAAATAGAATTTAGATTCTAACTAAATAAACATTCAGAGTTTATAAGACATTGACATTCGGAATTTGTTTTACAAAGAATTTATAATCTGAATTATATAGATTCCGGAATCCAAATTCCAATGAATTTGGAATTTGAATTCTAAGGAATTTACAGTCTGAATTCTAAAGAATTAGGAGTATGAATTTTGGGGAATTTAGGGTCTGAATTATGAGAAATTATGAGTCTAAATTTTGAAGAATTGGGAGTTTAAATTATGAAGAATTCAGAGTCAAAATTATGAGGAATTAAGAGTCTAAATTCTGAGGAATCCAGATTCAAAATTATGAATAATTTGGAGCCTAAATTTTGAAGAATTTGGAGTCTGATTTTGAGAAATTGAGATTCTGAATTTTAGAGAATTCAAAATCCGAATTTCAGATAATTCAAAGTCTGAATTTCAGAGAATTCAGAGTCTAAATTTCATATAATTTGGAGTCTGAATTTTAGAGAATTGCGAGTCTGAGTTTTAGAGAATCCAAAGTCTAAATTTTAGATAATTTGGAGCTTGAATTTTAGAGAATTCAGAGTCTGAATTTTAGAGAATTCAGAGTCTGAAAACAAAACACTCTATAGACAAGGAATTATAAGATTCCGAGGTTTTTCAAAAGAATCGGAATTTTTGACTTAGTAATAAAATGAGTTTGATTTAGAGAGATTAAAAAATGAAACAATAAAAAAAATGTAAGGATAAAAATTTCCTTAGAGAAAGGATTTTTTCTTATGAAAATAATCCTTAGAGAAAAACAGTTTTCCTTAAGATAAAGTGTTTGTGATTTTAAAAACATATATGAATGAAAAATTCATAAGGAAACATTATTGACTCAACATAACCCACCCATCAAGACCTATTTATTTATATATGAATTGTTCAAAGACCTAGTAGACATAAAATCCAAATACATGATCCAAAGACCCATATTTTTAGTTCCCAAAGGCCCAATATCTTGAGCCCATTTTTTTGCAGGCACCATTGCTGATCTTCCTCGTTATCTACCTTGTCCGCCATCTCCCATCTCCAGAGCCACATAAACTCTACAATATGCCATGAGCCTGGTGAGGAGTTAACACCGATCATGCCGACAACATCCCCTTCCACACACGCCATCCACCCCCATCGCCTTGTACGAGCCCGCCGTCCACATGACCTCCACGGGCCACCCCGAGCCATCGTGGGTGTTGATTCAGCACTGATTGTCCATGGTGACAACATCCCCTACCACGCACACCACCTGCCTTGCAGGCCGTCCCCCCCATTGCCTTATAGGAGCTCACCATTCGATGAGGATTCAACACCGATTTTCCATGTCGATAGCATCCCCTGCCTTGCACACTGCCTACCTTGCAGGCTGTCTGCCCCTATCGCCTTGCAGGAGCCTACCGTCCTGCCATACAAGCTATTTCCAGAAGAACCGGACAAATAGAACACCACCCCCATCAGAGGCGGGGGTCTACACACACACCCCCCAATTTAATTAGGGGGCCGAAAATTGATGTGACTTGGATTTGAACCCCAACCGCCTGAATGCCACTAAGGGGATAATACCACTAGGATAAACCCCATGTGCTATTATAATTATATATTAATAAATATATTTTTTTAGATAAAATATATTTATAATTATATATAAATACTTTTTAAATATATGTATTTATAATTATAATTATAAATAAATAAATACATATTTAAATAATTATAAAATTTTAATAAATATATTTATGTAATAAATATATTTATTATATTTATAATTATATATTTATAATTATATATAAATTATTTTTAAATATATTTATTTATAATTATAACTATAAATAAATAAATAAATATATATATATAATTATAAAATTATAATAAATATAGTTATTATGTTTATAATTATATATATTTATATATTGATATAAATATATTTAATTATATAAATATACCAAACCGATGTGGACCTTGATGTATAATTATATAAATATATATAATTATATAAATATATTTATAATTATATAGAAATATTTTTAAGTATATTTATTTATATTTATAATTATAAAAAAATAAATATATAATTAAATAATTATAAAATTACAATATATATATATATATATTAATAAATATATACTTGAAGGTTCAGGAGATAGATGATCCTACTCCAAAGAAATTTATTAGAAAAGAAAATTAAAAAAAGAAGAAAATAGGATAGATGAGGTTGTAACGTCCTGGTTTCGAAAGCCGCCCAGAGACGCCCCATGCCCGGTTGGTCACATGGCCTCAAGCAAATTTCCCAAAATTCCAGAGGCCGCTGACTAGCATTGATGGCCTTGGGTGTGATAGTGGGGAAAATATGCCCTCATTGGCAGAGTAACACAATAGAAGTAAAACAAAAAGCAATAGTAGAAGCAGTCATACTACCATACAAAAAGAAACAAAAAAAGACTGAAGAAATAAATACCTGGAGCACATATATAATGACGCATGATACAAAAGTCTTGAAAATATATCCAAACAAGTTACAATGTTGGAATACAGTACTAAACCAAAGTACAAGAAAATCAGTAAATAGCTCCACAGCATCCCAAGACAAAGCTTGGTCCCATGCTATCCAGCCCCAAAGTAGTCAAGTAACTGAAGTAGAAGGGCACTTGCCCTTATCTATACCTGCAATAATATTATCTGTTTGGGCCCAAAACCTTGGTCCAAATCAGGTGTGAGACTAAATTCTAGTAGGCAACCACCAAGAGATCTATGCCTAACAGTCAGTGAATATATATGGCAGGAAATAAAAAAATAAGTAGTAAACAAGGAAGTTGTAAACAGTAAAAAATTCCACAGTTTCAGAGCATTTAGTTCCACATAGAAAGAAAATAGATAATCACAAACAGGTAACCCTCTAGGATATACTCATAGCCTAATCCCCTCTAGACCTACCTAGGAACCATAAGAAAATCTCTGGAAAGTACACACATTCTAACCCCTCTATTTCATCTTTAATAAAGACTCTCCAGGGAAGCAATCTCCGTCAATTCCCCCTATAGTCTCATATCAGTAACTAAAATGCACTCCAGGGAAGCACTTAAGTCACATTCCCCCTGTGGCCCACGTCGAGAAACTACAAACACTCTGAGGAAGCACTTACGTCAATTCCTCTTATAGTCTCACATCGTAAAAGTAAAAATAGACACTTTAGAGAAGCCCTTACGTCCATTCCTGCTATTGTTTACTACACCAGGTTCTCATGGCCCTGTGTATGTAAAATGAGCACAACAATGCAATACGACCAAATTAAACCTCAAGAACTACTTGGATAATATTATACAATATAACAGCATGTCAGATAAATAAACACTCTATCCTATAGTACTAGGCATGGTGAAAAACAAGGTAACCTAACAGGCTAAGCAGGACCAAATGGTCATAAACAAACATACATGGGAAAAAACTTCCAAAGCATAGAAATTTACCCTATTCTCATTCAATTAACTTCTACTCAATCATACAAGCAAAGCAGGTAATTAACAGGGCTAAAACCGTAAACACGCAACACCCCGATCAAGGGTATTGGGAAATGTTTCAAATATAACTCAAATAATTTCAATGAAAAGGCACAAACCACCTAACTCAGGGTTGTAGGATCGTTATAAATGAACCTCAATCCTTGAATCGCCCAAAAACACCATAGATAAAAAAACGGTCAAAACACTCAACTGAGGATTACATGAGAAAGAGGAAGAATCCGGAAACGAAGCTCTAGAAGAAGGATGTGCTTACTGAGGGAATCCCAATTCAAACAACGACGGTCGATTCAGATAATGGATTCTCTTTCGAGGGCTCGGGGAAGAAATCACAGATGTATGGATGCTCTCAGATGAACTGGGTCGAGAAGGAGGTGTTTTTCTTCATCAAATGCGACCCTGGTGCATTTAATGAAAAAAAAGAAAGTACACAGTGTGTAATTTATTAGTACACGATGTGTACTTGCCTTTACCACCCCCCGCATTAGGCGGTCTCCAAATCACCACACACAGCCGTGTGCGTGGCTATGACACGGCCAACACCTGGCTACCTGCAGTAATTGAGTACACGACATGTACTTATAAAGTACATGGTGTGTACTTAAGAAATTTCCAGAAAACTCCTCTTTTTCCTCAAAAACACAAAAAAAAAGAAAACATACCTGAAAAGAATATTTGAGTTCTTAAAAAATTCCCCCCTTAAAGAAATTATTCCCTGAATTTCCCTAGCAAGGCGGCATAGAAGAAGAATCCTTGAACAACTCCGGCCACTGCGATCGTACATCGATCTCCCTCTCCCAAGTCTTGTCCTGTACTCGCCCGTGCTGCCATAGCACTCATACCAGAGGAACCGACCATCCACGGAGAACCTTCGTACTACCATCAACAATCTAGATAGGATGATCCTCAAATGAGGCATCCACCTCCAACTCAGCCTCCTCGGGTTGAAGAACATGAGATGGGTCTGAGAAGTAATGCCAAAGTTGAGAAATGTGAAAGACATCATGCATAGCCTAGTACCTCTGAGGTAACTGCAGCTGATAAGAAACCAGCCTGACTCTCTCCAAAACCTCAAATGGCCCGACGTACCACGGTGAAAGATTACCCTATCTCATAACCCTCTTATTCCCCAACCTCGATGTGACATGCATGAAAAACTGATCCCCGACCTTGAACTCTAGAGGTCGTCTCTGCTGATCAACAGAAGATTTCTGTCGAGATTGTGCAACATCCATCCTCTTCCAATCAACTCTATCTACTCTGTGGTCTCTTGGACAAGATGAGGTCCCAACATAGCTGCCTCTCTTTTTCTCCAGCCAACATAAGGGTGATCATCATGGCCTACCATAAAAAGCCTCACAAGGTTCCATCTAAATATTTTCTTGAAAACTATTGTTCTAGGAAAAATCCACAAGAGGTATGTTCTTCCCCCAAGAACCTCCAAAATCAAGGATGCATACTCGAAGAATATCCCCAAGCACTTGAGTCGTACGCTTGGACTTGCCATCTGTCTGAGGGTAGTAAGCTGTACTCAAAAGTACCTATGTACCCAAAGACTTCTGTAGCCCCTTCTAGTCCCAAGAAGTAAAACAGGCATCCCCGTCTAAGATAATGAAGTGTGGAACTCCATGTAGATGTACAATCTTACAGATGTACAACAATCCCATCTCATCAACATTGAAGGTCTCCTTGATCATAAAGAAGTGAGAAAGCTTTATGAGTCTATCAATGACAACCCATACAATGTCATTCCCTTGAGGCGACCTTGGTAAACCTATCATGAAATCCATTGCGACATCATTCCACTTCCACTCGGGAATGAGTAACTACTGCAAAATCCACTCGGGGTCATTGATGCTCCCCCTTCACATGCTAACAGGTGGAACAATCATGATGAACCCAACAACATCTTTCTTCATACCTGGCCTCCAATACTAACAGTGTAGATCACAATACATCTTGGTGACACCAGGATAAACCACCCAAACTGAGGAATTAAAGTCCCACATCAACTCCTCACATATATTTGATGACACCCATACGCGCCTCTGGAAATTGAAGATCTCATCCTTGCCTATGGTTCATCCAGGAATAGGGTCCTCTCTTGAAACACTCTCCCGTAGGACTAGGCCTTTAGAATCTGATAGCTTCCTTGTTCGCACTCGATCAAGAAGAGTATAGGTAACTGATATAGAAGATAGAAACGTTTTCCCCTGACTATTTTGCACCTCGAAATGCATCTCAGAGAGCAGATCCATAAGCTACCACTCACTATTGGCCTCCTGAACTACCTGTCCCTGATTCCTCCTACTCAGAGCATCAGCCACAATGTTGCCTTTCCCTAGCGTGTAGTCAAGCTCAAAGTCAAAGGATTGAAGGTACGCCACCCACCTTCGCTGTCTCAAATTCAGGTCATGCTAGGTGAAGATATACTTGAGAATTTTGTGGTTGGTGAAAACCACAAAATGCTCTCCTAGAAGTCAATGTCTTCAATAGTGTAAGGCATAAACAACCACAGCCAGCTCGAGATCATGCGTCAGGTAGTTCCTCTCATGTGGCCTCAACTGTCGAGAACCGTACACAATGACTCCTTCTCCCTGCATAAGAACAACTCCTATCCCGATACCTGATGCGTCACAGTATACATTATAGCTTTTGGCCGACTCTGACAATAATAGTATCAGTGCTGAAGTCAACCTCCCTTTCAGCTCCTGAAAGGCTAACTCACAAGAATCTGACCACAAGTACTTCACACCCTTCTTAGCCAGTCATGTCAGTGGTGCCGCTAAGCATGAAAAGTTCTTTATAAAATGTCTGTAGTAACCAACCATCCCTAGAAAACTACATACCTTGAAGAAATTCTTTGGATACTCCCAGGAAACTACTTCTCTCACTTTCTCTGGGTCTACTGATACTCCTGCCTCTAAGATAACATGACCCAAGAAGTGAATTTGTTTCATCCAAAAGTGGCATTTTGAGAGCTTAGCATATAACTGATGCTCTCTCAATGTAATCAAAACGATATCAAGATGTGCAACATGGTCGGGTAAAGTATGATATTACACCAATATATCATCCACATATACTACCATGAAAGAATCCAAGTATGGATGGAACACTCAGTTCATTAGTGCCATGAAAACTGCAGGCGCGTTCGTGAGACTGAATGACATAACCACATACTTGTATAGACCATACATGCTCTAGAAGGCTGTAAGAGGTATATAAGATGGTCTAATGTGAAAATGATGGTAACCAGACCTCAATTTGATCTACGAGAACACCCAAAATCCTAGAAGATAATCAAAGAGATAATCAATACTCGGTAAGGGTTATCGGTTCTTGACCGTTAACTGGTTCAACTTTCAATAATCCACACAAAGCCGGAGGGTACCGTCTGCCTTTTTCGCAAACAGGATAAGAAAAACCCAACGAGAAGTACTGGGTCTGATGAAATCCTTTGCCTGTAACTCCTCCAACTGCTTCTTGATCTTCTGCAACTCAGGTGTAGCCATCCTCAAAGGAGGAATGGACACCGGTGCCGCTCTAAGAACAAGCTTGATAGAAAAGTACACCTCTCTCTCTAGAGGCAAACCTGAAAATTCTTTTGGAAAGACATCCCTAAAACGTTCCACCAATAGAGGAAAGTAAATCTATGAAGTCCCCTAGTCATCCAGATATAAACTACCAATTTGGGCTGTAACTCCTCCCAGCACATGATGCTCGGGTCCCACTCTGCTCGCCTGGACATCCCATTCTCCCTTATGAATAAACGATCCGTCCTCTGTTGATGTGAAACTCAACCTATGACGATAGTAATCGACAACAACCTAGAAGGGAACTAACCAGTACATTCCGAGAATGACATCATATCCTTTCATCTCTAGGAAATAGAGATCTCAAATGAAGTGACACCCTACAACCTCAAGAGGGCACTTCTTGCACTGACGTACACCATCCGTTCTAGCCCCCAACAGAGTGTCTAACGTCATGATATCATTAGAATAAAATATACAGAGACCAAGGATCTCCCCAACAGTAATAGATATAAAGCTATGGGAATCCCCTGTATCGAAAATAGAAGAAGATAAAACTAAGGCAACTAGAATTATACCTCAAACTATAGAGGGTCCGAGATCCTGCTTCTACTGGGTTTTCTCTACTGTAAAAGTCTGGTCTGTACTGTGGCCCTATGACCTTGACTGACAACTCTAAGCTGATCCACCATGTTGTCAATGAAATTCTGGTGATTGAATACCACAACTACAACCCCCACCTCGGTCTGAACGACCATAAGAACTCCAGTTCCCAGACTGGTGAGAAAATGGTGGTGCTGCTCCTAGAGGTGGAGTCATAGAAGAACCTCTGTCACCAGCTACTAGTGAGAAGAACTGACATAAACATGGAAGATGGCCCATCCTTCCATAATATCGCCACTCCACTGGGTCTCTCGGGAAATGTGGTATCATATGCCCACCCTTCCCGCACTGGTAGCACACCACCTGGCTACCAGAGAAAGTGTCTCACCTCCTTGGATCACCATGTGAAGACCCCCTGCGATGCTTCCTATTGTAAGTAGGAGGGACACTAACTTCAGATGTTGAGCCGACCTGGCTCACAATGCCATAATCCCTTAGATTATGCTCTGTGATCAGCGCCTGGTTGACGATAGAAGTGATAGACATCAACCTGAAGATATTTACCTGATATTGGATATCATGCCTCAGACCATTCTCAAACTTCTTTGATAGGAATAACTCATCAACTCCTAGAATAGGCGTGAATCACTATAGCTCAGTGAAGCGAAAAGAATACTCCATAATAGGAAGAGTAACCCGATCTAGACTCATAAAATATTGGGATAGGTCAGCCCTCAAAGTCTCCGGATAGAAGTAATCATAGAAGGCATGCTAGAACTCTTCCCAGTCCGTGACCTACTACCATCCCGCTTGTGAGATCACATCCCACCATATCTTGGTGGAATCCAAAAGCATACAAGTAGCAATATTTACCCTCCTCTATAGATGCATCTCTAGATGCTTGAAGATAGAAATCTTGACTTCTAAGCATGACTCTGTAGCCTGAGGTCCTCATTCTCCTATGAAGGTGGGAGGATGATGCTGCTGAAAGATCCCCGTCAACTCTACCATAGAAGGGGTAGGATGAGGTACTTATCATAAGTTCTGCATAAACCTTATAATTCCATCTCGGAACTGTGCGTCAGAACTTGTGTCTGGAATGATGGATGGTGCCAAGCCTGGAACAACTGGAGGATCTACTGGAAGTCCCTGATCAGCCATATCCGGTGTCTAATCACTGCCTTGCAACCAGAAGACAACCAGAGGATGTCTCAGGGGAATGACTCTGAAAGGTCAAGCGTATACCATAGATTAGGATTATCAAGGACTGAAAACTATGAGGGTAAGGAGGGAACATGGTAAAAAAGGAAACAAGTTTTAAAAAACATGGATACACAGCGTGTATACTTCACTACACAGTGTGTTCCCTTAAGCCTTCACATGGGCGTGTACTTCTGCCAAACTGGTCATGTAACACCCCAAAAACACGACGTGTTCTTGAATCCTCTCCCCCTTCCCGAGTCCTTCTACATGACTACGCTACATGGTTCTCCCAGAACAAGACTACATGGCGTGTTTGTGCCAGACACGGCGTGTACTAGATGAGATTCACTGACCCGTGTTGTTAGTGACACAGCCAGATACACGTCTCACAATACACGGCATGTTCCAGATGGACATGGCATGCACTAAAGGATTTCCACTGACCTGTGTTGTTAGTTACACGAACGGATACCTAGTACACACTACATGGCGTGTTCAAAAAGACACGGTGTGTATAACTTAATCTTTCATCTATCTGTGTCATTAGTCACACGGGTGGACACAAGATCTACACAACATGGTGTGTACAACTGGTACATGGAATGTTACCCCAAAGATTTCTCAACCCCATGTCTCTACCCACACAGTCACCGAAACGGTCCGAGACAATAAGGTGTGTTCATATAGTACACAACATGTACTTAAGAAAAACAGTTTCTTCCCGAACAGAAGAATACATGGTGGGTAATAAAAACCACACAGTGTGTATTATGGGTTTTTCCAGACAGTAAGCCTCATAAACTACTCCAGAGCCTAGAAAAAACACTAAAAGAAACATTAAAGTGCCAAATTCCTATTCGTGAGGGCCCATAATCCCCACGAATCAAATCTTGGCATCTCTTATATGTCATAACAAGGAAAACAAGGCAATGATCTACCAAATTATGATCCATGAGGACCCATAACACCTCAAGAACAAAAGTTTGGAATTCATTCAAACAAAACCTTACACAAATAAATACCCTATCAAATAGTAAGTATTTTATCAAGGCATCTACCACACCAGCATGCATATCTAGCACAACATCTATCACAACAACAGGCAATCGCAAATGCACCCTAAATGGCACGACAAGAATGAATGACATGTGATTCCCAGAAAGTGCCTATATGATGCATGAGATGGAATACCCTCATCTCATTTAGTTGAAATAGAAATAGAACCTCAATAACATCAATAATAACAACACAAAACATGTGAATAACCCAATGGTGAAATCAAAGCAACTGTAAAATTGCAAAAATAGAAAAATTTCAATAACGAGGTAGATTGGATTTTCCCTTTACATGGGTTAGCTACTCCTGAGAACAACTTATTTCCAAGTACCTATTTCTATCATATCCCTAACTATAGGCTCCAAACAGTAAGTCAAGAAGAAAAGAATTCCTCTGATACCACTTTGTAATGTCCCGATTCCAGAATCCGCCCAGAGACACTCCGTGCCCAGTTGGTCACATGGCGTCAAACACATTTCCACAAACACTAGAGGCTGCCAACTAGAAGCGAGGGTCTTGGGTGTGATAGTGGGGAAACTATTCCCTCATTGGCAGAGTAACACAATAGAAGTAAAACAAAAAGCAATAGCAGAAGTAGTAATACTACAATACAAAAAGAAACAACATAATATTGAAGAAATAAACATTTGAAGTACATATATAATGATGCATGATACATAAGTATAGGAAAAACAGTCAAACAAGTCACAATTCTGGAATACAGTACTAAACCAAAGTACTAGAAAATCGACAAACAGATCCACAGCATTGCAAGCCAAATCTTTGTCCCATGATCTTTAGCTCCAAAGTAGTCAAGTGCCTGAAGTGGAAGGTTGATTTCCCTTATCTATACCTCCAACAATATAATCTGTTTGGGCCTAAAAGCATGGCCTAAATAGGGTGTGAGACTATATGCCAGTAGGAAACCACCATGAGATCTATTTATAACAGTCAGTGAATATATATGGCAAGCAATAAACAAAAGAAGTAGTAAACAAGGAAGTTCTCAATAGTAAACAATTCCATATTTTTAGAGAATTCAGTTCCACATAGCAAGTAAATAGATAATCACAAAAATGTAATCCTCTAGGATGCACCCACAATTTAATCCCATCCGTTTCTACCTAGAAACCATAATAAACTCTCTGGGAAGTACACATAGTCTAACCCCTCTAGTTTAGCTTTAGTATAGTCTCTCTAGGGAAGAACTCACCATCAATTCCCCCTATAGTTTCATATTGGTAACTAAAAGGCGCTTTGGGGAAGCACTTATGTCACATTCTCCCTATGGCCTGAGTCGAGGAACTACAAACACTCTGAGGAAGCACTTATTTCAATTCCCTCTATGGTCTCACATCATAAAAGTAAAACACAGACACTCTGGAGAATCCCTTACATCCATTATTCCTATGGTCTACTACACGAGGTTCTCACGACCCTGTGTAAGTCAAAAGAGCAAAAAAATGCAATACGGCCAAAGTAAACCTTAAGAACTACTTGGATAACAGTATACAACATAACAACATGTTAGATAAACAAACACTCCATCCTATAGTACTAGGCATGGTGAAAAATATGGCAGCCTAATAGGCTAAGCAGGACCAAAAGGTCATAAACAAACATGCATGGGAAAACTATTCTAAAGCATAGAAATTTACCCTATTCTCATTCAATTAATCTCTACTCAAGTATACAATCATAATAGGCAATTAACAGGGCTAAAACCATAAACACACAAGACCCCAATCAATGGTATTGGGAAATTGTGTACATATAACTCAAATACTTTCAACGAAAAGGCACAAACCACTTACCTTGGTGTTGTAGGGTCATTATATGTGAACCTCAAGCCTTGAATCTCCCAAGAACACCGTAGGTGTAAAAAATTCTCAAAACTCTCATCTAAGTATAACTTGACAAAGAGGAAGAATCAGGAAACAAAGATCTCTAAGAAGGAAGAGCTTACTGAGGAAATACCAATGCAATCAACGACAGTCAATTCAGAGAACGGATGCTCGATCGAGGGATTGGGGAAGAATCAGAGCTGTACGGATGCTCTCAAATGAACTAGGTTGAGAAGGAGGTGTTTATGTCCGTCAGACGCGACCCCGGTGCATTTAATAAACAAATAAAGAAAGTACATGACATGTACTTTACAAGTACACGACGTTTACTTTTCTTTACCGGCCCCCACGTGAGGCTGTCTCTAGATCACCACACACAGCCATGTGTATGGCCGTGACACGACCAGCACCCGGATACCTGCGGTAACCGAGTACATGGCGTGTACTTGAGAAATTTCCAGAAAACTTCTCTTTTTCCTCAAAAACACCAAAAAAATGAATACATACCTGAAAAGAAGATCCAGGTTCTTACGAAGGTCACATAATGAGGCATGACCTCATCCATAAGGTTGGACTACAAGTCAGGAACAAGATCATTCCCATAATCATGATTAGAGTCATCATCATCATCATCATCAGCAATTCCCACTCTAACTGTGAATTTCTTTTATTGAAGATCATCGAGTACTTCTTCTTAAGATTTCCTGCTATAGAGTGAGTTGACTCTTAGAGTCCTTATAAGAAAATCTAGTAGACTCATTTAAACCACATCCTTGTACAGTATCCCAATCATCTCAACCACATCCCCAACCAAAACCTTTTGGATGACTACCCCGTCACCATGACTTTTGATGACAAATTCCATCTGGTTCTTCTTTCTCAGTGACAACGTTTGGTGGGAATTCCACCTGTAGGGGGAGTTCTTGAATAATAGGAGTTTGTTCCACTTCAGATGTCGACACATATTTTGTTTGTTTCTGGGGAGGAACGAGTTGAAATCCCTCTTCATACACCACTCTTCCCTCACCTTTAGACAAAGACACCTGCTTATCCACATGCACTTCTTGTGGTGCATGAGCATTGAATTCTCCATGCTCAGGTGACCGAGAATCCTCTGGTTCTTTCAGAGACTTTTTAATCGGGACAGGGTCAACCTCCACAATAGATTCAATATTGTTTGAAAATCCATCTACAAGACTAATATATGTAGCCTATTTTGAAGTATCATCTCATCCCTTATCATCATCACCATCTTTCCCATCTTCCATAGTGGATTTGGAGTAAATCTCAGGAGGTGCAACAACATCTCAATATGAAGGTGGTACTTTTTTTCCATGAGAGGGTAATAGATGAGAAGATACCTAAGTATCATCAAGATTATTTTCTTTAGCAATATCAGACCATGTCATACTCCCTTGTATAGCCACTTTTGAAGTCCCAACATCATCATTTTTATTTTCAAAGACCATTGCATCATGACCAACAACTACAACAATGTGAGAAATTGTATCTTCCTTACTGGATCATGAGATCTTCATTCTACATCGAGAAGCTTCATGGCCTCTCAAATTAAAGACAATGAAACTTATTTATTTTCAGAATTTTTCTTTGACATGGAAAATGTTCTGACAACCAATATAGAATAATGGCAGTTTTTCATACCTTACAGTTAGATCAAAATTGAAGTATGTAGTATTCAGTGCGACAGATTCAATTGGAATTGAATTGAGATCCATCTCAACAATAAATCTCACAAAAAATCTAAAGAGCACCTCTTTCGTTGTCCGATCGAGCTTGATCAGAGTGCCAATGGATGAAGTAATGTAGAACATAATCCGAGGTTTCCATAATATCTAATTCAAGACGTAAATTTGTACCCAAACCCAAGTACTTGTGTTGTGGACCGCAAATGGGTTGAAGCAAGGATCCCAATCTTGATTGTACATGATTCTTGTCCTAAGATAGATTTGACTGAAACCCAATGCCTTATGATTTATCCCTTCATAGGAAAAAAAGTGAAATGACCTCACCCAATGGGGGTGAATTTCCATTCACAAAATCCACAAATAATAAGCACTCATTGTTCCAGGTCTTCAATCCTCCATGGTTTTTGACCAATTAGAAAAACCAACCTCTCGATAATCGAATGCTCACTGATTTTTAATCGATTAATGAGAAAATCTTGACTTAACTAGATGTGAGTAGAGTTACCTCTTTGAAATATCCAATCGACTCCATTATTGCTCAAGGTGAAGCATGGTTTTGCCTCACCCGATTTGTGTGATTGACTGGTGGGTGGATTTGAAACCAAAGATGGCTTTGCCCAAGATGATTTCTCTAGACTGTGAGGAAGATGACCAGCTGATCCCACATCCAAATCCCTCAAACAACATCGTGCACCTTCAACGGTCGAAGAAAATGGATAAGGGGTCTTCCCATGAGAAGATTTTGAGTCTACTCATTTAGCATCGACGAACTTGTGAGAATAAAACTGACCTTCAGCGAGAAAAGATGCCTCCATAATAGTAGTGGAAAAAGACACCATCAGTGAACCCTAGTCACCATCGCAGCTTCACACGAGCACTCTCGAAATATGTCCATCCATCTTTTCCTCATTAATATATATATATATATATAATTATATAATTATATAAATATATTTATAATTATATAAAAATATTTATAAATATTTATAATAATTATTATAATTATAAATAAATAAATATATATTTAAATAATTATAAATATAAATATATATATTTAAATCATTATAAAATTATAATAAATATATTTATTATATTTATAATTAAATAAATATATATAATTAAATAAATATATTTATAAATATATAAAAATATTTATAAAAACATTTATTCATATTTATAATTATAATTATAAATATAAATATGTATATATATATATAATAATATAAATATATTATTAATATTAGATCTTTATTAGCACTTTTTTAGCATCGATAAAGATAACCCTTTATTAGCACAAAACAAGCACTGTTAAAACTACTCTATCAGTGTTAGAATTTTAGCATTGATAAAGACACATTTTATGAATTTTTTTAGAACTGTTATAGGGGTATCTTTAGTAGTGTGAAAAAAGCACTGATAATGAGTAGTTTATTGTTGCTTTCTATTTTAGTGCTGATAAAACTGCTCTTTGTCACTGATTTTTTGAGAGTGCTGATAAAATACATATGAGTTCTTATAAAAGAACTCTAACAGAGTCCTACTACTACTCGCGCCTTCACGCTTTCGTAGAACCAGAGCACTGCCACCATAGTCTCTACTGTCGCCGGACCCCACTGTTGCTGCCAGTTGACATTCTTGATGAATTGATCTCTCAAAATCTAAGGTATGTGCTGATTTATCTTGTTAGAATATCCAACCACACTATTTCTTCAGTCACACCTTACCGAACCCTACTGCATGCATCTTCACTTCTTCTCAATGCACAAAAAACTATCCCAAAAAAACCATCTCTATTGTACAAAATCAACATTTCACCCACCACCATCCTTTTCCATGGCTTCATCTCCTTGAAAACAACCTAAAAACCACCCACACACAACTAATACCTAAAACCACCTACCTATAAACACTATCCACATCTCCCTTTTCTATAGGGTTTATGATTGGGGTTCTCATGTTTTCAGTAGATATTGTATATGATATCAGTCTATGGTTTGTGTGTGCAATGATTTGAGGGACCCTTTGGTTACATTCTTTCCATAGTAGTTCTAGTTGCACACCCAGGTATGGGAAGTTCATGCGTGTCAATGATTTATGTGGTGTTTTCTTTTGTTATTTGGTGATTGAAAGAGTGATGTTCCATATATGATCATGAATACATTTTTCAGAAGGATTTTTTTCCTAAAAATGGGTGTTATTTAGGATATTAATTAGGGTTTTCATTTAGTTTTATTAACATAAATTATTAATTTTATAAATTTATAAAAAATAATCAATATAATCAATATAATTTTATAATTTTTTATATTTATACTTCTAGGTATAATTTTTTGTACTTATATATACATATATAAATTATATATTTTATCTTATTATATTTATATAATTTATATATAAATTTCTGATAAAAATTTATAATTTAATAACATATATGTACTTCTATATAGTTTTATAAATTATATATTTAAAATATAAATTATTTTATAAATTATATATAATTTTATACTTTTGTATACATTTATAATTTTAAATACTAATATAAATATATTGAAATCTGTAATTTATACTTTTATACCGGTATGATTTTTTCAATTTATCAATATTTTAATACTTTCATAATTTCATAATTTTTATTTTTATAAATTAAAATTTTAAATTTTTATAATTTTGTAATATGATAATTTTTGTTTCAAAAAATCATTTGGATAATTAAGAGTTATTTTATTACATGCGATATTTTATGTTTTAAATCATAATTGATATAAGTTGGATGTATGATTTTAATTGAGTGTTGAATTAGTTTCAAAATTACTTTTGATTTTTTTGGATTTCATGTTTAATAATGTATCCAAGGGGGAACTTATTCAATTCCCTTTTATACTTTCTTTGTTAGAACACGGTGTACTAATAAAGAAGTAGGCAATCATATCTTAAGAGTTTGATTTCAAACCAACTATGAGGTACGATGCCATAACAGAGAAATAGTTTAACAACTAGAAAATATTGATAGACCTAAGAGGTGTGATGTAAAATATTTGATATTTGACCAGTTTTCTTTTCTTTCACCATCTGAGTATGGACTTATTGACTAGAAATTCAATGTTAGTGTTGAAAATATTTTAAAAAATATAACAATTTTTTTTATTTAGGAAACCATTATTATATTCAATACCATTATTTTATATTATTAAAATCGTTTTCAAATAATATATATTTTTTATATTTCCATTATTATATTCAATAGCCGCATTTTCATTGATTTTTTATAATTTAAATGTGATTTTAAGGGTAAATGATTGGTTTTAAAGTTAGTAAATTTTATTTCTATGATGTTTAAGAATGAGGATGATATTTTTTATTTTAATGTTGATATAAATAAATGATCTTTTAAATTTCACATTGAATTTAAAATTAAGTTTTTTGATTTGAAATTAGAGTGAATATATTCATCGGTTTTTTATAATATAGTATTCTCTATCAACATAATGAGTGGTATCTATATTTATAAATGAAAACATATGCAAGGAGAAAGGGTGATATCTATATTTACATGACCATATTAACTTTGAGAGACCTACTAGATACATATAATCTCACCTCCTTCATAATATATATTGATAATAAGACCATGGAAAGGGAATGTCACAAACTCTATCCAACCCATAGGATATCCATCATGACCTAAATCCTGTGAAAGGTGAATTAATGTTTAACTCCATTGCAACTCTTAAACCTACATTGCATCCAACATGACCTATATTTTTTAAATTAGGGGAGTCCTAAAAAACTGCACCTTCTCTTTGATTTTGTGTTAGATTATAAGGGGATCAGTATCATGAAACAAAATGAAATATTAAATATCATCCTCACCATCTTCATCTCTCAAATAGTTATTATTTCATTTTATTGCATGAGACTCATCCCCCATCTCTTTTAGACATGAACCTATGTTTCTTGAACTACCTTGAGAAGTAGCCATCCCATACTAGGTGCCAGTGATCATTGTGGATGAATTCATAGGATAACACTTACCACTAGCAGAGTAATTATTTTATTAAATTCAATTACCAATTTTCTTCAAAGCATGGTAAAATTATTTTAAACATTAAAATATTGGGTTCCCCTTATTTTAAAGGACCCTTTTTGTATATTTATTTATTTTATTCAATTTTAATATTACCAAATCAAATAGGATGGATATGAATAGAAAATGGTTGGATTATAATAGTATGAAAAAAGAGTAGGAAGATGGGGTGAAACATTTCTTCAAGTTTTCAAAAGATCATGCATATGATCCTTCTCAAATCCTTTTCCCGTGTTTAAATTATTTATATTCAAGAATAATTAGTCCAGAGGAGTTGGAAGAACACTTGATCTATCACAAAATAGATCAAAGTTATAAATGTTAGAATAAACATAGGAGAAGGTGAATGTAGTTAGTGACTGGGATAAAACTACGTTTTGTGGACCATCTGATATGATTACAAGTATAGAAAATGAGGAAGACTATATTGAGGATGTGATTACAGGTGTGAATGATGATGAATATTGTATTGATGAAATGAAAATTATAGTTGAAGATGAACTTCATGATTTGATAAAATTGGTTGAGAAGTTAAAGAGTTATGAAAAGACACCACTGTATGCTGGTTTCACTAAGTATACAGTATTTTCAGTCATATTTAAGCCTTTTAGTTTAAAATTTAGAAATATATAGAGTGACACCCATTTTACTAAACTACTTGCTCTATTTAATGATATGATCCTAGGAGATAATTAGGTTTCTAGCTAAATGTATGACACTAAATGAATTCTACATTTGATGGGTATGATCTATGAAAAAATATATGTCTCTCCAAATGACTATTTATTATTTCACAAGGACCAAAAATCACATAAATAATTCTTAAAGTATGGTGCTTCTTGATACAAGAAATATGAACCGGGTCCTATGAATTTTGTATGGTACATTAGAATCATTCCAAGGTTTTGGTGCCTATATAGAATTGAGAAGATTGCACGGAATTTAGTGTGGCATGCAGATATAAGAAATAAAGATAGGAAACTTAGGAACCCGATAGACTCACTTTAGTAGAAGAGAATTGATCATGAGTATCCTGAATTTGGAAATTATCCAAGAAACATACTTCTTGTGCTATATACATATGGAGTGAATCCTTTTTGTTTTCAAAGCTGTAATCATTTTACATAGCTGGTTATGTTGTTAAATTATAAATTGGTATAGTTGTTATGCATGAAACAAAAATAAATTATGTTATCTATGCTTATATCAAAACCAAAACAACCGGGTATTGATATTGATATTTATTTGGATCCATTGATCAAAGATTTGAAATTATTGTGGGATTCAGGTGTTACATTGTATTATGCATATAGAAATGAATATTTCATGTTGAGAGACATGTTCAATGGGATGATAAATGAATTTCCTACTTATGGAAATTTTTTAGGATATAGTATTCAAGGAAATCAATGGTGTCCCATTTGTGAACAAGGTACACAGTCAATTTGGTTAAAAAATTCATCAAAGAATGTGTTTCTATGGTATCAGAGATTTCTACCTCAGTGATATAAGTATCTATCTTGGATGATAACATTTTATGGGAGCTTAAAAGAATATACAACATCATCTCTACTAATAGGTGATAAACTATTTGATAAATTAAAAGATATGGACACTAATTTTAATAAACCTTTTTTGAAAAACCTTATGAAAACTTGTTGGAAAGAGATATCATTTTTTTGAATTTCCATACTGGAATTGTCTATATGTTAGAAGTTTTCTTGATGTTATGAATATTGAAAAAAATTGTAATAGTGTCATTGTAATGTAGCTAAATTCACTCGAAAAAACAAATGAATGAATTAAGGCTAGGTTGGACATTATTGACATGGGAATATAAGAAGATTTGGCTCTAATAAAAGGTAAAAAATAGACTTTTCTTCCTCTAGACTCTTACACTCTTTCTAGGTAGAATATATATCACTTTTGAAAATTCTTGAATGATGTAAAGGTTCTATAGGGGTATTCATCGAATATAAAGAATATCATGTCAATGAATAATTTAAAGTTAAAGGGTTTGAAATCACACGATTGTCATGTTTTGATACAAGATATAATATATATAGATTTTTGTTGCATTTTTTCCAAGAATGTCCATAATACATTAACCAAGCACTATTTTTTTCAATGTTATATGAAAACAATTTATAGAACCATCGAAATTTTGATCTATGGAAAATTTAATTACCATCATATTATGTGAATTGGAAATGTTATTACTGCTGACATTCTTTGATATAATGGTTCACTGGTTGAGAGAGATTCAATTATGTGGTCCTTTACATTATAGATAGATGTAACTCATGGAATAGTATATGAAGATTTCAAAAGGGTATGTAAAAAATTGAATTTGGCCAGATGGTTGTATCATAGAGCAATATATTATTAAGGAAGCCATTTAATTCTGTACTAATTGCCTATCTAGTGTTGAAACCATTGGTCTACCAAAATATCATCACAGTGGGTGTATTGTGGGTGAAGGGATTTCTCGAATAGGTGTTGTCAAAATCAATATTACACTACTATAAAAATGACTTATAGCCATGGGCCTATAGCTACTGTTTAATTGGTTAGTGGCTATAGAGTGATATATAGCCACAATTATTTTAAAACTATGGCATTAGATTGAATATAGCCCTGGAACAAAGCAACCTATGGTAAATTATTTTACCCTACCTCATGGCTTTACTCACCTACCCACGATCCCTTCGCTCGAAACTTTCTCTCACGGCAGATCGTCCCTCTCCCTCGAGCTCCTCCATACCCGTCATCGTGCTCGTCCCTCTCTTTTCTCTACCTCCACCTCTAGCCTCTCCACCTCGGGCTCCTCCATACCCGTCATCCCACTCGCGCCTACCTCTTCTATAGATCCTAACATTATACCCAAGGGTTCAAGCAATATCGTTCTACCCTGGTCTCCTCACTGCTCTCCATTACTTTACTATGTCTACCACCACCCATGATCCCGACTTCTACCATGTGGTTCCTGCATCGCGTCACTCCCTATTTCACCCTCACTGCGACCATTCACAAATGTGAACCTTCTCAGTATGGTAATCTACAGGTATTGTTGTTATCTTCTATTTCACATCATACGAAATTAGTTTTAATCTTTAACCCTAATTATTTGGATTCCATTACTGGTTCAATAGTGGGCTTCACATTATCTTCTATTAGTATATTATGAATAAAAATGGAAGTAATTATTCATTATTTTTTATTATATAGTATATCCAGTGGATGTATTGTGCTTATTTAGCGTGCATCCAACACTGTCTATTTTCTTGTTTCATCTCTAATTTAGATGAACCAATCATAGGATGTGTCTCATTGTCTCCCATATATTCATAATTAAATTTTAGTGGAAATTTATTCAAATAAAATCTTGATGGATTATGGTCTAATAGTTTCTTAACCAATTTCTCTTCATGCAACTCATCCCTTAAATAAAAAAATGTATGTTTGTGACAGTAATCATCATATTGATCATCAATCTCTTCAATTTTCTCAGGTGGGTATTTTATACCATTAATGAGTTCATATATTATATATCCTTCAATGTTTAACTAATTTCATAGATTATTTTAAAATTACTTATCAATCACATCAACTGTTAAATAATCAACCAATTTACATGGATGTTTCACAACCCACAATACATTTTGTATCTATTTATCTTCTCCAGCTTGAAAAGTTAGCATTCCCTACGAAACATCTATCAAGAAACCTCTAGTATCTAGGAAGGGTCTTCCAAGGATGATGGGTACTTTCCTATCAATTTTCATGTTCGAGAATAGAAAATCACCTAGTATTATAATCTTTTAAAATATCTCTTGTAATTATTCAATTACTCCTATCAGGTAAGTGATGGATCTATTTACTAATTGTAAAGCCACTATTATGGGATCAATATCTCCCATATGAAATTTCTTATTAACTACAAAATGGATTAAATTAATGTTGGATACCAAATCTATTTGATAAGTAAATGTTATTTTCCTTTCAAACTCATAGGGAATTATGAAACTATGAGGATCCTCAGGCTTTAATGGGATCTTCTGTTGAATTAAAACACTTTATTTTTCTATAAATGGAAGAATATAAAATTATTTTCGACTCCTCCTATTTGTGATAATGTTATTATTGAACTTAGTATTTGTGTGAATATTGGAATGTGTTTCTTGAAATGGAATAACAAATTTAGTATTTTAAATCATTTTAATAAAACATAAGTAGTATTTATCTCTATTAATATCAAGTTATCTGCCTCCTTTTGAAAATTGTGTAGGTGGCTTATAATACTTGACATCTCTGTTATCTAGCTTGAACATAAATCTTCTACAGATTCATTCATTCCAAATTCTTATTTATCAACATCTTCATTAGATTTTTGCTTTAATTTTTCATTGATTTCATCTCATTTTTTTGACAGTTTTCTTCCTACTATTTAGAATCTAATTTAATTTTTTAGTCTCTTTTTCATCCTTTACATTGACTATTTATCCTCCTATTCTAGTAATTTACATGAATTCATATATTGAATTTTCCGCAATTTTATTAGGAATCTTCCCCATATATATACCCTCAGTGGTTATAAAATCATTCTTTATTTGATTATTTTAAATCTCCTGTGTCTTTTTTAATGTATTCTAAGTCCCTAGATCCTATTGGGATGAATTTCAAGATTGATTCCCTTATATTTTATCTTTAATCCTTTATTGGATTTATAATTTTCCATTGACTACAGAAGGAACAACTTGTTTAAGATCACCATACTCCTTCCAAGAAATATTTGGATAGTTATACCCTCAGTGGTTATAGCTGTTTAAAAATGGATTATATCTCACTTAATGTGTCATATAGTTACCCTTGTAATATAATTCCTCAATTTGGTCTAGTGGTTAATTTTTTTCTAGAATGTTAATATTCATGAAATTAATAGAACTATGAATAAACATTCTATATTTTATGAATTCCACATTGTTTCCTTATGAATTTGATATGATAATTTGAAATTATTTTCATTCAATTCTATAATTTTGGGGCTTAAATCAACTATCACTGAAACTTTATTATAAATATCACTATACCTATTATTCTATTTTAATTCAAGTTAATGTAGATTATATTGTAAATGTATTTGAGTTCCTTTACTATTTCATCACTATAATAGCCTCCTATAACTGAATCAATAAGGCTATAACCTATTACATTAAATATTTCATTAAGGAATTTCATTAAAAATGAGTGAGAAAACTGAAGAGGGAATTTTTAGTAATTTTCATGGAATCATTCCCAATGATATTTAAATTTTTCTTGTTGTTTTTGTACAAAAATTGATATTTTAGTTCACAAGTCAATGGTTAGTTATATAGGGTAAAATATTCTGGAAAATTTAATGTATATTACTTCTAATGTTTTGAAAGAGATATATTCCTTTGGAAGCAATGCATTTCTTTCTTATTAGTTTATTTAGTATAGAATACACCTTAATATATATAAATCAATTGATACTCCATTGAGTTGGAGATACAAGAAAGTTGTTGTGAAATCTATGATGAATGATAAGGAAACCTCTAATGCAATCCCTTTAATGGTAGGAAAGTACTACAAATGATGGTAGTTTAACACATAGTTCCTCTCATTTGGTGAATTTCTAATTCTTGATGGGTTTCAAATGGCTGGTCTCCTCTTCATTATAGAACTCCCTATCTATGTTTTCTTCTCTTATTTTATACCTCAACGTGGTTCTCATCAAAGTTGGTGATCACTCCACAGAGTCAAGAGAGGTTAGAATTATTACACATGTAAAAAAACACCAAATCACCCCCTTAAACTCCACTAACCTTGCTCAGATGACCATAATTTATCAAATCGGGATTTGTTTCCATCTATAAAACTCTTTAATATATTACCTAATTTATTTTGTTTGGAATGTACAAGGATTCCCTTCATCCTGAAAAGCTGGCCATGTACTCCATGTGTCTTGAAAGCTCAACAATATATTCCGCTACCTTTTAAATATTCATTCTTCAGTAGGAAGAATATATATAAATCCATTTATTACTGTGGAATGACAAAACTAAAGTATTTATTTAATTAGAGACCTAAACCTCCATTGAGTTCTAATATTGTCTATGTTAAGTCCATAGAAGGTTCCAAATATGTGGTGTTGTATTAAGAATTTTCATTAATACACCACCGGTTGGTGTTCATATCCTTCATGTAATACACTGATAAATTGTAATTCATTAATTATTCAAGGATGTTGATATATATTTACTTGATGTTTTCCATCCCTTAAATTGTGTATCCTTTGAATTAGGTTGATATCACAAGTTTGATTGCCTGAATTTTCAAATCCTATGAAAATAGAAAATGGAGACATCTAATAAAAACTAAAAGTTTTATTGTCTCAACTTTCCATGCAATTGGAATTGATTTTTTTAAGTTGTCTGAAGAAAAAATTCTCCTAACATTGTGTATAAAAAATACTGTTTTGGTTCCCATGAATTTTAATGCCTTCAGTGTGGGAATGATTCATTGTTATAAATATTGGTGTCATATAACATTTTCATTAGATATTATTCCATAAAGTTGATACATGAAACATTTCTTATATAATTTTTTTATGAAAATATTTCAAAGTTTTATTTAGTCATGTTTACTATATCAAGTTGCAATGCAGGGAAACATTAAAATGCGTTCACTGTATTGAAAGAAGATACTTTACAATGTTCTCCTTAGAGTTATTTTGGGTTCTTTTATATCCAATGTCGCATAATATCTTAGTCTGGATCTTACAAGTATAAACTATTTGGATTCCATTACTGGTTCCATGGGTATAAAGTGTTTTTCTATTAGTGACAAAGGTCATTTAATATAGTTTATGATATCATACTGTATTAAAATATTCAAGGGAGTTGGTTAAAAAATATTACAACTAATTGAGAATAAGAAATATAGGGAGTAGATAGGATATTCCATAGTTAGTGATACTATAAGTCGATATATTTGATGTATAGGTCTTGGAATTCATTGTCCCATTTACTAAATCTCATGGGAATGAGTGCATCATTTTTTCAATAGACTATGTGTCAATTTATAATGAATATATTGCATTACTAGATAGTATGGGTTCATATATGGTGATTGTTTTAGAAAATAAATCTTTTATAGATATGCAGTTCCTATAACTATAATCAATGATAATGGTTTCCAATTTAAAAACAGTCATTTTAGAGAAATAATGAAAAAATGAGGATGCAAACACACGAACATGTTTCCATTGCCAATCCTAGCCATTGCTTCCTGTGAGCAAGGTATTCATGGAGGGGGATGACTTTTGGAGTTTTTTTATAAATATGTTTGGTATTTATTTGAATTTTAATTTCATTTTCTACATACCTATCATAAAATCTGTGTGGCCATTGCCAGTCCTAGCCATTGCTTCCTGTGCATATTTTATTTAACACGTTGTGATCTACAAGAGTCTGATAAATTCCCACATGTATGAACGTCCTACCAAGTCACTCAAATATTGTTTTTTGTTTCATATTAAGGATATTGAAGTTGGAAAATATTTTCACCCCCAACTAGCTATGATAGTTTCTAGTGCAAGTGCTTCATGGAAAAAGGTTTGTTCTAAGTATAATCATGCCTTAATTTTCATGTTATTTTTTTAAACTCTCATTATGTTTGAAATTTTAATGCTTTCACCTTCATGTTTGGTTTTTTTCATGTTTTGTATAAAGTGGTATAATTACTAGAAAAATGATTTATGGCCACACACCTATTATTCCATGTTTTCCCCTATTTGTGGTCTTCAAAGTCCCTCCACATAATAGTTGATTAATTAGGAATATATGTTTCCTAGATTTGAGGAACCACTACCTGATTTAGTGAGGAATATCCAAAGACATACACAGCTCTCTTTTTAGACTCCTTAATAAAACACTCTGATGTCAATTGATCCAGTGCAATGGCTGCTTCCCTCCTGTACAAGGTTTAAGGATTGGTGCATCAACTAGAAACCCGAATACATAATGATGAAGCCTCTCTGATTCAAATTAATTTCATTCTGTTGATCCAATCAACTCTGAAAGTAGAAACTTCCTTAGAAAAACATATCACTGGTTATACTCAATGTTGCTATCCATATCAGTTCATCACAAAGTCAAAGATTGAGCATCTAGTTTCATATCTATGTTAATAAAATAATAATTAAAAGAGTTTATAGGCCATGTCAATTTAAAAAAAGGAGCTGAAAAGAATAAAATCACAATTTTTTTCCAATGAATTAATTCCACATAAAACTTTTGGAGAGGACGTGTCCCATAAGTTTTATGTGGAATCATGTAAATCATTCACATAGGTAATGGTTCTGTGTAAGTTTTTATGTAGTTACCTAGTGGATTTTGGAATTACTTCACAGAAAAATAATATACAGTGACACTAGAAAAAAATTTATGAAAAAATAGAGAGAATTCAAGGACCTTATTCTGTTCAAAAAGTAGAGAAGAAGTGGACCCTCTACACTATATATAGGGAAAAAATAACTATTCATCTCCCAGTATATGAATTCCATGAAAGTATTATGTAGAAGTAACTATTTACGTAAATTTTAAATCCTCTTAATCTAATCAGATCCAATAATGATTGGGTAATTTTTTGGTTCTTGAAAAATTTGGAAACACTTTGAGATGAAGATATGTATAGAATAATTCCAAATTTTTTACTTTTTCATTAAAAGGATCGTTCACTATGTAAAATAATCAACAAAACTATGAAGAAATTTCTTTATGCGTGCGTTATTTCTGGTTAGTTTGGACCTCTCCTTTTTGGATTAAAGGATTCAGGTAGCTCGGGTTTTATTTAAGGGAGAAAGGTAACACCCTCAGGCTATTACCAGTCTGCTTTATGGACTTTGTTTTATAGCATTGATGAAGTGATCCACACTGCTACACATCAATTTTATACGGTAGCAGTTTCATAAGTCCCAGAATAAACAGATACTAACATTTCTTATAATTACACCCCAACACACTTTTTGAGAAGTAATTTCATGAGGCATGAAGTTTGAGAAATTACAGTATTTATGAGCATCCACTTATTTAGAATGTATTTGGAGATTACATCCATCATGTTGACTTTAATTTAAGTTTAAAGAGAGTGGGAAACCTCTTAAAAAATATCTTTGTGTCCATGGGCCACCCATAAAAGATACTTGTTGTCTGGACTATGTAAAACCATCATGAGACCCCACCTCTTCATAACCCATGTCACTCCTTCATCTAGTTATCCTAGAATCAACCAGGTTATATGAAGCCACTAACTTGTTAATTCAAACTTTACAACCAACCATTCCCTCCTCTATAAATTCTAGATTCATCTAGATCCCCATGAATAATGATATATAAGAAAACGCAAGTCACTTTGGTGGACTTCAACGTATTTTAACAATGGGCTCTCCATAAATTTTAAAATTCTAGCAGAATAAACTGACCGACTAGACCCACTATAAATAGTTAGGGTGGTAACACTTATGAATTTGTACTTATAAATATGATTCATCTAATATCAATTGAATTATCCAATTTTTTATTACAATGTTTCTATTCTTCCATGAGTAAAAGAAAACAATATTGTTCTCTCATGGATATAAGGATAAAAGTATGAAGCATATAAATATCTTGTTTTTATTCCTTGTTTGATATTGATTCTATTTGTGCAATTATTTTGGGAGTTGTGAGCATTTGATAGTGAATTATTTGGTGTAGTGGTTAGGGTGTACTTATTGTCATATTTATAGAAAATAATTTTACAAAATCATATGATTATAGTAGTTTTAGAATTTTTTCCATGTGTTGATGTTCTGATGGTTTTCTTCCAAATTTGTGGTTTCATGGATCCCAAAAAGTGGTAACATATCTTGTTCTTCATCAAGGATCAATACTCTCAACATATTCTTATGGTAATGTTCTTTCCTCTATGATTTTTAATTTTAGTTGGAGTTAACTTCTTTTGATGGAATGGAATTATAAGAAGTAAATGTCTCGATAGACAAGTTTTACAGGATGGAATTTTAATTTTAGAAGGATGATGATGGAGGATTATCTATTTTGGAAGGACTTTGAGTTTCCATTTAAAGGATTAAAACCATAAGAAATTGATAAAGTGGAATGGGAATGTCTTGATAGGATGGAACTTGTAATGATACATATATATTTAGTGAAAAATGTATCCTATAACACATGGGAGGTGAAAATTATAGTACAATTAATGAAGGCTATAGTGGATATATTTGAGAATCCAAAAACAATGAAAAACAATGCATGATACAATGGTTATTTGGAATGATATATCTGAAGGAAGACTAGTGTCTAATCATATCAATGAATTCAAAATTATTTAGAGTCATCTCAAATATATTAAAGTGAAATTTTCGTATGTTTTTTAGTAATTTTTACTTCTTTAATTACTTATGTAATAATGGGATATGATATTGAATTACATAAGAAATTATTATAGAAATTCTGACCATGTGTTTGAATATGTTTTTGATCTTATCCCAAATGAAGAGATTAGGTATAGGGAAGTCCAAGCATTTTATAGAACCATGCTGAATGAAAAAGCAAGATGATATTTTATTCAATGGAAAGTTCAGAGGGAAAAAAGTTAAATCAATGGAAGGGATTCAAGGTAAATTTTTTGGTCTTGTACTTTTATGTTGGAATTTTGGGAAGAAAGGGAATCCAATAAAAGATTATAGAGATCACATGATGAATTTAGGAAGGGATGCTTCAAGAATTTCATGTTTTAAAGAGCTTATGCTTATGATTCTAGAAATAATAAAATACATACACATTATCATATATTGTAATATAATTTTTTAACATTATGCCTATGTGTTTCATTACAATAACATTCTTAACATGAAAATTATAGATAGTTGTGTATGAAATAGTCTCCATGATATTCATATATAAATAATTTTTACAATTGAATCATGTTTTATCTATTAATGACATTATCTTTTTCTTGTAGAGAGATTTGTTGCTAGACTTTGATGAAGATTCAACACAAGTTACCCATCAGAGTAATTTATTTTTAACTTGTCAACCATGTACTTCATATTTTGTTAGGTATGTTACATGCATGAATTATATATTTATCACAACTCTGAATCATTGCTGACTTATTAAAAAACAGGATTTTTTCAACCTGAAGATAGAAGTGATAGACATCAACCTGAAGATATTTACCTGATATTGGATATCGTGCCTCAGACCATTCTCAAACTTCTTTGCTAGGAATAACTCATCACCTCCTAGAATAGGCGTGAAGCACTATAGCTCAGTGTATCAAAAAGAATACTCCATAATAGGAAGAGTAACCCGATCTAGACTCATAAAATCTTGGGATAGATCAGCCCTCAAAGTCTCCGGATAGAAGTAATCATAGAAGGCATGCTAGAACTCTTCCCAGTCCGTGACCTTCTACCATCCCGCTTGTGAGATCACATCCCACCATATCTTGGTGGAATCCAAAAGCATACAGGTAGCAAGATTTTCCCTCCTCTATAGATGCATCTCTAGATGCTTGAAGATAGAAAGCATGACTTCTAAGCATGACTCTGTAGCCTGAGGTCCTCATTCTTCTATGAAGGTGGGAGGATGATACTGCTGAAAGATCCCCATCAACTCTACCATAGAAGGGGTAGGATGAGGTACTTATCAGAAGTTCTGCATAAACCTTATAATGCCCTCTCGGAATTGTGCGTCAGCACTTGTGTCTGGAATGATGGATGGTGCCAAGCCTGGAACAACTGGAGGATCTACTGGAAGTCCCTAATCAGCTATATCCGGTGTCTAATCACTTCCTTGCAACCGGAAGACAACCAGAGGATGTCTCAGGGGACTGACTCTGAAAGGTCAAGCGTACACCATAGATTAGGATTATCAAGGACTGAAAACTATGAGGGTAAGAAGGGAACATGGTAAAAAAGGAAACAAGTTTTAAAAAACATGGATACACAGCGTGTATACTTCACTACACAATGTGTTCCCTTAAGCCTTCACATGGGTGTGTACTTCTGCCAAACTGGTCATGTAACACCCCAAAAACACGCCGTGTTCTTGAATCCTCTCCCCCTTCCCGAGTCCTTCTACATGACTACGCTACATGGTTCTCCCAGAACAAGACTACATGGTGTGTTTGTGCCATACACGGCGTGTACTAGATGAGCTTCACTGACCCGTGTTGTTAGTGACACAGCCGGATACACGTCTCACACTACACGGCATGTTCCAGATGGACATGGCATGCACTAAAGGATTTCCACTGACCTGTGTTGTTAGTTACACGAACAGATACCTTGTACACACTACATGGCGTGTTCAAAAAGACACGGTGTGTATAACTTAAGCTTTCATCTATCTGTGTCATTAGTCACACGGGTGGACACAATATCTACACAACATGGTGTGTACAACTGGTACATGGAATGTTACCCCAAAGATTTCTCAACCCCATGTCTCTGCCCACACAGTCACCGAAACGGTCCGAGACAATAAGGTGTGTTCATATAGTACACAACATGTACTTAAGAAAAACAGTTTCTTCCCGAATAGAAGAATACATGGTGGGTAATAAAAACCACAGAGTGTGTATTATGGGTTTTTCCAGACAGTAAGCCTCATAAACTACTCCAGAGCCTAGAAAAAACACTAAAAGAAACATTAAAGTGCCAAATTCCTATTCGTGAGGGCCCATACTCCCCACGAATCAAATCTTGGCATCTCTTACATGTCATAACAAGGAAAACAAGGCAATGATCCACCAAATTATGATCCATGAGGACCCATAACACCTCAAGAACAAAATTTTGGAATTCATTCAAACAAAACCTTACACAAATAAATACCCTATAAAATAGTAAGTATTTTATCAAGGCATCTACCACACCAGCATGCATATATAGCACAACATCTATCACAACAACAGGCAATCGCAAATGCACCCTAAATGGAACGACAAGAATGAATGACATGTGATTCCCAGAAAGTGCCTATATTATGCCTGAGATGGAATAACCTCATCTCATTCAGTTGAAATAGAAATAGAACCTCAATAACATCAATAATAACAACACAAAACATGTGAATAACCCAATGGTGAAATCAAAGAAACTGTAAAATTGCAAAAATAGAATAATTTCAATAACGAGGTAGATTGGATTTTCCCTTTACATGGGTTAGCTACTCTCGAGAACAACTTATTTCCAAGTACCTATTTCTATCATATCCCTAACTATAGGCTCCAAAAAGTAAGTCAAGAAGAAAAGAATTCCTCTGATACCACTTTGTAATGTCCCGGTTCCAGAATCCGCCCAGAGACGCTCCGTGCCCAGTTAGTCACATGGCGTCAAACACATTTCTACAAACACTAGAGGCTGCCAACTAGCAGCGAGGGTCTTGGGTGTGATAGTGGGGAAACTATTACCTCATTGGCAAAGTAACACAATAGAAGTAAAACAGAAAGCAATAACAGAAGTAGTAATACTACAATACAAAAAGAAACAATAGAATATTGAAGAAATAAACATTTGAAGTACATATATAATGATGCATGATACATAAGTATAGGAAAAACAGTCAAAAAAGTCACAATTCTGGAATACAGTACTAAACCAAAGTACTAGAAAATCAATAAACAGATCCACAACATCGCAAGACAAATCTTTGTCCCATGATCTTTAGCTCCAAAGTAGTCAAGTGCCTGAAGTGGAAGGTTTCTTTCCCTTATCTATACCTCCAACAATATAATTTGTTTGGGCCTAAAAGCATGGCCTAAATAGGGTGTGAGACTATATGCCAGTAGGAAACCACCATGAGATCTATTTATAACAGCCAGTGAATATATATGGCAAGAAATAAACAAAAGAAGTAGTAAACAAGGAAGTTCTCAACAGTAAACAATTCCATAGTTTTAGAGAATTCAGTTCCACATAGCAAGTAAATAGATAATCACAAAAATGTAATCCTCTGGGATGTACCCACAATTTAATCCCATCCGTTTCTACCTAGAAACCATAATAAACTCTCTGGGAAGTACACAGAGTCTAACCCCTCTAGTTCAACTTTAGTATAGTCTCTCTAGGGAAGCACTCACCATCAATTCCCCCTATAGTTTCATATTGGTAACTAAAAGGCGCTTTGGGGAAGCACTTATGTCACATTCTCCCTATGGCCTGAGTCGAGGAACTACAAACACTCTGAGGAAGCACTTATTTCAATTCCCTCTATGGTCTCACATCATAAAAGTAAAACACAGACACTCTGGAGAATCCCTTACATCCATTCTTCCTATTGTCTACTACACGAGGTTCTCACGACCCTGTGTAAGTCAAACGAGCAAAACAATGCAATACGGCCAAAGTAAACCTTAATAACTACTTGGCTAACAGTATACAACATAACAACATGTTAGATAAACAAACACTCCATCCTATAGTACTAGGCATGGTGAAAAATATGGCAGCCTAATAGGCTAAGCAGGACCAAAAGGTCATAAACAAACATGCATGGGAAAACTATTCTAAAGCATAGAAATTTACCCTATTCTCATTCAATTAATCTCTACTCAAGTATACAATCATAACAGGCAATTAACAGGGCTAAAACCATAAACACACAAGACCCCAATCAATGGTATTGGAAAATTGTGTACATATAACTCAAATACTTTCAACGAAAAGGCACAAACCACTTACCTTGGTGTTGTAGGATCATTATATGTTAACCTCAAGCCTTGAATCTCCCAAGAACACCGTAAGTGTAAAAAAATGCTCAAAACTCTCATCTGAGTATAACTTGACAAAGAGGAAGAATCAGGAAACAAAGATCTCTAAGAAGGAAGAGCTTACTGAGGAAATACCAATGCAATCAATGACAGTCAATTCAGAGAATGGATGCTCGATCGAGGGATTGGGGAATAATCACAGCTGTACGGATGCTCTCAGATGAACTAGGTTGAGAAGGAGGTGTTTATGTCCGTCAGACGCGACCCCGGTGCGTTTAATAAACAAATAAAGAAAGTACATGACATGTACTTTAGAAGTACATGACATTTACTTTTCTTTACCGGCCCCCACATGAGGCTATCTCTAGATCACCACACACATCCATGTGCATGGCCGTGACACGACCAGCACCCGGCTACCTGCGGTAACCGATTACATGGCGTGTACTTGAGAAATTTCCAGAAAACTTCTCTTTTTCCTCAAAAACACCAAAAAAATGAATACATACCTGAAAAGAAGATCCAGGTTCTTACGAAGGTCACGTAATGAGGCATGACCTCATCCATAAGGTTGGACTACAAGTCAGGAACAAGATCATTCCCATAATCATGATTAGAGTCATCATCATCATCAGCAATTCCCACTCTAACTGTGAATTTCTTTTATTGAAGATCATCGAGTACTTCTCCTTAAGATTTCATGCTATAGAGTGAGTTGACTCTTAGAGTCCTTATAAGAAAATCTAGTAGACTCATTTAAAACACATCCTTGTACAGTATCCCAATCATCTCAACCACATCCCCAACCAAAACATTTTGGATGCCTACCCCGTCACCATGACTTTTGATGACAAATTCCATCTGCTTCTTCTTTCTCAGTGATAACGTTTGGTGGGAATTCCACCTGTAGGGGGAGTTCTTGAATAATAGGAGTTTGTTCCACTTCATATGTCGACACATATTTTGTTGGTTTCTGGGGAGGAACGAGTTGAAATCCCTCTTCATACACCACTCTTCCCTCACCTTTAGACAAAGACACCTGCTTATCCACATGCACTTCTTGTGGTGCATGAGCATTGAATTCTCCATGCTCAGGTGACCGAGAATCCTCTGGTTCTTTCAGAGACTTTGTAATCGGGACAGGGTCAACCTCCACAATAGATTCAATATTGTTTGAAAATCCATCTACAAGACTAATAGATGTAGCCTATTTTGAAGTATCATCTCATCCCTTATCATCATCACCATCTTTCCCATCTTCCATAGTGGATTTGGAGTAAATATCAGGAGGTGCAACAACATCTCAATATGAAGGTGGTACTTTTTTTCCATGAGAGGGTAATAGATGAGAAGATACCTAAGTATCATCAAAATTCTTTTCTTTAGCAATATCAGACCATGTCATACTCCCTTGTATAGCCACTTTTGAAGTCCCAACATCATCATTTTTATTTTCAAAGACCATTGCATCATGACCAACAACTACAACAATGTGAGAAATTGTATCTTCCTTACTGGATCATGAGATCTTCATTCTACATCGAGAAGCTTCATGGCCTCTCAAATTAAAGACAATGAAACTTATTTATTTTCATAATTTCTCTTTGACATGGAAAATGTTCTGACAACCAATACAGAATAATGGCAGTTTTTCATACCTTACAGTTAGATCAAAATTGAAGTATGTAGTAGTCAGTGTGACAGATTCAATTGGAATTGAATTGAGATCCATCTCAACAATAAATCTCACAAAAAATCTAAAGAGAACCTCTTTCGTTGTCCGATCGAGCTTGATCAGAGTGCCAATGGATGAAGTAATGTAGAACATAATCCGAGGTTTCCATAATATCTAATTCAAGACGTAAATTTGTACCCAAACCCAAGTACTTGTGTTGTGGACCGCAAATGGGTTGAAGCAAGGATCCCAATCTTGATTGTACATGATTCTTGTCCTAAGATAGATTTGACTGAAACCCAATGCCTTATGATTTATCCCTTCATAGGAAAAAAAGTGAAATGACCTCACCCAATGGGGATGAATTTCCATTCATAAAATCCACAAATAATAAGCACTCATTGTTCCAAGTCTTCAGTCCTCCATGGTTTTTGACCAATTAGAAAAACCAACCTCTCGATAATCGAATGCTCACTGATTTTTAATCGATTAATGAGAAAATCTTGACTTAACTAGATGTGAGTAGAGTTACCTCTTTGAAATATCCAATCGACTCCATTATTGCTCAAGGTGAAACATGGTTTTGCATCACCCGATTTGTGTGATTGACTGGTGGGTGGATTTGAAACCAAAGCTGGCTTTTCCCAAGATGATTTCTCTAGACTGTGAAGAAGATGACCAGCTAATCCCACATCCAAATCCCTCAAACAACATCGTGCACCTTCAACGGTCGAAGAAAATGGATAAGGGGTCTTCCCATGAGAAGATTTTGAGTCTACTCATTTAGCATCGACGAACTTGTGAGAATAAAACTGACCTTCAGCGAGAAAAGATGCCTCCATAATAGTAGTGGAAAAAGACACCATCAGTGAACCCTAGTCACCATCGCAGCTTCACACGAGCACTCTCGAAATATGTCCATCCATCTTTTCCTCATTAATATATATATATATAATTATATAATTATATAAATATATTTATAATTATATAAAAATATTTATAAATATTTATAATAATTATTATAATTATAAATAAATAAATATATATTTAAATAATTATAAATATATATATATATATTTAAATCATTATAAAATTATAATAAATATATTTATTATATTTATAATTAAATAAATATATATAATTATATAAATATATTTATAAATATATAAAAATATTTATAAAAATATTTATTTATATTTATAATTATAATTATAAATATAAATATGTATATATATAATAATATAAATATATTATTAATATTAGATCTTTATTAGCACTTTTTTAGCATCGATAAAGATAACCCTTTATTAGCACAAAACAAGCACTGTTAAAACTACTCTATCAGTGTTAGAATTTTAGCATTGATAAAGACACATTTTATCAATTTTTTTAGAACTGTTAAAGGGGTATCTTTAGTAGTGTGAAAAAAGCACGGATAAAGAGTAGTTTATTATTGCTTTCTATTTTAGTGCTGATAAAACTGCTCTTTGTCACTGATTTTTTGAGAGTGCTGATAAAATACTTATGAGTTCTTATAAAAGAACTCTAACAGAGTCCTACTACTACTCGCGCCTTCACGCTTTCGTGGAACCAGAGCACTTCCACCATTGTCTCTACTGTCGCCGGACCCCACTGTTGCTGCCAGTTGACATTCTTGATGAATTGATCTCTCAAAATCTAAGGTATGTGCTGATTTATCTTATTAGAATATCCGACCACACTATTTCTTCAGTCACACCTTACCGAACCCTACTGCATGCATCTTCACTTCTTCTCAATGAACAAAAAACTATCCCAAAAAAACCATCTCTATTGTACAAAATCAACATTTCACCCACCACCATCCTTTTCCATGGATTCATCTCCTTCAAAACAACCTAAAAACCACCCACACACAACTAATACCTAAAACCACCTACCTATAAACACTATCCACATCTCCTTTTTCTATAGGGTTTATGATTGTGGTTCTCATGTTTTCAGTAGATATTGTATATGATATCAGTCTATGGTTTGTGTGTGCAATTATTTGAGGGACCCTTTGGTTACATTCTTTCCACAGTAGTTCTAGTTGCACACCCAGGTGTGGGAAGTTCATGCGTGTCAATGATTTATGTGGTGTTTTCTTTTGTTATTTGGTGATTGAAAGAGTGATGTTCCATATGTGATCATGAATACATTTTTCAGAAGGATTTTTTTCCTAAAAATGGGTGTTATTTAGGATATTAATTAGGGTTTTCATTTAGTTTTATTAACATAAATTATTAATTTTATAAATTTATAAAAAATAATCAATATAATTTTATAATTTTTTATATTTATACTTATAGGTATAATTTTTTGTACTTATATATACATCTATAAATTATATATTTTATCTTATTATTTTTATATAATATATATATAAATTTCTGATAAACATTTATAATTTTATAACATATATGTACTTCTATATAGTTTTATAAATTATGTATTTAAAATATAAATTATTTTATAAATTATATATAATTTTATACTTTTGTATACAATTATAATTTTGAATACTAATATAAATATATTGAAATCTGTAATTTATACTTTTATACCGGTATAATTTTTTCAATTTATCAATATTTTAATACTTTCATAATTTCATAATTTTTATTTTTATAAATTAAATTTTTAAATTTTTATAATTTTGTAATATGATATTTTTTTTTTCAAAAAATCATTTGGATAATTAAGAGTTATTTTATTACATGCGATATTTTATGTTTTAAATCATAATTGATATAAGTTGGATGTATGATTTTAACTGAGTGTTGAATTAGTTTCAAAATTACTTTTGATTTTTTTGTATTTCATGTTTAATAATGTATCCAAGGGGGAACTTATTCAATTCCCTTTTATACTTTCTTCGTTAGAACACGGTGTACTAATAAAGAAGTAGGCAATCATATCTTAAGAGTTTGATTTCAAACCAACTATGAGGTACGATGCCATAACAGAGAAATAGTTTAACAACTAGAAAATATTGATAGACCTAAGAGGTGTGATGTAAAATATTTGATATTTGACCAGTTTTCTTTTCTTTCACCATCTGAGTATGGACTTATTGACTGGAAATTCAATGTTAGTGTTGAAAATATTTTAAAAAATATAACAATTTTTTTTATTTAGGAAACCATTATTATATTCAATACCATTATTTTATATTATTAAAATCGTTTTCAAATAATATATATTTTTTATATTTCCATTATTATATTCAATAGCTGCATTTTCATTGATTTTTTATAATTTAAATGTGATTTTAAGGGTAAATAATTGGTTTTAAAGTTAGTAAATTTTATTTCTATGATGTTTAAGAATGAGGATGATATTTTGTATTTTAATGTTGATATAAATAAATGATCTTTTAAATTTCACATTGAATTTAAAATTAAGTTTTTTGATTTGAAATTAGAGTGAATATATTCATCGGTTTTTTATAATATAGTATTCTCTATCAACATAATGAGTGGTATCTATATTTATAAATGAAAACATATGCAAGGAGAAAGGGTGATATCTATATTTACATGACCATATTAACTTTGAGAGACCTACTAGATACATATAATCTCACCTCCTTCATAATATATATTGATAATAAGACCATGGAAAGGGAATGTCACAAACTCTATCCAACCCATAGGATATCCATCATGACCTAAATCCTGTGAAAGATGAATTAATGTTTAACTCCATTGCAACTCTTAAACCTACATTGCATCCAACATGACCTATATTTTTTAAATTAGGGGATTCCTAAAAAACTGCACCTTCTCTTTGATTTTGTGTTAGATTATAAGGGGATGAGTATCATGAAACAAAATGAAATATTAAATATCATCCTCACCATCTTCATCTCTCAAATAGTTATTATTTCATTTTATTGCATGAGACTCATCCCCCATCTCTTTTAGACATGAACCTATGTTTCTTGAACTACCTTGAGAAGTAGCCATCCCATACTAGGTGCCAGTGATCATTGTGGATGAATTCATAGGATAACACTTACCACTAGCAGAGTAATTATTTTATTAAATTCAATTACCAATTTTCTTCAAAGCATGGTCAAATTATTTTAAACATTAAAATGTTGGGTTCACCTTATTTGAAAGGACCCTTTTTGTATATTTATTTATTTTATTCAATTTTAATATTACCAAATCAAATAGGATGGATATGAATAGAAAATGGTTGGATTATAATAGTATGAAAAAAGACTTGGAAGATGGGGTGAAACATTTCTTCAAGTTTTCAAAATATCATGTATATGATCCTTCTCAAATCCTTTTCCCGTGTTTAAATTATTTATATTCAAGAATAATTAGTCCAGAGGAGTTGGAAGAACACTTGATCTATCACAAAATAGATCAAAGTTATAAATGTTAGAATAAACATAGGATAAGGTGAATGTAGTTAGTGACTGGGATAAAACTACGTTTTGTGGATCATCTGATATGATTACAAGTATAGAAAATGAGGAAGACTATATTGAGGATGTGATTACAGGTGTGAATGATGATGAATATTGTATTGATGAAATGAAAATGATAGTTGAAGATGAACTTCATGATTTGATAAAATTGGTTGAGAAGTTAAAGAGTTATGCAAAGACACCACTGTATGCTGGTTTCACTAAGTATACAGTATTTTCAGTCATATTTAAGCCTTTTAGTTTAAAATTTAGAAATAGATAGAGTGACGCCCATTTTACTAAACTACTTGCTCTATTTAATGATATGATCCTAGGAGATAATTAGGTTTCTCGCTAAATGTATGACACTAAATGAATTCTACATTTGATGGGTATGATCTATGAAAAAATATATGTCTCTCCAAATGACTATTTATTATTTCACAAGGACCAAAAATCACATAAATAATTCTTAAAGTATGGTGCTTCTTGATACAAGAAATATGAACCGGGTCCTATGAATTTTGTATGGTACTTTAGAATCATTCCAAGGTTTTGGTGCCTATATGGAATTGAGAAGATTGCACGGAATTTAGTGTGGCATGCAGATATAAGAAATAAAGATAGGAAACTTAGGCACCCGATAGACTCACTTTAGTAGAAGAGAATTGATAATGAGTATCCTGAATTTGGAAATTATCCAAGAAACATACTTCTTGTGCTATCTACATATGGAGTGAATCCTTTTTGTTTTCAAAGCTGTAATCATTTTACATAGCTGGTTATGTTGTTAAATTATAACTTGGTATAGTTGTTATGCATGAAACAAAAATAAATTATGTTATCTATGCTTATATCAAAACCAAAACAACCGGGTATTGATATTGATATTTATTTGGATCCATTGATCAAAGATTTGAAATTATTGTGGGATTCAGGTGTTACATTGTTTTATGCATATAGAAATGAATATTTCATGTTGAGAGACATGTTCTATGGGATGATAAATGAACTTCCTACTTATGGAAATTTTTTAGGATATAGTATTCAAGGAAATCAATGGTGTCCCATTTGTGAACAAGGTACATAGTCAATTTGGTTAAAAAATTCATCAAAGAATGTGTTTCTATGGTATCAGAGATTTCTACCCCAGTGATATAAGTATCTATCTTGGATGATATCATTTGATGGGAGTTTAAAAGAATATACAACATAATCTCTACTAATAGGTGATAAACTATTTGATAAATTAAAAGATATGGACACTACTTTTCATAAACCTTTTTTGAAAAACCTTATGAAAACTTGTTGGAAAGAGATATCATTTTTATGAATTTCCATACTGGAATTGTCTATATGTTAGAAATTTTCTTGATGTTATGAATATTCAAAAAAATTGTAATAGTGTCATTGTAATGTAGCTAAATGCACTCGAAAAAACAAATGAATGAATTAAGGCTAGGTTGGACATTATTGACATGGGAATATAAGAAGATTTGGCTCTAATAAAAGGTAAAAAGTAGACTTTTCTTCCTCTAGACGCTTACACTCTTTCTAGGTAGAATATATATCACTTTTGAAAATTCTTGAATGATGTAATGGTTCTATAGGGGTATTCATCGAATATCAAGAATATCATGTCAATGACTAATTTAAAGTTAAAGGGTTTGAAATCACACGATTGTCATGTTTTGATACAAGATATAATATATATAGACTTGTGTTGCATTTTTTCCAAGAATGTCCATAATAGATTAACCAAGCTCTATTTTTTCAATGTTATATGAAAACAATTTATAGAACCATCGAAATTTTGATCTATGGAAAATTAAATTACCATCATATTATGTGAATTGGAAATGTTATTACTGCTGAAATTCTTTGATATAATGGTTCACTTGTTGATAGAGATTCAATTATGTGGTCCTTTACATTATAGATAGATGTACCTCATGGAATAGTATATAAAGATTTCAAAAGGGTATGTAAAAAATTGAATTTGTCCAGATGGTTGTATCATAGAGCAATATATTATTAAGGAAGCCATTTAATTCTGTACTAACTGCCTATCTAGTGTTGAAACCATTGGTCTACCAAAATATCATCATAGTGGGTGTATTGTGGGTGAAGGGATTTCTCGAATAGGTGTTGTCAAAATCAATATTACACTACTATAAAAATGACTTATAGCCATGGGCCTATAGCTACTGTTTAATTGGTTAGTGGCTATAGAGTGATATATAGCCACAATTATTTTAAAACTATGGAATTAGATTGAATATAGCCATGGAACAAAGCAACCTATGGTCAATTATTTTACCCTACCTCATGGCTTTACTCACCTACCCACGATCCCTTCACTCGAAACTTTCTCTCACGGCAGATCATCCCTCTCCCTCGAGCTCCTCCATACCCGTCATCATGCTCGTCCCTCTCCTTTCTCTACCTCCACCTCTAGCCGCTCCACCTCGGGCTCCTCCATACCCGTCATCCCACTCGCGCCTACCTCTTCTATAGATCCTAACATTATACCCAAGGGTTCAAGCAATATCGTTCTACCCTGGTCTCCTCACTGCTCTCCATTACTTTACTATGTCTACCACCACCCATGATCCCGACTTCTACCCTGTGGTTCCTGCATCGCGTCACTCCCGATTTCACCCTCACTGCGACCATTCACAAATGTGAACCTTCTCAGTATGGTAATCTACAGGTATTGTTGTTATCTTCTATTTCACATCATACGAAATTAGTTTTAATCTTTAACCCTAATTATTTGGATTCCATTACTGGTTCAATAGTGGGCTTCACATTATCTTCTATTAGTATATTATGAATAAAAATGGAAGTAATTATTCATTATTTTTTATTATATAGTATATCCAGTGGATGTTTTGTGCTTATTTAGCGTGCATCCAACACTGTCTATTTTCTTGTTTCATCTCTAATTTAGATGACCCAATCATAGGATGTGTCTCATTGTCTCCCATATATTCATAATTAAATTTTAGTGGAAATTTATTCAAATAAAATCTTGATGGATTATGGTCTAATAGTTTCTTAACCAATTTCTCTTAATGCAACTCATCCCTTAAATAAAAAAATGTATGTTTGTGACAGTAATCATCATATTGATCATCAATCTCTTCAATTTTCTCAGGTGGGTATTTTATACCATTAATGAGTTCATATATTATATATCCTTAAATGTTTAACTAATTTCATAGATTATTTTAAAATTACTTATCAATCACATCAACTGTTAAATAATCAACCAATTTACATGGATGTTTCACAACCCACAATACATTTTGTATCTATTTATCTTATCCATCTTGAAAAGTTAGCATTCCCTATGAAACATCTATCAAGAAACCTCTAGTATCTAGGAAGGGTCTTCCAAGGATGATGGGTACTTCTATATCAATTTTCATGTTCAAGAATAGAAAATCACCTAGTAGTATAATCTTTTAAAATATCTCTTGTAATTATTCAATTACTCCTATTAGGTAAGTGATGGATCTATTTACTAATTGTAAAGCCACTATTATGGGATCAATATCTCCCATATGAAATTTCTTATTAACTACAAAATGAATTAAATTAATGTTGGATACCAAATCTATTTGATAAGTAAATGTTATTTTCCTTTCAAACTCATAGGGAATTATGAAACTATGAGGATCCTCAGGCTTTAATGGGATCTTCTGTTGAATTAAAACACTTTATTTTTCTATAAATGGAAGAATATAAAATTATTTTGGACTCCTCCTATTTGTGATAATGTTATTATTGAACTTAGTATTTGTGTGAATATTGGAATGTGTTTCTTGAAATGGAATAACAAATTTAGTATTTTAAATCATTTTAATAAAACATAAGTAGTATTTATATCTATTAATATCAAGTTCTCTGCCTCCATTTGAAAATTGTGTAGGTGGCTTAAAATACTTGACATCTCTGTTATCTAGCTTGAACATAAATCTTCTACAGATTCATTCATTCCAAATTCTTATTTATCAACATCTTCATTAGATTTTTGCTTTAATTTTTCATTGCTTTCATCTCATTTTTTGACAGTTTTCTTCCTACTATTTAGCATCTAATTTAATTATTTAGTCACTTTTTCATCCTTTACATTGACTATTTATCCTCCTCTTCTAGTAATTTACATGAATTCATATATTGAATTTTCCGCAATTGTATTAGGAATCTTCCCCATATATATACCCTCCGTGGTTATAAAATCATTCTTTATTTGATTATTTTAAATCTTGTGTGTCTTTTTTAATGTATTCTAAGTCCCTAGATCCTATTGGGATGAATTTCAAGATTGATTCCCTTATATTTTATCTTGAATCCTTTATTGGATTTATAATTTTCCATTGACTACAGAAGGAACAACTTGTTTAAGATCACCTTACTCCTTCCAAGAAATATTTGGATAGTTATACCCTCAGTGGTTATAGTTGTTTCAAAATGGATTATATCTCACTTAATCTGTCATATAGTTACCCTTGTAATATAATTCCTCAATTTGGTCTAGTGGTTAATTTTTGGCTAGAATGTTAATATTCATGAAATTAATGGAACTGTGAATAAACATTCTATATTTTATGAATTCCACATTGTTTCCTTATGAATTTGATATGATAATTTGAAATTATTTTCATTCAATTCTATAATTTTGGGGCTTAAATCAACTATCACTGAAACTTTATTATAAATACCACTATACCTATTATTCTATTTTAATGCAAGTTAATGTAGATTATATTGTAAATGTATTTGAGTTCCTTTACTATTTTATCACTATAATAGCCTCCTATAACTGAATAAATAAGGCTATAACCTATTACATTAAATATTTCATTAAGGAATTTCATTAAAAATGAGTGAGAAAACTGAAGAGGGGATTTTTAGTAATTTTCATGGAATCATTCCCAATGATATTTAAATTTTTCTTGTTGTTTTTGTACAAAAATTGATATTTTAGTTCACAAGTCAATGGTTAGTTATATAGGGTAAAATCTCCTGGAAAATTTAATGTATATTACTTCTAATGTTTTGAAAGAGTTATATTCCTTTGGAAGCAATGAATTTCTTTCTTATTAGTTTATTTAGTATAGAATACACCTTAATATATATAAATCAATTGATACTCCATTGAGTTGGAGATACAAGAAAGTTGTTGTGAAATCTATGATGAATGATAAGGAAACCTCTAATGCAATCCCTCTAATGGTAGGAAAGTAATACAAATGATGGTAGTTTAACACATAGTTCCTCTCATTTGGTGAATTTCGAATTCATGATGGGTTTCAAATTGCTGGTCTCCTCTTCATTATAGAACTCCCTATCTATGTTTTCTTCTATTATTTTATACCTCAACGTGGTTCTCATCAAAGTTGGTGATCACTCCACAGAGTCAAGAGAGGTTAGAATTGTTACACATGTAAAAAAACACCAAATCACCCCCTTAAACTCCACTAACCTTGCTCAGATGATCATAATATATCAAATCGGGATTTGTTTCCATCTATAAAACTCTTTAATATATTACCTAATTTATTTTGTTTGGAATGTACAAGGATTCCCTTCATCCTGGAAAGTTGTCCATGTACTCCATGTGTCTTGAAAGCTCAACAATATATTCCGCTACCTTTTAAATATTCATTCTTCAGTAGGAAGAATATATATAAATCCATTTATTACCATGGAATGACAAAACTAAAGTATTTATTTAATTAGAGACCTAAACCTTCATTGAGTTCTAATACTGTCTATGTTAAGTCCATAGAAGGTTCCAAATATGTGGTGTTGTATTAAGAATTTTTGTTAATACACCACCGGTTGGTGTTCATATCCTTCATGTAATACACTGATAAATTGTAATTCATTCATTATTCAAGGATGTTGATATATATTTACTTGATGTTTTCCATCCCTTAAATTGTGTATCCTTTGAATTAGGTTGATATCACAAGTTTGATTGCCTGAATTTTCAAATACTATGAAAATAGAAAATGGAAACATCTAATAAAAACTAAAAGTTTTATTGTCTCAACTTTCCATGCAATTGGAATTGATTTTTTAAGTTGTCTGAAGAAAAAATTCTCCTAACATTGTGTATAAAAAATACTGTTTTGGTTCCCATGAATTTTAATGCCTTCAGTGTGGGCATGCTTCATTGTTATAAATATTGGTGTCATATAACATTTTCATTAGATATTATTCCATAAAGTTGATACATGAAACATTTCTTATATAATTTTTTTATGAAAATATTTCAAAGTTTTATTTAGTCATGTTTACTATATCACGTTGCAATGCAGGGAAACATTAAAATGCATTCACTATATTGAAAGAAGATACTTTACAATGTTCTCCTTAGAGTTATTTTGGGTTCTTTTATAGCCAATGTCGCATAATATCTTAGTCTGGATCTTACAAGTATAAACTATTTGGATTCCATTACTGGTTCCATGGGTATAAAGTGTTTTTCTATTAGTGACAAAGGTCATTTAATATAGTTTATGATATCATACTGTATTAAAAGATTCAAGGGATTTGGTTAAAAACTATTACAACTACTTGAGAATAAGAAATATAGGGAGTAGATAGGATATTCCATAGTTAGTGATACTATAAGTCGATATATTTGATGTATAGGTCTTGGAATTCATTGTCCCATTTACTAAATCTCATGGGAATGAGTGCATAATTTTTTCAATAGACTATGTGTCAATTTATAATGAATATATTGAATTACTAGATAGTATGGGTTCATATATGGTGATTGTTTTAGAAAATAAATCTTTTATAGATATGCAGTTCCTATAACTATAATCAATGATAATGGTTTTCAATTTAAAAATAGTCATTTTAGAGAAATAATGAAAAATTGAGGATGCAAACACAAGAACATGTGGCCATTTCCAATCCTAGCCATTGCTTCCTGTGAGCAAGGTATTCATGGAGGGGGATGACTTTTGGAGTTTTTTTATAAATATGTTTGGTATTTCTTTGAATTTTAATTTCATTTTCTACATACCTATCATAAAATATCTGTGGCCATTGCCAGTCCTAGTCATTTCTTCCTGTGCATATTTTATTTAACACGTTGTGATCTACAACAGTCTGATAAATTCCCACATGTATGAACGTCCTACCAAGTCACTTCAATATTGTTTTTTGTTTCATATTAAGGATATTGAAGTTGGAAAATATTTGCACCCCCAACTAGCTATGATAGTTTCTAGTGCAAGTGCTTCATGGAAAAAGGTTTGTTCTAAGTATAATCATGCCTTAATTTTCATGTTATTTTTTTAAACTCTCATTATGTTTGAAATTTTAATGCTTTCACCTTCATGTTTGGTTTTTTCATGTTTTGTATAAAGTGGTATAATTACTAGAAAAATGATTTATGGCCACACACCTATTATTCCATGTTTTCCCCTGTTTGTGGTCTTCAAAGTCCCTCCACATAATAATTGATTAATTAGGAATATATGTTTCCTAGATTTGAGGAACCACTTCCTGATTTAGTGAGGAATATCCAAAGACATACACAGCTCTCTTTTTAGAATCCTTAATAAAACACTCTGATGTCAATTGATCCAGTGCAATGGCTGCTTCCCTCTTGTACAAGGTTTAAGGATTGGTGCATCAACTAGAAACCCGAATACATAATGATGAAGCCTCTCTAATTCAAATTAATTTCATTCTGTTGATCCAATCAACTCTGAAAGTAGAAACTTCCTTAGAAAAACATATCACTGGTTATACTCAATGTTGCTATCCATATCAGTTCATCACAAAGTCAAAGATTGAGCATCTAGTTTCATATCTATGTTAATAAAATAATAATTAAAAGAGTTTATAGGCCATGTCAATTTAAAAAAAGGAGCTGAAAAGAATAAAATCACAATTTTTTTCCAATGAATTAATTCCACATAAAACTTTTGGAGAGGACGTGTCCCATAAGTTTTATGTGGACTCATGTAAATCATTCTCATAGGTAATGGTTCTGTGTAAGTTTTTATGTAGTTACCTAGTGGATTTTGGAATTACTTCACAGAAAAATAATATACAGTGACACTAGAAAAAAATTTATGAAAAAATAGAGAGAATTCAAGGACCTTATTCTGTTTAAAAAGTAGAGAAGAAGTGGACCCTCTACACTATATATAGGGAAAAAATAACTATTCATCTCCCAGTATATGAGTTCCATGAAAGTATTATGTAGAAGTACCTATTTACGTAAATTTTAAATCCTGTTAATCTAATCAGATCCAATAATGATTGGGTAATTTTTTGGTTCTTGAAAAATTTGGAAACACTTTGAGATGAAGATATGTATAGAATAATTCCAAATTTTTTACTTTTTCATTAAAAGGATCGTTCACTATGTAAAATAATCAACAAAACTATGAATAAATTTCTTTATCCGTGCGTTCTTTCTGGTCAGTTTGGACCCCTCCTTTTTGGATGAAAGGATTCAGGTAGCTCAGGTTTCATTTAAGGGAGAAAGGTAACACCCTCAGGCTATTACCAGTCTTCTTTATGGCCTTTGTTTTATAGCATTGATGAAGTGATCCACGCTGCTGCACATCAATTTTATACGGTAGCAGTTTCATAAGTCCCAAAATAAACAGATACTAACATTTCTTATAATTACACCCCAACACACTTTTTGAGAAGTAATTTCATGAGGCATGAAGTTTGAGAAATTACAGTATTTATGAGCATCCACTTAGTGAGAATGTATTTGGAGATTACATCCATCATGTTGACTTTAATTTAAGTTTAAAGAGAGTGGGAAACCTATTAAAAAATATCTTTGTGTCCATGGGCCACCCATAAAAGATACTTGTTGTCTGGACTATGTAAAACCATCATGAGACCCCCACCTCTTCATACCCCATGTGACTCCTTCATCTAGTTATCCTAGAATCAACCAGGTTATATGAAGCCACCAAATTGTTAATTCAAACTTTACAACCAACCATTCCCTCCTCTATAAATTCTAGATTCATCTAGATCCCCATGAATAATGATATATAAGAAAACGCAAGTCACTTTGGTGGACTTCAACTTATTTTAACAATGGGCTCTCCATAAATTTTAAAATTCAGCAGAATAAATTGACCGACTAGAACCACTATAAATAGTTAGGGTGGTAACACTTATGAATTTGTACTTATAAATATGATTCATCTAATATCAATTGAATTATCCAATTTTTTATTGCAATGTTTCTATTTATCCATGAGTAAAAGAAAACAATATTGTTCTCTCATGGATATAAGGATAAAATTATGAAGCAGATAAATATCTTGTTTTTATTCCTTGTTTGATATTGATTCTATTTGTGCAATTCTTTTGGGAGTTGTGAGCATTTGATAGTGAATTATTTGGTGTAGTGGTTAGGGTGTACTTGTCGTCATATTTATAGAAAATCATTTTACAAAATCATATGATTATAGTAGTTTTAGAATTTTTTCCATGTGTTGATGTTCTGATGGTTTTCTTCCAAATTTATGGTTTCATGGATCCAAACAAGTGGTAACATATCTTGTTCTTCATCAAGGATCAATACTCTAAACATATTCTTATGGTAATGTTCTTGCCTCTATGATTTTTAATTTTAGTTGGAGTTAACTTCTTTTGATGGAATGGAATTATAATAAGTAAATGTCTCGATAGACAAGTTTTACAGGATGAAATTTTAATTTTAGAAGGATGATGATGGAGGATTATCTATTTTGGAAGGACTTTGAGTTTCCATTTAAAGGATTAAAACCATAAGAAATTGATAAAGTGGAATGGGAATGTCTTGATAGGATGGAACTTGTAATGATACATATATATTTAGTGAAAAATGTATCCTATAACATATGGGAGGTGAAAATTATAGTGCAATTAATGAAGGCTATAGTGGATATATTTGAGAATCCAAAAACAATGAAAAACAATGCATGATACAATGGTTATTTGGAATGATATATCTGAAGGAAGACTAGTGTCTAATCATGTCAATGAATTCAAAATTATTTAGAGTCATCTCAAATCTATTAAAGTGAAATTTTCGTATGTTTTTTAGTAATTTTTACTTCTTTAATTACTATGTAATAATGGGATATGATATTTAATTCCATAAGAAATTATTATAGAAATTCTGACCATGTGTTTGAATATGTTTGTGATCTTATCCCAAATGAAGAGATTAGGTATAGGGAAGTCCAAGCATTTTATAGAACCATGCTGAATGCAAAAGCAAGATGATATTTTATTCAATGGAAAGTTCAGAGGGAAAAAAGTTAAATCAATGGAAGGGATTCAAGGTAAATTTTTTGGTCTTGTACTTTTATGTTGGAATTTTGGGAAGAAAGGGAATCCAATAAAATATTATAGAGATCACATGATGAATTTAGGAAGGGATGCTTCAAGAATTTCATGTTTTAAAGAGCTTATGCTTATGCTTCTAGAAATAATAAAATACATACACATTATCATAGATTGTAATATAATTTTTTAACATTATGACTATGTGTTTCATTACAATAACATTCTTAACATGAAAATTATAGATAGATGTGTATGAAATAGTCTCCATGATATTCATATATAGATAATTTTTACAATTGAATCATGTTTTATCTATTAATGACATAATTATTTTCTTGTAGAGAGATTTGTTGCTAGACTTTGATGAAGATTCAACACAAGTTACCCATCAAAGTAATTTATTTTTAACTTGTCAACCATGTACTTCATATTTTGTTAGGTATGTTACATGCATGAATTATATATTTATCACAACTCTGAATCATTGTTGACTTATTAAAAAACAGGATTTTTTCAAGAGATGAAAAGCCATTAAATTTTATAGCATCATGATTCAATGATGAATTATAGTGACCTGAATTCATCACACTACAAGTCCATAATTCATAGAAGCCTTCGGTAATAAAATCTCTTGGAACTTCTTCTGTCCATTGGGGGATATGTAAGATAGGGTTTTTGATGGGGGTCATTTGGATCATTGTGCTATGATATTCTAATTAAGTGTTTGTTTTACTCTATTTTATTCTGCTAGATTGTTTTTGGTTTCTAAAACTGGTGATGTATTGCATCTTTTGATAGTATCCAGAGCTATAAATATCACTATATCTGTAAACTACAATCATGCCTTGGTGTGGTTGTGCATGAGTCTTTTTTGGTAATCTTAAAATGGATGATTGTGTTTTCTGCATATGTTGTAATTTAGGGTAGCAGTACAACAATAGTATTGGTATGAGTAGATTAATTGATGGTTATGAAAGCTTTAAGACCAAGTTGGATGATCAAATGATGATCCTGGAAGGGAGTTGGGCAGTGGCAGAGGCAGGGAGGCAGGGAGCAGGGCGGAGGTAGGGAGCAGGGCGGAGGGAGGGAACAAGGTTGAGGCAACAGGGAGTAGTGGTTGAGCTGGGAGGTAGGACATAGGGCATATGGAGTAGGGAGCGGGGAGGAGGGTGGAGGGAGCAGGGAGCAGGGAGCAGGGAGCAGGGAGCAGGGAGCAGGGAGCAGGGAGCAGGGAGCAGGGAGCAGGGAGTAGGGAGAAGGGAGTAGGGAGCAGGGAGTAGGGAGAAGGGAGCAGGGAGCAGGGAGCAGGGCAGAGGTTGGGAGGAGGCAAGGGGCATGGGGTAGGGAGTAGTGAGTAGGGGGCAGGGAGTAGTGGGCAGGGAGCAGGGAGTACCAGCGGTTGAACAGGGATGCAGTATAGCCGTTTTTTTTTCTAGAAACGGTTTGCTGACCATGATTTTTTTACTCCAAATTCAATGATACCATTGAATTATATCTGATTTTTTTCTGGATACTCCATTATGTATCCACGGTTATAAATCGTGGCAATAAATTCACGTGGAAGAGTTTATGGCCACAGTTTGAACCGTGGCTATAGGTTTATAGCCATGGTTGTGAACCGTGGCTATAGATTTTTTCCTATAACCACGCCAATAGGAGCCATGGTTGGTAAAACCGTGTCTATTACCTATAGCCACAGTAATAAACCATGGGTATAGCCTTTTTTCTAGTAGTGTTATAGATTGGGATCAGGCCCACCTTTACATTTTATAATAATTTAAAGGTTTTCCCATGTTGAAACTTAAAGACAAAATATTAGGCATTTGAATCCATAAAGGGATAAAATATGGATATAAAATACACATAATCAATACTTTATATGATGGTTTCAAGAGGATAATTTTAAAAAGTTAGATAAAAATCTAGATTCAATTTCAGAATGACTTTAATGGACAGGCAGAGGACCAAGTGTGCACGTATTATCTTATAATGGTTATGTAATTAATGGTTATACATTCTATAAAAACGAATATGATGAATACAGTACCATAAATAATTGCAGAGTTACACTTGTGGCTGAAGAAATGCACGTACCTAGTATCAAGGATAGAAATCCAATTTATGTTAATATATCATCATTTTGTATCATCAAAAAAATATGGGACTTGAATTATACAACATTACAAGTTCTGGGTTTTTAATGAAAGTGGGTTGATAATAGGAGTGCTATTAAAATTGATGAATTAGGATTCATGAAAGTATATTTCATTAAGGAAGGGTGAAAAAATGAACAATTTATAATGGCATCATAGTAAGTACAAGTATTTTATGTTCTAGATCCCACAAACTAAAAGTTATCAATTGTTCTATTATCGAATAAAACCATTAAATGGTCATATAAAAATTAAACTGAGGATGACCCTTTCATTGGGATGTTTCAATAATTTCATAGTATTCCTAATATAGATAGGGTCTTGTATGTCATTGAGACCACAATAAAGGGATTTGGATACTCGATAGTGGGATCAAATCCCTTCAACCTTTAAAAAAAGTTTAACAATCAACTTATATATTCTTTGAAATATGAATTGAGTTAACTCATGTTATTATCTATTCACCTCTAAATTTACTTAATATAAATTAAATGTTGAACAACTTCTATAGATAATGACTTCTTCATGTGATGATGCTCCCAATCTTGAGGAACAATAGGTTTCTCAACCTACTACTGCTCCCAGTGTAGATGAACAACAACCTTATACATATGTTGATGCTACCAATACTGAGGAACAATATATTGATAATGTTGAACCCGAGTAAATTTTAGATGGTGAAGAATCTATGTCCCTAAAAAAGCAGGAGTGTTATAGCATAAAGGTGTTATAAAAAATTATAAATGTGAAAAGAAAAGGAATCAAATTTGAGGTTGGATGGAATGCATGTGGATTGCTTGTTAACCCCAAAAGGCCATGTTCAATAGTTTCAATGGGATAATCACTCAGTAGAGCATGCCAATTTATGAAGCTTCATGGAACCATATCGTTCCCATGCTTAAGAAACTAATTTTAGAATATATTAGGGTAACATTATGATAACCTTCCTTTATTATATAGAAAAATAAAATAACGAAGTGTTGACTCACTCATCATTATCCTTTTCAAAGTGAATTTATAGTAGATGAATCCCATAATAAATTTATATTAATACTTACTATAAGGTATCATAGAGGATTTCACACAATTCTAGCAACATTTCATCTCAAATATGTTAAAGGGAAAATAAAACCCTCACCCATCGAATATGTATCCACACTTGATAATCCAAGAAGTGTTGGATGTGTTTACTGGACATCGTGAAGAGATATATTTTTATTTACATTTTTAATGGTAATTATTTTATTAACAATAAGTGTATTAATCCCTTTGATTAATAATTTTTAATTTATGAAAAAAAACTGAGTGCTGAAAATAAGAAATGAGAATCAAAACCAATGTACCCCTACCATAAAGCAAGGAAGAAGTATTCTTCACTTGAAAAAAATTGATACATATTTTAAATCTACCACAATAATTTTATGTGACATGAAAAAACAATATAATTAGGTTCCTATGTTTATTTTCATAGTGATGAATCCAAATCCAAATCTATTTCCATCCCATGTCATGTTCTATGGAAGGTGGAACATATAAATAATGACAAGACACTAATAGATGAAAACACAAAAAAAGTGTGGGAATCATGTGTAAGTAAGACATAATAATTTTTTTTCTTTAAATCAATATTACATAACAATGATTACTAATTTTCTTATATTTTTTTATCCAAATTATAAATAGGAATGATAAATAGTTTTACTGAATGAACACCTACTACTAGTATCCTTGAACCGGATAGAATAGTATTTTCATGATAGAGGTTTGGGTTTTGGGGTGACACCATAAACATATTTTGAGAAAAGAAAAGAATAGGGGATAAAGATAAAAAAATTGGAAAAGATTCTGGCCTGATTAGTATCCCTTGAAGAAAAATTTCATTGGTAGTTTGAGTTGTTAGAAAATGGTATGGGGGAAAGAAAAGTGAATAAAAAACTCAATAAAAACCACTATGTGAAGATCTCCCCTGCCATCTTTGAGGTGATCCATTCCCCTCAATGAGATATCTTAGATGTGGTAATAAATATTCTCATAATTGTTTCTATGAAATGTGAAGTAGGAAGACACCGATACATTTCTTGTATGAATATTCTAAAGGGTAAAATTGATTTTGATTTATATTTATCAACACCCATGCATCACATTGTTGTGAGGGATACCATGTTCAATATCTAATAATCCACTCTACACATTAAACAACTTCCAATAGGGCATGTGAGAGTGAGTATTCGAATAGATCATGATCTAAGCACCGAGCTACATGTTCCACTTGATGATTCATATATTCATACAATCGAGAAAGCTATTGGAACATTCATATCATAGCTATCATATCTTAAAAAAAACATGTTGACAAGGAGGTATTCATTTTCAATTTATTTTTAATGTTAAACCTTTAACAATTAATAAAAAAGGTATGAACCAATGAATGTTATTATAGATGGACAAAGGGAAGTGGTGAAATTAATGGTTAAATCAAAAAAATATAAAGAATCAACCAGCAAGTCAAAAATATCTTCACAAAGAACCTTTACACCACCCACTGAATATATTCATTTAATAACATTGAAGGTTCACACAGATAAAATTTTATAAAGTGGTAGCAATCACATAGCTATTTTTGAAGAAAAAATGTACAGATAGGCCATTTTAGACTTAATTGCTCTTGAGAATGTAAATGCAATCCTTAAGTATTAATGGTTAGGAGTCTCAGTTGTAAATGTATACATGAGGTGTGTTTTCATTATTTTTTTCCAATAGCCAATCTACTATATTAATTATGACTAAATATAATTCATATTTTTTTTCAAGCATCTCTATTAATACTATTTGAAGGGAAAACCCTATGAACATAAATATGGACTCATTATTCCTCAAATCACTTCTACAGACCAAACCAAAATGGAATCAACTAAAATTGATGAAATAATGGAAAAACTGTCCACATCATTTGAAAGAAAACTTACAGATTGTGGACACTTATTATTACCAATGATACAGGGGTAAAAATATTCAATTTAATCATATCAAATATATTTTCATTCCTTTTATTACTTATTCTTTTTTTAGGCATCATTGGGTACTCATTACAATTAATTTGGATACTTCAAAAAATTATTTCTTGGATTCACTACATGGATACCCAAAAAATGGACCACACATGATAATGTTTTTAAATTTTTAATGCACTACATCCAACATTTTAGAACTAAAATTCAATTTATATATTTTATATTATATTTTAATTATAATTTTTTTATGATAGATCGGTGATTAAATATCATCAAAATCATGGAATGAGGAAAGTCTATGCACAAAAAGAGCATATCAACTTCTACAAGTGGATAATTACCAGGGTATATATAATAAATTTTACTATCAGAACACATATAAAAAAATTACTTATTTTTCTCAATGTTTTTGTAGTGTCTAAAACAAACCAATAGAAGAGATAGGGGTTATTATGTTTGAAAATTTATGAGAGATATTATATAACATCAACAAACTAGAATACCTAAAGAGGTATTTTTTAAGATAATTAAAATTTCATTTAAATTATTTTGTAATCCGTTGTGTATTTATATTTTCCTAGTACTACCATGACTATTAAAGGTAATAATATTCACAAGATGAAATAGATTTATTTAGAAACAAATGGGAAGCATACTTGATGTCATAATGTACAAATATATCATGAAGATGTGACATTACACTACTTATTTAGTTGATTTGATCATCATTTTATATAATATTTTATTTATTTTCTTCATCATTTCTATCTAATAATTATTTTGTTAATTTTCACAGAGATAATGAATAAAATAATTCATCCAAAAGGATGATTCACTGATGTTATATGATCATACACTCAATCTAATACATGGTGTACCTAGTATGTATCAAATTGTATGGTTTTAGTTTAAAATTTACATTTTATTAAAGTATTATTTCATATTTATGTTTAAATTATTTCTTTATAGTATTATTAATATAAGATTTTTGTCCTTATATAGGTGGATTCATTTTATCTGTTTGGAGTGGTTTATTTTAATCTACTCATACTTGTGAAATATTGGACTTTGAGGATGAAACTGAGATAATGAAAATAAAGAAATGATTCAATAATGTATACAAACATCATGAAAAGTTGAATTCCAACCACTTATTTAATTATTTTTTCATAATTTTATCTACCGTTTATAAGTTAATTTTATAAGGCCCCAGCCTTAAACATTACTTAATCTCGAGTTATTACAAGATTACACATTGAGGATCTTTTCAGGTTTAGAGTTTTAGAGAATTAGATCATAAAACATGAATTACATCCCACATTTAAACAAAGTGGTTACAATAAAAGATATTATTCATTTTTTTCCATCAACAGAAACATATTTAAAATAAAACATGGATTATTTCTTGACACTTCCTTGACACTATCATCATATCATGTACCTTTCCCTTGACCTGTGAAAAACATTTCAAAAACTTGGGATGAGCATAAAAAGCTTAGTAAGGGATATAAAAATAGGGAAGGGAAACACGAGTACATGTATACATAAGAATAAATGAAATCATACTTTACTCATAAAACATAATCACTTTAACATACCTCATCAAATCATGAATAAATCATAGAAATCATAAGACATAAAGGAAACTTGAGGCATTCATAACATTCTTACGTAGGGAGTAACCCTCTTGGTTACGTTTAGAATACCCATCATAGTATATTCCCTAAATATCTTCGGAGAAACCTTAAAGTTTAACTCCTTCGTGTTACCCAATGCATTGGAGAGCTATATCGGGCTCACCCGCCCTTAGTTTATCACGGAACCACCCGTCTTCATAATAATTCCCAAGAACCACAACATAATCATATCACATAAAACATGCAAAAAGGAAACATAAAATTTCCACTTTTCAATCACAAGATATCAATACAACACATTGATATAAAGACATTATGAAAACCATTTTCAATACAAAAATAAAAGAGAAGTAAAACATGGTATATTTTAAAAAAAAGAAGGTATAGCTTGTAGAGGAAGCCGAAACTCAAATAATGGTCACGGCGGCAGAGAAGTCGTTGTCGCCGCATACGTACGACAAAAACATTCCCTTTTGTAGTTTAGTAAAACACTTCGTATAAAAAACATTCCTTTTGGATAAACGTAAAAGTCAAAGGGGTTTATACACCATATAAAAGAAGGTTGTGTATAAAAAAAATATGCCTCAATGAATGGAGATTGAGACGAAGTCCCATACCTCAGGTCCAACTTGACTCGATCATTCTTTAACCTCCTGAATAATAAACTTGAGTTAATTTATACTTGCTTAATAAAATTTTCAAGTTAATTATTCCTTTTATATCACTTATTACCATGTCATGAACACTATGTTATTATTTAACTTAATAACGGTCGTTTTAACGATCATTGGTACTTGATTCAAAAAATAAACTCTTTATAATTACACGTTGTTCATGTATCCATTATATCCAGAGCTATACTCATGATGTAGATATAATATATATCATATATATCTAGTATATACATGCATTTATAATATTACATAATGTTTAGAGGTAAGAAATGAAATGCACCATTCATGGAGATGGTAAACCGTACGTACGCATGAACGCTACTTCCATTTCTATTTCATATTTAATGGAATTAAAACATAATGATAAATAATAGTATTTTAATTCCAGTATGATATCATATATAATATCATTAAACATATCCTTTTTACGTACCACATATGGTATTAACGAATCAAATCACTTTGAGGGGGCGGTAGTCCGCACTTCCTAAAATGAAGATATCGCGTTTACCCATAATGGTAACCATAAAGGTATGACATAAATGAAAAATACAGAAGATTAAGTAAAACATAAACATATTATATATAATATATAAATATAGTGACATCTTAATGGCCACATTTGAAGGTGTTATATGAGTGTTGAACAATCATCGTTTCGTGAGGCAGAAATTCACCATCCACAGAAACAGTATGTTCTTTAACCATTAGATGTAGGTGTGTGTAAGTGTAGCTCGAATCCTTCTTATAACAACATCCTAGTATATTGGAAATACTGGTGTTGTTACAAAAGAAAGGAATAAAAATAGTTTAGAGGGTTGGAGAAGCAAAATAAAACATAAGAACACAAGAGAAAACACTACCTTTAAAACAGGTAACTCTTTTTGATTTGAGCTCAAAGGCTTCCTTGGGAAGACTTCTGCCCAAAGTGAGGCTTATAAGAGTTAGAGAGGGATGTGAAGAAGAAAATGAGCAGGGGTTGGCTGAACGAAAGGCTTTGGAAGTGTGGGTAAGGTGGTAGAGGTGGGGGCCTTTTATAAGAGGAGAGGAGGGGAACTCTTGGAAAGTTACAAAATGTTACTTTATTTTCAAATGGCTTTCGGATTTTAAAGGTCCCACAATGATGTATTTTGAGGATAAGGTGATAAGGGTTCGAAATATACTCATCCAATAGGTCTTTGACAAGTATAAGTCTTAGATTGTACATTATCTGTTTATTTTATTTAAATCGTTAAATAATGAGGTAATCACTGCATCATCATGATGTCATAAATAATTTAATTTATTTAATGTCTAAAAATTATGAAAAAAATAATATGATGTAGGAAATATTTTTAGATTTACAATGAATATTTATAGTCCATAATATCATCTTTGTAGACAAAATTAAAAATGTTTTACTCAGGTGATACATTCTTTGTTATATTTACTTTCTTTAAAAAATAAAAGGATAAAAAGTCACTTTCACACAAATGTGATTCCATGGGGTCCCCAAGTTTTGCACAAGGCATCCCATGGTCGTCCATGAGACAACCAGTAGAATTAGGACACATTTTGGTGTCATTTTTATTTATTATGATATTATTTTATTATCCTTAACTACTAGATTACTCATTAATCAAGATAATTAAAGATAATTACCGTAGTTACTATTCATAATGTCAAAAAAAGAGTATTGATTATATAATTTGGACCTTATGATTCCAAATATGTAATCCATTTTACCAAATTCCAAACACAGAAATTGAAATAATTAATTTAAAAATAATTTCCGTTGTCAAAACAAATAGCGGGTTTTTTAAAACAATATCTATGAAAAGTTTGGCATTAGTTTATGACCAATTACAAAGTGAAATTAATCCTAATTACCACCATTGGATTACATGGTAAAACTATATTCTCTTTACATTTTAAAACCAATTAAAAATATAATCTAACCATACAATTAAATTAGATGAAAAAGTAGTTTTGATGTAAAATGCTGTATTTTTCACTATTCATTAAAAAATGAACATTGTCAGAAAAATACCAAAAAATTATCCATTGTAAATTTCAATGTCCCAATAATAAATAATAAGTTAATTTTGAAAAATAGAGCTTATAAAATTGTCAAAATGTTTATTTAAAAATGGTTTTCCATCAAAAGGCAGTAAAACAATCTTATAAAAATATTAGTGTATTCCATGTTTAAGATTGGATTTATTCTCATTTTAAGCCTCTAAAACACTATCTAATTCATAAATATACATAGATAAAAATATTTATTATTCATTACTTACTTGGGATGTTACATCCTTCCCCCCATTAGAAAATTGCATCCCTGCAATTTATTTACTTAACGAATAAGTGGGGGTATTTATCCCTCATAGCATTTTCAGATTCCCATGTTGCCTCTTCAACCATATGGTTTTTCCACAAAACCTTTACCTGGTGAATCACCTTATTCTGCAACACTTTCTCCCTATGGTCAAGAATCTGGACCGGTTGTTCCTCATAAGATAGATTCTCTTCCAACTGAATTACCTCTGGACTCAAAACATGAGATGGACCTGGAATATACTTTCTCAACATCGAAACATGAAAAACATTGTGTACCTGAGATAAGCTCGGAGGTAAAGACACTCAGTAAGCAACTGATCCAACTCTATCCAGAATTTCATATGGTCCAATGAACCTTGGACTTAGCTTCCCTTTCTTACCAAATCACATCACACTTTTCCATGGTGATACTTTGAGAAAAACATGATCACCTACCTCAAAAGAGAGATCCTTCCTCCTGTTGTCCTCATAACTCTTCTGCCTGCTCTGAGCCGTTCTCATGTGTTTCTGTATCAGCTGAACTTTTTCTGCCAACTCTTCTACCAATTCTGGTCCCATCAGCTTCCTTTCACCCACTTCATCCCAGAAAGCTGGAGTTCGACACCGTTTACCATATAATGCCTCAAATGGATCCATCTGTATACTTGAATGAAAACTGTTATTATATGAAAATTCAACCAAAGAAAGATGTTGGTCCCAACTTCCCTGATAATCCATCGAACAAGAATGCAACATATCCCTTAAAGTCTGAATTGTTCATTCTGACTGACCATCTGATTGAGGATGAAAAGATGTACTAAAATTTAATTCAGTACCCAACGACTTCTGAAGGCCTTTCCAAAAGTTAGAAGTAAACCTGGGATCACGGTCAGATACAATGGAGATAGGAACTCCATGTAACCTGACTATCTCTTTAAGATAAAAATGGGAAAGTTGATCTAGGGAAACATTATCTCATATAGCAAGGAAATCAGCATATTTAGTCAAGCGATCAACAAAAACCCATATTGCATTATTACCTCGAGGTGTCTTTGACAATCCCACAACGAAGTCCATGGATATATTTTACCATTTCCACTCTGGCACTGGTAAAAGCTGAAGAATCCCTTTTGGTAACTGCCGCTCTGCTTTAACCTGTTGACATGTCAAATACTTCACAGTAAAATTAGCAATATCCCTTTTCATTCCATCCCACCAGTAATACTCCCGAATATCTCTATACATCTTAGTACTGCCAGGATGAACTGAAAACGGAGAAGTATGAGCTTCACATAACAACTCTCTCTTCAACTGTTAATCACAAGGAAAACACAATATCTTACCAAATCTCAAAACACAATCATTATCAATGTTGAATTCATGAAACTTACCCTTCTGAACCAGCTCTACCTTTTTCTGCAACTTGCTGTCTTGCTTCTGTGCTTGCTTGATTCTGTCTGATAGAGAGGATTTCACTGATACCTGAAACAAAACAGAAGAACATCCTGCACCAAAAACTTCTATGCCAAAGTTCATAAAATCCTTAACCAAATGATCACTTTCCAAACACAACATTGTTAATGAAGAATTACTTTTTCGACTCAAAGCATCAGCCACTTTATTTTCTTTTCCCGGATGGTAATGAATTGTACAATCATAATCCTTGATTAATTCTAGCCATCTCCTCTGTCTCATGCTCAATTATTTCTGAGTGAATATATACTTTAAGCTTTTTTGATCGGTATATATTTCACACTTTACTCCATACAAATGATGCCTCCAAATTTTTAGAGCGAAAACTAAAACAGATAATTCCAAATCATGTGTAGGGTAATTTACCTCATGATTTTTCAACTGACGTGAAGCATATGAAATTACCTGATCATTCTGCATTAGGACACAACCAAGTCATTTCAATGAAGCATCACTGTATATAACAAACTCACCATTCCTGGAAGGTAGTACCAAAACTGGAGCATTCACCAATCTTCTTTTTAGTTCCTGAAAACAATCATTACATTCTTTTGTCCAGATAAACTTAACACCCTTCCAAGTTAGCTTAGTCATTGGACTTTATAACCGTGAAAAATTTCTAACAAACCTTCAGTAATAGCCTGCCAAACCAAGGAAACTACGAATCTCAGTTACATTTATGAGTCTTGGCCATTCTTCAACAACCTTTGTTTTTTCCAGATCAACAGTTATCCCATATTTAGAAACAATGTGACGAAGAAAAGAAATTTGTTGCAACAAAAAATCACACTTGCTGAATTTCCCATAGAATTTCATTTCTTTTAAGGTTTTCAAAATAACCCTTAAATGTCTTTCATGCTCCTCTTTACTTCTAGAAAACACCAAAATATCATCAATAAAAACAGCCAACATTTTTCACCTGAGTCAACTGATCCATCACTGCAACAAACTATTTAGTTCTGATTCTGACCATCTCAGGATAATGATTTGAAAGGTCATTTCCCTCTGTATGCCTTCCCAGAAAATCTATTCTGTTTCCTCTATGAACAACCATTCTTAACACAGAAATATCTTAGGAGAAGCAACATGATAATCTTCAAATTCTATATCATTTAAATTTGACCATAAAAAAAATATTTTTGGATAATCATTTAATAGAATTCTAACTCCTAAAGTTATCTAAACCGACCTCTGATACCAACTATAAGGCCCCAGCCTTAAACATTACTTAATCTCGAGTTATTACAAGATTACACATTGAGGATCTTTTCTGGTTTAGAGTTTTAGAGAATTAGATCATAAAACATGCATTACATCCCACATTTAAACAAAGTGGTTACAATAAAAGATAGCATTCATTTTTTTCCACCAACGGAAACATATTTAAAATCAAACATGGATTCTTTCTTGACACTTCCTTGACACTATCATCATATCATGTACCTTTCCCTTGACCCGTGAAAAACATTTCAAAAACTTGGGATGAGCATAAAAAAGCTTAGTAAGGGATATAAAAATACGGAAAGGAAACATGAGTACATGTATACATAAGAATCAATGAAAGCATACTTTACTCATAAAACATAAGAACTTTAACATACCTCATCAAATCATGAATAAATCATTGAAATCATAAGACATAAAGGAAATTTGAGGCATTCATAACATTCTTACGTAGGGAGTAATCATCTTGGTTACGTTTGGAATACCCATCACAGTATATTCCTTAAATCTCTTCGGAGAAACCGTAACGTTTAACTCCTTTGCGTTACCCAATGCATTGGAGAGCTATATCGGGCTCACCCGCCCTTACTTTATCACGGAACCACCCGTCTTCATAATAATGCCCAAGAACCACAACATAATCGTATCACATAAAACATGCATAAAGGAAACATAACATTTCTACTTTTCAATCACAAGATATGAATACAACAAATTGATATAAAGACATTATGAAAACCATTTTCAATACCAAAATAAAATAAAAGTAAAACATGGTATTTATTTTTCTTTTAAAAAGAAGGTATGGCTTGTAGAGGAAGCCAAAACTCAAATAATGGTCACGGCGGCGGAGAAGTCGTTGTCGCCGCATACGTACAACAAAAACATTCCCTTTTGTCGTTTAGTAAAACGCTTCATATAAAAAATATTCCTTTTGGATAAATTTAAAAGTCAAAGGGGTTTATACACCATATAAAAGAAGGTTGTGTAAAAAACAAATTATGCCTCAATGAATGGAGATTGAGACGAAGTCCCATACCTCGGGTCCGACTTGACTCGATCGTTCTTTAACCTTCTAAATAATAAACTTGAGTTAATTTCTACTTGCTTAAGAACCTTTTTCAAGTTCATTATTCCTTTTATATCACTTATTACCATGTCATGAACACTATGTAATTATTTAAGTTAATAACGGTCGTTTTAACGATCATTGGTACTTGAGTCAAAAAATAAACTCTTTATAATTACACGTTGTTCACGTATCCATTATATCCAGAGTAATACTCATGATTTAGATATAATATATATCATATATATACAGTATATACATGCATTTATAATATTACATAATGTTTAGAGGTAAGAAATGAAATGCACCGTTCATGGAGACGGTAAGCCGTACGTACGCATGAACGCTACTTCCATTTCTATTTCATATTTAATAGAATTAAAACATAATGATTAATAATAGTATTTTAATTCTAGTATGGTATCATATATAATATCATTAAATATATCCTTTATACATACCACATATGGTATTAACGAATCAAATCACTTTGAGGGGGCAGTAGTCCGCACTTCCTAAAATGAAGATATCGCATTTACCTATAATGGTAACCATAAAGGTATGACATAAATGAAAAATACAGAAGCTTAAGTAAAACATAAAAATATTATATATAATATATAAATATATTGACATCTTAATGGCCACCTTTTAAGGTGTTATATGAGTGTTGAACAATCATCATTTCGTGAGGTAGAAATTCGCCATCCACAAGAAACAGTATGTTATTTAACCATTACATGTAGGTTTGTGTAAGTGTAGCTCGAATCCTTATTATAAAAACATCCTAGTATATTGAAGATACTGGTGTTGCTACAAAATAAAGGAATAAAAAGAGTTTAGAGGGTTGGAGAAGCAAAATAAAACATAAGAACACAAGAGAAAACACTACCTTTAAAACGGGTAACTCTTTTTGATTTGAGCTCAAATGCTTCCTTGGGATGAATTCTGCCCAAAGTGAGGCTTCTAAGAGTTATAGAGGGATGTGGAGAGACAAAATTATTAGGGGTTGGCCGAACAAAAAGCTTTTGAAGTGTGGGTAAGGTGGTAGAGGTGGGGGCCTTTTATAAGAGGAGAGGAGGGACACTCTTGGAAAGTTAAAAAATGTTACTTTATTTTCAAATGGGTTTCAGATTTTAAAGGTCCCACATTGATGTATTTTGAAAATAAGGTGATAAGGGTTCGAAATATAATCATACAATAGGTCTTTGACAAGTGTAGGTCTTATATTTTACATTATATTTTTATTTTATTTAAATCGTTAAATAATGAGGTAATCGCTACATCATCATGATGTCATAAATAATTTAATTTATTTAATGTATAAAAATTATGAAAAAAATACTATGATGTAGGAAATCTTTTTATATTTCCAATTAATATTTATAGTCCATAATATAATCTATGTAGACAAAATTAAAAATGTTTTACTCAGGTGATACATTCTTTGTTATATTTACTTTCTTTAAAAAATAAAAAGATAAAAAGTCACTTTCACACAAACGTGATTCCATGGGGTCCCCAAGTTTGGCACAAGGAATCCCATGGTCGGACATGAGAAAAACAGTATCATTAGGACACATGTTGGTGTCATTTTTTATTATTATGATATTATTTTATTATCCTTCACTACCCGATTACTCATTAATCAAGATAATTAAACATAATTACCGTCGTTACTATTCATAATGTCCAAAAAACAAGAGTCTTGATTACATAATTTGGACCTTATGATTACAAATATATAATCCATTTTACCAAATTCCAAACACAGAAATTGCAATAAGTAATTTAAAAATAATTCCTGTTGTCAAAACAAATAGCGGGTTTTTTGAAATAATATCTATGAAAAGTTTGGAATTAGTTTATGCCCAATTCCAAAGTGAAATTAATCCTAATGACCAAAATTGGAATAAATGGTAAAAATATATTATATTTACACTTTAAAACTAATTAAAAAGATAATATAACCATATAATTAAATTATATGAAAAAACAGTTTTGATGTAAAATGCAGTATTTTTCACTATTCATTAAAAAATGAACATTGTCAGAAAAATACCAAAAAATTATCCATTGTAAATTTCAATGTCCCAATAATAAATAATAAGTTTATTTTGACAAATATATCTTATAAAATTTTCAAAAGTTTGATTTAAAAATGGTTTTCCATCAAAAGGCAGTAAAACAATCTTATAAAAATATTAGTGTATTGCATGCTTAAGATTAGATTTATTCTCATTTTAAGCCTCTAAAACACTATCTAATTCATAAATAGACATAGATAAAAATATCTATTATTCATTAATTACTTGGGATGTTACAAATTTCCTTATCATTTTTATCTAATACTTATTTTGTTTTTTCATAGATCTTTTGGTAATTAATATTTTTATTTCAACTATCTTCAACCAGCCAGAAATGAAAGAACACATTCCTTTCTAATGGAAGAGGAAAACTCATGCTTCCTAAAATGTGAAGTTTTTGAGTTGGCATGAGGTTTCCTATTCCATCAGAATGGAATATGTTCTCTCTTTTTTGAATTTTTTTAGATATCTTAAATAAAATAAAATATCGCATAATCAATTAGCCACACCTCAATCTGATACACATTGTGCTCAGTATGAATCAGAATGTATGTTTTTAGATTATAATTTACATTTTAGTTCAAAACACACATCACTTGCTCAAAACCAAGAAAAATAATTAATATTGTTTTGGTACATTAGGACAACAATCCATAAGTCATTTGTCATTTGTAAGAATCATCTAAACCTAAATCTGACACACAGTGTGACCGATATGACTCTAAGTGTGTCTTTTTATTTAAGATTGACATTGATTTTAGTAAAAATATCAAGTGACATACTAAAAAATGAGCAATATCATTTAGATTGTTTTGATACTACATGACAATGATCCATAAATCATTTTTTATGTATAGGAATCAACCTCACCTTAATCTGATACACAATGTGACTGATATGACCCCAAGTGTATCTTTTAATTTAAAATTGACATAAAATTTAATAAAAAGAACAAGTGACATACTTTAAAACAAGAAAAAACATTCATATTATTTTTATACTTTAGTAAAATTATATATAAGTCATTTTTTATGTGTAGGAATCAACTAAACCTCAATCCATTGCACAGTGTGACTTATATGACTCAGAGTGTCCATTTTCAGCTAAAAATTGACATTTTAGTTCAAAATGTTTGTCACTCACTAAAAACCAAGAAAACACACTCCCATTTTCTTGATAATTTATTAAAATGATTCATAAGTAATTTTTGACATATAGGAATTAGTCTCATTTCAAAATGAAACATGATGTGACTGGTATAACTCAAAGTGTGTGTTTCCAATTTGAAATAGCATTTTTGTAAAAAAATAGAAGCGAAATACTTAAAAATAAGAAAAAACCTTAATTTTTTTTTCATAATTTATTATAATGATCCCTAACTAATTTTTTATATTTAGGAATCAACTTCACCTCAATTTGATGCACGGTGTGACCAATATGACTCCAAGTGTGTCTTTTTATTTAAAATTGACATTAATTTTAGTAAAAAGAATAAATAAAATGATCAAAACCAATAAAATGAATTCATATTATTTTTATAATTTTTTAAAATGATCTATAAGTCATTTTTGATGTATAGGAATCAACCAAACCCCAATCTGATGCATGGTGTGACTAGTATAACTCCAACGATGTCTTTTTATTAAAAATTGACATTAATTTTAGTAAAAAGAACAAGTGTCATACTAAAAACTGATAAAAAGGATTTATATTGTTTTTATAATTTATGAAAATGATATATAAATCATTTTTCATATGTATGAATCAACCATACCTCAATATGATTCACGGTGTGACCACTATGTCTCCAATTCTATTTTTATTTAAAATTGACATTAATTTTTGTAAAAAGAACAAGTGACATACTAAATGCCAAGAAGAAAAATTTTAATTGTTTTAATACTTTCAGAAAATTATCCTTAAGTCATTTTTGATGTGTAGGAATCAACCCCACCTCAATTTGATGCACGTTCTGACTGGTATGACTCAAAGTGAGTGTTTTTATTTAAAATTGACATTAATTTTTGAAAAAGAACAAGTGACATACTAAAAACTAAGAAAACACATTCATATTGTTTTGATACTTCTATATAATTGTCTAAATTTTATTTTGATGTGTAGGAATCAACCCTACCTCAATTCAATGCACATTGTGACCTATATGACTCAAAGTGTGTGTTTTATTTAAAATTGACCTTAATTTTAGTAAGAAGAACAAGTGATATACTAAAAACTAAGAAATTGCATTCGTATTATATTGATACATTAGAAAAATAATCCATAAGTAATTTTTTATATGTAGGAATGAGCCTCACCTCAATCTAACTCATGATGTGACTAGTATTACTCAATGTGTCTGTTATCAATTTAAGGTTGAAATTTTAGTTCAAAACACATGTCACTCACTAAAAACCAAGAAAACATACTCTGTTTATCATAATAAATCAAGAAAATGATTAATAAGTAATTTTTGATTTGTATGAATTAGTATCACATTAAATAGACACACAATGCGACTGGTATGACTCAAAGTTTGTGTTTCAAATTTGAAAAGGCGTTTTAGTAAAAAACAAAAGTGATATACTCAAAACCAATAAAACACATTCAATTTTTTTTATACTTTAGGAAAAGGATACATAAGTAATTTATACTATTTATGAATCATCTGTACCTAAATATGATGCACGGTGTGGAAAATATGACTCCAAGTGTGTCTTTGTATTTAAAATTGACATTAATGTTAGTAAATAGAACAAGTGACATACTCAAAACTAAGAAAATACATTCAGATAGTTTTTATACCTTAGTAAAATGATTCATATTTCATTTTTGATGTGTAAGAATCAACTTCATCTCAATCCAACACACGATGTGACCAATATAACCCCAATTGTGTCTTTTTATTTAAAATTGACATTAATTTTACTAAAAAGAACAAGTGACATACTAAAAACTGATAAAAAATATGTAGTTTGTTTTGATACTTTATGATAATGATAATTAACTCATTTTTGTTGTGTAGGAATCATCCAAACCTCAATCCAACATATAGTGTTACCAAAATTACTCCAAGGGTGTTTTTTATTTAAAATTGACATTAATTTTAGTAGGAAGAAAAAGAGACATACTAAAAACCAAGAAATATCATTCATATTTTATTAATACTTTATAAAAATAATCCATAAGTCATTTTTGATGTGTAGAAATCAACCCCTCCTCAATCTTATATATGGTGTGATCGGTTTGACTCGAAGTGTGTATTTTTATTTAAAATTGACATTAATTTTAGTAAAAAGAAAAAGTGACATATAGAAAACTAAGAAAATACATTTAGATTGTTCTGATACTTTAGAAAAATAATTCATAATTAATTTTTTGACATTTATGAATCAACCTCACCTCAATCCGATGCACGATGTGACCAATATGACTCCAAGTGTGTATTTTAATTTAAAATTGATATTAATTTTAGAAAAAAAACATGTGACAGAATAAAAAAATAATAAAACACAATTTTATTATTTTGATAGTTTAGGAAAATAATCCATAAGTATTTTTTGATGTTTATGAATCAACCATGCATTAATATGATTCACCATGTGGCTGAAATGAACAAAGTGTGTCATTTTATTTAAAATTGATATTAATTTTAGTAAAAAGAAAAAGTGACATACTTAAAACCAAGAAAAAACATTCTGATAGTTTTGATAATTTAGGAAACTGATCCACAAAACATTTTTGATGGGTAGAAATCAACTACAACTCAATATGACACACAATGTGACAGATATGACTCCAAGTGTGTCTTTTTATTTAAAATTGACATTAATTTTTGTAAAATGAAAAGGTGACATACTAAAAACTGATCTAACACATTTATATTGTTTTAATAATTTAGGAAAATGATTCCTAAGTCATTTGTGATGTGTAGAAATCAACTCCATCTTAATCTGACACACAGTGTGACCAATATTACTCAAAGTGAATCTTTTTATTTAAAACTGACATTAATTTTAGTAAAAATGTAATGTGTCATACTCAAGACTAATAAAAAACATTCCTATTATTTTAATACATTAGTAAAATTACACATAAGTCATTTGTGAAATTTAGGAATCAACTAAACCTCAATATAACGCACGGTGTGACCGATATGACTCAAAATATCCATTATTGATTTAAAATTGAAATTTTAGTTCAAAACATGTTTCACTCACTAGAAACAAAAAAGCATGCTCTAATTTTCTTGATAATTTTGTAAAATGATTCATAAGTCATTTATGACATGTAGGAAGAAATCTCATTTCAAACCGACCCATGATGTGACCAGTATTACTCAAAGTGTGTGTTTCTAGTTTGAAATGACATTTTAGTAAAAAACACAAGTGACCTACTCAAAAATAAGAAAAAACATCTGGATTGTTTTTATACATTATAAAAAACATTCATAAGTCATTGTTGATGTGTAGGTTTCAACCACGCCTCAATCCGATGCACGGTGTGACCGATATGACTCAAAATGTGTCTTTTCATTTAAAATTGACATAATTTTAGTAAAAATAACAAGTGATATTATGAAAACTAAGAAAATTCATTCATATTGTTTTTATACTTTAGGAAAATGATCCATAAGTAATTTTTAGTGTTTATGAATCAACTTCACCTCAATTTGATTCATAATGTGACCGATATGACTCCAAGTGTATCTTTTTATTTAAAACTGACATTAATTCTAGTAAAAAGAACAAGCGACATATTGAAAATTGAGCAAACAAATTCATATTATTTTGATACTTTATAAAAAATGATCCATAAGTAATTTATGACATGTATGAATCAAAAAAACCTAAATCTGATGCACAATGTGGCTGGTATGACTCCTGGTGTATCTTTTTATTTAAAATTTACATTAATTTTAGTAAAACGAATAAGTGACATTCTTAAAAAAAAGATGCATTTAGATTGTTTCAAAACTGTAGGAAAATTATCCATAAGTGATTTTTGATGCATAAGAATTAACCCCACCTCTATCTGATGCATGGTGTGACCGGTATGACTCTAATTGTATCCTTTTATTTAAAATTGACATTTTATTAATGCATTCTTTAATATTTATGTTTAATTTATTTCTTTATATTGTTATTAAAGAATATTTTTTTCTTATATAGGTGTATTCATTTTCTCAGGTTCAGGTGGTTTGTTTAGAAACTGATACCATGTTCAGGATTTTTTGATAGGGGGTCACATGTGCCAATGATGATGAAAGATTAATGTTTGTTAATGTTTTTGTATAGTATTTGCAAATTTAATTATACAAAACATTGTTTTAAATTTTCATAGTAGTGTTTTTTGTATTTTTGATGTAAAACTTATTTTAATTAAATTATGTATTTTCATATAGGTGTATTTTCATACATGTTATAGGTGAACTTTCTACAGTGTTATGTTATTCAAAAATCACACTATAGTAGGTGGGCCTTTACAAATGCTATTTCTAGCACTAATAAAGGACCCCCTTTATCAACGCAGAGGACAATAGTGATTTTTAGCGCCGTTAAATCCTTTTTTTCACACTATTAAATGGCCAAAATATGGTAGTGAAGTAAGGTGAGATAGTAAGTTTCAAATCTTATATATGAATCACCCTGATATTTCATCAAAATAGATAGAGTGAAATTCCTTCTCCATGGGAATAAAGTGATTCTTTCATGAAATTAAATTGATGGTTTATGTGTGATTAACTCCAAAGAAAAATCCACTTAAGGTGAAGCTGTTTATGATTAAACATGGAACTTTGCACATGGAGCTATCTATGTGCATGTAAGCTTTTGAGGGCTTTGAAGATTATTGTGTTATGATTCATGGGAGTAATGATGTGAAGGAAGAAGAAGGAGGGATATAGTTAATTACTTAAGATTAATGGGGTATTTCTTGCACCATGAGGGGGTTTTTTGTTCCATAGAAGATATTCATATATCATGGATAAACATGGAAACAAGTGAGATATTCCTGAGGATATATAAGCTAAAGTGTGTGGTATGACATCCATGGGATATTATCAAAGTGTTAAAATAGCTTATGGCATGGATGATTTGTTTTATCCAAGGTTGGAGGATAAAGACAACAATATCTACATGGAAATAGTGATTGTGATGTGGTTGCATGTGTTGTGCCCTGATTGTGCCAAAGTTGATAAAAAGGAAATACGCATGTAATATGTCCCTAAACCATGATTAAAATATCATGACATGAAAAATATATATTTTTGGAATATCTATAATTTGATACTCCTATATTTTATGTGGTTAAAAGGTAATTTCTAGGAGTTTTTTAATATATGTTTTCAGAAAACAAATTAATTAAATTAAACCTAGGTTAAATTTTAATTTTTTTAAAAGTAATACAGAAAGGCAGAATCAACCTTGCTGTCTTTCAGTTTAAATATAAAGGTTTTGAGGCTGATACTACCTTTACTTATCATTAACTGAGATCTATGACATGAAAAAGGAGGTGAAAGACATTAACGTGAAAAATGTATTTCTCCTAAATTAAGGCCAAAGGCATTTTTGCTGATAACGCATTTCCCCCGGCCCCATATAAAAACCCACTAGCCCCTCCCCCATATTCCCAATCAATTCATCCTATTCATATCTAATTACACTCTCTCCCTCTCTAAAATTTTCTCAATATTTTCTACCTTGTGTACGGAATTTTTGGTGGCCTAAAAGGAGTACCAAATTTGTAAAGTTCAGAATTTGAGATGTATCATTTAAAGGTATTATTTATTATTTATTTTTACGGTAATTATTTATTTTTTTGTTTAGTTATTAGTTAGTTTAAAATACTTTATTTACTTAGTTTTTTAGTTAGTAAGATATAATATATAAATAATAGTTAATATCAGTAGGGAAAATATTATTATTTATTTATGACTTTTGAGTGAATAATTTATAATTAGTCTTAGTAATGGATTTATTATTATAAGAATATTATTATTTAGTATAACTTATTAGTTTTTAAATATTTGTGACATAATTATGAAATAATATTATAACTAGATGATGAATAAATATTAGTGAAATAAAGATTCACTAAATATTTATTAATTGATGAATAAATATGGAATAACTTAGGATTAAAGAATAACTAGATAATTAATAACCTAGGATTATCTTAGGACTAACTTAGGATCAAATAACAATTAATTAATGATTAAACAATGATTAACTAATAATTAAATAACAATAAACTATTAATTAACAAATAACTAACTAAAAAGTATGTACTTAATAACAATTAATTAAGTACTGATTAATGAGTGATTAAAAAATGAGTAAGAAATAATTAACTTAGGATTAACTAATGTTCAACTAATGAATAACTCATAATTAACTAATGAATAAAAAATGATTAACAAATGGTTAAAGAATGATTAAAAAATAATTACTTAATGATTAACTATTAATTAAATAACAATTAATTATGAATTAATTACTTCATATCTTTTAATTAATTATTAATGAGTGATTAATGAATGATTAAGTTATAATTAATTTAGGATTAAATAATGATTAACTAATAATTATGTAATGATTAACTTATGATTAATGAATGATTAACAAATGGTAAAATAATGATTAATGAGTGATTAAAGAATGATTAATAAATAATTAAGTAATGATTAACAAAGTATTAATTAATGATGATGTAATTATTTACCAATAATTAATTAATGATTAAATATTAATTAACTACAAATTAAATTCTCAAATAATGATTAAATAATAATTAACTAATAATTAACATTAAAGTAAATACTTAATAACTGTTATTTTATTAATTAATAACGAGTGATTAATGAATGATTAAGTTGTAATTAAATTAGTATTAAGTAATTATTAATGAATGATTAAATAATGATCAACTAATGATTAACCATTGATTAACTAAATATTAAATAATAATTAATTAATGAATAACTAATGGTTAACTAATAATTAAATAATGATGAACTATTAATTAACCCATAATGAACTATAAAGTAAGTACTTAGTAACTATTAATTTAGTAATGACTAAAGAGTGCTTAACATAATATTATTTAATGATGAAGTAATGAATTACCATTAATTAATTAATGATTAAAATTTAATTAACAATAAACTAACTACTTAAATAATGATTAAATAGTAATGAAATAATAAATAACTTTAAAGTAACTACTTAATAAATATTATTTAAGGAATTATTAACATGTTATTAGTTAATGATTAAGGAATAATTAACTTTGGATTAACTATTCCTTAACAAATGAATATGTAATGATTAACTAATGATTATCCAATGATTAATGAAATATTTAAGAATGATTAACTAATGATTAACTAATTATTATTCAATGATTAAGGAATGATTATCCAATGATTAAGGATTGATTAACTTAGCAACAAATATTGATGAAGTAGTTATTAAATAATAATTAGTTAATGATTAACTATTAATTAACTTTAAACTAACTACTTAATAACTATTAATTAATGAATTCTAAATGAGTTGTTAATGAGTGATTAATGATTAATTAATGAATTATTAATGATTGATTAACATAAGAATAAGTAATAATTAACTTTGTATTAAGTAATTATTAATATAGAATGAATTAATGATTAATTATAATTTAATTTTAAACTGACAAATTAATAACTATTAATTAATGAATGCTTAACTAATGAATAAGTAACGATTAACTAAGGATTAACCTAGGATTAAATAAAAATTATCACTTGATTAAATTTTGATTAATATAAAATTAACATAAGATTAAAGAGGGCTAACTGCATGACAAAGAGGATTAACCACACACCTGATTTTTCACTCCAATGATTTAGATGATTCATACCTTACTGCACACCTAGTCTGACACTCGCACTGGATATGTTTTCAATGATTCACATTATCTTTATAAACCACTGAACATACCTTTAGGAAGATTAAAAATCATACAATGAAACAATAGTGTCATCTTTAAGGATATAATAAGACTTTCTAAAATTTTGGTAAAGTAATGATTATGTGGTTATCTAAATAATAAAATTACTTTATAGATACTACAAGTGGATGTGGATTTAAAACAGATGTACCTATGGGTAACAAACCTAAAAACACCATATTGAGATAGACTCAATCAGAAACTGGTGTGCAATAATAGGTCTTGCTACACACTGGGTTTGACACTCCTAGGGTATATGCTTTAGATGATTTTCATTCACTTTATAAACTGCTGAACATACCTTTAGGAAGATTAAAAAATTTACTATGAAACATTAGTGTAATATTTGAGGATATAAGAAGATGTTCTAAAATTTTGATGATGTAAATAGTGTGTGGTTATCTGGGTAATGAAATCCCTATCTAGATACTACAAGTGGATGTGGATCTAGAATAGATGTACCTATGGGTAACAAGCTCAAAAAAACCATATTGATCTAAGCCTGATTGAAAACTGGTGCACAAAAATAGGCCTTGGTGCACACCATGTTTGAAATTCTCAGGGGATATACTTTTGATGATTCAAATTCTCATTATAAACTACTAAACATACCTTTAGAAAGATTAAAAATACTACTAAAAAACATTAGTGTCATCTTTAAGGATATAGGAAAAACTTCTAAATTTTTATTAAACTATAGATTGTGTGATCAATGCTACATAATTATTACTCATTTTCAATATTATTTACACTATCTAAATATTTATCAAAATGAATTTTTCACATAGAAAATCATGTTTTACTATGTTTAATACTATGTGGAGGTTACTTACACTGAGAAAGGAGATTCTTATAGTACACAACCATCAATAATGGTTAGGGAATCTGATTGTGTAACCCTAAGAAAACTTTAGGAAAAAAATTATGGTAATTTAAATATGGGTATTGATCAAGAGATCTAGTCTATTAGCTGTAGAAATTTGAAATTCTAAGTTATGCTATGATATCTAGATTTTCCATTGGCTGCTGATATAAGGCCCCAACCTTAAACCTTACTTAATATTGAATTAAATGAATAATTCACATTGAGGATCTTTTCAGGTTTAGAGTTTTAGAGAATTAGAACATAACTATTACATCTCAAAAGATTAAAAAGTAGTCACTTCTACTAAGTTTCCATAATAAAAAAAAACTCTTAAAAAGAAACATGTATAGTTCCATGTTTTATATAGCATGACATTCCCTTGATCCCATCCTTGACCTTATTCCACATTAAGTCCTGTGAAAAACATTTCAAAAAAACTTGGGGTGAGCATAAAAAGCTCAGTAAGGGATACAAAAAGAATGAAAACTGTTAGTTTTTCAAACATCAAGTAAACCATGTATACTATATCAAAGTAATACCTTCACCTTCATGAAGTAGTAAAAAAAATCTTCACTGAATAAAGTATCATTACTTACCTTTTTGTAACCAAAGGATTACCATAAAACCCATATAAAAAACACATAGAATATATAAAGGTAACTTGGGACATAAACATACTTAAGTGGAATAACCATACGGTTGACTTCCACACATATCACTTAATGGAATAGCCATACGGCCAATTTCCATACATACTTAATGGAATAGCCATACGGCCGACTTCCATACCCAATGCATTAGAGGTTATAACGTAACCACCCGTCCTGGTATTCACGGAACCACCCGTCATATGGTTTATAACGTAACCACCCGTTAAAATGTCCAAGTACCAGTATAAAATCATAAAACATAAAACCAATATAAAGGAATGATAACATTTCCACATTTCAATCCCAATATATCATAAATATATTGACATAATAGAATCTATTTTCAAAACCATTTTCAATACCAAAATACATAAAAGAGTATATGGTATTTATTTTATTCTAAAAACTTTACGGCTTGTTGAGAAAGCCAAAGATCAAATAATACTCGCGGCGGCGGAAAAAGGTCGTTGTCACCACGTACGTTAAAAAAAACATTCCTTTTTGTCGTTTAGTAAAACGCTTCGTAGAAAAAGATTCCTTTTGTGTAAAAGTAAAAGTCAAAGGATTTTATACACCGTATAAAAGAATGTTGTGTATAAAACAAAATATGCCTCAATGAAAGGAGATTGAGACGAAGTCCCTTACCTCGGGTCCGACTTGACTCGATCGTTCTTTAACGTCCTGAATAATAAACTTGAGTTAATTTATACTTGATTAAGAACCTTTTTAAAGTTCATTATTCTTTTTATATCACTTATTGCCATGTTATAAACATTATGTAGCCATTTAAGTTAATGATGTTTGTTTTGTCAATATTTGGTTCTTAAGTCGAAAGTTGACTTCTTACAATTACATGTTGTTTATGTGGTCAAAAGTTCTTAATATCCAGAATGAAATTCCCGATTTGGATATAATATGTATCATATATATCCAGCATATACATGTATTTATAATATTACATAATCATTTAGAGGTAAGAAATGAAATGCACCGTTCATGGAGACGGTAAGCCGTACGTACGTATGAACGCTACTTTCATTTCTTTGTCATATTAGTGGAATTAAAACTAAATGAGAGGTATGTATATTTTAATTCCAGAATTATATTCATCATTTAGATATATCATTAATTATATATATACATTATATACATGTAATTTTAATAGTACATTACATTTGGGGATAATAAATGAAATGCACCGTTCATGGAGACGGTAAGCCGTACGTACGCATGAACGCTACTTTCATTTATATCTCATACTTTAATGGAAATAAATAATAATTATATAGAGGTATATTATAATTACAGTTTAACATCATATATAATAACTTTAAATCCATCCTTTACACGTCCCACATATGGCATTAACGAATCACATCACTTTTAGGGGGCGGTAGTCCGCACTTCCTTAAATGAAGATATCGTGTTTACCCATAATGGAAACCATAAAGGTATGCCAAAAATGAAAAATACAGAAGCTTAAAGAAAACATAAACATATTATATATCATATATAAAAATAGTGACATCATAATGGCCACCCTTGAAGGTGTTAAATGAGTATTGAACAATCATCGTTTCGGGAGACAGAATTTCGCCATCCATGGAAACCGTATGTTCTTTAACCATTTGATGTAGTGTTGTGAGAGTGTAGCTCAAATAAATATTATAACAACATCCTAGTATATTTAAGATACTGGTGTTGTTACAAAAGAAGTAAATAAAAAGAGTTTAGAGGGTTGGAGAAGCAAAATAAAACAAATGAACAAGAGAGAATGAATTACCTTTAAAAGTGTAACTCCCTTTTGATTTGAGCCTAAAGGCTTCCTTTGAAAGGATTCTGCCCAAAGGGAATACTCTAGGATGAGGAGAGGGATGTGGAGAGAGTAATTGGGCAGGGGTTGGCCAAGCCAAAGGCTTGAGGAGTGTGTGTAATGTGGTAGAGGTGGGGGCCTTTTATAAGAGGAGAGGAGGGGCACTTTTGGAAAGTAAAGAAATATTACTTTATTTGAAAATGTGTTTCGGTTTTAAAAGGTCCCACATTGATATAATTCGTGGATAAGGTGATAAGGATTCTAAATCCACTCATCCAATTGGTTTTTTCCATGTTTAGGTTTTATATTTTTCATTATCTTTCCATTTTATTTAAATTGTCAAATAATGATGTCATCGCTACATCATTATTATGTCATATATAATTTAATTTATTTAATGTCTAAAAATTATAAAAAAAATACTATGATGTAGGAAATCTTTTTAGCTTTCCAATTACTATTTATAATCAAAATTTGGACTTGTATAACCCCACTCAAAAATTATTTTAGTAAAACAATTTATGTTAGTGTCATTTTCACTTTAACATTAAATAAAAATATATTAATGTCATTTTCCAACTAAAGTGGCTCCATGGGGTCCCCAAGTTGGCCCATGGCTTGTCTTGGTCGGCCATGACTTACCCAATAGGTGTAGGACAAGTGTCATGGTGTTTTCACATTTTTATAATATCATTTTTACATTAAATTACACTAATTACCTCTAATCGCGATTAAGAACTTAATAAGTTACTATTCACCAAAAAATTATTATAATCTCATTGAACCACATTTTACTTCTTAATTACAACCATGTATGTCGGATTTTTAAAATTCATTACACATTAGTGGTAAACTTTCATTTAACTGAAAAATCAGTTTGCTTGATTACCACTTAGTGGTTTCACTATTCATCAAAAAATGAAGTTTTTCAGAAAATTACCAAAAATTCACCCTAAGCTATATTTGATATTCCGAATTCAAAAATGAAGTCCATTTCAAAAAATTCAAAACATATAATTCAAATTAATTAATTTAATAATTAATTCCCGCTGTCATGACAAATAGCGTGTTTTTGTGAAACAATAAGTATCAAAAGATTGACACCAGTTTAAGTCCAATTCCAAAGTGAAATTGATTCCAATGACCACCATTGGATTAACTGGTAAAAATATTTTCTAATTTCACTTTAAAACCAATTAAAATAATAATCTAATCATATAAATAATTTAGATTAAAAAGAGGTTTTGAATTAAAATACAACATTTTACACTATTCATAAAAAAATGAACTTTATCAGAAAGGTACCAAAAATTTACACAAAGTAAATTTTGATGTCCCGATTCTAAAGAAGAGTTATATTTGGTCCAAAATAAAGTATAAGAGTGATCAAAACTATATTTAATGACGGTTCACCATTAAAAGGTGATAAGTGAACCTTTAGTGAAAATTAGAGTATATATGCCCTAAAATTGAACTCTTTCCGTATTTTAAGCCTTTATCTTTTATTGGGTAAATGTATAAACATTTAAAAACATATCTAATCATATTTTAGTTAATTCTATCCATTCCCGCCAGTACAACGGCTACTTGTTAAGTAACATTTAAAATAATATTATTTTATTACTAGTGTGCTACGTAAGTTTCAAAGAAACTCATCGTTGCGTATCGGGTACGCTATCGAACATAACAACCCCTTTAAAATAAAATTAATATTTAATTCGTAAATATTAATAATTATGAAAATTCTTTATTCTTTATTTACCTGGGATGTTACATCCTTCCCCCCTTTTGGGAATTGCGTCCTCGCAATTTTATTCACTTATCAAAATAAGTGGGGGTATTTATCCCTCATAGCATTTTCAGATTCCCACGTTGCCTCTTAAATCACATGGGTTTTCCACAAAACCTTTACCTGATGAATCACCTTATTCCGTAACACTTGCTCCCTGTGGTCAAGAATCTGGACTGGTTGTTCTTCATAAGATAGGTTCTTTTCCATCTGAACTACCTCTGGACTCAAAACATGAAAAACATTGTGTACCTGAGATAAACTCGGAGGTAAAGCCACTCGGTAAGCAACTGATCCAACTTTCTCCAGAATTTCATATGGTCCAATGAACGATGGACTCAACTTTCCTTTCTTACCAAATATCATCACACTTTTCCATGGTGATACTTTGAGAAAAACATGATCACCTACCTCGAAAGATAGATCCTTCCTCCGGTTATCCGCATAACTCTTCTGCCTGCTCTGAGCTGTTCTCATGTGTTTCTGAATCAACTGAACTTTTTCTGCCATCTCTTCTACCAATTCTCGTCCCATCAACTTCCTTTCACCAACTTCATCCCAGAAAGATGGAGTTCGACACCGCTTCCCATATAATGCCTAAAATGGTGCCATCTGTATACTGGAATGAAATCTGTTATTATAAGAAAATTCAACCAAAGAAAGATGTTGGTCCCAACTTCCCTGATAATCCATAGAACAAGCTCATAGCATATCCTCCAATGTCCCGATTGTTCGTTCTGACTGCCCATCTGATTGAGGATGAAAAGCTGTACTAAAATTTAATTCAGTACCCAACGACTTCTGAAGGCCTTTCCAAAAGTTAGAAGTAAACCTGGGATCACGATCCGATACAATGGAGAGAGGAACTCCATGTAACCTGACTATCTCTTTAAGATACAAACGGGAAAGTTGATCAAGAGAGAAAGTATCTCGTATAGAAAGGAAATGAGAAGATTTGGTCAAGCGATCAACAATAACCCAGATTGCATTATTACCTCGAGATGTCCTCGGTAATCCCACAACAAAGTCCATGGATATGTTTTCCCATTTCCACTCTGGCACTGGTAAAGGCTGAAGCATCCCTTTCGGTAACTGCTGCTCTGCTTTAACTTGTTGACATGTCAAACACTTCACAGTAAAATCAGCAATGTCTCTTTTCATTCCATCCCACCAGTAATACTCCCGCAGACCTCTGTACATCTTAGTACTGCCAGGATGAAAAAAACAACTCATTCTTCAACTGTGAATCACAAGGCACACATAACCTCTTCACAAACCTCAAAACACAAACACAAACTTATCCAAGAACTCATGGAAAATTTTATTCATAAGGTCCATGAATACAGCAGGTGCATTGGTTAACCCAAAAGGCATAACTACAAATTCATAATAGCCATATCTAGTACGGAACGCAGTCTTCGGAACGTCTGCTTCTTTGACTTTCAACTGATGGTACCCCGACCTCAAGTCAATCTTCAAAAAATACTGAGCTCCCTGGAGCTGATACCACTTCATTCGATGGCCCAACATCTACTGAAGTTGTTGCAAAGGATTTCACCACCCCTTTCTGCTTGTAGTCTGGCTGCATTCCCCCAGTCGAGTTCTTCGTTGGACACTCGTTTGCATAATGACCCATTTCATTACACTTAAAACATCTTACCATTGGCTTTTCATTTCCTGCTTGATCATCTTCCTTACAGTTACGAGCAATATGACCAGACTTACCACACCTAAAGCACTTACTAGACTTGGATAAACATTCTCTAGGATTCATTTTACCACACTTATCACAGGATGGATATTTGGTTTTCTTACCTCCTTGCTTCTTTGATGAATTCTTCCCCTTTGCTTGCCAACTAGACCTCTTATTCTGTTGTTTGTCATAGAACACCTGATCATCAGCAAACTCCATTTCCACCTTCTCCGCACATCGAACAAGTTTTTCATAACTTTTGAACTCACGAGAAGCTAAAGCCCTTCGATACTTTGGCTTTAACCCTGAGTAAAAATGGTTTATTTTACTATCAAGATCTCGTATGAAGTTTGGAGCATACCTTGCCAATCGAGTGAACTTTTCTTCATAAGCAGCCACTGAATCATCCTCCTGCCTCAATTCTAGGAACTGTTATTCCATCCTAAGACAAACCACCTTAGGAAAATATTTCTCAAGAAACATACCTTTGAATTCATCCCAGTCAAGAGCATCAATCTCATCGGCGTCCCTGATATTTTTAACCATATACCACCACTGATCTGCTTCACCCTCCAAACGGTAAATAGCAAGACTAACCTTTTGATGTTCTGAACACCCCATGACATCAAAAATATTCTCCAGTGCTTTAATCCACCCTTCAGCTTGCACAGGGTCAGATGATCCTCTGAATGATGAGGGATGTTGCCTCATGAAATGTTCCACCACTGACATGTTCCTCTGCGGTTGATCTGGCTGATCTCGTGCATGGATACCACCACCATTTATAGCCTGAGTCAACTGTGCCATCACTGCAACAAACTGTTCAGTTCCGATTCCGACCATCTCAGGTTGCTGATTTGGAAGGTTATCTTTCTCATGATGTCGTCCCAACATAGCTGCTTTGTTTCCTCTGTGGAAAACCATTCTGAACACAGAAATATCTTAGGCGAAGCAACATGGTAATCCGTAAATGCTATATCATTTCAATCATATTATAATTTAACACTTTTCTAACTCCTAAAGTTGTCTAAACCGACCTTTGATACCAACTATAAGGCCCCAGCCTTAAACCTTACTTAATATTGAATTAAATGAATAATTCACGTTGAGGATCTTTTCAGGTTTAGAGTTTTAGAGAATTAGAACATAACTATTACATCTCAAAAGATTAAAAAGTAGTCACTTCTACTAAGTTTCCATAATAAAAAAAAACTCTTAAAAAGAAACATGTATAGTTCCATGTTTTATATAGCATGACATTCCCTTTATCCCATCCTTGACCTTATTCCACATTAAGTCCTGTGAAAAACATTTCAAAAAAACTTGGGGTGAGCATAAAAAGCTCAGTAAGGGATACAAAAAGAATGAAAACTGTTAGTTTTTCAAACATCAAGTAAACCATGTATACTATATCAAAGTAATACCTTCACCTTCATGAAGTAGTAAAAAAAATCTTCACTGAATAAAGTATCATTACTTACCTTTTTGTAACCAAAGGATTACCATAAAACCCATATAAAAAACACATAGAATATATAAAGGAAACTTGGGACATAAACATACTTAAGTGGAATAACCATACGGTTGACTTCCACACATATCACTTAATGGAATAGCCATACCGCCAATTTCCATACATACTTAATGGAATAGCCATACGACCGACTTCCATACCCAATGCATTGGAGGTTATAACGTAACCACCCGTCCTGGTATTCACGGCACCACCCGTCATATGGTTTATAACGTAACCACCCGTTAAAATGTCCAAGTACCAGTATAAAATCATAAAACATAAAACCAATATAAAGGAATGATAACATTTCCACATTTCAATCCCAATATATCATAAATATATTGACATAATAGAATCTTTTTTCAAAACCATTTTCAATACCAAAATACATAAAAGAGTATATGGTATTTATTTTATTCTAAAAACTTTACGGCTTGTTGAGAAAGCCAAAGATCAAATAATACTCGCGGCGGCGGAAAAAGGTCGTTGTCACCGCGTACGTTAAAAAAACATTCCTTTTTGTCATTTAGTAAAACGCTTCGTAGAAAAATATTCCTTTTGTATAAAAGTAAAAGTCAAAGGATTTTATACACCGTATAAAAGAAAGTTGTGTATAAAACGAAATATGCCTCAATGAAAGGAGATTGAGACGAAGTCCCTTACCTCGGGTCCGACTTGACTCGATCGTTCTTTAACGTCCTGAATAATAAACTTGAGTTAATTTATACTTGATTAAGAACCTTTTTAAAGTTTATTATTCTTTTTATATCACTTATTGCCATGTTATAAACATTATGTAATCATTTAAGTTAATAATGTTTGTTTTGTCAATATTTGGTTCTTAAGTCGAAAGTTGACTTCTTACAATTACATGTTGTTCATGTGGTCAAAAGTTCTTTATATCCAGAATGAAATTCCTGATTTGGATATTATATGTATCATATATATCCAGCATATACATGTATTTATAATATTACATAATCATTTAGAGGTAAGAAATGAAATGCACCGTTCATGGAGACAGTAAGCCGTACGTACGCATGAACGCTACTTTCATTTCTTTGTCATATTAGTGGAATTAAAACTAAATGAGAGGTATGTATATTTTAATTCCAGAATTATATTCATCATTTAGATATATCATTAATTATATATATACATTATATACATGTAATTTTAATAGTACATTACATTTGGGGATAAGAAATGAAATGCACCGTTCATGGAGACGGTAAGCCGTACGTACGCATGAACGCTACTTTCATTTCTATCTCATACTTTAATGGAAAGAAATAATAATGATATAGAGGTATATTATAATTCCAGTATAACATCATATATAATAACTTTAAATCCATCCTTTACACGTCCCACATATGGCATTAACGAATCACATCACTTTTAGGGGGCGGTAGTCCGCACTTCCTTAAATGAAGATATCGTGTTTACCCATAATGGAAACCATAAAGGTATGCCAAAAATGAAAAATACAGAAGCTTAAAGAAAACATAAAAATATTATATATCATATATAAAAATAGTGACATCATAATGGCCACCCTTGAAGGTGTTAAATGAGTATTGAACAATCATCGTTTCGGGAGGCAGAATTTCGCCATCCATGGAAACCGTATGTTCTTTAACCATTTGATGTAGTTGTGTGAGAGTGTAGCTCAAATAAATATTATAACAACATCCTAGTATATTGAAGATACTGGTGTTGTTACAAAAGAAGTAAATAAAAAGAGTTTAGAGGGTTGGAGAAGCAAAATAAAACAAATGAACAAGAGAGAATGAATTACCTTTAAAAGTGTAACTCCCTTTTTATTTGAGCCTAAAGGCTTCAATTGAAAGGATTCTGCCCAAAGTGAATCCTCTAGGATGAGGAGAGGGATGTGGATAGAGTAATTGGGCAGGGGTTGGCCGAGCCAAAGGCTTGAGGAGTGTGTGTAATGTGGTAGAGGTGGGGGCCTTTTATAAGAGGAGAGGAGGGGCACTTTTGGAATGTAAAGAAATATTACTTTATTTGAAAATGTGTTTCGGTTTTAAAAGGTCCCACATTGATATAATTCGTGGATAAGGTGATAAGGGTTCGAAATACACTCATCCAATTGGTTTTGGCCATGTGTAGGTTTTAGATTTTTCATTATCTTTCCATTTTATTTAAATTGTCAAATAATGATGTCATCGCTGCATCATTATTATGTCATATATAATTTAATTTATTTAATGTCTAAAAATTATAAAAAAAATACTATGATGTAGGAAATCTTTTTATCTTTCCAATGAATATTTATAATAAAAATTTGGACTTGTATAACCCCACTCAAAAATTATTTTAGTAAAACAATTTATGTTAGTGTCATTTTCACTTTAACATTAAATAAAAATATATTAATGTCATTTTCCAACTAAAGTGGATCCATGGGGTCCCCAAGTTGGCCCATGGCTTGTCTTGGTCGGCCATGACTTACCCAATAGGTGTAGGACAAGTGTCATGGTGTTTTCACATTTTTATAATATCATTTTTACATTAAATTACACTAATTACCTCTAATCGCGATTAAGAACTTAATAAGTTACTATTCACCAAAAACTTATTATAATCTCATTGAACCACATTTTACTTCTTAATGACAACCATGTATGTAGGATTTTTAAAATTCATTACACATTAGTGTTAAACTTTCATTTAACTGAAAAATCAGTTTGCTTGATTACCACTTAGTGGTTTCACTATTCATCAAAAATTGTAGTTTTTCAGAAAATTACAAAAAATTCACCCTAAGCTATATTTGATATTCCGAATTCAAAAATGAAGTCCATTTCACAAAATTCAAAACATATAAGTCAAATTAATTAATTTAATAATTAATTCCCGCTGTCATGACAAATAGCGTGTTTTTGTGAAACAATAAGTATCAAAAGATTGACACCAGTTTAAGTCCAATTCCAAAGTGAAATTGATTCCAATGAACACCATTGGATTAACTGGTAAAAATATTTTCTAATTTCACTTTAAAACCAATTAAAATAATAATCTAATCATATAAATAATTTAGATTAAAAAGAGGTTTTGAATTAAAATACAACATTTTACACTATTCATAAAAAAATGAACTTTATCAGAAAGGTACCAAAAATTTACACAAAGTAAATTTTGATGTACCGATTCTAAAGAAGAGTTATATTTGGTGAAAAATAAAGTATAAGTGTGATCAAAACTATATTTAATGACGGTTCACCATTAAAAGGTGATAAGTGAACCTTTAGTGAAAATTAGAGTATATATGCCCTAAAATTGAACTCTTTCCGTATTTTAAGCCTTTATCTTTTATTGGGTAAATGTATAAACATTTAAAAACATATCTAATCATATTTTAGTTATTTCTATCCATTCCTGCCAGTACAACGGCTACCTGTTAACTAACATTTAAACTAATATTATTTTATTACTAGTGTGCTACGTAAGTTTCAAAGAAACTCATCGTTGCGTATCGGGTACGCTATCGAACATAGCAACCCCTTTAAAATAAAATTAATATTTAATTTGTAAATATTAATAATTATGAAAATTCTTTATTCTTTATTTACCTGGGATGTTACAGCTGATGTGGTCTGAGTCTAATAAAAAACTTTATTTTCCCAATGGTTATATGGTTTTATGATAGAGTTATATATTTTCTCTCTCTAGTGTTCAACAAAAATGTCTAATTGTAAAAATACAAAGGCAGACAAGAGTTATTGATGAAGTTACATCCTAAAAAAATGAGATTACTTCTTATGATGTAAAATAAGACAACTAAACCGATGATCCAAATATATAGTAAGATCATTTTGATGATGAGGAAGTTCCCAATAATGGAATATATGGATAAAACCATGATGAGGGGGAGGAAACTATATAAGTAGGGGAGGAAGTTGGTAGAAATGAAGTAGTTATACAACATCCCCAACAAACAATAAATCATCGACCCCTCTTTGCATCTTCTTCAGACAAAATGAAACATTTTCTTAAATTTTATTTGAATGTTATCACACCATCAACTAATTTTTTTGGAGTTGTAGATAATATATTTAGTGAACTAGAAAAAATTACACATTAGAAGATAATATCTAAGAAAAGATACCATGAAAAACATACTAATAATATTTAATATTGATATACACTGTAGGTATTTATTTTATGATTCAATCCATAAAAAATACATCATAGGTTGTAAAAAATATGGGGATGATTGTACATTCTACTTGAGGGAAATTACTGGCATTTCATTTGGAGGTTTGAGAGTTTATAAGATTGATGTAGCTCATTCTTATATCTAGCGAAACATGACACATGATCATACATCACTAGATACTAAATTTGTGTCAAATATTATTATTGAGATTATTAGAACCTACCGAGATGTATATGTATCCCTTGTGAAGGATATGATTCAATAAAATTTTGGTGGTAATATTTCTAAATAAAGGTATGAATTGTAAAAAAAAAAGAAATTATCATAGTCTATGATGATTGGGATGACTCGTATTAGGTGTTGTTATAATTTATATCTATACTGAGGCATGCTGACCAAGTTATCTTCCATATTGACATGAATGAACATGTGTCTCAAGATAACCAACTTGATCTATGTAATTTTAAATTTCATCAATGGTTCTGGGTATTCCATCCATGTATTTTCATGTTTTGTTTCTGCAAATAGTTCATAAAAATTGAGGGGATGTTTGTACATGGAAAATACACAATAATATAGTTGATTGAAACAAACCATGATAGAACTCATTCACCTATTAAACTTGAATTTTTCATTATGGGAAGGAAAATTATGAATTTTGGATTTGGTTTTTAGCATGTATTAGGATCTATTTAACTCATATTCGATGTGTTTGTTTGATATTTGATCATTATCAGGAAATAAAAAAGGCCAACAATATAGATCCTATTACATGGATACCCCTGAATACACATCATCAGTCTTGTATCGGACACATTACTAGAAATGTGAGAAAAACCTTCCATGATGTACCTATTAATAGGTATATCACAAGGCCTGATATATAATCCCATTCTTATTTATTACAATTTCAATGAAATGATAAAATAAATTTATGTAAAATATAATATATTTTGTGTATAATATTATCTATATCAAAAATGGTTTGAACAATGATTAGAATAAATCAATAGGACTAATTAGAGAGTGTGTGACTATATGATGAAGATTCCAAAAGAAAAATGGAAACTATCATACAGTGGGGAAAAGATGTACACATACATGACCACAAACATTGTGGAGTGAATAAATGGAATATTCATGGGGCTTCGAAAGTTACCTATAACTGGCCTGATTCAGGATTCATTTTATCATTGTGTCAAGTACTTCATTGAAAAAGGAAAACTGACTACTGATGGGATTTGGTAGGGCATGAGGTATGAATGAAAGCTTTAATGATATATTGGAAATACCATTGAAGAATATTTGACTTATAGAGTGTATCTTTTCAATAAATAATACAATTTATTTAAAGTGAAATACTGTTAGGACCCCATCACATATAGCCGTGGTCGATTCTTGTTGGTATTACTAGAAGCTAGGATTTATCAATGTAGAAACTTACCGAAATTACTATTTCCATGCACACAAACCATTGTAGAATGTGCTTCTATGAACATATCATGGTAATCATGGGAATCATGTGTTAATCTAGTATATCATATTCACATAATTGATAACTATAATTTTTCACCATGGATTCTTATTAGAAAGTTTTGACATTTCCTAATGCTTAAAGACTAGATTATATTGATACCTGATAGCAACAGGTTATGACATCAAGGGAGATTGAAGTCCATTAAGATGTGGAATGAGATGGACTAGCCTCAAAAACAAGGGAAACATTGGAGATAAAACTTATTTCACCAAGAAGGTTATAACAAGAAATGATTCTCTATCATTACTTGATTGAGTTCACACTCTTATCCATGATGATGTATTGCCTCCAATGTTAACTTTTTATATTATCAATTACATGGTTTTAATATAAACTCCTTCATTTTTAGAATTATGTGAAATTTATGAATACTTTTATTATCAAATAATAAACATTTCATAAATCATACAACAATTTTAATAAACCACACACAAGCTAAACTAGACTAAATGTTATATCATTTCAATAAATAAAACTTTCTTCTATAAATTTTCTTTCTATTTACAAATATTTTCACAAAATAAATCCATTTTTTAAATAATTATTTGGTTTTCATAATAATCCTTTAATATTCACATTATAAGGAATGTGACAAGTATATGTGACATGACATGGAAGAAAAATAAAGCTATCCATGGATACACCATAAAGAAAGCATGTGAGAAAATAACCATGAAATATACCATCATGTGGGAAATCATACATAAAAGAAAAATCACACCATTTGGGATCTAAAATATTGGTATACATTCTAGACATGAAATAAAGGCTCAATATATAAGGTAATTTCAACTGATATAACCCATGTGTGCACAAATCTATTTTTTAAGTAAAACCCCTTTAAAAACATGACTCTATTCTAACAAAGAACAGAGAAAAAACCGATCACATTAAAAAATGGAGGTAGGTAAAGATAAAAATCATCAAAGATGTTTAAATAAATGAAAAATAATTTTCTAAAATAATTATAAATATTCTTTGGGAAACATGACAAAATTACCTTTTCTTTTAGTAAGAAAAATTTCATAAAACAATGGGAATAAATATATTATTTCATATATTCTACCAGTCATAAAATTATACTGACCATAATGTTATATTTTTATTCTATACTTAATATATATTTCATTTTTATATGTATATATGGAATATACTACTCGAATCACTGACCAGTATAGGCATGTTTCATGTGAGGTGCTCGCAAGCCATGAGTTTCGATGAATTAGGGTGCGTAGAGTGCACCATTATAATCAGATTCCACCTACAAATGCTATTATACCATATCTACATCATTATGGATTATACAGAATCATTTTATCTGATTATACATTTGTTGATTATCACATCCTTGCTGCCCTCACCATGAGATGGATACTTGAGACTTGCACATTCCACATTCCCGAGGGATAGATGACCATCACCCCTGAGAGTTGGATAGTTATTCTTTATTTGCACATTCAAGGTGTTTTAGTTATAATACCCACCCATGGAGACTATATTGAGATTTTTAAATGATTTATTGGTCTTGAAATTGTAGGGGTGATGATTCTACGGATGACGGGTCACTGTCTACGAGCTGGTTGGACATGCACTTTTAAGAGTTACTTGCTGATGCTAACAAGTATACCACCATGCATCATACTCATGAAAATATATTATCACTCATTAGGGAGAAACTATTCATTGATCACTCGGGTATGCATGTCCACATGATGTATCTAGGGATACTGGAGGGCTTTGATTATATTGGGAGATACAAATAGGGTTATTTATGCTTGAATACACATGCATACCATTATGCATGACATGTCAATCTAATTGTAGTTATATGAGGGGAGTTTTTATCCATATTTAGATTTGGGTATGGGAGCATATCCCTCCCCTCAACCCAATTATTATTATCCTAGAGCTTCATATATATGTGCTACATAATGCTCCTCCTAGATGCTGGTATGATCACTTGTTTGTATTGATTTATGATGCTAATATGAGTTATTATACTTTATTGCTTATTATTTATCACTTTATATAGCATAAATTATAGGTGGATTCAGGAAAAGAACTTCATCAGGACTCTGATACACAACTATGTGTATACTTTCTCATGGTTGATAGTCTAATCCCACCGATGTAAGTATATACAACTTTTTATTGACTAATCAATTTCATAATATTATCATTTTTTGTTTTTAGTAACAAAATATTTTAACAAATGTCACATGTTATTTTAGACTGAATGGATATAATAATAGGCTCTATTAGACCATATTCCCATATACTGTACTGATGGGCTTCATGATTCTATGCCTATAGTGCCTCTCATTCACTTTCGTATTATTAAGTGACATCGGACTAATCAAGTCATGTGTTAATTTGGTTTTTTTCAATATATTCCCTTTCCACCTAGACAGTCACCAATGCTTCATTCTTTGAAGCTGACATGGATGTGGGATTTATAATAGCACTAAAAACATGAATATTATATTCACCTATTGGATAGATGCACATAATTTTATATCGAGGGTATATATATGATGTGATTCCCTCTATCATAGCATATTGAGTATGATCCATTGTATAGATTGAATTCTATACTGTATCTTACTCCACACAACATATGGATTAAAGATTTAGTAAGTTAATAAATTTCCATTAGTTTGTTTTTTTTATTTTTTTAATTCATTTTGAATATATTTACAACATACTTGACTATAGAATATTATCTGCATGTCTAATCTATAGGAGAGTGAGGTGTTTATCTAGGCATATTACCTTGTTTTAGTTTAAGGGATGATGCCAGCGTATCATGTTCTTCACTATAATATCATTGATCATCCACCTCAGATAGATGATGGTACTACCAAGGGAGAGGAGGTTCCTAATAATGAAACTCATCTAGTAGCTGCTAATGTTGATAATCCATGATGGTGATGACATAGACTGTGTCATGCAGCATGTGAGGCCTCACCTATTCCATAGGTAGAGTTCACACCTATAGCAGTCCATAATTATCCAATTGGGAATGTGGATCAGGAGGCATGATATCCACTTTTTGTGTAAGGATATCCATAGTTTTATCTGAGTATATATAATCAGAGATTATATCATGGGACCATGCATCCACCTTTCATGACTGACCCTTCACATGCCTTATGGTTCCCCCAACAGATGATGATATGTACTCTAACTTATGCAGTGGGAGACATATTAGGTGCACATGATGATATCTAGATGATATATCCTCATGATGAGTCATATTTAGAGAATCATACATTTGAGGTTCCAGGGCCCAAGGAAGAGTCTTCTACAAATCCTCATACTCCACCCCATAATAGAGGTTGGGGATTTCGATATGGGCATCCCATTCACACACTGGATTTTGAGACATGTCCTCATCATAGGCGGTGATTGTACTCATTCATTTATATGTTTTCTATTGACTTAAAGGATACGAAAAAATGATGTATTGTATCCTTTATATTATTATATGTCTATAAAATTTATGAAATTATTTTTACACTCAACCATTTTTTACATGTTTAGCCACTATTTGAAATTTCATTTATATTTTACTTATAGTTTAAATTTTATAAGTTTTCAAAGTTAAATACTAGAAACATATAAAAAATTATTAAATTTTATGTAGGTAACCTTAAAATATTATAAAATATAAATATAAAAACAATATATTTAAAACATAAATCATAGCCTAAAAATATAATTTTTTTTGAAAATAAAAAGAATTTTGTCAATATAATAAACCGAAATTAATTTACATGACATAAACATTATTGATTAAAAATAGAGTATTTACACATTAAAAAATGTATTCAAATAAATTATAGTATAACTAAAATCAAAATAAAATTTAGAACATTGACTAAACATATAAAAAATTTTAAAATAAAAGGAATGTCAAAAAAATTTATAAATTCCAATGTATTGTTTAAAAAAAAATATATTGTGCCATTAAAATTGATTTTCATTAATTAATTTTATGAAATGCTTGATATATTCAATTATTTTTTATATGTTAAAAAGTGTGTCAAATTTAATTTAGATTATATTTTTAATTTATTATTTATATAAATTCAAATTAACTTAATTCAAACATTATTATGTTTCATGTAGGTGACTTTGAAAGAGTATAAATTATAAAATTTAAATACAATCAAAATTAAATTTGAAAAACTAACTCAACATATAAAACATCATTGAAAATAAAAAAAATCATAAATATAATAAAAAAATATAATTTACATTTCACAAACTTTATTTCCTAAAAATATAACATTTACACTTTAAAGTATTAATGGAAATATTTCTTATTAAATATTACATTAATAATTACAATACTATAAGGTATTATTAATAATGTTATTATAATTAAATGTTAGTAATAACATTATTAATAAATATTAATTATATAACTAAATATTTACAATACTTAAAATAATAAATATTATTAATGATGTAAATAATATAACTATTAACATAACTAATAAAGTTGTTAACAATACAATATTAAAATAAATCTTAATTAAATCAATAATATAAAAAATTTAATTATTAATAATAATGGTAATATTTAAAAATTATTTGTATTTATATGTATCTAAACAAAACAATATATATATATATATTAAATATAAAAACCTATATATTTTTAATTTATTATATTTTTTTTCACTTAGACAAAGATGTTATAGTTGTTAACACTTTTGTGCAATTTTTTCGGTAAAGACAGCAAGGGAATTCATGCATTTGTACTAGAAAAAAATGATAAAGGTGTGAAATCACTTCACGAATTTCTTCATTAGTTATAAAAATATTTTTAACTTAGTATTATTTTAATAATTTGTTTTTCAAAAAACATATAAAAAAAACTCGAATAACGAGGGATAATTCACATGGAATATGGGATTCAGTAGCTTGGGTTTTATTTTGTTTTTCATTTCTTTGGATGTGTCCACAAAATTAAAGTAAGTTTTCTACTTTTATTCAAATATTTAGAAGGATTTCTATTTCTATTATTTTATTAATGACATGTAGTTTTGTCATTATTGATGACCCATCAATGATGAGTGGATAAACTCATAGGATTGGGTGGGACTGATATAAGAGGTTGTGTATGAAATGTTTTCATTATTATTTATGTGTGGTATAATATTATTTTATAGTATTGTGTTCCATACTAATTAATTCATCATATTCATTATTAAATAATTAACCAAACATATTTAATAATGAATGAACCCCAACATTGAAGGGATAATTAATTCATGAAAGGTGACTTGGATTATTCTTTTTCTTTTGCTATTGGATCTTAATGTGATTAAAATATTTTGATTATTTTGATCATAAAAATTCAAGATACTAAAGTAGTATTAATAGAAATAAAACAAATGGATATCAATTATGTTATTATTATGAAACCATGAGTTTGATTATTTTACGATTAAAATTGTGTTTTACCTTTTCAGAAAAGCCATCCTTGGATATTGATTACCCTCCCTTCAACCTTCTTGGCCCTTGGTTTCTGACTCACTAATCTAGTTAGTTTTATATAATTTGATTTATATTTTAATTCATGGTCCTAAAAAGATTATAAATATCGAACAATTAGTTTTAAGTAAACATCCGTATTCCTAGTTCCTCATGGGATCAACCTCATACTTTCACTATATTACACCGTAGTATCCAATGTTGGTTTGAGCATAATAAATTTTTAAACTTTTTCCACTGCTTGGATGTAACAAAACCTCATGGGAAGTCATGTTTTTGGAACCATTGCTAGGATAAAATGAAAACTAGTGAATGAATAAAGACTAATTTATTAGATCTAAGACTATTGTTACCCAAAATATATTTTCTAATTATAGTTTCAATTTTTATTAATTTTTTCAATATTGGTTTGTTCATGGTGGTGTATATAGGATGGATTACAAAATGAATGGATATTCTACTACACTAGTGGAGTAAACATGTTTTCAAGAGGAATATAATTTATGGACAAAGAAAAATTACTAATTATGGTACCACCAAGGAGAAGGATGAAATGATTCACACTCTCATGGATATGATGAATTCTAGAATCAATAATGGAGAAACAAAAACTATCAATCATATGAAGGAGATATTGAATTTTAGAAATTACAATGAAAAAATGGAATGTCAAATACTATCAAGGAGATCATAAATTTCAAGTGTCTTAAGATCATAATTCACAAGAAAGTCTAATCTAAACACTCTTGAATTATACTTTAATCAATGAAGTGAAGATAATATAAAAAGAATATTTTCAAAATGACTAAGAGGAGATTGTCCATTTTTTATTTGGATCTGGTAAAAAGTTAAACTCACTTTTTGAAAACATCTCTTCATGTCATGATATAAGGAATGAGGAAGCTAAAGAGAAGGTGGAATGAGTAAAGTTTACTAAAGTGATGAAGAAGGAGGAAGAGATTGAGTTCTTAGAGAATACTAATTTTTTTTGATAAAGATAAAGCTCACACACATGAAATAGAAGAAAAGAATATAAAAAAATTTCAAAGATCCATCATATAATATAAATAAGTGTATTTAGAAGAAGTGGGTTAGGAGAAAAATTACCAATATTGGTTACTTTTGAAGTTTATTTTTAATTCATTATATAATTTTATATAATTGATCATCACTCAATAAAGTGTCATGTTTATATAAATGAAAAGAATAACACTCACTTTGGATGAGCAAAATTCAAAATCAGTTTTAAATCTAAATAGGGTAAATTATTTCAATTCTCATATTATATGACTCACAATGTAAGGTCTAGCTAAAATAATTTAAATAAATCACTTTAAATTGTATAATAATGTTTTTTATATATTTCTTAGGAATTAGTATTAGGAATCACTTTATGAATATTTTTATAGGTCGATTCCAACACTCTTTTATTCTTGAGCTATAATATAATGAATCTTGTACTTTCACATGATATTTTGATTTTATAGGTCCATTATGAGGAATAATAAAATATGTAAGTTTACATAAAATGATTTAAATAAAGAAATATCTTTAATTGATAGGGGAGTTTTGGTTTAATTTCATTATTTATTTAACATTACCAATATTTGTTTCATAAATATTTAGAGTTATGATGGGGAAGATGATCAGTGGTGGCCACTAATAAATAAAATTAAATCTAAAGAGGAAATTGATTCCATGGAATGGGAATGATTCAAGAAAATATATTTCAAAAAATATTTTCCCTAAAATATATATCTTAAGATAGATATGGAGTACCTCGAACTGAAGCCAAAGGAAGATGAGTCCATCGGGACGTATGAGGAAAACTTCACAAGGATTCCACGGTACGCCTCTAGCTTTTTTATAAACACTAAAATAAAGGTGGATAAATTATTTAGTGGATGAAAGGTGAGTATATGAAAATAATTGGATATTAGAGACTTTGATAACTATAAATTTATTGTCCATTGTGCCCTTAAGGTTGAGATAGAGATCAACGACTCTTAGTGGTCTTGTGAGTTCTAAGATAAAAATAAGAAAATAGAGTTTAACAGGGAAGTATCAATATATAAATATCACGAAGGAAAGAAAACCCAACATCCCAAATTTCAAAAGTGTGGGAAGAAGTATCCAGAGAACTACCTAAAGGGTACCAAGAGATGTTTCAAATGTGGTAAACATGGGAACTGGGAAAATCATTAATGAAGGGATATGAATAATTCCAATAATGTGGAAGAAGATATGACAGTTCAAATAAATAATCATCCTACAATAAAGTTTTTCAACTATAAATATCACAAAAACTATGTAATCAAAATCTCTAAGACAAGGGTTATTAAAGACAATCAACAATAATAACCACCAAAGTAGAAAGGAAGGGAATATGCTATCACTATTTCTAAGGTGGATCATGAAAATTATGTGGGGATAGGTATGATAGTTATTTATTCTAGAATAAACAACAAAATTTTTTATTCTAGTTTTACACATTATTTTATATCTTGAATTTTCAGTAGAACTATTCAAACACCACCTCAAAATATAGAGGTTATGTTATCCATGAGAATAGTGAATGGGACAATTATTTCTTCTAAAGTATATAACTCTTCCCCAATAAATTTTTGTGGACTAAAAATCCAAAAAAATATCAAATTACTTTCTTTGGTTAAGTTTGATGCTATATTGGGCATTGATAGGATATATATATACACACACACACACACACACACACACACACACACACACACACACACACACACAACATCAACTATCGGGAGAGGGAGATCACTCTTCACATCCCGAAGCATCCTCCAATTCTAAAAAAATGTAAGGATGAGGATAGAAATACTTTGGAATTTGCCTCTCAATCATGGATAGTATTTCCTTAAGAGTAATAATATGTAGCTCAAATTATCTAGATAAAGGAGAGGATCATTCTTGAAGACATGCCCATTGTGAGGGACTACACCGATGTGTTCTCTGAAGAATTTCCCAGCCTTCCTCTTGATTGAGAGGTTGAGTTCTCAAATGAACTTATACCTAGATCTCTATCCATATCAATTACTCCTTATAGAATTGACACCATTGGGTTAGAAGAATATAAGAATCAGTTACAAGATAATCTTGACAAGGGTTTTATACACCTGGGTGCTTAACATTGGGGTGTGTTGGTCATCTTCATCCAGAAGAAGGATGGATCAATGTTCCTCTGAATTGATTATCACAAGCTTAACAAAATCAAAATAAAGAACAAGTATCCCCTACCACAGATAGATGAATTGTTCTATCAAATATGTGGGAAAAAATATGTCTCTAAGGTGGACCTTTAGTCGAGATATCCCCAAATAAAGGTGAATAAGGAAGATATTATCAAGACTGCCTTTCAAACAATGTATGGACACTATGAATTCATAGTGATTCCCTTTAGACTAACTAATGATCTAGAAATTTTATGAACTTAATGAATAAATTCTTTATATATTGCCTCAACAAATTTTTTGTAGTCTTTATAGACGATATTTTGATATACTCAAGAGAAAGGAGGAGCATGAGGATGATTCGAATACAACGATAAAGCCTTTTCAAAGGGAGAAACTATATTAATATTTTAGTAAATATAAGTTTTGGATGGAGGAAGTATCTTTTTTAGGGAATGTTATCAACAATAAAGGTATATCTATAGACCCTTATAAGACAAAGGAAATCAAGGAGTGGCCCAGACCAGTATCTGTAATGGAGATCCATAGTTTCCTTAGTGTAGCTAGGTATTACTGTTGATTTCTGAGGAACTTCTCATGATTTTAAATACCACTAAAAAAGATGACTCGTAAAGGAGTAATGTTTTTCTGGATAAATGAATATGAAGACTGCTTTAAAGAGTTAAAAAGAGGCTTTTCACTACACCAATAATTACACTAGCCACATATGGGGAACTCTTTGTGGTATATAATTATTCTTGAAAGAAGGTTTTATGATGTGTATTGATTCAAAATTATAAACTAAAATCCTACACCTAAAGGAAGCTAAAATTTTATGAGAAAAAATATCCCAACCATGATTTGGAGTTGGAAGTTCTGATCTTTGTGTTGAAAATTTGGAAGAATTATCTCTATGGGGAGAATTGTGAGATATATATTGATCATAAGAGCCACAAATATATATTCACACAGAATGATATTAATATAAGCTGGTGAATATGGTTAGTTATCATCAAGGATTATGACTTCTCAATTTACTACCATCCTAGTAAAGTAAATAAAGTGGCAGATTCTCTAAGTAGAAAGGATCCTATAGCATTATCAATGATAAGAATTAAGAGGTATATAATATTATTAGACTTAAAAAGATGGACATGAGAATCATAAAGGAAGGAAAATAATCATTAATTTCTCAAATGATTGGTCAAACATACCTTTTAGAGAATATAAATGATGCTAAAAAAGATGATGTGGAAATTCAAAAGAAGGTGGAAGTTATTGAAAATAGGAAATCCTTAGAGTTCCAAATTGACGATGAAGGAATCACAATATTTGGGTCATGACTATGTGTACCATAAAATACTAAGATAAATAGGGATATTTTTAATGATACAGATAACTTGACATTCTCCATCCATACAGAGAGAACAAAGATGTATCAAGATCTTCGAGAGCACTATTAGTGAGACACTATGAAAAAGGATATCAGTGAATTTACATCAAAGTTCCTGGTATGTCAACAAGTGAATTATAAAAGAAAAACATTTAAGGGGATGATGAAAACATTACCCATACCTACATGGAAATGGGAAAACATCACCATGGAATTTTTCACTAGACTTCCGAATACATCTAGAGGAAATAATGCAATATGGTTTATTGTGGATCATCTTACAAAGTCTGGTCACTTTATTACAATTAGATAGGACTTATCACTCGACCAACTTACACAAATATACACTAGAGAAGTGATGAGGGTACATGGAGTACCATTATCTATTGTATCCAATAAAGACATGATATTTACCTCCAAGTTCTTGAAAATTCTGCAACAGTCCCTAAAAACTGAGCTAAAATTTAATATGTCTTATCAATATAGATTGATGGCCAGTCTGAGTGGACTCCTCAAACATTGGAAGATATGTTTAGAGAATGTTTGATTTACTTTAAAGGATTATGGTACCAAAATATTCCTATGCTAGAATTCTCTCACAACAATAGTTTCCACTTAAGTATCCAAATGGATCCATATAAATCCTTTTATGAGAAAATATGAAGAACACCTACATGATGAGAATAAGTTGGTGAATGTAATATTATAAGACCTAAAATGGTCGAGGGAATGGTAGAAAAGGTGAAACCCATTCAAAATCACATCAAGGATGCCCTAATTCGATAGAGGATCTATGAATAAAATCGTTAACAGGGCTTACGGTTTGAAGTTAGAGATAAGGTATTCTTCTACATATCTATATGAAAGAGGGTTATGAGATTTGGGATGAAGGGGAAGCTAAGTCCTAGGTATATCATCAATTTTGAGATTATTGATCACATTGGAGCTGTGGATTATTGAATAACACTTCCACCATCCATGACTCAAGTGTATGATATATTACACATATCCCTCTTAAGGAAGTATATACCAGATCCACCACATTTAAAAAATTTAGAGGTTATATAACTGGAAAATGATCTCTCTGATGATAAATAATCAGTGAAGATATTAGACCATAGAGATAATATTCTACACAATAAGACTACTCACCTGGTCAAAGTACTACGACAAAACCATAAATACGAAAAGACGACATGGGAATATGATGAAGTGATGAAGGAGAAGTACCCTTTCCTTTTTTTACCTTAGTATGAAAAATGAAATTTTAAGGAAAAAATTTCATGAAGGGGGAAGAATGTAATGAACTATAATTTTATCAATGGAATTTCCCTTCTTATAACAATATCTTGTAGTATAAAGCACAAACATCAGATAGATAAACCAACAAAAAATTATTCTCATAAACGAATAATGATACATTAGTCAATAAATAAACCTATAAGAATAAAATATATTATAGTGGGAAAATAAATATAAAATAAGAGAATAATAATTGGATAATTTGGATATGCCCATTCCACCAGAATGACCACACTCACAAACAAATCTATGGAAATAAAACATAATGTTAATAATAAAATATTAATTTTGAAGATGAAAGCTTATGTAAAATTGGAAGAAAATAGAATTGAATGAAGAATTAATAGAATAAAAATTATTTATAAGAAATAGTTAACCCATGTGACCATTATAAATTTGACTATTGGAATAGTAACTTGACAATTGGAATAGTAACTTGATCGTTGGAATAGTAATCCGACTATTAGGATTCGTAATATAGACATTATGAATAGTAATCTGACTATTAGAATTGTAAAATAACCTATTGAAATGTTAAATAATATTTATGTATCATATAAAATGAAAATGTAATAAATTTAAACAATGGTAGAAGAGAATAAATATTTTAAAAAAATGATAAATTAAGTGTTTGTATTTTTATAAAACATAAATGTTTTAATAACAATTTTATAATAAATATAAAGATTTAAAATAAATTTTATTTAACTAAAATGGATTTATAAATTAATATTATATTTGATTGTAATTATATTATAATTTTATGAGATCATAAATAAATTTTCAAAGGTTCATAAAATCGATTATAATATTAAGATCAGTTTTTTTTGAATAACTGGGGATTTTATTTAAAAATTAAATTTCTCATATTTAGAAAATTATTTCCATAAAATGGATTATTTTTTTTAATCTAAATATAAAAAAATTGTTAGGATTAATTTTTTATATTTTTCTAAAATAGTTGAATTTTGGGTGAATAGTGAAATGCAGTAATTTATATTATTTAACATTATAACCCAAATAAATAACATTTTGAGTCATGGATGATGTAATAAACCATTAGTTCTAAATAACAGGAACCATTTAGTGTATAAAGTCATAGTAATCATAACTATTGATATTCGTTAGCCAAAATAATGAACTAATGAATATAATAATAAAAAAACACCCCTCTTTGTCCCATATAAATACCACCCATAAAAACCTTTCCCCTCACACCATAAAATCCTTGAATATTTCGAAATATATAGAAAAACCTCTCTCCCCCACTATAACCACATAAAAGTTCTTCTAGTCTCACCAAAATACCAATTTAAAGTTTCTTATGGGGTCCTTCAAGGAGGTTATATTCAAGAGGTAACATTCTCAAACCACGTCTTTTCCTCTTCTACCTTATCCTCACCTAATTTATAAAAAAAATAATAATAATTATAGTATCATATATATAATATAATTTTATATTTAAAATGTAATATCTTCTATTCACCCCTTTTCTCATCTCCTTTCATTCAAAGAAACAAAACCATTGTATAAATTATGGCGATTAACCATCTCCATGAATAATGAGTTTTATTTTTCTATTACCACATTCAATGTTGGTCATCAATATATTATTATGGTTAAATAAGATTTTAATAAGTATATTACAACTTATTTTATGTCTTTGTAACTATTATATAAACATAACACAAAATAAAATGAAACTAGTTCGTGATGGTCGATAAAACCACATAAATGAACTAATCACATAACGATAATGTTTTTACTCAAAGAAACATATCTATGTAAAAAAATGATATATGGGAAAATTTAAACATATTTATGTGAATTAATTCAATTTCATTTCACATCAGGAGTAGTATTCCCATTTGACAAGAACTTTCAATACTATACCCAAGTAAACCGGCCATGATTACATGAAACGAACGCTCCCTGAACAACAAAATTGAACTTTATAACTCATAAAAATGACCAGAAATGAACTTAAAAAAATTATAATAAATAAAATATATTTTTAATAGGTTTATAATTAATTAATTAATTAATCTAATTTGATTATTTTGTAAATTAAGTGCAAGTGTAGAACGCATTCAAACATAAGGTAAGGGACCTCTCTGAACCTCCATATTTCCTTTAACTAACACTTTACCCCACTTTTCCTCAAATTATATGCTAATTATTCTTGTATAATTATCCCATATTTTGTATATATGTCCCAAAAATATATATCTTTCTCAAATAATCTTTCATCAATCGTAAATACATATTTTAAAAAAATTTCCTTTTCAATTCCCCTCGAAAGGAAAAGCTGATTAAAGGGAACTTCTCTGTTTCTTATCCCTTTACAAGTAAAATCCATAATTTTTTTAAGACACCCATATTTTATAAAATAAGAAATTTTATCTTTAAAAACTATTTTAGTTCATTTATGGTTTTATGGAAATAATTATGCCTTTATCTTCTTTAAGGACTCTTTAATCTTTTCCCTTAAACTACACTAAATTGGAACATTTCTAAAGTTACCTAAACACTCTTTTTTATGTTTTAAATTAAGTTGTAAATCATTATAAATGATATATTATTATTTTAACTTTATTATTGTCTAATAATGATCTAATACCTCCTTTCATGGACACGTTTATGATACACCCTTTGGTTATTCATTATGACATGATTACAAAACCCATTTATTTCCATGAGTAACCTTTATTTTTATTCCTTATGATTTATTTATTTTTGTGGAAAACATATTCATTTACATGTTATGATAGGTTCTCCTAGATAGTTCTCCAATTAATTGGGTAATTTTTTAGTCACATGAGACATTTTTTTATGGTTTTAGGGATTAAGCATAATCCATTATGGGACTCTGTCAACCATGTGATGTTGTCTTAAAAGATAGTCTTAACTCATGTTTATGTCAAGATATTTGTTTCTGAAATGTTCCTATATTTCCATGATCATATGATCCCATGTTATATATATTATTAATCTATATTTTTATTCATGATCCATTCCTTTTAAGTTATCATGTTATACCTTTTGACTCATGCGTTATGCTTCTTTTCCATGTTTATTCCCTTATTGAGAGTTTTAGCTCATCCCTTTTGTCTATTTATTACCCAGGTTATCTTATAAAGTTGTAGTATCTCAAAGGGAGTTATGATATCATTATAGAGATTAATAAAAATATGTTTTATTCTAGTTTTATATATTCTAATTATGTAAGTAGTCTTCATAAAAAAACTAGGATTTTAGATCCCTAGTTTGTATTTAATGAATAATTATGCTTAAAATCATGTAATAACATGTTTAAAAGGCTTGGGTCTTTATACAGGCTTACAAAGGAGGCCTTTGGAGTTTTATGGGGGATACCATGCATTATTAAAGGTCTCACATCAGTGATAGTCATGGAGATTTTTCCAAGTTGGAAAGTTATCTCCAAGGTTCATCGGTCCTTTCCAGATACTACATAGGGTTGGTGAGTTGGTGTACTACTTAGTCATACCACCATAGTTAGAATAGATACATGATTTTTTCCATGTGTCATAGTTAAAGATTTTGTGCACGATCTGCTACATGAGATCAAGTGGGGAGAGCTGGACATCGAGGATGGGGATACTATTACAGACTACCCGGTAAAGATTGAGGATCAACATAAGAGTATCCTTCATGGGAAAGTTATTCCATTGGTGAATCTATGATGGAATAATGGGAATAAATATAAGAGAACTTGGGAGTATGAGAAATAGATGCGAACATAGTACCCTCACTTATTTGAGTAGCATTTTTTCTTTTTAGGACAAAAATTCATGTGGTTGGGATACTTTAATGTCTCTGTTTTTTTCTTATAAGACTATGGAATATTATAAATAATATTTTTGAAACCAGACACTGAGACTCTGTGAGATTATAGGGCTACAAAAGCCTTAGTATTGATATATTAAAATATTAATATATGTCAAGGCATCCACACACATATTTTTGGCATAAATGGTTTTCTCATTATTTTGGACCTCAGATGGGAAATCTGAGACTACAATTGTTTCCAAAATAGAGGTTTTACCCTTAGTGCAATATAATGTTTTCCAGCATCAGATGTTAGATGAGAGGAATTGGTGGACGTGATAGATAATTCATTTAATTAACTAAATAATTAAATGAATAAAAATAATCCCCACCCTCTTATCTCCTAAGCATAGAGGAGAAAGGGGATTGATTCTCCTCCCATGATTGATGAATGAAATGAGGAGAAAGAGAGGAACCACTAGACTCCATCCTTGATAGAGATCAAGATCAGATTGGGGTGCAGTAGCTTCAGGTAATCTCTTTGGACCTAAATCTTCAAAAAAATTTCCATGAGGTAGGTGGTTTTTTGTGTTTTTGTGCCCCAATCCTCATAGATGTGTTTATTTAATGTTTTAAATTATTTTGATAACTTTTAATGACCCTATGGTCTGATCTTTAAATAATTGGGGAAAAAGGGTGTTTTAAGAGGTTTGAAAGGATTTCTAGTTCAGAAATCTAGATCATATGTCATGTGATTTAGGAACACACAGTATGTGTTCTTTTTTATTCAGGGAATATGGAGTTTTGGAACTACACACCATATACTTTGAGTAAATGCTGTGTAGTAGGAAATGGTTGTGCAACTAAGTGATTGGCCATACCCCAACAATGGAACATGGGCATATGCATGAAAGGTATAGAAACATGGCCTAGGTACATAATCACCACCAGATACCTGAGCATGGATACTATACACATAAAGACTAGAGTACACGGGTATGACCAATGTACACGAGAATGAGCAGATACACAGGTAGGTCCAGTTTTAGTAGTACATATTGTGTACTTCACATAAATGAATGTACTTTATCTAAGGTAGTTTGGATCCCCTATTATCCTCAAAGTAGTAGAATGTATGTTGGGTGAATTACCTCTTCCAATTTACTTAGGTGTGTTACTGCTTTCTAGATTAGCATGGATGAGTTCCCTTTTGTTCTAAAATGAGTTTTCTTAGTCTATCACCATGAGTATTTGGTGTGACATCCTATTTTAGACATATTTTAGGATCCACTTGGTGTATTAGAGTAGGAATCCTTCCATGATGCCTGAATTTTATTTTCATTCCCATCCATCTTCCCTAGGTGATGTTTTTTTGGGAATTGTTGGGACCAAACATACACAGGAGTACAATCGCCTACCTAGAGGGTTTGTCAAGTTAGGTTTCTAGGAATCCCTCAGATTCCTTAGGTCAAGTCCCCTATCTATGTATCTAGATATTCTAAGTTATTTCATGTATCTTCTTCATGGAAATTCTCAATAAGAATGATCTCTCAGATGAGTTCCATCATTGTTATCAAGGCTCGTGGAGTGAGATATCCCAAATGAGCATTACCTTGAAGTCTTGAGCAGAATCCTATGATTTCTATAAGGTTTTGATACACTTGATAATTAGTGTCTATTTTTAGTATATATGAATTTGGGTTTTCCTTTTACCCACTTTCTTATGGGTTGAGATGACAGTTTTATTTCAGTTTCTATTTTTTTCAGATTTTTAGGGAACCTACTTGGTATTTTTATACTCACCTTTTCATGGGCTCTGCCCACACATCTTGTGTCCTATGCAGATGAAAAACATTTTGACAGAGTCCTAGGAGGACCAATAGCATGTGAAGCATAGTGATCTAGACATACTGTGGTTCATACCTGCTGTTGTATTAGTTAACAGTCTTGTCTTTCTTATAGGTTAGACTATTTTATAGCTTTGGTAGGATTGTATTTGGTATATATTATTTCTAATAAATTTTCCGTACTCTGATGTGGGATATAGATGTATTTACTCATTTGATATTGAATTTATCTTACCTTTCAATATTGTATGGGTATTCAGAGATGTGTGTGTGTGTGTGTGTGTGTGTGTGATTGTACTTTAGGTAAAGTCCTCCCATTTGTGTGATATACCTAAATGACATTGGTCACAAGCCCCTGACCTATTAGAGGCGGGCTTGGGGTGTCACTATCAACTTACCGTTATCCATATAGGCTCAGGTGGGTTGGGTTGTGACACTTCATGCAGGGAGGGTGTCAAAGGATTTGAAGATGATTGTGTTGTGATGCACGATATCTACACTATGAAGGAATAAGAAGAAGAAGAAATTGAAAACCTTATGATTCACAGGGTTGAGATTTCACTATGAGGATTCTGTTAGACTGTAGAAGATATTCCTACATCGTGGATTAACATGAAAGTGGGTGAGTGATTCTTAAGGAGCTATGATGTGTGACATGAGATCCAGTGGAGATTATTAGGGAGATAAAATAGCTTATGGAATGGTTGATGTGTTTGTGTTATGGTTGGATGATTAAGATGATAGTATCTACATGAGAATAATGATTGTGACATGGTTGAATGTGGTGTGTAGTGATCTTACAGAAGTCAAGAGAAGGAAATATGTATGGAATATTGAAAAAATTTTCTTATAGAGGTTTTGTAATTTTTTTTATAAAATAAATTTAGGGATTCTTTTTTAAGCATATCAGGATTTCCCAATGCCAAATAATGTGGAACTAGGTGGATTTTGGGTGTGAACACCACTCCATTTGGTTCTTTCCCCCATTGTTAAAAAAAATTAAATTAAAATTTTCATATATATACAATTTAATATATATGTTTATATATATATATAAATATATATAAATATATATAAATATATATAAATATATATAAATATATTTACTAACAAATATATATTTATATATTTATAATTATATAAATATATATATATATATATATATTTATAAATAAATACATATATCAATGTATATAAATATATATATATATATAACAATATTAAATTCCAAATTATTGTCTGATTATTCATTCAGGTAGACTCAGGTATCATTTTTATAACCCAAACTCTACCCGAATCAGATTACAGTGTTCCCAAATGCGAAACATTTTTATAAATATTTATTTATAAATATATTAAATATATATACAAATATAAATATATTCATAATTATATAGATATATTTATAAATATATTTTTTATAATTATATTTATAAATAAATATTTACAATTATTTAAATATATTTATCATTATATAAATATATTTACATATATATTCATAAAATAATAATTATATTTATATAATTATAAATATATTTTTATAATTACAAATATATTTATGAATACAGATTTATATATTTATACAAGAAAATATATTTAAAAATAAATATTTGAAAATATATAAATGTAAAAAGCATTTTCATTTTCAAATATTTAATTATATTATAAATGTATTTTAAATTTATTTATACATATATATTATAATTGTATAAGTATATATATATATATTTATATAGTTATGAATATATATTTTTATATATAAATATATATATATATTTATATTATTTAAATAATAATTTTTTAAATATTTATGTATAAATAATTATATAAATATAAATATATTTATATATAAAAATATATATTTATATTATTTAAATATATTTCAACATTAATTATAAATATATATTTATAATTATATGGGGGGTAGACGTAGTGGCGAGCTCGGTGTGATGGTGACCTCCTCTTCGGTGGAGCAGGTGGCTGAAAACAATGATGTGTAGGAAATATTGGTGGATGGGTTGATGATGATAAAAAAAAGGGAGAGGGGGAGGTCCCCCTTGATCAAGGTGCGAGTGCGCTGTTGAGACTTCAAGCCGGTATTGTGGGCCTTTTGGCTAGATAAAAAAAGTGGTCCTTTGGGGCTCTATATAATAGGTTATATGGGCCTATAATATATAAATAAATAAGGGCTGGATGAGTTGGTTACCCATTCAGGGGGGGGGGGGCTATGACATGCCCTTTTAGCCTATGGGTGTTTGGTGTATGTGTGTTTTTTTGTAAAGGCTTGTTAGCTCATGTTAAAGCCAATCTAGAAGCATTTTCAGAAAGATTGGCCATGAGAAATTTCCTAATCACATGGATCATCCTTCCCAAGGGAAAGAAGCCATGGAGGCTTGATGATTTGGTTCGATGAATCTCTTTTCTTTGGGGGTTCTTGAAATGGAGGTGTATTTCTTTTGGTTGAGGCTTCTTCCATTGTATTTTTAAGTCAGAGGAATCTAGGATTCAGGTGTGGTATACTGGATCCTTGTTTCTGAAACCTGGAATGCTTCACCTCTATGAATGGTCCATGGACTTTAGTGTGTTATAGGTCAGGAATTCCTTTAGACAGGTATGGGTGAGGTTGAATTATCTCAATTGGATTTTGCAGCATCAGAAAATTCTGAATGATATTGTTGTTGTAATTAGGGTAGAATCTGCACTACCACAAAAACAGTTTTTCCCAGTGCCCCCCTTTATCAGCGCTTGTTTAGTAGCACTGATAAAGGGAGGGGGGGCTTTATCACCGTTTTTTTAAAAGAGCTGATAAAGGGTCAAATTCAAAATAAAAATAAAAATATATATTAATATATTAATATATAAATAATGTTATATTGATATAGATATAATATATAATTTTTAAATATATATTAGATAAGTATAAATGTACATTAACACTTAATATACTTAATATATAAGATATTTAGTGAAAATGGCTTCTTAAAAAATTTAAAAAGTATTTTTAATTAATAATTTGCTAATTATTATGGAGTATTAGTCATTTAATAACAATTTGAAGAATAAAAAAATTAAAAAAATTAAAAAAAGATCCAAAATAAGTTGAAAACGCAAGTCAAACATCAAACGACCATAACTTTTGATCCGGGTGTCCGTTTGAGCTCTACCACATATCAAATCGAAGCCTGTGATGAGCTCTACGTCACTGTGACTGAGGAGGGACCTTGGTCAAGCGTTTTTCTCAGCTAAAAGAGTCCCATAAGGCCTCCAAAACTGATTTTTTAGTCGGGGTACCCAGATTTTTTAACATTTTGTGGGTTTTCAGCCTCGTTTGAGGGGGTATTATTGGCTTTTATGGTGAGGACTCAATTTATTCTAAGGTATTACATTCATATTGAAATTATTTCTATAAAATTTTATCGTTTTTATAATGCACTGCTATTTATAATCAAATATATAACTATATGTACATATTTTTTATATATTCACACCTAAAATTTAAAATTTTAAAATAAATAATTAAACATATTTACATATAAAATATATTAGATCATATAACTACTATATATTAATATAACTATATATATATATATATTAATCTAGATATATATATATTAATATAACTACATATATATTAATATTACTATATATATATATATTAATATCACTATAAATATATATATTAATATCACTATAAATATATATATTCATATAACTATATATATATATATATATGTATATTAATATAAATATATATTACTATACGAATAAATATAACTAAATAAATATATATATATAAATAGAGATATATATTAATATAACTATATATAGATATATTAATATAACTATATATATATATATATATTAATATAAATATATATTACTATACGAATAAATATAATTATATATATATATAAATTGAGATATATATTAACATAACTATATATATATATTAATATCACTATATATATATTAATATATATATATATATATTAATATAACTATATATATATTAATATAACTATATATATATTGATATAACTATATATATATTAATATAACTATATATATATATTAATATAAATATATATTACTATATGAATAAATATAACTATATATATATAGAGAGAGATATCATGAAATAGCAAATAAATCAAAATAGAGTAGTGGTAAGGGCTAAGGCGTGCAGGGGGGAGGTCTCGAGTTCAAAACCTACTGGAGTCAGAGGCACGCGCATGGGGGTGGATGTTGGAGGCTAGTGCTGATAAAGGGTGGAGGGGGTGTATACGGGTGCTGGAGGGGCTAAAAAGCGATGTTAAAAGGGGGGATCAAGTGCTATAAAACCCCCCCACGATTGGCATGATTTTTTTTTTATTTTTTGTAATTTTTTTTGTAATTTTTGTAATTTTTGTAATTTTTTTTTATTTTTTTAACTTTTATCAGCGCTTTTTTAAAAGCACTGATAAACGGGTCCTTTATCAGCGTTAAAACAAAAGCGCTAATAAAAGAAGTGCTAATATAGGACCCCTTTATCAGTGCTTTTTTTGAGCGCTGATAAAGGGGACCTCCCCTTTATCTTCATCGGCTTTAACAGCGATGTTAAAGGCCCTTTTTAGCGCTGATAAAGGGAGTATTTGTAGTAGTGTTGGTTGGATAAGAAAACTAAACAATTCAAGTATGGACACTTTGTGAGAATGATGTTTGAGATTGATCTTATATCCACTCTTGTTGACAGTGTCATTCTTACTACCCCCACTGATGATATTTACATCGGTTTAGAATATGTGAAATGTATAAATTTCTGTTATGATTACAAAACTATTGGGAATTCGGCTTAGAATTTTAGGAGGAATCTTTAAAAGGTTTTTGGATCAAAATTGAATTCTTCTATGGATTGTGTTGTAAAAGCTAAAGGGAATTAAGACTCGAGATCTTTTCCACCTAGGAAACCCTATAATTTTCCAAGGTATCCCAGGGTCTAGCCAGTGGTGGTTTAGGATGAACATCATATGTTTAGTATTAAGGTAATGGTCTCAAAAGAATAGATCCAAACCTCTTGATATTAGATAGTGGATTCATTTGATATAATGGTGTAGGTAGGTACATGTTCTAAGCCCCAAATCATGCTTAAAGAGAAATCCTCAGTTGCGAGGCCAGACACCATGGCTTCTCATAGGTCTGAGAATGCAGAGGGACATAGAAAACCCTCTGGGATCGTAGATGAAAATAAGGATCAAATAACTCAATAGTCCAAGAGGCTCCCATGGGAAACTCTTACTGATGAAGCTAACTCTATACAAGATGCTGCTTATTTTTGAGATGCACTGGTCAAAGGAATTGGTGAGGTCTATAGTACTTGTTCCCCTTCTGTTTTCATAGATTTGGTTAGCACTTCTAGGCTGGTTGACAGGTTTGGAGATGCTAGGAATGTAGGGGCTCTAACTACTGCTCATTTTCAGGCCACTACCTTGGATATTAGATTGGAAATGGTTAACACAAACCCTATGGATTTAGTGATATTTGATGATGAAACTTGTGGAAATCCAGATAGGTTATCATTTGGTGAGGATAAGAAATCTTCATGTGAGGATGGGAAATCTATGGATGGCCAATCTTATGGTGAGATTTTTGATCAAGATACAATTTATTATTTTTTATCAAAGGAGATGGCCCTTCTCTATTCGGGTGACTGAAAGAGAAAAAATAAACTCATTGGTGCTTCCTCTTAAAAAAGGTTTCTTCTCCTGGGACCATAAGTAGGGAAAAAATCCATCTTGAACCTCCTCTTCAGGTGGAATTTCCAAAAAATACCCCTCTTGAAATGATAAGGGGTGATGGAATTAGAAACGAGGATTGGTTCTATCCCCTCAACTCTTTGAGCTCATGAAATATTTTTATGATATTTTTGGTACAACTTTAACCATCTAATGTGAGAATAAAAGGGTTAAGAACTCCAATATCATTTCCCTATAGAATCATGGATATGAAACAATGCATCAAGGACTCAGTGAGGATGTCACTGAATGGTTTAATGCATAGGTTGAGTTTATCTTTACCAAAATGGAACCAAAATTCATTGGCTACAAAGGCTATATCATAGTATAATAACTAATTTCTGTTAACTTTGGAAAATGTTTTGGTTCTAACCTAGAGATGGATTTTTCGGGCCTATCTTAGAAATTTAGGATCAGTTTCATTCCAAATGAAACTTTTGAGTCATCATCAGATAGTGATCATGAGCCTCCTTAGAAGCCCAATACAAAGAGGACAGGCTATTATCCATATGGTAGAGGCCAATACCCTAGAAGTAAGGGCTCTAGAGGAAAATAAAAGAATTTATTTTTTTCTTGTTTCTTTGATGAGGGCGTGGGTTTCTTTGTTTGACCCCATCTTATCCTCCTGTTACTTTATGTTTTTTATTAATAAAGGGGATATGTTCGTATACCTCTGACTTGTTTAATTTTTTTTATTAATATGTAAATATATTTATAACTATATTTAAAATTTATTGATAAATATATATTAATAATTTTATAATTATAAATAAATAAATATATTTATACAGTTAGAAGTATATATTTATAAATATAAATTGATAAATTTATATTTATAATTATATAATTTTAAATATAGACTTATAAACATATATATATATATATGTATTTATAATCATAATTACATATATATAATTATATATATAAATATAATTACAAATAAATATAAATATAAATATAAATATAAATATATAAATATTTATTTTAAAATATATTTTTATAAATATATTGATAATTTTTTTTTGTAAATATGTTATAGGTTCAAGAACCCCAAAATCAGTTTTGAACAAGGTTTGAGTTTTAAAAATATTACCCAAATTCGGTATGAACCCAATCCCGTGGTTCCCAAACACAAAATGTATTTAAAAATATTTAGTTATAAATATATTTTTTAAAAATATATTCATTAATAAATATTTATATATTTATATATAAATATATTTATAAATGTATATTTACTTTATTTATAAAAATATGTATATTTATGTAATTATAAATATAAGTCAAATAATGTCATAGAAGTTAAGAGTTTTGAGGTACTTGAATCTCTTAATGATGAATTCAATCATTTTTATAAAGACATGCTTGATGCTGAAAAGGGTGGGCATTATGTAATGCTGCATCAAAAACTTAGAGATGGGGTAGGCATCCAAAAGGTCGAGGCCTGGGTAGACTAGATGATGTAACTCAAGGGAGTGGATGAAGTATGTCTTCTTGATATTTCAGGGGATGACTCAATCTAGAGATGGTAAAGAATAAGGAGAAGTACATCACGATCTTTAATCAGAATAATTCACAGAAAGAGTGGGAGCCTGCTAATGATGCTGAAGATTATGGCCATGACTCTGATCATGATTATAATGATGCTTGATTTTCTATTTTTCTTTATGTATGTGGGTTTTCCCATGTTTGACCCCATCCATATTTCATGTGCTTGATTATTTTTAATTTATTTTAATAATTAGGGGCTTGACCTTAAATTTTTTTGGTATATTTAAAATATATAATTATAAATATAATTATGTATATATATAAATACATTTATTTATATAAATTTTTTTTAATTATAGATTTTTAAATATATTTATTTCTAAATATGTTTATAATTATATATATATTTTAAATATAGTAAATATATATTTTTAAATGTATTTAAATATAAATATATAAATATTTATTTATAAATATTTTTTATAAATATTTTTATAAATATTTTTTTATAAAAATATTTATAAACAAATAATTGTAAATATGTTTCGGGATTGAGAACACCAAAATCAAGTTTAGATAGAGTTTGGATTTTAAAAATATTATTTTAAAATGCCTGAATTAACAATTAGGTAATAATTTTAAATTTAATTTTTTTAAAAGTTGGGGACAAAGCCACATTTTATTATGAAAGTAAAGACCTATATCTGTCTAGGTAAAGGGATACCCATTAAATATCCCAAAGGACCAAGTTCAAGTGGCCCCTGAATATGGATCAAATGCCTAGGGGCATGAAAGCCCTAATACAAGGCCCAAAATCCCATTATTAGCCCGAAAGGGCCCTACAGTGAATAGTACTGCTACAATACCTGGGCTGCTACAATACCGCCACTGCTAAATTTCTACTATAGTATCTGACCCCACTATAGTGTCACCACTACTACAATTCTTCCACTACTACAGTGCTACTATAGTTCTCGGGGATTCTCCCCTACCTGGGTTTGATGCTGGGTCTTCTGGATGCCAAACAAGAGACTTTAACACTTGGGTTTAGGCTCATTGGTAATTTTAAATTTATTATATATATATATAAAATTATATAAATATATTTATAAATATAAAATTATAATTATATATATTTTCAATTTATATTTATTTATTTATAATTGTAAATATGTAACTATATATATATATGAATTAAATTAATTTTTTTCTTATGTAAGGGGGGTAAGTGCCACTTCAATGGCCACTCACCCCATTTTTTCCCAGTGACACTATAATTAGCACTTGGCAATCCCAATATCTAAAAAACTACACTTATTTTATTAAAAAAAGTTAAAAACACTTATTTTTTTTAAAAAAAATCTCATAGAATATCTCCCTACACCATGGCTAAAACCATCATGTTGTGAAACATATATATTCGTAGATAATTTAAAATTAAATGATCCTATATTTTATGTGGTTTAAAGGGAATTTTGAGGCATAATTCATGTGGAATGTGTATTAGATTTAGAGACATTTTTTTGAGTATTTAAAATTCAATTTAAATGATAAGTAAGTGACTTCAACAGAGATCAACCACCCAAGACTAGTAGTTAGGGGTTTCATTTCTTTTTCACTTTTATTTAGGTTTCCCATGGTGCAATCATGGGATCCGTACTTTATATGTGTTCATGTAATTTAGGTAATTTTTCTACTTTTATTAAATTTTTCTTAGGTTTTTTATATATAATTTCTCTTCTACTACTTATAGTTTTTTCATTGTAGATGAACCATTTATGATGAGTCGATAAATTATAATGTCCCATCCTAGCTCACTCCCTGAATAGTAACTGGGCCGGTTCATCATGTGTCCTTAGGCGCACCTCCCTAAACACTAGAGTATATTGACTAGAAAAATGGGTCTAAGATGATACTATATGGAGAATATACTCATATATCTTAGTGTGAAGTAATGGATAAAATGACCACGAATCACACATCAACAAATAAATTGAAAGTGGAAGTAGATAAACATAATCAAGTATGATATGAAATTAAATATATTAAGATCCTAAATAGACATACCACACATACAAATGACCGCTCACTAGACTACTTATATATACATACCAGAATAAAAGAAATTAAAGATGCTGACTCCATAGAATCCTTAATCCATATCACCCCTAATACTTCTAGTGTTTTTCAAGTTATCTATTTGAACATACAAAAATGAATTCATGGGCCTTGACCCAACCTACACCAACAATGACCATACGAAATCTTCTCGGGTACCCATGTTGCACGATCACTCGAGCAGGGCATGAGTACAAAACCCAGTAAGGAACCAACAACATAGTCCCATAATAAAAAGCTTATATAGTGATATGTGCATGTGATATACTCTATTGAAAATAAATAAAACATTGAAAAATAAATAAAATAATCCATCTTCGACCGTTAGGTCCATGACCCCAATTGACCACTCCTACTTTGGCCAGTGTCGAGGTGTCTCTGAGCACGCTGTAATGACCAAGCCTCTAAAGTAACATTTCAGATCCAAATCCATAGAATACCCAACCATATCATCTCATATATGGTTTCCTATCCCACAACAATCAAAACATCTGAGCCCCAAATCCATTTCCTCTCAACCATGTGTCTGAATATGAATCTGGGCAGCCATAACTATATCATCATGAATATGAGGACCCACCCCAAGATAGTCCATTCATATGGATCTAAATATATGGAATCTATAACCATATCCCCATGGATCTAAGGACCCATCCTACATCAGTCTGTATATCTGGATACAAATCATGATAGCCATAACCATATTCTCATGTATTTGGGGGCTTACCCCATGATAGTCTATGAATCTAGATCCAAATACATGGTATGCATAACCATATCCTCATATCCCTAGAGAACCACCCCACAATAGTACATGAATATGAATCTATATCCAAGAAAACCATAACCATATACCAGCACCAATCCATGGTAGCCCACCCATGTCACATCTTCCCTGAGGGAGCATAACCCAACCAACTATAAATAAAAGAAAATAAAAGGGTTTTCTAAACTCCCACACCTAACACTATAGTCTAAAATGCCTTGGGATCAAATGTTCAATACAAGTTCTATGGAGACACTCGCTACCATTTCATATACACCCACTCTGGGTTGATTGGTTAGAGGGGAACCCACTAGCGTTCTCTTGCTCTTAGTATAATAGAGGCACCCTCACATTGTTCCTTGGTCTCAGCTATGTCACAAGTCATCACCCTTTCTTGAGAGGATAATACAACCCTTGATATCATCCTCAATACTGCACAACTCTTCCAACTGTATAAGGTGTGCCACATAGGAATATGTCAAGAGATAGCCCATGTCATATCTCAGTCATTAAGGTTAATAATGGTTTGTTCACCAATCCTAGTCCTAATATGCCTTAGGTATGTACACCTAGGCCTATGCATGGGATGACAAGTTAAATTTGTTTTGGACTCACCTCTTAAGAGGCCTGGAAGCCACGTGATATCTGAAAGGTCTCATATGATCCTCTTGGTCTAGTTATCTCAAGCTAAAACACATATCTTTCAATATACAGACATGGTCCCCACTCTAGGACCACTCTATCTTGTATGGCTCAGAAACACCGCTTAAGGTGTATGAAGGTCACAATATCTTAGCAATAAATGCCTCAACCATCAGTGGATGAATCTTTGAGTCAGTGCACTAGGACCATCATGGCCTAGGCACTTGGGTCTGGTCGTCTAAGGGATTCAAAACAATTGAACCATTTTATTTAATTTAAACACTCAATTTAAATTAAATAAACCATTTAACTAAAAAGGCAATTTCCTAAAGTGGTGAGTCTTCACACCACATGTCACATAAATAATAGAAAAAAATCCACAGGGCTAGTATGAGAGACCACCAACCTAATTTTGAAGACCTTCCCACTTTTTCTCTTCTTGAAAACTCACTATCTGGCCTCAAATGATCCCACCTTAGATCAACTGATAACAAACCGTCCTCTTGGTACCTAAACCACACAAATAAAACATAATTAATTATGGTGATTTATAATTAGTTATTCAATTTTAACCAAAATATCATAACCCCCAATTTGTCACCAAAATTCATAGTCATACAAGAACAACATCCAACCACACCTTGAGGGCCCGTCTCAAATCCTTAGACCTACATCAAGTGAAATCCCTAATAAGAAATGCTAAATCATGTAGAAATTTAATTTAATTAAAAATTAAAACCCTTATAAAATTCATATGGTGATTCACCTTTGATGAAACAAAGAACAATGGAACCCAAACATCTTCTCAGGACATCCTCTTCCTAGGATATATGAAAGCCCCTTGATGCATGATCAATTTCACCATGCTCAAGTGGAATTGGAATAACAAATCCTAATCAAAGATCTCAAAATTAGAGATATATAAATAATGAGACTATGAGAGGACAATAAAGGGCGAGGGGTATTAATTTCCACTAAATTAACTTAATAACCACTTCCACATCTAGGGGAAGAAGAGGAGAGAAAGGGGTTTAGACCCCATTCTCATGAACACAATCAGAGGGAAGGGAGGGGTATTCCTATACATAAAATCACGGGGGGTGATTGTGGATTGAAAATTTTCCCCTTTTAAAACCCACCGAAATTTCTGACCTCATACAAAAATCCTAAATATTGGTTAGTGGCCAGAGACTATAACCACCATGAAATACAACCACCCTAGACCTCTTCCAGTGATTCCGAAACATATTAGATTAGCTTTTGAGCTATATTACATGTCCAATTACACATAGTTAAAGTGTTAAAACTATTATAATACCAATTTGAGACCCAATTCAAATTTTTTACCATCCCCTAATTGAAAATTCAATATTTCTCTGAATTCCAAACACCCATATGGGCACTGAGAATTACATAAAAAAATAGGAGGAAGTGGGATCAATAGAATAAGGGGTTTATAAAATGTTTTAATTCTTCTTTACTCATAGTATGATATTATTATTTAATATTATGGAATGACCTAATTAATTCATCATATTAATTATTAAATCCTTAACCAATTATGTTTAATAACGAACAAATTATAATATGGTAGAGATAATTAATCCGTAAATAGTGAGTTGGATTATTATTTTTCTTTTGTGATTGGATCCTAATGTGATTTAACTATTTTTATTATTCTGATCTTAAAGAGTCTATTTAATGAAGTATTATCAATAAAAATCAACCAAAATGATATCATGTATAATTATAATCATGAAATAATGAGTTAAATTATTTTTTGAGTAAAGTTGAGTTGTCCATTTTAAGAAAAAACTTACCTGGATATTGATTATCCTCTCCTTATCATTTATTTATACTAGGTTTTGTGACTCATTAATCTATTTTAATTTAGTATAAGTTAATTTAGATTTCAGTTCATGATCCTATAAGATCATGAATATCTAATAATTATTTTTCAGTTATCATGGGTATTCATAGAGCCTCATGCTATTTACATCACATTTTTACTATATTACACATTAGTAGTTATTGCTAGTTTCAGAATAATAATGTTCTAATTTTTTTTCACCACTTGTAAGTAATGGCACCTCACATGTGATCAACATGATATACTATAATAATAATTTTTTCCTAAAAAAATTTCCCCATAAAAATAAACAAAATAAACTTTTTAACTAAATATAATGGTTTCTAAAGAATTAAAGTTTAATGAAATAGAATCCAATTATTTTACCAAATCTCATCCCATGAATTTAATTAAAATCATGTCATTTTCCATTATCTTAACTTTTATAATGTATCAAATCAATTAAAAATAGAAAATTTATTGATAAATATAAATCTTGTTTCATCAATCAAAAATCACATAAAATAACACATGAAAGGATCAAAAATATCATAGAAAAGAAATACAAGACACCTACCTTAGGAAAGAATTATGAAAATTCCATGGACTTATTTTAAATTATTATGTTATTGATTTTATTCATCAATCCTTAACATCAAGGAATTAATTTTATGATTCTTCCATTCTTCATCTAAATCACCATGTTGAAGTTTTATTGAGAGAGAGAGAGAGAGGAGAGATAAAAAGGTGGTTTTGTAAAAAAGGATATTGAATATATCTTACCTTCAATCCAGTGTCAATATGCCCAATCCTTGAGAGATATTTTTCATTATATAGTAGATAACCCCCAAAATTATCATAGATAATCCCTCATCCTATACAATGTTGGTTTAATATCTTAATGGAAATGATGTTTAAAAAATAAATTTAGTTATTTTAACAAAATTCATTTTTAGGATATCAAATCATACAATTAACCATGAATTACCGATTGTCCCAAAAAATAAAGAATGCATAGTTAGTTAGCAATACCCTTAACCCTGCATTATTTATTGTCTGATATATCTTAAAATTCATTATTTTTCTATATGGTAAGGAAAAAATGTGCCTAAACTATACATTTATAGAAAACTCTCTTTACCTCTATCATTGAAATGAAATACACCAAACATAGACGCAATGATTTTGTACTAAATCTAGGATGATATAATTATCCCCTTTATAAGACTTTCCACCCTTAAAAAGTTATTATACTCTATATTCTACAAACTGATTCATTAATTTACATGGTATATGATTATATATATCCCATGTTTATTCTTGAAATCCTCTATTCTCTAACAATACTCAAACTAATAGGATGATTCTTCCCCTCAAAACCATATCTTATTGACCAATAACTCAAATAAATTTCTTGATTAAAATACATCTAGTTCTAAGTCAATTTTCTCCCAATTCAATATATAGGGAAGATCCAATTGATACTTCCTTAAATGAGAAGAATTAAAAACATCAAAAACTACCTCATACTTCAATATCAATTCTATATGATATGTCACAACTCTAATATATTCCATGACCTTAAAAGGTCCCACATTATGGGGAGCTAACTTCTCATACTTCTCAAGTCATTGATTTCCCGATCAAGGAGACACTCACAATAGTACCCAATCTCTAAAAAAACTCCAAAGGTTATTAGTAATGATCTGTATAAAATTTATATAGACTATCAGTCAACAACATTCTCTTATGATAAACAGAATTCAATCAGTCATCTTTTATATGATACTAGACCTTAGTAATTATATTATCTATCAATCTAGTATATATTTGGTTGAAAAAATCTACCATACAACATTTCAAAAGGCTCTATATGAATAGAAACTTGATAACTATTATTATAAGTGAATTCTACAGGGAGAATATTATATTTCCAAGATCTCTTAAAGTATAACACACAAGATCGAAGCATATCCTTTAGGATCTTTATGTTTTATACCTTTCTATCAAGGATGATAAGATATACTAATTTTTAACTAATAACCCATATCCTTTTGAATCCACTTTAAAAAACATGAAGGAAAATATTAATCTTGATATGATACGATGGATGTTAAAAATCCATGAAGTGTGAAAAATTCCTTCATATAAATCTTACCAAAATATTTATCTTAAAACATTTCTATAATGGGTAAAAAATGTGCTGGTATCATAAGCCAATCCCTTACTACCCAAAGCACATCATGGTTATATGGTGATCTTATTAGTAAAATAAAAAAAATCCATCTATATGCTCTCACCTTTCCATATTTTTCTAGGTAAAGGTTGAAATAATATTATTGATTGTTAATGATCATTCTCAACCTTTTAAAAAATCAAACATAAATAAACAAATATAGTTATTCCATTATTCATTCTTAGCCAAAAAAATATTCACCACACATTATGACATGTCTTTGTAGCTCTAGGATGATATTATTAATGAAAGTCATGAAAAACCTTGATAACCTCTTCATATAAACATGAGGAAATTAACACACTATTCATATAATAGTGTGTAGATTCATTTCCAAATGGACACCCATCAATGCCTTACCAACAATTTAAAGTGTCACATAATGTCTTATATTTATAATTGTATTATTTTCCATTAATTACCTGATCTAAAAGTATATAAGTTACATTAATATGATACAACCCCATATGGTTTCCATTCTTATCCATCTCTAAATAAAAATACCTCAATAATCTTATCATCTTCAATTGGATTTTACGTCCATCAAAGCTTGAGTCTGAGACGTTTAACTCAAGTAATATTATAAAACATTACTTTTTACAAGTGTATAGGAAATTTTAAAATAAAATATTTACAGATATTAAACTATCATCTATTCCTTTAAGTTCAAGTATTTTGGTGATAAAATATACTACAAACATTTACGATCCAAACACAGTATGAATCTATCACCAAAAAAAGTAATATATCTATCTCTTATAGGTATAAATAATTGTATCCATTTCCAATTCATTCATTGGATTGTTCTTATCATGGGTTCATAACTTTATTAACCCATATTCCACCACATTATCCTCTTAAATGAGCATATAACCCTACCCCATTCCTGATGTTTCATAATGCACCATGAATTCATCGATAAGTTTAAGAAATAATGAAATTGAATTGTAGGTTAGTATTCTCCTTAGTTAATTAAAATCATCATGGATATTCTCATCCCACACAAAAATTTAATTATTTTAAGTCAATGTTATCAAAGGGAATTTAAGCTATGAGAAATAATAGATAAAATATCAACAATACCCATAAAACCTAAGATATCCCATAATCTTGAAAATGTTCTTAGGGATTTACAAAGACATCACAACCTTGAATTCATTAAGATCAAGATAGTTTCCTTAATTCAAGATAACATACCCAAATAACCAAGCTTCATGGATACAAAAGTAGAATTTAGAAAACTTAGTGAACAACTTATGTCCCCGCAAAGTCTATAAATTTTTTTAGATGTTGTCCACAGTTCAATTCAGATCTCAAATAAATTAATATTTTATCCACACAATATGATAAATGTGTCGATGTTGAAAATTTAATTCATCAAATCCATGATGAATGTAGGAGTATTAGTAACCCCAAATGAAGTTACTAAAAACTCAAAGTGTCAATATCAACTTTGGAAATATATCTTTAAATTTTCTTCCTTCTTCACCTTCATATGATAATATCATGATCTCATGTAAATATTCAAATATCACTAATCCCCATTTAGTTGATTAAAAATATCATTTATGAATGGTAGAGGGTATTTATTCTTCATTATAATTTTATTCGATATCTAATTATAGATTCATTATAATAGGAAACTATATGCCTTTTTGGAAAATCAAATAAGTGTCACCTAAAGTGAGACGATTGGACAAATAAATCCCTTATCATCTTGATTATCAATATAAACCTTAAAATATAGTAATTTTTAGGTTCTATTCTATATTTCACAATTTTTACATGTTTTTGTGTTGTTTTTATTATACATCTTATACATGTTTTTTTTTCATTTTAGATGTTTTGTGTGAATTTATATATTTTTAGTAGTTTTAGGAATAATATTTTAATATGAAATATTCATGACTATATTTTCATTCATTCAAGCTATAATTTGGATCTTGATGTGTTTAGGGGAGATCCTTTGACTTTTGTATGTATTTGGATGCAAGGAAAAAGGCTATGGATGAAGAGACATAAGATAGAGAAATATTCATTAAAGTCACATTTTGGGGATAATATTATGTTGGGGAAAACAATATAATTCTTTGGGTGTTAGTTTTTTAACAATCAATAAATGATTAATCAATATAGTATAAATAATTAGAAATCAAAAATCCTAATAACACCATGTATGAATTCTGAAACATGAAATATTTTTAGGCTTGTATAATGGAGAGAGGGGTGTCAAAGAAAATAAACCTTAAACTTCCTGATGGATCCTTCACAGATGATATTGACATGGTAGGGAATTTATCTTTAGATAACATTAAAAATATATAAGCTAAGCCTAGTGATACCTTCGATCTAGGTATGGGTATAGAAAATAACGAAGTTAAGTTTTGGAAATGAATTCCCAACTTGATTGAAATAATGGATAATGAAGAGATGGAGGATTTGCCTAATATGGAGGAGATCAAGGAGGTTGTTCTTAGTATTAAAGTGTATAGTACTTTGGGACTAGACGGGTTCCCTGGTTCTTTATTTATAGACAGTTGGGAGATCATTGGGGCCCATATTAGGGAAGTAGTGTGGGATTTTTTCAAAGGGTGACCACTATCGAGAGAAGCTTGTGCATCTAGAGTGATTTTGGTTCCCAAAGTAAAGTATCCCAAGAAAATCAAACAATATAGCCCAATATACTTATGAAAATTTTCTTATAAAATACTATATACTATTTTGGATAAATATATAAAAGTTTTCATTCTAGGAATTGTGTCAGATGAGACACATGGGTTCATCAAAGGGAGGGGTATCCAAGGTGATGTGTGGATTTCCCAAGAAATGGTAGAGGATATCTATAAGAAGGCTCTAAGACTGAAAATTATTATTAAGGTTGATATAGACAAGTTATATGATATAATTTAGTGTGTATATATAATAAAAGTTACGAGGAGGTTTGGATTTAGTGAATGAGTTTGTGGCTTGTTCTTCAGGAGATTCGCCTCCCCATGGTTGTCCAAATGGAAGGATTAACAAGATACTATTTGAGGAGACCTTAAACAAAATTACTTGCCACATCTAAAATTGTAAAAATAAATTCTTTTCCTTTGGTGGTTGAGTAACTTTGATAAACTATGTGTTGCATTCAATGGTGATGCATGTGCTATTAGTCATTAAAGCTCCAAAAGGAACCATTGACCATCTAGAGAATATTTTTTCTAGATTCATATAATATGAAAACAAGGCTAGAAAATTCCATTGGGTATCCTGGAAGAGAATGGAAATACCAGTTGAGGAAGGTGGCAAAAATCTACGTAGTATCTCAGAGATCATGCAGGCCATACAATCCAAACTGGCATGTAAAATCATCAAATGAAAAAATCTCTAAGTGAGATTCATGCGTCACAGGTATGGAGAAAATTGGATGGAGTGGACCGCTAACATGAGAAAGCTATAAAAACTTCCAAGATCCCTGATTGAATTATTGGAGTTGCTTGAGGATAATGTTAGATGGATTGTGTGGTGAGGTGAGGTTAAATTCTGGAAAGACAATTAGATTAGTGACATCCTATTTTTCCAGGATTCCCAGTGCTAGATACCGCAGTTAGAGAAGCCTTTAGCTATCCAAAATTTATTCACATGAAGCTGGATCTCTAGAAATAAGAGCTTTTTTAGAATATTTTTCTATCTGACATGCCCGATAGATGTGTGATTTCAATATCATCTTCTGATCACTAAAATGGAAGATAATTACAGGAGTTTTTGTATGTGAGGAGTGTTGACAATGAATGGGAGGATACCCTATTGTGCAAATGGATTCTGATGAAATTAAATGTTTTGATATAGTGGTTATATAACATAGATATCCCAACAAAGGATAACATTCAGAATAAAGGTGTTTCTTTGGCATATTGATGCTGGTGTTGTGGCATTCCGAGCAAAGAATCCTTATTGAATATGTTCTTTAAGAGTGATGTGGCGACAAGTATCTGGTTTTATATTGGTAGTTTCATTGGGGTGATAGAAGGAGGGGAAACCATAGCATACTTTTTGTCTTCCTACTTCTAGGGGAAGTATGTTAGCAACGAGGAGGCTAAAGTGAGGATCATGATTTTCACCACTTCTTGTTGGGTCATTTGGGAATCACATAACAAAGTTAGGGAAGGTAGAGCTTATTCCCATTCCCTCTTTCAGTTTCTATTCAGATCGATAGTGGATGAGTTGGGTGGACTCCGACCTTACAAGTACCCCTCTCTGTTTCTTAGGAATCTTATTCAAAGATCGGTGCTATAGGAAGAGGTAAGCTTAAGAAACAGGTGCATGTGGGTTTGCTAGAATCCACCCTCTATTGGTCTAAAAATGAATGTGAATGGATCATGTGTTTTAGGGTCCATGCAAGGAGGCGGTCTGATCAGGGATGGACAAGGTTCTATCATTATAGGGTTTAGTGCCTTCTATGATGTAGGTACCACTCTTTGTGGAGAGGTTAGGGCTCTCCGTAGTGGGCTGCAACTATAGAAATTATACAACATTATGCTCAAGGAAGTGGAAACAGATTCCAAAACTCTTGTTGGTATCTTGAAAGGTTCAATGAACCCCTAGGGAGACGGACTACATCATAATAAAGGAAAGAGGGATGCTCAATCATGGTTTGACAGTTGGACACAATTGGAGAGAAGGAAACTTTGCAGCAGATTCCCTAGTGAGTAAAGGGGCAAAAAATGAGGCGATTATTTTATATTTTAGTATGGGATCTCTCCAGATAAATTTTAATCTCATTGTGAGGGGTGATGACCTTGTCCTTCACCACTTTTTACCTACATGACTATTATACCACCCCATTTTTTCCTTAATAAAAATTTAACTATTCAAAAGTATTAATGAATGAATTCAATAAAAAATTATAGAGTTACTTTAGTGTTACATAATACAAATCAATACACTATGATAAGTCATGTTTTATAACATGACTAACCGTGGTAGTAACTATGATATCCAAATATTGTAAATAATGATATGACCAAATATCATATAGTAAGCATGTAAACAATTCCATACTACATCCCATATCATGAGATACGATTGGTACAACAAAAAATTTATGCATGAGGGTTTATTGAATATCTCCATCAATCCCACAATTACAAAAAAGCATCATAATCTTAGAGACATTTCACCTTATATTATATCATATACAATAGATTATGAAACCATATCCCAAAATCCTTTTGGATATATTTCAAAAAACATTGGGAAAGTTATCATCAACTTCACATTATATCACGTAGTTTGAAACACCTTGTTAATACCTATCCAAAAATCCATTTAGATAAACTCTAAAACACTTTTAGAGGAGCTATATCTGTCAAAATTAATCCCCATTCAGTCAATCATAAAGTATGACCCCATGGGTATTTTTATCATTGAAAACAATTATTAATTCTTGAATTTATAAATGTAATCCAATATCTACCTTTAGAAAAGCATCAATGCCACTCAAGTTAAAAATGGATCTGACTTGATCTCCATCAAACACATGTATCTTTACACATTTGTTTAACTACTAAATCATATACAAGCATGAATTTTCATATGATATATTTTTTAATACATCAAGTGATACAAGGAAATAAATCATGTCAATCGTATATATATAATTCATACATTCTTGATTCTCCATGTATGGAATGACCATGTCGATGAATACATTACATGCTATTTACCATTATTGATGACCACATCATATTCTCATCACCTGATAAAAAAGAGAATCATATATATTATCTAGATATATCCACACACTTCCTTGGTCTATCTCAATTGAGGGACTAAATTTCATACTTATATGAGAGTAAAAAATCCCATAACGATTAAGCTTTAACTGATGAAATGATTAACAACATACCCATTCTCCCATTTATTAGTTAACCTCAAGGATTGTGAAAGAATGGTATCAAAGTATGAAGGTTATCATGATTGGTATCTTACTAAATTTAGGTATGGGGAAATCCAAATATGAATAATTAACCTATAGTACATTAAATACATGGTGTACATCTCTCAACAAACATGTAATGTATCAGTCTCATCAATGTAATAAAATTTGTAGTCAATTACAAATAATGTATTGGAAAGTTCTTTTCATGTGGTCATAACTTTCTTGACTAATAATCCACCACATTATCCCTTTACATGAGCACACATCTATACCTCATTCTTGATTTACTATAATAAACCATCAATCCATCACCAAGTTTATATAATACTAGCATTAGAGTTGAGGTTATTATTATCCTTATTTTATTAAAATACTAATGGAACTTCTCATCCCACTCAAACATCAAAATATTTTATGTTAATGTGATTATTGGAATTTGAAACCTATATAAATCAAAAATAAAATGTTGTTAATTTATAGACTATATGATAAATCTCTGAATCTGGTAAATGTTCTTGGGTATTTCCCAATACATCATAGCTTCATATTTTTCTAGATCACCAATGATTTATTCCTTTGAGATTACATTCCATAATAACATAACTTCTTGGATTAAAAAGTGTAATTTAGAATATTTAGTGCATAACTTATGTTCCCAAAAAGTCTTTAAATTTTTTTTAAGATACCTTCCATGGTCTAATTCTGATCTCAAAAAAATTTATATTCCATAATATATGTGTTGGATTGTAAGAGTATATTATGGCTAAAAGAGGGGGGGGAGTTTAATAAATTAAACTAACATAAATACCTAACCTCGTTTGTTAATGTTATCTGACTTAGTTCAACATAATTTCAAATATAAATTGAAATGTGAATATAAGTCTTGTTAAAAAAAATAGTATGAAAGATTATAGTAAAGTAATATTGAATTATAAGATTTATAAAAGAAATTATACTCTTTAACATTAAGAGTTAAGGAATTATGAAAACATGACTTAATATTTCCATAGTTTTTAACCTAACTTTAAGTTATGTCTTTCCACACCTGGAAATCCCTCTATATGAATATTGTAATAGCTATGAATTTATTAAATAAGGAAGCCCTTGATATGATGATTGATTTCATCTCTATCTTTTAATACCCTGGAATCCCTCGATTATCCTGATCGGTATCACCTATTTTCCCATCCATAGAAGCCCTTGATCTAAACCTCAATCAGAACAAGTGAATACAAACGAAAATATATTTTTAGGATTTTAAAATTCCTTACTCGGAATCCTTAGAACACAAATCCTTGAAATATTACAAAGTGTAAGAACAATATGACCAGGAAGATAGATCTTCAAATGTGTTGAGTTACAAAATGAATTAGCTCACATCGTCATGTTGATGGAGTCACACCGATAAACCATATATCGTTGTACTGATGAATTCACAACGATAGACCATACTATTGTCAGTCCGATGAACTAAAATATAGTTAGTTTGATGAACTATACCATTACAAGTCTTATGAGAATGATTTTGATCAGTCTGATGAACCAAACCTTCGTATGTTTGATAGATTAGACTCTAGTATTAAAAGATTATATTCATTTAATTAATTTTTATTTCCACATTCAGTAGAAAAATATGTTTTCTACAAAAACGTTCTAAAATTCTTGGGTCATAAAAATTTATAAAAAAAAGGTTTTAAGAAAGTTTTTATGATTTTAAAAACTAAGGAAAGGAAAGTTTGAAAGTATAAAATTTTAACTCAACAATATGTTTCTATATATGTGTTGAAAAACTAATTCATTAAATACATGATGACTACTTGATTATTAATAACGCCAAATGGAATTACTAAAAACTCAAATAGTTAATACCATTTTCTGAATTTCATATTAAAAATGTCTTCCTCCTTCACCTTCAGCTAATGATATCCCAATATCATGTTAATCTTCAAAAATTACATCACCCCCTTCTGTTGATTGAATAAGTTATTGATGAAAGGTAAACAATATATATTATTTACTGTCATTTGATTCAAATTATAATAATAAATGCCTAATTATATAGAAATATCTACTTTATTGAAAAAAATAAGTGTCACCAAAGGTGAAACACTTGGCTAAATAAATACCATATCCTCAATATTATCAAGATATAACTTCAACTCTTGAAATTTTTTAGGTTTTATACCGTATTTCACAATTTTTTAATTTTTTTTGTTTTTTATTTTATATCTTGTGATTTTTATCTGAATTATCAGGGGTTTTGTGTTTATTTGAATAATTTTAGTAGTCTTGGGAATAATATTTTAATATAAAACATTCAATCATGGGTTTTTTATTAATTTTATCTACAATTTGAATCTTGATATATTTAGGTTTGATTCACTAACTTTTAGGAGTATTTGAATTCAAGGGAAAATGATATAGATGAAGAGATATAAGATAATGAAAGATATTTTAGAGTCACATTTTTAGGTCTAGACTATATTAGGGGAAAATTATTATTCATTTTGTGTTGGGTTTCTGAAAATCTATTAATGATTAATGAAGAAATCAAATATAATTCGAAACCCAAAATCACATGAAAAATATGCCTGAAACTTGAAACCATGTTGTGTTTTTAAAAATGAAGGTGTTTATTTTTATAACTTAAACAAATTAATTCCACTACTTATTATTCTTCATCTAGTGTGCTTGATTTATATAACTAATGATTAATCAAAGGAGTCATCCTTCTATGGTTTATCCATGGTTTAAATCTAATTCACCCATTCATGGGTGAGATTCTCCTTCCATCCAGGATATGTTAGTATCTATTTAGGTAAAGTATAGAAGAACAAAGAGATATTTGGTATGCTAGATTAGGGATATGGTCAATACATAGTCGAAGCAACCACCTCAATGGAGTGGTCCCTTTTATAATCCCCCAAGGACACACCTCGAGTGACATGCATTTATGCATGCATTACAACACATGAGTAAATTTAATTTAGCCTCTGATGCATTCATTTCATGAATTCATCAACTAACCCAACATTTAAACTTATGAAACATTTAAATCAATGATAGTTGTTATAATATTCAAGAACATTTACTGTTAACATTCAAATTCCATATATAATTTTTGAGTTCCTTGATTTTGGTATAATATAAACAAATTCACTTCGATATGTGTCATATAACATGACTGACCATGAAATAATCTATGATATCCATATATCATACATAAAAATATAAACGTAAAAAAATTCATATTATATTTCATATTATTACATATAACATGGACAACACACATCATATGCATGAGGGTTTAGGGTGTATCTCCATCAATCTCCCACTTACACTAATGCCTCATATATTTAGTTCCATTTCTACTTATATTGTATCATATAAAATAAATTTTAAAACATATCTAAAACTACTTTTTGATATCTTATAATTTTTTTTGGAAATATATAATAAATTTTACCTTGTATCACATCATATACAATACCTTGTAAATAAACATCCAAAACTCATTTTGTATAAACTCTAAAACACTTTTAGAGAAACTCTTTGAGTAAAATTTAATCCCTATTAATTCAACCACAAAGTGTGACACCACATGACTTTGTATCATTGAAAAAAATTATTTATTCACAAATTCATAAATATAAGAAAATATAGGTCTCCAGTAAAGCATCATTACTTCTCAATCAATAAAGGGATCAAACATGATCTTCATCAAACACCTGTATCTATATACCTGTGTCCACTAGCTACATAATATGTAAGAATACAATTTTATATGATCCAGTTTATAATAAATTAAGTGACCATGATATATAGATCATATCAATTACATATATAAAACTCATACATTCTTGATTCTTTGAGTATAGACTAATCGGGTAGATAAATACATCACACTTTATTCTCCTTTATGGATGACCACATCACATTCCCCTCACCTGATAGATAAGAACATCATATGTATTATCTAGGTATGGATAAAAACTTCCAAAGTCTATCTCAGTTGAGGGCCCAAATGTTTTACTCATCATTTAAGAGAATAAATCCCATATTGGTTAAGATCTAACTAATGACATGAAAAAAACATACCCAACCACCCCCTGATTAGCTCAACCTCAAGGCTTGTGTAAGAAAAGTATAAAAGTATGAAGTTTATTGGTCAAGGTATATTTCTAAACATAGGTATAGGTAAATATAAATATAAAAAAATTCACCCAGACTATACTAAAGGTATAGTGTATTACATTTCATTTAGTAAACACTTACCGAGTCATCTAGTGTAAAAAACCTATTTTGGCCCCCCAAGTCATATTATATACCCTAATACAAGAATATTACTCATGATAACTTTAAAATTATTCAAAACATATAATACTCCATGAAAATAATTGGTTAGGGATAACTCTAAGTAATTCTTTGAAAGGTCAATTATCTTATCACTTCATAATATATAACTATATATATATATGAAGTCAACATAAAATAATGATAACATGTAGATATCCTTTTTTATAATATGATAGATTTTATATTCTCAAAATATTTTAATAACATTAACAAAACCATATATAATCTCTTATATATTCATATCACAAATGATAGACTGCTAGATTCACCTTATGTTTTATATACTTTTAGTGGTTTTTATCCTCATTACATCTCTATGTAATTATTACCACATATCCATGTGATAATTGGATAAAATTCTCCCACTAAAATGTTTTAGTGAGTAGTATCTATGAATTAGAGGCATTTGAATAATAGTGTGACTTAGGAATCATATTTCTAATGTTCATATCATTGAACATAAGATTCAAACTTATTGAATTCACAACATCAAATGTTATGATGTTAATAACTGTTGATTTCTACTCATAATTTTTTTTCTAAGAACATCATCATAATTCATGGAACACTTTCAATCAAACTTTTTTCCTTTAAAGTGATATTTTAATTTATGTTTTGAATGATATAATCCCTTATTTATTAACTTCAAACTTATCTAAGTCCAAACATAATCCCACTATCCTCTTAAAAACTATATTTTATATAGAAAACCATTCTGAGATACATAAATATTTTTTCATTTAATAAATAACATTTATCTCCTCTTAGTGTGAACAATAAAAACATAAACTATTTTTATCCATATCATATATAGTATTTTATGTGTTTGATAAGTATTATAAAATTAAGACTTTATTATTTAAAATATTTTACTGATGGGTGGTAGGTACTCTTTAACTTATATTTTAACTAATACCTTTTATAAACTCTTTTATCACAGATTAAACATTTTTATCCTTTATCTTTAAAAAAAACATCTAACATAATTGGATGAATCATAATACATGTGTATTATGTCCATTATCTCTTATTATTCATAATAACACTTTTTTAATAAATATATTCTCTTATTATATAAGAGAATCAAATAACTATACATGTCCTTTACTTAGATCATTCAATATAATATTGATACCTAACATATAAATTCCCTAAAGTTTCCTAAATTCCTTTTTCTATAGTAGATAATTCCATCATATAGAAAAATTTCCTTCTTTCCTAATAACTCTAGTTTTAAATAACCTTGGTTAGATATTTTAAGAGATATTATTGGACTCTCCAAATAATTATTCTTCTTCTAGTTTGGACTTTTACCCAATAGTACTAACTATATAATTATATAATGAAAACATAATATGCATAGTCCATATTTCCTCAAAAAAATGAGAAAATAGGGTAAAAATTTCTTAAAATCATTCACATTTTCAAAAAATTTACATTAATGAAAAATGAAGTATTTTCATAGATAAAACAAGATTTAAGATAACCTCGAGTAAATTATTTTATGCTTCATAAAAGCATCAAGATACATAGTTTGAACTACTTTAACAGTTAGTTACTCATATTGGAATTACTCTAATACATAATTTTTTCCTTTATAAAGAATAGTACATAAGATTTTTATCACTCTAATATTTTTCTTATATTAAGACTCTAATTTATCTATATTAATCTCAATATCATGTTAGATGATGATGATTCTATTTATATATAACAAAATATTTTATCGGATGAGTATCCTGTTTTATTAAATGCACTCCTTCTAAAATGATGAACCCTTTTAAATTTATATAATTTATTAGTGTGATAACTTCCATATTTTATCATGTATTAAATCGATTAAGTATATAAATATTCCATGAATATATCTGGTAGAAATATATTTTCAATCATTTCACATACGACCCTTGGATTGTTGAGTGGAAAACTCTTTAATCAATCCATCATATAGTTTATCTCAACTTGATTCCTCTGGTATCCAAATGGATAAGGTTCCTTAGCTAAGTGTAACCAAAAGAACACAACAATAATGAAGCACTTAATGGTTAGAGTCACCTAATTTCTTACTTTCCTAAAACAGGATAATCCATTGGAACCTAATAGTTAGTATCATATGGACAGAATGATCAAGGTTTTATTTTGAATTAATCCAAAAATATGCGTTTTAAATGGGATTTAATCTCACAATATTATATCATGTATTCACTTTACATGTATTCATTATTATAATGATTTAATTTGGAATCCCATTCCTTTCACTAAATCAATATGTTCAAACTGTATTGATGTTTAACCCTTTATACAATTCACATCTGATGTTTATAAAATCAATTAAAATTCAACTATATTTATACATATCTAAATGATTCACATGAATAAGTGCATAAACTTATTTCATATAAATGATTAAAACTATATTAAATAAAAAAAATTCACAAGAGTAAGCTTGGAGTGATAGATTACCAACCCCAACTTTTCTAGACAAGGAATATGTCTCTAGTCTAGTGAGTTGTATGGATCAAAGTCCCACAACCCAAGGATAAATTACCAAAGATAGACCTTAATACCATCAATATTCTAGCACCTAATGCGTATAAACCATAATTAACTACTTAATTCAAGTTCATAACTTAGTAAAAACCAAAATCAAGGTAAAAGAAAACTAAATCAATTATCCACACATGGCATGTACCTCTTAATATGCATGTATAATAATTTATTGAACCATTTTAACACTTTAAACAAAAGATTATATCCATTTATAATACAAATATTTATATATATGAATAAATCTAATAATAAAAAAAAATAATTGATTATTAAAATATTTATGCCTGACATACACAATTTATGAACACTTTATAAATAACCAATTATAAAAACATTATATTTTAGTAATGAATTATGGATATTCCATAATTAAATAAACATAAATGTGTTATATTTATCACTCCAATATAATCTCTTTTATATTATTCATTATATGTCATTTATTTTAAATATATGATATTATATGAAATATAAACATTTTATATTAAAATTTTATTATGTAAACAATTAAAATAATCTAAATATCACATTTTTAATTTTTTAAACCCTGATCATATCAATTATAAAAACACATTTTGATATGGTTTAAATTATTTCCTCATACAAGGCCTTTAATTTGAACAATTCTAATTAAATGTTATGAAAAAATCATAATATTAAATATATAAAGAATTATATTTTTTCCTTATTTTATAATTTATAAACCCATTATAAACTATCCTTATAATTTCAATATAAGAATTTTATATTTAAATTATAATCTATTCCATAAAATATGAGAAAGGTATTTTAGTATTAAAAATTAATATTAGGTATATTTATTCAATAAAAATTTCAAAAATATTTAGTTAATTATTTTTAAACATTTAATAAATAATCAGTTTATAAGATCCTTTTTAAATTAAATAAATATCCCAAAAATATTGTTGTACATAATTTATAATTGATTAATAAAATATTTAATTCAATTTATAATTGAATATAAAAAATAAGTTTTTAATATATATCATATTTAGAAATATGCATCATATCGCAATGGGTGATAGAAAGGCCATGAAAACAAAAATACCTCATGGATACCAATGTTATTTTATGATTGATAATCTCATACCAAAATATCATGGCCAATGATATGCCTCAGCATAGTATAAACCTGACATGAAAAGGTAATCATGAATTACAATAGAGTGGTTATATAACATTAAAACATTGGTTCCTGGGAAATCATATCTTATGATTGGAATATATATCACTTTAGCGATATGATGCTCTATTTTGCAAGTGTTATTAATGATTTTGTCTTATACAATTCCAAACATATAGTATACTATAATACACAAAAAACAAAATAATTACTCTATGTCACAACCTATAATATCTTATATCATAGGGAATAAACCCTACATAGGTTACATTATCACATAACATAATATCTACCATGATTGAATTTTTTTTCTTATAATATAAAATAAAACATCCACATGATATCACATTTCTTAATTTTCAAACACGATTTTTTGAATCAAAACACATAGTGTTTCAATGATACCATTGTTGGGTTTATAATGGTTGATTAATAATTAGTCTACACAATATAAATAATTTTAAACCCCAAATCCCAAGAACAAAATTCATAAAACTTGAAATAATATTGTATATATAAAATGAAGAACCTAGTTTGTGTACCTTACCCAAATGAATTCTACAATGCTTTGTTCTTCATCTAGTGTGTTTAATGTAGATAAACAATAAAAAATCAAAGGAATATTCTCAGTATAATTCATACAAAGGATTAAGTTTAATTACCCATCACATATATGAGATTATCATTTTACCCAATATATGATTTTATCTCTTAAGGTTAAGGATATTAGAGAAAGAAATATTTGGGAGAAAGGAAGAGGGATACGACAAAGGCTTAATTCAAGAAACAATCTTAATGGAATTAGACCCTTTTATAATCCCTCAAGAATTATCCTTGAGTTCCATGAATTTAATCACGTGTCACAAAGATTGAGTAAATTTCATCCAGCTGTTCATGTATTCATTTCATGAATGTATTATCCTCCCTAACATTTCATCTTATAAAATGTTTCAATCAATGGTATCTATTGGATGATTCTTGAATATTAACTCTTAACATTTGAATATCATATGAAATCATATAGTGTCTTGAGTGTTTTACGATACAAACCATTGTACTACTACATTCCATGTCATATAACGATATTGACCATGGAAATAACTATGATATCCATATATTTTAATTAAGAATATAACCAAAAAATATATAGCAGGTACATAAAACATGCCATACAATGTACTATATCACCATATATGATATGGAAAATATATGTCACATGAATGAGTGTTTAAGACACATATATACAATTTTTAATCCATAAGAATACATCCCCTAACCAATGTAGTCTCTACCCATAACTAGATAAGCCATTAGAGCTAATATAGTGTCATGAATAACCCTAGCCATCCATAAAGGCCAATGTAAAATAGAGAACATGAAATTAAGAGCATACTAGAACCCCAATGAAACCCAACATTCATTCTCATGAGTATACTTCTTCCAATCAATATAAGTTACATCATTTTTCCAACCAAAATTTAATATGGGAGAAGCACTTGAGATTTTATCACCACCAATGCTACCTCATGGAAGAAAATGAAATATCCATTCGAGACTCAAGGTTGTATGAGGGGTCAATGAATGTTATGAAGTTGAGGAAAAGTAATGAGAATTGCTGACATGAACCAACCCTTGGGGCCCTACTTGGGTCTATAGTAAGCCAATTATTCCATCCCAATCCCCCCTCTAATAGGTCAAGGGTTGGTGACGAGCATTGAGTAGACATATCAAACAACATGGGAGGCCTTAACATAATGAACCTATACACAACTATATAACTTTGAATATGATATTAGAATGCGTGATAGATAAAAATACCAACTAAAATATATAAAATTCATGGGACATATACTAGGAATCCACAGATTATGAAAAATTGAAATAAAATAAATAAAGGGAAAAAATAAGGACCAATATCCCAATGTAAATCCACCTAGGAAACTGGAAAAGATGATGAATCTCTACTGAACAACTCCCAAACATTAACATTGAGTATGTCTAAGACCTCATAGTACCACTAATCTCCATCTATACCAATACTGTGTCCACCAAGGTCACCTAAATACTATATATCAATTTTATATAACATGACATGTGTGGTAGAAATTCCCATTAAAGGGTGAGTACATACATACCTAGTAAGATTCCTTGAAAACCATAAAGAATAGATAGGAAGTCTAGTCATCTCATAACTAAAAAGGAAATAATAATAATTATATATGATTTAAAGGTAGATAATTCGAGACATATAATAAAGTATTTCTCTATACAAACCATCTATAAAAGAATAATCCCCATCAATTAACTTAAGAACTTGAACTACCTAGCTTTTCATCCCATGTCACCTCTTAGAATTGTAGTGGAAGACCCACACCTCACTGAGTAAATCACAAAAAATGAGGAAGTACCTAAATATATATATAGAGGATACAGACCCCATGTATGTCGGAGAGTTTCAAACTCTATATATTGTGTGGGGGACACATGCCATGTTAGGTACTAGGGAGTACTAACCCCATGCCCGATCTATAGGACCCACACCCCAATTAACTGGGGAGTGAAAAACTCTAAGAACAGCGTGAGGGACCCATATGCTATCATTAATAAGTTTATAGGGGAGTTTTTAACCCTATATCCACTCTAATTGACTCACCAAACCCTAGTCATGGACCCTATAGAGATAATAAAACTAAACTACTTGAATCTCTTTACCCCTCACCTATAATGCTAATTAGGTATATACCATCACGCTCTATATGAAAAACACTCAAGATGAATAACTTGGGTGCCCAAATATAAGTCCTTTTCAATAATATATGAAATTATCCATGTTTTTTAAAAGTAAATGAATTTTAGTTTGGGGGTACAAGGCTTGTAATACCATAGAAGACATCTGGTCATGTACTATCACCCACATGTTATGTATAGATCTACTTATACAACATGTTTACTGAATTATATGACATGTAGGACTAGTGTGGGTAATAGGGGTGTAACACGGTAAACCAAGTCATGTAGAGGCTAATATACATGAAACGTGTTCCTGGACCACATGTCATATATGAAAAAATAAACATATGGGAATATACCCCTATACAAACCGAGTCAGGAGACCTAGGGCCACATGATATGTGTGCCTAATGTACACACTATGTGATATCTAACTCAACCCAAAACTTTATAATCCAATACTAGATAGATACATGATGTGTGGATTATAATTATATGTAGTGTAATCACATCTTCAAATATTCAATTTTATAACTTCATGAAAAACACACCACTTCCTATGACTACACCTCTGATATCATCTCAACATTGTTTTTTACTTGTACTACCCCTGTATCACCTTTAAGGCCAATTTCTAGACATTATTCAATATAAATAACCTAGAAATAGGTTCACATAACACCCTAACATATCTCACACCACTACCCCTATAGGAGTCACATTGTTGCGCTTCTCAATGACCCCATCATCACTCATCAAACATCCCACACAACATGATTATAACTTTCATTCCCAAAAAACCCCTTATAGAACCAGGCACCACTTCTTCAATGATATGAATCAATCTCATAAAACTTATGGAAATGGAAAATTTTGGTGGAGAATACATAGAGAAAATAAGGATTAAAAAGAATAAAAACCCATAAATAGTAATTATTAGTGGATGGTATAAAGGTATGACCATCGTTGGTTAGGAAAAAAATCCCCAATGATGATGAATTGGTGAAGAATCATAATTAAAAAATATAATAAATGATTAATTTTTAATGGAAATAAAATTATGAAAAATAATTAAAGAATAATATTTCAGTCTTAGAAATCATGAATAACAGTTCAATGAATTTAAAATAATGATCTCTGCCTTGACTTGAGATCATTCGTTGGTTTAAATCACATTTGTATGAGTTCTGTTGGCATTCCCCATCAAATAACATGTTTGTTGTCTCACCATAGATCTAATTCCTCACCTATATATAAATTAAGGGTTTAATCAATAGTGGTTAACCCTAATCAAGTGAGATAAATATGATTAAATATGGTAAATTAGTGATGGTGGATATAATTACTTAATTATTTATTTTAATTATGTAATTGCATCTTTGAAAAACTAGAGTGAAGTCCCAAAATGAAAACCAACGTAATATAAACCCTAGGGAAAATACCCTATTATAGATGCAACCATGGAATCAATTTTAATATATAAATATCTATTTAACAGAAAATTAAATTTTCTTATGATTTTATATACACACAATAAATAAAAATATATAATATTTAATATATTTTATTCAGACATTTGCGAATCTAATTATAAGACATTCGAAAAACTCATTTATAAAATATTATTTAAAATATTTCATAGGTTTAATCCACAGAAATATAGGTCGCTATATCCACCCCACATCCAAGTATTTTTATCTGAAAAAGTACAACTCACTTTAAAAGATGAGGGTACTAAACCAACATCTAGTTCTTGTACTACCATGAAATCTCCTGAAGGTTCCCTTATTAGTACACACATGAATCAATAATATAACCTGAACATAAAGGGACCTCTCCTATTGATCCTTGATCAACATATGGTACTTCGATAAGGTGGTATCATCCTCAACATCCATATCTACCTAGTTATAATGTGTGATGATTCACACAGGGATTCCCTCAGTAGTGGGACATGAAAAAATTATTTATCCAATATAACTATGAGGGAAATAATATTTAGTAAAGAACCTTACCCACTCAGTATAAAATCTAGAATGGATGGATAAACCTTGGGTATTAATTACTTCCTTGACTAATCCTTCATAAACCACATCATAGAGAGACCTTCGGGAACACATGATATCCATACTCAAAATTTAAGGCTCTCCATCATTGGTCTGTATAGGACTTCTGTCTTCTTTAATCTATCCTAATCTGCTCCTAAATCACCTAAAACCTCTCTATCATTAACCATAATAACTCTATCCTATTTAGTGATGACCCTATATCTTTTATCCAATATAGGGGTGACCTATAAGGTCATATATATAGTACCTTGAGAGGTGTCATAACAATAGTGGAGCGGTAGATATTATTGTAAAAAAACTCCACTAAAGTAGAGTCATCCCCCTAGTATTAGTTGAAATAAATCCCACAATCTCATAATATATCCTCTAAAAACTAAATAGTTCCTTGAGTCCAGATATCAATATGAGGGTGGAATACCATACTTAGTTGTAATTGTGTCTTGAATTCCTCATTCATGTTCCTCAACACCTATTATGTTAATCAAGAATATTAGTCAGAAATGATCATTGATGGTATACCATGAAATTGGATAATGTCATATATGTATAAGAATCCAAAGATATACACAAAACGTTTATCCCAATTGAGAAGAAAGTGGGATTCCCAGGTTATTTGGCTAATGATTACCCAAATATCATCATGACCTATCACTGATCTTGGAAGCACCATCATGAAATCCATTGATATTTTATACCACTTCAATTCTAGAACCTCAATGTGTTAGAAAAAACCTATTAGAACTTGGTGCTCTACCTTTACCTATTATCAGATGAGACACTATAAGATAAACCAAGAAACACTATGTTTGATACCTGACCACCAATACTGATAATTGAGGTCCTAGTACATCTACATCACACATGGATGTACCAATAAGAGAGAAATTTACAACCCCCTCAACACCTCCTCTTACATTATGATTGGGACCACTGTCTACCCTTGATAGAGGATGATATTCTCCCCTCCTTAAAAAATTTATTAGGTACATCTTTTAAGAATATATTATCATTAAATATCACACAATAAACATCTTCTAGCTTGGAATACCTCATGAAATAAACAACGTAAGTTGATACAACCATTAATTGAAGATAAGTGACTTATCTCTCAATGATAGAGTCGACCCACAGGTGAACCCCATGAGCCCAGGGGCTTGGAAAATGATTTATAATAGGGAAACAAATTCACTACCTAACCCTAAATTAATTTGCTTCTAGTTCTAATCTCCTCCCTTGTGCTCCCATCCATCTGCTTCTCCCCCCCAGATTCGCTCCACCACAGGTCACGATTCTGTCTCACCCAAAGCCCCCATCCACCGCACTCCTCCACTACCTCCCACTCACCTATAGCCCACACTCCCACACTACCCACTGTATCAATCCCCTATCATCTCCTCTCCCTACCCCTCTTTCACCATACTTCCCCCTAAACCCTAATCCACGTGATGACTGTTGAATCCCCACCAGGAGGGAGGAGCAATGAGCTTTATTGCTGTTATTGTTGGCCAGTGTCCCGCATGCGATTAGGATCACCTCCTCAGCCCTATTTCTAGTAATGGAAGGACGAAACCTACCAGGTTATAACCTAGGTATTGGGGATTTTTTAATTCATTCATCATTTCATTTTTAGATTTTATTTTAATTAATTTTTTTGTTTAATTTTTAGTAATTTTTTGAATGAATTGATGATTCATCAGTGTTTTATGTGCCTCAATTGTAATTTGATTATCTCAATTTCAATTAAATATTTGTTTCCTATAATTAGAAATTTTTATCATCAATTTTTAATTATCATTTCTAATTTTCTATTTATATTAATTGCATTTTTTTGATTTTCATAAATTATTTGAATTCCAAATTTATCATTGTCTTTCCCATCTAAATTTCAATTTGGCACTGTCAATTGAAATTTTTGTTTTGTATGTAGGTAATTAGGGTTTTTTATAATCAATTTTAATAATCATTTTTTTATTTTTATAATTTTTTAGTTAAATTTCAAAAAATTATCTAAATTACAGATTCACCGTCATCTTGCCCATATCAACTAAAATTTTCCCATCCCAATTTCAATTTGTGATTTGTCCTTAGGTACTTAGTGTTTTTATAATCATTTATAATTATATTTTTTTATTTATATTTATTAATTGGGTTTTTTAATTTTTATAAATTATTTAGAATTTTAGATTTATTTTTATCTTTCACTTCTCATTTATAATTCGTGTTTTAGTTGATTATTTTCACTTTCATTTTATTTATTTTATAATTAATAAATTTTAATAACATATTAGTTGAAAGGTTTATCAGTTTTATGAGTAATAAATTTTGAACATATTTTTTATATTGTTTTTTTTAATTTTTAATATTATGTGGTTCAACATATGGATTGGTCTCCATGTGAACTGAACTTATTTTTTGAAGTTTCCATGTAATGTTGATTTAAATGGATTTATAATTTTAGGTCTATAAATTTTGTGCTATGATATTTCACTCTGGTCTAATCCTTTAACCATCCATATTTAAAGGGAAACATTTTTATACTTTTTCTTGAGAAACATGATTGTTTAGGCTAGTACTACTCATCAAAAATGGACAACTGCATCGAGGACAACTACTCTAATTACTTCTTCATCACTTGAGCATATGATTTCCTGTTAAGGGAATCTTCCACCATGTTTCTCTTTAATAGAGTTTGAAAATCAAAAATTAATAATCAATAAATAATTCCAATATATGTATCTACCATAGGTTAATGTCTATTTGGGTAAATATTTCCCTGAGAATATTTTTTCCTATAGACTACGGACTAATCACCAAGAAGGAAATGTATCGAAGGATTAAAGGTGAAAATTACTACCATGAGCTATAAATAATGGGTCATTCAATTTTTCTCATGATGCATCAACTATATATACTTATAAGTAATTATCTCCCACCTCTCCATTAGCACAAAACCATTCCTAGCTCCAAAGTCATCACAAAACACCATGTACTTGACACCTTCCTCAGGAAATACCATAATAAGTAAATATTTAAATATCATCTTTAACTCTTAAATAAATCTCTGTAATCACTTAGAACATACAAAAGGATACCCCTTTTTGTTAAGGTAATCCATGGGAACTTAAATCCTAGAGAAGTTCACCATGAACATTCAGTAGTACCTTGCTAACCCAATGAACCTCCACATCTGAAACACACTCCTATGTGACTCCTAAGAAAGAACTTAATCAATATTTTTTGGGTAAAATTTTTTTATACCATTTGAGATGACATTCCTAAATAAGTGGACTTTATAAAGCTATAACTGAAACTTTTAGATTTTACCATATAGCTAGTGCTCCCAACATAAGTCGAGAACAATCCTTAGAATATTAGAGTGATCATACTTTTATGATAAATAAATAAGGATGACATCGATGAATACCACCATGAGTTAATTCAAGAAATGCTGAAAGATTTGGTTCATGAGATCTATTAATATATCTAGAGAGTTTATCACACTGAAGGGCTTCACTGAAAACTCATAATTCCCATAGAAACATCCTAATTTTTTCATTGGGATATCCTCCTCATAAACCTGAATCTGTTGATAGATAGACCTAAGATCAATCTTCAATAACCATTTTTCTTCTTTTAGATAGAATAAGAGGACTTTTATCCTTGAAAGAGGGTATTTTATGTCGACTACCACTTGATTTAGGTTTTGATAGTCAGTACAATGCCTCAACTTTTCATCCACTTTCTTGGTTAACAACACCAGAGTTGTCTAAGGGGACATGCTAGGTCTCATTAAATATACCTCCATAAGGTCCTCTAACTGAAACTTTAGTTACCTAATATAAGAAATATCTATTTGATTATATATAGGAGATATTAGAGTTGACATAGGGTGTTAATATATGTATAATTCAATATCTCAACGTGGGGTAAATATTGGATCTTCCTCAATAAAGATATATATATATATATATAATCTTATATGAATTTCAAAAAAACAATCATCTAAATAATCTAATATACCAAAATATAATCTTTTTGACTAATGGGTGATCAATTGTAACTTCCCATGGATAATCCTTGCTCGCCTCGACTGAACTTATCACTCACCCAAAAAGTAGAACCTCAATCTATCAACTCGATAGTACATCACTATTCGATAGAATTAGCCGATTTAGAAACTGACTGAGGGTATATTTTCCAGGATAATAATGAAATTATTGGTATTTATCCTAATCACATTGAGGTTTCATAAAATATATATCTAATAAGCACACACTCACATCACTGAAAGATGTGGGTGAGTGTCTGATCATTATCGGTAAGAGTCTCTAGCCATGTTGGTTAGGATAGGAGGACCACCAGGATTTATAACTCATATATTAGAGATAAAAAATGAAGGAATAAATCCTGATAGTATAAATGAGTATGGTTTCTATTACATAGAATATATAGATTATACCTTAAACCATATCAGGTATATCTTGGTTATAGCCATCCATTTCCTATGTTTTACCATGTCCTTAGTCGACAACTATTTAAGACTATCATTGACCACTTGAGTTTCGTGGTGGTGAAATAAGGTCTTTGAGATATTCACCTCTAGAAACTCCTCTTAGTGTATCACTAAATCCTCCACCCCAATCACCTACTAGAGGACCTCCCAGTCTGCCTCAGAGAGGTCCATTATCATGTCACTGGATTTGATATGGAGGTCCATATATCATGTTTCCATGAAAACCCTTTATTTCTTGTTAGGTCTGGTATCCATGATCCATCTGATCTCATCCTCCATATGTATAATTAAGCTCATCTCATGGATGGTTGGATCCCCTTCATAACTCAAGTGCTATTTATTCTTAGGATCAAGAGTACACATGCATATTCACCCGGTATCATGACCTTGATACCTACCATTAGTTAATCATTTCTAAATAATCTTCTCATGAGTAACCCCCAACTCCAATTACTTATTTTCTCTTCTACCAAAAATCTATCAATCACCAAGGCCCTCTCTAAAATCCTAGCATAAGTAGGGATTCAAAGCGGGACAACTCCAACTCTATTATCTCAATGGAGTACATGCTCAAACTTTAATACATACAAAAATCCAATATGAATCATGTTAAGAGAGCACTATATGAGGTTAATAAAACTTTACATGTACCCCAAGACATATATACTACTTTTTTACAAATATAAAAACTCCTAAACATATATAACCCTCAATGTAGCTGGGTAATACTTCTCATAATAGGCATTCAAAATATATCCATATAAGGGTTGTCTTTTCATGGGTTTAGATGATTAAATTCTACTAGTGACTTGTTGTATCATATATAAGACTTGATTCTAACACTACCATTTTTTAGGTGTCTAGACCAAATGAAACACCCAGGTTACTACCTAAATCTATTCCTTCATCAACTAAGGGTTTGGCTCTCCTTGGAACCTGGAGAGTCTCTACTGTTGAATCTTTTTAAACAAACTCAATCTATATACATCCTCATCCTATCCTAATAGAATTATTTTCTACTCATAATGTGGAAAAAAATCCTCCTAAACTATAGGTGGAGGTTCTGATCACTGTACTACGAGCGTAGGAACTTCTCCTCACTCACATAATGGGAATATCTCACAACATTGTTCCAAGATGGAAGCCTCATTGTACATATGGTTAGTGAAAAGAAGATTAATCACCAACATAAAAAAATCATTATCCTATCTTGGAATCCTAGCTAGTTGTCTATGTCATGAAATCTAACATTTGATAAGATGAACCTTGATTATTCAATCATATCTGGGAAGCTGACTTGATATGGATAAGTAAATTAATAACCAACCCCTACATGATGTATGTAGCATTAAATTATTCCCTGCAATCAATTCCTTAGATATTAGAGTTATCAAAAATGTTATTAGAGTCATAGTGAATAGATATGTCAACTGTCACACCATCACAACCTTACTAGGCATGAAATCCAAACTTAAGACCCTTTGACACTATTTTCCTATGTTCCAAAACTAATCTCATAATACTCTTAACTTCTAACTCCATCCCTAAGAAAAACCCCCTTTAATACTAACATTTCATGGCTTAACCCATCGATACCTCACCTATTACATCAACAAGCTAAGTATGCCACCCCTTTCCCACATCAAATAGGTCAAGGACTACTCACTATCACTGAATAGGCATATCAAAAAACATGGGAGGAATTATAAAAATTTTCCTGCACACAGTCAAATTACTATACATATGATAAATTAATTTATTTTAAAAAATAATTCCATATGAAATATATAGAATTCATGAAATAGTTATTAAGTATCTATATAGTATGATAAAGTGAACTGACATAAAATAAAGGGGAAAAAGTCCCAATATCCTAATGTAAACAATCCTAGGTAATTTGGAAATATGATAACTGTTTTATGAACAAATCCCAAATAGAAACTCTGTCTGTTTATTTTATATACAGGTAATACTAATATCCCATTCCATTTATATTTTTTCCACTAAGATCACAACTAAACTATCCATCATCTACATAAGAAACGACATGTGTAGAATAAATTCCCATGTAAGGATGAGTATATATATATCCAATAAGAAAAAATAAAAACCAAAATGGATAAATATGAAGAGAATAAATCTCAAAAAAAAAGAAAAAGAAAAAAGGAAACCTAAATATTATTTAAATGTATAGAACCTGAAATTTATAATAAAGTCCCACTATATAAATCCCATATATATAATAATTAATCATAGCATAAGAATCTGAATTACTCAGCTTTGTATCCCATGTCACTACTCAGAACTATAGTGGAGGACCCACACCTCATCATGTAAATAATGTTATATGAGAGATTTCCTAGCTCTATGAATAGAGTACCTACACCCAACATAAGTGGGGGAGTTCCTAAATCTATCAATTGTGTAGAGGACCTATTCCTTGTTGAGGAAAAGGGAGTACTAAAACCATGCATGATCTAAAGGACCAACAATCAAAGTAACTGGGGGAGTATTGAACTTTGGTAATAGTGTGGGGGACACACCCTTTATCATCATTACTTATCCAAGGTGTTCTTAAACCCACATATACTTTGATCATCTTACCCAATCCTAGTCATTGATCCTACAAATCAAAAAAAAATTACATAAATCACTTTACGTATAACCTCTTATGATAAAGATAGATTTATCATTATTTTATATATGAAAAAAACTAAGGAAGGACTACTAACATGACCATATTTAAGTCCTGAGTAAGTATATATGAAATTATCCATGTTTATAAAAAGTGCATGGTGCGTACTTTGATGGTACACGACATGTATCCACTTAGTAGAATTATTGTCATGTAATAATATCCACATAGAGAATATGGATTTACATATAAAATGTGTATGTTGGATTACATAACATGTGGTACCAATGATGCAAGACCCTGCATTCGTATGAGTTGAAAATTCTAGAAGGGATTTGAATATTTATTTTTTGGACGAGCCAAATTTTAATGTGAGACTTGTAATAGTATTATGAGAATTTTAAAGCCTCAAGGAGTTTCTTCCATATAAATAATGATTCCTGGAAGTTAGCTTAGGTGTTTAGGTGAAACTCAGGAGCTTCAGGTTGAGTTTCGAGAGTTTAAGAGTTTTCTGTCTAGGGTGCACAGTTGGGTGTGCACAATTTAGAAGAAAACACGCAAAAACTTGATGATAAGGGTGTATTAAGTTCATTTGGAACTTATCATGGTTAAGTTATATAGTTATATTGTGGTTAGGGGAAAATCATGCAAGATAAATGAGAATTTGTGCAAGGTGGAGGAGATCCTGACATACAACACATGATCTACACACTGTTCTCGACAAATCACATGCCTTAATACTGAGGGGTATAGTGTGGTGTTTCATGGTTAACACATGGATTGGAAACCATGTGTCCAAACTATATAGGATGTGTTTGTGTGTTATAGTGTTAGGTGAATGGTTTGGATAATTGTGTTTAAAAACGATGTGAGGGGTGTGTTGTTGGACACAAGGGGGCAGACGATGGATGAACAATTTGTCTAAACATGTAACCAAACTATGAGGATGCCTTGAATTTAATTTATAGGGAAAAATAATCAAAATAACCCCTGTTATTTTTTATCCACTCACTCCACTTCCTCCTCCCATATTCATGCATAGACCTAGGTTTTCCCTAACCCATTTCTTATTCTCCCACTTTGATTTGGGGTGCATTTATAGCGATTACTTGGACATTTTGAGGTTAACATCACCCATTGAAAACCTATTATCACTTCCTCATTCTTCCAATTATATTGTTAAGTTCTATGGTTTAGGTTTTTTTGATGATTCCATTGAATCATAGAGAAATATTTTGTTTCACATGGGGCTTTTTGTTGTCATGTCTAGAAAAGATCTTGAGATTATTTCCACATGTTGTTGTTTGGAATTTGGTTAAGTTATAAGACCATGGTGAATTTTCATAGGTTTTACTCTAATTATTAATTAAATTAATTATTTTAATGGTATTTCCTATTATTTATTTTCTTGGGAATGGTTTCATGAGTCTGTTGTGTACCACCTATGGCTATTGCACTAAGTTTTGATAATAGGAGAGTGCCCAACGAGTTTTCTGGTATTATGATAATATGAGGTTTAATTAATTAATTAATTATAGTTGTAATAATTAATTTTTCCCTGATGTGATGTTAGATATCTAGTATTTATGGAGAGCTTGTTTGGATGCTAAGGAGTTTGAGTGAGTCTTGGAAAGGCCTTTAGAACATGGAAATGTTTGGAAAAGCTTTGCCAATGAGGTAGGTGGTCTATAAGCTTTAAGCGAAGTCTTGTTATTTTATTTACATGTGTATGTGGTATGTTCCTTAAATAATTTGTGTTGTGTATTTTATTCCTTGGTTTAAGTGAATGGTGTTGATATTTAAATTGGTAACTTATATCATCCATGAATCATGTTAAATATATTGATGTTAATAAGACCAATCATATGGACCCCAATGGGGTGGACCATTTTATGGAAATATTAGAATTTGATTGTAAAGGTTAAAGTAAGAGGGTTGTGATCTTAACCCAACTAGGTGTGTTGGTTGGATTGATTTAATGGTTAAGAGTTAGTTAGCAGGGCATGGGGATAAATTATTTTTGATATGTTTAAATGACTAATTGGAATATTTCTATGTGATAAGATCTTATGAAAGACTAATGGGGATTTTAAAATGATTTTTACCATGTGATTTGGGTGTTGACCTAGTTTTTGGTGTCAAAGGGGCAGATCTATGTGTTTAAATTTATCTTGTTTTAAAAAAGGGGTGTTGACGTCCATGTGGTTTTATAAAAAGGGGTTTGTAGGTGGGTTTTAAATGTTGATCATAAATGGGTGTGTGGTTTCCCCTTGGTGAAATGACTTAATGTATCTCTTAAAGTTTTTGAAAAAAACAATGTTTTGGACTTTTTTTGGTGTTAAATTCTTGTATGAACCTTGGTAAATAATAATGGTTTAAAAAGTTTTTGTTTTTGTTTTTAGATGTGAAAAGTCAATATGTTTAACTTTAGTAATTGAGAAATTTTGGAATGGTTTAGGTGCCAGAATGAAGCTCTATGTAATCACATTAAACTATATAGTTTAGGTATCAGAATGATACTCCAGGAACCTATAGTAAACTATATGTGTTAGGTTCTATATTGATACTATAGGAACAAATAGTATTCTCTATGTTTTAAGTTCTAGATTGATGCTATAGGAATGCAGGTATACCAGATGAAATGGATAGTGGAATGATGTTATGCATCCATGGTTTAGGTTATAGACTAATACTCCCGACACTATTGTTTTAATGTATGAAAATACTCTATATTGATTCTATGACACTATTATTATGATGCATGGTTTTGGATATTTGAAATGGAACTCCACATGTAAGGTTTAGAGAGCTATATTGATGTTTTATGCTTTCATGAGTTATATGATGTATAACCCCCTTTATTTATTTAAATTATGTTTCACCATACATTTTATGAATCAAATGACCATCCTGGGCTGATACAGGTTTGGTTTGCCCGAGTGTCACCTTATAAATTGATTGACAATGGGTTACTAGATAAACTATTGTTTCTTTTGAGACGTATCATTATTTATATCTTGTTTATTTACTGCACTATTTATCTTTATGCAATGTTTCTTTAACTAGTATTTTTATTAGACATAATTGGTTCTGGATTACTAAGTTATACTAATTCCCTGCTTAGTCCTCCATTGCACATGATTACCAGTGAATCTCTCACATATTTATTATAGGCATAGGTTTTTGTTGAGACCTATATTTAATTTTACGTGATCATGTAGGATAGCTCAGATGGTATCTATAAGTTGGATGAGGTTTTTTTAATAGATGCAGTAGAGATATTTTTTCGGTATTTTACATTATTTTTGTATGTTTGGGAAACCATACCAATGGACGATTAGTTGTATGGATTGTATGGTATTTTGGGCCTTTACTGCATTTCATTTTATATTATAGCAAGGACTGTTAGTTTATTATTTTCATTTACTATGATGTGATGATTCTTGGTTATTTATATTATTATTACAAACTCTAATATGGGGTATTTTATCCTCATAAAACCACTTTAGACCCTCACATCTAGTTAGTAGACTCTAGAGTATGGGGAGGCATGCTCGAACTCATGTGGTGAACTGGATAAGGGCATCAGCTTAGTTGAATCTAGTTTGGGACATTACAAAGTGGTATCAGATCTTGTTTACTTTCCCGTTGTTTTATTATTTAGGATTTGGTAAAATATAGATATAGGAATGTTTCAGAGCCTATAATGGATATCAAGATGGTGTGTCAAGAACACCCATTCTAGTTTCAAGTCCAAGTTACCAGGGGTTGGGATTGCTGTTATTTGTACGTGATGTAACATTTGTATATGATTTCATCATCGGGTGATAAACATGTGGTTTGGATGTTTTTATCTATGATAGATTTTTGGATCTTGTCCATTTGTAAAGAAGCTAGTGCTTTAGATTTATCTCTTATCTTGTATAATTAAGATACGTCTCATGCATCAAAGTAGGTATGTAGGATCCACATGCTATGGGCCTGCTAGTGTGTGATTTTTTTGATGAAAGAGGATAATTTGTTTATATTTTCAACATATGATCATATGGGATTTCCCTATACAACTACATGATGGAATTATACTTATCTGGTATGAATTTTATATGGATATCTTTTTTATGGATGGTTATGTGGATCTATACTGAGACACATGATGATGAGGATGCTAATGCGGTCCTCATGCATGATAGGTGTAATGACCTTGTTGGGTCAACATTGTATGTGTATAAGACCATTTGACCCATTTGGTTGGTTTTTATTCAAGGTTGGTTTTGTGGACCAGTCCTCTAGAGAGTAGTATGCGGTGTAGATTCTTAGAGAGGATGAGTACCCTAATTGTTTCCAGTTGGTTTGGCATATGATGCCTTTTATATATGAGACACTAGAGATGGGTGTTATAGAATATTGATGTCTTGTGATTTTGGTATGAGAGTATGTTTGATGCCCCATGAGTTGTGGCCTTTTTTGATTTGGCATGGACATAGGTGGTTGGAATTAGTGACTTTTTGTGAGGTTCTAATAGTATGAATAGGTGGAAAATCATAGTGACCTACTTTACATGACTCCAGTTTAGGGAGTTAATGTTGTTTAACCTTAGAGGGTGAACCACGTGAGGGGTTGATTGATTTATGTTTGACTTTGGGTGTGTGAGGAAATAGTGGATGTTTTGGGACTCTTGAAAATGGTACATGATGAGTGAAACCTAGTATGGGGTTTAGTCATGTTGGATGCCTTTTGAGGGAGATCACTTATGTTCTAGTGTTTCAACCTTGTGGTTGGTTTCAAGAGGGGAAGGCTCGTTCAGGTGCTTAACCTAATTAATGGTTGTGATGGTGGGATTTTTCTCATGGTTATGAGTTGGTCCAAGAGAATATGAGGTTCTTTAGGGTATGTGGCTCCATATGTGTAGGTTTTCTTTATGTAGAAACCACACCAGTGAGGTAGAAATGTTGTTCTTGAGGGGCGAGATAGTGATCCTTATGGATTAATAAATCCTTAATGATATTTTTATCATGAGGCATGTAGATATTTATGGTTTTCTTGAGATTAAAATCAATTTGAGTATTGATTCTCAGTGGAACATGTGGTTTCTAAGAGTAGGATCAGTTAGTTTCTTGGACCAATTATCTCTGGATGTGTCTTCAAGAATATAATGATAGCATAAATGAACATAATGGAAATCTTGAATGATTGTTTATACTTAAGTGGTCATGAAATTGGTTTGGATTGGTGAGTTACCTTTGGTTTTGCGAATCATCACGAGTTATTTTTATGGGATGATATCAGAATGTGGGAGAGTCATGGCCATTGGATAAGGCTTGTGATATGTGTTTTCATGAGATGTGACTCACTAGATTCATAAATAGTTTCTTTGGTTAGGTTACAAAAGAGAGTGTAACAGTCAACTATTAATGAGGTCTTAGAGGAACAAGTGTGTTGTGATGCACAATGTCGTTTGGCTTGTGGATCAAAAGTTACAGGAGTGTATACTTGATGTGCTTGAGTTAAATATGAAGATGCGAGTAGGATGAGAACTGATTTGGCCACGATGAAATGATTTTGGACAGGGATGTCCCTAGACTTTGAATGAGTTTAAAATTTCTTAATAGTAATATGTGACATTGAAATGAATGAGTTTTTAGTGGTATCTTTTATAGGCATCTTAGTGTAATCCTAGTCTAGAGATGATCATCCACAACATCTTGACATAGTGTTGAGTATGCTGAGATGGAATCAACTATACCTCTATCTACAAAAATTCCTTTTCTAGTTTGAGGAAGTAACTCCTCAGATATTGTGATTAGATATTGGTGTAAGTGGAGTTGTATGGTGGTAATTTCACCATCAACGATATGTGAAAAAGGCTGCATGTGATGGACCAGATGTCGACAGATTCCATGGTTGTTGTTCTTGGAAGTCGAGAATAGGTGGTAGTTGATGCTTCATTTGTTCACTTAGGTGAGATAGAGAAAACTACATCCAATATTAAGGTTTGGTAGTGATTTCAACATGGTACATGGTGGTTGGGGTTTTTTGAGTGAGTTAGTGACAATGACACTTATTTGGTGGAGAGTGACATGTTAGTCATAGAGGTACAACCCTTATACCAAAAAGGTCGCATGTGTATAGAACTAGCCATATATTGGTCAAGGTGGAACCAGAATGCTGGTGTAGAACCTATGATGTGAATTATTGGATTCCATTAGGAATTCCATCATAAAATAAGTTGTGTTGGCAGATGGAGGCCGATCATTTACTATGACCTTAAGAAGATCATAAAGGAATATGAGGGTGCTTGGATCATAAGATCATTGATGTATGTGGTAGGGAATGATGAAAATTTTTATGGATGGATATCTAACCATATATTATCATTGGTAGTCAGGTATGGACCCCAATTATTGTGTTTAGATGATCATGGGATGACTTTGGGTGTGAAGGCATTGTAACTAGGTGAGATGGAAGTGTATCGATAGTTAGAGATGATAATTTTTAGGAAAATTTAGTTGAGGATAGTATGACATTGGTTGGTACATGGAACAAATGCCGTGATTTTCAAACCACATCTAGTTTTTCAAATTTGAAGTGTTAAATTTATTTCAAAAAGTAAATCCAATATTCGGGGAAGAGTCAGATTATTATTAGTTCATGTTTTGGTGTATGGTATGCATCAAATTTTGTTTCCTATTGATGAAAATGATGAGTGATGTTGTTTATGGAATTTATCCTGGGTGTTGGGTGTGATAAGTTAGGAACCATTATAGGTGTGTTGGGGAGTAAGAATTAGATGTTATTTTGGGATTTTCTGATGGTGGAGGTTCAAAGCATCAGAATTTGGTAGTTATAGCTAAAGATTATTATAGGGAGCACTATAACTTTGGAAAGTGATCAGGTGATGATATAATCAGTATTTAGGTTTATGGGCTCAAGTTGGGTTCATCATAGTGTTTCAGTTTTGATGATGGGAATTGGATCAGGTTTTTAATAGTTGAGTGCCTTGAATTGGATTTTGTTCTTGGGATTTATTTGATGCATTCATAAACTAAATGAGGTAATTGGTTATAACTGGTGGCCGATAAAGTTTAGGTGGTTTAGATGGACAACCACCAATAATTTTGGAGTATGATAAGTGTTATGATGTAGAGGTTATAAGAACCAACATCTTTATGAGTTGGAAATTCCATAAAGAATTTGAATTTCATTTACCAGATGGTCTGAATTTTGAAGTGAGGCTCATAATAGAGTTACAAGAGTATTAATTCTTTAAGGTATTGTTTTTAGTCAAGGAATGATTCTTGTAAGGTATATCAGCTGGTAGAGTGATCCTCATGAGCTTTTGGTTATGTTTTTATATTTTTAGTGTCTTTTTGGTCTGAGTGCACGGTTGGGTGTTCATAGATTAAAAGAAACTATACAAAACATTGATTATAAGGGTGTTTTCAATTAATTTTTAATTGAGAATAGTTAAGCTTCATGGTTAGATCATAGTTTGGGGACAACCATGTGATCCAAAGGAGAAACTGTGTGAGGTGGTGGGGAGCATGAGGCATGACACACTATCTGCACACGGTTTCAGAGAAACCATGTGACTTATTTTGGAGGGGTCCAATATAGTGTTTCATGGTTGGAACATGATTAGAAAATAGTGTGGAAAAACTATGTGGGAGGTATTGGTTTAGGTAGTGGGAGGAAAATTATTGGCACATAGATTTTATAACCATGTAGAAAAAACCATGTGAGGGGTGTGGTCTTGGATAGTGGGGTCACACGTTTGATTCATGGTCTATCTAACCATGTGACCAAGTAATTGGCTGCCCATAATTTCATTTAAAGGAATAAATGAACAAAATTCACCCTTGTGGTTTTTATCCACTCACCCCTCTTCCTCCCCCCTTAGGTGTGCACATACTAGGGGTTTCCCTTGCCACTTCCCCTTCTCCCCCTTAAATTTGGGGTGCATTTATGGTGATTACTTGGGTGTTTTAAGGTTATAATCACCCTCCAACAAACTATTATCTCTTTTTTTATTAATCTTGGATTTTGGAGTTCTCCAGTTTATGTTTTATTGACTATTCCAGTAAAGTATAGTGGAATCATCTATTTCACATAGGGATTTTGGTTTCCTTGTGTAGAGAGGATCCCGAGACAACTTATACACATTGTTACTTGGAATTTCATTAAGGTATGAGAAAGAGGTGAAATTTCATACGTTTCCACTAATGAATTAATTTAATTAATTATTTTAATTGTATCACCTCTTAGTTATTTTCTAGATAATGGTGTTGGGAGTCTGTTGTGGACCACCCATGGAGGTTGTGATATGTTTTGACAAGAAGAAATCACCCAATGATTTTTCCAACATTATGAAAATATGGGGTTTAATTAATTAATTAATTATAATTTATATAATTAATCAAATTTGTTTCTTTTTTCTAGGTTAGATATTGGGTGGTTGCATTGAGCTCATTAGGATGATAAAGAGTTTGGGTGAGGCTTGGATAGGCCTTGGTAAAGCCATCAGGACATGTAAATGTTCAAAAAGATTCATTAATGAGATAGATGGTCTAATATCTTTACCCATAGTTTGGTTAATTTATTTACATTTGTATGTGGTATGTGACTTAAATCCCTTATGTGGTATGTTTTATTCCTTGGTTTGAGTGAATGTTACTGAGCTTTAAATTGGTACCTTAGAACTTCCATGGATCCTATTGGATCCATTTCTGTTTATAAGACTAAACCTATGATCGCTTATGGAGTGGGTTGTTTCATGGAAATGGTAGAACAGGAATGTAAAGGGTAAATTAAAAAGGTTACAAGATTAACCCGATTAATATCATTGGTTGTATTGATTGAATGGTTAAGTGAAACTTGGTAGTAATTGGGGATAAATGTTTTAGGATATGTTTAAAGGATTAATTGAATCATTTTTATGTGATAATATCATATGAAATTCCTATGATTCCTTTAAAATTATTTTCCCATGTTCTTTGGGTTTAAACTTAGTTTTGTGTGTCAAATGTAGAGAGATATGTTTTGAATTGAATATTTTTTTAAATGAGGTGTTTAACTCTATGTGGTTTTATAAAAAGGTGTTTGTAAGTGGGTTTCAAATTTTGAGAGGAAATGGGTGTGTGATTTCCCCTTGGTGAAATTCCTTGATGGATCTATTAATGTTTTTGATGAAAAACGAGGCTTTGTAATTGATTTGGTATTAAAGGCATATAGGGACCTTGGTAAATGAAAATGGTTTAAAAAGTTTTTTTTGTGGTTTTTAGTTTTTAAAGTTTAATATGTTCAAACTTAGTAATTGATAAATGTTTGAATGGTTTAGGTTCCTGACGGATGCACCAAGCACCAATAGTAAACTATATGGTTCAGATGTTAGACTAATGCTCTAAGAATTGGTAGTAAACCATATGAGTTACGTATCATAATAATGATTATGACATAGATAATAATATCTATGGTATATGTTCCAAATTGATGCTCTAGGAACACTAGTATACTAGATTGAATGGATAGTGGACCAATGCTCTGCATCCATGGTTTAGGTGCTAGATTGATGCTCTGGGTACTACTGTTTTAATATATGAATAGGTGCTAGACTGAGGCTCTAGAACTATTTTTATAATGTATGGTTCTTTATTTATTAAATATAATTCCACATATAAGGTCTATATAGATGTATTGATGATGTATGCTTTCACGAGTTAGATGATGGATAAAAATATCCTTTCTTTATTTAAACTATATTTCACCCTATGTTTTAGAAATATGATAACCGGATTGGGTTGATGCAAGTTTTTTTGGACCTACTGTCACCTTATAACTTAAGGGATAATGGGTTATTAGGTAAACTATTATTTCTTTTGAGATATATCATTCTTTCTGTATTGATTATTTACTCCACCATTTATCTTCATACAATGTTTCTCTAACAAGTATTTTCTTTAGACATTGTTGACGGTGTCAAAGTGAGTTGTACTCACACCCTTCTTGGGAAACTACTATACATTTTTATCCAAGTGGTTCTCACCTATTTATTTTAAGAATGAGTTTTGGCTAATTCCCATGTTTAGTTTTTCATGATCAGATAAGATAGCTTCGATGATATTAGGAGATAGGATGAGGTTCATCTTAGAGATGTTGTAGATCCGTTTTTCATATATTCTATCTTATTATGTATGTTTGGGTAACTAAACCAGTGGACATTCAAATGTATGTATTGTATGGATGTTTGGGATTTTTATGCATTAAATTTTATATTATAGCATGACCTGTTTCTTTATTCTTGTCACATAATCTATTTTGACAACGCTTGACAATTTATATTATTATTATAAACTCTAGTATGGGGGTATAGTCTCTTCACAACACAACATTAGACCCCTGATACAAGTTGGCATAGTCTAGTGTATAAGGAGGATTTCTTGAGGTTATATGGTGAACCATCACGGGGTAATGGTTTAGTGGAATCCAGCTTAGGAAATTACAAATAAGGGTACTTGGTGAGTACCATCGCGACCCAAGTCATGTAGAGCTTGAGATACAAGGATTGTGTTCTAAGCCTATACATCATGTATGGACAGATGGACATCTGGATGTGTACCACCAGAACATGTTGATTTGGCTGACCTTGGACTATATAGAGTGTGTATCTAATGTACACATCATGTGATATTTATCTCAAAGTAAAACCCAATATACTACTTCAAGTTTAATACATGACATGTAGTTCATAAGTACATATCTTGTGATTAGGTCTTTGATCTCTAGTTCTATAAATCACTAGAAAATGAAGGAGCATAAAAAATTTCACCTCCAATATCACCCAAAATGAAATCTTCATCCTAAAGTTCCCTAATTACACCTATGGCCCCCCATTTGGCCCAGAATTCATCATAAAAATTCCCAAAAAAGTGTTTACATAGCACCCTAATACCCCACACACCACTTCCCCTCATGGTCGCACACTATCATGCCTCTCGATGATCTTGTAACTTCACATAAAACACACCACATGACTAGATATTTTATTCCATGAGCAAAATAACCTCTTACAAATCCAATTACCTATTTTTCATGGATCAAGATCATTTTTTTTGAATCCCCATTCATGGTGAAGGCTGATGGAGAATCTGTGAATAAAAAGGGGAAGATATGGGAAGATTTGGATGAAAAAACTATATTTGTAAATTTTTAGTGTCTGATTCCATGGTTTGACCATCAACTATCATGCATATATTTTCTAATGAATACAAATTGGGGAACAATCACATTCCATCAATATAATAAAAAATTAATTTTATAGGGTTATGGTATTACAAAAAATAATTCAAGAATTAGATTCCAATCATTAAATCAAGATAAAAAAAGAGAAGAATTTAAAATATTGAACCATACCATGAGTTGGGATCATTCATTGGTATCTATCACGTTCACATGAGTTTTTTTCCACAACACCCTTTTAATATCTTGTTCATCAGTGTTGTAGATCCCCAATTTCTATACTTCTCCAAATTAGGGTTTTTAAAAATAGTTACTAAACTTAAAAGAGTGAGATTAATATTCTTAAATAAGTTAAATTAAGGTTATCATATATAATTAATGAATTATTTTAATTAGATAATTAATCCCATGAAAAACCCAAAATGGGGGCCTATATATGAACCAAATTAATACCAAACCTAGGGTAAACCCATTATTTTGGATACAACAAAAATATTATTTTTCTTATTCACAACTCTGTTTAAGTGTGAATCTAATTTTTTTATGGTTTTTATATATGGGATAAATAATAATATATTATATTAAATATATTCTATTTGGGTATCCATGATTCCAATTAAATGAAAAATGTTTAGTAACCTATCCATAAAATATTATTTAAAATATTCTAAAGGTTTAGGGAGAAATAATCTTGGTCAATACTAGTGTGATGTCTAGTTTGGAGAGAATCCAAAATGTTGAGAAAATGAGGATATGTTCACAAGACAAAACGACTCATGTCAAATCCCGAGGTTATGTCCAAGATAATGCTGTAGAATATGTTTTTACTCTAATGAAATGTCAAGATGAAACAAATGATCTGTTTCCACTAAAACATTTCCCATATCCCACTATCTTGAAAATGTTTCTAAGTTAAAATAATTCAGAGTTCCAATAAAAGGTACATTATCTAAAATGGATCATTAAGGTAATAATTTCATAAAAAATATAATTCAATCCATTAAGTATTAAAAGAGTTTTATAAGTTATTGTGAAACCTTGAAACATTAGAGAAAAAGTCTAAAAGATTAAATTAGAAGGAAGAGAAAGAGCTTGATCATTGATGATCATTGATCAATGAAGTCTCCACATGGAGAATATACTCAACCCATGGGGATTAAAATAATATGTGAACAAAACTATTTAATCAAATTCAAGAATATAATAAAAAGATGGATAGATGCACCAGATCCTTATGAGAGAGAATGAGACCTTAATGGGTAAGGTAGTGGAGCATAACTGAAGAGATGAAAGTTTATACATGAAATGTTATAATATAGAAAACTCACTAACCATATTGGATGATTATTAAAAATGATAAGAAGTACAACGGGGAGTTCTCATGAACACAAAGGGGGGGAAACACCTTTAGTGTGAGAACTCATCATTTTTGAGAGGAATATTCAATATCTTGGAGGTTATACCATTAGAGGAAGCTACCTTAACTATCACTATTATATAATCTTATTCATAACCTATATATTTTGATTATAATTTCATTGAAATGAATGGGTATAATCTTAGTGGGGTTAGGGAGAGGTGTAATTATGTATTTTTGAAAATAGCTTGGATGAATTATATTTTTATCAATCTTCCTCTTATATTCTTTATGCTTTTATATATTTTTCTCTTACAATATAAACTAAGTTGATTGGGTGAATAAATGGGAGTTGAAATCCAACATGTACACTTGAGGTAGGAACTTAGTTATCAAAAGCTTGGGAGTTTCCAAAGAGGTTAAGGCATGTGGTAATAATAGAATAAAAAGTACCTAATTATCTTAACATGATTAGAAAAATCAACCTTATGGGGACCCATTATTACACTAAAAAGATGAATATTACTTCAAGAGCATTCTTGGAAAAATTTAGCGAGTGTGATTTAATAGAACTGACAAATTCATGCATAAGAAATATGAATCAATGAATCCAATTTCAACACCCCTAATATTTTCTTATTGATTCATTAAAATCTATTATTCATTTCTCCCCTACTCATATTCTTGTTTTTTTACTAATTGAATCATTTGATACTTCACACTTGATTCAATACATACACCTCATACATCATACACTTTCTCATGAAAAGTAATATGAAATCGTGAATTTATCTTGTTTTACTTGTGGATATGAACTGGGGTAACTCCTAGTTAATGTAATACATCACCCTATGCACTTAGATGGAGGCTATGTAACTAACACTACATAATTATTAATCAGGAACATTTAGATTTGTTTTTGTTTATAGTGGTTTCAATCTGATTTTAGGTTTATATTACATATAAAACAAAGAAATTGGAGATAAACTTGATATATTATTCTTATAGATTAAAAATTTGAATTGATTTTACATTATAGTTAATTTCTGGATAATTTTGTTTCATTTTTAGGTACATGAACACTAAAAGTATGAGTATATACTTACTACCCCTTAATCCTAAAATTGGAAGGAATTTACACTTAAGTATACGTATAAAAACAAAGGATATGGTGTAAGTTAATTGAACTAGGAAGCATCAAAATGGATATGAACAAAAATTTTATAAGGAAATTGTATATAATGAGCATAGAATACCTAGACTGAGGGATTTATATGCCCTTCATGTTTTTAGAAACCCTTTATGCATCACACTAATATAAAATACCAAAAACTAAGAGTTAAAGAACTAACATCTACAATATTTACCAATATTTAATGGATTACCCTATAAAGATTATATAGATTTTATCAAGTAATTAATATCAAATATCAAGTAATTTTCACCTAGTAGAGTGAGTGAGGATGAGATCAAGATGATATAATTCCCCTACCATCTAAAGGGGAATGAAAGAACTTGGTTATTGTAATAATAGGAAAAATCCTTCAACACATGGGAAGAGATCTACAATACATATAGAATAATAAATTTAAGGACTAGAATATCTATGTTTTTATTAAAGGGTTAAGATGTTTTCCATGAGGAATGAGAGGGTTTTAAATAATAATATTAATAGTGCCCCTATCACTTATTCCAACACTCATTGTTGATGAAATTATTTTATGAAGGTCTTAATGCAATGGTACATGATTTGATGGACACTATAGTAGGTGGTCACTATAGTGAAAAGGCAAAACATAAACTGAAGAACCTTTATAATATTATTACTATAAATTCATGAAAAAAGAAAATTAAGGGTGAGGAGTCATTGCCAATGAATTGTAAGTGATGAATGATGTGAATGTATTGATAAATAAGATTAAAAGATAAATTCAAAATCTATTGTCCAAAAATCAAATAAAAAGGGAGAAATTTAACTACTATAGGATGTTTTTCCATAGTGTTAACGACAACATGAACATTGGTATTTGATAGTTCTATTGAGCTAGTATATTTATTTTTATATTTCCTACATGTAATATACAATGTACGTATGGGTTGAAATTCCATAAGAAATTTGAATTTTCAAATTAGTGGATGACCTGAATTTTGAACTAGGTTTTAGAATGAAATTCTAAGAGTTGAGACATAATAAAGTGATATTTTTTTGAAATAGAATGAGGATCTGTATTTTCCTTAGGTGTTTTGGTGAATCATAGGAGATTTAGGTTATGTTTTGGAAGTTTTGTAGGTTTCTTACTAGAGTTCATGGTTTGGTGTTCATGTTTTAGGAGAAACCATGAGACACCTTGAGTATGGGGAGGTTTATAATCTAATTTGTAAAGTTCATAGTTGGTATAGCATGGTCAGTGCACAATTTGAAGAAAGCTGTGAATATTTTAGGATAAACCATATGACTGAGTTTAAACTTGGGTCTTGGAACATGGTTTGTGCGTGGTTGTATAAAAACCATGTGCATTGTTGAAGAGGTGTTTTTAAGGTCAGCACATAGTTTGGAAAACCAAGCAGATCAATTGTGTGAGGTGTATAACCTTGGATAGCGAAGGATGCATGGATGGTGCACATTTTTTGAAACCGTGCATCCAAACCATGAAAATATTTAAAAGGGGGAAAATACTATTCCCCTCCCAATTTTAATAGGGGGATACCCTCCTCTCTCCCTCGTTGCACCCTCACATGGCTAGGGGGTTTCTCCCCTTCCTGTCCTCTTCAAGACCCTTCAAGGGGGAATTTCAAAGGGGTCTTAATGTCGATCTAAGGTATTTCCTCACCTCTATTAGTCTCTATTATTCTCCTCTCCCTATTTTTTAATTTCTTTCTTCTTTATCCTTGGTTTTTATTAGATATTTCATCAGAGTATGGTGGAATCTCCAAATTCTCAAAGGGACTTCATGAAACCTAGGATTAAGCTATCTCGCGATTATATTTTCATATGGTTGTTCAGTGATTTAGTAAGTCATGTGGCCATTTTGTAATTTTATTATGTTTTTCTAAAATTTAAATTAAATTCATAATGGAATTTATGTTGCATGTTATGTATTTTTTCTATAAGAAGGTCTGGGGTACACTTTGGGTCTTTGGTATGTGTTTGGTTGTGTTTCTAATTTCATGAGGGAACCAATAAGCTTTTTAGATGCTTTGAATTTTTTTTTATAAAATTTATAAATTAGTTTTAAATGTCATAATTGATTGTTTAAGGTTTCTTAAATTGGGTTAGGGGATTGGAATGTGTTGTGAGAATGAATGAGGCTGAACAAGAATGAGTGGTCCTTGGAAGCTACTAATGGATCATGGAGATAAATTAGGAAAACTTCTAAAAATGTTAAGTGGTATGTATAATTTCCCTATATAATTTATTATTTGTTTATGATGTATGGGGTGTGTGTTCACGTGCACTAGGTGTCAATATATTTAAATTAAACTATTTAATATAATATTTGATTCCTCAATTATGATGAACAAAGTTTCAAGGATCCAATGGAACTTGGTACTAGCTAATTTTCATTAGGTGTCGATGGTTGAGGCCTTGACTTAGTACACTCTTAGCATATATGGATATACAGTAGGCCATGGAATTACATTGGGTGAGAGGATATACCTTGTGAGACCTTGAGGAACGAGATGGGTTGTGTGTTGTATCTTAATAATCCTTAATGTGATATTTCACATATAGATATAAATAATAACTATCTTGATTATGATATTTAGGAATGTAGTATTCCTCTGAGCATTGGGTGTTTACTTGATCTAGATCAATACCAACACCCTTATGAGCGTGCCTCTGCTATGTTATGAACTAGGGGACCCCAGTAGGTGCTCTAGGGACTAACTAACCCTGAGTGGGTGCAGATGGAATAAGTAGATATGGTAACAACTGTCATCTTAGAACCTATGTTAAACATGTAAGACAATAGGGTTATGAAATTTTAGTGATAGGTTTAGGCATTTGGTCAAACCTTGAATTTCCTTAATGCCTTCAGGTATTAATGTGGGTGCAGTTATGGTGCTGAGATGTGCTTCATGGAACTTGACCTATGTTTTTTATGTGATGATGATATAGTGGACTCCCAAAGGTGATTCTTGGGATCTGGATTTGGGGATCATGTGGTATTGAGTATTAGGGATTGAACACATTGATGTTGTTGTGGATGACCAGTGTGCATCCTAGGATCTGGTTATTAAGTATTGAGTAGAATTCTTGGGATTCTGGGATTCAAACTTTGGTTTTTTATGGGATTCCCTAGATTCCATGAGTCCATAGGATTCCTAGACTAAGCCGTATTAGGTTGGGGGATTATTTTTATTATGTTTGTGATTATTATAAGATGCCTTGGTCATCCCTAGGATCTGGCTAGTAGAGCCTAATGATATTACTTGTTCTTGATCATGATAACCATGATGCTTGGGATCCATCCATTAGTCATGGTGACTTAGGGGATGTATTTGTTTCTATGATTTCATATAATGCTTAGGAATCGTATTTTAGCCATTATTTATAATTTTAGTTTGGATATATTCCCAGGATTCCTAGAATCTGTCCATTAAATGATTCAAGATAAGAAATTTGACTTTTGAGATTGAGAATTAATGGTCCATGGGTTACACCATAGGATTCGATTTTATACAGTTTTGATGACATTATGATGTAATCAAAGATACATGAACACTAGATGAAGTAGGTATGGTCCATTAGGGTCACGAGTCTAAGGATCGACAATGATATGGTTGGTATGGGTTGGAACTATCCTCACATCGTACTAAGATATATTCCATCATTGGGCCGATATAATCATTGTTGGTCTATTTTATTTATTTTTCTACAATTTATGTATTTATATTGAGTATATCAAATGAATAAATCACTATATATGTTTGTCGGTATGAGACCGCATTTTTGGTTCCCTACTAAGTTTTTAATCCACACCCTACTCAGGCCACCATTGCAAATGGGTACCCAAGTAGCTCTCACATGGTCATTCCAAGAACAAATTTGGGTAGAGGTTTAGGATAGAATGGTCAAGTGGTATGAATAAGATGAAGTTATAGATATTGATTGGATGGGGCTCAGTGTGGTCAGGGAGCTAGAAAATTTTATTTATTTTATACCGATATGTATATGTGATTGGCCTAGTGGGTGGTCAACTGGGTATGTACGAAATGTCTATTTATTCCTTTAATTGATTTCATATTTTATCAATATTTTTTTATATTTATTTCTTCATCCTTACACATAGTGTGGTGGATTATATTTGGTTTTTTTATTCTACTTTTTAGTAGATACATGGGGTGTATACTCTCTGTGATACCTCCTTATATCCCCACTACAAATTGGAAGCCTCTAGTATTTAGGGATGCACGCCCGAGGCCTTGTAGTAAACTGAGATGGGGTACTGGTTGATTTGACTCTAGGATGAAACATTAATAATTGGGATAATTTTTTTTGTTTTTTTTCTCACAATTTTGAGAGTTTATAGATTGGAGATGTAGGTATGTGTTAGATCTTGTGATGGAATCGGGATAGATGAATAAAAAACACATTTTTGTTAGTAGTCTAGGCTACCATATTTATGGTATTGATACTATTGAAATATGTTGTTATGGTTATTTTTATTTTTAACTAGCATGAAGCACATGATGTTGGAGATTTATGGCTTATTAGACATTGGTTTTTGGATCTTATACAGCTGAAAAGAGACTGCTTATTAGGGTTTTTTATCTTGAATGGTAGAGACAAGTGGAATTTCATGTATCATATTAGGAATGTAGGATCCCCATGATATAATCCTTATAGAGTGACTATATTCTCTAATAAGTTAGGATCCTATGTTAAAAGTGTTAGGAACTACGCATACATCATTTTACTATATAAGCATGTGGTGAAATTTTACTTAGTTGAGACGAATTACATACGTATGCTCTATTTTGATGGCATTTCATGAGAAAATATAGTGAGATACTCATTAATGATGATGGTGATATAATATATTTAGTAAGATATTACTAGAGACCTAGTGAAAATGGGAATTTAAATCCTTAGATATGAACCCCCTGGGGGTGATTATTTTGTAGGTTTAGTTACTTAGAGTTTTAGTAACAACCTATGTAGTGTTTTCCAATATATTCTAGAATGGTATTCTATCTAGATGAAACATATGTTTAAGGTTATTGGGTGTATATTTTCTATAATTATTCCATCATGTGTATAACCCTAGAAGAGACCATGATTCTTGGAGGAGCACTATTATGTAAGGATGCTCGGTGAGAATCAGTTCCTTGTTAGAATGTTGAGATAGTATGTGATGTTCCTATGATGGTATACACTTGAGAGGGTGTTAAGAATGTTGTGCCTTGAGACTTTTGAGATGGGTTCATGGATGAAAACTAGGTATATTTGTCCCTTTTGAGTTTTGGCTTGGGCTAGGTGGGTAGACCTAGAAACCTTGAGATGAAACTCAGAATTTAGTGAGTCGGTGTGTTGTGTGAGATAGAGGGAAAATAGAGAGATGGGTTGGACCAAGATTGTTGGATCCTTTTGAGAAGGGGGAAAAGTATGTTATTTGGTTTTTGGATGTACTTTTGAGTGCAGCATGAGTGTAGGTTGATTCTCATGACTTGGATTAGTTTTGAGTGGCATCTAAGAATATAAAAAAGAAAAAAACCCATGTAGTGAGTAGTCATGCGATAGAACATGGAACAAGTGAGGTGATCGATCTTGAAGAGGAGTTCCAAGAGAACTTTAAGCTAGACAAGGTTAAAATTATTGAGGAGCATGGTTAATTTTTAGTAAATTGATCCTAGTTCTGGTGGTGTGTGACTCACATAGGTTTGATTCGAGTTTCTACTTTTGTGTGGTACAAGTGCGTACATCATTAATTTTGGAATGTGATCGAGAATCATACACTGAGTACACAAGGTTATATTGAGTGGAAAATTGGTGAGTGGCCATGTGCAGGTGGGGGGCCGATGGAAATGATGAAATGTTGTGGGAATGGTTTTATGAGGCTTTATAGAAGTAAGGAGATCCCCTATGGTGAGTTATCTTTTGGTTATTGTTTCTGATGCTTTCGATGGGGCATGCACCTCTGTGTGTTTTAGAGGACGAGGGGGTGCTGACTATTTCCCCACATTCCCGCTTTCCAAAGGCGAGTGGCATCCGTCACCTATTCAGGGATGTTTTCTCCTTGATCAAAACAGGATGATGGGATGTTGGTTTCTCCTTCTGTGGATTCATCCTCAGAATTTGTTACCTAGTTCGGGTCTCCCTTATAGATTAAGACATTGTTTGTGAAACTATTCCTTGTGCCATGTCTATATGGACGCTGGTTAATTACACTGATTCTGTCAGGACATTCCAAGGGGTTCAGTTAGGGCAGCAACATTCTGTTGGGGGTGTAGTCATGTTGGACATCACTAGCATGTCTGGACGTTGGAACACCAGTGCGTCTGGGTTTCTTCTCTTTATGATAATGCTTATCAAGGGCACAGAAGCCCGAGGCATCCAACATAGAATGCGGGGAATTATGTTCAATAATAATTCCTCTGAGGTTTTCCTAAACTTCTCATGTATAATATAGGGTATGCCGTGAGTTTAACATCTAGAGGAGGTGGATTAGATTGATCAAAAAACTGACTGGAGTGGATCAAATGGGTGAAACCTCTGGAGGGAACAATGACGCTAGGGATAACACATGGTTAGTTACTCGAGTGCTGCTAAGAGAAGAGAGAAAGGGGGTGACATGATCTCATTGGGATACGACAGCCTGGGTAAGAATCAGGATGGATGATGGAGATTCGAATGATGTGGTGGGGGGGGGGGGGTGAGATGAGACCATCCTGAAGGTGATGGTTGTGTTGGTCTTGAGCCATTAAGATACTTCCTACATATCCCTATTGTAGAGAATCAAACTCTGTGTAGTTCAGGATGGGGCATGGAATCCGGGTGTGTTCAGAGGACAGTGACTTGTCGACATACTAGGTCTTACGTGTGGTTAGTAGCCTGAGGTTGGTATGATGCTCGAGGGATGACCAGATATGTGGGTCCCAAAAAGGGGGACTACGATGGATTACCGCTGGGTTTGGGTTGACAACAGATTACCACTGAATGGGGTTAACAATGGATTACCGCTGAATGGGGTTGGCAATAGTTTACCTATGAATGGGGTTGAAAATGGCTTACCGCTGAATTGAGATTACAATGGCTTACCGCTGGATGGAGTTGACAATGGATTACCACTGAATGGGGTTGAAAATGGCTTACCAATGAATGGAGATCACAACAACTTACTGCTAGATGGAGTTGAAAATGGATTACCACTGAATACGGGAAAATTTAGTGTCATATGGGACAAAAGGGGTGTATAGTTTAACATTATACAGGATGAGGGTGGATCGACGTGGAGTGGTGAGGAACAATGGGTGTTGATCTTGAACCTCTGGGAGGCATCCTACGTTCCTTGCCTTGTCAAGGATCAAAGTCCCCATAGTTCGGGATGGTGTTGGTGAGCCGATGTGAAGTGGTCAGGACCAACGGTTGTTGGCCTTGAACCTCAGAGAGGCTTCTTACGTACCTTTCATTTACAAGGATCAAAGTCCATATAGTTAATAATGGTTTGGGTGAGTCGACATGAAGGGTTCGGGACCAATGGTTGTTGGGATTGAACCTCAGGGAGGCTTCCTACGTACCTTGCCTTGGTAATGATCAAAGTCCATGTAATTTAGAATGGTGTTGGGGCTTACACGCTAAGGTGACCAAGATAGAATGTCATGGTCGATGCTTACTCTAAGCCCATGTGAGTCATGCTAGGTTTGAGAAACAAGAGACATTAAAGACATGATGATCATCTCATAAAAGGTACGTCCGTTGGAAGTGGAGTGGGGATTACACGTGGTTAGCGACCCAAAAAGGAAACTAGGGATTACACGTGATTCGTAGCCCAGGGAGATGGAGATTGGAACTTACTATAGGATGGAGGCCCAAGTGATAGAAAGGCCTAGTGGTGGAGGGTTTTGGCACAGAAAAGAGGAGGGCTCCGGTGCCCATCCCCCCTCTAGTCCTTGTCACGGAAGAATAAAGTAGGAGTAAGGGTACTACCTCCTGCAAGAAAGGCTAGGGGCTTACACCAAGATGGTTTCCCTTCCCTGCAGACAGGCGCCACTCCAACAAAGAGGATCTCATTCCTTGTGAGGAAGATCTCACTCCCCCAGAGATGTGCTGGCATAGAGAATGTATGAGATGGGGATCCCCGTGCAGAAGACACGGGGTGAGTCCACAGTTTAACATCATGTGCTAAGGATGATGGGGCTTGGTAGTTTAACGTCATGCACCTCGAGCGAGGGGGGTTCACTCTGCACCCCTAGGACATACATAACTAATACCCACCCACCCTTATGGAAGGGAAGGAATCTACAATGCCATGGTTAGGGGGTGTTGTAGATTAATCCGCTAAGGGGACCACATTAGCATGGCTATGTGAAGAAAAAATATCAATTAGCGTGCCTATGCGAAGAAGCATGAAGCAAAGCAACAGAACAGAAAGCACCACCCAAGGGACCTTAAAATTACTTCGTACAAGCCTAGGGGCCGTATGGGAGAAGGGTGTGTAACCTAAGTTTCTTCTGTGTAAGTAGTGCCCAAATATGGATCCCAGGAGAGGGACATTGAACACATGCTAAAGGGTGCGTACAAGAAGAAGTGTTTGCATGAAAAAGGGGTAGCTTGCATGCAATAGGCACAAAAAGAGGGGATGATGTGTGAAAAGGCTGAGTTGAGAGGAAAATAAGGGGTGCATGCAATGCGATCAGTTTGTGCAGAAAGAGGGCCCTAGGTTTTGCGCACAAGTGGAAGGGTTTGCACTCAAGAAAGGGTTCGAGTGCAAGGAAGGGTTGGCATGCAAGGAAGGGTTTGTGCGTAAGGAAGGGTTCACGCGCAAAGAAGGTTTCGCATGCAAGGAATGGTTCATGTGTAAGGAAGGGTTCACACGCAAGGAAGGGTTCGTGCACAAGTAAGGGTCAATGTTTTACTCGTAAGAAGAAGGTTTTGTGCGCAAGGAAGGGTCAAGGTTTTTTTTCCACAATTGAAAGGGTTTGCATTCAACTGAAAGTATTTGTGTGAAAGTATCCCAACACTGAAGGACTTGGGTGAGGGTCAAACCCGAGTGGTCCCGCATGAAGGCGGACCTCTGGGAGACCTATAGCAGAAAATACCATACCTGAAATTCACTTTTTGTACGTGGAAGAGTTGAATTCCACACAGGGAAGACAGTTCAGATTCTTCAGCCACCAGATGTGTGTGTGTATGGGGGGCGGGGGTGCACTTCTATTTATAGGTGATCGGGGGCCGTGAGCACACGAGGAATGTGGTCCGCATGGATAACCCAGACCCAGGGGAGGTGCATAGAATTTCCGCTACTGGTGTGCAAAACCCTCTTTAGGTCATGCCCATTTTCTGTGCAAAGAGCCAATTTTTCATGTGAGGAAGCGGTTTTTTGCGCCGGGAAGGGGTTTTCCATGCACCACTCCAGTTTTCTGCGTAGCCTTGTGGCTCTTCCTGGGATCAGTTTCTGAGTCAAAATATGTGTCCCTTTTATCCAAGGATGCCTTCTTAGGGCCTTTGGTGGATTTTAGAATCTACAAATTCCCCCCCTCAGAATTAGAGCTGTGAAAGAGTGTGAAGGTCAGATTCTGAGGGAAATGCCAAAATTCCCATACCCCTGGGGGTGGTGCACATAAAATCACTTCAAGTGCACATAAAGTTCTTCTGCACACGTGAAAAACTGCTTCGCGACTATAAAACCCTTTGGGGGGGGGGGGTGCAAGGTCCGTATAGATTTTACCCTGCGATAAGCTTGGAGTTCTCATGCATGAAAAACTCTTCTATCTTGTGGGGAATTTGCTCAGTCTGGCTCAGAATTCCTAGATTTTGGTTACGATTTTCGATGAAACTTTCATTCTTAGTGCTGCTTCCATATTTTTCTTCTTAACCATCCAATTTTGTAGACAACCATCCAATTTTGCATGAAACCTTTTGACTTTGTGCACACCCTCCGATTTTCCATTCAACCATTCTATTTTGCACACACCCTCTTATTATGCGCACCTTGATGATTTTTTTTCTTCAGATTTTGACATGGAAAATGGCCGCTGAGCATAGTGATTCTGGGAGGGAATCTATGTATTCCGCAAGGAGGGTTGAGATAATTTCTAACCCAGAGGTTTACTGTGCAATGAAAGTTGTATAAAAAACCAAGCCCTATTTAGTATGATGACCCAAGCCCAAATGGATTACGTCATTTCCGACAATCTACCATTGTGGGACTTTGGTATTTTAGAAGTGGTACCAGTTTCAGTATTCGAAGTCGATACGCTACGGTCATGGGTGATGCGCAAGGATGATCTTCCACAATACAAAATCATAAAAAATGGCCATCCCGTGATAAAAACTAAGCACATGACCATTTATGTCCAGAACCCAAGGACCAGAACCATCTCGAGTGGTGAGATGGTCACTGAGGACTCGCCAACACATTATGAGAGTACCTTCCAACAGAGCATTACCGATGAAACCAAAGGTTGGCTACAAGATTGGGACCTGAGGTCTGGGGGAAATTTTACTAGAGAATGGGCTTGAGAGTATTGGGTATGCTAATAATGAGACCAGTTCGGAGCAGAACTGCGACATATTGGTCTATTTGAGGTGGTGTGGACATCGCAGTTCCACTTCTACCATCAATAAAAACTTGGGCCACAGCTGTTTAGATGGTGGTCCCTAGATACCAACACATTTCACCTCCATCATGAGGAGGTTGGCATCAGTCTTTGGGATGTCCACTGCATTTGACGTATTCCTATGGACGAGAACCAATATGATGAATTCCTTCCGACAACAGATATCTAGGGGGATAGATTGCGGACCCCTATTCTGACATGGCACGTGTTGGACCTAGACAAATAGAGGCTGGGAGTCAAATATTTTCTGAAGGATATTTCTTATTTGAAGTGGTTTAGCCTATTCCTTTAGAAGGACCCGAACGTGAAGATGCTGGGGTGAGGAAATCGGTGTCCGATCACGACACAAAGGAGCAAGAGTGGGTCATATTGGAAAATCTTGGAGACAGGGGACTACCAATCATGGGGCATTTGTGTGGATGAGATCCGGGACCCGAATGTATGATATTCCAAATTTATTGCAACCTTCCTTAGTGTATGGCTGCTACCAATAAGGGATACTAGGATGAGAGTTCTCCCAACAACATTGGTGATGGTGGGAATTATGGCAGCCAATCAGAGGTTCATCCTGAGGGTCCCCATGCTGGACCACATGTACACCATCCTGGGTGTATTTAAAGAGGGGTTCATTGAGGAGAATATATGTCTCTTTCCAAATTATTCATGGTTAGATCATAACTCAATGTGGTGGGTACACTTTCTCAAATGTTATTCGTCCTATAGGTAACAGTCTGCGATCTTCCTTGCTAAATATTCCTGGGACCATGCCATTGATTCTCAATGAAGAAGGGGTAAGGATCAGGATTGGGAATCACACTAATTACAACTTTATCCCATTCCCCACCCCAACCGGCCAAATGGTAGATGACAGGCAAGGCTCACTGAAGCAAAGAGAATATTTTCAAAGCCATAGTGGTGGAGTGCTTGTGGCTCAGATTGACGAGAAGATTATTTTCAAACCCTATGTTCTATAAAAGTTCTCCAAGCATTTTGGATGCACCCAATGGGTTCTGAAGAAGGTTTATACTAATGTACGAGAATAGGAACACCCTTGCGTTATTTTTCAAATGTGGATGATGTTCATGACTTACATTTTCAGTGAATTAATCTTCTTTTCCCCAACCAAAGTCGATGCTAGAATCTCAACGAAATATGATGAGCATTGGGTAGAGACATACCCTGAGGGAATCCTGCAAAAACAAATTCAGAAAATCAAGGTCACCAGTGTGGAATACAGGCAGAGAGAAAGCCGACAAGGTTCCACTGGGGAGGAGATGCTCAAAACCAGCCGGGTAGCCAGGTCATTATAAGTCAGGACCTCATCAGTAGGACCATCACATGTTGCAGCCATGCCCTCGTCGTCTGGTAGGAGAGGGGCTCTTGAACCACCTCGTGGGGCATCCAGGGAGCTTCTTAAGAAGTAGTTAAGGTACCTAATTCAACCCTATGATGACGTAGTCTTCCCTGCATTGTGGTCAGCCTGGTTTACCCAATGACAGTCAATGAGTACCGAATCCCTCTAGAAAAAGATGGTACAAGAAGTGATCCAGCTGCCAAAAATCAGCCTTATTAGAATTGATGATAGAGTGAAATTTAATCTTCATCACACAAATCTGACAACCATGTATGTTAATGCATGATAGTGGGGTTATAATGAGGAACCAACTCTCTTGGTGAAAGTGATACTCGATCAGGAGCATGATCCGAAATGAATGCCATATGAAGATGATGACAAAGATGAGAAAATATAGGAAAGAGAATCAGTGAAGGAGGATGAAGAAGGAGAAAAAGAGGCATAAATAAGGGGAGTTGAAGAGGATATTAGAGGTGAAGGGTCCTAAGGGACGACCCTCCAAGGGAGTCCTTAGAAGAGCAGCGAGATTTCTCGCTAAGACATTGACATAACTGAGCAACTCGAGGTACGCCTTAATTATTATCCTAGAATTTCCTCCTTACATCTTTATAATCACCAACGAAACATTTGTGATGTCCAGCCATATCTTGGTGCTGGTGGTTAGGAAGTTCCATTTGAGGGGGGTGAAGTTTCACCAATTGAACATGGTGGGGAGACGAAAACCATCATTGAACTGACAAGTGCTGAAGGATCCCCTACATCGGTAGCTCCTACAACAACTGCAACATTGGAGGTTGAAACGCTGAGATCTTGTAAGTTTCATTACTCAAAAACACGTCTCAATCACTGGAAAGATCTACTGATCGGGGAATTCATAATTTGTGTAGTAATCACAATATTGGAGGCTCAAAAGGCTGCTGGATCTTGGAAATCCATAGATGATTCCATGGAGAACACACTGATCCACTCAGAACACACTTCTCAGACCGAGACGACCCTAGTACTTGGTTAGAGAACTGCTGCGAACATTGGTGATATCAATTCCAGGGTAGAGTCTGACATGGGCGGGGGTGTAATTGCTGAAACTAAGATGAGAGAAAAAGGTTTCCCACTTGTTGAAGATCCTAATCCCTTGGGAGGGTTACCATAAAGAGACCTTATCATGGATCTTTTGGCTTCTTTCCCCGACTATCGGCCTACAGACCTTGAGGAAATATATGAATCTGATTATAATGAAGCTGATGAGAGCCATATGATGCAACATAATTGGTGGAAGTGTATCAAACACTTCCTTAGTCAACCTCTTGCAGAATGGATAAACCAGATGGGATCACTCTACACCTGGTTACACCTTCTCTATGCTAGAGGGGTAGATTCTCACCATCTTCATGTAAAAATATGTGATTACATGGATATGAAGATATGGGAGGACAACCAATGTTCCAATGTCTCCTCACACCAGAAAGAGTTAGAGAATACTCAGGAATTTCTGAAGGTGGAGAAGGAGGTCCGACAACTTGAAGAGAAAGCTAGGTAAATGGAGGAATTCATCACAACCCACTCTGAGCTCATTGAATAGTTTATAGCCTAGTTGGCAGACGTCCAGGAGCAGGTAGTGCAGGAAAATCACCAAATAATTGAGCTCCAAGATGAAAAATATCAAGCATAGTCTAGGGATAATGAGTTACGCTCTATGGATTCTGATGAATAGAGGGATCTCAGAGGGCAGGAGGCAATCCTAGAGGCCACAATCCAGAAGGTAGCGGCACTGGATCAATCCATCCAAAATGATAATCCTTAAGGGCCCTGTTTTGGCTGAACCCATAAACTTGTCCTTTACTGCTTGCAATTCTGAACAATGTGCATGGACGGACTAATTTATTTTTTATTTTAATGAATTCCTACCACAATCATGAAATAATTAGCAATCCATCCCTATGTTCACATGGTTCATTCCCGATGTGACAAACAATGGATGCGCACGTTATCACTTCGTTTGAATGTAGGGGTGCCAACCAAAATTCGGACATCCAGGGTAGAAATGATCCATTCGAACTTCTTGGAAGAAGGGGGGGATGACTGAATAATAATGTCCTCAGAACAGCCAAATTATCATTTCCCCAATGTTCTCTAGTGCACAAGAAAGGGTAACTATTGGGGTGTTGGAATTAATCCAAACATAGGGTAGTGGAAAGTGTGAATGACAACACCCAAGACTCAGAACACTATAGGGATGTCGTGATAATGAAGGATAGTTGTTAATCATGTTCAAAACACAATATCTTTATTGAGTAATACTGAAATGTAGATAACAAATGAGGGCTGACTAATGACCATGTTTGAAACATGGGGTCTGACCCGAAATGTCATCCATTAGTCTTTCGAAACATTAGCCCAGGATATTAAGAAAACCGTAGGACAAGCATCAATACTTTTAGGGGGTTCCTTTAGACATGAAATAGGATGAGTGTTCGAATAAAGGGAATGAAATGTGTGGAGGGTGGAGTGTTGGGTTGTTTGAATGGAGTCCAACACTCATGAAATTAAGCCGCTGTGGTGGAAACACATTAGGTGGACACATTGGTCTAATCAGGGATCAAAATTATTTCTGAACAAGACCTCTCTGGTGAGGACCTAAAATGGTTTATTGTTTTACATCATACTAATAAATATGATAAACACATAGTTTAAATGTCGTATGGTGAGGATGGTGCACATAGTTTAAAGGTCATACTGCCTGGACCAAGATCGGGGCCGAGGGGCCAAAAAGGTTATTGACCCTGGGGTTGGGCCCAAGGCCAATTTCCTGGGCATCGCTACGTATCCCATTTAAATGAGAATCAAGACAGATGTAGTTCTTAAGCACGGTGTGGTTGGAGGCCAACGCTGATAGGGAAGATCCTCTCTGGCGAGGAAGCTGACACATCCCATAGTTATCATGGGGCATCCTGAACTTGTTCAGGGTAGAACTGCAGTTTAATGTCATGCATTGAGGACATATGGAATCATGTAGTTTAATGTCATATGATAGGACAAGGAGTGAAAGGGGATATTTCAAGAAGGGAGTACGTGATGCAGTATCTATAAACCCAACGTGAATGAGGTCATAAGTAGTCTACACCGCACTACGTATCCCCAGAGGAAGTTCTTTAAGTCAAGGGACCAAAAGTGAAAGTTAGGTTGGGTCTGAATCAAAGAGGTTGGGTATTCCTATGTATCCCTTCGGGATGGAAATCAAGCCACACATAGTTATGAGAGTGTAGTTTAACATCATGTGGGATGAAAAGGCATGTGTGGCATGGCTGTACTAGTACACGTCCTACCAAAACTACTAAGCCCACGTGAGTCATGCTCGATGTGGAAAATAAGGAGTAGTGATGAGACTTTCCTTGTATTCGTAGGCACACATTAGGGGCAATGGGATGCTAAGTGAATGACATCCCAATAGTACTGACCCACCTTCTTAATGCGCATAGATGCACGGAGGTGTAAAACCAAGTGTGTTGGAATTACACTTGAACATAAGGGAGTGGAAAGATGTGAATCATGTTGCTAGAGATTTTGACCACAATGATAGTGATGTGGCGATAAAGGATAACTTCTAAACATGTTCAAAACATAGTTTCTGTTTCGCATTAGCCTAGAATGGGGAAAAAATGAGGGTTGGCCGCTGACCATGTTCGAAACATGGGACATGTCACAAATGGTGTCAAAGGTCCTCAGGGTCATTGGCCCAAGATGATATGTAAGACAATGTGTCTTGGGACCGGGCTATAAAGGGGGTCCCTTCAGACAAGGAAGAGGATGAGGATCCAAATAACTGGATAATGAAGCTTGTACATGGAATGAGGGAATGTCCCCATGAAAATTCCACACTTCGGGATCTTTGTGAAAACGCATCTGAGTATGAAAATAAGACGCATCAGATAGAGGGAGTTGAGTCCCTTTACAAGGAAAGGGTCATGGGGTCACACAATTCTATATTAAGGTCCTAGGGTAGACCATTAAGGGGGTAATTGATTTAATTGACTGTGTGCAGGGTGGTGAAGTATCCAAACCCAACTCGTAGTTCCCATAGAGAGATCTTAGTTTAGGGTCATAGAACTTGGACCATATTGAGAAAAGACAAGAGATACACATGATGTGGCTATTTCAAAACCCGACATGAATGAGAACCCATGAGTTACTCTCCACACCACATGTTTCCAAAAGAGTTCAGGTCAAGGGGATGAAAAAGAGGGGGAATTATATAAGATTCCTGGGGCTGGACCTGAAGACAAGATTCCTGGGAATTCCTATGTATCCCAAGACTTCTGAATGATCCCATAAGGGGATCTGTGGTTCTAGGTTTCCCACCTGCCACCGTATTTCTCTCCCCCATTGGCTAACCTTCACTTGTCTCTCAGCTCGGCGCGTTTGCGACGTCACCTCTTATCACGCGGGATCGTCAACATCCTCGGCGTCTTCCATCGTTGCTTTCTCCTCGTTCTAGCTTCAGATATGGCTTGTTTTTTGAGGAGGCGTGATGATGGTCCATGGTGAGGGTTATTGGTGATTCTATATGGGGTTTTCATTGCGTTACGAGTCGACTATTAAGGTTTTGGGTAGACCTGGTCTTTTGGTGTGGTTCGAAAGGCAGCGACAGGTTTTGCTCCAAGTCTTTGTTGTCTTGTGTTGGTTGTGCTGTTGAATCTGTTAAGTTTTGTGGTAATATTTTAGTGTTTATTCATGAGGTGGAAATCTTGGTGATGGTTGGGACTAGATCTCATTGATGGGGGTTTTCCAATGATTATTGGTTGCAATTGATTGTTTTGAGGTGCTGAATATGGTGTTTTTGTGGTTTCTCATTCTCTGTTTTTCTCGACGGGTGTTCGTCCTGTTGTTTCTCGCGATGTTCCGGTGATGCTTATGTGACGTACTGAGGGATTCTACCTCATTAAATTCGATGAAGTGGGTGTTGGCGTGATGTTGAAGGGATGTCAGACTGTTTTCCGGTGACAGTTCTCGCTGGGGATCTTGTTTTGTGGCATTGAATGTTTGGAGGTGATGCATCTGGGTTTCATGGTTTTCGTTGTGGTGGAAAGGGCTGGTGGTTGATCTCCAGTGATTCAGACGTATATGCGGTGATGAAGGGGGTATGGCTTGAGGTGGTTCACAGATCGAGACACCTCATTCATCATGTCTGTGATGATGGGATTGGTTTTTGATTTTGAAATTTGAATCTGCTATTGTTTTGATTTGCTTTCTGGTTGGCGGGTTCCACGACTACCATTTTATATTGGATCAGTGTCTGTATGGTTACCAGTAACCCATAAAACAGCTTTGAGAAAATGAAAAAAATGGATTATAGGCCTATGTATCCCATAAGGATGGGAATCAAGCCATATGTATTTATGGAAGACGTCGTGCAGTTTAACCTCTTGAGGAAAGGACGCAGAGTGGTCTTATTTTATGGTCATAGAGCTCGGACCATTGATAGAACTGATGGAGGGAGACACATGGTGTGGTAATTATTAGAACCGACGTGAATGAGGACAATAGGGGTCTGTATCACCACAATGTGCTCCCTGGGAATCTTTTAGGTCGAGGGACCAAAAGTGAAAGTTGGACTGGGGCTGAGGAAAAGTGCCTGTGCATTCCTACATAGCCCATGAGAATGGTAATCAATCCATATGTAGTTCTAGAGTTATCATGGTAAGGTACCGGTTCTGTGGATAGTTCGTACGGGTATGGACCTCACACCAAAAGAAAAGGTATTTGATAGATCTTTTTTGTCCTTTAGGATAGATGTGTGTGTGTTTTTTTGTGAAGCAATAAACCTAGTAAAGAGAATCCTGGTATCGGTACAAGAATCAATCCCTATGTAGGCATTGAAAAATGGTATGGTGGATAACCAATACCCAACATGATGTCCCCTCGAGTGAGGGCACCATGATGCAATGCCGTTTTTCTTCATGAATCCAGGATGATAATGTCACAGTTTAAGGTCGTGTGGTAGGACCAACCATGCATTTTAATGTCGTGCAATAATGAAACAATAGTTTAAATTCATTTGAGATCATAGGGGGGATGTGCATGAGATGATAAAGCATACCTGATGTGAATGAGGGTGAGGTCCACATCACACCATGCATGATTCCAATGAAGAAACCTTAGGCGGAGGGGCCAACAAAGGTCAGAAAATATGGGGTTGGACCTGTGGATGAAACATCTAGGTGTTACTATGTATCCCATGAGAATGGGAATCAAGACTCACGTAGTTTTGAGAGTGTAGTTTAATGTCATGTCATATGTAAACGTTTAAGGTCATGTTGGACTGTATACAGTTTAACATCATGCATGACGACAAATAGTTTAATGTCATGTAGGATAGGATGTGGGAGGAACTAGCTCTTAAAAGGGGAGTCCGTGGTGCGGCTATTGAAAACCCAACATGAACGAGGACACAATCCCACACACGCCACACCACACAATCCTATAAGAGTTAGGGCCTAAAAGGCTAAACAAAAGAGATAATTAGTGTAATTTGAGTTGGAACTAAATATGATATGTCTGGGCATTCCTACGTATCCCATAAGCATGGGAATAAATCTATACTTAGTTCTAAGGGTATGAAGTATATGGAGATCTTAGTTTAATGTCTTAGAGCTCGGACCATGAGGAATAGAAACTCTTCCAAGTGAGCGCATACCTCGATATGATCCCTAAGACCACGTGAGTCAAACTCGGTGTAGGAAAAAAGGGCGGAATAGGTCTTTGCAACACATGGGATGCACTTAAAGGGGGAGTCAGTGCAGATCCCTTAATGATGCCTTACTGTGTCTTTGTCCTCGTAACGCGCAAATACGCACTGAGGGTTAGTACTGAGAGTGTCAAAATTCCACTTGGACATGAAGGGGTGGAAAATGGTGTGAATCATTAAACCGACATTTAAGTCTTGATGGGGTTGTCATGATGATAGAGGATAAATGTTGACCATGTTCGAAACACAGTATCCATATCGTGTGAGCTATAATGGGAACAAAAAATGAGTGTCAACCACTGAACATATTCACAATGTGAGACTTGTATCAATTTTTTGTTTGAAACCCTTGAGGACGTTGGCCTGTAATGGTAGGAGATCCCTTGGGCCGAGCATCCATGCCATTTGGGGGTCCCTTAGGATGTTAAATATAATGAAATCCCAAATAAATAGGAACATAGAGCTTTAAAAATGGGTGAAAGCATGTCCAGGTATAATTCGACACTCTAGGTTCTGAACCAGAGTACTCCTTGGCACATTGGTGAATTGCTGAAGAAGATCAAAGGGCCCAACATAATAAGAGACAACTCAAAAAGATGAGTTTATAAAAAGGGAACGAAGGGTGATCAGGAGAGAAAGGTACATGGCATGGTTGTTACAAACCCGACGTGAATGGGGACAACAGGCCCATACCACACCATGTACCCCTCCCCTGAAAGGACTCAAGCCAAGAGGACAGAATGATAAATAGGTTTCCAAGAGATGGGGCTAGACCCCAAGACTAGACGTTCGGGCGGTCCTATGTATCCCATGAGGATGAGAATCAATCCAAATATAGTTCTGAGGAAGGAGGCTGTGCAGTTTAATATTATGCAACCAGGACGCAAATAGGGGAAAGGCCCCAATGAGGGATGTGTATGGAATGATGAGTAGCCTAAGGTGAATGAGGGAATAATCTCATAGCACATCATACGATCCCGAATGAACACCTGGGCTAAGGGGATGAAAAGGTTAAGGGACCAGAAATGGAAATTCCCAACCAATTCGTAGTTTAACGTCTTGCGGTAAGGAAGATGGTGATCTTATTTTAGGGTCATAGGGCTTGGACCGTAGATTCCTTTTCTAATGTCATATTCATGGAACATTTGAGTAGAGAGGGAAAATCATTGTTCCTGTGGAAAACAACAAATTGAAAACAATGATAGGGGATGACTGTTGACCATGTTCGCAACACAGTATCCATATTTGTGTGACTAGGGTTTGGGGGAAGTACATTGAGTATCGACCGTTGACCAAATTCGCAACACGGGACTTGTGTCAATTTTTCATTCGAAATCCTTGAGGACATTGGCCTGAAATGGTAGGAGAGCCCTTGGGACAAGAATCCATTCCATCCAAGGGTCCTTTTGGAAATAATAGATGATGGAAACCCAAATGACGGTGCAGACGAAGCATGGAGGGACCTGTTCCTACATAAAGGAAGATAGATGAAAGAGGTATATATCAAGGGGATACGTGTGGAATGACAAAATAGCCCAATGTGAATGAGGACGTGAGTCCATACCACACCACACAATCCTAGATGAGAACTTGGGCCAGGGGGCCAAAAGGGTTGCGGGACTTGATGATGGGAGTCCTAGCCAACTGTAGCCATATGACCCCTCATGAAGGTATTTCATTTATATAGATCCAAATTCCACATGAGCAATTCTTGGGGTGGGAAACAAGAGTAGGACTAGGCTCTCCCCATCATATAAGGGTCTGACAGATGGACTCACCCTCCTGCCTGAGGTAGACTGAATCTTGAAGAGATAGTAGGGTAGAATGAACCACTACACCCAATATTTGGGACATATGGGGGTGGTGACAAAGAAAAAGGATAGATTTTGACTAGGTTCAAAACACTACATTCATATCGTGTGACCTGAAATAGGAACAAATGATGAGCATCGACCGCTAACCATATTCACAATGCGGGACTTATACCAACTTGTCGTCTGAGGTCCTCAAGGGCATGGGATTGAAATGATTGGATAGCCCTTAAGATAAGTATCCATATCATTCGGGGGCCCTTTAGGATGTGAAAGATGATAGATACCCAAATGATAGAGTGTGTGGAGCATAAATGTGCCCGTTAAATTTAACGTCAAACATGATGGTGAAAGAGGTGGAGATATCCATGGAAGGGGATATATGGTGCGGAAATGATGAATCCGACGTAAAGAAGGGAAAAAACTGGCACCACACCATGTTTTTAGACCCAAGGGGAGATTTTGATGTTGGGGTTGGGCCAACAGACAAAATGTTTGGGCATTACTACGTATCCCATGAGGATGGGAATCAAGCCACACATAGTTCTAGAAGCCCATGAAGTTTATCATCATGTGGTGAGGACGTGGGTGAATAGATGAATGTGAAGGGGAGAACATGGGGAGATCATCATAATCTTGACATGAGTGGGGGAAAGGAGGCCTACATGAAACCATGCGAGATCCTCTAAGGGAACTATACCCAGGGGGGATAGTCAAAGAGGAAACTGGGGGATGGACTCAAGATGAAATGTCCGAGCGTTCCTACATATCCCATGAGGATGAAAATCAATCCATATATAGTTCTTACAATTTAATGTCTTCCAGGATGACATATAGTTTAACATCAGGCGGGACATAACGGTTTAAGGTCGTGTGGGACCGGATACAATTTAACATCCTGCGGGACGACATACAGTTTAATGTCATGCGGGACATAATAGTTTAAGATCATGTAGGATTAGAATGTTTAAGGTCATGTATGACCATAAAGTTTAAGGTCATATAGGACCAAATAGTTTAAGGTCATGTAGGACTGGTATGGTACTTTTTCCACTCGTAGTTTAATGTCATGCAGGATAGGTTCTGAATAGTTTTACGTCCCTCAGTTCAGATTAACTGCACATTTTAATGTCTCGTGGTATGGATGAAACAATTTAAGGTTGTGTGGGACTAGGTACCATTTAACTTCCTATGAGACAACATATAATTTAATGTCAAGTGAGACACAACTGTTTAAGGTCATGTGGGACCAGATATAGTTTAACGTCCTATGGGACGACATACATTTTAATGTTATTCGGGACATAATAGTTTAAGGTCATATAGGACCAGATAGTTTAAGGTCATGTAGGAACGAACAATTTAAGGTCATTAAGGACTAAACAATTTAAGGTCATGTAAGACTGATATGGTACTTCTGCCACTCACAGTTTAACATCATGTAGGACATGTGCTGAATAGTTTTATGTCCCTCAGTTCAGACGAACCACACATTTTAACATCTCGTGGTATGGATGGACCAATTTATAGTCATGTGAGACTAGGTACCGTTTACTGTTATGTGGGATCACATACAATTTAATGTCATGTGAGACACAACAGTTTTAGGTCATGTGGGACCAGATACAGTTTAACGTCCTGTGGAATGACATATAGTTTAATGTCATGCGGGACATAATAGTTTAACATAATGTAGGACTAGACAATTTAAGGTCATGTAGGACTAGATAGTTTAAGATCATGTAGTACCAGATAGTTTAGGGTCATATAGGACCGGACAATTTAAGGTCACGTAGGACTGGAAAATTTACTCAAGAAAAGTATTGGTTGAGGAACATGGAATTGGTGGGAGGAGTTATACCCTCACTATCCATGGTAACCAGGGAGTATGTCCCATTGTGATAAACCATGTAAATAATGTAAGGACCTTCCCACATGGGTTGTAGCATGGGTGGTTTTCATTTAGGTATATTTGGCGTTCTCAAGGCCAACACCAAGTCACCTTGCAAGAAAGAGTGGAGGTGACCTTTGTTTCTGAAATCTCTAGATATCTTGTTCTAATTCCTTTTAAGATTGTGCAGGGAATGAATCCTATTCTCGTTAAGTGGTTCCAATTCAGCCATACAGATTTTAGCTACTTTATCTAGTGCTTGCTGATCATATATAGATGTGTGTAATGAAGGCAACTGAATCTTGATGGGCAGGATGACCTCTATTCTATACACCAGGGAGTATGCGGTCATCTGTGTGGAGTTATGAGTCATCGTCCGATAAGCCCAGAGGGCGTTGGGGAGATTTTCTGGAAAACTCTTCTTGTTCTGACCAACCATTTTCTGTAGAATGTTAGAGAGGGTTTTATTGAATGCCTTGATCTGCCCATTTTCTTGCACTTGGTAGCGGGAGGTATGGTTAGAACGAATATAATACTTGGCGTAGAATTTATTCAACTATGATTCCTGGAAGATGGTTCCGTTATCGGTAAGGACGAGATGAGGGACTCCGAACCGGTAGATGATATTGGAGATCACAAAGTCAGCGATAGAACAGTCCTTGAACTCCTTGAGTGGAATTTATTCTTCTCACTTAGAAAAGAAATCCGTAGCGGTCAGGATGAACCTTCCTTGGCGAACTATCGTCAGGGGATATGGTCCCATGACATCGAGTCCCCAGACCGAAAAGGGCCAAGAGTACTTTGTAGCGTGGAGAGGCTCTGGTGGCTGATGCACAATTTTGGCATGAATTTTCCATGCATGGAACCTCTTGGAAAAATCAATGCAGTCACGAATCATAAAGGGACAAAAATACCCCAATATTCAGATCTGGTGAGATAGTTTCTATGACCACCCTTCTATTTATTACACAATTAAACATAAATTATTACATAAAATTCACTTGATACAACATATAAGATCAAGAGGTCTAGTGTCTTTAGGGTTTAGGATCATTACATAACATCTTAAAATACAATATCTTTATTGAAAACTTCCTTTACATGACCACTACATTCACTCGTACTTAGCATTTCATGGGATAACCTGAGGACATGAATAAGAAAATGGTGAGGTATAAAGCCCAGTAAGGGAATAATTATGGAATAAAATGAGTAAAATAATAAATTTTAGATAATAGGCATATCAATAGGTCATGAGAGAAGTATAAACATAAATTAATTATAAAGCATGATAATTATAACATGGAAATTTGGCAACAACCCCTAACATGGAATTAGCATGAGCTAATGCTCATTGCACATGGAGCATGAGTAAACCCTCATTGCACATGAGGCATGAGTAAAACCTCGCTGCACTTGAATTATCATGATTTAACACCCATTTAACATGATGTATCATGATACTATACTTTACCCAATGCATTGGAGCGCTATCAGGGCACACCCTTCTTAAACATTTCATTTCATGCATAAGTGTGACACATGGATCATATAACATGGAATCAATCAACATCATAAGTTATTCCATGATTAAGTAATGTAGAATAAATATATGAAAGTGCCATCCAATATGTATATGTGCATAAAGGTGAATACCATTGATAGAGACATGGGTATGGTATTCACTAAAAAATGATATTGGATTGAAAAAATAAGGTGCAATTTTGGTAGCATAACGGCGTGACATAAGGATTCATGAAAATGGTTGACGAGAGAGAAAAAGGTGTCTCATAATATGTACATGAAATGGACAGTTAGGGTTTCATATAGATACATGTACCAACAAATGTAATTTAATTTAGGTGCATAATACAAAATAATTACTTGGATGTAAAAGAGGAGAGAGAAATCCCTTATGGAATTTCAACATAGTAACGAGTGTACAAGGGAGGTATTTAATGAGAGAGAAATGGGTATCCCATCATTAAAAAATAAAAACAGTAGTATGGGGGAGGTGATAAACCATACCCCAACATTTATAATTGAAATTAAAAGGGCATAACAATTTAAAGAATATTGGACAAAAATGAGAAAGGAAGAAAAACCCTTACATGGAAGTGTGCTTCCAAAGGCTTGAGAGAGGATTATTGGGAGCTTGGGGAACCTTGGGAGGATTATATAGAGAGTAGGTAATAGGTGGGATTAACTCAAAAGGATTTGAGTGAGGGGGAAGTGGGATATTGGGTGGGTTTATATTGGAAAGGTGAGGGAATTCTTTATTATTTAGGTTTGGGACACCTCACATTAAACTAATCCAAACAACAAACCAAAACATGGTTTTTAGATAAGGGAAGTGGAAAACAATATTTTATAAGGCCAAAGTCCGAAATTTTTAAAATAAGGGGGTTGCTTATGTGAGGTGAGTCACACTCCCAAGGAAAATAATTTATAAAGACAAAGTGTTTAATAACTCTTGGAGGGTCCACTAAAGTTTTGTAAAATAAATCAAACAAAACTAAATCACATTATTTTAATGATAAAACATAAATTGGCCAAAAATAAAGTTTTTAGTATTTTATTAAATCACTATTGGGTCATTATGATGTCATAAATCACATTTTATATTTAAACGGTATTTAATTTTTACCCAAAAATTTGACTGTCTTAGAAAATTATGAAAAATTCACCATTGGATAATTTCTACATCCTGATTCCAAAAATAATATTCATTTTATCTAAATAATTTTATAAATATTTTAATTTTCACTTTTAAAATAAAAACTGACATTTATCAAAAATTCGTGGGTTTTGATAAAAATGGATTTCAAACCTTAATAAAAATTACAATTGCATTAATAAAATTATACGATCATTTATATTTAATAAAAATTAATTTAATAATAATAATAATAATATTTTATGAAAATATTATTTAATTCAAAAATCCATTAATTCAACAAAATAGATTTCTTAGTTGAACATTAACTAAAAATACTATTTGTGCTTTAAAACTATTTACAAGGTAACAATAATAGAATGAAAGTATATTCATTATTATATACAAAAATAATTTACATAACCACAGTAATAGGTTCTTGTTATATAACTCCTTATAACACCCGCATGAGTCCGAAGAGTAAGGTGTGTGATGGTGACAGACTCTTGGGGTGGCTTGGATAACAATGCTCAGGTGGTAATCTCTATCAACTTCTACTTCTCTCGTAGGCAGTCCTGATCAAGCTTTACATATTCAAGATCGGCTTGAGATTGGTGAAGAGAAAAGAACAAAGACGCAGCCTCCTTTTTGAGCTCTTACAAATGGGATTTGTATGGGGCACATCTATTGGTTGAGGCCATCACTTCCTTTTTCTGAGTAAATTGGATTTGTTAAATCCCTATATTTATACTAATCATGTCATCACTATTCAACGACTATATTAGCAATGATATCAATTATTAATATTATTTTAAAATCCAAAAACATAAAACCAAATATGTTTACATTTTATATAAACATTTTACATAAATAGACATTTAATTAGATCAAGAGGGATTTCCATTAATGAAAGTTTGGGTCATTACAATCTTCCCCCCTTAAGAAATTTCACCCTCAAAATTTCCTTTTCCCACACTAAAATAGATGTGGGTAACTCTGCATCATCATTTCCTCTGATTCCCACATTGCTTCTTCAAAATTCTGGTTTCTCCAGAACACCTTGATGAGGGGCATTGTCTTATTTTGTAGAACTTCTTCTCTACGATCTAAGATCTTCACTGGTTTCTCCTCATAAGAAAGATCATCCTTTAACTGTACCACCTCTTAAGAGAGTATGTGTGAAGGGTCCGGTATGTACTTCCTTAAGAGGGATACATGAAAGAAATCATGTACTTTGGCCATGGTAGGAGGAAGTGCTAGTCGATTGGCCCCAACCCCGACACGATCAATAATATCTAAGGGGCCTATGTACCTTGGACTTAACTTCAATTTCTTTACAAACCTCATGACCTTCTTCCATGGAGATATGCGTAGAAATACCATGTCTCCAACTTTAAACTCAAGGTCTCGTCAAAGGTTATCTATATAACTCTTCTATCGAATATGGGATGCCTTGATATGCTACTGAATGGTTTTCACCTTCTCCACCATTTCTTCGACCATTTATGGTTCAAGCAGCTTACACTCACTAACCTCATCCCAACACGCTAGTTTTCTGCACCCTTTCCCATAATGGGATTCATATGGTTCCATTTGGATGCTCGAGTGGAAACTGTTATTATAAGAGAACTCAACCAGAGGAAGATGTTGATCTCATCCTCCTTTAAAGTCCATTGAGAACACTCTCAATATGTCATCAATTGTTTGGATAGTTCTCTCAGATTGGCCATCAATTTGAGGATGATAGGCCATACTGAAGTTCAGTTCAGTATTCAGAGCTTGTTGAAGACTCTTCCAAAACATAGAGGTGAATCTTGGATCTCGATCAGACACAATAGATAGTGGTACTCGTTGCAGGTTTACCACTTCTATGATATATATCAGTTCCAGTTGATCCAATGAGAAATCCTCTCGAATATAAATGAAGTGTGAAACCTTTGTAAGATGATCCAAAAAAACCCAGATTGCATTGTTGCCCTTGGATGTCTTCGAAAGTCTGGTGAGAAAGTCCATGGTGATGTTCTCCCATTTCCATTCTGGTATGGGCAATGGTTGCATTATCCCCTTATAATTCTACCTCTCTACCTTCACTTGCTGACCCACCAGGAACTTTGATGTATATTCAGCGATATCCTTCTTCATATTATCCCACATTAATTCTCTCGGGGATCTCGATACATCTTTGTATTTCCTGGGTGAATAGAGAAATTTGAACTATGTGAATCATCCAAAAGTTCCTTCTTCATCTCTAGACTTGATGGAACACATAGTCTTTTCCCAAATCTCACAATTCCTTCTTCATTGACATTAAACTCCGAGGATTTCCCTTTTCAGATAGCTTCTACTTTTTCATGAATTCCCACATCATCCTTTTGAGCATCCTTTAACCTTTCCAAAAGTGATGGTTGAGAAATAATTTGTGAGATTATTGATGATGTTCCCATATTTATGATTCCCATGTCCATATTCATTAAATCTAAGATGATTGGATCCTTTTTAATTCTCATCAATTATATAATCAATGGGTCCTTTCTACTTAGGAAATCCGCCACCTTGTTCGCTTTCCCAGGATTGTAATGGACTGAGCAGTCATAGTCTTTGATCAGCTCTAACCATCTTCATTGGGGAATGTTCAACTCTTTCTATATGAATATATACTTGAGGATTTTGTGGTCCGTATATATTTCACACTTCTCCCCAAAATGATAATGCTGCCAAATTTTCAAAGTGAAGATCACTATAGCCAACTTGAGGTCATGTGTTGGATAGTTCTGTTCATGAACTTTTAATTACCTTGAAGCATAAGCAATGGCTTTTTCATTTTGCATCAACACTCATCCTATGACCTTCTTCAAAGCATCACTAAATACTACAAAAATTTCTACACTTGTGGGTAAAGTGAGAACGAGCAAAGTGATAAGACACTTTTTAAACTGCTTGAAGCTTTCTTTGCATTCATCACTCCAAGAAAACATTACTCCCTTCCGAGTTAGCTAGGTAAGAGGGTTGTAAAATCATGATAAATTTATCACAAATCATCGATAATATCCATCTAACCCCCAGAAGCTACAGATATCCATTACCGATGTTGGCATCTTCCATACCTCAATTGCATCTATTTTGGAGGGATCCATAGATATCCCATTGTATGGCCCATGAATGATACCTCCTTCAACCAGAACTCACACTTTCTATACTTTTCATAGAGCTTCTCCTTCCGCAAGGTCTCTAGTACATTTCTTAGATGATCCTCATGACCCTCCTTGGTTTTGGAGTATATCATAATATCATCTATAAATACTACCAAAAATTTTTCGAGGTCATCTCTAAAGAATTTATTCATCAAGTCCATGAAGATTTCTGGAGCATTAGTGAGTCTTAAAGGCATTACTATGAATTCATAGTGCCTATATCTTGTACAAAAAGCAGTCTTGGGGATATCTTCCTTCTACACCCTTACTTGATAATATCTCGACCACAAATTCACCTTGGAGAAGTATTATGCTCCACGAAGCTGATCGAACAAGTCATCAATTCATGGGATAGAATAATTTTTATTTATTGTGATTTTTGTAAGCTCACGATAATCGATGCAAAGGCACATTGACCCATCCTTCTTCTTGATGAAGAGAACTGGTGCACCCTATGGTGAAGAACTTGGGAATATAAACCCTTTATCCAGATTCTCCTGTAGTTGTTTTTTTCAGCTCCTCAAGCTCCACAATATCCATTCTATATGGAGTCTTGGATACTGGAAACAACCCAGGTATAAGATAAATTGAGAATTCAATATCTCTTCTAGGAGGAAGACCAGACAATTCCTCGGGAAACACTTCGGAGAATTCCCTCACAATAGGCATGTATTCTAGAATGGTTGCCTCCTTAGACTTAATCATCTGAGACAGATACACATTCTCATAGGGAAGTAATATCCACACTTGAGATGATGGAGCTAAAGAAGTTTCATCTTCCTCCTTGTACTTGTAATGAATCGGGGGTCGATTCTCCACATAAAGAGTGATTTCCCTGTCACAGCAATTTATGTTGGCTCTATATAAGGAAATATAATACAGGCCAAGAATTGAATCGAATTCCACCAGAGGGAGTATGACGAGGTTCTTCGGGAAGTTTAATCCATATATTATGATATAGGAGGAGTTATATTCATGGGATGAAATGATTTCCCCATCTTCTATACAAACCGACATATTCACTTCTATGATTTGTGCTGGTGCTGGGATTGTTCTAATAAACTTTCGAGATATAAAAAATGCATAGAACCTAAATCAAAAATTATGTTCTCTATAATTGAATGAATAACTAGTGTAACTTTCACTACTTTGTTTTCAGGGTTCACTTCGGCAGTAGTGATGGAAAAAGCTCACCCTTGCTGCCTTGGAGGTTTTTGGTTGCCTTCGAAAACCCTTGGCTTAGGGCACTGATTTCCAAGATGCCCTGGTTCTTTTTAGTTATCGCAATGAACCATGCATTGATGTTTGAATGGAGCATTCCTCTCCTCTATTGCAGTTGCGAGTCTTTCTTGCCAATAGTTAGTAGCCAGGTTCCCTTCTCTTCCACACCTAAAGCATTTCCTCAATCCCTTTAGGTAGTTTTCAGGGTGCTTCTTTCCACACCTTTAGAAAGTGGGGTGCTAGATCTTCTTATCATTGTTGGATTTATCCATCAGACCACTAACATTTAATTCCACTTTATGATTCTTATCCCTATGATACTCCTGAGATTATCTGATCTCTATTTGGACCTTGAGGGCATATCAGACAATTTTCTCATAGTTTTCAAAGTCACGGATCGCTAGCACTTTCTGTAGGATAGATTTCATCCCACCAAAGAATCATTAAACCATGAATTCGGGGGTAACGACAAAGACAAAGGCGTATCATGAAAGCCTTGTGAAGTTTTACTCATACGCTCCAATATATTCTTCATCTTTTTGGAGGGCAAGGAAGTCCCTTTCCATCTTAAGTCAGAGGGTGCACAAAAAATATTTATCGAAAAACATCTTTCGGAAATCCTTCCATTACAACACCTCGATCTCCTCTTTAGGCTTTATATTTTTGATCAACATCCACCATTGATCATCTTCAAGCTCCCTATGATAAGCATCCAGGATAACCTTCTCTTGTTCAGAACATTGAAGGATAAAGAAGATTATTTCAATGGAGTTGATCCATTGTTTAGTGATTGATGGATTAGATGATCCATTAAAAGTAGGAGGCCTTTGTCTCATGAAGCTTTAGATATCAACTTATTCTTTCTTGGGGGGGGGGGTTGAACGTTCCTATTGACCCATGTTTTTATTTAAATCTTGAGTTAGTTGAGGGAGAAGCGTGAAAAAGTTCATGATTCCTACTCCCATTGGATTGAGCATCTCATTAGTACAGTCGTCACATTGATCTTCACATAAGTTGTTAGCCAGATCCTCCTATTACCGGCCATTGGATGGAATAAAATGAAAGTTAGGGGTAACACATAAAGTGTAATAAAAGGAAAAAACTGATGACTTATAAATAACTTTTGTCTCCTTAACATATGAATCTATTTGCTCCACTCTTTGTTATTCATGATCTACTTTATAACATATCTTCTTAGGGAATATTTTTATTCCCTAAATAATGTTTCATACTAAGCTTGTGAATTTACCAAATAATATCTCCTAGGAGTGTTGTAACCAAGAGTGCATTAAGCCCATTTTCATGCACTAGTTCCCATTCGAGTCTAGCTCAAAGCGGTGTTTTTGGGTTTTACCCCTTGGATACATCTGTGCCAGAGCCGCCTCTACCTGCTTGTATCCAGACATGGATGTATTTTCTTGATAAAGAACTTACTCAATACTCATAAATACTTAGAGATGTTTTTATTATACTTATTCTTGTCTCTAAGGCTTTACTAGGGTATTCTAATCCTAATCCCAAAAATAACTAAACCTATCCTCTGATACCAATTATGACAACCCTACTTTTTATTACACAATTAAACATAATTTATTACATAATCTTCACTTGATACAACATAGAAGATCAAGAGGTATAGTGTCTTTGGGGATTAGTATCATTACATAACAACTTAAAACATGAAATACAACATCTTTATTGAAATCTTCCTTAACATGACAACTACATTCCCTCATACTTAGCATTGAATGTGATAACCTGAGGACATGCATAAGAAAAGGGTGAGATATAAAGACCAGTAAAGGAATAATCATGGAATAAAATGATGAATACAATACATGTTAGACAATAGGCATATCAATAGAGCACAATAGAAGTATAAACATAAAGGCATGATAAACCATGATAATCATAACATGGAAATGTGGCAACAACACTTAACATGGAATTAGCATGAGCCAAGGCTCATTGCACATGGAGCATGATTAAACCCTCATTGCACATGAAGCATGAGTAAAACCTCATTTCAAATAAATTAGAATGATTCAACACCCATTTCACATGACTTATCGTGATACTATAGTTTACCCATTACATTGGTGCACTATCAGGGCACACCCTTCTTAAACATTTCATTTCATGCATAAGCGTGCCACATGGATCATATAAAATTTAATAAATCAACATCATAAGTTATTAAAAGATTAATTAATGTGGAATAAATATGTTAAAGTACCATTAAATATGTATATGTGAATAAAGGTAAGTACCCTTGATAGAGACATGGGTATGGTATTCACTACACAATGATCTTGGCTTGAAAAAATGCGGTGCAATTTCAGCAGCATAACGACGTGACATAATGATTCATGAAAATGGTTGATGAGATAAAAAAGGGTGTGTCATCATATGTACATGAAATATACAGTAATTGGTTTATATAGATACATTTCCAACAAACATAATGGAATTTAGATGCATAATACAAAAGAATTACTTGGATGTAAAAGAGGAGAGAGAAATCCCTTACGGAATTTCAGCATACTAACGTGTTTACATGGGAGGAATTTAATGAGAGATAAAGGGGTATCCCATCATTAAAACATAAATAGGGAAGTATGGGGGAGGTGTGAAACCATACCCTAAAATTTATAATTGAAATTAAATGGGCATAACAATTTAAATAATATTGGACAAAAATGAGAAAGGAAGAAAAACCCTTACATGGAAGTGTGCTTCCAACGGCTTGAGAGAGGCTTGAGAGAGGCTTCTTGGGAGCTCGGGGCACCTTGGGAGGATTCTAGAGAGAGTTGGTCAGAGGTTTGATGAACTCTATAGTCTTTGAGTGGGGAGGAAGTGGGAGCTTTGGTGGGTTTATATAGGAAAGGTGAGGGAATTCTTTATTATTTAGGTTTGGGACACCTCACATTAAACTAATCCAAACCACAAAAAATCCCATGGTTTTTGCCCAAGGTTTTTGGAAAAGGGAAGTGGAAAAAAATATTTCATAAGGACAAAGTCATAACTTAAAATAACGGGGTTGCTTATGTGGAGGTGAGTCACACTCCCAAGGAAAACAATTTAAAAAGACATAATGTTTAATAACTCTTGGAGGGTCCACTCAATTTTGTAAAATAAATCAAACAAAACTAAAATCACATTATTTTAATGATAAAACATACATTGGACAAACATAAAGTTTATAGTATTTTATTACATCACTATTGGGTCATTATGATGTCATAAATCACATTATATATTTAAATGGTATTTAATTTTTACCCTAAAATTTGACTGTCTTGGAAAATTATGAAAAATTCACCGTTGGATAATTTCAATGTTCTGATTCCAGAAATAATAATAATTTTATCTAAATAATTTTCTAAATATGTTAATTTTCACTTTTAAAATAAAAACCTACATTTATAAAAAATTCATGGGTTTTGACAAAAAATGGCTTTCAAACCTTAATAAAAATTACAATTGCATTCATAAAATTATAAAATCATTTATATTTAATAAAAATTAATTTGATATCAATAATAATATTTTATTAAAATATTATTTAATTCAAAAATCCATTAATTCATCAAAATATATTTCTTAGTTGAACATTAAATAAAAATACTATTTGTGCTTTAAAAAGTATTTACATGGTAACAGTAATAAAATGAAAGTATATTCATTATTATATACAAAAATAATATAAATAACCATAGTACTAGGGACTTGTTACATAACCCCTTATAACACCCGCATAAGACTGAATAGTAAGGTGTGCGATGGTGACAGACTCTTGGGGTGGCTCAGATAACATTGCTTGGTTGGTAATCTCTATCAACTTCCACTTCTCTCATAGGCAGTCCTGCTCGAGCTTAACATATTCAAGCTCGGCTTGGTTTTGGTCAAGAGCGAAGCCCAAAGATGAAACCTCCTTTTTGAGCCTTGAAAATAGGCTTCGTATGGGGCACATCTACTGGATGAGGCCATAAATTTCTTTGTCTGAGTAAATTGGATTTGTTAAAGCCCTATATTTATACTAATCATGTGATCACTGCTCAACAACTATATTAGAAATGTTCATAATTCTTAATAGTATTTTAAAATACAAAAACCTAAAACCAAAGAAGTTTACATATTATATAAACATTTTAAATAAACATTTTACAGAAAGATATATTTAATTAGATCAAGAGGGATTTACATTAATGAAAGTTTGGGTCATTATAGTTTCAGACTGGTCTGATGAGCCCCATAGAAATCGACATGAACCTCCTGCATGAATTGAGGAATCTCAGCTCCTTGAATGAAATGAAGGAGAATCCAATAAAATTTGTGCTTCTAGAGGATCTTTTCAAGACCTGGAGTGCTCTAGAGGGTAAAATGCAGCGCGTGACATCAAATTCACTCACAATCAGCCTGATCAACTGGGAGATTATTTTTCTAGAGGTATTCGACAAAGGTGGTTCTCCAGTCGGGAGTTACCTCGATCACTACATTTGGGGAACCTGGAGGTCCTGACGTAGAGGCGCCGGTATTAAGGTGGCTTACCTTCAAGATTTCAACATCATCTAGAGTAATGAGAGAAATCAATCTCCAATATGCTACATGGATAATAAAATCATCCTGTTCAAGCTCCGAAAGCGATGCAACTAGGCTGGCCAAGGCGTTATCTTGATCGTTACGAGATCAAGGGACATGGGTAACTTTTGGCCGAGATGGGAACTAGGCCATCAGCTGGTGGGTGCGCTCCAACAATGGTAGTAGTCTATGTCTTCCCAACGACATTGTCACCGTTGATATTCTTGATGACTAGTTCAGAGTCCCATTTCCCATGCAAGTGGGGAACATCAATCTAGAGGGCCAGCTGAAGTCCAGTGATGAGAGCCTGATACTCGGCCTCATTGTTGGTGTAGCCTTATGACAACTAGAATGAATACGACATGACTGATTGTGATAGAGTGATGAAGAAAACACCCATTCCAACTTTGTCGAGTCTAGGTTCATTGAGCCTTCTATGGGTGGGGCTCCGGGAAGCACCATCAATGTGAATTTTCTAACATGGAATGACTTGGTCTACCGAGAAAATTACCTCATCGGGAAAATCAAGGTCCAGGCACTGGTCCACAAGAGTTGGATGGGTGGAAAATAAGTCTGCCAATGCTTTCCCCTTGATATCCTTCTGAGGAAGAAACCTCATGTCGAACTAATGGAGAATCACTGCCCACAGAGTTAGAAGAACTGTCAATATTGGGTGGGTTAAGATGTACTTCAGCAGATCTGCCAAGGACATTAGCTGTTCCTCATGGTTCTTCAAGTAATGTTGCAATTTCTGTACTGCGAATACCATTGCAAGGTAGATCTTCTCGATTGGGGAGTATCCGGTCTCCGTATCAAGGAGCATGCAGCTGAGATAATAGGGACTGTTCTCAGTTCCCTCATTGTTCTTCTGGGTGAGAAGGATGTTAAGGGATCATTCTAGGGAGGTCACATAAAGGACCAGTGGATTCTTGGAAATGGGTGGACTTAGAACCAGAGGATTTAACAAGTATTGTTTGATTTACTCAAAAGTATTCTGACATTCTTTGTCCCACTCATAGAAAATGCCTTTCTTCATGATCTGGGAAAAGGTATTACACTTTCTGGCTAAATTCACTATGAATCATTGTATTTAGGGTAAGTGTATTTTTAAACCTCAAAGATCTTGGAGGTTGGTTGGGAGAGACATCTGGATGATGGCCTTGATCTTCTCCAAGTCGATTTCAATACCCCAGTATCTGACAATGAAGCCAATAAACTTTCTAAAGGTGACCCAAAGGCACAATTCAATGGATTCATCTTCAGGTGGCGGGAACGAAGGAAGTTAAACTTTTTATCGAGGTCTTTGAGTTATTCCTGACGCTGGTGAGATTTCACAACCAGATCGTCCATGTAGAATTCCACCAGTGTCTTGAGGATTAGTTTAAATATGTGATGTATATCCTACTGATAGGTGGTACATGCATTATTTAGACCTAAGGGCATGGATTGGTAACAAAAAGTAACTTGTGGTTCCCTAAAGGCTGTAGACTCCTCATATTTAGGATCCATTCTGATCTGGTTATACCTAGGGTACCTATCCATGAAAGAGAGGGCCGACAACACAGTTGTGGTGTCGATCAACAATTCTGTCACATGAAGGGGAAAATTATCCTTTAGGCAGTGAGGGTTGAAATCATAGAAGTCGATGTAGAATCTGATATGTCCATTAATCTTCCTAAGTGGCATAATTTTGGATATCCATTTGGGGTACTAGACGTCCTTAAGAAAATTGTCTTTGATGAGATTATCGACTTCAGCTTCGACCATGGCCCCATGAGAAGGGTGCATCTTTCCGGGAGGCTACTTGAACCCGTGATGATTTTCTGGGAGACCGAGGCAGTAGATGACTACCTAAGGATATAGTCCTAGAATATAGTCATAACTTCAGGTGAATACATCACAATGTTTTTTAAGAAAGTCCACATACTATTATTTCTCCTCGAGGGGCATGGTGGCACTGATCAATGTGGGATTTGGATCCACCTCACTACCGAGGTTCACCTGCACCAATTAATTGACCATGGTGGAGACACCCTCTTCAAATGTGGTAGGAGAATCCTATAAATCCTCTTCTTCACATATAGAGGAGGTATCCTTGGTGGGAGGAGTTTCCTCCAAGTCAAAATATCTTAATGAGAGACTGGTACCAGCCTATGCGATGGTGGAAACTACATCGGGGGACTCCTCTGATATCAAAACCATAGAGATGAAGGTTTTTGATCTGATCCCATATGGTATTTGGCCTAAGGGGCCACACTTGATGATATCAAAGCAATAGTGGCATGTTGTCTAGAGCTGGTTTATCCCAGCCTGATGAAAAAAGAAAGTATGGCGTATTGATGTTGCCATGGGGTGGGAATCCCGATACCTTATGTAAGTAAGAGGCTCTAGGATCACCTGATCCTGATTCATGCAGAAGTTTGAGGTGATATTCCAGTGTCGCTTAGACTTGGGAATGTGCTACCCCTTGTTCCAGAAACAATGAAGCATTGTCCCATGTTTGGTGTTTTATCCTCCAATTATTGGATTGGAAAGATGTAGGCATAATCCAGATCTGTCCACAGGTCAGTTGCAGCAATAACATGCTCAACCTCACTAGCCTAAATATGCTAATCCATTCTCTTGTAATAGTCAGCATCCAGATATTGGGCTTCACAAGAGGAAAAGGGAGATGTGTCACCTTGATTTATGCCCACTCAACCATTATGGGAGTACTTTAGGCACTGATGATACGACGAAGGAACCACTACATACAGGTGGATCCACAACCTACCCATTTATGCGTTGTCAGTAGTGTCTTGTGAAACAAGTATGAACTCAGTGCTGGCCACTAGGCCAAGAAACTAGGTCTTTAGGCGGATCTTGTCGACCAGTGTCTATTCCATCCTATCATAACCTTGAATTTTTAGGTCATAGGGGCTCATATCATCCTTTGACAACCCATATTTTCACAGTGTCTGAGTTGAGATTAGGTTGATCCGAGAGCCTGTGTCGACAAGACAATTAAAAAACTCCATGCCATTAAAAGGGATAGTAATGTACAGTGGGCGGATGTTCCCTAATATGGGAGATCCTTCATCTTCTCCTAAGAATGAGACAATGTCCTGGAATTCAGCATGGTCGACTGCCTCAACATGGAAGGCTTCTTCAGATGCTACCTCCGTCTCAAACTGGATGAGGGATTCTTAAAGCCTTAACAAGGGATTAATGCATATCTATTGATAGGTGAAGGGAATAAATGATAGAGAGGCTTGATGGAATGCTAAAAATATGTTTGAGGACATCATACTTCTATGACATATGGGAGCCTCTGCTTACATGAGACCACTCTATAATAGGAAGTATGGAAGGCCCTACCGGCTAGACCAGCGACTGATTGGTGTTGGGAATATCCCACTGATCACTAGTCGAAGCCTGTGGAGTGACTACCAGATGAGGTCCAGATGGCTGAGACCAGTCTGTAGTAGAGCATGGCTGGTCACGACGTAGTCGAGGTGGATCTTCCGGATTAACCAACACAAATTAGGGAGAAGGTGGATTTGATGACACCAGATGAGAAGGTTACGCATGCTGAGCTCTGAGCTGGGCATGCTGTTTGGTTTCGGTGGAATGTACAACCTGGATGGAAATACTAACTGAGGTACTCTAATGACCCATATTTTTGCAACTCCATCAATGATTTTGATAGTATGGAACATTGGGAGGATTCGCCTAGTGCTCTTCACCGTCAGAAATCATGTAGGGGTTTACCAGCTCTATGGTGTTAACTGATGCATACCCTTGACTGTCACTTGAATAGTTATCCACTACTGTAAGTATTCTGGGAGGAATCTCCATATCCAGGGGCATGAAATCACCGAGAGTATGGGATGACGATGAAATTGGAGGAGGACTTTGTTTTCCCTTGCGCCACTGATGCATTCTCTTCTTAGAAGGGGATGGTTGAGATGATGATGCAGAAGTAGTAGCTGCGGCTTCTGGAGGATCTGTTTGATTCAGGCATGCACATATAATATCATGGGCACAAGAAACTATTTTACGATCCATAGAGTCATCATTCTTCTAGGATCTACAGTTAGCAACCTGATGTCACTCGCCTTCACTGTCACTACTGCTATCGGGCTTCACGAACACACATGCCACATGTACCGGAGCTGGGCCCAACCTGACTACATTTATGTCGACCAGGTCTTGAATCTAGTCTATAAACAAATATCACTATTTAAGAGTGTGCCCAAGGATCCATTGATAGAGGCATTAGTTGGGGAGATCAGTGAGATCTGCCTCTTTTGGTCTCCTTCATTCAGGCAAACGTACAATTGCCAGTTCTAGGGAACTGCGGAAATAACAGGGGACCTGAGCCTCTCCAAATGAGTAGGTATGGTTTCTCCTTCTTTGGAAAGGGTACTAGGGATTCTGACCTTGATGAGGGGCTAGAGGAGCCTATCAAGGAGGTGGATCCTGGTTATCTAACCTAGGCAGTGGCGATGCATTGTGTGGGGGCTCCTGTTAGTTCTAAGGTGGGAACTTCTGGGCCAGAGGATGAACCTGAGGTAAAGGGCCTCTACGAGGATGTGGAGGTGGCTCCACTAGTAACAACTCCAGTTGCCTGGGGGAGTCTATTTGGTCCACTGCGGCGGGCTTCACCCTAGCAGCCCTTCTCACAGGATTTGCAGGAGGCAAAAAACATGTCTACTTGTCCTGCTGTAAGACTTCCTCTAAGCGCTAGGCTTTATCAGAGAAGTCTCAGAATCCCCCGGGGTAGTTGTGGGTGATTAGAGAGGGGACCAATTCTGTCTTGACATTCCCTCACAAACTTTGTCAGCAGTTTATCATGAGTCAGTGGCATGTCATGGGAGTATGTGAGCCCTTTCCACCGGGCGATAAAATCCGCAACACACCCATATGGCCTTTGTTTTCACTTTAAGAGGTCTGAGATACTCATCTTCTGAGTGGTGGAACTGAACTGGTAATGAAATTTCCTATGAAGATCTTCCCAGTCGGATACTGATCCGAGGGGTAGCTAGCTGTACCAGACAAACGCAGGTCCTTCCAATGTCTATATGAAGAATCAGAGCTTGGTGGACTCTTGATATGCCGAAGTTCCCAGCATGGGTATGCACGTTGAAATGAAATGGGTCATATGCTGCAGTGGGTCACCCATCCTATTAAATGGGGATAATGTTGGATTTCTGAAACCCGAGGGTGCTGGCATATCATCCACCCATGCCGGATACAACTTTCCATTAGGCGGGATTTCCACTTGTCGTGTCTCCAATGCATCATGGAGGTCAATGATCAACTCCATGGGATCATCTGGGCAGGGGTTCCTATCTTGATGGGGATCCATGACCACCAGTGTGTTGGTAGGTTCTTCAACATGATAGGCAGACCCAACGACTCATGGAGTGGCTGGTGGGATGACCTGTGGAGGAGATGGGGGAACCTAAGCTGGATCTTGAAGATTGTCTCACCACTTCAGTGGATTTGGTGACATGTACCACACCCTATTTCCATAAGTTCTAGCCTCAACCCTGTCTGCATGGGTAAGATGGTCACGATCACCTGGAGGAAATTTGCCGAGTGGAAGTTGTGCCAGCCCCTGCTGCCTCGGCTGAGGATCACCATAGTCTGGTTGTCTCTCCGCATCACACTCGAAAAAAAGGTCATCAACCATATTATTATGCTCTGTGAGATGTTGACACAACATGAATTTCTCAAGATCATCCTCCATCTTTTGTACTAAGCCAGATGGGTTGGAGGGTTTGACGAATCTGTGGTGATTTTTTCCCTTATTGGGATTCCAGCCAGGGGTTAATGACTCGGTAGGTATATTCATACCCAATAAACTTCTTTGCTGGTGAGTGATACTTCCCAATGGATCTAATAGGTGTGAGACTCCCTTGGGGGGTAGGTCTTCCACAAGAAGATATAGACCATTCTTCCCCTGGTAGGTTGGCCATGTTAACCTCAACCCTACGTGGAGGCATATCTTCAATATCACCTGGAAAGTTAGGATGGAGCCTGATGGAACTAAAGTGGTGGGCCACATACTGCCCCATCCAGAGATCTACACATGGTGGGAAGACTCCTTGATATTCCTACAAAGCACTATAAAGATTTGAATGCATCTTTGTTGGTGGGTCCTATGGAGAACTGGTGACTCAGGGTTCTGGGCCACGAGAAGTGCGGACAAATCATCTAGACAACATTGTTGGCCGATGTATTTGAAATGTGATTGGATTTTGTGGTAAACAACTTTTAGATGAGGAAGATAGAAGTTTTTCACCCAGAGGGTTTGGAGAAAGCATCCAACTTCCTCCTTGGTGAACGATTCTGGTGCACTAATGTTCGGTGTCACGACCAGACAAAACATATTCGAGAAATGGTCTACTGCAAGAATTTCCCATAAGTTCCTTGGTACAGACTCGGAGTCTGGCTCTTTCGTTACCCCACTCCTCAACTGGGGGTGGCTGGGGAACCGGTAGCAGTACTGAAGCAGACCGTAGAGATGGAAGGATGGTTGGTGGAGAATATGGCGAGTGAGTTGACAAACCTCCGCATCTTGAGCTATCCTCTGAGGAGTGTAGTGACCTGGACACCATGTCGCGATAAGACTGGATAGTTACCGCAGTTTATGGCACTGGGACTATGGCTATCGGTGGTTGACCATGGTATTTCTTGTTCTCCATCGGCCCCCAAAATAACTCTCTGCGATCTCTGGTCGAGGTAGAGAATACTCCTGGTGATGATGGCGGCGATTACACGACCACACCCTAGGGAGATGCCAAAACTTCGTCCTCATGTATGTATCTATGGAGGGAGGTAGGGATCTGGTGGACCTCACATTCCTGATGTATGAGGGTGATGCACCTTATTCCTGCCCCATCCCTTGACCTAGAGGATCTAGGCGAGGGTTCCATTACTGAATCATATTCCACCTCAGAATATGAGAAGAAGATGAGTTTAATATCAGTCTGAATCTTCCTCTTATTCTTTTTGTGGTGGTGACGATTCTCACTCCTGCCCCTGGATTATTCTTTGGGACAAGGTAGAGTTTTGGCGTGAGGAGTACCTTCGGCCGTACTGGTGCTGGGATGGAGAGGACTTCTGCCTAAGTGAGCTGGGGTGAGAGGAGCACCTGGACAGATGTCAAAAGTAACATGGGAAGGACTTCCATGTCCACTATCTGATGTGTGAAAAGGATCTCCGTAGGAAGTGATGGAGTGGTTAGGATCACGGGTAGGGAATCCATGATTATTTCCCCCAGTAGTGTCAGCGCGAGGAGGGTCCTCGTACTGGTCAAGCCGAACATGGGTAGGAACTTCGTGCTGGGTGCCAATGAAGAGAGGTTGACCCTCACTCCTCTAATCTCTAGGGCGAGGATAAACTTCTCTGGTCACTTTAAGTACATGGGGGAATCCCCCACGTTGGAGATTGACCGGATGTGTAACATCTCCACACCGGAAGCCTGCGGCAGGAGTAACGACTCCACACCCAATGTCATGAGAACGAAAGAGGCTTCCATATTGAGTGTCACTGTTGGGGAGAGGCCCCTCATTCAGATTAATGGTGTCATAGGGAATACCTCCATGTCGATCTTGGAAGCGGGGAGGACCTGTGTTCTCAATGGTGGTAGTATGTGGAGGACCTTCATACGGGATGTCGTTACCGTGTGTCAGTCCACAGAGGGCGCTCCCTGGGTCGACTACCAGGAGAGTCGACCCAGCCTTCCCGTGGGGTGGTTGGGGCCTTGATCCAGGCCGAGTGTATGAATTCTCCTGCTCATCATACACAGGAGGCTGATGGTATATGTCAGTGGTGGTACGAGCCACGATAGTTGCTGACGTTGACGCTCCACAGTGGGAATCCTCCTCAGCTTGTGCTCAACGCTGGTGTCGGGTTAACTGGACTGTGGCTGGGAAAGCAGGCATATAGCTTGGTTGTTCCTTGTCCTATGGGGCCGAGTGGTGGAACTAGTGTGGCCTAGTGGGGGCCCTCCTTGGGATCCCCTGGAATGAGATTCCGGCCAGGTTGGCTCAGAAATCCACCACCTCATCGGCGTAGGGGAGGGAGTCATCGAAGCGTTCTGAGGAGAGGCTCCTAAAATGGTTCTGTGTTGGAAATGGGAGTAGTGGCTCCCTGCGTCGCCCCTGTGGGTGACGTTGGTGATGAGGCATAGATTCCTCTAAATCCTGGTGGGCCATATCCCAAGTTAGGATAATCCCCTCCTCCTTATATCGGAAGAAAAGGTCATTTATTACCTTTCACTAAACGAATTCAGACCGGGAGATGGGGTGTGGGCGCCCCACATTTATGGATGTAGAGACTATTGCAGAAGAGTTAGAGCCACACGAGACTACTGTGTTGGCATTTCCCTTTCCCCTACGTCGGTGGATGGGCGATGATTGGTTTCTTGTTGTGGAATCCTGGGTCTTGAAAGGAAATAAGATTAAACCATTAGTGCTAAAACTTGGAAATCAATGCCCAGTGCCCCAGCGCCATTCCTTCTTCCATGGCTGGTAAGAAGGATCCATGTTGATAACATCAAAGATCGAGATGTCCAACATTTTAACTGCCCCAACTTCTAGTGAGTTTCATGCCAGGACCACTATTTTCTTTGTGGGACCTGGCACCAGACACATGGATCCGGTGACACGCTAGTCCAATGATGTCTCGAACACTACTAATATCCTTATTGAGGAGAATAAATTCACATCAGGTTCACCATTTCTATTTCTGACGCTTTCACCAGGGCGCAAGCATCCATGTGTTTCAAAGGACGAGGGCACATTGAATATTCCTCCGTATTTTCAAATTCCAAAGGTGAGAGACATATGTCACTTGTTTAGGGACTTTTTCTCCTTGATTGAAACAGGATGATGGGATGTCAGTTTCTCCTTCCATGGATTCCTCCTCAAAATTCATTACCTAGTCCGGGTTTCCCTTATATATTAAGACGTTGTTCGTGAAACTCTTCTCAGTGCCATGTCTTCATAGATGCTGGTTAATTACACAGCTTATATCAGGACATTCCAAGGGTTCCAGTCAGGGCAACAACCTTTAGTCGGGGGAGTAGTCACGTTGGACATCACTGGCATGTCTGGACGCTAGAACACTAGTGCGTCTAGGTTTCTTCCCCTTATGATAGGGCTTCTCGAGCATATAGAATCCCAAGGCATCCCACGTCGAATGTGGGAAATTATATGCCATAGGCATGTCTTTGAGGTTTTCCTCAGCTTTCCATTTTTAACACAGGGTATGCTATGAGTTTAATGTCTAGCGGAGATAGATCAAACTGATCAAAACACTAACTTAAGTGGATCAGATGGATGAAACCCCTAGAGGGAACACTGATTCTAGGGATAACACACGGTTAGTTACCTCAGTGCTGCTAAGATTAGCTTGAAATGGGATGACATGATATTACTAGGATGTGGAGTCCTAGTTAAGAATCAGTATGGATGATAGAGAGTTGAATGGAGTGGTGATGGGGAGGGGATGAGATGAAACTGTCGTGAAGGTGATGGTTTTATTGGGATTGAGACTCAAAGAGAATTCCTATGTATCCCCGTGGTAGAGAATCAATGTCCGCGTAGTTCATGATGGGGAACCGAATCGGGGTGTGTGCAGAGGAAAGCGACCCGACAACATACTGGGGCTTATGTGTGGTTAGAAGCCCGAGGTTGGTCAGACGCTTGATGGATGACCAAAGATGTGGGTCCCAAAAAAGGGTACTACAATGGATTACCATTGGGTTTTGGTTGACAATGGCTTACCACTGACTGGGGTTGACAAGGGATTACCTATGAATGGGGTTGACAACAACTTACTGATGAATGGAGTTGACAATGGATTACCACTGAACTGGGATTACAATGACTTATCGCTTTATGGGGTTGACAATGAATTACCACTAAATGGGATTGGAAACAGATTACCATGAAATGGGGATTACAACTGCTTACTGTTGTAAGGGGTGTTGACGCTCCTTTCGTCACAGAATCTAAAAATCGGAAAAGGGGAATATCTGAGTCCAATGTGATTCATCCTTTGAAGAAACATCAAAAATCGACAAAGGGATGAACAAGGAGAACATTGCCCATAGGCCGCGAAAGTTCCCTCATGGTCGTGCAAGTACACTTGCGCGCCGTCTAGTGGTCGTGCAAGTACTTGCGCGCTACCTAGTGGTCGTGCAATTCTACTTGCGCGACGCCTTATGGGCGTGCAAGTGACTTGCGCGACCTAAGTGGTAACCGCCCGGTAACCGCCCGGGGTCTTCTCCTGCCTATAAATAGACCCTGTGGGCCCCCCATTGAAGAGGATCTTTTTCCAGAAACTCAGATTGAAGCTCCCGACACCCAAGTCTCTTCTCAAAGCTTCCGGAACACTTCTAAGGTAATTTCTTACCTAGAACGGAAGATCTAAAGAGAAGAAGGAAGGCCTAAGTGTTGAAACTCATCAACACTTGCGCGACGCTTTATTCCATCAATATAACTTGCGCGTCCCTTTTCTGGAAGAACCTCAAGAGGATTCTAAAGTGATTAAAAAGGAGTCGCTCAAGTATTCTAATACTGGTTGAAAATCGCGCAAGTACCCCACATGTCGCGCAGGTATACTTGCGCGACCAATACTTGCGCGCCCACAGAAGACTTGCGCGCCTTTCAAGGCTTGCACGCCCCTACCTTTTTGGGTGCCCATCTTGCCCATTTTACCCCTCTTAAGCCATTACACCTTTCCTTTTCAAGATTCAGTCTTCAAGATTTCTTCAAATCCATTTATGGCATGATTTCTTGATTTGACTTCCTTATCTGAAAGGAATTCTGTGGAATATCTCTCAAAACCTAGTGATTTAAATATCCTTATGTCACTAAATATAGAGAGTTCATTCATTCAACCTCATCTTTTAAGATGAGAGAATCCTTAACTTGGGCATCCTCCTCAGCAGTAAGCCCCAATCATAATCCTTTAACTTGGGCATCCTCCTCAGGAGTAAGCCCCAATTTCAAATCTGGGCATCCTTCTTTAGGAGTAAGCCCCAAATTCTTAAAGTTCCCAAATATGGGCATCCTATTCAGGAGTAAGCCCCAAACCTTAATCCCTAACCTGGGTCTCCTTTTCAGGAATAAGACTCAGTCATAATCTTGGGCTTCCTTTTCAGGAGTACGCCCCAAGTCCCCTAACCTGGGCCTCCTTTTTAGGAGTAAGTCCCAGTCATAATCTTGGGCTTCATTTTCAGGAGTAAGCCCCAAGTCCCCTAACCTGAGCCTCCTTTTTAGGAGTAAGTCCCAGTCATAATCTTGGGTTTCCTTTTCAGGAGTAAACCCCAAGCCCCCTTAAATTTCTCTTAACCAGTCCTAATTTACCCTTGATTTGGGTTTCCTTTTCAGGAGTAAAACCCAATCATAAGTCCCCTCCTAACTTGGGCATCCTCCTTAGGAGTAAGCCCCAAGATTAGAGTATTCAAATCTCCATAAAGCACATATACCTTTATGGACCCTGTTCCTGGATTTTCTCCCTAAAAGTGAATCCTAAACCTTCATCTATCTGGGCAGTCATACATACATAAGCCCCAAACAATTTCTTATGATTGCATCTTTCATGGCACAATTGTCTAATTTTTACCAATACCTCTTGTTTCTCACACCGAGCATGACTCACGTGAGCTTAGAGTGTAAAAGTAATTATGACATTCTTCTTTGAGCCATCAATCATAAACATCATACTCCATTACTCGAACTACGTGGGTTCTGATTCCTTTTCCAAAACAAAGGATACGTAGGTAGCCCATTTATGGGTTCGATCCCAACTTTGAAATAATCCCCGTCCTTCTGAATGACGATAAACTTCAAGTGACCCACTGAGTGGCTTTAAAACTAGCCTGGTCATCATAATGTCCAAGGGACTTTTATATAAATGTTTTGAAGGATACCATTGACCAAGAATCTCTAAACAGATATAGATGATTCTCTATTGATGAAGAACCTCGAATACATATAAAAGATTCTCTAAATTTCTTGCATATTTAATCATTGATTGTTAAAACTAAAGGAAAGAACATTTTATACTTGGTAATGTAATAAGGATTCACGAACATAACTTAAATCTATAAAGAGAGTCCCGGAGTAGACAATAATTCCCCTAAAAAAGGTGTGATGAGTCCGACCTCCCATCCTCTCGACCAATGCAAATTCCTAAGCCTCATCATTCCACAAGCTAATGAGCACCTACCTTTGGAAAGTGGGTCCAAACGGATGTGGAATCATTGGATGTTTCCGGTTCTACGAACAAACCTGATAGAAACCGATCGGAACGTTTGAATCTCCCGTCCAGGAGGTCATCCCCGAATTCCGTGCGAAACAAAAATGGTGAACCCGACGTGAATCCTTAACCAAGTTAAAGTGATGTTCTTCTTATTTGTTAGGCCCCTTGGGCCAACAAAGCAATCATTGACATGTGATCATCCAAAAGATGCAGTGGACGGATTCATCTTGATTATGTCTGTTATATGGAACATGCACTCTTTTCTCAAGATCTTATGCAAAATGGCTTTCCTTAAATTCACCCCTGTGAATACTACTACTGTGAACACCTCTACTGTGAGGTCTGCTGTTGTGAAAACCAATGTTGCTACTCCTGCTGGAACGTCATCCGCTCTTAGGATGACATCACCAACTCAGCGTCTTCAACGCTGGGTTTCTAATGCACTGGTTAAGGAGTACCGTCGCAACGGTACTATCCCAACTCTGGAGGCCGCTCGTCAAGCCCTCCAAGTTAACAACTCTACCTGGTCGTCCGGACAACGGCGGCCAGCGATCAAGAAGCAGGCGGTGCTGACTACCATCTCCAACCGTTTCGGGTCGTTATCCCCGGAACGCAATTTCCATTCACTCCCTTACTCTGAGGAAGTGAATGAGCAGGTCCCGCAGGACCTTAATTCAAAAAGACAGGAGTCCTTCTCAAGGGCTCCCATCAACAATCGCCGCCAGACTCGTGCGGTAGTGCGCCCTCAACATGATGAGGGTACTGACTCCAGGCATTCAGCTCAGGTTCCTCGAACCCGAGCAGGCAAGATGAAACGCCAGAGACGGAATACGGTGAACAATGGGCAGGTTGTCATCCCTGCCATCTCCGGAGAAGTCCACCAACCTAACTTGGTGGCAAAAAACGATCAGGCACACACACCTGCCCATTTTAATTCCGCTGTCCAGCAGACTCGTCTGGCAGCATCAAGCCAATCCCGCCAGGCAATTCTGGTGGAGTACTGTAGGCAGGAACATACACCTGCTTATACATCACCAATTAGTCAGCAGGCTCGTATGACTACATATGATGGATCTCGTCAACCGCGTTTGGCGAAGTGTAATCAGCAGGCACATACACCTGCTAATACTAATCAAGCCTACCAACAGTCTCGCTTGGTAGCACATGGAGAAGTCAGTCGGAAAGTCCCGAAGACAAACAGGAGGCAGACTCAACTCTCTGCCTCCACACTTGAGTACTGTCAGGATTCACTGACAGGAAAAGGAGGACAGGAGCAGGCACATACACCTAATCCAAGCCCATAATGGACGTATATCCCCGTTCCGGTGGCTGAAGTCACCAAACATATTTTGTCAATGGTGAAAGAGCAGAAGAAAATTCCTGCTCATATTCTGGATGCTTGCCAGGATATCATAACAGCTTCAGCATCATCACAGGGACAGACACATAAATCTATCCCTACCAGTGGAGTGACACATCAACGATTCACTCCGGAACAGACACACACATCTGTTCCAGTCCAAGAGGGTTATGGGGCATACTCCCCCATATCAAACGGACAACCAAGTCAGGCACATACACCTGATTTGAGTGGAGATCGTCAGCCCAACCTGGCCATCTTTCTTGATCAGGCACATACACCTGCTCAGAGTAACCACTTTCGTCAACAAGTGGTTTCTAAAGTGAGTAAGAAGGCATCTAAGAAAAAGATCCACCCAGCACAGTCAGGAGATCAAAGGCCAATATGCAACAAGGCCTTGCTCGATGCTGGAGTTCTTGAAGCCCTCAGACATTTATCTGTCGGAATTCAAGATTCTACTCCCTTAGTTCTCAATAACGGGAACATTAATTTTGAAGGTCTTCAACAGACACTTCTTCATGAAGGCTTGCTTCATGAACGTTCGGTCAATCTTGAAGTTTCTTCTTCAGATGAGAGCCACAGGAACCCTCTATGTGGTCAGAAGACCAAGGAGCAAGAGATTTCATCTTTTGCTGTAACCCATCATGACGGTCCTCCTCATGGTGATGAACTTCGCTGCGAAAGTCCTCTCCGCAGTAGTGATTCACGTTGTCTCAAAAATTCTTCATAAGGCAATGTAGTGACGAGAAAGCCCTCCTATCTCGAGGCACTTGCAAACATAAAACCAGTCATGTCTGATGCTTTACTATCGGCAGGTGAAACTCTTTCTCCATCAGAAGATAGCATGGGGTTCAGGTTATTCTCCGAACCATCCCTGGGTCATTCATCTTCCAGCATGAATAGTGATATCTCTACCAATCTTGTTGAATCCGATGAAGCAACAAGGAAACACCAACTCTGGTCCAAACAGGTAGAAGAATCTTCATTTAATGATAAAGAGGAAATGCTGAACATGAGGAAAAAACTGGCAAAAGGTGAAGTACCAGTCATGTTTTGGCCTTTGGCTGACTCCCAGTACGACATTCCAAAGATGTTGACGGATGATGGAATCCATGATATTCGTCTCAACATATGGAAGACTCTTTGTCAATTGAAGAAGAAAGTATTATCTTATGGTGATTATGAAAATCATATTAAGATAATAGAAGGGTTACAACGCCAGACTGATTTGGCATCTCTATCAGTCTCTCGGTATCCGAAGGCTGAAAAGCAACAAGGAACCCTTCAACGTTCATGCCTTGGCGCACTAAGAAAATTGCGTCAGTTAATTGCCAATGCTCCATCTGATGTTCATATCAGAGGATGGGGTATTCACGGAGCACTACATTTCACAGTGCTTTCCAGTCAGCAAAGCCCACCGAAAATGGTCTCATGCAATGTTATTGCCCATGGTCGGCCACAGTCAATGGGCTTTGTTCATAATCAAAAGCTTGCTCAAGAACAGTCTTCAACTAGTTCCTCTCAAAATCAAGTATATAGAGAACAAGTTGTTGAATTGCTCCTACATCAAGCAGGCGAGAATATTGCACAAGCCTCTCGTCTGGAGCAAACACGTCATCAAATGACAGAAGTTTCGGAAATCATCCAACGATCTGTTGAACCAGGTGATAAAAGTGGATACAGGTTAATGCATCCAGCTAATTTCCGAACTAAGATTCGCAAGATCAAGAGAGATTTTAAAAAGATCTCAGACATAGCATGTCAAGAGACACCCCATCTTGTCAGACTGGGGACTTCTCTAACCCAACCCTCAGAGTCAACAAATGGGATTCGAGGAGTTGAGCGGAAGTAGCAGGAACATCCCCAGTCCACCGGACTGGGGACTTTTTCAAATCCTCAATCCCTCCCTCAGAGAAAATCAGTATTCTCTCGATTAGGTAATAAGCCTCAAGAGGAACGAAGAGCCAAGCTATCAGGAGATTCTCTCCAAGTGACGGTTCTCCAAGAAGTTCCTAAGGGATCAAGTCAACGGAATTCCATGTCTCATCATGGACATAAAAGAAGACAATATCACAAAAATGCTGATAGAAAGGATTCCATGCAATATGCATCCATTAATGTCATCAATGTCATTACTGCTGATTCACCAGGTGAGGCTCAATCATAGGGATCAGACGAAGAGGTTCCTGCTCAAGAAGTTGCGCACACAGACCTAAATGAAGAAGGTGTGCGCACACATAATCAAAGGATTACCCAAAATCTGGGTATTCCTTCAAGTAACACACTTCCCCCTCTCCGAAAAGAATCCAATAAGGGGAAAGGAAAGAATCAGGTTACTTCTCACCCTTCCTCTGAAGGAGGTCAATCGCTCTCATTAGAGAAAAGGTTTGCACAACAGGAGGAAGAAATGAAAGAATTAAGAAGGTTGAATGCAGAACTACTTCAGAGTAGTCTTCTTCTTAAGAATGCTGAAGTCGGATAGCCGAAGGACTTTGTTGTAACTACTGAGATGGATCATGAATATCCTCCTTTATCAGTACACCCTCAGAGGTCTAATCCTACGGGTCAAACGCAACAATGGATGGCAGCACTACCATCAGTTGCAGCACCAACCACCACGTCTGTCCAAGCTCCATTCATTGCACCTACCCAAAACCAAGTTCAACCTGATGTTTCTAAAAAGTTAATAACTACTATTGAGTCATTAACAGCTCGGTTAGAAACTATGGAAGGGAAATGGGCGCAAGTTCAACCTGAAAAGAAAGTTTACCCTGAATGGGTAGATTCAATTTATCCTCCATCCAGTTTTGCAAACCCTTTTTCCCTACTTTCAATGGATCAGGCGACCCCGAACAACATTTGACGCATTACGTGTCTTGTTGTGATCCTATGATGGGAACTCCAGAGCAGCAAGAAGCAGTGAAACTCAGATGCTTCGTGCGAACCTTGCAAGGACCAACTTTTGTCTGGTATACAAGCTTGCAATCCCGATCAGTCATCGGATGGGAGGATCTTCGTCAAAAATTCCTTCTTCAGTTTAGCTCAACTTTGCCAAAAATGACAGTTTTCGATCTTACAAACTGCAAGAAAAGGGAGAATGAAAGAGTCTCTGATTTCATTGCTCGTTGGAAGGTATTAACGTATTCCCTGAGTTTAGCACTCCCTCAGGAGGAACTGTTTCCAATCTGTGTGGAAAATTTGCGTGACGAATTACGCACGCCATTGATCCCTGTGAAATACACAGGAGGGTTTCGAGACCTTACTTCAATCGCTCAACAGATTGAAGATTCCCTTATACAGGCTAAGGTTAAATCTCGTATAATTCCATCAGCTCCAGGAAGGAGAATGGGTAAAGCGGAAACTGCTACAGTTATGCTTAAACAAGCACCTGTACCTATTTCTACTTCAAAACCTTCATCTTCTCGAAGGGCTCCACCTCATGAATGCCAACAACAAAGGTTGTTTCGTCCAAATGATCAAAAAGATCAACGACGAAAACAATTTGAGGATCTGAAGAGTAAAACATACTCTTTCCGAAGTGAGCAAGTTCCTGGTTACTTCATTTCAGCTCTGGAAAATAATTTGGTTCAATTACCAGTGCCCAAGATGCCAAACAAGGAAGGAGATGAAGACCGTCCCAATTATTGTCCCTTTCATCAAATGTTGGGGCATCCCATCCAGGAGTGTTTTGTCTTTAAAGACCTCCTGCAAAAGATGGTCGACTTGGGACAAGTCAAATTGAAGGGTTCTTCAGCTCATGTAGCGTGTATTACTGCTACATATCCAGAGGAAGGAGGCGAGTGGCAGGAAGTCAAAAGCAAAACTGCGAAAAAATATGATGATTGGATGGTCAGAAAGACAATCAATCGGACCCATTCCATTTTGCGAACACAATTGAAGAAGCCAATTGTGTCTCCTACAAAAGCTGCAGTAAAGCCTCCATCAAAAGATAAATCCTCAAAAGGGCAGTGAAATTCAAAGAAGAAAGAGGAATCAGGAGAAGATGAGTATGTATCAAAGCCTAAATTGTCTTTGACTCTGGCAGATTTCATGCCATCTACTTCAAAGCCACGGGCACCGTCCCACCAAACGGCACAGCCTAAACAGGCTAACCAGGCAGAGTCTTTATCAAACGAAGAGTTAATCTTTGGTTCTGTTAATATGATTCAATTAACAGATCCATATTCCAGTCTTGATGAGCCTGAATTACTTGTATCAAATAAGGGAATCTGAGGAAGTTCTAGAGGTTCAGGATACAGGGGAAGACGTGGATCTTTCCGAAGCCACTACTCTAATTTTACCCCTGCTAGCACTGTATATGCAGCAGAAACTCGTGCTAGAGCCCTTCAGCGAGCTCAAAAAGAACAAGAAAGTTCTTCTTCCAATGGCCAACTCAGTTTTGGCACAGTTATTTTGGAAGACTGATTAAAGGTTCCATCTTCTTTATCTCAGCAAGTAAATGGATCTAATCAGTCTAATCTTCCAAAACCAAGGATGTTTCCAACTTCAATACAAGATGCATCAGCTCCCAAAGCATCTGCTTCCAAGGTACCTGCTAAACAGCATATTCCTATTGGGAAACGTAGACCTCTAGATCAAAAGTATGATATATTGAAACACTTGGCCCAAGTACCAGCCAACTTATCAATTTTGGATGCTTTGAATCTATCAAAAGATCTTCGAGAAGCACTCATCAAAGCTTTGTCAAGTCCTCACGAGTTTGAAGCTGAAATTGCTGCAGCTGAAATCTATCACATAGAGAATAATCCTGCAGAATGCCATGCAGTGATATCTTTTACTGATAAAGATGAAGATGATGTTGTGCATGGGCACATAAAACCTTTGTACTTATCTGGCAAAGTCAATGGTGTAGATTTTCGAAAAGCTTTCATTGACAATGGTTCAGGAGTCAACCTCATGCCCATTCGTACACTTCGTCGATTGGGCCTCACGGAATCTGATTTATCTCCTTCTACCATGATGTTACAAGGATATGATAAAAATGAACAAGAACCACTGGGAGAAGTTACACTCAGAACTCAGTTTGGAGATCTTGTATCCAATTCGGATTTCATGATTGTTGATCAAGACTCAGCTTTCAATATCTTGCTTGGAAGACCCTGGCTGCATCAGCATGCGGCTATTCCTTCATCATACCATCAATGTCTCAAATACTATTTCGATGCTCAAGTTGGAACATTGTATGGTGATAAGGCCCCGTTCAAGACATGTGAGTCTCAATACATTGAGGCGGAATTTTATCACATGAAGGGAATAGAAAAATCTACAATGAAGGAAATTACCAAAGTTAATGCTCCATATGGTTTGGAGAAAATTCCAATAAATCCATTTTCACATGTGAGTACATATTATGTGTTACCTATCAGTCAAATTGACAAAATAGGCCCAAATCAAAATACTCTTATGAAAAGATCCATAATGTCAATTACGGCGATCGAGCCAGACAACATGGGAGAAATTGGTAACCTACCAAGCAGTGATGAAAGCATAAGTGGTGATGAAGTCCAACAAGTCTATACTTCGCTAATCAGGCCAGAAGAAGTTATAGCAACACCAGAGGTGAATAAGGATGTCGATTCTCGATCCATCATCTCCTCTTTGATTCCCAAATAAGACCCTTTATCATCAATAGGGTCGGAAATGGAAGCTTCTTCTTCAAAATGTGAAAATTTTGACATCTCTTATGATCATGAGAATTTCGTTTTTTCATCTACTTTGCAAGTAGAAACGGAAGAAATAACACATGATGAAGAGGAAGAGGAAGATCTTAGAGATGCTCCTCCAGCATTTGAAGAGGGTATCTCTACCACTGTGGATGAACTCAAAGAAGTAAATCTGGGTACAGAGAAAGATCCACGCCCCACTTTAATTAGTGCGGCCATGACCCTTGAAGAGCAAGAGATGTATATTTCTATTCTAAAGCAAAATAAAGATATTTTTGCTTGGAATTATACAGAAATGCATGGGCTTGATCCTGATGTTTCTACTCATCATTTGGGTTTACCAAAAGAACATCGAGGTTTTAAACAAGCCGTGAGAAGAACACATCCAACCTATGCTTCCAAAATTGAAGCTGAAGTGGATAAGCTGATCAAAGCCAACTTCGTCAGAGAAGTTCAATATCCCAAGTGGTTGGCTAATATTGTCCCTGTAAAGAAGAAGAACGGACAAATTAGGGTTTGCATCGATTTCAGAGATCTTAATCAGTATTGTCCTAAAGATGATATCCCAGTTCCGATTACAGAACTCTTAATTGATGCGACGACTGGCTATGAAGTACTTTCTTTCATGGATGGATATTCTAGATATAATCAGATCCGAATGGCCCCAGAAGATGAGGAATATACAGCCTTCAGAGCTCCTCAAGGTGTGTTTTGTTACCGGGTGATGCCCTTAGGTTTAAAGAATGCAGGTGCAACATATCAACGCACCATGCATCGTATCTTCAAACCACTTTTAGGGAAGTTTGTTAAATGCTATGTAGATGATTTTGTGGTTAAATCCAAACAATGTTCTAATCACTTGGCTGATTTGGAAGTCATATTCCACAAGCTTCGACAACATAATTTGAAGATGAACCCCTTAAAATGTGCTTTTGGGGTAACCTCAAGAAAATTCCTTGGCTTTGTTGTATGCCATCGTGGTATTGAAGTCGATCCTGAGAAGACCAAATCAATCCTTGGTATGTCACCTCCTCAGAATTTGAAAGAATTAAGAGGACTTCAAGGACACTTAGCCTATATTCGGCATTTCATCTCCAATTTGGAAGGCAAAAGTTTACCCTTTACCAAATTATTGAAGAAAGGAGTCACTTACCAGTGGACTGAAGAATGTCAAGAAGCATTTGATGTTCTCCAGAAATACCTCTGGAGTCCACCAGTACTCATGCCACCTGTTGAGGGTAGACCGCTTATCCTCTATGTGACAGCTTTAGAGCGATCATTGGGTGCCTTTCTCGCTCAAAAGAATGATGCTGGGAATGAAAATAGTCTCTACTATCTTAGTAGAACTATGCTTGAAGCAGAAACCCGGTATTCAAGTATTGAAAAGTGCTTCCTAGCATTAATCTTTGCAGTTCAGAAACTGAGACACTACCTGCAACATCATGAGGTCCAATTAGAATCTCGTAATAATCCGCTCAAATTCATCCTTAGTCGTCCAATGCTTACAGGACGTCTGGCAAGGTGGGCGGTTATTCTACAGCAGTTCGACATTCAGTATGTGTCTCAGAAGGCAATTAAGGGCCAAGCTCTGGCTGATTTCCTGGCTGAACATCCTTCAGTGGAAGACACGTATTCAGATATCGAACTCCCTGATGAGGAAGTTTTCTCTATTCAAGAGAGTCCTAAAACATGGGAAATGTATTTTGATGGTGCTTCTAGAAGTCCAACAGGGAAGAAAATGGAAAATCCTAAATTCAACAAAGTTGGTTTAGGAATTGTGCTCATTTCTCCAGATAAGGCAGTGTTGCCTTATTCCTTTTTGTTGTGGGAAGGTGGTACCAATAATGAAGCTGAATACCAAGCTCTCATTACAGGCTTGGAGTTAGCGCTTCAAGCACAAGTGAATCACTTAAAGTGAAAGGTGATTCAGACCTGGTAATCAAAAAAGTCAATGGGGATTATGCCATCAGAAAAGAAGAATTAATCCCTTTGTATGATTACGTCAGAGAGTTAATGTAGGAATTCCCTTCAGAACCGACATTTTCTTATGTCCCAAGATCACAAAATGCTCAAGCTGATGCACTGGCTAATATAGCCACAGCTTTAGAAGATCCAAATCGGGACGAGACAACCATCTGTATTGACCACCGTCGTGCAATTTCACCTTATGTTCAAGTCAGAACAGAGGAAATTAATGAAATTAGTCCCATTCCTGAACCGTATGATCATACTACAGGATGGATGTCACCTATCAGGGAATACCTTCAAAATGGAACACTTCCACCTGATAGAGCCGAGAAAGAACAAATTCAGCGACGTGTGGTCAATTTTACTCTTTATGATAGCCCAAACCACCTCGAGAAAATTCTCTACAAACGTGGTTTTGATGGAGTTCTCTTCAGATGTATTGATGGTGAAGAGACAATGGCTGTCATAAAAGAAGTGCATGCAGGAGTCTGTGGTGCCCACCAGTCTGGACATAGACTGTCTGATCAAATTCGAAGGCTTGGATACTTTTGGCCTTCAATGATACAAGATTGTGTTAATTTTACAAAGAAGTGTCATTCATGCCAAGTATATGCCAACTTCATTCATAAACCTCCAGAGTTGCTTCATACAGCTAAATACTCATGGCCATTTTCCACATGGGGAATGGATGTGGTGGGACCTTACCCTTCAGCTACGACCAAGCAGTTTAAGTACATTCTTACTGCTACTGATTTCTTTTCCAAATGGGCAGAGGCAGTACCTCTCAAAGAAGTCAGTTCTAAATGCATTGTTAGCTTCATCAAGTCTAACATCATTACTAGATTTGGTGTCCCTCATACCATATTGACGGACAACGGCACCAACTTCTGTTCTTCTGAGGTAAAGAAATTGTATCAAGAATACAACATTAAGTCCAACCATTCATCTCGATATCATGCAGCGGCTAATGGCCAGATAGAAGCCTTCAACAAGACTCTTTCAAATATACTGCAAAAGATGGTGGATAAAGAAAAGAGGTCATGGCCTGATAAACTCTTTCATGCTTTATGGGCTTATCGGACTACCACTCGCAATGCAACGCGGTCAACTCCATATTCATTGGTATATGGAACAGAAGCAGTCTTACCAATTGAAGTTCAATTGCCCTCACTCAGAATAGCCATTTGTGATCAGTTATCTACAGATGAACAATCCCAAAAGCGGTTGAATGAATTGGAACAGTTAGATGAGAAAAGATTGTGCACTTTGCACCACTTGGAAATCTATCAGAATCGAATAGCACGAGCTTTTAACAAAAAAGTTCTTCTTCGTTCATTCATTCAGGGAGAATTGGTATTGGTTCTCATAGCACCAATGATACCAGGAAAGAAGCCTCCCAAGCTTGAACCAAAATGGGAAGGACCTTATTCAATACATAAGGTCTACTCCAATGGAGCGTATTCTCTAATCTCAATGGATGGAGAACACATCACGACTCCAACTAATGCCAGATTTCTGAAGAAGTATTTTCTATAAACACAAAATATTGTTCCCAGACCCAAAACAGTCACATTGGTTCATGATATGTCCTACATGACACTAAACTGTATTATGTCCGAGATGACATTAAACTATATTATGTCTTATCTACATGACATTAAACTGTACAGAAGTTCCTTATATGTCCGAGATGACATTAAACTATATTATGTCCTAGAAACATGACATTAAACTGTGTGGCACTTTCATCGTCCAAAATGACGATAAACTGTAAAAAGTCCCCAGAACTGATATCCTCATATTGGTTCACCTTAGTCCTAGCTATATGACTTTAAACTGTACAGCACCAGTTTGTCCTTGATATATGACGTTAAACTGTACAGCAATGGTCCAGTATGACTTTAAACTGCAACTTCTTCCCACACGACATTAAACTGTGAAAAAAGTTCCCTAAACCGTCCAACATGACCTTAAACTGCATCATCCCTGGTCCATGTATATGACCATAAACTATTTGCAAATCCCTTATGTCCAGCAAGACGTTAAACTGTGACGTCCTAACTACATGACGCTAAACTGTATAAAAGTCCCTCACATCCGGAAAGACGTTAAACTATATTATCATCAAAGGTCCAGCATGACATTAAACTGCACCATCCACGGTCCATGCATATGACCTTAAACTATTCGCACTTTCGTCCAACATGACATAAATGGTGTGTTATTTTGTCCTTACTGCATGACATTAAACTGAACAGTCCCCCTTTCGTCCAATATGACGTTAAACTATTTTATCCCCATCGTCCTAACTACATGACGCTAAACTGTACAGAAAATCCTTGATATGTCCTACATGACATTAAACTGTATTTTGTCCCTGCTACATGACACTAAACTGTGCAGCACCAATAGTCCTAACTGCAAGACTTTAAACTGCATAGTCCCTTTTTTATGTCCTACATGACATTAAACTGTGCATCGTTAAGGTTGTTATTACCTCTTGTTTCTCACACCGAGTATGACTCACGTGATCTTAGAGCGAACATCAACCATAACACTCCATTTGGGACACTAACCATGTGTAAGTCCCAACAACATTTTTTATTATATCATTGTCCACAAGAACAACTTGATCATTAATTCATTCTTTAATTGAACTACACGGACTTTGATCCTTGCCCTCCAGGCTGGGTATGTAGGCAGCCTCCCAAGGTTCAAGCCCAAAAAACAATCTCTTCACATCGGTTCACCACCATCTCATATGATGTTGATTCGTGAAACCGCCCCTGGAATCAATATCTTTACATTAATTCACTTTCGTCCTTGTTATATGACGTTAAACTATACAACACTTTTGTCCGGTACGACAATAAACTACAATATTCTTTGATTTCCTCATTTGAGAAGGAACCATTATTGAAATTGATTTTTTAAATCATGTTTCATGTTCAAAAGACTACATGCATACATGGTAATGCCTAAACTTTTTATCTCAGGTTAAACCATCATTGCACTAAAGTCCCCTTCCACCCTTCACATGTACGAACCAAATTTGTACAAAGGGTAATTCTAGAACTACGTGGGCTTGATTCCCATCCTTATGGGATACGTAGGAACGTTCGAGTATCCCTCGAATCCAGCCCCAAGTCTTTTGGGCCTAACCCCAAATTTCACTTTCAGTCCCTTGGCTGAAAAGTCCTCATGAAAACACACACTGTGTATTCATTATTATGGTCCGAATTCTATGACCCTAAACTAAGATTTCTCATACTTTCGTCCTATACGACGTTAAACTACATTTCAAGAACTACGTATGGCTTGATTCCCATTCTTATGAGATACGTAGTGAAGTCCAAAATTTCAATTCAGGACCCAGCCACAACATGATTATGGTTTTCATTGACCTATGTATCTCTATATACATTGGACAATACCCATCTTTATGTGTAATAATCCTAACCTTAAATATTTTCAGATCTTCATAACCCTTTTCATGACTTCTAATCACAAAAATGTCAAACTTCTGAGAATTCTTTTGCCTGACTATGCAGCACATGCCCATAGGTGGCCTTGCATAAACAGTCCGCATAACAGACTTGTCAGCCGAAAGATGCTATTTATTTGACCATGCAGCCAATGTCCATAGGTGGCCCTGCATATTTCAACCCCTTAACGGGTTTTGTTAAATAATAGTAACTTCATTCTTGGTAAGAATGCCTCTTTTGTCCTTATTTGTATTAAACGACAGTATGTAGGGATCCGCAAAAAATAGCCATCCTTAACATATTTGTCTCATATCCTTTTTCATGATCTGAAAGTATTCAAGTCTATGGTTTATTCTTCTTCCCTACGTTTGGATCAGACCTTCGTAGGAGTGATATTCATCCAGTTCTTCGATATTCTTTTTCGGAAATATCTTCTCCATATTCAAGTACCTCTTTCCATACAACAAACTCTATACTTTAGAAAAATTGAATCTCCATAAACTTTCACTGGCTTTTAGCACTAAGAAAGTAAATTTCTGGGAGTTCTTTTGCCTGACTATGCAGCACGTGCCCATAGGTGGCCTTGCATAAACAGTCCACATAATAGACTTGTCAGCCGAAAGATGCTATTTATTTGACCATGCAGCCAATGCCCATAGGTGGTCCTGCATATTTCAACCCCCTAACGGGTTTTGTTAAATAATAGTAACTTCATTCTTGGAAACTACTTCTTCTAATGCCTTTTAGCTCTTTTTCATATCATTCCTCAGATTCAAATATTCTTAAAACCATAGTTTACATATTTTCTCTCATACTTGAGTATGGTAATTTGTTTTAAGATAAATTGTCAAGGAATTGAATCCATTTTAATCCATTTTGGTCAAAGCTATTTCGACCTTAAACATTAGCCCCTTTATGTCCGGCATGCATGACTTTAAACTGCCCACAAAAGACAAAGGAACTCTGAATAAAAGTCAAGTTCCAGCACACTTGCGCACTGCCCTCTGTGCCCTAAAGTCTTGTGCGCCCCCTTTTCCTTTGGATGGATTCAATTTCCTCAGAGTCAAATCCTCATTTCTCTCTGGATCCAACTCTGAGGGGGGACTTTTGTTGACGCTCCTTTCGTCACAGAATCTAAAAATCGGAAAAGGGGAATATCTGAGTCCAATGTGATTCATCCTTTGAAGAAACATCAAAAATCGACAAAGGGATGAACAAGGAGAACATTTCCCATAGGCCGCACAAGTTCCCTCATGGTCACGCAAGTACACTTGCGCGCCGTCTAGTGGTCGTGAAAGTACTTGCGCGCTACCTAGTGGTCGTGCAATTCTACTTGCGCGACGCCTTATGGTCGTGCAAGTGACTTGTGCGACCTAAGTGGTAACCGCCCGGTAACCGCCCGGGGTCTTCTCCTGCCTATAAATAGACCCTGTGGGCCCCCCATTGAGGAGGATCTTTTTCCAGAAACTCAGATTGAAGCTCCCGACGCCCAAGTCTCTTCTCAAAGCTTCCGGAACACTTCTAAGGTAATTTCTTACCTAGAACGGAAGATCTAAAGAGAAGAAGGAAGGCCTAAGTGTTGAAACTCATCAACACTTGCGCGCCGCTTTATTCCTTCAATATAACTTGCATGTACCTTTTCTGGAAGAACCTCAAGAGGATTCTAAAGTGATTAAAAAGGAGTCGCTCAAGTATTCTAATACTGGTTGAAAATCGCGCAAGTACCCCACATGTCGCGCAGGTATACTTGCGCGACCAATACTTGCGCGCCCACGGAAGACTTGCGCGCCTTTCAAGGCTTGCGCGCCCCTACCTTTTTGGGTGCCCATCTTGCCCATTTTACCCCTATTAAGCCATTACACCTTTCCTTTTCAAGATTCAGTCTTCAAGATTTCTTCAAATCCATTTATGGCATGATTTCTTGATTTGAATTCCTTATCTGAAAGGAATTCTATGGAATATCTCTCAAAACCTAGTGATTTAAATATCCTTATGTCACTAAATATAGAGAGTTCATTCATTCAACCTCATCTTTTAAGATGAGAGAATCTTTAACTTGGGAATCCTCCTCAGGAGTAAGCCCCAATCATAATCCTTTAACTTGGGCATCCTCCTCAGGAGTAAGCCCCAATTTCAAATCTGGGCATCCTTCTTTAGGAGTAAGCCCCAAATTCTTAAAGTTCCCAAATATGGGCATCCTCCTCAGGAGTAATCCCCAAACCTTAATCCCTAACCTGGGTCTCCTTTTCCGGAATAAGACTCAGTCATAATCTTGGGCTTCCTTTTCAGGAGTAAGCCCCAAGTCCCCTAACCTGGGCCTCCTTTTTAGGAGTAAGTCCCAGTCATAATCTTGGGCTTCCTTTTCAGGAGTAAGCCCCAAGTCCCCTAACCTGAGCCTCCTTTTTAGGAGTAAGTCCCAGTCATAATCTTGGGTTTCCTTTTCAGGAGTAAACCCCAAGCCCCCTTAAATTTCTCTTAACCAGTCCTAATTTACCCTTGATTTGGGTTTCCTTTTCAGGAGTAAAACCCAATCATAAGTCCCCTCCTAACTTGGGCATCCTCCTTAGGAGTAAGCCCCAAGATTAGAGTATTCAAATCTCCATAAAGCACATATACCTTTATGGACCCTGTTCCTGGATTTTCTCCCTAAAAGTGAATCCTAAACCTTCATCTATCTGGGCAGTGATACATACATAAGCCCAAAACAATTTCTTATGATTGCATCTTTCATGGCACAATTGTCTAATTTTTACCAATACCTCTTGCTTCTCACACCGAGCATGACTCACGTGAGCTTAGAGTGTAAAAGTAATTATGAAATTATTCTTTCAGCCGTCAATCATAAACATCATACTCCATTACTCGAACTACGTGGGTTCTGATTCCTTTTACAAAACAAAGGATACGTAGGTAGCCCATTTATGGGTTCGATCCCAACTTTGAAATAATCCCTGTCCTTCTGAATGACGATAAACTTCAAGTGCCCCACTGAGTGGATTTAAAACCAGCCTGGTCATCATAATGACCAAGAGACTTTTATATAAATGTTTTGAAGGATACCATTGACCAAGAATCTCTAAACAGATATAGATGATTCTCTATTGATGAAGAACCTCGAATACATATAAAAGATTCTCTAAATTTCTTGCATATTTAATCATTGATTGTTAAAACTAAAGGAAAGCACATTTTATACTTGGTAATGTAATAAGGATTCACGAACATAACTTAAATCTATAAAGAGAGTCCCGGAGTAGACAATAATTCCCCTAAAAAAGGTGTGATGAGTCTGACCTCCCATCCTCTCGACCAATGCAAATTCCTAAGCCTCATCAGTCCACAAGATAATGAGCGCCTGCCTTTGGAAAGTGGGTCCAAACGGATGTGGAATCATTGGATGTTCCCGGTTCTACGAACAAACCCTCTAGAAACCGATCAGAACGTTTGAATCTCCCGTCTAGGAGGTCATCCCCGAATTCCGTGCGAAATAAGGGGTTGACAACATGTTACCGCTAAATAAGGGACAATTTAATGTCATGTAGGACAAAATGGGAATACAGTTTGATATCACGTAGGACGGGGGTGGACTGATGTGGATTGGTCAGGACTAATGGGTGTATGACTTGAATCTCAGGGAGGCTTTCTACGTACCTTGCCTTGGAAAGGATCAAAGTCCCAATAGTTCGGGATAGTGTTGGTGAGCTGACATGAATTTGTCAGGACCAATGGTTATTGGGCTTGAACCTTAGGGAGGATTCCTATGTACCTTTCCTTTCCAAGGATTAAACTCCATGTATTTCAAAATGGTTTGGGTGACCCTACATGAAGTTGTCGGGACCAATGGTTGTTAGGCTTGAACCTCAGAGAAGGCTTCCTATGTACCTTTCCGTTGAATGGATAAAAGAACACATAGTTCAGAATGGTGTTGGGACTTACATGCTAAGGCAGACTAGAGAGGATTTCATGGTCGATGCTTAAGCGAAGCCCATGCAAGTCATTCTCAGTGTGAGAAACAAGAGACACCAAAGACCCGACGATCACATCACAAAAGGTTCATCCATGGGAAGTGGAGTAGGGCTTACACATGGTTAGCGGCCCAAAAAAACAGGGTCTTACACGTGGTTCATAGCCTAGGGAGATGGAGATTGGGACTTCCTCTAGGATGGAGGCTTAGGTGACAGTAATACCTAGTGGGGGAGGGATTTGGAATAGAAGCGAGGAGGGTTTTGATTCCCATCTACACCTCTATTCCTTGGCGTGGAAGAACAAAGGAGGAGTAAGGGTACAACCTCCAGCAAGAAAGGCTAGGGGATTACACCAAGACGGTTTCCCTTCCTTGTAGACAGGCACTGCTCCAACAAAAAGGATATCATTCCATGTGAGGAATATCTCATTCCCGTGGAGACGAGCGAGCATAGAGAATGTCCAATATGTGTCTCCCCATGTAGAAGGCATGACGTGAGTCCACAGTTTAATGTCATGTGCTGAGGATGATAACACTTGGCATTTTAACGCCTTACAGCTCGAACGAGGGGGGTTCACTCCGTACCCCTATGACTTACATAACTAATACCTACCCACCATTGGGGAAGGGAAGGCATCATCAATGCCTTGGTGAGGGGTTGTTGTGGAGTGATCATCTTAGGGGCCCATGTTTTCATGGCTATGTGAAGAAGAAATAGCCGTTAGTGTGCCTATGCGAAGAAGAATGAGGCAATGAAATGCAACATGAAGCACCACCAAAGGGACCTTAAAATTACTTCATACAAGCTTAGAGGGCCGTACGGAATAAGGGTATGTAACATACGTGTCTTGTACGTAAGAAGTGCCCGACGATGGTGCCCTAGAGAGGGACATCGAACACATGCTGAAGGGTACACACAAGAAGAAGGGTTTTCATGAAAAGGGGTGGCTTGTGTGCAATAGGCATATAATGACGGGTTGATGCACACAAAAGGTTGAGTTGAGTGGAAAATAAGGGGTGGACATAATGGAATCTGTTTTCCCGCAAAGAGGGGCTGAGGTTTTGCATGAAAGTGGAAGGGTTTGCTCGCATGGAAGGGTTTGCACGCAAGGAAGGGTTGGAATGCAAGGAAGGGTTCACACACAAGGAATGGATTGCATGAAATGAAGGTCTGAGATTTTGCACACAAGTGGAAGGGTTTTCATGAAAATAAGGGCCGAGGTTTTTTTCAGGGAATTGAAAGGGTTTGCGCACAACTGAAAGGATTTGTGCACAAGGATCCCAACACTGAAGGACTTGAACAAGGGTCAAACCCGAGTGGTCCCGTGAAATGGAAGACCCCTGGGAGACCTATCGTAGAAAATCCCACACTTAAAAGTCATCTTCTTTAAGAGAAATATTTGAATTCCATGCAGGGGAGATAGTTCAGATTCCTCAGCCGCCGAAAGTGGGGGGGGGGGGGTGCACTTATATTTATAGGCAATCAGGGGCTGCGAGTGCACACATAGTGTGGTCTGTGTGGAAAACCTGAACCAGGGGGAGATGCGCGGAAGTTCCCCTGATGGCATGAAAAATCCTTTTCAGTTCATGGCCATTTTCCATGTGAAGATCCAATTTTCCACATGAGGAATCAGTTTTCCGCACCGGGAAGCGATTTTCTACATACCGCTCCAATTTTCCATGCAGTCTTCTGATCTTCCCAGGATCAATTGCTAATTAAAAATATGCCTTGTTTTTATCCAAGGATGACTACTTGGGGCCTTTGAAAGATTTATATGCATACAGTTATGGATCAGGTGTAGTGACACAATATATCCTGGAGTTTTTTAAAGGAAAGCATTTCTTGGGATGAGGCGAGTGTGGCTTGGAAGGAGTGACACACATGTGATGATATAACCTCTTGAGGATACACTCAAGGAGATATATTCTGGAAACCATATGGTAGGGATTCCACCATAGATAGTTGGAGGGAATGTCCCTTACTAGGAATTAAATTCATCAAATACCATGGATAACATCATTAGAAGTTTGGTATGGGATTCAATGATCATTCTTGGATGATCACGAGATGACTTTGAGCTTAAGGATATCAACATTGGGTGGTTTGGTAATGCATTAATAGTTTTATCTGAGTGTTCTCATGAAGGTTGAACTAGGGGAGGTTCAATCAATGTTTTTCATGAGATGGAATAAATTAGATCATAAACTATATCATGTGGGCGGTTAGACTGTTGAGAATGTGTTTTGATAAGCGATATTGACGGGGGGGGGGAATGCTTTGGGTTGTGATAACTCATGAAGAGTTGAGCCCTATGGTGGGGAGAACCATCAGTTGAGTGATGCATTGGATGAATATGTGGAAATTTATCAAGATGTATGGGCTCATATAATCATCATCTAAGTGTTCCAATAATGTTCATGGGTGTTGGATTGGGACATGGTGGTTTGAGTACCTTGATTTGGAGTTGTTCCTCAAAAGCGTGTTGGAATTTGAATCTAGAATACAGATATTTAAAAAGAAATTGATGACCTTGGTAAGTTGATATGAATATTTGGATAATCACTAAGACTTATTAGGGATGATAAGTGTTATGGTGGGAATATTGAAAGAAACTATGTCTATAGAGGTTTAGAATTATAGAAGTAATTTAAATATTTCAATTAGTGTATGGGTTGAATTTTAAATCTAGTTTTGAAATAGAATTACAAGAATTAAAATCTATTAAAGTGATTTTTTTAGATGGAATGAGACTCAAGAGGTTTTTGGGTGTTTGAGTGAGCCTCATAAGATTTGGGTAAGGTTTTAAGAGTCTTGGAGGTTGAAAGACAAGGTTCACGATTTGGTGTGCATAGTTTAGAAGAAACAATGTGACACCCTGAGCATGGGGAGGTTTTCAATTCAATTTTGTATAGTGATTGATTTTATGTTATGGATAGAACATGGTTTTAAGGAAACCATTTAGATAACAGGATAACATTCCTACCTTAGTTTGGATTTGGGGTTTCATTCATGGTTATAAAAAACCATGAGCATTGTTGTAAAGTTGTTTTCATGGCGACACATGGTTTGGTAAACTATTTAGACCAACTGTACTAGGTGTGATTCCTTGTAATTTTGAGTTTTAATGGTTGGTGAATAGTTTGGCCAATTTCAAACCTATTTAATAGGGGAAAAATACCCCCCTAAGTTTTGGAGGTGGAATCCCCCCCCCTCATTTATCCCCCATGCGACTAGGGATTTTCTCACCCTTCCTCTCATATTCATGACCCTTCAATGGGGTTTTCCAGTGGGGTTTTAATGCCCGTCTAATGTATTTATCTACTTCAATTGGCCTCCATTGTTATCATCTCCATCTTATTTAATTTCCTCCTTCTAAAGCCTAGGTTTTTGTTAGGAATTCCAATAGATCATGATGGAATTGCATGATTCTCAAAGGGCATTCATGCTGCATAAGATGAGGGAATCTCAAGATGAAAGTTTCACCCAGTTTCTTGGTTATTTAGCATGGTATATGGATATTTATGAAATTTCATAGGTTTTTTCCTAAATTTAAATTAAATTAATTGTGGAATTTATTCCTGTTATTAGGTATTATTCCTTAAAGAGGTCAAGGGTATGCCACAAGACTTTGGTGTGTGTTTAGTTACATTTTCATTGTGTCTAGGGACCCAATAAAGTTTTTAGTGGTTATTCCATTTTTGAATTAAATTGATAAATTAGTTTTAAATGTTAATTATTTATGGATTCTTGGGTTGATTCTAGCGATTGAAATTTCATGTGAGCATGGATAAGGTTGTATGGGCCTGGCCAAACCTTGGTAGTTTCTTCTATCCCTTGGAGATAAATTGAGAAAGCTTCTAAAAATAACGGCTGGTCTACATGCATTACCTATGGAATTGATTATTTGTTTATGATGCATGGAGTGTTTGGTTACTCAAATTTTTACATCAAAATGTTTAAATTAATTTTTTTAATTTAATATGTGATTCCTCAATTAGGATAAACAAAGTGTCAAGGTCCCTATGGATGTTGGTATTGACTTGTTTTCCTTGGTTATCGATGGACAAGGCCTTGACTTGAGATATTATTAGCCTAGGTGGATTGGATGTAGGATATGTACTCGGGTTAGGTGAGTAAATAGACCTTATGATACCTTGAGGACTGAGGTGGGATGTGTTCCATCTCTTGAGTTTTGTTAATATGATGTATCCTATGTAGCCAGGAATGACACACTATCTTGATTATAATGTCTAGGAACCTAGTATTCCTCTAAGCATTGGGTGTCGAGCCGAGACTTGGATCAAGATTGTGGACCCATCTTATTGTGACTCTTCTATGATGTGACCTAGAGGACCCTGGTGGGTGCCTAGGAACTAACCGACCTTGAGAGGGTGTATATAGACTAGGTATAGATGGTAGGGGGTGTCACCTTAGAACCCACATCAAAAAATGTAAGTCTGCAGATTGTAGTGATGGGTTTAGGCATTCAAACAACCCTTGAATTTAATTTATGGATTCATATATTTTCTATTGGTGTATTTATGGTTCCCTTATGTGCTTCCTAGAATAGCAACTATGGGCACAATGTGATGATGATACAATGGATACCCAAAGGTACATACTATGATCCATCTTTGGGAATAAATTTATACTGAGTGTTGTGAATTAGATGCATTGAAATCTCTATGGATGCTCGATGTGCATCCTAGGATATGGCTGTTGAGCCATGTGAGTAAAGCTTGAAATGCTGAGATTCGACCTTAGGTCTGTATGACACGCCCTAGATACCATAGGTACCTAGGATGCCTAGCCTAACATAGATATATCCACATAAGCTTGGGGGATTATTGTTTTTTATGATTATTATGAGATGCATAGGTTATCCCTAGGATCTATCTAGTGGATCCTGATGATATTACTAGTTCTTTATCAGGATTCCTAGGATCCCACCATTGGGCATGGTGACTTGGGGGATGAATTTGTTTCAACGATTTTCTAGGGCTGTGAAACAACTATGAGACATTATTTATTCTTTTAGTTTAGAGAGATTCCCATGATACTTGAGATTTGTCCATTGAGACATTCATGATGAGTAGTTGGTCATTTGAGACTTAGAATTTGGGTTTTGAAGGTTACACCCTAGGATCCTATTTTATATGGTTGGCATGATATCGTGATATTATAAGAGACACCCTAACACTAGCTGAAGCTGGTATGGCCGATCAGGGTCATCGGCCTAAGGATAAGCAATGTTATGGTTGGTACATGGGTTTCCATGGTCCTCATGATGTAATCATAGATATTCAAACATCAAGCTGAAGTAGGAATTATTGGTTTATTTTATTTATTGTTCAATAGTTTATCTCTTTATATTGATTATGTCACATGCACGTATCACTGCATATGATGGATGGTAAAAGACCATTTTGATGGTGTCCTACTGAGTTTTTTACTCACACTCTTCTTGTGATGCCATTTCACACGGGTGCCCGAGCAACTCTCACATGGTCATTATAGGCACATGTTTGGGAAGAGGCCCGGGATAACATGGTCGAGTGGGAAAAATCAGATGAGGTTGGAGATCTATATGGGATATGTATTGGTGTAGTCAGGGATCCAATATCTTTTATATCTTTTATAATGCTATGTATATATGACCATCCCAGTGGGACATCAACTATGTGTATGGTTGTTTGTGCCTTTACTCCATTTCATTTATTATCAGTCTTACTTATATTTAATACTCCAACATTTGAATTATTATGGTGGATAATATTTTGTTATTTTATATTATACTCCACAATCTGATACAGGGGGGTATAACCTCACCATGATATCTTCTTAAACCCCGAATATTAGTCTGTAGCCTCTAGAATTTGGAGAGGTGCACCTGAGGTCTTTTTGAGAACTGGGAAGGGGAACCATTCGAGTGGCCTTCAGACTATAAATTTACACCACTAACCCTAGTATAAGATGAGAAGGTTTTTACCTAAAAGGAAGGTAGAAACTTTGTGTGAAGAAATAAAACTAACACAAAGAAAGTAAAAATAACATGAAAATAGTGACAAATATCTATGGCAGTTAATGTTGATGATGTTTTTAAAGCGACTAAAAACTATGAAAAATAATGAAAAATAAGTGAGTGAGCCTGTATTTAAATTGATAAAACAATTTTTCGGTAAAATAATTGGTACAAATGATTTATATTTAGGGTAAAAGTTGATTGTATGACCTTGAAACAGTTTTACTTCATTTATGGAAATGAGATTTATCCTTTCTAACTTTGAAGAAAATTTTTAATACCTTATTTCGAAGGAATTAATATGCAATTGGTCATATTTTACTATTTTCATGCTGCAAAACAAATTCAATAATGAAAGGAATGGGAATATTGATTACCAAATATTATTTTCATAAATATAATGTGATATCGCTCTTCATTGATTCAAAATTCTCTTTATCAAGTGATCTAGGAATGAAATTGTTTCCAGCAGTTTGATTATTAGAATCAAGATCAACCAATGTGGATACTTATACATTGATCACTACCTCAAATTTGGCTTTATCCAGTGCTGATAAAGGGTAATTTTATTAGTTCCTTTCTTAGTGTTGATAAAGGTATGCTTTTTATGAGTGCTAAAATGACTGTTTTAGTGCTGATAAAAGGTATAATTATTAAAAAAATTATATATCATTAAAAATCATATATTAATATATAAATATATTGATATTGATATGAATATTATATTATATGTAAAATATGATTTATATAATACAAAATAATTAATCACACTTAATATATAAGATATTTAATAAAAATGGTTTATAAAATAATTAAAAAATAATATTAATTGAAAATTTTCTAATTATTATTGAGTAATAGTCATTTAATAACAATTCAAAGATAGAAAAATCAATAAATTAATAAATGATCTAAAATAAGTTGAAAACATAACTCAAACTTCAAACAAATTTTAAATTTCATTTGAGTGTCTGTTTGAGCTCTACCACATATCAAATTGAAGCTTGAAAAACTATCTACACCATAATGACCTAGGGGAACCCTAATAATCAGTTTTTTGGGGTCAAAATTTCTTGGAATGCCTCTAAAACTAAGCTTTTTTTGGGGTACCCCCATTTTCTAACATTTGATGGAATTTCATCCTCGTTTAAGGGAGTATTTTTATCTTTTTTTGGTGGAGACTCAATTTATTTTAAATTTTTACACTCATAAGGATTTTATTACGTTCAAATTTTATTATTTTTCATGTTTTGTTGTTATTTATAATTAAATATGGACACATATATAAAAATTTGAACATACTTACACATATAAAATTTAATTATATATATAAATATGTAAAAATATTTACATATAAAATTTCTATATAAATATATATAAACCATATCTAAATATAAAATAATATCCATTTTATTTTTTAAAATAAAAAAGTATGAATATTTATATATATATATAATGTGTATATTTAAATAAATATATTTTTTTGTGTGTGTCTCTACTAAAAAATAATATATATTATCTATATATTCTAATATATGTATATAAATATTAATATATAATATATGAAAATAAATATAAATGAGTATAATTATATTTATAGACACACACACATGTATGTATTTATAAACACACACACACAGGAAACATATATTATAAATGTATTTAAAATTAATCATATATATATATATGTAGATAAAAAATGTTACAAAATATATAAAATATATACAGATATATCATAATATATAGAACAAAGAAACATATAGTAGTGGTAGAGGTGTAGACACCTGATGGGGAGGTCTCAGGTTCAAAATTAGATAAAGGCAGGCATGCTTGTGGGTGCTCTAGTGTTGATAAAACAACCATCTAGCATTGATAAAATGGTAGGGGGTGGTAATTGAGTGCGGATAAAAGGGAATCTCTAAATTTATAGTTTTTTGACTTTTATCTGTGCTTTTATTAGCATTGATAAAGACCCCTTTTATAAACATTGATAAAAGTCACCTTTTATCAGCGCTTTTTTTGGTCCTGATAAAATATAATTTTTATCAGCATTTTTTTGCACTGATAAAAGAATTCTTTATCAAAACATTTTTAGTATTGATAATAGGGACCCCTTTTAAAGGTGCTTAGATTTAAAACACTTTTTTAGCACTGATAAAAGCGATTTCTATTGATTTTAAAAGCATTATATGTAGTAGTGGAGAAAAATTGACTATGATGTGAAATATAAAAATTACCTGCATAAATTAATTAAAAAAATGAGGGCTCCATCAATCTTATTTCCCCCTAAAGAAAATTTATCTTGAAAACCTCTTTAATCATATAAAATACAAAAAATTCAAATCAACTCTTTATAAAAAAGGAAAAATAAGGAAGAATAAAGGAATCTTCTCCATCGAGAAAGGATCTTTCCTCCTCTGAATTCTCTGTTGTGTTATAGTATTCCATTGTCTTCCTTTATTTGCCTCTTATTCCTTACAGAACTATTTGTAAAATGAATATCTCTTAGCATGCATCCCCACAATACACTACTGGAATTTGTGGTATTTGCAACGGGATATTTGCGACGGGAAAACGTCCCGTCAAAAATAGATATCAGATTATATATATTATATATATAAAAACTTATTGCAATGGGACCATTGCAAAAAGTATTTGCGACTGGCCTATCATACCGTTGCAAATAGTTCTTCATTTATGTATGTTATATATACCAAAACCTTTTTCGACGAGCCCATCACAAGAAATTATTTGCAATGAGTCCTTTTACCGTTACAAATACCTTTTGAAATATATATATATAAACTATTTGCGACGGGACCGCATCACAAAAGATCTCATCACAAATACTGAATATAAAAAATATTTAATAAAATTATTATTAATGAAAATATAATATTAATATTACTGAAATAATAAAAAATATATTAAAATTTTCAATATCCACAAAAAAATATTAAAAAATCATAAAATATTATTATTATTATTATTATAAAAATAAAAAAACATTAAAAAATATATAACTAATAATAAATAGTAAAATAATAAAACAATAAAATATTAAAAATAAAAAAAATAAAAAAATTAAATTATGCAATATTCACACCAATACAAAAGACAAAAACTATAAATAATTCATATTAAAACAAATTTTGAATTCAAATGTTTTCAATATAACAAAAAAATCACTGAGGGGGATAATCTTCTGGAAGAGGTGAAGGAGCTCGAGGAGATGGTGGAGGAAACTCCATCCCTAAACTATGAGTCAGACAACGCATGTACTCCATCTGCTCGTGCTGCTTCTTCTTCAATCAACGCATCTCCTCCTCGTGTTGCTGCTGCTTCAGCAGCCATCGATGTATATTCTCCTCATACTGATGCTACTGTTGTAGACACATCTCTTCTCGCTGCTTCTGTAAACTCTCTATAAGCTCATTATGAGCTCGCAACTGCTCCTGATACTGTGATCCAGAAGATGATGTATCTCCACAATTACTAATTATTACTAATTATTGTCAATTATTACTATTTATTACAAATTATTACTAATAATTACTAATAATTTCTAATTATTACTAATTATTAATAATTATTACTATTTATTACTAATTATTACTAATTATTAATATTTACTACTATTTATTTCTAATTATTACTAATTATTACTAATTATTACTAATTATTACAAATTATTACTAATTATTACTAATTATTACTAATTTTTACTATTTATTACTAATTATTACTAATTATTACTAATTATTACTAATTATTACTAATTGTTACTAATTATTAATAATTATTACTAATTATTACTAATTATTACTAATTATTACTAATTATTACTAATTATTACTAATTATTACTAATTATTACTAATTATTAATAATTATTACTGATTATTAATAATTATTACTAATTATTACTAATTATTACCAATTATTACTAATTATTACTATTTATTACTATTTATTACTAATTATTACTAATTATTACTAATTATTACTAATTATTAATAATTATTACTAATTATTACTAATTATTACTATTTATTACTATTTATTACTATCTGTTACTAATTATTACTAATTATTACTAATTATTACTAATTATTACTAATTATTACTATTTATTAATAATAATAATTATTTATTATTATTTATTATTATTTATTATTATTTATTATTATTTATAACTAATTACTACTTTTATTACAATTTATTCCTTATTATTAGCATTTATTACTAATTATTAGTATTTATTACTAATTGTAAATATTTATTACTACTTTTCCCTAATTATTAATATTTTTTACTAATTATTACTATTTTTTCCTAATTATTACAAATTAGAATTAATTATTATTAATCATGGCAAATTACAACCACTAATTACTAATTACCACTAATTATTTATATACATTACTAATTATCATTAATAATTATTAATTATTAATAATTACTAAGAATAGGTACTAATAATTTCAATTTATTAAATAAATACTAATGACAAAACAATTTAAATCTAATTTAATTACAACTAATCAACAATAATTAAAATTAATATAAAAATATGAAATAAATACTAAATTAAATAAAACATAAATACCTTTAAACTTGATCTCTTATAATTTTAGACAGCTTCAGAATTTTCTTCGTAAAAAAAAACTAAATCCGAAAAATTTTCACTCTAAAATTAGAGTTTAAAGAGACAGAGAAAGTAGGAATTAAGGGGAAGGAGGGAAAAAATGGATGAGGGTATATATAAGTTAAATTGGTTGCAATGAAAATATTTGCGATGGGATACCCATCACAAATACCTTCGGCCGCATTAATTACTGACGACGGTTAAAAGGGTATTTGCGATGGGTCCAGTTGCAAAAAGTGACATGCCAACACACTATTTGTGACATGACAACATCCCGTCGCAAATAGTATTTACCATCGTCGGGTATTTGTGATGGGAGAATTCCCCCATCAGAAATAGTATTTACCGCCTCATGGTATTCACGATGGGAGGTGCCTCCCCGTCACAAATACCCTTCCACGCGGTTTGGCGTTCAAACCACACCAAATCGCGCGTAACTTTTTGTGACGGGTTGATTCCCTCGTCAAAAATAATCTGTTGCAAAAATCATTTTTCCCATAGTGTTACAATAGTTCGAGGGAGGGGAATTATAATGAAACATAGAAACTATTACGCCTACAAATATTCAGGAAGACTCGATCCTAATACCTCCCATGAGACCCCTCAAAGACATAACCACTAAGCTACACACCTTGGGGCATAGCTTGTATCTCCACATGAATGTAAAAAAAATATAATTCAAGGTAATCTAGAATTTTTCTTCACTCACTAGATCCTGGAGTCAACACTTCCTTTTAACTTTTGTCTCCCTTGCAACTGAAAGAATCATTAAAATATTTTTCCTTGTGAAACCAATAACTGCTTGCATGTGCATCCAACTTAGTAAGAACCTGATAAACCTGAAAATCCTCATTTGTCTTTTAAAAATATTTGTAGCTACAATTTAAGGCAGTGTGAGAACTGAATTTATTCTTTAAACTACCCACTTCTCTCAACTAACTTAACTAGAATGATTACTGACACTCTTTCAATTATTCTCTTATCCTTAGTAAATAGTGCAATATTACTACATAACAGTGTCACTCAATTACACCCACTCCACCCAAGCTTGAATAATCTTCAACATTCATTACCCATGGTCAAAATAGTTTCATTAGAAAGATTCAATAACCCAACATTATCTCCAATTTTACATCAGTTGAGAACTTCTTCAACATCACATGGTCTAATAATCTTGTTCAATCTCTACACCTATGCTTGCAAAACAAGATCCGAATGAAACCCTCAAGGTCACTTGGATATAATGAATACAATCTCAATAATAAAGTAATTCAGTCAGGAATTTCCTTGAGAACCAAGTAGGAACCCCTCTACAGACCTACAACCAAAGCCTCTGGAAAATTTGAGGCCCCCTTCACCTTCAAGATATACAAAAAATAAAGAAGAATGTAACAAATGAAAATCATGGTCTTAATCTCAGATCTTCATCAATGATGACGAATCTTTTTGTTATTTTTTTTATTTCCATATAAAATTGGTTTTTATTCGTTATGTAGGTTTTTTGTTATTTCTCATTCTATTAGGGGTGCCACACGGCTTCTGGTCCTTCGTTTGGGTTGTTTTACGTAGTTGTCTCATCTACTGTATTTTATGGCTTCACATTTATATAGTCCCATTGGTTCCAGATTAAAAGGGGTGATTCTACACTACTCAATCGCTTTTTAAGTCCTAGAGAATCCCTATAGAATCAAGAAAGATATTATGGGTTCTCTTCCTCAAATCAAGGCTTGAGCATTTGTCCATGAATGATTTTAGATTCAGTTTTGTTTCTTGAGGAAGTCCCAATCTTGGATTCAATTTCTGGTGGAGATCCGGTAGTTTATTTATCAGTAGGAACTCAATAGTTGAATGCTTTATGATCTAGTTGAAAGGAATGTCATCCAACTACAACTTTGGAGAAACTTCCCCCAACTTTCAGATCACAACCCTCGCCAATGAAATACAGAGAAGATGAAATGCAGACCTTGAGTGTTTACAGATCCAGACCAGGTGTATCATTGTTGAAAACATGAAATGTGTTCCATGCACTTTTCTGTAGAGTGAATATATGATTCTCACACAGAAAACAAATTTCATGTATTAGTAAATATGTTTCCACCATGAAGGAAGAAAAAGCAGCCTGGATTTCTATGTGCCAAAATACTACTACATACCGATGAATAAGTGGAATGATTCCCCCATCCAGGAGTAGGCAGTGGATTTCCAAGATATATGATGAAAAGGTGTAAACACATTAAATTCAATTTCCATGTTTCTTCCAAGAAGACATGGTGTATTTACCATCTCAAGAAGTGTAGATCTCTTCAAGGAATTCTATTTGATTAGTCACAGAGCCCAAACAGACTTACAGATCAAAAGTTATGGCACTCAGAAGATGAATATATTTCACAATGGGACCTACGTGGAGGATCTATGTGGAAGACCTATGCGGAGGACCTACACGGAGAAACTATATGGAAAATTAATTTTTACACCCCTACGCAGAAGTCCTGCGTGGAAGACCTACGCGAAGGACCTGCATAGGGGACGTACGTGGGGGAACTCCTACACCCATGTTCCCCACCTTGCCTATAAATAGAACCTTTGGGATCCCCATTTCAAAGATTGAAAAAGATAGAAGATGTCCCAAGGCTCCCATTGCATATCTCTTTCATCGAGATCCCCAAAATTTTCTCAGGTATCTCTCTAAAACATGAGAGAAGAGAGAATTAAATGGAGAAATATGTTTCTAAGTCCCATCAGGGTCTAGAACATATGGAACTGCGCGACGCACCTGTGAAATGCACCTACGTGGAACACCTGTTTGGAGCACCGACACGACGCACCTTAGCGGATCACCTACGCGATACACCTACGTAGAACCCCTTCGCTTCAATCAATAACCCCCATGAAAAATGGATAGTCGCACCACAAACTTCTCAGATCCGGTTGATGAAATTTCCCTTTTCGACGTTTATATCGCCCAACTTCCAGCCTTTGAAGGTTTTGGATAATCCTCCACACTCACTGAAGTGCCTTGAGTTGACTTAATCCTCTTGGTTCCTTTCACATGTTTCTAGTTTGGACTCTCTTAATGGATTCCTCAAGTACCTTGAGTAGATACACTCCTGAGGAAACTCCTTAAACCTCATCACCTGACTCCTATGCCAGGTTAAAACTCAAATGGGCATCGTCCTTATGAGTAAGCCCCATGAAACCTCAAATGAGAATCCTCCTTAGGAGTAAGCCCCAAAAACCCTAAAATGGGCATCCTCCTTAGTATTAAGCCCCAAGAAATCTCAAATAGGCATCCTCTTTAAGAGTAAGCCCCAACCAATCTCAAATGGGAATCCTCCTTAGGAGTAAGCCCCAACCAATCTCAAATGGGCATCCTCCTTAGGAGTAAGCCCCAGCAAAACCTCAAATGGGCTTCCATCCTAGTGTAAGACCCTAAACTTCATCCCTTACTCCTTACATTAGACCCCTGTCCAATGTAAATAGAATAGAGGGAAAGCACGTCACCTCACCCTCTTCCATGATCGACGTTCCCTCTTCCACTAGCGGAGGAGGAAAAATTTGAAAGTGACTTTGTTGAATCTTTGACATCCTATTGTTTCTCCCACTGAGCATGACTCACGTGGTCTTAGAGATTTGTCATGGTAAAAAATTTATCATAATTGAATGAAATACAAGAACTATGATTCCCACCATAATTGGGATACATGGGAATCCCTCTCAAGGCCCTAGATGTCTGGATATCCTCTTTAGGAATCTAACCTTAATTCCCTTAATCTGGGCATCCTCCTTAGGAATAATCCCCAAATTGAACCCTCAAATCACCAAGGCATCCTTTTTAGGATGTAAGCCCATACTCATTTCTCTCAATGGACTATAATCTCTTATGAATCCTATTGAACTACATTGGATTTGATTCCCATATATATGGGATACGTAGGAAGCCTCCTTGAGGTTCAAACCCAATACCTTAAATCAACCTTGTTCTCCTTGGGCCATATTCCCAAAAGGGTCTAATCCTACATAGAAACCCATATCCTATCCAAGTTCCCTGGGATACTTTAGTATAAGTCCCACATCATTTTTTGACTAAGCACATTCCATTTGGATTTCCATACCACATGACATTAAACTATACAACCAGGTCCTTATCACATGGGATTAAAAGGTATGATGTGTCCCATTCTGTGGCACCAAACTATGAGGGTTCTGATCCCTTTTACAAGGATATATAGGTATCCCATTTTACAGGAACAATCCCAAGATAAAATCAAATCGTTGTCTCCCTGGAAGATAATAAATTCCAGAGTGCCCCCCTGAGTGGCTTAAAAACCAGTGCCATCATAACGATGATTAAAATAATATCTAAGTAGTATATTAGAGGATACCAATGATGGGGAAGCTCGAATACATACAAATATCTCCATTAATTAAGAACCTCGAATACATATTGATGATTCTAAAGTTACACATGTTAATAAGTGATTGAAAATTCCCAGGGATACTTATGATATATTTGGTTAATTAATAAGGATTCATGAAAATATCTTAAATTTAAAAAGAGAGACCCATAGTAGACAGTAATTCCCCCCAAAAGGGTCTGTTGAGTCTAACCTCCCATCCTCTCGACCAATGCACATTTTTAAGTATCGTGATGTTCAAACTTAACAAATGCCTACCTTTGGAAAGTAGGTCCCCTTTGGATAAAGAACTATGGGAAGTTTCTATTTCCATAAATAAATCCAATGGAAACCACCTAGAAGAAGTGATTCTTAAAACTAGAGAACACGTTTCACGGACGTACAAAACAATCATCTTGGGAAGTTTAAAAGAAGGACTTCTGGAGAGTGGTAACCTATCCATTGTGTATATTTATTTTTTTTGTATCCTATTACTACTTTGTTTTATGATTCTTTTCCACCCATTTTTTTTATTTTTCCTTCATTGATTTTTTTTAAATTTTTTAAATTGATATTTAATTAAATAATATTATAGAGTGGTGTTCTTTCCGTGGAGTAGTTCTAAATTGATTCCAAAACACGTTAAATCTTAGTGGTTTTCATATTTTTCTATTTTGAATACTGTTTTGAACCCATTTTTATATTCGGTGGTCATCTGTAATTCATTTGGGTCTTACCTTTCATCCTAGCCCCTAAAAAATTGGTATTAGAAGTACCGAAAAAAAAGATGGGATTCTGTGAAGTATGAAATAGAAATATTTTATAGAAAAAATGATTTTAGTTTATGGTGATTAAAGACGTGATCCTTATTAGTTCAATAAGGTCTGAAATATTCTCTTTGTGAGCCTAATAAACCCCACATAACTAATGGTAATACAATGACAACCTATTTGGATGTCCCTCCCGAAATTTTGATGAAATCACATAGCTCTTTAACATTTTCTTTTGGTGATAAATTCACACAGGAGGTTGCTTATGAGACTTCTACAGCTGGTATTTGGTCTAAACTCGAAACAAATTATATAAAAACATCCTTAATTTTCTGTCTACATAAAAATCACAAATTATATACCTTCAAGATGTGTCATGCAACTTCCATCCCGACACACCATGATTAGTTTAATAAAATTTCATTAGAGAAATCCAATATAAATTTTAATGTTGAATATGATGACCAATCCATAATACTTTTAATTTCTTTAGATATTTCATATGAACATATTATTCATGCTATGATGTATAAAATATATTCCTTGACCTTAGATGTAATGACCCGCCAATTATCATTGGCTTGAGAGTATAACGAGTCATTACTAGGCCTTAAGCAACATCCCCAAGGCGCCAAAGACTGGAAATAAATGCCAAAGGGTTTAAAGTACAAGTTGGGGACAATTTACCCTTTAAGAAATAAACCCATAAACCAACCATAACCAAACATTCACTATACAATGCATGAACAAATGAAATACCAATAAACACTTCATTTATATCAAACTACAACAAAGTACACAATAGTAGAAGACTAAACTAAGAATTAAAGTACATAGCGGATGAACAACTCAAGACTCTCAAAAGACACTACAACTCTATTCTCCACAAGATCCAAGCTCCACAACATCTCCCAAGCATCACCAAGACACTAACAATAAGATGCTTTACCTTTACCTGTATCCCAGAATATGACATCTAAAAAAGAACCAACGTGCCAAAGCAGGGGTGAGTATAAAACTTAGTAGGTTTTCCCCCAATGACTTCCATACTCATGCCACTAGGATATAAGAGTTAACAACAATTATATAAAAAACAGTTTATATAAACTTTTTCTCAAAAGTAGTTTATAACTAAATATAAATAAGTTTCCAAAACCATTCGTAACCTAAAGAATCAAAGAGAAATTGAAACCAATTTTCCAACAAGTTATTTTTCCAGAAAAATAACCAATCCAGCTTTATAACCATTTCACAGAATCCCTTTTTTGGCATACCCAACCATTTTACAATCCTGTGAAATCAACCATGCATGCTACATTATGACAGTTCCATACTCATGAGCGGTCTCTCATCGATCTACTAAGTCGTCACAAGGTAATTTTTTCCCATGTGCCATTACACCTTTGGCACTGAGCACAAGGTCATATTTCAACCAAGCCTTGTACAAGTAGTTACCATATACCATTAAACATTTGGCACCGAGCACAAGGTCATATTTCAACCAAGCCTCATACATGCAACATGAACACACACCACACGTTCCCAAAAATCATTCCAAAACCACCCTTTCAATAAAACACCTTTTACTAAAAATCATTTCCATTAAAACCAAGTGTGTTCAACCAATTCAAACCATTTCAATAAAACCATACTTTTATTGAAAACCAAAGAATAAAATAATTTCATCAATTCCATTTCCATACCAACCAATTCAACAAAACACCCTTTTTATTGAAAACCCATATTTCATCAAACCATTTACAATTCCAGAAAATCCATAATTTAAAATCAACATTTTAAATTCAAGAAACCAAATCACTTTTCACAACAATACACTAAGATTTCACAATTTCATCAAAACCATAAATCATCACTAAAGAAGATTTATTCCATGCTTTTCACAATCAATTCCATCCAAATAACCAATTTGAAACTAATCCAATCAATTCTAACAAGAGGAGTCGAGAGTGAAGCCTCCTACCTCAATGGTTTTTATGAAAACCACAGCGGTCGAAGAATGCTCAAGAAAACTAGGTTACTTCTTCAAGAACCCACCTTAGATATCTTATCCTAGAAAGATCAAGACCAAATCACATCACATTTGGCATCCACAACCTTAGATCTAACCATAACAGGTGTAGATCTAAGAAACCAAGATAAGATGAGAAGTAGATCTAACTAGATCTAAGAAACCAAAAAAGAATTATCACATACCTCAAGAATCCGGCTTCGATTCGCCAAGAGAAGCCTTCAGACCGCCTTTGGAACGATGGGAGAACCATCATTGACCTTAGGAGAACCAAAATCCCGAGTTAGGGCCTCTTAGAAGAAAAAAAGAGCTACATAGAAGAAAAAATGTGTGAGATCCACCTTTATAGGATCTTGTTTAAGTGGTCGTACTGTTAGTTCGCACAGTTTGACAAACCGTGTGCTAACCGTGCATTAGCTACTGCCTTGACTGCCCTTCTCGTACGATTTGGACACATGATTAGACAAACCGTGCGACGACCTTGCTAAATCCACTACCTACAAGACCCACTACGCACGGTTTGGCCGCACGGTTAGACAAACCGTGCGCTGCCCGTGCGACTTCCCCTTTGCCTCACAACATCATTCCTAGTTCTCCTGACTCTCCCATTGAACACTCTTAACATTAAAACCATGAAAAGAATCAAGTGAGGGTTACATACCAGAAACTGAGGGTACTAAATTCTCCCCACCATTGGGCTTTCCATCCTCGTAAAGTAGAAAACCATCACCCAGCTGAAAGAGTTCCGGCCATTTCTATTTCATTTCCTTTTCATGTTCCCAAGTATCTTCTTGAATCTAACCATGTTGCCATAAAACCCACACTAAACCGATGTTTTTTCCACACAAGACTTTCTCTTGCCTATCCACAAATCTGTACTGGGATATGTATCAATGAAGAATCCAGCTCTAGGTCAACGTGATCCATCTGATCACATGGTCAGGATCCAGCGGATACTTTTTCAATTGAGATACATGGAACACATTATGCACCGAAATAAACTGTGGTGGTAATTCCAAATGATATGCCACCTCTCCAACCCATTACAGTATCTGAAAAGGGCCAATGTATCTTGGAGATAAATTTCCCTACTTCCCAAAATGATGATGTCTAAGCCTTGGAGAGATCTTCAAGAAGAAATGATCACCCACAATGAACGACAACGGTCTTCGACGGTGATCTGCATAAGATTTCTGATGACTCTGAGCCATATCTATCCTCTTTCTAATCAACTGAATCTTCTCTGTTGTTTCTTGGAAAAGGCTCAGCCCAACTAGTGAAGTTTCACCAGTTTCCACCCATCATAGTGGAGAATGACAAGGACACCCATACAATGCTTCAAACGGAGCCATGCATATCGAGGCTTGATAGCTATTATTGTATATGATCCTCCCATGAGCCACCAAAATCCATTACACAATCCTGAAACATTTCTTCTAACATTTGTATCGTCCGATCAGATTTCCCATCCATTTGAGGATGATACACCGTGCTCATAGTCAACTGAGTTCCAAGGGCTTGCTGTAATGATTTCCAAAAATGAGATGTGAACCTCGGATCTCTATCTGATACTATAGAAATTGGTACACCATGCCTCTTTAAAACTTCTTAGATATAGATTTTTGAAATATCTTCTACCGTATGGTTTTCACAAATAGGGATGAAATGGGCCGACTTGGTTAGACGATCCACTATCACCCAAATGGCATCGTGTTTCTGGACCATTCTTGGAAGACCTGTAACAAAATCCATTTCTATCTGATCCCATTTCCACACTGGGATAGGTAAATATTGTAACATACCAGCAGGTATCTGATGATCTGCTTTAACTTGCTGACAAGTTAAGCACCGTGAGATGAACTCAACCACCTTCCTTTTCATGCCGCTCCACCAAAACCGTTCCTTCAACACCTTATACATCTTCTGTGTACCTGGGTGTACAACCCATCTAGAATGTTGGTAAGTATGAAGGAGTTGTTCCTGACAAACCATAGGTACAACCATACGATCTCTAAAACACAAAAATGAACCCCCATCAAGTTTCTAGCCATAAATGGTCTCCCCACCATTAATTTTTGGACTTACAACCAAACATTCGGCATCAAATGTTTTTGCTTCTTTGATCATGTTTACTAAATCAGGAACAAGCGTAGCTGAAAAGAAAACAGAAACATCACCTCGGTCTTCACATTCCACATGCATGTCGACTAAGACTGACATCAACTGCCATTCGTCTGAAGTTTCTTTCGCCAACTAAGCATATGAATTTCTACTCAATGCATCCTCCACCGAATTCCCTTTTCTTGGTGTGTAGATCACGTCAAAGTCAAACATTTGGAGATACTCCATCCATCTCCTTTTCCTAAGATTCAAATATCACTGTGAGAAAATGTGTTTCAAGATTTTGTGATATGTAAACATAGTAAATTTCTCACCAAATAGATAATGTCTCCATATTTTCAAAGCATGGATGACTGCAGCCAACTCCAAATCATGTGTTTGGTAATTTTTCTCATGCACTCTCAACTTCCTTGAACTATAAGCAACCACATGATCTTTTTTCATGAGAGCACAACCCAAAACTGATCCTGAAGCATCACAATACACCACATACCCCTGTCCTGATTATAGAAAGATCAAGATAGGTGCCGATGTAAGCATAAATTTTAGTTCTGGAAAGGATTTATGACATTCTTCCATCCATTGGAAGAGAGAATTCTTCTTAGTCAGACCTGTCATTGGTGAAGCTAGTCATGAGAAATCACGCACAAAGCATCGGTAGTAACCATCTAGACCAAGAAAAATGCATATCTCGAACACATATTTCTGTGGTTTCCAAGATATAACGACTTCTTTCTTTTCAAGATCAACAGAAACAACTTTCTCAGAAACGAAATGGCCAAGGAAACGTAATTCCTGTATCCAAAAATCACACTTTGATAATTTGGCATACAAACGATGATCTCTCAAGATTTGTAACACTGTTTCCAGGTACACATCATGATCAACCCTTGTCTTTGAATACACCAAGATATCGTCAAAATACCCCACAACAAAAGAATCCAGATGTCATTGAAATATCTGATTCCTCAAAACTATGAAGACCACTGGTTCATTCGTTAGACCGAAAGGCATGACTACATATTCGTAGTGGCCATATCTGCTTTTGAAAGCTGTCGTTGAAATATCCTCATTCCGAACTCGCAATTGGTGATATCCTAATTGCAAGTCAATCTTAGAGAACCACCGAGATCCCTTTAATTGATCAAATAGATCATCATTGCGTGGAAGTGGATATCTATTCTTTATCGTAACTTTGTTATTCTTACGATAATCAACACACAACCGAAGAGTTCCATCTTCCTTCTTCACAAAAAACATCGGTGCTGCCCATGGAGAAGTACTTGGTCAAATGAAACCCTTTCTTTCCATCTCCTATAACTGCACTTTCAATTCTCGTAACTCTGTTGGTGCCATCCTATAAGACGGAAGGGAAATGGGACTGGTTCCCAGAAGGAGATCAATCATAAACTCCACTTTTCTTAGAGGTGGTAACCCTGAGAGTTTTTTGGGAAAGCCATCTGGAAATTGATCCACAAAAGTTGGAATACTATTTTCCTCAATCTCTTCAACTGATTCCAAAGTCAACGTTTCCAGTTGGTGAGAGATCATTCCCACCATTGGTCCCAACAAACTCTTTGCATCTTTCTTTACCATCCTATCTCCTCTAAAGATATTGTTGATTCCGTCCTCAGTCGTGAAACTAACCGTTCTCCTATAACATTCGATGTGAGCCTTAAAGATTTTCAACCAGTCCATACCTAGGATTACATCATAGACATCCATGTCCAATATAAATAAGTCCTATTTTAACTCAGCTCCATCAACAGTTATAGCACATGCTCTACACACAAAGGCTTGACGTTCTCTTTCACCAAGGGGAGTTTTTAGTTTCAAAACAGAAGGCATATTTTCTAGTTTTAAATAGAGAAAGTCAACATTACTAGAAGCAATGAAGGAATGCAATTCACCAGTATCAAACAACACTTGCACAAGGGTATAATTCAAAAGAATAGTGCCACTCACTATAGATGGTCCCGCCTGATCATCGACCATAATCATCTCAGATCCATACAATTGCTTCATCACTGCACTTTTCTCTTTGTTTCCTTGATGAGATTTCCATGGTTGAGGATTCATTGTATTTCGAGAATCACCATGGCTAGCTCTGTTACGATTACAAGACTGATTCTGCTTTCCTCATTCTGTCGAAGCATACGATGCTTGCGACGCCTGAGAAGTGTCACGTGCACCCGACCTCAGAGCATTCCTACAATAACACTATAGATGCCCCATATTTTTGCAATTATTACATTATCTAGGTTGTTCCATACACTCTCACATTATGTGTCTAGTCGAACCACATTGAAAGCAACCTTCTTTGCTCTGGGGTTGTGGAGGAAGGTTCACTAATCCCGCTGTCTGATAGTGATTTCCACTTGCACAGTGGAAATATGTGTCCCTTTTCCTCTTGTTCCCAGAGGTTGAGTTCGCAACATTTTCTGTAGGTATCAACATTCCTCCTCTTATCGATCCCGAGATATAATGTTCAGCAACAGTATCTCTGTTCACCATGTCTGTATAATCCGTAATACAGAGCACCACAATCTTTGATCGAATCTCTTGCCTTAGCCCCGATTTGAAGATGCATTCCTTCAATGATGCACTTGATGAATCCTATGGTGAAAAATGGACTAAATTAATGAATTTAGCTGCATACTCTGTGACAGAGAGACTCTCTTGTTTCAGGCTGAAGAAGTCCTTCGTTTTTTAGATCTTGAACATGTGAGGATAGAATTGTTTATTGAACAATTTTTAAAAATCCTCCCATGTTAGGCCGTCATCCAATTTAACATGTACCTCTAAATCCCACCATTGAAGTGAAATATCCTAGAGCATATATGTCACCAAATTTACCTTGAGATCTGATGGTGTGCTGATGAAATCCAAGATACGATTCATCATACTTAGCCACACCTCCGCCTTTTCGGGTTCAGCATCACACTAAAAGTTTGGTAGATTATGCTTCATGAAATGGATGGTATGATCCACATGCCTTGGTTCATTCCTCAAGTTCCCCATATCCACATCATGAAAAGCCTGGACAATACTCTGAACCAGCTCTTGGTTCACACGTGGTTCTGGTGCAACTGCATTCTTCACAGCCTCTTCGGGTTAGTTTCGACGATGCCTACCAGGTGCCATTTTCTAAACCAACAACAACCTCTGTCAATATCACTCTCTAGCAACTGATGGAGAAGCATTTCAAATTATATCACATCATCTATCAAAAAATGTTTTTCCAAAACATCCTTTTTCTCATGTTGAAACATTTTTGAAAACATTCCTTATGGCTTTTGAAAATCAACCCATTTTCAAAATACACCAAATACCATGTTTTCAAAATCCTTTACTTGAAAACAATTTCTACATTTTTCAAAAATTCTCACCTTTCACAACAACCTTACTCATTCCTCACAATGAGATATGAAATCCTAGTGGGAAGTCATTACTCTATAATTCATGTCATGCTCATTTCATTGTCTAAACACATGACAATGAGATCTCCAACATTCTAGAAGTGTATCCAAAACACTTATGTACCCAACACCCTAGTAACATTAAGTTCAGCATAAATGGGTTAGCTACGTCCTTTTATGCTATACATTTCAATTTATGACAATCCTACTCCAGTCTAAGATTTCCCAAGGAATAGAAAAGAATGAATTTCAACTCCAAGACCAAGAACATCGATGACCACTTGTTAGGGAAGGACCAAACAAGCTGATACCATTTGTAATGACCCACCAATTCTCATTGGCTTGAGAGTACAACGAGTCATTAATAGGCCTTAAGAAACATCCCCAAGGTGCCAAAGGCTGGCAATAAATGTTGAAGGGTTTCAAGTACAAATGGGGGAAGATTTACCCTTTAAGAAATAAAACCATAAACCAACCATAACCAAACATTCACTATATGATGCATGAAAAAATAAAAGACCAATAAACACTTCATTTATATCAAACTACATCAATGTACACAAAAACGGAAGACTAAACAAAGAATCAGAGTACACAACAAATGAACAAATCAATACTCTCGAAAGACACTACAACTCCATGATCCACAATCTCTAAGCTCCACAACATCTCCCAAGCATCACTAAGCCAATATAAATACGACGCGTTACCTTTACCTATGTCCCAGAATACGAAATTTGCAAAACCACCAATGTTCTAAAGCAGTGGTGAGTATAAAACTCAGTAGGTTTTCCCCAATGACTTCCCTACACACACCACTAGGATAAAAGAGTTAGCAACAATTATATAAAAACATTTTATATAAAACATTTTCTCGAAAGCAGTTTATAACTAAATATAAACATGTTTACAAAACCATTCATAACCAAAAACATCCAAGAAAAATTGAAACCAATTTTCCAACAAGTTATTTTTCTAGAAAAATAACCAATCCAGCTTTAGAACCATTTCACAAAATCCCCGTTTTGGAATACCCAACCATTTCACAATCCCGTGAAATCAACCATGCATGATACGTTATGACAGTTCCATACTCATGAGCAGTCTCTCGTCGATCTACCAAGTCGTCACAAGGTAATTTTTTCCCATGTGCCATTATAACTTTGGCATCGAGCATAAGGTCATATTTCAACCAAGCCTCATACATGCAACATGAACACACACCATATGTTCCCAACAATCATTCCAAAACCACACTTTCAATAAAACACCTTTTATTGACAATCATTTCCATCAAGACCAAATGAGTTCAACCAATTCAAACCATTTCAATAAAACCATAATTTTATTGAAAAACAAATAATAAACCAATTTAATCAATGCCATTTCCATACCAACCATTCAAATAAAACACCATTTTTTTTGAAAATCCATCTTTCATCAAACCATTTACAATTCTAGAAAATCCATAATTGAAAATCAACATTTTAAATTCAAGATTCCAAATCACTTTGCACAACAATTCACTAAGATTTCACAATTTCCTCAAAACCATAAATCATCACTAAAGAAGATTTATTCCATTCTTTTCACAATCAATTCCATTAAAATAACCAATTTGAAACTAAGACAATCAATTATAACAAGTTGAGTCGAGAGAGAAGCCTCCTACCTTAAAGGTTCTGACGAAAACCACAATGGTCGAAGAACGCTCAAGAAGACCAGGTTGCTTCTTCAAGAACCCACCTTAGATCTCTTGTCCTAGAAAGATCAAGACCAAATCCAATCATATTTGGAATCCACACACTTAGATCTACACATAATGGGTGTAGATATAAGAAAAAGTGTAGTAGATCTAAGTAGATCTAAGAAACCAAACAAGAACAATCACATACCTCAAGAATCTGACTTCGATTCACCAAGAGAAGCTTTCGGATCACCTTTGGAATGATGGGAGAACCCTCCTTGACCTTAGGAGAACCAAAATCCCAAGTTAGGTCTGCTTAAGAGAAAAAACGAGCTACATAGAGGCAAAAACACATGAGATCCACATTTATAGGATCTCGTTTAAGTGGCCGCATGGTTAGTTCGCACGGTTTGAAAAAACGTGTGCTAACGGTGCGTTAGCTACTGCCTCAAACACCCTTCTCAGATGGCTTGGCCACATGGTTAGACAAACCATGCACTGAACTTGTGGAAGCCACTACCTCCAAGACCCACTGTGCATGGTTTGGCCGCACGGTTTAGAAAAACAGTGCGCTGCCCGTGCGACTTCCCCTTTGCCTCACAACATCATTCCAAGCTCTCCCGATTCTCCTATTCAACACCCTTAACTTTAAAACCATGAAAATCATAATGTAAGGTCTATATACTAGAAAAAGGGGTACTACATTAGAGGAAGTAATGTCTACCTTTATTTCTCATGAGTTGTGTAGAAAGACTAAGGTTAAACCTGAAGCCGAGGGTCTAAATGCGAGGGGTGATTCAGAGTCTCAGGGGAAGAAGAAAGGTAAAAATAAGAAGGAAAGAAAAGGTCATATCCAATCACATGAATATTAGTATAATCCAATTCCGAAAGAGGTTACCTACTACCATTGTGGGAAACCTGGGTATATTAGACCAAAATGACGAGATTTGAAATATGGTAAGCCTTTTAAAGGATCTAGTGAGCATTTTATCTTTTCCAATGAAGGCTATGAAATTGATGATGTGTTGTGCATGTCTCAAGATACTATTCATGAAAAGTGGTTGTTAGACTCGGGATTTTCATTCCATATGTTTTCGTACATGAGTTATTTTTCTTATTTGACCACAAGAGTTAAAGGAGAGGTCGTTTTAGGAAACAATAAGAGATGTTTCATTATGAGTAGAGGTTCTGTTATGCTGGAGCTCTCAAACCATTCTATTGTTACCTTATTAGATGTGATATGGGTTTCCGAAATACATAGTTATATGATCTCTTTAGGTGTATTGGATCAGATAGGCTTCACCTTTAAATCTGATTCTGGTTGTCTTAGAATCTCTAAGGAGATTGTATAGTTCCTAAAGGATCCTTTCTGAATGGGTTATATGTTTTGGATGGAAGAACCCATGTCAAGTATTTTGGAATCACCTATATCACTAAAAATGATGACATTATGATTTGGTATAGGTGGATGAGACATGTGAGTGCTAAAAGGCTAGAGGAATTGAGTAGGAAAGGGCTTCTCACTCAAGTTACACCAAGTAACTTACCATTTTTTGATGACTGTGTCATGGGTAAGTCTAAAAGAGTTAGTTTTTATAAATTTTGGTTTAAATATGGTTTCCCACTTGAGTATGTTAACTCTAAATTGTGGGGAATTTTAAGGACCACCTCCCATGGTGCAGGCTCTTACTTTTTCACTTTTATAGATGAATTTTCAAGGAAAATATGGGTTTATATTTTGAGAAATAAATTTGATTCCTTTGAAGTGTTTAAAACATAGAAAGCCTCTCTATAAAATCAATCTAGGAATAAATTAAAGGCCTTGAGGATAGACAATGGCCATGGATATCTATCTTCTGAATTAATCAAGTTTTTTTTGAAAATTATTGAATTATGAGGCACCAAACTCTGAGTCATACTCATTAGTGGAATGGTCTAACTGAGAGTATGGACCAAACCATTCTTGAGTGGGTTCAGAGAATTATTTCATGCTCGATCTTGCCCAAATATTTTTGATATGAAGATTTCATTACAATAATTTACTCAATAAATACGTGTGCCTCATCTTCCAACAACATTAAGACTCATATTGAATTGTAGACCAATCACCCCCATCTAATGAACATCTTAGGGTGTTTTGATTCACTACCTATAATAATGTTAAGGATGATAAACTTGAGCCCCAAGTAGTCAATTTCATATTTATAGGGCATCCTATGTGGTTCAAGGTCTATAAGCTTTAGGTAGATAAACCTAGATTTTAAAAGTGTATTCTTAGACAGGATATAGTGTTTTAAAATACTATTCCTTCTAGAGTCTAGAATCTCACTGATGATAGTGATGATCCTTCTCATAAGAGGGATCTTGTGGTTGATCCTCCCAATGTTAATGAGTCTTTATTTGAGACTCCTTCAACCTCTCAGGTGCCTCTTTCTCAACTTGTTCCAGAATCTAGGCTTGATTCTAATGATACTCTTGATGATGGAGTTTCTAGTGACCTTATGGGTTATTAGCTCACTAAGGGTAGACATAAAAGAGTCATTAGACCACCTACTAGGAACAACCATGTTGATATGGTTGCTTTCACCTTATATATGGTAGAGGATCTCGGTGGTGAGGACCCCAAAAGATAAAATTAACCTGTCAATGATAGTATCTCTAAGAATTGGAGTTTAGATATAGAAAACGAGATAACATCCATAATAAAGAACCATACCTGGTCTATAGTCAATAAACCACCCAATTCCAAGGTGATTGGTTGTAAATGGATATATAAAACATAGGAATACAATATTGTAGGGAATAAAACTAAATTAAAAGCTATAATTTTAGCCAAAGGATTCCTTAAAATAAAAGGAATTGATTACTGTAAAAAAATTTCTTTTGAAGTTAAAAATTATTCTATAATAATTATTCTTGCTTTTTCTGCCCATTTAGACTTGAATATAGATCAACTAGATATCAAAAATACTTTTGTTTCATGGTGATTTAATTGAAAAATTATACACGAATCTTCCTGCTAGTTTTGAGAATGAATTTAATACTAACCAAGTTTGTTTTCTTAATAAATCATTATATGGATTAAAACAGGCCTCAAGACAATGATACAAGAAGTCTGATTCATTTATGTTATAAAATTATTTTTTCAGGAGTAAGTTTGATGAATGTTTATATTTTAAATCAATTAAAAATACATGAATTTTTTACTCATTTATATTGATGACATGTTTCTCATATGTAGTGATATGAAAATAACAACCCATGTTAAAATGAAATTGAATTCAACTTTTTAAATAAAAGATCAAGGCTGCGCTAAGAATGTTTTGGGCATTGAAATTATTAGGGATAGGAAGCATGAGCTTCTTTATGTATCTCAATGTTTTTGTATTCTTAAAGTGATTAACATGTATTTTTTTTGATGATTTTAATCCCATCAGTGTTCCTCTATATCAACATTTTAAATTGTATTTATCTTAGTCACATACCACAACTTCTGATATTGAATATATGAGTAGAATCCCATAAGATAATGTAATGAGTAGTTTTATGTAAGATATGATTCTTACATGAAAAGATATTTCCTTTTATATATGTACTTTTAGCAGTTATATAGAAAATCTATGCAAGCCACATTGGCATGCTCTTAAATTGTTGTTAAGGTAAATTTCGTTTACTCCATCTCTTTCAATTTGCTTTGTTAAGAATGTTAATTCTTTTGAATTATTTAGTGGTTATATGGATTATGACTATACTAGAAATGTTGATACTTTTAAATCACTAAGTTGTTATATCTTTACTACATGTGGAGGACCTATATCATGGAAATGAAATATGAAATAAGTGGTGGCCCTCTCAAGCACTGAAGACGAGTACATAACACTGATAGAAGCTATCAAAGAAGCCATACAACTTAAGGGTTTGATTTATGTTCTTAGTATAAGTAATTTTGTCAATAATGTACATTGTGATTCTTAGTCTACCCCTTATAAATCTAAAAATTTAGTGTTCCATGGTAGGTCTAGAAACATATATATTAGGATTCATTTTATTAGATAAGGTATAGAAATAGGAGTAGTGCGTGTCACTAAGATACACACAAATGAAAACCCAACAAATAATTTGACTAAGGATATAAATTTATCCTAGTTCATTAATTTCTTAGGTATCTTGAACTTGGTTCCACTTTAATAACATTTTTTTGAAATAGAATCACCAATTTTATATGAAAATGTTAGATATTTGTTATTTTTTTTATTTCCATATAAAATTGGTTTTTATTTCTTATACGGTTTTGTTGTTGTTTCTCCTTATATTTGGGGAGACATGCTGCTTTTGGTCATTCATTTGGGTTGTTTTACCCGGTTGTCTCATCTATTATATTTTATGGATGTAGATTTATATAGTCTTATAGGTTCCAGATTAAAAGGGGTGATTTACCACTACTATATCACTTCTTGAGTCCCAGTAAAACCCTGCCGAATCAAGAGAGATATTCTGAGTTTTCTTCCCAAAATATAGTCTTGATCATTCATCCATGAAAGATTTCAGATCTAGTTCTATTACATGAGGAAGTCCCAATCTGGTTGTTTGTTTCTATTGGATATTCGATGGTTTCGTTCTCAGGAAGAACTCAATACCTGTGTGCTTCCAGATATAACTACATGGAATGCCATCAAACCAAAACATTAAAGAAACTTCTCCTAAATTTTATATAGCAACCCACATTAATTAAATACAGAGAAAAAGAAACTTAGACATGGAGTTTATTCAATTCCAGACCAGGTGTCTCATTTTTCAAAGGGTGAATGAATGACTACAGGATAGTGGTAACCTGTCCATTGTGTATATTTTTTTTTTCACCCTCTCACTACTTCATTTTATGCTTCTTTTCCACTACTGTTCTTGAGTTCTTCTACCTCTCTAGGTTTTATAATTTGTTAAATTGGTATTTAATAAAACAATAGAATAGGGTGGTGTTCTTATCAATCATCTCCATAACTTTTAGATCAGTTTCGAACAAACTAAAGTCTACAAGACTCACATAGTGGCTTCAATCCTCATTATCAAGCTTGTTTAGATGATCAAATATTCAACAACTCTGTCACTCATGGATCAATTTGAGCTCGAAACTACCACAGATCGACGCAAGGGTAGCGCTGACTTTTATCAGTTCTAAGAAAAATTCCTTGATAAAATGGGGGCTTTGTCAGTTATAGCTAAAGCTCCAATAAATCTACACTTTATCACTGTTAGAAAAAATTGATAAAGGTGTACCCTCTATCAACACCTTTTTAGCATTGATAAAGGGTATATTTATCCACACTATTATTAGTGATGATAAAAGTTTTTAATAAAAAAATTATTAATTTATATAAAATTATTATATTTATATTCATAAATAATGATTAATTATATAAATTAAATAAAAAAACATGTTTATAATTAATATATATTTTTTAATAATTCAAATACATACATACATATATATATATATATATATATAATGTTTTATAAAATGTATTTATGAGATTATCATTAAATAAATATTTATTTAAATAATTATAAAATTATAATAGATTTTATTAAATAATAAATATATTTATTATATTTATAATTTTATATTTATAATTATATATAAATACTTTTTAAATATATATATTTATAATTATAATTATAAATAAGTAAATATATATTTAAATAAATATATGTTTCCAAGGAATTTGGTCAATAAATATATTGATGCATGAGTATAATTGATGTGAATACATTATGTATTCATCATGAATGTTCATTTATACACTACACCCTTATTATTATTCATGTTTTCTATATATTTGATGACGCATTTTTCTGTATAATGCTTTTTTAAGAAGTGGCTTTGGTTGGATATCATTTCCGAGGAACCATCAACTCATGATGATGATATGAAAAGTGCAATGGTGAACAGATTGGATAGAATCCCCTTTTAAAAGAAAGCGAGTATTCTTGTTGATCTTATAATGGTGGATAGAATGGAATCCATTGGTGAGAAAGACATCAAAGAGATTGACACGCAAGCTACATCGGATGATCACATTATGCATGAGCAAATGGTTGCCTCAGCCATTTAAGGTAACAAAAACAAAAAAGTGAGATTATAGATGATTCTTCTTCATCAGATTGACTAGAGTTCATTAAGAGGTAAGAATATATGCAATACATGACTGATATTCATGAGGAAATGATCTCAATAAGTAGTAAAAGTAAGCAGAATTTGGATAATGAAGGGTTTCAAATGGTTCCAAGGAAAACTGGATTTCATCATAAGTAACCTAAAGTTTCTGATCATAAATTTGATAAGTCAAGGAATGTCACATAGGTTAATAGTTTTGAGGCACTTGAATCTCTTAATGAAAATTTTGATTATTTTTCTAATGAAATTATTGATTTGAAAAGGGTGGGCATGATGTAATGTTGCATCAGAAAACAAGGAGATGGGGTAGGCATCAAAAGGTTGAGGATGAGGTGGCCGAGAGGATGCCACTCGAGGGTGTGGATGAAGCATGTCTTCTAGATCATTAAGGGATCAGATCATTCCATAGTAGGTAAAGATTAAGGATAAGTACATTTCAGTCTTTAATCATAGAAATTCACATTTAGATTGGGGTAAACTAATGGTCTTGAATATTCTATTCATGACTCTGATCATGATTATGGAGATGATTGATTTGATATTTTTCATTATGGATGTGGGTTTACCCTTGTTTGACCCCATCCATCATTCTTGTGCTTGTTTATTTTTTGTTTTTTTAATAATAAGGGTCTTGACCTTGAATATTTTTGGTATAATTATAACTAACTATATATATATATATATATATTGGTTTTGAACTGATAGAGATGGTCTGGGAGATTCTCCCTATAGCCGATGGAGATCGAGATGGACTCCACTGACCCTAATCTCCCATGGCTATGTCAAATGTCTCTATATCCTCTTAAAGTATGGATGATCCTACTCCCTTAGGTGCCGCACCTCGTTTTCCTTTTCCAAGCAATGTGAATCGTCTTCCCAGTGCTCTAATTTCTAGGGTTTTGGATTTGAAGGAAGGGTTTCCTTGATTTTTTTTTCTTAGGATGTGGTTGGTAAGCATGCACTGGAATCTGCTATTTCAAATGCTTTGGATCCATATTTAGGGTTTTTAGCTATGAAAATGGTTTCTTTCGAAGGAAGGATTTGTGAAGAACCTCCTGAAGCGGCCCTTCTTATTGATCTAGGTATTTCTTGCACTCTTGTGAGTTCTTAAAACCCGTAATTTTTTTAGGGGATATAAAAATTGAAATAGATATAGTGATTTGGGTGATGATTCAGTTCATATGGTAAAGAATGATCTAGAAATGGATCATCATGGTCTGAAGCATGGTCATTCTATTCCCTCATCCATATTCATTGATACTACAAGATTTGGGTATTCGACGTCTGAGAGAATCACAAAAAATGTCTCACTAGCTTTTGTTGAGGAAAATCATTCAATTATCTTACAAAATATCTTCAGGTGATTGATTATTTCCCGACTGGTGGTATAGTAGGGAAACAACCTTTGGAGACGCGAGGATATACGCACCTACCTTCTTCAAATTTGGGGATTTGGTTGATGTAATATCTCATCTCTCGGTAAGGTATTTTTCCACATTACTTTTCCCTATCTGATTTGAAGGTTCATGCTTGGGGAATGGGATTTGTACCTCTCAAAGCCAGAGTCTTACGAATTCAAGACTGGGATCCAAGATTCAATCTGATAACTATTGGAAATTCGACCACTCAGGTTTGGATTCAGTTCTTTGGACATAGATGGTAGCTTTGGAATCCTATAATATTATGGGATGTTGCATTTGTTGTTGGAGTCCCAATAAAATTTGATAAGGAAACCGATCATGTGATTTTTAGGTTGTTTGATCGAATAATTTTTTAAATTGATATGAGCACAACTTTTATTGAAATAGTCATACTGGTTGATGATGAGTACCATTTTGATCTACATATTGAAGCTGAGAAATTACTTGATTATTGATGAAAAGGTTTTAATATTGGTCATGCTACAGATAAATTATGAAAAGGCTTGTGTTTTGTTAATTGTTAGAAGTTTGGGAATGTAGTTGAGAAATGAAAGTTCAAGATACCTATTGCAGGCACTTTGAACAAGGGAGTCAACCCATCCATTAGTGATGGGAACCTTGGTAATGCTGAGTAACTTGGTGTGGGATGCTTGATCCTTTCCCAATAAGATGTTCATAATTTTTCATAGATGTTGGGGAAAAACTCTGCTAACTTTGGTAGAGGGGAGGATCCAGAACATAAGAAGTGGGTGTTGATGGTTGGTAAGGAGAGACAATATAATGTAGAAGACACTCTGACCAAAGGTAAAAAATTGTTAATGATGAGGGATTTAAAATGTTCCCACCTAGGAAACCCATCTATGAAACTGATCACATTGAAAATTGACCATTGATTGAGGTTGTGAAGATTGGGGGAAATAGATCCCCTAGTCAAATGGCCTCTCATACTATTGATGATCAACAATTTTTAGTGTTGAAACCTATTGAAATTGATGAGGTAAGATCTCCGAACACTATGTGTTGTAGAAAGGACAAAACATGCAAGGATACTCCCCATGGAAGTAGTGACAGGGGATGTTTTTAGATAACAAAGAATGGTCTTATCCATCTCAATTTTCTGAGCTCATGAAAGATATATATGACACTTTTTGAAAGGATTCAATATTGGTGTGTGAAGATACAATGAATAAAATGTTAAGGTGATTTAGGTAGATTATGAGGGTGAGAGGTGCCCTGAAGGCCTCTGAGATGAAATGGAGAAATGGTTTGATTTTCGTCTTGAAGTCACTTTTGACAAAATTGAATAAGACATTTTTTGGATACATAGACTATTTGATAGTCTAAAAATTGATATAAATACATTGAAGATGGTTTCTAACATAATTCAAGGTTTGATTCTTGATATCTTTCATGGAAATACATGAGAAACATCATTCCAGAGGACTCATCAGACTCATCAGGCTCATCATCATCCGAATAGCATGTTCTGCCTCAACGACCCAAGTCATGGTAGAGATTATGACACTCAAAGGACAGAGGTCGATATCCCAGGAATTTGGGTTCCAGAGGGAGCGACAGGAGTTGACATATTTCCTCCTCTCATGTGGATGTTTCTAACATTGTTGAATCTCTCATTACTCCCATTGATGTGTTTTATTTTTTTTATAATAAATTTTGTGGGTGTGGGTTGGCATGCCAACTCATATTCAGACCTTTCCAAGTATTTATATATTTAAATAATTATAATATTACTATACATACATCTATTATAATATATATATTTAAAATTATATACAAATATTTATAAATATATATTTTTATACTTATAATTATAAATAAATAAATATGTATATGAAAATATTTATAAAATTCTAATAAATATTTTTATTACACTTATAAAGTTATAAATATATATAATTAAATAAAAATATTTATAAACATATACCAATATTTTCAAACAAATAAAAATATTTATAATTAAAATTCTATATAAATATAGTTAAATTGAAAAAATTATAAAATGTTAATAAATATATTAATTTTGTATATTTGTAAAATTATAAATATAGTAAATATATGTTTTTATAATTTTATAACTGTTTAAATACATAAATACATATATTTATAATTATAACTATAAATAAATATATTTTTATTATAAATTATTAATTTCAAATAAATAAATATTTATTTATAGTTATAATTATAAATACATATAAATTTATTTAAATTAATATAAAATTATTAAAAATATATTTATTGTACTTATAATGTTATAAATATATATAATTAAATAAATATATTTATAAATATATAAAAATATTTATAAACAAATACTAATATCTATAATTATAATTAGAACTAAATATAGATATTTTTAAATAATTATAAAATAAAAAATATATTTTAGTAATATATATTAATAAAATTATTATAAATAAAATTATTATACTAATAATGTTATAATATGGATTTTCTACATGATCTCCTCTCGATCCCTAATGGTGGCTAGGGTTCCATGAGTTTGGCGAGCATGGAGGAACCAAATCTGGTGATTAAGGATGCTTCTTTCCTCACCCACATTAGATTCAATTCACATAATGGTTTGGCTGATGATTTGACCACCCCTAGTTATTGTTTGAGGGCACAGGATGTGGGATGCCCTATTCACCAACCTCGTAGAATGGTATATGATACAACCTCTATGGTGTAGCCGGACTTGGATTCACTCCCTCCCAGCAGTCATCCTCTGGATTATGGGGATGTGAAATTGGGGTTCACCTTGAGTAATGACAGCACCGATGAGCGGATCTTTGGATGAGCTAACTCGACGCTCATTCAAGTAAATCAAGATCTATTTTGTGATAGGTTTAAAATCTATCAATTTTTGATTATTGGGAGAGTGATTTTACAAACTGGTCAAAAACCATGGAGGAATGTGGACTTGGAACAACGAGTAGCTGTAGTTTGGGGATTTCGTGAATGGAAGTGCATCCCCATTGGGTGGGGTCATTTCCATTTTGTTTTTCCATCTAAAGAGATAAATCATAGAGTACGGGGATTCAACCAAATTTATCTCCAGCTAGAAATTATGTGCATACAAGATTAGGATCCTCATTTCAACACATTTGTGATCCACAACATAATAACTTAGGTTTGGGTTAATTTTTTTGACTTGAATTGGATTTTATGGCATTCTCAGATTTTTTTGACATTGTTTCATCAATTAGAACTCTGATTACGCTCGAATGGGCAATAGAAGAGGCTCAATCTGTATTTTTTGCAATATTTTCGGTTGAGTAGGCCCTAAATTACATGCCAATAAAATTTGTGACATTTTCTATAGAGGATTTCAATTTTTCTCTAACTATAAGGTATGAAAAATTTCCTTTATTTTATATTGGTTGTCAATCCATTGGGAATGTCAAAGAGAATTGCCAAAAATGTATAAGTTGTAGTGTCTGTAATCTGAGAGGCAATGAATTTACAAGATGTATAATGCAGATCTCACAATACATAAATGAAGATACAACTTCTCACACTACTGAGGCTATGTCTACTAGTTGTGATGCACTAGTCTCTAAAAATAGAGAGTTTATTGATTCTGGGCCTTCAATAGAGGCTATAAAAGGGAGAATGACATGAGATGACATTGCTGAAGAAGACCCTATTGATGATGCTAAAGTATCTTCTCATTTATCACCCTCTCATGGACAAAAGGTACCACCTTCATATAGAGATGTTGTTCAACATCATTTGAATATCTCCAAGCCCACTAAGGAATATTGGAAAGGTGATGATACTAATAAGGGATGCGATGATACTTCAAAATAGGCTACAGGTGATAGTGATGTTGGTGTATTTTCAAACAATATTGAAGCTAATGAGGATATTCAGCTTGTCATACTTACAATGTCTATGAAAGGACCAGAGGATACCTAATCTCATGAGTAGGGAGAAGTTAATGCTCAATCACCACATGAAGCACATGTAGAGAAGAAGGTGTCTGTGTCTAAAGGTATGGGAAGAGTGGTGGATGAAGTGGGTTTTCAATAGGTCCCTCCTCAGAAACCATTGGCACATGTTCTGTCATATTAAGTGGAACAAACTCCTATTATTCAAGAACTTCCATGATAGGTGGAATTCCCACTAGAATTCATCACTAAGAAAGAAGAACCTCAAAAAATTTACCATCAAAATTCATGGTGACGGGGTAGGCATCCAAAAGGTCATGGCCGAGGACGTGGCTGAGATGATTGGGATAATGCATGAGGATGTGGCTGAAATGTGTATATTAGATGTTCTTCTAAGGACTCTAAGTTTCAACTCACTATGGAGCAAGAAAATCTCAAGGAGAAGTACAAAGTGATCTTCAATAAAAGAAATTCACAGTCAGAGTGGAAAAATATGGATGACGATGACTACTCTGATTGTGATTATGGGAACGATCCTATTTTGGACATGTAGTCGTACCTTATGGATGAGGGCATGCCTAATGGTGTGACCCCATCCATCCTCTTTTCATCTTTTTTAATTTTCTTCTTCTTATAATTTTTTAGGAGCATGCTTTCTTATTGCCCAAATCTTCTGAGTATTATAATGTTATAAATAAATAAAATTAAATAAATATATTTTTAAATATATACACATATTTACAAATGAATACAAATATTTTTAATTATAATTGTAAATAAATAGAGATATATTTAAATAATTATAACATTATAATAAATATATTAATTATATATATTTATAAAAATATAAGTATAATAAACACAGTTATTATAATTTTATAATCATTAAAATAATTAAATAAATATATATTTATAATTATAACTATTAGTAAATATATATATTAATTATAAATTTTAAAGTATTAATATATATATATATATATCTTTAAATAATTATAACATTATAATAAATATATTTATTTTTTCATAATATTATAAATATATATAATTAATATATTAATTATATACATTTATAAAATTATAAATATAAAAAATATAGTTATTACCAGACAATTCCAGTTAGAAGTGAAAGATTCTTACCATTTATTAATAAGAAAGAAAACGTTTACAAGGAAAGTAGATGGGGGTGACAGCAAAAGAAAGGTGCACCTTGTTAAACCAACTGCCCCATTACCCCTTGTAACAGTTATTAAAATTTTACAATTATTTAAATAAATATATATAAATTTATAGTTATAAATATAAATAAATAAATAAATATCATTATTTATAATAAATATAAAAATTATATATAATTATGAATATAATAAATATAATAAATATATTTAGTATAATTTTATAAATATAAATAAATTAATATTTATTTATAATTTTATAAATATATCTAATTATATAAATATATTTATTATATATATATAAATATATTTTTATTTATAGTTATAATTATAAATAAATAAATAAATATTTATTATATGTATAATTTTATAAATATATATAATGAAATATATAAACTATTAACATTATATCTTTATCAGTGTTTTTTTCACTAATAAAGATACACCTTTATCAGTGCTAAAAAAACACTAGTAAAATGTGTCTTTATCAGTGCTTTCTATTTTAGCAGTGATAAAACAAACATTTATCAACACATTCTAAGTAGTACTGATAAAAGCATTACCCGATTTTATAAATGAACCCTAATAATCAGCTTGTTCTCTCACACACATTTGAGCTCTCTTAGAATCTGATTTCCACCATACCACCACTCTTATCAAACCTTGTTGTTGTCGGTCCTCCGCTCTCGCCCAACCACACTGCCACAACCCCATAGCGCCACTACTTTTGTCGAACCCGGCCATCCCCGGACACCACTCTCCCCCAACCGCACTACCTCTGTGCTGCTCTCCCATAGCTGCACTACCCTCACCACCTCTGCTTGCCCCTTTCCTCCTCTAACCCTACCTCCACACCCCCACTGTCTCCACTGCTCCTGCCACTGCCTCCGCTACCCTCGCCACCGCATCTGCTACCCTTACCTTTTCCATCACTAGCTCCCCCAAATGTATATTTCATGGAATGGTATATTTCTAAAATTAATTGATTGTTAGGTTATTGAAAATAATGAATCATTTGATATTATGTTTAATATTTTATGGTTCATTGTATTCATTATAAAGATAATTATTGAGATGTAATAACCCTATTTTTTGTTAAAGAATAATTTTCTTAAAAAAATGTTTAGGACTATGCATTGTCTATTACGTAATACACTATAAATGAAGGCCATGAACTATTAAATATATTGTGATATTATTAATTAGGTTATGAGGAGTTTTATAGATATAAATTTAGATTAGGTCATTCCACACTTTTTAGAGTTTGATATACTCTGCTAGGTTTTTTAGAGAAGTATAAATTTTTAATGGATTTTAATGTATTTCTTTATGTTACACCATAATAAAGGTTATATCTATTGAATTTAAAGAATTTATAATACTTCAAATGTATTACCCCCTATTTCTACTATGTAACCCTTAATTAATTCTTTTCATTGATATAAAGTTTAAGGGTGATGGTTGGGAGAGTTGGGAGAACATTGGAGGTTTTTTGGGGCAAATTGGAAGTCGCACGGGAGGCGCACGATTTGTCAAACCATGCAACCAAACCATGCATTGTAGGAACTTTTTAGACAATAGATCCTACATGGTTGGAGCATGTTCAAGAGACTGTGCAAGGATTCCATACGAGGGTCTACCGAGGAAGTGGCTAACGCATGGTTAGCACACAGTTTGTCTAACCATGCATACTAACCATCTAGACACTTAATTAGGATACTAAAAAGTGGACCTCGCACGTTTTTTCCTCAAAATGGATCTTTTTTCCTTATAAGCGGCCATAACTTGGGATTACTCTCCCTTGAAGGTAGAGGAACCTCTCCCAAGAATTTTTGAGGCGATATAAAGGCTTTCCTTGGTGAATTAAAGCAGGATTCTTGAGGTATGGTATTGTTCTTCATCGTTCTTGGTCGGTTTCTTAGATCTACTTAGATATACTTATCCTATTCCTTATGTTTCTTATATATACACCCATTATGGGTAAATATAAGTGTTTGGATGACAAATATGATGATATTTGGTCTTGGTCTTACTAGTAGAAGAGATCTAAGGCGTGTTCTTGGAGAATCGACCCTATTTTGTTGAGCATTCTTCGTTCTTTATGGTTTTTTTCAAAACCTTTGAGGTAGGTGGATTATTTCTCGACTCTAGTTAGTATAACTGATTTTAATGCTTTTAAATTGAATATTTGGTGTTTAGTTTATTGTGATCTTTTTTTTGAACACTTGTTGGAAACCTTCTTGAGTGATGGTTGTGAAATATGGAAAATTGGGGGTTTTAAATGAAAACTTTGGTTCGTGGTTCTAAAACATGGTTTTTAAAAAATAATTTTTTATGGATTTATGGCACATAAATGGGATTTTTTGATTTCAATACATGGGGTCATTTTATTTAAATGAAATGTTTCTTTGAAATTGGTTGTGATTTGGTTTTCAATAAAAGTTTGGTTTTATTGAAGTGGTTTTTTCAGAAATGGAAATATTTTGCATAAACGATGTTGGTGTGAGTTCATTATTGAAGGTCCCGTAATAAGGGATGTGTACCATTGGGGTACAAGGGACGTGACCCTGCATCAGTGGCGTGTTTCATTATGATACAAGGTATTTGGATGAGAGACCTCTCATGAGTATGGAACTGTCAAATGAAGCATGCATGTGTGGGTGTGTTATGAAATATGGAAATGGGTATGCCAAATGATAGAAAAAGAATGGGTTTAAAATATTTGATTAGTTATTTTTCTGTAAAAATAACTTGTTGTAAATTGGTTTCATTTGGTTTTGTTTTCACTTGGTTGCAAACGGTTTTTGGAAATTGTTTTTATTCAGTTAAAAACTATTTTGTTAAATTGTTTTATATAAACTATTTTATATAATTTTTGCTAAATATTCTATCCTAGTGGTGCGAGTAGGTATGTCATTGGGGAGAAAACCTACTAAGTTTGATACTCACCCCTGCTTTGGCACTTTGGTTCTTTTTCAGATGCTATCTTTCGGGACACGGTCAAAGGTAACGGTTCCCACATTTTTAGCACTACCTCGTGATGTTTGGGTTGTTTGGAGATTGCAGATCATAGAGTCTTGTAGTCTTTTTAGAGTCTTGTGGAATTTATCCACTATATAGTTTGATACTTGGTTATTTTTCTGTTGTTTCATACTTTGATGTGGTTTTGAGATACATGAAGTTGATGAGTTATGTTTCATTCATTCATGCATCAAATAGTAAATGTTTTGTTTTGGTTGGTTGGTTTATTGATTTATTTATTGAAGGATAAATCATCCCATACTTGTATTTGAAACCCTTTGGCATTTATTTCTATCCTTTGGAATGTTGGGGATGTCACTTAAGGCCAAATAATTACTCTTTGTGATCTCAAGCCAATGAGAGTTGGCGGGTCATTACAAATGGTATCAGCATGGTCCTTCCTTAGTGGTACAAACAGTCATTAGTGTTCTTGGTCTTGGAGTTTGAATTCCTTTTCATCTATTCCTTGGGTTGGAATATTAGAAAAGAGTAGTATTGTCAGAACATGAAATGTATAGCGTAAAAGGACGTAGTTAACCCATTTATGCTGAACTTCGAGTTACAATGGTGTTGGGTACATATGTGTTTTTGATACGCTTCTAGAATGTTATAAATCTCATTGTCATGGGTTTATCCAATGAGATGAGAATGAAATTTATTTTAGAGGAATGACTTCCCAGTATAATTTCATATCTCATTGTGAGGAATGATTTATGATTTTTTGCAAAGATGTAAATTTTTGAAAAAATGTAGAAATTGTTTTCAAATGAATGATTTTGAAAACAGAATATTTCGTGTTTTTTGAAAATGGTTTGATTTTCAAAAAGCATGTTGAATGTTTTCAAAAATGGTTGAACATGAAAAAGGTTGATTTGAATTTTTTTTTTGTGATAGTTGATGTTATATAATTTGAAATGATAAGACACCAGTTCCTAGAGATTGAGATTGATAGATTTTGTTATTTGTTTAGAAAATGGCACCCAGTAGGCATCGTTGAAACCAACCTGAAGAAGCTACAAAGAATGTGGTTGCACCTAAACCATGGGTGAACCAAGACCTAGTTCACTGTATTGTCCAAGATTTTCAAACTGTGGATATGGGGAACCGGAGGAATGAACCAATGCATGTGGATCATACCATCTAGTTCATGAAGCAGAATCCACCGAATTTCCAGGGTGATACTGAACTCGAGAAGGAATAGGTGTGGCTAAGTAGGATGAATCATATATTCAATTTCATTATCACACCATCAAAGATAAAGGTCAATATTGCGATATATATTCTCTAGGATCTTGCATGCGAGTAGTGGGATTCAGTGGTGCATGCTAAATTGGATGAAGTCCTTACACGAGAGGATTTTGAGTAATTGTTCAAAAAAAAATTCTATCCTCATACATTCAAGATCCAGAAAATGATGGACCTTTTCAGCATGAAACATGAAAACATCTCTATAGTAGAGTACACAACTAAATTCATGAATTTAGTCTGTTTTTCACCAGATTTTGCGACAAGTGCATCTTTGAAGCCACACATCTTTGTATCAGGAATAAGCCAAGAGATTCGATAAAAGATTGAGGTGCTCAGTATTACATATTATACAAATATGGTGAAAAAAGTGATTGTGGATGAACATGATATCTCGGGATCGATAGTAAGAGAAATGATCATACCTATAGGGAATAGTGGGAACTCAACTACTAGGAACAAGTTGAAAAGGGACACCTATTTCCAAGGTGGAAGTGGAAATGAAAATTAGACGGTGGGATCAGTAAACCTTCCTCCACGACCCTAGAGAAAAGATGGTTTCCTTCAATGTGGTTTGCTTGACCACATAAAGCGAGAGTGTATGGAACAACCTAGAGCATGCCATAACTACAAGAAGATGGGTCACCTTTAGAGATATTGTCACAATGCTCTAAGTTCAGGTGCTCAAGACAATTCTCAGGCATCGCAAGCATCATATACTTCGATAGGACGAGGAAAGAAGAATCTGTCTCATCAACAGAGAATATCTATCCATGGTGATTCTAGAAATACCATGACTCCTCAACCAAAGAAATCTCAACAAGGTAACAAGGAGAATAGTGAAACAACAAAGAAGTTGTATTGAGGTGAGCAGATGATTATTGATGATCAGGCTGGAACATCTATAGTGAGAGGTATGATTCTTTTTAAATCTACCCTTTTGAAAGTGCACTTTGATACTGGTGCATCTCATTCTTTCATTGATTCTCATGCAGTTGACTTGCTATGTTTAAAGTTGGAAATGATTTCTTCTATTTTAAAAATTCAAACTCCTCTTAGTGAAAGGGAATGTCAAGCCTTTGTGTGTCAAGCATGCGATATAACCGTCGATGAAGCTGAGCTAAAATGGGACTTCTCGATATTGTACATGGATGTCTATGATTTAATCCTGGGTATTGATTGGTTGAAAACATTCAAGGATCACATCGACTATTATAAGATAACAATTAGTTTCATAACTATGGACATCATCGAGTATCTCTTTAGAGGAGAGAGGATGGTAAATGAAGGGGAAAAGAGCTTGTTGGAAACAATGGTGGGAACGATCTCTTATCAGTTGGTGACCTTGACTTTGGAGTCAATGGATGAGATTGAGGAAACTACTTTTACAGTAGTTATGGATTAATTTCTAGATGTATTCCCTGAGAACTTTTCAGGGTTACCACCTATAAGAGAAGTGGAGTTTATGATTTATCTCCTTTTGGAGACCAGTCCTATTTCCCTACCGTCTTATAGGATGGCACCAACAGAGTTAAGGGAATTGAAAGTGAAGTTGTAAGAACTAGAAATCAAGGGATTTATTTGACCAAGTACATCTCTGTGGACAACACCAGTCTTGTTCGTGAATAAAACAGATGAAACTCTTTGGCTGTGTGTTGATTATTGTAAGCATAACCAAGATACAATAAAGAATAGTTATCCAATCCCATGCATTGATGATCTGTTTGATCAATTAAGTGGAGAACAATGGTTCTCAAAGTTTGACTTGTGATTAGGATATCACCTATTGTGTGTTTGGAAGGAGGATATTCTGAAGTCAGCTTTCAAAAGAAGATATGGCCACTACGAATATTTAGTCATGCATTTTTGTCTAACGAATGCACCAGTGGTCTTCATGGATTTGATGAATCAGATATTTTAGGGATATCTGGATTCTTTTGTTGTGGTGTTTTTGGATGACATCTTGGTGTATTCAAAGACAAGGGTTGACCATGAGGAACATTTGGAAACATTGTTAAAAATCTTGAGAGATCACCATTTGTATGCCAAATTATCGAAGTGTGATTTTTGGATACAGGAAGTACATTTTCTTGGCCATGTCATTTCTGAAAACGGTGTATCTATTGATACTAAAAAGATAAAAGCTGTTATCTCATGGAAACCACTGAATAATGTCTTCAATATATGATGTTTTCTTGGTCTAGATGGTTCCTACTAACACTTTGTGCATGATTTCTCACGACTTTCTTCACCAATTACATCTCTGAAAAATAAGAAACATCCATTCCAATGGAAAAAATAAGGCTGAAAGTAAATTTAGAAGTTGAAATTTTGTCTTATATCATCACCAATCTTGATTTTTCCAGAATTAGAATAGGGGTATGTGGTGTACTGTGATGCTTTGGGATTAGGGTTGGGCTATTTTTTCATGAAAGGAGACCATGTGTTTGCTTATAGTTCAAGGTAGTTGAAGGTGCATGTGAATAATTACCCAACACATGAATTGGAGTTACCTGCAGTCGTCTATGCCTTGAAAACATGGATACACTATCTCTTTTTTGAGAAATTTTTTGTGTTTACGGACTAAAAAATATTGAAACACATTTTATCACATCCATATTTGAATATGAGACAAAGGATATGGATGGAGTATCTCCATATGTTTTACTTTGACTTGATGTATAAACTTGGAAAATGGAATTCAGTGGCAGATGCATTGAGTAGAAAGTTATATACTAAGTTGGAAAAATAATCCTCAGATCAATGTAAGTTGATGTCGGTCCTATCCAACATGCACATGGAATGTTAAGATCGAGGTTATGTTGCAATTTTCTTTTCTTCTAAACTTATTCCTGATTTGGTAAAAATGGTCTAAGAGGCACAAAAATCTGATGCAGAATGTCTGGTTATGAGTTCAAAACTCAATGGTGGGGAGACCATTGAGGTATGGAAATTTGATGGGAGTTCAGTTTTATGCTTTAGAGATCAGATAGTTGTACCTTTTTCTTGTTAGGAATAACTCCTTCATGCTTACCACCATTCGAGAGGGGTTGTACATCCATGTACACAAAATATTTATAAGGAATTGATGGTGTAGTTCTGGTGGAGGAACATGAAAAGAAAAGTGGCCGAGTTTGTCTTGAAATGCATAACTTGTTTGCAAGTTAACACATAACATCAGAGACCAACATGAATTTTGCAGTCATTACCTATCCCAGTGTGGAAGTGGGAGTAGATAGTGAAGTATTTTGTTATTGGTCTTCCAAGAATGGTTTGGAAACATGATTCCATAAGGGTAATAGTGTATCGACTTACCAAGTTATCCCATTTCATCCCTATTTGTGAAACACATATAGTGGAGGATATATCAAAAATATACATTTGAGAAGTGTTAAAGAGGAATGGTGTACTAATTTTAATAGTATCAGATAGAGATCTGATGTTCACATCTCATTTCTAGAAATACTGACAATAATCTCTTGGAACTCAGTTGACTATGAGCATAACGTATCATCCCCAGACGGATGAGAAATATGAGCAGAAAATACAAACATTGGAATACATGTTGATGATTTGTGTAATGGATTTTGGTGGCTCAAGGGATGATCATATACTCTTGGTGGAGTTCTCATAAAATAACAGCTATCAGGACTTGATACATATGGCTCCGTTTGAAGCATTGTATGGGTGTCCTTTTCATTCTCTACTATGCTGGGTGGAAACAGGTGAAACATCACTAGTCGGGCCAAGCCTTGTCCAAGAAACGATAGAGAAGATCCAGTTGATCAGAAAGATGATGGAGACAACTCAGAGTCATCAGAAAGCTTATGCAGATCACCATAGAAGACCATTGTCGTTTTCTATGGGTGATCATGTCTTCTTGAGGATATATCCAAGGATTGGACATCATCATTTAGGGAAGTAGGGAAAGATATCATCTAGATACACTGTCCCTTTAGAGATACTGAAATGGGTTGGGGAGGTGGAATATCAGTTGTCATTACCACCACAGTTCAGTTTTTGCATAATGTGTTCTATGTATCTCAGTTGAGAAAGTATCAGCCTGATCCTGACCATGTGATCAGATGGGATCACGTTGACCTAGATCTGGATGCTTCATTGATACATATCTCGGTATAGATTGTGGATAGACAATAGAAAGTCTTTCAGAGAGAAATCATCAGTCTACTGTGGGTTTTATGGCGGCATGGTCAGATTCAGGAAGAGACTTGGGAACATGAGAAGGAAATGAAAGAGGAGTGGCCGTAACTCTTTCAGTTGGGTGACAGTTTTCTACTTTCTGAGGATGAAAAGACCAATGGTAGGGATAATTTAGTACCCCATGGTTTTTGGTATGTAACCATTACTTAATTATTTTCATTTTTATAAAGTTTAAGGGTGATGGTTGGGAGAGTTGGGAGAACTTTGGTGGTGTTTTTGGGGAAAATTGGAAGTCGAATGGGAGGTTCACAGGTTTTCTAACAATGCGGCCAAACCATGCATAGTAGAAATTTTGTGGAAGTGTCTCCTACATGGTTGGATCAAGGTTTGTGAGACCATGCGAGGAGTCCATGCGAGGGTCTACTGAGGTAGAGGATAAAACACGGTTAGCTCACAGTTTTTCTAACCATGAAAACGAACTGTGCAGTCACTTAAGTGAGATCCTAAAAAAGTGGACCTCACTTGTTTTTTCATCTAAATGGATCGTTTTTCCTCCTAAGTGGCCATAACTTGGGATTAATCTCCCTTGAAGGTATGAGAACCTCTCCCAGGAATTTTGGAGGTGATCTGAAGGCTTTCCTTGGTTAATCAAAGCCGCATTCTTAAGGTATGTGATTGTTCTTCATCGTTCTTGAATGATTTCTTAGATATACTTAGATCTACATCTCCTCTTCTATCAGTTTCTTAAATCTAGGACCATTATGGGTAGATCTAAGTGTATAGATTCCAAATATTATGTGATTTGGTCTTGTTCTTTCTAGGATAAGAGATTTAAGGCAGTTTCTTGGAGAATTGACCTAGTTTTCTTGAGCTTTCTTCGTTCGTTGTGGTTTATGAAAAAACATTTGAGGTATGAGGTTTCTTTCTCAACTCCAATTAGTATAACTGATTTCAATGATTTCAAAATTAATTTTTGGTGTTTAATTGATTGTTATTTTATTTTTGAACAATTGTTGGAAACCTTTTTGAGTGATGGTTGTGAAATATGTAAAATTGGGGGTTTTAAATGAATGCTTTGGTTCTTGGTTTTAAAAAATAGGTTTTAAAAAGGGTATTTCTTCTGGATTTATGGAACATAAATGGGATTATTTTTTTTCAATAAAAGGAGAAGTTTTATTTAAATGAAATGTTGCTTTAAAATTGGTTGTGCTTTGGTTTTCAATAAAAGTCCAGTTTTATTGAAGTGGTTTGTTTAGAAAATAGAAATATTTGGCATAAATGGTGTTGGTGTGAGTTCATGCTTGACAAGACCTTAATAAGGTACAAGTGACATTGGTTTACATGGGATGTGACCCTAGATTTGGGGCATGTTTTATTGGGACACAATGTATTTGGACAAGAGACCGCTCATGAGTATGGAACTGTCAAACAAAGAATGCATGTGTGGGTGTGTTGTGAACTGTGGAAATGGGTATTCCAAATGATAAGAATAATGGGTTTAAAATAAATGATTAGTTATTTTTCTGAAATATAACTTTATTGAAATTGGTTTCATTTGGTTTTGTTTTCAATTGGTTGAAAATAGTTTTTGGAACTTGTTTTTATTCAATTATAAACTATTTTGGTAAATTATTTTATATAAACTATTTTATATAATTGTTTCTAACTATTTTATCCTAGTGGTGTGAGTAGGGATGTCCTTGGGAAAAAAACCACTGAGTTTTATACTCACCCCTTCTTTGGTACTTTGGTTCTTTTGCAAATGCTATCTTCTGGGACAAGGGAAAAGGTAACGGTTCTCACATTTTTAGCACTACCTCATGATGTTTGGTCTGTTTTAATATTTTGGAGCTTGGAGATTGTAGAGCCTGGATCCTTGTAGTCTTTTGAGATTCTTATATCATTTATACGCTGTGTACATTGATACTTGGTGATTTTTTTTGCATACATTGATGTGGTTTTGAGATACATGAAGTTGACGAGTTTCCTTTCATTCGTTCATGGATCATATAGTGAGTGTTGGGTTATGGTTTTTTGTTCTATTGGTTTATTTATTAAAGGGTAAATCGTCCCCCACTTGTATTTGAAACCCTTTGGAATTTATTTCCATCCTTTGGGGTCTTGGGGATGTCAATTAAGGCCTAGTAATGACTCGTTGTGCTCTCAAGCCAATTGGAATTAGCGGATCATTACATCAAACTTGGAGATTGTAAAGTGATAATTAGAGATATAGTTTCACCCTATTGGTTGACTTTGAAAAAATAATATGGTTGATGGAAAAGTATCATGATCATGGTGGTTGTTAAAAACATTGATATATCATGACCATTGATAAATTCCTATGAAGTTAGGGTAAAGAGTTTGGAAATTATTTGATGAATAGCGGAAAATTGTAGATAATTGACAGAGGAAATTATAGGGAAACATGATAAAAATCCAGGGAGTATTTGGTTATTATTGATCAATAAAACTTTAAGAAGAGGAGGAATGAGAAGGAGTTAATCAAATTTCATGAATATGTTGTAAAAATATCTACCAGTACAATATTTTTAATTTTTGTTTTGATTAGTAAGGATTAAACTCATACTATTGAGGGGTATTGAGTATCTATTCTATAATAAATAAGTGATCATTTATCTTTAGGTGTAGTTATAAAAAAATAACATAATGATTCTATTGTAAACCTTATATAATTAGTGAACTTGGTTGATTTTAGTACATCAATAAATCACTTAGATATACTCAATGGATGTAGCTTAATTGGGTTTAACCAAGAAAAATTGCTTGCATCATGTACTTAATTGGTTTATAAGGTTACATGATTAACATAGGAAAACCTAAAATAATTATTAAATTCATTGTCAACGGTTGTTAAAATACCAAAAGGGAAGAGGAAATATACATAGTGATTTATAAGATTCCCTAAAAAATAATCCCCAAGTAAATCCCATAAAAGTTTGAACACATGGATACCATGACTATATGAGAGAAAGAGAATGGAGAAAGTGGGATAAATAAGGTGGAAAAAAGAGATAAAGACCACTGAGTTAATTCATACATTGAGTTTTAATAGAGAATCACCTAGATGAAAGTTGAGATGAGGGGGAGGGAAGGGGTGGTCGGCATGAGGAGAGTCACTAAGGCTTTTAGAGAATCAGGGGAGTGAAATTATATTCCTCATATTAAATTCATATTTTTAAAATTAATTTTTTTATATTTTAAAATTATTTATGAGATCTATAAATTTCCCTGATTCATATACATAGAGTTCAAAAGACTATCTTCCTCAAATGCGAGAACGCCCCTTTTTTAGTTGTATTTCAAACCAAGTTTTTGGGTGATTTAAAAGTGTTAAAAATGTTGTAAAATGGTTTTTATTTTCAAAGTGGTGAGTTAAACCTTGTGATCTATATTTAAAACTATTATTTAGCCTTGGTTAATTTTTATATCAACTTTTTTTGGTGTTTAATGATTTTAATATTTACAAATGAGAATGATTATTTCAAAAGGGTGTGTTTTCCCATGTGGTTTAGTTTTTTAAACTTATTATGTCTTTGAATTTTTTTCAATGGATGTTTAAAGGGCAGTGTGAATTACCCTTTGAGTTTCAAATGTGTTTTGATAAAATTGGTCTAAATAGTGTATTCAGATGAATTTTATAAATAATATAATGGCTTGTAATTCCAAGATTGTTTTGAAAAGATAAGGCCCTTTTGAAATTTTATAAAAAATGAGTTTTCATAAAATGTGTGATACCCTTTTAATCCTCTTTGAGTCTTATATGACCATTTTAGCTTGTGATCCCATGAGGATATGTTTATTATTGAAAAAATAGTTTTATTAGGCTTATGGGGGGTGTGGATAGGTTTATTAGTGACAAGTTAGTTTCTTTATCTCTAGTTTAAGTCCTTTTTTTAATACATTCCTTTGACAATGCCCGTGACACAAAAATATTTTTTAGGATCATTTTGGGGTTTTATATATTTGCTTATATTGTATTGCCTGGTATTTATATTATTTTTTTCACATGTTTTCTTGTCGTTTTTCTAATGTTGTGTGAGTTGAGATATTGGATCTTGACCTTCCACTTTTTTTCTTCTTTGTAGGGTTTTATTTTTAAATTTTTTGAAAAGGGATTGTGAAAGGTTTTTAAAGAAGGAAAAAATAAAAGCGTGAATTTGAAGTGTTTTCAATATATTTTAATAATGAGTTTGAAATGTGTTCTAAAATTAGAAAATTTAGAATGGGTTTTCTTTGAAATTCCATGAATGAGTGAGTTTTCAAAATGGGGTTTTAGGCCACCATGCCTTGTTTTATGGATATGGTTGTTATTCAAACATGTTTTAGAAAACTTTATAATAGTTGGAAAGCTATTTGAGTTTTGAAATGTGTATTCCAAAAATGGGTTTTTATGAAATATTTTAAATTAATATTTTAAAAATGTGATTTGACCAATATGTATTGGTTGAGGGATTTTTTTCCAAGTTATTGTTTTCATTTAATGAAAATCTTATAAAAAGAGTTTTAACACAATTTTATGTGTTACTAATTATTTGGTAAAACCTTATAGAAAATATTTATTTTTCTAACGTATTTCAAACCATATTTTTTAGGATGTAATACCAAAGTGATCTCTTAGCTTTGGTAGGTTGTGGTTGTAAGGGTTGGTGTCCTGAGAACCAACTGTTCTGTACTTTGATTACATGAATGTTCTCTTATTATATATTGTTCATTGTTCTGCATGACTATAATATAATAATGTCCTGGAATATTTGTTTCATTGATAAGGTCATGGAAGATCCCCTCTATGATGAGAACCATGAAATTCTATAACAATATTCTTAAATAAAGTTCTACGGTTGGATGACATACTATGATAGGACACATAGTATACAGACTGTCATGTGCGAGTACTCGTAAGAAGATGAGACTCTCTCTCATGGAGTTCGCACTTGGTAATCTCCAATATGGGAGATTATGAGAATAGACCCGCCATTAGCAATTCCACATGTCTTGGTGTCATCTGACATTGCTATCTATGAGCATGTGTAATGGTCCTTAGACCGAAATATTATCATTAACTCATGTCATGACTCTCGCACTTAGATTTAATGACAAAAACCGTCATACAGACAGTTGGCGGGAAGTAGGGTACGTTGGGTGCGTCACGAGTGACATGTTGTTAATGGATAAGTCTAGGAAGGATTTATCCCTTCCATTTATGGAAGTTGATATCTCAGCCCTTTGACTGAAATAGAACCGTCGCATTAAATTCCATGGCCATGGTGTAAACGATGTGTTTATTTCACGTAGTCAAAGAACAACGGATCAAGAATATAAGTTTATGACACTACCATGAAACCTGCTTGATGTGATATCGAGACAAAGGGATTAAATTACACAATAATCATTCGTATGAGGTGATACGTCAATGCGACGTCAACTTCTTTCTCTTGGGTGCCTTGACCCGTTTCTAGACAGTAATCTTGGACTTTAGGCAAGTCCGCCTAATGCAAATGAGAAAGAGGCCTAGAGGGTCACACACTAAGTGTATTCAAGTATCTCAAGTAGAATAATTATTATTCCTATATGTGGTTTAATAATTATTCAAGGAAGCCTAAATAGTTTTAATGCCGGAGGAAGAATAAAATAAAACAAGTACACGCTATGTATCAATGATTACACGCCGTGTAGTTTTATTTTGAAAACAAGTACACGCCGTGTATCATTAAATGTACATGACATGTAGTTTTCATTTTGGAAAGGAAATGAAAAAATTAAAACAATATATACACATCGTGTACATTGAATGTACACACCGTTTAGTTTTCAATGAAAAACAAGTACACGCCGTGTATTTATTAATGCACACCATGTAGTTTTTCGAGTCGGGATTTTGAGAAAATATCGTTTTATTAAATGATATTTATTATAATCAGTGTGGGAACATATCAAGGAATTAATGACTCGACATGGGATTTTCAAAAGGGAGTTAATGAAATAAATAAAATGCATAACGCGTTTATTTATTGTCATAACTCTACAACCTCAAACCCGATTATAAATATCCTCACAACCCGAAATCTTTCCCCAACACAAGAGAATCATTGTGCACAACAACTCTGGAGAATTATTTCAAGGATGAAAGAACCTCTTCCTCCAAGAATTATCTCAAGACAGAGAGAGATCATCTTCCATCGGATCCAGACGATCTAAGGCAGACAATGAAAGCAATTTTTTCTCCACACTAGCACTCGGAGACTCCTTTGGTGACGTACTGAGAAACGAGGTACACATGTGGATCACCGCTAGAGGAAGTCTATACTTGGATTCTATGACGCAATGATCAATCACATAGAAATTGGATCAAGAACATCAATGAAGAAAGAACACCCAAAAGGTATTTATTTTCAATTGATTAAATTAATTATAATCAACCTATAACGATCCTACTTTGTGGTTCTGGGACTTTTCTTTTCTTTGTTCATTTCTATGATTCGATACGTAGAGAATGGCATTTATCATCATATTGATCCCGGATTGATCATTGTTAATGAAAAAAAGCAAAGTGGGAACATCCACCCACGCGCTTCCGCTACGCTCAGAACCTACAATTAGTATCAGAGCGAGGTTACAACGTTGGTTATAATTATTTAATTTTCATTGATATTTACGCATTTAAATTTGATTCAATTGGAAATAAATCGTTATATAAATATGAATAAATGAGGCATGTTCTTCCTCCTTTTTTTCTCGAATCATATAAAAAAACAGCCATTTAATTTTAATTTTGATTAAAATAAAAATGAGGATCTCATCCGAAGGATCCGCTCTTTCTATCTGTACAACACGGGAATACATGGCGTGTACTGAAAACTACACGCCGTGTACTTAGGTTCAATGAACCGGTACTGGTCCTCCAAACCACACCATGTGAATTGATTACACCTAAGTATTTAACACCCCATGTTGACCAGAATTAAATGGTGCATGGGAACTAGAATACACGGTGTGTATGTTGGAGCAACACGCCGGGTAGTCCGATCTGGCCCAAGTGAAAACGTGTACAAAGAAGAAGCCGCGTACCCCATACATGGGATTGCGAGGCTGGTTACTGTGTAACAAGGAATTACACACCGTGTATGATTTATCTAAATGCCATGTACTCCAAAATCTCCAAAGTACAGAGAACACGCACAATCCCCCGACATGTACTTTGGGTAAAAGGTGAAAAGAAATACATGCCGTGTAAATATAAACTACACGCCGTGTACTTTCCAGAAATTCCACCAGGTTTTGTCCAAAAGTAAAAAGACCTGTACAAGGGATATGGATGAGAATAATCTCAAGGAAATTCAGAAAGGAATTTTAGATAAAAAATTGATTAATTATAAGATCATAATTAATTGAATTCAAGCGCGACTTATCTTGAATAATAGAACGATTAAAATAATTTTAATTCCAAATATGCGTAAATGTTGTTGCATGCTATGGATGATCATGAGATAGACCAAAGACCCTCTGTATGTGTGTATGGTTTTATTTAAATTTGTTTCATTTAAATTCGTTGGCCTACGAGCCTACTTCCAATAAAATGTAGGGCCTGCATGCCCATGGTTTCTTTAATGTAAACCCCATGTAATGGAGGATCTCCCAATCCATAGGAGATGGTTTGAAATCCGAAACTGAGGCGAAACCAACCCAAGAAGATACAAAGGTGGACAGGTGGGAGCTGAAAAACATGAACCATCAGGTTCAAGGTGTTTCCCCTAGGTCATGGTTAGCTTATCAAAACCACTAGATAAGTGAACAAATAGAAGATCATGATCATTCCATATTATTTTAATTCTGTCTTATTTCACGGTTTATTTATTATGTATGTGTTGTCATGATCACATAATTAATAAACAAGCCTGAAAAGATGGAATAAAATAAAACCAGACTATGTGTAAACATTATCAGAACATGGTTAATCACTAAATCTAGCACCACTTAATATTAACAAGCATATAATAATGCAAAAACTATGCATAAAAGATTAAAATACCTTAATACCATATTAATTCAGACCAATCCTTCCATTACTTGATTAAGGCCAAGACTCAATAAAACTATGTGTTTGACCAACCCTTTTTAGGACACTTACTTTTATAAAGGAAGCCCTTATGAAGGATTTCAGGTTGACTTAACCATATTACATCAAGAGGATTATCCCTTGCTAGAATTGATGTAATATTAGAGGAAAGAGTTGAGGAAATCCCAGTCAGGATTTTAGGATTGGGGAGTCCACTCAACAGATCAAGGAAATGTAAGCTCACAGTTGGCAAAGACATGCCTACCTAAATACCTTCAAATAGCTTGACCAACCCTTGTTAGGGTTATGTGAAAGGGAATATGGATCCTTGCCACTAGAATTTCATAGAAACATGACATTCCGAGTTCAATGGTGAGAGCCATTGGGACTTGATAAAATATTGGTAGACATAATAAAATTTATTATTTCTCAAAAAATGTAATCAAGAAAGTACAAATAAATATGTTCTTTTAATTTGTAGAATCGAAATTACATACTCATCAACCACATTTTCTCTGTGATCAAATATTGATAAGGACAATATCCTCACCGGCAGTAACTTTCAGGAATGGTTTAGGCGCCTTCGGGTTATCCTTTTCCATGAACAAAAGTTTTACGTGCTGGAGTCCTCACTTTCTGATCCTCCTGCCAAAGGGGCGAGTGATGAGGATCTCCTGGTCTATGATCAACATTTGACCAATGCACTCGACGTTCAGTGTTTGATGCTATCATCAATGTCTAGTGAGCTCATGAAGTCTCATGAAGACACAAATTCCAACATCATGCTCGACCACCTCCATGGTCTATACTAGGAGAGATCAAGACAAGAAAGGTTTGAGATCTCCATGGCTCTATTTTAGAGAAATCTTGGAGAGGGTGCCCCAGACATGCCTCATGTAGTCAAGCTCATTGGCTACATTGAGTGCCTGGAGGTTCTAGGGTTTAAACTCCCCAAAGAACTGGGTGCTGATCTAATTCTTTCATCACTCCCCCAGAGCTTCTGAAACATTGTTTTAAACTTCAATATGAACAACATTGGGAATTCTCTGTCTGATCTTCTTATCCTCTTTTGCCAAGTGGATAATGACATGAAGCGTGAAAAACCTTCTGTCCTTATGGGGAATAAAAGGAAAGGGAATGCTAAGAGATTTAATCCCAAAGATTCTTCAAGTCCTTCAAAGAAAATGAAGATCAAAGGGGAGGTAAGGGAACATGATGTTTTTTGTTTTTCATGTTGCAAGAAGGCCCACTGGAAGAAAAACTACACCCAGCCAAAGAAGAAAGGGGAAGATTCAGGTGAATTTTTCATCGAATAAAATCTATCTATTTATATAAATTATGTATTAGATATAGCTTGTGGTGCTCACATATGTATCCAAATACAAGAACCATGTAGATTCAGAAATATTGATCGAGGTGAGGTAGATCTATAAGCAGCCAACAGAGCCAGACTTGCTACCGTAGCTGTCGAGGACTACCACCTCACATTGCCAATTGGAATGATCTTGGGGTTAAAGGGTTGTTATTATGTGACTTCTGTTTCTAAAACTATTATTTTAGTATCCAGATTAGATACTGATGGATTCATGTTCATGTTTGGAAATGAATGTTCCTACTTTTATAAAGATAACATTTTTTTGGTAGGGCACATTTATATAACGACCTTTATGTGTTAGACTAAAAAAACCAAGTAATGTCAATCGATGACAAAGTCAATTCACATGACTCATACCACACCCGAATTTGGCATCACCAACTAGGTTATGTAAATGAGAAACGTTTGACAAAATTACATCAAGATGGGTATTTAGATTCTTTTGAACTAAAACCACTTGGTGTATGTCATGCATGTCTACAAGGCAAAATGACCAAATCCCCATTTAGTGGGAAAGGTGAAAGGGCTAAAGAGCTTCTAGAATTAGTTCACACAAATGTGTGTGGACCATTTACAGTTTAATCAAGGGGTGGGTTCTCATACTTTATAACTTTTATTGATGGTTTTAATAGATATGGACATATTTACTTAATGAGTTATAAGTCAGATTCTTTTGATCGGTTCAAAGAATAAAAGAATGAAATTGAGAACCATCTTGGTAAGAAGATTAAGAAACTCCGCTCAGAAAGAGGAGGATAATTTCTTAATCAGGACTTCATTGATTTCTTATGGGAGTTTTGAATTCTATCTCAACTCACTCCTCCTTACACACCTCAGTGGAATGGTGTAAGTGAAAGGAGGAACCACACCATGTTGGACATGGTGAGATCAATGATGAGTCATGCGAGTCTTCCATTATCCTTTTGGGGATATGCATTACAAACAGCAGCACACATACTATACCAAGTACCAACTAAATTGATAAATGGTATTCCATATGAGTTATGGAGTGTTTGAAAATCCATGTTATCGAATTTACATGTGTGGGGTAGAGAATCATTTGTTAAGGCCTCTTCATGTAACAAAATTGCACCCCGAGGCACAAAGTGTATCTTTATAGGATATCCCAAGGAAACAAGGGGATATTACCTATAAAACCCCTAAAAAAGGTTACAGTGGAAAGACACACCATATTCCTTGAGAGGTATCACATCTCCAAAAGAGATAGTGGGAGCGAGATAGACTTCAGTGATGTCGAGGCTCAAGATACACAAGAGTTGGTACAAGAACAGATTCCACAAAGCCCCGTGGAATAACAATATGTTCCAGAGACACAAGAACTGCATAGGAGTACGAGAGAGGTGAGAGAACTAGAACGATATGGTTTTCTTGTCACCTAGGATGGTGACTCATTATTGGTTGACAATGATGACCCTCTTAACTATAAGGAAGCAGTTGAAGGCACAGATGTTGCCAAGTTTCAACCAACCATGAATTATGAAATGGATTCCATGTACCAAAACCAAGTCTGGATTTTGGTGGGTCCTCCAGTTGATGTAAATCATATTGGTAATAAATGGTTATTCAAGAAGAAACTGGACATGGAGGGGAAAATCAGTACCTATAAGGAATGACTAGTTGCAAAAGGATTTAGACAACGTCAATGAATTGACTATGATGAAACCTTTTCATCGGTCGCGATGCTAAAAACCATCATATTTTTTTGGCCATTGACACTTACCATGACTATGAAATTTTGAAAATGGATTTCAAAACAACATTCCTTAATGGGAACCTCTAGGAAGATGTCTACATGACACAACCTGAAGGTTTTGTGACTCCAAATGATTCCAACAAGGTATGCAAGTTGCAGAAATACATTTATGGATTAAAGAAAGAATCAAGGTCATGGAACATTCATTTTGATGAAGCTGTAATGGAATTTGGATTTTTTAAGAATGAATGTGAGCCTTGTGTCTACAAGTGGTTTAGTGGAAGTGCAATCGTTTTCCTAATAGTATATGTTGATGACATATTACTAATTGGAAACGAAGTACCTGTCTTATAGTCAGTTAAGGCATGGTTTCATAAATGATTCTTTATGAAAGACTTGGGCATGGAAACATATATTCTTGGGATCAAGATCCATCGTGATAGATCCAAGAGAATGTTGTGCCTGAGTCAAAGTACATACATTAACAAGAAACTGAAGAGATTCAGTATGGAATAGTCTAAGAGGGGATTGTTGCCAGTGTCACATGGCATTCATATTTCAAAGAAAATGTGTCCTCAGACACATGAGGAAAGAATGATAATGAAGCAGATCCCTTACGCATCCGCGATTGGGTCAGTCATGTATGCTATTCTATGTATGAGGCTAGATGTTTCTTACGCATTAAGTGCGGTTGGCAGATATCAATATGATCCAGGAGACCACCATTGGATGACATTCAAGACTATCCTTAATTATCTGAGGCGTACTAGGGATATATTCCTGGTTTATGGAGGAGATGATGAACTAGTCATCAGAGGACATGTAGATGCTAGTTTCCAGACTGATCAAGATGACATGAAGTCGCAGACTGGATACATCTTAAGTTTTAATGGAGGTGAAGTGAGCTAGAAGAGCTCAAAGAAAAGTGTGGTGGAAGATTCTACAGTGGAGTCCGAGTATATCACAGCTTCTGAGGCAGCTAAAGAAGTAGTATGGATGCGAAGCTTCGTCCAGGATTTGGATGTAGTACTGAGCAGTGAAGATCCTATCACACTCTATTGTGATAATACTGCAGCGGTGGCACTTGGAAAAGAGCTAAGGTCACAACAGTGGAAAAAGCACATACTTAGAAAGTATCATCTCTTGAGGGATTTTTCTCAGAGAGGTGAAGTTGCAGTGAGCAGTATTTCCACAGAAGACAACGTGGCAGACCCCTTGACTAAAGCATTGACTCAGCAGAAACATGATCATCATGTGAGGTCTAGTAGACTAAAAGTCATTGGAAGTTTGATCTAGTCCAAGTGGGAGTTTTTAAGGGTTGGTGACCTAATAACCATCTATTTTTTACCTTGATTACATGAATGTTCACTTATTATATATTGTTCATTGTTCTGTATGAATATAATATAACAATGTCATGGAATATTTTTTGCATTGATAAGGTCATGGAATATCCCCGCTATGATGAGATCCTTGAAATACTATAAAAATATTCTTATATAATGTTCTACAGTTAGATGACATACTATTATAGGACACATAGTATACAAACCGTCATGTGAGAGTACTCATAAGAAGAGTCTCTCTCTCATGAAGTTCTCACTTGGTAATCTCCAAGATGGGAGATTATGATAACAGACCTTCCAGTAGCAATTCCACATGTCTTGGTGTCATCAGACATTCCTATCTAAGAGCGTGTGTAATGGTCCTTAGACTAGAAGATTATCATTAACTCAGGTCATTACTCACACACTTAGATTTACTGACGTAAACCATCATGCAGACAGTTGGCGGGAAGTAGGGTACGTTGGGTGCGTCATGAGTGACATGTTGTTAATGGATAAGTCGATGAAGGATTTGTCCCTTCCATTTATGGAAGTTGATATCTCTGACCTTTGATTGAAATAGAACTTTCGCATTAAATTCCATGGCCATGGTGTAAACGATGAGTTTATTTCAGGTTGTCGAAGAATGACAGATCAAGCATATAGGTTTATAACACTGCCATGAAACCTTCTTGATGAGATATTGAGACAAATGAATTAAATTACACAGTAAGAGTTCATATGAGGTGATATGTCAATACGGTGTCAACTTCTTTCTCTTGGGTTCCTTGACCCATTTCTAGACAGTAATCTTGGACTTTAGGAAAACCTGCCTAATGCCAACGATAAAGAGGCCTAGAGGGTCACACACTAACTGTATTCATGTATCTCAAGTAGAATAATGATTATTCCCATATGTGGTTTAATAATTATTAAAGGAAGACTAAATCTTTTTAATTTTGTAGGAAAAATAAAATAAAACAAGTACACGCCATGTATCAATGATTACACGATGTGTAGTTTTATTTTGAAAACAAGTACACGCCGTGTATCATTAAATGTACACACCGTGTAGTTTTCATTTTGGAAAAAAATGAATAAATGGAAACAAGATATACATTCCATGTACATTGAATGTACATGCCATGTAGTTTTCAATGAAAAACAAGTACACTCCGTGTATTTATTAATACACACCATATAGTTTTTCTAGTCAGGATTTTGAGGAAATATCATTTTATTAAATGATATTTATTATAATCAGTGTGGGAACATGTCAAGGAATTAATGACTCAACATGCGATTTTCAAAAGGGATTTAATGAAATAAATAAAACGTATAACACATTTATTTATTGTCATAACTCTACAACCTCAAACCCGATTATAAATATCCTCACAACCCCAAATCTTTTCCTAACACAAGACAATCACTATGCAAAACAACTCTGGGGAATTATTTCAAGGATGAAAGAACCTCTTCCTCCAAGAACGCTCTCATGAATGAGAGAGATCATCTTCTATCGGATCAAGAATATATAAGGTAGACAACACAAGAAAAGTTTTCTCTACACTATCACCCAAAGACTGCTTTGGCAAAGTCTCGAGATATGAGGTACACATGTGGATCACTACTAGAGGAAGTCTATACTTGGCTTCTGCGACACAATGATGAATCACATCAGAACGTAATCAAGAACATAAATGAAGAGAAAACACCCAAAAGGTATTTCTTTTCAATTGATTAAATTAATTATAATCAACCTGTAACGATCCTACTTTGTTGTTCTGGTACTTTTATTTTCTTTGTTCATTTCTGTTATTCGATCTGCGGAGACTAAAATTTATCATCGTATTGATCCCGGATTGATCATTGTTAATGAAAAAAATCCAAGTGGGAACATCCACCCACGCGATTCCATTATGCCCGGAACCTACAGTGGTGACCTACTAAAATTTTAGATCAGGCCTATATATTATAGGTTTAGGTTTGTTCTGTTATGTTTCAATTCCTTTGGATCTTCTGAGAGGGATATATGGTAAGATATTGACCCAAGTTGAACATTTTCTTGTCTATTTATTTTGTTAAATATATATATTACCAGGGTCACTATCTAGTGGAAGATATATCTTATCATTTTATGGATTATCTGATATGATAACAAGTGTGGACAATGAAGAAGACCGTATTGAGGATCTGATTACAGATGTTAATGATGATAAAGATCATATTGAGGAAATGACTAGGGCTTTTGAATATGAACTTTGTGATTATACAAAATTGTTTGTGAATTTAATGATTTATGTAAAGATGACATTGTATGTAGATTGAAATAAACATATAACATTTCCAGCCATACTAAAGCTGTATAATTTGAAAGTAGTGAAATCAAATTTTGCGGAACTACTTGCTATCTTGAATGACATACTCTGAAAAGATAATGAGATCCCTAGCCGAACATATGACTCCATGTGAAATCTATGCTTGATGGGTATGATCTCTGAAAGAATAAAAACCTTCACGAATGACTGTATAGTATTTCTCATGGACCAAAAATAACTTATAGAATACAAATAGTGTAGTTCTTCTCGATACATGAAATATAAATTCATTCTTAAAAAAGTTGTATGGTAATTTCCAATCATCTAAAGGTTTAGGATCCTATATATAAGCGAGGATACTGCAGGGAAATTGATGTGGCATGCAGATACAAGAAATAAAGTTCAGAAATTATGCCTCTTGATAGACTCTCCTCGATGAAATAAAATTGATCATGAGTATCCTAAATTTTGAAAATAACTGAGAAAACTTCATATTGACTTATATACAGATTGAGTGAATCCTTTTGGTTCTAAAAAAAGAACTCACAATACATGGTTAGTTATATTGTTAAATTATAAATTTCCACTATAGTTATGTATGAAACAAAAATACAACATATTATCTATGCTTATTTAGGACCAAAACACCCGAGTAATGATATTTATATTTATTTGGATTTATTAATCAAGGATTTGAAATTATATTAGGATTTAGGTGTTATGTTGTATGATAATTATATATTTTAATATTTAACGTTTAGATCCATGTTGTATGGGATGATAAATGAATTTCTAACTTTTGTAAAATTTTAAAGATATATCATTAAAGGAACTCAAGGATGTATCATTTGAAAACAAGGTACATAGTCAATTAGTTTGAATCATTATTGAAGACTCTGTTTTTTCAAAATCGCAGATTTCTACCCTGAAGAAAAAAGTACTGATATTGGATGACATCATTCGATGAAAGTTCCGAAGAATTTACAAAACTGTCTACAATAATAGGTGATCAACTGTTTGAGAAAATAAAGGATATTAACACTGATTTTATTAATCCTTTTGGAAAAACCTTATGAAAATTGGTTGGAAAAAGATATTAGTTTTTTTGAATTACCATACTGTAATTTTCTATATGTAATTCATTTTATTGATTTTATGAATGTTGAAAAAACTATATGTGATAGTGTCATTGGAACGTTTCTAAATGCACCAGACAAAATAAATGTTGAAATTAAGGCTTGGTTGGGCATGGTTTACATGGGGAAATGAGATTAGTTTTCCATGAATTTATATCATATATTAACCAATCTTTGTTTATTCTTCAAAGCTATATGCATCAAATTTATAGATCTAGAAAAAATTCCGACTACAGAAAGAGAAATTTTTGTCATATTATATGAATTAGAAATTTTCTTCCCACAAGTATTCTTTGATATAATGGTTTACTTGATGGTTCAATTGGTGAGATATATTAGAATATGTGGTCTTGGACACTATAGATAAATATTTCCCATTGAACGGTATATGAATATTTTGAAAGGGTTTGTCAAAAATCGAAGTCAGCCAGAGGGTTGTATTGCACAATGATATACTATTGAGTAAGACATTGAATTCTACATTGAATACCTTTCTGGTGCGGAAAGAATCAGTCTACCAAAATCTCATCACACTGGGTGACTTGCAAGTAATGAATTTATGGAAGAGATGTTGTCACAATTAATATTATAGATCAGGAGCAAGACCACCATTACATTTTTCTTAATATTTGGGAGTTTTCCACATATGTTGAAACCCACAAAAAAATTATTAGAAATTTGAATCCATTAAGGGACGAAATTTGGATACAAAATAAATATAATCCTCAGTTTATAGATTAGTTTCAAGACCACATCTGTAAGGTGTCAGATGATAATCCAGATTCTATTTCAGAACAACTTTGATGGTTAGATAGGGGACCAAATGCATATGTATTATCTTGTAATGGTTATGTAATTAATGGTTATACGTTCTATAAAAATTAACATGTTAAAGACAATACCATGAAAAATAGTAGAGTTACACTTTTGGCTAAAGTGATGCATGTTTCTAATAATAAGGGAAAAAAATCTAATTTACACAAATATGTCTTAATTTGGCATTATCAATCAAATATAAGTGTTGTATTATACAAAATTCTAAGTGACTATTTATCAATGCATGTAGGTAGATAATATGAGTACTATTAAAATAGATTAATTGAGATTCTTGAAAGTTGATTTCAATAAGGAAGGGTATAAAGATGAACTGTTTATAATGGAATCACATGCAGTACAAATATTTTATGTTCCATATCCCGAAAACTGAAAGTGGTTAATTGTTCTGTTATCAACCAAAACCAATAAAGGTTCAGATGAAAATTCAACCGTGGATGACACTTTCATTGGGACACCACAATCATTTCGCAGTGGTACCAATGTATACAATGTTTTTTATATCATAGGATACCATAATGAAGGGATTTAGATAATCAATAGAGGGTTCAAATCCCTTCATCCTTTAAAAAAACTGAGTTCAATAATTAGGTTATATATTTTTTGTATTATAAATTATGTTACCAGATGTTATTATATTTTTATTGCTTCATTTATAATATCTAAATTAATGTTAAACCACTTATGAAGATAATTAATTATGCATGTGCTAGTGATCCCAATCCAGAGGAATAATAGGTCTCTCAATCTATCGCTTCTTAAAGTATAGAGGAACAAAAACCTTTTTCACATGCTAATTCCACTACCCTAGATAAACAACATGTTTCTCAACCTCATACTACTCCCAATACAGAGGTACAATTAACTTCTTCACATGCCGATGCTACTGATGCAGAGGAACAACATATTGATGATTATGAATCCAAGGAAATGGTAGGCAAAAACAGACCAATGATGTAGAAAAAATAGGATCACCATAGTTTAACAGTGTTAGCAAAAATAATTAATGAAAAAAATCAAAGCCATCAAATTTGAGGTCAGATGGAATGCATGTGACCAACATGTTAACTACAACAATCCATGTCTATTAGTTATAATGGACTCATTACTCGACAATGCATGCTGATTGATGTAGATTAATAGAACCATGTTGTGACCATGATTAAGACACTGATGTGGGAAGAGACTATGATAACATTATGATATTAATTATTTATTTTAATAAAAATAATAATAATGAAACATTGATTTAATCTTCATAATCCCAAATATAGTGAATTTAGAGAAGATAACTCTCAAAATAAATATGTATTAATTCTTATTGGAAGGATTCAAAAATGATTTCGAACAATTATAACAAGTTATCATCTTAAAGATGATGAAATGAAAATAAACCCACACACATTTCTTATCTAATCTACCTGATAACCATAAAGGGTTTGATAAATTTACTGGCCATCGCATGGAGATGTCTTTTTAGCAACATTGTGGATGGTAATACATTGTTTGAAAATATGTGTATTCATTTATTTGATTGAGATTTTTTTATTTATGAAACATTAAATGAGTGTTGAAAATAAGGAATAGTAAGAAAAACCAATATCCCCATACCGTATATTAAGGATGGGGTATGCTTAACTTGAAACAAATTGGTACGTATTTTAAAACTGTAACACTTTTATGTTACATGAAACAACAACATAATTATGTACCTCTATTTATATGAATATTATGAATCCAATTATAAATCCACTTCCATCCCATGCCATGTTCTATAGAAGAAGGCATGATTCAATAAATATGGGATAATAATAGATGAAAACACGCAAAAAGTGTGGGAAACATGTGTAAGTGTAACTTTTTCCCCATTAAATTACTATTAAAAAAATGATTACTTATTTTCCTATATTTTCTATTCGAAATAGTCAAAAGAATCAACAAAACCTATACCGGATTAACACCTACTATCGGTGGCCTTGAAGAAGCCATAATAGTATGGCCGTGTTAGAGGTTCCAATTTTGGGGTGACACATTGAACATATTTTGAGAAAATAACAATAGGTGGATAAAGATAAAGAAATGATATAGATGAAAGAAAGACCATGTACCGTTGAAGAACAATTCTAATGGAAGAGATAATTTCAAGAATATTTTATGGGTGGGGGGGAAGCAATGAGAAGAAACAACTCAAGAACAACCATATCCTAATGATTCCCCCACCCCCACTAGCTTTGAGGTGATCCATTCCCCTCAAAGTACTGTCTCATTGAAGGTAATAAATTTTTTAATAATTGTTTCTGTTAAATGTGAATCATATAAACTCTAATACCTTTATTGTACTAATATTTTATAGGGTGATACTGACTATTATTTATTCTATCAACACCCAACCATCACCTTGTAGATAGTGATATGCTGTTAAATATCCAAAACAACATGATACACAATAGTACATTTCCCATAGGTCATGTGAGTGTGTCCATTAGCGTATCCCATGAGCCAAGAACCAAGATACCTATTCCAATTGACGCAGAAGATATTCATAAGGTTTAATAAACTATTGGAACATTCATCTAATGGCTATCACATCTTTTAAAAAAACATGTTGACAATGAGTTATTCATTTATAATTTATTTTTCATGATAAACCTTTAATAATTAAAGAAAAAAGGTCTAAATCGATGAATGTTATTATAGATGGAAAAAGGGAAGGGGGTGAAATGAAAGGTCGAACCAAAAAAATCTAAAGGATCAATCAATCGATCAAAAATATCTTTTGAAAGCACCTTTACCATGCCCATTGAATACCCACATTTAATAACATTGAAGGTTCATGTTCATATAAACTTACAAAGTGGTAGTAGTCACATAGTTGATCTTAATGAAAAAAATGTATTAATAGGAAGTTACTAACTACACTTCTACTGATAATGTAGATGAAATCCTCAACTATGAATGAATAGGAGCCTCAATCTTAAATGTATACACGAGGTATGTTTTTATGATTTTATTTTTTAGAAGCTCATGCACTATATTAATTATGACTAAATATGCTTCAAATTATTTGTAGGAGTATATATCAATACCAATTAAAGGGTTTTCCCATGATTTTTTGGACTTGTTAGTCTCTTGTAACCTCTATAGACCAAAAAAAATTTAATCTAATCATATGGATAAAATAGTGGAAAACATGTCCAAATCATTTGAAATGAAACTTAGGGATGACATACTCTTATTAATACTAATGATGCTAGGGTAAGATGCTACAATTTAGTCATATACAATACATTTTAATTTCTTTCATCACTTATTACTTTTTGTGTTTTTAGGAAACATGGGGTTCTCATTGCAGTCAATTTGGATACTCCAAATATTTATTTTCTGGATTCACTTCATGGATTACCAACAAACCTACCACACATGATGGTGTTTGTTAATTTTTAATACACTAAATACAACATTTTAGAACTAAAATTCAAGTTATATAATTAAAATTATGTTTTAATGAGGATTCATATATTATAGGAAGTGTGTAAATATCATCTAAATCATGAAATGAGAAATATAATTGTGCACAAGGACCCTGAGAAGTTATATAACTGGATAAGTATTATGATATATATAATAATATTTCACTATCCAAAAACATATCAAAACAAATTAATTATTTTACTCAGTGTTTCTACATTGTCCGAAACAAACAAATGGTAAATATGTTGGTTACTATGTAAATTTTTAAGGGAGATCATATTACATAAAAAAACACATCCCCGAAGAGGTATTTTCATAGTTAATTACTAATTCATTTAAAATATTTATTAATACTTTGTGTATTTATATTTTTCCAGTACTACTGTGACTATAAAAATAATAATATTAAAAATATGATATACATTTGCTTAGAAATTAATTGGAATAATACATGGTCACATAATGTACACAAATAACATAAATATGCGACTTCCATAGAAGTAATGGATTGTTTCATATTTATGTTTAATTTATTTATTTTTAGCATTAATCATATATTATTCTTTTCTTATATGGGTGTATTACTTGGTAGTTAGGATTATTTTGATACTTAGAACGTGTAGAAATCAACGACACCTCAATATGACACATGGTGTGATCGGTATAGCTCAAGGTGCATCTTTTTTATATAAAATTGACATTAATTTTAGTAAAGTATACAACTCACATACTAAAAACCCAAAAAAACACATTCAAATTGTTATGATACTTTAGTAAAAAATCTATATGTCATTTAAGATGTGTGGGAATCAACAGTACATCAATCCAATGCACAGTGTGACCATTATGACTCAAAGTGTTCATTATCAGTTTAAAATCTACATTTTACTTTAAAAAGTGTCAATCACTAAAAATTGAGAAAATATGATTTGATTTTCTTGATAATTTAGGACATGGGTTCCTAAATCATTTATTTTGTGTATGAATTTTTCTCATGTAAAATTGATATATGATGTGAGCAGTATGAGTAAAAATGCATATTTCCAATTTAAAATGAAATTTTAATTAAAAAGATAATTGAAAGATTAGAAACCGATAAAAAATATTTTTATTGTTTTTATACTTTAGGAAAAATACCCATGAGTCATTTGGGATGTGTAGGAATCAGTCACATCTCAATCTGACGCATGATGTGACCGGTATAACTCCAAGTGTGTGATTGTTTTAAAATTGACATCAATTTTAACAAAAAAGAACAAGTGATGTACTAGAAAATGAGAAAATACATTCATATTTTATGAATACTTTAGGGAAATGATCCATGATTAAATTTAGACATATAGGAATCATCCTCACCTCAATCTGAGGCACAATGTAACCAGTATGACTCCAAATGCGTATTTTTTATTTTAAATTTACATCAATTTTAGTAAAAAGGACAATTGACCCACTAAAAACTAATACAACACATTCATATTGTTTTGTTACTATCTGAAAATTATCCATGAGTTATTTTGGATGTGTATAAATTATACAAACCTCAATCCAGGGTATGGTGTAACCTGTATGACTCCATGAACATTTTTTATATAAAATTGACATCATTTTTAGTAAAAGGGAATAAGTGACGTTCTGAAAACAGAGAAAAAGAATTTTTATTATTTTCATAATTTAGGGAAATGATCCATGAGGCATTTGGGATGTAATTTAATCATCCAAACCTCTATCCAAGGCACAGTGTGATAGGTATGACTCCAATTGCATCATTTTTATTTAAAATTTGCATTAATTTTAGTAAAAAGAAAGAATGACCTACTCAAAACCCAAAAAAATCATTTGGATTATTTTTATACTTTAGGAAAATGATCCATGATCCATTTTATATGTGTATGAATCATATTCATCTCAATACAATGCACAGTGTAACCGGTATGTCTACAAGTGCATATTTTTCTTTAAAATCGACATTAATTTTAGTAAAAGGAGGAAGCGTTATACTGAAAATAGAGAAAAACATTTTGATTGTTTTGATACTATCAGAAAATGATCCATGAGTTATTTTGGATGTGTAAGAATCATCCACACATAAATTTGAGTCATGGTGTGACCGGTATGGCTCCAAGTGCATCTTTTTATATAAAATCGACATCATTTTTCGTAAAAACTAAAACGTGACATACTAAAAACCAATAAATAACATTGGGTTTATTTTGATACTTTATTTAAAGGATACATAATTCATTTGGGATGTGTAGGAATTATAATCACCTCAATCTAAGGAACATTGTGACTTGTATGACTCCACTTGCGCCTTTTTTATTTAAAATTTACATCAATTTTAGTAAAAAGTTCAAATGAACCAATCAAAACTGAGAAAACAAATTCAAATTGTTTTTATAATTTAGGAAAACTATCCATGAGTCATTTGAGATGTGTAGGAATCATCTATACCTCAATATGATGCACAGTTTAACTGGTATGGCTATAAGTATGCCTTTTTATTTAAAATTGACATCAATTTTTGCAAATTGAAGAAGTGTCATACTAAAAATGGAGAAAAAACATTTGGTTTGTTTTTATACTTTAAAAAAACTATAGATGAGTAATTTTGGATGTGTATAAGGTATCCAAATCTCAATAATATACACGATGTGACCGATATGACTCAAAGAGCATCTTTTTGTATAAAATTATTAAAATTTTTAGTAAAAAGGAACAAGTGATGTAATGAAAACTGAGAAAACACATATGGAATATTTTGATACTTTATGTAAATGATCCATGAGTTATTTGGGATGTTTAAGAATCCCCCGTAGCTTAATCTGGTGCATAGTGTGACTAGTATGACTCAAAGTCTCCGTTATCAGTTTAAAATTGACATTTTAGTTCAAAACATGTGTCACTCACGGAAAACCAAGAAAATTTTATTCTATTGTCTTGACAATTTCGGAAAAAGATTCATAAGCCATTTTTGACATGTAGTTGCATTCTCACATCAAAACAACACACGATATGATCTGTATGACTCAAAGTGCATGTTTCTCGTTTGAAATGACATTTTTGTAGAAAATTCAAGTTACAAACTAAAAACTGAGCAAACATATTCTAATTTTTTTTGATACTTTATGAAAATGATCCTTATGTAATTTTTGACATATAAGAATCATCTAAACCTCAAAACCATACACAGTGTGATTGGTATGACTCCCAATGAATCTTTATTTAAACTTGACATTAATTTCATTAAAAAAACCCAGTGATATACTGCAAACCTAGAAATCACTTTCTAATTGTTTCGATACTTTATAAAAATTATCCATACCTCGTTTAAGACATTTTGGAATCAACTGTGCCTTAATAAAACACATAGTATGACCAGTATAACTCGAAGTATGTCTTTTTTATTTAAAGTTGAATTTTTTAATGTATTTGTTCATATTAATGTTTAATTTATTTCATTTTAATATTACTAATATAATATTTGTTTTCTTGTATAGGTGGATTATTTTTCTCAGGTTGAGGTGATTGTTTTGGAAATGTATACCATGGGTGGACCTTTTTGAGAGGGGATCATAGGTTCCAAAGACAAATATTATTACTTTATATTTTTTTTGATTGTAAATTTAATTATAAAAAACATTTTTGGAAATGTATATAGGAGTGTTGTTTTGTATTCATTATGTAGAATTTATTTCAATTAAATTATATATTTTGTGTATAGGATGTTTTAGTGTGATGTTTTTGTGTATAAGAGGTTTCTATAGTGTGGTGTTATATAATCATCAGAATGCAATAGATGGGGCCTTTATCGGCGCCATTGAAATCACTGATAATGTGGAACCTTTACCAGTGCTAGAAATGGCACTAACAAAGGCCCCCCTGACAACACTGCAATGAAAAATAAACTTTTCATGTTGTTAAAATCATTTTTGTGTGCTGTTAAAGGGAATATCTTCAGTAGTGTAGAGTCTCAGTTGCATTCTAAATATTTCGTGTAGCCAATGCTTCAACCGAGTTCAGTCATTAGTAGGTATTCATTTTACTTTAGTATTTGAGCTTCCCTATTTCTTCAACTCCCCATATACAAAGATTCATTCTTAGATGACTGCTTTGATACCCCTCACGAATTCATACTTAGAATCACCATACAATTCTTTATCGAGCTGTAATTTCAAGCCTCTTTGAATCGAAGCTCCCTTCATTTTTAGCAGTTCTCAATCCATCTCACTAATTAACAAGGAATAAAACCTATTTTTGAAATAGATTAATGTGGTCATGATTTGGTAAAGATCCTCACTGGAGTTCATGAGAGTCTGATTGATCACCTTTGAAGTCACCTTTGTTTCATTCTGTGCTTGATAATGTTTAGCAGAGTTAAGTCGAGCCCACAAGAGAGATGTGAAATTTATTTATGAAACTAGATATTCTCCAAATTACTTGAAAATAATATTTCAATGAATATTAATTAAGAAAAACATTAAAATGATGTTTTTAAAAATATGGAAAATGAAGAAAAAAAAATTCATCAATTAAGGTTTCAAAATCCACATTTCTATACAAATATATAAAGAAAAAAAATTCTGTCACAAAATAATCAACTATCAATAAATCTTATAAAACATATAATGACATAAAAAACAAAATTATTTCATAAAAATGATGTGGAAAACATGTATTGAAATTAATACACATCAAATTACTCCCCACTTATCATATTTTTAGTCCTTAAGGAATCAATTTTTCCAATTCGGGGAAATAAAATTTATCTCAACGATGAAAGAATTGCATCACCATCAAATAAGTATTTTTGAAAATTATTTTTCTCTGTGGAATCTTTCAAGTAAAAACATAAAAATTATCTCTCAGAAATAAAAGGTTCAGCTAAAATTTGGTTCCTAATTTTATAAATATGATTGAATTGGAATGTTTTGAATGTATTTTAACTAACATTATTCTTCATTCAATTCTTCTTAAAACTTATCATTTTTCCTTGGTGAAAAAAAAACACACATAATTTAACTAAACAACATAATTAAATGCAACCATTGGATAAGTGAGTTTAATAATTAACCACATAAACTAATTATCTCAATCAATAGTTTTAAAAAAATAATAAAAAATTAAACTAGGATTGAGTGCTCATTTCCAGTATATTTCAATGAAAATTTTATCACCTTAAAACCAACCAAGAAATTTAAATTCAACTAAAATTTTAAAACATACTAATAATTTTTTTCCAAACCATAAATTTCAAGTGGGAAATTGAAACATGTTAGAATCCCCCTTTTTTGATGGAAGACCACCCCCAAAAAAATTTCAATAGGGGTAGGTGGTGGTGGATGTGGTGGGTGGCTAAACCCCACCAACCATGCTGGAGAGAAAGAAAAAAATGGGGAGTGGTATCCTATAGAAGGGGATCTCCCCTAGTGGTATTCTCATCATCTTCACCATTAATCTCATTCACTGATGGTTCTTCATTTATTTTTGTAGTATTTTGTGATATGGTTTCCCCATATATTCACGAAAGATATTTACAATGATTTTCACCTTATAATAGTGAGATAGTGTGTATCTAATTTTACCCATATTTATATTTTTCCATGGGTTTTAACCCTTTTATTTTAGGGGGTTTTCCACATTACAACTTGTGTCATTTATTTCAGTTTTTGTTTTCCATTTTATTTTATCTCACTTTTATCACTATACTAGTGGGTCAATCATTTACAGTCCCAATAAGTGGTATCAGAGGAAGGTTCAGACTCAGTGCTAATCACTTTTTGTGTGTTAATAATTCTCATAAATCTAAGTATACTCTATAATTGTGACTTTGGTTGATCTTTCAAATAAAAAAAATATTTATTGAGATTATTAAATACACCATTTTTAATTAGGGTAGGTTATCGACTAATGTCATGTTTAGATTACGGTGAAATTCAAGATCAAATAATTTAGTGGGAAAAATTGTAATTGCCCAGATATTTCAGCCCCTTAATTTATAAGAAATATGGTGTTTGAGGTGTATGAGGAAAGTCAAAGGGTTTTTGGTAAAGTAAGTGAGGAGTTTTGAGGTATTTTAGAGGATAGTGGTGGATCACCAGTGGTTTATTATTTTTAACTAATGATAGAACACCAACGATGGATCATTTTGGATAACATTTATAGTTTTTTAGGAAATTCTATATTTCCCCTTTTTTATGTTTCTTTGATAAAATATAGTTTTAATTGATAAATTAATGAATTTTTAATCCATTTCAAAAGGGTATTAATCATATACTCAATTTTTAAAAATCACGGAGACATTTTAATTTCTTAAACCACATGGATTCAATGAAATATTATTTTAATGGCCAATTAAAAGCATATTAAATGTAACATCCTAGTTAAATAAAGAATAAGAAATTTTCATCTTTATTAATATTTATGAATTAAATATTAATTTTATTTTAAAGGTGATTCTATGTTCGATAGTGTACCCAATACGCAATAACGAGTTTCTTTGAAATCTTACGTTGCACACAACGTTGGGTCATACTAAAAAATAATAATATAATATTATTTTAAATTATAGTTAACACCCAACCATTGTATTGGAAGTAATGGATAGAACTAACTACAATATTAATATACATGTTTGTTAAATGTTTTTAAATTTATCCAATAAATTTTAGAGTCTTAAAATAAGAAAGAATCCGATTTTAAGCATAAATACTATAATATTCATTAAAAGGTCAACTTACCACCTTTTGATGGAGAACCCTATTTAAATATAGTTTTGGTCACTTTTATATGTTATATTTGACAAAAATAAACTTCTTCTTTAGAATCAGGAAATCAAAATTTACTTTGAGTAAATTTTTGGTATTTTTCTGATAAAATTCATTTTTTCATGAAGAGTGAAAAATACTATATTTTAAATAAAAAATTCCTTTTAATATAATTTATTTATAATGTTATATTATCTTTATAATATGTTTTAAAGTTTAACTAGAATATTTTTTTACCATTTAATCCAATTTTGTTCATTGTAAGTAATTTCACATTGAAATTGGACATAAATAAGTGTCAGTCTTTTGATATTTATTATTTCTTAAAAACATGTATTTGGTTTTGACATTAGGAATTAATTTTAAATAAATTTCTTCCAATTCTGTGTTTTGAATCTAGGAAAATGGATTCCTTATTTTGAATTAGGAGGTCCAAATTGTTTAAATAGGTAAATTTTATTTTTAGACATTATGAATATTTACATTAGTAAACATTTTATTTTCCATGGTTAAAGGGTAAAATCTGGTAAATAAGGGTAAAAATATTAATATTATAATAATATAAAATTACACTAAAATGTGTCCTAATCTTTTTTTTTGATACATTTCCGACCATGGGAATCCTTGGGTCGATTTTAGGATCCCATGGAGCCACATGGGAGTGATAATGACACTTTATATTAATTAATTTAAAGACAAAAATGTCATAAACATATAACTTTTAGTAAATAAATTGTTACATGGGGTTATATAAGTTATATATTCAACTATAAAAATTCATTTTAAAGATAAAAATATTTACTGGATCATGGTATTTTTTTTATAATTTTTAGACAACAAATAAATAAAATTATTTTTGACAAAATAATGATGTAGTATTTACCTCATTAATGAATGATTAAAATAAATAAGATTATAAATATTAAAAAAATATCCCAAACATGTCAAATTATTATTGGATGGTTTTTTTTCAAACATGAGTCTTCTTATCTTCTACTTTAATTAGTTGTGGACGTTTTGAAGCTGAAAATCATTATATATTAAAATTATATTTTCAAACATTACTAAAGAGCCCCTCCCTCTTATAAAAAGCCCTCACTTCTAACCCATTCCTCACACTTCTCAAGCCCCTTGGCTCATCAAAACTCTACCCAATTTAGCTCCCTAAATCCATATCCTCCTACTATAATCCTTCCCCTAGGTAGAAGGCAATTCAAGTAAACCTTTTGGTTCAAACCAAAGAGAGATACCCGATTTAAAGGTAACGTCTTCTCTTAAGTTCTTTGGTTTTATTTTACTTCTCCAATCCTTTAAACTATTTTTATTCCTTTATTTTATAACAACACTAGTGTCATCAATATATTAGGTTGTTTTTATGATAATTATTCTAACTACCCTTACACACACCTCTATCTAATGGGTAAAAAATATAATGTTTCTGTGGATGACAAACTAACGCCTCACGAAACAATGATTGATCAATATTATCCTACCACCTCTTATAGTGTCCATTAAGATGGAACTGCATTTATATGTGATATATATTAAGTTTATATAGTTTCTATACTTCTTTATTTTTCATTTATAGAATACATTTATGGTTTCCATAGTGGGTTAATACGATAATTTCATTTGAGGAAGTGCGGACTACCACCCCCTCAAAGTGATATGACTCGTTAATGCCATATGTGGAACATATATAGGATGGAGTTAATGAAATTATATATGATATTATACTGTAATTATAATATACCTATGTATCATTATGTTTATATTCCATTAAATATGAAATAGAAATTAAAGTAGCGTTCATGCGTACGTACGACTTACCGTCTCCATGAACGGTGCATTTCATTTCTTATATCCAAATGTTATGTACTATTATAAATACATATATATATTATATATATATATATTATATATGATATCTAAATAATGAATATAATTCTTGAGATAATGGAATTTCTATCACATGGACAATTTATATTTATAACAAATTCATTTTTAACTCAAGTTCCGAACATTGACAAAATGTCTGATATGAACTAAAATAATTAACTAATTGTTATAGAAAGGTAATAATTGATATATAAGGAATAATAAATTTTGAAAAAGGTTCTTAATCAAGTATAAATTATCTTTATATTATTATTCATAAGATTAAATAACGATCGAGTAAAGTCAGACACGAGGTAAAGGACTTCGTCTCAATCTCCTTTCATTGAGGCATATTTTGTTTTATACATGACATAATTTTATATAGTGTATAAAAATGTTTGAATTTTTATTTCATTCAAAGGGAATATTTATCTACAAATAATTTTACTAAATGAAAAAAGTAATGTTTTTTAACTTAAGCGGTGACAATGACCTTTTCTGCTGCTGCGAGTATTATTTGATCTTTAGCTTCCTTAACAAGCCGAAATGTTTTTTCAAAGTAAAATAAAAACCATATAATATTTTAAGTATTTGGTATTGAAAATGGTTTTGATAATGGATTTGTTATGTCAATATATTTAAATGATATATTGTGATTTAAATGTAGAAATTTTATATTCTTTTATATTTGTTTTATGTGTTATGAATATGTTATGGTTTTTCGGAATTGTTATATATACTAGTGGCTCCATGATAATCCTAGGGTGGGTGAGATAAAGATAGCTCTCCAATGAATTGGGTAACATTAAAGAGGTAAATGTGAATGTTCTTCCTAAGAGATTTAGGGAATATACTTTGATGGGTATTCCAAATGTAACTGCCTACATAGCTGTGATAGCCACAATTTAAGTATGATATGGATGCCACAGGTTACCTTTATGATTTATGATTTCTATGTATATTTCATAAATCTTATGATTTCATGAGGTATATTAAAGATCTCATGTTATGTATGTATTTATGATCTAATGTTTTATTTCTTTGTTTTATAACCCTTACTGAACTTTTTATGATCATCCCACATTATTGAAATATTTTCCAAAGGACTTAAAGATGAATAGGGTCAAGGATGGGATCAAGGGAAATTCATGTTGTCTAAAACATGGAACTAGACATGACTCCTTTTTTCAAGAGTTTTTATTTTATGAAAAAAATGGTAACTGAGTAGAAATGTCTACTTTGTGAATTTTGAGATGTAATGTAATAGTTATGGGATAATTCTCTAAAAATCTAAACCTGAAAATATCTTCAATATGAATTATTCATTTAATTCCAGATTATGTAATGTTTTAAGGCTGGGTCATTATAGTTGGTATCAAATAACATTTTAGAAAACATTTGGAGTTAGTATATTGGTAAATTAATATCCATAAATTATTTTTAGTTTATGTTATGATTGTAATGATATATCATTTACAGATTACCATGTTTCTTTGCCTAAGATATTTCTGTTTTTAGAATGGTTTTCTACAGAGGAAACATGGAAACTATGATGGGACGACATCAGGAATAAGAAAACCTTCCAAATCAGTAACCTAAGATGGTCGGAATCAGAATTGAACAGTTTGTATCAGTGATGGAATAGTTGACATAGGCTATAAATGGTGGTTGTATCCATGCATGAGATCATCCAGATCAACCATAGAGGAACATGTTAGTAGTGGAGCATTTCATGAGGCAGCATCCCCCGTCATTTAAAAGATCATCTGATCCTGTGCAAGCATAAGGATGGATTATAGAACCGGATAAGATTTTTGATGTCATGGGGAGTTCAAAACATCAAAAGGTTAGTCTTGCTATTTACTATTTGGAAGGTGAAGTCGATCAGTGGTGGTCAATGGTGAAAAATATTAGGGATATAGAGAAAATTGATGCTCTTCGTTGAGATGAATTCAATGGTATGTTTCTTGAGAAATATTTTCCTAAGGTGGTTAATCTTATGATGGAAAATCAATTCCTGTAATTGCGGAAGTATGATGACTTAGTGGCTACTTATTAAGAAAAATTCACTTGACTGGCAAGGTATGCTTCAAATTTCATATGAGATCTTGATAGTAAAATCAACCATTTTTTACTTAGGATTAAAGCCAAATTATTGAAGGGATTTAGATTATAGTGAGTTCAAAAGTTATGAAAAACTTGTTTGATGTGCAGAGAAGGTGGAAATGGTGTTTCCCAATGATTAGGTGTTCTATGAAAAACAATAGAATAAGAGGTCAAGGTGGAAGATGAAAGAGAAGAACTCTTCAAAAAAGTCTGATGGTATGATACTTAAGATTACAGTTTGTGAAAATTGTGCTAAAAAGTATTCTGGAGAATTTCTTTTGAATTCTGGTAAGTGCTACCGATGTGGTAAAATGGGACATAAGGCTCATAATTTCACTAAAAAAGATAAGGGTAATGGTAAGACAAAATCTTATTTATAGTCAGTAAAATGTTTTAAATGCAATGAAATGGGTCATTATTCAAATGAGTGTCAAACTAAGAACTCAACTGAGGGAAAGTTGCCAGGCTACAAGCCGAAAGGGGTGGAAAAATCCTTTTTAACTACTTCAGTAGATGTTGGGCCATCAAATGAAGTAGTATCAGGTACACAATTTATTTGTTCAGATTATGCTAATGTGTTTTTTGATTAAGGTTCTACACACTCATTCATTTCTGAGAAGTCTTATAGTAAATTGGGAATTCAGGAATCCTAAAATTATGGTAAAAACACCTGGAGAAAATGTTGAGAAAAAAAAAAGAATACATAAGAACCTTCCTCTCCTTGTTTGTGGAAAGAATCTACCTGCAAAACTTATTGTTTTGCCTCTAGTAGAGTTTGATGTTATTTTGGTTATGGATTGGATTTTTGTTTATCATTCTATGATTCTCTATATAGCTAAAGATGTTTATTTTCAGAAATATTTTCAGTTTTTATACCAGAATGATCCCTTACTTTTGATAACATATCAGGAAGTAGAGAAAATAGTAACATATGGAAATGAATATTACCTTGCATATATTATTGAAAACAAAAGGGACTATTGATATTAATGATGTTCCAATGCTAAATGAGTACCTTTTTGTTTTTCCTAATCAGTTTCTTGGTATTATACCTGATTGGGAAGTTAAATTAACTATTTACTTCCTTCTTGATGCTAAGACAATTTCGAAACCCCCTTATCGAATGGCTCAAATTGAACTTTTAGAGTTAAAAACGAAATTACATGAGTTATTAGATAAAAGTTTCATTTGACCTAGAACATCACCATGGGGTTATTCTGTCTTATTTATTAAAAAGAAATATGGTTCAATGAGACTTTTCAATGATTATAGAGCATTTTATAACATCACTATTAAGAACAAGTTTCCCGTGCCCTATATTGATAATTTGTTTGATCAGTTCAAGGGAGATCAATATTTTTTGAAGATTTATTTGAGGTCGGGGTACCATCAGTTGAAAGTAATGGAAGCAGACATTCTGAAAACCATATTTCATACTAGATATGGCCATTATGAATTAGTGGTTATTCCTTTTGGATTAACCAATGCACCTACTGTATTCATGGATCTTATGAATAGAATTTTCCATGAGTTCCTGGATAAGTTTATGGTTGTGTTCATTGATGATATTTTGGTTTATTCTAAAAGTAAATAGTATCATGAAATTCATTTAAGTGTTGTCTTGAAAACCTTAAAAGAAAAAAAATTGTTTGGGAAATTCAAAAAGTGTGAGTTTTGGTAACACCAAATTTCTTTCCGTGGTCACATTGTTTAAAAAATTGGCATAAATTTTGATACTTCTAAAACAAAATTTGTTGAAGAATGTCCAAGACCCAAAAATATATCCAAGATTCGTAGTTTTCTTGGTTTGGTAGGTTATTACTGGAGGTTTTTTGAAAATTTTGAATGGTTATCTATCCCAATGACCAAGTTAACTCGAAAAGGTGTTAAGAACATTTGGAAAAAATAATGTGATGATTGTTTTCAGTAATTTAAAAGAATATTGGTGAATTATCTAGTTTTGGAACTACCTTCCAAAAATGGTGAGTTTTTTATCTACAGTGATGCTTCATTGAAAGGACTTGGCTATGTCCTTATGAAAAAAATCAGACAATTGCTTATGCTTCATATCAGTTGAAACCTCACCAGTTAAATTACACTATACATGATTTGGAATTAGCTACTATTGTTTTTTCTTTAAAAATTAGTATGCATCATATCTATGGAGTAAAATGTGAAATATATACTGACCACTAAAATTTTAAGTATATATTCACTTAGAAAGAATTTAACAAGAGACAGAAGAGATGGCTAGAATTAATCAAGGATTATGATTGCACAATTAATTACCATCCAGGAAAGGAAGGCTAATGATTTGAGTTGAAAAAGTAATGCTACATTAACCTTTTTATGTTTAGAATGAGATCCTTTGGTTTTTGATTTGATAAAATTTGTCATAGATGTTTTTGGTGCAAGAAATTCCTCTTTTTTGTTTTATGTGTCAGTGAAATCATCTCTATCAGATAGAATTATGAAAGTGAAAAAGGAAGATAGTAAGTTGCAGAAAAAGGTAGATTTGGTTCAGAAGGTTAAGTTTCCCAGTTTTAACATTGATAATGATTGTGTTTTGAGGTATGGGAAGAGATTATGTGTTCCTTGTGATTCACAGTTGAAGAATGAGTTCTTATGTGATGCTCATAGTTATCCATTTTCAGTTCATCTTGAATGTACTAAGATGTACAAAGATCTTTGGGAGTATTACTGGTGGGATGGAATGAAAATTGAAATTTTTGATTTTACTGTTAAGTGTTTAACTTTTAAAAAGGTTAAAGTAGAGCGGCATTTACCGAAGTGATGCTTCAGTATTTACCGGCAGCATAATGGAAATGGGAAGATATATCCATGGACTTCGTTGTGGGATTACCGAAGATATCTTGAGGTAATAATGCAATATGGGATACTATTGATCAAATTGACTAAATCTGCTCATTTCCTTCCTATTTGGGATACTTTTTCTCTAGATCAACTTTCTCGGTTGTATGTTAAAGAGATAGTCAGGTTTCATGGTGTTCCCCTATCCATTGTATCTGATCATGATCCTAGGTTTACTTCTATCTTTTGGAAAGGTCTTCAGAAGTCATTGGGTACTGAATTAAATTTTAGTACAACTTTTCATCCTCAATTAGATGGGTAATCATAATGAACAATTCAGACCTTGGAGGATATGTTACGTGCTTGCTCGATGTATTACAAGGGAGTTGGGACAAACATCTTTCTTTGGTTGAATTTTCTTATAATAATAGTTTTCATTCCAATATATAGATGGTTCTATTTGAGGAATTATGTGGGAATTAGTGTCAAACTCCAACTTTTTGGGAGGAAGTAGGTGAAAAGAAATTGATGGGATGTGAATTTGTAGAAGAGATGGCAGAAAAAGTTCAGTTGATTCAGAAGCACATGAGAACAACTCTGAGTAGGAAAAACATTTATGTGGATAACCAGAGGAAAGATCTTTCTTATATTGTAGGTGATCATGTCTTTCTGAAAGTTTCCCCATGGAAAAATGTGATGCGTTTTGGTAAGAAGGGAAAGTTGAGTCCAAGGTTCATTGGACCTTATGAAATTCTAGAAAAAGTTGGATCAGTTACATACAAAGTGGATTTACCTTCATGTTTATCCTAGGTACACAATTCTTTTCAGGTTTCAATGTTGAGAATGTATATGCCTGACCCATCTCATGTTTTGATCCCAGAGGTAGTTTAGTTGGAAGAGAATCTCTCTTATGAGGAATAACCAGTCCAAATTCTTGATCAAAGAGATAAAGTTTTGCAGAATAAGTTAATTAATCAGTTAAAGGTTTTGTGAAAAAACCATATGGTTGAAGAGACAACGTGGGAATCTAAAAATTCTATGGGGGATAAATACCCCCATTTATTTGATAAGTGAATATAATTGTAGGGACACAATTCCCAAAAAAGGGTTATGGATGTAACATCCCTGGTAAATAAAGAATAAGACATTTTCATATATATTAATATTTGTGTATTAAATATTAATTTTTCTTTAAAGGGGATTCTATGTTCGATAGCATACTGATACACAACTATGTGTCTCTTTGAAATCTTACGCTACACACAATGTTGTGTCATACTGAAAAATAATTATATAATATTATTTTAAATAGTAGTTAACGCCTAGCTGTTGTATTAGCTAGAATGGAAATAACTAACTAAAATATGAATATACATGTTTGTTAAATGTGTTTACATTTAGCTAATAAATTTTAGAGGCTTAAAATAAAAAAGAATCCAATTTTAATCATAAATACTATAATATTCCTTAAAAGGTCGATTTACCACCATTTGATGGAGAACCCTCTTCAAATATAGTTTTAGTCACTTTTTTATCTTCTATTTGACAAAATAAAATTAATTTTTAGAATCAGGACATAAAAATTTACTTTGGGTAAATTTTTGTTATTTTTCTGATAAACTTCATTTTTAATGAATAGTGAAAAATACTGTATTTTAATTCAAAACAGCCTTTTAATCTAATTTATTTATAAAATTAGATCATATTTTATAATTAGTTTTAAAGTTTAATTAGAATATGTTTTTACCATTTAATCCAATTTTGGTTATTGGAAGTTATTTCACTTTGAAATTCAACATGAATAACTGTCAATCTTTTGATAGTTATTATTTCTTAAAAAGACGTTTTTTTGTTTTTACATCAGGAATTAATTTTAAATTAATTACCACCACTTGTGTGTTGTGAATTTGAAAAAATTGATTCCATATTTGGAATTAGGAGGTCTCAATTGTGTAAATAGGTAACTTTTATTTTTAGACATTATGAATATTTACTTCAGTAAAAATTTTATTTACCATGGTTAAAGGGTAAATCTAGTAAATAAGGGTAAACAAATTATAATAATATAAAATTACCCTAAGATGTTTTTTAATCCCATTGGTTGATAAATTTATGAACATGGGAATCCTTGTGTTGATTTTGGGACTTCATAGAGCCACATGGAAGTGATAATGACACTTTATATTAATTAATTTAACGTAAAGACAAAAATGACATAAACATATATCTTTTAGTAAATAATTTTTACATGGGGTTATATAATTTATCACTTAGACTATAAATATTCATTTGAAATTAAAAAATATTTCCTACATCATGGTATTTTTTTATAATTTTTAGATATCAAATAAATAATATTATTTATGACACAATAATGATGCAGTATTTACCTCATTAATGAATGATTTAAATAAATATGATTATAAATATTAAAAAATTATCCAAACCCTATCCAATTCTTATTGGATGATTTTATTTCTAACATGAGTCATATTATCTTCGAATTTAATGAGTTTTTGATGTTTTTAAACTGAAAATAATTATATAATAAAATAATATTTTCACACTTTCCTAAAGAGCCCCTCCTTCCCCTTATAAAAAAACCTCACTTCTAACCCATTCCTCACACTTCTAAAGCACCATTTTCTCATCCAAACTCTGAAAACTTAAGCTCCCTACATACCTCTCCTCCTCCTAGAAGCCTTCCCCTAGGAAGAATTAAATTCAAGTAAACCTTTTGGTTCAAACCAAAGGGAGATACCCGATTTAAAGGTAACATCTTCCCTTAAGTTATTTTGTTTTATTTTGCTTCTACAACCCCCTAAACACTTTTTATTACTTTATTTTATAACAAAAAATGAATCATCAATATATTAGGTTGTTTTTAGGGGAATTATTTGAACTATAATTACACACACCTCCATCTAATTGGAAAAGAACATACTGTTTCTGTGGACGACAAACTAACGCATCATGAAATGATAATTATTAAATATTCTCCTACCCCCTCTTATGGAGGACATTAAGATAGATATATATTTATATTGGATATATATTATATTTATATTGTTTCTATTCTTCTGTATTTTTCATTTATATAATACCATTATGGTTCCATAGTGGGTAAATACGATAATTTCATTTGACGAAGTGCGGACTACCGCCCCTCAAAGTGACATGACTCGTTCATGCCATACATGGAATGTATAAAGGATGGAGTTAATGAAATTATATATGATATTATAATGGAATTATAATATACCGATGTATCATTATGTTTTTATTTCATTTAATATGAAATAGAAATGAAAGTAGCGTTCAAGCGTATGTACGACTTACCGTCTCCATGAATGGTGCATTTCATTTCTTATCTCCAAATGCTATGTAATATTTTAAATACATATATATACAAGATATATATGATATATATGACATCTAAATCATGAATATCATTCTGTAGATAATGGAATTTCGACCTCATGGGCAATTTAACTCAAGTTCCGAACATCGACAAATTGTACGATATGAACTCAAATAATTAACTAATTGATATATAATGGTAATAATTGACATAAAAGGAACAATAAACATTAAAAAGGTTCTTACTAAAGTATAAATTACCTTATTTTATAAATAAATAGATTAAATAATTATCGATTCAAGTCGGACATGAGGTAAGGGAGTTCGTCTCAATCTCCTTTCGTTGAGACATATTTTGTTTTATACACGACTTTATTTTATAAGGTGTATAAACACCTTTGAATTTTTATTTCATTAAAATGTAATATTTTTCTATAAAGCATTTTACAAAACAACAAAAAAGGAATGTTTCTTTTTAACATAAATGGTGACAATGACCTTTTCTATTGCCACGAGTATTATTTGATCTTTGGCTTTCTTACCAAGTCAAAATGTTTTTTAAAGGAAAATAAATAACATATACTCTTTTATGTATTTTTGAATTGAAAATGGTTTTGATAATGGATATTTTATGTCAATATATTTAAATTATATATTGTTATTGAAATGTGGAAATGTTATCTTTCCTTTATATTTGTTTTATGTGGTATGAATATGTTATGTTTCTTGGGAATTGTTACATATACGGGTGGTTTTGTGATAAACCTAGGGTAAGTGAGCACGAGATAGCTCTCCAATGCATTGGGTAATGTGATAGAGGTAAACATGAATATTTATCCTAAGATATTTAGGGAATATACTGTGATGGGTATTCCAAATGTAACTCCCTACATAGTCGTGATAGCTACAATGTAAGTATGATATGGATGCCACAAGTTACCTTTATGATTTATAATTTTTATATATATTTCATAAATATTTTGATTTCATGAGGTATGTTTAAGAGATTAAGTTATGTATATATTAATGATCAAATGTTTTCTTTCATTGTTTTATAACCCTTACAAATATTTATATGCTCATCCCAAGTTTTTGAAATGTTTTTCCTAGGACTTAAAGATGAATAGGTTCAAGGATGGAATCAAGAGAAAGTCATACTGTCTAAAACATGGAACTAGACAGGACCCTTTTTTTGGAAGATTTTTTATTTTATGAAAAAAATGGAAAATGAGTAGAATTGTCTACTTTGTAATTTTTGAGATGTAATGAAATAGTTATGGAATGATTCTCTACAACTATAAACCTGAAAAGATCCTCAATGTGAATTATTAATTTAATTAAACATTATGTAATGTTTTATGGATGGGTCTTTATATATAATCCTGGTGGATTGAGATCTAATCTTTCAAAAGAAAATATATTTCATTCATTCTTTCAGGCTAATTTCTATCGATAAGGGAGGTTTAAAATAATTCTTCCCTTAGATTCATGGAGCCTTGTTGATGTAGTTGGTTCGACTCCCCCTGAAAAGGTTTCCTCCTATATGCACACCCCCTATTTTTGGTGCAACAAGTTTGTGTACTGTTTTGTTCTTCTAGGTACGAAATTATTCATTTCTCATTTATGTTTATCAGGTTGGGAGGATTTATTATGATTATCAAAATATAAATTTTACCTCCAATTTAACAAATATAATTAAACAATTTAAAAGAAATGGAAAGGGGTAGGGTATTTCTTCACATGATTTTATATCTTTTTGATATTTTGATATTGGATATATCTATGTTTTTGTATCACTATAGATCAGGGTCACTAGTTTACCCTACTTTTTTGGTATTTATACATGATGTGATGCCCATGTTGTGTGATTTTTGTGACACGATAGTAAATAAATGGATAACCACTTATACTAGGATAATGTATTGGTTTTACCATGACATATGGAATTTGTGATAATGCCCATAAATAAAGAAGTGTAATGTAATGAAAGCCCATATTCCCTATCTGGAAAATGCTATGTGTGTGCACTAACATGCTTCTGGATTCCGTTTTGTGTTGTGTCTTGGCTGTGATGATGCAGTGCATGGATAATGGAATTATTGTGATGTGTGTGAGGGAAGTGGATGTGATGTGGTTGTATAATAGGGATGTGATGGTGGTTGTAGTGTGGTTGTGTAGTAGGGATTAAAAAGTGGTTGTGATGTTATGGAAGGTGGAATTGGATGTAGTTGTTGGGATGTTGTGTTTTGATGCTTATTATGTTCTGTGTTGAAATAGTTGTCTATGTAATATTGGAATTAATATGGATTTTTTAATGGACGAATGAACTATAACAAGATATGTGGTTAAAATGGTGGGTTATTAAAAATAAATTAATTGGTTGGAAATTTTTTAATGAGCTGTATATTCTAATTAAAATGAGTTGATATCAGCTAATCTGAAAATTGTATTTAATTGAATAGGGTTTGTGTATTTTGTCTTGTTGTGAGATTTTATACATTTAGAGGTAACAAAAAAGCGAGGGAGAGTTGTGAGTTGGTTGGTACCTTTGTTGTGAACCCCTAATATGGGCTTGTGTGTAGCTATTATATATAAATTATATTTTCCTTGTGATTTCTTTATACACCCCACTCATTTCAATCACCATGTGATGACACCCATATATATATATATATATATATATATATTTGGGTGTTTTACCCAACATCCTAGTGGGAGGATGGATGGTTGGATACCAACTATTCCATACTACCTCTTCTAGGCATTGGGGAAATGCATGAGATGTAATGACCACAAATCAAAAGTACTGGTGTCTACATTATATGTGATGAGATTTGATGGCCCTAGTGTAATTTTTTAAGGTGTGATGAGATGGATTATAGTGGGGTCATGCATGGTAGGATAAGGGAATGAGGTTGATGCCCTTCATGTTAACGATACTCTACTACACTGGTTTTGATATGTGATGTGATGTGTTGGACTAGGTGTTTAGGGTGGGATGTGATGTGATATGATGTTATTATGAATAGGTGGGAGTTCCAAGACATTAGAAATTGGGGTGCGAGATCAGAAAATCAGTATGAAAGCGGTGTGGGGTACCCTTCATTGATATGATTCCTATTAAATTATTATACTTGGATGCATTATTTGGTAAGAGAACCTTGGTGAGGTTGGGTTTTTGGTTAGTATACTTATATAGGTGTAGTTTGGTTCGATTATTTTCTCACCATGCATTATTATTCTCTTTGACATGTGCATGAGAGACTTTGGTTTTTCTTACTAAGTATACTTGTATGCTCACCCTACATATATATACTATTTTTTAGGTTTCCAGGAGGACTTCATAGACCATAATAAACATTACTAGATCAAAACTTTGGACAATTTCTATATCACTTCTTTAGTTTTTATTTTGGGTATTTTACTTTGGAGACCATTATCTATATCATATTTATTTACTCATTCATATGGGATGTTTTTTTGAATTTCACATATATATATCCATTTCACGGAGTTGATTGTGGTTGATTCATCTTATCTTCTGATCCTATTTATATTATTGAAAGTAATGCGTCCTATACATGATATTTTTATACCCTCAGTGCTAATCGCCAACTCAGGGCCTACTAGAGGTGGGAATCAGGGGGTTATGATCTTTCTCCCCTCATTTTTGTATCTTTTGAGGGAGGGGTTTATGATAACAATCTTTCATTGTGGAAAATGGATATGAAGGAAGTGCTGCAGAAGGATAATTTTCAAATGAAAATTGAAAAAGGTCAGATAGATGTGATTATAGAGTTTAGTTCCAATAGGAGCCAAAATAATGAAATGGAAGAAAATGTGGAGAGTAATTATGAAAATGGAGATATACTATAATGTAAAGCGGTTATGAATATTGAATGTAGGCATCATCTCAACGATGCATGGATAATAGACTTAGGGGCCACCTAACACATGACATCTTAATGAGAATGGTTTGATCAATATGAAGCTATCTAAAAAGGACTTGTGTAGATGGGGAATGATCACACCTTGAAGATTGTTGGAGTCAGTACCATCAAACTGAAGATTCATGATGGTATTTTTCAAACCATCCAAGGAGTATTCCATGTGAATGGCCCGAAGATAGACATATTTTCTTTGGGAAAATGTTATGAGATTAGATGGAAGACTCACATCGAGAATGGAGTGATGAGAATTGTGAAGGGGCCACTTATGGTGATGAAGGAATAGAAGATATCAAAGAACCTATATGTTATTATGGGTGGAATATATAAGGAGGTGTAGATAGTTATTGGATCAACTACCTTAACAGAAGTATTGATGATGTCCTAGAATCGGAATATTATCCATATGTATGAATGATGCATAAATATTTTTGATGATCAGAAGTTTCTTCCTAGGCTTACAAAGTTATCCTTATCATTTTGTGAGTATCATGTTTTATGAAATCCACATAGGTTAATGTTTGGGACATAAACATCAAGAAGAAAATAGATCTTAGGGTTGATCTATTCTGAAATTTGGTAAGAACCAATTATATCCCTAAGAGTAGAAATTTAATTTGTATCATTCATTGATAATTATTCTAGGAGATTGTAATATCCTAAACCAACTGTAAGTAAACAGAGCCCCGAGCTGGTGGGTCACATTTCCTCAAGTGCGCCTCCCCAGACGACAAATGCTACTGATTAGTAGCCAGGGCCTAGGGTGTATTTGGGGAGACTATTCCCTCATTTTAGTGTGTAATTTATTGGTATAAACATACCAGTCAACAAAATAATAAAAATATAAATCCCTAATAGAATATAAACATCCAAAATAATTTGATAATAAATAAACCAATGTATCTTCATATAAAATATGATGATGAAGTATGTCATGTCTCTACAAAATCAGAAAATAGGTATACATGGAAGCATAAAAAAAGTCTATTTAAAAGAATTCAAAAATATCAAAAAGGAACTATCTCCAAATAACATCACAATCCTAGATCAGTCATATTCTCCACTACCCTAAGTAGTGATCAAATAAAGCATCATATAGTTCATAGTCTCTATCTTCATCATGGTAGTCTATCCGGGTACACAATGGTGGCCCAAACAAGGTGTGAGATAACACTTAGTAGGCCTCCACCAATGATGTCTATAAGTTTTCCAGTCCATGTAATATACACAAAGTAGTGTGCAATATATAAGTGGAGTAATTGGATATAAGTAAAGTTTCAAAGTAAAAGTTATCTTGTCCAACCAAAAATGGATCCCGGTAAACAATATTCAATCTCCAATAAACAAGGGCAGCTGAAAGTGTAAATAAGTAGTTGTAAATCCTTCCAGTCTAAAAAATGTAAAAAAATTCCCCTATCAGGAGTTTCTATAATAATTGAGAAATTTCTACAATGAAAACACCGTGCAATCAAGTATAACAACCACATCGGCCTACATTTTGTAATCTAGTGTTAGACCATGAAGGGGAGGATCCACAATATAGAATACCAAGGCATCCTCATCGTGTCCCTTGATAATATCAATAGAAACTCGGTAAAGACTTGGGTGGTGTCCAAGGATCATGTCAATAGGGATTGTCCAATGAGAGTATAAGAAACCTGGATCTAAGGTGTAGCAATGCCCTAGGAGCAACCAAGTCCAAGGAATCCATTACCATAAACAATACCCATGAAGTATAAATATTGATGGAGTCCTATGGAATTAGGATCCAAGGATCTATTCCAAGGTATCCACTACCCTAATAAATTCCTCATTGCAAAACCATTAGCATTCCATGATTTCATCCAAATCATATTTTAATTTACATTTAAACAATTAAATAAATTAACATCATGTAGTCACATTGTACGGAGTTATATCCTTCTCCTAATCATTCATTCAATTCACATATCAAGGCTCCCAAAACTAGTGGCGATCTCACATGTAGAAAATGGGGTGGTATAAAATTGTATAGATACAAAGGCACACCCCATGGGTGGCCTAGGTTGGGAAAAAACTACCAATGATCACATATATACTATTGGGAGACCAAATCAGGTTCCAATTCATTCCATTTAAGAATTGACTTTAATTTAGGGTAATCATTGGAAAGTCCAACATTCGGAACAACATGATCTATTCTTATAAAATAGAAAACCGTTATGAATAGAATAGACCACATACTATAGGTTCATATAAGAAAAATTTTATAGCATCAACCTCTGATTTGGTCTATATTGGAATAAATAAAATGAATAGAAAAAAATCTTGGAAATATGGAATACTAGTTTGCACCTAAATATCTTTATTGATATGAAGTCAAACGAAGAATGGCATAAGATGAATATAGAACTTACTGGTGAAAACACAATGAGACAAATGAAAATTGAATCCGAGTTCAGATGGAATATATTCTTCAATTACTATCTTAGATATAGAAGGATATATCAAATGGAAGACCCCTATGCATTAGAGAAATTAAATAAATAACAGGGTATAAGTTTTAAACTCATTAAGGAAAAAATGGTAAATTATCCCCAAAACACTAGGTTGCAGGGTTTGGCCACACAGTTGGACAAACCATGTGCCAACCATGAACCATTTACTTCCTCAATGGGGAACACACATGGTCATGGTTCATAGTTAGACAAACCTTGTGGTAATCCTCTTCTTGCAACTATAGATGGTTTGCATGAGTGTGTTCCCTTGGAGGAACAATTTATACAAACTATGCATCCCTAGTTTGAGGTTTAGATCACCTCTCATGGTTTCATCAAACCATGTGTCTTGGTCCATATAGTTTCTACTAATAGTGCGACCAAGCTACCTTTTCCCAAAAACCAGGTCTTCTGGCTCCAAACAAGCCCATACACCCCCAAAACCCATGTGATCTCATTATCCACTCACATTAGGTCAAAAACAAGAATTTAGACCAAAATTTAAAAGTTCCATACCTCATTGGAAGACATGAGATTTTACAAGCTTCCCATTAAATAAGTTAATCACCAAATTGGCCTTTCAGAGGTGGTTAAGAACTATTTGAGAATATCTCTGGCCACGAATAATGTACATCGACCTCATGCTCGCAATTTTCATCCTATAAACTACCATGCTTCCATAACACCCACACTAGAGGAACTATCCAGAATCAAAGAACCTTCAATATCCTTTCAATGATATGAATAGAATTCTCCTAGAAGGATGCATATACCTATATCTCACCCTCATCTAGCTACAAAGTGTGATATGAGTCTGAATGATAACAATGCAATTGAGATACATGGAATACATCATGCATCGATTGGTACATCTAAGGTAACTATAACTGATACGTTTCAGACCCAAATATCTCTAGAATCTTGAACAACCCAACATATCACAGTGAAATATTACCCTATCTCCTAATACATATGTGTCCAACATCTGTGAGATACATAAAAAGACCAGATCCTAGACCTCAAACTCTAGAGGCCATTGATGATGATCAATGTAGGATTTCTATCTAGACTGTGTAGTATCCATTTACATTATTATAAGCCAAATTTTTACTGAAGTATCCTAAACAAGACACGGTATAAGCAAAACTAACTTACCTACCTCTAACTAGTATAGGGGTAATTAGCATGGCCTACCATATAAAGACTCAAAAGATGCCATCTGAATAGTCTCCTGATAGCTATTGTTGTAGGAGAACTAAACCAGGTGTATATGTATCTCCCAAGAACCCTCTAATTCAAGGAAAAATCCTGTAAGAATTTCCTTAAGAACCTGGATCATGTTCCATGACTAGCCATCAGTATGAGGGTGGTATGCTATTCTTAGGATCACATACGTACCCAATTCTTTATGCATACTCCACTAGAATCAAGAAGTAAACCAAGCATCCCTATCTGATACAATGGTATGAGGAACCCCATGAAGGCATTATATATCATAGATATAATTTCTACCAACATCATCTAATGAGAAGATATCCTTGATTAGAATGAAATGAGTGACCTTTGTGAGAAATTAAAAACATCCCAAAAAACATCACAACCACAAGGAATCCTTGGGAACCTGGTCACAAAATGTATTGCAACATCATCCCATTTCCACTTGGGAATTGCTAACTATTGTAAAATCCCACATGGTCACTATTATTTTTCCTTCAACTACTAACATGTGGAGAACCTGATATAAAAACTAACTACCTCGCACTTCATCCATGAACACCAATACTGGATCTGTAAATATTGACACATCTTGGTAATGTAATAATGTACTTACCAAACTAAGGCATGAGACTCCCTCATCAACTCCTCACATATGTTTGTTAGAACCCAAACATGATCATGAATACATATAATTTCATCCTCAACCACGATCCAACCAGGAGTTGGATCTTCACCTTCTACACTCTCCCATAGGACTAGGCCCTCTAAATCAAATAACTATCTAATAATCACTCAATCCAGAATAGTATATTTCAAAAATAAAGAAGAAATTATTTTTTGGGAATGAATATCCTACACCTCCATGTGCATCTTTGAATATAAGGCCATAAGTTTGAACTCCCTACTGGCCTCTTGAACTATGTGTATCTAAGTCATCCCAATCAGTGCATCGACCACCATGTTTCCCTTTCCAGGCATGTAGGCAAGCTCGATGTCAAAATTCTATAGGTAATCCACCCACCTTCACTGCCTCAAATTAAAGTCATGTTATGTAAATATATACATGAGGTTTCTATGGTCCCTGTACACCAAAAAAATGAAATCTTAATATGATATGTATCCAAAAATGTAAGAAATGTACAACAACAGCTAAATCGAGATCACACATCAGGTTTTTCATCTCATGTGGCCTCAAATAATGAGACCCGTACACCATGAATCACTCCTCCTACATCAAAACTATTTATAGACTGATACCTAATGCATCCCAATATACTGTATATTTTCTATCTGACTCTGGAAGAATCATGAATAATATTGAATTTAGTCTCCATTTTATATCTTGAAAGTCTGTCTTAGAGGTATCTGACCATATAAACCTCACACCCAACTTTTTTCATGATCATAAGAGGTGCTTCTAAGAATGATGAGTCATGTATAAAACACTTGTAATAACTAGACAATGCCATGAAAATCTGTATACCAAAGAAGTTCTTGGAATTATCCTAGAAAAATACAAACATCACCATCTTTTAGTCAATGGATACTCTTATATCTATGATAATATGACCTAATAAGTGAATATTATCCAACTATAAGTTGCACTTTATGATCTTAGCATATAGATTATGCACTATCAGGGTATCCAAAATGATCTAAAGATGCTGGAATGGTCGTGTTGATCATGAGAATACACCATTATATCATCCATGAATACCACCAAAAAATAATCTAGATAAGGATGGAAGACATGGTTCATCAATACCATAAAAACCAAAGGCATGTTCATGAGACTGAACTACATAACTAGATACTAATATACACCATAAAAGCTATGAAAATCTGTATGAGATATGATTGTAGGTCAAACATGTACCTGCTGGTAACACGATAACTGATCAATCATCGAGGACACTCAAGATCCTTTGATTTGGTTGAAGAGATAATGTATGTGTATAAAAGGATACCAATTTTTAACCATCAAATGGTTCAATTACTGATAATACACACATATCCTGAGGGTAACATCCACATTTTTTGCAAAAAGTACCGAATAACCCCAGAGAGAAGTACAAGGTCATATAAACCCATTCACTTCCAAGTCATTGAACTGCCTGTTGATCTCATGCAACTTCATAGTATCCATAATATAAGGAGGAATGAGCTCTGTTGAAACTATTTTCACTAACTTGATAAAAAAAATACACCACTATCTCATTAGGTAAACTGAAAAAGTCATCCAGTAAAACATCTTTAAAATAATCAACCACTAGAGGGAAATATTCTCGAAGTGATCCATGATCATCCAGATATAAGATAGAAATATGGGCTATCATCCCTCACAACCAACGATACTATGGTACATCGTGGCTCTCTTGGACATACCATTCACCAATGTGAATAAACAGTATGCCCTACGGTGATGTAAAGGTCACTCTCCATTGATAAAAATCAACATGGACTCGATAAGAAGCTAGCTAATCCATCCCAAGTATGACATAAAACCCTATCATCTTGTGGAAAAAGAGATCCCATATGAAGTGAAACCCACCAACCTCAATGGTTAACTCCTTTCACTGGTGTACACCCTCATTTATGATCTCAAATAGATCATCCAAGGTCATAAAACCATCATAACACTAAACCATGAGCCCAAGGCTCACCACAATTGGTATAAATATGAAATAATGAGATACACCTATATCAAAAAGAGAAGATACTAGATCAAAGTATACTAAGATAATACCTATCATTGTAGATAGTCTAGAGATATGATCCTTCGGTGTAAGACGCATAGAATATATATGGCATAAATCATGACATTGTGAAATTAACATAGTACCCAGAGAAAGACAAATCTTCTATTTAGGTAAAATTGGTGCCCAACTACCTCAGACATGACCACTACCTTATCCCAAACAACCAACACTACATCAGATCCCATCCTGATGTGGAGATGTGAATCATACTTCTAAACCTAGAGTTAGATTCAATCCTATAAGATCCCATATTTTTCTAGGTATATCCCTCTCTGAGTTTTTTGTTTGATCCTTGGTGGATGAGTCTTGTTTGGAGATGAGAGCCTTTTTTGGAAAAAATGACTTAAATTTTAGGGATAATTATTTGAATTAATGGAGTCTGAATAAATGGGTCAATAATTACCATGGTTTTATGGTAATTTTATAAGTTTTAAAGGGGGTTTAGGTTGTTTTAGGGGGAAAATGACCCAATAAACCATATAGATAACATTTAAAAATTATATAAATGGATTACACATCATGTAATGTTTGGTATATTTTAAATAATAATCTAAGGCAATGATTTTTTCAGCATATCCCATTAAAAAAAATTCCCAATGTGTAATTGTATTACATGACATGTAAGTCCCAGACCATTTTTTTTAATGTATGTTCTACAGATAATTTTTCCATTCACCACATGAATATTTTCTCCTCTTGACTTAGGGAGACAATCTAGAAAATTTCATGGTGCCAACCTACCCTCCGAAAATACTGATAACATATCACATCCATGGATCTTTATTAAAATCATCCACAAATTCATTATTGTGGGTGTTTTTATTGGAAGTATTGTTTGATTGGAATTTAAAGTTAGGGGTGTACACCTTAACCATATGGGTTGATAATTCGAAAATTTGTGCAATATTTCAATTTCTCCAATACAGAATTCATCAAATAAATTGAAATATTCTTTTGATTCCATTTATATCCATTTGGTTATTGACATATCATGTGGCCACCATTCAGGTGAGTGAAACCTTGAATATTAAAGAATTGTTTAATGACTTAAAGTGTATTTAATATGAAATATATTGTGGGTGATTACTTGATATAGATTCATATTTTATTGGATTTTTTATTGAGATAATAGACATGTTACTGGTTATGATCAATTGATATATGAATTATGTAATTTGAAGTTAAATGGGAATTTTCATAATTATCCATTGAGTCACATGATGTGATATTGTGATATCATTGTTTCTATGACTTGTGTTGTGATTAAAATGTTTTAATGATTATATAGGTTGTTGTCTTAGTCATACAAGTTGGAAGGCTTATATAGAAGCCTATTACTAGTGATACATGCTGGAATGCTTATATAGTAGGCTATGACTAGTGAAACATGCTAAAATAATTATATAGTGGGTATGACCTAGAGACACATAAAGAAATTATTATATAGAGAGCTTGGGCCATTTACATGTTGAGATTCTTATATAGCAGGCCTAGCCCTATGAAACATACTAAAATGCTTCTATAGTTGGCTAGGTCCATTGACACAAGCTAAAATGCTTATATAGAGGGTTTAACCCATATTACTGTGATTTACACCTTAGTTACAAGGTTTTGTTATTCAATGGTTATATAGATATGGTTAGAATGGTTGTGAGAAATGATCGAATACATTCTAACATGGTGCCGAGGTAGGTTATGTTTAAGCATGGTTATATGGTTGAGGTTGGCATGGTTGTGAGACATGCTTAAAGATATTTTAGAATGGTGTCAAATAAAGTTGATATGGTATTAGGTTAATTATTTAATTAATAAATACTATTTTTATTTTATTGTTTCATACACTTGTTATCAAACTGGTTATAGTTAGACATGGTGGGGTCAACCCATTGAGTTATACTCAATCCCTATTTTGGCCGTCATTTGGTAATCGAGAAGATTACATGGTTGTAGGCTTGGACAAGGGTAAAGGACCTTGATTTTGATTGTTTTATTTACTAGATGTGCTAGAGTTTGGATATGGGACTGATGTGTCGTTTAGGACTGGGGACCTTTGATTATTTTTTGATTATTTTGGTCCTGTATTTTTTTTACTTCTAGCATGACATTCATTTACATTCTAGCACATCATTATGGTATTCCTTTATTCTTTACTAGATTATTTAGTTGTCCTTAATTTTTAGTATTCTACTGTATCATATTGTTTTCTGACACTGATATTTATTTATTATTATTTTTATTGGTTTATTACACCATTTTGTAACTCCGCAACTAGGGGGTATAGTCTACCCACTATACTTGTCACACAACTTATGCTACTCTGTAGCCTCTTAAATATGTAGAGGAGCCCTTGAGGTCTCATAAAAAACCCTTTCTGAGCACATGAGATTGTGATGGATTAACAGATGTTATAAAATGGTATAAAATAAAAGCATGTTTTTTTCTATTTAATTACTATTTGGAAGTGGTAGAAAAGAGACTAGGATGTTTTGAGACTTGTTAATGATCTTGTAAATGAGAGTATCTTACCCTTGTATGGGGGAAAATATATGTTCCTAGGGGTGTATTGTTGTTTATATTGTGTTTTTGTTATAGTTGATGTTATTTCACATTGGGTGACTCATATGACATGTGAGTGCTGACAATCCTTAATAAGGAAAAATGATTATGAAGAAGTCCTATGTATATTTCAACGTATAAAAAAGAATCCAAAGGAAGTAAAAGACATAAAGTTCAAGGGAACAATGAGGAACACCTATGATAGGGACCTATGAAGAATACCTCTGCATCCAGAAAACCAGGGCACATTCTGCTCATATAGCCCAATGCATAGCCCCTAAACTGCAGACCTACACTGTAGAGCTACGCAGAAGAACTGCATGACACTATTATTTATATGCCCCTACGCAGAGGAGCTATGATGAAGAGATACATGACCGAACTATTATAAAAAACTCCTTTCAACCATACCCCCTCATTTTTTATAAATAATACCCTTGGGATCTGCATTTAAGCACTGAAAAGAGTTAAAAGTACTCTTGAAGCTACCATTGTGTAGCTCTTTCGCCCATATCCACCACATTTTCTCAGGTAGATCTCTAAAACATGATAGAAGAGAGAATTAGATGGGATAAAAAATTTGAAATCCTTTCAGAGTTTGAAACAAAAATCTTCTTATTAAGCATCATTCTTCCATAAAGAAGAAGCTGCCTACACAAGGCCTATTCCTTAAGGACCTATGCGGGGATCTTCCAAAGACCACCAAAGGTGACCCGAGGTGTTTAGATTTAAATACCTCCCATGTTTTTTCTTCTTTCTAGTCATTTTTTAATCTTCTAAAGGCTTATTTATACTATATTAAGATTTTTTTAAGTCATCACTAGGACTTAGACGACACACCTATGCAATATACCTACACAGTAGAGCTACACTGCAATGTTACGCCCATGACCTACGCATATCCCCTTGTAAAAACTATTAAAATCCACGTATGGTAGGGTATCTCATTCCTTGATTCCCTTATCTTAAAGGAACTAAGTTGAAGACTCTACCAAAACCTCTTGACTTATCAAACCTTTGGGAAAGGCACATTAGCATCTCTCCCATTTGGGTTTGTATATCTTCAGTCAAAGGTTTCCCACATTCAACTTCTAAGGGAGTCAGGATCCTAGGGATGTTTTTAGGTTTTTATATCTATAGTCACACAGATCCTTACCCTAGAGATATTGTTGGGAAGTTCCCGGTCGTTGATTCTAGGTATGTGAATATATCCTCCCCTTTTCATCTCTATGATCTGGAGCCCCTAGTTCCCTATAGGGTGAGTGAGGTTCCAAAAGAAAAGTCTCTCTCATCTCCTGGGATCCATTAAGGGCATCCCTCGTGGATTAATCCCCTATTATTTAGGTCCAAAACCGATGACCATTACATTAATTGCACATTGAAGTGTTCATTTCTCTATGCCCTCACCCACCATCACCTCAACTTCTTTCATCGTAGGCCCGACCTCTTCCATCAACAGAAAATAAAATGTTTGGTATGTTGAATCATTCACATGCACTTGTTTCTGAAAACCATCATGACTCACGTGGGCTTAGAGATTTGTGATGATTACAAAATATGCCCAATCCACCACAAATCTTGAAATATGAGAACTCTAATTCCCACCATAATTGGGATACGTATGAATCCTTCACCCATAGCCCGAGCTCACTGGAGATCCTCTTCAAGAATCCAACCCCAATTCCCTTAATCTAGGAATCCTCCTTAGGAGTACGCTCTGAATTAAGACCCCCCCCAAATCTCCATGAGTTAAGAAATATCTCATGGACATTTTTACATGGTAATCCTCTTTAGGAGTAGGATCCAAATTATTTCTCTCAAAGGGTCATACACCCCTGATGGACTTACCGAACTACATGGGATTTGATTCCCATCCAAGTGGGATATATAGGAATCCCCCATTAGGTTCAAACCCAAAACTCCAAATCAACCATGTTCTTCTTGGTCTATATTCTCAATAGGGTCTAATCAAACATGTAAACTCATATACTTTCCAGTTTCCTTGGGCTAATTAGGCATAATTCCCACACCAAGATTTGACGTAGCACCTTTTTCTTAGATGTCCTTACCAAATGACATTAAACTATATGGTTAGGTATTTATCACACGACCATAAAAGGTAAGATGTGTCCCATTAATTGGCACCTAACTATGAGGTTTCAGGTTCCTTTCACAAGGATACATAGTTATCCCATTTATGGGTATGATCCCAACATCAAAACAACTTTTCTCTACTTGGATGACCATAAATATTAGAGTGTCCCACTAAGTGGATTAAAAACCATCCTCATCATAAAAATGACTAAAGTATATCTATGTAGTGTATAAGAGGATACCATTGAAGGAGAACCTTGAATACATACAAATATATCCACTAATGAATAACCTTGAATACACACAGATGATTCTAAATTCCATACATGCAAATAATTGATTGAAAATTTCAAAGGAAACCTACATTATACTTGGTAAATTAATAAGGATTCATGAAAATATATTAAATATATAAGATAGTCCCAGAGTAGGAAATAATTCCCACCAAAAGGGTGTGATGAGACCGACCTCCCTTCCTCTCGACCAATGTGAGTTCTTAAGTATCGTAAGCCCAAACCTAATGAATGTCTACCTTTAGAAAGTAGGTAACTTTGGATAAAAAAATGTTGGGTGTTTTTGGTTCCATAGAAAAATATTATGGAAACCGTCCTGAAGAAGTGATTATTAACCAGTACAAATATTTCGGGAGAAAAAAATGGTAAACCCGACGTGAATCCTTAACAAAGTTGATAATATTACCCATCTGTCAGGACGCTATCAATTGATAAAGGATGGAAATATAAGAGAATTAATCATGCATGTGTTCATATAATAGATTCTAGTTTAATGAAGTTCATTGTTTGTATTTTTCATATATATATGAACTTTTTTTAGAACTCCCTTAATTCCAAATGTCTTCTTTCATGTTGGAACCCCTGAATGCCCCAACAACTGCTCAAGCTGGATCCTCGTCCACTCGAAGGATGTCATACCCAACTCAGTTTCTTCAAAGTTGGGTCTCCAATGAATTGGTCTAATATTAACTTCAAAAAATATATTATCTCAAACTAAGAGGCTTCCTGAAAATCCCTCCAAATCATGAATAACCCCCGGTCGTCTGGTAAATTATGAGTTATGGGTCAGACGTAGACAATGCCAACCACCGTCTTCAATCATTTCAGGAATTTATCCCCAGATCAAAATCACCAATCCCTACCCTATGCTAGGGAGGTTTACCAAGAGGCCACCCATGGCCTCATCCCAAAGACACATGGGACCTTCTTGAGGACTCCTTCCAACAATCGCCGCTGCTAAAACCACACAGTAGCAAACCTTTAACTTGATGAGGGTGTTATATTTGGATGTTAGACCTAGATCCCTCAGACCTAGGGACATAAGACAAACTGAAAAGGAAAAATTAAGCTAGTAGGGAGAAGGATCCTACCTTTCCCCCCTCTATAGAAGTTCATTAACCCAACATGGTGGAAAAAAATGAATGGGCACTTACACCCATCCTCCGTAATTCCGCCAGCTAGCAGACTCGTCTGGAAGCTCCCGACTAATCCTACTATTCAAATCCTATGGAGTATTGTCAATAGGAACATACACCTAATTACAAACTATCATCCACTCAGTAAAATCATCTATCTGCATTCAAGGATCCCCACCAATCAAATATGGTGAAATTTTGTAAGTAGGAACCTACACATGCCTGTACTCACCAATCCTACTAGTAGTCTCGTCCGTTAGAATTGAAAGAAGTCCATCGACTATGCTTGGAAGAAAATATCTAGTAGGAACATAAACCTACCAACATCCATCAATCCTATCAACACTCTCGTTTGGTAGCACCTTGAGAAGTCATCTGGAAACATCCAATAACAAACCTGGGGAAGACTCAATTCTCTACCTCCACACATGAGTACTATCAATATACAATGATAGGAAAGGGAGGAAAGGAGAAGGTACATAGAAATTATACAGATACATAATGGAATTATATTCTCTTTCAGACAACTAAAGTCACCAAACACATTTTTCAATGGTGAAACGGAAGACACGAATTCCTGCCCATATCCTGGAAGCCTGCCAAAATATCATAACGACAACTTCAGCAATATCAGAGGGAAGAACACATAATTCTATTACCAAGATAAGGATGACTCATCAACCTGCCATCTCAGAGCAAATAAATACCTCTATTCCAATTTAGGTGTATTATGGGGTGTACTCCCACATATCATACAAACAACCAGATTGAGAACATACACCCTTTCTAATTGGAGATATTCGGCCTATTCTAATGACCACTCCAAGGAAAACACATACACCTTCCCATGACAAACACTTATCTCTATAAGTGTCCCCAATTACATGTAATATAGAATTTAGGAAGAAGTATCACCATGCACAGTTGGAAAATCAAGAGTCAATTTGTGATCTGGATCCTCTTAATGCTGGAGTTCTTGAACCCCTCAAACATTTATCTATTTTGACTCAAGGTCTTACCCTCCCATTACCAAATTATGGGAGTGGTAACATTAATTATAAAGTTCTTCATTGGATATTTCATCATTAAGGCTTTATTTATGAAAATTTGGTCAATTTAGAGAACCCATCGCTGGATGAGAGTTTTGAAAACCCTTCGTGTGGCCAGAAGACCAAGTAGAAAGAGGATTTATCCCTTATTGTAATCCACTGTGGTGGTCCTCCCAATGATCGCATTCACTATGAAGGTTCTCTCCAAAGTAGTGTTTCACATTGTCAAGATAATTATCAAATTGACAATGTAGTGATGATAAAGACCTCATATCTCAAGGCACTTTCCAACATAAGGCTAGTCATTTCTAACACGTTGTTACTAAGAGGTGAAATAATTTCTCAACCGGAAGACAACCCAAGGAAACAGTCATTCTCCGAACCTCACTTGGGTTATTTACCATCTGATATGGTAGAGGAAGAAACAACTGATCCTGTTTCCTGTGATAAAACAACTAAGAAACATCCACTCTGGTCGGACCAAGTTTAGAAACCTCTAGAAAAATATGAGGAGGATATTTTTAATATGAGAAAACAACTGGATAAGGGTGAAATACTAGTCATGTTCTCGCCTTTGGAAAACTATAAATACAACATTCCAGAATTTATGGAAGAAGATTGCATTCATGATATCTGCCTCAACATATGGAACAATATTTATCATATGAAATCCAAAGAATTACCATATGATGAATATCAAAGTCATTTCAAGGTAATATAAGGGTTACAACGCCCAATTAACTTGGAATCTCTTCAAGTTTCCCAACATCCAATGGTCACAAATAAATAAGTATCTCTTCAATGTTCATGCCTCAATGCATTAAAGAATTTGCAATAATTGATTGAAAAAACCCTATATGGTGTTCATATTAGAGGACATAGTGCACATGGAGCATTGCATTTCACTGCGCTCCAAAATTAAAAAATCCCGCTGAAAGTGGTCTCATGCAATGTTATTTCTCTAGGATAGATACAACAAATAAATTTTGTTCATAACCAAAGAAATAATCCAGAAGAACATGCCACTATTTGTTTTCAAAAAATTCAGGCCCAAAGAGAGGAAGCCGTCGAGATACTTTTTCATCAAGCATATGAGAACATTAGGCATGCCTCCCACTTAGAGGATGTCAACCATCAGATTGTGTAAATGTCTAAAATAGCCCAACGATATTATGAAATAGGAGATATAAGTGGTTTTTGAATATTGAACCCAACCAATGTTCAGACTAGGATTCATAAAATCAAATGAGAAGCTATGTTGATTTCAGCTATAGAAGTTCAAGAGCCAACCCATCCCACAGGGCTGGGGGATTTTTAACCCAACCTTCAGATTCAAAAAACATAGTTTGAAGGTTTTAATAATAAGAATAGGAACAACCCTAGCCTGGAAGGATGTGGTCTTTTCACATCCACAATCCCCTCCTCATTAGAAGTCAATTTTCTCCCGATTAGGGAAAAATCTACAAAGGGAACGCACAACTAAACTATATAAGGATTCCCATTAGATTACTATCTGTCAAACTATCCCTTAAAAATCAGCATATAGGATAATAAAGTCTCATGGATGGTATAGAAGGAGATGATCTTACAAAGATAATGATAGAATGCTGTTAATGCATTATGTTCCCGTGAATGTCAATAATAACATTATGTATGATCCTCCAAAAAACGAGTATAGTTAAAGGGAGTTATAGGATGAAGTTTTTTATTCACAATATGGTATACACTAAAGAAAATTAAGGAGGTGTCCATACCCAAAATTAGAAGCTTACCCAGAATCTTGGTATTCCATCAATTAAGAAACTCCCACCTCTTCAAAAGGAATATTACAAGGGGAAAGGTAAAGGTTTGATCATGTATCCCTTTTTCCACTAGAGAAGGTCAATTTATTTATAATGAAGAAAGATTTTACCAACTAGAGGAGGAGATGAAGGAGTTGAAAAGAATCATTGCAGAGTTACTCCGAAGAAGTATTCCTGGCAGACATGCTCCACAAGTAGATCCCCAACTTGCACATTCAGTAGGAGCTCCCCATAAAAGAGTGTTTGTTGCAACTAAAAATCTGGATAATGAATTCCCTACATTGGGTACACAACTACAATATGTTTAAGCATATCCTTAAAAGCCTGTCCCCTTTGGCTATTCAAGACAAATACCAACAGCGCAACCACCATTGTTTTTTCTAGTAGTCATGCCAGTTCAATCTTCAGCTGTTGTACCTGTACATATCATATATAATCAAGATACTACCCAAATTCTTATGAATACAATTGAGGAATTAACAAATTGATTGGAAGCTATGGAAGAATGGCAATAAATAGTACAACTAGAATATTGATCTTACACCAAATGGGTAGATCTTATCCCTTCCCCACCAAACTTTGTGAATACCACATTTCTAATCTTTAATGGTTCAGGAGATCTAGAGCATCACTTAACAAATTTTTTTTCTCACTGTGATCCCATGATAGGGACCCATCAACAATAAGAAGCAGTAAAGGTATGATGTTTTTTTCAATCACTACAGGGGACATTATTTATCTCATACACAAGTTTTCTATCTTGATCAATTACAGGATGGGAATACCTCCATCAAAAATTCATTTTCCAATTATGCTCAAAGCTACAAAAGAAGGTAGTCGTTGATCATACAAACTGAAAACAAAGGGATAATGAATGAGTTTAAAATTTCATATCTCAATGTAAAAGATTAAAATAATCCTTAAATCTACCACTCCCTCAAAAAGAGTTGTTTCCAATCTGTGTGGAAAATCTCCATGATGAGTTACACACACCAATAATTCCTGTGAAATACACAGGAGGGTTTCAGGACCTTGATTCAGTCACCCAAAAAGTAAATAATTCCATTGCAGAAACCAAATATAAGTCTCTTGTAATCCCATCAGCTTTGTGAAGGAGAACTGTAAAATAATAGGCTACTACAGTTACACTCAAGCAAGCACCTGTACCTACTTCTACTTTAAAACCTTCATCATGCCATAAGTCTCCACCTCCCAAGCGTCAATTGCAACGACCACCTCATCAAGATGATAAAAAAGATCAAAGTAAGAGGAAATTTTAGGAATTAAAGAACAAATTTTATTCTTTTTAGAATGAACAGGTTCCCATTTACTTCATTTCATCTTTGGAAAAAAAATTTGTTCAGTTTCCAAGGTTGAAGAAACCGAATAAAGAAGGAGATAAAGATATCCAAAATTATTTCCCTTTTCATCAAAATATTGGGGCATCCCATTCATGAGTGTTTTTTTTCAATGATATCCTGCAAAAGACGGTGGACTCTGGACAAGTGAAACAAAAAACTTCACCAGCCCAAGTATAATGTGTTACTGCTACCGATCTAGAGGAAGAAGGTTGATGGCAGGAAGTCAAAATCAAAAAGTTATAGAAGTATGATGCTTGTATGGTTATAAAATTGATTAATCAAACTCATGAAATTCTAAAAACACAATTGAAATAACCAACTATTCCTCCTTCCACTTCTACTACAATAAAGTCGTCTTCATCAAAATATTAGTTCTTAAAAGGACAATACTCAATGAATCGACATGATCACAAAGGTAAAGAGAAGTAATAAGAAGATGATCTCATGTTAAAACCAAATTTATCATTGAATTTGGAATATTTCATTCAATCAATCTCAAAATCACGGGCACTACCCCACCAAATGGAATAATAATAACTGATCTTTCAAGCATAATCTTCATCAGATGAGGAATTAATCTTCGGTTCTATTAACATTTTCTACTTAAAGGACCCAAATGAAAATTATGATTCTGGTTATGAACATAAATTCTATATACCTGATTAGGGAACTAGGGGAAGAATTAAAAGGTGAGGATATTAGAGAATACATGGATATGCTAGAAGTCACAATTTTAACTACACCCCTGGTCGAACTGTTTATGCGGTAGAAACTCATGGGAGATCCCTTCACTGGGCTCAGCAATAACAAGCAAACTCTCCCACACATGGAAGGATAAACCCCAACATGATCATATTGGAAGACCACTTTATAGATATACCACCAATCTCTCGGTAGGTAGATATACATAGTCAGTCTAATCAATTAAGAGAAAAAGTATTTCCAGCTTCTTCCTTAACATATGGTACGTCTATATTAGGAACATCAACTTCTAAGGCACCTACAAAATTGCATCACCATGCTGGAAAATGTAGGCCTTTAGACCAAAATTATGATGTTTTGAAACAAATTTTCTATGTACTGGATAATTTATCAATCCTAGATGAATTGAATATATCAAAATATATCTGAGAAGCAATTATTAAGGCTTTTTCAAGTCCATAAGAGCTTGAAACCGAGGCTGTTGCTGCTGAGGTTTACCGAATAATGAATGATCTTATAGAATGTCATGTAGTTAATTTTTCATGGATGAAGATGAGTATGATGTTTTACATGGACACATAATTACCTTATATTTTTTTTTGGTAAGGTTAATGATATAGACATCCAAAGATCCTTTATTGATAATGGCTTAGGATTTAACCTCATTCCCATCTGTGCACTTCATCAATTGGGTCTCACTGAATTTGAATTATCTCCCTCCACATTGATGTTGCCAGGTTATAACAATAATGAACAAGAACCTCTAAGAGATATTACACCTAGAACATAGTTTGGGGATCTTATATGTAATTCATATTTCCTGGTTTTCTGAAAGGACACAACTTTCAACATTCTTCTTAGAAAGCCTTGGCTACATCAACATGCATCCATTCCTTCTTCATACCACCAATGTCTCAAGTAATTATTCAATGTTAAAATTGGGACATTCATCGGAAAAAATACCCATTAAAAATATGTGAATATTAGTATATTGAGTAAAATTTCTATCACACAAAGGGAACAAGGTCCGTGGAAAAAAAGATAACAAGAATTAATGCTTCAAATGGTCTGGAAAATATCTCAGCCAACCCATTAAAACAATTAATTACAGATTATGTGTTTTATATAAATGAAATTAAAAGGATAGATCCAAATCCAAGTACTCATCCAATGGATTTCATAATGTCAGTTGTGGTAATTGAGCCTGACAGAATGGGAGAAATTATTGATCTACTAAGCAGTGGTGAAAGCTTAACTAGTGATGTCTTCATTTCATCCTCCTAAATTCAGAAAGTATTTGATTTATCAGTCAATCTAGAAGAATTTGTTGCATTAATAGATAAAGACTATAATTTTGATTACCATTACATAATTTTCTCTTCAATGCTCCAGGAAGACCCTTCATCATTAGTAGGGTTAAAAATGGTTGCTTCTTCTTCTTCAAGATGTCCAAATAGTGACTCCTCACTAAGATCTGGGTGTCTTTCTTCATCACCTACCCTTCAAGAAGAAATATAAGGGATATCATGTGAGGAAAAAGAAGAATAATATCTCAAGGATACCCCTCTATAATTTGATTAAGGCATCTCCACCAATTTGTATGAAATCGGAGAAAAACAGTTTGGGTATAAAACAATATCTGCACCTCACTCTAATTAGTGCGGCCATGACCTCCGAAGAGAAAGAGGTTTAAACTTAATTTCTTAAGATAAATTGAGATTTTTTTTCATGGAACTATATAGAAATTCTAGGCTTTTATCTCAACATGGCCACTCATCATTTGGGTTTACTAGAAGTGAATTGGGGATTTAAGTAGGCAGTAATAAGAACACATCAAACTCATACCTCTAAAATTGATGCTGAATTCCACAAGATTATCAAATATAACCTTATCATGGAAATGAAATATCCTAAATGACTTTCCAATATTGTCCCAGTGAAAAATGATACTAGGAAAATAATAGTTTTCATTGATTTCAGAGATCTTAACCAGTATTATCCTAAGGATGATTTTCTGATTCCTATCACATAACTTTTGATTGGTGCAATAGCTGGCTACGATGTTCTATCCTTAATGTATGGATACTATGGGTATAACCAAATTCTAATATCCCTATAATATGAGTAATTTATTGCTTTTATATCCCCTCAAGGAATATTTTGATATCGGGTAATTCCCTTTGGATTGAAGAATACTGGTGAGACATATCAACGTGCATTGCACCATATTTTCAAATCCTTCTTGGGAAAATTCATTGAATGATATTTAAATGATCTAGAGGTTAAGTCTAGAAAAATTTCTAACCACTTGTATGATCTAGAGACCATATTCAACAAGCTTGAACAACATAATTTGAATATGAACCCCTTGAAATGTGCTTTCGTGGTAACCTTGGGAAAATTTCATAGTTTTGTTGTACGCCATTGTGGTATTGAAGTTGATATTGATAAGAATAAGGAAATCATTGGTATATAACCTCCTAGAAAGATTAATTAATTGAGAGGACTTGAAGAAAACTTGGTTTATATCCAGTGATTCCTATCCATTTTAGTTGGAATGTGTTTTCCCTTCACTAAATTTGATGAAGAAAGGGGTCACATATTAGTGGACCAATGACTACCAAGAAGCTTTTGATATCCTCAATAAATACCTATTGAGACAACCAATATTAATTATACCTTTTGATAGAAATCCTCTAATTCTTTATGTGATAGTCTTGGAGTGATCACTAGGTGCCTTCCTTGCACAAAAGAATGATGCTGGGAATGAAAATAACATTTATTATCTTAGTTGAACCTTGCTTGATGCAGATAATCGATATTCAGATATTGAGAAAAGCTTCCAAGAATTAATCTTTGTAGTTCAGAAATTGATACAATATTTACAGGATCATGAGGTCGACTTGGTATCTCGCAATAACCCGCTAATATTTATCCTCAGTCATCCTATTCCTACAACACATTTAGCACAATGGGTGGTAATTCTACAATAGTTTGGTATACAGTTTGTATATCAGAAAGTACTAAAAGGCTAATATTTAAAATATTTCCTTACCAAGCACCCATCTATGGAAGAGACAACATTGAATAATGAATTTCCTAATGAATAAATATTCTCTATTCATGAAATTCCCCAAATATGGGATATGTACTTTGGTGGTGATTCCATAAGTCCTATAGGGAAGAGAATAGTAGACCATAAACTCAACAAAGTTGTATTAGTAATTGTGATTATCTCTATATAGAAGGCATTATTTCCATGCTACTTTCTATTTTTAGAAGGTTGTAACAACAATGAATCATAATATCATGCTCTCATTACAGGACTAGAATTATCACTCTAAGTACCAGTGGGCTACTTTGAGGGGAAAGGTGATTTATAATTGATAATCAAACAAATCAATGGGAATTATGCCATTACAAAAGAAGAACTAATTCCCCTATGTGATTATGTTCGAGGGTTAATGGAGTAATTTACCTCAAAGACAACATTTTATTACTTCCCTCAATCACAAAATTCTCATGCCGATGCATCGTAAAATGTAGACACAACCCTGGAAGATCCAAATTGGGATGAAACAATCATTTTCATTGCTCATCGTTGAGTAGTTTCAGCTTTCTTTAAATCATAATAGAGGAAATCAATGAAATCAACCCCATTTATGAACCATATGGTCATATCATAGGATAGATGAAACCCATCATGAAATATATTTAAAATGGAGTACTTCTACCGAATAGAATTTAAAGAGAATAGATCCAGTGACGATCAGTTAATTTCACTCTTTATAATGGTCTTGATCATCAAAAGATTTTTTATAAATGAGGATTCAAAAAAATTCTTTTCTGATGAATTGATGGTAATAAAACCATGACTATCATAAAAGACATACATAAAGGAGCCTATGGTGCTCAATAGTCTGGGTATAGGATTTCTGATCAAATCCAAAGGCTTGGATACTTTTAGCCTTCAATAACACAAGATTTCACAGATTTTACTAAGAAGATTCATCCTTTCTAGGTACATTATAACTTTTTTCATCAACCCCTAGAGTTGCTACATAAAACTAAATACTCTTGAATATTTTATACATGGGGAATGGATGTAATATGACTTTATCCTCCAGCTATGTCTATGTAGTTCAATTATATTCTTATTTTTAATAATTTCTTCTCCAAATGGGATGAGGAAATACCACTCAAAGAAGTCAGATCCAAAAGAATTGTTAGATTTGTGAAAGATAAAATCATTATTAGATTTGGTGTCTTTTATACCATATGGATGGATAATGGCACCATTTTCTATTCTGTTGAGGTAAATAAGTTATATCAGGAGCACAATATCAAATCCAACCATTCAACGCACTACCATGCAGTGGACAATGGATAGATATTGACTTTCAAAAAGACACTACAAAATATACTGCATAAAATTTTGGATAAAGATACAAAATCTTGTTCTGATAAAATTTTTCATGCTCTATGGGATTATCGGACTACTACCTATACAACCACATGTGAAAATCCATAATCATTGGTCTACGAAACAGAAATAGTTTTTCCTATTGAAATTCAATTTCCTCCACTCTGAGCTTCCATATGTGATCATTTATCTATAGATGAGTAGTCTAAAAAGCGGTTTGATGAGATAGAACTATTATATGAAACGAGATTTCACACTTCTCATCATTTTGAAGTCTATCAGAATAGAATAAGACATGATTTAAAAAAAAATCACCACCAATCAATTTTTCAAGGAGAATTGGTTTTAGTACTCAAGACTTCGATGATACCAGGAAAGAAGCCTCCAAAGATTGATCCAAAGTGGGAAAGACCTTATTCCATACATAAGGCCTACTCTAATGGAGCTTATTCTGTAATTTTTATGGATGAAGAACTTATTAAAACTACAACCAATTCAATATTCTTGAAGAAGTACATTGTGTAGTCACACAATGTAGTTTCCTAGTTGCAAGACATGAAACTACATAACAACTATATGCGTCCATGCTTCACAAAATTAAAATGTGTAACATATTTTTCCTTATCTCACGACGTTAAACTACATGAAATCCTTTTTCCTCACAACATGACATTATTTTATGTTAATAAATCCCCTAATATACCACAAATTGGAATTCGTTTTAGTTCTTTAAAAAGATAGATTCCATGCGCAATCATTACTCACATCCTTACTACTCTTTAATAGAACATGAGTTCTCTTTGTCCCTATGTTTGAATTAGATCTACATAGACACTTCTTTTCAAGAACCACGTGTGGATTGATTCTAATTTTAATGGTACACATAGAGATGCCTAGATCTCCAATCTTGGGCCCAGACACAACCATAAATAAATTTATTTCCGATTTTTACTCCAATATATGAACCAAAGATATTCTGAGTAATATTCCAGGATACGTGGTTTGATATTTATACTATCTTTTGTCTTATGTTTAACAATTATTTTAGAATGTGTTAAAATCCACTGTCTCTCACATCAATCTCAATTGGTGTGGAGAATAATTTTATCCAGAACTACATTTCTCTTCATTCTCATTTCAATGGGATACGTAGAGATGCCTAGTTCTCCAATATTGGGCCAATCCACAAAAAATCCATCTTCCCCATGTCAAAATGTTATTGATATGGGAAAAAATATTAAAAACTATGTGTGGATTGATTCTTACATCAGGAAGATACATAGTGACACCTGATTCCTATTCTCTGGTCTAGCCATAATATTTCTTTTCACACAAGAATCACTTCACATCTTCAGCACATGAAGATAAAATGTATGGACCTACAAGAACTACATATGGCTTGATTCTCATATTATTGAGATACTTAGTGAAAACAAAAACTTATACGTTAGTACCAGCTATGGGATAAAGTAAAATTCCCCATTTCCTGCATACAATTAAAAAAAATCCAAGAACTATTTATTTTAGGTCTCATCCTTATAGAACCTACTAAAGAAACAAAATGTATTCCTGTTGTACATATGAGTAAGATTTATGTAAGGGACTCCAACTCATGTACAATGTTGATTCACATATTTTTTCATGTGCATTGAAAATCACACCATTCACATTTCACACTCTTAATCTTGAATACTTTCAGATCATCATAATATTTCTTTTGTTTCTGGTGGAAAGATTTCTGATACATGAGAACCGGTTTTCTTAACTATGTAGTATGTTACCCTTGGTGGACTTTCATAAGTCTCCTACATAATGGGCTTGTTAGCCAAAGGATGAAACTGTGTGTTTATGTAGCACATTCCTGAGTTTACCCTACATAATACAATCCCATAACAGGTTTTTTCAAATAGAGGTAACTTTGTTCTTGGTAAAATCATCCTCTGTCCCCTTCAAACTTTGATGACAAATATAGGAATCATTTTTTTGAAGCATTCATCCATTGCATATTTTTCCCATATCCCTTCTCTCGACCTTAAATCCACCAAGATCATAGTTTACACTATTTCCCGTTCCATGTGTTTTAAGTATATTGAAATAACCTTGGATCATTTTATCACATATCATTAATTTTCCCATGATATTGTGGTCCCAGTCATATGAACTAAAACTTTAGGCACCATAGTCCCTACATTTGGGCTAGACCTTCACAGGGAACCAATTCATCCTTTTCTTTGGAAATCATTATTGGAAATAATCTTTCTGTATTCAGGGAATTTTCTCCATAAACCAAACCCTGTGCTTTTTAAAATCAGAATCTCCATAAATTTCCTTCGGCTTTTAGCAATAGAATGTCTGATACCCAAGAACTCTCCTTTCCTGACTATGAAGTACATTCCCCTATTTAGCCTTGCATAAGTCACCTGTATAATAGGCCTGTCAGCCGAATGATGCAACTATTTATCTATAAAAAACATTCCCCATTTTTCCTTGCATAATATAACTCTTATAACAGTTTCTTCAGATATAGGTAGTTTATTTCTTGGAAAATACTTTCTCTAATTCCTTTATCCTTTTTCCCATGTCATTCTTCAGATCCATAAATTCCCAAATCAAAGTTTACAATTCTTCCCTTCCAAACCTAAACATGGTAGTATGTTTCCAGAAAAATCATCATGAAATTGGAGACTCATAAACTTTTGGTCAAATCTAAATACCTTAAACTAAATCCTTCCAATGTCCTTGCTGCATGACATGAATCTACACAACCCCCAATGTCCTTGCTACATGACTTTAAATTGCATATAATAATATCATAAAACCTATTTCTGACAAATATACCCTCCTATGTATACAGAATTTATATATGAGTGGTTGGTCATTCGTGGTCTATATTGACATGGATGATCCCTTACATTCTAAAATATCATTCCTTGGAAAAGCCACCTACTGTGGTCTTGAGATATCTAAATTTTAACCCCTTTTTTATCAATAATAGAATTTTAGAATTCTAGAGATCACTTTTTCGTAACTATGCAGTATGTGCCCATATGTGGCCTTGTATAAGTCACATATATAACATGCCTGTCAGTAAAAAGATTCCACCATTTGGCTATGAACCATATTCTCTAGTTGTCCCTGTAAAATATAGCCCCCACAATGGGGTTTTCAAATAGTGGTCACATTGTTCTCAGAGGATACCTTCTCTACCATGATACATCAATTTCAATATTTGGTAACCATAAAAGAAATCAATTAAAGTACGAATCAATATTCCCCTTGGAAGTATCTAAGAAGGTATTGGGACATTTCTAGCCATTATGCTTTGATTAAATTTTAATATTGAAATTCATGGTCAAAGCTATTCGACCTAAAAAATTATCTATATTAGTCCAAAAAACATGAAATTAAAATTCCTACTAAAAAATACATAGAACTCACTAGATTGAAAACCCACAAAGTGAAATCTAGAAAAAAGTCGAGTCTCAGCTCACTAGACCTACACTTGTTATGGTTTGGGAAATATCGAGTAACAAAAATCCAAAAGAAACAAAGTTTTTGGGGTTGTCTATAAAATCATAGCAATATTAAAACTGAACTCACTAGGCCCCTTATCTTAGATAAAAGTTAAAGCACCCCCATCCCTATTAATGGAATTATTACTATCTAATATAAAAATGACTTGTTATGAAAAATAATCGTTGCTTTTTTAATTATAGAAATAAATAAAGGATGAAGACATATATATATATTATTGGAGACAAAATGATTTTCATTTATATGGAAAAATTGGAGGAACATCTATAGAATGGAGTCTCTCTATCATCTATTATAAAAAGATTTTAGTTTGACTCTTTATTTGCTGAATAGACTCATGGGCCATATCAACTACTTGCTGAAGATCTGTCAGTTGAGTAGTTTTAGCCTTCTCATACTGAAAAAGTGTGCATTTGGCAGTAGGAATGGATGTTACCCCTTCTAATTTGGATTCTACCAATGATTGGTTCAGTGGATCAACCCTATTTTGGACAACATCCATTTTTTTGAAGATTTTCTATTTTGATAATTGTATCCTTAATTTTATGATTGAATTTCATAATCTTTTTTTATACGATTGACTTCTGCCTCAGATAATGCATCTCAAAAACTCTAAATGTTGGTAAGTAGTATTTATTTGAAAGATCTAGCTGCAATTTATGTTCCTACTCCCCCTGTTGATTGATATCTTTCCCCGCATTGTAAACTGGGTGGTAATAAAATACACAATATCCCGTTACACTGAATAATGATGGAAGTCATCCAAAATGAGATAGTATCTCATCCAATGGTTTCTCAGATATTAGATCCTAAAGGAATTTCCTTGTTTTTTATGTGAAATACCAAGAAAATATTGAATACCCAGATCTGAATCATAATTACTACCATGAGGTAGAACATACTCTGGAATCAGATCACTCAGGTAGGTGATTGGCTCTACTCCTTTCCAAGAAGAAGGTGCTCCATTTTCTGTTGTTGGTTAAGAAAGCACAGGATCTTGACCTCCAGACTCAATCATGGGAGATGATAGCCCTAAATGGAGAATTAAAATGATTTTTAGCTTCAAAATCATAGTAATAGCAAATCATTTGTATGACAGTCATTGAAATTTACCCAGTAATAAGTTAACTACATGAGTATATTCCTCATCACTATTCCCAGTTTTAGTAATTTGAGTAAGTACTTATTGAGGAGGAACATTCTTATGATATTTCCTAAACTCCATAACCACATTCTCTGAATCATGTCACGACATTGGATTTTTAGTTGGTGTCTCTTCAATGTTAGTAGAAGAAGGATAGAGTGGGATGCCTTGTTCTTGAAGGGACTTTACAACGTTCTATACAGATAAAGCTACATAAATTGAGTATTAGTATGAATTATCAGAGAAAATAATGATTATGCATGACAAATGAATGATTGAGAAGTTACATCCTTTCAATTCCTCATGGATATCCCCAAAATCATTGATAGAACCTGGAGTATCAATGTTTTGATTAAGGGAGTCAATAATTTCAGTGTTTATGGATTTGTATGTTATAAAATCATCACCAATTAAGGTATCCAATAAATGTTGTTTGATGCCCAAATTGGCTCCACTAACATTTTGTTCCATTAATTATTTGACTGGTGTAATGTCATCAGGTCTTGTGAAGTCAGGATCAACACCAGTATCTTCTTCAGATTTACTAAGATCTTCATTCCTTACTTTTGGAGAAATAGGAATATCAACATTAATTATAGTATGATCAATTGGCCTAGGAAACTTATCTGAGATATTATGGATATAATAATGTTAGAAAAAAAATATGATACACAGAATAAATTCATGTGATATTACCATGACCCTTTTCTCTCTTTGTAGAAACAAAATCAGATGCATCCACATGCCTTGTTACATCATCTGTTAAGGTAACAGATTCATCAACAAGAATCTGTACTCCTCATGGAGTTTCCTTCTCAGTACTTGAAGGAGTAGTTTTTAATACCTTAGTAGAAGAAAGAGATGATGATCCTGTGAGAATATGAATGTGGTAACCATGGTGTATCAAGAAAGTCAAAGTACTTGAGGAAAATACGAATACTTAATTTTTTAATCTATAATTCGGATCAATATCAATGATTTCTTAAGTTTATTTTCATAAGATAATGGAGATATTTAAATAATACTCTTGGAAGTAGAAACCCAAGGTAGTGGCTGAGTATTTTATATCTCCAGCACTTCCATCATGGTTTCTCCTCCGGGAGAAAGTCTTAGAGACCCAAGGGTTTCATCGAAGGTATCAATAAGGGTGCCATGGGTCCGTATTTTGGTGACTCGAGAACCTTTCCTAAGGTTACTTGCCTAATTTAAAGATGAAAAATGAAATCTCATTAAGATTAATGATGGTGAATGAAGAAGTAGAATTGAAACAAAATAAAAGGGAAATACATTCTCAGTATTAACATAAATTTCCCATTCCTCTTTAGGATGAACAATTACCCCTTCACATATCCCTTGATCTATCATATTAGATACTCATTTTTGAGGCTAGGATTTAGTCATAGGTTGAATATATAAAGGTTTGCAGATCCAAAATATGATCTCTTACTTCATATAGATTAATATAACGTCAAAAATCAAATGGTTCTTTAATATCACCCACATCCATTATTAAAAGGCTAGATTGGGGGAATAACCATGTATCCATGAGTTTATGAGTAAATATTTCATAGTGTTGAATAGATAAAGGATGCACATAATTCGGTTTTGATATGGTTGGATGTAGAGAGAACCCAACACACTCTGATTGGAAGGCCTCTTCAGGCCTCTCTTCTCCTTTATAAGACTCAGCAGATGGAACAATAATCTCTTATTGATGACAGTGACTAGATCACCTCGGTGTTGGTGGTATTGTTTCCTTAGCATTAGTCTTCTTGGTTGATCTTCTTGTGGAGATGTTTTGAATGTTCTGTAGCTTCTTAAACCCCGACATCATCTTTGGATTTATACCATTTACCACAGATTCTATGAAAAATAATTATCGTGGACAGTACCCGATATATTGTTTTTTGTTAAATCCCCCTGAGGGTATGACGAAACCCAAGATTTGGCATATCCAGCCTCTAATCCAATTGATTCATCTAATGTAGTTAACATAATTAATAATTGGGATGTCTCGAAGGCCATCAAAATCAACAATTATTAGGGTACCATTGGATTTTTCTCATTCCTAACATACGTGGGAGGAAAGGTGCTTGATTGTTGAAGACAATTAAACTGGAGATCAAACCTATAATGGAAATAAGCCTCATAGATAATTTCACCATCAATCCAAGTTGATAACACGCTATTCCTAAATTCTATCATATAGGCCCTTAGTTCCTAATTTTCATTCTGACCATCATAAAAAAATTTTCTAGTTTGTGGGATGCCAAAAGGAAAGAATATGAATTCTCCCGATGCATTCTGTTTCCTCAGCACTTCATTAGGTTTCAGGTTCAAAGGATTAATCCCAGATACTTTTTGTAAAAATGGGGTAAATATACCATTGGTGACTCTAACTGAATTAAAAACTGAATATGAACAAAAGTGTGCTGAAATCCATCCACACAACACATGAAATGGTACTCCAAGTCCAAATAGAGCCTTCCCATTGAACAAATGCAGCATGGAATTATAGATTCTTGCTAATACTGGGGTTTCCAACCATATATATTTCCCCTCTACCAACTTGGATGAAATAAAAAAAGTCCCTAGCCTTACACTGACATGGGAATCATGGACTAGATGAAAGTAAATTCTTAGCCACATGGAAAGGAAACCGACTAAGTGTACCTTTGAATCAATATCAGATTTGAATTTATAACCCCAGTGCTTATAGCCACCTCTATCTAATGTGGGCTACTATGTTCTTGAAATAACCTAATTATCTGTAGTTGGGAAAATGGTAGGATGTCCATAGGTGGGACCTTTCTCTTTCAATGGTTATAAAAAATCTTCCATCTAAACTCTATTTTGAATATTATCTCTAGAGCTAAGATCTTTCTTTTATTTTAGAAATTCCTTTTATATTTGGAATAATTTATGAGACAATGGTGGTGTCCTAGAAACGTCACCCCATGTTGTTACTGGTGGAATTAATTCATCACATATCTCCCCAAAAATAGGAATCCTAGATATTTGGTAGATATTCCATAGACTGATGCCAACCTCGACATGCGCCAAGTGGAAAGAATTTGTTTGCAAACTCCATCAGCTCAGTAATTCAAGAATGAAGTCATTTTTTTAAACATAAGTTTTTCTTATCAAGAATGATTCATAAATATGAACATATGTTAGTTCTTTATTGAATTCTACATAGGTCCGACATACCCAAAATGACCACATCCATTTAGGTTTAACTCCTCCTATATAATGAAGGTCCCAATATTCCTTCCAACCATTAAACTAGTGTGTTTTTGAAGAACAAAAGGTTGAATCATAACAATACAACCATGGATCTACAACATGATCTTTCATATTATGGGTAAAACCACTACGGTGTAGGATGAATCCAATACAGACTATTCCCTCATGAACAGACATACCCTTCAAGGTAATATTCATGAAATGATAGTTAGAGTGTTGGATAGAACAAGTCTTTGGAAAGTATCTCTTATAAGCTAGAATGTGGGCATCTTGAAAAAGCCTATGTCCATACATAGGTAGATAGAGGGTTTGTGTATATTCATGTAGTAATGGAATCAATCCTTTCAGCAACCCAATGTATAGCCTCTACACTACAGACATACGATATAGAACTACATAGAATAACTATTTGGAACTATAATTTCTATACCCCTATGTAGAGGAGGTACGCTATAGAGATACATGACCAACTGATGTATGGATTATTTCTCATGAAATCCCCAATCAATTAATTTTTCCCCAAAAACAATGCAATATATCAGTCCTGGGATTGTCTCTCGAGGAGGTAGCAATTTGAGTTGCAAAACTGTAACTTTTTTTGTTGGTTTGTTTTCACATGAAATGGAAAATTGGGGATTTGATTAAAGACTCAAAAACAGAAAATAAATAAAAAATAAAGGGAAAGTAAATTGGCGAATGAGCTATAAAATTGATAGGAAATAAAATGGGTTTGAAACCAGAATCAAAACAGTGGTTACGGACAAGCTTTAACCTCCCGGACACTCCCCTCTTCCTTGTTTAAAATTATATCTCTAATGAATATCTCAATGCTTACCCAAATATCTCTGGATAAACACCTTATTTTGCAAGGATATCATATTAAGACCTCAATATGATTTTTCCCCTCCTATAGAAGTGATCTAATTATTTGAAGACCTTAAAATAACCAAACCTAATCGAAATCACTATACTCAACGGCAAGAACTCACCGAAGAAATTTAAATAGTGAAATCGACTATTTTACATTATAGAATGGGAAACCATCCAGAACAAACAAGTTGAAAATATATTCAAGAAATAAAACAACCGCTATCATTCAAGAAATATAAATTCAAAAGAGATCCAACAGAGATTACACATGAAGATCAAAACTCGGAAGGGAGTGTCCGTCGGTTGTCGCCGTCCGCAACCACTTGGTGCTTAGCCTCGCATCACTTGATCCACCCACATCACCTCCATTCTAGAAAGAGTGTACACCATCTTCATCATTTTCTCCACAAATCCAACCCCCTTTGAAATTAATGAAGAGATAGGGAGAATAGGGGAGGAGGGATGGAAAATCTTCTGTCCAGATTCTGTCCGCCTGAAATATGCTTCTGTTTGGAATACCTCCCGGCCGAATCAACCTCTGGATCCTTCTAAAGAGTTGTTTAAAAATATGTCCTTTGTCGGTCCACAAAATATCATCCTCTTTCGAGACTTGGTTCAAAAGTTATGAATTAATTACTCCATGAGTCTTTCTCTGCCCGAGGAGACCTTTCATCTCCCACTTGTTTGACTCAATAATAATGTTCCCTAATTATCGAGTGTGAACTTGAAATTAATCATGAATTCGCGCCATGGGGTCCTCTTTCACTCCCAGTTAGAATTTATGACATTGGAAACATGTATCCGAAGTTATGATCCATTTATTGATGTGGGCTCCACACATCCGAACATACAAAATCTTCCCAAAGAATGATTTATTTGGACCCTTAGATGGCCGATTAAGATCTTGATCCAGTTGACATATATAAATAAAACATTCCTGGGGTTCCTAAAAAAAAGAATCCGTGGAATTGGATAAGTTTTTAAAAAGATATGACCAAATACTCAGACAAGTCAAAAACTTCTTAAAATCCAGAATTAATGCATTTTCAAAATTTAGCTCAAAATAGAACAATATTCCAAAAATGATGCAACTTAACATGTAATGACACATTAGTGAGGATTAAATCATTGAAATTTAGATAAAATATATTTAAAATATCAGCTCTATCAATTCCCCCACACATACAACTTGGTCTCCTAGACAAGTGATCATTAAAACCAAATCAGTGCATATTCAAAATACAAACCAATGAGGTTCACCAATCAACCACCAAGAATCAAATGATATCAAGACTCATAAAAAAATTTATTCAAGTTTTAAATTTAGTACATTCAATCCATTTCAACTCATTTTCTCCTCTCATTCACTTAACACAGTCACATCACAAAATTTTTCTCTCAACACAAATATTGATTTCCAACAAAGCTTCTCTCAAGAAAAGATGAAAGAATCATCATAGGCTTGAAAAATTTATAAATCTCCACCTGATATGAGCCAAGAAATATGTGATCATCTTGAGGGCTTTTCAAGGATGTTCTATGGATAAAGGTGGGTGGGTCTAAAATGTCCAAAATTCTGAAGCCGAATAAGGAGGGTTTGGCTCATTTTGGAAGCAAAAAAATACATGAATCTAATGTTCACTCATGCGGGGAATCCTCCTTACTCTCCTCCAATGAAATTCATATTTGAGAATCCCTGAGAATATCTTTTCCACCTCATTCCATCCAAATTTCAGCAGCAACAATTACATTTCTCTTCTTTTTTTTTCAAAAGCTCCAGATTGGGCACAACTTTCTTCCATCAAGAGCTCCAGACATGCACAACTCTCTTCAATTGAGAGTTCCAGATAGGCACAACTCTCTTCCTTTGAGAGCTCCAGATAGGCACATCTCTCAGAAATCAAACATCTTTCAGCAGCAAAAAAATCTCTTGATTTTTTAGATAACCACCCAAAGCAACACCAGATGATGTATCACACCACAAGTCATCTCCCCCATACTTAAGTTCAACTAGATCATGCATTTATACTTCCAGAGTAGGTTGGAAAGGGAAAATGTCTTGTAATGTGGCTATCTAAAAGGCAATACATGGAAACTAAGGGCTCAAGAATGATAAAATGTAAAAGGTGGGCTAGAATAAAAGGGATAATCGTGAAAAAGGGGCTTTCAATCACAAACAAATTGCCTCAATCATTTCAATCACACTCACCTTAGCCCTCAAGTTTTGATAGAAAAAGATAAAGTTTAGGTTCAATCAAACAATCATTCTTTGGTTCACTCAAGAAGTAGGATGAATGTTAAGAAGATGAAAATTGGGTTCAAAATACTCACGAGCAAGTGGTTTTCAATATTAGACAGCATTCATGGAATGGAATTTAAAATTCAATGGTTTTTTTTCAAAATTTTGGAACTTGAAACAATGTCTTTTTCAGCATTCATTTATAACCAGATTCAAGGGATAAATTGGTTCACTCATTGATAGGGTTTTAAAAGATAATCATGTAAGCTCAAATGTTTTTCAAAATTTTAAATAAAACATACAAATTTTGAAAAATAAAAGAACACACCAAAAATTGAAAGAAAGAGAAAAGCAAAGGAAAAAAATGAAATGAAATAACACAAAATCCTAATCTACCCAGCATGTTCCTCCCCCCACACTTATTTTATGCAATGTCCCCATTGTGTAAAAAAATATGAATATGCAATTCAAGAAATCAAAGACATTACAAAAAATGTGAGAAGGAAAAACACAACCTGGCATCAATTGTATTCTACTTCATGAAGATGGATCACCTCCCCCGGAGGATCGTGAAAATTATCTCTAAATAGCTTCAACCTATGGCCATTGACTGTGAATGGTGTCCCTTTTCTTGGTTCTTTAATCTGGATTGCACTAAAAGGAAAAACATGAGTAACAATGAATGGACCAGACCATTTGGAACGAAATTTACCCGCGAACAGCTTCAATATGGAATCAAACAGCAACACTTTGTCTCCTTCCTTGAATTTTTTTTTGAGAATAATCTCATCATGAAATGATTTGGTTCGTTCCTTGTACAGCCTAGAACTTTCATATGCATTCTTTCTGATCTCCTCCAGCTCCTGCAAACAAAATTTTCTTTTTTCCCCAGCAGAAAACAGATTCATGTTACATGTTTTAACACCCCAGAGAAGATCTGTGTTCTAACTCAACCGGAAGGTGACACGCCTTTCCATAGACTAATCTAAATGGTGACATGCCAATTGGGGTTTTGAATGCAGTTCTATAAGCCCAGAGTGCATCATCAAGTCTCAAACACCAATCCTTTCTATTTGGGTTCACAGTTTTTTCCAGAATTTGTTTGATTTCTCTGTTGGACAACTTAGCCATTCCATTTGTTTGAGGGTGATAGGGTGTAGAGACCCTATGATGAACTCAATACTTCTTCAATAGGGATTCCAAAGTCTTGTTAAGAAAATGAGTACCTTGATCCGTAATCATGAACTTTGGGAATCCAAACCTTGAAAATATATTTCCCTTCACAAACTTGGACACAGTTTGGGCATCATCAGCTCTTGTGGGAATAACTTCTACCTACTTGGATACATAATCAACAGCAAGCAAACTGTAAATATATCCAAATGAATTGGGAAAAGTTCCCATGAAATCCATACCCCAAACATCAAATACATCACAAAACAACAGAGGTTGTTGTGGCATCTCATTCCTTTTGGAAATTCCCCCTTGAAATTGACAATTTGTACATGTCCTGCATAAATCAAAAGAATCTCTAAAAATGGTAGGCCGATACAAACAAGAATCCAGCACCTTTCTTGCAGTTCTTTGAGGCCCAAAGTGTCCTCCACTGCTCAATGTGTGAAAAAAGTTTAAGACATATTGGAATTCAGAATTTGGAATGCATCTCCTAATCATTTGATCACTACCAACATGCCACAAGTAAGGATCATCCCAAATGTAATGCTTTGAATCACTCAAATGTTTAGAAAATTGATTCTTGGAAAACCAGTGGGGAACATCATCAGAAGCTAAATAATTCACCATATCATAAAACCATGGCCTTTCAGTTTGACAAGAATAAAAATCCTCATCTGGAAAAGTTTCTTTAATTGGCAGATAGATCTGATGATCCCCATTCAAAACCGATGGTATCCTACTCAAATGATCAGCAACAAGGTTTTCACTGCCCTTCATGTCTTTTATTTCAACATCAAACTCTTGTAACAACAAAATCCATCTCAAAAGTCTTGGTTTTGCATCATGTTTCTTCATAAAAAATTTGATTCCAGAATGATCAGTGAAAACAATCACCTTAGATCCCAGAAGATAACATCTAAACTTTTCCAAAGCAAAGACAACAGCAAACAGCTCCTTCTCAGTTGTTGTGTTGTTTGATTGGGCCTGATCTAATGTTCTATAGGCATACAAAATCACATGAGATTTCTTTTCCAACCATTGACTTAAAACAGCCCAAAGAGAAAAGTTAGATGCATCAGTCATGATCTCAAAAGGAAAGTCCCATTTGGGAGGTTGAACAATGGGAGGAGTAATCAATTTTTGTTTTAGCTCCCCAAAGGCCAGTTTACAATTTTCATCAAAGACAAATGGGGTGTCTTTCTGGGGAAATCTAGACAATGGAAGTGAAACCTTAGTGAAATCCTTAATGAATCTCATATAAAAACCAGCATGACCAAGAAAATATCTCACATCTCTGACTGTTTTTGGGTATGGCAATGAAGAAATGACCTCAACTTTGGACTTATCAACTTGAATTCCATCCAAAGACACAACATGTACAAGAACAATCCCATTACCCACCATGAAATGACATTTTTCATAATTAAGAACAAGGTTCTTATCAATGCACCATTCAAGAACATGAACCAGACCTTCCAAACAACTTTCAAATGACGATCCATAAACAGTGAAGTCATCCATAAAAACTTCCATGCATATTTCAAGAAAATCAGAAAAAATACTCATTATACACCTTTGAAAAGTTCCAGGAGCATTTCACAAACCAAAGGGCATCCTCCTATAAGCAAATGTTCCAAATCGGCATGTGAATGTGGTTTTTTCTTGATCCTCAAGTGCAATATGAATTTGGAAATAACCAGAGAATCCATCCAGAAAACAATACTGGGTTTTTCCAGCCAGTCTTTCAAGGACCTGATCAAGAAATGGAAGTGGAAAGTGGTATTTCCTCATAGCCAAATTGAGCTTCCTGTAATCAATGCACATTATCTATTTACTTGTAAGCCTAACAGGAACAAGCTCACCAAATTCATTCTTTGAGATTATGAATCCACCTTTTTTGGGAACTACATGGATTGGACTCACCCATTGACTATCAGAGATGGGAAAAATAATTCCAGCAGCTAAAAGGGTGGTAACTTCCTTCTTAACACCCTCTAAAAGTGTTGGATTCAACCTCCTTTGAAATTGTCTCACCGGTTTAACATTTTCGTCCAAGAAAATTCTATGCATGCACATTGAGGTGATGAATCCAGTTAAATCAGATATAGTCCATCCAATAGCTTTCTTGTGGGTTTTGAGGACTCCTAACAATTGATTATCTTGGTCCTTCGACAAATCTTTTAAAATTATAACAGGGAATGTTTCATTTTCACCTAAGAAAGCATATTTGAGATTCTCAGGAAGTGGTTTCAACTCTACCTCAGCTGAGGTATTTTCATTGATCACGGAACATTGCTTACAGGGGTGGTTGTTTAGTGGGGTTACAGAATTTAAAGGACAATCACCATGAATATCAATTTCAATGTTCTCGGAATTTGATTCTAATGGAAAATTTTCAATTTCTCCTGGGAGACCACTAGCAGCACTATAGATTTCTAGGGAGACATATTCCTCATTGTTGAGATCAATAGTATCTTGTAAAGCCATCTAAGCATTCCAAGACTCATCATCAGCCCCATTTTCCTTATCTTGTTGATCATATTCAGCAAGAAACAAATTTCCATCATAAAAAATATCAGCTAGTTTCTCATCACATGCAAAATTAGGGAACATATCAGTGGAAAAAAATCAATCATGTTCACTTTGGGGGATGAATGATCCTCGACTGGGTGTTTCATGGACTGAAAAATATTGAAATGAACAACTTCTCCGCCAAACTCCAGTGAATGTGTTCCCTTGTGAACATTGATGATTGCTTTTTCAGTTTTCAGGAATAGTCTCCCTAGAATGAGAGGTGCATGGGTACTAAACCTATAATCTTCCATATCTAAGACATAGAAATCCACAGGAAAAATCATGTCTCTCACCTGAACAAGAACATCCTCAATAACTCCAGCAGGCTTGGTGGTACTTCGGTTAGCAAGTTGAATGATGATCCCAGAGGGTTTCAATTCTCCAACATGAAGAGATGAGTAAACAGAATGTGGCATAACATTGATGGAGGCCCCCCAAATCAACCATAACATCCTTGAATTCACATTTCCCAATGGTTCAAGGAATGGTAAAGGTTCGTGGGTCTTTACATTTGACAGGAAAAGCATGCTGGATCATGGATGAAACATTCCCCCCTAAGTTGACCTTTTCACCTCCTTTGAATTTACTCTTGTGGGTACACATTTCTTTCAAAAACTTTGCATACCTTGGAATTTGTTTCACATCATCAAGCAAAGGTATATTGACTTGAACTTTCTTAAAAGTCTCCAAAACCTCCTTATCCAACTCTTTCTCAGCACTCGACTTCACTGGTGGTTCACTCCTAGGGTAAGGCAATGGTGGTTTGGTTGTTTCACGGCTATTTTGATCACTTATTTTAGAAAAAACGGTCCATACATCCTCTTCCAATCCCTCTTTGTTATTTCATGAAACATTTCTTCTCTTGAAATTGTGTTTCCCTTCAAAGAACATTTAGAATTTACAGAATTTCCATCAGTGGTGGGATTCTCAACAGAAGTTTCAACAACAGGTTTTAGTTTCTCCATTTGAGGGGTATTCAATTGTTTTCCACTCCTAAGTTCAATTGCACTCACAATTTACTTCCCTTTATCTCTCGGATTCACTTGGGGTTGTGAGGGAAAACCTCCACTCATTTGATTTTTTATGCAACTAAGATCAGAGGCAAGTTGACCCATTTGAGTCATTAGGGTATTCAGCATGTTTTGTTGTTGGTCTTGTGTTTGTTTCATTGCCTCATGTTGTTTCCTCATTGAATCTTCAATATTGCTCTCTGAAGTTTGAGTGGGAGGGGCAGCCTAAAAGTTTCTTCCAGAATGAGCATTGGATTTCTCATTGAAATATTGTGGTTGTGAATTGCTTGATTGTCCTTGGAAGAAGCCTCTAGGTTGTTTAGGCTGTCGAAATCTTTCATTAGAGTGGTTGTTCCAGCCTTGATTGAAATTTTGATTTGATTGAAATGGCCTTCGTTGGTTTGATTGAAAGGGTTTTCCAGGAAAAATAGCATTGCAGTTTTCATAAGTTTCCTCCATTTGAGGGCATTGGTCACTGAAATGGTCATTGGAAGAACAAATTCCACAGTAGACTTTCATTTGAATTGTTGCTTCAGGTTTTGGTGGAGTCGGTGGGGTATTGGATAACATCATTGACCACACCATTGTGGTAAGATCATAAAGTTGACTCGCAATCATATTGTTTTCAGGACTAGAAATGGGGAACTCTTGGGCATATTTCACATGAAGAAGGCCTCTTGTTCCAAAATGTTGAGCATTTTGGGCCATGTTTGCAATTAATGTCCTAACAGCTGTTGGTGTTTTGTCAACAAGAGCCCCTCCGGCAGCAGCATCGATCATGCTTCTTTCAGTAAGACACAATCCCTCATAAGAATATTGAATCAAAAGTTGTTCACTAATTTGATGGAGGGGGAAACTGAAACAGTGTCTTTTGAAGCCTTCCCAATACTCATGCAAAGTTTCACCTTGATTTTTCATAATTCAACAAATCTCCTTTCTAATGGAAGCAGTTCTATAAGCAGGGAAAATTTTTTCAAGAAAAAGTTTTTTCAATTCATTCCAATCCCTAATCAAAGTAGAATGTGAATAGAAAATCCATTCTTTGGAAAATCCTTCTAACAAAAAATGAAAATACCTCAATTTCATTTGATTTGCATCAACACCCTGGGGTTTCATGTTGACACAAAGATAACTAAATTCCTGAAGGTGTTTATGTGGATCTTCCCCAGGAAAACCATTAAATTTTGGAAGTTGGTTAATGAAACCAGATTTAATTTCAAACCTAGCAGGTGCATCAGGATATTCAACAGGATTTTCTTGATTTGCATCATAAGATGGAGCCAATTCTTTCAAGGTTCTATTTTCAGCCATTGGAATCTCAGTTTCAACCAGGTTTCTTCTAAGTGCGTTATTATAAGATTCACAACTTGGGACAAGGGGATTTCTGGTATCTCTATCCCTAGAGTGAAAAGTTCTATCAATTTCAGAATCCAATAGGAACAAATTTGGGTTTGAATTTCGGGTCATGAAAAAACAATTTTCACGAAAATCAACTCATGAAACATCCCCGGCAACGACGCCAGTTGATGTATGTATTATTTGTCATGAAATACTTAATCAATTAATTTTTCCCCAAAAACAATGCAATATAGCAGTCCCTGGATTGTCTCTCGAGGAGATAGCAATTTGAGTTGCAAAACTGTCACTTTTTTGTCGGTTTGTTTTCACATGAAATGGAAAATTGGGGATTTGATTAAAGAATCAACAGAAAAGAATAAATTAAAACTATAGAGAAAGAAAATTGGAGAATGAGATATAAAATTGATAGGAAATAAAATGGGTTTGAAACCAGAATCAAAACAGTGGTTACGGACAAGCGTTATCCTCCCGGACACTCCCCTCTTCCTTGTTTAAAATTATATCTCTAATGAATCTCTCAATGCCTACCCAAATACCTCTGGATAAACACCTTATTTGGAAAGGATATCATATTAAGACCTCAATATGATTTTTTCCCCTCCTATAGAAGTGATCTAATTATTTGAAGACCTTCAAATAACCAAACCTAACCGAAATCACTATACTCAACGGCAAGACCTCACCGAAGAAATTTAAATAGTGAAATTGACTGTTTTACTTTATAGATTGGGAAACCATCCAGAACAAACAAGTTGAAAATATATTCAAGAATGAAAACAACCGCTGTCATTCAAGAAATATAAATTTAAAAGAGATGCAACAGAGATTACACATGAAGATCAAAACTCAGAAGGGAGTGTCCGTCAGTTGTCGCCGTCTGCAACGACTGAGTGCTTAGCCTCGCATCACTTGATCAGCCCACATCACCTCCATTACATAAAGAGTGTACACCATCTCCATCATTTTCCCCACAAATCTAACCCCCCTTTGAAAAGAATGAAGAGATAGGGAGAATAGGGGAGGAGGGCTGGAAAATCTTCTGTCCAGATTCGGTCAACCCGAAATATGCTTCTGTTTGGAATAGCTCCCGTCCGAATCAACCTCTGGATCCTTCTAAAGCGTTGTTTAAAAATATGTTCTCTGTCGGTCCACGAAATATCAGCCTCTTTGGAGACGTGGTTCAAAGTTTATGAATTAATTACTCCACGACGTTTTCTCTGCCCGAGGAGACCTTTCATCTCCCACTTGTTTGACTCGATAATAGTGTGCCCTAATTATCGGGTTTGACCTTGAAAGTAATCATGCATTTGAGCCTTGGAGTCCTCTTGCACTCCCATTTTTAATTAATGAAATTGGAAACATGTAGCCGAAGTTATGCTCCATTTATTGAGGTGGGCTCCACACATCAGAACATACAAACCCTTCCCAAATAATGATTTATTTGGACCCTTAGATGACCGATTTAGATCTTGATCCTGTTGACATATATGAAGATAACATTCCAGGGGTTCCTAAAAAAATGAATCAGTCGAATTGGATAAGTATTGAAAAAGATATGACCAAATACTCAGACAAATCAAAAACTGCTTAAAATCCAGAATTAAGGCATTTTCACAATTTAGCTCAAAATACAACAATATTACAAAAATGACGCAACTTAACATGTAATGAAACATTAGTGAGGATTAAATCATTGAAATGTAGATAAAATATATTGAAAATATCAGCTCTATTAATTCCCCCACACATACAACTTGGTCTCCTGGACAAGTGATCATTAAAACCAAATTAGTGCATATTCAAAATAAAAACCAATGAGGTTCACCAATCAACCACCAAGAATCAAATGATATAATGCCTTATAAAAAAATGATTCAAGTTTTAAATTCAGTTCATTCAATCCATTTCAACTCATTTTATCCTCTCATTCACTTAACACAGTCACCTCACAATAATTTTCTCTCAACACAAATATTGATTTCCATCAAATATTCTCTCAAGAAAACATGCAAGAATCATCATAGGCTTGAAAAATTTCTAAATCTCCACCTGATATGAGCGAAGAAAGATGTGATCATCCTGAGGGATTTTCAAGGATGTTCTGTGGATAAAGGTGGGTGGGTCTCAAATGTCCAAAATTTTGAAGCCGAATAAGGAGGGTTTGGCTCATTTTGGAAGCAAAAAAATACATGAATCTAATCTTCACTCATGTGGGGAATCCTCCTTACTCTCCTCCAATGAAAGTTATATTTGAGAATCCTTGAGAATATATTTTCCACCCCATTCCATCCAAATTTCAGTAGAAACAGTTACATTTCTCTTCTTTTTTTTTCAAAAGCTCCATATTGGGCACAACTTTATTCCATCAAGAGCTCCAAACCGACACAAATCTCTTCAATTGAGAGTTCCAGATAGGCACAACTCTCTTCCTTTGAGAGCTCCAGACAAGCAAAACTCTCAGAAATCAAACATCTTTCAGTAGTAAAAACATATCTTCATTGTTTAGATAACCACCCAAAGCAACACCAGATGATGTAGCACACCACAAGTCATCTCCCCCACACTTAAGTTCAACTAGATCATGCATTTATACTTCCAGAGCAGGTTGGAAAGGGAACATGGCTTGTAATGTGGCTATCTAAAAGGCAGTACATTGCAACTAAGGGCTTAAGAAAGATAAAATGTAAATGGTCGGCCAGAATAAAATGGATAATCGTGAAAAAGGGGATTTCAATCACAAACAAATTGCCTCAATCATTTCAATCACACTCACCTTAGCCCTCAAGTTTTGATAGAAAAGGATCAAGTTATGGTTCAATCAAACAATCATTATTTTGTTCACTCAAGAAGTATGATGAATGTGAATAAGAAGAAAAATGGGTTCAAAATACTCACGGGCAAGTGGTTTTCAATATTAGACAACATTCATGGAATGGAATTAAAAATTCAATGGTTTTTTTTCAAAATTTTGGAACTTGAAACAGTGTCTTTTTCAACATTCATTTATAACCAGATTCAAGGGATCAATTGGTTCACTCATTGATAGGGTCTTAAAAGATCATCATATAAGCTCAAATGTTTTTCAAAATTTTAAATAAAACACAAAAAGTTTGAAAAATAAAAGAACACACCAAAAATTGAAAGAGAGAGAAAAGAAAAGGAAAAAAATGAAATGAAAGAACACAAAATCCTAATCTACCCAGCATGTTCCTCCCCCCACACTTATTTTATGCAATTTCCCCATTGTGTAAAAAAAATATATGAATATGCAATTCAAGAAATCAAAGACATTAAAAAAAAGTGAGAAGGAAAAACACAACCTGACATCAATTGTATTCTGCTTCATGAAGATAGATCTCCTCCCCCGGAGGATCGTCAACATTCTCTCTAAACAGCTTCAACCTGTGGCCATTGACTGTGAATGGTGTCCCTTTTCTTGGTTCTTTAATCTGGATTGCACCAAAAGGAAAAACATGAGTAACAATGAATGGACCAGACCATTTGGAACAAAATTTACCCGGGAACAGCTTCAATATGGAATCAAACAGCAACACTTTGTCTCCTTCCTTGAAGTTTTTTTGAGAATAATCTCATCATGAAATGATTTGGTTTGTTCCTTGTACAGCCTAGAACTTTCATATTCATTCTTTATGATCTCCTCCAGCTCCTGGAAACATAATTTTCTTTCTTCCCCAGCAGAAAACAAACTCATGTTACATGTTTTAACAGCCCAAAAAGATTTGTGTTCTAACTCAACCGGAAGGTGACAAGACTTTCCATAGACTAATATAAATGGTGACATGCCAATTGGGGTTTTGAATGCAGTCCTATAAGCCCAGAGTGCATCATTAAGTCTCAAACACCAATCCTTTCTATTTGGGTTCACAGTTTTTTCCATAATTTGTTTGATTTCTCTGTTGGACAACTCAACCATTCCATTTGTTTGAGAGTGATAGGGTGTAGAGACCCTATTATGAACTTCATACTTCTTCAATAGTGATTCCAAAGTCTTGTTACAAAAATGAGTACCTTGATACGTAATCAAGAACTTTGGGAATCCAAACCTTGAAAATATATTTCCCTTCACAAACTTGGACACAGTTTTGGCATCATCAGCTCTTGTGGGAATAGCTTCTACCCACTTGGATACATAATCAACAGCAAGAAAAATGTAAAGATATCCAAATTAATTGGGAAAAGTTCCCATGAAATCCCTACCCCAAACATCAAATACATCACAAAACAACAGAGGTTGTTGTGGCATCTCATTCCTTTTGGAAATGCCTCCTTGAAATTGACAATTTCTATATGTCCTGCAGAAATCAAAAGAATCTCTAAAAATGGTAGGCCAATACCAACTAGAAACCAGCACCTTTCTTGCAGTTCTTTGAGGCCCAAAGTGTCCTCCACAGCTCAATGTGTGACCAAAGTTTAGGACAGATTGGAATTCAGAATTTGGAATGCATCTCCTAATCATTTGATCACTACCAACATGCCACAAATAAGGATCATCCCAAATGTAATGCTTTGAATCACTCAAAAGTTTAGAAAATTGATTCTTGGAAAACTAGTGGGGAACATCATCATAAGATAAATAATTCACCATATCAGCAAACCATGGCCTTTCAGTTTGATAAGCATACAACTCCTCATCTGGAAAATTTTCTTTAATTGGCAGATAGATCTGATGATCCCCATTCAAAATAGATGGTATCCTACTCAAATGATCAACAACAAGGTTTTTACTGCCATTCTTGTCCTTTATTTCAACATCAAACTCTTGTAACAACAAAATCCATCTCAAAAGTCTTGGTTTTGCATCATGTTTCTTCATAAAAAAATTGATTGTAGAATGATCAGTGAAAACAATCACCTTAGATCCCAGAAGATAACATCTAAATTTTTCCAAAACAAAGACAACAGAAAACAGCTCCTTCTCAGTTGTTGTGTAGTTTGATTGGGCCTAATCTAATGTTCTAGAGGCATATGCAATCACATGAGATTTCTTTTCCAACCTTTGACTTAAAACATCCCCAAGAGAAAAGTCAGATGCATCAGTCATGATCTCAAAAGGAATGTCCCTTTTCGGAGGTTGAACAATGGGACGAGTAATCAATTTTTGTTTCAACTCCCCAAAGGCCTGTTTACAATTTTCATCAAAGACAAATGGGGTGTCTTTCTTGAGCAATTTAGACAGTGGAAGTGAAACCTTACTGAAATCCTTAATGAATCTCCTATAAAAACCAGCATGACCAAGAAAAGATCTCACATCTCTAACTATTTTTGGGTATGAAAATGAAGAAATGACCTCAACTTTAGGCTTATCAACTTGAATTCCATCCAAAGACACAACATGTCCAAGAACCATCCCCTTACCCACCGTGAAATGACATCTTTCATAATTAAGAACAAGGTTCTTATCAATGCACCTTTCAAGAACATGAGCCAGACCTTCCAAACAACTTTCAAATGATGAGCCATAAATAGTGAAGTCATCCATAAAAACTTCCATGCATATTTCAAGAAAATCAGAGAAAATTCTCATCATACACCTTTGGAAAGTTCCAGGAGCATTGCACAAACCAAAGGGCATCCTCCTATAAGCATATTTTCCAAATGGGCATGTGAATGTGGATTTTTCTTGATCCTCCGGTGCAATATGAATTTGGAAATAACAAGAGAATCCATCCAAAAAACAATAATGGGTTTTTCCAGCCAGTCTTTCAAGGACCTGATCAAGAAATGGAAGTGGAAAGTGGTCTTTCCTCATAGCCAAATTGAGCTTCCTGTAATCAATGCACATTCTCCATTTACTTGTAATCCTAACAGGAACAAACTCACCAAATTAATTCTTTGAGATTATGAAGCCACCTTTTTTTGGAACTACATGGATTGGACTCACCCATTGACTATCATAGATGGGAAAAATTATTCCAGCAGTTAAAAGGGTGGTAACTTCCTTTTTAACAACCTCTAAAAGTGTTGTATTCAAACTCCTTTGAAATTGTCTCACCGGTTTAACATTTTATTCCAAGAAAATTCTATGCATGCACACTGAGGGGATGAATCCAGTTAAATCAGATAGAGTCCATCCAATAGCATTCTTGTGGGTTTTGAGGACTCCTAACAATTGATTATCTTGGTCATTCGACAAATCTTTTGAAATTATAAAAGGGAATGTTTCATTTTCACCCAAGAAAGAATATTTGAGATTCTCAGGAAGTGGTTTCAACTCTAACTCAGCTGGGGTATTTTCATTGATCAAGGAACATTGCTTACAGGTGTGCTTGTTTAGTGGGGTTACAGAATTTAAGGACAATCACCATGAATATCAATTTCAATGTTCTCGGAATTTTATTCTAGTGGAAAATTTTCAATTTCTCCTGGGAGACCACTAGCAGCACTATGGATTTCTAGGGAGACGTCTTCCTCATTGTTGAGATCAATAGAATCTTGAAAAGCCAACTCAACATTCCACGACTCATCATCAGCTCCCTTTTCCCTCTCTTGTTGATGAGATTCAACAACAAACAAATTTCCATCATCAAAAATATCAGCTAATTTCTCATCATAGGAAAAATCAGGGAACATATCAGTGGAAAACCAATCAATCATGTTCACTTGGGGGGATGAATGATCCTCGACTGGGTGTTTCATGGACTGAAAAATATTGAAATGAACAACTTCTCCACCAAACTTTAGTGAAAGTGTTCCCTTGTGAACATTGATGATTGCTTTTGCAGTTTTCAGGAATGGTCTCCCTAGAATGAGAGGTTCATGGGTACTAAACCTATAATCTTCCATATCCAAGACATAGAAATCCACAAGAAAAATAATGTCTCTCACCTGAACAAGAACATCCTCAATAACTCTAGCAGGCTTGGTGGTACTTCGTTTATCAAGTTGAATGATGATCCCAGAGGGTTTCAATTCTCCAACATGAAGACATGAGTAAATAGAATGTGGCATAACATTGATGGAGGGCCCCAAATCAAGCATAACATCCTTGAATTCACATTTCCCAATGGTCCAAGGAATGTTAAAGGTTCTTGGGTCTTTACATTTGACATGAAAAGCATGCTGGATCATGAATGAAACATTCCTCCCTAAATTGACCTTTTCACCTCCTTTGAATTTCCTCTTGTGGGTACACATTTCTTTCAAAAACATTGCATACCATGGAATTTGTTTCACAACATCAAGCAAAGGTATATTGACTTGAACTTTCTTAAAAGTCTCCAAAACCTCCTTATCCATCTCTTTCCCAGCACTCGACTTCACTGGTGGTTCACTCCTAGGGTAAGGCAATGGTGGTTTGGTTGTTTCAAGGCTATTTTGATCACTTCTTTGAGAAACAAAAGGTCTAGACATCCTCTTCCAATCCCTCTTTGTTCTTTCAAGAAACATTTCTTCTCTTGAAATTGTGTTTCCCATTGAAGAAAATTTATAATTTACAGCATTTCCATCAGTAGTGGGATTCTCAACAACAGTTTCAACAGCAGGTTTTGGTTTCTCCATTTGAGGGGTATTCAATTTTTTTTCCACTCCTAAGTTCAATTGCAATGACATTTCCCTTCCCTTTATCTCTCGGATTCACTTGGGGTTGTGAGGTCAAACCGCCACTCATTTGATTTTTTATGCAACTAAGATCAGAGGCAAGTTGACCCATTTGAGTCATTAGGGTATTCAACATGTTTTTTTGTTGGTCTTTTGTCTTTTTCATTGCCTCATATTGTTTCCTCATTGCATATTCAATATTACTCTCTGAATTTTGAGTGGGCGGGGCAGCCTGAAAGTTTCTTCCAGAAGGAGCATTGGCTTTCTCATTGAAATATCTTGGTTGTGAATTGCTTGATTTTCCTTGGAAGAAGCCTCTAGGTTGTTCAGGATGTTGAAATCTTTCATTATAGTGGTTGTTCCAGCCTTGATTAAAATTTTGATATGATTGAAATGGCCTTTGTTGGTTTGATTGAAAGGGTTTTCCAAGAAAAATAGCATTGTAGTTTTCATAAGGTTCCTGCATTTGAGGGAATTGGTCACTAAAATGGTCATTGGAAGAACAAATTCCACAATAGACTTTCATTTGAAATGTTGCTTCAGTTTTGGGTGGAGTTGGTGGGGTATTGGATAACATCATTGACCTCACCATGGTGGTAAGATCAGAAAGTTGACTCACAATCATATTGTTTTCAGGACTAGCAATGGGGAACTCATGGGAAGATTTCACATGAAGAAGGCCTCTTGTTCCAAACTGTTGAGAATTTTGGGCCATGTTTGCAATCAATGTCCTAGCAGTAGTTGGTGTTTTGTCAACTAGAGCCCCTCCGGTAGCAGCATCGATCATGCTTCTATCAGTAAGACACAATCCCTCATAAAAATATTGAATCAAAAGTTAGTCACTAATTTGATGGTGGGGGAACTGAAACAAAGTCTTTTGAAGCGTTACCAATACTCATGCAAAGTTTCACCTTGAGTTTGCCTAATTACACAAATCTCCTTTCTAATGGAAGCAGTTCTAGAAGCAGGGAATTTTTTTTAAAGGAAACGCTTTTTCAATTAATTCCAATCCCTAATCAAAGTAGAATGTGAATAGAAAAACCATTCTTTGGAAACTCCTTCTAACGAAAAAGGAAAATACCTCAATTTCATTTGATTTTCATCAACACCCTGGGGTTTCATGTTGACACAAAGGTAACTAAATTCCTGAAGGTGTTTATGTGGATCTTCCCTAGGAAAACCATTAAATTTTGGAAGTTAGTGAATGAAACCAGATTTAATTTCAAACCCAGCAGGTGCATCAGGATATTCAACAGGATATTCTTGATTTGCAACATAAGATGAAGCCAATTCTTTCAAGGTTCCATTTTCAGCCATTGGAATTTCAATTTCTACCAGGTTTCTTCTAAGTGCATTATTATAAGATTCACAACTTGGGACCGGGGGATTTCTGGTAGCTCTATCCCTAGAGTGAAAAGTTCTAACAATTTCAGAATCCAATGGGAACAAATTTGGGTTAGAATTTCAGGTAATGCAAAAACAATTTTCACACAAATCAACTCAAGAAACTTCCCCGTCAACGAAGCCAGTTGATGTATGGATTATTTGTCGTGAAATACTCAATCAATTAATCCCCCCCCCCCAAATGCAATATAACAGTCCCTGGATTGTCTCTCGAGGAGGTAGCAATTTGAGTTGCAAAACTTTCACTTTTTTTGTTGGTTTGTTTTCACATGAAATGGAAAATTGAGGATTTGATTAAAGAGTCAACAACCGAAAATAAATAAAAACTAAAGAGAATGAAAACTGGTGAATGAGATATAAAATTGATAGGAAATAAAATGGGTTTGAAACCGGAATCAAAACAGTGGTTACAGACACGCTTTAACCTCCCGGACACTCCCCTCTTCCTTGTTTGAAATTATATCTCTAATTAATCTCTCAATACCTACCCAAATACCTCTGTATAAACACCTTATTTGGAAAGGATATCATATTAAGACCTCAATATGATTGTTTCCCCTCCTATAGAAGTGATCTAATTATTTGAAGACCTTCAAATAACCAAACCTAACCGAAATCACTATACTCAACGGCAAGACCTCATCGAAGAAATTTAAATAGTGAAATCGAATATTTTACTTTATAGATTGGGAAACCATCCAGAACAAACAAGTTGAAAATATATTCAAGAAAGAAAACAACAGCTGTCATTCAAGAAATATAAATTCAAAAGAGATGCAACAGAGATTACACATGAAGATCAAAACTTAGAAGGGAGTGTCTGTCGGTTGTCGCCATCCGCAACCACTTGGTTCTTAGCCTCGCATCACTTGATCAGACCACATCACCTCCATTCCAACAAGAGTGTATACCATATTCATCATTTTCTCCACAAATCCAACCACCCTTTGAAATGAATGAAGAGATAGGGAGAATAGGGGAGGAGGGCTGGAAACTCTTCTGTCCAGATTCTGTCTGCCCGAAATATGCTTCTGTTTGGAACACCTCTCGGCCGAATCAACCTCTGGATCCTTCTAAAGCATTGTTTAAAAATACGTTCTCTGTCGGTCCACAAAATATCATCTTCTTTGGAGACATGGTTCAAAAGTTAGGAATTAATTATTCCACGACTCTTTCTCTGCCCGAGGAGACCTTTCATCTCCCACTTGTTTGATTCGATCATATTGTGCCCTAATTATTGATTTTGAGCTTGAACGTAATCATGAATTCGCGTCTTGGAGTCCTCTTGCACTCCCAATTGGAATTAATGACATTAGAAACATGTAGCCGAAGTTATGCTCCATTTATTGAGGTGGGCTCCACACATCCGAACATACAAACCCTTCCTAAAGAATGATTTATTTGGACCCCTAGATGGCCGATTTAGATCTTGATCCAGTTGACATATATGAATATAACATTCCAGGGGTTACTACAAAAAAAGAATCGGTCATATTGGATAAGTATTTAAAAATATATGACCAAATACTCAGACAAGTCAAAAACTGCTTAAAATCCAGAATTAAGGCATTTTCCCAATTTAGCTCAAAATACAACAATATTCCAAAAATGATGCAACTTAACATGTAATGACACATTGGTGAGGATTAAATCATTGAAATGTAGATAAAATATATTGAAAATATCAGCTCTATCACCAACCTACGCTGATAAAATCTTTTCGACCACCACCCTACTTGTTTATAATTAAGATCCCTTGGGCTCCCCATTTAACCACTAAAAAAAATTGGTAGAAGTATTGATGCTCCCATTACGTATATCTTTTTCTGAGATCCCCAAAAAAATTTCAGGTAGATCTCTAAAACACGAGAGAAGAGAGAATTATATAGGAAAATCTAGTTTTAAATCCTTTCAGATTTTGAAACAAAAAACATCTAATTAAGGATCCTTCTTTCATAAAGAAGAAGCTGCCTATGCAAATCCTATTCCTTAAGAACCTACGTGGTGATCTTCCAAAGACCACCAAAGGAGAACCGAGGTGTTTATAATTACATCTCACGCATGTTTTGGCTTCTTGGTATTATTTTTTAAGCTTTAATAGGCTTAGTTTTCATGTGTTAAGTATTTTGCAGTCATCGCTAGGACCTGCGCGACACACCTATGTGACATACCTACATGGTAGAGCTACGCTGGATAGCTGCGCCCATGACCTATGCATATCACCTTTGTAAACCCTCGTCAAATCCACTTATGGAAAGGTATATTTTTCTTTGGTTCCCTTATCTAAAATGGACAAAGTTGAAGCCTCCACCAAAACCTCATGACTTGTCAAACCTTTAGAAAAAGGTACATCAGCATGTCTTCTATTTGGGTTTGTATATCTTCTGTCATAGGTTTCCCACATTTTTCTTCTAAGGGATTCAGGATCCTTAAGATGCTTCTAAGTTTATATATATATATTTACATGTATCCTTAACCTAGATATATTGTTTTGAAGTTCCTATTATTGGATTTTGGGGATGGGAATTTTTCCTCCCCTTTTCGTCTCTAAGATTGGGAGCCTCTGGTTCCCAATAGTGAGAGTGAGGTTCCAAAAAAAAATCGCCCTCATCTATTTGGATCCATGAAGGGTATCCCTCCTTTAGTAAGCCCCTAGTATTTCAGGCCAGTCCTAATGAAATTCACTTTCTTTTCATAGTGAAGGGTTCATTTCTTTGTGCCCTCTCCCACCGACTCCTCAGCTTCTTTCGTCATAGGATCGACCTCTTCCATTAGTGGAAAAGAAAGCATGTTGTTTTTTTGAATTTTTTACATGTTATTGTTTCTCACAATGAGTATGAATCAAATGTTATTATATTTTTCTGATGAGTATAACATACACACAATCCACCACCAATATTGAACTAATAGAATATTGATTTCCACCACAATTGGGATACATAGAAAGCCTTCACTCAGGGCCTGAGATCTCTAAATATCCTCTTTAGGAATACAACCCTAATTACCTTAATCTGAGCATCCTCCTTAGTATTAAGCCCTGAATTACACCCCCTTAAATCTTCATGAGTTAAGACATCTCTCATGGACCTTATTACAAGGGAATATAATTTAGAAGTAAGCCCCAAATTATTTCTCGCAAAGGGTGATACACCCATGATGGACTTACCAAACTAAATGGGATTTGATTCCCATCTAAGTGGGATGCATAGGAAGAATCCCTGAGGTTCAAACCCAAAAATCCATATCAAACCTAATCTTCCTAGTCTATATTCCCAATAGGGTCTAATCCAACTTGAAAAATCATATCCTTCCTAGGTTCCTTAGGATTCTTAGGTATAAGTCCCACACCAGGATTTGAATAATCACCTTCCTCTTAGACGTCCTTACCATATGACATTAAATTATATGGTTATGTCCTTATAACACGACCATAAAAGTAATTATGTGTCCCATTAAGTGGAACCAAACTATGAGGGTTCTGATTCTATTCACAAGGATACATAGGTATCCCATTTATGGTTACGATCCCAACATCAAAATAACTTTTTTCTACCTAGATAACCATAAATTCTAGAGTTCCCCACTAAGTGGATGAAAAACCAACATCATCATAACAATGACTAAAGGATATCTATGTATTATATAAGAGGATACCATTGATGGAGAACCTCGAATACATATGTATATATCCATTAATAGAGAACCTAGAACACATAAAAATAATTATAAATTCCATACATACTAATAAATGATTCAATATTTTAATGGAAACCTACATTATAATTTTCAAATTAATAAGGATTCATGAACATATCCTAAATCTATAAGAGTGTTTCGGTGTAGGAAATAATTCCCTCCAAAAGTGGGTGATGAGCTTGACCTCCCATCCTCTCAACTAATGCGAGTTCTTATGTATCGTAAATCCAAACATAATGAACACCAGCCTTTGGAAAGTAGGTCCCTTTGGATATAGAACCATTTTATGTTTCCGGATCCATAAATAACTCTAATGGAAATCATCAGGAAGTAGTGATTCTTAACCAGTAGACACGTTCCGAGAGAAACAGTGAGGTTATTATTTTATTATGTTATTGGTTCTTGAGATTTATACTCATGGTTTGGTATGGAATGAGATGAGTATTCATGCATCATAATAAGAATATAGGGATATATATTAACATGAATTATTCATAAAAGGGGCATATTTTTTTGTCATGTGGTATATACTTTCTTGTTGAGATGTGATATTAGATATATATTATATCAAATAAATGAAATAAATAAACTATTATATTACGCTAAATAACTTGTAATATATGTCTATGGAGACTAGGATTTAGTGGTTCTATATCATTGTAACATTTTGTGGTTGACCTTGTTGTTATATCCAGTGTTATAAGGAGTGTGTTTGTCTTGTAAAGAAAATTCCTCCTTATCATCTTTGAGTTGAGATTCAAAAGAGTAGTAATCAATATGATCCTAAAGAATTTGAACTAGATATACCTATATCTCTTGAGGATAAGATATATGTTCATCTTCATAGAGGCTTCTTGAGGTCTATGAGATCCTTTAAAAGAGACTTCTCACACCATACCTTTGATTTTTGAGATAATGAATGATTTTTAGCTATTACATCCGCCTATGTTTACAAGGGGGAGGCCCCCCAGAAATAGATATTTAGATCGAGTCAATCCAAATGATATTTAATCATCTTGAAGCAATGATATATAAATGGGTGAGTATTTCTGAGTATATAATTCAAATTCCATACATGCATTGGTTGGACATTCTTGAGTAGGTAGGGTAGCAATGATGAGTTATCTTAGAAGGAATTCGAGACAATTTTTTTGATCAATTTTTATACTAAGAAATTGATGGATGAAAATCCCCATGTGTTCATTCACCTAACACAGGAGGCAATGTTAGTGATGGACTATGCTTAATGTTTCATCGACCTTTAGTGCTCTGCACCATCTTTGGTAGCTGATGAGATCTCTTGGGAAAGATGTTTTCAGGACGGTCTTCACTATGAGATCTGGTCACTTGTTAAAATGTTACATATGAGCATTTTTTGTAGATGTGATGAATCATACACTCATCATGGAAGTGAATATGAGAGTGTCCCTGATAAGTGGATAGGTTGTTTCCTTAGGGAAAATTGTGAACTCCTCTTATAGTGGGAAGAAGCATTGCTATGACAGTTTTTCTATGGAAACACTAATAAGAGTAGTAAGGGAAGTGGGAAGCTATCTTAGGGATGTATTATATTGGAGTACTATTAATGAGGGAAGAAGGGAAAAAAATTTCCTCTGTGTCCATACCCCATATTGGAGTGTCATACATTCATACCGGAAGAGGTTTTGTATGTGAATGAAATAGTAGAGAAGTGGAAGGGGAATAAGACAGACACTGGAGTCTGGGATGAACTTAATTATGCCTCATAAGATATGTATCTATAGTTACATGGTATGTTCTGGTCGAGGAAGAAGATGTGGCACCCCCAAGCAGGAACAATAGTACCAGTAAGAGTGAGTAGCTCATTAGAGTCAGGATGGAGCCCCTGGAAGAGGGGCTGGTCAGCTGCATGTTATGAATACTTCTCTAGCTATTGTGGATGACGAAATGTCTACTTTTAGAGGTACAATTATTGTATCATCTACCCATTTTTGTTTTTTGTTTTATATTGGATAATCAAATTCCTTTATTTATTCTTTCTTTTTGTAAATGGTTTGGTCTTGGATGTGAAAATCCTCTATGGTGTTTTGATGATCGACACAACATTTGGAGTGCAGTCAGAGAATATAAAATGTTGTAAGGTGTGTTCTCTAGATATTGGTGGTTACCATTCCTTTTGGAAACTATTTGTGCTGGAAATGATAGTCTTCAATTTTATACTTGGTATGTATTAGTTAGTTCTATACTAGTCTCACATTTATTGTTACTAGAGGATAGTTACTTTTTTATCTCTAGAAGGAGGCGTCTATTCTCACCAGGGTGATTTGGATCCTCAGGCTGGTTATGAAGGACCAATTATGTTCATATTGGATTTTCTCAAGGATTAGATATCTGGTCTTGATCTAGACGATCGTATAATACAACATGATTATTTTCCTCCAGTGGTAGACAATTTTCAAGATGCATTTCCCGATGAGTTCTATGGATTACCACCCTAGAGAGAGACTGAGTTCATGATCGAGTTGTTGTTGAGAGTAGAGCCAATTCTTATCCCACCTTATATTATGGAACTATTAGATCTTTAGAAGTTGACATTTCAGTTGGAATATTTTGAATCTAATGGTTTCATATGACCTAGTACATCTCCATGGGGTTCTCTAGTTCTCTTTGCTAAGAAAGATGATAAGCATTTGCACTTATGTGTGGATTATCTAAGGTTGAACCATATGATGGTCAAGAATCAGTATCCTCTCCCATTTATTGAAGATATATTCAATCAGATTAGAGTTGGAAAAATATTCTCCAATATTTATTTGATATTAGGATACAATCAATTAAGGGAGAGATCATCAAACACAACTCAGATTTATTTTTGGGAAGGTATAGCTTGTATGAGCTCATAATGAAGCTATTTAGTTTAACTAATGAACTGATTGTATCCATGTATTTGATGAATATGATCTTTCATCCATATCTAGAGAAGTTTTGGTGGTATTTTTTGATGACATCATAGTGTACTCCCAATCAACAGATGATCATGCTAAACATCTTGACATCGTCCTGAGTATATTGAGAGATCATTGGATTTACGCCAAGAAAAGCAAATTCAGTTTCTATATTGATAAACTGCCCTTCTTAGGCTACATCATCTTATTGGAAGAAGTATTAGTGTACCCAGATAAAGTTATAGCCATCATATATTGGGAGAATCCAAAGAATGTATTCAAGATTTAGTTATTTCAAGGGTTTTCAAGTTATTATCTATGCTTTTACAGTATTTTTCTTATTTAGAAGTATTGATGTCTATTCTGACCATGAAATGGGTGATGTTTGTTTGGTATGATTCTTGCGAGAAATATTTTCCAGAGTTGAAAGGTAGGCTAAACTTAGAACATATCCTCACTTCACCAATTCCAAGTAAATCAAATACCATGTACTGTGATTCATCTGGAGTTAGACTCAAGGTAGTTATGACGTAGGAGGATTGAATGGTTGCTTATGGATCCAGATAGTTGAGGCCTCATGACGTGAATTATCCTACTCATGACCTAGAGTTACCAGTGGTGGTAAATTCCTTGATATTCTAGAGGCATTATCTCATGGGTGAGAGGTTTGTGGTATACACAGACCATAAGATATTTAGGTAAATATTTTCTCAATGGGGCATAATCCTTCATAAGTGGAGGTGGGTCAAGTATTTTCATTATTTCAACTTTGAGTTCTATTATACACAGGGAAATGGAAATTTTGTGGTCGATGCATTATACTAAATGATATAGGCAGAGGAAATAGTGGAGTATTGTGATGAGTGATAGATAATTGATCTATTTTCAAACATGCATTTAGATGTCTGTGAGTCTTAGGGATGAGTAGCTCTTACTTCAACATCTATTATACCTACACTTTTGGACTGGATTAAGACTAAGCAATTTCTTGATCTGGAGGGTTTAGTTACAGGAGAGAACTTATCTGGCTAGGATACACCATCAAGATGGTCTCTTGGTAGTGTATGTTCTATTATTTTCCATGGTCATGTATGGGTTCCTACATGCATACTTGAGGAGATGATGAGGTATTTTCATGGTTCTAGATAGGTGGTACATCCTGGTTTGAAAAAATATGTATCGTGATCTAGGTAGATAGTACTACTGGTCAATAATGAAGAAGGAAGTATAAATATTTGCGGAGAGATGTTTCACTTTTAAATAGGTGAATGCTGAGCACTATAAGCTAGATGGTATTTTTAGCCTTATCCCATTCTTAAGTAGAAATGGGATGATGTCACTATGGATTTTGTGATAGGATTATACAGGAAAACCCATAAGAATGATGTTTTATGGGGGATAGTGGATTGACTAATGAAGGTAGCCTACTGCTGGCCTATTAAATAGATCTTCATAGTTTATACTGTGGGAAATATTTATGAGTGGGAGGTAGTTCAGTTGCATAGTGTTCTTAGGATTATTGTTTCAAATAGAGATCCTCATTTCAAATCATGTTTCTGGAAGGTTCTTCATAAGGCTCCAGGATCACAGGTTTTTTTTGAGTACGACTTATCATCATCAGACGAATGACCAATCTAAGAGGACTATTCTGGTTATGGAGGATATGTTGCAAGCCTGTGTCTTGTATTTTGATGGTTCATGTGAGAAGTATATGGAACTCATGGAGTTTTCATATAAGAAAACTTATAGTAATCCCTACAAGTGATAATTTTAGAGGCCATGTATGGCATGTCATGCCATTCACCTCTTTTTTTGGTCAGAGGCAGGTGAATCAGTGCTTTTTGGGACTAGTCTTGTGCAAGAGATGTCTAAGAAAGTTCAATTGATCAGATAGAAGTTGGTGACCATGAAGACCTTGCATAAATATTATACTGACCATTGGAGATGACCTATAGTGTTTGAGTTTGGCTGTCATGTTTTCCTTTGGGTGTCTCCTAGGTTGGGAAACACCATATCCGGAAATAGGGAAAGATAGTGCCCATGTTTTTTGTGCGGTTTGAGATAGTGGATAGGGTCGGTCTAGTGGTGTACCGTTAAGAAATTCCACAATGATACATTTCTATGCATGATGTGTTCCATTGTCATATATTTAGATATATTGTCCATAAAATTATACTGTTATATAAATAATAGTTTCCAAGGTTAGTTCAGATGTTTCCTTTGAGCAGAATCTCATACAGATTATATATTGTGGTGAGAAATATCTCTAGGACTAGGTGATTCCTTTTGTTTGGTCATAGTGGAAACATAGGAGAGTTTAAGAGGAAACATGGGAGATGGAGTTTGATATGCAAGAACTGTGGTCATACTTGTTCACTAAGACCCCACCATGATGTTGGGAGAAGCTCAGGGATGAGCGGTTATATGGTGGGGAGGTTGTAAGATATCGTCTTTTTCTAGGTACATCGCTCATTATGATTTTTTTGATACATGGTGGTCAAGTATTATTTTGATATAGAGATCCTTTTTTGGGGAAAATTAATTAATGTTTAGGGATGCCTATTTGAATTAATGGAGTCTAGATGAATAGGTCAAGAGTTACCATAGGTTCTTGGTATGTTGAGAATCTTTAAAGGGTGTTTGGGTTGTTTTTTGAGGAAAATGGGACAAAAACCCATATTTTGAACATTTACACATCGTGTAAATGGATTATACATCGTGTAATGTTTTTTAGATTTTAAATAATAATCTGAGGTGACAGGTTTGTCGGTGTATCCCATTAAAACGAATTACATGTTATGTAACTATATTATAGAACATTTAATTCCTAAACCTACTATTTTAATGTATAATACATGAATGATTTTTCAATTCAACACATACATACTTTCTCTCATAGACCTTGGATGACCATCCATGTGATTTTGGAGTGACAACTTTTCTTCTAGGTGTACTGATAATGCATTTGATCCCTGTATCCTTCTTATGATAATCCACACTTTCTTCCTAGTAGGAATTTTCCACTAGAAGTTTTGTTTGATTGGAATTTAAAGGTAGGGGGTATAAATCTTAACCCTATGGTTTTATAATTTTCAATTATGTGAAATATTGAAATTGATCCAACATAATGTGTGCTGAAAATTTTTAAATAATGTATTGAATTATTCCTTGGATTCCATTTGGATCTAGTTGTTTATTAACCTATCTTGTGAGTACATTTTGGGTGAGCGAAATCTTGAATATAAATGAATTATTTAATGGATTAAATTATGTTTATCCTGAACTATATTGTGGGTAATTTTTTGATATTTTTTCACCATGGTTTTTATTTTTTATCGGGATAATTGGCATGTTATCGGTCATGATCAATTGATATATGAATTGTGTAATTGGAAGTGAAATGGAAATTTTCATAATTAACCATTTATCAACATGATGTGATATTGTGATATCATTATTACTATAACATGTTTTGTGATTAAAATGATATAATCAATATATAAGGGTTTGGACCAGTGATACATGCTGAAATGATTATATAGCGGCCTATACCAAGTGATACACGTTGAAATGATTATATAGTGAGATATACCCAGTGAAACATGCTGAAATGATTTTATAGAAGGTATGGAATAGTGACACAAGAAGAAATTCTAATATAGTAGGATTTACTCAGTTTGCATGATGAAATTCTTATATAGCAGGCTTGGCCTAGTGAGATATGGTGAAATGCTTATATAGCAAGATATGCCTAATGACACATGCTAAAATTATTATATTGTGGGTTTGACCTTGATTAATATGATTTATACCTTGGTTATATGACTTTTTTATTCCATGTTTATATGGATATGGTTGGAATGTTTGTGAGACATGATTAGAGACATTTTGAAATGGCACTGAGGCACGTAATGTTTTACCATGGTCATATGATTGAGGTTTTCATGGTTATGATAAATTCTTAGAGATATTCTAACACAGTTTTGAAGTATATTGATGTGGTATTATGTTAATTGTTTTTTTAATTAATACTCATGTCTATTTAATTATTTTATACAATTTCTATCAAACTAGTTATATTTATACAGAGTGGTGTTGACCTACTGAGTTATCCTCACACCCTATTCAGTCTTCCATTTTTTCCTAAAAAGATTACATGGATATTGGTTTGGAAAAGGGTAAAGGACCTTGCTATTGATTGTTTTATTTATTAGATGGGTTGGAGTTTGGATATGGGACAAACATGGGGTTTGAGATAGGGGAATTTTGAGTCTTTTATTGAGTTTTCTAGTCCTCTATTTTGTATTACTTCAAGAATTCCATACGGTTACATTCCATCACATCATTAAATTATTCCTTTATTATTTAATGGATTATGTAGATGGATTTTATTGTTATTATTTTGATCTATCATATTTTTTCCACACTCTGATAGTTATTTTTTATTATTTTTATTGGTTGATTCTTCTATATTTTAACTTTGTAACCAGGGGTATAGTCTCCCCATTGTACTTCTCACACCCCCTCTACTTGCTGGAATCATCTAGTATATTGGGATTCACACTTGAGTTCTCATAACCAACCCTTTCTATCCACATGAGAGAGTTTCATACAAGGATATGTTACAAATCCCCTTCCACTGACTGTAAGAGGGTAATCTTTCAAAAAAGATAGATGTGTCGCATCCTACTGCAAGATCTTTACTCAAATGGTTCTCTATCACATTGGTTACTTGTATTTCCCTATTAAATACACAAGTGAAAGAAGATATTACTACAAACACTCATATAATTAATGGTATTCCCCTCACAAGAATCCTCAAAATGGGTTTTCCTACCACTGGAAGCTGAACCGTTGGGTTGAGAGGCTGAAGTTCCCTTCTCTCCACCCCCAAATTACCTCAGTTTGTGATCAGTAACAAACACATGATTCACTATCTATTTAATATTAGTCAGATGAATCAGATTTACCTATTATTGAACTATATTCTTGAAACATTATTGGAAGCGTCTCATCCTCGATGGACCACCATCAAGATAGATGAGTTCAAAATGACAAAGATTTGTAAAGCATTCTGAATACTCCATAACTGTCATCACAACCTACTATAAACATATAAAATCAATAGACCTTTTAGCTATCAAGGTCTCTAGAAAGAATTAATCATAAAACCTAGATTTTAAATCCTTCCAAACCATATATTGGAGCCTACTAGCCTTGTTCAAGACATCTCATTGGTTCTTAGCTTCTCCCCAAATCATATTTGTTGCAAGCATCGCTCTCATTCCAGAAGGTGTCATGAGATGGTTGAAAATAGAAAATATAGTCTCAAACCATTTCCCAGTATCCTTTGGACCACCAAACCCCAAAAATGTGTTCAGATTCTACTTCTCTAACTCACACGTCATCTCTTCCATAAATGAGATAGGTTGTAGTGTTCCCTAAATGGTCTGCCTAAAGAATAAAAACCCCTCAAAGAATTGTACCTCAAAACCCATATCTAGTACTACTTATATTATCTTAGCTATCACTATAACATGATCTATTGGTATCCCATGTCTCACCAACTCTAGATCATGGTCTTCGCCTTCCTCCTGGTGCACAGATGGAGGTCAAACTAGAGGTATATCTCTAAAATTGTAAACACACACCTTAGAAATGATTGATAATGATAAAATCATAGAAAAAACATAGGATAGGTAAAATAATTCATATAAACAATCCAAACCCCTCTTCATTATCCTAAATACAAGACTAGGTAATAGAAACAACCATAAAAAATTACCAGAGACACTACCTACTACCCACTCTAAAAACATGTCTAGGTCAAGATCTCAGTTTAACAATTTCGATTTCATTTAAATTAATATTTACATAAAAATTTCCTTTAAATGGTTTAACCAAATGGGTCACCACTTCTAATCCATAAGGTCATATACACATCATTAATGTAAGGGTTGTTTCTATTTAATCTAAACCCTAACACATTCCATTCCATACGACAAATGGTTCATGATTCAATATGTCAAAATTGGATACTTAGGGTGTCTACTATAGATTATGTAAGAAAACAAAATTTATGTTATGAAATATACTCTAAGTATCAATAAAGATTCTCAATTTCCTAAAAAAATCTTTTATCAAATAATAGGTATATAACTCATGGAACACATAAAAATTTCATGCATTCAAGAAATGAAACCTCTATGGAATGACATAATGCATGTAATGTGAATTCTATCAAGTGACTAAAATGATGCATGAGATGGAATTACCTCATCTCATTGGGACAAGTACAAAAATATGTAATCATAATAAACATAAAACCTCAAGTGCATCACCCAATAGTGGAATCAATACAACTATAATAGGGAAAACCATGAAAATAACAATTTTAATTCCATATAATTTAGCATTTTCATATATGTGGGTCAGATACTTTTTGGAACTATCTATTAAAAAATTATAATCCTTCCTAATACATATTTATTTTCATAAAATAGTAAAAAAACAAAAAATGAAAAGGTTATGATACCACTTAGTAACTTCCCGACCCTGGTTCCACTAAATGGTGCCCCAAGATAGTGGGTCAGATAACCTCATGTGAACTTCCCTGTATGCCAGAGGCTTCCAACTAGAAGTGAGGGCCTAGGTTGTTTCTATTGGGAGACTATACAGTCATGTAAAATTGTAACGTAGCAATATAAACATATCATTCAATAGAGGAACCATAATATAAATAATTGACATAAGATAAACATTTAGAATATTGTAACAATAAATAAGACAATGCATTATAATAAAAAATATGATGATGATGTATATCATGTATAAACTATTGGAACCAATTCCATTCATTTCTAGAAAAAATGTCTAGTATTTTTATGTTTTCAATCCACCTTGATTTGATTAGGTAGTTTTCAAGTAAAGGGATTTTATAGTGAAAGATGTCTACAATGTTTAAAGTTGTATCATTTCCCAGTGTCTGCCAAATGTTTTGGCTCAAAATCTGGAGGAAAGAGAAAGATTTTTTAAAGGTGATTTTTTTGGGATTAAATACACTCAAAAATGGTAATGGAATGAGTTTTTCTATTATTAGGTTGTGTGACGGCTGAGATTTTTGAAGATGTGGAGCATCATGAATGAGCTTCATGAATGTGTGATGGCATGATGGTATAGATCCGTGATAATGAGAAGGTCTATGGATGGGTTAATTTAAATGGATCATCATGAATAATGGAGATTCATGAAGATGAATTTGGAGGATTACAAAATGCACAACGAGAACTACAAAGCCTTATAAATTGATGAGCCTATAAATAGGTGGGAAAACCACTTCATTTTACATGAAGAGAATTGTAGAAAAGGATAAATCTCTCTGAATTCATGAAGATAGGGAGCTTCAGGAATCCAATTTTTTTTTCGATCTTGAGAATTGAAAAAAGATTAGGTAGGTTATAACCAATGCCAATACTTTTGAGTTATTAGAGTTTAAATAAGACTAGGAGTTTCATGAAGACCTAGTGTTTCATGAAGGTAGTTTTTCCTGTGAAGGCGGTGAGATTCACAAAGGAAGTTTGTTCAGAGATGGTCGTGAGATTTTTGGATAGTAGTGTTGAAAATCTGGTTTAAGTTAAAAGTTCATTCATGGGAATCAACTATGGACTACATTTAAAGTAGAGTCTCATACTAGTCAGGAAAGAGACTTAAATGAAAATCTACTGAGTCCACCTTTAAGTCATTAAACTAAGTAAGACTTCTCTCTAGGAAGTGGGATAGGGGTAGTGGACATAAGTGTTTCAAGGGAGGGAAGGTGTTATCCTTAAAATTCATGTGAAGGAAGTGTTCCTGGACCAATATTACTATGTATGATCTTCTGTATTCTACTCTAACTAGTGCATCTTAGTGAATTTATTTAGCAATGAAAAATTGTCAGAATACTCTCTTTGTACTATCCCTAAGTGGTGAATAAAGTAATTTTTTTGTGTAATATTTATGCACATTAATGTTTAGTAACATCACAATTATATCAAAAATTATTTACATGTTCCTACCAATATGAAAAAAAGATCCATTTTTAAGAGAAAAAGATGACACCCTAATTCACTCCTCCCATGTCAGGGTGTTGTGGGATCCTATATCTAAAAAACTTGAAAACATGTATACATTCTAGTAGGAAGTACATGCTATACAAAATAATCCAAAAAAGAAAAAAACTATCTACAAATAGAATCACGAGCCTAGATCAGTTTTGTGCTCTATGGCTCTATGAAATGATCAAATAAAGCATCATACAATAGGAACTTTTCCTGGTCTATACCTGTAGCCATGAAGTTTTTATGGGTACCCAATGACAGCCCAACTAGGGAATGATATAACACTATGTAGGATACCAAAAATGATTTCTATGACATATCATGTCCATGTAATATAAACAATAGAAGTTTTAAGTTTATAATAAGTTTAATTGGAATACAAGTTAAGTGATAAAGTTAAAGTGATCTTGTCCAAACAAACACGGATCCCTATAAACAATTGTCAAGTTCCCATAAGCAAGGGTAGATATAAGAACAAATAAGAAGGTTTAAATCTATCCAGTCTAACAACTGTAAAAAATACCCATACCTGGGATATCTGTAATCATAAAAAAATATCCACAACATCCACGCCATGTAATCAAGTATAACATCCACATAAGCCCGTGCCTTGTAATCTAGTTCCAGACCATGATGGTCTGAATAAAAGGTATAAAATACTAAGATATTATCGTCAAGTCCTAGGATCATCTAGATAGAAACTCAATGAATACTTGGATGGATTCCAAGGAGAATTTCAATCGAGCATGTGCAATGTGATTTCAAGTAATCTAGATTCAAGGTGTAGCAAGGGCCTTGTAATCCTACGGAATCAGGATCTAAAGAGTAAATGAGTCAAAGGCTTCCACTACCATAAACTTGACCCATGGATTAGAAATGTCCATGGAATACTATGGAATCAGGATCCAAAGAGATCATCCAAGGCATCCACTACCATAATCAAATCATTAATCATTTCATTCATCATTTCACAACTATTCACATTCCATGAGTACATCCAAATCATATATAGATTTCCATTTAAATAATTAAATCAATTAACATCATGTGTGTAACACCCCGAGATTTTATGAGAAATATTCTTTTTAATTTTATTGATGTCTTATGTTGTAAGTTACAACAAAGGAGTCTTGCACAACACACAACCCTAACTTGGATGCATTACACACAATCGTGACCTTCCTCGATAGCGTGTGTAGTACGCAATACTGAGTTTTACTAAATGAGATATTATTATAATATTATTATGAACTAGCTGTTATGAATAGTAATACCCACTTTTTGAAATTTTATAAATTTTATCTTTCAAAATAGACTTCATTTTTGGATTCGGAATATCGAAATTAGCTTAGGGTGAAATCTTGGTACTTTTCGGATAACTTTCATATTCTGATGAATAGTTAAAATTACTGAATTTTAATTAAAAACAACTTTTTTAATAGAAATAATTAAAAGTGATAAATTATTAATTTGAGTGGTTTGAAAGTATATTTAGAATATATTTTTAAAATTTAATACAATTTTGGTCATTGGATGTAATTTTACATTTAAACCAGACATAAACAAGTGTCAATCTTTTGATATTTATTATCTTTTAAGAACACACTATTTGTTTTGACGATTGGAATTAATTTATAAATTAATTAATGAAACTGATATGTTTTGAATTTGGTAAAATAGACATCATTTTTGAATTCATAATATCAAATATATCTTAGACCTAATTTTTGGTATATTTCTGGAAACTTTCATTTTTTGATGAATAGTGAAACCACTAAGTGGTAGTTAAAAAAATGAATTTTTCATAAAACTTAATTTTAATGCTTCTGTGAGTGGAATTTCGAAAATCCGAGAGACACGGTTAATATCAAGGACTAAAATGTAATTCAATGAGATGGAAATAATTTATGGTGAATAGTAACTTTTTACTTTTTTTTACCACGATTAAAAGTAAATAGGGTAATTAAGGGTAAAAATGATATTATTATTACCCTAACACATGTCCTAATTCTATTGGAAAAATTTAATTCGACCCAAAACAACTTTAGGAATAACATATGACCATTTAGGCCCACTTGGATTAGATTAGGACATTTATTATTAATTTATTTAAAGAAGGGTTAAAATAGTTAAAATCAAAGTTTAATAACTAAATCATTTTTAATATAGGGTTATACATAAGATAAATTTGACTATAAATATTCATTAGAAAGATAAAAATATTTCCTATATAAGGTTATTTTATTTGTAATTTTTAGACATTATATAATTTAATTTATTTATAACACAAAGATGATGCAGTAATTATCTTATTAATGAAATATTGACATAATTGATGTTATCAATACCCAAATAAATTTAATTTGAGACTTCTTATGAATTCCACTAATTTTCTAGGTTAATATGACATGTTAGTATTGACTTAATTAACTTTTTTTGAACTAATCATTCTGTTATAATTTTTACAAAAATCAATTACTAAATAGTTGCAAAATTCAGATAAAATAGTTTTTAAAACCAATATTATATTATTAAATGTTCTTAAAAATATAAGGTTCGGCCAAATGACTTAGATAAGGATATATATATTAATAATAAACAACTTGGGGTTCGTTTGACTTGTTATAGTAAGTTTATTAACCCCATAGTGTAAGAACACAAAAAGACACGGTAAAAGTAAAATTATCTAACTTAAAGTTAAATCTAAATGATAAGGTTAAAATAGTAAAATAAACGTGTACAAATTCTATTGGATGAGAGTATTTAGACTCATACCCACCTTATCTTCGAAATAAATCAATTTTGAACTATTTAAAACCAAATATGGCTTTATAATAAAATAATATTTTTAGTTATTCCAATGGTGCCCCTCTCCTCCCTTATAAAAGGGCATCTCATCCCTCTCTTCCTCACACCACTTTGAGCCTTCAAGCTCGGCCAAAACCTGAAATATTCTCTTCTCCACTTCCCTAGAAACATCCTAGAGGTCCTGGTATTCTTCAAAGACCAATTGTAGTGCCCTAAGAGGAGGTCTCAAAGAGGCGCTTCAAAGAAGAGGTAATGTCCGTTACCGATTCTTCCACCTTTATTTATTCTTTCACTTCTTCTTCTTAGATTGTTTCATTATGAGGTAATAACATCAGTATCACTCATATACTGATATGTTATTATAAGTATGAAACAACCCTATTTCACCATCTATCCATCCTTCGGAGATCGAAATCACCGCGCGTGCGTACGTACGGAATACCGTCTCCACGCCGTGGTGTAATCTATTTTCCACCACCACCTTACTTGGATGGGTATAATGGTTTAAATAATAACTATATATAATTATTGTAAAGTTATATTGATTCTATAATAGTATAAATACACTCCAATAAAATTCCACGATCATGGGAACGATATCATCGCTCGTGCGTACGTACGGAATACCGTCTCCACGACGCGATGTGATTCTTTCTCAATGATTAACCATTCATAAATTATTATAAAGTATATATAATAAGTAATCAGGAAATATATGACATAATAATGATACTGGATTTATGTATATATATATGTATTTCATCCAATTAATTCCATTCAATTCAATGAGGAAACGAAAACAACGTTCATGCGTACGTACGGCCTACCGTCTCCATGAACGGTGTATTTCTTTCCATTTATCGATCTATTATATATTCTGAATATATATTATATATAAATCATGTTTTATATTCTGGAATTAAGTAATCATGATCTAAGTAATCATATGAATAATTACAAGTCAAAACACGAACGACAAATGAAACGATTTTACCCAAAATGCTCATTAACATGGAATTTACAAAAGAACAGGTAATATAAAGTCATAAGTGAACCATATATGATATCATAACAATGAATATGATTCTGTAATAAGTCAATTACATTATTTAAATAATTATACATGAGGTTCGGATACGTACGAATCATATCAGACCTAAGGTAAGGGATAATTTTACAAATCTCATTTTTATCCGGGATTGCTTATTCGTACGTATTTACTGGGGTTATTTATATCATCCATGTCCATGTTTTATAAAAGAGTTTTCATGTATGTTTAAATTCCTTTTTACCCATTTTTGAATTTTACTACATGGTATGTAAGGAATCTTTCTTTTGTTTACATTTTGAGGTACGTTTTTGACTTTTCTGGAAAAAGTACGAGAAGAATGTTTTTTAACTTATACGGCATGAAAGGATTTTTACGGTTTTATAAAGCCTTATTTTCATGAAGATTACTTAAAAAGATTTCATGTCTATTTTCAAAAAAATATATTTATTTTAAAATTTCATGACATTTTGTGAAAAGAGAATGATTTTGAAGAAGAAAGGATATTTTCCTCAAGAATTCATTTCAAGTTTTTTATCCAAACCATTTTACATATAAGATGACATTATTTCATATGTGTATGTTTCAAGTATAATTTCTCTATTATTTACATGGTTTCACTTTTATTATTATGAAATGATATACATTTCTTTTATATATATTATGTGATGATGGGATGATGTTTATGAAACCCATTTTATTTATTGGGTTTTTATGAATGATGTATGTTTATTTTGTGGCAAAAGTAAGAATGATTTCATTATGAGATGGGTGGGACCTATATATTCCTCCAATGCATTGGGTAAATATTTTATATTTCATGAGATAGACATGGCCGGAATGGTAAGTTAATCCGGTTCAGTGTTACAGGACTGAAACGAGGAGTGAACTCGATTCAGAATGAGACTTTGTCCACTAAGATGGTCTTGGAAGCAATGCCTTGGCTACTATAGAAATCATTACATGTGCTTAATGGATCCCACAATTACATGTTTTATTCCCATGCTATTTTATCATGGTTTATGTTCCATTATGATCTATACCTTATGTACTTCCATGTTTTATGTCGTTGCTCAAGATTTTGATGTTTAAACATTATGTTCATGTTTTTAGGTTCAAATGTGTATGGTATGTTTTATTTTATCCATTCTTACCCTTACTGAGCATTTGAGCTCACCCTTTTTATGTTTTATTTTCCCCCAGGATTAAAAGAAAGGTTTTAGGTAAGGAAACAAAAAGTGGAAGATCTTTATGGGAGATGTTGAAGATCTTTCACCACGATTAGAAGATTACGTTCCAAGTTTCCAAAGACACTAAACTATTATGGTACTTGTGTGTCTGTTTTTGTTATGTATTTTGTATTCCTCAAAAGTAATGTATTGTCCATGTACGTCAAGCTTCGGGTCTCTACAGTTGGTATCAGAGGAAAGGTTTAGTCAACCATTGGAAACTAGGATGCGAGAACTTTAGTGAGATCCCTTGAGATATGTCTAAGGTATATCTAAGGATGTCCCTAAGGTTAAGTATACGTATAAGTTATAGTCCTAGAATTGCGCTAATGATCTTAGAATTTAACCTAAGATGTTAGATATTGAGGGTACTCCCCCTTTACTATGTTGTTTTCCCCAGCATGATTTTTTCCTCTCACACTATTCTTTTTGGGTTTTAGAAAATGGCTGGAAATAAAAAGATTCACAATAATGGAGGATATTACAGACAGTGGAATGATATTCTTCATGAGAAACCAAATGAAACGGGATTTGGGAGTCCAAACATCGTTATTATGCCTAATCAGAAATCTCATAATATGATCAATAATCACAACTTTGGTAAGTTTCCCGACTCAGATAATAAGAGAAAGATGGAGTTTCATGATAATCATAGAGGAAAGAATGTTCAATTTCCACTATGTAAATCATGTGGGAAGAGGTATCAAGGAGAATGTTTCAAATGAACTGGAAGATGCTTTGGGTGTGGAAAAGAAGGACCCAAAGCCAGTAAGTGCAAAGGAAAATGTTCAGTTAACACCATGGACAAGGATAATGGTCTTTTTACGACATCAGCAATGATTAGATGTTTTAAATGTGGAATGTACATGCATTATGCAAACCAATGCCCCAATGGAAAATCTCATGAAGAGAATCAGCATGGTCATATGGGTAGTATTTATGTGGATGATGATGAGGAGACTACAAATGATATATGAGTTGAAAGAAGTGTTGAAGCTAAGTCAGTTGTTTTAGAAGGTAGTGGAATGATTGTATGTTTATTGAGAGTTATGTTGTATAGTTAATGGTACTATGGAATAAAGAATCATCAAAGGATTGTTACACTATTGTTTTCTTCTAAATTATTTGAAAGTATATGTTGAATGGTACCAGTAACCATGGAAGGTTATTCAGATATTTTTGGAAAGTAGATGATATGCGCATAATGAAGGAATATGAAGATAATGAGATTTTTGATTGTATTCATGTGCTCATGATTGATATAAGGACTAAGTGATATCATGGTTTGAGTGTATAGAATTTTGAGGATTTTGGTATGTGGGAAGTGTTAACTTTTAACTGCATTCATGTTTTCACTAAGGTTCAATGGGTATTCATTTTTCAAGAGAATACATGATCAAGGCCTTCGAATGTTTGGAATGTGACCAGCAAGACATATTTTATGATATATTGGGATCAACGATGGTATTAACATGCTTATGAAATATCTGGTAATCGTTTTCACTATATTATGAGAGTGGACTGCAGTATTATGGATAAGCCTAAAGATTGGAATGGATTATGCTGTACATAAGTTAGCATTGTTTAAGGATAGAATTTTTTTCGATATTATTGATGGGATGTTATAGTAATATAGTTTTAGAAAAAGGACAAACTGTAGGACGGGAAGCAACCCATCGCGTTGGACAAGGCCGTGGGAATCGAACCCAAAACTGAAGTGCGACTGGCCTTTATCGCCTACCACTGGCCTACTGGAAGTCCTGGTTAGTAAGAACTAGTTTTATTTTATTAAGAGGTATGATATATGAAGTATAAGCTCATTTTTGGAACCATATACGATTAATCTAACCATAAGATGGACTTATAACTTTTGCTAACCTTTTTTTGGAAATAGATGGAATGACCCATCATTCTATTACATGATCTGCTAACACATCACGAATAAAAAATTCAACTTCATTTCTTTAAGGGATGAAGTGGAAATTGTTCAATTCACGAACAACAGTGAGATTGTACCCAAATCATGTAAGTATTTCTTTTAATTCATAAACATTAGGGAAATGATCTTGAAAACCGAAAATGTTGTCCTAGTTCTGTTATATCCGATGAATCAGATGGTACCTTAAATCATCACAAATATATAGCTTTGTGATTTTTGGCTTTTTAATAGCCATTTTCTCTACCACTCTCCATCAGAACATGATGTTTAGGTTTCTCTTCCATATCCATATTTTCACCTATGTTCTCCTATGTAGAAACCTAGTGATTAGTTAATTTGGGTAACCGTTATGTTTCATACTTTAGTTTTTAAATATTGGTTTTGGTATTTCTTTTTACGATGTGGGTTTCTATTAAAGAAACTTTCGAGTAGTAAACCATTTATAACCCCGACGAATTTCGAGGGCGAAATTCATTTTAATGGGGGTAGAATGTAACACCCTGAGATTTTATGAGAAATATTATTTTTAATTTTATTGATGTATTGTGTTGTACGTTACAACAAAGGAGTCTTGCACAACACGCAACCCTAACTTGGCTGCATTACACGCAATCACGACCTTCCTCGATAGCCTGTGTAGTACGCAATACTGAGTTTCACTAAACGATATATTATTATAATATTATTATGAACTAGCCGTTATGAATAGTAATACCCACTTTTTGAAATTTTATAAATTTTATCACTCAAAATAGACTTCATTTTTGGATTCGGAATATCGAAATTAGCTTAGGGTGAAATTTTGGTACTTTTCGGATAACATTTTATATTCTGATGAATAGTGAAAATTACTGAATTTTAATTAAAAACAACTTTTTTAATCGAAATAATTAATAGTGATAAATTATTAATTTGAGTGGTTTTAAATTATATTTAGAATATATTTTTACAATTTAATACAATTTTGGTCATTGGATGTAATTTTACATTTAAACCAGACATAAACAAGTGTCAATCTTTTGATAATTATTATCTCTTAAGAAAACGCGATTTGTTTTGACGACGGGAATTAATTTTTAAATTAATTAATGCAACTGATATGTTTTAAATTTGGTAAAATAGAAATAATTTTTGAATTCATAATATCAAATATATCTTAGGCCTAAATTTTGGTATATTTCTCGAAACATTCATTTTTTGATGAATAGTGAAACCACTAAGTGGTAGTTAAAAAAATGAATTTTTCATAAAACTTAATTTTACCGCTTCTGTGAGTGGAATTTCGAAAATCTTAGAGACACGGTTAATATCAAGGACTAAAATGTGGTTCAATGAGATGAAAATAATTTTTTTGTGAATAGTAACTTTTTACTTTTTTTTACCACGGTTAAAAGTAAATAGGGTAATTAAGGGTAAAAATGATATTATTATTACCCTAACACATGTCCTAATTCTACTGGACAAGTGTAATTCGACCCAAAACAACCTTAGGAATTAAATATGACCATTTAGGCCCACTTGGATTAGATTAGGACATTTATTATTAATTTATTTAAAGAAGGGTTAAAATAGTTAAAATCAAAGTTTAATAACTAAATCATTTTTAATATAGGGGTATACATAAGATAAATTTGACTATAAATATTAATTAGAAAGATAAAACGATTTCCTATATAATGGTATATTATTTGTAATTTTTAGACATTAAATAATTTAATTTATTTATGACACAAAGATGATGCAGTAATTATCTTATTAATGAAATATTGACATAATTGATGTCATAAATACCCAAATAAATCTAATTTGAGACTTTGTATGAATTACACTAATTTTATAGGTTAATATGACATGGTATTATTGATTTAATTAACTTTTTTTTGAACTAATCAATCTGTTATGATTTTCACAAAAATCAATTACTAAATAGTGTCAAAATTGACATAAAATAGTTTTTAAAAACAATATTATATTATTAATTGTTCCTAAAAATATAAGGTTCTGAAAAATGACTTAGATAAGGTTATATATATTAATAATAAACAACTTGGGGTTATTTTGTCTTATTATAGTAAGTTTATTAACCCCATTGTGTAAGAACACAAAAAGACATGGTAAAAGTAAAATTACCTAACTTAAAGATAAATCTAAATGATAAGGTTAAAATAGTAAACTAAACTTGTCCAAATTCTATTGGATGAGAGGATTTCGACTCATCCCCACCTTATCTTCGAAATAAATCAATTTTGAACTATTTAAAACCGAATATGGCTTTATACTAAAATAATATTTTTAGTTATTCCAATGATGCCTCTCTCCTCCCTTATAAAAGGGCACCTCCTCCCTCTCTTCCTCACACCACTTTGAGCCTTCAAGCTCGGCCAACCCCTGCCAAATTATCTTCTCCACTTCCCTAGAAACATCCTATAGGTCTTGGTCTTCTTCAAAGACCAATTTTAGTGCCCTAATAGGAGGTCTCAAAGAGGCGCTTCAAAGAAGAGGTAATGTCCGTTACCGATTCTTTCACATTTATTTATTCTTCCACTTCTTCTTCTTAGGTTGTTTCAGTATGAAGTAATATCATAAGTATCACTCATATACTGATATGTTATTATAAGTATGAAACAACCCTATTTCACCATCTATCCATCCTACGGAGATCGAAATCACCACACGTGCGTACGTACGGAATACCGTCTCCAGGCCGTGGTGTAATCTATTTTCCACCAACACCTTACTTGGATGGGTATAATGGTGTAAATAATAACTATATATAATTATTGTAAAGTTATATTGATTTTTTAATAGTATACATACACTCCAATAAAATTCCACGATCATGGGAACAATATCATCGCTCGTGCGTACGTACGGAATACCGTCTCCACGACGCGATGAGATTCTTTCTCAATGATTAACCATTCATAAATGATTATAAAGTATATATAATAATTAATCATGAAATATATGACATAATAATGATACTGTATTTATGTATATATATATGTATGTCATCCAATTAATTCCATTCAATTCAATAAGGAAACGAAAACAACGTTCATGCGTACATACGGCCTACCGTCTCCATGAATGGTGTATTTCTTTCCATTTATCAATATATTATATATTATGAATATATATTATATATAAATCATGTTTTATATTCTGGAATTAATTAATCATGATCTATGTAATCATATTAATAATTACAAGTCAAATCACGGACGACAAATGAAACGATTTTACCCAAAACGCTCTTTAACATGGAATTTACAAAAGAACGGGTAATATAAAGTCATAAGTGAAACATATATGATATCATAACAATGAATATGATTCTTTAATAAGTCAATGACATTATTTAAATCATTATACAGGAGGTTCAGATACGTACGAAGCATATCAGACCTAAGGTAAGGGATAATTTTGCAAATCTCATTTTTATCCGGGATTGCTTATTCGTAAGTATTTACTGGGGATATTTATATCATCCATGTACATGTTTTATAAAAGAGTTTTCATGTATATTTAAATTCCTTTTTACCCATTTTTGACTTTTACTACATGGTATGTAAGGAATCTTTCTTTTGTTTACGTTACGAGGTACTTTTTTGACTTTTCCGGCAAAAGTACGAGAAGAATGTTTTTTTAAACTTATACGACATGAAAGGATTTTTACGGTTTTATAAAGCCTTATTTTCATGAAGCTTACTTAAAAATATTTCATGTCTATTTTTAACAAAATCCTTTTATTTTAAAATTTCATGACATTTTGTGAAAAGAGAATGATTTTGAAGAAGAAAGGATATTTTCCTCAAGAATTCATTTCAAGTGTTTTATCAAAACCATTTTACATCTAAGCTGACATTATTTCATATGTGTATGTTTCAAGTATAATGTCTCTATGATTTACATGGTTTCACTTTTATTATTATGAAATTATATCCATTTCTTTTATATGGATTATGTGATGATGGGATGATGTTTATGAAACCCATTTTATTTATTGGGTTTTTATGAATGATGTATGTTTATTTTGTGGCACAAGTAAGAATGATTTCATTATGATATGGGTGGGACCTATATATCCCTCCAATGAATTGGGTAAAGATTTTATATCTCATGAGATAGACATGGCTGGAATGGTAAGTTAATCTGGTTTAGTGTTACATGACTGAAACGAGGAGTGAAATCGATTCAGAATGGGACTTTGTCCACTAAGATGGTCTTGACAGCAATGCCTTGGCTACTATGGAAATCATTACATGTGCTTAATGGATGACACAATTACATGTTTTATTCCCATGCTATTTTATCATGGTTTATGTTCCATTATGATCTATGCCTTATGTACTTCCATGTTTTATGTCATTGCTCAAGATTTTGATGTTTAAACATTATGTTCTTGTTTTTAGGTTGAAATGTGTATGGTATGTTTTATTTTATCCATGCTTACCCTTACTGAGAATTTGAGCTCAACATTTTTATGTTTTATTTTCCCCCAGGATTAAAAGAAAGGTTTTAGGTAAGGAAACAAAAAGTGGAAGATCTTTATGGGAGATGTTGAAGATCTTTCACCACGATTAGAAGATTACGTTCCAAGTATCTAAATACACTAAACTATTACGGTCCTTGTGTGTCTGTTTTTATTATGTATTATGTATTCCACAGAAGTAATGTATTGTCCATGTACGTCAAGCTTCGGGTCTCTATAATGTGGTACCATGGTAATTAGGTATATCCTTATTATAATCATCCATTAAATTCTAATTCAATTTATAAAGGCCACCAAAACTAGTGGTAAGCTAACATACACCTAGAAAGTTGGTATAAAATAGGGAAGATACAAAGGCACACCCCATGGTTGGCCTAGGTTAGGTAAAAAAGCACAAAATATCACAAAAGTACTATTGGGAAACCTAATTAGGTTCCAATTCATTCCATTTAAGCATTTAATTATATTTATGGGAAACAACAGAAATTCCGACATGTGGCACAATAGAAACTATGCTTATAAAATGCTAGGACTTCAGGGAAAGGTACAAAACACCTAACATAGGTACAAATTAGAACAATCATCCAATATCAACCTATGATTTGGTCTAGATTAGAAGAAAAATGATGAATGGATGAAAATATAGGAAATTGGGCATATTAGCTTACACCTAAAAAACTCCATCGGTAGGAAGTCAAATAAACAACGACACAAGAGAAAAGAAAAACATACTGATTCTGATCCAATGAGATAAAAACTCTTGAATCCATATATGTATGGAGAATATCCCTCAATTTCCAGCTTAGGCCGATAAGTAGAGCTCAAACAGATGATCCCCTATGCATTGGAGAAATTAATTAAGGAAGAGGGTTTAATTTTTAAACTCATTAAGGGAAAAATTGTAAATTTGGGAAAAGACACTAGGTTGCATGGTTTCTACACATGGTTGGACAAACCATGCAGCAACCCTCCACTCTTACCTACCTCAAAGGGGATATCGAATGGTTATGGCTCATTTTTATAAAAATCATGCACCGACTATGTACTAAGGATAAGCTAAAAACTATTTGTTGATCGCAAGGGCGTGCGCCCCTAGATGAACAATTTCCTTAGATTGGGAATCCCTGGTCAGAGGCCTAGACTACCTCACATGGTTTCATCAAACCATGTTTCATCGGTCACATGGTTTCTATTAACCATGCATCATAGATTCCTTTTCCAACAAACTGGGCCTCCAGGCTATAACAAATCCCCAAACACCCTTGAACCCCCCGTGATCACATTGGGCACTCACTTAAGGTCAAAACCAAGGAGTTAAAATGTAATTAAAATGATTTTTACTTTATAGAAAAGCTTGCTATCTCACAAAGATATTGGGTGTACCCAATAAAGATGAATATGAATGCTTTTGAAGTCTTCAACACATTTGATTCACAAAAGGAACTTGAATATAGAGAAAAGGTCAAGTGTTTAAGGACTGACGATGGGGGAGAATATATAAGTGGAGAGTTTGATCCTTTTTTTCAATGGGATGACATCAAGAGAAAGTTCATGGAGGTATAGACTCCTCAGTAGTGTGGATTGGTAGAGTAGATTAATAGATCCCTATAAGATAGAATTAAGGGTGACGTTGAAGACCACATGAATTTCCGAAATACTATGGTCAGAAGTAGAAAATACCACTTATTATGTGATCAACTGATCCCATTCAATGATTATTGATTTGAAGACACTTATGTAGATGTGGATTGGTAAAACCACCTACTATTCTCTATTATATACTTTTATAAGTCTTGTACATACTTTTTTTAATGAATATGTAAGATCAATGTTGGATTCAAGATCCAGAAAATTTATCTTCTTAGGATACACTGATGGTGTGAAGGGGTATCGTTTGGGTTACCCCACTACCTACACACTTATCATCAGTAGAGATGCCATTTTTTTAGAGGACATGTTGAGAATGATAATTGATGGAGAAATGTAGAATGAGAATAAATAAACTACAATATTAGTGCTGGAGGAATTACCCGTGGAATAATTAGATACCTCTGAGACATTAATAGAGCTTGAATATCATGATCCATTTGAGTCTAGACCATGAAAGTCAACTCCAGAGAAAAGAGAACCAATATAGAGCACTGAATATGTCACTAAGACCAATATTTCATGCTACTTATTAAAGGAGGATAGAGATCCATCTTATTTTATTGAGGTGACCTAGAGTCCAGATGTATCCTCATGGATATCGATGATGTAGGAGGAACTTGAAGCCCTACAAAAGAAAAAAACATCGGGATCTTGTACTATTACGTCATAAAAGAAATGATATCGATAATAAATAGGTATTTAATATCAGGTGGGATAGAAATGACCAGATGGAAATATATCATGAAATACTAGTGGTCAAAGGATATACTCAGAAGGAAGGTATTGATTTTAATAAAATATTTTCTCCTATTGTTATACTGGAAACAGTTTGGGTAGTTTTGGAAATACGTGCTATATACAGTTTACATCTAGAGTAGCTAGTTGTGAAGGTTGGTTTTTTTATGGTGATCTTGATAAAGAGATCTATATGCTCCAACCAGAAGTTTTTATAGAATAAGGAAAAGAAAACATGGTTTGAAGGTTAAAAAATATTTGGTCTAAAGAAGTTTTTGAGGTTTTGGTACAATATATTTTATTCCTATATCATGATACTTTGATACAATAGACATAATGAAAATCCTTTTGAATATCTTAGGGGTTCAAATAGTAATTATTTCGTCATTCTTCTACTGTATGTGAATGATATGTTGTTTGTATGACCCAAAAATGATCAGATCCAAGATATAAAGACATAGTTGGCTAGGGAGTTTTATATGAAGGACTTGGGACCAAAAAACATGATTATTTGGATATAGATTTATCGAGATATAAATAATAGTATGATTTGGAAATCATAGAAGAATTACTTATAGAAATTTTTGAAACACATAATCATGAAAGAGTGTATGCCAATATTTACCTCTATTCCTATTAATTTTATGTTATCCTCTACGATGAAACCTAATAGTGATGTAGAGAGGATGGATATATCATGAGCCCTGTATGCATTAACATTGGGGATTTTCTTGTTTTAAATGTCTATTACTAAACATAAAATGCACATGTAGTGGGACCAGTTAATCTATACATGGAGAATCCATGACAGGAGCATTGGAACACAGTGAATAGGATCCTGAGATACATCAAGGGGACCTCATATTATATATTATGTTATGGAGGATCATATTTCACTATTGTAAGATATTGTGATTTATATTTTATAGTTGATTCAAACTAGAGGAAACCCACTACTGTTTATGATTTTACTCTTACAAGAGGAGCTGTGAGATGGATTTCAATGTTATAGTCATTTGTGTCTTTATCAATGATGAAAACAGAGTACGTGGAAGTTGGACAAGATTATAAAAATAAAATTTGAATGTAAATATTATTATAGGATCTTAGATATATACAAGGTTAGATTCCATTATTTTACGATAGTTAAACAACCTTTCACATTACAAGTAATCCATACTTTCATTCCAGAACAAATCACATCGGGGTAAAATATCACATTATTTGAGATGTGGTGGAGGAAAGAAGTGTGGATATATAGTAACTCGCACTAAAGAAATTTTTGAAGATTTACTAACAAAGAAGGTTGACTTTGATAAGTTCAGATGGTGCAGATCCTAGATCGGCCTTGTAGAGACATGAGCAACATGTTTGGGAAATAGAAAGGATGTGTGGAGATGTGATTGGTTCCTAATCAATATCATAGTGGGAGACATGTTGGAAGAAAATTATTTTTTATGAATGAACAATACCCACCCATTTTCAATGGGGGAAGGTGGTGGCTGCTATGTTGAGTGGAAAAACCCTACCAACCATCCAATAGAGGTAGAGCATAAGGGGGATAATTATATAATAAAAGGGGATCTCCCCCATTAGTTTTCTCATCAACTTCACAAAAAATATCAATAATTGGTTATTATTCATATATTTGTGTGGTATTTTGTGTGGTTATTTCCACACATATTAAATATAGAGATTTATGGGGCCATTTTTATTATAATAGTGAGGGTTATATACCCACTTTTACCTATAGTTGTTTTTTCCATGGGTTTTCTCCCTTTTATTTTGGGGGATTTTCTATATTACATCGGGTGTCATTTATTTTTGCATTTTTTCACTTTATTTTATCTCTCCTTTATTGATACACAAGTGGTACTATTATTTAAAGTACCAAAAAAAATGATGTTAACCAATTAAGTCCATGGAAAATTATAAAATGTTAAACCCTTAATGTAGAAGAATAATATTTTTTTTGAAAATTCAACCACTAAAAATGATAAATAACTATTGTAAATAGTTGATTTGAAACAAATATAGGGTATTTTGATATAAAATGCATTGAAATATAGATTATAACATTTGAAGACTCCTCTCGCACACTTAAAAATAAAAATTTTCCGCAATGTAAAACTATTAAGGTGGAGGAGAAATGTATTCATTTTTAGTTCAACAATATTTACAATTCAAAAGTTAAAATTCATGTACAAAGGGTCATATATATGTTAAAAAATCATATTTTCCACTCAACCAAAACAACATACAACTTAACAACATGAAAACAGAAGTACTTTCTAGTTATTACATGATATTGAAAAACGACAACATGATTTGGTAAATAGTATGCATGCATAAACTTGAAATTCCAAATGATATTGAAAGAAGCACAAAACATACATGCAAAGGAAGTAATTAAACTCACAAAGACACAAGATTAGAAAAAAATATCCAATAAAATTTTTCTAATGAATTAAAACATAAAACAACAATTTAAATCAATTTTAAACCATTTTAATTAGTAAAGATCAAGAAATGATTCCTAAAATAGAACAATAAAATAGGTACAAAACTAAATAAAAACTCCCTTGAAATTATAACATTAAAATTTTAAATTCATACGTCACATTTCCCCTCTATGTCTCTTAAAAAATGGTCGTTGATTTCCTCAATTATATCTCCTAAAAGAATAAGTATATTAACATGATATTCTAAAAATTTAAGCTCAAAATTAAAATTAGATCAATGGTTAGGTTGAAAGTGAGGTGATGTAAAGTTGTTTCAGTGTTGTAGCTCCTTTAGGTTCTTGAAAATTCATTATCTACATGAGTAGTACTCAATTTTTTCTCTTTAAATATTTAAAAAGTAGGTCCATATTTACTTAAAATCTAAGGAAAACTATATTTTTGATTGATAAAACACAATAATATACTTAATTATTTAAAAAAAGGAAACTAAAAAATGACATAAGAAATCACATGTTGATTACCATGAAGCATTGAGTTTATAATATTTAGTTGAAATAAAATATTTCTCCCTCTTAAAAAATATAAATAAAAACCAATACATTTCTATTCTCCTCAAAGTATTGTTAGATTCTCAGACCATGAAACAATAATGCTATGTTCACTTATAAAATCAACTAAAAGACCCCATTTATAAACACTCTAAGAATTAAATTTTATTCAGAATACTTGGATTTGAGTTTCCCAGGGAAAAGTTCAAGTTTGAAATTGAAATGAATCACTTTCTAAGTATCCATATAGTCTATATTTTTAATTATTGAATCAGTAAAATCTTTAGATATTTCCTTGTATATTTTTGATTTTCATAGGAATCTATTATAATCTCATAAAGTTCACTAAAATATAATGGTATCCTCTCACTAGAAGATCCATATTCCTAGTTTTAATCTTTCATAGCACAAATGGACTTGTATCGAAGATCCATAGGGAAATGAATTAACTTCCCAAAAAAAGTCTATATAGATACATTCTTATGAGAGTTGTAAAAATAGTACTATAGGTCTAAAAAATGTTATCTAATATCAATAGATAGCCTTTCCCATAACAAAAAATATCTTTCCCCAAATTACATTTAAACTCTATATTGGAAACCTTAGATAGAATACTCAACTAGGGGTGGTAAGTTATTCCAGTTTTATGTATACAACCATACTTATATATTAAGGATTTGAATTTATAGTTATTAAAATGGGTTCTGTTGTCAGTTATAAAAGCTTTAAACACCCCAAATCTGGAAGAGATGTTCTTTTTATTGAGGTTAACAACACTGTTGAATTAATTTTTAAGAACTAACCCATATTCTACCCATATTAACACATAGTCTACAACTAAAAAAATATACTCATTCCCATGAGAATATGAGAACAAACCCATATAATCAAATACACAAACATAAAAAATATTAACCACTAAAATTCATTTTATAGGTAGCTCATGTTTCCTTCCAACATTGCAAACAATTAACACATGCCATAAAATTAAAAAATACTCCTAGAATACATGAAAAGTAATGTCTAGTAAAATCACTCTTGAAGAACTATCTAGACCGTACTCCCTCCCCCATGATTTCCTCCCCATTGTGAAGAGTGATAACTCTAAGGATTGAAAACATCTCCTCCTTGGGCACACAACTTCTTAGAATAACATTAAAAAACCTTCTAAATAATAAAGTATTATACAAAAAATATAATTTCAGAATAGAAATAATTTTTTTCTAGTTTTGTGATGGATCCTTGGGAATGAATCCCACAACAAGAAAAGTCATGAAATCTGCATAGAATGGATGATATTTTTTATAAATCAATGAGTTGTTTTTTATTAGGATATGAGCTATTAATATATCTAGAGTTTTCATTTTGGGTGTTATAAAACATAGATAAGTGATCTTAGTGCCATGCTTAACCCTAATTTCTAAGTTGATTTTGTAACAAAAGGACCCATTTAATTAGTCTCAGTTTGGACTTTTTCATGTCCAAAAGACACTTCAAAATTGAATAGTTATTAAAAAAATAACTTTTTAACCAATTAGGTACTTCCTGAACTTCTCAAGAAAAAAATTATATCTAGAACCTACTTTTTTGTGGTGGTGTTATTCCCTTGAGCATCATTTAGTAACATACTACCACGCTATACCACATGAAACGTCCACTCTTTATTTTCCCAAAAATTGCTCCAATAGCCACATCATAATTATTACATAATATTTCATATGGAAACATCCAATCACAGGTAGTGATGATGGGTGAAGAAGTGATATTATCTTTGAGAATATTGAACGGTTCAAAGAATTTTCATTAAAAAAATTTATACTCTACTAACAAAAAAAGTGCATCGTGATATTTTAAAAATCCTTTAAGAACCTTTAGTAAAAATAGACATTCCTTAAGTAGATTCTAACAAATTTTACATTTTAAAGAGTTGGTACATTTTTAATCAATTATATCTTGGAATCATTGACTTAAATTCATATCCCAGAGACTTTATGACCAAGTAAAATTTACATACTGACCATGAATTGATATTTTCCCAATTTTAAATTAAGACAGTCTCTTGGAATCTATCAAAAAATAAGTCTATATTTGGATTAAAACTCTCAAACATATTTCCAATGATGGAGAAATCATCCATAAAAACCTCAATAATCCCCTCAATCATAGGATAAAATTTTGACATCATGCACCTTTAAAAGATGTCAAGAGAACCACATTAGCCAAATGGAATTCTCTAGTAATAATATTTTTCAAATGGGAAGATGAAAATGGTTTCCCCTGATCTTCCATTGCTATGAGAACCATGTTATAACTAGAATATCCATCATGAAGGAAACATAAATCCTTACTGACCATCCGAACATGAATTTTATCAAAAAATGTAATAAGAAAATGATCATTTCTATTGGACGAATTAAGATTCTTGTAGTCCACACAAACTCCCCAGTTGGTAATTGTCCTAGTATGAATTTATGAATCCTTGTTATTTTCTATGACTATGATACCCCCTTATTTCGGATTCCTTGTAAAAGGATAAAGAATGGGTTTTATGATATGAGTTATATGATTACAAAATCTAACAATTTAATCACTTCCTCCCTAAATACAACTTTCATATTAAGAATGAGTCTTCATTGTCCCTCTAATATCGACTTGTGGTCTGGTTCCATAGGAGTCCTATACATGTAGAATGAATGGATAACCCTTTTAATAAGAGTAATTGTCCAACCTATGGTAGTTTTAAAATTTCTCAATATAACTAAATAATTTTTCCCTGGAATTTTACTTAGCTCAGATGAAGTGATGAATTATAGTGAAGAAATTTCATAAAGAAATAAATATTTTCAGGTGAGATTGAATTGATTTAAGAGCCAAATGTGATGCTTATTGTCTAGTCGGAAGACTCTTTGGATGAGGTGGCTCATGATCATTAATGTGTTTACTAAAGTGGTTGTGAAAACAAGTCATATACTAGAATGATGTACTAATGGTTATACAACATTAATGCTCTACCTCACTACTATACAAGGTGGAAAATCACTACAACATGAACTCAGATCCCAAGTAAGTATGTATACCTTATAAAAATCATCTAAATTTCCATAAAATTCACCCGAATTCTCATATAAGGACTTATCCTCTTCTCCCTCATAAACTTATAATTTTTTTTTCAATTATGGTATTTTCTCCAAGATTTTCCATAATCCATAATTTTTCCCTCAAGTACATCAAAAGTGTTTTCAAGGTATAGAAATTCAATTCATTAATATTATTCTTCATGTTTCTGTTCTTTAATAGTTTTAAAAACATCAAATTCTTCATTTCTTTCAAAAAAGTGAAAAATATGTTTTTAATTATAAAAATCAATGAAATATACCCAATGGATATGAAAGTCCTACCCAAGGACAGAGAATTCATCTTCAAACTCCATGTCTAGAATGATAATGTTTGTAGGTAAAAAACAACTTTTCCAACTCTAACTAGCAGGTCATCCACTCTTCCAATTGGATGAGCGAGATATTAGTCAATCAATTAAAGTAAAACATTAGTGGCTTGTAAAAATCATTGTCTCAATTATTTAAATAGTAAAAAAGAAATCAAATTTATTCCATGACCAAGGAAATAAAGTAAATTTAACTAAAAATTATTCCCTAAGGTGTATTGAATGAAAAAATATCAGGATCTTTATTTTTTTAAGGGATTTAGTTTTAGAGGAAAACACTAAACTCTTAAGTGAAGCTGTATGTGGAAAATGACTATGAGGTGTTATTATTTGAAACAATTTTCTAGATCAATTTCAGATATGAATGGATTTGGATCAAAGATTGAATGAAATGAATGTTCACTTATAGCTTGTTGAGAAGTATGGGGAAATTAAGAAATCTAGATTCCCTATTTATTTTTTATATGTTTGAGGGAATGGGATGGGTGGGGAATAATTCTTCAAGATAATGGGAATTACCATTGGTTATACATAAAATTTATTAATCACTTTGTTATTTTAAATTTTTAAATATTTTTATTTCTGTTTTTTAAGTGAAATAACTAAATTTTTTTCATTTTCATCATTATTGACAATAATTAAAGATTCAATGTTACCCATATTTAATATTTTGGATTCTTACCAAAATTCATTTTGATATATCCTAGTTTTATTTCTAGCTTCTTCCTATACTTTTAAAGCTCACTTAATTTCCATATACATAAACTTCTCCCTAGTATTTTAGTTTTTCTTCAATGTTTCACTTTTTCTCAGCTATATAACTCTCTAGATAACCAATTAATTTGAGTTTATATCTTATTAATTTCTATTTTAAAGGAATAAATTTAAGATTCTATGTAAAATTTATGTTTGTATTATTTGAGAATCTAGTGGAAGTAGTAGGTCTATATGTAAAATTCCCTATCCAATGGACGTTTTGGTGGTTATTATAACATTAGTTTTTAAAAGGGGTCTTATCTAAATTTCACCCCAAGTTCATCCAAACAATGATGACATATTTATGGAGTTTTGAATAAATTTCAAATTTGAGATAGTTTGTGGAATAATGAACAAATATATTGTAGTTTTGGCATTACTACCTAAGTAAAATTTCATTGGAAATCACAGAAGCATGCTGAGGAGGTTATTCAAAAGAGTTTTTTTCTTTTAAATGAATAGTTCTTCTTCTAAAATGTTTTTATATGAATTATGTGCATGTTTATTATTATTTTTAATTGATCAGTAGTTTTGATAGAAAAATATCCTCATAAGGATTAATCTACCATGGTTTATTATATGAAGTGATTCCATTACAAAATGTGTCTATTATAAAATTGGAATTTAATTGTTGGTTATGAAACTGATTAATAAAATATCTAATTATATCCCAAGTTTCATGGAACAAATCACACTCATATTAGATGAAACTGTTGATTTTGTTCCCAACCTTACATTCAATTCTTCTATAAAATAACTAAATGAAAAAGAAATTAAATTCTTGTTATCATGTTTCAAAAATATCTTCATATAATTTTTGAAACTGATTTATAGAATTAACTTTGAGACAAAATGGAAAATATCATTTTTGAATCTCCTCACTATGTCCACAAAGTAGATGTTATTACACCACATGGTAAAAGTATCTAATGAATTATAAAGAGTCTTTATTAAGTAATATATTTATGGATGAAAACATAGAAATAAGGGACTATTTTATTTCATAGTTTTGAGACCAGTCTATGAGATTAATTCATAAAGGATTACTAAAAAATATTGGCAGTTAAAACATTATAAGACAATGTCTCTCAATGACATGATCTCTTGGATCAGGTAGAATGAAATCTTCATGGTGATCCTATATAAAACTATTTTCTTCCTCTTTAACATTCTTCTATTTCTTTGGAGAAATTATTTTTTCTTCTCTTTTAGGAATGAATGATTTTTGATTTTCATATTTCATTCATGCATGCAAGGAATCAATGGTTTTATGGATTATCAAAATTAACATGACACAATAGGTTTATAAGTTTTTTTCAATACATATCTTTTTTCTTTTTTATGATTTATTTGTTGTATTTTTCTATGGGATGCATGAAATTTTCCTTATAAAGGACACTAAATATTTAATAGTCCTGTTGAGTTGTCCTTTTTTATTTCATACGAACCCTAGTATATAGTGGCCAAAAATATATCACTGGAGAAGGTGATAGTTATATGTTAAATAAGAAAACAATCAAAAAGAAAGAGAAAAAAATAAATTATGAAAAAGGATAATAGAAATATATGTTGATAATATTTGGAAATTGAATTAAAAAAGAGAAATAGTGAAAACTGAGTGAGTAAACCTGCATTTAAATGGATGAAATTGTGTTGCAGAAAATTATTTTGAAAAAATGATTTATAGTTGGAATAAATGTTTAATATGTGACCTTGAAATGATTATAATTCATTTTTAGAAATTATTTTTAACCAATCTATATTCTAAGAAAAATTTCAATACCTTTTTTCAAAAGAATTAACACAGAACTAGTTATTCTTTATAATTTCTAACTGAAAAACACACATCAACCATGAAAGGAATTGGACGATTGATAAAAAAAAATTTATTGCCACAAATATTTGGTGGCATGTCTATTAATTGATTAAAAAATATCATTTTCATGTGATTTAAGAAATATATTTTCTAAAAATTTCACAATTAGAAGGATATCAACTGTTTTTGATACTTGTAAATTGAGAAAAATTAGCTTTGAAGTAATATATAGAAGATTAGTGACTCAATGTAAAAGAATATTCATAAATTAAGTAAAGAAATAAGGCCAAATAAACTTTATATCCCTTGAATAAAATTTATCCTAATAAAATCTTCAATTATTTAAAGAAAAATATATTCATATCAACATATATAATAACGGAAAAAGAGGGAATAATAGAGGAATCCAATTGGGTGAGAAATTATTTGTCCTTAAATAATTTCCCACTCTCATTCCATTATTTCTTCATATTCTTTCATATTCCTACATTTCCTTCTAAAATTATGTGTAAAATGAATATCCTTTATCTTGAATCCCCTCATGAATATAAACAAAAATAAAATTCTATGTGATCTGGAATTTTCCTCATAGTCACATTATCTAGGTTTCAACACATTCTTTTATATATAGATTACGTGCATCTTACATCCTCATAAAATAAATTTTACCATTAAAAAAAAAAAAAATTGAACATGAATCCAATTTATAATGAACCCGGACAACCTATGATTCCTCATTCATCTTATTTTACAAATCCATCATCTTTGATTTAAAGGTTTGAGATAACTACACTCATTTTTTAAACAACCTATTTCATTCAACTAAATCAACTTGACGGATTAACATAACTATTTCACTTATTCTATAGACCTCAGTACCTACTTCTATGTAAATATATATCAATATAAATTAATTATATCCACTCCTCATGAGGTTGAATAATCTTCAATATTTATTATTCATGAGAAAAATTGTTTTATTAGAAAGCTTTAACGACCCAAATTCATCTCTAATTTCATGTTAGTTTTCATCTTCTTTAGAATCACAAATATTGATCATCTTATTCAATCTCAACACCAGTGTCTAAAAAACCATATTCAAAAGTAACCATCATTGTCACCTAGATATAATGGAGATAATATCAACATTGAAGTAATTTAGATACGAATTTCCTCAAGCACCGGGTTGGAATCCCACTACAGACCCGAAACCAAAGTGTATAGAAGTGGTAAAGCACCACTTTACCTTCAATATTGTCCTATAATAATGAATAATGTTGCGAATAAAGGTGTTGATTTTAATCTTAGAATTTCATTATCAATGAAATCTCTTTCCACTTAGATTTCAACATTCTTTGGAGATCTTGGATTCATTGAAATTTATCAAATCCATAATTTTTAGATCTGAATCAAACCATCTACAGTCTATAAAACTCAAAAATAGACTTCCAACCTCATTATAAAAATTTACCAAATGAAAAAATATTTAATAAAATCAGTTAATTGTGGTTTTAATCAAGCTCAATGCCTTAGTTATTTAATTTTCTACTTATAAAGTCTGCGCTTCAATCACGTTTGGTCATGATTAGGTCTTTTTTTTAATTTAGGCTTCGAGTTTTCTAGGTTAATCAACTATTTAGATATAGATATTTAATATTAGTGGAATTATTTTATACCTTTTTATGTCTTCATACATAGATGTTTTTTGATTCACCAACCATGAAGATAAAAAAATCAAGAGAGAAAATATATATTATTTCTACATCAATAAAGATTACAAAACTCACTCTATACATCTCTATTTGTATCTCACATGGAGATCTTAATGATATCTCAATATTTATAGAGAATATATATTGGATTAGATGTTAATTATGGAATAATCCCATGGCATTCCTTAAATATGCATGGTGGGAGGTGCCAAGTTTGACAGAACTCCCCCACCAATCCCCACGAATCCCCACTTACCATGGTGGGTGGAGTTTGTACACTAGCCACCTATCGGGGTAGATGGATAACTCCATCTATTATATCCCTCTAGATGAAATATTTTGGAAGATCTTAAAAGGTCCAGCTTCTCCTGAGAAACAACCTTTTTTATCATATCTTCCAGGTTCTCCTTTATATGGATCTTCACAAGTCACAACAATAGTCAATCCATCACTCTGTGTATCGAAGGATAGTTAATATCGATGTGATTCATTCAAGAATAATACATGGAGTGCATGCTCAATTCCAAATCACTTTGAGTATTATAATGAACTCTACACTTCTTTTAGATGAATCCATGCTCCCGACTAAAACTATCTAGTCGCAACATCTCCTTGTCAACTTTTAAAATAGTAATGTACTATGCTTCTGTCATGGATAAAGTAACACACTTATTTTTCATTAACTCCCATGAAAAAACTCCTCCTAAAAATTTATAGATGTATCCAGATGTATAATTACTAATACCAGGATCTCAGGCCATATCTGTATCTTTATATCCCTCTAAGAGAGGTTCAGCTACCCTATAGTACAAATATAGCTTTGAAGTACCTTTACGATACATAAAAATCCATTTGATTGAATCCTAGTATTTCTTCCTAGGATTATAGAGAAATTAGCTCAGGAAAGCTACTGTATGGGAAATGTGTGGTCTCATAAACACTATAACATACATCCAGATTCCAACTGCTGAGGAGTATGGTATCATCATTATCCTTGATTTCTTCCATGGAAAAATACCGTGAAATATTAATCAAATTAAGATTGATGGGAAGAGGAATTATCACTTGTTTGCATTTTTCTATGATGAAACATTTCATAACACATTCAACATACTTATACTAAGATAGACATAATAACCTCCTATTTCAATCACCTATGATCTACATCCCAGAAATATATTAATATTCTTCCAATTCCTTCATGTAAAAATGCATGGATAACTCCTTCTTCAACTAGTCGATATTCACTATATCCTTCCCAATTATTCACATGTCATCAATATAAAGTAGAATAGAAACAAGGTTTCCATCCTAGAATCTATAGATGTAAACACACTGGTCCATCTGTGTCCTCTTATAACCATGACTCACTATGAATGAGTCAAACTTATTATACCACTATCTGGGGGCTTGTTTTCGTCCGTATAAGCTCTTATTCAATTTGAAGATGAGGTTTATTAATATAGAAACTTTTAAATCATTAGGATGAATCATATATATCTCTTTATAGAGTTCAATATGAAGAGAATATGTCTCCATGTCCATCTTTTCAAGCTCCATGCCCAATCTAGACACCAATCTAAAAATGAATTGGATATAGTTCATCTTTACCATGGTGAAATAATCTCATCAAATTGAACTCATTTATTCTGATGGAATCCCTTAACTACTAACCAAGATTTATTATTGAACTCCTTTTTGATTCCATCCTTCTTTAGCTTGAAAACCCATATGCTCATTAGTGGTTTCTTACCTTTGGGTAGTTCCACAAAATTTCATGTATGGTTCTTCTTCAATGAATCCATCTCATCCTCTATTTTAGGAAAACACTTGAGTTTATTAGTATGAGACACAATTTACTCCTATTTTTTTGGAACCCCCCCATCTGTTAACAATATGTACTGATATTTGTTTTGCAGAATATTTCTTCATAATGATATTGAAACCTATAAAATGTTGGTTATGGGGTCCATAAAACCACCTATCTCATATGATGGTTCTACAACTTCTTATGGGGAGGATTGAGTCACCCCTACTCAATATTCCCCTCCACTGCCTCCGGGTCCACTACCGATGAGTCTTCTTGTACCTCCTACAATTAATTGATAGGTTGTTCTAGTGTATGTGTTAGATCATGAATTGATTCTTCAACAATTTAGCTTTGATAAATTCTTGTATTTTTATTGTCCTTGTTTATTTGGTTCTCATGGAACATTGAATATCTACTTCTGATCACCTTCTTTTCCCTCGAGTCCCAAAGCTTGTTTCTAAACTCATTATCTCCATAGTTGATAAAGATGCATTGAGTAGATTTCTCATCAAATATATTCCTGAGCTCCTTGGATACATGTGAAATTTAAAAACATCCAAATATTCATAAATGAGAGTATGTTGGATTTTTACCAGACCATATCTACTATGGAATCTCAAAATTCATTAAGACTTATGGTGATCTATTGATTAGGTAACATGCCATCGAACAAATTTTCCCCAGTATGGCTTAAGTAGCTTAGCCAAATTCATTATGATTCTAACCTTTTACATGATGGTTTTGTTCATCCTTTCTTCAATTACGTTGTGCGGTGGGATTTGTGGGACCATCCTTTTATGTAGGATGCCCCGAATCATTCCATAAGCATCAAATTCTATTGACGTGAACTCTCCTCTTTTGTCTAAATGAAGAAACTTTTGCTTCCTTACAATTTCCCGCTTCACCATGGTGTGGATAATATTAAAGTTGTCCAGTACTTATTACTTCATTCATCATAAGAAAACCCAGACACTTTGATATTCATCATCAATAAAGGATGGGAAATATTTGTTACCTCCTAAAGAATCCTCCTATATGGGTCAACATGCATCAGAGTTACCTAGATACCACAACTCTGATCTCCATGATGAAAAAGTATTGAATGGTACTCTATATGTATTCCAATATAAATAGTACTTTCAAGGTTTAAGTTATGAATCCTTATCAATGCTGATGTACTACTGCTTCATTAGGGTATATAACCCTCATTCACTAATGTGGTTGAGTCTCCTATTCCATATATTGGATGACATATCCCCTTACACTATGTTGAGGCTTTTAGTACATATCATCACATGAGTTTTCTACAAAATACAACATATGTGTCCTTAGGTGATGATTATGGATCCTTTTTTCATCTTCTATGCTCTACTATTGAATAATCTGTCATAGCCTTGTCAGCAAAGGCCTATTCTTGATAAAAAGTTGACCTAAAGGCTTAGAACATGTTGAACATATTTCAGTGTTGTATCCAATTTTCATCTTCAATTGGATATCACCCATTCCAAAAATATCTTACAAATTAAAATTCACTATCTTTACTACAACAAAGTCACTAGTTTGATAACTTTAGAACTACTCAAAATAAGGAGTGGAGTGGAATGATGATATAATCTCAACATCTAATTATGTGTCTTGGATTGGTGTTCAAAAGAAAGTGTTTTATTTATCTTTGGGGAAATGAAAAACTTATTCAGTGATACTCATGTAAAAATATTTATTTTTTCTTTTCTGGTTACTACTTCAAACCTTTTCTTGTAGTAATATTCGATAGTTGTCCTTCATGTTTCCCTATATGCCACAATAGTAATTTTTTTATTTTCCCCATATAATTTGTGTAACTTCCTATTATGTTTTATAGACCTCTAATTCCTACCCCGATACCTCCTCCTAGTTGTGTCCCTCTCATCTCTAGTATTATAGAATGTGTCTGGTTGTAACTTGCGTCCTTCCTCTAGGGCTCCTTGTTGAATAGTTCATCCTTTACCATTTCAATGGTAAGTTTACCTCTGGGCATGAAGTTACCAAGTGAGATGAAATGTGTATAAAAACTATTATGAAGTGTTCATAGTAGGTGGTTTTCCTGATCTTGATTAGTTATAGTCTTACATACAACCACCAATTGATTCACCAGGCTTTGGAGCTCACTGGTGTGTTCGACTATTGAGTTTCCACTTTGTAATCGAAGTTTCATTAATAAACTTTTCAAGAGGATCTTATTGTGAGTTTTAATTGAATGGTATATATTTTCCAACTCCATCCAATGTTTGTATGTTCTATTTTTCTAAACAACATGGCGGTAGGAGCTATGATCAATCCATTAGTAGATTTGACTGATAATCTTATTATTAATCTTTATCCAATTAGCTTCCTTGGTGGAATCAGGGTTTCATACTTTATTATCAATGGAATCAAAAAGATATTTCAAATTAATAATATATTCAATTCAAGACTTCTAAAGGAGTAGTTTTGAGAAGACAAAATGATCATCCCTCCTGTGGATGGTCCCTCAATTGAATTTAAAATATATAAAAAATTGTTTAGAAATTGGAAACATGTATCACACTATTGTGTCTAGAACAATAAAAAATAGTGGATTCAACTTCTAGATTATTGAAATCAGAAACCTATTGATCAAGATAATACCCAATTAGTTTCAATTCATGAGATTGAATGATGAAATGGCTTTGATGTGGCATTCTAGAGCAATTGCAAGAATCTTGTAGAAAATGTATCCAGCTCCAGAATAGTACCATCTCCTCTGAAAAGGGGTTATTGTAGTCCCCCAAATTTTTCCAAACATTTAATGAGAATAGATAGATAGTTTTGGGTCCATTTTTTATTCTTTTTACCCCATTATAATCGCCTCAACATGAAATTTCAAAATCTACCTTCAAAACATGATTTTGGGAAACATGAATTTTCCTGTAACTAGAAAATCAACACGGATCACCACCATTTTCACACAAAATTTCTATGATAAAAATTGGTTTTCATTTTATGATCACAAATAGAAAATAATGGAGGGGTAAAATGAGGAGGAAAATGGTCTTTATTTCTACAAGAATAAATATTACAAAAAAAACTTCATCTCTCCACCACTATTTCAATCTCACATAGAGCTCTCATGGATCTCTCACTAGATATAAGATCTATTTTAGATTAGATGATAGTTGTGGAATTCTAACATAGACCTCCTCAAATAGTCATGTTGGGAGGTTTCAAGTTTGACACAACTCTCCCACTAACCCCCACGAATCTCCACCTACCGCGGTGGGTGGAGTTGGTGCACCAGCTACCAACCAGGGTTGCTAAAAACTCCATCTGGAATCACCTTACAATATTATCTCAAGCTATTGGTTTAGGATTCCTTGAATAAAATATCACTTAATCATCATTAGGTCTCAATTTATCTCACTCATAACCAATTCGTAAAAAATATTCAAAATTGGATTTGGATGGTCTTTCTTTGGTAAAGATCCCAAATAGAGTTACTAAGAGTCCAAATAATCCTAGTTGAAGTCAAATTGGTTTTTATTTGAGTTTGAGGAAGTCCAGTAGAGTTAAGTCAAGCCTGAAAGAGAGATAAGAAAATTTCCAAAGGGTTTGATGAAATCTACATTGAAATTGGTAACTCTATGCAGAGGAGGGTTGTAAACTCTATGTTTGGGATATTGAAATCAACATGGGGTTACAACGACTATACATGGAGTTCCTAAACTCCATGTGGGAGTATGATGAACAATATTTTGAGGCTCTATAAACTGTTTTATTTCCCAAAACTGTACACTCAAAATTTGGGAACATTTAATGGGTTAATGGAACTCTAAACCACCCTACATCAACTTCACTTGTGATGATGGGTTTAGATTTATTTATAAATCCCACTATAGACTCTAATATTTAGGAAATTTAACTTCTATGCAGAATAAAAACATAAAAGTTATTTTTTAGACACAAAATAAAATATTAATAATTTCCAATGTCTAAAAATAAATTTGAAATGGTTCTAATAAATAAATTAAAAATAAAATCATGTAATAAAAATAATTTTACTTTCACAATGTAAGATTCAAAAAATTACTTTAAAATATTATTTCAATGAACATTCTCCCAAAAAAATTAAAATTTTGTTAAAAAAAATATAGAAAATTAAAAACAAATAGTTCACAAATTAGGATAAAAATTCACATTTACATACCAATTATAAAGAATAAAATTTCTATCACAAAATGATCAACTATCAATAAATCTAAAAAAAGAACATTTTGATATAAAAAAACAATTATTTCATAAAATGGATCTAGATAACAATTATTTAAATTAATCCAAATCAATATTCCATCCAATGAATCACCACATTTTCTAGTGCATGAATTATTCTATATAGGAAACATTGAGGGTCAAACCATGGGAAATGATACCTTCTCTATCAACTACAAACTTGGATAGAAGGATTGTTTGAATGTATACTAGAAGGAGTAAGAAAAATTCAAATAAAGAGGAAAGACCGGGTTTTAGTAGAATAAATTATCTAGCTATAAAATTAGACAAATCCAAGGATCTTATGGGATAGAAACATCAATATCAAATAAAATAAAATATGGTACTGAGAACTTTTTGGATGAACTTATAGAGATAAAAGGGAATAAATAAAAGATTAAATAATTTCTTCTATGCCCCAATTAAAAATATTGATGGATTCATTATATTATACAAGGAAATTAGGATAGAATTCACATCTTTTAAATTAATTTTTAAAAAATAGAAAAACAAAAAAACCATGTGGGAAAAATGGAAATTTCCTAACACCACTAAAAAATTCCAAGATAAGGATGTATGGAAGTTATGACCTGAGGATGAAAATATTGAAATGTGAAGAGATAAGGTAAAACATGTATAAAATGAATTAGACGTTGAATGAAAGAGGGAATCATACTAGATAGATTAGAAACATGATAGTGAAAAGTAATAAAGTGGACATTTAAGTTTAGATTAATTATAAAAAGTAGAAAATATTGGAAAGAGAATATAAGTGAGTACTTCTTAAACTCACTGAGAGTGATGCCAATGATTATGAACCACTTGGTCCATTTCCTGAATAGGAACTACAATAAGATAAAAAAATAAACAAAATTACTCAACAGATTCCTCTAAATGTCCTAAGAAAATATGATATACCATTTATAGAATAACTTATAAAAAATTCAACCCTATAAAAAATTCTAAAAAATACCATCTTAAACAAGAGGAAGATAGATGATTTTGCAACAATGAAACTCTTTTAAGAGTATAGTTAAATATTTTGGAGAAAGATACCTTAAAAACTAAGTATATAAGGATCTTTTATATCCCTTTTAAATTTAAAGGGAAATGAATACTCACTAGATTAGTGGATTTTGGAGTAATAATCAACTTGATCCCACTTGTAGTTTATAAATAAATCATAATTAGAGAAATTAATCCTGAAAATATAGAACTAAAATTAAATAAAATAACTATTACATAACAAACTATATTTTTTAATACTTACTAGTTATAGATTGAAAATATTTCTTTCTAGTTAATTTCATGATATTAGACTTCGATGGTGATAAAGAGGTCCTAGTTATATTGGTAGGACCATACTTGGCCACTAGAGGTGCCTTGATTAATATGGATCAAGGAAACTCACGTTTTAAGTGGTATAGGACAATTAATATTGAATATATTTCAACATATGAAAATTCTATATGTATTATATTATTTATTTTCAATGGAAGTCATTGATCAGGTGGTTAAAATTGAATTAGAGACTCAAATTGATGGTGAATAAGATAAACTCAAAGTCAGTCATAATGAAGTAGATAAGACCATGGAATATGATGAATATTACATGATCAATTAAGAAATATATAAAATGGACCTATCAGAATATGTTAGATAATAATTGGATAAAAACAAGATAGTCATGAAACAATCTATGGAGAAAGAACCTACTCTGCAATTGAAGACATTTTCTACCAAGATGGAATATAACTATCATGGTGTAAATACAACTTGTTCTTATATTAGGATAATTGTAAACTAAACATGAAGAAATGTATCTTGAAGTATTAATAATGAATAATAAAAATATTTCTTGGAAAATATAATAAACCATCAATATTATTCCAATTATTTGTATACATATAATTTTCATGGAGGATGAGCTTAGGTAAACCATGACATATCAAAGAAGGATCAATATTAAAATAAAATAAGTGTTCAAGGATAATGTGTTAAAATTAATTCATTAAAGGAAAATATATACCATTTTTTATAGTTCTTGGGTATCTGAAATACATGTGGTACCAACAATGGGTGGTTTAATAATGAACACAAATAAAATGAATGATCAAATCTCAACAAGAACTTTGGATTCCTAGAGGCTTTATATTGACTACATAAAAAATTGTACAAGTGCATAATAAAATATTATTTCCCATTCTAATTCATAAATGATATTCTTGAGAGTCTTCTAATACATTTTAGATTTTTATTTTTGGATAGTTATTTAAGTTACAATCAAGTTGCAATCGATCCCATAATCAGTAGATGATAACTTTTATATGTTACAATGGTATATTTTCATACTGAAGAATGCAATTTAGAAAATTTGGAACTTCATATTTTTCCATAGATTCATGGTGAGAATATTTTTAAACATGGTAGAAATAATCATTGAAACTTTTATGGATGACGTTTTAGTCATTGGGATGAAATTTTAAGACTACCTGGAAAATATATCAAGGGTATTAATATGGTGTGAGGAGACCTACTTAGTTCGTAATTGAGATAAATTATAGTCATAACACCCCAAGATTTCATAGTGTGTTATTTCTTCAAAATAATTCAATAACTTGCATTACACGCAACACCGAGTTCAATCACACCATGACTTACAAAAAAAAATCCATTCAAAAGAGGTTATGAATAGTATTATCTAAATTTTAAACTTTATATAATCCTTATAATTTTAGAATCCATATTATGAGTTTCTTAGATATAATGCAAGAACAAATTCATTTTCAGTATTGCACTTTTATCAACTTTTAATAGTGAACCCTTATTAAATACAATATTTTAAACTTTTTGACTAAATGGGGACATCAAAAATTTAAAATGAAACATCCCAAGCTTCCACGGTACGCTTTCTTTGAATAATACAGTAGCGTGTGTTGTACGCAACCTTGAGTTTTAACACACACCACAACCAATCAAACTAGTCGTTATGAATAGTAATACCTAATTTTTGAAATTATATATATTTTATATTTTAAAATGGACTTCATTTCTGGATTCGGAATATCGAATTTAGCCTAAGGTGAAATTTTGGTACTTTTCGGATAACTTTCATATTTTGATGAATAGTGAAAATTACTAAATTTTAATTAAAAACAACTTTTTTAATCAAAATAATTAATAGTGATAAATTATGAATTTGAGTGGTTTTAAAGTATATTTAGAATATAGTTTTACCATTTAATATAATGTTGGTCATTGAACATAATTTTACAATTAAACCGAACATAAACAAGTGTCAATCTTTTGATAGTTATTATCTCTTAAAAACACGCTTTTTTGTTTTGACAGCGGGAATTAATTTTAAATTAATTTCTGCCACTTCTATGTTTTGAATTTAGAAAAAAGGATTCCATATTTGGAATCAGGATGTTCAAATTGTGTAAATAGGTAACTTTTATTTTTAGACATTTTGAATAATTACTGCGGTAAATATTTTATTTACCATGGTTAAGGGTAAATCCGGTAAATAAGGGTTAAAAAATAATATTATAATAATACTAAATTACCCTAAAACGTGTCATAGCCTTATTGGTTGATACATGTTCGACCATAGGCATCTTTGAGTAGATTTTGGGACCCCATGGTGCCACTTGTAGGTGATAATGACACTTTATTTTAATTAAGTTAAAATGAATACAAAAATGACACAAGCATATATCTTTTAGAAAAACAATTGTTACATAGGGTTATATATGTTGGATTTTAGATTATAAATATTCATTAGAAAGATAAAAATATTTACTACATAATGATATTTTATTTATAATTTTTAGAAATTAAATAATTTATTTTATTTATGACACAATGATGATGCAGTAATTACTATAATAGTGAAAAATTAAAATAATTGATATTATAAATACCCAAATAAATATAATATGAAACTTTTAATGAATTAAACTAATTTTCTAGGATAATATGATTTATTAGGATTGATGTAATTGACTTTGTTAGAAGTAATCAATCTGGTATGAGTTTCACAAAAATCAACAATTGAATAGTGTCAAAATTGACATAAAAGAGTTCTTAAAACAAATATTATATTATTAATTGATATTAAATTCCTAAAAATCTAAGGTTCGGCCAGGAGACTTATATCATGATAGGTTAATCATTAATGGACCACTTGGGGGTCGCTTGGATGTATATAGTATGTTTATTAACCATATTATATAAAAATACAAAGAGACATTGTAAAAGTGAAACTAATTAACTTAGAGTTAATACTTAAAGATAAGGTTAATATAAGTACCCAAACCTGTCTAAATTATATTTGTTGAGTTGTTTTCGACCCATACCCACCTTAACCTTTGAATAATCAACTTTGGATCCATTAGAAACCGAATATGAATTTATTATAAATTAATATTTCTAGCTTTTCCAAAGGTGCCCCTCACCCCTCTTATAAAAGGGCACTCCTCCTTCTCATTTCTTCACACCTTCAAAGCCTTTTTGGTTCGGCCAAACTATACCCAAATACTCTCCCAACATCCCTCAATACAACCTAGAGGCCTTAGTTTGATCAGAAAGCCATCCTAAGGATCCCTTTTGATCAAATCAAAAGGAAGAACCCGAAGAAGAGGTAATGTTTTCACCACCCCTTTTAAAGTTCCTTTCTTCTTCCACTTCTTCTTTCTTTGTTCTTACCATTATAAAATAATAACTCCAGTATCTCACATATACTGTGATGTTACTATAAATATGGTACAACCATATTCAGTATTCTATCCACCCTTTGAATAACATGTCACCATACGTGCGTACGTACGACTTACCCTCTCCACGTCGTGGTGTAATTGTTATTCAATATATTATTATTTGGATGGGTATAATAATGATGTGTAACTCATGTAAATAATAAATATAACATGTTAATGATTCTGTATATATGATATACCATCCATTTATATATTATTTTAATATCAAAAGAATGATATTGTCGCTCATGCGTACGTACGGACTACCGTCTCCACGAACTCGATGAGATTCATTCTCCATCCTATCCATTCAAGTATAATTATCATTTGATGATTTAAAAATGATGTTTAAGGACTTGATATCATTCTGGATATGAATAAGATACAACAAACATGGCTTATATAACAAAACATATAAAAGAAAATGTGTAAGTTAACACCCGAAACGACGATAATTCTAAGATATTATTAACAAATCAATGTTAAAAGATCATATATGATATCATATTAATATATATGATTCTTGTATAATTTAATAACAATTATTTCACCATTATACAGGAGGTTAACCTACCCCAACCAAGGAAAAGTACAAGGTAAGGGTTATTTCACAATCTCTTCATTATCCGAGGTTGTTTATATGTAATAATCTACTGGGATCTCTTTATCATCCACATTTCTTCGAAATGTATTTCAAAACATATTTATTATTTACAAGAATATGGGTTAAAGTCATTTATAACCTTGTTTGACTTTTTATAAGAGGTTTATAAAGGAATCTTTCCGTCGTTTTCAAAACAAGGTCCTTTTTAACCTTTTCGACAGAATTATGGTAAGAATGTTTTTTTAACTTATACGGCGGGGGCGGCTATTTTCCGCCGTTATAAAATCTTCAAAGCTTCCCTTACAAGATTATAAGAATATTTTCAAAGAAAATGTTTTATTTTATACGGATCTTAAATGATTTCAAAATAAAAGGAGATATTTCTTTAAAAAGAATATTGATTTCATCTATGTCAACATCCTTTGATGGATTTTAAGATTATTTGAAGTTGATTTATTATGATACAAAACTTCTATATTGTATTGAAGGTTTTGTGATATGTTTGACTGTGGATGTGCTATTTTTATACCATTAATAGTTTATGGTGAAATTATTGGCATTTCGTATGCTAGTTTTAATACGAATGTTTATGTTATGTTTAAAACTTTTCATATGGGAATGCATTGGACTTAATATGTGACGGGTGGAGCCCGCTATAGCTCCTCGATGAATCGGTAGGTATCATGAGACAAACTAGTGTCTTGGCACAAGGCCTTGACAAAATCTTATTTGTAGTCTTGGCACGAGGCCTTGACTATGTGGTTATGATAGTCTGGCATTATGCATTCCAACATTATGAAAGTGGTTATTGATTTTTGCATGTGATTATTCGATTAGTAGAATATCCATGTGAATAAGTAAATGGAATTATTTCATTTTATTTATGCCATACCATGTTGAAAGTTCATGTTTGAAAGGCTTTTGTTTTAGTTATACATTGCCTTAAATGTTTATTCTTATTTATGAAAGTTTCCGCTATATTGTTATCCTTACTGGGCATTTGAGCTCACCCCTTTTCTATGGTTTATTTTTCCCAGGAAGTGAAGAAGTAAGTTATGAATGACCTGCAGGGATATTATGTGGGGATATGAGTGTGGATTATGGAGACAATATGTTGTTGTAGTAGTTTTTCGTTTTATGATGTAATGTAAAACTTATGAATATATCTAGTGTTTCCAAGGCTACTAAACCAATCGGTCTTTCGAGATTTGATCTTTCTTGTGATCATGCCAATGTTATGTAATAATGCACCGACTCTGGGTAACTAGGGTCGGGGCGTTACAGTTGGTATCAGAGGAAGTTTAGTACAAACCTTGGAAGCTAGATTTAGATAAACTCTGATTAGAGCACGTAGACCTAAGATGAACTTTGAGGATTAGTGTAGGAGAACTTCCTAGAATTTTGGTATTGTAGAGATTTTGTGAGTTTTACGAGCAATACATCCCTGTCTCGATACGAGCAGGTAGAGGCAGCTCTGGCACAGATGTACCTAGGGGTAAAACCTGAAAACACCGCTTTGAGCTAGACTCGAACGGGAACTGGTGCACGACAACGGGCCTTGCTGCACTCTTGGTTACGACACTCCCGGGGGATATGCTTAGGATAATTCTCATTTTCTTTACTAACCATTATTAAGGGTTTATGAGTATATACATCCTCAAAAGAGACATTTTTATGATTATGGATTATATCCATAAATAGTTCAATTTATGTTAAGTGTTTTATAAGTATGGGATTATGTATTTTGATTCATAAACTGATCTAGTGTATGAAATTGTTTAGAAATGGCGCCCAGTAGAAGGAATGAGAACTCCAGAAATGCACATGATCCAAAGAGAAGGAAGGATCATATCTTTCATGGTCTTAAGCTAGAATTTATAAGATAAATAGTTTCCCATGTATTATCATCATATGAAGAAATAATATCATGTGCTGATAAGATAAGTAAAGAGTTTACTGAGTCCTATGGCTTTTAAGGGAAGCAAGAGAAGAAAAGGATGGAAGAGAGAAAGATGGATAAAGGGAAGAGGGAAAAGAAGAATTTTCCCATATGTGGTAACTGTGGAAAGAAACACCCTGGAACTTGCCTGAAAGGAATGGGAGTTTTTTATAAGTGTGGAGGAAAAGGGCACAAATTACGTGACTGCAAGGGTAAGAAAATGGTTTTAAATGTACAATGCTTCATTTTCAAGGAGTTTGGACACTACGCGAACCTATGTCCCAGTCATCAGACTATGCCGCAAATGATGTTATTGGATAATAATCAAGTTATGATACTACCACAGATGAAGAGGAATGATTAGAGTTCTTATGTTGATTATGTCAATTGAGTGTTGTATCAACAATGTACTTGTTATAATAATTATGGAGTATATAAGGATTGTACTGCAGTACTATTTCATTAAGGACTTGAGATTGTGTGGAACAAAGAAAAGTGACTCAATAGCAGGATAGATTTTTGGAAAATATATGGTTGAGAGAATGATAAATCATAATATAGTTCTGATATTGAGGTAGTGATTTTGGAATAATATGTGATTGTTTTGGATAAATTATATTGGATATTCTTGACTACCTTGGAACTGATTAATGATTTGTATATTCCATCATTTTTGGGGTTTAAAACATTTTTGGATTAATGAAGTATATCCAGCATTCTATATGGAATAAGGGGTCATGAATGTAATCAATAAGGAATATGGTAATACATGATGAAGGTATTCATATGCTATTACGGGGTAAAAAGGATCTATATTATGTTTACCTTCCTTATAAATGTTGGACTGTGAGTTTGGACAGAAGTATTTTGGATAGTTCTAGTTTGGATTATTTTGGATTGCCATAAAAGGACAACCCGGAGGTCGGGCGGCAACCCGTCGTGTCCGGCAAGGCTGCGAGACTTGAACCCGCAACCGAAGGGCGACAAGGGTGTATCACCTACCACTGGCCCACGAGATGTCCTGGATTAAATAATGTAGTTTTTATTAAAAGATCTTTTAGATGAATTATAAATTCGTTTATTTTGGAACCCTATACGAATAGTGTAAATAGAATTTTTTTACATTCTATTATCTTTTAGAGTGAAAGATGAGTTTGTGGTAGAAATTTATTAATGGATAAAACTCTAATTATAAAGTAAGTATATCTCTTTATGATCTTAGCCAATATCATAAATAAATTCCTCAATATTAAGAAACTCAAATTAGAACAAAAATGTTTTCCTAGATGGTACCTTAAATCATCACTAATTTATGGCTTTGGGATTGTTGGCCTTTTCATATCCTTGTTCTCTACCACTCTCCATCATATAATTGATGGTTAGATTTTTCTTCCATATCCGTATTTTCCAACATGGAACCCTAGTATGTGTTATTTTCGGTAATCTTCATACTTTCGACTCTTTATTTTAAATAGAGGCCTCATTAATTCATTTTTCAATGTGGGATTTCAACTAAGATATTTTGAAACATCAAAAACGTGTTATCATAATACCCTATGTTTTGTTGAACTGATGTTATTTCAAATCATCATAGATTGATGAATTTAAGGACCTCAATTTTATACTTGTTTGTGATTGATGACCTCAATAACTACCTATAAATATTTACGTTTTTCCTCCAATTATATGTCTCTAATTTCCACCAATGTTCTCCTAATCGAGATCATAATTTGGTGGTGACCCTTTCATTTCTCTTTTCCTCATATTAAGACTAAATTTTAGTAACCCAATTTCCGATGTGGGTTTTCCCACAAATATATTTTCTATTTTCAACCTTTTATTTTCGAAGAACAATTTCAAATTGCGAGGACGCAATTTATTGAAGGAGGGGAGAATGTAACACCCCAAGATTTCATAGTGTGTTATTTCTTCAAAATAATTCAATAACTTGCACTACACGCAACACCGAGTTCAATCACACCATGACTTACAAAAAAAATCCATTCAAAAGAGGTTATGAATAGTATTATCTAAATTTTAAACTTTATATAATCCTTATAATTTTAGAATCCATATTATGAGTTTCTTAGATATAATGCAAGAACAAATTCATTTTCAGTATTGCACTTTTATCAACTTTTAATAGTGAACCCTTTTTAAATACAATATTTTAAACTTTTTGACTAAATGGGGACATCAAAAATTTAAAATGAAACATCCCAAGCTTCCACGGTACGCTTTCTTTGAATAATACAGTAGCGTGTGTTGTACGCAACCTTGAGTTTTAACACACACCACAACCAATCAAACTAGTCGTTATGAATAGTAATACCTACTTTTAGAAATTATATATATTTTATATTTTAAAATGGACTTCATTTCTGGATTCGGAATATCGAATTTAGCCTAAGGTGAAATTTTGGTACTTTTCGGATAACTTTCATATTTTGATGAATAGTGAAAATTACTAAATTTTAATTAAAAACAACTTTTTTAATCAAAATAATTAATAGTGATAAATTATGAATTTGAGTGGTTTTAAAGTATATTTAGAATATAGTTTTACCATTTAATATAATGTTGGTCATTGAACATAATTTTACAATTAAACCGAACATAAACAAATGTCAATATTTTGATAGTTATTATCTCTTAAAAACACGCTTTTTGTTTTGACAGCGGGAATTAATTTTAAATTAATTTCTGCCACTTCTGTGTTTTGAATTTAGAAAAATGGATTCCATATTTGGAATCAGGATTTTCAAATTGTGTAAATAGGTAACTTTTATTTTTAGACATTTTGAATAATTACTGCGGTAAATATTTTATTTACCATGGTTAAGGGTAAATCCGGTAAATAAGGGTTAAAAAAATAATATTATAATAATACTAAATTACCCTAAAACTTGTCCTATCCTTATTTTTTGATACATGTTCGACCATAGGCATCTTTGGGTCGATTTCGGGACCCCATGGTGCCACTTGTAGGTGATAATGACACTTTATTTTAATTAAGTTAAAATGAATACAAAAATGACACAAGCATATATCTTTTAGCAAAACAATTGTTACATAGGGTTATATATGTTTGATTTTAGATTATAAATATTCATTAGAGAGATAAAAAGATTTTCTATATAATTATATTTTATTTATAATTTTTAGACATTAAATAATTTATTTTATTAATGAAACAATGATGATGTAGTAATTACTATAATAGCGAAAAATTAAAATAATTGATATTATAAATACCCAAATAAATATAATATAAAACTTTTAATGAATTAAACTAATTTTTTAGGATAATATGATATATTAGGATTGATTTAATTGACTTTGTTCGAAGTAATCAATCTGTTATGAGTTTCACAAAAATCAACAATTGAATAGTGTCAAAATTGACATAAAAGAGTTCTTAAAACAAATATTATATTATTAATTGATATTAAATTCCTAAAAATATAAGGTTCGGAAAAGAGACTTATATCATGATAGGTTCATCATTGATGGACCACTTGGGGGTCTCTTGGATGTATATAGTATGTTTATTAACCATATTATAAAAAAATACAAAGAGACATTGTAAAAGTGAAACTAATTAACTTAGAGTTAATACTTAAAGATAAGGTTAATATAAGTACCAAAACCTGTCTAAATTCTATTGGTTGAGTTGTTTTCGACCCATCCCCACCTTAACCTTTGAATAATCAACTTTGGATCCATTAGAAACCGAATATTAATTTATTATAAATTAATATTTCTAGCTTTTCCAAAGGTACCCCTCACCCCTCTTATAAAAGGGCACTCCTCCTTATCATTTCTTCACACCTTCAAAGCCTTTTTGGTTCGGCCAAACTCTGCCCAAATACTCTCCCAACATCCCTCACTACAACATAGAGGCCTTAGTTTGATCAGAAAGCCAACCTAAGGATCCCTTTTGATCAAATCAAAAGGAAGAACCCGAAGAAGAGGTAATGTTTTCACCACCCCTTTTAAAGTTCCTTTCTTCTTCCACTTCTTCTTTATTTGTTCTTACCATTATAAAATAATAACTCCAGTATCTCACATATACTGTGATGTTATTATAAATATGGTACAACCATATTCAGTATTCTATCCACCCTTTGAATAACATGTCACCATACGTGCGTACGTACGGCTTACCGTCTCCACGTCGTGGTGTAATTGTTATTCAATATATTATTATTTGGATGGGTATAATAATGATGTGTAACTCATGTAAATAATAAATATAACATGTTAATGATTCTGTATATATGATATACCATCCATTTATATATTATTTTAATATCAAAAGAATGATATTGTCGCTCGTGCGTACGTACGGACTACCGTCTCCACGAACGCGATGAGATTCATTCTCCATCGTATCCATTCAAGTATAATTATCATTTGATGATTTAAAAATGATGTTTAAGGACTTGATATCATTCTGGATATGAATAAGATACAACAAACATGGCTTATGTAACAAAACATATAAAAGAAAATGTGTAAGTTAACACCCGAAACGAAGATAATTCTAAGATATTATTAACAAATCAATGTTAAAAGATCATGTATGATATCATATTAATATATATGATTCTTGTATAATTTAATAACAATTATTTCACCATTATAAAGGAGGTTAACCTACCCCAACCAAGGAAAAGTACAAGGTAAGGGTTATTTCACAATCTCTTCATTATCCGAGGTTGTTTATATGTAATAATCTACTGGGATTTCTTTATCATCCACATTTCTTAGAAATGTATTTCAAAACATATTTATTATTTACAAGAATATGGGTTAAAGTCATTTATAACCTTGTTTGACTTTTTATAAGAGGTTTATAGAGGAATATTTCCGTCGTTTTCAAAACAAGGTCCTTTTTAACCTTTTCGACAGAATTATGGTAAGAATGTTTTTTTAACTTATACGGCGGGGGCGGCTATTTTCCGCCGTTATAAAATCTTCAAAGCTTCCCTTATAATCTTATAAGACTATTTTCAAAGAAAATGTTTTATTTTATATGTATCTTAAATGATTTCAAAATAAAAGGAGATATTTCTTTAAAAAGAATATTGATTTCATCTATGTCAACATCCTTTGATGGATTTTAAGATTATTTGAAGTTGATTTATTATGATACAAAAATTCTATATTGTATTGAAGGTTTTGTGATATGTTTGACTGTGGATGTGCTATTGTTATACCATTCATAGTTTATGGTGAAATTATTGACATTTCGTATGCTAGTTTTAATACGAATGTTTATGTTATGTTTAAACCTTTTCATATGGGAATGCATTGGACTTAATATGTGACGGGTGGAGCCCGCTATAGCTCCTCGATGCATCGGTAGGTCTCATGAGACAAACTAGTGTCTTGGAACAAGGCCTTTCCAAAATCTTATTTGTAGTCTTGGCACGAGGCCTTGACTATGTGGTTATGATAGTCTGGCATTATGCATTCCAACATTATGAAAGTGGTTATTGATTTTTGCATGTGATTATTCGATTAGTAGAATATCCATGTGAATAAGTAAATTGCATTATTTCATTTTATTTATGCCATACCATGTTTAAAGTTCATGTTTGAAAGGCTTTTGTTTTAGTTATACATTGCCTTAAATGTTTATTCTTATTTATGAAAGTTTCCTCTATATTGTTATCCTTACTGGGCATTTGAGCTCACCCCTTTTCTATGTTTTATTTTTCCCAGGAAGTGAAGAAGTAAGTTATGAATGAACTGCAGGGATATTATGTGGGGATATGAGTGTGGATTATGGAGACAATATGTTGTTGTAGTAGTTTTTCGTTTTATGATGTAATGTAAAACTTATGAATATATCTAGTGTTTCCAAGTCTACTAAACCAATCGGTCTTTCTAGATTTGATCTTTCTTGTGATCATGCCAATGTTATGTAATAATGCACCGACTCTGGGTAACTAGGGTCGGGGCGTTACAGTTGGTATCAGAGGAAGTTTAGTACAAACCTTGGAAGATAGATTTAGATAAACTCTGATTAGAGCACGTAGACCTAAGATGAACTTTGAGGATTAGTGTAGAAGAACTTCCTAGAATTTTGGTATTGTAGAGATTTTGTGAGTTTTCCGAGAAATACATCCCTGTCTGGATAAGAGCAGGTAGAGGCGGCTCTGGCACAGATGTACCTAGGGGTAAAACCTGAAAACACCGCTTTGAGCTAGACTCGAACGGGAACTGGTGCACGACAACGGGCCTTGCTGTACTCTTGGTTACGACACTCCCGAGGGATATGCTTAGGATAATTCTCATTTTCTTTACAAACCATTATGAAGGGTTTATGAGTATATACATCCTCAAAAGAGACATTTTTATGATTATGGATTATATCCATAAATAGTTCAATTTATGTTAAGTGTTTTATAAGTATGGGATTATGTATTTTGATTCATAAACTGATCTAGTGTATGCCATTGTTTAGAAATGGCGCCCAGTAGAAGGAATGAGAACTCCAGAAATGCACATGATCCAAAGAGAAGGAAGGATCATATCTTTCATGGTCTTAAGCTAGAATTTATAAGAGAAATAGTCTCCCATGTATTATCATCATATGAAGAAATAATATCATGTGCTGATAAGATAAGTAAAGAGTTTACTGAGTCCTATGGCTTTGAAGGGAAGCAAGAGAAGAAAAGGATGGAAGAGAGAAAGATTGATAAAGGGAAGAGGGAAAAGAAGAATTTTCCCATATGTGGTAACTGTGGAAAGAAACACCCTGGAACTTTCCTGAAAGGAATGGGAGTTTCTTATAAGTATGGAGGAAAAGGGCACAAAGTACGTGACTGCAAGGGTAAGAAAATGGTTTTAAATGTACAATGCTTCATTTGCAAGGAGTTTGGACACTACGCGAACCTATGTCCCAGTCATCATACTATGCCGCAAATGATGTTATTGGATAATAATCAAGTTATGATACTACCACAGATGAAGAGGAATGATTAGAGTTCTAATGTTGATTATGTCAATTGAGTGTTGTATCAACAATGTACATGTTATAATAATTATGGAGTATATAAGGATTGTACTACAGTACTATTTCATTAAGGACTTGAGATTGTGTGGAACAAAGAAAAGTGACTCAATAGCAGGATAAATTTTTGGAAAATATATGGTTGAGAGAATGATAAATCATAATATAGTTCTGATACTGAGGTAGTGATTTTGGAATAATATGTGATTGTTTTGGATAAATTATATTGGATATTCTTGACTACCTTGGAACTGATTAATGATTTGTATATTCCATCATTGTTGGGGTTTAAAACATTTTTGGATTAATGAAGTATATCCAGCATTCTATATGGAATACGGGATCATGAATGTAATCAATAAGGAATATGGTAATACATGATGAAGGTATTTATATGCTAGTACGGGGTAAAAAGGATCTATATTATGTTTACCTTCCTTATAAATGTTGGACTGTGAGTTTGGACAGAAGTATTTTGGATAGTTCTAGTTTGGATTATTTTGGATTGCCATAAAAGGACAACCCGGAGGTCGGGCGGCAACCCGTCGCGTCCGGCAAGGCTGCGAGACTTGAACCCGCAACCGAAGGGCGACAAGGGTGTATCACCAACCACTGGCCCACGAGATGTCCTGGATTAAATAATGTAGTTTTTATTAAAAGATCTTGTAGATGAATTATAAATTCGTTTATTTTGGAACCCTATACGAATAGTGTAAATAGAATTTTTTTACATTATATTATCTTTTAGAGTGAAAGATGAGTTTGTGGTAGAAATTTATTAATGGATAAAACTATAATTATAAAGTAAGTATATCTTCTTATGATCTTAGCCAATCTCATAAATAAATTCCTCAATATTAAGAAAAGCAACTTAGAACAAAAATGTTTTCCTAGATGGTACCTTAAATCATCACTAATTTATGGCTCTGGGATTGTTGGCCTTTTCATAGCCATGTTCTCTACCACTCTCCAGCAGATAATTGATGGTTAGATTTCTCTTCCATATCCATATTTTCCTACATGGAACCCTAGTATGTGTTATTTTCGGTAATCTTCATACTTTCGACTATTTATTTTAAATAGAGGCCTCATTAATTCATTTTTCGATGTGGGATTTCAACTAAGATATTTTGAAACATCAAAAATGTGTTATCATAATACCCTATGTTTTGTTGAACCGATGGTATTTCAAATCATCATAGATTGATGAATTTAAGGACCTCAATTTTATACTTGTTTGTGATTGATGACCTCAATCACTACATATAAATATTTACGTTTTTCGTCCAATTTAATGTCTCTAATTGCCACCAATGTTCTCCTAATCGAGATCATAATTTGGTGGTGACCCTTTCATTTCTCTTTTCCTCATATTAAGACTAAATTTTAGTAACCCAATTTCCGATGTGGGTTTTCCCACAAATATATTTTCTATTTTCAACCTTTTATTTTCGAAGAACAATTTCAAATTGCGAGGACGCAATTTATTGAAGGAGGGGAGAATGTAACACCCCAAGATTTCATAGTGTGTTATTTCTTCAAAATAATTCAATAACTTGCACTACACGCATCACCGAGTTCAATCACACCATGACTTACAAAAAAAAGCCATTCAAAAGAGGTTATGAATAGTATTATCTAAATTTTAAACTTTATATAATTTTTATAATTTTAGAATCCATATTATGAGTTTCTTAGATATAATGCAAGAACAAATTCATTTTCAGTATTGCACTTTTATCAACTTTTAATAGTGAACCCTTTTTAAATACAATATTTTAAACTTTTTGACTAAATGGGGACATCAAAAATTTAAAATGAAACATCCCAAGCTTCCACGGTACGCTTTCTTTGAATAATACAGTAGCGTGTGTTGTACGCAACCTTGAGTTTTAACACACACCACAACCAATCAAACTAGTCGTTATGAATAGTAATACCTACTTTTCGAAATTATATATATTTTATATTTTAAAATGGACTTCATTTCTGGATTCGGAATATCGAATTTAGCCTAAGGTGAAATTTTGGTACTTTTCGGATAACTTTCATATTTTGATGAATAGTGAAAATTACTAAATTTTAATTAAAAACAACTTTTTTAATCAAAATAATTAATAGTGATAAATTATGAATTTGAGTGGTTTTAAAGTATATTTAGAATATAGTTTTACCATTTAATATAATGTTGTTCATTGAACATAATTTTACAATTAAACCGAACATAAACAAGTGTCAATCTTTTGATAGTTATTATCTCTTAAAAACACGCTTTTTGTTTTGACAGCGGGAATTAATTTTAAATTAATTTCTGCCACTTCTGTGTTTTGAATTTAGAAAAATGGATTCCATATTTGTAATCATGATGTTCAAATTATATAAATAGGTAACTTTTATTTTTAGACATTTTGAATAATTACTGCGGTAAATATTTTATTTACCATGGTTAAGGGTAAATCCGGAAAATAAGGGTTAAAAAATAATATTATAATAATACTAAATTACCCTAAAACGTGTCTTAGCCTTATTGGATGATACATTTTCGACCATAGGCATCTTTGGGTCGATTTAGGGACCCCATGGTGCCACTTGTAGGTGATAATGACACTTTATTTTAATTAAGTTAAAATGAATACAAAAATGACACAAGCATATATCTTTTAGAAAAACAATTGTTACGTAGGGTTATATATGTTTGATTTTATATTATAAATATTCATTAGAAAGATAAAAAGATTTACTACATAATGATAATTTATTTATAATTTTTAGACATTAAATAATTTATTTTATTTATGACACAATGATGATGCAGTAATTACTATAATAGTGAAAAATTAAAATAATTGATATTATAAATACCCAAATAAATATAATATGAAACTTTTAATGAATTAAACTAATTTTATTGGATAATATGATATATTACGATTGATTTAATTGACTTTGTTCGAAGTAATCAATCTGTTATGAGTTTCAAAAAATTCAACAATTGAATAGTGTCAAAATTGACATAAAAGAGTTCTTAAAACAAATATTATGTATTAATTGATATTAAATTCCTAAAAATCTAAGGTTCGGCCAAGAGACTTATATCATGATAGGTTCATCATTAATGGACCACTTGGGGGTCGCTTGGATGTATATAGTAAGTTTATTAACCATATTATATAAAAATACAAAGAGACATTGTAAAAGTGAAACTAATTAACTTAGAGTTAATACTTAAAGATAAGGTTAATATAAGTACCCAAACCTGTCTAAATTCTATTGGTTGAGTTGTTTTCGACCCATCCCCACCTTAACCTTTGAATAATCAACTTTGGATCCATTATAAACCGAATATGAATTTATTATAAATTAATATTTCTAGCTTTTCCAAAGGTGCCCCTCACCCCTCTTATAAAAGGGCACTCCTCCTTCTCATTTCATCACACCTTCAAAGCCTTTTTGGTTCGGCCAAACTCTGCCCAAATACTCTCCCAACATCCCTCACTACAACCTAGAGGCCTTAGTTTGATCAGAAAGCCAACCTAAGGAGCCCTTTTGATCAAATCAAAAGGAAGAACTCGAAGAAGAGGTAATGTTTTCACCACCCCTTTTAAAGTTCCTTTCTTCTTCCACTTCTTCTTTCTTTGTTCTTACCATTCTAAAATAATAAATCCAGTATCTCACATATACTGTGATGTTATTATAAATATGGTACAACCATATTCAGTATTCTATCCACCCTTTGAATAACATGTCACCATACGTGCGTACGTACGGCTTACCGTCTCCACGTCGTGGTGTAATTGTTATTCAATATATTATTATTTGGAAGGGTATAATAATGATGTGTAACTCATGTAAATAATAAATATAACATGTTAATGATTCTGTATATATGATATACCATCCATTTATATATTATTTTAATATCAAAAGAATGATATTGTCGCTCGTGCGTACGTACGGACTACCGTCTCCACAAACGCGATGAGATTCATTCTCCATCCTATCCATTCAAGTATAATTATCATTTGATGATTTAAAAATTATGCTTAAGGACTTGATATCATTCTGGATATGAATAAGATACAACAAACATGGCTTATGTAACAAAACATATAAAAGAAAATGAGTAAGTTAACACCCGAAACGACGATAATTCTAAGATATTATTAACAAATCAATGTTAAAAGATCATATATGATATCATATTAATATATACGATTCTTGTATAATTTAATAACAATTATTTCACCATTATACAGGAGGTTAACCTACCCCAACCAAGGAAAAGTACAAGGTAAGGGTTATTTCACAATCTCTTCATTATCCGAGGTTGTTTATATGTAATAATCTACTGGGATTTCTTTATCATCCACATTTCTTCGAAATGTATTTCAAAACATATTTATTATTTACAAGAATATGGGTTAAAGTCATTTATAACCTTGTTTGACTTTTTATAAGAGGTTTATAAAGGAATCTTTCCGTCGTTTTCAAAACAAGGTCCTTTTTAACCTTTTCGACAGAATTATGGTAAGAATGTTTTTTTTAACTTATACGGAGGGGGCGGCTATTTTCCGCCGTTATAAAATCTTCAAAGCTTCCCTTACAAGCTTATAAGAATATTTTCAAAGAAAATGTTTTATTTTATACGGATCTTAAATGATTTCAAAATAAAAGGAGATATTTCTTTAAAAAGAATATTGATTTCATCTATGTCAACATCCTTTGATGGATTTTAAGATTATTTGAAGTTGATTTATTATGATACAAAACTTCTATATTGTATTGAAGGTTTTGTGATATGTTTGGCTGTGGATGTGCTATTTTTATACCATTCATAGTATATGGTGAAATTATTGACATTTCATATGCTAGTTTTAATACGAATGTTTATGTTATGTTTAAACCTTTTCATATGGGAATGCATTGGACTTAATATGTGACGGGTGGAGCCCGCTATAGCTCCTCGATGCATCGGTAGGTCTCATGAGACAAACTAGTGTCTTGGCACAAGGCCTTGACAAAATCTTATTTGTAGTCTTGGCACGAGGCCTTGACTATGTGGTTATGATAGTCTGGCATTATGCATTCCAACATTATGAAAGTGGTTATTGATTTTTGCATGTGATTATTCGATTAGTAGAATATCCATGTGAATAAGTAAATTGCATTATTTCATTTTATTTATGCCATACCATGTTGAAAGTTCATGTTTGAAAGGCTTTTGTTTTAGTTATACACTGCCTTAAATGTTTATTCTTATTTATGAAAGTTTCCTCTATATTGTTATCCTTACTGGGAATTTGAGCTCACCCCTTTTCTATGTTTTATTTTTCCCAGGAAGTGAAGAAGTAAGTTATGAATGACCTACAGGGATATTATGTGGGGATATGAGTGTGGATTATGGAGACAATATGTTGTTGTAGTAGTTTTTCGTTTTATGATGTAATGTAAAACTTATGAATATATCTAGTGTTTCCAAGGCTACTAAACCAATCGGTCTTTCGAGATTTGATCTTTCTTGTGATCATGCCAATGTTATGTAATAATGCACCGACTCTGGGTAACTAGGGTCGGGGCGTTACAATAGTTCATTGTAAAATAAGGAATTATGTTAGATCAAAGAATATATAATTATGGTATTGAAGTGTATAAGACTAAAATAGAGGCTATTTCATCATTTCCTCAGGCCAAAATAGTTAATATATTGAGAAGTTTACTTAAACATGATATTTTGATAAAATATTCATAAATATATTTTAAAATATAACCAGATAGTTGTGTCAATTATTAGAAAATGATGCCAAATTTAATTTTCATAAGACCTTCCTAGAATCTTTCAAGACATCGAAGAAGGAATTTATCTATGCACATATCATTATTGCACTTGATTGGAATTAAAATTATGAAATAATTTTTAATGATAGTAATTTTCTATTGGCGTAGTTATTAGGAATAAAAGACAAAAGAAATAATATGTGTGATACTAAGAAAGTAAATTTTAGAGTGGAGAACAACTCAATTATGCCACAATAGAGAAAAAGATGCTGATAGTTGTCTATTATATATAAAAAGCTATCCCATATCTCAGTTTTAATGTTTTTATATAAAATAAAAAATATAATCCATGGGTGATTAGATGAGAATTTATTCTAAAATAACTTATTGTTGAGATTAAAGATAATAATATGGTAATTAAGTTTTTTATCACCTTTCTAGGTTGGAGGACTTGAAAAAAGATCCCACTCGTCCTATGAAAGGTGGATTTTAAATTTAGTAGTAGTTTAACATGAAAACAAAAGGTATTCAAGGGTACTATATGTTTTCCAATAATATTTATACTGGGAGGATTCCATAAAGAATTATATGGAATAATAATAAGTGGTTTATTGAATATTTGAAGTACTATATGTAGGAGGAACCAAATCTATACAATTATAGGGATGATGGAATTCTTAAAAAGTTTATATGAGTAGAGGTGGTTTTTTATATTGTTAACCACTAATACACAATATCATTTCATGTTCATTATAGAAATTAGAAAATGGATACTAAGGTTCTTTAAAGTGGTTTCTTTTGGCCTTGAATTTTCAAATATGTAATACATTTTTTTAAGAATTGTTATTGTTTTTAGAGGAAAGAGAATATGGGGAGAAAGTAATAGATTCCATAGATTTAAATTTTTGGTGTTGTAATTTTTTATGCATGGGGCTTAAACATTATGATAAAATTCCTAAAATAACTTGGGAATGAATATATATTAGTGTTAGCTGATTATGTATCAAAATGGGTTGAGTCTATTTTCTTTCCAGACAATATGGGTATCTTTGTGGTGAAATATATAAGGATGACCATATTATATAAATATTGAGTTTCAAGATCCATTATAAGTGATAATGGTGTGTAACAATTTGAAGGAGAAATGATATAGAAATAAATCATAGTGAAAAATTAGTATTAAAGGGGAAAATATTGAGGCAGTGACTATAACAAAAATCACATTTTGGAGGAAACTCAATATTTTTATCCTTTGTACTATTTAATAAGCACATTTTCATCAACTAAGTGTGTTTCCTATTAAAAAACAATATTTATTAATATTTATGAAAATGTCTATAGTCCATGAAATGATAATAGTAAGAAAAGGACTGGTAGGCTAGGGAGGTCTAAAATAATGAAAACAAAGTGTGTTTCCAAGAACTAGTCCAACACATTCTGGGGGAAGGCTGGACAAGGTAGAAAAAACCATACAAGGAGTGTTTTTGTTTCCCCATGCCACCAGAAAGTTATTCACTCTCTTTCTTTCTAGTGAATTCTGTAACAAGATTACACAATTAACTCCTATGAATGTGGTATGTGATAGAAAATGGGGTATCTGAATCACCTTTCCTGGAATTATAAATAAAAAAATATGATTCTTTAGACAAAAGTAAAAAACAATTGTTCAAGAAAACATCCAGTCCATTAATAAAGGCATTGAATTCAATTATAATGGATTTACAATGATAAAAAACTACTGAAACTAATAGAACCACAACTTCATGATTCCTGAAAATTCCTCCCTCTCACATGATGCCTACACCACATGAACAATCCACATTGAGTTTAAGACTGGGTTATGTGGGCTTCCATAAAACCCACCTCCTGGGTTGAAAAATAGTTTTTGTAGTCATCACACTTATTTTTACCATTAGAACCATTCTAATCATTTTTATGTTGTCCAAATTCTTAATAAAGGACCCCAACTCTACCATAGGAGTACTCGATCAAATTTACATGGTGAAAACCATGCTGAATCAGCCTTCAGTTTACCCCTTATTCCTAATATTCCAGATTGACCAATATTCATCCACCAACAACATAAATTTTGGTACATGCTCCTACATTCACACATTAGATTCATATAAACCACTTAGAAGGAATTGTAGACACGTTTTGATCTGCATGTCCTTCCATGTGATAATGCCAAATCTTACCCAGACCACTATATCCCATTCTCTTTCAAATAATAGGTGTTCCACCATTTCATCATTGGGTTTCTCGCAACACCAACATCCTGACACTAGAAAAATAACCTTCCATTTAATTGCAGCATTCATAGGGAAAATATGGTTAAAAACCCTCCCAAAAAAATTATATTTTAAGGGTATATCCTTGCACTATAATGAGTATCCACCAACACCACTAGCACTATTTCTCAGGTTTATTCCACTATAATTTTTGGTTGTGAACACCCCTATAGAAGAACCGATAAAGAGAATCTTGTCACAAAAATTGGAATGGTCAATATGATAAAAAATATCATACTGCTGGTGATTAAGGATGGAATGAATAAATACTGGATTTTGAACAGCTTGGGAAAATGAAATATTTGGCATAGGACAACCTTGAAAACTAAGGGAAAATCCATCCCAATTTTGGTTATAAAAATAAATCTCATCACATCCCATGATCCTCCAAGAATTCTGATTAAGAATAAAAAAGTGACATATCATCACCTTCCATAAATTTGAGACTTTCCCCTCTAAGAATCCAATGTAGGCCCATATTTCCTAGTGATAACCTTATTCCGAAGGAAGTGACCCTCCATGAAATCTCAAACCATTTTTTCTTACATTCTATTCATAATACCTTTCTCACTATGAAGATTAATCCCCCCATCATCTATTGATATTTTCATCCTACTCCATAATTCCATACAGCACCTTAATTTTTTATGGGAATCCTATATGAAAGAGGTCATAATCTTCTAAAATTTTTTTATCACACATTTAAGAGGTCTATGAAATAAAATAATGTGCATTGGGATGGAGGGGATGACACAATTCACCAAATTAATCCTTCCCCTAAATAAAAGAAATAGATTCTTCCAATTGTTGATGTGACTAGAAATTTTCTTAAGTACCCCCTCAAAATGTCTGATGCGTAGCCTCCCTGAAGAGAAAGGTGATACCAAGTACTTCATAAGAAACGTTTTTCAATGAAATCCAAGAACCTCCTACATTATCTCCCATCCTCTAATCGAAAATAATATTAGAACATAGATGTTACTTTTATCAAAATTATTTTTCTCACCACCCCATTTTCTATAAACCACCACAGTATTCTTAAAGAATCTGATTCATATGATCCCACCATTAATGAATAAAATCATGTCATCTGCAAAGAAAAGGTGAGATATACCATTTGAATTATTTCTTCTTTTGAAAGGAAGGATGTTACCACTATGAATTCCCTTGTTAATGAACTTTCTGAGCAAATATTGTGGCATAATGAACGTGCTAGGTGACATGGGGTCTCCCTTCTTGAGTCCATGATGCGATTTTAAGAATCCACATATTTCCCCCATAATAGGTATTGAAATCTTGGGAGAGCTATACCATCTGAAAAATAAGTCCCTAACCTATTTAGAAAATCGCATACACCATCACCCTGCGAATGAATCTATATTCTAGTACTTTATATTACTTATCTATATCAATCTTAATAAAAAATTTTGGACCTCTAATATTTACTATTAATATCCTTATCCATTTCTCGAGAGAGGACTATAGCCTTTTGAGTGGACCTCCTTTTAAAAAACCCATGATGTTCTCCTGATACCCAATCATGAAGATAAGTATCTAGTATCCTATTTAAAATACTGGAAATAATTCAATATGAAACATCAAACAAATTCATGGGACTAAACTGATTGAGAGAGGTTGGGTATTTAATTTTTAGAATAAAAATGATAAGAGTCACACATACCCCCCTTGTAAATTCACCCACTTGGAAATAATCCTGAATGGATGTAGTGATATCATCTTTGATAAGCCCCCAAGATTCCATTTAAAAAGAGGCTGAGAACTCGTCAGGCCTAAGAGAACCACTATAATTAATATATTTAACCACTTACCTAATGTCACATTCATCTGCCCTTCTCTTGAGAAATTGATTGGGTGAGTTTGACACCACCTGTGGGATGCATTCAAACAACTCTGACTGGCCATTTGTGTATCCAACCTACATATCAGGAATAACTACTGCTAGTAAGGATTTAAAGAAGTTCCCGGTAATACCTCTAATAATCATGGATTCATTTAATAAGTTTCCATCCGCTAAGAGTATATTTAAAATACTACTCCTTCAATTATTGAAGACAATACTAGAATAATTATGTGTTTCTGTCACCCTCCTTTATCCAAGGAACCCTAGATTTATCAAATTCCACTATTTCCTCTTCATGAAACATCTCATGAATGTTTTTATTCTTAAAAATCAGGTAATACCAAATATTTTTATTCTATTCCTCCTGCAGACTAGCATCAATACGAGAAATATCATTTTGAATGTTATTTAAATCACAAAAATGAGAGGGTTGATTATCTTTCCATACCTTAAGGCACCCTTTCATGAACTTGTGTTTGTTGTGAAAAAAAATCCAATCCACAAAATAGGTGCTTTTAAAATAGTGCAGTATTCTACCTATTCTATCTCTTTCATTTCATTTTACTATTATATAATATTTTCATCCCATGTATCCATAGATATTTAGTTTTTGAGTATTAATATAGTGCGAGGGAGTGTGGTGTGTGCATTGTTTGAGTACAAAATTTAATAATTATGTCCATTGGTTATCTAAGAGACAAATCACTTATAAAACCTCGACTCTCTAGTTTGTGATCTTTCATGATAAATTTTAAAAATAAAATATTTTAGGGGAATCATAATCTAGCTTGTTTATAATGGAATCCAAACTTGAATTTTTGTGAATTTTATTTGGTAAGGAAATAACAACTCAGGGAACCATCTTAAGTGATAATCATACAAGTTCTATTAATGATAGTAAAAATTTAAATTATGATCCCACTTGAACTTTCCTATATGATTTGGAATATGGTGTTTTAGTTAAAAAATAGAGGCATAAACTAGAGTGAAATGGAATTTTAATATTTGATTTTCCCTATTCTAATTCCATGATTGGTTATCAAAAATTACACCAGGGATGTATGTTAGAAGGGATGATTTAGTTCTAAATTATTCCTACTAAAATAATAAGTGATTAACATATGACATGTCTTAAAAATAATAAATTTATTAGGAATTTTTTGTTATAAATAATACTGGATAATAAGGGAAATATTGAACCTATATGAATAAGGGGAAATATACTTATAAGATTACTATTTTTGTTTTATAATGAATGTGGAAATTTAAACAATTTATTAAGATATTTATGAAGAGGTATCTTTGTAGGTGTTTCATATTGAAATTATAATTTAAAAAACTTATATTCATTAAAACTTTAATGAACTAGGAATTGAACATGAAATGACTTGGGTTATTTATGTAATATATTGATATAAATAACATGAGGACATGTAATCACTCATTTTTGGGGGAACATGAATTGGGATTTTTTTTTCATTTTTTAATTTTATTTTAATCTTATGTGTTTTTATATATTTTTAGTTTTTGTGTCTGTGTTTATAGAACTTTAATATTTTTGGGAATAATATCTTAATATGAAACAATCATTCATTTATTTTATTCATTTTAACTATAATTTGAATCTTAATATATTAAGGGATTATTTAATGATTTTTGGATGTATTTTTATGCAAAGTAAAAGGCTCTAAATGAATTTACAAAAGGTGGAAAAATATGTTTTAGAGAAACATTTTATGGTTAAAACCACATTGAGGGAAAACATATTATGCATTTGTAACCTTATAGATATTCCCCCAACTAATATAATCTTGGACCATCAGTTGGGGTGGTGTTATGAAACCAATGACATGTCACAAATAATCTAGAGCATCTGTTAAAGACAATATAATGTGGGGAACATAACCTTAAGAGTCCTTGAGAAAAAATATACTCATATCAAATCTTTAGTGTATATTCATACCCCAAAGACACCCCATATTCATTAGTATGAGGCTATTTACACTCATCAATATAAGTTTCATCAACTTATTGGGATTACACCCGGAATAATGAAGGGAAATCACTTGAGATAACATTGCCTTTAATATATCATCCATTTACATGTAAAAATTGATGAAATATTATTCAAAATAAAGACAAGAACCAATGAAGAAACACCATTTATTTATGTTTTAATAAACCCCATCTTCTTTTTATATCTATAATGGAAAACACCAAAATCTAACATAGTTTTAGTTTCCTCCAATAACGTTATTAAAGTAATAATATGGATTCATATATCCTGATCTTATTTTTTGTCAATAAGTTTGTGGGAGGAAATTGAATGTATGTTGGTGTTGATATGCAACCATTATAGAAAGAAAATGAATATGAAGCTATTTGGGACTTCGATCTAAAAATTTAATATAACATCCCTTCACATGTGATAATTGATCAAATATTATTTAAGATAAATAAAATTTTTAAATAGGAAACTGTAACAACCTAAAAAGTTAAAGGGTTAAACAACCAAATGTTACTACCCATGTTAACAAAGAAAAAACTTTTTTTAGCATACCTAGTTTCAACTCCATTGTTAAGTGAGCCTTGGCATGGAGTAGTGGCATAATGGGTGAAATCATGATAAGTTTCCCAAGGTGTGCATGGGTGAGGAAAATGATTAATAAAAGAACACGTGTTGTATTTTGGGGAAAATCATTAGTATGATGATTCGTTTAGGAACATGGATGGGCCCCAGGTAGGGTACCACATGTCTACAGGGAAACGGGTGGCTCCTAGAGGGCCATGTCTTGGTAAACATATTAAATAGAAGGGTTATTATCTTGTTAATAGTTCCATTTTGTTATAGTTTTATCTAAGGGGAACCCAACTAGAAGTTTGGTGTCACTTTCTGGGTTGAAATGTATGGTCCATAATAGGGACGTTTAACTCTAAAGGAGGATAATTCAACACCATATAAAAGTAAATGGTTAAAGGAATAAATGAAACTACCCATTTGAAAATGGAAATACTTTCTTTTTTAAGATCCTACCTAGTTATAACTCCATAAATATGAAAGCATTGACCCACAATAGTGTAAGTATGGGTGACCTCCAAGGAAGTTACACTGGGTGCACATGAGTGAGGGAAACTAACAGTAAAAGAACATGTGATTTCTTATGGGAAATTTCATTAGTTTTTTTGATCTGTTTGGGCACAGGTGTTGACCCAATATAGGGGACCACATGTCTCTGAGGAAACTGGTAGTTCTTATAGGGCCAAGGAATAATGACAATATTAAAAGGTGGTGTGCCTAAATTTTCATTGTGGCACAGTTATTACAAAGAACTTGTCTATAATAATTGAGAAGATGTTTTGAGGAATCAAGGTAATAGAGATATTGAATAATCAATAATCACAGAATAAGCACTAAATTCATACGTTAAAAACCAACCAAAGTCTATTTTATATCAATGATACTATGAAAATGTGACAAATACTTTTTGAATGATGATTTTTATTTGGTTTGAGGTGTTTAAGAATTCATTTAGATGATTAGATATGAGATTAATCAATTCTAAAATGTAGTGATAAAGTTAATATTTTACAAAGTCTTTAACCCCATATACTTTTTAAAGTTTTAAGACTTCATATGGTTTAAATTTATTCCTTAATAAGGTTTTATATAAACTTCTTAAGGTTTAGGAGTATAATTATTAAAGGTCTTTATATCTTTGTAAGGTTTAAGTGAATATTTAATATGGTTATCTGGACCTCGTATTATACTATTCAAAATTTCATTAGGTTGATATGATTAATTTGTATTCCCCCCAAAGCATCATAATGTTCATGTGATCATCATATGGTTGATCATCATAAGGTACATTCTAAGATTAGTTTGGTGATTTTGGGAAAGTCCTAAACCCTACATTTATACATCTGAAGGGTTAGTTACAATACATCATAAGTTTTTGAATCATTGTAAGGTTAAAATATTAATAATGTTCAACTTTATTGAATTTACTTCATTATAATGTTCTAAACGTTTTGAGATTCTATGAAATTATAGAATGAGATATTTTTTTTGAATTGATTTAGATGATTCTTTGCACTAATCTTCATAGATTCAAACATCAATATTATTCATGTGAATCATGATTAATGACAATAAGTATTGAGATATATTCTTTGCTATGAGATACTATTCCACATCTCAATGTATGTTTCCATGCACATGTAGATGAAGGTTCCTGAATATTTAAATTTTATGTATTTTATAGAGATTTAAAATAATAAATAACAATTATTCTTATGTAGGATTTGAATAAAAAATATTAACTAGGATTTTATAAAATTATTAAATAATTAAAATTTGAAATATTAACTAGATTGAATAAAATAGATCATATGTTTATGAAGATTATGGAGTTTCTATAATTAAAATATGGAAACAGATATTCGTGATACAACTTTTTTGAATATAAAATATAAGGTTGGGGAAGAATATAGTGTAGAAAATTTGAAATAACCTTTTATAGTGCTATTATTATAAATAAAATAATCCATTTGAAGAAGAAGGATACATATATACTATTTCAATTAGAAGATCATCCATGTGTTGAAAGAGGAGAACCTAATGACATTCAGGGCTTCCCTATGAATCAAATAATAAGTCCAATAATACTACTATATTATAGAAGGTGGTCCTGATGAATCTATATACTTATATTTAGATTAAGTGCGAGGACTATATAATTCTACACCATGGGGATTGTAGTAGTCAAAGACCAACTCAAAAGTTCTAGAAAAGATCCATTCAGGTATTGGACATGGTAGTTTATACAACCGGGAGGCCTTACCAATTATGAGGGATAATAATATATGAGGTAGTATAAAGATATCTAGTGTGATTCTGGAAGATATAGTAGGATTCCATAGAGCATGGTGTGATGTTGTTCTAGGTGCATGATAAACTAGAGGGTTATGGATGATTCTTACCTATTATAACCACTTATGATTATAGTGGGTGGATTTGTTATTCTTGAGGTTAACCAATCAAAACATGGAGTATTATTTTCATGAAGTGTCTATAATATTTAAAAATCATCTATGTCCTATTCCTTTTATTTACACCATTATTTTGATAAATTTGAGAGACAAAAGAAGAGAGGATCAGACTTTAACCATACATAAATGTTTCTTAAAGGGAAAGAAAATCATTAAAATAAAGGATCATTGATTCACCCCCACCCTATCTTAGTAATATAATTGATACCAAACACTTCATGTTGTATCATAGATATGAATTTTTCCAATAAATGATCCAACCTTTATTGAATCTGAAGTATGAAGAGTCTTAATTGTATCAAGAGTAAAGGTGTAACTATTTTTTGTGGAAATAATTTTCATGGATGGAAGAATAACATGCTTCCATATCAAATATCATATGTCTTTTAGGTAAGTTATGAGGAAAAAAAATGAGATTTAATCTACCTATAAAATTTTCTCCAATGAAATATGCTGACAAGAGGTACGTAGAAGTGGATGGGAATGTAATAAATTCCATCCAAACATCCCCATTTGGTAAATTCTACACCAAGGTTATAAGAATTAAAATATATAAGATTATACAGAAGAAAATTGGGAATATATATGAAAGAATGTGTATATTAAGGAATCTAAACATTATAATTGGAGATCTATGTTTGAATAAATTAGGAATATTTATGAAGATAATATTTGTGACTACTTTACAAGATAAAATATAATAGTAAGTCATATCAGAGGTTTGGTGATGCTTTATAAGAGAAAACAATTATCAAGAAATATATGAGGAATTTTTATGATATATATGATCCAAATATTCCATCCTTGGAAGAAATTATAGACCTAACTCAAGATTATTTACAATATACACACATCAATTATAAGAAGAAAAATCAACCATATTCAATAAGAAATAAAAATTAACAACTGATATTAAAGACCATGAGAAAACATAATGACAAAGTTGAATAATATGAGGACTCTAATGAATTTTAAAACAAGAAAGTGGATGATGTATACAAGAGAGTTTTAGATATTTTTTAAAAAAATGTTCCGTAATGTTAAAAGTAAGTACAAAAGAAAAAAACCCACTAAGGTGTAATAATTTTGGAAGTACCATAAAATTTTTTGTTAGAAATATAAAGATGAAAAACATTGAATATTAGAAGCATAATGAAGAATATTTAATCAGTAAATACTATAATAAAAGAATGTCTGAAAAAATTAGATTGAGTAACACAAGAAAGAATAAAAATTCATTAAAAAAATAAATGTAATATGATGAGTATAGAAGATAATGAAGAATCATAAAAATTAAGTGAGTTACAATATGATGGTAGTTATAAAAATTAAAAAACATTTAAAGATCATATTAAGAATAATGAAACCACTTTAATTAGTGTTAAGAAGTAAGAAGAGATCCACAATGCCGATATGTGTAGATATAAACATGAATACTATCTTAAACAAAACACTAAGATCAATAAAATCATCAAGGTACTATAAAAGGATAGAATAAATGACTGAGTAATAGTATAGATTGTATATCAATAAAAAATATTGAAGAGAATGGGAGAATACTATGAGAATGTTATAAAGAGTGAGGAAAAAGCGTCCAAATATATTGAGAAGTATATCCCTAAGAAAAGGTATATGATGTTCTTATATTTTATAGTGGAACTAAATATGTTTTATCTTGTAGTATAAGTTCTGAAGAAAACTCTATAAGTGTAAATGTTGAATGGGGTTTTGAAAACTTAATTATTGTACTAAGGAAAACTAGAGGTGAATTCAGAAGATATAGATCCCCAATATCAAATAATAATAATGGATGTACTAGGTATAAGAAATAATAAAATTTTCACTATTAGTATAATCCAAATCATGGAAAAAATATTATAGAATACTATTGGTGTTTTAGAGCATTTGGATACAAGGCCTAAAACTACAACTATAATATGTAACTTTTATGGAACTAGAATGAATAAAGGAGTAGTAGTTTATGAAAATGAAGAAGAAGTTATATGGAAGAAAGAAATAGTCTTATGAGATAGAATTATGTAGCTAAAATATAAAAAAATATGCCTATAAAAAATAAATATAATTTTATAGAATACAAATTTGGGAGATATGAAAAAAAAGGTCACTATACTGCAGACTATATTAAAAAAATTCTAGGACAAACAATCCAGGATTCTTATGTGAGGAACAATTCAAGAGGAGAAAGAAAATTTGATGATTTTTGTAAAAAAGGACATTGTCAAATGGAGAAGTTAAAGAAATAACAACAAAGTGATTATGCTAAAATAAAACATGGATGTTTAAAATAATAAGATAATGTTCATACGAGCCAATGAAAATTTTTGAAATATGGATTTAAAAAGATACTATGTGTGCAATACTAGAAATTTGGATATGATAACATGGATTGTACAACTATTATACTTGCATAATAAGGAAATACAAAGAGAAAGAAGCTCACACCAGAAGATGCATGTGTTTTTATGGACCATGTTAATAAATAATTCTTATATAATGATTAAATTAAGAATAATTAGATTACCATACTGACTATGAATATATATGATAGTAAGTTAAATAAAGGAAGCATGAATAATTCCACCATTAATAAAATTGTTAATAATGGATGATCTTGGTTATATGGAAACCCTCAAACATTCTACACTCACTAAGGAGGAAGGAAACACACTCCCTATTTCATTGTTTGTTTTTATTTGTACTAACATGTAGGTAATTGAAGGATGTCAACTAAATGGGGATCTGAATGATTGTTACAATTGTTGTATAGTAAGAAGATATTCCAAGCATATAAGACATTAACTTCTATAATGATGACGAATTGAGTCCATACTTTAAGGGGGAGAAAACTAGAGGATATTCTTCCATTATTTTTTTATTTTTTTGAATCTATAATTTCAAGACAACCGTTAAATGTTTTATTCTATGTTATGTTAATCAGAATTTCTATCATTGCTATGATTTTATCAGAATTATTTATCAAGGTGGGGTGATCGTTAATGAGAAAGATAAGTTAAACATGGAGTTTTTTGACTTGAATTTAAATTTTATTATTGTATTTGTTAGTGATTAGTGAAGTTTATACATTACATGAAAAACATCGTTTAATATACCCAAACTATTAAATCTGAAGTGGTATCACATACTAGATATAATTATGGATAACTTTGTGATATTTGTTATTCTATTTTATTTTCTATACTCATTTAACCTACATATATATATAGTTGACTGACTAAAAAATCATTTATAAAAAGTATGTGATGAAATAAATATCTCAATATTTTAGAATTGGATATAATTATCAATGAATAAAAGGGAAAAATCAATTTAAGAATACCATTGATGTTTGTTGAAGATTTAAAAAATATCACTTATATTTACTTTTAATTTATTATTAATAAGAGGGAGAAGAATAACTATGACTTCTAAATTAATATGGGTGTTATAAAAAAATAAAAATGTTGATATTGAAGTACCCAAATGGATTCATGGATATGGATTTTATTAAATTTCAATGCAGTTATTTAAAAAAAAAATCAATGTATATTAGAGTTCAGCTACTACATTATTTATAGGATTAAATATGGTGCTACCTGGAACATGGATACAGTGGTTTATTATATAAGACCTTCACATATGATGATTTATTTTAATTATTCAATATGAAGATAATTTCTGATGATGAAACACAATCTAAAATGGTTTTTAAGATACTTTGAAGAAGTCGAAAATTGATGAGATTAAAGAGTCAATAATTAAAGAAGAAACACTAGATAAAGATGTGATAAACCATCCAAAGTCAATTTGAAATAAAATATACTTTTAAAAGGTGATAAATACCTTTTGTATAGTGATTTTGAGTTGTTTTTTAGTGCTAAATAATTCTATGAGATGATTGGAGTTAAGCCTGATAAATTCTATGATGCGGTACTGAAACTAATATTTGATAAAGTATTGAACCCTATACACATCATAGAGTTCCTAGACTTCATAAGGTTGCCATTTCATATATTTTAAGGTTCTATACTATCATTTTAATTATTAGGAGAATTCTTTATTAGGTTATGTTGATATTTTTAAGGTTAAAGTGATGTTTTTGGGAGGTACTATTCACAACATTATATGGCTGAGATGGAGAATTCTTATGGTTCTGAAAAATATAGTATGTTGTGATTTTGATCTTCATAAGGTACTTTTTGACTTTATTTTTTATGATTTTAGAAATTTTTTGAACCATTTATTGAAACTTTTTTAGGTTTAGATATAACACATCATAAGGTTTTGAAATATCATAAGACTGGAATATTCGTAATGTTCAATTTCATCAGGTTGATATCACTGAAAGGTTAAACACTTTGTGAGATTCTAATAAATTCCAAAATGAGATATTTTACATAATTGATTTAGAATATTCATTTCAATGATAATCCCATTCTGAAACATTAAGATTATTTAAGGGACCATGATTCAATATGAGAAGTATTGAGATGAGTTCCACACTGTGATTTACTATGCCACCTCACAATGCATATCTCCATGAACCCATGGATGAAGATTTATAAATATTTAAATGATCTTAATTTTATGGAGATTTAAAATAAGAAATAATCTTGAATCTTAAGTTGGATTTGAATGGAAAATATCAACTGATATTTGGGATGATTTTATGGAAGAACTCAAACATGAAATGTCTATGAAATTTAATTAAGGTTATTATGTGTTGTTGAATATTGAATAGTTTTAATAATTATAATCTATAAACAAATATTAATAATATTATTCACTGAATATAAAATATAAGGGTGATATAGAATAAAGTGTATAAAATTGAGAAAAACTTTTGAGAGTGCAACTTTTATAAAGAAATGCATCCAATCAAAGAAAAGGGAGAACCTAATAGTACTATGATCGAATGATCATCCAAGTAGAAAAGGAGGAGAGACAAATAAAATTTAGGTCTTCCATTTTCATCAAATAAGAATAACTATGATATATCTATATCATAGAAGGCGATGGGGAGGAATATGCTAAAGAAGACTGAGAAGAAGGTGGATGTGCTACCACACTAAGGGAATATAAGTAGTCGAAGACCTACTCATAGGTTCAAGAAAGTATCCATTAATGGAACATTAAAATAAATCATCACTAGCCTGAGGCCATACTATCTAGGATGTTTAATACCATGTGAGGTAGTATAAAGATCTCTAGTGCGATGCTGAATGACAAGATATGATTCTCTAGAGTATTGTGAGATATTCTGCTAGGTGTGTGATTCAATAAAGGGTCTAGGGTAAAACCTATACATTTTAGAAACTTTTTAATATAGTGGAAGAATATGTAATTGGGGTGACCAACCAATCATATAAATGAATAAGGCTTTCCATGAACTAGAAGAACCTTGTAAAAACAAACTTTTTCTTCTTATTGACTGTATTATTCAGGTAAGGTTGAGAGACACAAGAAGAGAGGCCCAGACCTTCACAAGTCTTAGAGGTTCATTATAGGGGAATAAAATCATAAAAATAAAGGGTTACTGATTGAAACCCTCCCCCTCTCAGTGATCTAAAAAAACCTAGGAACTTCAGCCACTAGCACTACCTCATAGAATCCAACACAAGACTCATTTGAGACCCAATATAGTGTGAGGTGCCAATTCATGTTATGAGGTCATGGTAATGCAATGAGCATTGTGATGTTCTATTTTATGGAAATCCAAAAAATTTAGAAAATAAGGCTATGTTCAGAAGCTAATTGGGTCTATGTCACATAGAAAGACTACATATAAAATATTTTATCCTATATTAAATCTCAAGAATAAAACCATGATCTAATATAATTTCAGATAGAAAAACATTATTCATTTCCACTCTAATGTAGCTCATATAATACAAAAATGTTATTATATTTTTAGGAAAACATAACACAGATTTACAACTCAATATATGTTATCTCTAATGAATTTTTAGATTTTTAACTTATTAATAAGTGGGAATTTATTCCATGAAGTATAAAAGAGATTCAAAAGTTCTTATGTATATCTGTAACAGTAAATAAGACCTATAAATACAAAAAAAATTTGAGGGAAGGAGTGAATAATTGGGGTAATCGATCAATGAAATTTCCATGTATAGAATATGCATGACTTATTGGGACCAAAGGAATTTTTTAATAAACATATACAACTAAATAAGGGAATGTAATAATAATCTGGAGAGATAATACCCAATCACTAAGAGAGATAATACAATATATATGGTTTTGGCAGTATAGGTAAATTTAATTGATGAAAGTGGATAGGTCATTTATGATGATCTAGATAAATTAATATGAAAGTGAAACATAATACCCCATGTCTGTATGAGTCATGAAATTCAGAAGGAATTTTATGTTTTTAGGATTTTTGAAGTTGAGATCCTTTAGACTATTTTTATTTGAATCATAATTATAAGATTTTGGGACACAAAAAGAGTATTTTTTGGATATGTATTTAGGGTTGGGAAGTGACTCAGGTGTTAGTGTGAAGTTCAAGAACTTTGGAAAAATGATGGAGTTCTTGGAAGGGTTTTTATACCAGTGCAGAGTTTTCTATTTACAATTTAATGAAAAATATACAACACCCTGAGTGTGGGGTGTTTTTAGTTTATTTTTTTCATGTATAGTTGGTTTCAACAGTTGGTGTAGGATTAAGTTCTAAATGTTTATATTAAATGGAAACCAAGTGGGGTCAGATTTTCTAAGGGTCTTAGTGTAATTTTGGAGCACATTTGTTGGGAAATTGTGAAAAACTAGAAATTTGGATGCAGTGGTGTTTTTCATAGTTGGTTCATAGTTTGGATAACCTTGTGGCCCAACCGTGTGAAGTTAATGTGAAAAAATATTTCCAAAAGCACGATTGGTTCATAGTGTGGATAAACATATAACTAAATCATACAACTCATTGAATAGAAATAATGATCATTTTCCCCATTGAATTTTTGTACACATCTCCCTCCTCCTTATTCCCCGCATGACTAGGCAAGACAACCAACCTACCCTTATCCCCTATTGGTCTTCCCCATAGATTTTGGTGATTTTTTGTGGATTACTTGGTCATCCAAGATGGTTAATTACCACCTCCTTGATCCTCCCATAATAGTCTTTTTTTATTAATGATTTTTGGATTAATATATGCTTGTTTTTAGCTATTATTTCATCCAAAAAAATGGTGAAATCATTTGATAATGATGGGTATTTCATATGGCTTAGATGAGAGACATCTGGGAAAACTTCTTCATACATTTTCTCACCATTTCAATGAAGATATGTTTCTCGGATATTTTTTCTAGGGGTTTTGTTTAAATTAAAATAATTTAATCATCAATTTAGGATGAACAATTATCTAATTTTCATGGATTAGTCTTGGGTGCATGTTGGGAGTAGGCTATACCTTTCTTCTCAATGTTTTAATGAGTTTGTGTGCCTTAGTGAGGTTTTATGTATTTATTCAAAAATTAATTAAATTAATTAATTAATTATAAATTATTATAAAATGTTGTAATAAATTTAATAGGAAGTTTTGTTTTTATTTAGGACCTTAGGTAGTGATACAAGTCTTGAGGGATCTTGGGTGAGGGTCATCAGGCTACGATTTAAATAAATTAACATCGAATGAGGTAGGTGGTCCATAGAGAAACCCCTTGGTTAATTTGTTTTCAATATAGCATGTAATGTGAGGTATCACCCTCATTAATGATTTACCCTTAATACATAAAATATGTCACAAAAATAAATTAATATTTTTTGAAATGCCCAAGGTAACATGGATATGTCAAGAGATACATTAAACCTTTGAACATCATCATGATTCCTTGGTTACTGATGGCTAAGTGATTGATTATAAAAATATGATAAGTGGTACATGAACCTTGTTGGGTGAATTTAAAATGAAATGTTTTCCTTGAACCTCTATAGATAGTTTATATGTGTGGAGGGTTGTGATGGAACCTTGGACACATTTTGATGTCTTGACCATTGAGGGGTTTGAGAATTATTATAAATGTTTACCTTGAGATTTATAGACCTTGAGGGGTATAAATTAAATACAATGAACACAATGGTAATTTTTGATATATGCCCTTATTTTTCCCTTATTATGGGCTGTGATAATTATAAGGGTTAACCTATGTCTATACCATGAGAATGGGTTGGGTGACAGGATTGAACTGATTGGATTCAGAATTGATACACGAATTAGGCCATATATTTAAGAGGGTTTCATGATGGAATTTTCTATGAGGCCGATTAGGCCATGATATGATTATGGAAATGATGAGGGATATTATTTCCTATTTGAGATGAGAAATATCCTGATAGTTTATATGGAGATCAATGACCTCATATAGGGTGTATAGTGCCCTACTGTGACATATAGGAACCTAGTATATCCCCAAAATACATAATTACCCAATAGAGGGAAAATATAGGGGATAGATATAGGTCATTTTGAGTTTCACCTTATATCCCAAATTAGTGATGTGAGTAGATATGGATATAGTGGTAAAAAAAGTTTTGAATTTAAGGGACTGAAATTGGTTACAAGTGATAGGTTAGGATGAACTTGAATGATACTTGGGAATGCTTATGTGTGATGCCTAGGATTCCATGAATCTAATAATGATGTCAATATTAGATAAAATTACAAGAGATGTTTGAGAATAATTATGTGTGATGTCGAGGATAATTAGGATAGGATGATGATGTCTATTCTTACATGAGAATCCTAAGATACATAAGATCTTGTGGGATTCCTGGTGATTTTTTGGGGATTCCTAGAATGCAAAAGATCTAGTGATCATAACTGAGACTATTTTCTTTCATATTACTAGGATATAGTGATGGAATAATATGTTCGGATACCTTGGATACTTCATATGATAAATCTTGAGATTTATTTTATCATGGATTCCTAGGACGCTCCCTAGGATCCAATGTTATATCTAGTGGAGGCATGCCTGTAGGATCCTGATATATGAAATGTATCCCCCCTTGAGGTGATGTGTTGTTAGGTAAACTAAGTCAATTACCCTAAGATGGGGGGGCGGGGTGGATCAAGTTATGAAAGATTAAAACTACACCCCCTTCAATTCTTGTTTCAACGTTAAAAACACTCTTCTATCCATCTCCCATAAAAAGGTACTAGATGAAATAAAACCACGCACAAGACACAATAATTTTACTTGTTTCACCCTCAGTAGGTTATGTCCAAGGATCATACAATGGCAATGTAATTATGTACCAAATCCACTAAATCCCACTACCAATTAAAAGGTTCATGCTAGATCACTTATATTCTTAGACTCATTGACTTTACATAGTTTAGGGTCAGATCACTACTTTCCCAAGGGTCACTCCCTATGTCTCCTTCTCTTGATCAATACTGGTGTAAAGGATCTCCATCTTCCTCTTAATTTTCAAATTTCTATTTTAAGGGATCCACATAATGTTTATGGAATTATAGGTCTCTTCATTATTTCTAGTGAATGAATCCTCATTTGTAGATAGATGTTTTGTTGAAGTTCCACTTTAATCCAATTGAAGAATACCACTTTAATGTAGTTCACTGGGAAATATATTTAAAAAAACTATTTCGATGCTCAATGCCTTTGAAAAGATCATTTTACAAAAAGCTCAAATAGCCTTCATGAAGCAAAAAACTTTTGAAAATCTCACTTATTTCATGAAACTCAACTACCCTTCATAAATCTCAAAATTGTCTGTCGACTATTTCTACCCTTTGTTAATTCCTTTATATTCACGATGCTCAAAATATTTGGTTAGCTATCATAGAATTTGTGAATTTCCTTGCTTTCGAGAGGCTCAAAACCTTTATATAGCATTTATATGCTTCAAAAACTTCCTCATATGAACCACCTTCATGAATATGGATCCTTTATAAATTTTTTAAGTCTCACTAGATTTTTGAAGGGGTACATGAATATTTATAGTATTTTCCCTCGATTATAGAAGCTTCCAGCCATGTCATCAGCATTTTGCGATGGTACCTCATTTCCAACACAATGATACCTTCATCAAGAAGCTCCACAAATATTTCTTATTCATGACTCTTATCATAATTGTGGATCTTTTTGTTAAAAAACTTCACATTGTTTGTGATGCTTGTCATAATCACTGAGATTTACATAAAAACCTTTTCACCTCCATACAACAACCTTCTCGGACCTAATATTCATGAAACTCATAACTTTTCCATATTTTTTTAATTCACTAAATAAAATACATCTTTCACATTTCTAGAAAAAATCCAAATTTCGGACCCCAAAAATTTGGAAAATACTAGGAAATAACGTTACCTTGTGTATCTAATTTAATGTACTATTTACAAGGAATCCATTCCTTCTTATTGGATATTGGATAACTTAATATGTCAAAAATATCTCTGGAGTTCCACAACATTCCTTGGAAACCCACTTTTTCCACAAACATAATCCGCCCAAAAATACTACAATGTTACCTTGAGGGATTTTTTCCCAACAACCTATCCCTTTGGGGTTTTAAAAATTCTTCATAACTTGATACCTCATTGAAGATTATTCCATCTTTTACCAATATTTACTTCATAGAATTCAAGTATAAATCAAATATTTACTCAACACGTAATCTAAGACCACATGATCCATGCTTAATGTAAGAAACAAGAATATAATGAAAAGTATATAAATGAATCACTTTATTCCAAAACCTATCAATTGATTTCTTCAAGAACTCCATTTTTTGTGATATATAACCATTGATCAATAAACTTTAGCATAATTAGATTTAATACTCCCCTATCTCATTGATCCCCCTATCATCTTCTCCCCTATCATTATTAAGACATTTTCTCCCCTTCAATATCCACAATTTCACCACCTTGGTCAACAAACCTGAAGGTTACTTTGTTATGGTCCGCAACAGGGGTTGAAAAGATATCAGCACATTAGGAAAGAATACACCATACCTTAGGGTGACAAGGTCCCACATCCATACTTTTTCAAGTGAGGGGAGCCATCTGAACTCCAAAAGATAGTTGATCTCATTCAAACAGTTCTTCAGGTAAGTCCTTTGTAAGAATTCCTACAACCTGTAGTTCTGTAGGCTCGTACTACAACTTCAGAAGACTTTACTCCACCTTCTCCTTACTGAAATTATACTTTATTTCAATGTTCTTTTTCATTATGTTATGGAACTGATTTTTGTTAAGATTTATAGAACTTGAATTATCACAATTGATTCTGATCGGAGACTTCACTTCAACTCCCATATCTTCAGGCTGCTTCTTTATCCACAATAACTACATGCATGATAAAGCAGCAACAATATAAACTTCTTCTATGGAACTCAATGAAATGAAATCCTATTTCTTTCTTAGATATGAAATACAAAATCTACCAAGATATAAAGAACCCCTAACATTTATTTCATAACATCTATTGATCCGACCCAATTTGCATCTTTATATCCCAATAACTATTTCTAAGATTTTTCATTATACATCAAACTGAAGTCCATTGTACCCTTGATATACCAAAGTATTATTTTCACTACAATAAATTGAATTTTTGTGCGATTTCATTGATACCTCACTACATGAAATGTGGTAAAAACAATATCCATTCGTTTTGTTGTTAAGTACAATAAGCATCAAATGATTTTTCTATTTTCAGTGACATTAACCGCTTTTCCTTCATCATCTCATAATAGTTTCATCCATGTATCCATTGGAGTTGTCATCTCCTTGGAATTATCCATTAAAAATATTTTCAAAACATCCATGGAATATTTATATTGAGAAATTAATGTTCCATTTTTTATTTATGTCACCTATAAACCATGGAAAAATGTTAGTTTACCAATAATTGAAATTTCGAACTACTTTTTCCTGAATTTGGAAAACTATATACACTATGATATGTATGATCCACCAAATATTATGTAATTAATATATCCTAGAACCATCCTCTTTTTATTTCTATCATTATTAACAAATAAATTGTAATCAACTCCACCTCATTAAAAATTGAGCTTCTTCAAAAACTGATCGAGACCTGAATACCATTCTCTCAATGCTTGATTCAGCCCATAAATTCCCTTCATCAACAGAAAAACTCTATTCTCATCTTCATGAATGATAAAACCATCTGGATGATAAATTTAATATTCTCCTTTTAGTACCCCATTCAGAAATTATGACTTGACATCCATCTATTAAACATTAAAATTTCTTTGGACTACTATGGCCAAGAATAATTTTTTTTATCTCTGGCCTTGTAATTGGTGATAATGTTTCATCAACATCAATAACCTCTATTTGGGAGTATCTTTTCACACTCTTCATGCTTTTTTTCGAATCCTAACACCATCTTCATTCATATTTATCCGATTGACCCTTTTAGTTTTGATGTCATTCTTATCTATTGGTTTTGAAAAAATCTCATATATCTGATTGTTATCAATTTGGTCAAGTTCGTCATTGATATACTAAAACAAATTCTCATCTCCATATCCTTCATCAACAAATTTAGGCTATAAATATGAAAATCGTGATGCTTGTTGTAGAGTATGCATCCTCCTTATCATTACTGCTATTGTCTGATCACTAATTGTGTTCAGTCTATCAATTTCAGCTCTTCTCTTATATCTTTGCGCAGATACTAAATTGTGATTGTCCTTTTCATTATCCTAATATTCTAATGAATCAGCCTATGGAACTAGAACATTGCTTTATTTTATTATAACTCAATCACTATCCTCATTATATTTATCATGTATTTGCTGAAGATTCTGCCCATTCTCTACTATGGAAACATCACAGATTTCAAAAACCTTTACCAACATCTTATTGATGTATTTATGTGTTTTTATTTTCATTAAGTAGCCAAGAAATATCCCTTAATCTACATGGTATTAAAACTTCATATGTTTCTCCTTATTGAGAATGAAACACATACTTCCAAATACTTGAAAGTACTTCAATGATGGATTATTTCCATACCATAGCTCATATGGAGTCTTCTCTTTTTTCTTGAATATAATAACACCCTATTTTATGTGTAGACAAATTTAATCACTACTTATTTCCAAAAGTCCTCTGGAAGTTCTATATCAATTACCATTGTTCTATCCAGATTGTTGATAATTTTATTTCTTCTCTCAAATACTCTATTCTGCTATGGATTTCTGACTGATGAAACTTGGTTCCTTATCCAATTTTTCTTGAGATAATTCTCTACTTGGAAATTTGTGAGCTCTATTCCACAATCTATTAATATCTTATGAATTGTTTGATCCAAAATTTTCTCAACTTTCCTTCGATAAGGTTTTAGGAAAATGAAGACCTTATATTTTTGGGTGATGATTGAAACTCATTCCATTCTTCTAAAATCATCAATGAAGATAACATCTTATCTCCTACCATCAATAACTCTTTGTTAAATTGGTCCAAACACATCAATATTTAAAAACTCAATAAATTTTTTTGACCTATTATCTTTTTCCTTATATATATATATATTTAATGATCTTCCCTTATTGAAAAACATCACACATATGCATACAATCACATGATAATCTTGGGAGGTCTCGAGAAACATCATATTTCACAAGATCTATCAATGATGTATGGATAAAATAGCCAAGATGTTTATGAAATAACTTGTTTTCTTATTCCTTAAAAAATAACATATATTATTCTTTATATACAATGTATAAATTCCATTTTATACACATTCTCTACCAAACAATCGCACCATATTTTCCCTTCATGACACATATTTTCATAAAAAAGATTATGGAATATCCTAAGTAACCGAATTGACCAACACTTAGTAATCTGTGACTGGGTCCTTCAATAACCAAGACATCTTCATGTATCATGTCTCTCACCCAGACTATTCTTTTCTAGAGCCAATAATTTTCAATCCTTTGTCATTTCCAATCTTATGATACCTTCTTTATCATACCTGATCCTAGTGTCTAGATCCTTCTTTCTTATCATATACAAGGTAAATCCACCATCAATGATCCATTTTCCAATGTAATATGATTCATTAAAAAAATATCTATAACCACTACTTGTTTGTATCAATTCTTTTTTATCCATGTTTTTGAATTCGTACCTAGTACAGAATGATAATCTTGATCTTTCTCAGAATATGATGGACCAAATTCATCTTGTAGAGCTACAATTTTTTTTTCATTTTCATATCAATTGATTATAAATTTACTTGATTATTATTACTATATTCAGTCTTCCTCAACAAATTCCCCTACATTTTTGATGTGAAATATCTTCCATGTGTCTGGTTCCTCCACACCGAAAACAATGAACATTAAATGATATCCTGGAATATTGAGTTAGATATGGATATCATTGTTGGTATTATCCCTTTGACACCTCTTATCTATGGAACATACATTTTGTGAGTGTCCTATCTTTCCAAAACAATAGAGTATAATGTGGGGTGAATTCCTATGTTTCACTCCTACACTATTATTCAACCCTTGGGTTATCTGAATCATCTGATTCTACTTCATTACCAAATAAATATTTAATCTCAAAGTGGATTCTTGTAGTTTGAATTGAGTCATTTCTCTTTATATTTTTGATCAAGCCCTCTACGGGCCTTATCATTTGAGTTTGACTATTTCTTCTATTCTAGTGGACCACTATGCTGCACTTTCTTCTTTTCTATTCCCTTTATGACATGATTTCCCAATTTCATACTGAGAGTCAATAGTTTTTCTTGATCCTTAACACTTCATCATAGACAAACAACTTGATCTTCAATTTCTTTGATACACTTGATTTTACCTATTCCAATTTCCTTCAAACTATCATTTTCAATTTTATATTCATTAACATTGATCTTGTACTCAATAACTTTATCTAAGATCTCTAGCATTGAATACTTCAGTTTTTCAATTTCTTCATTTTGATCAAAATTATCTTGTTTATAATGTTACATATAATGTTTGATACCGTGAACAACTTTGTTTGATTTTTTATTTTGTCTCTTCAAACATCTACCTCTTCAAGAAAAGATTCTAATTCAACCTGAAGGTCAACTCTTCCTTTGACTTATTCTTCTTCATTTTAACTTTCTTCCTTTTTTTGAGAATTTCTTATGACTACCACCATATCATCTATATTATGATCCTTAAATTCCTCAATAACCTCCACCTTAGATTATTTTGAACTATTATCTTCTTTTGAAAGTATATTCTTTCTTTTGAATAATTTTTTCATAAAATTTTTCTTTCATGTTTTGTAGACTTAACACTTCTTCATGGGAATTTCAACATCATCATCTTCTTCTTCTTGGATCTTCTTGGGGAATATTTCTGAAATATGTCCTTCCTTTAAATGTCAAAGGAATGCAATAAAAAGTTTCTATTTGAACTTTCCTTTTCCTCTTTGGTTATTTGAGGAAAGGAATAACATCACCTCATCCATCCTTTCATCTTCATATTCATCTCCAATGGTGAGATTCTTCATGGACTTGATTTCCAACTATTTGGACTCACCCTTTTCCATATCATTGTTATCATAATTTATCATTTAATATGAGATAATGATACTATACATGTTATCCAATGTCATATCCTTCAGATCTTTATCTTACAATACTTAAAATTTGGGATTGAATAGAGGTGGATGTTTTATCAATATACACATCATAATTTTTATAACTTCAATAATTTCATTGAGACCATGCCTGTCTTCAAAAAAAACATTTACCCAGTCAAATAATGTACAAATAGACTCATTAGGGTGAATTATGAGATCCTCATACTTGTTCCATAGAACCTACAACTTTGCTTCTCTAACTTTTACGCATCCCTCATAAATATTCAAAAACTTTTTCCACATAGAATATGAGGACTTACATGACACCACCATGATATAAAATGAATTTGATATGGATCCCATAAATCATTAATCCCTATAGGATCAACATCAAATTCTCATCTATCATCTTATGGCAAAGAAACACTACTGGTATTGGACGATATTCCATAGATGATGTAAATAAATTCATTCCTAATGTTCAGAAGTAGTGCTTCATCTGATTCATCAATAATTTAATGTTGTTTCCATAAGAGATTAGAATCCCTTTTTGATTGAAAACCTCCATTTATTCTTCTAAGAGGGAACCCCCAACTTTCAACCTTTATCTCTAATACCAATTATTCAGTCCACGAGGTTGAATAAAATGAGGAGGGGGGGGGGGTGCTGAATTAGGGTATAGAAGATTAAAACCAATTCCCATTTAGATCTTGTTTCATTATAAAAAAACTCTTCTCATATTCTCCTATAATAAAGTATCGGATGAAATGATATCATGCCCGAGACATAACAATTTTACTTGGTTCACCATGACTGGGCTACCTCTAATGTGCATATAATTATGATGTGATGAAATACCAAATCCACTGAATATAACTTCGAATTAAATGTTTTATGATTGATAACTTCTATGCCAATAATCACTACCATTACAAAGTTTAGGGTAATTTCACTTCATTACCAAGGAATAATCCCTATACCTCTTTATCTAGATCACTGCCTGTGGAAAGAATCTCTATCTTCCTCTTTCTTTGCACACTACTCTGGGAAGGGAACCACAAATAGTTTATGAACTTTTAGGTCCATTAAATATCACTAATTAATACACCACATTCATAGGTAGATTCTATAAAGAAGTTCCACTTTCATACAATTGATTAATACCACTTTACCATAGTTTACTAGGAAATCCATTTTAAAACACTTTCATGATGGTCACTGCCTTCACGAGGTTATTTCTTTCACGAATCTCAAATAGCCTTCAAAAAGACACCACCTTTCACAATGCCCACTTCTTTTATGAATCTCAAGTATCCTTCATAATGCTCAATTTTTTTTGTCATATTTCTATAGCCTTCTTGAATTATTTTACATTAGTGATGCTCAAAACATTTGATTTTCTATCATAGCCTTCATGAAATTCCATTATTTTCTGATTCTCAAAACAATTAGTTGGTTGTTATATCCTTCGCAAACTTTCTCACATGAACCAAATCTATGAACCACCTTCACGAATCCATATCCTTAATGATTTTTGCCAAGTCTCGCTAGCTTTTTAAAGGGGGTGTTTTCATCAAATTTTTGTCAAGGCCTTGAATTGTAATTTTTTGAGCTAACCGAAGGATTATTTTTAATTAGTAGAAAATATGATGACACCTAATATAGTTCCAATAAAGATTTAAAGTATATGAGAAATATGGATATTTTCACACAATATCTTGCGTGCCCAATGTGACATCAAATGGGTCCTTCCATGCTGGCCTCCGGAAAAAATAGCCAAGTCAGAGGTGTGAAAGGAATCAATCCAGCATACAAGAAATTGTTCCGCATGAAAAATATTCCATGACAAATATGATGTCAAAACCACACTTCCATGCATACCTCCTTCCGTGTTTCCAAAAAAGTTTTTTTCTATATATAGAGCTGTACCCCCTCACTTTATGGTACCTCTCCAGATGATGAAACACTGTTTTGTTTTGCATAAGAAAACACTTCCACAACCTTGTGAAAGACTTGGCTTCAAGGTACTGGATCTTGCACCACTGGTCTCCTAGGGCTTCTTTTCAGGTGGGCTCACCACGGCATGACTCTCTCCCATTTCCTTTTACTCCAAGGAAATTGTAGGAAAAATATTCTTATTGAATGCAATTTTTCCTTTTTGTCTTGCCAATATTGTGTGCAGTCCCTCACCTTGCATGCAATCCTTTAGTCTTGCACACACCCCTCATTATTTTCTCCATGTGTTTTACTTACCCTATGGCACCATGTCTGGTCCCCTCTTACACGCAACACCCCTATCTTCATACACTTCTCCCATGAAACCCCCCAAGCTTGTATGAAGTGATTCCAAATTCCCATAAAGATGTATTCATGTGCCATTACCCTGCCTTGTTCTTATTCTCATAGGAACGCTAACATCAATTTCTTTTTCACATATCCACGCTAACAGGGACCCTTCAATGGATCAATCCACAACCCCATTAATATATGGAATTTCTGGTTTCTTCCCTACTCCAAGGGTTAAAGTGGGCTTGTTATGTAAGTCCTAGGGGTGAGGAGAAAGTCCTCATCATTTGAGCCCCAATATGTTAAACTTTCAAGCATCATCTCCCATAAAATAGGATGTTAAATTGTTATCACCAAATGTGCGGCTACCCCGGGATGACTCGATGAAGGACGAGTGTCAAAAGCATCTCAATACCTCTCTCACATTAAGCTTTGTTGCCAGGTGCACATCAGGAGCCCCCCTGTGTAAGCCTTAACCAACCTTGGTAGGGTGCTCCATGTATAGTGGCCATATCCTCCTCGTACTTTTATACACCCTTATCTCTCATCAGGTTTCTCTCTCGGCGTAATTACAATTATTACTCTATATGGGCCACTAGAAACATGTAAGTCCTGATCTACTTATCACTGAAACATCATCCGTGATGAAATCATCAGGTTTATTTCTACCTCTTTTTTCTCACACTGAGCATGGATCACATGGGCTTAGAGTAAGAATCGACCATGAAATCCTCTACGGACTACTATCCATGCATAAGCCCCATGACCCTCACCATCTAACTACATGTAATTTTATCTCTACCTTCCAATTAGGGTATATAGAAAGCCTCTATAAGTTTATAATACCTCATCCCTCCCATTCCATTTAACCCAACCATTTCACATCGACTCACTTTCATCCCGCAAGACGTTAAATTGTATGCTCGTAGAACTAAATGGGTTTTGATATCTTTCAGGTATATAGGAAGACTCAATGAGATTAATCCCCACCAATGGTAGACTCGGGTTCTCCCTTCTAGGGATGTTCCATCATGATGTGATGTCATCCAATTTTGGGACACATCACTCGGATCTGTCTCCTTGAGGTGTTTTGAACCACCCATTCGGGTCGTTTTTCTTTGTGTACACCTTGACTACAAGCTCCATTTTCTTGGGAAGCTAATCATAGGTAATCCCCATTCTCAATCCATACTCATTAAACCAAGAGTGTCTCTCTTGTGATTGGATACTAACCATGTGAAAGCCCTATCATGTCTCTAGGATGTTGTCCTTCGTGTACACCTCGATTCTATGTCGCACTTTTAAAATACTTGGAATTTGATCTTTTCTATTTTTTATCAAGGAACATAGGAAGCCTAACTAATGTGAAATCCCATCTCTTATGTCCCATCCTAGTCTCTCCCTCGATCCTTTATGTTTTGGGAAGATAATGCCTCATCTTGGAGGTTGTACTTCCTTCGGGTCCCATCCATGCGTCCATTGTCATGAGTTGCCTCTTAAGGTGAGTCATATCCCCATCCAAAATTTATGAGGACTTTGATTCCCTAACATAGGGATACATATGTAACCTCCCTGAGGTTCAAACCCAACACTATCACCTTCACACTGGTTCTCAGTTCCATCCCCACTCATTGCACCCTTCAAAACTTCATTCATATCCATATTGAATTTACCCAGGTCGCTATGTCTCAGTGGAATAATTCCATTCATCTCATTGGTCTTTGTAGAATTTGGGTCACTAACCATGCATAAGACTCGACATGCCCTCAGTTTTTTTCCTTTGCATACACCCTGACCCCATAACTCATCCTATCGAACTACATGGGTTTTGATCTATGTCTTCTAAATAGGTTATGTAAGAATCCTACTTGAGGTTCAATCCCAACCAATGGAAATCCTTTTATCCCATTCTCCAGGACCCATAATCCTCTGATACACCATTTTAGGTGTCTAGATCAGACTTCATGGTATTAAACCTTCCCTTTTTGGGACACGCCGCCCTGGATTTGTCCTTATCGGGTGTTCTGATCCATCCATCCAGTAAATATTTCATGTGATCCCTCCTAGGGAAGTACCTATGTGATCCAATATCATCAGCATCCATATAGGTCTAATCCATCTCCTCTATATGTTAAAATCACTGAATTCCCCATGTTAAATATGGGAAGATGAGGAAAACCTTAGATGAATGCCCATGACATATGGTTCCCCGCACTGGATGTGGGATGCCATGGGATTCCGCACCCTCAAGAAGCTCTATTATAAGAGAAAATCTAGATGTAACAGTGTTACAGTGTCCATAAACACTAATGATTCTCAACATGACTACTCCCCTGACATGATCCCTTGTAATTTCCTGATAGAAGCAGTGCAATCAACTGGTGTGCACAATGATATGGCATCAGGAAGAGTTTCACCAACAACATCTTAATCATTAAGGGAGACCCGGACTATGTGATGAATTCTTAGAAGGAATCCAAAGAAAGATGAATCAACATCCCATAATCAAATTTTGATCAAGGATAAAACATCCCTCAAGAGGAGACAGATGCCACTCGCCTATGAAAAGTGGGAATGTCGTGTAATAACATGATCGTCATCTAAGCATCTCGACACGAGCGACACAACATGTCGTGCCCCATAAAAGCATTAGAAATAGAAATGGTGAACCCCATTGGAAATTATTCTCCTGAATATGGGGATTATTAGTGTTCTAGACATCAGTAGATAATTTGGTCACTGAATCTAGCTATCCAGCACTATGTCCCACCATAAAAATAGTGGACCCGGCGTGAAACTCACTGGGATTTGGGGTAGTTAATTATTGGGAATACTGATTTTTGATGTTTCTAGCATGAATCTTTATATCTGGACATGGAATACTAAATGAATATGGGGAAATAGGAATTTATTTCCTACTATCTTTACTACTGGTTGAATCTTCCTTCATTGCAGGACCCAATATACAACTGCAGGAAACCAATCACCTCCCGCCTAGAGCCGCAGAGGCAGGGGAAATACAAATGTGGAAATCACAAAAGACTTTACATATTATATGATGACTACATTGACCAAAAATAGTGGGTGACCACTCCCCATATCACCCTATTAATTTATTCATAGAAAGGGGATAGATACTCTTGTTCAATGGTACGAACATGAGGGGGTCATCCCAATGAGGGATATGGACCGTCATGATTTTGTGGAATTAGTGCCCCACCGATGCCGCCACCCCCAAGGGTCATGTAGGGAGACACTACTACCCAATCCTATATTCAATAATTTCAATAGCCTCTACCTGGAACACTCCTATGACTCACTACCTTATGCTGACGAAGTAAGGGGTGTTTGAGTACTCCCAGCTACAATTTTTGCCATAGAGCCACCAAGAAGGGCTCTCACTAGGCCACATCAGTGCTGTAATCTAGTCTTGTAGACCAAGGAGCCGGTGTTCCATACCCTTACATAGCTGGACCTAGCTCAACGGACCTGGCATCAATGTCAGCCACAAGCTCATGAGGATTCCCGCCAGGGGGAATCATCTTCTATGACTTCAGTGACCTGAGCCCCCACCAACACATGTTATCATATCCCTATTACTATAGAGTAGGGGTACCACTATTATCGATCATGATTGAGATTCCAACCTCCCCTCGTGAAAGCTGGTAGACTTTTCTAGTTGTCGACATACACACCATCCATCGTGAGCAGACCTGTGGTGATGAAATTCAGTAAAAAGGCCATCCCCGTACCGTTGCCAATCGGAGAGGAGGTCCTCCCCACTCCTATGTTTAGTTTAGAGGTCCTACCTATGATACCATCACCAGAATAGGTAGAGGTCATCCTTGGATTGTTTAAAACTAACATGAAGATCCTCCTCATTCCCATAGTGTCAGGTATAGTGGTTCCCCCCATATTTTATACTATCGATGCGAAGTTCCTCCTCACATCATCACCAACTCAATAGTAGGCCCTCCCTACAGTGTCATCAACCATAAAAAAGGTCTTCCTCACCCTATCACCTATCACAATGGGGGTCCTTACCCTGCACTTACCAGCTCTTGTAGAGGCCCTCCCTGATCCAGTGTTCCCAATCACGGAGGTCCTCCCCATGTTCCATTTGACATCTTTTGGGTGCCCCTTTCATGCCTACTTATCAAAGTGGAGGTCATCCCCATGTTAAAGATTTACCCTTCTCTAAAGAACCTTCCCAAGGTAGGATGGGGTCATCACCACTAAAGGATTAATTTTGAGAATCCCTAAATCATAATCAATCCCAACCACTCTACAGACTCTAAGGAGGAGTGTGATTTGATGATTTAAACTTCACCCCAATCCACTTTGTCAGTGGATTGGATAGGAACTCGGCATAACAGCCTCATGCTTCCAGAAAGAAAGGTCTACTAGATCCTAAATACATCCACAGATACATACCGGAGGTGGAAGATTTATCTCACTTCTAGGGTCTTGCTGTGTGATCCTCTCTATCATCACCAAGACCATTCTCTACCTCAACAAGAGATCATGATGAATTGTTATTGGAACAAGTTAATGATGAGAACCAACCTAATCCATCGCTAAGGACCGCCACCCTTTCTCAGAAATTAGTAGTATGTATCTCGAACTATAGGGATGTGGTAATGCAGTCAGTGCAATCCTCAAGAGATATCCTAAGATGTGGCAGTTTTTCAGTTCGTGTGTCATACTCTCCACTGACTAGTAAACCATCACAAAAGTCTATATCAATGTCGTTACCAGCCCCTTAACCACCCAAATCAATGAATGGGGAAACTAAGGGTTGGATCCCAAGTTTGAGCCATGTTTTTTGTGGGATATCCTTATACAGAACTATCTCCTTGAGATGTTTGGCCAACTACAACTGCAAACAAAAATGTTTTAGAATCCCTCACCTAGGAGGAGATTATGTGCTTCTGCCAAACCATAGGGATGACACAATTACATCTTTTTTTTTGTTAATGGTCATTTTCCCTAAAAGTAAGGAACACTTCGATGACATTGGAAAGCAGTGCTTCTAGGAAGAGTTAGACACACTACCTATGGCTCAGAACCCTGCATCACCTGGTTATCATCGAACTCTCTAACAACGATGAGTCTAGAGCTTTACTGTTCTCGGTAGAGTTATTATGGAGGCTTACCCACATATCTAGATCTATGGTTGGGGAAAGTATGCTACCCAGTATTTTAGTACTATCCTACACCAACCTAGTTCACCCAATGATATCGAGGATATTACTTCAGGCATCGTCAAAGTGGACATGGTCGTTCCCCAGATATACTTAGAAGGGGGCATCAGAACAGGGTTTTGAGAAGATGAACAAACCAATGGGGTAACAAAAGGACTAAAATACCCTTCAAGTGTCCACACTCTCCAATAATTTTTTTAGCCTTCTTGCACATTTTGATTCATTACCTCTTGATCGAGACCATAACAAGGGTAAAGAGAACACTGGGACCATCAACTCCCCTGACACATCTGGGTCAGTGCATAAGATGGAAGATGATCCTTAAAAGGCTGAATTATGTCAACATTTCACTGAACAAAGAAGGATGGTTGGTGATCTCTTCACCGAACACACCATTGAATGGAGACTGGATTACGATAATCTTAGACCATGGCAATAGGGGCTGAAACAACTTCCCCCCGAATAATTTCCCCCAATTGATCTCAATAACCCTTACCATCTAGAAAGGGTAGAGGCTGATGTTTATGGTAAGAGACCTTTTTATGAATCACCAAATAAAACTAATTTGTGCGAAAACCTTTCTCAGAACCCATATTAGGTCCCACTGGCCTTTCCTTAGGTTCACCGGCCACTCCACATGTTCCTCTAGTGGCCCCTCAGGTCATTCCACTAGCCGATCCATGAGTCTCTGAGCCCAAATACCATGTTGAAGAACCTGCCAAAGCTCTGGTAGTAAGGGACCATCTTCAAAATAATAATCCTCATCAGTATAATCTAACAATGGCTCTTATTTCTCAGCTCAAGGCTCTTGAAACTAGACAGGTGGAAATCATGCCTGATGGTAAGCCATATATGGCATGGCTAGATGATATGATAGCACACCTGTGTGTCTAGAATTATACCTTATCCCCTTTCAAAGGGATAGGTGGTCCGCTACAGCTTCTGGACCACATTATTTCAAGGTGTAGACCGATGCTGGGAATTCTAACACAACTGAATTCTGCTAAGCTTCAGTGTTTCGTACATACTTTGGAAGGACCCACATTTTTTTGATACAACTAGATACACATTGGGTTTATAGTTGGTTAGGAGGATCTTAATAGTAAGATTCTATACAAGTTTAGTCCCACCACACGGAATAGTAGTATTTATGACCTCCTCAAGTAAAAAAAGAGGTCAGATGAGTGATTCACAAAGTTTTTATATAGGTGGCAGATCCTCGCATATTAACTCGAAATAACACTATAACGACCCGTACTTTACATACATTGTTACTACTTCAAAATTGAAGCACACTTATTACAACATATGACAAAACCACAAAGGACCGTATAGGTATAGTGTCTTTAGAAACTGGGAAACATAAACAACTGGTTCATAAATCTTCTACAGTGTCTCCCATTTATTTCATCATATCTAGGGTCCCTTTTAGCATATTCTACTTAATATCCATCTTCCTGACCTGGGGAAAAGAAAACATAAAAGGGTGAGCTCAAATGCTCAGCAAGGGCAAATAAAGGAAATAAAAATCATATCATATCCTTTTGAAAATCAAAACCTGCAAAAGAGATCATAATATCTTAACATGGAATAAATCATAGAAGTGAAAATGAGATCCCCATAATCATAACATAAAACTTGAAACTTTGTGGCATGCACACATAATCATGGAAATCATTTCTTGTTAGTCATGACTCATTGCCAAGACTATCTTAGTGGACAAAGTCCCTTTCTGAACCGAGTTCACTCCTCGTTTCAGTCCTGTATCACTGAACCGAAATAACCTTCTGTTCCAGCCATGTCTATCTCATGAGATATAAAATCATTACCCAATTCATTGGAGGGAGATATAGGTCCCACCCATCTTATAATGAATCCTTTCTTATGTGTGCCACATAATCATAAAACATCCATCATCGCATAACACATATAACAAAAATGGGATTCTTGAAACATCATGACATCATAAATCAATTCATATAAGATAAAGGAATTCATAAACATAATTCCATCACAACATAGTCAAACCAATGTAAAAATATGGATAGAAACAGAACCCTTTATTATCTTAGATGGAAAAATAATTTTGATAAAACACTTGAATTGAATTCTTGAGGAAAATATCCTTTCTTCTTCAAAAACATTTTTCCTTTCATAACATGTCATACAACTTTAAAAAAAAAGAAGTTGATTAAAAATAAACTTGAATACTTGTAAAGGAAGCTTCTTGTAAATAATGTTTTAAAAATCCATTCATGCTGTATAAGTTAAAAAAAACATTCTTCGTACTTTTGTCGGAAAAGTCAAAAAGTACCTCGTACGAAAAACGACAAAAGATTCCTTTCGTATCTTTTACTAAAAACTCACCGAAGGGTAAAATTGGATATAAACTATTGTAGAAGGATGGAAATATTACATATTGAGGGAACATGGATGTGGATGATAAAATACACCCCAGTAAATACTTACGAATAAACAATCTCGGATAAAAATGAGATTGTGATATTTCCCTTACCTTAGGTCCAATTTGCTTTGTTCGTGTCCGAAGCTCCTGTATAATGGTTTAAATAATGTTATTGACTTATTCCAGAATCATACATATTGATATGAGATCATATATGGTCATATTATTAACTTCTTGTTAGTAATATTTCATTGTTACTTGTTACTCGGGTCTTTATAACTTTTTGTTCTTTTGCGTGTTTTGTTGAATAAATTCTTATTCTTATCTTTAGGTTATAGATAATTCATTTCCAGAATGGTATTAGTGTAGTATATACCATATTCATTCATTCAATTCATTTATATAATCATTATGAAATGAAGATCATGTAGAACGAATCGCATCACATCGTGGAGACGGTATTCCGTACGTACGCACGAGTGATGATATCGTTCCTATGATCGTGGAATTGTATTGGAGTATATATATATATTATTTCAGTATCAATATTACTTAATAATAATCATATATAGTTACTCATTACACCATTATACCCATCCTTTTAAGGTGATGGTGGAAAATAGATTACACCACGGCGTGGAGACGGTATTCCGTTCGTACGCACGCGCGATGATTTCATTTTTCCGTAGGATGGATAGAAGGTGAATTAGGGTTGTTTCATATTTATAATAACATATCAGTATGTAAGTAATACTGATGTTATTACTTTATCATGAAACAACTAAAGAAGAAGAAGTTGAAGAAGAAAGAAATTGAAAAGATCGGTAATGGATATTACCTCTTCTTTGGAACGCCTCTTTGAATCCTCCACTTAAGGAACTAAGAGTGGTCTTTGGAGAATACCAGGACCTCTAGGACTATTCTAGGGAAGTGGAGAGGAGAAAATGGCATCGGTTGGCCGAGCTTGAGTGCTCAATTTGGTGTGAGGAGGAGGGGGAGGAGGTGCCCTTTTATAAGGGAGGAGAGGGGCACCTTAGGAATATCTCAAAATATTATTTTATATTAAAGTCAAAATCGGTTTATAATGGTTCCAAAGGGTCTTATTTCGAAGCTAAAGTGGGGATGGGTCGAAATCGTATAAACCAATAGGATTTAGACAAGTTTAGGGTATTATTTTAACCTTATCAATTAGATTTAACTCTAAGTTAATTAATTTAACTTTTACCGTGTCTTTTTGTTTTCTTTCACTATATGGTTAATACACTTACTATAACATGCCAAACGAACCTCAAATTGTTTATTATTAATATATATATCCTTATCTAAGTCATTTGGCCGAACCTTAGATTTTTAGGAATAAAATAACAATTAATAATATAATATTTGATTTAAAAACTATTTTGTGTCAATTTTGACACTATTTGATATATGATTTTTGTGAAAGTCATAATAGAATTATATGTTCGAACCAAGTTGATTAAATCAACAATAATATATCATAGTAACCTAGAAAATTAGTGGAATTCATAAAAAGTCTTAAATTACATTTATTTTGGTATTTATATTATCAATTTTGTCAATATTTCATTAATAAGATAATTACTGCATCATCTTTGTGTCATAAATAAATTAAATTATTTGATGTCTAAAAATTACAAATAAAATACCATCATGTAGGAAATCGTTTTATCTTTCTAATGAATATTTAAAATCGAATTTATCTTATGTATAACCCCATATTAAAAATGATTTACTTATTAAACTTTGATTTTAACTATTTTAACCCTTCTTTAAATAAATTAATAATAAATGTCCTAATCTAATCCAAGTGGGCCTAAATGGTCATATTTTATTCCTAAGTTTGTTTTTGGTCGAATTAAACTTGTCCAATAGAATTAGGACATGTGTTAGGGTAATATTAATATCATATTTACCCTTAGTTACCCTATTTACTATTAACCGCGGTAAAAATAGTAAAAAGTTACTATTCACCAAAAAATTATTTTCATCTCATTGAACCACATTTTAGTCCTTGATATTAACCGTGTCTCTCGGATTTTTGAAATTCCATTCACAGAAGCGGTAAAATTAAGTTTTATGCAAAATTCAGTTTTTAACCTACCACTTAGTGGTTTCACTATTCATCAAAAATTGAAAGTTTTCAGAAAAAAAACCAAAATTTCACCCTAGGCTAATTTTGATATTCTGAGTCCAAAAATGAAGTCCATTTTGAAAAATAAAATTTATAAAATTTTAAAAAGTGGTTATTACTATTCATAATGGCTAGTTTTAATAGCATATTGTTGTTTAGTGAAACTCGGTATTGCGTACGACGCAAGCTATCGAGGAAGGTCGCGATTGCGTGCAAAGCAAGCCAAGCAAGTGTTGTGTAGAAAAAGATTCCTTTGATGATTTATATAACATAAAAGTATCGGGTGTTACATTCTACCCCCCTTAAAAAGAATTTCGCCCTCGAAATTCGTCACTTTGTAACAAACAAATGAGGATACTTCTCCCTCATCATATCCTCAAGCTCCCATGTAGCTTCTTCAAATTGGTGGTTTCTCCATAAAACTTTCACCAAGCGAGTGGTCATGTTTCGTAGGACTTTTTCACTACGATCCAGAATCTCTATCGGCTGTTCTTCATAAGAAAGATCTTGCTCCAGCGGTACAACATCTGAGCTAAGTACATGTGAAGGATCTCGTGTGTACTTTCTCAGGAGAGATACATGGAACACATCGTGAACTTGAGAGAGATTCGGTGGAAGCGCCAATCGGTAAGCTACCTTCCCAACACGATCCAGTATTTCAAAAGGACCGATATATCTAGGGCTCAACTTCCCCTTCTTTCCAAATCTCATAACCCTCTTCCAGGGAGATATTCGTAAGAACACTTTATCGCCCACTTCAAACTCTAGGTCTTTTCTTCGGTTGTCGGCATAACTTTTCTGTTGACTCTGAGCTGCTCTTATGTGTTGTTGAATAGATCTAACCTTTTCTGCCATTTCATCAACGAGATCAGGTCCTAATAGCTTTCTTTCCCCAACTTTATCCCAGCAAGTTGGAGTCCTACATTTCTTTCCATAGAGAGCTTCATAAGGAGCCATCTGAATACTGGAGTGAAAGCTATTATTATAAGAAAATTCCACCAAAGGTAGGTGTTGATCCCAACCTCCTTTGAAATCCATAGAGCAAGCTCTCAACATATCTTCTAGGGTTTGAATTGTTCTCTCAGACTGACCGTCTGTCTGGGGATGATAAGCAGTGCTGAAACTCAACTCTGTATCCAGAGTATGCTGAAGACTTCGCCAGAACTTTGAGGTAAATCTCGGATCCCGATCAGATATAATAGAAAGTGGTACTCCATGTAATCTTACCACTTCCTTTACATATATCCTGGCAAGCTGATCTAGAGAGAAATCCTCTCTAATAGGAATGAAGTGTGCAGACTTTGTAAGACGATCAACTATGACCCAGATAGCATTATTGCCTTTGGATGTTTTAGGAAGTCCTGTGACAAAGTCCATAGTGATGTTTTCCCATTTCCATTCGGGTATTGGTAATGGTTGTAACATCCCCTTAGACTTCTGTCTCTCAGCTTTAACTTGTTGACAAACCAAGCATCGAGAGACATATTCAGCAACATCTCTTTTCATGCCATCCCACCAGAAGTACTCTTTCAGGTCCCTATACATCTTCGTGCTTCCAGGATGAATAGAGAATGATGAACTATGAGCCTCATCCAGCAGCTCATTCATTAATTCGGGGATGGGAGGAACGCAAACCCGATTCCTGAACTTTATTATCCCTTCACAATCAAGGTTGAATTCAGGAACATTTCTCACCTTCTTTTGTAACTCGACATCTTCTTTCTGTGCCTCTTTAATCTTCACATGTATAGATGGTTGAACATTCATTTGAGAAAGATAAGATTTTTCCCCTTCCATTATAATTCCAAGATCCATCCTTTGTAAATCCATAAATATTGGATCTTTTGTGATCCTCATCATGGATAAACTAGCATGGTCTTGTCGACTTAATGCATCTGCCACCTTGTTTGCTTTCCCAGGGTGGTAATGGATTGAGCAGTCATAATCCTTAATCAGCTCCAACCATCTTCTTTGACGCATATTCAGCTCCTTTTGTGTGAAAATATCAGTATAAATATCACACCTTTCACCATAAAGGTAATGCCTCCAAGTCTTTAATGCAAAGATTACCGCAGCCAACTCCAAATCATGTGTTGGGTAATTTTGCTCATGGATTTTCAACTGTCGTGAGGCATAAGCTGTCACCATATCATTTTGCATAAGAACACACCCCAATCCCTTCTTGGATGCATCACTGTAGATCACAAACCTTTCTCCACTACAAGGCAGTGTGAGCACAGGTGCACTGGATAACCTTCTTTTCAACTCCTTGAAATTCTCTTCACATTCCTCTGTCCAGACAAACTTAACTCCCTTCCGAGTCAACTTGGTGATTGGATTAGATAATCGTGAAAAATCTTTTACAAAACGTCGATAATATCCAGCCAAACCAAGAAAACTTCGGATCTCAGTTACTGTTGTTGGTCTTGACCATCTTTCGATAACCTCTGTTTTTGCTGGATCCACAGATATCCCCTCTTTTGAGATTATATGACCCAAAAATGCAACTTTTTGAAGCCAAAATTCACACTTGGTAAATTTGGCATAAAGCTTCTCCTTTCTCAGGGTCTTTAATATAATTCTCAAGTGATCTTCATGCTCTTCCTTGCTCTTTGAATAGACAAGAATATCGTCTATAATGACTACCACAAATTGATCAAGATAGTCTCTAAAGACTCTATTCATTAGATCCATGAAGATAGCAGGGGCATTAGTAAGACCAAATGGCATCACTATAAATTCATAGTGTCCATACCTTGTACGAAAAGCCGTCTTTGGTATATCCTCCCTTTTGACCCTTAATTGATGATACCCTGAACGAAGATCAATCTTGGAAAAGTATTGAGCTCCGCGTAGTTGGTCAAATAAGTCATCAATGCGTGAGAGAGGATATTTGTTCTTGATAGTGATCTTGTTAAGTTCTCGATAATCAATGCAAAGTCTCATTGATCCATCTTTCTTCTTAACAAATAGAACAGGTGCTCCCCAAGGTGACGCACTAGGGCGTATGAATCCCTTATCAAGATTCTCTTGGAGTTGCTTCTTCAATTGTTGCAACTCAATTGGGGCCATTCTATAAGGTGTCTTTGAAATAGGCAAAGCACCCGGTACGAGTTCTATTGAAAACTCAACTTCACGATTTGGTGGAAGACCCGGTAATTCCTCCGGAAAGACATCATCAAACTCCCGTACAATGGGCACATTCTTAATCGTGAGTTTCTCACCAACCATTTGAGATAAATAACCTTCATTTAGTGGAATCAATACCCATAAGATGGAAGAAATTTCCACTGGAAGTTTATGTTCATCCTTGCATTGATAGACGATCGTAGATTGATCTGGAATATGAAATGTGACTTCCCTTCTTTGGCAATCGATATGAGCTCCATGTAGAGAAAGCCAATCCATGCCAAGAATCACATCAAATTCCACTAAAGGAAGGATCACAAGATTTTCAGGAAGCACTTTCCCACAAACTTCGATCGGAGAAGAATTATAAACTTTTGATGCGATTGATGTGCCATTAGGTGTTGTCACAGCTAACTCAACATCTAATTGTTGAGGTAATACAGTGATACCCTTATAAAAGTCTTCAGAAATAAAAGAGTGGGTGGATCCAGAATCAAATAAAACATTTGCTACTTTAGAGTGGATGGTAAGTGTACCTTTCACCACATCGTTATCGTACTCCACATCGCTGATAGAAATTGCATGTGACTTTCCTTTGTCTTTAGCCTTAAGAGTTTGTTGACGTCGACCATCATCATCAACCCTTGGATTTGGGCATTGATTGGCATAATGCCCCATCTCCTTGCACTTGAAACATTGAAGTGTAGTAGGTTCATTCTGTGTATCCCTTCCTTTGTTTGCGTCATTAGACATCTTCTTCCCATTATCACAGCATTCAAATGCCCGATGACCTTCCTTTCCACATTTAAAACATTTACTTGTCCCTTTAAGACAACTCCCTCCATGTTTCTTTCCACACTTTGAGCATAAGGGAAAGTTCATCTTCTTTTCCGTGTGCTCTTTAGATTTTTCTTTGAATTCCATCTTCCTCTTTTTATCAAACCCATGTGACTGATGGGTTACTCCAATCTCCATCTCGACTTTGAGAGCACATCGAACGATTTCCTCGTAGCTATTGAAGTCCCTTATGGCTAACGCCCTTCGAAGACTTGGTTTTAAGCCACTAAAGAATCGATCGATCTTACTCTCAGGTTGGATAATAATACCAGAAGCGTACCTTGCAAGTCTTGTAAAATTTGCTTCATAGGTACTAACAGATTCATCATCCCTTTGCTTCAGTTCAAGAAACTCTTTCTCCATCTTTGTTCGGAGAATACGAGGGAAGTACTTATTGAAAAATAAGTTCTTGAACTTGTCCCATTCCATAGACTCAATTTCATCCCTTTGCCTCGTATTCTTAACAAGATTCCACCATTGATCCGCATCTCCTTCCAAACGATACACTGCTAGGATGACTTTATCATGCTCAGAACATTGAAGAACTGAAAATATCTTTTCAGTAGTACTAATCCATTGTTCAGCAACTAATGGATCAGTAGACCCGCTGAAAGAAGGTGGACGCTGCCTCATGAAGGATTCAACAGAATGTTGCTCCCTCCTTTGCTCGTTTGGAAATCCTTCATGATTCATAGCTTGAGAAAGTTGTGTGAGCATGGCTACAAGATTTTGCATTCCAGCTCCAATATCGTTTGGTTGCTCAGGGGGACAATCATTGCATTGCCCATCGCATTCCGCATTAACACGGTTCCTTCGGGTTCCAGCCATTGACTAAAACCAAGAAGAATAGTGTGAGCAACACTAATTATAATAGGAAACCACATAATTCAAGAATAAAATTTTCATGCTTATGGTCTTATCCTAGGATATTCAAGGCCATTTCTAAAACACTAAGATTGTGTACTATGCTTAGACTTATCCTTAGGGTTCTTACTAAGGTTTTCACATCCTAGTTTCCAAAGGTTGACTATACCTTTCCTCTGATACCAACTATAACGGTCTAGAATTACTTCCAGTGGACTACAATTGATACCTATCAGGGAACTCCATGGGCGGCTACACCCCCTGGGCGGGACACACCACCATCCCCAGTGGCAGCCATTTCCTCATGAAGCCCTTGGGCGGAGAGCCATGCTTCGTCCAACGCTCACATGTGAGAGTTCCCAAGGATCGGATACATTCCTACCTCCTTTGCCTCTGATACCAACTATAACGACCCGTACTTTACATACATTGTTACTACTTCAAAATTGAAGCACACTTATTACAACATATGACAAAACCACAAAGGACCGTATAGGTATAGTGTCTTTAGAAACTGGGAAACATAAACAACTGGTTCATAAATCTTCTACAGTGTCTCCCATTTATTTCATCATATCTAGGGTCCCTTTTAGCATATTCTACTTAATATCCATCTTCCTGACCTGGGGAAAAGAAAACATAAAAGGGTGAGCTCAAATGCTCAGCAAGGGCAAATAAAGGAAATAAAAATCATATCATATCCTTTTGAAAATCAAAACCTGCAAAAGAGATCATAATATCTTAACATGGAATAAATCATAGAAGTGAAAATGAGATCCCCATAATCATAACATAAAACTTGAAACTTTGTGGCATGCACACATAATCATGGAAATCATTTCTTGTTAGTCATGACTCATTTCCAAGACTATCTTAGTGGACAAAGTCCCTTTCTGAACCGAGTTCACTCCTCGTTTCAGTCCTGTATCACTGAACCGAAATAACCTTCCGTTCGAGCCATGTCTATCTCATGAGATATAAAATCATTACCCAATGCATTGGAGGGAGATATAGGTCCCACCCATCTTATAATGAATCCTTTCTTATGTGTGCCACATAATCATAAAACATCCATCATCGCATAACACATATAACAAAAATGGGATTCTTGAAACATCATGACATCATAAATCAATTCATATAAGATAAAGGAATTCATAAACATAATTCCATCACAACATAGTCAAACCAATGTAAAAATATGGATAGAAACAGAACCCTTTATTATCTTAGATGGAAAATAATTTTGATAAAACACTTGAATTGAATTCTTGAGGAAAATATCCTTTCTTCTTCAAAAACATTTTTCCTTTCATAACATGTCATACAACTTTAAAAAAAACGAAGTTGATTAAAAATAAACTTGAATACTTGTAAAGGAAGCTTCTTGTAAATAATGTTTTAAAAATCCATTCATGCCGTATAAGTTAAAAAAAACATTCTTCGTACTTTTGTCGGAAAAGTCAAAAAGTACCTCATACGAAAAACGGCAAAAGATTCCTTTCGTATCTTTTACTAAAAACTCACCGAAGGGTAAAATTGGATATAAACTATTGTAGAAGGATGGAAATATTACATATTGAGGGAACATGGATGTGGATGATAAAATACACCCCAGTAAATACTTACGAATAAACAATCTCGGATAAAAATGAGATTGTGATATTTCCCTTACCTTAGGTCCAATTTGCTTTGTTCGTGTCCGAAGCTCCTGTATAATGGTTTAAATAATGTTATTGACTTATTCCAGAATCATACATATTGATATGAGATCATATATGGTCATATTATTAACTTCTTGTTAGTAATATTTCATTGTTACTTGTTACTCGGGTCTTTATAACTTTTTGTTCTTATGCGTGTTTTGTTGAATAAATTCTTATTCTTATCTTTAGGTTATAGATAATTCATTTCCAGAATGGTATTAGTGTAGTATATACCATATTCATTCATTCAATTCATTTATATAATCATTATGAAATGAAGATCATGTAGAACGAATCGCATCACATCGTGGAGACGGTATTCCGTACGTACGCACGAGTGATGATATCGTTCCTATGATCGTGGAATTGTATTGGATTATATATATATATATTATTTCAGTATCAATATTACTTAATAATAATCATATATAGTTACTCATTACACCATTATACCCATCCTTTTAAGGTGATGGTGGAAAATAGATTACACCACGGCGTGGAGACGGTATTCCGTTCGTACGCACGCGCGATGATTTCATTTTTCCGTAGGATGGATAGAAGGTGAATTAGGGTTGTTTCATATTTATAATAACATATCAGTATGTAAGTAATACTGATGTTATTACTTTATCATGAAACAACTAAAGAAGAAGAAGTTGAAGAAGAAAGAAATTGAAAAGATCGGTAATGGATATTACCTCTTCTTTGGAACGCCTCTTTGAATCCTCCACTTAAGGAACTAAGAGTGGTCTTTGGAGAAGACCAGGACCTCTAGGACTATTCTAGGGAAGTGGAGAGGAGAAAATGGCAGGGGTTGGCCGAGCTTGAGTGCTCAATTTGGTGTGAGGAGGAGGGGGAGGAGGTGCCCTTTTATAAGGGAGGAGAGGGGCACCTTAGGAATATCTCAAAATATTATTTTATATTAAAGTCAAAATCGGTTTATAATGGTTCCAAAGGGTCTTATTTCGAAGCTAAAGTGGGGATGGGTCGAAATCCTATCAACCAATAGGATTTAGACAAGTTTAGGGTATTATTTTAACCTTATCAATTAGATTTAACTCTAAGTTAATTAATTTAACTTTTACCGTGTCTTTTTGTTTTCTTTCACTATATGGTTAATACACTTACTATAACATGCCAAAAGAACCCCAAATTGTTTATTATTAATATATATATCCTTATCTAAGTCATTTGGCCGAACCTTAGATTTTTAGGAATAAAATAACAATTAATAATATAATATTTGATTTAAAAACTATTTTGTGTCAATTTTGACACTATTTGATATATGATTTTTGTGAAAGTCATAACAGAATTATATGTTCGAACCAAGTTGATTAAATCAACAATAATATATCATAGTAACCTAGAAAATTAGTGGAATTCATAAAAAGTCTCAAATTACATTTATTTTGGTATTTATATTATCAATTTTGTCAATATTTCATTAATAAGATAATTACTGCATCATCTTTGTGTCATAAATAAATTAAATTATTTGATGTCTAAAAATTACAAATAAAATACCATCATGTAGGAAATCATTTTATCTTTCTAATGAATATTTACAATCGAATTTATCTTATGTATAACCCCATATTAAAAATGATTTACTTATTAAACTTTGATTTTAACTATTTTAACCCTTCTTTAAATAAATTAATAATAAATGTCCTAATCTAATCCAAGTGGGCCTAAATGGTCATATTTTTTTCCTAAGTTTGTTTTTGGTCGAATTAAACTTGTCCAATAGAATTAGGACATGTGTTAGGGTAATATTAATATCATATTTACCCTTAGTTACCCTATTTACTATTAACCGCGGTAAAAATAGTAAAAAGTTACTATTCACCAAAAAATTATTTTCATCTCATTGAACCACATTTTAGTCCTTGATATTAACCGTGTCTCTCGGATTTTTGAAATTCCATTCACAGAAGCGGTAAAATTAAGTTTTATGCAAAATTCAGTTTTTAACCTACCACTTAGTGGTTTCACTATTCATCAAAAATTGCAAGTTTTCAGAAAAAAAACCAAAATTTCACCCTAGGCTAATTTTGATATTCTGAGTCCAAAAATGAAGTCTATTTTGAAAAATAAAATTTATAAAATTTTAAAAAGTGGTTATTACTATTCATAACGGCTAGTTTTAATAGCATATTGTTGTTTAGTGAAACTCGGTATTGCGTACGACGCAAGCTATCGAGGAAGGTCGCGATTGCGTGCAAAGCAAGCCAAGCAAGTGTTGCGTAGAAAAAGATTCCTTTGATGATTTATATAACATAAAAGTCTCGGGTGTTACATTCTACCCCCCTTAAAAAGAATTTCGCCCTCGAAATTCGTCACTTTGTAACAAACAAATGAGGATACTTCTCCCTCATCATATCCTCAAGCTCCCATGTAGCTTCTTCAAATTGGTGGTTTCTCCATAAAACTTTCACCAAGCGAGTGGTCTTGTTTCGTAGGCCTTTTTCACTACGATCCAGAATCTCTATCGGCTGTTCTTCATAAGAAAGATCTTTCTCCAGCGGTACAACTTGTGAGCTAAGTACATGTGAAGGATCTGGTATGTACTTTCTCAGGAGAGATACATGGAACACATCGTGAACTTGAGAGAGATTCGGTGGAAGCGCCAATCGGTAAGCTACCTTCCCAACACGATCCAGTATTTCAAAAGGACCGATATATCTAGGGCTCAACTTCCCCTTCTTTCCAAATCTCATAACCCTCTTCCAGGGAGATATTCGTAAGAACACTTTATCGCCCACTTCAAACTCTAGGTCTTTTCTTCGGTTGTCGGCATAACTTTTCTGTCGACTCTGAGCTGCTCTTATGTGTTGTTGAATAGATCTAACCTTTTCTGCCATTTCATCAACGAGATCAGGTCCTAATAGCTTTCTTTCCCCAACTTCATCCCAGCAAGTTGGAGTCCTGCATTTCTTTCCATAGAGAGCTTCATAAGGAGCCATCTGAATACTGGAGTGAAAGCTATTATTATAAGAAAATTCCACCAAAGGTAGGTGTTGATCCCAACCTCCTTTGAAATCCATAGAGCAAGCTCTCAACATATCTTCTAGGGTTTGAATTGTTCTCTCAGACTGACCGTCTGTCTGGGGATGATAAGCAGTGCTGAAACTCAACTCTGTATCCAGAGTATGCTGAAGACTTCGCCAGAACTTTGAGGTAAATCTCGGATCCCGATCAGATATAATAGAAAGTGGTACTCCATGTAATCTTACCACTTCCTTTACATATATCCTGGCAAGCTGATCTAGAGAGAAATCCTCTCTAATAGGAATGAAGTGTGCAGACTTTGTAAGACGATCAACTATGACCCAGATAGCATTATTGCCTTTGGATGTTTTAGGAAGTCCTGTGACAAAGTCCATATGTTCTGATCCACCCCATGTTGAAAAGTTTTCTTACTCGATGGTCAGTGATCTTTTAGAAGTTTGACATCAGGTTCATTCCGCAAAAATATGGAAAGGGTCAGGTGCGGCAAACTTTCATTCTACCCATCCAACCCTACAGAGTAGTCTCTAGATTATGATTTCTGAGATAAATAGATCCTATCATTAGATTTATCCATTCTATGTTGGATGAGTTACTTTGATATCTCTTCAAAAATTCCAACAGACAGGAGACTCAATGATCCTAGGATTAATAGGGTTGGCCTAAGTATCTACTTCAACACACCTACACAGGCTGTCTTGCCCTATTCATTGATATTTTCAGAAGGATGTACCAACAATGAAGCAGGGTATCAAGCTCTTAACAAAGGCCTTGAGTTGGCCATTAATATTTATGTTTCTCACCTACCTGTGAGGGGTGATTCTAAGCTGGTGATCAAAAAAATCAATGGTGACTAAGTCTTCAGAAGCGGGAGATTGTACCCCTATTGGAATGCACTCGCCTGCTAATTCCCTAGTTCCCTTCTCATTATGAAGTTACTCACATCCCTTAGTCATTGAATGGTTGATCCGATTCCTTGGCCATCCTTGTTTCATCTCTTGTAGAGCCTGAACATGAAGATTTTATTATCCTTGTGGCGTGTCAAAGAGTCATCACTCCCATCACTCTAGAAGATGTTGAAAGTCATCATTCAAGCCATCTTACCACTGATGTATCCACATCAGGACCTCTCTTTACTCCTTCTGTGGTATAAGAGAACCCTAATTAGACAACACCTTTTGTTGAGTATCTTTATCACAATATTATCCTGAAAAACAGATCCAAACACGAATGAATCTATTGGCGCACAGTGTATTTCACCTTCTGGAGTAGTCCCAACCTTGTGAATATAATCTAAAACTGTTGTTTCTATAGAGTTTTCCTCCACATCATTCAAGGATATGAGATCCCCTTGGTCATACAGGATGCTCATGTCAGTTCATGTGAAGCTCATCAGGCAGGGCCAAACCTCTCTCACCAGATCTGTAGGTTGGGCTACTTATAGCCCACCATGATCCATGAGTACATCTAGTTTTCAAAGAGGTGACATGCATTCTAGATTCATGCCAATTTATTTTCATCGGTCACCAGAGCCTCTTCATACTACCAGTTACTCTTGGCCATTTTCAGTCTAGGGACTCGATGCCATGGGACCATATCCACCAACAATGGTTCTCCAGTGTAGGTTCATCTTGACCACTAAAAAGTTCTTTTCCAAGTGGGCATAGGAAATTCCACTCATGAAATTCATGGCCTATTCCATAATTGTATACATGCGCTCCAATATCATCCATCTATATGGAGTCCCTCATGCCATTCTCACTGATTACGACATCAACTTATGGGAAGCTGAGCTGATGAAATTGTATGCTAAGTACAATATCTGTTCTAATTATACCTCTTAATATCAAACAAAAGAAAATGGAAATATCAAGGTGTTAAAAAACCCCTCACTAAAATCATTTATAAGATAGTTGGTCAAAATAAGAAGAGTTGGCTGGACAAGATCCCCAATTCTCTCTTTGTTTAACGTACAACAACTCGTAATTCCACCAATGTGACTCAATATTCTCTGGTGTATAGAATAGAGGCAATCCTTCCTATTGGGATTAATTTAACATAACTCAACATTTCCATATACAACTAGAAAACATTAGATATAGTAATATGAGTCTATTTGGATGAACTAGAAGCCCTAGATGAAAATAGGCTCCAGGATTTACATAATTTGGATATGCATCAGAACAATATAGATATGTCTTTCAAGAAGAAACATTATCTCTGTTCTTTCCTAAAATGTGACACGATATTGGCCCTAAGAATGCTAATGACACCTGACTGGAATCCCTCAAAGCTGGAGCCCAAATGGGAGGGACCTTATCTCATTCACAAGTTTCCCCCCAAATTATGAATACTCTTTGTCCACTATAGATAGTGAGAGCATTAATCCTCCCATAAATTCAAAATTCCTCAAGTAGTAATTCACATGAGTGGTCCTTTCATCTTTCTTGATGATAAAGTACAAACTGTTCAATATCTATGGCTTTAAACTAATATCCCTTTAATCTTATATAATGATAAACTACAATCGGTAAACATACCTCATGGTTCGATCTCTACGACCTTAAACTATGATCTCCCTTGTCCTTACTATAGGATTTTAAACATCACAAGTGCCTCTATGCTTCATGCATACCCTTCATTTGGGTCTTCATCATCTTTAAAATCTTAAAGGACCCCCTAACGGCCTGGTCTTATGCTACCTTAGCTCACCTACCATCCTGGGCCAATGTTCCAAAGGGTCTCAAATGATAATTTGATACAAGTCCCATGTTGAGAATATGGTCAGCGGTCAATGATCAATTGTTTTCTCCCATTCCAGATCACATTATATGGATACTATTTTGAGAATATGGTCATTAGTTATTTGATATCAATATCGCCTTCCCCACAGTTTCCCAAATATTAGTTATGGTGATTCACCTTTCTCAACCCTTACATACCAAGAACACGACATTATACTGGGCATCTAGGGTCTGATCTCTATGACATTAAACTAAGATCTCCAAATCCTTACCAAATTAAATTAAACTACATGGAACCTTAAGAACTATATGTATCTTGATTACTTTCCTTGCAGGATACGTAGGAACACCCCGACATTTCTTCTTGGGTCCAACCCCAAGTTCCCCATTTTTGATCTTACGACCTCAAATTCCATTCAAAGCATGTGGTGTGGGGTGAACCCCTTTGGTCCTCAATCATAACGGGTATTGAAATAGTCACATTATGTGCCTCCCTTAGAAATACCTCCCTTTCATATTAATCCTTACTACATGATGTTAAAATACATGGCATTTTAGGACTATGTATGGATTGATTCCCATCCTTATGGGATATATAGGAACACCCATACATTTTTTCTCTAGGTCCATCCCAGGAACCACAGGTTATCTCTTTCATTCAGACCCTTGGCCCCAATTATTATGGTATTACATGGTGTGTCATTCATACATTAATCCTAGTTTGTGTTGAGTTTATAATTATTACACCATATAATCTCTCTATGGGATTTCCCCTTATAACTACATCCTTACCGCATGTTTTTAACCTGCATGGAATTATAGAACTATATATGGTTTGATTACTATCCTTATGGGATATGTAAGAATTCCCAAATAGTTTTTCTTTGGGTCCACCCCCAAATTTCTCCATCCTTGGTCCCTCAAACTAATGTTCCCTCTAGTATCACATGGTGTGGTGTGGACTTATTTTTCCACATTCACATTGGGCTATTTTTTACACATCACAATCATTCCCATTTTGAGACATTCCTTCCATCTTCATCCTCACCGCACGATGTGAAACTAAATGGAATTTACCAAACTACAAATGGATTGATTCCCATCCTTATGGGATACGTTGGAATCCCCATGAATATTGTCATTGGGTCCAGCCTGAGGTTTCCTATTTCCTCCACTTGACTTTTATAGTTTTCCACCCTTAACTGGAAACTTCAACCTCTATTATTCCTCATCAGTGTGCTCCGATGTGCTGTGGTTTTGGACCTAGAGTGTTGGGTACTACATGAACATGCCTTTGTTCCATCTCCATGCTTCAAGATTCCCTTTATTTGTACGTCCATCATTTCTCATATCTGAAAGGACCCTGAGGTGGTATAGTTGCTCAACATTATGGTTCACCTACCATTTTGGGACAACGTCATAGAGGATCTCGATCGACATTGGAAAAATGTCTCATGTCGTGAATATTGTCAGTGGTCAACCCTCACTTGTTTGTTCCCATCCTAGGTCACACGTTATGGATACAATTCTTCAAATATTGTCAAAAGTTATCCTCCATCATTACACAAACCCCATTATTCCTAGAATATTGGTTTTATGATTCACATCCATTTCCATTTCATCTTACTAAGACAAAAGTTCATCACCCTCAATGTTATCCCTCCATGCACCTTTTCACACTAAGAGGATGAACCAGTGTCATGGGTTCATTTTTGACCCTACACCTTAATCCCCAACTGCGTGCTTCCAAACGTTGTAAAGATCTTCTCCATCCTTGTTTCCCATACTGATAATGGATCATATGGTATTAGGGATTTGGGTAAGGAGTGTACCTTCATGGAAGAGTGACCCATCATTTCGGTACGAAATCTATAAACATAAACATGGAGCTCCAATCCCATAGTCCATGCATCATGACTTTAAACTATGTGTGTTCTATTGGAAATTTATGATGCAGTGCAGACTAATTTTTCCACATTCACATCAAGTTTATTTATGGAATCTTATCACAAATTTTTATTCAGGAATATTCCCCTTTTGGTCCATTCTCTATGACTATAAGCTAGGATCTCATGTATCCTTACCACATGACGTTAAACTAAATTACATTTCAGAACTATGTGTGGCTTGATTCTAACCCATGTGAGGTGTGCAGTGACACCCAAGTACTTTACACCTGGGTCCATCCGCATAGTCATGAAATTTTCTACCCCCTTCCTGGTCTGGGTTTCCTCTATAGAGAGGTGCAGTTTGATGTGGAATTCGTATGTCCACATTCACATTTGGTTTCCTCATGACACTATATTGCACCTCTCTGCCCCATACAGTCTTAACCCTATGTCCTTTAAACTATGGTTTTCAGTGTCCTAGTTCATGTGAACTAAAATGCATAATAACAATGATTTTCCTTGCCTAACAGGATATAGTTCTTTTTAGTATTCTCTATCTACCATACCATCATCAAGAACTAGATGTGGATTTCTTCCCATTCTCATGATATGCACAGTGATTACTAGACTCTTTATTTATGTTTCAGCCGCAATCCATTACATCTTTCTGGCCCCATGGCCCTAGCCCCCTTTTAAGAACACATGGTGTGGTGTGGACTTCTTTTTTACTCATTCATGTTGAGTTTATGTAATGCACCAAATATATATTTTTTTTGGGTTCCCATATCTTTTAGTGCATGACCTTAAACTACGACCCCACCCAGGATAAGTTTAGGATTCCCCACGACAATTATGGGATGCTTTAAGTTCCTTGATAGAGAGAATTACCCCCACCGGTGTTGGTTTCTTACCACAATATGATTCAAGAACTACGTTTGGATTGATTAATACCCTTTTAGGATACACATGGAGACCCAAGTATCTCACATCGGGCCCATCCAAATGTTCATTAACTCTTATGGCTCTTCACCCCTATTTACGATCCAAATTATATGACCCTCAATTAGGAATCCCTAGTCCATGTATCCTGAATTTAAACTATAATCCATGGTTCAGGTGGTATGACCTTAAATTACATGAAACATCCTTATTATATTTTGATAATCAATTTCCTACATCTTCCTCATTTTAGGACGCTAAACTATGTGCTTATCATCATTGTTTTCAATATGTGAAACTGCAAGCCATCCCAGGTCCTTTACAAAGATTTACATTATAGAAAAATGTTTTATCTTCATTCAGACTTATGCATACACACAATGTGATTTTTTCATGACTGAGTAATTTCATGAGTGTTAGAATCCATTCAAATAGCCCGTCACTCCATCTTCATGCTTTGCGTGCCCTTTATTTGGATCCTCATCCTCTTTAACGTTTGAGGGAACCCCATAATGGTTTAGTCCAATGCATATTTGGATCAACTTATATCTTGGTAAAATATTCCATAACGTATCAGATAACATTTTAATTTAGGCCCCTTGTTTTTGAATACGATCAGCATTTGGAACTCATTAGTTTGTCCCTATTCCTAGCTAGCAATACAGGTGTTGTGTTTCAAATAAGGTCAGAATTTATCTTATATTTCCTCTCCATCATCACTGTGTTCCTAATTTTGGGTATTGTGACTCACACCACCCATTCCCCTTTAGTTTGGATGTATTTTAACATCCCTAGAATTACCTCACTCGTGCACTAGAGCACATTTAGAAAGATAAGTTGGTTGTTTTGAGAACCCTACCCATCTGTTACGACCACTCTCCACATGAATACTCTAAGAAGTCATTTAACAATAGGAAACCATGATTATTAAATGTTTATTTAGCACTATCATGTAATAAATGGATGATCATACAATATCCCATGTTTCTCACACTCAGTATGACATACGTGGTATTAGGGACTAATCACTAGTTACTCTATAGTTTTGATCAAGATACACTAATTAAAACAATCATAAAATAGTATACTCATGGACGAAGTTTAGGATATGTAAACAATGAAGAAAATATGTTTCATAAGTTTAACCAAAACACGGCCCCTATGGGTCAACCCATTCAATAGACTACCTCAGTACTACCACTTTAGGGAATGTAGCCTCTATAATTCAATCTCTCTCTCTAAGATCCTTTTCTTTGTCAATAGACATAGAGCAGAGTTTATTGGATCTGACCTTCATTCACTCCCACTCAGCTTGGAATTCATCCATTTGATGGAAATCAAACACTTCTCTCTCCTAGGAATCTACCAATTGGGATTTAAATCATTCAATGAGCTCAGATTGGATCGGAATGAATGAATCTCATTCATTTGTGTTCTCTTCAAGGCTACATACTTCTTGCACAGCCACAAGAAACTTTTAGATGTTCTATGATTTATTATAACACTAGGAAACATCAGAGTGTTAGCTACTCTCCCATATCTTCTCATCCAAATAATCATAAATTAATATATAAATACTCTAAGCATCCATACCTACGGCATAGATAAAGCATATCCATTTGAGAAGGGACCCCATAAAATTCATCCATTACACCTACGATTGACTGAGGAAGTGTGTGAGGAAATTCCATGCCTTGTGTCGCATCATAGGACTCTTCTAGGCCATGTCAGGATCAGATTCGTCCATATCATTAGGATCTACATGCCTACACTCAGGAAATATAGCCACGAGTTCAGTGGAAGGGTCCTATTATGGAATCATTTCTTATTAGGAAACCATGACCCCCGGCCAGCCTAGAGCTCAACCCTTGTAGCATAATCACCTAAAATTGTATATTCTTTCTCACTGGGGGCCAGGGATGGACTAGTTTGAATGATTGGTTCAACGTGAACCGGTGCAATCACTGGTAGAGCTCCCGAAGATGTTCTAGACTCAACAATTTGCTGAGCCTCCAAGAATTCGATCACTAACTGAGAATTGATACATTGGTTAGATGAGTTACCCAATAAAATATGTGATCCAATAAAGTTATAAACTTACATGATTCATGTGCTGTAATTTCCATTTCTTGAGTCACAGCAGGAGCTACCACCATAGGAGATACCTCATCAATTGTTAATTCAATGATTGGAACTGGCTCCCTCTGAATGATATGAACAACCTGAGACCCTGAGGTCACTATTTTAGCACCTATTGATGGCTTTCCACTGACCACTTTAATCATGGATAGTCTTTTTCCCACTATAGCCATGGTTGTCCCTCTTCCATGTCAGATATCAGGTGTAGATTATTGGGGATGACCTCCCACATCCATTAATGCATTTTTATTCCATACAGGGGAAATTTCTAGCTATCATCATCTATGGTTCTTTAATATGGAAAAGTTTGGTTAGTGGATTTTAATTATGAAAAGATAAATACTAGTAGATAAAAGGGTTGAGGCTCACAGTGAGTTGTTTAGCCAGTTCTACGTCAAAGCCTATGATTTCACCGCTCCCATGCGAGCTTACCTAAAAGGCTATTTTTCCCTGAGGTCCCTAACTTCTAGGTCCCTATTTATAGGTTCCTATTCTCCCTCCTTTTGTTATTATTATTATTATTATACTCTTTCTTCTTCTTCATTATCCTCTTCGTCATCCTCGGGTGGAATTTTCTTGGGGTCACGCTCTTAGATGATCATCACTTTCACCATGAGATGATGTTCTTTGTACCATTCCTACTAGAAAGAAAAAACATCTATAGCTATCAGGTAAACATGCAAGTGATGAAATTACACCCTATCCACCACTTGAATATTCCCCAGATCTGGCAGGTCGAGTCCAGTGAGCACTAGTTTCTACCACAGGGCTTCCTGACTTAGCATTTGTTACAGCTTCCACCGAGCCAACCATAAGGATGGGAAAATGACATCAGTGGTTGACTATAGGAGGTATCATTGCTGATTTATAGGATTTCACCTAGCTAGTTAACGAGCTTGACTATGGGACCATCACTCTTCAGAGTGTGGAGGTTTGGCCTCACTTTGTGATGCTCCTACCATGGAGGTTCCATCTTGTGCCGACCTACTGCATAGCTCGCCTCCAGTCTAGCATCCCCATAATTTATTCATCTACTCTCTCATTTTTAGGATCCACACTTGTCACCTTTATCTATACTATAGAATCACTTCCAGATATACTTCTATCTAATGGTCGACATACTCTATTGATTGGATGACATTAACATTAGTGGGAGGAAATGTAATGACCTCACCAATGCCAAAAACAGTGAACATAATAAAAAATTTGAAAAGGATGTTGGGATGCCAATTATCTCAAAACATTATACACACATTCATTGGCATCCACTACATGCGCCTGAATTTCCTGGAAAATCATGGCAGCACATAGGGTTTTCAAAAGATTTTCCCATCAATCTTAGATACTAACACACTGCCCTTGACGCTACGCAAGTATTCCCTCTACTCCAATGGGGCTCGCCCATCATCTACCATCTGGCCATTTGGGGTCCATAATAGATGAAAGTTTATGTTTTCATGGTTACCAATCTCGAGTTTTATCACTTCCTCATTGAGCGTCAATTGACAAATTCCATCAATATTTTGTAGGGGCAACAAGAGTCCATCACCTAAAGTGAGGATGACATTAGGTAATTCATAACCACTTCAATGAGATATACACTTTCCATGAAGAATCTGGAATGTTCTGCATTTTCTCTGGGGTGTACTGACTCTTGAGATGCACCAAAAAATATCATACATCCTAGAAAACACACACACTCCCAAATTGACCTTGTTCTTGGACACCGTGATCCCAACCATCAATAATGTCCTCGGATGGACTCCCATACTTGTATCCATTATTGGAAGCAACCACCCACTCAAGAATGTGGCAAGAAATCATGCATATCATACATTTTGGTCTTGGATATCATTTATGATGAAGCCCCATGATCGATACTCTCCTACCTATAGGAAAATCCAGTATGATCCCTCCTTACCCCTCCAGGACATTTCTGGGAATTTCTTACCTCGAACTGGAATCTTCACAGGCTTGTCCTGCATCAGAAACAGACAGAAAAATCATAGGTAGGATATGTCCTTCAGAACGTATACTATTTTCACTTATCCTTGTCCAGCTCCAATATATACCATGTCAGAATAAGGTTACACATTATGTCTCCCCCGACATTCTCCATTAGAAGTAACTCTTCATACTGGTACCCTTCTAGGGGAATGTACCCAATGAAATGGATTCCCCAAAGACTAATGCCGACCCCAAATAGTGGATATGGAAAGTATTAATGTTTGGAGAACACCAAATGAACAGCTCCAGTACTATGTCTTGATGACTGTAAAAATTGAACTACATTGTCCACACAACTTCAAAATACCCGATAGACTGCAACTCTGCCCCAAACTCCTCACATATCTAGCGTACCTAGTATGCCCATGGAAATTCACTCATGAGGTTTCCCCTAGACCTAATGTCCCATTCCTTCCATCCTTTGGTATCATCAGTGATGCTGCTCTTGAAAGTGCTCACACAGTGGTTTGGAGATTCCTCAGGAGCTAGATCGCTCCCCACAATAGTCATGGTATTCATAATTAGGATGTAAATGACCAAGTTTTGATTTTCCCTAGTTGGGTGACCATTTTTAATGATGTTGTATCATGGAAGGCTATCCAAAAGTGTCACCCATGAATGTGGTGAATCTGTCTCGAAGTCGAGAATTAACACCTCCTCCAGGATGCTGAAGTTCCATAGACAGAGGCTGTCGCTCAGAACATAATCATTTTGGGACTACACCAGCATACCAAATAGAATCTTATTATCAGACATGACTCTTCTAACATGATGAATTTGAGGGGTTGTGATTATATGGGTTCTACATGCAACAAAAGTAGCTTCCCTATCATCATCGGTCTATTAAACATCCATTTCTATCATACCTCAGAATTGAAAAAGGGGATTTCATGAAAGAATGGGGTTTTGGTGCATAAGGCAGACGGATGCTCATAAGATAAGTGTTAGCCTCAAAAAATTCATCTATGTCAGGTGTGCACAATATTTTGAAGGAGTAAGAAAGAACCCATGGCTGAGGGCAAGGCACCAACCAAATTTAGGATCTTTTGCGTGGAATATATTATCCATCACGCACGAGATAAAAATTTACTATCACATGAGCAAGTCAAAGTATGTATCCTTGGTACCCCCATGTATTTATAGGCACATAACTTCCCTTTTGAGGATGAGTAAGTGGTTTTCACTCCGAATTGTCATTTTTGTTCACACCGATCTCCAAGCATTACACTCTTCGGTATTTCCCTCGGAATCCGACCTCCAGGTCCCCTTTCAGCCTAGATTCTGAGGGGGGGGGGGGAATTTATTGGTGCTGAATTTTGGTTAAGGACATAATTTTTCAATTTTTGAGAAAATCAAAGGCTTATTTTGAATCTTCAGAAAATCCCGATACAACTAAGATCGGTGCATTAATGATTTAGTGTCTTTGAGGAAAATAGAAATCTGTGTGCAAGATCTTGTGTGCCCAATGAAATGCCAAATGGATCCTTCCACGTTGGCCTACCAAAAAACAACCAAGACAGAGGCACGGAAAAAATCATACTGATGTGAAATAAATTTTACCACACACAAAATTTTCCATTCCAGATACGACGTCAAAACCCCTCTTCCATACATGCCTCCTTGCATGCCACAACTGATGTTTTTCCTATATATAGAAGTGTACCCCCTCACTTTAGGATACCTCTCTAGAATACAAAATTTCGATCTATTGTGTGTTAGAAAACCCTTCTGTGACATTGTAAAATTCATGGATTCAAGGTATTGAATTTTTCATGACAGGTCACTTAGGGGTCATCCTTCGGGTGGTCTCACTAGGGCTTGACCATCACACATTTCCTTTTACTCCATGGAAATTTTGCAAAAAATATTCTCCTTGAGCACATGTTTTCCCATATGTCATTCCAATCTTGCACACATGGTTCCATCTTGCACTCAGTCCCTCATCTTGCATGCAATACATTAGTCTTATGCACAACACTCCTTATGTTCTCCAGGTGTTTTACTTACCCTAAGGCCCAATGTCCGAACACCTTTTACCTGTAACACCCCTGGCTTATGTACAATTCTCCCATATGGATCTCAAAGCTTGTACGAATTGATTTCATAGTCCCCTAAAGAGTTGGTCATGTGGAATTTCCCTTGTGTTTCTTCACATAGGTATACTAAGGACTATTTCCTATTTGCATAGCCATGCTAACATGGACCCTTCCATGTATTACTCCACAACCTAGTTAATTTATGGAATTTTTAGTGCCTTACCTACACCAAGGGTTAAAGTTTTCCAGTTATTTAAGACATATGGGTGAGGGGAAATTACTCATTGTCTAATCTTAAGGATGTTAAACTACCAAGCATACTCATCCTTAACACATGACATTAAACTAGGATCACTGCATGTGTGGCTACCCTGGGATGAGTTGATGATGGATGAGCTTCATTTCCATCAAACCCTCCTATCCCATTGTGATTTGTCACCATGTACACTTTGGGCGACCCCCTGTGTAAGCCCCGACCCACCTTGGTTGGGTGATCCATGTACGGTGGCCATATCCTCCTCATTTGTCTAGACACCCTCTTCTCTCATCGTGTTTCCCACTTAGAGTAATTCCTAGTCTTTCTCTCCTTAGGCTTCTAGCCATACATAATCCCCACTATAATCCTCACTGACACACCCTCTGTGACATGATTGTTAGGTCTATTTCTAACTCTTGTTTCTCACATTGAGCATGGATCACATTGTCTTAGAGTAAGCATCAACCATGACATCCTCTACGGTCCACTAGCCAGGCATATTCCCCATGCCCCTCACCACCGAAATACATGGAATTTGATCTCTACCTTCCAAGAAGGGTATATAAGAAGCCTCTCTAAAGTTCAATCCTCTCATCCCTCACAATCCACATGTCCCAACCATTTCACATTGGATCACCTTTGTCCCACAAGATATTAAACATTATTCCCTTTGAAATACCTGGGTTTTGATCCCTTTAGGGTACGTAGGAATCCTCTTCAAGGTTCAACCCAAACCAATGGAATAATTGGGTGATACCTACTAAGGATGTACCCTCCTGATGCGATGTCTTCCCTTTTTGGGACACATCTCTCGAATCCGCCTCCCTGAGGTGTTTTGATCCACCCATTCGGGTCGTTGTCCTTTGTGTACACCCTGACTACATGTACCAATTTTCAAAGAAACTAAACAGGCAAAATAACCACACCCAATACATACTCTTTAAACAAAGATTGTACCTCTTGCGATGGGATGCTAAACATGAGTAAGTCTCAGCATGTCTTTGGGTTGCTATCATTCATGTACACCCAGATTATATTCCCCACTTCTAAACTATGTGGAATTTGATCTTTTCCCTTTTTGAGCAAGGTACATAGGATGATTCCTTGAGGTTCAAGCTCATCTCCCATGTACCATCCTAGTTCCTCCCTTGATCCTTTGTGTTTCAGTAAGATCACGACTCAACCTAAAGGTTCTACTTCCATCAGGCCCCATCAATGCATCCATTCCCACAATCTGCCTCCTCAGGTGACTCATTAACCCATCCTATAACTACATGGACTTTGATTCTCTACCATGGAGATACATTGGAAACCTCCCAAAGTTTTAATCCCAAAATCTCCACCTTCACACGGGTTCTCAGTTCCAACCCCCATTCATTACACCCTTCTACACTTCATTCATATCTATCTTGATTTTACCATGGCTACTACTTCCTGATGGAATCATGTCATTCATCTCATTTCTCTTTGTAACACCCAGGTTGGTAACTATGTGTAATCCCCATCCTATCCTTGGGTTGTTGTACATTGGGTATTCCCAGAACCTAGGACTCACCCTCTTTAACTACCTGGGTTTTGATCTTTGTATTATAAAAAGTGTACATTGGAAGCCTCCCTGAGGTTCAATCCTAGCCAATGTAAAACTTGGTGTCCACTTCCTCAGGACCCATCATCCTCTAATCCACCCTTCGAGGTGTCTAGAGAAACCTTCATGGTGTGAAACCTTCCCTATTTGGGACAATAGACCCCCGATCCATCCTTATCAGGAATTCATATCCATCCATCTATTAATCCTTACAACTGCTCCCTCCTTGGGAAGTACCTATCTGATCTGCTCTCAGGATTGTTCTGATTAGTCCGATCCATCTCCGCTAGATGTTAAAATCACGGCATGCCTCATGTTTAACAAGGGATGACGAGGAAAACCTCTGAGAAAATCCTCCAATATATAGTTTCTCACAATCAATGTGGGATGAACCATGCTTTCATGTGCTAGAGAAGCTCTATTATAAGAGAATATATAGATATAACAGTGTTCCAATGTCCAAACATGCCAACGATGCTCAACGTGACTACTTACTTGATCGAAGGTTACTTCTATGAATTAACCCCTTGGAATGTCCTGATAGAAGCAGTGTATTGAACCGTCATCCATAAATATATTCCACTGGGAAGAGTTTCATGAATGACATCATAATATTTAAGGAAGACACATACTAGGAAATGAATTCCAAGAAGGAATCCATAGGAGGAACCAACAACCCATCATCTTATTTCAATAAAGGATCAAGTGTCCCTTAGTAATATATGAATTCCACTAACCTTTGGAAAGAGGGAATGTAGGGAAATAGCGCAACTATCGGCCGAGCGTCCCGACACGCACGGAATAGCCTGGTATTCCCCAACAAAAGAATCATTAATATGGGGTAGGGGCCCATTTATAAGTGTTTCCATCAATTCCAGCGGCTTCCAGCCATTTCATCACCATTTTATGATGCTCCCTCATTTTCTTCAGGATGGTCCCATCTTTTCAAAGCTCCATGGAAATTTACCATTTGCAATTCTTGTCGTAATCATAGTGCATTCTATCAAAAACCATTGCGTTATACGCAATGCTTGTCATAATCACGATGTTTTCCATAAAAACCTTCATTACTTAATGAACCACCATTCATGAACCCAATATTTATGAAAATATTCCTTTTCCATATTTTTATAATGATTTCAAGGAAATCTATCTTTTGAGATGATAACCAAACTCCAAATTTTGGACCCCAAAAAATTGGCACATTGGGGAATGACATCACCTTGTGTATAAAATTTTTTATACTACATCCAGGGCATCCATTAATTCGTATTGGATATTTATCAACATATTGTGTCAACAATATCTCTATAGTTCCATAAGATACCTTGGAAACCTACGTTTTCAACAAACACCATCAAACTAAAAATACTGAAATGTTACCTTGAGAGAGTTTTTTCCAACATGTGTAAGTCTCAGAGATAGTATACCATTTTTTGAAGTGGATATATTTGATCATGAGTGTCATACCAGAACCCAATGATGGAATATGGTCATTTATTTATGATTCCATAATAATTTTTTATTCACCTAATCATATCACTTGTGCATGCAATTCACTTACTAGTTATATTAAAGTCTATGTTAGTGGTGTCCTATTGGGTTGTACTCACACACTGCTCAAGTAACCATGCCACTTGGGTACCTATGTATAATTCACTTATTTTAGGTTTAGGTATGGAATGGGCCTAGTGATTCCTGATCAAGTAGGATATCACTATGGTAATATGGAGACTAGCATGGTAAAAATATTGAGGATAGTAGTTGAGGCTCCTTACATTTCCTTGTATTTTATTTTCTCTATATATTTGATTGGACCAATAGAAATTTTTTTTATTGTATGATGGAATCACCATTAGTCCAATGATGATTTATTATTGATAGTTCATATACATTTAATGTTTTATATACTGTTATTTATATTGTTGGATGTTTCTTTTTTATTTTCTGTTACTATTTATACTTTGTTATGGTGGTATAACCTCCCCGTAATAATACCCTAGAACCCTACTTATAGTTAATAGACTCTAACATACAACAATATATGCCTGAGGTCAAGTAGTGACCTGACCCGATTAATATCTAGAGTGAAGTAGGTTGAGAGATGTCATAAAGTGGAATCAAATCATTGTGACTGATAATATAAGTTATATCAAAGTGTTCTAATTTTATATTAATATTTTGAGAGATTGAAGACATGTGATATAGGAATGTGTTAGAATTTTTGAGGGACCTCAAACAAGTATTCCATGAACAATTTTGTTATGGGATGTCCAAGTTACCACAAGAAAGGGATATCTATTATTTGTTTTTGATGTTATGGTTATTTGATATCACCTTGTATAACACACTTGGGTTTTGTATTTATTATTTTTTTGATTTTTTTCTTAGAACATAGAGGAAATTTCTGTATTCTAGAATTATATTTAGTGTGTAGGATTCACATGACATGTGTGTTCTTATGTGATGTATATAATTTAAAATAAAGGTTAAAAAACATAAAGTTTCAAAAAATAACTATATAATGTTTTCCCATGTAAATAATTGGTGAAATTACACTTAACTGAACTATAGTATATTTTCTCAAATTATAGGTTAGATTTATCTTTTGGTGAGATATTTGTTGATTATGACTATGTAGTCCCTTGATGTAAGGGTTGTATAGTGACCATAGTGGATTGGTATAGGCTATTTTCACCTTTATAGTGATCCCATAGAGGATTGATATAGGCATTTGATGCCTTTGTGGTAAAAACCTAGTGAGTATTTGAGAACATAGGTTTAGTTATATAAAGTTCCAAAAAAACTATTTGGTGTTTTTATATAGATTTTTATGGAATTATACATATCCAAACCATACGACCATGGTTATCTTGAGATAGATCATCATAGGATGATACCATTATATGTATATATGTGGATAAGTGAGATAATGATCCTTAGGTGGGTAGTATCGTATGTATATGCCTGGTGAGGGCCAATCCATTATATATACATGTATGAGATTGTGATTATTGAGGGGGTAGTATCATATGTGGACACCCAGTGAGGATCAATGTTTTGATTTAGGGTGATGAGTTAGTATATGATACATGATATGAATCTATTTGAGGTCCAAAGATGGTTTTTTGGAATGGGACTTTGAATGTGATATTAAAGGTAGTAAAATGGATTTTTATCATGAGTTGTGAAATTTTTAAAATGTTGTTTATGGGATATGTGGGAGATCCTAGTTCCCTAGGATGTATTAGAGTAACTTAGGATTGCAGTTAGCCAGATCTGGTGGGTTCCCTTTGAAATGGGAGGCACATGTAAGTTCCTTTCCCTGAGAATCATTCTCAGGTTATGGAATTGATTATCTAGTATAAAAATGGGAATGCATTGTGATTTTAGTATATAAATCACTATAAGTGGTAGTAATTTAGTTATCAATTATATATTTCAATTGCATGATCAGTGGGATTCTAATACAGTGTATTCTGGATGAAATTACTATAATCTTATGAGACAATGAGTGGAAAGTTTTGATTTTAGAGATGAAATTCTATGGCAGGTGGTCGTACAGTTTTATTGGACATCTATGAGATGTTGGGAATATTATAAGAGGGAATATATGATATCTATGTCTAGGTGATATTTACATGTGAGTAGGCATGGTCAATTGTTTGGTTGGGTATGTGGGACTAGGTAATATAACATATGAATAATAGGAGCATGAGTTAGGTTCTAAAAAAATATATTATTGGAGTGTATACCAATTATTTTTGTATGATATTGAGATAATAAATTATGGTTATTCTTTATATCATTTGGGTTATGAATCTGTGGGAAGACATGTGTGGGATGAGGTTTGGTGCTCTCAATGAGATGTTGATGGGCATGGTGGCCCGAGGCATTGTATGAAAATGAGGAGATGATAACTTTGTAATGGAAGGTGACATCATGGGTGGATGGTGTTATGAATTTATAGAATGGGTTATCATGAATCTAAAGGATCAACACACATGAAATTCTATAACCTGTTTAGTTTGAGCGTAAGGTGTAGCTTGAGTAAATTCATATGGTGTGTAGTTCACTATTATCTATTAGAGGGTATGTCCCTCAATACCGATGGAATTTTAGTGGATGTTGAGGGTAATGTTAATGGATGTTCATTAATAAGTATCAATTTAAATTATTCATCACATATAAAATATAATTGGGATTTCCACATCCATCCATTGTGTGAGGTGATGGATAGAACATGGGTCGTTGAGTTGTGAACCTTGAGTTAGAAGGGTCATTTAGGTGTTGAGAGAAATTGTTGGATAATCAATAAGTCATTTATATTATTTTATGTTTATGGATATAAATTTATTTATATTCCTTATTGAATAATATATATGACAATTTGAGGCAACGTTGTATGGAGTCTGCATATTGGTATTAGGATAGGGATGGTTTTGATATGATTTGAGTGTGAGTCAGATCAGAGGTGTGTTGGTTCTCTTAGTATATCGAAAAGAATATTTGGAATTTTTGGATTCAAAAACCAAATTACACAAAAATTTTGGGGTTTCAATTTAGTAAAAATATTTTAATTATCCCAATATTCCACCAACAGTTAAGTTATTTTGATCAGGTGATTTGATTGTTTGTCAGAATGTAGAACCCATTATTTTGAGAAAGACAGTCTAGAGGAAATCTGAAAGTCAAGATATCATAAAACTGAGTGAGGTGATATGTAAATAAAACTAAGTTTGTTTTTAGTACTCTAATAAGGGTTTCTATATGAGATTATAATAGTAGTGGAAAACCATGTCTTGTAATCAGCCTTTATGTGTTAAGTCATATCATGGGGAGAAACATCGTCTTGCAAATTAATTGATTGACAAAAACATGGTGTATTTGGTTAGACAGGTGTTTTTGATCACCATATTAGTAATTTGGTGTGATTTATGAGTGGTTAAATCAATATTTTGTGAATAATTTTCCTCATTTTGGGAGTTTTATAATGAAATATCATTCAACATTCCAGGGTAGAACATGACGATTTAGCCATGAATTTACAAAAAAGATAGATCAGGGTTAATGATTAAATATTCTATGCAAAATATCATGGATTATAAGTGTTATGGTGAGGATATTTTAATAACCCATGTCTGTATGAGTCATGAAATTCATAAGGAATTTGATTTTTTCAATTTTTGGAGAAAGGATAATTATTGGAATTGGGATTTAGATTCTAATTAAAAAAGATTGAGCATCTCATTGTGATGTTTTTTGATATGGATTGATTCCTAGTAGTATCCTTGGGATCTCATGTTAATTTCATGAACATTGGGTATAATTTGGATTTTTGGGAAGGGTTTTTACCCTGGTGCATCGTTTGGTGTGAATAGTTTAGGGAAAACCATTAAACACCCAAAGCGTGGGATGTTCTTAATTAATTTTGTTTGTGCATGGTTGATTGTAAATTTGGACCATTGTTAAGGTATAACTATGTAAATTTTAGGGAAAAATTTCTAGTTTTTTATCTAGATATTCATCTATAGTTTCAGAGAAATTGTGTAAAACTAAAAATTAGATTACAACTATTCTTTTCATAGTTGAAACATGGTTTTCTCTAACTGTAAGACCCAACCACGTGATTGTGGGATGATTTAATGTTTCCAACTGCATAGTTGGTGAATGACTTGACTAACAGTGTGGAGAAACTTTATTTATTATTAAAATATTGAAAATTACTATTTTCACTTTGAATATTTATACCCCTCTCCCCCTATTTCCTTGCACAACCAGAAAACCCAGTCAACCTCCCCTCTCTTTTCTGGGCCCCCCCTTTAAAATTAGGGTGATATTAGTGGATTTCTTAGCGATTCAAGGTGATTTCTCACCACATCCTCCTACCATTCATCATATTCTCCAATTGTTACTGATTTTGGATTTTCCTTGGCTAGTATTTAATGATAATTTCACTAGATCATAGTATAATTGTATGATAACTATGGGGTTTTCATTTGGATTTTATTGATGAATCCCCAAGATAATGTATGTACATCATTTATTTTCTTTTCGATGAAGGTACATAACTCAAGGAATTTTTTTCGGGGTTTTCAATTAAATTAAAATTAAAATTTCCCTTCATTAAGGTTTAATAATTGGGGATTTTCAAAGATTATGTTTAGGTGCATATACAGAGTGGAACTCTTTCTGTTTCTCGAGGTTTCAGTGAGTGAGTGTTCCTTAGTGCATTTTTTGGAAATTATGAATTATTGAATTAAATTAAAAAATAAAAAATAAATTGTTATAAGACATTACAATAAATTTGGTAATATGTTTAGGATTGATTTTGAACCTTGGGGAGTGATACAATGCTTGGGAGAGTGTCACTAGGAATGATTTTAAAAAATTGACATCAAATAAGGTTGGTCATCCCTGGATATATCCCATTAGTTTATATTTTTTTGATATAACATGAACTGTGTGATCACTATCCCATTAATAACCATACAATAAGTAGTAAAAATATTTATTTAAATTAAATTTCACTTTTATGAAATAAATTTTATTTAATAGAAATTCAAAGGCTAAATTGGACCCTTGGACACTTGGTAGATGACTTAGTTACCAATGGATTAGTTATTGATTATATAATTGTTCCATGTGATTCATAAACTTTTAGGGGTGAGTTTAAAATAAAAAATATTCCTTGAACCTTCATTAGTAGTCAAGATGTTTGAATTCTACGATATAACCTAGGGTACTTGTTGATGTATTGGGTACTAGGGGCTGGGGGATTTTAATAAATGTATTACATGATATTTATGAGCCTCCATGGGTATAAATTAAATACGATGAACACAAAAGGCCTTGGTGATATGTTCCCTATGTTTTTCTTGGTTAAGAGGTGTGATACATGGAATAGTTTTACTAGTTATTTTCCATGAAAAGGGGATGAGTGATTGGACCAACCCAGTTAACTTGGGATGTGATATGGGCATCGATCAATCTCTTTAGAAGGGTAACATGATTGATTTTTCTACTAGAACAATGAGGATAAAATAGAGTTATGGAAATGGTGAGGGATTTTATTCCATATGAGAGATGATAATAGGCTTGAGAGTTGAGATTGAGATCAGGGACCACATGTAGGGGCTCTAATTCCATGGTGTGTTCTAGGGGACCCTGGTGGGTTCCCCAAATTCATAATTAATCTAGGGAGGAATAATAAAAGGGGTTGGTATGTATGATTTTTTTCACCTTATAACTCTAATCGTTATTATGAGTTGATATAGATGCGGTGTTAATGTCGGGTTGTGTGTTTAAGAGACCGAGCTAGGTTATGTGTGATGGGATGAGAAGATGGAAAAACTATGTTATTATTATTAATAATAATATGATTTACCTAAGGAGGGACACACCCATATCTTAGATTCATTATACATGATTTCGAAGAGGTGCTCCTAGGGTCCATATATTATGCTAGATGGTTGATGAGATGCCTAGGATGCCTAGGATGTGGAAACATGCTTGGTGATACTAACTAAAATGATTAAAAATTTATAAGATCTAATTAGATGCCTGTCGAGATTAAACGAGATGCCTAGTAATTTGGAGGATATGGTGGGATGTGTAGTAATGATTATGTGTGTTTCATTGGATTCCTAGGATATGATGGTGATATAGATTTTATATGATATACCTAGTGATGTATAGGATATAGTGGAAATTTTTTGGAATGATTATTTATGATTCTTAAGATTCCTAGGACCCAAAAATGATGTTTGATATTACATGAGACACCTAGGATGCCTTGGATTTGGTGGGATGCCCGATGATTTTATAGAATTTTTAATATTAGTAGGATTTGATGATTATATATGAGATGATGTTTAATAATATTCCTATGATGAATAGGATATGGTGATGACATAACATGTTAGGATTACTAGGATACATAATAGGATCTGGATTGAGACATATTTTATCATAAATTCATATAATATACCCTTGCATTTGATGTTGTATCTAGTGGAGGCACCTACATGGGATCTCGGGGAAGTACATATACTCCCCAAGGTGTTGTGTTATGCTTAGATAAAAAACATTAGATAAATTGGGAATGGTTAATCCCAGGTATCATTCTAGAACACAAGGATCAATGATGATCATTTATTTATGATTTCATGGTCATTTAGTGAATTATATGATCATATAACATGTTCATACATTGCACTTACTAGTTATTCTAGGGATAATTATTTTTGTGTCCTACTATGTAGCACTCACACCCTACTTAGGTGGCCATTAGAACATTGGTACTCAAGATGACCTCACTAGTTTTAGGTTTAGGTAGGGTAGATTCCCAGTGTTTCATGATCAAGTGGGATAGCTCATAGGGAGTATAGAGACTAGGATGTGATAGGGCTCTAGGATGGTAGTCCAGCCTCCTTGAATTTTATTTCTTATTTTCTCTGTATATGTGATCAGTCTAGTGGGTGATCAATTGTTGTATGAATGTATGATTGTGGGTATGTATGGTCTAATTTATTTATTATTTATAGATATTATTTATTTATTACTTTCATACACTGATTTATATTATTGGTTATTTATCAGCATAATTATTACTTTGATATGGGAGTATTGTTTCCCCATGGTATGACCCAAGAATCCTTATACTAGTTGACAACCAAATGAATGTGGGGAGATATTCCTGTTGTCAAATAGCTACCTATACTGGTTACTATTAGTAGTGAACTTGTATGGTGTACATTACATGGAATGATCATAGAATGTGTGAGTAACTAAAAAGGGGGTATCCTAGGAACTTAAAGAGAGAGAGAGAGATTGAGAATTTTGGGTAGAAAGATCATTATTATAAATGGAGATACATTTAGGAGCATAGATACTAGACCATTATAGGAATTTACAATGACGATAAACATTAGAAAAGATTCTTATTACACTATGTATTTTGATTATAATTACATAAACATGAGTAAATATATCCAAGCAGAGTTAGAGAGATAAATAGTTTTGGATTTCTAAAAATATAAGTAATGAATAAAATTATATCTATCATATTATTATTTTTATAATGATATTCTATCTTGATCACGTAGTAGATGAATATATATGATTAGTTAAAGAAATAAGAGTTGAAATCAAATCTGTTAACATAGTGTAGGGACTTAGTTCTTTGAAGATTGGGAGTGTCCTAAGAGGATATAGAACACTCCAATCACAAACCACAAATAACCTAATGCTATTACTGTGATTAGCATAGTCAACCTTATAGGGATGTGTAAAAACAATATTAATTTGAATAGTTCCTTGAAAGTGTGATTGAGATAATAGAGTGAGTTTGAAACATTATAACTGACGAAATCATGTATAGGATGTATGATATAATTAAAACAATCCAAACACCCCCACTTTATTTTATTAATTCCTTAAAAATATTTATTCATTGATCTAATTCTTATCTTCTTTTTTTTTCTACTACTGGATTTATTTGATACATGTTACTTGATTTAGTATACAAAAATTATATATTATACACTTTTTCACCTAAATTAAACTGAAATAATGAATTTCACTTTACATAATTTTTATTATATCCTAGGGTAACTCCTAGTTAATGTACGAAATCACCCTATACTCTTTGAAGGAGGCTTTGTAGCTACCACTACATCGTTATCAACCAAGATCATGCGAAAAGTAGGAAAAGAAATTAAAATCAATCTAATAAACAAGTAAATTTTGAACTCCACATAACTCTTTGATGGAAATCATAAAAATTATTCAAGAAACATTTTGGGATACTCTTTCATAAATGTTAGTAAATTATATTTTTCTATTGATTCTACCATTATAATAACCAACCAAACATAAAAACTATAAAAATATATAAGGTCCAAAATAAGGGGTCATACATGAAATTCATTAATATACCAATATCTTTATAAATTGTGAAAACATCCCTCATTTAGAATAAAAATAATTCTATGAGAATAACAGTCAAAATGAGCTTTAAATTACCCCCATAAATTTATCCCAATAGAGATTTTAAATAATATCATCTCAAGGCATATAAATTACAATGATATTTCCACATTTCATATCAAAATGGAACAATATGGGAACCCTAATTCCATACCTACCATTTCTTTTATGGGTTTAAAACTCTTCATAGAATATAAAATTAAATCCAATCTTCAGATTCACCATCCTTTTTTATTATTGACATGTCTGTGGTTCATTTCAATAGTATCACATCAAACATGTTGTGTTACCACATTGATAGAATCATTGTCAATTCATTTCTTGATAAGTAAACAAAACCATTAATAAATTATAGTAATATCCCTATTGGAAGTCATATTTCTTTCTCTTCTATCAGAAAAATTAATTCTTACCTATATAAATTTGTGAAATAAATGAATTCATACTCCATGACTCATTCATGCCCACTTCAACCCATAACTTCATTTTCCCCTTTCTCAAAATAGGATGGAAAATAAAATGTAATGAACTTTGATAAAGTAATTAATAAAATCCATATATAAAATATTTGAACCTTTAGATTATTGTTGGTTGCTATCTCTGATGAAAAACAAACCAATTATTAAAAGATATCCATATACTCAAAAAATACCATGTATCCTTATTCTAAATCTTGGACCTCTTGAATTATTTTCATCTTTAATATATATAGGTAAAATAACTAACTAAAAACATATGAATTCCATCCCATAAATGTTTTCCACATATCATTTCCTATTTCACCGTCTCCCAACAGTTATGTGTTAATCTCTTCGACATATATGTAACATCCTCCAATCGAGATCCCTCTCATATGGCCAAAAGGGTTGGTTACAGGACCTTAGGCATGTATCCCCATATGCCAGAGGCCGATGACTAGAAGAGGGGTTGCAATATGTATTGTGGGAGACTATAACCCCAGGTATGATGCACTATAACAATAGTGATAATACATATAACATAAATAATCAATGTAATAGACATAGCGGAAACCGTAAACACAACTGGGAAATATATGGAAACCAATATACCAATAATAATGAATTATTTGATTCTAGGATGATATGCATATAAATTCCAAATAAAAACAATAAAAATAAAATAATCATATGAAATAAGATAAACATAAATGACTCTAGTCACCGACCACATGTTTGTCCCGTCCCCCAACTTCATCCTATCCAACAATCAATTTTTTTATCAATGATGACCTTTTACCATATCTAAACCTACTTCAATGTAATATTCTTGGGTATGAAATGGTGGCATGAACACGGTGTGAGAAAAACTCAGTAGGTTGACACCACCATGTTAAAGAAAATTAGTTTGATAATAAATATATGCAATAAAGAGATAAAAATGTGTATTAATTAATTATATAATTAATAAAATATAGTAACAACTTTCTTTAGTATCTAGTCAGAATGTCTTTGAGCATATGACACAATCATGCCATCCATAGCAATATAACCATGGTAAATCATAACCTAATTTGGAGTTACTCGAGAATGACTCTGAGCATGTATCACTACCATTCTAACCATAACCATATATCAAAGGTATGCTGAAATCACTGGGCCAAACATGCTATATTAGAATATCAACTCATATATGGGAATAACCCTGTATATAAGAATAACAACATGCTCTAGGGTCAAAACCTAGTATATAATAATTACAACATGTGTGAGGGACAAAACATGGTATATAGGCATTACAACATGTGTTTGGGTTAGAAATTGGTATATAAGTAATACAATGCTTGTTAGTCCCAACACTCAGTATATAAGAATTAAAATATGTGTCACAAGTGAATATCACAAAGTTACCACATAAGTCCAAATGGTCAATTATTCTAATTACCATTTGTCTTTCAATTTTACATTCATTAAATTAATAAAACAATCCATTTTCCAAGGCGAATATGTAACAAGAAATCACGTGAATCATATTTCATGCTAAAAATCAAAAGTAATCCATCTCCAATTTATTATTTTCAAAGGTTCCCTCACCCAATGAGTATCCATCATCCCTACGACATCATAAATTTTATCCAAAGGGATCCAATAAATAGTCCAAAATAGTATTATCATCATTCTATTCAGTTAATAAATTATTACGCACATGAGTTATCACAATCATAATATTTTATATAGTTAGAAATTAAAAATCAGACCATAGGGTTCATATTTAGACAACATACCTTTAACCTATGAAGAAAAAACACTTCATATGGAAAAATCCAATAAAGAAGAAGGTGAAGAAGATTAAAAGGATAAACTATATGAAAACCAATAAAGATCAAAGTCAATAACAACCATCTTTAAGATATTACATTGTGATGATTGGAAGAGAAGGGAAGACAAACTTGAACCACTCACCTGTGATCAATCACCCAAAAAAAACATCTGTAATGGAGAGAGGCACTCCACAACTAATTGAAATATTCCACAGATTCATGAAGTGTAAGCTGCATATGAGGAAATGGGATCAATCTGTTGCACGACACCTTTAAAATTGTAGGTCAGGAAAATACACGGTTTATAACTCTTTTACACGCTATGTATTTCTGTTTAGAGTGATACAAAAAAAACCATTACCTCCTCTAAATATATTATTTTCCCAAAAATTAGAATTCTTTTGATTTATTCATTACATGTAACCACTTTACATCATGAATTAGTTCACAATATGAGTTTGGTGGCTTTTACACATCATATAACCCATTTACACAACGTGTAAATGTTATGAAGATATTTTTTGGGCCAGTTTCCTTATAAAAACCTGAACCCACTTTAAGGATTATCATCTTAACAAGGATCCTTGGTAACACTTAAACCATTTATACCAGAATCCACTAATTCAAATAGAATCCTCGAACCGCTCTCTATGTGGATCCTCTTTGGTATTCTAATATTTACTCACAACCCATGTTTGTGTTTATTAAAAAAATTGGAATCCATGACAAAAATTGACCACCAAGGTATAAATATGAGGAAAAACTAAACCAATATAAGTTTAATAAAAATATCTGAGATAGAAGTACTTGAAAAAAGACATGATCATACAACATCCCCACCATATAATAGATCATCCTTGAGTTTCTCTTATCATCACTATGGGGTCTCAGAGAATAGTTGTGGAAACTGTACTCGTATATCAGACTTCTTATCCCAAGTATCCTCCTGAAATCTCCCAGGTTTCCACTATAATAAAACTAAAGGTATATTCTTACCCTGGAGATATCTCTCACTACGGTCTACAATCCATATAAGATTCTCCTCAAATGAAACATCTATATGAAGCTATATGTCTACAATGTCTATAACATGAGAAGGATTTGAATGATATAACTTAATCTATGACACATGAAATACATCATTCATGTAACTCTTTATATTATGGAGGGGCTAAACGATGCTCTATTGGACTGACCCTTGCCACTATCTCAAATGGCTCGATAATCCTGGGAGCTAGCTTTCCCTGTTTTTTGATACGACATTTCCCAATCATGGAGACACCTAAAGGAAAACATAATGATCCAACTCAAACTCTAGAGTTCATCTCTGATTTTCATATTATAATTTCAGCCTAATCGTGGTGGTCACCAACTACCTCTTGATCATCTGAACACTCTCAAATGTATCCTACATGAGACTAGGTCCGACAAGCACCGAATCAACTACCTCCAACCAAAAAAGAATATAATGGAATGAATAGACATATTATTCCTAAAATGGTACCATTTGGATCAATTATTGGAAGTTAATATTATATGGAAACTCTAGTAGTTCCATATGATTCTCCCACAAACCACCAAAATCCAAAACACATGCTCATAACATATCCTCTAGAACCTGAATAGTCCACTAAGATTAACCATATGTCAAAGGATGATAGGTAGTGATCAAAATAACCTGTGATCCAAAGACCTTCTGAAGACCCTTCCAAAACCACAATGTGAAATGCAGATCTCATTTAGAAACGATAATCCATGGAACATTGTGAAACCGAACTCTCTCATGCATGTGAAGACCAAACACATCAACAACTTAAAAGGTCTATCTAATACGAAATAAGTGGAATACCATAACCCAATGATCCACAACCACCCATACGACATCATTATTTATGGGTTATCCTAGGTAATCCTATAAGAAAATCTATAGTGACATCATCTCATCTTCACTATGGAATGTGAAAAGGATGCAAAAATCCAAATGGCCTCTTATTCTCATCTTTCACCTATTGACAAGTAGAAATCCTTCATCATCTACTAACATAATCCTATAGTAAACCATACTCATATATATTAAATAATATAATATCAACTTCCAAGAGACCATCCTGATGGTTTCTCCCCACTATATAATCTATCTCTCATAACTAAGCCTTATAGATTAGATAATTTCTCCATATTGATCCTATCCAAAAGCACAGGTATATCATATTTCAATGTTAAAATACTCATCCCTTGGACTTATGAACATCTAGATACATGTCTATAGAGAGTTCAATGATTAACCACTCATTGAAAGATTACCATACTACCTATATCTTAATCTTCCGATGCAAAGAATTGTCAATTTTTGTTCCTTTTCTTGGTGTATAAGACAACTAAAATTAAAAATACCATAGATACTTGACCCACCTTCTCTACTAAAGGTTTAGGTACTACTGGGAAAAGATGTACCTAAGGCTCTTATGGTTTGTGGATACCACAAACCTATCACCCATAAGATAGTGTCTCCAACATCCCAGGAAATGTACCACCACCACTAACTCTATATCGCGAGTAGGGTAATTTCTCTATGTCCTTATCTGATGTATGGACCCTTAAGAAACTACTAGATCCTCTTGCATCATAACTTATCAGAGTCCAAATCAAGATTCTTTAAAATACATGATATACTATTTAAGAGATACGAGAAAAGTGGGGATAGGGGATAAGGTCATCCTGCCTTTAAACTCATAAAAATATCTCTCTCAAGTATCATACCAAAAACAATTCACTTCATTCCTAGTCAATCTTTCCATCAATGCTACCATATTGGATAAATACTAGATAAATAATAAATAATAACTTTCTAAACCTAGAAATATTTGATTATCGAAAAAAATATTAGGACACTCCCAAGGTAATATGGCTACATCCTTCTCTGGGTCCACTGACACTCCTACCTCTGAGATGAAATGTACCAAGAAGTGCACATTATTAATCTAGAAACTACATTTTTATAGGTTAGAATAATGATGATGCTCTATCAATGTACTCATGATGATTTGAAGATTTTGGGTCTGCTTTTATGCCTATAGGGAGTATTCTAAGATATCATAAAAAACCACTACAAACTAATTTAGAAAATGATGAAAGATTTTATTCATCATTTCCATAAATACCACCGGGGAATTAGTCAACCCAAATGTCATCACTAAAAACATGTAAAATCCATACATGTTCCTAAAAGAAGTCCAATGTATGTCTGGTGGTCTCACCATTAACTAGTGGTATCCCAATCTCAAATAGATTTTTAAGAAGATCTTATCACCCCTTAAACGATCAAAGAGATTATTAATGTGTGGAAGTGGATAATGATTCTTGTCCATCATCTGATTCAATATTCGATAACATACATTCAAGCTCAAGGTACCATCACCATTTTTGGAGAAGATTGATAGATAACCCCTATGATATGTACTAGTTCTTATGATACCTTTATTTTCCATATCTTCCAATAGGACTTTCAAATCCCAAAGCTCTGCCAGTTCCATTTTTTTTGGTGGGATATAAACTAGATCTCATCCCAACATTAACTTGATGGTGGACTCAATATCTCACTTGAGAGATAAGCCATAGAACATATCAAGGAAGGTATACAGAAAATGATCTACCACTGGAGGAAAATAATCCTGATGTATTACACCATCATGTAGAGTAATACTGACTATTTGATCCATCAGACAATCCAATCTGTACTAAAATGGTCTTGTATAGACAGGCTGAAGATACCACTCACCTTGGTGGGAATAACTATATCCCTAGGTAGATATAAAGGTAACTATCCTATGGTAATAGTTGATATGATCCTAGTATAGAACTATAAAATCAATACCAAGAATCAAATTGAATCTTTTCATTTCAGGCACAAAATGTTCCCAAAATAAATAGTAATAACCAATATCTAAAAAACACATTTTATAACTTTTGATATTCTTTGACCACACTAATAATGGGGTATCAATGGTCAAAGAACCATCCTAGATTTTAACAACCAAACCCAAATAAATTTAAAAAACAAAAAATAATACAGAATGCAATGCTCTTATATCAAAAAAACGCAAGCTATGGTAGATGATACTTCAATCATACCTCTAACAGTAGAAGGTCATAAATCCATAATAGATGGAGTAGTCTATATATTATGAATTTGACTTTCCCCTATTCACTGGGCTCTAGTATGACCCCATGATTTATTTCCTCTTCCTAATACTACTGCTTCTAGACTGGGGTACCATGCCCTCTACCTCAGCCTAAACATATAGTGGAACACCAGATACCAGCCTAACAAGAGGTAGTTGAGCCCCTTATAGGCTCATGCACCTTTTATGATGCATTACATTATCCTTACTATGTAAATTTTACACATAAGATTTGTATATTAACCAATCAACCACAGAAATGAAACATAACCATGGGGTAAAGAATTTGTGGATTATTTTGGTTAAATATTCCACAATGATAGTATTATAATGGAAGAAAATCCTGATATGGCTTTCCACTGCCCTAGATTCTATTCCCACTACTACCTTGTAAAAAACTATCATAGTAGTGCTTCTTGATACCGGAAGAAGTGATTCCATTTTGACCTATTGAAATAATCTAGCCACTACTTGGGTGATCCCTCAGATTTCCCTACACGATGAGTTCCCTATTCATCATGTCATCAAAACTACTCAAACAAAAAATGTTCACCTGTGACCAGATATCATAGCTAATACCATCCCGAAAACATCTATCCCTTGAGACCACTGGATGTTCTTGAGATAGAGAAAAACACTATAGTTTGGTGAAACATCCACCATAGTCAAGCATTGAAATTCCCTCCAATGTTATTTGAATAAACACACGGTCCTTATTATCTCTCAACCTATCTGGATAAAAGTGGATCAATAAATTCATCTTGAAGTCCTTCCAAGATAACTCTTCTTATAAAAGCTTACTCTAGAATGTCCCATCTACTCTTGGATGATCCTCATATAATGTAAGAAATAGGATTCAACCTCCTATCCGTAGGTTTATTAAGGTGCTTGAAAATTGTTTGGTTGAACTCAATCAAGAACTCAGATTTTGGGGGACCTCCATCCTTAGTTTAGTGAATGTAGGTGGGTGCCACAGGTGAAACTCTCTTATCAGCTCAAACATAAAAGGCATGATAGGAACAATCTCTTTTCCATGTATTGTATAACCCTCAGGAAGCTATCCTGAAATTGAACATCTATCTAATCCCCAGTAACTGTAGGAATCACTTGATCAACTTTGTTAGGAGTTTGGTGATTTCTTGTCCCATGATGCTCAATTCAAAGATGATGAGGAGAAATTTTATCTTCAAGAAAAACACACACCATAGAGCATTGGGTAACTACAAGTCCAACCTCAACATGGGATAATAGAAGAGAACCAAAAGCTCATGCTCTCAATGAAACATGGATTAACAAGTGATTTAAAATGAAATATCTATTTATTTATTTAATTTATTAGATACAACAGGGGTCTCAATTCATTGTTCTTATAGGTAAATATACCACATGTAATAAATATGTCCATATCATGAATAAGTAATGACATTATATATCCTTATGTGCCTATACTGATGCATGAATACTCATTTCATGCCATACTGGTCCATGAGAATACATATTAAGAAACAATAACATCACACAAAATGTGAATCACCAAAGGTGATATAACACGAAATGTAACAAGTGAACATCTGGAACAACAACCCCATCCAAGAGTACTCAGATTCCCCCCTGTACATGGGTTAGCCACTCCCATGAACAAGATCATTACCAAGGCCTGACACATCCTGGTATCATTTATACCTTTCTAAAATAGGCAATAAATAGAAACAAAATCCTCCTTTGATACTACTTTGTAATGTCCCTCCATCTAGATCTCTCTCACATGGCTGAAAAGGGTTGGTTATATGTCCTCAAGTGCCCCTACCCATATACTAGAGGCCACCGACTAGTAGTAGGGGTGTAGTATGTATTTTTTGGAGACTATACCAATAAAAAATAATATTTTCTATTTATTTTTTTAGATTTTATATGTATTATTTTTGAGACCAGACGTTGAGATGGCATGTGATTCTGAGCCCCAGTGTGCAGAACTAAATGTTTGAAAAATATTAAAATATTTAATAGCACCCACACACAGTTTTCATAAAAAAGAGAAATAACTACAAAATGGGTGCCCAAATAAAAAATTTGAGAGTATCGTTGAGTTCAGAATGATTGTTTTACCCTAGGAACGACTTAACATTATTCAGTGTGGGTTATTTGTGAAAAATACATTGCAGGCGCATAAATGAATAAAATAATTAAATTAATTTTTTTTTCTATGATGTAGTGAAGGTTTCATATTTTAATATATGGTTATGTGGAAAATACAGGGTTAGCCTCATAACCCTAAAGACAACGTAGGACCATTGGGGAGAGGTCTAGAGAAGTCTCTTTGGTGAATGACGACAGATCAAGGTCGAATCATAGATCATTACAAAAACAGAATCTATAAAACTCAGAAATGGTGGGAAAACAACCATTCTTCATCAAAAATCAATCCAAACTCAAGTTAAGATGTTTCTATGTGTATTATTCCCTATTTTTGATTCATATGATGAACACAGATCAATCAACCAACATATTGATCTATGGATCATGCATATATGTAGGATGGGTATATTATAGAATAATTTGATAGAATTATTTATAAATATATTCACTGATTATCTTACATAAAAAATTAAATATATACATGAGCATCAATCACAGTTCATTCCAATCATCTACTTGGTGCGTTTTTCCCTCGATTCATCATTCGTCATATGTATTCTTCATTTGGACCATGACTCGATTATTACCAATCAATGAATCCCTATAGAACAGTTTCTTGGGAAAACTATCTGATGACATAGATGTAGGATCATAATGGAAAGATATAGGTTCATCGATGGATATATAATGAATCATAGAACACATGATTCCTATTTTTTCGTTCTTCAATGCTCTACGGTGTCCAACTAAGATTGGTGATTTGATCTGTTTTGCTAGTAGATAAAAGGATGGGATGCATATTCCAGTGACTAAAAGGTAGGGAAAACCTTGGATCTTATATTTTGTGGTGAATAAATCATGGTATAGAAGTTAGAGAATAATATTGGATGTGAAAAAGAGGAATAATTTTTTTGAAAAATAGATATTCACACAATGTGTAATTTTTGATTATATGGTGTGTGGGGCCCCATGACTAAGGTGCTAGGGTTTGGACAGAGTTAACTATCCCATGGCCCGTGATACCTTTCACACAAAACGTGACTCTCCTTGGTTGACTGGGAGTGTACTCCAAAAGAAAACACACATTTTTTTGAGTACATGGGCATAGACACACCATGTACTCCCACATAGACATGACTTGGCATACACGAACCAGTACATGAACACAGATTCAGTACATAGACACAGCCAGACAACATGTGTAGGAAACCATGTGTCTCTACATGTTTTTTACTCATTCTTCACACTATGTATATGGAGACTATATTCTATGTGATGCTCTTCCACAAGGGCTAAACTTGGGATAGCTGGACACACCGTGTAACCCCTGGGACACGCCATGTACCCCATGGGACATGCCATGTACTCCCTTAAATAGTGATTAAGGCTCTTAATTTTCTTATTTTGGACAACTATTGGTTAAGTGCGTTCTCTTGGTCCTTTCCTCAGGGGTAAAATGTTGTATTACATCCATACAAATAGATTTTAATCCCCTCTACAGGATGAGTCTTAGATGGAGTTGTAGTGTCCCTCTATGAGGCTAGAGTGTGATCCTCTATCATCCCTAGTGGAATTTGTGGAATCAGTGTGACCTACATAAATAAAATACCAATCCTATATCTAGTGGACCACATCGGTAGGGTTTGTGGAATCATTGGCATACGATCCCCTACATAGAAGGTTGATCTAGATTGGGTTCGTGGTGCACCCCATTAGTTCTGGACATGACCCCTATCTATGTATCATAGTCTTCTCAGATCAGTGTGTTCTATTTGTGAGGATACCAAATGATCTAGAACTCTTCATCAAGTTTATCCAATGATGTCATGGCTTAAGAAGTGAGTTCTCCATGAATGATCATGCTTTGAAAAAAATCATGTGCTTGACAGTTAGTTATGACCAATTGGTGATGATATGTCTTTCCTGAGAATATTTGGGTTTCACTTCTTTGTTATATATTGATTTTTATATCTTGTATTGAGTGGAATATACCTAGTGCTTCATGTTTAGTGTTTTCAAGGTATCCTACTAAGTATTTTTATACTCACCCCTACACTTGATTTGCCTGCACGTATCGTGTCTTATGAAAATGGTGACCCTTTTAATGGTGTCATAGGAGGATATGGAGTAGGTGGAGCATAGATAGAGGTGGGAAGACTGAGGTGTTTACTGGGATCATACCTTTACTTAGTACTCACCCAAGGATTAGTTTTTAATTCTTGGTGATTCAGCTAAAATTGTGTATAAAATATTTTTGGGGGGCTTATATTTGGCCATGTTAATGTATCAATTACTTCCTGTTATACTCTGGTTGTGGGATATTTTTTGTATGCATGAATTCTATTTAGTTTTTTTCATTGCAGAATTATGTGGCTTGGAGAAGTGTGAATGTGTATAGGTAATTTTGGATAATGAGTCCCATCTGAGGGAAATTCCTACTCGGTGCTAGTGGGCAACCCCTGCCTATTGGAGGTGGGCTTGGGGTGGTCATGGATTGGAACCTAGTGGTCAAGTCGTGACAGAGTGGTATTAGAGTGGTCACTTCTACTATAAGTCTGTGAGTGTATGATGTTGGTTTGGGTAAACATTGTTAAGTGTTTCGAGTCCAGCTTTCAGGATAGGAATTCCAATGTTGGTGAAATGGATGAAATATCCATACACCATGACTATGATCACCTTCTTTTTAACTCGGTACATTAGAACACTGGTTGTAGGAGAAAATAATGGTACCTGAATCATATCGATATGGTTGTGTTTTTAATTCCCTTCTCGAGTTATCCCCAAGATATACTCTCTTAAACATGGTACATCTTGTTTTATTTCATGATGCCACCTTATAGACTACCATCCAGGATTCCACCGTGTGATCTACCCAATGACAAGGCAACCGAACAGGGTATTGTATCAAAGATAGCACCTTCATGTGGCTTACAAGCTATACCACCACTCATAGAGAAACATCTTGCACTAGTACTACCAGATGAGGATGTACACAGGATGAGTACATCACACGGGTTTCAGAGGCAGAAACCTCCCATGTTTCATGGTGATATAGACCACCAAGTAGATGAGGATTTTCTAGAGGTAGTCACCCATGTTTTCCTCCTTGTGAGGACTCCTACAAATCAAATGGAATTACTCACAATGATTATTCTTTAGGGATATACTAGGCGATGATGGAGAATGGTGACTTAGTCACATGATGAGATAACTCTCTCCTAGATAGACTTCAAGCATCTTTTCAAAGAGGAGTTCTACCCGGCCATGATGCAATCAGTATGCCTACAGTGGTTTCTAAATCGAATGTACGGAACTATGAACATTGTGGAGTATTCAGATATGTTTACTGATCTCACACATTACTCCTTAGATATGTTAAAATACCAGTTATTCAGGGCACCGACCATCAAATAGGTATTTCTCTAGGACATCAAGGGAGTAATGGTATCTCTTATAATTTCCACCTATGCTAGGGTACTTTAGAGATACCTATTGGTAGAAAGTTTTCTGGAAGAGTAGATACCAGTAGTGGGAGGTAACAATGTGAACCCAATAGCTAAGACCTAAGTAGAAGGTAACCGCCGACATTTATAGGGATCCATGTGGGTTGGGTTTTTTAGGAGGTGATCCTAGGACTTAGGATCAGTGGTTTATGGCTCTCAGTATTGTCCGAATCATTCAAGGGACATGCAATGTTTCTCTTGAGATGGTCGGGGACATCTAGCATGGGATTTCTTGAACATTGTACATCATATCGAGAGACGATATAGGGAACACTAAGATAGAGACATGGATTGGAGAAGGGTCATCCGTAGGGTGGTGAATGTGGCATAGGGGAAGGTATGGAATCAAGAGGTAGTCGAAGGTTCGAACTATTACCACCAACACCCATAGGCGTTCCACTCCAAGCTCAGGGAGTTAGTGGTAAGAGACGAGACCAACTATAGGATATGGAGGCCTATGACCCCAAGTCTCCAGGTATGATATAAGGTATGATCTATGTCTTTTCCCCTTAGATATAGTTTTGATAGACACATGTTCTAGTCATTCCTTTCTTCCCATGAATCTTTCTCAAGACTCTAGGGTTTCAATTGAACCATTGAGTCAGCGCTTATGCTTAGAGACACCTACTGGTGGAGACTAAATGATCATACACTAGTGCTAACAGTGTGACCTGACTCTTTGAGGTGAGAGTTTCGGTTGAGATCTCTTGGAAGCATGGTCGATGCCTTATGATGTAATTCTTGGAATAGACTCGTTATCCACTATTTATACTCAGATTAACTATTTTTGGAAAATAGTGTGGTGTGTGTGCATTGATGGAACCAAGTTTTCATTTTTCAGTGAAAAGGAAATCAGGGAATCATAGGAAACATTCACACATTGGAGGCCGTATCCGATTACACATCAATTGGTCAGCATGACCCTCATTGTAGTGGATGTTATGAGTCTTTAGTTTCCTATAGTGGTGGCAGAGTATGAGGATGTATTTCCTAAATATGTTCTAGGTTTACATACCCACAGGGATATATACTTATGTAATGATATACAACTCTATATAGAACCGATATCTACACATACATATCGAATAGATCCCATAAATATTCATGAGTTGAGGGTGTAGTATGAGGACTTGTAGAGGAAGGGATTTATGAGAACAAATGTTTCACCCTAGACAGCCCCATTTTTTCCCAAAAAGGAAGATGGGATATTGAGGTTATGTGTGGATTTCCAATGCATGAACTAAATGACCATGAAGAACAAGTACCCGCTATTGAGGATCGATGACCTCTTTGATTAGTTGAAGGGGGTGTGGTGGTTCTCGAAGATTGAGCTCAGATCAAGATTTTACCAGCCATGAGTACGAGATGAGGAAATACCTAAGATGGAAGTCAGATGTTGCTATGGTCACTATGAGTTCTTGGTGATGAGGTTTGGTGTGAATAACTCCCCATCAGTGTTCATGGGACTCATGAACCAAATATTTCAATCTTTCCTAGAACAATTTTTAGTATTATTCATTGATGATTTCCTTGTGTATTCGACATCCAAGGATGAGAACATGAGACGCTTGAGTATGGTTCTAGAAAAAATTTGAGACAAAAAACTTTAAGGCAATATCTTGATGTGTCAGTTCTAGATCCGAGAGGTCCATTATTAGGTACATTTCATCTCATAGAATGAAGTTGTAGTGGATCTAGAAAAGGTTAAGGTAGGGATTTCTTAGGATCCACCAAAGAGTGTTAATAATGTGAGAAGTTTCCTTGGATTGGAAGGGTAATATTGGAGGTTTGTGCCTAACTTCTCCATAGTGCAAGCACCCTTGATATATTTTACACGAAAGAGGTACCCTTTCATGTGGGAAGAAAAACGCCAGCAATGCTTTTAGGAGGTGAGGAAGAGGTTTAAAAGAAATCCCATCTTGATGTTACTGGACCAAGGTGTTGAGTTCGTGGTGTTCTATGATTCATCATGAACCAACCTTGGTAGTGTCCTAATGCAGTGGAAAGTGGTCATTTCCTATGGTTTGTACAAGTTGATACCACATGAGCAGAACTACATGACACGTGATCTTGAGTTAGCAATGATAGTCTTATCTTTGATGATGTGGTGACACTACCTGATGGACGAGTGGTTTGTTTTCTATTATTACCACAAGAGTATCAAGTATATATTCTATAAGAAGGATATGAAATTGAGATAGAGGCAATAGATAGGGATCCTCCAGGACTATGACAATGAGATTTTCTATACTTCTTGGAAGTGAAACATGGTGGAAGATGCACTTAGAAAGATATATAGTTCATAGTTACTAAATGTGGCATCAGAGTAGTTGGTCTCATTATAGTTATCCTTTATTGCATGAAAATTGTGTATCTTACCTCTAGTTGATGGTTGTCGCCCCTCCACTCTTACAGTTATACAAAGAGTCACAATATGGGGATACCAACTACAAGACCCTATGTGGTCCGATATCCACAGGGAATACTCATGATGTATATTCAAAAGGTGGGGAGCAGGCCATTCTTTTCATAGTATGTACAATAGTACAAATGTTATTGTAGGAGGAGGTTCTAAGGGAGTTTCATACGTACCCTTTAGTGGTTCATCCATTTGCGGTGAAGAGATACCAGGTCCTTTAACATTAGTTTTGGTGGCTAGGGATGAGAAAAGGAGTTCTATAGTTTTTTTCTTAATGCCTTACTTGTCATCAAGTGAAGGATAAGTGCCTAGTTTCAATGGATTTATCTTAAACCATTGAGGTTCTAGAATGGAAGTGGTATGAGATATCTATTGACTTTTTGATGGGTTTACTACATACATGTAGGGAAAAAATGACATTTGCGTGATCAATGAATGACTCACCAAGTTTTCCCACTTCCTAGATATCTGAGAGAATATTTTAGTAGAGTGATTGGTATGCCTCTACATTCAAAAGATAGTTAGAATACATGGATTCCCATCAATGATTATTTATGATTGTGATGCTCACTTTACATCCCAGCTTTGAAAGGTATTACAGGAGGTGTTTGAGACCCAGTTATGCTTGGGATCAATATTTCACCCATAAATGGATGGCCAGATTGAATGGACCATTCTGGTTATGGAGAACATGCTGTGGGATTTCATGTTATATTTTGGACATAGTTGGGAGGATCACATACCACTTGTGGAGTTTGTGTACAACAAAATATACCATTCCTCCATCGGAATGGAACCATTCTAGGATTTGTAGGGGTGACCCTATAGGTCACCACTTTTTTGGACTGAACTAGGAGAGCCAGAACTCATGGGCCCATAGTTGTTGAGAGCTACTAAAAAGAAGGTACAGGTTATAGAGGAGCACATGAACTCTAAAAAGATCTATCAAAAGACTTATTCTAATAGGTGATAGATTCCTTTTGAGTTTCAGGAAAGATACCATGTTTTCCTTTGGGATTCACCTTGATGGGGATAAAAAATATTTGTCTTTGGTGAAAAGATATCTTTGTGGTTTATCAACCCTTTCCAGATACTTTTCAGCATTGGAGAGATGATGCACCGTTTTCCTCTACCTCCACAGTTAGGCTTGGTACATGAAGTCTTCCACGTGTCGCAGATGAGGAGGTACGTGCATGACCCATCAAACATCATCGACTGGGGTGAGACAAATATAAAGGATGGAGATACTTTTTATGAGTACCCAGTGAAGATTGAGGATCAGTAAGAAATGATATTTCATGGGTGATCGATTCCTTTGGTGCATATCCGATGGAAGAATTTGAATCTCTAAGAGGGCGCATGAGAGCAGGATGGTCATATTCATGCTCAGTACCCCCATCTGTTTTAGTAGCCTGTGTTTTTCTTTTATGGGGTTGTAAATTCTAAATGTGGGGAGAATATAAAATATAATCTTTTCCATGTATTATTTTTAGTTATTATATGGATTATTTTAATGACTAGGCGCTGAGACAATGTCTGATTTCAAGGGCAGGTGTGACCAGACTAATTATTTTAAAAATATTTAAATATTTAATAGCATGCACCTGTGGTTTCCCTGAAAAAGTGAAATAACACCTAAATGGTTTTCCATATCTAAAATATGGGAGAACCATCAAGATAATAACGGTGTTTTTACCCTAGGCATCAATTAACATCATTCAGCATGTGTCATTTGTGGGGAATCTAATGCGGGTGTGGAAATGAATAAAATAATTAAATAAAATTGTTTTCTTTTCTTTTGATGAGACACTGAATGTTTCATCTTTAAATATATGGTTATTTTGGAAATATAGGGTTAGCCGTATAACCCTAGATATGTAGGAGGATTGTTGAAGAAATCACTAGAGAAGTCTTTTAGGCGAATGATGAAAAATCAAGATCAGATCACAGATCATTGCACAAATGGAATCTGTGGAACTCATCAATGCTGGAAACAAAACAATTCTTCATCTAAAATCGATGAAAATATGAGTTAGTATGTTTTTATATGTATTATTCCCCCTTATTGATTCCTATGATTAATGTGGGTCAATCGACCAATGGATTGATATGGGGATCGTGCATATTTGTGAGATGGGAATATTGAAGGGTAATTTGAGAGAATTATTTCTAAATATATTCATTAATTATCTTATAGGAACAAATCTATAATGATAAAAATATCAATCTAGGATCATTCATATCATTTGTTTTTGTTTGTTTCTCCCCCAATTCATAGTTTTTCACGAGGGTTCTTCATTTGGCCCGTGGCTCTAATATTCCCTATCAATAAATTGTTACACAACTATTTCCTAGCATAATGATATGATATTTTAGATCTAGGATTAGTACAGAAAGATAGAGGTGCAACAACAGAGATCGAATGAATTACATGGAGGATGATTCTTAGTTTCTCTTTCTTCAATGCATGAAGAGGAACAATGATTTGATCCATTTTGTGAGTAGATGTCAAGATGGGATGCATTGTTCGATGAAATAAAGGTAGGGATGAACATGTATATTCGATTTTGAGTTGAATTGATCAACAAAAATAAGTCAGATCATCATCCAAGAGGCATGGAGGAAGAATGAAAATTCCAGAAAACTGTGATTCACAGAACGTGCAAACCAGGATTACATGGTGCCTGGGGCACCCTGGATGAAAAACTAGGTTTTCAATGGAGTTAATGATTAAAAGGCATGAGATCCCTATCACATGGTGTGTGACCCTCCTTAGTTGACTCAGAATGTACTTTGGAAGTACTAAGACATGGGTTGGAGTACATGGGCAGAAACATATCATGTACTCTAATAATGACATGGGTTGGCATATACAGACTGGTACACATATTTGACTTTGGTACATGAACACGACCAAGCGACCCAGGTAGGGAGATTTATGTCTTTATACACCATGTAATAATTCTACATGACGTGTATATAGAGACTACATTACGTGTGAGCCTTTTACACATGAGTAGTTTTTAGGATAGATAGAGACCCTATATACCCCATAGGGCATGCCATGCACTCCCTTCAAGAGTGCTTCTGACTCTTTGGTTTTCTAATTTGGACTCGTATAGATTGAGTTTGTTCCCTTGGTCCATTACTCAAGGGTACAATGTAGAATTACATCCATATAATAGGATTGTAATCTCGTCTAGAGGCTGAGTCTCAGATAGAGTTGTGGTGTCCCTCCGTGAGACTGGAGTACGATCCTCTATCATCCCAAGTGGAGTTTGTGGAATCATGGTAACAATTCTGAGTAGGATGTTGAACCTCCATTTAGAATGATGCATCAATAGGGTTATTTTAAATATTGTTATTTGATCCCCTACATAGTATTTTTTATCTAGATTAGGTTCATGTTGTCCCATAATGGTTTAGGGCATGACCCATATCTATGTATCATTGTCTTATTAGACCAGCGTGTTATCTTTGGGTTGGGCCTAAATGAGCTAGACCACTTCGTCAAGTTTCTCCAATGATATCATGGATTGAGGAGTTAGTTATCCTAGAATGTGTAGGCTCCAAAAAAAATCTTATGGCATACCATTGATTATGACCACTTGCTGGAGTGGTGTCCTTCGTGAGTATATATGGGTTTTCCTTCCTTATTATAAATTGATTTTTATATCTGGTATTGATATGACTATACTTGATGCTTCATGTTTAGGGTTTTTGGGGCATCCTAATAAGTATTTTTTTACTCACCCCTTCATAATATTTTCATAAAATTGTTAGGTCTTATGTAGATGGAGACCATTTTGATGGAGTCTTAGGAGGAAAAGAAGTGGGTGGAGCATAGATGGAGTCGGACAGACTGAGGTGTTTACTATGAGAATACAATGACTTAGTTCTCTCCCTTAGAGTAGGTTGGACTTATTGCAGATCCAGATGAAGTTGTGTACATACTCTTTGTGGCAGGCTTGTATTTGGCAATATTTACATATCCTTTACTTTCAATTATACATTGTTTGTGGGATCTTAGTTATATGCATGCATTCTATTTAGTTGTTTTACATTTTAGCATTGTGTGTCTTGGAGATGTGTGTGCAGGTATAGTTAATTTAGGCTAAATCATCCCATATGAGGAAAATTCATACTCAGTGCTAGTCACCAGCCCCTAGCCTATTGGAGGCGATCTTGAGGTGGTCACAGGTCAGACCACAGTGGGTCAGGTTGTGAAAATACCCCCTAAGATGAAGTGTCATGGTATTGGAGATAATTCATATAAAAAATCAATGAAATGGAAATTTAATAAACCATATAAGACATTTGGGAAATAAAGGAGAAACCAATATACCAAAAATAAGGATTCATGAAATTCTAGGATGATATGTATCTAAATTACAAATTTAAATCAATCCAAATAAAAGAATCACCCAACATATGATAAACCCAAAATACCCAAGTCTTGAGCCCCATGTTGGTCTTGTTTCTCAACTCCATCTCTTCCATAAATCAACAAAACTAATAAAAAGGATGTGTTACCTTATCCAAACCTGCATCCATGTAATCTACTCGGGTACCAAATGACATCCCAAATAGTTTATGGGTAAAACATAGTACGTTGACACCATAATTTCTAAAAAAACTAGTATGATAAGAAGTGTATAAAATAAAGTGACAAATAGGTGTATTAATTAATACTAAAATTAATAAGATACAAAAATAACCTTCTTTGGAATCAATGTGGAATGTCTCTGATCATGTAACACAACCATGCCAACCATAAACATATACCCAAGGTAGATCATAACCTTATTCAGTGTCATACTAGAACTTTGATGAGTATTTCACACTACTATGATAACCATAATAATATACCCAGGGTATAACAAAATAATTGGGCCATGACCAATTTATAAGCATCTCAGCATGTGTCAGGGCATAGCTAGATATATAAGCATTATAAAATGGGCCAGAGTCAAAACCTGTTATATAAACATTATAGCATATGTTATTGTCAAAACTAAATAAATAAGCATTACATCCTATGTTAGGGTCAAACCCAGTATATAAGAATTAAAAATTATGTTAGGGTCAAAACCCATTATTTAAGAATTACCACACGTGTCACAAGTTCATATCACAATAGAAATAAGATGACAACATAACCATATAAGACAAGATGGTTAGTTATGAAAATTACAAATTGATTGTCAAGTTACCATTTACTCTATTAATAAAAAAATCCATTTTCAAGGTGAATATGTAACAATAATTCACATAAATCACTTGTCATTCTAATAATCATAAGTAATCCATTTCCAATTCATTATTTTCAATGGTTTTCTCACCCAATTGGTAGCCATAATCCATGTCACATCATCGATTGAATACAAAGTGATCCAATGAAGAATCCAACATAGGATTATCATCATTATATTATATTATTAATTATTTCACATATGCATGAGAGAATTCAAAATACTGCATATACTTAGCAATTGAAAATCAGACCATATGATTAAGATTTAGAAACCTACCTTTAACCAGTAAAGAATGAAATAATTCGTACAGTAAATTCCAAAAAAAGAAGAAGGTAGATAAGATCACAAGGACAAACTAGATCAAAACTGATTAAGATCAAAAACCAATAATGACATTGATTAATATATTACACAAAAAATTAATTATAGATGAGAAACAAAGAAGAACAACTCACTAGGGATCGATCACACAAACATGATGTCCAAAATTGAGAGAGGTGCTCCAAAATCACCTAGAAGCTTCCTAGGGTCAAGAGGAGGAAACTGCACATGTAAAAATGAGATCAATATTATGAATGCAACATTTAAAACTATAGGTCTAGAAATTACATAGTGTTTAACTCATTTATACATCATAGTTTTATTTTTAGATGGATACATCGAAAAACCCATCACCTCAGATGAATATTTCATTTTCCCAAACAATACACATCATGTGATTGGTTCGTAATGTGTAACCACATTGAACCATGAATCAGATCATGAAATGAGTCTGGTATATTTTAAAAATTTTGAAAACAATTTACATGGTATGTAAAAGTCATGTAGATAGTTTTCAGTCCAATTTCTTTATAAAAACACGAACCCCTTTAAGGATTCTCAACATACCAAGAACACTTACCCAGACACCAATAATTCAAACAGAATACCATAAACACTTCCCATGTGAATCTTCTCTAGTTTCCTCAAGTTTCCTCACAACCCAAGTTTGTGTTTATTCAAAAAAAAATAGAAATCCATGAAAAAATTACCACCAAGGTTTAATGAAGAGGGAAAACTCAACTAAAAAAAGATTAATGAAAAACTCAGAGAGATGCATACCTAAGAAAGATGAGATCTTACATATAAGTATAAAATTTTAACTTAAAATACTTAAGGGTATGAAGGAATAGAATGATTTTTTTATTATATCTAACCAATACTTAGTTTCCTAAACCCCACCATCACCTTTTAACATATAAAGATTTTCCCCTATAACTTTAAGGGTTGATACACTTACCTTGTTTTATGTTGATTTATCTCTCATCTAGCCATTTTAAAAGTATAAAATAAGAGAAAAATATAATAGGGAAATATTCCATATTACCATCCCTTTAATCACCAATATGTTTTCTTGTTAGTGTAATTTAAACTGTCCAAAAAAATACTCTCCATGTAAAACACCACTAAATATATAATTTACAAGATTTTTATTATCACATATAACTATAGAGTTATAAATAATGAAATAAAATATCATCAAAATTTTCACATTCTAATTCTATATCTATGTGGATTTGTATCCTAAGTCTAGTTTTCTACAGAATTTCAATAAAATAAAATCAAAATCCTTTTCTTTTTATTTTAAAAATACTTTTCAAATAAAGATCCATTTAAAACCAGTTTTAAAACCAAACATAAGTAATGAAATATTTTTAAACAATTATAGAAAATATATTTCATCTTGATCCATGCCAAATATAGTGCCTTAGGAATGGGTGCACCATTAAAAAGGGGGAGGTGGGGTGGGTGATGAATCAATAGTGAATTTTTCTTTTATAGTTCATCTTACATTGAATTTAACCCATATGGCTAGTTAATAATTGGTTCTATATCTTAAATATAAACAATAATACATCCATAATATAAGTATTAATTAAAGAAAAAAGGTACATACAATTTTATAAGGGTTTTCCTCAATGTGACAACCTACTCCTTGTTATGTCTAGTTGCTATCTCAAACACCAATTTTCCACTATATATGTAACAATAATTTATATTGGATTAAGAGGTATCATAATTCACCTAATATTTCCCATTATCCTACTACTATAGTTATATAGAATAATTTTAGTTACAATGAATTATAAAAAATTAAAAATAAATCCTATAAATTTAGGATGTTTCAAAAATGGACAATGATCCTTTTCTTTTATAAAAATGGATATATTATTTGAATGAAACTGACTTTCTAGAAGCTCACCTTTTCATGAAAATTAGATGAAGAAGAAAACAATTAAATTTCATATCACTATATGAATAATATTTAATGCATGATTATTATTGATAACTGAATTCCTAGGATTATATATTTTTTAAACTCTCAACCCTTCTTGCTTCAGTATTGATTTTTTTTATTCTCACTACATCATATTCCTCAACATATGCCCTTTATTTTTCAGCAACAATATTTTCCCTCATTGAAAATTAATTTTTTTTCCATATTTATAGAAAAAAATAATTTTTCATATCATTTCAGTATACATGAATTGGTATAATAAAAAATTTCTCAATCCTCCCAACAAAAAGTGTCATGAATATTAAACCATTCATGTTAACAACAATCCCTATCCAAATGTCACTAAAAGTGAAATTTGGGTATGTGACCCGCATTCTCACATAGAATTTAAAAAATTGCATTTTATTATTCATATTAAAACAGAAAATTCTTGGAAATTGAACAAATCAATATCCCATAGAAATAATTTATCTATGTATTGTAGAGATACACATCAGAGATCATTTCTTTTCTCCAATTAGAATGGCGTCTTATTTATTTTCTCAAATATTCTCATGAAATGAAATATTCCCTTTACTATATAGTTGCAATATATATCTATTCCTTTTAAAAAAAATGTAATTTTAAAAAATTCATCTATTTTTTCACTTCTAAATGAAAAAATAGTATGAAGATAACAATATCTTGACAAAATTTTTTTATCCATTACGCATTTCATATACAAATTATTCACATTATCTTCATACTCATAAAATCAAAATCATTCTAACTAAAATTATCTTTTATCATAGCTTGATTAACATGTGATTTTTGAATTGAGGAAAAATAAAACTTCAACACACTTATAATTGCATTATTCTTGAAAACAAAATCAACTTTATTTTACTTTGAATCTTACTAAAAAATGCTTTCATGGTTGATACTTTTCTTCATGATGTGAAAATAAAATATTCTTCAAAGAACTTGAATTATAAAATTTTTGTGATCTTTTGATCATTGAGGATTTGGGTAGACATTAACAAATTTTAAATTCTATTTCAAAACATTATACAACAAATTTCTCAAAAATTCACAAAATCTTGCTTCATATGATGATGGACAATAATATGAATTCCCATCATATATTTATGGGATATATTATAAAATAACACATATTATAAAAATATTTCATCATATAAGAATGGTGTATCTTATAAATTAGTTAAAATTTATGCATATAATTCCTTCTTATATGAATTATGGATCTTCAAAAATGTGCTCCATTTATATGATGTGACTCGACATCATAAGTGATTAGCCTATCTTAAAAAAAACTTCCTATATAATATAAATATTATGCACATTGGCCTATATTATTAGAAACTTCATATCATAAAAAACACAAAAATATTATATAAATATAAAAATATTTGATATTTAGTCGTTTCTTGAGAAAAAAATCTATTAAACATTCAAGAAACATTATGAGAACATATTAGGTACCCTAAAAACATAATATAAATAACCAAAACATTATTAGTAACATATTATCAACCTCCAATGATTCTAAAACATACTTAAAAATATATACTACCATTCAAAATTATATAGGGAAATTCAATATCCCACTTTTTATTTTCTGTAAACTATATTCAATTTGTTTTCATTTATTCTATCTAAACATAGAAATACATTTTAGAATACTGAGTTCTCATGAGAATCATAAAGTTATATCCTTTCTGAAATGATATGTTCCTTTCACTACACTACCATTTAAGGTATTGTATTTAACAATATTCAAACACTTGGTGAAAATTAATTCTAGAAATTTTACATTAATAAACTATGATTAATTCAAACATTAATATATCACATATATATCTTTTATAAGCCTCCCCATAATGAAATATCCATAGCTTTAGGAATCAAATGTAGTGAAGAATCCTATTTTGACAAGGAATCTCCCCCTTTGGTAAAGCCTCTTTGTCAATAAAATCAATATCTTAATAGATATTTCTTCTATGTATTTTAAGTAAGAGGGGAAGGTTGAACATGAATATTCAGACATATGTCAATGAACCTATCCTTTGGAAATAAATTGGTAAAAATATCTATAACTTTTTCCATGGTGATGATAAACTGAAGGATTACATCAAGTTCTAAAAAATTATATTTTATTAAATAATATCTATGATATGATGTCAAATAGATTCTTGGTATGTTTTATAACACTTTTACCATCATAAGAAATACATAGTTCCTTTTTAATATTTAATCTCAATTCATCTAGTAGGACATGTATCCATATCATGTAGGTATATACATGTGTAAATTCTATTTATTTAGCTTCATCTAAGATTAATTTAACTAATCTTTTACTTTTTATCATTCCATACCACAAACAATCACCAATAAGGAAAGATAAAGCTAAAGTGGACTTCTTTTTAACACAATACCTTACCCAATCATCATATATGAAGCCATACAAATTGAAATCCTTACTAATACTATATAGAAGGTTTAATATTAGTGTATTATTGATGTATATCAGGATTATCATAGATTTAGAAATATGATAATACTTTAGATAACTTTGAAATATATAACATAGAGTCATAATAAATACAATATCAATTTTGGCAGCTATTAATTATAGAAGTCTTACAATCATTATTCTGTACTTATTTTTATTTACAATACTTCTAACCTCATTTTGGTTGTTTAGTACTGATATAATTATGTGTAAAAATTCCTTTATAGACCTATATTTTAAACTATTTAGTCAATTTTCTATAGTAATTTTATTGAGATAGGAAAATATAATCATATTCATATATGACTTATAAACCAAGAAAATATGGAATTTGACTTAGTATAGACATATCAAAATCCTATTCAATTCCTCAACATGTTCTTCATAAATATTATATTCATCTCCTAAAAATAATGGTATCATAAACATATACTATGATTGTAAGAGAACCCATGTACAAATCTTTCATATAAATATTGCTAACAAATTTTCTATTTAAAAAAAATCATTCTTATTAAGCAGACATTCAACATGGCATACTAAAATATAGGGGATTAATTTATTCCATATAAATATTTCTTAATACTACACACCATGCTTTCATATTTATCATGAATAAAACCCTTATGATATTCAATTAAAACCTATTATTTAAGATCACCATTTAGAAATGTACATTTCACAACCATTTAGTATATTTTTTACTTTTTATATGATTCCGCTTTAAAAAACATCATAATATAATCAAGCCTTGATACTATTGCAAAAGTTTCCACAATGTAAAATCATTTCATATATGAATAACCATTAAAAAAACATCCTTGCCTTATTCCTTGTGACTTCACATTTCCTATTCATATTAATTTTTGAAAACTCACTTAGTGATAATTAGGTTTTTATTTTCATAAAATGGAACTAGTTTCCAAGTAGAGTTAATATAAATTTGAATGATTTATTAATTTATATAATTAATCCACTCCTTAGGATTAACCAACTCATGAATATTTTGAGGTTCAACTTCAAGGATATAGACAATTTGGTTCTATAGTTTTAGCCTCCCTCAAGTTTGTATTGATGCATCTTGTTGGGTAATAATGTTATAATATTTTCTTCAAACTTTGATTCATTTTTCTATAATTTTAATAACATTATTCAAAATTTTTATCATCAAAATTAAAATCAACCATACCTACTAATTCTTATCTATATCAAAAATCCACCTTTCATAAATCTATATATTTCCAGCTCCAATAGTGTCATCTTTAGGTTCAATAAAAAAACTGTTGTTTTTATATTTTAAAGATCAATACATATGAGAATTATACCATTTGGTGTTGAACATTTCTCTATCATTTATTTCCAAGACCATTATAAAAATATCCCATGAATTTCATTTATTCTTTTTTCCCTTTAAATTTCACAATTTCCTGTAATTTAACTTCAAATAACATTGGATTACAAAAACTTTAAAGTATTTTGATGTTTTTTTATGTTATAACACATTTATTATGGTTAATTGGGGATTTCAGGTCCCAAAATACACCTATTTTAAATACTAACAATAGTGAAAACAAATTCTCTCAAATAGAATTAGGAAACTTTATTTTCAGCAAGTATAGTTCTACCCATCACCACAATGCTTCTATTTTTCATTTTATCCACCATATTTTTTTTGTTTTTGGGTATAAGGGTATTGGGATTTATAGTGTTATATGCTGATTTTTTATTCCATTATTTTCTAGATATCTCTCAAAATAATTTTATGTTTACTCCTTTTCATATTTTGACCTCAAATTTTCTATGTCAACACCATTATCCTTTTCAAATTGTCTTTTAAATATTTTAACCAATTGAATATCCTTAAATATATGCTTCATAAATAGATAATTGGTTATACAATTTTATTCATCAATGAATGTAATGAAATAAAGATCACCCTTGGTTGGCTTATTCCTTACATAACTATACAAATCTTAATATATGAGCTCCAATGTTTTAGTAGATTTTATGTACACTTTCATGTGTACCATTTTTACCATTATCCCATTTTGGAATGTGTCATATACAAATTATCTTTCAATTAGGAGTCTTTAAGTACTTTCACTATGTTTTTAAATATTACTCATGTAATTTTTTCCTAGATGGAATATTATCCTATACCATAGATCATTCTCACCCATGAAACTCATGTAACATGAGTTGGATGGGTTAGGAATCTAAAAAAAAGTTACATTTTTTTCCTTCACCCCTAATAATGCCCCTTCTATACTTGATATTTCTAGTAATAAATGATTGATTCTGAAACACTACTTACTTTCCTTTAACCCATAATTAGATAACAGTTAGAAAGTTATGTTTTAGCCCTCTAATAAATTTTTTTACCTTTGATTCCTTTAAAACAAATTTTGGCATTTCAAACCATTAATATTCATAAAACTATCATTTAAAAATGTAACAAACCCTACTTCATGTTCTTACATGTATTTCATGATTCTTTTGTCTCCAGTTCTGTGGGATGAGCATCCCCTATCATTTATCCACGAGCTTACTTTTTTCAATATTTCAATGATGCTTCCATAATGATTTAATTTCATTCTTGATTTTACTTTTGGAATTATTTCCATTTTTATTAGTAGAAGACACGTCTAGAAAAAATTTCTATACACTCCTTAGCATAAAGATCTAGTTTATCATATCTAATAAATACTTTATTCAAACATTAAAATCATTTTGGGTAGACATACTAGAAGTACCTTTTTCCATAGTCTTAGAGATTCATTATTTTTCATTTATGGAATTCTACAACTTGATTCATTCCTTCTTATGGGTAGATACAATTTGAAATTCCCCCAAACCAGCTCACTCTATTTTTAGTGACCCGATAATTTTACCACATGACGTTAGATATGTCACCCCATATTCTAGAGTCTTATAATTAATAACAGGGGAATACAGTGGTATTATGGGGAGAATATACCCCCTGTATTAGAGTAAAAAATAATAAATAATCTGACAAAGTATTATACACAGTAGAATAACATGAAATAAAAATTATATAAACAAGAATGAGAAATAATGAAACTACCGACACCGCAAAGTGATTAAGTGATAGAGAGTTCTGAAACAAAAAAGTGAAGTCATATTTGGACCTAGAGACCCGTTCCGGAGGGACAAGAGGTGATGCATGGAAAAAAAGGTGAATTGTGAGAAAAAATATGTGCTGCGTGGAAAGGGATGGGATTTGCGAGGAGTCGCCGGCACAGGCACGAAATAAATTCGTGCCCGTGCCCTGCGTGGTTGATATTTTGTGTCGCCACCTCCGTCACAAAATTATTTCACACAACCCTGAATTCTGCACCACTGGATGCCTATAAATAGAAGGCAACCCCCTTCCTTTTCAGGGATGAAGAATTAAAACAACCTCTCGTGCGCGTAATTGGCATTCTGCGCGCGCGTAATATGGATTTCAGGTAAGGTTCTTTTTCGAGCCAAGTCTCCCCGAGATCTGCCATTCGCACGAGATCTGCATGGATTAGACTAAACTCCAGACCCTTTAGGGCGGCCTTTTTCACACAATCCCCTTATTTGCACACAATCCCTTACTTTGCGCACAATCCCGTCTTTTGTGCACAATCCCCTTCTTTGCGCGCAATCCCGTCCTTTGCGCGCAATCCCTTTGAGTCATGCCCAAAACCTTAGCCCCCCTATTTCACGCAAGAAACACTGATTTCGTGCCACCTAGGGCTTTTCGCGCCAGACCCCCCTTTATTTCATGCAATTCCCAAGGGTTTCATGCATTCTCCCAACACCCCTCACCTCGGTGCTCTCCAGGCGCCCTCTTGCATGAACGCCCGATGCCCTCCTTTTGGGTGCCGTTTGTTAGGTGTCACGTGCACCCCAAGCATCAACATCATACATGTTTTTCCCGTGCAACCTTCTAGGCTTGTAAGAAGTAACCTCAAGGTCCCTTGGAAAATCCTTCCTGTTTCATTGCTCCACCTCATGCTTCTTCACATAGGCACGCTAACAGCTACTGCTTCTTCGCATAGCCCCACTAACGTGCAACCCTCGCTGGTTTGCTCCGTGACACCCCCTCAGTACGGCCTAGCCGATGCCTTCCCTCCCACAAGGAGCAGAGGGTACCAGTTATGTAAGTCCTAGGGGTGCAGAGAAAACCGACCTCGTCTGAGTTGCAAGATGTTAAACTGCCAAACACCTCGTCCTCAACACATGACATTAAACTGCGACCTAGCCCCATACCTCGCACACAATGTCCCCTCGCTATGGATATTCTCCATGCCCACTTGTCTCCATGGGGATGGGATCATCCCTCACAATGGGTGATTTATTGGAGTGGTGTTTGTCCGTGGGTAAGGGAAGCCACCTTGGTATAAGCCCCTAGCTTTCCTTCTAGAAGGTAGCACCCCTGCTCCTCCTCACTTCCTTGGTGCCAAGGCCAGCGGAGGGCGTGATAGGGAACGAGGAACCTCCTCTCTTCTGGGTTGCCAAATCCCTCTCCCACTATGCTTTGTCTCCCTCGGGCCTCAATCCTGGAGTAAGTCCCAACACCATGGGCCTCCTCAGAGCGTAAGCCCCACTCATCTTCGCTTACCATGGACACACCCTTCATGACTTGATCATTAGGTATCTGCTACCTATTATTTCTCACACTGAGCATGAATCCTGTGAGCTTAGAGTTAACACTGACCATGACACACCCTAGGCCGCCTCAGAGCGTAAGCCCCAAATGCCCCCATCCCGCATGATGTTAAATTGTCCATCCTGAACTATGGTGACATTGATCCATGCTAAGGCATGGTATATAGGAAGCCTCCACGAGGTTGAAGCCCCACAAACTTTGGGCCGTCTCAGAGCATAAGCCCCAAACATCCCAAACTAAAAGGACTTTGATCCGTGCTAAGGCATGGTACATAAGAAGCCTCCACGAGGTTCAAGCCCCAACAACTTTGGGCCCTCTCAGAGCGTAACCCCCAACCATCCCGAACTATAGGGACATTTATCCGTGCTAAGGCATGGTACATAAGAATCCTCCACAAGGTTCAATCCCCAACAACTTTGGGCCATCTCAGAGAGTAAGTCCCAACCATCCCGAACTACGGGGACTTTGATACGTACTAAGGCAAGGTACGTAGGAAACCTCCACAATGTTCAAGCCCACTAAACCATTTCACCCGACCATTTCCATGTCGGTGTGCCAATCCCCATTTCCACCCTGGGCCGCTTTAGAGTGTAAGCCCCGATCCACATGGACCCTAGGTTCCCCTTCACGTCGGTTCACCAACTCTAACTTTGGGCCACCTCAGAGCATAAGCCCCAAATTCCCCCATCTCGCATGACGTTAAACTACATTCCATCCCAAACTATGAATACTTCGATTCCCCGCCATGGGGATACGTAGGAAGCCTCCATGAGGCTCAATCCCATCACTCGTGTCTCATCCTGATCTCTCCCTCCAGCCCTTGCATCTCGGGAAGATCATGCCCTAACCCAGAGGTTCCACTTCCTCTGGGACCCATCCACGCGTTCATTCTCACGGGTTGCCTCTTCAGGTGTCCCCTTGTTTCATCGAACTACTCAGACTTTGATTCCCTACCACAGGTATATGTAGGAAGTCTCTTCAAGGATCAAGCCCAAGACCATCGTCCATCCTGATTCTTACTCGGGATGCCACATCACGGTGAGATCATGCCACCTCACTCCCCTTTATAGCATTCGGGAAGCCACTCACGTGATGGACCCAACATCAGCGTTCCCTCCAGGGGGTTCTTCAATCAGATCCACTCTAGCTAGTGTTCCGATCAGTCTGATCCATCTCCGTTGGACATTAAACTTGCGGCATACCCTGTGTTAAACATGGGAAGCTAAGGAAAACCTCAGGTACATTCCTATGGAATACAATTCCATACATTTGATGTGGGATTCCTCAGGCTTCTGCACCCTTGAGAATACCTATGATAAGGGACAAAAGTCAGACATGACATTCCCCAATGTCAAGACACGCCATTGATGACCCAAGAAATCTACTCTTCTAACTGAAGGATTCTGCCCTGACCGGACCCCTTTGAAGGTCCTGACAGAAGTAGCATAATTAGCTGGTGTCCATGAAGATATGGCGTTGGGAAGAGGTTCACGAACTACGTTATAAATCTATGAGTGAGACTCGGACTACGTGATGAGCTCTAAGGAGGAATCCACGGAAGGAAGAACCGACATCCCATTATCCCATTTCGATCAAGTAGCAAACGTCCGTGAATAAGGAACGGATGTCGCCTGCCTTTGGAATGTAGGAATGCGGGTTAATAGTTGCGCACCCTCTGAGTGACAAATGCACGCGCCCTGACGAAAGCATCAGAAACAGAAAATGGTGAACCCGACGTGAAACTCCTTTCCTCATCTTGGAGGCTAGTAGCATTCGGGATAGACATAAGTGGATAAGCATGTCATATGTCCTCATCACCCGGTAGCAGGTTCCACAAAAGAGGCCTGACGTGAAACTCTCCAGGAGTTGGGATAGTCAGGACGTTGAGCATTCCATTCTACATCATTGTTTGTGTAGATCCCTCTTGCCGACCACGGAAGACGGAATGGCACTGGGGCACTGGTTGTCGATTCCTTTTTCTAGCAGTGTTAATGAGTTCATCTCCCTGCTTTTAAAAATGATGTTGTTGCATCCGGAGCTTGTTCACCCACCCACTGGCGCAGAAACAAGGGAAATATCAATGCAGATACTCCGCGCTGTTCTACCTTTTCCATGACGGCCGCAACCGCCACAACTGATAGGCACCCATGCCCCCTCTCCCCATTAGAGATAATCCAGCGAAGGGTAATCAATGAAATTGTACACAGGTACGAGGAGGAGGGGGTCATACCCACCAGGGATATGGCCCACCTAGATCTTGAGACAGCTGCGCCTCACCATCCACGCCACCCCCGGGGGCTGGTTAGGGAGCTGCTGCTCCCCACCCCAACATTCAATCGCTTTGGTAGTTTGTCCCTAGAGCACCTTTACAGCTCCCTCCCCTACGCCGATGAAGTAAGAGGTATCCGAGGTGGCCCAATCAGATTCCCGCTTCAAGGGCTCCCAGCAAGGGCCCCCACCAGGCTGCCTCAGTGCTGCAACCCGGTTTCCCGAGCCGAGGAGCAAGTAGTCGACAGGCCAACACCACTGGCTCTAGTCGACCTTACCCGACACCAGTGTCGGGCACGAGAAGAAGAGGGTTCCCGCTGTGGGTCATCAACATCAGAAACTAGTGTGGCCCGAGCCACCGCCGACTCATATCCTCAAGTCCCTACATAAATTGAGCAGAGGTTGCTACACGCTCGGCCTGGATCAAGACCCCAACCTCCCCACGGGTAGGTTCGGTCGACTCTCCCAGTCGCCGACATAGGGTATGAATGCTATAAAACAATTCACAGTAGTGCCACCCAACGCGGGGGGCTCACTCTGCACCACCACTACGGAAGGTGCGGTCCCTCACTGCTTCCAACCTTGGCTTGGAGGTCTGCTTCGTGCCACCTTTAACCTAGGCGAGGGTCTTTCCCATGACAAAAACACTCTGTGTGGGGGTCTATCCTTTGATCACTACATTGGGTATAGGGTCACTCCCCTTGCCGCGGACCGCAAGTATGGAGACACTGCATGTCTGGTCACTCGCCAACATGGAGGTCCTCCCCATGTCCCCGCGCTGATCGTCAAAGGTCCTCCTCGCCCCAGAAATCAGAGAGGTGGAAGCCAACCCCACTTCACTAATTCCCAACATGGAGGTCCTCCCCGTGTCCCATTCTACATTTGTCTTGGTGCTCCCCGCACCCCGACTTCCTTAGGTGGAAACCCTCTTCATCCCTGCACTAGTGCAGTCGGAGGACCCCGTGTCAGAAATCAGCCTTGTCCCGAGGATCCACCTAGGGGCAGGAGAGCAGGTCGCCACCACCGCAAGAGGAATCCTGGTGAAGGCTAGGTTGGAATCAGGCCAGTCCGCTTCTCAGAATCTGAGGCGGAGTATGATTTAGAGCAAGAGCCCTCCCCTCAGTCCCCCAAGTAAAGGGGGTGGGGCAGGAACGAGGCACATCAGCCTTATACTCCCAAAACGAGAGATCCACATGATCCCTATTTCCCTCTAAAGGTATATCCAGGAGGAAGAGAAATTGGCATGTTCCCAGGGGAAGAATGCGCAATCGTCGCCATCATCGCTAGAAGAGCCCTCTACCACAGATCTATTTTGAGGGTCAATGGTGGGAGAAAAGTAGCATGACTCACCCTCGGTAGGTGCTGATGCTGTGTCAGGAGCCTTGACCGCCGACCCATCCTATCATGACATGTCGGCCAGGTCGCTACAGTCCTCAAGGGACAACCCAAGATTTAGTGGCCAATCATCCCGCTCGCCGTATTCTCCACCGGCCAGCCTGCCATCCTAGTGGTCCGCCTCAGCGCCCCTGACAGTTCCTCAGCCACCCCCAGTTGACGAGTGGGGAAATCAAAGGCCAGACCCTAGATTTGGGCCAGGGAACTTCTAGACCGTCATCGCAGCCGTCCACTTCCCCGATAAGTTTTGGCCAGTCATAGGATTGAATTTTGGTATGCCAGAATCGCTCACCCCAGAGGAGTTTGAATGTTTCCACCAGACCCTCTGGGCGACTCACCTCCGTATTCACCACCGGCAGGTGACTTATCCCGGGAGCAAAGACCACCTCGAAGACATCAGCGAGCAATGCCGCCTGGTTGACCTAGCCACACTCCCTATTGTCTGACACCCTAAGTCACCTTGCCACCATAGGTCCCTAAAACGACAGTGTGCTCAGAGTTTTCAAGTACTCCATAGATTTTTTGGGGAGGCCACCCCATGTGTAAGTTCCTGGCTGGGGGCAGTACGCTTCCCTCCTCTTTAGTGCGATTCACCGGTAGCCTGACTCACTTGGCAGTAGTGAGGACATGCCCCCAGGAAGAGTGGAGGTCAACATGAATGATCTGATAGGAGTGTCAAATGAGCTAGGAATTCTCAATGGGGGCATTCCCCCAGAGCATGTGCTAGCACTGGACCCATCATGGAGGATTACTCGCTAGCAGAGGAACCACCTAGGTCTCCCTTCACCCACTGATGCATTGGTACTGATCCGAAATTTCAGTAAAGGCAAAGAGGATGTTGGAGCTGTCAAGCACTCTGACCCATCGACCTCAGTGCAGAAGACAGAAGAGGACCCCAAGAAGGCTACGCTGCGCCAGCAGCAAGCTAAGCAGAAGAAGTTGGTCGATGAACTTCTGAATGAATGCATTGTAGAGCGGCGACCCGACTACGGTGATCCTAGGCCGGGGCAGCAGAGGCAAGAATAACTACCCCTCAGAGAGATTCTCCCAAGCAACCCTGATCATGCCACATTCATAGATAGGGTGGAAGCTGGAGCTCATGACAAAAGGGCATGATATGTCTCGCCGAACCCTCCCGAATGGCGCGACAATCCGAGGAACCCCGCTTGGGCTCTTCCTGTCATCCCAAGGGTCCCTCCACCAGCCGCTCCCCGAGCTGCTGAACATGGTCACCACATTGAAGAGCCCAAAAATGCACTCATGGTTAGGGATGCTCGCCAGGACTGGGACCCCCGTCTAAATGATTCAATGGTGGTGCTCATCATCCACCTCGAGGGTTTGGAAATGCGACAGGTGGTTGTCCCACCTGATAGAAAACCATACCCGGTGTGGGTGGATGACATGCCGGCACCCTCGGGATTCAAAAATCCCAATTTCTCCCCATTTAATGGAACATGGGACCCACCGCAGCACCTGGCCCACATTAACTCTAGGTGCGGGCCTATGCTAGGGACCCCAGCGTAGTAGGAGGCCGCCAAGCTCTGCTGCTTTGTTTTGACACTGGAGGGGCCATCATTCATTTGGTATGGCCAGATCCCCGTTGGATCTGTGACATGCTTAGAGGACCTTCGCAGGACGTTCCTTTACCAATTCATCTCTACCACCTCAAAGACAAATATCGCAGACCTCTTTAGGTGAAAGAAAAGGCCAGATGAGTGAGTTGCGAACTTCATCGCCCTGTGGAAGGGGCTTACATACTACCTTGAAATGCTGCTGACTCAGGAGCAATTACTGACGATGTGTGTGGGGAATTTCAATACAGAACTGGTTCCCTCCCAGATTACTCAGAATTATCTCAGAGGGTTCCAAGACTTCTCGGATAAGACCCAGCACCTCGGAGAAGCCCTGCAACAGGCTAGCTAGGCATGCCTTCCACCTCTTATAATCCCAGCAAGGAGTGCTTCAAGAGCCGAGCCTACTGCCGTGGCCTAGATAGAGGCCCCCAGGCAGCTAGAATTGCTACTGGTGGAGCCAGATCCGCATCCTCATAGAGTCCCTCCACCATGGGCACACTTTCCAGCCCAGCAGTGCCCGCCCTAGAATTGGCAAGTGCCCCCACGCAATGCGCCACCACTACCTAGGCGAGATAATCATGTTTTACCTACTAAGAGCGATCCTCTGGACCCCCATTAGGGTCAGGCTCCTAGAGCCGCCTTTCTGAACAGAGGGAATCATACCTACTCATTCGAAGAGGCTCAGGTACCTGACTACTTCCGCAGTGCCTTAGAGCAGAGGATCGTACGACTTCCTGAGTGCTGGAAGCTATAAGATGTGCATCTCACTGATCACCCCAACTACTGCCATTATCACCAGATCCTAGAGCACACCATCAATAAATGATATGTGTTTAAGGAATGGATATAAGACCAGATTAACAACAACATAGTCAGGTTGTGCCTAGCCCCAGCACAAGTGGCAGGTGTCTTTGTGGGATCAGATGGCAGTAGCGGCGGTGAAGGTGAGTGGCAGCAGGTTCTTGACCACGGGTCCCAGAAGTATAACAACTGGATGGATCGCAAGACGGTCTCCTGCACCCATGGAATTATCCGTGCGCACCTAAATCAGCCAGAGCCTTCAGAAGCTTCGGCCTCCACTTCTGCATCATCATCTAAGTCGGACTCTTCCCATAAGAGCAAGCATCGATGACACAAGAAGAAGCAATGCGCCCTGCCAATGCCATTGTTTTCCCGAACTCTCGGCGACTTCATGCCCCCGAAGATGGGAACCCCTCCCAGAATCCGCTTGGTGGTGGATGATTCGTCAAGTGACAGCCAAGGGAATGCTTCAGTTAACATCGTCGAGTTGGTAAATCCCTATATAACTCCCAAAAAGGGGGATCGCCAGACGAACCTCCCCAATATCCCAAGCCGACGCTAACGTCAGCAGAACCACAACCATATGGGTTGCCGGGGCACGTCACCTGGCACCTCCAGCTAGGCCATGCACGCCGCTGAGACCAGACAACAGGTCCAGCGTAGAACTCAGCCCACACAACATCTTCATCCGGCATCGATAGGCCCACCTCTACCGCCGTTTGTGCTACTAGATTAGGCAGAGCCCCTTCGGCTGTATCGCAACCAGATACGCACCACTATAGGCTAATATCGGTCGCCTAGTCCTCATCTGACAGCTACCCTCAGAGCTTCGATTAGTGAGCAGCGAGATGTCCCTAGTACCAGTCCGCCGCCGGTCTAGCTGGCAGGGTCCTCCATTCCTTCCACCACAGAGCGGCCTCATGTAAGAAAAATTTCGTTCCTGGTGTGAAAGTAAGATATTTTCAAGAATCTCCCTTGCATCCAAGTGAGGATTTCCATCCTTGAAGCCATGTTCTTGTCACCTGATATGCACGATCCACTCGCTGAGTATTTAAGAAGCCCCCCCTTCCCAGTTTGAGATGGAGGTTGCAGCTGTAGAAGCCTTCCATACTGAAGTAGTTGAGAATGTAGAATTCCAGGCCGTACTCCCGTTCTGGGAGAGGCTGAAGGCTCCCCCATACAGGGGCACATCCGCCCGCTGTATATCACTAGCCAATTCAATGGCATAGAAGTTCACCGTTGTCTCGTTGACACTGGCTTCGAGATCAACCTTATCACGACACGAACACTACATAAGCTAGGGATATTCAAGGATGACCTGACTCCCTTTTATTTAAGGATCCAAGAATATAATAGGACATAACAGACCCCAATCATCAAAATTCGTGTAAAGACCCAGTTCAGTGGCCTAGTTGCCAGTACTGAATTTATGGTTGTCTCTCAGGACACCAGATATAATGCGTTGATGTGCTGGCCTTTGTTCCACCTACATACGGCCGTCCCCTCGTCATATCACCAATTCCTCATGTACTCACTTAATGTTCGAGTAGGCGTACTTCAAGGCGATGCATATCCGTTCACCTCTTGCGAAGCCCGCTACTTGGATGCAGATTATTACAAAAGCAAGGTTAAACAAGTCCAGGATAGAGAACTTGAGCCCGTCACCACTATGACCGACACTTGGGCAAGCCTGAATGACACCTATGTCTTCCCGATCCATCGGTTGGAGGCCACAACCCCCAATATGGGGAAGTGTTTTGTCATTTCTAGGACAAGGGGGAACCATGCTCCCAAATCCAGGTGACATCATAAGATCACTTCTTATTCTTATACGAACCAGGATCTAGTGATCCCAGAGCCTCCCTTTTCCATCAGGTATCGAGACGTCCGACCCATGGAAATGGAAATATGTCATACTTGTCTGTTTCACCAGGCTGGAATATGTCAGCTCCAGTCGACACGCCACTACTGCTTCGATGTTATCAAACATGGACCCTTGGGCCAAAGACCAGATGGGATCAGGTCAACAGCCTCCATATCTGTGGTCTCAGCAGTGCCAGAGTACCCTGATGCAATGACCACGTCCGTACAGGCGGGTAACATCCTACCCTCAGGGTTTGGTTGCTTAGAATTAGGTTCCCCCATATAGGATCCCTCCATAAGTGGAAAAGAATATATAGAGGATACTCCCCATACCTTTGAGGAAGTTATCTCAACCACAATCGACGAGTTGGTACAGGTGAACCTCGGTAGCGAGGTCGATCCGAGACCCACATTGATCAGCACCGCTATGTCTCTCTATGAGAAGCAGTAGTATTTAGGATTTCTCAAATAGAACCATGATGTATTCACCAGGAGTTACGATGATATTCTAGGACTAGATCCTCAGGTAGCCATTCACCACCTCGGTCTTTCAACAAACCATCGTGGGTTCAAGCAGCCTCCCAGAAAGATGCACCCTTTTCACAGTGCCATGGTCGAGGATGGAATTTACAAGATCATCAGGACCAACTTTGTTAAGGAGGTCCAGTACCCCATGTGGCTAGCCAAAATTTTGCCAGTCAGGAAGAAGAACTGACATATTAGATTCTGAATCGACTTCCGATATCTCAACCGTCATTGCCCGAAGGATGATTTTCCCCTTCCGGTGACAGAATTGTTGATCGATGCTACGAGCGGGTTCCAAGCCCTTTCCTTCATGGATGGTTACTCTGGATATAATTAGATCCAGATGTACCCAAAGGATGAATATTCCATGACTTACAGGGAACCCCAAGATACTTTCTGTTACCAAGTTATTCTCTTTGGCATGAAGAATGCAGGTGCCACCAATCAGCGGGCCATGCATCGCATATTCAATCCAATCTTGGGGACATTGGTGGAATGCTATGTGGATGAACTGGTGGTAAAATCTCTCCATCACCAGGACCATCTCAAGGACCTAGAGAAAATTTTCGGTTTCCTTCATTTTCACCACCTGAAGATGAACCCATTGAAGTGTGCCTTCGGGGTCACCTCTGGGAAGTTTTTTGGAATTTGTTTCCGATAACGAGGCATCGAGATCAACCATGAGAAGATCAGGGAAATCAGCCAGATGCCTCCAATGAGTAATATTCGGGAGATCCGGGGTCTCCAAGGACACATAGACTATATACGCCTATTCATTCCAAATATGGCTGGCAAGTGTAAGCCCTAATCTCGTCTCATGAAGAAGGGCACCACTTATGAGTGGAATGAGGAGTGCCAGACCACCTTTGAGGAAATAAAGCTATATTTTCTCCAGCCTCTCTTCTTGATGCTACCCATCTCCGGGAAGCCGTTGATTCTCTATGTCACTTCCCTAGAATGGTCCCACAATTCCCTTATCACTCAGAAGAATAATGAGGGGATGGAGAACATACTCTACTACCTCAGCCACATGATCCTAGATACGAAAATGAGATACTCTTTCATAGAGAAGAGCTACCTTGCGCTGGTATTTGCTATGCAGAAATTATGACATTACGTGCAGCACCATGAGGTACAGTTGGTCACTTGGGTGGACACACTAAAGTACATTATGAGCTGTCACATGTTGACCTGCCAACTAGAATGGTGTGCGGTAATCCTCCAACAAATTTACCTCAGGTTTGTGCCCCAGAAGGTCATAAAAGGGCATACATTGGAAGACTTCCTAGATACCCATCCAACCTCTGCGAACCAGTCCCTAGACCGGGATTTTCTTGATGAGGAAATCCTTTCAGTCGATCAGGTCATCCCATGTTGGAAAATGCACTTCGATGGTGCCTCCTAGAGCCCCACCAATAGGAGAATCAATGATCCTAGGCTCAACAAAGTGGGCTTGGTTGTCGTCTTCATCACCCTAGAGAAAGCCATTATTCCATAGTCATTCTTATTGTAAGAAGGATGCACCAACAATGAGGAAGAGTATCAAGACCTCATTACTGGTCTCGAGCTGGCCCTTGAGTTCAACGTGCGTCATTTTCATGTGAAAGGGGATTCCGAGCTGGTCATAAAGAAGGCCAATGGAGACTATGTTGTCCGGAAGACAGAGATCATACCATTGTTAGAACGCACTCTTCAGATAATAGCCTAGTTCCCTTCTCAGCCAGAGGTTATCCATGTCCCTCAGTCATAGAATGGTCGAGCAGATTCTTTAGACAGCCTGGCCGTGTCGCTTATAGAGACCAAGCAGGATGATCTGATTATCCACGTAGTGCACTGGAGAGTCATTTCTCCCGTCACCCCAGAGGATAATGACGAACCACCGGTAAACCATCTTACAGCAGGTGCCTTTACCTCAGTAACCCTAGGTTATTCAGATGCGATGATCGAAGTAATTGCCGATTGGAGGACACCCTTGGTCAAATGCATCCAACATGGTAATCTCCCGTCAGACCGGGCCGAGCGTGAGTGAATCCGATGTCAAGCGCTCCAGTTTACCCTTCGGAGTGGTCCCAGCCTTGAACAGATCCTCTATAAGTGCATATTTGATTGTGTTATCCTCCATTTCCTTCAAGGAGTCAAGATTACATAGGTCATGCAATAATTTCATGCCGGTTCCTGTGGTTCCCATTAGGCTGGGCCAAATCTGTCCCACCAGATTTGGAGACTAGGGTATTTTTGGCCCTCCATGATCCACGACTGCATCAAGTTCGCCAAGAGGTGGCATGCACGCCAAGTGAATGCTAACTTTCTGCATCGGCCACCTGAACCTTTCCATACTACCTAATACTCTTGGTCCTTTGCAGTCTTGGGTTTAGATGTCATGGGACCGTACCCACCGGCAACGGCTCGCCAATGCCATTTCATTCTGACCGCTACAAATTTCTTTTCCAAGTGGGCAGATGAAATTCCGCTCAAGGAATTCAAGGCCCGTTCTATTGTAGACTTCATGAGTTCAAATATCATCTATGGATTTTGGATACCTCCTAATATCCTCACCGATAACGACACCAACATCGAAGCAGCCGTGCTGAAGAAATTTTATACCAGATAAAAAATTCTCTCCAGTCATACCTCTCGCTATCACACACAAGAAAATGGCCAGATTGAGGCATTCAATAAAACCCTCTCTGAAATTCTGAAGAAAATGGTTGGTCAAAACAAGAAAAGTTGGATGGATAAGCTCCCCAATGCCCTCTGGTCTTATCGGACGACGACCCGTAATTCCACCCAGGTGACCCCATATTCCCTGGTGTATGGAACGGAGGCTGTCCTGCCCATCGAGATTTAATTTCACTAATTGCGCACAACAGTCTATGAACAAAAATCACTAAATAGAGTGGCTGAAATCTGTCTAGAAGAATTGGAAGCACTGGACGAGAATAGGATTCGTGCCCTGCACAACCTAGAGAGGCATCAGAATAAGTTGGCTTGAGCTTTCAACAAAAATATTCTACTTCGCTCTTTCTTGAAAGGTGACTTGGTATTATCCCATAGAGCGCCAATGATCCCTAGCAGGAAACGACCCAAGTTGGAGCCCAAATGGGAAGGGCCTTTCATTGTTCATAATTTTTATCCTAATAGAGCATACTCCCTACTGACCATGGATGGTGAGCGTATAACTCCTCCCACCAATCCCAAGTTCCTCAAGCAATACTTTGCATCAAAATTTGGTCCTGCACGACCTTAAACTGCATTTGATCCTGCACGAACTTAAACTGCATTTGGTCCTGCATGACCTTAAACTGCATTTGGTCCTACAAGACTATAAAATTCATTTGGTCCTATAAGACCATAAACTACATTTGGTCCCGCATGACCTTAAACTGCATTTGGTCCTACACGACCTTAAACTGCTTGGTCCTGCACGACCTTAAATTGCATTTCGTCCTACATGACCTTAAACTGCTTGGTCTTTCACGACCATAAACTACCTGGTCCTGCACGACCTTAAACTGTATTTGCTCTTGTATGAACTTAAACTGAATTTGGTCCTGCATGACCTTAAACGACATTTGGTCCTGCATGAACTTAAACTGCATTTGGTCATGCACAACCTTAAACTACTTGGTCCTGAATGACCTTAAACTGCGTTTGGTCCTACATTCGGGCCCCTATGGTCCCTCATGACCTTAAACTGCACATTCGTCCCAAATGACAATAAACTGAAAGCTAGTCAGGCCTTCCTAACCAAGGCCCCTTGGCCTTCTTGGACATCATACCCAGTTCTACCCGGGGTGTACGGTGTGGTGTGGGATTATGTACTCATTCACGTCGGGTTATTCGTCATTCCATACACCCCCCTTTGATAGGTTATCTTACCCCTGAGTGCCACTTTCTATCCCATCTCTTAAGAGATATCCCCGATCTCCCAGTCACCTAGGCCCCTTGGCATGTCCCTCTCCATGAGGGGGATATATAGGTGTGGTACAGGGTGTTTTGTGCCATGCCCCTTGTCCCGGGAATCTTTCATCTCTTGGTTGCCCTCAAATTGAGTCCCTCGACCCATTATAGTGGTCCTCAAATGTGTTCAGAGTACCCTAGTCTATCAACAAGAGTGTTATATTCAGCTTAGGAAAGTTCCTTCCACTTTTCAAACTTCATGTTCCCCTTCATTTGGGACCCCGTTATCTCTCACACCCGAAGGGACACCCAAAAATGGCATGGATACCACGACTATGGGATCTCCTACCATTACGGTCCAATGACCCCGAGGGTTTCAGACAAAAAATTGATACAAATCCCATGTTGCGACATGGTCAGTGGTCTATGATCATTTGATTGTCCCTGTTTCAGGATAACACGACGAGATGCTGTGTTGCAAACATGGTCAGCAGTAATCCAATGTCGCCACACTTGACCCTTTAATCCTTGAATGTTGGTTGCATGATTCACATTATGTTCTACACCATCATGTCCAGGTGGAATCTCGACACTCTTGGCACTATCCCTCAGTGCACCTTCGTACATCCGGGGGACAAAGCTGCAATACGACATCTCTCGAGGCTCCTGCGATCCGAGAACTAAGAATGTAGGTTGGGATATTCATTAAGGGTTATGTGCAGCTCGATCCTCATCCCCATGGGATACGTGGGATCACTCGAACATTGTGATTCTAGTTCCAGCTTATCTGTGATCTAGTTTCTCTTTCCCTTTTATCATCTGACCTTCACTGGCCTCCTGGCCCGAGTTTCCTCTCTCGAAATCATGCACGGTGATGATCTGGAACTTGTCCACATTCACGCCAGGAATTCTTTCCCATGTCGCGCGCATTACCCCAGGTCCAAGCCATACGACCTTAAACTGTGCTGGTTGGTCCTACCACATGACCATAAACTGTGATGATATCGTCCCGACCGCACGACGGAAAACAACACTACATTGTGATGACCTCATCATAGAGGACATCACGTTAGGTATCAGTCATTGGCCATACCATTCATCAATACCTATATATGGTTTGATTATTGTGGCAATTCCAGGAACATCTACCCTAGGACGGTCGCTCCACAAAAGAAAAACCATTCACCTCAAAGGAAAAACAAGATACATCAAATGATGCTTCTTTTGGTGTGAGGGATAGACCTGAACGCCCCTTTCATCCTTTGAACATGTACCTTACCATTCCATGCCACCCTCTAAGAACTACGTATGGCTTGATTCTCATCATCATGAGATATGTAGGATCGCCCGGGCACTTCCCCGTTAGCCCAACCTAACTTTTGTGTTCGGTCCCTTGATCGGAGCACTTCCCTAGGGAACACATGGTATGTAGGGCTTATGTCCTCATTCACGTTGGGTTTTGTAACCGCCTTACCATGTGTCTCCTTCTCTCCTTACCCATCCTTGGTCCAAGTTATAAGACTTTAAAATAAGACCCTTTCAAGAACTACATGTGCCTTGATTCCCATCCTTAAGGGATACGTTGGAATGCCCAGACATTTCATCTCGAGTCCAGCCCTGGGAATCACAAATCCCATCCCACCTCACTTTCGGCCCCTTGGTCTAACTTTTTAGGGAGTTGTATGACTGTAGCATTTTCCTCGAACAAGTTTGAGATGCCCCATGATGACATTGGGAAGTGACAGTTACCACGCCAGAGAGGTCCTGTCTAAAAGAAGGGATGATCCATGATTAGATTGATGCGTCCGCCTAATGTGCTTCCACCATGATGGCGTAATCTTGGGAGTGTTGGATTTTATATGAAAAAACCACCACATCACTTTCCATGCTTTGCGTGCCCCTTTTTTGGATCCTCACCCTCTTTTACGTTTTAAGGGACCCCTAATTGTATGGATGCTCGACCTATGGTCTGCCTTCTATCCTGGGCCAACATTCCAGAAGACTAGTCGACAATATTTGAGTTAGGCCCCGTGTTGCGAACATGGTCAGTAGTCGGCCCTCATTTTTTGTCCCCATTTTAGGCTAATGCAATAAGGCTGCTGTGTTAAGAACACGGTCAACATTCGTCCTTCATTTCCACTCCCCTCCCATAATGTTCTGAATTTGGATAACGTGACTCACATTTTTCATTCCCCTATGTTCATACTGAGTCCAATGACCCTCTCGTTTCCCCACTCGTGTGCTAGAGCACATTGATAAGATAATAAATCAATTGTTCTGTGGTCCTCTTCCTTTGGATGGGCCTCCCTCTTCTCTTTAGAAATATGGGTTCAAATTTAGAATGCCCGAAGCTTGGTTGACGCTCCCATGATCAAGTGAAATGATAGTATGTCCCATCATTTCTTTTTATGACCTATGTGAGCTTAGTGATGGATTGCTATTTATTTCGGGTTTGTGGTTGAGCATGATAAAACAGAGGGACAAGTATTTTAAGCAAAGGGGAAATTAAATTTTTCTATACATATAGTTAAAAGGAATAGAAAGAAGGAAGGCAGGAAAAGTTTATGGGTTTGGAAAAAACAAGGCCCCTAGGGGTCAGATTCTTGGATAGATCTCTCCAATGCCACCACCTTTTTTTTGGTGGCCTCCAAGACTACCTCTCGTCCCCTGAGCACCCTTTCTTCATCGAAAACCGCAGAGCGCAGCTCGCTGACCCTGGATCTCTAACCCTGGCTCGTGCCCGTGCCTATTTAGATTGGAGCTCGGTTATCTGGTGACTCACTTCTATGAGTTGTTCTTGGGAGTCTGCCAGCTGGGCCCTCAACTGCTCCATAAGCTCAGAGGAGTTTGCGATGAATACCTCATGTTCTTTCACCTCCTCCTCAAGGAGTTGGACATCCTACTCCACCATCAGAAATGCTTGGGTACTCCCCAACTCCTCCTGGCACCAGATGATGTCGGCACACCGGCTGCTCTCATGCATCTTCTCGGCCATGTAATCATGGATTGTCAGGTGAAGGCGTTAAGCATCCGCCCCTCCAGCACATAGGAAGTGCATCCAAGTGTGGAGTGACCCCATCCCCTTCATCTATTCTACCTGGGGATGATTGAGGAAACACCAGATGCACATCCATCCTTTACATCGTGTCATTCGACTCTCCTTGACCGCTTCCGAATCTGAATCATCAATTTTTTCGAGATCAGTGGGCCGATATATGGGACAGACAGCCAACAGGGCAGTAACAAGGTCTTCCTCAGAGATTCCTCCTGGGGGAATGGGCTCCTCAGCATTTGGGTGACCTTACTCTCTCCCTTCGATCCTGTTGGCACCCTCGTCGATTTCCGGCCCTGCCTTGATGGCAGCACTACCGATGTCCGGTGCTCTATGTTCACCAATTTCCGGAGCCAACTCAGTTTGGGAGGTATGTTCTGGATGGGGAGTCACGTTTTCCATCAACATGGTTGTGGATGGTCCGAGCTCAGTAGCCTGACAAGCCTCCAATGTTGTGATCACTGTACAGACAAGGAGCACCCTGATCAGTTGGGTCCCCTGATAGTGAGTACAGGTATCAAAGCAGGGAACTTATAGGAACCCAAGGAATCAGTCTCTAGTGCTCTGCCCACTGCCGGAGTTGTCATGGCAGGGGATCCCTCAGCACTTGTTAGCTCAATAACGAGCACCGATGCCCCGCCTTGTTCCATTGGAGTGCCTCCTCCTCTGATTGGGGAATCCGGATCAGTCCCAAAACCTGTATGCTCTTGCGCAAGAGAGAGGAAGTGGATTAAGGAATAAAAAGGAAATAGAATACAAGATAAAATGAGGGTCGAATCATACCATGAGCAGCTCGGTCACATCCATATCGGATCCGACAAGCTCACCGCTCTCCCGGAGACTCCCTTGGTAAAACGCCCCCTGCGACCCTTCACCTTCGGGCTCTCCTTCTCCTTATCTATCTCCTTCACCTTCCCCTTCACCTTCTACCTCCTCTCCTATTTCATCGCCCTCCAACTCCTCATCACTGTCATCTTCCCCCGGTCGCATCCTTTCCAGACCATGCTCTTGGGCGAGCATCACTTTCCCCAAGAGAGGTTACTCCACACACCGACCTCATTGGTGTGCGTATGTGTCCATGGAAATTAGGTATGCATTCCATCGGTGGAAGTTTACTTTGTTAGAGACCTGGAAAAGTCTGACTTTCAGTAATTGGATCTCTCCCACACTATTTTCTTCAAGAGGGCTTCGGTATTCATTGATTGCCAAAGGGTGAGACAAGAAGACCATAAAGCGGGGAAGATCGCATCGTAGGAAGGTGGAAGCAGGTATCTTATCTGCTTCCCAGGAAGTTCTCTGGCCGCTCCACGGGACCCTGCTCCAGGAAATGAGAGCATGGTCACGCCACGTGACGCCCCTGCTGGTGAGGTTCTGGCCTGCGCAGGCCCCATTGTTGGAGGCACTTATGATCCTCCCACTCTAGTGTCACCCTGCATGCTCTCTCGCTATCGAGGTTCCGCACTGGTGACTTTGAGTTTCCAAACTCACTTCCACAGAAGCCCCTCAGGGTATGCTATGGTTCAATGTTCAGCATACTCAGTCGAGAGTCCAGCGTCGACGCCAGTGGGAGGAAAAGTGATGATGTTTCCAGAGCCATAGTTTAGTGAACATCAGCCACAACTGATGAAGAACACAAGGATTCTTCTCCTCCCGCACATCTGTGTAATCTCTCTTCAGCATTCACTGGAGGCATCCAAACTGCCTGGAAAATATGGACGACACATAAGTGTCACAAAAAATCATCCCATCAATCCGGGCCATGAGTACCCCACCTATGATGCTCTGGAAGTACTCCTTCTGATCCAGTGAGCCTTTCCCATCATCTATCAGGTGACCTATTGGGATGGGGAATGGAATGAATGAGAAGTTTTCATGGTTACAAATCCTGATCCGTACTCCCTCCTCATTGAGCATCATTGGCATGACCCCGACAATATTCAACAGAGAGGGTCGCATGCCATTTCCTAGAGGACTGATGACATTTGGGAAGGTGTAGCCACTGCAGTGAGCCGAAACACAGCCATGGAAGATCCAAAATGGTCCACATACTCTCCTAGGTGATCCCCCTCTCAAGATGCGTCGTAAGATAGCGTACAGCTGGGCCAGCACAGGGACCCCCCATGTTGAAATTCTTGATGGATTCCATGATGCTCGCCATCACCATCGTCTTTGGACGGATGCCCATCCTTGCGTACCGCACCGGCATGAGCCATCCCCTCAAGAATGTGATGAGGAATTCGGTGTACCAAAAATTCAGGTCCCAGTCCACGTTCATGATGTAGCCCCATGATTGGTATTTCCCGGCCTCCAGGATCCTCTAGTAGGATCCGCTCTTGCTCCTCTATGCTGCGGTTGGAAACCGTTTCCCACGCCCTGACATCTTGACCTCTGGATCCTTCTATAGGAACAGGCTGATCCAGTCCTTGTAGGGGATGTCCTTCAGGAAGTCCTTGACCTTCATCTTCTCCTAGGACAACTCCAGTAGGTACCACGTCAGTATGGTGGTTCGGGACCTATCACCCTAGATGTTCATCGGTGGGAGGAACTCATCGTATTGATGGCCCTCCAAAGGGATACCTCTGATGTAGTGGATGTCCCAGAGACTGATGCGGACTTCCCGATGGTGAAGATGGAATGTGTTGGTGTCAGGGGACCACCGGGTGAATAGCTCCAGTCCAAGATTAGGATACCGGTAGGAGTGGAACTATGATTTCCACACCACCTCGAATAGACCAATGTGTTGCAGCTCGACCCCAAATTGGTCGCATGTGTGGAGAACCCAGTACTCCCAAGAACACTCTCTGGTGAAGTTGCCTCCAGACCACAGGTCCCAATCATGTAACCACCCCTTGGCCTCATCAGCAATGCTCTGATGGAAAGCACTTGCGTAGAGATCCAGTGTGCTCTCCGCAACAGGATCACCCCTAGCAATGGTCCTGGTCCAAGATTTAGGACATAGACCTCCATATTCCTGGTTTCTATGGAAGGATGACCATTGTTGGTGATGTTGTATCGATGAAGGTCGTCTTCACTGGTCAACCATTACCGTGGGGTATCAACCTTTAAACCCGGTAGGGGAACCTCCTCTAGAATGTCGAAGTTCCACAGTGACAGATCATCAGAAAAGGTGTACTCTTTATGGGTGGGGGTTAGCATGTTGAAGAGGGTGTGGTTATTGGAAACAAGCCTCTTTGCACTGTAAACCTTCGAGTTAACATCTATTTCAGCTCTGCGAGCAGCGGCTTCCCCCTGATTAGCCAGGTTTGCAGCCATCTTCTTCAAACAATGTTTGGGAGTGTTGCATGAAATCTGGGAGTTTGGCGGGAAATATGAGGGTCTGGCACGAAAAATCAGCGGGCTATGTGAAATTTCAGGCCGTGGCGTGAAGAGTCCTAGGTTTTCCCGTAAAATCTCGCTAAATCTTAGTGGAATTACGTGCCTATGAGCGATTTTTCATACAAGAGAAAAGGTAATTTCATGCACGAGAGCTCAGGATTATTGCGCAAGAAAAGTCGTATGGAGCATGGGACTCGTGACCGCTTTTATAGGCAAAGCCTGAGTTCCGCACCCGTACGAAAATTCTATTCCGTGCTTGGATGAGTTTTGCGGGCTGCTTAGAATTTTTCGAGTAGGGGACTGACAAAGCCCTATATTTCGGCACTTCCCTCCGAATCCGATCGTTGTGACCCCTCACTGATCCAATTCCTAGGGGGGAATTTGTAGACGCTGAAAAGTGCTTAAGTGCCGTAGAAAGTTCTGAAACCAAAATGTGAAGTCATATTTAGACTCGAAGGCCCTATCTTAAGGGTCCAAAGGTGATGCATAGAAAAAAACAGTGAAGTGTGTGAAAAAATATGTGCCATGCGGAAAGGGCTGGGATTCATGAAGAGTCCCCATCGCAGTCGTGGAATAATTTTTGCGCTCGCACCCCGCGCAGTTGATATTTCACGCCGCTGCCTCCGTCGTGCAATTATATCACGCAGCCCTGATTTCTGCGCCTCTGGATACCTATAAATAGAATGTGACCCCTTCCTTTTCAGGGATGAATAATTCAAACTGCCACTTGTTCGCATAATTGGCATTCCGCGCGAGTGAAATATGGCTTTCAGGTAAGGTTCTTTTTTCGTACCAAGTCGCCCCGGGATCCGCCTTTCGTGTGAGATCCCCATGGATTAGACTAAAATCCAGCCCCTTTTGGGGCCTCCTTTTGCGTGAAATCCCCTTTTTTGACGCAATCTCTTCCTTTACGCACAATCCCGTCTTTTGCGAGCAATCCCCTTCTTTGTGTGAAATCCCATCCTTTGCGATCAATCCCTTCGAGTCATGCACAAAACCTTAGCCCACCCAATTTCACGCAAGAAACACTGATTTCGTGCCACCTGCAGCCTTTCGCGCTAGACCCCCCTTTATTTCGCGCAAACCCCAAGGGTTGCGCACAATCTCATGGCGCCCCTCACCTCCGTACTCTCCTGGAGCCCTCTTGCGTGAATGCCCAATGCCCTCCTTCTCGGTGCCATTTGTAGGTGTCTCATGCACCCCAGGCATCCAAATCATACATGGTTTTCCCATACGAGGTTCTAGGCTTGTATGAAGTAACCTCAAGGTCCCTTGGACAATCCTTCCCATTGTGTTGCTCCGCTTCATGCTTCTTCACATAGGAACGCTAACAGCTATTGCTTCTTCGCATAACCACGCTAACGTAGACCCCTCGATGGTTCTCTCCGTGACACTCCCTCATTACGGCCTTGCTGATTCCTTCCCTCCCACATGGAGTAGAGGGTACTAGTTATGTATGTCCTAGGGGTGTAGAGAAAACCCACCTCATCCGAGCTACAGGACATTAAAATACCAAGAACCTCGTCCTCAACACATGATGTTAAACTGTGACATGGACCCGTGCCTCGCACACAGGGTTCCCCGGCCTTGGACATTCTCCACACCCACTCGTCTCCACGCCCACTCGTCTTAATCAATGGAACCCATAACCATAATATCATGTCTCATAGGATATATCACATGCATTCCATGAGTCTAACTCGAGATCCATCCCATGAATATCTCTGCATCCATATCCAAATAATTGGTAGCCTCACCATAATCCTAGGAATCCAAGGACCCATCCGACATTATTACATGTACCCGAATCCAAATCCATGGAATCCATAACCATAATCTCATGGCTCTGAGGACCCATCCAGTAGAAGTATATGCATATAGACGCAAATAAATGGTATCCATAACCAGAATCTACTGGATATGGGGACCCATCTCGTGTTAGTCTCTGTGTCTGGATCCAAATCCATGGAATATATAATTATATATGAGATCCAAATCCATATTAGTTCTAATAAAAAACTCTAACTCTTTGGATCCTTCAATACCTATCTAACTCCAATTCATGATATCCCAATTGTGTGTCCAATAACATTTTACTACCCCTTGGGATCTTTTCACACAAAACACAAGAAGAGATAAGGGATGGTTGAATGGTCACACCTATAATTAACATCTCACCCCATTAGGCTTCCACATAAGTTTTAGTTCTAGGATTAAACCTATAACTATCTCCACCAATATCCATATATACCTTCTTATGACTAGTATATCGATGGGGAACCCAATGGGGTCCCCTTGGTCTCAATATAACAGAGGCACCCTCACATGTGTCCTCTAATTTATCATGGTCTTAGGAAAACATATGGTTGTTAAAGAATACTAGAACCCTTGACATAGTAATTAAGATAGCCCAACCTCACCAACTACATAGGTAATTCCACACTAGAATCAATCAATAAAATGGAACAAATTACATCTCGATCTTCAAGTATCATTAGGTATGTCCACCCAAACTAGCCCTAGTTTATCAAAGGATTTCCCACCTAGGCCAACATATGGGATAAAAAGTGACATATGGCATGACCTCAAACATCACGACATATAGAAGCCCCTAGGTATGTCAAAAGTCCGGTCAGTACCTCTTGGTCCGATCATCTCATTTCATTTTACACCTCCTTATAGAGGTGTAGAAGGTTTCTACTCTTCGACCACTATGCCTAATAATTCTCAATCACCCAACTAGAGAGGTCTAGAGATGATACCATCAAAGTTTATAGTACCAAAAAAAATCTATGGATGAGGTGTCTAGTTAGTTCACTAGGGACATCATGTCTTAAGAACTATGGACTGTTCATCTAAGGAGATTAAACTAAGTGATTCATTTAATTTAACATTAAACCTTCAATTTGAACTGAATACACCATCTAACAAAAAGTGAATCACTTAAAGTATAAATCCTGCACAATTCATACTACATAATTGAAATAATAAAACCAGTGGTACAATTTTCAATGAAACATAATTCAAATTGAGTTTTTCCATTTATTTTTCTGAGGGTTGGCTATAGTTTCCAAGGAACGACTAAGACTACCTCCACTCAATAGGTCCCCAACCATGCTCATGACACCTTCATCACAATGTGGACCCAAAAATAATTAAATACCTCCAAAATAAATTAATTTAACCACATTATACAACTATTTATTATGCTGAAATTCCCACCGAACATCATCATTGCACCGAACCCACATCCAATTGTACCCCAATGGTCTGTCTCATAGCCTCAACCCAACATCAAGTGAAATCACCAATATCCAACACCAAATCCATAATAATTAAATTTTTTTATACCAAAAAGCTATGAAAATTCTATAGTGCAACATAACTCAACCAAAAAAATGATCTGTTGTGTGACGATGAGGTCTCAGGTAACCCTCTTCTTAGGAATTATGAAATCCCCAACATTTTCATCCAATTACACAATGCTCATATAGAATCAGAACTAAATCCCTTACTAGTATAAGGATAAATTGAATTTATATGATGGTGAGGATGAACATATAATGATAGAGGCCAATACATATCTAGAATCAATGTTTGAAACCACAAAAAATCCCTCCTTTGAGGGTGCTTTAAGGGGAGAATAAAGTGGGAGAGACCCATGGACGTGAAAACAAGATATGGAGGTGGATATGGGATTCCCCCTAAAAACAATGGGGGTGGAAAATATAATTTTCCTAGTTCAAAGTGATACTTCCATAAAATACTAAGGAGCCAATGGGACCTACTGGCTAGTAGGTAGCTTTTCTGTATCTATGTCTACAACAGACAATCAACCTCTCCTAAGGAACCTCTATGCCCCTTTGATGCCTACTAAGATTCAAATAATAGCTAAAACACATCTATAATGGTTTAAAAACTATCATAACTCAATTTCAAGTCCCATTCCTCAAAATAACCAGACTACTAATATGAAATTTTAGAATCCTCTTGAATTTTGAACAACCATATAAACATGGGGTTTTATAATCTCCCAACCTTAATTATTATTTTCACATGAGAAGACCTGATGGCCATCCAACCATACATTATGACACTCCCTAGTCATTAAATTACATATAAAAGACCAAATTCTATTCTCAAACTCAAACTGTGCTTCTAAAGTGACACCCAAAAACCATGGTGCTCAAAATACCAAAATTTATCTAACACTTCCCTTTATATTCCGAAACACCAAGATAATGATTGTTTGACCTATCAATCATAAAATATTCTTATGTCATCAAACAATTAATCCCTTATCCTATGGTGATTCTCACCATTGGACTCATCTCAAATGAACAATTTTGATGCTATGACATTTCCACCCTAAAAATTTCTTGTCGAAACCCCATACTCAAGTTACAACCATACATCCAATATAATTTCCAATGCCATGAACCTGATCATATGTGAGAAAACCACTCCATGTTATTCATTATAAAATGAAATTTTTACATTTTAATTGAACCAACTCAAATCCCATTTGGACTAGATTTTACTTAAGAATCCCCAAATGATCCTCAAAATGAACTCATTAAGTCCAAAATGATGCACATGATGCGGTTACCAAAATGATGCACATGATTGGAACACATTTGGATGACTTCTCCTAAAAATTCACGACTACCTCCATGGATGTATGCCAATATACATAATCGTGATGAAATTAATCCCAATAGCATCACATGGACATCCAAATACATTACTTAATGTCTCAACCCAACTTTCGGCATGATCCCTTGGTCAAAACCCAAATTATCCAATTCTATCATTGGGATCCAAACATGAGTGTTGAAGTGTTCCCGATCTGATCAAATTCAGACCATTCAAAATCACCCTGATATTGAAGCCAATACTCTGGCTCCAACAATTACTATATCCATATTTATACTTATAATTCACTAAGAAAACCCAATAGTACTCATGTTTAAATATCACTGGTGTCAAAAATAAATAAAAGATCATAAAAAACATCTCCCATAATCCTATGAATCTTTCCATGTGGGATTCACACGCTCATGACCAACATCCTAACCCCCACTATAATAGAATAATTTTAATCACACCACATAAATGTGTTTCATATCACCAAGTTCCATGTTCCATCCATCATTGGACCTAAATAACAGTGTGTCTAAACCCACTCATTCATGAAATTCTACCCGAAACACAAAATAATCACCTTTAACAACCTAAGGGAGTATTTTCTGCAACATCTGCTGAAACATAGGTTATAATGGGGGGTTACCACCCTCAACCATCTATAGGTTCACTTACCATCACATATATTTTCTTATGTAGCTCCCCAAGAATATTCTTTGAAGGTTCTAACCATGCCAATTCCTCCTCCCAATCCACACTTATTAGGTTATCAGTCTACATGTCACATAAGAAACCCATAGTGTTTCCCTTAGTCTTCGACCCACTCACTTCCATCACCAATTCAAATTCTAACTAGTTCCCCATTAAAACTATTTAAATCACCTCGCATGTAACCATACCACCTGATATTAGAGTTTGAATCATGCTTCTTTTAATCATACACCATATAACTAGGATTTCCATGCTCCAAGAAATGTTAACCTCATCCAACTAGATGTTCCTTGGAACTCTTCTTCAAAATCAGGAACCTAACTTGTCTCAAGGTCCATCACATGACTACCCATCATATAGAATCGTCCTATAACCCAATAATCTTCCCACACCTGACTCATGATTCCAAGAACATAATAATCCAACAGGTTTTCCACATGAATAGTCTTTCCCTATGAAGTATGTATTGATACTATGAAACTCTAAGTACCTCACATCCCTAATACCTAAAACTCAAGGTTCTTTTTCCCTAAACCATTAATTAATCACGATGACTATTCCAAAAACCCTAAGAACCTACCAGGAATCAGTATCAGCATGAGAATACAACCATTATCACCACCTATAAAAGCACAATAAACTCACGATAACCCCTTAAGAGGGTTTACCACAATCATAATAGTTTTAAACTCACTATAACTAAGTAAAATATAAGGGTCTTCAAGTCCACCCACATAGCCCAACTGTTCAAGTCTCTTGTTAGGGTCACTAGGTTAAACCACCTAGTTCACAAATCAATCCTCTCACGTAGGCCTTATGGGATTTCATATACACCCTCATATCAGTATCACGTGGAATGAATATGAAAAAACACTGTATCTATGGTCTCAAAATATTACATGCATCACACACCAACTCATCCAACAATAAGCGAACCAATTCCCACAAACAGAAAAACTACCTGAAGGACCATAACTCACTATCCAACTCTTGACATAACCAAAAACATCATCTTATATGATCCATACCAAGGGAAAAACACACATTTCAATTAAGTAGAATGAAATTACAAGGTATATATTAAAACACAATATAATTTGTTTTATTCAATTTAAATAACAAAAAATAATCACTAACAACCAAAAAGGGGTTGATTATTAGGCATCTAGTTCAAAAAAAATTCCACTACAGTCACTTCCCCTCTTATGTACATGGGTTTATACCCTCATCATCATAAAAGAGTGTCTCAATACAGATCCACATGACGATCCATCAAAATGAGATAAATATACACATGAACCCATCTGATTATAATACAACTAATTAGTTATATGGGAAAACCTTGTATGAGAAGTTGTTAACACTTTAAAAAAATGAGTCTCAATTATTAGTAAAATCACCCACTATATAGACTATATATCATGTGAATCATACATTTATAATATGATACATGATATACATCTTGCCTCTATAGGCTAAGATTGAAAATCAAATAACTGGAATCTTTCCAATGGTCCAAAATTCAAAAACCTATAATATAAAAAGTACCTAAAACATCCATGTGAGTCACTCGAGTTGAAAATTATATACAACCGTAATATTTAACATCAAGAACAAAATTACAGTATTTCTAACTAATATCTATTACCCAAACAAGGGTTCTTGAACCACTATTCTAATATCCATAAAAGTATCTAAAACATTACTAAATCTATGGTATCCAAAATCCTAAAAATATAATTAAATAAAATCATCCTCGATACTAGTTTTTAACACCCCTACACGACTCACTATATGAATAGTAACTAGGCTGGTTTTCCCTATGATCATAGTTTCACCTCCCCATACTCTAAAAGATTTCTACTAGTATTTGGAGTCTAAGGTGGTATAGTGGGTATAATATAACCCCTATATTTGTGTTATCTGTAATGGAGAAAATTATCAAGTACAATACATGAGAGAATAAATAGAATGAAGATGTCAAAAAACAAGTTTGATAAACAATTGAAATGAAATCAAGGAAAAAACAACCATACCATACATACAATTGAATTACCACTAGATTGGTTACATATACATACTAGAATAAAGAAATATGTTGGTTAGATGAAATTATTGAGCCAAAACTCATCCCAAGTTCCATGTACTCATATGAGCTATCCCATTTGATCAACCCTAGGCGTTATCCCAACATGTGCTAAAACAAAATATGTGACAGTTTCTCAGTTACAGATGTGAAATGGCGGCCTGAGTAGGGTGTGAGTACATTACATAGTAGGGAACCCCCAATGTGGAACAATACTAACCAAAATATATAGTGATATGTTCATAAGATATTCTGTAGTTAAAATAAATAAACTTTCAAAAAAATATCAATCCTTAGGTCCATGACCCTAATCAGCCATACCTACTTTGTCTAGTTATGGAGTATCTATAAGAACTTCTTGATGGCCATGAATCTCAAGAAACCTGTTGGATCCAAATGCATGGTAGCCCCAACCGTATCCTCACAACTCTAGGGAACCATCCCATGACAATCCAAATATTTGAGCCCCAAATCCAAGGAAGATCAATCCATACTCCCAGATATAACTTATAGTAGACATAACCATAATCTAACGACTCTAGGGACCCATCCCACGACATTTCATGCATATAGATCCAATTTTATGGCAGTCATAACCATAATCTCATGGCTATGAGGAACTATCATGTAGTAGTATATGTATCCGACTCTAAAAACATGACAACCATAACCATAATCTCACGGATCTGGATACCCATCCCATGATGGCCCATGCATCTAGATTCAAATATATAGCCTATATAACAATAATATCATGGATATGAGGACCTATCCCATGGTAGTTCATGAATCAGATTTTAAATCCATGGAAACCATAACCATAATCTCATGGCCCCTGGGTCACATCCTGTGATTGTCCATGAACCCTTCTCTAAATCCATGACAACCATAACCATAATATAGTAGATATAGAGACCCATACCATGATATATGATTCATATATATCTAAATAAAAGGCATCCATAACTATATTTTCAAGGATCGAGGGACCCATTCTATGAAAATCCGCGCGCCCTACTTCAAATGCATGAAATCCATAACTATAATCTTATGAATCTGTAGAACCATCCAATGGTATTCCATGAATAAAACTCTAATTATTGGGTAGTTATAACCATATCCATGATCCAAATCCATGAAATATATAATACTGAGCTCCATATTCCTGGAAACTCCAATCTGTCTCCAACTACAAGTAATGGAATCTCAACCATGTGTCAAATAATAAACCACATTCACTTAGTAATTTTCCACCAAAAGAAGTAACAATGTCTGAGGTCAAATTCCCACACCAAATATAAACACATTTTACCCCTCAAGCTTCCACATCAGTTCAAGTTATAGGGTGAAACCTGAAACCATCTCTACCCATAACCATACTTATATACTCAGGATTGGTTAATAGATGGGGAACCCAATGGGGTCCCATCAGTCATATTATTGTATAAGCACCCTAAAATGTGTCCTCGCTCTCAAATGTGTCTCAAGTATGTACCCATGGACTAGAGTATATGAATATCCTCGACATAATCATCAAGATAGAATCAACTTCTTGGATACAAATGTCATGCCACACTAGAATTAATCAAGAAGATGGACTATAAACTATCTCATTCATCAAGTATCACTAGGTCCATCCACTTATCCCATCCATATCCCTACTAAGGTCTATCCACATAGTCCTATTCATGGGATAAAAACTCACTTATTGAATGACGTCACCTCTTAAATGGTTCTGAATCCACCTTGCATCTCAATGTTTCCACCTGGCCCTCTTAGGTTGGGTGTCTCAATCCACCACACACCTCTTCCAAGAGGTGGACAAGGTCTCTACCCCAGGACTACTATGACTCATAATTCTTGTTCACATTAATTTATGGGTCCAATAGTTTCGTCAGTAAAGCAACCAATACCTCAACCATCAGCGACCAAGGCATCTAGTCAGTGCACCTGGATCTTCATGACCTAAGCATTTTTTTCTAGTTATCTAAGGGACATAAACTTATTCATCTATTTAATCTGACTTTAAACATTCTTTTTAAACTAAATAAACCTTTTTATGAAATGTTTATCACCTAAATTGGTAATCCTATACAAGAAATTATTTATAATCAAAAGAATAAAACCATAGGTTTAGTATGGGAGACCACCTACCTCAAATTTAGCTTCGACCTTTATTTCCCCAAGGGTCAATAGTATCTCCCATGGCTTGTACAAGCCTATATCATCTCAATAGGATACCATACATGGTGTCAGAACCAACATAAAAAAAATAAATAAAACATAATTAAATATAAGTAAAAAAATCAATTTATCCATTTTATCCAAATAAGAATAACACCTAAATTATCCCTAAACTTCATCATCACACCGAACCCATATTCAACGGTACCCCTACTATCTGTCTCACAACCTCAACCATATCCTAATTTAAATACTTTACATTCATTTCTATATAAAAAAGAATTAAAATTTAACTTTTAATAATACCAAAATAAAATTCAATGATGAAACATACATCACCAAAAATGATGAGCCACCATGTATAGAAAACATCCCAAGTCACCTTCCTCTTAGGTAGAGTGAAATACCCAACTTGTTTAGTGGATTATATAATTCTTCTAAGGAATAATAATTGAATCCCTATCCAAGAGAATATTAAATTAGAATAAGACTAAGGTAGGGATAAAAAGAGAATGTAAGCAGTTGAGACATTACTATAATTGACATTTAAATCCACTCGATGCCCCCCATTTGAGGGTTCTTGAAGGGGAGAAAAAAGGTTGAGAGACCCCTAACTAAACATAAAAGAGAAGGAGGAATGTGGATATCCACTATTAAAACATAAAGTGGGGAAGAAGAAAAATTGTCTCCCTTAAAGAACACCAGTGAGTAGGTGGAGGCCACCAACTAGATTGGGGCTATTGAAAATTGTTTCGGGTACTACTAGGAATCTACAGCTAGCTAAAGGATCCTACTGGCTAGTCGGTGGTTCCTCTTATCTAACTGGTGGATATACTACATTTTTGGCAACATAAGACACTTGACCTATCCTAGGGATACACTAAGACCTTGAGATTTCACCTGATCCCTCACCCATGTCTAAAACACCTTTTTATAGGTGTCCAAATTCTTAGAAATTGATTTTGAGTCCTAGTTCTCTAAATGACCTGACCACTAATTTGAAAATTCATAATCATCATAAAATTTTCATTCTTGTACAAAAATGTGGATTTAAACATGTTTTATCAACAATTTTAGTCATTGTGGAAAAAAATTCCCTAACTCTAACAATATCCATTGTATATAAATATTCTTTTGTAACAATAATATTATCAAGAGAGCTGAAACCCACACTCCTTCTTTTTCTATCTATATCTATCATAATCTATATTGTTCTTCAAGGAGGTTATTTTTCATGATTTTTTTTCTCTTCCCTAGATGCAGAATAGAGTTTCTCATAATATTTTCTAGTATAAACTTCTCTAAATTTTGAACTGTGACATGAACTGTTATTCAAACCAAATTATAATTGTTGTAAAATTTTAGGTACCATTTTACCCTAATTTCATATTCAAGAAATATAATTTATATTAGATTATGTATTTCTAAATTCAATATTTTATCCATTATTTATAAATTTGTTTAATAATATTTTACTAAAGATTGATTATTTCTTATTACTTTAATATAATCATTTATTCAAGATCTCTCATAATATTGGCATTCTCATCATCCTTCATCTTGAATTTATTAATCTCTTAAATGTGTCTGGTATCCCTTTTGAAATAATATTAATTCGATTCTACCATCTTCAAGAAACATATATTTTATACTTTAATATATTTATTGATATTTTTATTCAACTCAAGACAAGCTTCCAATTCATATATGAACATATTTTTCATGTATGTTTCTTCACCACCTTCACCATCTTATTACTTTCTTTTAGAGGAGTCTTCCTATTCATCTTTTTTATATTAAATTTTAACTTTTTATTCATGTAAGTATCTTATTTTTGTCATATGTGTTGTTAAATTATTTATATACATTGAACCATTGTTTATTTTAGGCCTCTCATCATGTAATCTACCTCTATCTCATAGATTTTCTTCTTTGAACAATATATAATAAAATGTAAAATGACTCCACACATTTGAAGTGTAATTTACCTTTGTACTTACCTATATATATTCTAATTATTTTATGAAATGTTATATTATTCTCTTGTAATACTAATATATCTTATATTCATCATCAGGTTTACAAGATGGGTTTGGTTCCTATTCTTTTAACTTTCACTTCCGCATGGATTTAAAATCCATAACTTATTCCACAATGTTTTTAAAGGTAATAATCTTACTCATTTCATATTAAATTAGAATATTATGAAGTTCATCATTTGATAGATCCTATATATGTTATAGAATATATTTTGGGATGAGCTATATTAGGGTAATTCCTTTAGAGTTTCTTTATAATGATATAATCATCTAGTTTTTCACAAAATCCTCTAATGTTTCCCATAATTTCACTAACTCTAGTGAAGTAGCTATCAATTATTACTTTTTAAACTATATTTATATCCTATAACCTACTTCTATATATTTCAAATTTTTATTCCTCTACTTTCACATTCTTTTTATAACTTCTATAAATATTTTCCATGACCTCCTTTACAGTTTTATGTCCCATGAATTTTTTAAAAACTCTTTCAAATATAGGCATGGGAATAGAATTTCAAGATTTACCACCAACCTAAGAATTTGTGTTATGAATAAATGTTATATGTTCACCAATTTTAATAGGTGTAAATCCGATTATAGCTATATCCAACACTTCAAGACCAAGAGAAAAAATATATGGATCATCATACTTTTCCAACCATGAATGTTCTTTCTATAAAATGATAGTACACCTATATCATTCAACATATTGATATCATCAATATTATTCTTTAATATAATATAATAGTGGGAAACATGGGATCTGATAAAAATTTTAGTGTCACCACATTGGATGAATTATAGGGAAGCAGGGATGAATCAATGGTGTATTTTTATTTTATTATTTTTGTTCCGTTAAAATTAACCCTTATGACTGGTTAAGATCCAATTATTTATCTCCAGTAATAATACTAATCCTATAATGATATAATAAGTAATAAAATAACAATGAAACAATTTTTTTACAAGGATTGGACTCAATGTGAGATCATACTCCTCATTGTGTCTGTTTTCTATCCTAAACATTGATTTGATACTATATATGTAACACCAACTTCCTCTGGATATGGAGGCATCATCCTTCACCTATAATTTCATAAAATCACACTATTATAGTTAAATAATATCCGACTTATTATAATGAAATAGAATAAATAAAAAAGTTATATTTTGAGTTCTAGTTGCTTTAGAAATGGATGATGATCATTCTATCTGATCCATCTTGGACATAGAATGTGAATGATACTCACTTTTTAAGAACATTTATAAGTATGAAACTATTTGAATATGGAAATATTTTAGTTCCAACTCACTTACCAAAAAACATCAAAATTTTTCTTCATCACAATAACTTAATTCTTAGGCTTATAGATTTCAAAATTCTCCAGCCTTCATGCTTTAGTCTTAGTTCATTTATTTTCCAACTCCCCATATCATCTTCCTTGACATGCACCCATTATTTTCTAGAAAATATATTATTTATCATCTAAAAAGAATTATTTTTATTATAGGTGGATGCATTTATTTCTCATATCATTTTCATATACCTGAATTGGTATAATAAAATTTGTCTTGGGCCTCCGAACAAAAAATTTCATGAAGATATAACCATTTAAGGCAACCACTATTGTAACATCCCAGGTGAATAATGAATATGGAATTTTCATATTTATTAATACTTGTGAAATAAATATTAAATTTTCTTTAAAGTGGATTCCATGTTCTATGGAATACCTGATACGCAACAACAGGTTTATTTTAAATCTTACGTTACACCCAATGTTATGTTATACCGAAAAATATTATAATTATATTATTATTTTAAATGGTAGTTAACACATAGAAATTGTATTGATGGGAATGAATATGACTACCTAAAATATGATTATACACGTTTATTAAATGTTTTAACATTTATCCAAAAAAATTGGGGGGCTTAAAATGTGAAGGCATCTAATTTTAAGCATAAATACTCTAATATTATTTAAAAGGTCGATTTATGACCTTTTGATGGAGAACCCTATTTAAATCTAGTTTTGGTCACTTTTATATATTCTATTTGATAGAATAAAATTCTTCTTTAGAATCGGGCCATCAAAATTTACTTTGGGTAAATTTTTTGTATTTTTCTCATAAAAATCATTTTTTAATGAGTAGTGACAAATAATGTATTTTAATTCAAAACAGCCTTTTAATATATTTTATTTATATGGATATATTATCTTTTTAATTGGGTTTAAAGTGTAATTAGATTAAATTTTTACCATTTAATAAAATGTTTTTCATTGGAAGTAATTTCACTTTGAAATTGGACATAAACAAATGTCCATCTTTTGATAGTTATTATTTCATTAAAACACACTTTTTGTTTTGACAATGAAAATTAATTTTAAATTAATAATTGGAAATTCTATGTTTTGAATTTGGAAAAACAGACATCATTTCTGAATTCGGAATATCAAATATATCTTAGGCTGAATTTTTGGATTTTTTCTAAAAACCATCAATTTTTTTATGAATAGTGAAAACACTGAGTAGTAGTAAAAAACCAAAATTTTAATTTAAATGAAAATTTATCACTTCTGTGAATTGAATTTCAAAATTTCGACATATATGGTTGTCATCAGTAAGTAAAATTTTGGTCAATAAGATGAAAATATTTTTTGGTGAATAATAACTTTTGGCTTTTATTTAGCACACAAGGTAAATAGGATAATTCAGATACAAATAATATTAGAATAATATAAAAATTACCATAACACCTATCCAAACCTTATTGGATGATCCATGTCCAACAAATACAATCCTTGGGTGATATATTTTTCATTTTAATGACATTTGGGGTATGATAATGACATTAATAACATTTTATTTAAAGTAAAAAATAAAAATATAATAAACATGTATTGTTTTCCAAAAACAATTTTAATGTGGGCTTATATAATTGATATATTTGAATATAAATATTAAATAGAAATATTAAAATATTTCTTACATCATGGTATTTTATTTATAATTATTAGACATCAAATAAATAAAATTATTTATGACATAATAATGATGCAGTGTTTACCTCATTAAAAAATGATTTAAATAAATAATATTATAAAATTTAAAACAATATCCAAAACCTGTCCAATTTTTATTGGATGATTTTAATTCAAAGAATAGTGATCTTATCTTCAACTTTAATACATTTAGGACATTTAGAAACTAAAAGTAATTATATAATAAAATAATAATTTCAAACATTCCTAAAGAGTCTCTCCTCCCCCTTATAAAAGCCCTCAATTCTAACCCATTATTCACACCTCTCAGGCCTCTTGGATCATCCATCCTCTACCCAAATAAGCTCCCAAGATCCATATCTTCCACCTAAATTCATTACTTTATGAAGAAAGAAGTTCAATAAATCCTTTTCGTTCAAACCAAAGGGAGTTACCCGATTTAATGGAAGAACACAGAACGTACGAGTCAAGTCAGACACGAGGTAAGGGGTTTTCATTTCACTTATTATTCCCTAGAGATTCATTCTATATTTCACATTATTTTATTTTGTGTGGTGTATGTAATGACCATTATTATATTCTTTGTGTAATATACATTAATTTATGGGTATTTACATCTTCATTGTATGATCCTTCTTTCATGTGGTGTATGTTTTGTAAGTTACTGAATCAGTAAGGGAACCTTTTACCGTACTCTTTTAGTTAAAGTCTTCTTTTATGTCATGTATTCTAATTTAATTTTTTTTATGTTGGTATATGTTCTTCTATATCCTTATTTCTGTACATTTTATTTTAATGTGACGAGAGACCCTTTTCTATTTCATCAACTCATTTTTTGAATTTTCAAGTGACGTTGTCAGGCTGTGTAATTTTTTAAGGGAACTTCTTAACGTAATTTCAGTTATTTTGGTTAAAATTTTTGTAGGGTCCAGAAAATAATTTGCATAGTAGATTCTACCCAAATCCCCCAAATAATTGGGGAAAAGAATGGAGAAAATTCAAAGAGGGAAACAAGCAGGACCGGTCCACAGACCGGTCCCATGATAACGCAACATGGCCAGGCCCTACGAAGCACCCCCTCTGCGAACCATCGTCATTTGTGAAATGGAGGTGGAGATCCTCTGCGGTCACGAGGCAGGATGGGTGCTGATTCGGTTCACCGTCATGAAACACCCCAACCGCAGACCACATCGACATGTTCTACCTGCATCCGCTGTCATTCGTGGAATGGAGGCGGAACCCTCCGTGGCCGTGAAGCACTCCCTTAGTTCAGTTCACAGGGGGGGAGAAGTGTTCAATACCCACCATGAATTACAGATTGACCAAGTCAGCTATAAACTAGGTATTAGGTCATGGGCCTCCGCAAAAGGTTCCATGTGACCGCAGATACATCAATTTCCCCAATCTATAAAAGGAGACCGAGGGGGAAAGGAGGAAGGGTTGGGGAGATTCGGATTTGGACGATTCAAAGGCGGAGGGAGAGAAGTGCGATCAGACTTGGGTGGAAGGATTTCAATGGGAGGCTTTGGATTTCGCAAAAAGTGACGTTCTAGTTCGCGAACCAGAGTACGTATAAACCTGGGAACAAACTAATAAGGAACCAAAAATGCAAAATAATTTGTTGAACTGCGAACTCAAAATAACATAAAAAGAGAAGACCGCAAACCATAGCACCTCCACGAATGCACTCCCCGCGGACCAAGGAGTTTATGCATCTTTTCCGATCCGCCGCGCCACATAGCACCCTCCTACGTGGGCAAAGCCCTGACCGATGAGCCTCTGGCTGGCGCCGCCCTTGGCCACCACTACCTGCATGGAGCCCTCCGCAGACCACCCTGGTTCACGGATCAAACCCGGAGCTGCGAACCACCTTGGATTGCAGGATGCCAATCAGTCTGTGGACCTTCCTGGTTCGCGGATGGCCTCTCAGTCTGCGGACCACCCTGGTTCGCAGACGACCTCTCAGTCCATGGACCACCCTGGTTCACGGACTGCCTCTCAATCTGCGGACCCTCCTGGTTCGCGGACTGCCTCTCAGTCTGCAGACCCTCCTGGTTCGCGGACGGCCTCTCAGTCTGTGGAACACCCTGGTTCGCGGAAGGCCTCTCAGTCTGCAGACCCTCCTGGTTCGCGGAAGACCTCTCAGTCCACGTAGCACTTCCCTATGCGAAGGGCATTAGAACCTTTAGAGTTCCCATTCCCCAAACCCGATAAAATCGTTCCAATCCGGTCCGATTCTCCACAAACTCCTCATTGGCCTACTCATCGGCCCTGAGCTGAGGCCTCCACCAGATCCACCAGATCCATGTGGTGTAATGCTCAAGTACACCAGCACGGCATTTGAGTTCACATACCCATGGTAAATAGAGGCGAAGGGGTTGCCTCGACCCCTGAGCAGATTTCCAAAGCATTCCTGGGTTCACATCCCCACGGTATTGTGGATTCTGAGCTCGGGTGTCCCTTTTCTACCCCTCTACCTGCTAAAAGCTCATCGAGGTCGTAAAATACCCATCATATGGGAGCCCTAATGCACTGCAAGAGGAGATGGGGATAGGAGCACCCCCTTTCCCTCTCCCACTGCGCTTTGACGCCATGGGTCTCCCTAGAGTGTAAGCCCCAATCCATCACAGTGGGCTTCCTTAGAGTGTAAGCCCCAATCCACACTATGGGTTGCCCCCATGCGTAATCCCTACTCCACTTCCCACAGACGCACCTTTCGTGACATGATCGTCTGGTCCCTGCTGCCTCTTATTTCTCACACCAATCATGATTCACATGGGATTAGAGTAAGCATCGACCATGACATCCTCTTATGGGCCTCCTCAGAGTGTAAGCCCTGATCCAACATCTTGGGCCTCCTCAGAGTGTAAGCCCCAATCCATTACCATGGGCTGCCTTAGAGCGTAATCCCTGCACCGATCTGAACTACGTCGACTTGGATCCCTGTCTCCTGGGTGGGGTACGTAGGAAGCCTCTCCAAGGTTCAAGCCCAATAACAGGTCATTATAACCCCATTTTACATTGGTTTACCAAAATCTTGGGCCTCGTCAGAGTGTAACCCCCAATCCAGCAACATGGGCTACCTTAGAGCGTAAGCCCTGCACCGATCCAAACTACGTGGACTTTGATCCCTGTCTCCTAGTCAGGGTATGTAGGAAGCCTCTCTGAGGTTCAAGACCAATAATGGGTTATTATGACCCCCTTTAATAATTTTTTACCAACATCTGGGCCTCCTGAGAGTGTAATCCCCAAGCCAATGTGAACTACGTAGACTTTGATCCCTACCTCCTAGGAAGGGTATGTAGGAAGCCTCCAAGAGGTTCAAGCCCGACCACCTTCGGACCCCCGGGTCCACATTCACGTCAGTTCTCCGACACTCCCATTCAAACTATGTGGACTTTTATCCCTCTCTACTAGGTAGGGTACATAAGAAGCATCCCTGAAGTTCAATCCCAACAACTGGTTGATCCGACTATCTTCACATCAGTTCACTGAGATGCCCCTAGCACCGTCTCAGCGAGTCCAGACTCCTCAGGGTCATTAATCCAACGAGGGATGGTAAATATCAGGCGTAAATGATTCTGAACCCCTGCGTTCTGCTAACCATTTCCAATCAATGGTTAAATCCGTGGATACTATGTTTGGGTATAAACCAAATATTCACAAACATATGTATACGTCTTAAATCTATAAGAGAGTCCCGGAACATGCAGTAATTCCCCCCCAAAATGGTGCGATGAGCCAGACATCCCATCCTCTCGACCAATGTGAGTTCTTAAGCATCACTGGTCAGACCATCCGACAAATTCTTGCCTTTGGAAAGCAGGTCTGTCCATCATCGGATACGGAGCCGTTGGGAATTTCGAGGCCGAAAACCAAAAAAACCCACGGAACAAAAATGGTGAACCCGACGTGAATCTTTAACCAAGCATGATGGATTTAACTTAATCCCATCCTGTGCCCCATTTTACTCATAAAGAGGGCCAGAAAAGGTCATTAACCACACATGGGATCATGAGATGCTGCTTTGAAGGGTTTTCTGTTTGTATTTGTTAAAATGATTTGTAGGTACTACCTTTAGAACTCCCTTCGATCCAATGTCATCACAAAGGAACTCACATGCATGTGCTTCCGACAACGCAATGACCGGACATCCTCACCTACCGAGGACCCCGTCACCTACCCAGTGTCTTCAATGCTGGGTCTTGGACATGCTGATTCAAGAGTACCACATAAATGGTACTCTCCCAACGGTGGAGGTGGCCATGTATGCCCTCCAATCTGCCAGAACTCGTCGGTCGCCTGCCCAGCAGTGGCTGCAAAGGCAGATCCAGACAGCCCCTGTTGCTGTCTCCAACCATTTCGGGAGTCTATCCCCATAACGGGACAATGAATACCTCCATTATCTTAGGGTGGTGGATGAGGTCGATGTTGAGTACTTCATCCCCACCAAATATGGGTTCCGCTTCAAGACCCCCGCCGGAAGACACCATCGCGATCACACTGTGACTCGACATCCTCACGCCATGAAGGAGTCTCCATGAGGATTCAGGCCCATGATCCCTAAGCTCTGGCCCCTCGGACCTCCCAAAAAGGGTGGCATATGTACAATCTGGGACCGGTCATCACCCTAGTCCCTAAGGAGGAGTTCCTTGCCCATCCACGGAGACGTACCACGAACATGCACCTACACCTGTTCGCTCCTCCCGAGCCCGCCATCCAGACATGGCAGCATCATACGAGCCGGCAAGCAACCCCGCCGAGCTCTATCAAGCCCGTCGCTCATGCAGGACGACACTTACTAGGTAGGCACCACTCCCAGCCCAAGGTCGTGAAGCCCACCAACCTGACGTGCTTGTGACCCGGCACCTGCAGGACCAGCTCCTAGTACTTTCTTCTGACGCCCACCATCCTGATATGGTGGCGATCAAAAAATCCCGCCACCCAGATGTGGCGACACATCATAGGCGGGCACGTCTCCCCGCTAGCAAAGGCCACCGACTCGATACAATGGGAAACCAATATATGCAGGGCCAGATCCTTGCCGATGCAAGTAAATTCCACCATCCCGATGTGGTGGAAAACAGAGAGATAAACCTGCGTATCCTTGTACAGGGGATGATTCGTTCACCTGCCCCGACATAGGAAAATTTTCAGTACCCACTGACCACTGGAGGACCGGAGTAGGATATTCCTACCCCAATACCGGAATGGGCATTCATACCCGTTCCAGCCAAATATTTCTCTCTACATATCCTGGCAATGATGGAGGAGCAGGTATCGATCCCAGATCATATTTTTCAGACTTTTCAGAATGTAATTGAATCAGTGGAAATAGCAAGGACTCCGGACCATGAGCCCGTCTCCCCAATTGAGGCTAATCACATAAGAGACGAGATAGCTTCCTCGGAGTAGATCTGCATCCCTGCTTCTACCAAGGAGGTTCGCCGGCCATATTCTGTGATGCAAGGGCAACCGGATCGAGCAGCTTCACTCGTTCCAACTGGGGGACACCCGTCCATCACGGTGGATGCTCCAGAGCAGGAATATATCCATGCTAAAAGTCAAGATGTTCGTCAGCGTATCTCGACAATTTCACGGGACCCAATTAGACAGTGACCGAAAGGAGGTGAAGGCTGTTGTCAACAGCAGACGGTCCCCGCTGCCTACAAAAGAGTGCCCCGAACGCGCCGAAGGCAGCCGGAAAATAAAGCGGGAGTTCGTGACTCTTCTATGATGGAAGCTGGGGTTCCCAACGCTACTAAGAATACATCAAAGGCTCAGAACCCTGCCCACCCATTACCATATTATGGGAGTGTCAGTATCAGTTGCGAAGGTCCTCCCCACAATGTCGCTACCAGCAGCTCTGAAGGTCCTAACCATAGCACCCGTGGGGGCCTCCCCCACGGGCATATAATGATCGATCACGAGAGATACTCTTTTGATACGAGTCATAGAAACCCTCCACGTGACCAGAATATCGAGTAGAAAGAAGGTCCACCACTTGATGCGATCCACCTTGAAGGTCCTCCCCGGGGTATACACTGCAATTACTTTCCATGAAGTGAGACCAAAGATTATGATAGTAGTCCTCGCTATAATAGTCGCAACTGCAGAGGCCCTCCCTGCTGTGACGTCTCATCATGACAAGAAGGTCCTCCCCTTGTCGTCGCCTGCCCTGAAGGTCCTCCCCAGGGGTTACGTTGCAATGGAACTCCACACAGCCATGAATCAGATCACGGTGGTAGTTCTCGCCACCCTGATAACGGAGGTCCTCCCCATAGAGATGTAAAACAACGAGAAGGCCCTCCCCTAATTGCGGTACATTCTGGAGGCCCTCCCTAGGATGTATCCCGTAGATATTCTCCTGGCGGTAGCAGTAATGGTAGTCCTCTCTATTTCTGCAGCTGTGATGGTAGTCCTCACCACCACGGCCTCCATTGCAAAGGTCCTCCCCGCATTGGCACCAAGCAACAAGAAGGTCCTCTCCTTATCACGGTGTGTCATGAAGGTCCTCCCCTGGATGCACGTTGAACATAAATCCATGATGTTCATCCTCACCATGATGGCGGTTGTTGTGAAGGTCCTCACCGTAACAACGATACACAACCAGAAGGTCCTCCCCTTGCTGCGACATGCCTTGGAGGTCTTCCCCATGGTGTGCACTGCAAAATTCCTCTATGCAGTGAAGCATCAAGCAGTAATGGTAGTCCTCACCATTACGACCACCATTGCAGAGGTCCTCCCCACGATGACATAACATATCGACAGGAAGGTCCTCCTCCTGCCGAATCAAGCACCGAAAAACCCTCATATGACGAGGCACTCAGAAGGACGGGATCAAGCATGTCAGATTCCCAGTTAGTCACTAAAGACATCCTTCTACAATTAGGAGACAGTCCAGGGCCACATTCATCCTCTGAATCACCTCGGAATCGCCCACATAATGATCCAGCACCTACCGGTCCCACTACCTCTGACTACACTGACAGTGAGTGTCTTAGTTGGGCTGACCAGGTAGAGGAGTCACTAGCAGCGGAATACGCCGATATGTTTCACCTGAGGAAACGACTGGCCAGGGATGATATACCAGTTATGTTTTGGCCTATGACCACCTCTCAGTTCAACACACTTAGATAGTTTTCGGAAGAATGCGTGCGCGGCATCCTCCATAATATATGGACGACCCTCCGCCAGCTGAAATAAAGCTTCCTGCCCTATGAAGGGTATGTAAACCATGTCAAGACGATTGGAGACCTCCTGCATCACATCGACCTGGAATCTCTTCCTTTAGCACATCAACAACGACCCAGGAGGCGTAAAGAAAACATGGAGATAGCCTGCCTCCATACGCTGCACCAGCTGTGCCGCCTCATCGGTGACGCTCTGATAGGAGTCCATATCAGGGGGTGGGGGGAACACGGAGCTCTGCATTATACTCCACTACCCGCTCATAAGAACCCATTCGGCATGCTGTCTTGCAATGTCATCACATCAAGATGAAAATCGAGTGGTCTCCCTATTCAAGAAAGGCAACACACCCAGCAGAGCCAGGCCTTGAGTATGTTCCAGAAGTGTCAGGCCCGGCAGGAACGAGCCATTCATGAACTCCTGAATCAGGCCACCGAGAGCATACAATAAGACTCTCACCTAAGAGAGACCAATCAACGATCTTTTCCTACCTCCCCAGAAGGGATTGATTCAAAGAAGAACTCGGCACCAAACCCAGTTCACCCCCGAATGGGGGCACGTGGGATCAGAAAGGCCACAATTGCAGTAGCCACTGCCACAATATAGGGTCTACCCCAGCCTGTAGGGCCTGGGGAATTTTTAACAACAAATGCCCCCGTAAGAACAATAAAAATGGTAAGAGACTCAATGTCTATGGAACGGAGCCAACCCAACCCTCAGGGATGGGGGCATTTTTACCCCCTCAACAACAACCTCCCCCATGAGAATAAGTATTCTATCGTCTGGGGAGGACAATCAAAGGACGAGGTTCCCATCCTATCCTGTCATTTGAATCATCATCCCCTCCAAGAGGAAGGTGCACTATAAGGTCGCATCAAATAACTCTCCGCATCACCTTTCGTCAAGAAGTTCGAAGGCAATCCCAGGACACAAAAAGGAAGGCCATCAGAAGACGTGGGAGATCATCATCCCATTTGGAAGATGACATCTTCTCCGCCTTGCGATATGCATCTATCATCGTCATAGAGGTTAACCCCACAGGTGATACCAGAGATACTGCAAATCCGGATGGATCGGGAGATGATAGTTCTGGTCAGGCTGTGACTCACAATGAACCACTTGGTGTGCACACCCGGAACCATAGGGCCACCCTAAATATGGCCATCCTTCTAGCCAATCCGCCTCCACCTACCCAGTGAGCTTCCAACAGTGATAAGAATAAAGGACTGGTTACCCTTAACCCACCTCCTTCTCTCGACCAAGATGAGCCACTCACGCTCGAAGAGAGATTCCCTCGATAGGAAGAGGAGATGGAATAATTGCGGCGGCTTAACAACGAGCTACTCTAGAGGAACCGCCATTTTGAAAGTGCATCCCAGGGGGAACCACATCATGCACTCCAAGCAAGTGCACCTCAAAGGCAATGGTTTTCCCCGGAATATGAAATACGGTCAGCGCTCCCATCAAATGAGGCGCTCGGCCCATCCAACTACCTAAACGTAGGTTCGGATGAATACCAAGACTTACCTCCACTCAGAAAGAAACCAGAGCGAGTACATTTGAACCCTACAAAGGTGCCACAAACGGTACAGGAACCCCTGGTGCCGGCCAATCCAGATCCTCAGGCAATGCCGTGGGCTACGCCTGCCTAAGACCGGGCCCAACATGATGTAAACCAGGGTCTCACCAACACCATCGAGGCACCAAAAGCTCGATTGGAAGCGATGGAAGGTATACATGCTCCGATACAGCAAGAGAGGAAACCCTACCCAGATTGGGTGACCAACACACCACCTCCACCCAATTTCGGGAGCCTTGTATTCCATATCTTCAATGGATCAGGCGATCCTGAACAACATCTGATGCACTACGCATCCTATTGCGACCCTATGATGGGAACTCCGAAACAGAAAGAAGTAGTGAAATTTAGATGCTTCATACAGACCTTGCAAGAATCCGTCTTCGTCTGGTATACAAGTCTTCCAGCCCAGTTAATAAAGAGCTGGGAAGACCTTCGACAATAGTTCTTATTCCACTTCAGCTCAACGTTGCCTAAAACAACGATCATCGATCTCATGAACTGCAAGTAGAGGGAGAATGAGAGGGTCTCAGATTTCATCGCCAGATGGAACGGTCTGACCTATTCTCTGAACATACCAATGTATCAAGATGAGATTTTATCCATATGCATTGATAATCTTCGAGATGAGTTGCGTACACCGCTCATACCGGTGTAGTGCACCACTGACTTCCGCTATCTCTAGGCTATTGCCTAGAGAATTGAGGACTGCCTGCAACAGACTACTTCAAAGTCTCTAATATCCTCACAAGATCCTGTGAAAAGAACCCCTAGAGCTGAAGCGTCCGCTTTCAAACTCAAGCCGGCCCCTGTGCCTGCTCCAATGCTCAGGCCTCCACCAAATCGTCAAGGGCTCCCTGTATATCAGAGGCCTCCTCTGCCTAAATGTGACAATCAGTGAGGACCGAAGCAGAACTAGTTTGAGGAACAAAGAAAAAAAGTATACTCATTCCAAGATGATCATGTCTGCAACTACTTCATTTCCTCCATGAACTACAACTTGCTCTGCCTCCCGGAGCCCAGGAAACCTGAAGTGGTCAGCCGTGATGATAGGCCAGAATACTGCCCCTACCACCGGATGTTGGGATACAGTATCCGAGAATGCTTCGTCTTCAAAGACCTCCTACAGAGGATGGTAGACTCCGGATAGGTCGAGCAGGGACCACCCCCAGCACATGTGGCATGTATCTCTACCACCGACTCCAACAAAGAGGAGGGGTGGAAGAAAGTCACCAGCAAACAGGGGCAGAAATTTGACAACTGGATGACTCGGAAGACTATCAACTCAGCCCAGTGCATACTCCGAGATCAACTACAGCAGCCAGTGCTTCCACCGACAGGCCCTGACACCGCACAGCCGATAGGATCGGCTTCCCAACCCTCCACAAGCCGGTCATCTGGGTGTAATCGAAGGGGGAGGAAACAATCACAAGAGGAGCAGTTCACGGTGGGGCCAAAGCTAGTCCCGACCCTGGAAGATTATATGCCCTCGAATTTGGCGCCATGGGCACGGACACACCAAATGTCACCATTAGGGAAAACGGACCAGGTTGACCCGTCAGAGGATGAAGAGCGACTCTTTGGTTCTATTAACTTCATCTATATCATGGAATCATTCCCTGACAAAGGGTATGGTTAAAAACCCATGTTCCTTGCACGAGGAACCAGGAGGAGGAATCACAGAGGTAGGGGGTACCAGGGGAGGTGCAGCCATGGCTGAAACCAACCCTATAGTTGGACCCTAGCCCAAACCATTAATATTGCAGAAACTCGTGGGAGATCCCTTCAATGGACTCAACAGGAGAAGGAATACCCCTCCACCTCCAAAAACAACCACTCTGGCCCTGTTGTTCTGTGATACCCACCTTAGGAGGAGCAAGTGTCTGGATACCCAGTAAATGAAAATAGATCGGCCGACCCAAGTCCTCAAAATGCGGGAGCGCCATCGATATCCAACCCTGTGGCCGGCCCCTCCTCGTCAAATGCTCCAGGCCCTAAACCACCCGCTAAGAATCTCCCACCAATGGAGAAGCGTCGGCCGTTGTAGCAGAAAAACGATATCTTTAAGTAGCTGGAATCGATACCAGCCAAGGTATCAATCCTTGTTTCCCTAAGTCTATGAGTAGACCTCAGGGAGGTGCTTATAGAGTCTTTGATAAGACCCCAGGAGTTCCAAGCCGAGGTAGCCGCCGCCGAAATTTACCGGACGAAGACTGACCTGACTTAATGTAATGCGGTGATTTCCTTCACCGATCTGGATGAAGACGTCATCATGCAAGGACACATCAGACCACTATATGTGTCCGGCTCACTGAATGGTATTGAGATTCATAATTTCTTTATAGGCAATGGCTCTGGAGTTAACCTCCTTCCCCAATGGACACTCCGTAAGTTGGGCTACAATGAGGATGACCTAATTCACTCAGCCACAAATCTATTGGGTTACGACAAGAGTGAGCAGAAACCAATGGGACAAATTAAGTTGAAGACCCATTTTGGTGACCTGGTAGCTTACACCGAATTCCTGATGGTCCAGCAGAGCACAACATTCAATGACCTTCTGGGAAGGCGGTGGCTCCATAAGCACATGACCGTTCCTTCATCCTATCACCAGTGTATCAAGTACTGCGTCAATAGACAAAGAGGAACATTTCATGCCGAAAAGGCCCCTTTCAAGCTCTCTGAGTCAGATTACATTGACGCCAGGTTCTATGAGCAAATGAAAAAGAAGCCTTTGGTTGATGGTGTCGATTGGATCCCCGCTCCAAATGTCCTAGAAATAGTTCTTGATGACCCCCTCAGGCATCTTGGTAGATATTATGTCCTTCCAATCACCATGTTGAGAGTAGTAGTTAAAGTTCGGACATGCACTCGGATGTCCTCATGACTTCATCCATGATGGCCAAGCATGACAATGCGAGAACGTCCACCAACCCTCGATCTGGGGATGGAAACTCAAGTGGGGATTCTCATGATGCGTCTCCCTCAAACCCCTGAGAACCCATGTCAGGAACTCTCTCTCCATTGGATCAAGATGATGGGGACTTGGGAGAAGAAGAGGAGGAAGATCTTTGGGACGCACCTCCCGCATTTGAGGAGGGTATCTCCACCACGATGGATGAGCTCAAGGAAATAAACTTGGGTACCGAGGAAGATCTGAGGCCTACTATCATTAGTGCAACCATGTCCCCCGAGGAGCACGAGGTATATACCTCTTTTTTAAGGGAACATTGGTATGTTTTCGCGTGTAATTACACGGAAATGTTTGGACTCGATCCTGAAGTGGTGACGCACCACCTAGGCCTTCCAGAAGATCATTGGGGCTATAAACAGGCCGCACGAAGGACGCATCCCTCCCATGCCGCCAAAATGGAGGCTGAAGTTGATAATCTCATTAAAGAAGGCTTAATTCGGGAGGTCCAGTACTCCATTTTGTTGGCCAACATAATCCCTTTGAAGAAAAAGAATGGAAAAATCCGTGTCTGCATTGATTTCAGAGATCTCAATCAGCATTGCCTAAAGGATGACTTCCCGATTCCAATCACTGCGTTATTAATCGATGCAACAGCTGGCTATGAGGATTTGTCCTTCATGGACGGCTATTCCGGCTATAACCAAATTAGGATGGCCTAAGAAGACAAAGAATCCACTGCCTTTAGGTCCCCTCAAGGGGTATTTTGTTACAGGGTCATGACCTTTGGTCTCAAAAATGATGGCGCCACATATCAGCGTGCCATGCATCAGATCTTTAAACCGTTCTGGGGGAAATTCGTTGAATTTTATGTAGATGACCTACTGGTCAAGTACAGACAACGTTAGGATCACCTGTCAGACCTTTATACCTTCTTCAACAAGCTCTGATAGCATAACATGAAGATGAACCCCTTGAAATGCGCTTTCGAGGTTACCTTAGGGAAATTCCTTGGCTTCGTTGTACGCCATCATGGCATCGAAGTCAACCTTGAGAGGAAAAAGGCTATCCTTGGATTTACACCTCCCCGCAATCTCACCGAGTTTAGGGGATTCCAAGGGCACCTAGCCTATATTAGGCGGTTCATAGCCAACCTGGCATGCAAATGTTTTCCTTCACCAGGTTAATGAAGAAGGGGGTCACGTACCAATGGACGGATGACTGCCAAGAGGAGTTTGAAAACTTGAAGAAGTACCTCTTAAGCCCACTGGTGCTCATGCCCCCGGTTGAAGGAAAACCTCTCATCCTGTATGTGACAGCCTTAGAGTGATCACTGGGAGCCTTCCTTGCACAAAATAATGACGCAAGAAGTGAAGACAGTCTCTATTACATTAGCTGAACAATGATTGATCTAAGACTTGATACTCAAATATTGAGAAGAACTGTTTGGCCTTGGTCTTCACAGTTCAAAATTTGTGACATTATCTACAGCATCACGAGGTCCATTTGATTTTGTGAAGTAACCCACTCATGTACATCCTCATCCACCCGATGCTAACCGGACACCTATCCTGATGGGAGGTCATCATGTAACAGTTTTACATCCGGGTTGTGCCTCAGAAATCCATCAATGGTCCGGCATTAGCAGACTTTCTGGCAGATCACCCTTTGACAGGGACCACTGCACCAGATTCCAAGCTACTTGATGAAGATATCTTCTCGGTTTGAGAGGAGTTCCCAGCATGGGAAATGTACTTTGACGACATATCCCAAAGCCCAACCGGGAGGAGGATGGAGGATCCCAGATTCAACAAAGTGGGTTTGGGGATAATACTTGTGTCCCCAGAAATGGAAGTCCTTCCATATTCCTTCATCCTATCAGAGGGGTGAATGAACAATGAAGTGGAATATAAATCCCTCATTGCAGGCCTGGAACTCACACTCCAGGCACAAGTAATGTACCTTAAGGTAAAAGGTGACTTGGAGCTGGTCATCAATCAAGTCAATGGTGACTATGTTATTAAAAAGGAGGAGATGATCCCCCTATTTGACCATGTTCGAGGGTTAATGGTGGAATTCTTCACAGAACCAAAATTGACCTATATTCCTCAGTCCCAGAACGCTCAGGCTGATGCATTAGCCAACATGGCCACATCCCTTGCTGACCCAGACCGGGATGGAACGGTCATCAGTATTGCTCACCGTCAAATGGTATTGCCGTTTGTCCAAGCTAAGATGGAAGAAATCCATGAAGTCAGTCTTATCCCTGAGCCATATGCTCCTGCCACCGGCTGGATGACCCCCATTGCAATCTACCTTCAACTGGGAGAATTTACATCAGACAGGGCTGAACGAGAGAAAATACAGAGGAGGGCAATCAAATTTTCCCTATATAGAGGCGCAGGTCAGCAAGAGGTCCTCTACAAATGAGGCATTAACATAGTGCTCCTCAGATGAATTGATGGAGAAGAGACCACCGCCGTAATGACTGAAATACTTTATGGAGCGTGTGGAGCACATCAACTGGGGACCAAGATTTCCCACCAGGTTCGGAGGCTTGGGTATTACTTCCCCACAATGGAATGAGACTGCGAGCATTTTACAGCAAAATTCCACTCATTCCAAATTCATACCAACTTCATACACCAACCCCCAGAGTTACTACATCAAGCCAAGTACTCCTCGCTCTTTTTCGTCTGGGGAATGGATGTCATGGGACCATATCCTCCCACCACGGCCAAACAACTGAAGTAAATCCTCATGGAAACTGACTTCTTTTCCAAATGGGAAGAAGCCATACCCCTCAAGGAAGTCTGGGTGAGAAATGTTTCCAGGTTTGTAAAGACCAATATCATCACCAGATTTGGCATCCCTCATACCATACTGATGGACAACGACACCAAATTCTATTCTGTTAAATTGGAATAACTATACCATGAATATGGTATCAAGGCGAACCACTCATCCCGCTACCATGCAGTGGCCAACGGACAGATAGAAGATTTCAACAAGACCCTGTCAAACATTATCTAGAAAATGGTGGACAAAGACAAGAAATCATGGCCGGATAAACTCCTACATGCATTGTGGGCTTATCGAACCACAATCTGCGCCGCTACACGGGCCACCCCATACTCATTGGTGTACGACACAGAGGCGGTCCTGCCCATTGAACTCCAACTTCCCTCACTCCGTGTTTCCATATGTGATCAACTGTCTGATGATGAGTAGTTAGAAAAGTGTCTAGGAGAATTGGAACATCTAGACGAGAAGCGGTTGCGCACCTTGAACCATCTTGAAGTATATCATAACCAGATCTCATGATCCTTCAACAAAAAGGTCTGTCTTCGGTCTTTCTTGGATGGAGAATTGGTATTGGTCCTCTAGAACCCAATGATACATGGAAAGAAGCCTCCACAGTTGGAGCCCAAATGGGAGGGACCATACGTTGTACACAAGGTCTAATGCAAAGGATCATATACCCTGATCTCTATGGACGAACAATTCACAACCGCTCCAACAAATGCGAGATTCCTAAAGAAATATTTCTCATAGAGACCAAGTGTACTTCACGTCCTCACCACATGATGTTAAACTGTATGGAGTTCATCCTTACCGCACGACGTTAAACTGCATGGATAATAAGTGTCAAGAATTCTCCCTCCCCCCGTGTACGGACCAGACCTGCATGGGGTGTATTCATCATCCTCACCGCACGACGTTAAACTGCACAAAATTCGTCCTCACCACATGACGTTAAACTGCACGAAACTCATCCTAACTGCACGATGTTAAACTGCACGGAACTTGTCCTCACCGCATGACATTAAACTATACAGACCCCCCCCTTTTCTTTTCACGTTGGGTCACCTATGTCCTTACCACATGACGTTAAACTGCATGGAGTTATTCCGAGATTCATGACGTTAAAATCCCAAGCATCCACCAGTCCAAACTCTATAACCTTAAACTAAGAGTATTTATTCTTCACTGCACGACGTTAAATTGCACAGACAAGATGATTTAAAAATTCTCTCTTCCCCTGTGTACAGACCAGACCTGTGCGGGGTTTATCTTCTTTTAGAGAAATACATGAGGCTTGATTCCTACCCTCACAGGATACATAGTGACGCCAGAATTCCACACCCTAGCCCAACCACATCAAAAAAATTCCCCTTCCCCCATGTACGGACCAGACTTTCATGGGCTGTATTCATGTCCTCATCGCATGACGTTAAACTGCAAGGATTTCAGAGAATTACGTACGACTTGATTCTTACCCTCACAGGATATGTAGTGACGCCGGGATCCCCTATCTTGGCCCAGCCACTCACTAATAAATTCCTTCTTCCCTCGTGTACGGACCAGACTTTCACGGGGTGTATTCATGTCCTCACCTCACGACGTTAAACTGCTTGGAATCTAATAATACCCCTCGTCCTCACCATATGATGTTAAAATGTATGTATTTCTTCCTCACCGCATGATGTTAAACTGCACATATTTCAGAGAACTACGTACGGCTTTATTCCTTCCCTCGCAAGATACATAGTAACGTCGAGATCCCCTATCCTAGCCTAGCCACTCCCTAATAAATGCCTTATTCCCCCCCGTGTATGGACCATACCGGCACGGGGTGTATCCCTTTTCCTCACCATAGGACGCTAAACTGCACAGACAAAAATTTTTAACAATGCCCCTCTCCCCCCATGTATGGACCAAACTAGCATGGGGTGTACTTCTCGTCCTTACCGTATGACGTAAAACTGCACAGATAGCAAGATTTAAAAATGCTCCTTTTTCCTCGTGTATGGGATAGACCTGTACGGGGAGTATTTTTGCATCCTTGCCGCATGACGTTAAACTACACCGAAAATAATGTTAAAAATTCCCCTTCCCCCGTGTACAGACCAGACCTACATGAGGTGTATACTTCATCCTTACCGTGTGACGTTAAATTGCATGGACTTCGTCCTCACCGCTTGACGTTAAACTGCACGGACTTCGCCCTCACTGCATGACGTTAAACTGCACGGAATTCGTCATGACCCACCCAAGACACATGGCGATATGAGATGGAGATACTCGTTGCAAATTTGGATTCATCCTTTCCATACATCAGACTCCATGAACCGGATAATTGTGGATCTTCATAACCACTCATGGCCATCAGAAATTGAAGGTCATCGACCCGTGGACACCTTTGCATGACTATTCATACAATTCCCTCATCGGCTCTGCATATTGATATCCCATGGCCCGTCTACCAAAGGCAAGATTTCCATAGGCGACATTTTTACTAGCTCCGTAAACCTACCGACCTCAGAGACCCCATACCATACCTCCTGATCCAGAAGTTTATGGAGAAGTGGTTTACCAGTTCATTCCCCTTTCCACATCCAAGTATTGCCAGGGTATCCCTACCTAGATAGCCTATGTGTCCGTCAGTAGTTCACATAGATACCTGCATCAACAAAAATCAAGCCAGCACTAGGCTACTTTGACTCAATGGACAATTGCGGTGACGATGTTTCTTGTATACCCAGACACCATTATTCCCACATGCCAAACTCTGCACCATGAGCAATCGTGGATTCTCATAATCATTCATGTCCATCGGAAGTGGAAAGTTATCGACCCGGGGACACCTTTGTATGACTATGCATACCATGCCCTCAGTGTCTCTACATAATGATATCCCCTAGCTCATCCATCAAAGGCATGATTTCTTCGGGCGGTACTCTTCCTAGCTCCGTACGCTTACCGACCTCAGAACCCCCACGCCATACCTCCTGATCTGGGAAAAATCAAAGTTGAAGTTTACAACCATCATTCCCCACCTTGTTCCAAGTATATCTGAACATTTTGACCCAGTTATCCTTTGAGTGACTGTAGAAATATTCACCCAATGGTCCGAGCTCTATGACCGCTAAACTAGGAGTACTTCATCCTTCCAGCATGAAGTTAAACTACATGGAGTGAAGGTACGCCCCCGCAAGAAAAATAAATCAGCACAGGGAGCTCCCTAAGCTTTAACATCAACCAGGGCCAAGTATGCTCGACATGTCCAGACATTTTCCTACCAAATGACAAAATTCATGACCCGGATAATTGTAGATCCTCATAGCCATTCACGACCATCGGAAGTGGAAAGAAATCGACCCGTGGACACCTTTTCATGACTATGCATACCATCCCCTCAGCGGCTCTGCATATTGATATCCCCTGGCCTATCTACTAAAGGCAAGATTTCCACAGGTGATACTCTTCCTAGCTCCGTACGCTTACCAGCCTCAAAGACCCCATATCACCTCTCCTGATCCAAGAAACATCGGGACCATTATTTACACCGATCAAACCCCCTCCACGTCTGGGGCATGTTGAGATATTCAATCCCAATTACATTCTGATGAAGAGAGGCCTTTGAAATAGATTCCTTACCGCATGAAGTTAAACTGCATGGGACATCTTGGCTGCTTGGCCTAAAACTGCAAAGACCAAGCATAACTATCCAGGGAAATGCCTCTAACCACAAGTGTTTTCACTGGATTAAAGAAATCCCCCCCATCCTCGCTGCATGACGTTAAACTGCACAATATCCTTTAAATAATTCCCCTCATCCTTACTGCATGAAGCTAAACTGCACAGAATATGTCCTAACCACATGATGATAAACTGAATGGTAAAACCTGCCACGGGTTCAGTAAGGAACAAAGTCTTTTCTCTGTCCTTCAGTGCACGGGTCAGACCTGTACAAGTCACCGTATCGCACCCGTATTAGAAGGGATTACTTCACCCGTTCTTGGGAAGTTTAGTCAAGATGTTTCCCCCATATCCAGGCACCCTCTCATCATAAAACATACTCTACACTCAGAAAAAGTTGAACTCTCATGCGCCACCCATGGTGGTCCCAAATCACATCTTCCCTGAAGTTTCTTGGCTAATGGGGGAATACAATAATTTACCTAAGGAAAACTTTTAATGACTATGCATACCATGCCCTCAGCGGATCTGCATATTGATAGCCCATGTCCTGTATACCAAAGGATAGATTTCCTTAGGCAATGCTTCTCTTCGTACGCCTCTTGTCCTCTGAGCCCCCATGTCTATCCCGGGATTCAGAAACCCTCTGAGATACAATTTACCAACCTATTTCATAGCCCTTCCTGAATATGGTGGAACATCTTTGAAAATATTACTGAGAACCAGAAGAAGTTGTTCCGTTTTAAATGATTTCCCAGCTGCATGACTTTAAACTGCGCCAAGCCTCAACCATCCCTTATGCTAATTAAATGCGTAAAAAAGTGGTCTCCCAACCGCACTCTTGATTAGTACGGATGTTCTCAAATCCCTTTCAGACGTCACATTCATTTTCCAAGCCACCCATGGTGGTTTCCATAAGCCGGACTTCCACGAAGTCACCAAGCCATCAGAAATGGATAGTCGTTGACTTAAGGACAACTTTTCATGACTATGCATACCATGCCCTAAGAGGCTCTGCATATGGATTGCACCTGGCCCATCTACCAAATGCAACTTTTCCTTAGGAAATGATCTTCCTACCTCTGTATGTCGACGCAGCTCCCATTCCTTGAGGTATTCCCTGTATGCCATTAAAATTTAAACATGTTCCCCCCCACTTTCATCTGAAGAGTATTGAGACATATTTTAATCAACTGAACCTCATTGGGGCCCTTTCCCCACCGTGTTTTGTCAATGCTGTTCGACCTAAAACATCAGTAATGAAATTCTTGTCAGTGGGACATTAAAACACTTAACAAAAAAGATGCATAGATCCTGTTAGGCCAAAAACCAGAAAAGGGCGACCTATGAAAAATTCATGACATACCCGCTGGGCTCACATCAAATGGGCCCAGGAAAAATCAGGGCGTTAAAAAAGAAAAGACAAAAAAGTTTGTGGGGTTTTCTTATAAAATACTAGCAATAGTCAAACTATGCTCACTAGAACCCATGGTTTAGGAAAGACTTTGAGTTTGTTTTCCTAAGTTATGATTTATTCTAATTCAGTGAATTGTTATTTATAAAACAATTATTCTAAGGAACAATCAAATTTCATAGCAGCAAGTGGTTGACAAAGACTGAGTTTCGTTCGAACAGAAAAATGGATGACGTACACAAGTTGGGGTCTCTCCCTCAAAAAAAGGGGGAGGGGTAAGTAAAAAAGAATGTATAAGAGTGGTTTTGATAGTCATAAAGGATCCTGACTCGCTCTCTCCACCATATCAGCAACCGTGCAGCGGAGGTCGTTGCAAGATCGTTCCAACGCGGCCTTCTCCCTGGCTTCAACCTCAGCCACCGGATGAGTATGCTCCACTGTTGCTTGGAGATCGTTGATTCCTTCTCTAGTGTCCTCGATACGAACAGTCACAACTGACAACCGATTCCTCAGAATCACTTCCCGTTCCTCACATTCATGCAACTTAGAGGATAGGATGGATGCCTGATCTCGAGAGGTCACCTCTTGTGCCATCAGCTGATTGAGCTGTATCGTGGATTCCTCCAGGTCTCAGGTCCCACAATGAGCAGTACCGAAGTGATAAAGTTTTTGTTCACTAGTGGAAACTTCCTCACGAGCCATGAAAACTAGGAAGTCAAGGGAATGGAACTGCTGCTAGTCAAAGCCGCCCGACCCCAAACCCAGTAAGAGATGTCGAAGAGCTTCGGTCTTTGTGTCCATCGCAACTAGAGGAGTTTCTCCAATGATCTCGCAAATCCAAGGCCAGGACAACCTACGCACCGCCCAGTGCTCCGCCATGACACATAGATCTTTGGTATCCTCGCTGGATGGTACATGAACAAAATCTGGTATTGCAACAAGTGTAGGCATGTGCTCGTTAGAAGTTGGTTCCGAAACTGGAAAGTCTGGAGCCTCTAACCCTAGTTCAGGCATGGGGATTAAGTTGACAAGCCCAGTGTCAAGTGGAAAAACTTCCAGGATTATTTCACTGGGACCCGGAAACGCAGGGTCATCCTCATCAACGTCCAAGAAGGATGAACCCATCTGAACATCGGTCACCGTAGGACTAGGAGAGGAAAATCCCCAGAGCCGCTTTGATCGACGAGCCATCAGTCGATTCTACCTTAGAGCTGATGGGGAAGGTGCTGAGGACGCGACAGCTGCAGTACCTCTTGATTTGGTAACTTTCCGAATAGATTTTCCTAGGATCCCATCGGGATAGTATTTTTCCCATGCCTTTGCATACGCTATGGAAAGGCCGGAGACCGCCCCCACAACAGGTAGGGGAATGCTTGTGTCAGATCCCTCCCACGTCAGCATCAGCCACCATTGATGAAGTGTGGTCGGGTGCAGTCCTCGAGCCTGAGGAGGAGGAAGGGAAACCTAGACTTGCATGCACCCAAACTGGTGAGAAAAATGATACAGGACATACGGCTCGCACAAAGAAACCCTATCAATCCACGCGGATAGAAATCCGTCCCGAAGAGAGATCATGTAAGTGCACTCCTCTAGGCTCCCCCGGCGGTTGTCAACTAAGATGTCAGAAGGGGCGGGGTAGGGAGTGAAATCAAACAGGGAAAAGTCATTCAGAAGCTCGAGGACTTCACCAGGGCTGATAGATTTCAGGAGAACTCCAGCTATATCAAGCAGGGTAGGATGAAAAGTAGGAAGAGGGATGACCGTGTTGTGACGATATTCATAGAAGTGACAATGATCCGCTATCAAGCACTACAAAAATTTAAATGGCCCACTTAGACGGAAGGGTGACCAGCCCTTCTGCATATGACTCAGCAGGTAATAAATACGGGCCAATGTGGGCATAACCAAATTCACCCGGCGGACCTCTTCTAGATCAAATGCCATCATCAGGGTGCAAGCCCTGACACCAGGATTAATATCCCAAGAAGGGAATAGCCACCCTCTCAGGAACATAGCATACAAAACCGCTATTCAGAGCATAGGCGGCACACCGGGGAATGCCTCGTAACCCCATGAAAGGTAGTCACCCGCCTCCATAACCACCCAGTAGGAACCTGGGGAAGTTCATGACTATTGAGAAGGATGAGTCCTGGGGCGCTTGATCTTTGAAACAGGACCAATGGTGTTCAAAAATAACCCTATCCGGGTACTATAGGGAATAAGAGAGCGGGGACACAACGCTTGACCCAGTGATTTCTCCACCATAACCAACAGATCCCTCGCCAATAAAGGCACTTGTTCGACATCATACCATGCGTTAGAAGAAGGCATAAATTCATCATACATTTCACCGATAATCAGGAGTCCTCCCAATTGGTGGATATCCCACAGACTGATACCAACTTCACCATGGGTAAGGTGGAAAGTATTATTGCTTGAACACTAGTGACTGAGTAGGTTTGGCAGGACCAAGGATGGTGGGTAAAGGGAAAATTGAGAGGCCCACACTACGGAGAATAAATTTACAGATTCCTGTGATTCAGAAAACTCCCGGCAGTGATGATGGACCCAGAAATCCCAAGCCCAGTCATTTGACAAGATCCCACTAGATCGAAGATCCCACCTAGGAATCCACCCCGCATCAGGATCAACTCGAGAAAGGTTGATAATAGAAGGGTAACTCTTGAAGATAGCTTCCTGAGAAAAGTTTCGGGTTTGATGATCAATTTGGGACCAAACAGAGCCCCTCAAAATGAAGGCGTCTTTCTGGTCAGAGTCGGAAACCATCTCCCTCGATTGGGTAAGGTTCGCCTTAATACACTTGGACGATGCTTCTATGAAATGAGAAGGAAGTCATGAGAAAGTGGGGGGAATAGGGACATCATCTGGAAGTCTGAATCCATGAAGTGGATGTCGATTTGATAGTGGATAATCTAGGAGCTCAGGAGGGAGCAAGTCTTTCAAGGCACCATCGTCCGTAATGATGGACCGACTAGGGTCCTCTTGGATGTTCTCTGCTCTGCGAATCATAGCTAAATGTATCCTTGAACAAATTGGGAGCGGATCTATAGCAGGACTAAGTGCAGAATAAGGGGGAACCATATTTTCTCCCTGCACAATGAGATCCAACAATCGGTTAGTCCGGAATAAAAATCTGGACAAAAATACCAGATATATGGCTGAGGATCAGTTGAGGAGCCTTCATAAGCAAATTATGCAAGGAGGCCTCGATGGATGATTCACGATGACATCATCCCGTGAACCAGCCCTTCGTGAAATCAGTCCGCAAAACCCTGGACCGCAGAGCGTTGGACAGGAAACCGCGAACCAGGTTGCTCTGCGGAATTCCAATCTCGAGTTTTATGTGATTATGTTCGGAAGACTTAGAACTTTTAAAGTTCAAGAGATTTTTTCCTGCGGAGCATCGAAACCGCGGAGCACTAAAACCGAAAAGAAAGTTCCTCCACAGCCCATCAGGACTTACTTTTTAATTAATTAAGAGTAATGGTTCGCGGTTGTGGAATTGGTTCATGGGTGAAGGCGACTGCGAAGGTGGAATGCTTCGCGGAAGTAGCATCCAGTTCGCAGACGAAGCACTTCGTGAAGGAACGAGCGCGCGAAGGCGAGGGAGTTCTGGTTTTGCAAAGAATTCGGTAAAGGACAAATGAAGGGCCCTCGTATTTATAGGCGTGGACCCATACTGGGTCCACTTCGATACCTCAAACCATCTCAGTTTCTGGTCCACTTTGCATCCAAATGGCCTCCTCTTCGTTCTGATCGGACCCCATTCTGATGGGGGGCATTTGTAGGGTCCTGAAAAAAATCCGCAAAGGAGATTCTATCCAAATCCCCCAAATAATTGGGGATAGTAATGGAGAAAATATAAAGAGGGAAAACCATAGGTATTTCGGTTCTTGAAAACCGTAGGTATTTCGGTATCTCGAAAACCGTAGGTATTTTGGTTTTTTTTGAGGACCTATACCCACGGTTCTCCAGAACCGTGGGTATAGATTTTCCAGGTTATGGAAGGAAAAAACATTAGGCGGGACACCGAAAAAATTTGGCGGGAATACATTTTTTCATGTATAATATTAATATATATACACAGATGAATGTCTATATATAAATTAAAAAAGTTAGCTCGGTTGGTTCCTCAGTGAATAGCGGTGCTGAGTTGCACTGTAAGACGCCAGTTCAAATCCCCGTGTCTACGAATTTTGAATGCATATACCACTTATATTAATATATATACGCATATATATATGTCTTTATAACAAATTAAAATAACAGACCGGTTTGTCCGTCCTGGGGTGCGGGCGCAATGCGCAGCCGGTGGTGCAAGTTCGAAACCTGGTGGATGCATTTTTTGGAATATGCGACTTTGATTATATTAATATATATGAGCCATTATATCTATATATAATAAATAAAAATTGCAGCTTGGTTGGTGTGATGGGGTGGCATGGGCGTGAGGCGCAGCGGGATGTGCGGTTTCAAAACCTACTGGGTGCATATTTTTTGAATTTAAATACCCCACAGTTTGAAAACCATGGGGTTTGTTGTGTGCCACGTTGGAACGTGCGGTGTGCCACATTTGACTCACCTATACCCACGGTTCTCCAAAACCGTGGGTATAGGCTGAGACCCCTATACAGACGCCTCTCCAGCCCACAGTTCCCAAAACCGTGAGTATAGGCTATACCCACGGTTCAAAACCGTGGGTATAGGTCATTTTTCTAGTACTGTCGCGAAGCACCCCCTCTGCAAACCATCGACGTTCGAGAAATGGAGGCGGAGATCCTCCGTGGTCGCGAGGAAGTATGGGTGACGATCTGGTTCACCGTCATGAACTGCCCCAACCGCATACCGCATCGACCGGTTCAAGCTGCATCCGCTGCCATTCGTGGAACCCTCTGCGGCCACGAAGAACTCCTTAAGTTTAGTTCACAGGGGGGAGAAGTGGTCAATACCCGACGTGAATTACAGATTGACCAATTTAGCTGTAAACCGGTTATTCGGTCATGGGCCTATGCAAAAGGTGCTGTGTGACTGAAGATACATCTATTTTCCCACTCTATAAAAGGAGACCAAGGGGGAAAGGAGGAAGGATTGGTGAGATTCGGATTCGGACGATTTGAAGGAGGAGGAAGAGAAGAGCGATCACACTCGGGTGGAAGGATTTCGAAGGAAGGCTTCAGATTTCGCAAACAGAGAAGTTCCAGTTTGCGAACTAGAGTAGGTATAAACCTGGGAACAAACTAATAAGGAACCGAAAACACATAATAATTTGGTGAACTGTAAACTCAAAATAACACAAAAAGAATATACCGCGAACCATAGCCCCTCCATGGATGCACTCCCCATGGACGAGGGAGTTTATGACTCTTTTCCGATCCGCCGCGCAGCGTAGCACCCTCCTACGTGGATGAAGCCCTAATCGACGAGCCTCCGGCCGGCACCGCCCTTGGCTGCCACTGCCTGCATGGAACCCTCCGCAGACCACCCTGGTTCACAGATGGAACCCGGAGACGCGAACCACTTTGCTTCGCAGGATTCCAATCAGTCCGCAGACCCTCCTGGTTCGCGGATAGCCTCTCAGTCTGGGGACCACCCTGGTTCACGGACGACCTCTCAGTCCGCGGACCACCCTGGTTCTCGGGTGGCCTCTTAGTCCGCGGACCCTCCTGGTTTGTGGACGGCCTCTCAGTCCACGTAGAACTTCCCTATGCGAAGGGCATCAGAACCTTCAGATTTCCCGTTCCCAGAGCCGGATAAAATCTTTCCAATCCGTTCTGATCCTCCACAATCTCCTCATTGGCCAACTCATCGGCCCCGAGCTTAGGCCTCCACCAGAGCCACCAGATCCGTGTGGTGTAACCCTCAGGTGCACCAATACACCATTTGAGTTCACATATCCATCATAAATAGTTGTGAAGGGGTTTCCCCAACACTTAAGTAGATTTACGAAGCATTCCTGGGTTCACATCCCCACAGTAATGTGGAGTCTGAGCTCGGAAGTCCCTTTTTCCCCCTCTACTTGCTAAAGGCTCCTCGGGGTGGTGAAATAACCATCAGAAGGGAGCCGTCATGCACTGCAAGAGAGAAGATGGGGATGGGAGTACCCCCTTTCCTTCTCTCGCTGCACTTTGACGACATGGGCCTCCATAGAGTGTAAGCCCCAATCCATCACAGTGGGACTCCTCAGAGTGTAAGACCCAATCCACACTATGGTCCACCCTCATGCGTAAGGCCCACTCCACTTCTCACGGACGCACCTTTCACGACGTGATCGTTTGGTCCCTGCTACCTCTTGTTTCTCACACCGAGCATGACTCATGTGGGCCTAGAGTAAGCATCGACCATGACATCCTCTTATGGGCCTCCTGATAGTGTATGCCCCAATACAACATCTCGGGCCTCCTCATAGTGTAATCCCCAATCCATCACCATGGGCTGCCTCAGAGCGTAAGCCCTGCACGGATCCGAACTATGTGGACATTGATCCCTATCTTCTAGGTGGGGTACGTAGGAAACCTCTCCGAGGTTCAAGCCCAATAATGGGTCATTATGACCCCCTTTCACATCGGTTTTCCAACACCTTGGGCCTCCTCAGAGTGTAAGCCCCAATCCATCACCATGGGCTGCCTCAGAGCGTAAGTCCCGCACCAATCCGAACTATGTGGAATATGATCTTTGACTCCTTGGCGGGGTACGTAGGAAGCATCTTCGAGGTTCAAGCCTAATAACGGGTCATTATGACCCCCTTTCACGTCGTTTTACCAAAATCTAGGCCTCTTCAGAGTGTAAGCCCCAAGACAATGCGAACTATGTGGACTTTGATCCTTGCCTCCTAGGCAGGGTACGTAGGAAGCCTCCAAGAGGTTCAAGCCCGACCACCTTCGGACCCCCCGAGTCCACATTCTTGTTGGTTCTCTGACACTCCCATTAGAACTATGTGGACTTTGATCCTTGTCCACTAGGTAGGGTACGTAGGAAGCCTCCCTGAGGTTCAAGCCCAACAACCGGTTGATCCGACTATCTTCACATTGGTTCACTGAACTGCCCCTAGCACCGTCTCAGTGAGTCCAGACTCCTCGGTGTCATTAATCCAATGAGGGATGATAAATCTTGGGCATAAATGATTCCTAACCCCTGCGTTAAGATGACCATTTCCAATCAAGGGTTAAATATGTGGATACTATGTTTGGGTATAAACCTAAGATTCACGAACATATGAATACGTCTTAAATCTATAAGAGAGTCCTGGAACAGGAAATAATTCCCCCCAAAAGGGTGAGATGAGCCCGAAATCCCATCCTATCGACCAATGTGAGTTCTTAAGAGTCGCTGGTCAGACCATCCGACGAACGCCTGCCTTTAGAAAGTAGGTCCGTCCATCATCGGATACAGAGCTGTTGGGCGTTTCGAGGCCAAAAACCAAAAAAACCCACGGGACAATTATACTTTATTATTATATCATGATATGAATATGTGTGAATGACCTCTGATTGTTTTACCCTTAATATCCACTTATATCAGGTGTATTTATATTTTTCACACTTAATTATGTCATTGATTTATCCTTAATCTAAGGATACAATCTTTGTAAGGTATTTTGTCTCAATTTACATTCCATTGAGGCTTATTTGTTATTTTACACTAATTCACTTTTATATGGTGTATATACTTAGCTTTTATATATTATATCATGAATCTCTTTATTCCCATTAATTTATATGCATTGCTTAATGTTATTCTGTAATTATTTTTATTCAAGTATATTATCATGTGGTAAGTGACTCTTTAAGTAAAACATTGTTTGAAATGTTTGAAAGATTTAATCTTATAAATATTTCTTATTAATGTCCACGTTCTTAAAATGGTTTTAAGGATTTATTTTTATGGTAATTAATGTTTTAAAATGTTAATTTCATTAAATGTTTCAAAGTGTAATGGGACAGTTTGATTCAAAAATGTCTTTATTAAATGTTTTAAATGGTTTTGAAAATGGTTTGATAACGCATTTATTATGTCAATATCTTGAAATCATATATTGTGATTGTAATGTTGATATGTTATCTTCCCTTTGTGCTTGTTTTATGTGTTATTAATATGTTATGGTTTTTGGGCATTGTTCACATATACGGTTGGTTCCGTGATAAACTTTGGGCGGGTGAGCCTGAGATAGCTCTCCAATGAATTGGGTAACGCGGCGAAGGTAAACATTAATGTTTCTCCTAATATATTTAAGGAATATACTGTGATAGGTATTCCAAGTGTAACTCCCTATGTAGTTTTGAAAGATCCAATGTAAGTATGATATGGATTCCTTAAGTTTACTTTATGATTTATGATTTCAATGTGTTATTCATAAATCTTATGTTTTAATGAGGGATGTTAAAGAGATTATGTTTTGTATGTATTGATGAAATAATGTTTTGATTCTTTATTTTATAACCCTTACTAAGCTTTTTATGCTCATCCTCTGTATTTGAAATGTTTTTCATAGGGTATAAGGTAGGGTAAGAGAAAGGAAAAACTCATGAATATTTATATCAAGAAAATAATTATTGTTTTCTTTTAAGAATTATTATTTTATGAAGAAAATGGATACGGAGTAGATGTGTCTACGTTGTATTTTTTGAGATGTAATGTAATAGTTATGTACTAATTCTATAAAATTCTAAACCTAAAAAGATCCTCAATGTGAATTTTTTACTTAATTCATGATTATGTATTGTCTATGGTTGGGGCCACATAGTTGGTATCAATGGTCGGTTTAGAAAACTTTAGAGAGTAGAAGTTTTTGTTAGAAACATAGTTTGTATTTATGTCTAATCATTATGTTAAATGCTTATATTGTAACTTTTTCACATTAAGGAATGTCTCTTACAAATGGAAGGAGGAGGATCTCAAATGACATTCCTATATTTTCTTGATGACTTGCTTGCAATAATTATTGCAAAGTCATTCCGAGACATTTACAAAACATTTCCTTACATACAACTCACTTGCAAGAAATTGTTTGAGATATCATTCGCCTCCGTTATACCTAGATACCATCTTGGATCAGGGGTAATATTTAATAAAATCCTATTTTATTAGTATTATTATATTTTCAAGAAAATAAAATATTATGAAATAATTTTCCAATATTTTACCTTATCACAAGATTTTTAATCATATTATGATTTTGAAAAAGGTTCAGAAGAAGAAGAACCTTGCATAACCTATTAATATTTGATTTTAAATTATAGTCTTTCAGAAAATACTTATGGTATTTTAAGAGGACCATTGATTTAATGTTTCAACTCAAACTCAGTCGGACTATTTTATAAAAAGCAAGTTTTAGCAGATGTTTTGGATTATATGTTATACAAGATTATTTTCCAAAACTAGTTTTTTTAGAACACTCATATGACCCATTTTGTACAAGGTGTATTTGGAAGAAAGAAGCAAATTATTTTAATGATACCTAAATAATTGTTTCAATGAATGGACCTTCTACCTACGAGAACAAGATGACGATAAAACCATGTGGACACCATGATCAAGGTATGGTGTTCTTTCTATTCTGAATAATTTTATTTTATTATATAGAGGTAAAAAATGACAATATAAGATGTTGAGGTCTTAATGTATTGGGATGAAAATGAATGGTATACAAAAAAATTTGAGGTTAAATCATGTTATGGTTATTTTTTATCATTTTATCTCATTTTTGGAAAAGTTATAAAATTATATAGTTTTTGAACAATGAAAACACATAGACTGTGTGACGAACCATCGCGTCAGACAAATCTACATGTATCTAACCCACAAATAAAGTGCAACTGGGATTTATAGCCAACCACTAGACTATGTGAATTCCCTGGTTAGTATGACTTATTCATTTTAGTTAAATGATTTTGTTGATCAAGAATAAGTTGATTTGGGATATTATGTTTTATCAAATGGATATCCTTAGTATAGAAAAAGTATTTGGGGATTATGTGATAGAGGTTATTTTGGAAGACATTTTCTCTTTTTGGGAAACTATAGGCCTAAGGAAAATAGAATAATTTGTTATTTCAATTGATGAGTAATGGTGGAATTTTATTTTGGAAGAATCTATGTTTTATGTCTATTTGAGTTATTTATGGAAATTATTAACCTATCATAGAGAATATGTGATTTGGTTAATTACACTTCAATATGATACTTTAAGAGTATTCGATGTTATTTGGAGATAAATGTTAAGATTTACTATATAAGACTGTGATCAAATCATTTTGGGTTTCTTGTTTCAATCATAGTTTGTTTTACTTTGAAGAAATTTATGGACTGTAGTTTATTGAATTTTATTTGTTTAAATTTGGGAATTATTTGTCTAATTTTGGAGATTAAGAGTAGAATTTCTTTTCTATAAAAGATTATCATTTTTGTGGATTATCTAATCTTTTAATAATGATTTTGGTTTTGGTTAATTTCTTAAGACAGGGGAAATATATAGATCATCTTTTTTAGATAATGAGATTCTCTTGAAGTACATTCTAGAACATAAAGTGTGACTCAGTCATCTTGAATACTCATCGTTTAGAGAAAAGATGAATTTTTTGTAGAAACTTACTAGAGGATGAAACTCTACTTGAAAAGAATGTACATTTCTTTATTTCCTTAGTAAATATCATAAATAAATTCTTCAACATTATGAAATGGAACATAAAACAAAAACGTTGTCCATTAAATTTTCCTACTGGTGAATCAAAGACCGTTTAACCCATCCCAAGTTTATGATTTTTTAGTGGTTAAATTTCTCCTAATCATATTTTCTATCACTCTCTATCAGAACATGACACTTTGTTTCTCCTCCATATCCATGTTTTCCTACATGGAATCCTATTATGGGTTATATCGGGTAACCATTTTTCTTATCTTTATTTCTTTTAAAGTGATAGTTTTATTGACTCTTTTTCCAATGTGGAAATTTTAATGAAGTTTCCTAGCCCAATTTTAATGTTCCAAGGATGAAATTCTCAAAAGGGGGAAGAATGTAACATCCCAGGTGAATAAAGAATATGTAATTTTTCATATTTATAGATATTTGGGAATTAAATATTAATTTTACTTTAATTGGGATTCAGTGTTCGATGGTTTACCCAATATGCAACAATGGATTTCATTCAAATCTTAAGTTACACACAATGTTATGTTATATCGAAAAATAATATAATAATATTATTGTAAATGGTAGTTAACACATAGTTGTTGTATTGGAAGAAATGAAAAGGAATAACTACAATATGATTATACATGTTTGATAATTTTGTTTACATTTATCTAATAAAAGTTAGAGGCTTAAAATGTGAATGAATCTAATTTTTAGCATAAATACCCTAATATTCTTTAAAAGGTCGATTTACCACCTTTTGATGGAGAACCCTATTTAAATCTAATTTTGGTCAATTTTATATGTTTTATTTGAAAAAAATAAAATTATTCTTTATAATTGAGACATAAAATTTTACTTTGGGTAAATTTTTGGTATTTTTATGATAAAATTAGTTTCTTAATGAATAGTGACAAATACTATATTTTAATTCAAAACTGCCTTTTAATATAATTTATTTATATGGTTATATTAACTTTTAAATAGGTTTTAAATTGTAATTAGAATATATTTTCACTATTTAATACAATTTTGGTCATTGGAAGTAATTTTACTTTGAAATTGGACATAAACAAATGTTTATCTTTTGATAGTTATTATTTCTTAAAAACACGTATTTTTTTGACAATGGGAAATAATTTTAAATTAATTTATGAAACATCTATGTTTTGAATTTATAAAAATATACATCATTTATGAATTCATAATATTAAATATAACTTAAGTTGAATTTTTTGTGTTTTTTGGAAAACCTTCAATTTTTGATGAATAGTGAAAACACTGAGTAGTAGTTAAGAAACTAACTTTTTCATCTAAAATTTTTTTACCACTTTTATGAATTGAATTTAAAAAATCTGACATACAAGGTTATCATCAATAATTAAACTTTTGTTCAATAAAATGAAAATTATTTTTGGTGGATAATAACATTCGACTTTTATTTACCACGGTTAAAGGTAAATAAGATAATTAATGTAAAAATAATATTATAATACTATAAAATTACCTTAAAAGTTTTCCTAACCTTATTGGATGAGTCAAGGTCGACCAAAAAAATAATTGGGAGTGAATGTTGGCCTTTGAAAGCCATTTGGGTAAGATAATGACACTAATAACATCTTATTTAAAGTAAAAATAAAAATATCACAAACATGTATTGTTTCGCTAAAACAATTTTAATGTGGGGTTATATAATCGATATATTTGACTATAAATATTCATTAGAAATATAAAATGATTTCTTAAATCATGGTATTTTATTTATAATATTTAGACATCAAATAAATAAAATTATTTATGACACAATAATGACGTAGTGTTTACCTCATTAATGAATGATTTAAATAAAAAAGATTTTAAAAATTAAAACAATATCTAAAACCCATCCAATTATTATTATATGATTTTATTTCGAAAAATATTCATGTTATATTCTAATTTAATTTGTTTTGGACCTTTAGAATCAGAATATACTTATTTAATAAAATAATATTTTCAATCATTCCTTAAGAGCCCCTCCGCCCCTTATAAAAATCCCTCACCTCTAGCCCATTACTCACACCTCTCAAGCCCCTTGGCTCATCCATAATATTCCCAAATAAGCTGTCAATATAACTATATTCTATATATAAGCCTTACCATAGGTAGAAGTCACTTCAATAAATCCTTTTGGCTCAATCCAAAGGAAGTTACCCGATTTAAAGGAAGAACACAGAACATACGAGTCAGGTTGGACACGAGGTAAAGGGTCTTCATCTCACATTTTTATTCCCATTAGATTCATGCTATATTAGAAACTATGTCCTTTTTTAGGTTGTATGTACTGAAAATGATTTTATTCTTTATGTAATATACTTTAATTTATGGGTATTTACTTCTTCATTGTTTTATTCTTCTTTCATGTGGTGTATGTTTCCTATGTTACCAAATCGATAAGGGTACCTTTCACCATACTCTTTTAGTACAAGAATTATTTTATTTCATTTATTTTAATTTCTATTTTCTTATATTAGTATATGTTATTATATATCCTAATTTTTGTACATTTTATGTCCATGTGATGAGAGACCCTTTTATCTTTCATCAACACTTTTTCTCTATTTTTAAGTTACATCGTTAGACTGCCAAATTTTTGTAAGGGAACTTATTAACCCATTTTCAATTCATTTGGTTAAACATCTAGTTCTTGATTATATCTTTCTATGAATATGTGTGAATGAACTCTGATTGTTTTACACTTAATATCCACTTATATTGGGTGTATTTATATTTGTCACACATTATAATGTCATTGATTTATCCTTAATCTAAGGATACGATCTTTGTATGGGATTTTGTCTTAATTTACATTCCATTGAGATTTATTTGGTTTTATTCACCAATTATATTTTATATTGTGTATATACATCCCTTTTATATAATATATAATGAATCTCCTTATTCTCGTGATATTATAAGCATTGATTATTGTTATTCTGTAATTATTTTTATTCAATGCTTATTGATATTATAATCAATGCTTATTGATATTATAAGCATTGATTATTGATATTATAAGCATTGATTATTTGGTTCAAGTCATTGATTATTGTTTTAAATGTCTTAAAGAATTATTATTATACATATTTATCATTAATTTCCTTTTTTTAAAAATGAGTTTAAGGATTTATTTTTATGGATATTAATGTTTTAAAATGTTAATTCCTTTAAATGTTTCAAAGTGGTGTGGGACACTTTGATTCAAAGATCTATTTATTAAATGTTTTAAAAGGTTTTGAAAATGGTTTGATAAAGCATTGATTAGGTCAATATATTGAACTGATATATTTTGATTTCAATGTGGAGATGTTATCTTTCTTTTATGATTGGTTTATGTGTTATGAATATTTTATGGTTATTGGGCATTGTTCATGTATACAGGTGGTTCCATGATAAACCGAGGGCGGATGAGCCTGAGATAGCTCTCCAATGCATTGGGTAACGTGACAGAGGTAAACGTTAATGTTTCTCTTAAGAGATTTTGGGAATATACTGTGATTGGTATTCCAGTTTTAACTCCCTATTTTTCTGTGAAAGCTATAATGTAAGTATGATATAGATTCCATAAGTTACTTTTATGATTTATGATTTCAATTTGTTATTCATAAATCTTATGATATCATGAGTTATGTTAAGGGTCTTTTGTTTTGAATGTATTGATGAACTAATGTTTTATTTCTTTATTTTATACACCTTATTGAGCTTTTTATGTTCATACCAAGTATTTGGAAGGTTTTTCACAGTGTATATGGTAGAGTAAGAGAAATTAGGAACTCAAGAAGATTTATATAAAGAATAGAATTTTTGTTTTCTTTTAGTAATTATTATTTTATGAAAAAAATGGATACTGAGTAGAAGTGTCTACTTTATAGTTTTTGAGATGTAATGTAATAGTTATGGCCTAATTATATAAAACTCTAAAACTGAAATGATCCTCAATGTATATTTTTTTACTTAATTCAAGAATATGTAATGTCTAAGGATGGGGCCTTATAACTATCCCCATACAAATATCACTAAAATAAATATGTGTGTCTATCTCCCAAGTTCTCACATAGTTTTCAATAAATACATTGTTCTTCTTCCCAATAATCTAAAAAATGGCTGTTCAAAATAATAATTGATCAACCTTAAAAATAACATATAAATAAGTTCTTTTGTGAATTCTAGAAATACCCACCAGTGATATCCTTTTTTCCTCAATTGGATTTTCTTATGATTCATTTTCTTAAATTTTCCCATAGTAAGACATATATTCTTCACTGTATAACAATATTAGATATATCAACCTTTTAAAAACACCTAATTTTATAATACTCATATGAAATGAAACTTTTTTGCTTCTTCAGGAAAAAACAACCAATAGATAGTAAAATCATGGAACAATATCAAAATCCAGATCCCATTTCATATACAACTTCTTCAGATAATATTTATACTCACAAAGAAAGAATAATATTAAAAACACATGGCTTTCATCATGGATTCACAAACATGTAATTTAATAAGTGAAGAATTTGTAAACATCACAAGAATTATATACCCAATATTTATAAAAATAAAATCAACTTCATTTAACATTGATTATTAATAAAATAAACATTTTAAGTCTTTATATTGTCCTTGATGATGTAAAATTAATATATTTTTCAAAACTATTGAATCAAAAAGATTATATAATGTATTTATTGTTAAATATTAGTAAAGAGGTCAATTTTTTTTAAATCCCCTTGAAATATACCATTCATGATATTTAAAAAAATAAAAAAGTATTGTATCATATAAAGTATTACTATCGTACGATGTAACATCATACGTGCTTGAGTTATCTTATGAAATGTCACATATTACGGAAAAAAGATAGCATAAATTTTTTTTATATATTATGCACTGGTCCAGATGCATATGTAGTTTCCAATATTATGAAAATTATATACCTTATGAAATGAGCTCATTTAAAATGAAACAAATTTCCATCATATGAAAATTTCTTATCTCATGAAAATAGATTCTTAGGTGGAAGATATATTATCCATGCTTACCTAACTTATGAGAAACTTTATATCATACTAAACACACATATAACATATGGTATGAATACTTTCTATTTTTTTGGACCCTGAGATGTATCTTATTGACCCGAATCACTAGGTCCCAGCTGAAATTCCACCTGAAATTTGGCACACCTCCCCATATTCCAGTGGCTGCCAACTAGTAGTGAGAGTTTCAAGTGGAACCCTGGGGAGAGTATACCCCCTATAAAAGTTCAAGATAATAAATAAATAATGAATCATATGACAATATAAAATCATAGTACACAAATTCCAATAACCTATAAAAAATACGAGGGAATATAAAAACTATATACTCAATAATCAAAACACGAATCAAACACTAACCACCCACCAAGATATTCACATATAAAAATAAAGAAAAGGATTAAATTATAGGATGATCTTAAAATCCATGTCTCACCTCATCCATATAAACAGAATCATTGTGTGATATGCTACTCAATTATCAACTTGATTCCCATCCCTTCCTTTACCTATAATTAGTGAGAGGTAATAGGGTACCCAAGTGCCATGGAAACTAAAGCAGGGTGTGTGTAAAACTAATTAGGACACCATAAACATGGTCCAATACCCAACTAGTAATGTATAGTTTTCATGATGGTCATAATCTCAAAATTATGTAAAAAAGGAATATATGATTGAACAAAAAAAACTTATATTCACCAAGCACACACAATCAATAAAAACCATGTATCAAGTGGTCGTGCTCTTACCGAGACACAACGTACCCTGACCATAGCTTCTTTGGATCCATATTGTAAGGATAGTAATAATTAATATTGGGATAAATAAGATTTTTCCACATGGCTACTGAATATGTTACATGGGATGCTACGTTGATTAGTGAACATGTTGCACATTATCTTCAAGGAATCCAGTAAACATGTTAATTGAATACTATGCATCAAGTGAACATGCTATTTAGAATCATTATGTATTGAGGGTATATGATACTCTACATTCATAAGGAATCAAATAATAATTTTATTTAGAAAGTAATAGTCTTCATGTGTATATATGACTTGACATCCACTTTTCATCATGTAAACATGTTATTCGGTATCTACAAGTTAATAATATTACCCATTTACTACTTTCAAAATTTTATCCTCAAGGTTTTCATTCCCCTTACCTATGTTCAGATCCACCATCATTGTTTCATGCCTTGAATGATCCCCATAAAAGGGATAACTATATCACGATGATCCAACTATCTTTGAATAATATAACAAAACCTCTAAAGGAAACATGATATATCACACAACAAGAAAGGAAATATATATATATAAAGAGCACAACATAACAAGATACATAGGTATACTAAAGTTATAAAGAATTATAAAGTGGTTTTCAGGCTATCCACACCCCCACATGGAATAAATATCAATGAAAATATTGAATTTATAAATAGATCATGGTATATCACTATGAGTCATAGTAGCTACACATGTGTTCAAGATCAAAAATGGTCTAAAGGTCTATGTAAGTATACTCATGAAATAAATCAACATACATGGACTCATGGTTGAACACAAAAAAAGGTGATAAAGGCATAAAAAATGATCATATGGGATCTACGTCTCATGTAGCACAGAAAACACATTAAGTTGTCCATGTAGTTTAATCAATAAATAGTGATAAAACTTTGTCCCTTGATAGAAAACAATAATCCCATGAAAAAGGTCCATCATGTCCCTAAAAACGTTTTTATAATTACATTAGAAAAAGTTACTTTATTTTATTAAGAATTAAGGATAATTAATTAATTATTAATTATAATGCTCCTTTAATTATTTAAAAAATTATGATTATTACATAATAAGTATTATTTTGTATTAATACAATTATGAATTAATGGTCATTTTACAAGGTAGAATGACTCATATAAAATTATAATAGCCATTCATAAAAAATATATATATAGTAAATTGGACCACCTACCTCAAATAGAGTCAAATCCAAACCATGAAAATCCCTACAACAACATCTGAGTCATTCAAGTCCATTTGGTGTCCAATGATCACCATGAATTTCAGACATATGACTAAGAATTTCAATTAATTAATTACAAATAATTTGAAATTATTTAAAATATTATATGAAATCACATTCAATGTGAAGGAAGATATTCCTAAAGACTTCCCTGCTATCACCACCTAGTCAAAACCATGACCAACTATCCATGGAAGGTCCGTCTCACACATTCAGCTTAATTCTGGGAAAAATCATATCACATGAGAACAAGACAAAGTTCAATTTAATCTAAATAATTTTTAACATTTTAAGGAAACAAAAAAAAAATGAAACAACTTAGTTACAACTTCATTCAATGCATTCTGAAACTCTCTTGGTACACTCTCAATTATAAGATGAGAAAAATCCCCAAATCAATTCCTTCTTGAAATGTACATTTCAATAGAAATTTACAAAAATAAAAAAAATAGACTAACAAGGGACATACCTTCATCAAAAATCCTATCAAAGGCACATGTTCATAATCATGGGGCATCCACTAGCCATGAAAGTCCATATCCCCATCAAACATAGACAATTCCATCATTATATAATGGAATAGTCATCCAATTATCTATTTAGAAGCATCATAAAAATCAATTATGAAGCATGATGATCAAGGGGAACATGGTTTTAAGAGAATTGTGACATAAAAAGATCTAAATTTATTAAAATTACCAATATTATCATCCATGATGAATTACATTATAATCCACGATTGTAAGAGGATGAAAGATATAATTTTTGAATAAGAATGAAGGATCTTGGTTGGGTTCTCTTGATTACATCAAGATCCACCCTTGATCAAAAGATACTCTTATAGGGATGGATAGAGGAGAGTATAGATAAACGTGTATCAAAAAAATTATCTGAGGATAACAATCCTGATTAGACTCTAGTGGCAAAAAATACCAAATACTTCTCCTTAAAACAAGACCAATACATCCAACTGACTACTCAGTGAAGGATCACCGACTAGTTTGTGAGACCTCCAGGTTTTATCAGTTCTAAACACCAAGGAATATTTAGTGTTGGAAGGCAACATGGCTTCCTCCAACCCCACTGGCTATCCAGTGGGGACTACTAGAAATGTAGTGAGACTATAGGAGCCTGAGTTCTCCGAGTCACCTCCACTAAAACTCAGTGCTTAAATTCGACCTATAAACCACAATTCAAGTATAAAAACACTCATTAAAAATGTTCGGACATTAAAAAACTAGGTTCAACACTTGGTTCCATGAACGAGTCATCTAATAGATGTAATTTTTAAAATCTATCTAAAATTTATAACCCATAATGGCGCAGGATGTTACAATCTCCCCACTATATCACTTCTCATCCTATAGAAGTTTTTTTATCACAAGATTCGCGCCTCTCGATATACCTAATTTTTTAATTTTAAGGAGTTACCTATGTTCTATCCCTAAACATTAACACACTACCTCATGACTACGCTCACTCTTGAATGTCCATCACACTATTACCACATGAATCTGAGGAAGAACTCCATTTTTGAGGGTTTTCTAAGTTACTGGGTCATGAGATTAATATTCATTGTTTATAATATTGTTGTGGTATATTATATCACGTTAGTAGATTAACATGAATTTTTTGAGTCATCATTTAATATAGATTTTACTCTTGACAACATCATAAAGAGGCGTTGCTAGCATCATACATTGCATGTTTTTCTCACATGATATCTATGATTCTTGTGTGTGGTTATACAAATGATAAAGGACTCAAATTTATAGGTTTCAACATTTTTAAGTTATTGAAACTTTATTTATTGTTGAAATAATTTTTTCCCTACCTGTATGCATGTTTAATTCTGATATATAGTCTTAAGAGACTACCAAGTGGTGCACTTCGGTGACAACATTGGAATAGAAGATGAAACAAATGTTTACAATGATAGTGATGTTATCCCTCTCTGCATGACAAGTGTAGCATACCCTTGTTATTTTACGTTCATGAATTAACTACCTTAGTAAGAACCTTTTGTGATAAGTTTCTAGATACTACCCTTTTTGGAATTTTTTTAGTATATATATACTCTCAATATAGGTTTTTATATATTTGGATATTTACCTATTATTATGAACTTTGGTAGATAGTATAGTCTTACACAATTCCATATGATATTCACTATGCTAGTTAATGGGTCTGAGACAAACTTCCACCTGACCTATAGTGAAACCCCTTGAACTCAAAAGACAGCAGAATAGTAGTGAGGTTCTTGAGTGGAACCATATGGATACTATACCCTCCACCAGAGTGCACAATAATTGGTAAATAACTAAAAATATAAAAATATGCAATTAGAGAACACATATACTAATAACATACCAATAATATGAGTGAATAAAAAAATAATAGATTCTAAAATCATAACTTAAAATAAACACTGACCACCCATTGGGCTAGTCATATATATACTATAATGGTTTGGGAAAATCTCTATTGTTAAAAAAGGAAAAGGAAAAATAGAAAGGTGATGGATGAGGTCTTACAAGCATCATTGCCTTATTCCAAGAGATACCAAAGGAGATCAAATACCTTAATTAAACTGATAGGAATAATAATAATTACGAGACCCATCATAATCAAATTACAAGGGACCATGAGACTTGGTGGACATAGTTGGATTTAGATAGGAATAATCTTTCCTCTATCTCTCTTTCCTGGGTGGAATGGGTTGAAAACATTCATCATCCACACCAACATTTTTTTCTTTAGAAAATACAGGACTATAAGATTATTTTTTAGGTAATCATCCTCAATATCATCCAACCATCATTGTATGACCTCGGTTTTCCTTAATTTATTGATTTCATCTTTGATCCTTGAATGATTCCTATAAACACATGTATTTTTGTTCCCTTAAATTACTGGAGTGGATTATTGAAGACACAGATACATTTTCTAATTCAATCATGGTGTAAGGACACCCTAATTCACATTGGAATGATCTATGTATCCAGGCACTAATATCATTCACATATCCCCTAACAATAAGTCTCCTATGTCAAATGTTATGACCCATCTATAGCCTACGCATTGCCTTTGTCACGAGTGGTTTGACTGTCATCAAGTGATTCGACATTGTTTTATGCAGAATAATTTCTCAATTTCATCCAACAAGAAGAATCATGGTGCCCTTTTTATTAACAAAATGAAAAAAAACCACATTCTAGTGAAATGTATCTTTAGCATGTCAAATAATTTGAAACTCCAGACAAATGTTAGGATGTCTTTCATATTCCACTTTTAATGGAATATCATCATCATCCATTATATAGACTCATAGTGATCTACCTGCTCATTGATCAAACTAGGCCTCAACAAAACATATATGAACAACAAGTGAGGTATTCTCTAGTTCCCAGGTACTATGTCCACAAGATTAGGATGTGAGTAAAAATCTGTAGGACAACACCAATGTGGTCCAGTAATCATCTAGTAATATACGGTGTACATGTATGTGAGAATCTTAGAAGTAGGTAAATAAGAAAAACATATTTTCACATGCACACAATATAATAACCACGAACACATAAGAAACATATATTCCTTGATAAACCTACATTACACGTATGATTCATTTGACAACTCGTGCCGATACGACCAAGAGTCCCATCCATATAAAATCACAAATCATAAAAACAATGTGCATCATACAAGGTGAAATCATATATAACCATAACAGTAAAAATCAATGACATCAATCCCATGCCCTGGAGACATGGACAACACATAGAAATATTATTAGATCCCAGGTGTCTTATTTTCCTATTTTTAAGAGTTTATAGATTGGAGACATAGGAATGGATTAGAGATTGTGTGAAACTTGACCTGGGAAATCAAGAACCTCATTTCTAAGGGTAGTCCATGTTACTAGGGAATGAGAATTATGTACTTAGTTATCACATGAATTTTTGTATATGATTTTCGCTCACATGTCACACATGGATTTTTTCATTTGTGATATCATTTGAATTTGACTCTTAGATTCATAATTAAGAGTGGTTACATGCATCGTACTTAACACATTGGTTTTAGATGAAATATATGTTTCTTGTATGTGATTTGTGATTATATGTTAGGCTTGTGAAATTATGTTTTCTCAATTTAATTTCTATAGAGCTGATCACATGCATTTATACTACATATTATTTGTTGGGTACAAGACCATGTTGGTGGTCTGCTACTGATTTTTACTCATATCCTACTCATGAGACCAAAGAATATTCAGACCTAAGAAGTCCCCACATATTATAAGTATTGTTTGGGATAATGGTCTGGTTGTTTATTGATTTGGATTTCTCGCTATGAATCTAGATACTGGGATGAGGTGTGGAATGGAGTTATAGAGCCTCCAATTTCTTTTCCCATTTTTTTATTTTTATATTTGAACAACCTAGTGGGTGACTAGTGTTTATTTCCAATTTTGACTATTGAGCCTATTACTTCCACATTCGTTCATATTTTTGGTATGTTATTGGTATACATGTACTATAATTGAATATTATTATATTTTTTTGTTATTTACCTATTACTATGATCTTTGATGGAGGGTATAGTTTCCCTATAGTTCCACCCAAGATCATGACTACTAGTTTTTGGGCACTGGAATACAAGGAGGAATGCTTCAGAACATGTGACATTCTAGACCAAACTCTATGATTCAGGTGGATATGTTTCACAAGACTCCCTTCAAGCATTCATAGAAATTAATAAAAATTTATTAGGGCCTCTCAAACATTCTCAATAATGTATAAAGTATCTTAAAACATACCTTTGTTTCGTTCTGGTTTTCGGCCCCAAAACGCCCAACGGCTCCATTTCCAATGATTGATGGACCTGATTTTCAAAGGTAGGCGTTCGCCGGGTGGTCTGACCAGCGACTCTTAAGAACTCACATTAGTCGAGAGGACGGGATGTCGGGGTCATCATGCCCTTTTTTGGGGGAAATTATTGCTTGTTCCGGGACTCTCTTATAGATTAAAGATGTATTCATATGTTTGCGAATCTTGGGTTTACACCCAAACATAGTATCCACAGATTCAACCTTGGTGGGTAGCGGTCAAATAGACGCAGGGGTTCAGAATCATTTATGCCCGAGGTTTACCATCTCTCGGTTGGATTAATGACCCTGAAGGGTTGGAACTCGCTTGAGACGGCACTAGGGGTGGCGTGGTGAACCAATATAGAGATGATCGGATCGACCGGTTGTTGGGCTTGAACTTTAGGGATGCTTCCTACGTACCCTTCTTAGGAAGCAAGGATCAAACTCCATGGAGTTCGCATAAGTTTCGGGGAACCAACGTGAAGAGAGAACTGGTGGTCCGATGGGTGGTGGGCTTGAACCTCATGGAGGCTTCCTACGTACCCTGCCTAGGAGGCAAGGATCAAAGTCCATGTAGTTCTCATACACAGTTTAACATCATTCTAGATGAGGGTGGAACTCGACGTGAAGAAACAACCAAGTGGTGTGCTTGGATCTCGTGGAGGCTTCCAACGTACCATGCTTTGGCGTGGATCAAAGTCCCCGTAGTTCGCTTTGGCTTGGGGCTTACGCTCTGGGGAAGCTTGGAATGATGGATTAGGTCTTACACTCTGAGGAGGACCATGTTAGGATTCCATGGTCGATGCTTAATCTAAGCCCACGTGAGTCATGCTCAGTGTGAGAAACAAGAGAAAGCAGAGACCATAGTATCACGTTGCAAAAGGTGCGTCCGTGAGAAGTGGAGTGGGGATTACGTATGGAGGAGCCCAGGGTGATGAATTGGGGCTTACACTCTGAGGAGGCCTAGAAGGTCGGGTCTTACAACGAGATGGACGCCCAGAAGGATGGGGCTTACTCTGAGATGGACGCCCGTGTTGTCTTCCTCATGTCTGGCCATGAGGGAAACCCAGCCCGTTTGTGGGTTGAGGAATATAATGGGGGAAAACGCCTATGCGCAAGTGCACAAGAGGGATAATTCCAAGGGCGTTGGAATCAGTCTGAACAAAAGGAGATGAAATGTGTGAATTACATTCCCGACATTTGGAACACAGAGAGGGTGGCATGAAGATGGAGGATTTCTGTTGACCGTGTTCGAAACACGGCTTCCATATCATGTTAGCCTGAAATGGGGATGAAAAAATGAGGGTCGACTGCTCACCGTGTTCGAAACACAAGACCTATTTCGAAGTGTTTTCCAAAGTCCTTCGGGGCGTTGGCCCAGGATGGAATGTGAGCCGATGCGGAATCAGACTAGGCCATTAGGGGGTCCCTTCAGACATTGAAGTGGGTGATGATCCGAATGAAGGACACACAAAGCGTGAGGCGGAGTGATGGAATGTTTGAATGGATTCTAGCGCTCTTGAAGTTATGACACCGTAAACATAGCATAATGAATCACTTACATGTAGCAAGAGGCATCCAATTATTGAATGATAGGGGATGCTATAGTTTATATTCATGTAGAGAGGATTGTTTCGAAACAGTTTAACGTCATGTGGTCAGGACGCGGGCCATACAGTTTAACATCATGTGGTCAGGACGACCAGGTAGGAGATACCTAGCAATTGTTGGTGTGGGACTTATGCATGGGCATCCCTTTCTGGATGAACATAACAAAATGAGCTAGTCAATGGGGTTATAGGAGAGTCATGAAGAGTATCTCGACTCATGGAATGTATAGGATGGATGTTGGGGTGGCAGAAGGGTGCAATGGAAAATCCCGAAATTCCAGCCTGAAAAGTCCGCGGTGCGACTCTCCATATGAAAATTTATAATAAAAACACATATAACATAAGATATGAATACTTTCCATTTTTTTGGAACCCGAGATGTATCTTATTGACCTGAATCCCTAGGTCCCAGCTGAAATTCCACCTGAAATTTGGCACACCTCCCCATATTCCAGTGGCTTCCAACTAGTAGTGAGAGTCTCAAGTAGAACCCTGGGGAGAGCATACCATCTATAAAAGTTAAAGATAATAAATAAATAACCAAACATATGACAATATAAAATCATAGTACACAAATACCGATAACCTATAAAAATATGAGGGAATAAAAAAACTATAGACTCAATAATCAAAACACGAATCAAACACTAAACACCCACCAGGATAGTCACATATAAAAATAAAGAAAAGGATCAAATTATAGGAGGATCTTAAACTCCAAGTCTCACCTCATCCATATATTCAGAATCGTTGTGTGATATGCTACACAATTATCAACTTTATCCTCATCCCTTCCTTTACCTATATTGAGTGAGAGGTAATAGGTTACCCAAGTGCCATGAAAACTAAAGAAGGGTTTGTGTACAACTCAGTAGGACAACATAAAAATGGTCCAATACCCAACTGGTAATGTGTAGTTTACATGATGGTCATAATCTAAAAATAATGTAAAAAAGGAATATATGATTTCACAAAAAAAACTTATACTCACCAAGCACACTCAATCAATAAAAACCGTGTATCAAGTGGTCGTGCTCTTACCGAGACACAACGTACCATGAAGATACCTTCTTTGGATCCATATTGGAAGGATAGTAATAATTAATATTGGGATAAATAAGATTTTTCCACATGGCTTCTGAATATGTTACTTGGGCCGCTATGCTGATTAGTGAACATATTGCACATTATCATCAAAGAATCCAGTAAACATGTTAATTGAAACCTATTCACCAAGTGAACATGCGATTTAGAATAAATAGGTATTGAGGGTATATGATACTCTACATTCATAAGGAATCAAATAATCATTATACTAAGAAATTAATAGTCATCAAGTGTACATATGACTTGACATCCACTTTTCATCAAGTAAACATGTTATTTGGTATCTACAAGTTAATAATATTACCCATTACCTACTTTCAAAAGTTTATCCTCAAGGTTTTTATGCCCCTTACCTATGTTCAGGTCCACCACCATCGTTTAATGCCTTGAATGATCCCCATAAAAGGGATAACAATATCACGATGATCCACCTATCATTGAATAATATAACAAAACCTCTAAAGGAAACATGATATATCACACAACAAGAATGGAAACATATATAAGAAGAGCACAACATAACAAGATACATTGGTATATTAAAGTTATAAATAATCATAAAGTGGTTTTTAGGCTATCCACACCCCACATGGAATAAATATCAACGAAAAGATTGAATTTATAAATAGATCATGGTATATCACTATGAGTCATAGTAGCTACACACGTGTTCAAGATCAAAAATGGTCTAAAAGTCTATTTAAGTATACTCAAGAAATAAATCAACATACATGGACTCATGGTTGAACACAAAAAAATGTGATCAAGGCATAAAAAATGATCATATGGGATCTATGTCTCAGGTAGCCTAGAAAACACCTTAAGGTGTACATGTAGTTTAATCAGTCATTAGTGATCAAACCTTGTCCCTTGATGGAAAACAATAATCCCATGAAAAAAGGTCCATCAGGGACCTCAAATTTTTTTTATAATTACATTAGGAAAAGTTACTTTATTTAAGTAATACTTAAGGATCATTAATTAATTATTAATTAGAATCTTCCTTTAATTATTTAAAACTTTAGGATCATTACATAATTAAGAATTATATTCTATTAATACAATTATGAATTAATGGTCATTTTACAAGGTGGAATGCCTCATATAAAATTATAATAACAATTCATAAAAAATATATGTATAGTAAATATGACCACCTACATCAAATAGAGTCAAATCAAAACCTTGAAAATCCCTACATCAACATTTGAGTCATTCAAGTCCATTTGGTGTCCAATGATCACCATGAATTTCAGACATATGACTAGGAATTTCAATTAATTAATTACAAATAATTTGAAATTATATAAAATATTATATGAAATCATATTCAATGTGAAGGAAGACATTCCTAAATAATTCCCTGCTATCACCACCTAGTCAAAACCATGACCAACTATCCAGGGAAGGTCTGTCTCACACATTCAGCATAATTCTGGGAAAAATCATATCACATGAGAACAAGACAAATTTCAATTTAATCTAAATATTTTTTAACATTTTAAGGAAACAAAAAATGAAACAACTTAGCTACAACTTTATTCAATGTATTTTGAAACTCTCTTGGTAAACTCACAATTATAAGACGAGAAAAATCCCAAAATCAATTCCTTGTTACAATGTACATTTCAATAAAAATTGACGAAAATAAAAAAATAGACTAACAAGGGACATACCTTCATCAAAAATCCTATCAAAGGCACATGTTCAAAATCATGGGACATACTATAGCCATGAAATTCCATATCCCCATCAAACATAGACAATTCCATCATTATATAATGGAATAGTAATCCAATTATATATTTGGAAGCAAGATAAAAATCAATTATGAAACATGATGATCACGGGGAACATGATTTTAAGAGAATTATGACATAAAATGATCAAAATTTATTAAAATTACCAATATTATCATCCATGATGAATTACATTATGATCCACCATTGTAAGAGGATAAAAGATATAGGATCTTGGTTGGATTCTCTAGATTACATCAAGATCCACCCTGAATCAAAGGATACTCTTAGAGGTATGGAGAGAGGAGAGTATAGATAAATGTGTATCAAAAAAATTATCCAAAGATAACAATCCTGATTAGACTCCCGTGGCTAAAAATACCAAATACTTCTACTTAAAATAAGACCAATGCATCCAACCGACCACCCGATGAAGGATCACTGACTAGTTTGTGAGACCTCCACGTTGTATCAGTTCTATCCACCAAGGAATATTTAGTATTGGAAGGCAACATGGCTTCCTCCAGCCCCACTGGCTATCCAGTGGGGACTACTAGCTATCTAGTGAGACTATAGGAGCCTGAGTTCTCCGAGTCACCTCCACTAAAACTCAGTGCTTCAATTCGACCTCTAAACCACATCTCAAGTATGAAAACACTCATTAAAAGTGTTCCGACAATAAGAAACTAGGTTCAACACTTGGTTCCATGAATGAGTCATATAATAGATGGAATTTTTAATATCTATCTAAAATTTATAACCCATAATGGCACAGGCTGTTACAATCTCCCCACTATATCACTTCTCATCCTATAGAAGTTTTTTTATCACAGGATTTATGCCTCCCAATATACCTCAATTTTTATTTTTAAGGAGTTACCTATGTTCTATCCCTAACCATTAACACACTACCTCATGACTATGCTCACTCTTGAATGTCCATCACACTATTACCACATGAATCCATGGAATAACTCCATTTCTGAGGGTTGTCTGAGTTACTGGGTCTTGAGATTAATATTCATTATTTATAATATTGTTGTGGTATATTATATCACCTGAGTAGATTAACATGAATTTTATGAATCATCATTTCTTATGGATTTGACTCTTGACCACATCGGAAAGAGGCGTTGCAAGCATCATACATAGCATGTTTTTATCACATGATATATTTGATTCTTTTGTGTGGTTGTACAAATGATAGAGGACTCAAATTTATAGGTATCAACATTTTAAAGTTATTGAACTTGTATTTATTGTTGAAATAATTTTTTCCCTACCTGTATGCATGTTTAATTCTGATATCTGGTCATAAGACACTACCAAGTGGTGCACTTCAGTGACAACATTGGAAAAGAAGTTGAAAAAATGTTTACACTGATAGTGATGTTATCCCTCTCTGCATGACTAGTGTACCATACCCTTGTTATTTTACATTCAATAATTAACTACCTTAGTAAGAACCTTTTGTGATAAGTGTCGAGATACTACCGTTTTTGGAATGATTTTACTATATATATACTCTCAATATAGGTTTTTATATATTTGGTTATTTACCTATTATTATGAACTTTGGTGGATAGTATAGTCTTACACAATTCCATATGATGTTCACTGTGCTAGTTAATGGGTCTGAGACAAAATTCCACCTGACCTCTGCTGAAACCCCTTGAATTCAAAAGACAACGGAATAGTAGTGAGGTTCTTGAGTTGAACCCTGAGGATACCATACCCTCCACCAGAGTGCCCTATAATTGGTAAATAACTAAAAATATAAAAATATGCAATTAGAGAACACATATACTAATAACAGACCAATAATATGAGTGAATAAAAAAATAATAGATTCCACAACCATAACTTAAAATAAACAATGACCACCCATCGGGCTAGTCATATATATACTACAAAGGTTTGGTAAAATCTATATTTTTAAAAAAGGAAACGGAAAATTAGAAAGGTGGTGGATGAGGTCTTACAAGCATATTTTCCTCATTCCAAGAGATACCAAAGGAGATAAAATACCATAACTAAACTTATAGGAATAACAATAATTACCATACCCATAATAATCAAATTATAAGGGACCATGAGACTTGGTGGACATAGTTGGATTTAGATAGGAATAATCTTTCATCTGTCTCTCTTTCCTGGGTGGAATGGGTTGAAAACCTTCATCATCCACACCAACAATTTTTTCTTTGGAAAATACAGGACTATAAGATTATTTTTTACGGAATCATCCTCAATATCCTCCCACTATCAATGGATGACCAAGGTTTTCCTTAATTTTTTGATTTCCTCTTGGATCCTTGAACGATTCCCATAAACACTTGTATTTTGTTTCCCCTAAATTGCTGGAGTGGACTATTTTAGACACAGATCCATTTTATAATTCAATCCAGGTGTAAATCCACCCTAATTCACATTGGAAAGATCTATGTATCTAGGAACTAATATCATTCCGATCTCCCCAAACAATAAGTCTCCTATGTCAACTGTTATGAACCATCTATAGCCTACACATTGCCTTTTTCATGAGTTGGTAGACTGTCATCAAGTGATTCCACATTGTTTTGTGCAGAATGATTTCACAATTTCATCCGACAAGAAGAATCATGGTGCCCTTTTTATTAACAAAATGAAAAAACCACATTCTAGTGAAATTTATCTTTATCATTTCAAATAATTTGAAACTCCAGATAAATGTTAGGATGTCTTTCATATTCCACTTTTAATGGAATATCATCATCATCAAGTATATAGACTCGTAGTGAGCTTCCCAATAATTGATCAACCTTGGCCTCAACAAAACATATACCAACAAGTGAGGGATTATATGGTTCCCAGGTACTATGTCCACAAGAGTAGGATGTGAGTAAAAATCTATTGGACAACACCAATGTGGTCCAGTAATGATCTAGTAATATACAGTGTACATGTATGTGAGAATCTCAAAAGTAGGTAAATAAGAAAAACATATTTTCAAAATCACACAATATAATAACCATGAACACATAAGAAACAAATATTCCTTGCGAAACCTACATTACACGTATGATTCATGTGACAACTCTTGTCGATGCGATGAAGAGTCCCATCCATATGAAATCACAAATTATAAAAATAATGTGCATCATACAAGGTGAAATCAAATATAACCATAACAGTAAAAATCAATGACATCAATCCCATTCCCTGGAGACATGGACAACACATAGAAATACTATTTGATCCAAGGAGTGTTATTTTCCTATTTTTAAGAGTTTATAGATTGGATACATAGGAATGAATTAGAGATTGTGTGATACTTGACCTGGTCAATCAAGAACCTCATTTCTAAGGGTAGTCCATGTTACTAGGGAATGATATTTATGTACATAGTTATCACATGAATTATTGTATATTATTTCCCCTCACATGTCACACATGGATTTTTTGATTTGTGATTTCATATGAATTTGACTCTTGGATGCATAATTAAGAGTGGTTACATGCATCGTACTTAACACATTGGTTTTAGATGAAATATATGTTTCTTGTGTGTGCTTTGTGATTATATGTTTGGCTTGTGTAATTATGTTTTCTCAATTTCATTTCTATAGAGCTAATCACATGCATGTATACTAACTATTATTGGCTGGGAACAAGACCACGTTGGTGGTCTGCTGCTGATTTTTACTCATATCCTACTCAGGAGACCAAAGAATATCCGGACCTAAGATGTCCCCACATATTACAAGTATAGTTTGGGATAATGGTCAGGTTGTCTATTGATTGGGATTTCTCGCTATGATTCTAGATACTGGGATGAGGTGTGGAATGGAGTTATAGAGCCTCCAATTTCTTTTCCCATTTTTTTATTTTTATATTTGAACAACCTAGTGGGTGACTAGTGTTTATTTCCAATTTTGACTATTGAGTCTATTACTTCCACATTTGCCCATATTTTTGGTATTTTATTAGTATAAATGTACTATAATTGAATATTATTATATATTTTTGTTATTTACCTATTACTATGAACTTTGATGGAGGGTATAGTCTCCCTATAGTTCCACTCAAGATCATGACTGCTAGTTTTTGGCCACTGGAATACAAGGAGGAATGCCTGAGAACATGTGAAATTCTAGACCAAACTCTGTGATTCAGGTGGATATGTTTCACAAGACTCCCTTCAAGAATTCATAGAAATTAATAAAAATATATTAGGGTCTCTCAAACATTCTCAAAAATGTATAAAGTATCTTAAAACATACCTTTGTTTCATTCTGGTTTTCAGCCACGAAACACCCAACGGCTCTGTATCCAATGATTGATGGACCTGCTTTCCAAAGGCAGGAATTCGCCGGATGGTCTGACCAGTGAATCTTATGAACTCACATTATTCATGAGGATGAGAAGTCGGGCTCATCACACCCTTTTTTTGGGGGAAATTATTTCCTGTTCCGGGACTCTCTTATAGATTTAATACGTATTCATATGTTCGTGAATCTTGGGTTTATACCCAAACATAGTATCCACGGATTCAACCTCGGTGGGCAGCTATCAACTAGACACAGGGGTTTGGAATCAATTATGCCTGAGGTTTTCCATCCCTCGTTGGATTAATGACCCCGAAGGGTTGGAACTCACTTGAGACAGCACTAGGGGTGGCATGGTGAACCAATATAGAGATGATCGGATCGACCGGTTGTTGGGATTGAACCTCAAGTAGGCTTCCTACGTACCCTTCTTAGGAAGTAGGGATCAAAGTACACATAGTTTGGATATGTTTTGGGGAACCGATGTGAAGAGAGACCGGGCGGTCCGATGGGTGGTGGGCTTGAACCTCATGGAGGCTTCCTACGTACCCTGCCTAGGAGGCAAGGATCAAAGTCCATGTAGTTCACATACACAGTTTAACGTCTTGATAGATGAGGGTGGAAATTGACGTGAATAAACGACAGAGTGGTGGGTTTGGACCTTGTGGAGGATTCCTACTTACCATGCTTTGTCGTGGATCAATGTCCCCGTAGTTCGCTTTGGCTTGGGGCTTACACTCTCAGGCAGCCCAGAATGATGGATTGGGGCTTACACTCTAAGGAGGCCCATGGTAGGATGTCGTGGTCGATGCTTACTCTAAGCCCATGTGAGTCATGCTCAGTGTGAGAAACAAGAGAGAGCAGGGACCAGAGGATCACGTCGCAAAAGGTGCGTCCATGAGAAGTGGAGTGGGGCTTATGTATGGAGCGGCCCAGGGTGTTGAATTGGGGATTACACTCTGAGGAGGCCCAGAAGGTTGGTGCTTACTCTGAGATGGACGCCCGTGTTGTCTTCCTCATTTCTGGCCATGAGGGCAACCTATCCCATTGGTGAGTTGAGGAATATAATGGGGGAAAACTCTTACGCACATGTGCACAAGAGGGATAACGCCAAGGGCGTTGGAATCAGTCCGAACAAAGGGAGATGAAAAGTGTGAATTACATGACCGACATTCGGAACACAGTGAGGGTGGATTGACGATAGAGGATTACTATTGACCATGTTTGAAACAAATCATCCATATCATGTTAGCCTGAAATGGTGATGAACAAATGAGGGTCGACTGCTGACCGTTTTCGAAACATAGGACCTATTTCGAAGTGTTTTCCAAAGTCTTCCGAGGCGTTGGCCCAGGATGGTAGGTGAGCCAATGCGGCATGAGACCAGCCCATTAAGGGTTCCCTTTGGACATTGAAGTGGGTGATGATACGAATGAAGGACACACAAAGCGTGAGGCGGAGTGATGGAATGCTTGAATGGATTCCAGCGCTCTTGAAGTTATGTCACTGTAAACATAACATAAGGAATATCTTACATGGAGCAAGAGGAATCCAATTATTGAATGAAAGGGGATGATACAGTTTATATTCATGTATAGAGGACTGTTTCCATATAGTTTAACGTCATGTGGTCAGGACGAGGGCCATATAGTTTAATGTCATGTGGTCAGGATGACCAGGTAGGAGATACCTAGCAATGGTTGGTGTGGGACTTACGCAAGGGAGGCCCTTTCTGGATGAACCTAACAAAATGATCTAGGTAATAGGGTTATAGGAGAGTCATGTGGAGTAGATCAACTCATGGAATGTATAGGATGGATGTTGAGGTAGCAGTAGGGTGCAATGGAAAATCACGACATTCCGGCTCGAAAAGTTTGCGGTGCGACTCTCCATTTTTCATGGGGGTCCGTGATGGTAGCGAGGGGACCGGTCCGGAGGGCCGGGACCGTAGCCCGACACTGATCCTACGTAGGGGTGCAGAGGTGAAGAAACTATCTCTGAAGGAGAAATATAAAATAATGATGAAATTTGATACCCAAAATAAAAAATTAAAATTTTTATATAATAATTAGTTTTTATAAAAGTAAACCAAAATTTAAAATATATTTATAGATAAAAAATTATATTAGAAATAAAAAAATCATATAAATAAATATAATAAAACAAAAAAGGACTAATTTCTATCCTTTAAAGATATATAAAAGTCTTCCATAGATTTGTAATTAAACACCAACATGTCACCACACTATAGCATCTTCTATGGTCTATCAGTTATAAATAATAGAGATTTTAATTCTCTCATAAAATGTCACAAAACATCGATAAGTACACCATGGTATGAATATAGAGGTGAGTAAACATTACTTAATAGGGTTTCCATAAAATAATTTCATGTACTATCAAGTATGATTTATTAAAAAATGGAAAATCAATTATATTTTTGATAAAATCCTAACTTTTCAAATCTAACAGTTTATAAAACCATTTCACATAAATAAAACTTCATATCAAAATAAAATAATTTGAGTGTTTCAAAATCATGGGTAACCCTACCTGATTTACCCATATCACTTTAAAAAACCAATCTCAACATCATTTTCATAAAATAAGAATCATATAAAAATAAAATTATGTTAGGAGATAAAGATATCATTAGTAAAAAAAACTATCATACACCTATGATTATAGTGTCACCCTTAATTAATCATTACCCCTCAAGTTGATTACCTTTATAATAATTAAGATCATACCATGGATCTCTATATATGTAAAACCTAATACTTTCAACCATTTACCAAATACATTCAAAATTTTATTTAAAATTTACGTGTATTTCTCATATCCTATTTTCATTCAATTATCCCAAAAGTATGTTTTTATTCAAAAAACATAGACACTTACATTTTCAAAAGAAATTCACCAATACACTAAATACATACATTATTTGAAATAATTAAACAATATCTAAATAAATTATCCTTCCCAATTAGTTCCCTAAATATTACTATTAAAAAAAATTCCATAGACAAAAAAACATGATATTACTAAATCAGATATTATTATTTTACCAAATCTAGTTATATTTTTTTAATAGAATCATACCATTTTTTACAAATCCAAATTATTTTATTTATCAAATTTATTTAAAATAAAAAATTATTTTATAAATCTATATCATGATCAACAAATAAATAAATACATTAATGAAAACATGTAAGGATCATAACCATTATAGTGTATAATAAAAGCCACACATATTAAACAAAAATTATACCAATATCACAGATTTATATATATTAATAGAGTTTTTATTTTCATTCATAAATTATTAACATTTTGAAATGGAAGTCATGATAAGTTTTTTCATGATAAAAATTTTCATGATATTGTTTCCAATATAATAAAAAAAGATATAAAAAGAGACATCCAAGAATAGAGAATATTATGGATCACTTACCTTTGATCTAGTGTCGGTTATCTTAAAACATGGTAGAGAATAATTATTCTATGTCAAAGAACCCAAACATTCCTTTTTGATATTCCTCAAACATAGTAAAACTTGGTTTTGGGTCTTAATGAGTTCAATAAGAGAAAATTAGTTTAAAAAAACTATTTATCATTCATAGAATACATAATTAGGATAAACTATATTCACATTGTGTGTTTAACTATTCATTCCCAACCATCCCAAAAAACATATCATACATAATTAAAATTTATATTTACGAAATCATGCAGCTAAAAATTCATTTTATATAATAATAGGGAATTCAAGGATAAGTTTATGGTTATATAGTCATACATGGTAACCATGTATTACATGTTTTTTGGGATAATATAGAATTCACATTTAGGTAAACAATTTTCCAACCTTTCATCCTAACCCTTATATATGATGGAATATATATGAATTTCTTTTTAAAACCACTATTTACCTTTGGAAGCCTATCAGGAAACTAAAATAACTTTGATCATGTTTATGGAATATATAAGGTTATTTCAAGGGTCATACACTATATAATTATGAATCTATATAGAGGATTGAGTATATTAACTTATGATTAAAGATAAAAGATCCTTGATATTTTATGTTCTTTAATGTAACTATATTTAAAACCTGGAAGCCTCATAAATTAAACATAGGCCTTGAATGGAAGGATAACGAGATTGATTTCATGATGGTATAGATTAATAGATCGGATCAAAAATTTCTTCATCAGGCATAGATTATTAAGATTTATGGAATTTTTCTATAAGTTGGGTTGATTCAATTACTTCTTATAATGAGTTTGATCATTTTATGTGTTATTTTATATCCAACTTTATTTATTAATATTATAGTGCATTTATAAAATAATTATTTAGGAATTGATTTGATAATAAATTTAAATTGGGTTTATAAAATATATTTTTATTTTATTGAAATTCATTGTATGAAATTTTTAAAACCAATGATATTTTATTTTATTAGTTAATAATATATAGAAACCGTGATTTTTTCCCAATGTTTGATTTTCGGGTAATTTGTGGGAATAATAACTTATAGGGTAAAATGGTTTATTATTTTAAATATAGTTTTTATTTAACATAATAATTTTTCTTAAAATGGTTTTTAAAAAATGAAATTTATTTAGAATACTATTATTTATATAAAAAACACTTTTAGTAAAATTTAATGAAACCAGGTTTTGAGAAATAATAAAATGTTTCAAAGTAAGGAATTCTATATTCTACGTAAATGATCATAACACTCAGGCTTAAGATGGATGGAGGATATGTAGTATGGTAAAAAGAGTTGTGATGGTAGACACATGGATAGATAATTATTCATTGTTGGTGGCACTATGATCATATTTTTATATTGATTAGTTGCTTATTTCTCATGGCTCCCTAAACTGACTAATATAATATGATCAATATATTATACTTATATTATGATAATGAGATTGTTATAGTATTTTATTTATTAAGGATGAACTGGGTAAGTATTAAAATATTTTAGAAACTCTCAAGTGAGCTTATAACGCTCAAACACAGAAAACCTAGAGTCGATGTCTAATATCAATTAATTTATAATGACTATAAGGAATCAAATCCAGAAGGATCAAATCATTTAATAGTCTCTGTAAAATAGATACATACAAGAGTCTTTTCATACAAAAGAATACACTAATAAAATCATAATTTTTTTCTAAATAAATAACATTGAGGATAGTAACTGTATTCTATCGAGCATATATCACTTCTTTTCATTGAATGTACTTTTCTCATATTCCTAGGAAAATAAAACATAATAAGGGTGAGCTCAAATTCTTATTATGGAAAAATTATATTATATGTAATAATGAATCAATAAGAATAATAAGTATTCCATGTTAAACAATTGATCACGCATACCATATAAATAAAAAATTTAGAAGGAAGTTCATAGATAATATTAAAAGGTTATAACAGGAAACACATGCCATTAAAATAACTAGATAAGGGAAAATAAATATGGCATGGTAATAAACTAAAATACATTCCATTTAATCAATGAACTGAAAATTAAATTTATCCATAGATATTTTGATGTGAAATCTCATAGATTAATAATAACTAAAACAAAATGATAGAAATTCATGATTTTTGGATGTCGTGTTTCCGAGGTATGTTGTACCTTTACTATCAAGACCTTTCATAATGATCTTTAAAACATATCGAGTAAATGTAATCTAAGGTGGCTAGCCAAATTACTCATTCCCTGAGACTACTAATGCATCAAGGGGATATCTATAACCAAGCCCCACCAGTGTTTTACCAGTCTAAAAAATTCATCACATACCGAATAATCAATTTAACAAAATGCCTTATCAAATATCCACATAGAGTATGTGATACATATTTATCTATATTTATAAAAATAATAAAATAAAATTCAATGTAAACACCATATATAAATGATATAAGGTTTAGGAAATGAACAAATCCATGATAAATGATATGTTAAATTACGATAAATTCAATGTTCAATGATCATAGGAAATTGAATATTTTAAATAAAATAAATGTAATCAAGTGAATGTGAATACTATCCTTGGAAAAATAAATAATAATTCATCTAGAATAACATTAAGGATGGTATCAATACAACATACATTTTTTGGAATAAAATAATGTGTTGTTGTTGATGAATGGAAATATTATAAAAAGTTCTTTTAAAAAATTCTTGAAGAAAGTATACTTTTTTTTGAATTTTTTTTGAAAAACCTCTTATTTTAAAATAAATTTTAGAAACATTTTATTTAAAATCTATCCTTTTAAACATTTAAAGGAATCCTTGAAGGAATGATGGTGGTTAAATCTATACTTGCTATACAAGGTAAGAAGAATATTCCTTTTTCATGGTTAAATGGTAAGAAAAATGACTTGTTCAAAAAGAAAAATATATATTCCCTTAAAAAAATTGGTAAAAATAATAAGGATAAAAATTTATTCAACAAATCATTTTAAAATTATTATTTATTTTTTAAATGAAACATTGTTTTTAGAAGAAAACATGTTCTTCGACTAAAGATAGAAATGAAGTCGGGTTTTCTTATACAAATTTTCTAAAATACTTTGAGTAATAAAGAGTGAAAAAATGACACCAATAATTGAAAAAGATAATGAATAACTGGAAGAAATGAAAATGAAAATTTTTATTGAACAATATTCATATAATTTCCTTGAATTTAAATGAAGGATCAGTAAAATTATTCTTGAGGGAAAACAACATTAAACATTCCAAAGTGCCCCATGTTACTTTGAAATTTTTTTAATCATAATCCTCATGAAGGAATAAAATAAAATTAAAGTTATAATATATTGATAGTAATTAGAATCAGGATATATCATAAAAATGATATTATATGCACCATATAAATGAAACCAGGTGCATAACAACAAATAAGTCTTAATAGAATGTAAATTATGATGTCATCCCATACCATGCGTATCATTTTAGGTGAAAATCCTTTAAATTATTTTATAACAAACTTATGTTAATTATATAATTAATTCATAACATTTTTATTGTTTATAATTACTTTTATTTCAGTTAATTCCATGTTTTAAAAAACTACATAGAAAATTATGTCTACATCGGGTTTTTTACCAAATTCGGTTTATGTGTCAAAAACAACTTTGGTAGGTAAACTATGGTCAAATGGGTCAATATATAACACCTATAAAATAATAAAAACAATTGAATTTGTATCATAATATACATAAATTATAATTTAAGAAACAATCATTAAATATGTTTATGAAAAATGAATCAATGTTATAATCATGGAGATGGTAGGCGATACGTAAACATGAGTAACATTGCAATTTTTCTATGATCATTATGGAAGATTTGAAGTAATACCATATATATCAAGAATTATAATTATATCATAAATAATTTTTATTAATCATATATAATTATATATATATAATTCTTGTGATGTAAAGTTAATCCAATCATGTTGGGGAGGCGGTAGTCCACAAATCCACATATGAGGTTATCACTTTTTAAGTGTGTGAAAGGGTAATAAATAAAATTATATATATATATATATATTTATTGAAAGTTAATTATGTCACTAATATCGTATACATGTTGGGGTATAAATCATATTTTTAATTATAATAATACTTTATATATTCCATGGATCATGGGAACGAATCACATCACTTTGAGGGGGCGATAGTCGACACCTCCACAAACGATGTTATCATTTCTACACAAAATGGAAGGTATAAAGATATGTGTTTTAAAAGTATAAAATAAGTAAAAAAGAATTATTAGTATAATATATAACATATATAAACTGATTTTCCATTATAATGAACTCCATGAGAGGAAGTAACAGAAAAATTGAACAATCATCATTTTGTGACGTGGTAGTTCACTGCTCACATAAACATTATGTTCGCTACCTATTAGATAGAGTTGTGTGTAAGTGATGATTAAAATAATACATAAAAAATCATAGTATATTTATTATACTTATTTTGTTATATAATCATGGAATAATAAGATTTTAGGGAGTGGATAATAGAAATAAAATAAAAAATCTTAAGGAAAGTTGTTACGTCTTAATCGGGTAACTCATTTCAATATATACAAAAAGACTTCATCAGATTTTTTTTATCCCCTGAAGAGGATTATAGGATTAAGGGAGGGATGTTTAGGATATATTTGTGCTGATATTTTTTGATCCATAGTGTCTTGATAGGTGTAAGGATGTGGGAGGTTAGAGTTCCTTTTTATAGTGGAGTGACAAGACATATATGGTATTTTTGAAACGAACTGTGTGTTCCCCAAGTATTAATTATTCTCAAAGTCCCCAAATGAATAATTATGGAATATAATCGGTTTCTTGTCCCAAATATGGGTATAAAATATGTTTTTTACAAGTTTATAGGTCATTTTCCAATTAATATTAAGGTTTAGTCACTTATTAAGTTTAATTTTACCTTAATCAATGTAATTACTTCTAATTACCTTCACTAATATTTTTGGTAAAAAAAATAAGTTTAAATTATTATAAATTATAATTTTATTGAAATAAATATATGTAATAAATTTTAACAAATTAAAATAACATAATTGTAATAAATTAAATTAAATTTAACCCAGTATACGTGATACCAATGCAGGTTTTTAAGGTAAAAACATCCAAAAGATTGTTATGTTTTTATAGTCCATTTCAATGTGAAATTGATTTAAATGATATTAATTGAATTAATTGAAACATAAATTATAAAATTAAACCATAAAATCAATTTAAAATATAATTAATCCTTATAAATAAATTATATGAAAAGTTAGTTTCGAATTAAAATCTAATATTGTACACTATTTATTAAAAAATAAAACTTAACAGAAAAATACCGAAAGTTCTCCTAAACCAAAATTTTATGTTTCTATTTAAAAAAATTATGTTTATTTTGACATATATGATTTATCAAATATCGAAAAATTGGATTTAATATAGAATAACCATTAAAAGTTTGTAAAAATGCCTAAAAAATATTGTATTTTAAGCATAACATTGGGTTTGATCTTATATTATATCTATTGAATCTATTGGATGGATATCAAAAATATTTTTCAATAATATATATATATATATATATGTATATATATATTATTAATATCCCTCACTAATTTTAAATAATTTAATTTATTAGGGTAAAAAAACTTTTTGTGCATAAGAATAGTTTTCAATAAAAATATTCCCTTATATTAAATATGTTCTTATATTAATTTATAATTAATTGTAACCATAAAATTAGTGATGTAAAAAATATATTTTCATAAATTTTATATTATATCTTATTATTTAAATAATAATTTTTTAATAATATATTATTGTTTGGTAAAACTTGGTCTTGTGTGTAACACAAGCCATTGAAGAAACTTGTTGTTGAATATGTCACACACTAACTCGGTATCACGTGCATTGTAAAATATAACATATATTTAATTCATTTAAAATAATATATATATTATAAATTCTGGTGATATTATATTCTCCTCCATTCTTGGTGTAGTGTGTCATACACACTATCAAATATAATGTTCCTATATTATATTTTTGGGGCATTAGATTCTCCCCAACCAAATTAAATTTAGTCATTATGATTTAAACTCGGTCATTGTGATTGATTGTTTGATAATTCATATGTTAAAAATCCCACATCATTAGAAGGGTCCTTTAAACTTCCCCAAGAAAAGAGATAATAAGAGTTACAAAGGTCACATGGACTAACATCTAACTAGGTATCTAAGTAGGATAACATTAATGGGAAGTAGAGATACATACATGGAGGGAAAAAATAAATATTTATAGGGAGTGACTAAATTAATTAGTCAAAAAAAATAAATATAACACTGAGAGCCTCAAAGACATAAATCTGTAATGATTTATAAGACTATCAGTTTAAAAAAATAGCTATTAAGAAAACATTTTATTTATAAGTAATTTTTAAAATGTTGAGTAATTCTATTACTACCTAAGAATATAAGCAAATTTATTTATATGATATGTTTTAATTTCATATGAACAAATACACATTTCTACTATACTCCAATTAATTCATTAAAAAATTATTTTTGATTCATAAAGCACTAAAATAAGTATCTAAATAATTTTAAGGCCCATAAAAGAGTGAAAAGTCTAACTATTTATCTCTAATTATTTTTCCAAAACCAATATTTTAAGTAAATTAGTCTATAAACCTAAAAGGGACACAAAAATTTTATCATTAATATTTATTCACCAAATTGTTTAACTAAAGAAAATAAAATTATAACAAGTACATAGAATAAGTCTGTGGTTGGCATGAAACCCATATTGCCCTTCAATATTGGGTTCAAGACTCGCAGACTTTAAATATTTTATTGGTTTTCACCCCTCTTAAATGCTTTATTTGTCTAAAACCACATTAATATAATTTCAAAACTAAATATGATATACATTCTAAAAATAACGTTAACAACTAAATAGAATTTTAATTAAGGTTTTTAATATAACCTCAATATATAAATACTTCCTAGGTTTTATTTTTAAATAGGCCCTTCCTTGATATAAAGTTTATAATAGTTCATTAATTTTAATTATCTATTCAAATAATTCATAATGGTTTGTAGAGAAAATGTGGATTATCCTAAGTGTATCCTTAGGAGTGTCAAACCTGGTGTGTAGTAAGGCCTGTTGTCGTGTACCAAGTTATGCTCTATTAGGACCAACTCAATTTGTAGGAGTTGTTACTCATAGGTACATATATTCTAGAACCATGTGAATTTTTATAATCTAGATTGGGATCTGTTACTATAATGACCTACATAATCTCTACTTTTCCAAAATTCTTTGGTGTTCTTAAAAATGTATCCTCAGATTATACCTTAGGGTTACGTTCAATAATATATGTTTTCATAAATATAGTTCCAAAGGAAACTACTAAACATATTTTATACCAACTATAAGGCTGAGAACCCAGAAATCCCTAACCTAGTGTCTACTATCAATTACATTGGCATGATTACAAGGAATCAAATCCCAAAATATAGAACATTTTAGTAGTATTGGTCCACCAAATACACACGTGAGTCTTGTCATTCGAAAGAATAAACTAATTACAATATATATATATATATATTTGAAAATAAGTAACATTGAGTATAGTAACTCTATTACATCTAGAATCTATCCTTGTATATATTTAGTAGAATGTTTCTTAGATTCTTGGGGAAAGGAAACATAATAAGGGTGATCTAAAATGATCAGTAAGTGAAAAATATCATGAAAAAAATAATGAATAAATGAGAATGATAAGTGTGTCATGGTAAATAATTGAACACACATACCATTTAACCAAAAAATAATAAGTAAGTTCATATATAATATTGAAAGGTAATAGCTGGAAATACATTACATTCAAATAACGAAAGATGGAAAAATAAATATAGTAAGGTAAGAAACTAAAACACGTTCCATTTAATCAATTAACTAAATTTTAAATGTATCCATAGATATGTTGACGAAAAATCTCATGGTCGAATAATAACTGATACTAAATGAGGGAAATAATTGCTTATTGGATACCATGCTTCATAACTACATGGTACCTTTACTATCAATACCATTCACAAGACATATTACAATATATAGTGTAAAAACCATCTAAGTTGGCTAGAAAAATGACTCATCCCATGAGACTACTAATGAATCTAGGGGCTATCAATAACGAGTCCCCACTCATGTTGTACATATTCAAAACAACCCCATATATTGAATAATAAATTAAATAATGTGCGTTATCAAATATCCGTATAGAGTAAGATTTATGTATTTATCAATATTTACCAAAATAATCAAATAATTTCAAATTAAATGACTTAAAAAAATGAACTACAATTTAGGCAATAAACATATCTTTGATAAATGATATGGTAAATTAGGGGAATTTCAATGTTCTATGATCATAGGAAATTAACAATTTTAATGGGACTAAATGGAATCAAGGAATTGAATGTGAATACTATCCTTGGCCAAATCGATCATAAACCATCCCAAGTAATATTAAGGATGGTATCAATATAATATACCTTATGTGGAGTAATTTAAAGAAATATTGTCTTTGATAAATGTAAATATTATAAATATATATTTTAAACATATTATTTGGGAAAATATACTTTTTTTTTGAAAAACCATTTAGAAAAACTTTTCATTGGAAATAAACTTGAAAAAAAGTTTCTTTAAAAATTAACATTTTAAACATTCAATGTATGCCTCGAAGGAATGAAGATGAGTAAATTCATACATGCCATACATGGTAAAAATAACATTCCATTTTTCATAGTAAAAAGTTTATAAAAATACATTTTTTGGAAAGTGAGAATAATATTCCATTGAAAACATTAGTGAAATAAAAAAAATTAAAAATTTATTTATCAAATAATTTTAAAACAATTTCTGAAAGCATTTGATTTAGAAATTTTTTTTCAATGAGAAAAGGTTCTCCAACTATATAGATAAATGAAGTTGGGTTTTCATAAATAAAATTCTAAAAAACATTGAGTACCAATGAGTGAAAAAATGGTCCTAATAATTGAAAAAGGTCACGAATAACCATAGGTTAGGAAAATGAAAATTTTTATTGAAAATTTTTCATATAATTTAATCAAATGGAAATGAATGGTCGATATAATTATTCTTGAGGAAAACAATGTTTAAATATTCCAAAGTGTCCCATACAACATTGAAACATTTTAAATCATAAAACTCATGAAGAAATAAAAATAAATGAAAAATATAATATCATGAGAATATTTATATTAAATATATATCATAAAAAGATATGTATATAAACTATAGAAAATTAAATAGGTACATAACAAAAAATAAGACTCAATGAATTGTAAATTGAGATAAAATCCCTTACCTTGAATTTTATTTCAGGTGAACATCGTTTTACATCCTATATAACAAAATTATGTTAATTATTAAATTAATCTAGAAAAAAATTTCATGTTTATAAAAAAATTTATTTTACTTATAACCATGTTTTATACAACTACTTAAACCATTATGTTTATATCAGTTTCTTTGACCAAATTTGGTTTATGTGTCAAAAACTACTTTTGTAGGTAAAATATGATAAAAGGGGTAAATATTTAAAATTTCTAGAATAATAATTATGAAATAAAAATCATACTTTATATAAATTATAATTTTCAAAACCATCATTAAATATTTTTATGAAAAATGAATCAATGTTATAATCATGGAGATGGTAGGTCGTACATACACATAAGTAATTTTTGCATTTTTCATTGACTATTATTGAAAGAAGGTATGTAATTAAATATATGTCAAGAATGGTAATTATATCGTAAATATTTTTTTAATCATATATACTTATGTATAAAATTTGTTTTATGTCAAATTAATCAAATCATATTGAGGAGGTGGTAGTTCACACGTCCGTGAACGACGTTATCACTTTTTATGTGTGTAAAAAGGTAATAAAATAAATGATATTTATATATATTGAAAGGTAATTGAGTCATGAATATAATATATAGGTTTTATATGTTTCATTTGTTTAATTATAATTATTATTTATAAATTCCATGGATCATCTGAATAAATCACTTCACTTTAAGGGGGCGGTAGTCAACACTTCCACAAACGATGATATTCTTTTTACACAAAATTGAAGGTATAATGATATGTGTTGTAAAAGGATTAAGGAACAATAAAGTCATTAAAAATATCATATAATATATATATAAACTTCTATTCATCATAATTACAACAATGGGAGGTGGTAAAGGAAAAACAAACAATCATTATTTCATGAGGCATAGTTCTCCATTCACATAAATAGTATGTTCATTTCAATTAGATTGGGGTGTGTGTCAGTGTAGGTATAAAACTATACATAAAAAAATCATAGTATATTTAGGATAATTATGTTGTAAAATAATCATGGAATCATAAGATTTTAGGGAATGGAGAATGGAAATAAAACAAAAAAGCTTAAGGGAAGATGTTACATGTTAATTGGGCAACTCCTTTTAGTTTGTTCGAAAAGGCTTCCTAGGATTTATTTCAACCCATGGTGAAGCTTAGAGGATGAGGTGAGGCATTTTTAGGATATTGTTTTGTAGATATTGGTTGAGACGAAGTGTCTTGATTGGTGCAACAAAGTGGGATTATGGAGATTCTTTTTATAGTTGAGGGAAATGACACACTTGGTATTTTTGAAAATAATTTTGTGTTCCCAAAGTATTACTTATTCCCAAATTTTAAAAAATAACATTATGTAATATTATAGGTTACTTATCCTAAATATATCCATCAAATAGGTTTGGACATGTTTATAGGTTATTTTTACCCTTAATATTAAGTTGTCCCTTGTTAAGTTTAATTTTTCCTTAATCGATGTAATTAATTTTAATTACTTTCATTAAAAGTTTTGGTCATAAAATAACTTTAAATTATTTGAAATTATAAATTATTATGATTAAAAATATTTAATCCATTATTCAAAATTAAAATTAAAAAGGTTGATGAAATTAATTTAATTTTATTTCTTTAGACAGGATGACAATGCCGGGTTTTAAGGTAAAAACATAAAAAAATTGCTATATATTTATAGTAAATCTCTTAGTTAAATTGATTATAATAAACTAAATTGGAATAATTTCTAATAATTTGATATAATTTTCTTTAAAACTAATTTAAAATACAATTTAACCTTATAAATAAATCAGATGAAAATGTAGTTTGGAATTAAAATTCAGTATTTTTCACTATTCATTAAAAAATGAAACTTAATAGAAAAAATACAAACAATTCACCCAAACCAAATTTTTATTTTTTAAATTAAAATTTCATTTTTATATTTACATAAAATATTTGTAAAAGTTCAAAAATTTATATTTAATATTGGTTATCCATGAGAAGGCGGTAAAATTACCTTAAAAATATTGTATTTTATGTAAAAAATTAGGTTTGTTCTTATCTTATTTCTATCGAATGTATATGATGGATATAAAAGATATTATATGGAATATAATATATATATATATTAAATTAATATAACTCACTAATTGTAATTTATTTAATTGTTTAGGCTAAAATAGCTTTGTGATAATAACAATACTTTTCTATAAAAATATTCCCTTTATATTCAATTTTATATTATATTCATTTATAATTAATTATAACTATTGAGTTAGTTTTGTGAACCATAAATTTTCATATTATATGTAATAATATTCATAACATCTAGTTTATATATTATTATATTAAATATTAATATTTTAATAATATATTATTGTTTGATAAAACACGATCTTGCATGTAATGAAAACTATTAAAGAAACTAATTGTCACAGATGTCACCCTATAACCCAGTGTCATGTGAATTGAAGGCTATAAAATATATTGAATTCATTTAAAATAGTAAATATATTATAAATTATTGGGATATTATATTCCTTTATGTTCTTTGTATTATGTGTCATACAAGCTCTCAAATAAAATAATCCTATTTTAGATTTTCAGGGCATTAAATTGGTAGCCTTTTTTATAAAATTAACATATCCATAGAACATAACATTAATATGATTACCATATTTCCATGTTTTACTACAATATTGGAAATATGGGTCATTGGGTTATTCTTTGTAACATTTTTTATGGAAATATGGAAATAGGCAGTCCACTTCCATGATTTTCACAAACCATGGTAGTAGCTAACATTTTTAGTAGTTATTGAGGATAATGTTTTAGGAAACGTTATTTCCTTGAATTGAATATCAAGGTGATTTATAGGATAAGAAATTTTAATATTTATCTTGATCTCAATTATATTATGAAAAAAGGTTGTATTAAATGAACTAATAAAAAAGAATATAAATATCACAATCATTTCAAATTATAACATAAAAAAATAAACAAAATAAAAACGACTTAGGTGATGACTTTGATTTAATGTTATTACTCAATTAAAAATAACATTAGTGGATAATATATATATATATATATATAATATTATAATGTAAAATAAATGGATTTTTTAATCAAAACAATGAATGTAAATAAAAATATATTAGTTCAAAGCTATTAAAATGAGTCCAAGATTAAGTGTACCACACAATTACTATTCCACGAGTGCATGGAATACATAAGTATAGTGGCAATGATTCCCACCATCCATGAACACCCAAATCTATAAACATTGAGACATCCCCTCCTCCCAGAACACAAAATATTAATATAATAAGTGGGATATAATAAAGTTCAAGATGATTACATTATTACCACATTCTATTTTGTTAAATTATGTTTTTTATTTTACATTTTATATACACATATGTGTTAAATTACACCAACTTCAAAATGATTCACCTATTTTGGACCTTCCTAATTATTTTGGTGATTTTTTTATCATTCATACTTATTGGGTGTTTTCATATTTGGTAATTAATTCACTTAAATTTGTGTTCTTATTTGTGAATATAATACTTTTATTTATTATAGTTGTGATTAATATTTAATTTTATATCTTACTATTAAGGAATAAAAATAATGTTTTTATATTAAATCTATCATCATGTCAAATCTCACCAAATTGAAATTCATCACTCTTTGTTCTACCAGAAGTAATTATGTATTATGGATCATGAATATTGAAAAGAATTAATAGCCCAAAAAATATCAATGAATATAATTCAAAATCCCTTAAAAATTAAAAAATATTAATATATTCCATCAAATATCTAAATATGTGGAGTTAAAAATAAGAATATAATAAATAGGGAGATCTAAAAAATCTCTAAAAGATTTTGGATGAATAGTATAATAATTAAAATTATATTGTTATTACTATTACCAATGATGAATTTAATGTGTTATACCTGCAATAATATAAAAGGTTTAGTCAGTATAACTCTATAATATATTCAATTGTATCCTAATTAATGTAAAATTATATTATGTTTATAAATGTTTATATAAGTAGAAATACATAGAAATTTTTTATGTACCTCACATAATATTACATTTATAGAAATGTTAATTTGAATATATAAAGTATTTTATCCATAAATTATCATTACTAATGACAGTGAAAACAAAATGATTTTTTTAATTAATATTATCAACATATTAGTTTATCATGGGTATTTAATGATGGAAATTTTATCATCCTTATAATTAATGATGGATGAGGGAAATGAAGATGATGTGGTGGAAGGTATAGACACAAACATGAAATAACCCAGGGATATGGTAGAAATTATTATATAAAATTAAAATAAATATAATCTCAAGAACTCTAAAGAATCTTAAATATTTTTTTAAAGGTATGGATTTACAGGAATTTTGTCCAAAGTTAGTCAAAACCTACAACACGTTTAAAAACTATATATAATATTAGTTGAAGTGAATAAAATTGAAATAAAAGTATCTAAACCATCACTTAAAGGGATAAAAAGGATGTGAATTTCAAAAATAACTAAGAAACCTTAAAGAACGATTTTATATACCTCTAGATAAATGATTTTGATGAGATGATAAATGAAAATCACTAAGAACATTTTCTGTAATAAAGATTATATTTTATGATATATATTTTTGTATTTATTATATTAAATACTTGTATTATTTTATTTTTTATAGTTATTATGTTTTATTAAATTGCACCTCTTATTTGTTAATGATATATTTTAACATTGAATCAATAAAATTGCTTTTAGAAATGGAAATCACCTCAGGTATATTTTCATGTATAACATTTACAAAACACAAAAAATATAGAAAAATAAAAAAAAACTTTTCAGATATAAAATAAATAAAATTATTTATTAACAATATATCTGGTTACGTTGATCTAATATGAGGTATTGGTAAAAAAAAGTTTTTTTTTATCCAATAAGACAAGGTTCTTTATAAAATATGATTTCAATCTAAATTCCAAGAGAAAAATATTTTGTATTAATGATATACATTATAATGGGCATGATACCCAGTATATAACTAATAGGAATAGAAAATACATTTTTCTATCCATTAATAAATTGAACAAGAGTTTAATATTAGATAAATTAAAAAATTTATAATTTTGGGATTCTTAATACTTATATAAATGAAATCAAAGAACTCATGGATGTAAAGAATAAAATATATATGAATATATGGATTTTTTAATTATGTTATCCTTGATCCGGGGTGATATAAATAATAATTGGAAATATTCATTGTTATTAAATTTTGTTTTAGAAGATACTTCTAGTTATAAAAGTTCTATGGGAGGATTTTGTCTTGGAATGTTTATTTTAAGATCATAAAAAGTAAATATAATGGTTAAAATTCCTATTTTTCATAAATAAATTCAAGGGTATATTTTTGTAATAATTCATCCTCTGTATAGATTATTTACATACTATATAGTATTGATATATTCATCTAATATATGGTCAAATTTATATTTATTATCAATTCATAATATTGAGTTTACATGATTTATTCTTATAAAAATAGAATTTGTATCAAAAAAGAATGTAAGTTTTGATAATTTTAATGAAATAATATCTCAATATTTCAATGATTATTTTAATAAAATGTGGATTATAATCTATAAATTAGTTTTTCATGTGTATAATCATAATGGTATATTTGAATCATTAATAAAATGTGTAAAGACTTAAATTTTTCATGATTCATTCTGGGGTGATTGGTTCCTATTGGAGTGTTTTTTTATTTTAAGAGTAATTTTAAAATAGTTTTTATAATTTATCGAAGTAATTTAAATATTGAAAAAATTATTTTAATGTTTTAATGTAAATAAATTAATTTTTGAATTAATTTAGAATTTTTGAATTAATAATATCTTATATTCCAAAATTATTAATCAGTTGTTTAAATGATGTTTTTTTAAAAATTTACTTATACTTATATAGGAAACAATCACTGCGTGACAGAAAATCACTTTTTTGAACTTTCATGTAAAGGTCAGTATGTTTTATTAAGACTATATAAGGCTATGTTATGTTGTCTTTTGTAAGGGCCGTCTCACATTAGGTTCTTTAAAAAGGGTAAATTAGGATTTTTGTTAACTATGTAAAGATATGATTTCCGGATACATAAGGGTTGTTCCGAACCAGATCTATATAAAAGAAAATCAATTAAAACTTATGCATTGTGCCTCTCCTACTGTAGGAAACTATATTAATCAGAAAAATTAACATTTCTTCCTAGACTCACATGTAACTCAATTTATCAGTGAATAATGAGTGTTTTAAGTTATAATGAATGGAAATGTGTATGTGAAATCATATAATAATAATGTAGTGATTTAAATAATTAAAACACATAAAATAACAGATGATTTATGTATTAAATGTTGTAATAATATAATATATATAAATATTTGCACATAGATATACACATAATTCATAGGAGAATGGAACGAATATTATAATATACTGAAAATATTATGAGAAATTTTCCCTTTTAGTCTAATAAAATATAAATGGAAATTTATGAATCTAAAAATAAATATCTACTTTTTCTTAACCTGGTGTTTGTTTGTGTTTCAAATACACAAATTATCTCCTTTTATTATAATACATTCTCCCCTCCACCTCCTACTTCGTACATTACATGATAAGAGGCATGAATAGAGAATCTGGAACATTATTGCAGTGGTTAAAGCCTTTACATTATCCCACACTTGAGAGTTCCAGGCAAGAAAACCACTTTCCTCCTCTTTCTTTTATGTGATAAAAGTTCTCAAATTTTTGAACATTATCTTTATATTCTTCTTTGTCTATAGTTTTAAGGTAGATGAATTTATTACCTCTCTTTTATTCATGTGCATGTGTTAATTAGTCATTCTTTGGTTTCCCTGTTTAAACAGAGAAATCAATCACAAAGAAGATAATAATATAGTATTATCTAACAAATAGAAAATGTTTCTCATATAGTAGATTATTATTATTATTTCTAATTATATATATAAAATTAAATTGAATAATATTATTTCAATTATATAAACTGAATGTAGAATAATTATTATTTAAAAATGTGGAAATTAAATATATGAAATGGGAATCTTATCACATGTTGTTGGGTCATTATAAATTTTGGAGGATTTTCAAGTTCATATGGATATTATTATTATTTTCATTTTATAAAAACTAAAGGAATAATTTGGGAAGTGTGATATAATGTGTTTTATGTTTTGTTTATATTAATTATTGATTTACTATATAGTGTTCTATATATTTTCTGTTTCTGTTATTATGTAGAATGATTTATATTCTTGGATATTGATTAACAATGTAAAGATGGAATAATAAAATTTAATTGAAGTAATAAGAATGTTAATTAATTAATATTATTAATTAATTTATTAAATTTATAAGTGAACCATAAATAATTTTTATGTTGTATTCTAGGTCTCGAAAATTTTTTTATAAAGGCTCATTATTGATAAAAACCTTTACATAATGAATATGATAATTAAATATGGGAATGAAATGACTGTCTGCTTAAAAATTTATTATTTTGGGCTGTCTGAGCTAAAATTTATTTGTTAAAGGATAAAAATACATGATTTTACGGCCTTAGTTCCCCCTTATTTTTTTATTATAAATATTTATTGTGATTCCTTATATGAATTTTCTAGGATCATTATAGGATTAATGTGATTTTTTAAATAAATAATGGTTGGTATATTAGTGAGAAATGGTTGGATATCCTTTAGATTCTAGTGATATAGAGATTGATTATTATGTGCAATTGTGTGAGGTATGGCACTGGGGAAGTTAGAATGAGTTGAATTATCAATATTTTTAACTGTATTTATTATGTTGTAGGATTGTCAAAAAAAATTATTATTTTTATTATCAACTACTTGATGTAGTTTGTTATATGAATTATAAGTGAATTCTACTTATGGTAGCTTATGATGAGTTCTTGGGAACTTTAAAATAAATAATGATATACAGAATTATTAAAAACTATGGGATAGTTAAATATATTCTTGGGGAGTATGGTTATTGAATATTTTAATAGAATAATGAATTATTAATCCATGATGGATTAATGTAAAAAAAAATTAAACCAAGATTAATTATGGTTTAATGAATTATTATTCCAAGAAGTCATTGGAAGTGAGTCACAAACCCATTCCTATCAAAATATATTAAAAAAATAAATATTTGGAATAAGGGATAAAAATGGGTATAAACGTCACCACAAAAATTAGAAAAACGCAATGAAAAAAATCATAATACAAAGGAAAATACCAGAAGGAATTCCCATCCCAGACAACACACTTAGAAAAAGTATCTACAACAATTTTCGTCAATTTATAAATGTGAGTGCATTTAAAATGAATAGTTTCTAAATATTCCAGATATGTCATTCAATCGTCAATGTGTTTCTAGGGAACTAGAAGAATCCATTGATAAGGCTCCTACTAGTTTTTAAGATAAAACTATAGCCTATAGGATCAAATACACCATATAAAGAAACAACCACATTAATTTCAATCAAACCTAGGAATGGAGGAATCCACCTTATGTACTTGGGTTTAATAGGTTTATAGGGAACTACATTAAAAAATCATCCTGAGAATAATATGATAATCCATAATATTATGCATATATCTGGCCTATAATTTTGACTCCACAAATATACCCTTGATGATACTCACAAGAAGACCCATACCTTAGTGGTTAATACTATCAAAATGAAGGGAATTCATAGCCATACAAAAGTGATGAAAACATATATTCATAAAGGATCATAAAAGATTAAACACCTACATATTGATATCAAGATTAAGCACAACACCCACAAAGTCATTAAGGATCCCATGAGTTTATAAGGTACAATGAAATATATTCTCACTGTAACTCTAAAGTTTCATAGAAAATGTGGATTTGAGAATAATATGATAATTTTATTCCCTATTATTCATATATAATAAGAATAAATAATTATATTTCTACCCCCAATATAAATATGGTAATCCATTAGAATCTAATTATGCCAAATAATTTATATGAGGATCTTCTTAAATAGAGAGAAAAAAGGCCTCTAGAAAATCCTCATACATTGTGGTAAATGTTTATTACAAACACACAAATGTTTATACAATTTCTTGGTATTGATAATTCATAGTCTGACTGGATTCCAAAAACAAGTTAGTTACTCCTGGAGTGATTAAGACTCAATTCACCTTTTAATATCATAATGAAGGATGTATTTAGCCTGTCCAAAATGTGAAACAAAATCCTATATTGAAAAGTTATTTGACTTAGAGGTAACTTGAAAAGCATGAAAACTCAAATGAATAGTCTACGATGTAGTCAGGAAATTTATATTTTAATATTTAGGGGGGGATCCATTGAGCGTTCATAATTATCTTCTCATATTGATCCCAATTGTAAGGCTAGACCGAGGAATCCAGTAAGAAAAATCTACCCAAATGCAACCCTCCAATGACCCTATCCCTAAGAAATTTATAATTGTCATACTAAAATGTAATCAAATTCCTAGAGTAACTATCCACTAGAGAGTGGTTGAAAATCATGATATTTTTAATTCGAGATTCTCCCGTTTCAATAGTCTTGAAAAATTTATTCTAATAAACCTATAAAATAATATTTTCATTGATACAACTATCCCAAAAAAATTTAAATTTGGGTGTTATGATATTTAATCAATTCCCTCGACTATTTACAAACATGAAAGGAATAAAAAAATTGATCTAATCACATAGTCAAAAAGTAAAATTATAATAGCTTGGGAGAAGGTATTTCCTTTTCCAACAAGAAATTTGGAAAGTGATATTGCTAACAATCCATTCATTGTAAATAGAACTGAACCTACCATAAAATAATGGAATAATGAAGTATGTAAATGGAGGTTCACCCTAATTGAAAAGTAGATTATTTAGAATGAATATTTTCATATCTATGGAAAATAATTTCCCAAATAGGACTATAGATTTAAATGAAGAGATAAATTTTCCATACACCTGTTCAAAATGGAAAGAAATACCCTTAATGGAATTCAATTATTCATTATCATCATCACTAAAGAGAAGGATATAATTATCATAGAAAATAAATGAGGGAACTCTAAGATTTTTAGCATCCTTAATGGGAGTAAGGCCCATTCTTTATTTAGTTTTGATAACACATATTATAAGGTAATCCTAAACGTAAACAAATAGGAGAGATGATAAAAGGTCACCTACCGAACACCCTTAGAGAAACTGATGTACCCACTGGGAGATACATTAAATAAGGTAGATATCCTGGATCTTTGATGTAATGAAATGATGAAAAAGATAAATTTCTAGAAAAATACATTACATTAACGTTACTTCAATATAATAATATACTTCAACCTGTAAATGTATTTATAAATATCTATCTTGGGAGTTATGTTACGATAATTTTATTTACATTAAAGGAATTTAACACCATTATAATTAGTGTATATAAAATTTTGAATATTTATCCTAGGGATATACTAAAATAATTTGGGTAAAGCAGTCCATTAGAATTGTTACCACATCCAGTGGAAATAATTTCACCTTCATATTAGGTAGAGTATTCCTAGTTAATAGAGGCTATAGAGTCACATGGTCTATGATGGAATCAAGTATAGGGTATTGAATCATATAGGCTACCATGGATATTAGTTTAACATAAATTATGCAAGGGATATAATGAATTAATGTTATAGGATATACTTATATCTAACTTTGGTGACTATAGTTTCCCATTGAAATACAAGCATGGGCTGTGATGTCTTGAGAAGCAGTGCATGATATACATGCTATAGTTGCTTTTAAAATCTAACTAGTTATAAATGCACGTTAATGCGATAATGATACTGATATTATGGTTATGAGGTTGATTTGGGATTCATGGGATTATGAATGATTGAGCGATTTATACATGAGGTGAAAGATTACTTTGAGGAGAGGTGAGTACATGATGTAAACCATTGGTGCATTAGAGTGACGAATCAAGGGGGAAGGTGAATTGGGACACCTTAAATTATATATATGATTTGATATGAATATTCCTATTTATATGCACTAATTTTGGTGAATAACAATGATCATATGGGAATATAACTTTACCTTTTTAGGTGACAAGTTATTTTCATTTTTTTCACTAAGATTTAGGATACTAGTTTAAATTTTTTCACAAGAGATTTTGGGGGAAATTATACTAACTATACATGTTATGATAACCTTATATATAAAAGACATTTTTAGGTCTATAATAGTTGGTTGTTGATCAAGATGAAAATTACTTACTCGATGTAGTTTTCTAGTAGTTATTGGAGTTCATGGTCATCACCTAGGATTTGATCTTGGTATTTGTCTCATTTATATCCATTTTTTTATGACATAAACATCAAGCATTACGATCATTTATTTGTTATGAGAAATTTTTTTTTGGGTTATTCCATATTATATCTGATATGATAAATATATATTGAGGGTAATTCCTCCCATAAATTAATTTCATGCACTTGGTTTTAATTATAAACCCATGGTTTATTGGATGTTGACTTTGGAAGTCATAACTCCATTCATTAATAGCTTTGGAGGGGTTACTATGGAGGGGATCCCTAAAAAATTAGAATCAATGATTTAGATTGAGAGATAGGATAATGCTTGAAGTTTGAAAATATTAAATATTTCTTATGTTGGCAGAGAAAGTTTTTCATCAAATCTTAACATTTGTTGTAAATAAGGAAGATAGTATAGGACACAAGTATTTATGGACCTCCGTGATTTTATGTTTGGAATTATAATTTTTATAAACATACTATGTGAAATGATGCCACTTTGAAAGAAGAGACCTAGGTAATGATCATACATTATGAGTGTTTATGAATATTTTTGAACTATGTAGATAACACCACTATGGTTGTAAGGTGTGTTCGAAATTATAAATTAAAGTTCCCTTCTGGTCAAACAAACTATGTTGCTAGCAGAATTTAAGGTTAATTCCATAAGGAATAAATAGAATTAATATAAATAAAACTAATCAGTGAATCTTAGTTGATTATTCAAACAGAATGTTTATTGAAGGGAAAAATTTCAAAGTGAAATGATTTGTGAAAATTTAAATTAAAACAAAATAGTTAACATAATGAACAAAAAACATCATGTGAGGGTTGTAATTATGATAAGGTATTAATGTAATATTATATCTTTAGCATTAGAATTATTAATGAAAGTTATTTACTATAGGCATTCAATAAAACCATTGTTTCATTTTCCAAAAACAAACAATTACATTTTTAAAAGGAAAATCCCTTAATTCAATAATTAACCACTTAAAACATGTTCAGGTTTTTACCCCTAAAACAAGTGGAAATGGGTGCACCCAATGGCCATGTATTCACTCATTACAACTCCCTATGTTTTTTTCCATTGGTGTCTTTCATGGTTAGATATGACACTAATGGTGAATAAGGCATTAGGTTCATTTAATAAGTTGTAAATATGAATCATAACGAAAAAAACAATTTAGGATTCCAATTACAAATCACCCACACTCATTATTAAAATTCAAAATTGGGAGAAACTACCCTCTTCTGAACATGGTCACCATGGATGGATTGAGTTGAAAATAAATTCCTACCATGGATACGATATGATATGGGGAAGGGTAGAATTAAAATAAAACCAAAATGATAACAAGAAATAAAAATCAAATTTGGATCTATGGGAGGTTGAATGACAGAGTAGCTTCACCTAACATAGTTTTTCGAAAATAATTCGGCGGTTATCCACATATATAAATATATATATTTAAATTGAGACTACAAGGTTTTTATCATGAAGTACACATAGTGTACTAGGGTAAAATATCGCTTTCTTGGATTTTCCATTGATAGGTGGCCTACCATTCCACCCAATGAATTTCAACGCATCAATGGTTGTATTGTGGGGTTACAAGACATGTAGCACCACCCAACATGGCGTGTAAAGTCCATTTCATCCACCAACCTCTTCTGGAAGTGTTGACATGATGTGTGAATGAGTAGTACATAGCATATGGCATCTGTTCAGCAATATGGGCTTGTACTCAGCTAGCCAAACCATGGCCGGGTAGGGGTACAATGACATGTTTTCCTAAATTACATGCCATTTATATATTATCTTTTTATATGTTCTCTCCAGATTTGTAAATTTAACTAAAATCGTTTTAAATATCAACAAGAACACCAAATAAATCTTTTTAACTACAAAACAACATATATCCATTGAAAAAATGTTTTTATACTCAATAAAATGTATGAAAATATTTACCCAAATCAACCACATCAAATGCCACCACACTTAGTCATTTTTGTTCCCTTAAGAAAAATCTCAATATCTAATCCATAGAATTCATACTCAAAATGAGATTAATTCAACTAATTATACATATAATTTCTATGTCAATAGAACAATATTTTTAAAGGATACAAAGTATATTTTAATTCCAAATAAATTCGCATCATGACTTCTATATAATTCAATTAAATAATTTCACTTTATTTTATTAAAAATTATTCAAATTTAAATTGATACACATTCCATTTGATGATTTACATTCATTAATAAGAAAACACTCATCACTCAAGATCATTTAATCAGAGTTATGCTCAATCTGAATTATATTAACTCAATCCATAGGCTTGAAAGTATTCTCACTATCCACTTAGAAGTTAGATCAAAAAAATAATGAGGTGTTCAGATAAGGTTCAAATTATTCTGAAGAAATAGGTAGGTAGTTAATAATGTGAAAAAACAATCATAGAGGATTGAAAAAGGAGGCTGAGTTCTGAAATAATAAACCCTGATATTAAAAAACAATGATCATTGAAGATGAGTCCCTCAACAATATCTCTCAAAACGTTTATCCTCACCAGGATACATCCCTTACCAAAAATGGGTTCGTAAACCATCAATAAGTATAAAGAATGAATTTGGACCTTCTTTTGAATTTTTACAGTAACTTTTTTTATAAGGGACACTAAGAGTACAATGGATAGTGTTTTTAGAACCCTTCTTCTCAAATGAAAATAGGCACTCTCCCTCAAACTTAGTATCATGGTTTCTCACTAAGAATTTCCATGAATAGAAAAATTACCTCTCTATATATCAAATGAATAATCATGTAAAATTATAAAATATTTTAGGTAGAAAGTATAAATTGTCTTGTAAGGTGGCTTCCTATCAAGGTATTTCATGGTGTATAAGGGTTTCACAAAGGTCAGATGTAGGGTAGGTCTGATAGTCAAAGGATATTTAAATAATAATGAAATGCCTTAATAAAGTTATTGAGATTAAAAATATTCATGTTTTGATGATGAAAACTCACATGTTCTAGTAGTCATTTATATCCCAGAAATCTATAAATAAAGAGGGTATAAGAAAGAATATGTAAAAAAAGGTTAGAATACCTCTCAGGAATGAGGAAAATAAAGGGTCAATCGGGTCATGAAATGAATAAAAATTACTAGTTTAATAAATTTAAATGTTTACAAATTCAAATAAAAAATTAAACTATATCACCAATCAATTTAAAATACATCAAAATTAAAATAATAATGTGTCTTTTAAAATGAACATGTATGGATTTATTATTTATAACAATAATTAATAAATTTTATTCCACATTTTAAAATATTTCATCTATTAATTATTTTCTCAAAGATCAATTTTAGGGAAAAGACTATTGTAGTTTGATAGCTCCTCCATGCATAATATTACAGATGGTCCCCCAAGTGAAACACTATGGAATAGAAAAGTATGAATGAAAAAACAATTAGGCCAGGGAGAGGGGATGTAGTGAAATAAGTAATGCCAAAATAATAATGAGAAGAAACTATGAAATAATACTCCCTTTGGAGAAAACTCAAAAATATGTAATGTTTTAAGAAAATGATTCCCATATCACTCTAAAGTACTTGTGATTATCAATGAAATGGGAAAATAATTCGTCTTACACATAAACATCATATTGAAAACATAACACAATATATATATATATATAAAGGAAAAAGTGTGAAAAAAATGAGTCACTATGTGACTTCCAAAGAGTTATTATCTGTAAAAGGGGGATTTGGTTGAGTAGGATCAGCTACAGTGGAAGTTGGAGGTTCTATGTCCTCACTTTGTGTGGTGGGATCAATAAGTACCTCTATTGGGGTAACAATGGTATTGGTGGTTGGATTAGTAGTGGATATGAAAATTGAATTTGTGGCCATAGCGGTGAACAAAGGATATTCTACTGAAGGATGAGGATCAGATGGAGGAGAAAGTGTTAGGGGTAACTAAAATCTTTGATTCTAAAGAAGAATGACCAAAATCTTCTTGAGCTATGCCTATGTCTAAGCTATAGAAACCTAGTGGAGCTTGAGGAGGTCTAGAAAGCAATCCATTGTGCTCACATGAAGGTATATGGGTGATAAATAGAGTGTGTTCATGGAGGTGGGGGTGTAGATCATACATAAGAATAGTTGATAGTGTATTATGATAGAAATTAGGAAAAAGTGGGGAGGGGGAGAGAAGGAACATATGTTGGTTAATGGGATGGGAGTAACAGATCTACAACACTAGTAGGGGAAGGTGGGTTATCTCTCTCCCCTGTAGGAGCCAAGGAATCCTCTGTAAGCACCAATCCATCTCCCTGTCACTCGACTATCCTCATATAGATAATCCGAAAGAATACTACACTTTGAGGAGAGCCTAAGTGATCGTGAGGGAGAGATGGCTCAAATAACCCTAGGTAGTGTGCTAACATGGTGGTATAGAAGTCACTGTTCTACTTGACCTAATAGCTTGTGATCATGGAGTGGAAGTAGGTGATGAAAAGACAAGGGAGGTCAAGATAGTCATCTCAGAAAATAGAGTTTAGGAGAGCCATGTCTCTTTCGGACATGCAACATATGTCCTTGTGGTGTTGAAAAAGGATGTTGTTGATGCAGCTATGGATGGACCGAAGAAGAGGGGAAATTATGAGAATGATCTTCTGAGAAGTGGGGGTATACCTATAGTTAGGCCAATCGATCTCCTGCCAAATGGAAATGAGTTAAGAGTGCATAAGGTGGGTGAGGGTGGAGACAAGAGTTTGGGTTGAGGATGGGGGTAAAAGTAACACCCTCAGCCAAAATCTGGAATGGTTAGTTATAAGTTTTATTCACCCAGCATGAATCAGACTGGGGTAGTTTTATCAGTGGGGGTTTGGTAGTACGTGGGCCCATGGATCTATAAGGAAAAAACAAACTCCAAAAATAAATCACAGAATGTAGGAGTTGTGAAATGGAACGGGTCTAGAAGTTGTGTGTCCATGAGGAGCTCCCCATTCTCCTATGAGATGATAAAATGTTATGGAACACTAATATCAAGAGAGTATCTACTCAGCATGACTGTGTTCCGTAAAAATCACCACAACCTATCTTTTGGATGTTGTCTCTTGTCAAAAACATAGAAGGGATGTAGTTGGGGTTGATATTCTTTTGGAGCTTAATGTAGTGGAACCATAGCTACAGAAACCAATGTTCTAGATGTCGAAGCAGCAGGTGGAGAAACAACTGTTGTAGTAGGATATGAGGTTGTGCCAGTTGTGGATGATGGTTTTTGAATAGTTGGGGCACTGAAGTTGTGGTTGGTTTCGAAGGTTCCACACTAGAAGTAAGACCTACTGTACTGTAGCATTTGAAAGCTATGAATGGTGTGGTCATAGTAGCAGGTAGAGGATCATTAGCAGCTGTAGAGGTTGAGGCGGTGTTTACCGAAACACCAGATACAAAAGTTGTGGTTTTTAGTAGTATAGAAGAAATAACCACCAAGTCATGGAGTTGGGAGACTGGAATAGTCTCAGTTGAGAAGGGATCTATCAGAGGATTAAAGTCAGATTTAGTGCCAAGTGGGTTTATCCCCATCAGTATTGGTTGAGGGATATATCCCACTCACTCAATCTCCATATGCTATAGATGCAATATAGTGAAAAGAAAACAACAAAAGAAAAGAAGATGAAAAATTAAGATGAAAAGTGAGAAAAAATAAAATGAAAAGTACACGATGTGTAAATATAGAATACATGGCATGTAGTTTGATTGGGTTTAAAACCCATATACTCTAGATAAACATGCCGAGTGGGCATGTGTTCAGGAAATAGCTAGTACACAGTGTGTAGTAAGGTGCACACACCTATAGGGTCCTGAAAAAAATCCACAAAGGAGAATGATGATTCCCTTTAATTGAAGGGAGATTCTCCCCAATTTCCCCTCAAAAGGACTGGGAAAATGTGGACAATACTCAAGGATAGCGATGGAGGAAACGGTCCGTGGATCGGTCTAATGTTAATGACGCACGACCGGTTCTGCGAAGCATCCCTCCTCCGCAGACCGTCGTCGTTCACGGGATGGAGTCAGAGATCCTCCGTGGTCGCGAGGCAGGACATGCGCCAACCCGGTTCAACATTCCAGACTGCCCCAGCCGCGAGCTGCGTCAGCCAGCCCGAACTTCCACCGCTGTCATTCGTGAAATGGAGGCGGAACCCTCCACAGCCGCAAAGCACTCCCCAAGTTTGGTTTGCGGAGGATTGTTTAATACCCCGCGAATTACGGATTGACCATGTCATCCATGAACCGAGTATTCAGTCATGGAACTCCACAAAAGGGGCCGCATGACCATAGATACATACTTTTCCCCGCTCTATAAAAGGAGATTGAAGAAGAAAGAAAAGAAGAGACAGAGACAAGATTAGTCAGATTCGAGTGGAAGGATTTCGAAGGACATCTTAGGATTTCGGAAGTTCCAGTTCGTGAACCAGAGCAGGTATGAACTTGGGAATGGACTAATAAGGAACCAAAAAACACATAATAACTTGGTGAACCACGAAATTAAAATAAAAAAGAAGAGAAAACCGTGAACCAAGGTCCCTCCACGGATGTACTCCCCGCAGACCTGGGAGTTTATGCCTCTTTTCGGATCTACCGCACCGCGTAGCACCCTCCTACGTGGGTGAAGGCCCAACTGACGAGCCTTTGTCCGGCTCCGCCCTTGGCCACTGCTGCCTACATGGAACTCTCCGAGGACCACCCTGGTTCGCGGATCGAACCCAGAGCTGCGAACCACCTCGGTTCGCTGGATGCCCATCAGTCAGCGGACCACCCTTGTTTGCGGACGACCTCTCTAGCCACGTAGTACTTCCCTATGTGACGGGCACCACCACCCATACTCCTGTGTGGTCTGCCAAACCCTTGAGAGTTCCCATTCCCTGAGCTAGATAAAATCTTTCCAATTTCAATCCGGCCTAATACTTCACAACCTTCTCATTGTCCTACACATCATCCCCGAGCCGAGGCCTGCACCAGAGCCACCGGATCCGTGTAGTGTAACCCTCAGGCGCATCAGCGCCATGTTTTGAGTTCACATACCCATAGTAAACAGGGGAAAAGTGGTTTCCCTAACACTTGGGAGGATTCCTGAAGCATTTCTGGGTTCACATTCCCATAGTAATGCGGGGTCTGAGCCTAAGAGCCCCCTTTCTGCCTCTACTCTCTAGGATGGGGGACTACACGCTTCGGCGGTCGGGCACTTCTCCCCTCCCCAGAGAGGGGGCGACATACCCATCCGAAGGCAGCCGTCCCCATGCACATAGGTACTTCCCCGGGGAACAAGAGAGGTGATGGGCACAAGAGCACCCCTTTCCCTCTCCCACTGTGCTTTGTTTCCATGGGCATACATCCTGGAGTAAGCCCCGACTTTATGGGATGCCCTCATGCGTAAGCCCCAATCCACTTTTCACGGCCGCAACTTTTGCGACGTGATCCTCTGGTCCCTGCTGCCTATTGTTTCGCACACCGATCATGACTCATGTGGGCTTAGAGTAAGCATCGACCATGACATCCTCTTATGGGCCTCCTCAGAGTGTAAGCCCCAATCCATCGCCCTGGGCCTCCTCAGAGTGTAAGCCCCAATCCATCATTCTGGGCTACCTTAGAGCGTAAGTCCAAAGCCAATGCGAACTGCGAGGACTTTGATTCCCTACCACAGGGATATGTTGGAAGCCTCCATGAGGTTCAAGACCAATCAACAACGGACCACCGGGTCCACCTTAACGCTGGTTCTCCGATGCTCCCCTTTCGAACTACGTAGACTTTGATCCCTGTCCCCATGGCAGGGTATGTAGGATGCCTCCAAGAGATTCAAGCCCAACAACCAGTCGATCTGAATATCCTCAAATCGGTTCACCGTGCCACTCCTACTGCCACCTTAATGAGTTCTGACTCCTCAGGGTCATTAATCCAACGAGGGATGGTAAACCTCAGGCATAAATGATTCTGAACCCCTACATTCAGCTGACCATTTCCAACCCGGAGAAATTCGTGGATACTATGCTTGGGTATAAACCAAATATTCGTGAACATATGAATACGTCTTAAATCTATAAGAGAGCCCCAGAACAGGCAATAATTCCCCCCAAAAGGGTGTGATGAGCCCGAATTTCCATCCTCTCGACCAATGGGAGTTCTTAAGTGTCGCTGGTCAGACCATCTGGTGAATGCCTTCCTTTGGAAAGTAGGTCCACATGTCATCGAATACGGAACCGTTGGGCGTTTTGAGACCAACCCGAAACATAAATGGTGAAACCTATGTGAATCTTTAACCAAGCATGACAGATTTAACTTAATCACACCTTGTGCCCCATTTTACTCATAAGGAGGGCCAAGAAAGGTCATTAATTATGCATGGGATCAAGAGATGCTACTTTGATGAGTTTTTTGTTTTTATTTTTTGAAATGTTTTACAAGTAATACCTTCAGAACTCTCTTCAATCCAATGGTGTCCCTAAAGAACTCACAAGCACATGCTTCCAACTACACAATGACAGGACTTCCTCACCTACAGAGGACCCTGTCACCCACCTAGCGTCTTCAACGCTGGGTCTCAGACATGCTGATCTGAGAGTACCACGTGAATGGTACTCTCCCAACGGTGGAGGCGACCATGCACGCCCTCCAATCCGCCAGAACTCGTCGGTCGCCTGCCCAGCAGTGGTTGCAAAGGCAGATCCATACAGCCCCTGTTGCTGTCTCCAACCGTTTCGGGTGTCTATCCCCGGAATGGGACAACGCGTACCTCCCTTATCTTAGGGAGGCGGATGAGGTTGATGTTGAGGACTTCATCGCCACCAAACATGGGTTCTGCTCCAAGGCTCCCACCAGAAGACGTCATTGCGGTCATGCCACGATTCAACATCCTTGCGTCATGGAGGATGTCTCCCCGAGGATTCAGAACCACGCTCCCCGAGCTCCGGCCCCTTGGACCGCCCGAAGAGGGTGGACGATGTACAATCAAGGACTGATCATCACCCTGGTCCCTGAGGAGGAGCTCTACTGCCCATCCATGGAGACGTACCACGAACATGCACCTACACCTGTTCACTCCTCCCAAGCCCGCCATCCAGACATAGTGTCATTTTACAAGCTGGCGCGCATCCCCGCCAAGCTCCATCAAGCCCGTCGCTCACACAGGATGACACCTACCAGGCAGGTACCTCTCCTTGCCCGGGGTCATGAAGCCCACCAACCTGACGTGGTGGCAACCGGGCGCCTGCAGGACCAGCTCCTAGTAGTTGCTCCGGACGCCCGCCATCCTGATATGGTGGCGATCAACAAATCCCGCCACCCAGATGTAGTGTCAAATCATAGGCGGGCACGTCTCACCGCCAACAAAGGCCACTGACTCGATATAGAGGGAAACCAATATATGCAGGGCTATCTCCCTGTGGATGTAAGTAAACTCCACCACCCCGATGTGGCGGCCAACAGAGAGATATACCGGCGTATCCTGGTACAGGGGTAGATTCATTCACTTGCCCTGAAAACGGAGATTTGTCAGTACCCACTAACCACCGGAGGACCAGAGCATGATATTCCTACTACGATACCAAATTGGGCCTTCATACCCGTTCCAGCCAAAGATGACTCTCTACATATCATGGAAATGATGGAGGAGTAGGTATCGATCCCAGCTCATATCTTTCAGACTTTCCAGAATGTAATTACATCATCGGAAATAGAAAGGACTCAGGCCCGTGAGCCCATCTCCCCAATTTATGTGACTCATCTGAGAGATGACATATCCGCCTCGGAGCAGATCTGCATCCCTACTTCTGCCCAAGAGGGTCGCCGACCATATTTCGCGATGCACGGGAAACCGGATCGAGAAGCTTCACTTGTTCCAACTGGGGGACACCCATCCCTCATGGTGGATGATCCAGAGTAGGCATATATCTCTGCTATAAGTCAAGATGTTCTTCGGCATATCTCGGCATCATAACGGGATCCAATTAGACAGTGACCCAAAGGTGAAGGCCGTTGTCAACAGTAGACGCTCCCCGCTGCCCTCAAAAGGGCACCCCGAATGTCTCAAAGGTAGCTGAACAATAAGAGGGGGTTCATGAATCCACTCTGCTGGAAGCTGGGGTTCCCAATGCCTCTAAGCATACATAAATGGCTCAGAACCCTGCCCATCCATTACCATATTATGGGAGTGGCAGTAGCAGCTGCGAAGGTCCTCCCCGCAATGTTGCTACCAGCATCTCTGAAGGTCCTCCCTAGAACACCCATGGGGGCCTCCCCCGCGGGCATATAACGATCGATCACAAGAGCTCATCTTTTGATGCGAGTCACGGAAACCCTCCACGTGGCCAAAAGATCAAGCAGCAAGATGGTCCTCCACTTGCTGCAGTCCACCCTAAATTTCCTCCCCGAGGTATACGCTCCAAACACTCTGCATGCAGTGGGACCACAGATTATGATAGTAGTACTCACTATTATAGTCGCAACTACGGAGTCCATCCCCGTAGTGACATCTCATCATGACAAGAAGGTCCTCCCCTTGTCGTAGCTTTCCGTGAAGGTCCTCCCCAAGGGTTACGCTGCAACGGAAATCCACGCATCCAGGCATCATATCACAGTGGTAATCCTATCCACCCAGATAAAGGAGGTCCTCCCTGTAGAGACTTCATGAAATGAGAAGGCCCTCCCCTCATTGCGGTACATTATGGAGGCCCTCCCCAGGATGTGTCCCGCAGATATTCTCCCTGAAGCAGTTGTAATGGTAGTCCTCACCATTGCCACAGCTGTGATGGTAGTCCTCACCACCATGCCCTCCATTGTGAAGGTCCTCCTCGCATTGGCCCCATGAAACAAGAAGGTCCTCCCCTTATCGCAGTGTGTCCTGAAGGTCCTCCCTAGGATTCACATCGAATGTCAAGCCATGATGGTCATCCTCACCATGATGGAAGTTGTTGCGAAGGTCCTCCCCGAAATGATGCTATGCATCCAGAAGGTCCTCCCCTTATTGCGACATGCCTTGGAGGTCCTCCCTAATGTGTACACTACAAAAGTCCTCTATGCAGTGACGCATCATGCAGTATTGGTATTCCTCGCCATTACGGACGCCATTGGGGAGGTCCTCCCCATGATGACATATCATATCGACAAGAAGTTCCTCCTCATGCCAAATCAAGCACAGAAAAGCCCTTGTATGCTGAGGCACTCAGAAGGATGGGATCAAGCCTGTCAGATTCCCATCTAGTCACTAACAACACCCTTCTTCGATCAAGAAACATTTTGAGGCCACATTCATCTTCTGAACCACCTTGGAATCACCCATATGATAATTCAGCACCTACTGGTCCCACTGCCTCTGAGTACACTGACAGTGAGCATCTTAGTTGGGCTGAACAGGTAGAGGAATCACTAGTGGAGGAGTATGTTGATATGCTGCACCTGAGGAAACGACTGTCTAGGGATGATATACCAGTTGTGTTTTGGCCTACGACCCCCTCCAAGTTTGACATACCTAGAAAGTTGTCGGAATAATGCGTGCACAACATCCACCATAATATATGGACAACCCTCCGCCAGCTGAAGTCAAGCTTCCTACCCTACGGTTGGTATGTAGACTATGCCAAGACAATAAGAGACCTCCTGCATCACAACAACCTGGAAGCTCTTCCTTCAGCATGACAACAGCGACCCGAGAGGCGTAAAGGAAACATGGAGATAGCCTGCCTCTGTACACTACACCAGCTGTGCCGCCTCATCGATGACGCTCTGATGGGAGTCCATATCAGGAGGTGGGGAGAACATGGGGCTCTGCATTTCACTCTTCTCCCTGCCCAGAAGAACCCGTTCGGAGTGGTGTCTTGCAACGTCATCACGTCAAGACGACGATCGAGTGGTATCTCTATTCAGGAACGGCAACACACCCAGCAGAGTCAGTCCTTGAGTAAGTCCCAGAAACGTCAGGCCCAATGAGAACAAGACATTCAAGAACTCGTGAATTAGGCAATTGAGAGCATACAACATTGCACTCACCTAAGAGAGGCCAATCAATGATCTTTTCTTTCCTCCCAAGAAGGGATTGATTCACAGAAGAACTCGGTACCAAACCCAGTTCACCCCCAAATGGGGGCACGGAAGATCAGGAAGGTATCGATATCCATAGCCACTGCCATAATCTAGGGTCAACCCTAGCCTGCAGGGCTGGGGGAATTTTTAATAAATAATTCCACCATAAGACCAGTAAAACCGGGAAGAGGATCGACGTCCAAGGAAGGGATCCAACCCCAACCCTCAGGGCTGGGGGTATTATTACCCCCTCAACAACAACCTCCCCCATGGGAGTCAGTATTCTCTCATCTAGGGAGGAAAATTAGAAGAGGAGGTTGCCATCCTATCCCATCATTTTAATCATGATCCCCTCCGAGACGAAGGTGCACTGTAAGGTCTCACCAATGAACCCTCTGCGTCACCCTACCTCAAGAAGTCCGAAGGAAATCCTAGGTTACGAAGGGAATGGCCAGCAGAAGATACGGGAGATCCTCTCACCATTTAGAAGATGACAACTTCTCTACCCCGCGATATGCATCTATCAACGTCATAGAGGTTAACCCCATGGGTGACACCAGAGATACTGCAAATCCGGAGGAATCAGGAGACGATAGTTCCGGTCATGCTGTGACTCACAACAAACCACCAGGTGTGCACACCCGGAACCAGAGGGCTGCCCGAAATATGGCCATCTTTCCATCCAACCCTCCTCTACCTACCCTGCGAGCTTCCAACAAGGATAAGAACAAAGGACTAGTTACCCTTAACCCACCTACTTCTCTTGACAAAGATGAGCCACTCACGCTCGAAGAGATATTCACTCAATAAGAAGAGGATATGAAATAATTGAGGTGGAATAACACTGAGCTACTCCAGAGGAACCGCCTTATTGAAAGTGCGTCCCAGGAGGACCACATCGTGAACTCCCAACAAGTGCACCTCAAAGACTAAGGTTTTCCCCAGCAAACGAAACACGGTCAGGGCTCCCGTCCAATGAGGAGCCCGGCTCGTCCAACTACCTAAACGTAGATTAAGGTGAATACCAAGACTTCCCTCCACTCAGGAATAAACTAGAGTGGGTACGCCTGAACACTCCGATGGTGCCACAAATAGCACACACACCATGGGTGTCGGCAAATCCGGATCCTTATACAATGCCTCGGGCTATGCCTTCCCAGGACCGGGCCCAATAGGATGTAGACCAAGGTCTCACCAACACCATCGAGGAACTAACGGCTCGATTAGAAGCGATGGAAGGTTGACGCGATCCGATATAGCCAGAGCGGAAACCATACCCAGATTGGGTGAGCAACACACCGCCTCCACCCAATTTTGGGAGCCCTATATTTTCTATCTTCAATGGATCAGGTGATCCAGTACATCATTTGATGCACTACACATCCTATTGCGACCCTATGATGGGAACTCTAGAGCAACAAGAAGCAGTGAAACTCAGATGCTTCATACGGACCTTGCAAGGATCTGCCTTCTTCTGGTATACGAGTCTGCCAGCCCAGTCAATAAAGAGACGGGAAGACCTTCAGCATCAGTTCCTGTTCCACTTCAGCTCAAAGTTTCCTAAAAAAAAGTTCAACGGTATCATTAAATGTAAGAAGACAGAGAATGAGAGGGTCTCATATTTCATCACCATATGGAAAGGTTTCACCTATTCCCCGAATAGGCCAATGCCTCAAAATGAGATGCTAGCGATATGCATCGATAATCTTCGAGATGAGCTACGAACACTGCTCATACCAGTGGATTTGACCACTGGATTCCACCATCTCTCGACCATTTCCCAGAGGATTGAGGACTCCATAAAGAGGATTAATTCGAATTCCTGAATAGCCTCGCAGGCTCCTATGAAAAGAGCCCCTAGAGCTGAAGAATCCACTGTCACACTCAAGCCGACCCCTGTGCCCGTTCCACCACTCAGGCCTCCACCGAATCATCAAGGGCCTCCTGCATATCAACGGCTGCCTCCACCTAAACGGGATGATTAGTGAGTACCGAAGAGGAACCAGTTTGAGGATAGAAGAAAAAAAGTATACTCATTCTGAGATGATCAAGTTTGCGGCAACTTCATTACCGCCATGAACTGAAACTTGCTCCGCCTCCCGGAGTCGAGGAAACCTGATGAAGTCAGCAGCGATGATAGGCCAGATTACTAACCCTACCATTGAATGTGGGGGCACAATATCCGAGAATGCTTCATCTTCAAAGACCTCCTATAGAGGATGGTAGACTCCAGACAGGTCGAGCTGGGACCACCCCTAGCCCATGTGGCATGTATCTCTACCACCGAATCTGACAAAGAGGAGGGGTGACAGAAATTCACCAGCAAGCAGGGGATGAAATTCAATGAAAGGATGACTCGTAAGACTATCAACCGAGACCAGGGCATACTCAGATCTCATCTACAATAGCCGGTGTTGCCACCAACAGCCCCTGAAGCTACAGAGTCGACAGTATCGACCTCACAAACCTACATGAGCCGGTCATTCGGGCATAATCGAAGGAGGAAACAATCAAAAGAGGAGAAGTCCATGATAGGGCCAAAGTTAGTCCCAACCCTAGAAGATTATAAGTCCTCAAATTTGGCGCCACTGGCACCGATCCACCAAACGACACTATCAGGGAAAATCGACCAGGTTGACATGTCAGAGGATGAAGAGACAATATTTGGTTCTATTAATGTCATCCATATTATGGAATCATTCCTTGACGAAGTGTATGGTTACGAACCCGAGTTCCCTACACGAGGAGCCGGGAGGAAGAATCGAAGAGGTTGGGGATACCAGGGGAGGCGTAGCCACGACCAAAACCAACCCTATGGTTAGACCCCGGCCCAAACCGTTAGTATCGCGGAAACCCATAGGAGAGCCCTTCAATGAACTAAGCGGGAGAAAGAATGCCCCTCCACCTCCACAAGCATCCACTCTAGCCCTGATGTTCTGCGATACCCACCAGAGGAGGAACAAGTGTCTGGCCGCCCAGTGTGCACAAACAGACCAGCTGGGCCAAGTCTTCAAAACACGGGAACTCCATCGATATCCGACCTCGCAACCAATCCCTCCTCGTCAAATGCTCTAGCCCCTAAAGAATCCGCTAAGACTCTCCCGCCAATGGACAAGCATCGGCTGCTGGAGCAGAAATATGATATCCTTATGCAGCTGGCATCGGTACCAGCGAAGCTATCAATCCTCGATGCCCTATGTCTATCAGAAGACCTCAGGGAGGTGCTTATAGAAGATTTGATCAGACCCTAGGAGTTTCAAGCCGAGGAAGCTGCCGCCGAAATTTACCAGACGAAGACTGACCTAGCTGAATGCAATGCGGTGATTTCCTTCACTGATCAGGATGAAGATTCCACCATGCAAGGACACATCAGACCAGTATATGTGTCCGGCACACTGAATGGTATTGAGATCCGGAAAGTATTTATATACAATGGATATGGATTTAACCTCCTTCCCCTACAGAAACTCCATATGTTGGGATACAGTGAGGAGGACCCAATTCCCTCAACCACAACTCTGTTGGGTTATGAAAAGAGTGAGAAGAAACCAATGGGAAAAATTAAGATAAAGACCCATTTTGGTGACCTGGTGGCCTAAACGGAATTCCTGGTGGTCCGGCAGAGTTCAACATTCAATTCCCTGCAGGGAAGGCCGTGGCTCCATAAAAACATGGTTGTTCCTTCATCCTACCACCAGTATATCAAGTACCGCATCAATGAACAATGTGGAACATTGAATGCCGACAAGGCCCCTTTAGAGCTCTCTGAGTCACGTTACATTGATGTCGGGTTCTATGAGAAAAAGAAAAAGAAGACTTTTGTCGATGGTGTCGACTGGATCCACACTCCAAATGGCCTGGAAATGGTTCCTGATGACCCCCTCAGGTAGCTTGGCAGAGATTATCTCCTACCCATTAACCATGATGAGAGTAGGAGTTCAAGTACGAACACACACTCTAATGTCCTCATGACTTCAGCCACAATAGAAGAGCATGACAATGCGGGAACGTCTGCCAACCCTCGATCTGGGGACGAATACTCAAGCGGGGATTCCCACGATGCCTCTCCCTCAAACCCTCGAAGGCTCACCCCGGAAACTCTCCCCCCGTCAGATCAAGAAGATGAGGACTTGGGAGAAAAATAGGAGGAAGATCTCTAGGATTCACCTAACACATTTGAGGAGGGTATCTCCACCATGGTGGACGAGCTCAGGGAAATAAACCTGGGCACCGATGAAGATCCGAGGCCTACTCTCATCAGTGTAGCTATGTCCCCTGAGGAGCATGAGGTATATACCTCTTTCCTAAGGAAAAATCAGGATGTTTTTGCCTGTAATTACACAGAAATGTCGGGACTCGATCCCGAAGTGGCGACACATCACTGGGGTCTTCCAAAAGACCACCTAGGCTATGAACATGCCGCCAGAAGGACGCATCCCTCACATGACGCCAAAATAGAGGATGAATTCAATAAGCTCATTAAAGAAGGCTTCATTCGGGAGGTCTAGTACCCCATTTGGATGGCCAAAATCGTCCCTGTCAAGAAAGAGAAAAGAAAAATCCACATCTGCATTGACTTCAAAGATCTCAATTGGCATTGTCCGAAGGATGATTTCCCGATCCCGATCACTGAATTATTAATCGATGCGACGGCTGGGTAAGAGGCTATATACTTCATGGATGGCTATTCTGGATATAATCAAATCAGGACTGCCCCAGAAGATGAAGAATCTACTACCTTCAGGGCCCCTCAAGGGGTATTCTATTACAAGGTCATGCCCTTTGGTCTCAAGAATTCTTGTGGCACATATCAGCGTGCCATGCATCGGATCTTTAAACCGTTCCTGGGGAAATTTGTTGAATGTAACGTGGATGACATGGTGGTCAAGTATAGACATTTCTCTGACCACCTGTCATTCCTTGAGATTGTCTTCAACAAACTCCGACATCATTGCTTGAAAATGAACCCCTTGAAATTCGCCTTTGGGGTTACCTCAAGGAAATTCCATGGCTTCGCCGTACGCCATCGTGGCATCGAAGTCGACCCTGAGAAGACAAAGGATATCCTTGGATTACCACCTCCCTGAAATCTCACTGAGTTGAGGGGATTCCAAGGACACCTAGCCTATATTAGGTGGTTCATAGCCAACCCGGCAGGAAAATGTTTTCCCTTCACCAGCTTAATGAAGAAGGGGGTCACGTACCAATGGACGGATGACTGCCAAGAGGCATTTGACAACATGAAGAACTACCTCTTAAGCCCACTGGTGCGCATGCCCCCAGTGGAAGGAAGACCTCTCATATTGTACATGAAAACCTTCGATAAATCCTTGGGATCCTTCCTCACACAAAAGAATGACACAGGCAGTGAAAACAGTCTCTATTACCTTATCCAAACAATGATTGACGCTGAGACTCGATACTGAAACATTGAGAAGTGCTGTTTAGCCTTGATCTTCACGGTTCAAAAGTTGAGACATTATCTTCAGCATCATGAAGTCCATTTGACCTCGCAGAATAACCAGCTCAAGTATATCCTCAACCACTCGATGCTAACCGGATGCCTATCCCGATGGGCAGTCATCCTGCTAGAATTTGACATCCTGTTTGTGCCTTAGAAAGCCATCAAGGGTCAGGCATTAACAGAATTTCTAGAAGATCACCCTTTGACAGGGACCACTGAAACGGCCGCCAAGCTACCTAATAAAGACATCTTCTCGGTTCAAGAGGAGTTCCCAGCATGGGAAATGTACTTCAACGACGCATCTCGAATGCTAACAGGGAAAAAGATGGAGGATCCCAGATTCAACAAAGTGGGTTTGGGAATAATACTCGTGTCCCCAGAAAAGGTAGACTTTCCATATTCCTTCCTCCTATTAGAAGGATGTACGAACAATGAAGCAGAATATCAAGCTCTCATCGCAGGCCTGTAACTCGCACTCCATGCACAAGTAATGCACCTTAAGGTAAAAGGTGACCCTAAACTGGTCATCAAGAAAGTCAATGGTGACTATGCTATTAAAAAGTAGGAGCTGATCCCCATGTTTGACCATGTCTGAGGGTTAATGGTGGAGATCTCCACAGAACCAACATTGACCGATATTCCCTGGTCTCAGAACGCTCAGGCTGAGGCATTAGCCAACACGGCCACAACCCTAGCTGACCCAGGTCAGGATGAAATGGTTATCAGTATTGCTCACCGTCAAATGGTATTGCCATTTTTTTAGGACAAGATGGAAGAAATACATGAAGTCAGTCCTGTCCCCAAGCCATATGCTCCTGCCACCGGCTGGATGACCGCCATTGCAAACTACATTCAACGGGGAGAACTTCCATCAGACATGGCTGAACGAGAGAAAATATGGAGAAGGGAAATCAACTTTGTCCTATATGGCAGTGCAGGTCAGCAAGAGGTCCTCTACAAATGAGACATCGATGGAGTGCTCCTCAGATGCATTGACGGAGAAGAAACCGCTGCCGTAATGAATGAAGTACAAGCCGGAGTGTGTGGATCACATCAACCGAGGACCAAGCTTTCCCATCAGGTTCGAAGGTTTGGGTACTACTGGCCCAAAGTGGCATGAGACTAGGAGCATTTTACTGTAAAATGCCACTCATGCCAAATTCATGCCAACTTCATACACCAACCCCTGGAGTTACTTCATCAAGCCAAGTACTCTTGGTCATTTTCCATCTGGGGGATGGACGTCGTGGGACCATATCCTCCCGCCACAACCAAACAGATGAAGTATATCCTCACGGAAACCAACTTCTTTTCCAAATGGGAAAGAGCCATACCCCTCAAGGAAGTTGGGGTAAGAAATATTGTTAGCTTTGTGAAGACCAATATCATCACCAAATTTGGTGTACCTCATACCATACTGATGGATAACAGAACCAACTTATGCTCTGCTGAATTAGAGAAACTATGCCATGAGTATGGTATCAAGGCTAACCAATCATCCCGCTTCCATGCAGTGGCCAACGGATAGATAAAGGCTTTCAACAAGACCATGTCCATCATTTTTCAGAAAATGGTGTAAAAATCCAAGAAGTCATGGCCGGATAAACTCCTCCATTAATTGTGTGCTTATCGAACCACAATTCGCACCGCTACTCGGGCTACCCCATACTCATTGGTGTATGGAACAGAGGTGGTCCTGCCCATTGAACTCCAACTTCCCTCACTCTGTGTTGCTATCTATGATCAATTATTCGATGATGAGCAGTCAGAAAAGTGGGTAGGTGAATTGGAACAGCTAGACGAGAATCAGTTTCACACTTTGCACCATCTGGAGGTATACCAGAACTGGATCACACGAGCCTTCAACAAAAAGGTTCGTCTTCGGTCTTTCTTGGAAAGAGAATTAGTGTTGGTCCTCCGGACCCTAATGATACCCGAGAAGAATCCTACAAAGCTGGAGCCAAAATGGGACGGACCATACGTTGTACACAAGGTCTACTCCAATAGAGCATATACCCTGATCTCAATGAATGGGAAAGTCACCACGGATTCTACCAATGTGATATTCCTAAATACGTATTTCACATAGAAACCAAAAGTGGAGAACGTCCTCACTGCCTGACATTAAACTACATGGAGTTCATCCTTACCGCACGACGTTAAACTACACAGAATCTAATAATACCCCTCGTCCTAACCACATGATGTTAAACTGTATGGCTCTCATCCTTACCGCACAACGTTAATCTGCACAGATAATAAAAGTTAAAAATTCCTTCTGCCCTCATCTATAAACCAGACCTTCATGAGGTGTTTTCATTGTCCTCACTGCATGACGTTAAACTGCACAGATTTCATAGAACTACGTATGGCTTGATTCCTTCCCTCGCATGATACATAGTGACACCGGGATCCCCTATCCTGGCCCAGCCACTCCCAAATAAAAGATAAAAATTCATTCTTCCCCCCGTGTACGGACTAGACCTACACTAGGTGTATCCCTCGTCCTAACCACACGACGTTAAACTGCATGGACAAGAAGTTTTAACAATGTCCCTCTCCCCCCGTGAATGGACCAGACCTGCACACGGTGTACTTCCTCCAGAGAACTACGTGCAGCATGATTCCTGCCCTCACAGGATACATAGTGACACTAGGGTTCCCTGTCCTGGACCAGCCCCCTGAATCAAAGATAAAAATGACCTTTCCCCCCGTGTACAGACCAGACCAGCACATGGTGTACTCCTCGTCCTCACTGCACGACATAAAACTGCACAGATAACAAGATTTAAAAATTCTCCCTTTTCCCCGTGTATTGGATAGACCTGCACAAAGTGTATTTTTTGCATCCTTTTTGCATGACATTAAACTACACAGTCAATAATGTTAAAAATTCCCCCTTCCCCCATGTATGGACCAGACCTGCATGGGGTTTATACCTTGTCCTTACCGCATGACGTTAAACTGCATGGAATTTGTCCTCACCGCATGATGTTATACTGCATGGAATTTTTCACGACCCACCCAAGACACATGGCGATACGAGATGGAGATACTCCTTGCACAGTTGGATGGATACTCTCCAAACATCAGACTAAATGACCTAGATAATTATGGATCTTCATAACCAATCATGGTCATCGGAAGTGGAAATTCATCAACCCATGGACACCATTTCATGAGTATTCATACCATGCCCTCAGCAGCTCTGCATATTGATAGCCCCTGACCCATCTACCAAAGGAAAGATTTCCTCGGGTGACACTCTTCCTAGATCCATACCGCTACTGGCCTCAGATCCCCCATATCACATCTCTCGATCCAAACATTTATGGAGTAGTGGTTTATAAGTTCCTTCCGCTTTTCCCATCCAAATGTTTCCAGGGTATCCCTACCTGGCTAGCTTATGTGTCGCCGGTGGTTCACATAGCGACCTACTTCAACGAACATCAAGCCAGGACTAGGCTACTTTTAATCAGCAGACAATTAGAGTGAAGATGTTTCTTGTATACATGGACACAATTATCCCCACATGCCGAACTCTACACTGTGAGAAATATCGGATTCTCATAATCATTCATGGCCATCAGAAGTGGAATGTTATCGACCCAGGGACACCTTTGTATGACTATGAATACCATGCCCTCAGCGGCTCTGCATAATGATAGCACCTAGCTCGTCCATCGAAGGCATGATTTCCTTGGGCGGTACTCTTCCTAGTTCCATACGATTACCGGCCTCAGAGACCCCATACCACACCTCCTAATCTGGGAAAACTCAAAGTTTCAGTTTACAACCCTCATCCCCCACCTTGTTCCAAGTATATTATAACATGTTGACCTAGTTATCCTTCAAGTTACTGCAGTAATAGTCACCCAATGGTCCGATATCTATGACCACTAAACTTGGAGTACCTCGTCCTTACCGCACGACATTAAACTGCATGGAGTAAGGTACACCCCCGCGTGAAAAATAAATTAGTGCAGGGAGCTCTCTAAGCTTTAACAGCAACCAGGGCCGAGTATGCCCGACATGTTCAGACATTTCCTTCCCCGATGACAGACTTCGTGGCCCGGATAATTTTGGATCTTCATAACCATTCAAGGCCATCTGAAGTGGAAATCCATCGACCCAAAGACACCTTTGCATGACAATTCATACCATGCCCTCAGCGGCTCTACATATTGAAAGCCCTTGGCCCGTCTACCAAAGGCACGATTTCCCCGGGCGATACTCTTCATAGCTCCGTACGCTTATCGGCCTCAGAGCTTCCGTGAAATCTCTCCTAATCCAAGAAGCCCTGGAACCATGATTTACACCATCAAACCCCCTCCATATCTTGGACAGGCCAGGATACTCAGTCTTAGTTACATTCTAATCAAGAGAGGCCTTTTTAACTACGTCCTTACCGAATGATGTCAAATGGCATGGAGCAAATCTTGTCCACTTAGCGTAAGTCTGCAAAGACCAATCATTAAACATTCAAGGGAATACCTAAAACAAAAATCATTTTCACTGGTTTAATAATGATCCTCTTCCTTACCACACGACGTTAAACTACACGGTCAATTATCCTTGCTGCACGGCGTTAAACTGCACAACATTAGTAAAGGAATGGAAAATGCCTCTTGTCCTCGCTGCATGATGTTAAACTGCACAACATTCTTTAATAATGCTCTTATTCTTTACCGCATGACACTAAACTGCACGGTCAAACCCGTCATGGGTTCAGTAAGGAACAAAGGCTTTTCTCTGTCCTTCAGTACACGGGTCCGATCAGCACAAGCCACCGTCTCACCCCCGCGTGAGAAGGGATTACATAACCCATTCTCGTGAAGTTCAGTCTAGATATTTCCCCCGTATCCAGGAACCCTCTCATCATTAACCATACTCTGTACTCACAAAAATCCAGACTCTCATAAGCCACCCCTGGTGGTCCCAAATCTCAACTTCCCAGATGTTTCATGGCTATATGGGGAATACAATCATTTACCTAAGGACACCTTTGCATGACTATGCATACCAGTCCCTCAATGGCTCTGCATATTGATCACCCCAGAACGGTCTACCAAAGTCATGATTTAATTAGGAAATGCTTCTCTCTGTACGCCTCTTGGACTCTGAGCCCCCATGTCTATCCCGGGATTTGGAAACCCTTTGAGTTATAGTTTACCAACCTCTTTCACAACCCTGCCTGAATATGGTGGAACGTCACTGACAAGATTACCGAGGACCAGGAGAAGACGTTCCATTCCAGATGATGTCCCAGCTACGTGACATTAAACTACACCAATTCCCAACCGTCCATTATGCTAGATAAATGTGTAAGACAGAAAACTTTCTTCCACACTCTTGATTGATAAAAATGTTCTCAAAACCTTTCAGATGTCACATATCCTTTCTGAGCCACCCCTAGTGGTTTTTATAATTCTCCAAGCCATCCATAGTGGGTTCCATAAACTAGAATTTCATAAAATCCTATGGCCATCAAAAATGGAGAGTCATCGACTTAAGGAAACCTTTGCATGACTATGCATACCATGCCCCCAGTGGCTCTTCATATTGATCACCCCTGGCCTATCTACCAAAGGCAATATTTCCTTAGTCAATGCTTCTCCCACCTCTACACGCCGACCTGGCTCCCATGCCTTGAGACATTCCCTACTTTTCATTCAAATTTAATCAAACTCCCTCAAAATGGGTCTGAAGGAAACTGAGACATATTTTAATCAACAAAACCCCATTGGGCCCCTTTCCCCCCCATATTTGGTCAAAGAAGTTTGACTTAAAACATCAGTAATGATAGTATTCCTGGCGGTACTTTAAACCACCCAAGAAAAGAGGCACAAATCCTATTAGGCCAAGAACCTGAAAAGGGAGACCTAAGAAAAAGTCAAGCCATACCTGCTGGGATCACACTAAATGAGCCAAGAAAAAATTAAGGCATTACAAGAAAAGACAAAAATGTTTATAGGGATTTTCTACAAATCCCTCTCAATTGTTGAACTATGCTCGCTGGACCCCATGGTCTATGAAAAAGTTAGAGTTTTTTTCCTGAGTTATGATTAATTCTGATTCAATGAGTTGTTATTTACAAAACAATTGTTCTAGTAATAATCAAATTTTACATCAACAAGTGATTGACAGAGACTGTATTTTTTTTGAACAAAAAGGGAAGACGTCTACAAGCTGGGGTGTCTCCCTCACAAAAAAAGGGAGAGGGGTAAGTAAAACAGAGAGTACAAGAGTGGCTCTGATAGTCATAAATAAGATTGACTTGCTCTCTCCACCAGATCAGCGGCCGTGCGGTGGAGGTCATTGCAAGACTGTTTCAACATGACCTTCTCCCTGGCTTCAACCTTATCCCCCAGATGAGTATGCTCCACTGTTGTTTAGAGATCGTTGATCTTTTTCTGGTGTCTTCAAGATGACCAGTCACAACTGACAACTGATTCCTCAGTATCACTACCCGTTCTTCACATTCATGCAACTCGGAGGATAGGACGACCGCCTGATCTCGAGAGATCACCTCATGTGCTATCAGCTGATGGATCTGTATCGTGGCTTCCTCTAGGTCTCAGGTCCTGTAATGAGCGGCAGGAAAGTGAGGAAGTTTGAATTCACTAGTGGCAGCTTACTCACGGGCCATGACAACATGGAAAACAGGTGAATGGAACTGCCGATAGTCAAAGCCACCCATCCCGAAACCCAGGAAGAGCTGTCCAAGAGCTTCAGTCATAGTTTCCATCTCAGCTAGAGGAGTTTCAGCAACAATCTCACTAATCCGAGGCCAGGCCAACCTACACACCACCCGGTGGTCTGCCATGACATGAGGATATTTTTTATCCTTGCCGGATAGCATGGGAACAAAATCTGGCATTGCAAACAGTGCAGGAATGTGCTCGCTAGAAGTTGGTTCTGAAGCTGGAAAGTCTGGAGCCTCTAACCACGGTTCAGGCTTGGGGTTCAAGTTTCTAATCCTAGTATCAACTGGTAAAACTTCCGGGATTTTCTCACTAGGACCTGGAACCACATGTTTGTCCTCATCCATGTCTAAGAAGGATGAACCCGTCTGAACTTCGGCCACCGCAGTACTGGGAGAGGAAAATCCCCTAAGTATCTTTGATCGACAAGCCATTAGTCGATCCTCCCTTAGAGCTGATGAGGAAGGTGTGGTGGACAGAACAACCACAATACCACCTGATTTGGGAACCTGTCAGATGAACTTCCCAATAATCCCATTGGGATAGTGTTTTGCCCATGCTTTTTCATACTACATGGAAAGGCTGGCGACTGCCCCCATGATAGGAAGGGGAATGCTCGTGTTAGATACCTCCCATGTCAGTATCAACCACCATTGACAAAGTATGGCCGGGTGCAGTCCTCGAGCCTGAGGAGGGGGAAGGGAAACTTGGACTTGCATGCACCCAAAATGGCGAGAAAAATGATACGGGACATACAGATCGCACTGAGAAACCCCATCGATCCGCGCAGACAGAAATACTTCCCACAGAGAGATCATGTAAGAATGCTTATCCAGGCTCCCTCGGCGGTTTTCAACTAAAATTCCAGAAGGGGTGGGGTTGGGAGTGAATGAAAACTGGGATAAGTCACTCAGAAGCTCGAGGACTTCACCAGAGCTGAGGTATTTCAAGAAAACTCCAGCTATATCAAGCAGGGTAGGCCGAACGGTAGGAAGCGGGATGACTGTGTTGTGACGATACTCATAACAGCAACAATGATCCGTTACCTAGCCATACATAAATTTAAATGGCCCACTCAGATGGAAGGGTGACCCACCCTTCTACATGGGACCCAACAGTTCATAAATACTAGCCAATGTGGGCATGACCAAATTCACTAGGCGGCCCTCCGCCAGCTCAACTGCCATCATCAGGGTGCAAGACCTGATGGCAGGATTAATATCCCGAGAAGGGAATAGCCACCCTCTCAGGAACATAGCAAAAAAACCTTCCAGCTGGAGCATAGGCAGTACACTGGGGAGCACCTCGTAACCCCATGAAATTTAGTCGCCCGCCTCCAGAACCACCCAGTAGGAACCTGGGGAGGTTCGTGACTGTTGAGAAGGATGAGCCCCGGGGAACTTGATCTTCAGAACATGACCAGTGGTGTTCATAAATAACCCTATCCAGGTACTATAGGGAATAAGAGAGCGGTCACGCAAGGACTGGCCCATTGATTGCTCCGCCATAACCACCAGATCCCTCACCAATAAAGGCACTTGTTCGACGTCATCCCATTCGTTAGGGGCATACAGAAATTCATCATACATTTCAACAATAACCGGGAGCCCTCCCAATTGATGGATATCCCACAAACTAATTCCAACTTCACCGTGGGCATGGTGGAAAGTATTAGTGCTTGAACACCAGCGACTGAGTAGGTCTGGCAGGACCAAGGATGGTGGGTAAATAGAAAATTGGGAATCCCACACTGCGGAGTATAAATTTACTACTTCTAGTGATTCGGAAGACTCCCGACAGTGATGATGGACCTAAAAATCCCAGCCCAATCATTTTAGAAGATCCTTCCAGACTGAAGATCCCACCTAGAAATCCACCCCGCATCAGGATCTACTTGAGCAAGGTTTATAATAGAAAGGTTACTCTTGAAGATATCTTCCTGAGAAAAGTTTCCAGCATGCTGATCAATTTGGGTCCAAACAGAACCTCTCAAAATGAAGGCATCTTTCTGGTCAGAGTCGGAAACTATCTCCCCCGATTGGGTAAGGTTCGCCTGAATACACTTGGAAGACGCCTCCATGAAAAGAGAAGGAAGACCTGAGAAAGTGGGGGGAATAGGGACATCGTATTGAAAACCAAATCCACGAAGCAAAAGCCGATTTGACAGCGGATAATCCAGGAGCTCAAGAGGGAGCAAGTCTTTCAAGACAACATTGTCAGGAATGATGGACCGACTAGGGTCCTCTTGGATGTTATCGGTTCTGAAAATCATAGCTAACCCTCTCCATGAACCAATTGTGAGAGGATCTACAGAAGACCTCGGTGCAGAATGAGGGGGAACCATATTTTCTCCCTACATCACGAGATCCAACAAGTGGTTAGTCCGGAATAAAAAAAAATTCAGACAAAAATATAAAATATGTGGCTGAGGATCAGTTGAAGAGCCTTCATAGAAATGTCTGTGAGGAGGCCTCGAATGATGGTTTGTGATGAAAGCAGCCCATGAACCAGCCCTTCGCGAAAGTAGTCCGTGAAACCCTGGCCCACAGAGCGTTGGCCAGGAAACCGCGGACCAGGTTGCTATGCAGAATTTCAATCCCGAATTTAAGTGGTTAATCTCAGAAGACATAGAAACTTTTAAAGTTCAAAAGATATTAGTCTGCGGAGCATCGAAACCACATAGCATCGAAACCGCAGAGCACCAAAACTGTAAAGCGAGTTCCTACATGGCCAGTCCTGACATAATTTTTAATTAATTAAAAGTGTTAGTTCATGGCAGGGATATTGATCCACGGATGAAGAATGACGTGAACAAGAAATGGTTCATGGAAGTAGAATCCGGTTCGCGGATGAAGTGTTTCGCGAAGGAACAAGCACGCGCACGCAAAAAAGCTCAGGTTTCGTGAAGAATCTAGTAAAGGAAAAATGAAGGCCCACCCGTATTTATAGGTGTGGTCCCCTACCGGTTCCACCTCTCTCCTGTGAACTACTCGAGTTTCAGGACCAATTTGCATCAGAATAGACTCCTCTTCATTCCGATCGGACCCCATTCTGATGGGGGCATTTGTAGGGTCCTGAAAATAAATATGAAAAGGAGAATGATGATCCCCTTTAACTGAAGGGATATTCTGCCCTATTTCCCCGCAAAAGATTGTGAAAATCTGGACAATACTCAAGGATATCAAAGGAGAAACCGGTCCATGGACCAGTCTAATGTTAATGACGCACGATCGGTTTCGCGAAGCGTCCCTCCTCCACAGACTGTCGTCGTTAGCGCGATGGAGGTGGAGATCCTCCGCGGTCGCGACGCGAGATAGGTGCCAACCCGGTTCACCATTCTGGACCACCCCTGCCGCGAGCTGTGTCAGCCGGCCCAAACCGCCTCCACTGTCGTTCGTGAAATGGAGGCGGAGCCCTCCGCGTCCGCAAATCACTCCCCGAGTTTGGTTCACTGAGGAGTATTTAATACCTTGAAAATTACAGATTGACCAAGTCATTTGTGAAACGGGTTTTCGGTTATGGGACTCCGTAAAAGGTGCCACATGACCATAGATACATCTTTTTACCCTCTCTATAAAAATATATCGAAAAAGAAAGAAAATAAGAGATGGAGAGGAGATCAGTCAGATTCAGGTGGAAGGCTTTCAAAGGAAGGCTTATGATTTCGGAAGTTCTAGTTCGTGAACCAAAGCAGGTATGAACCTGAGAACGAACTAATAAGGAACCAAAAAACATATAATAACTTGGTGAACCACGAACTTAAAATAAAAAAGAAGAGAAAACCATGAACCTAGGTCCGTCCGTGGATGTACTCCCCACGGACCAGAGAGTTTATCCCTCTTTTCCAATCTTCCGGACTGCGTAGCACCCTCCTACGCGGTCGAAGCCCTGACTGATGAGCCTCCGGCCGGTGCCACCCTTGGCCGCCGCTGCCTGCATGGAACCCTCGGTGGACCACCCCGGTTCACGGATCAAACCCGGAGCCATGAACCACCTTGGTTCCTGTGATTCCCATCAGTCCACGGACCACCCTGGTTCACGGACGACCTCTCCAGCAACATAGAACTTCCCTACGTGAAGGGAACCCCCACCCATACCCCTGTGGGGTCTGCCAAAACCTTCAGAGTTCCCATTCCATGAGCCAGATAAAATCCTTCCAATTTTAATCTGGCTTGATCCTTTGCAACCTCCTCATTGGACTACTCATCAGCCCCGAGCCGAGGCCTCCACTAGAGCCACCGAATCTGTGTGGTGTAACCCTCAGCCGCATCAGCATGCCGTTTTGAGTTCACATAACCACGATAAACAGAGGAAAAGGGGTTTCCCCGAACCTTTGGCAGATTCTTGAAGCATTCCTGAGTTCACATTCCCACAGTAATGTGGGGTCTGAGCCTAAGATCCCCATTTCTACCTCTACTCGCCAGGATGGGGGACTGCACACTTCGGCGGTGGGGCACTTCTCCCCTCCCCAGAGTTGGGGTGGCAGACCCATCCAAAGGCAGCCATCCCCATGCACCTCGGTACTTCCCCGGGGAACAAGAGAGGTGACAGGCACAGGAGCACCCCTTTCCCTCTCCCGCTGCGCTTTGTCTCCAAGGGCATCCATCCCGGAGTAAGCCCCGACTTTATGGTCCGCCCTCATGCATAAGCCCCACTCCACTTCTCACGGATGCACCTTTCGTGACGTGATCCTCTGGTCCCAGCTGCCTATTGTTTCCCACACTGAGAATGACTCTAATGGGCTTAGAGTAAGCATCTACCATGACATCCTCTTATGGACCTCCTCAGAGTGTAATCCCTAATCCCTCGCCCTGGGCCTCCTAAGAGTGTAAGCCCCAATCCATCATTCTGGGCTGCCTCAGAGCGTAAGCCCCAATCAATCACTCCTAGTGCCACCTAAATGAGGTCTGACTCCTCAAGGTCATTAATCCAGCAAGGGATGGTAAAACTCAGGCATAAATGATTCCAAAAAACCGTGTTCAACTGTCCATTTCTATCCAGGAGAAATCCTGGATACTATGCTTGGGTATAAACCAAAGATTCACAAACATATGAATACGTCTTAAATCTATCAGAGAGTCTTGGAACAGGAAATAATTCCCCCCAAAAGGGTGCGATGATCCCGACTTCCCATCCTCTTGACCAATGTGAGTTCTTAAGCGTTGCTGGTCAGACCATCCGACGAACGCCTACCTTTGGAAAGCAAGTCCACGAGTTATCGGATAAGGAACCGTTGGGTGTTTCAAGACCGACCCGAAACAACGTCGTGTGTTTGAATATGAGGTGTTGGTCATGTATGTTCCCATATATAGACTTAGAAGGGGGTGTTATTTGTACATGGAATATACCAGACATACACACTATATATACGTACATGAGACCGTGGTCATGTGGTATCAGTACATGAGTTCTCCTAAAGGCCAGGAAATGGTGCAGTAAACGACATGTTCCTAATGTAAATTCCATGTATTTTTTTTAAAACTAAATCAAAGTGTGTGTTCATGTACTAATCATACATGGAATGTGTTCTCCATATGAACCATGTACTCTGTTTTGGAATCCGAATGGTCGACCAATCCCAAAATCACCCAAAATACATGTAAATCACTAATGTAATTGGTGTATAAGGGCATACCTAGATCAAGTATCACAATGGGGTGGTGAAATTGTATTGAAACTAACCATAGTGGATGATTGATCGAGGGAAGGCCAAGCGGAAAATGAGAGAAGCTGAAGGGGGAGAAAATGGGAAGGGGTTGGTGGGTGGGGGGGAGGTCATAACCCGTGGTAAGGCCATATAGGGTTTCCGGCCTTTATAGGCCAACCAAACATTGTGCAGAGGGTCCTACACACCATGAAAGATGATTGTTTAAATATATTTTATTAATATTAAAAGTCTAATTATAATAAAATATATAATAATTATTATTTATAATTTAAAATGAAATATATAAAAAATTATATTATTAAAAAATGAATAATAAACATGTACCCATAATATATTAGAGACTTACATGTCATTTATTCTCATATTCTAAAAATAGAACTATGGCCTTCTTTCATGTTATTGGGGCATAATTTGAAATGATGACAAGTTGATCCAAATTAAATCCCCAAACCATTGATGTAATAGTTGTAGTGATAATAATTTTTATTGACTTTTAATATTTAATGTATAAGTGCAATACTACATTGGGAAATAATATAGACAACATGTGGTTTTAACTTTTTAAAAATATGTATTCCCTCCTCTCACACATGTGACCCAGGTTCGATCCGTATCAACATAACTAGAATTTGGCACCACTCCCATCATATGGTGTTATCCAAATTAGAAATTGACATTCCCTTATGGTCTAAATAACTAAGTATCTAGCTGTAGTCAGTGTTGATCCCACATGGATTATATAGAATTAATATAATTAACATGAATTAAAAAAGATTATTCGATTATCTGGATAGTAATACAGTTGATGGGAACAAACTATTAAGTGAAATGATTGAATTTTTTTTAATTAAAACAAAATAGATAACAAAAAAAATAGAAAACAACATATTATGGTTGTAATTATGATGCGGGATTAATTCACTATTCTTTCTTTTTCATTGAATTTATTGATGAAAGTTATTTACCATGGGGATTCAATACAATTTTTGTTTCTTGGTCTGAAAACAAATAATTTCATGATTGAAATATTAATCCCTTTATCCGATAATTAACTACTTAAATAATGTTCAGGTTCATTATCCCTAAAAAAAGGCAATGAGCTCACCTAATGGTCATGGATACACTCATTGAAAATCCCCCAGTTTTCTCCCTTGGTGTCTTTCATGGTCCAATACAACAACAATGCTGTATAAGGCATTAGTTTCATTGAATATGGTGTAAAAAATAATAATAATAAAAACAAAACTTCATGATTTCAATTAAATATCACCCAAAATAATTATTATAACCTCACCAAGGGTGAAACTATCCTCTTATGACCATGTTCATGGTGTGAAAATTGAGGTGAAACTCAATCCCTATCATGTATAAGAGAGGATACAGGGAAGGGGAGAATTACACTAAAATAGAAATGAAGACAGGAAATAATACTAAAATTTGGATCTAAGGGAGGTTGAATGGAAGAGTGGAAACACCTCCCCTTGATGTATAATAACTGTTTGGAGGTCCCCTTCTATTTAAGGATGTCGAGACTACATGGAATGTACCCTGTGGTACATGCCATGTATAAGGGTGAACTTGCTTTTTCTTGAATTTTGTGCCAATTTGTGGCTTACTATGCTATCCATGGAATTTCAACATGTCAGATGTCAGTTGGGGGTAGGCTACATGTAGCTCCACCCCACATGGATTGAAGATTCCATTTTAGGTACCATCCACTTTTTGAAGGGGGTATATGGAATGTGAATGGGTAGTACGTGGCATGTGGCATCTGGTCATTTACAGGGGTGTGTACTAGACTAGTTGAATATTGTCTGGGTAGGGTAAACAACGTGTGTTCAAAAAGTAAATGGCATGTATATGTGAACTTTTTCTATGGTCTCTCCCATTTTTTTGAATTTTACTTGAATATCCAGAAAGATAAAAAAGAACACCAAAATAAATAATTTTATCTAAAAAACAATGTGTATCCAGTGAAAACATGTATTTATACACAATAATGGTTTTGAAAAGATATAAAAAATATGGGAACATTAGTATAATAAGAGAATTAGGTAGAAATGAATTAATTAATTAACCAAAAATCATCCTTATCTAGGTTTAGGTTCCCTTAATTTTTTTCCTTTTTCAAGTATGGATTAGGGTCTATGTCACCATCAGGTTCTTACCAATGATTATCGATATGATTTTTTTGTAGATCACCATAGAGTTGAGGTCGATGGAGATGAAATTTAGAGGATTAAACATTGAGATTTTTTGTTCTAAGATCAATAGAAGAATGAAGGATATGTTTAAATTTCTAGTATAAGGATTTCTGAAAGGAGGTGAAGATTTATTTCAGCTATATTCATATTTCAAATTAGTTTTACATTTTAATGCTTGCGATGATGTTACATCCGGTCTATGAATAGTAGGGGCCCTTATTCCCCATGTATTTTGAGGAGTTAGTTATTAACTGGAGAATTTACAATATTAGTTTTAGTTTAAGTTCATTACTTTGAAAACATAGGATAATAATTGGTAGGATATTATTTTCATCAACTAGGTTTTTTTTAGTTTTACCATTATCTTCTGAGAATATATTTTTCTTGAAATATTATCATACCTCAATATTATCTTGTTGAACCTAGAACCCCTTTTAGCCCATTGAATTGAATGATTCAAATAATTATCACTGGTTTTCAATTTTTTTAACTTCACATGAATTTTTGGAACTTCCATAATTATATTTAATTGAAACCCACCAGTTGAGTCATTGAGCCAGGATTGTGTGTTGCACTTCATCCTTTGATTACTGACCTACACCAAAATTTCATTCAGAGATGGTAAGTTTATTGTACATCCTTGTACTTGGTGGTAAATATTTAGTCATGGTGGAGGGGTTTTTAATTATGAATTTAAATTATTAATCTCTTCTCTTAGGCCCATTTTATGGGTTTTGGTTTTGGGGAATGGGATATTATATATTTTATTATTTAATTTACTTATAACATATTATTGTATTATTTTTTTATTATAATTTTTCTTTGGGGTTACAAATTTTTTTTATATCTAATGGAATTTATGTATTGGGTTTTTTCTATGTCCTGAGTTATATTCATATATGATTTGATTATTATATGTGTCACTATTTATAATGTGTTCATGATTATATGTGTTTGTGTTACTGAATGGGTTGAATTGATTAATGTTGAGTGCAACTTAATGAAACAATTAAGCTATAATGAATTTTACTATACCATTAGGCTTATAATTTTTTTTCTTTAGGTAACGTGTTTTATGGCCTCAAATTTTAAAGAGGTGGGATTTAACCATCACGATGAATTATTTTTCAGGAAGTGTTTTAAATCAATGTAGCTGAGTTAGGGCCTCCCAAAGCAGAAAATATCATTGTGCAGTGGTTGGGTTCAATTTATTTATATGTTTTTGGAAGATGTTTTTAGACTGATATGGCCATGATCCTATGTTTTTATCCCCTATAAGATTAAAGTAGAAACATGTGACATATTTCTTTTAAGGTATGTAAGTTATTAGGGGTAAGGCATGTTAAGTATGGTATTTTGGGAATCATACTCGAAATATTTTTAATTTATTATAGTTATCAATCAATTTAATATAAAACATTCTAAAATTATTATTATAGAAGTGAGTAGAATATTCAAATTAAATGATGGATGGAAAATTAAATTTTTTATTTACTGATTAGTTTTCTTTTTTAGTTAGTAATGATTTTTTAAAAATCTATTTTTGATTAAGTTATCTTGAAAAGTTTCTCCAAGATATGAGATAATTTGTTCTATAAAATTCATTAATACTCACTTGAAAAAATATATTTACTGAAATATATCTTATTAAATAAAAGGAAACATTTATTTTTATAAAACCATCATTTATTTTTAAATTTGGGTTTTCAAGATAAATTGAGAATTTATTACAAAATATAGAGATATTTTTATGAAACATTGTTTTAAATAAGGATTAAATGTTTTCTAATTGATTTTTTTCCATCATGCTATAATCTAAATGAAAAAATATTATAGAAAAAGTTTAAAAATTATTCGTTAAAATTTTAACAAAATATAATATCAAATACTACTTAGTTTTAATACAATCAGGAAAATAGAAAACCTCATAAAATTCAATGTAAGTAATAATTCCTTTAAATAACAAGTTAAAATTTTAGACTCTTTAATCTACAAGGATTAATCAAATTTGGTGATGCATGTTTAGTAAATAATTAAAGAAAACAGAATCTAAAGTGGAAAAGTGAACTAATATGGATAGAAAACTATTTTAGGTAGAATGTATAATTTTTTTTATCAACCTATTATGTAAACATGCTATGATATAAGATATATTAACTACTACTTGAGTCATGTGATCATAATAAGTCTAGTTGTGATAGTATGATTTTAACTGAGAAATAAAGCACTGAACATTATTAATGAATGCCATAATTTTTTTTGTAAATGCATTTTAACTCATGAGAGATATTGTACATTAAATATTAATCACCATATGTCTGAAATGTTATAAATTATAGTTTCTTCATGATATATAATGCCATTTTTGATTAATTATAAAGTATAAAATGGGAACTTGTGGGAATTATGTGATAAATTAAAAGAATGAAACATGAGGATAAATAATTTTCCTTTTTTTTATGTGAGATAATTTATAATTAAAATTGTTAAAGTGAAAAATATGATAATTTATTCAAAATTAATTCAATGAAATTAATAATGGAACATGATTTATATATTATTAATTAATTTGATGAAATATTGAACCTTTTTATTTAAAATCTGTCGTCTGTATAATAAATAGTTAAAATAAAAAATGGTTAACATATTTTTTTATAATAAAATTGATTCATGGAAGTTATGGGTTTTCTATTTTAAATTAGAGTGGATTGATTAATTATAAAATGTGTTCCCTAGTGTTCTGTTTAAATTTATTCCATGATTGTGTTGATGAAATCACCAATATAAAAGGCTAATCATTTAAATCTAGTACTGAAAATAGTTTTTTTAAATATAATGATTTGAGTGATTATATATTTTTTGGACGCACTTAATTCATAGGAAACGTTTGACACCCTGAAAGTTTATGAATTTTTTTGAAAGAAATTTAATTTAATCTATAACTTACGTTACACACAACACTGAGTTTTATTGAACCACTATATAATATAAATTTCATTATGTAAACATGAATATTATAACCTAGATATTAAACTTGTGTGTAAGAATAAGAATAACCATATTTTTAAAATTAATTAAATTTTTTATATACAGAAAATATAATTATATAGAATTACTTAATTTTTTGTAAATTCATTATATTATTTGGATATAGTTTATTTCTCAAAAAAAATATTTTTATTGCTTCTCTTGAACAAATAATAAAATTAATTTTTAGAAATTTTTGGAATTTTATTTTTTCAAAATTAACTTCAGTTGTTGAATGGACATTTAAAACTTATCTTTGTGTGAATTTTTGGGATTTTTTAAAAGTTTTAATTTTTTTAACGAATAGTGAAAAATATTGAATTTTATTCAAAATACCTTTTCATTAAATTAATATTAGAAGTAAATTTTTTTAAATGTTCTAAAATATAAATAATTTCAATTATGTTATTATTAATCTAATTTAATTAATTTTATTAAAATAAACTTTGAATTTTGATATTAAAATTTTTAATACGTATAAACATTTTCTCTTGGGAAAACTGCTTTTTCATCAAATTTGTGGTTTTCTTTTTAAATATAATTTTTACAATTATTTGAAGTAAATTTTACAAAATATATTAAATATTTGGAATCATCATAATTAATTATATATAATAATTAAAACTTAATATTTGTTTATAATGAATAGAAAAAATTGTAAAAATTAATTATCGCATTTAAGGATAAAATTGGTTTACCATTGTTTAAACAAAACAGATAACGGTAAAAATTACCTAAACACTTATAAAGTTACTATTTAATGTCCATATATGGACATTATATTATTTAATTTTTGATAAATATCTATTTTCGAACCTTTTGGATTGTGTAAAATGTGGGTATACGTTTTTCTTTTCAAAATTTCTATTGTGTTCTCACCCCCTCTTATAAAAGGTTACCCCATATCATCTCCTATTTCCACTTATAAATTCTATTGGTTTAGACAATACCTAACCAAATAATTTAATTACTTCCCTTATCATGTCATATAGTAATTATTTTAATTATAAAACTCTCATAATAATGGTTTTAGTGATAACTTAAAAAGGTTGTTCAAAGAAGAGGCATTTTTCTTAAATTAGTTTTATTTCCTTCCCCCTATTTAGAAAATTCCACAAATATAATGATATTATAAAATTGGATTATAAAATATATGGATATTTTATTATGATATTTGAATAATATTCATCTATCATCTTTTCCATTAAATAGGAAACGAAACCGTCAATCCTGTGTATGAATTACTACAACCCCGTAAACAAATGTAATTCTTTTTCCACCACTACCACTCACAAATGAATATAATTATGGATTTAACATATTAATATTATATTTATAAAATAATTATACTTATATAATTATAATATCACATATACATTCTATCATTCTAATCCATTGGAAAATGATAATGTCACTCGTGCATAAGTATGAACTACCACCTCTAAGAAGCGATGTGATACATGTTTCATTTTATTTTAGAATGGTTGGAAATAATTCTATATTAAATGATTATATATGATATATATGAGATAAAAATGTTTTTTAATGGTTATATATTATTTATAGCTCTTTTATTCTATCCATTAAGAAATGGAAACAACGTTCATGCATACACATGATGTAACGTCCCGATGAACGGTGTAATTCATTTTCTATCTCTAACATTAATGGATTACTATAAATAAAATTGTAATGAATATATATTATATTTAAATCATGTTTATAATTATGTATATTATTTAATTATGAACAAAGTAAAAGTTTCAAAATTACAAAGCCAAAACACACATGAACAATGAAGCAATTGTTACCAAAAACATGATTTTAATAAGAAATTGTTAATAAATAAGTAATTAAAGGTCATAAGTATAAAATATGTGGTTTTATATATATTATTATGGTCATATAATACATTTATAGTAAAACTATATTTATTAAATTTTATGTTTTAACATGCATTATGAAATTCAAGACTTTAGGTAATAGATTTTCATCTCACTTTTATTTCTATGGGAAAAATTCTATATTTACCACTGGTTTCTTTATTGTGGTGTATATATTGATAAAGAATTTATTATAAGAGAAATATCAAAAAAATTATTTTATATACAAATATATATGAGTTTATTTCATTCAGAGGGCTTATAGTTAAAAATTTACCACTGTGGTAAACGTTTTATGTTATATTCTATTTGTTTATTGTGATTGGTTTTAATAAAATTTACATTGATGAAATATCATGATATAAATATTAATAAACTCATGTATATTATTATCATATTATTATTTCATGATAATACAATTTTTAACTTAAGTTTACTCTATTAAAGGATTAAATAAACGAAAAAGTATTTTTAAGAAAAATCCCATTTATATCTCAATATGATAGAACTTCTTTTTACTTCCATGTCCTTGTTTTCTAAAAATGTATAAAATAATGTTTTATAAAATTTTTAAAAGGTTTTATAAATTTATTTACAAACATTTATAACATTTTAAAAAATGGTTTAGAATGAATCTTCTTGTGTTTTTCAAATTTAAGTACATTTCACCTTTTAACTGAAAATTTGATTAGAATCATTTTTAACACATTTTCATGAATGAAATTATACACCATTATAACCACTAAATTATTTAATGATCAATGTATTTTTTATGGTTATTTCCAAATAAATAAACGTCCATAATAATTTTTAATATTTTCATATTTTAAATAAGTTATTTCAATGTTAAAATGGTATTTTTTTAAAGAAACATTCCATGTGATCTTTCAAAACCATATTCCATCTAAGGTGATAACTTTTGATATTAATTAAGATTTTTTTGGTACATGATAAAATTATACCATAATTATTATTTCTATGTATGGTTTTTGTTTATGATTAAAATTAGTTAATTAAATACATTTCTTCTCCATGAGTTATAATATGATTAAAAATTTAAGAAACCCATTCCTTTTTATGGGTTCTAATATGATAAATGTTATATGGTCTTAAGGGTCAAATGTGTATGATTTTTATTTTCTTATTGTTGGGACATATATCTACCTCCAATTAATTTGGTAAATATTTATATCCCATGAGATAAATATGACTGATATGGGGAGTGAACCCAGATCAATAAGGAAATTTGTCCACTATGATATTGATGGGAGTGAACCATGACTACTATGATGGTTTTTAGAGAGAACCAAATCCAATATAATAATATTGGAATTAGTCTTGGCTACTATAGAAATTATTTTCTATTCTTATCTATATACCATAATTTTATTTCCTATTAAAATGTTATATTGTCATGTCTCATGTTCTTTGATGAAATTATGATAAATTTAGTATGAACTGATAATATTTATACCCTGAGTCAAGATTATGATCATTTATATGAATGTTATCATTTTAAAATGTTAATATCATGTTATTATACCCTTATTATCATATTATGATTATGTGATCATTGTTATATCCCTTGTTTAACCTTAATAATAATATGAGCTCACCCTTTCTTATGTTTACTTTCCCTAGGTTCTGAAGAAATGTATTATATATTATTTATACATGAAAGGTGATATATATAAAGAAATTAGTTGGCGATTATGTATTTCACTTATGAACCATTTTATTTTATTTCAAAGATTCTAAAGGAACATGACTGATATGTTTATAGTGTGGGTCATTGTTTTATGCAATGAATATTCATATATTAAGATGTGATACCAATGTATGAAAATAGGGGTTACTATAGTTGATATCAGATAAAAGTTTTAGTTAAATATTTGGAAACTAAGATGTGAAATAATTTTTGTGATTCTCAAAGATATGTCTAGGGATATGTCTAACAATAAGTTTAAGGATAATTATAAGCATAGGACTTTTTTATGGAATTGTGGTGAAGGATAGAGTGAGTGGTTTGCAAGAAATTTCATACATATTGGGATACATTAAGTTGATTTTTATCTAAAATAGTTTCACCTAAGGGTAATAACCATGAATATGGTGAATTGAGATAGACTCGATCATTACCTATTGCATGAAAATGGTACTTACTACACACCTAGTTTGACACTCCTAGGGGATATATTTTAGAAATTCAAAAACTCTTTAGAAACCATCATGATTGATTTGAATAAATAATTTTCATGAATGAACTAGAAAAAAGATAATGTGTCATAGATTAAAAATAATGTGTCATGATTTATACATTCTATGATTAATTTTAAGTGATTATGTGGTCTTTCAGTATGACTAATATTGCTCACACTATGATTTTTGGTTTTAGTAAATGGATTGACCCCAAAGGAGTCAGGTTAATGTGGATTGTGATTAAAAATGCAACGATTCTCCACATAAGAGACTAAATATTAGGTTATTGGTATTAAAAAATAAAATTTTTATGATTATAAACTTTTTTCATGCTATGAACAATGTTGAACTTATATATGAGAAAAGGAGGGAACAACATTCTATTGAGTCCTTTATTAGATAATATCCAACTTCTTTTAGTAGGTCTTATGGCTCTTTAGTTACTAAGAAATGGATCAGTATAACTGGAAAGATATTTTCCATTATCGAGTGTTCAGAATATGAAAAAGTCATTTTAGATGTTTATCATTTGGTATATGAAGTTTATCAATAGTGGAATCTTATCAAGTATACAAGGTAAAAAGAAAAAGTTGGCTCCATGAAGTGGGGTGTGTTTAAGAGATTATATTCAATAAGTATATTCCTTGTATTCTAAGCCTAAAAATGGAGAAGCAATTACATTACATAAACAATGGACATGGTGAATCTATTCGTACCTATGAGAATAATTTTACAAGACTTTCAAGGTATGTTTCTTGTATTATCATCCAACCTAAAAGTAATTTTGATCAATTATTCAGTGGATTAAAACTATGTCTCCGAAGCACGTTATCTATAAAGTAATAAGTAGATATTAAGAAATTATTTTATTTTCTATCATTTTGGAAATGAGGATAGGTTTTTTAAATTAATATCATAGTATTGAAAATAAAAAAAATACAGAATTCAAAGGAAACTTTAAAAACCATGAAGAGAAGAATATGTGCATTTTTTATACATGAAGTGTAGAATGAAACAAGGTGGAATTTTTTTGAATGAGACTGGAAAATATTTTATGTGTGAAAAAAATATCATTGGGATATTGAATGTTGAAGTGACTTGAAGAAGTTAGTTAATTATTTGAATGGAGAGAGAGATTTATAGAACACACTACCGACAATCCAGTATTTCAAACGCAGGGAGTATCGGTATTATACTAAAAAGTGTAAAAATTAAAAGGTTAATGATGATGAATAATGATATAAACCTATTAATATGAGATAAGATGTTAAATATTATGCAATATCAATTTTTGATGAGGGGTTTTATAACAACATGGTAAAAGTAAAACGTTCCATATATTATACAAATACTTATGTCTTCTGTGAGTATGAATCTACACATTATTTTGTGTTTTAAAAATTTAAAGTCAGTGAAAACCTTTAATGAAATGATTATCATATATAATTTATATGATTTTTCTCTATTTGAAGTTTATGGGAATATATTTCCAACAAATCTTGTTATTCTCCCTCTGGATGATTTTAATGTAATCATTGGAATTGATTGACTTTAACCAAATAGAATACCACATCAATTTCCATGTAATGGAAGTAGAATTTGATATTCCAAACAAACCTATGATCATCTTTTAGTGCAATGATAAATAAGAAATTTTAATAGAGATAAAACCCATTGTATCAGTCTTGATTCCTATTAAAAGGGGTGTTTATCTCATATGTTTGGGGAGAAAATCAACATATATGATATATCTATTATGAGGGAGTTTTTGATTTATTTCCGGAGGAGTTTACTAGTTTTCCAATAAATTGGGAGGTTGATTTCTTAATAAAAATCATACCAGGTGAAATCCTAGTTTCTTATATTCCCTAGATAGTGTCCTCAATAGAGTTATAGGAATTAAAGAAGAAACTCCAAGATAATCTCAACAAGGGATTAATTTGGATAAGTTTTACACCATGTAGTGCACCTATTCTTTATGTTTATAGTAAATATGAATGGATGAAACTTTTTATTTATTAAAATAAACTAAAAAAGATCACAATCAAGAACAAGTATACTCTACCCATATTGATGACTTATTTAACCAACTGTGATGAGGTCAATAATTTTCCAAGATATTTATTCAATCTGGATATCATCAATTGTGGGTTAAGAATGAGGATATACACAAAATAACATTTTATACAAGGTATAAAACTAAGAGTATATACTGACTCTATTTGGTCCAATTGATTCCTACACTACCATCTTGGATTTAATTAATAGAGTCCATAGAGTGTACCTTGATCAGTTCATGTGAGTCTTTATAGATCCTATTCTAATCTATTCAAAGAGAAAGGAAGATCATGGAGATAACTTAATAATTTTATAAATACCCTAAGAAAGGATAATCTATATTAAAAATTTATAAATTGTGAATTTTCTATGAATAAAATTTTATTTCTTCTTCATATAGTCTAATGTTATGGTATATTATTGGATCCATCAAAGAGAGAGGTTATTAAACAATGGATCAAACTAACAACAGTGACTGAGATTTTTATTTTTCTTGTTTTGGTTGGTTATTATCGATGGTTTTTGGATAATTTATCATGAAAATCTAATATACTAACGAATTTAACTTAGAAGAAAGAAATGTTTCTTTGGATAGATGAATGTGTGTAAAATTTCATGGAATTGAAGAGAATATTAGTTCGTGTACCTATGATTAAATTAACATGCAAGAGGGAGGATTTTTTAATTTATAGTGATGAATTTAGAAATGTATTGGGATGCATCCTAATGTATAATGATAAGCAGATATTTTATGTCTCGTGAAAATTGAAGGTTTATGTAAACAATTACCGCAATAATATATTAGTGTTATTTGTGGTAATGTTTTAAATAAATATATATAAGAATTATATTTATGGAGAATTATTTGATATATATACTAATAATAAGATTTTAAATTATATTTTCACAAAAAAATGGTTGAAAATGTACTGAAGAATATGGTAAGATTTTATTGAAGATTATGTCTTCTTCATACATTATCATTCTATGAAAGCAAACAAGGTGGCCAATGCATTGAGTCAAAAGGATCATGAGAGATTATTTATAATGATGATATTGAAAAGATCCAATATTTATGGATTCTAAAATGTTATATTTAGAAATAATAAAGATAGAGTAAAAATATTATCTTGGTCAAATAAATGTTCAATAATAAATCCATGTGAAGATTAAAGTGTCGTAAATAGAATACCAAGAGCTACAAAAGAAGGTGATGAATTTTTATATAATTATACATGTCTCTGATGGAATGATATAGTAAAAAAACCATGTATGTGTCCCATCAATACCATATTTGGAGATGAATTTTTTAGTGTAATCTCAAAGTTATTCATTCTTTATTCATCCTAAAAGTAAATTTTTTTAGATATTTGGAACACTACTTCTGGTGGTATGGAATGAAGTGAGATATTTCAGATTTTATATCTTGATTATTAGTATGTTGAATGTAAATTCCAAGAGGTAATATAATTAAGGGATATTATAACCAGTACAAACATCATAATGGAAATGGGAAAACAACACAATGTATTTTTTCATCATACTCCACAAAATATTTAAAGGGAACTATGCTATTTGGCCCAAATCCGATCACCAAATAAATTAAACACAATTCATTACTATCAAAGAATATTTATCTCTATATAATATTTATGGGATATACAATTACGAAATGATAAGGTTGAACAGATTACAAAATTATATTATATCTTATTGGGATTTAATGTTTACCTTGATGTTTTGATGAAACCATCAAAAAAATATTAATATGGAATTGAGTTTTAGCACAATGTATCAACCATAGATATATGGCCAGTATAAAAGAAATATTCATACCCTATATGATATAATGATATATTATTCCATTTATCCCAAAGGTTGTTAGGTTCAACACATTCATTTAGTCATGTTTCCTGACAACAATAGCTTTCATTCAAGAATTAAAATGGATGCTTAGGATTCCCTAGATGAAAATAAGTGTAGAAAACCAATGTGTTGGGATAAATTTTAAGAAATAAAGATTTTGGTACTATATATACTTGAGTGAATGACATAGAAGGTTAAACCCATTAAACAACACATTAGGGATGAATAAATCTGAATGAAAAGTTATGCTTATAATTGGCGACGTGATATGAAGCTTAAAGTTATTTAGAAGTTTTTTATTTTAATTTCTCCATTTAACAAGGTTATGATATCTTAAATTAATGTAAATTTCATTCATGGATGTATTTTAACCTTCTATAATCTTGATTGTGTAGAGATAGTGCCATATTTCTAGGAAATTCTAGCAAATATATCTGAAGCGAAAAATATATTCCATGTATTTATCCTGATGTAGTACATACCTGATCCTTTACATGGAATGAACTCCAAATTCATACCATTGGATCATTATATTTCTTATAAATTTTTTTTTATATTATGTATCATTGACAGAAATTTCTTGGAAATAAGGCCCCTCACTTGGTCAAGATTTTATTACGAAATAAAAAACATGAGGAAGCTACATGGGAACCTGAGGGTATGATGAGGAAGAAGCATCCTCAACTACCTGCATTAGAATGAAGTAATTTTGTGGATGAAATTAATTTTAGTGTGTGGGGGGGGGGGGGGTTGTATAATTTTAACTTTTATATATCCTGAAATATACCTTTTAGAATAAATATAATTTCTTTGATAACATGCATTACATGGAACACTGAGTTTTAACAAACGTTGATATACTATTAATATTATTATTTAAAAATGACTATTATAACCTTGTTGTTATACTTTTTTGTATGAATATGAATAAAAATAATTATAAAATTTATCATAAAGTTTTTTTTATAAATAAAATATATTTCTAAATATGTACTAAATTTTTTGTAAAGTCATTATATGCTCCAAAAAAACTTTTTCCTCAAAACAAGATTATTATTTATTATTGTGATGAAATTAAAAGAATTAAATTTTAAAACATTTATACAAATTATTTGAAAACATTTACTTCATTTTTAGAATTAATATGTAAAAAATATCTTAGATTTACCTTTTGGGATTTTTCTGAAAAGTTTAATTTTTTAAATAATAGTGAAAAATTATGATTTTTATTGAAAAATACATTTTCATTTAAATAATATAAAATTTTTATTTTTTAAATGGTTTAAACGTACAATTATTTCAATTATGTTATTATTAATCCAATTTATTTCATTTAAATATAATTCATGTTAATTTTTTATATTAAAAATGTATTTACTAACGAAAAGTTTCTCCTTGGAAAACAACATTTCATTGAATCTACATGTTTAATTTAAAATTAAATTCCATCACTTATATGAATTTAATTTGATAAAATGAATTTAAGATTTTTGAATACTAATAATTAATATTATATAACAATTCCAACATAATGTTTTGCCATAATGAATAGTAAAAGTAGAAAAACTTTATTATCGTGGTAAAGGTTCAAATTTCTTTACTGGGTGTTAAACTAAAATGATAAGGATACAAATGGCCTAAATAATTGTTAAATCACTATTATATAGCCATATTTTTATCTTATATCATCTGATGTTCAATAATTAGGTATTTTTTATCCCATTTTAATATGTAAGATGTGGGTATATCTTTTTCTTTTCCAAAATTCCAAGTCTGTCCTCTCCCACACATATAAAAGGGAACCGCCTCTCCTCCCCTATTTAAACATTAAAAGTTTTTTTTTCAAAAAATAACTAATAATATAAATTAATTAATTCTATAACAATTATATAGTCATTATTTTTATTAAAAATAGCTTCTAATAATGGATTGGGTGTTAACCTAAAAAGGATGTCTGATCAAGAGGTATCGTTCATAAATACTTGTTTTTATTTTATTTGATCATGAACCCGATTAAAATTTTATTTAATTATTCTGACATAATAATATTATTATATATCATATTCTTATATTATTATTTTAGTTTTATAACCTATATGAATGAACTCCCCTATCAAGTGTGAAATGGAACCGTCAATCGTGTGTAAAGTTTTTTACCACCTCATGAAATGATGTAATTTGTTTTCCATCACCACCACTCATGGATAGATATAATGTTGGATATAATATATTTATATTATATTTAAAAAATAATAATAATTTTATAGTTATAATATCACATCTAAAATATTATATTATAATATCTTGGAAAAATATAAAGTTGCTCGTGCACATGTGTGGACTGCCACCTCCACAAAGTAATATAATATAATTTTCATCCATTAGGAAAATGGGAACAATGTTCACAAGTATGCATGTCCTACTATCTTGGTGAATGGTTTAGTTCTTTTTCTATCATTAAAATTAATGTATTTTTTCTAAATACATGTAAAATGAATATATATGATATTCATATCATTTTTAAAATTATATATATTATGGACCCATGATAGAATTAAAAGGTCAGAAACAATAGAAAAACATTAATGAGAAACGAAGCAGTTATTCCTTGAAACATGATTTTAACAAAGAATTATAAGGGTAATAAAAAGTCACAAGTAAATCATATAAATAGTGATATATATGAGTATGGTTCTAGAATACGTTTATAATAAACATATATTTATTACATAGAAATTCCAAATATTTAAAAATTAATTCGTCACATAAGGTAACGAATTTTTATCTCAATTTTATTTCTAGGGGACACATACTATATTCACCACTTATTATTTTGGAATATATTCAGAAAAAGTATTCTTTAATTGTTATTATCATGAAAATTATGGGATATAAATATCTATAAAATGTTTTTTAAGGTACTTATGACCAAAAAGTTACGAAAGTGGTAAATATTTTAAATTATAATCTCATTGTTTATTGAGACTATTTAAGATTAAGTTTCAAATGATGAATTATTATGATGTAACTCTAAAAAAATAAATTTATTTTCTTAACCGATGGTTATTTATAGGGGAAATTTCTTTTCTGTTAATTTTCCTCTCAAAAAGGATTAACAATACCAAAAAAATGTTTTTGAGAAAAATCAACTTTATTTCTCTCTATGGTAGAAACTGCATTTTCTTCTTATGTCTATGTTTTGTAAAAATGTTTTAAATAAAATTTAATACTATAAAAAATTATTACTCAATGTTATTTTTACCTATGTTTGAATTTTTTCAAATTTGTTTAAAATGAATCATCTTTTCATTTTCCGAATGAGGTAATTTTGACCATTTTTAAAAAAATGTGAAAGGAATATCTATTTTAATGTTTACAAAAAAATAATAATTTCCAACATGATGGAAAATAAATGATTTAAATATTAATTTATATGCATCTAAGGTTATATTATATGGAATTGTTTCCATAATATTTTGGAACTTTTTCAGATTTTGAAGATGTGATTTCAAATGTAAATGGTATTTTCCTCAAGAAATGTTTCAATTAATCTTTAAAAATCATTTTACATCTATAATGAAATCCTCTGAATTTTACTTAATATTTTCTGGGGATATGATCCATAGATACTATCCTTGTTATTTCTTTGGATGGTTTATGTTTATGCTGAAAAGATGTTTATAAAACCCATTACTTTTACTCAGTCTATTGTATGATGAAATGTTTATAAAACCCATTATTGATCATTTTTTCTAATATAAGGAATGTTTTATGATCTTGTATCACACATGCGTATTATATTCATTTTGTAAGTCATGTGACCTATATATATCTCTAATGCATTGGGTAAATATTGATATCTCACGAGAAAAATTGAACTGGAATAAAGAGTGGACCAAATTCAGAATGGAACATTATCCGCTATGATATTCATGGGAGTGAAACATGACTACTATGATGGTCTGGGGAGTGAACCTAATCAACAATGAATGGTCTTAGAAATTATCATTGAATACTAAAGATATTATTTATGATTCTTATTTCTATACACAATTTCATGTCGTTTTCCAATGTTATACTCTCATGGATCATATTGTTTGATTCATTTATGATTTATGAATTATTATCTACCAAGAATCATTTCATGACTCAAAATTATTATTATTGATATACTAGGTATGGTTTTTAAATGTTAACTTCATGTTCTCAATCAATTATGACCATTTTATGCTTATGTGATCATTGATACCTCCCTTTTTTACCCTTACTGATTATATGAGATCAACCTTTCTTATGTTTACTTTCAGCAAGATATAATGAAGGGTAAAATTAATGATATATCTATGAAGGGTTCTGGTTTTTGAAGAACATGGGAGATGAATTATTTCACTTATGAAAATGGTTTTTATGTTTCCAAATTTTCGAAGGCACTTGAACTATATGATTCTGGTGTGATTCATTTTTTTATGAAAATAATATTCATATATTATGATGTGATATCTATATATAAAAATATGGGTTTCTATAAAGAGATAGGTAAAAAGGTGATTGATTGACATAAAATTTTAATTGGGTTTTATAGCTATCAGACTAACTTTTTTTATGATTTGTGTGACACTAATTTGAGAATTTCTATGGCTTGTTTTTGGGAGAGAATCAGATGGTTTTACCAATGATAATTTTTGATCTTTTTTCTAAAATTACCTTGGATTGAATCCTTAAACTAAGCCAATGTGAGGATTCCCTATAACATTAGAAATGGCTCCCCCGGTCCAAATGGCCAAAAACTAGTGAAAATGGCTTAACATAATTAGAGGGAGAATATTAAACCTAAGAAAAATCCCAATAGTCTTGACCAAACTTTTCAAAAACTTATAATGTACCATTTATATAATGAACATCCCAAAACACACGGAAAAATAAATTTGGATCCAAATGAGGCCTCCAAAGAGCAGGATTAGATGTTTTAAAAACATTCTATATAATGTGGTAAACTATAATAGGTCATTACATAAACATTATTTTAAAATAAATAAATAAAATGAAACAATAGACAATACAAATCACGTAAAATTCTAGTGATTCCTCAACCAACATATACCACTAGACCTATTTATAGTTTATATCACTAAGAGATAACAATTTCCTGATAGAATAGGAAATTCTACCCACATACATCAAAACTCATTCCATGTAGGCATGTAGGGGTGATTCCAAATACCTAGTAGGAATCCCATATGATTTTACAATATTTAATAATGTTGAAATCAATTGGATGTGCATGAAATACATATATAAAGGCTATATCCCTATCCAAAAAAATACTCAACAAGAAACCTAACATAAAATCTATGGAAAACCACACAATTCATGTCATTCTATGTTAACCAAGACACTAGAAAACCCGAAACTACTTATTTATACTCCATATAATAATGAATTCCTATTATAAATTCATTAACACATATATCACATGGATAATGAGTATCACCTAGGTCACAAAATCATCAAGAAATATGACCCATCCATACGTACTCAGGTATGTCTATAAAGTCACCTCGACCCATCCTCCATGACTCTAGGGAGTTCATCAAAAACACCAACCAATCCCTATGTGTTGTAGAGCGGTTACAATTAATCACATCATCCCATCCATCCCAAATATATGGAGGCCACCCAAAGGAACACTAAACCATCCCTTAAAAATTTAGGGAGGTCACATAATGCACACCAGCCCATCCCCACAGACTCTGAGGAGGCCACATCAAACACACCATCCCATCCCTCCAGAATATAAGGGGGCGACATCAAGCACACTACCCCATCTCTGCATTAATCACACTATCCCATCACCTCATACTCTATGCATGAAACATTATTTATTCACAAGCAAAAAAAACATGGTATGCATCTCATCACATGAATCACTAGCTTGTCATTCGAGAATTAGTCCTTTATAACAGATTCTTATATCTCGAACGCATTAGAGACCTATCTTGGTCCTATAAGATGTCCTTTACTTCCACCAGGACCCATCATTACTTTCATATAATAAGAAAGTCCTTACAAGGATACCCAGAAAACATGCATCATCATTTATAAAAAAATTGAAAATCACAATAAGGGAACACAAAAAACATTCCCACTATGGAAAACAGGCTATCAACTACACATGGTCAAATAGAGTAAAATGAGTTCAATAAAACCTTTTTATCTTCCACTGAAAAGGAATCCAATGATATTTTTTTAATAAATTTTAAAGGAATCATGTGACATATTAATCACACTAGGACCTTAACCGAAAATTATATCAAATATTACATAGAAACCCCGTTTCCATTTTTAATTACCAATTCAAAATCATTTTTTCAAATCACACATTTTTATTAAAATTTAAATTTTATAAAACTGATTTTTAATATATATTTTAAAAATGAAGTTAATTTTTTTTAAAAACCCAACACATTCTTCCAAAAAAGTCATATGATGGGGCATTGACACTCATTCAACCAAGGCACCACCATTAAATCATTTATCAAGCTTTACAGTACATGTTGACTATTTGGATAATGCGATCCCACCCAAACCATATGGGAAAAATTAAACATGATAATAAGTATATAGGTATATATACTAATTATTCATATGAACATAAAATAACTAAATAAAAAAGAAAAAAATAAAGTTATGGCCCATACCTAAAATTAATTTTCCATTAGAAAACAATTTCCTTTATTCCATAGTATGACAATAACTTCCTATGATTTTCCGTGTATCTTGTCACTCTCATATTCCTAGATCATAAATAAAATTCATTAAATTAAATAACTACACATTTAAAACCAATCCCTAAAAATGAAATATTATGTTCCAAAACTCATTGGACCAATCAAAGATGCTAGAATTTTAAGAAAGAAAATGTAATTCACTCCCAACACACCCATGGAACTAAAAAACACAAATCCCTAATTTTGGTCACTGAATTAATGTACACATTAAATTAAATTTTCTAGGAACCATAAATCAATACACAATGAAACATTCCTCAAATAAATTGATGAATGTTGACTTATTTATGACATCCTGGGACATCCTCTACGAGCCACACATGAAAGCACCATGATGTTTGATGATTCTTCCATTCATTAGAAAACTTCATCATATGGAAACTGTAGAAAAAGAATCAAAATAAATGGAGAGGTATTGGAAGCAGAAAAGGAGACCAAGTAGGATAGATTACCTCAAAACACCTTGAAAAAATTCCTTCAAATGACCTAAATATAAGGGGTACCAAGATAAGGAGATGAGGGTTTGGCCCTCCTCTTACTCAAATTCTTGAGATGAAAACCCTAAGTGGTTTCTATTTGGGAAACCACCCTCAATATTTTTTTTTAAAAAAACACAGTACATATGGTTCATGGTGTGAACTTTTATTCATGCTGTAAACATTTGATGTAGTCCCCCTTTAACCTAGCCAACTATTCATGGATTTCATTCAGCACCTAAATTCTATTCATGGGATTAATGACACATTCATGTTGTGAATGACATACATTTACTACATTTTAGTAGCCCTACCATCCAGATATTATCTAACAACCTCTAAAACACTAGAACACCACATTATCCTTAAACCCCATTAAAAAACACATTTTAATGGCGTTTAACTACACATTAAACCTTCCAATTCTTTATTATTAAGAATATACACTCACTAAATAAAAAATTTAAATTCACTTAGGATATCTCAACCCAATATAGCACATGATTTTACAGTTTCACTTTCTTGATGTGCTTATTATTGATATATTTTTTATTTATTGAGAGATATATATCCTAAAAGAGTGTTTTGAGGTTTATTGATGATAGTGAATAAATATATATGTTATTCCTCTAGGGTTATAGTTGTTTTACTGATATAGTGATATCCTTGAGTGTCATCTCATAGAGTGTTTGAATTATCCCCCTTTATTTCCTTTTATATTTGTGCTTTGTTTCAATTATCTAGGATGAAAATTGTTTATATATATGTAATGTAAATACCCATATTTTTTGAGAGCCTTTATTTTTCATTCTTGGGTAGTTGGTGGATTTTTAGAGTTTTCATATTTTAATATTTCTTTTAAAATAGTTTATTAATGTATAGAACTAATTTAAATATTTTTAAAATTAATTTGGAAATTATTTTTTAATTTTTTAACGAAAATAAATTAATTTTTGGAAGTAATTTAGAATTTTGGAATTAATAATAAATTATCTTCCGCAATTATTTATTATTCATTTAATTTAAAAATATTTGTTTTAAATTTTTCCAACCCTTACATAGGACCCCATTTTTATATTAAGGTAACTGGATTTTTTTAAAATATCACATAAGGGAAAGTCTGTTTTCTTAAGGCCACATAAGGGTAATTGATCTTAACTTGGGTAAGGGTTTTCTCGCATCGGGGGCTTAATGTATGCATAAGTCATGATTCTTTTTATGTACATAATGGTAAGATTCGTGGCTACATATATGTAGTTATGAACCCACACTAGAAAAAAATACATCAATTCACCCACACACATTAATCCTATCCTATGTGCAGGTAAACTAATTAAGCATAACAATTCATATTTCTTCCCATGATCAACTTAAACCTAATTTTTAATTAATAATGGGTCTTTTGAGTTAAAAATAAAGGTAAACGAGTATCTAAAAGCACGGAATAATTGTGTGACGTTAATTACAACACATTACAAATGAATTAATATTATTTCACAAAGTATCAAGATTATGTGAGAAAGTTTTATTAATTTTGAGTTCCAAACATATGTTTTGACCGAAAATATCTTTTTTAAACCAATAACGCACACCTTGAGTCATACTGGCCACACCGAATTCCATAATGATACGTGGTTGGTTCATACACATCCCAAATGAATTATAAATTTATTTTATAATGTAGTTCAACAATATCAAATTTTTCATGGTTTTGAGTCTATCAAATATGTTTTAAACTAAAATGTTGAAATTAAATGAAAAAATACACTATCATTCATAACAACCACACCACATATCAGATTGAAATACAGTTAATTCCAACACATTAAAAATGAATTATCAATGATTTTATTAATGTATCAAGACAATTCATGTGAATATTATTATTATTGAGTATGTGATATATGTTTTGAACTAAAATGTCAATTTTAAACTATAAATAGACACTTTTAAAAATAAAGGTGCTCATTGTGTGTCGAATTGATGTGTAGGTAATTCCTACTTGTCAAAAATTAATAACCAATTTTTTTCAAAAATATCATGATAATTTGAGATTTTTAGATTAGTTTTGACTATATAAAACACATATTTTGAACTAAAATGTAAATTTTTATATTTAAATCATGTGATTAGTGTACCCTTAGAGTATACAACACTATTACTTTAATTATATAATGCTTTAATTATTTTGGTTTATTTGATAAGATTTTAATTAGATATAACTAAAATAAATTCAACTAATAATGATAATCATTGATAAGAAAATTAACTAAATAAGTACTAAATAAACCACCCATTCATGATACCTACAATATAAAATAATTCAAAAAATGAAATTAAACCAATTGTTCATAACGTTTGAAAACATTATAACACCATGTAAGTTACCCAATCAATTTGAAACTAAAAGATTTCCTCTTTTGAATATGTGATTTTTCTACAGTCTTAGTTGTATAATAAAAATATAGATAAAAAACAATTATGAAATATTTCAAATGAAATTTTCATTACATTAAAAATACCTCTTCAGGGATGCTAGTTTTAGGATGGAATATAATATCTTCCAAAAATTTATAAATGTAACAATGATAATATATGTGATTAATTTTATTAAAATAGTTTAGAAATATTGATAATAATAAGTAATTTATTTTCATATATGTTTTGATAGTGATATCTTATTATATATCCCTAATAATTATCCAGATGGAGAAATTTTTACGTTACATGTGCACATTAACTATCCTTGTACCATATTATTTACTAATAAATAAAAACTACCCAATCATAAAAAAATTGTTTTTTAAACACAATATAAAATATAAAATTTGATGTTTGTTTGTAATATGTTCAATTCAGTGTATTAAAAATCTATAATGGACATAATGTGTGGTCAGTTTTATAATGACTTTTCCCAAATCACTGGGTTCAAGATGGTGCAACACATGATCACATACGTGAAAATATATACACAAGAGGATATTGATTAACAGTGAGGGAACAAGTCCTAAAATGGAGATACTCTTCCCTTGATATTATATCACCATTAATCATTAACATAATAGGAGAAATACTAAGTAAATAAATAACTTGAAATAAGTAAAACATAATATAAGAGAAAAATATCCCTTTTAATGACAAAATGTGATACAAACGACCATATCCTAATTAAAAGGGTCCCTATATATCAATAAATAAGAAAATAAAATAAAAAAAAGATCAAAATAATATTAAAGGACTTATAGAAAAAAAATCATAGTATAAGTTATAACATCAAGTCAAATATTTGACTTCTCTTCATACTCAGTAGCCCAATATTGATGCCTTTCACTTTAAAAGATTCCAAAGATTAAAGTATGCCTATGCATTAGGATTTATATTCATTATTTGAGTAATAAAACTTGTAGGAAACCACCAACACACCATTAATACAAGTAAACAAATAAATATGTATTCACAAATATAAATAAATATATAACAAGAATACTATTTTTTTCATGATCAACTCCTTAATATTTCTCACAAAATCATGTTTATGAATCCAATACATTCATATATAAATAGTATCATCTTCCATATCGAAATACCACCCCATTAGGTCATCCTAGACTTAGTTGAGAATAAATAAGTCACTCTAGGATAAATATACCTTAGTGGAAAACCCTATATCCAACCATAGAATGAGTTTTTATTCCACCCTTATAACCTATTAATCCATAAAACACCATTAATGGGTGAATTATATTGTTAAATATCTAACCTCATGAATTTTAAGCCAATAACTTTATAAAAAATTCTAATATGGAAAGAAATTCATACCTCAATCTTCATGGAGCACACTTGCAAGCTACATTCTCCAATTGATTCCCAATAACAAAAACCCTAAAATTAATCCATAAAAACACATATATTTGGTTTTTATATGGATAATCAATAAAAAGTAAAATAAATTGTATAGGGAATGGATGGTGTTAGACTTATAAATAGAATAATCCTACAATGAACGAAACCTCAAATAGGTAATAAAAGAGAATGGAAGAGCATAGATGTCCATAAAGGAACTCAATCATCATCAAAAATCAAGTGATGCTCAAGTAATAAATAGATGATGAGTTAATGTGATCGAACAATGAATTTACTAATCCTTAAATTGTATAAGAAACTATCTAGCGACTTTATCACAACATGACCATGATGGACATGTTGTGATACTCTGATGAAATGTTCACATTACATTGTGTCCTCACTAGATCATGATATGACATTACACAGATAGAGTTCTGAACTCATTGAGAAATCAGCAATATGGAATGACTATAATGGTTGCTTCATATTGGACCCTTAGCAAATTCCTCATGGAATGATTCCCCACAACCAAGATGTAAGGATTCCTATATGTAGTATATCATAATCTAGAAACCTATACCACTCTGTGATTTCCTAACTTACCCTACATTTATGTATCTGGCTCCCATATGTAAGTATAAACTCTCACACATGACAAAATTTATATTATGAAACTTCACCATTTCAACATTTATAGTCCTCACATTTGGTCACTCTCTTTCGTCCCATAGTCCAATTTTATTTCCCATATTTAATGTCATGATGCATTTGGGGCCACAACATTATCAAGGATTACTACCATATTTTTATTCTTGATCTAATTCCACTTGGTTTTTTATTAGGATGATCATTCCACTATACATCACACTTGTTGTTAGCATAATTTTTCCTTATTCTAGAAATTGTCAACAAAAAAATATATCAGTGTGAGTATCAAAATATAATTAGATTATGAAATAATTAGATAATAAAAATCAATCAAAATATTTCCAAAAATATGAAACATTCATGTCACCATATGACATTTTAGATTCAACCTATAACACTCTTGGTTCAATAATATTTGTTTTAAATTCTATCATCTTAATTTTTATAACATAATCGTATAAAATAATTAATCACTAATTTGATAGTAATTGAGATGGAATGACCAAAAAATAGTGGCATATTACATAATTTTAAATTAAAACCCTTCATGACATGCAATACATCACACCCAAAAACCTATATGTTTAGTGACTTTGGAGTGTAGTCACGTGAACAACTTATTTTACAAAAATTCTTAAAAACCAATCACATATATTCATCACATGTGTCACACCTCTAGATAAATAATTCATAAAATTATTCTTCATTTGATGGGGGATATAATAATTGAAAGGGTGAGCCTAAATTCTTAGAATTGGTAAATATAAGAGATAAAAATTAAATATCATAAATAATAATAAGGTAAAATTAGGGTGTGAGAACATAATCAATGTACATGGATATAACATAAAATAATTATACATAAAAAAAATATATATTATAAACCATAATTCAAGGATTATGGATTTTTATATAATATAAGACATACATCGTAGGAGTTTTTCAATATGAACCAATAATAATAATACATGAAAAATAAAACATAGGAATGAGAGTGTGAAATATATATATAAAAATAGAAACTCATTTCTTATATTGAGGTTCACTAATAAGAACATCATCACATAGTGGATAGAGTCACATAGTGGATTGATTTCACTCCACAGTCTCATTCATATTATCTCATGTGATATAATGATTTGACCTATTCATTGGAGAGAGATATAATTTTTACCCTGACCATTTCATTATAATAAACCATACATATGTGTGCTCTGTGAACATTAAATCATTCATCATTCCATCACAACCTAATTAACAAGTGTAAAATAAATGATTTTTATGAAAACATTCTAAAATCATGATTATAAGACATCCATGGAATGAAGATGGATGATATAATTAGATAATATCCATATTGAACCGTAAGAAACATTAGAGGATGATTACATATATAAAATAAACATTTATAAGTACAGTACTTTTTTTTGAAAATTAAGATGAAAGTTCCATTACATCTTGGTAAATTTTATTTAAAAATAATAATTTATAAAAAATAAATATAATTGATGTTAGAAATAATGAAAAATTATTATAGAATATTATTCAATAAAAAAAATAATATAGTGGGAAAATTTTTTCATATAGTAAATTTAAAAAATATATATTTTTCACTCTTTTATAAACTGAGTGAAAGTCAATAGAAAATTACACATGTATAAAAATTTTATGAAGATTATTTTTATTTTTTTAAATAATTTAAAAAAACATAACATTATGAAATCAATTAATTATATATTATTACTTGATAAAATAATATAATGTATACATACATGGTGGATAAATATTCCTTTCTGAAAATAAGTGACAATGTCGGTTCGACCTATGAGTATCCTTTTAATTTAGTTGTGAGCCAAAATTATGGGAATGGGTAAGAAGAAATATAAAAACAAAAGAATAAAAAAAATATTATATGGGCTTATAATGAAATAAAAAAACAACTCCTATCATTTGAAATTTATCATAGACAACCCTGGTTTCATTATGATATTGGAAAATAAACCCATACCTTTGATGTCTTCTTGGTCAGAGGCATTATTTCCCCCTATATAACAGATTTATGATTATAAATAATATTATTAAAAAAATTATATTTTTTTATTTTAATTAATACCCATCATTTACAAATATTTATTACCCATATATTAATTATTCATAGTTAAAATAAATATTCAAGTGTTAATTGGTTTGTTTTTCCACACATGTTTCAGATTTTCAATTATGGTGTTTGATCACTAATCATGATCTCATCACCTATATAGTGATCATGTTGATGAAATTTATGTTTTATATATATTTATAGATCTTCATTTTTATTTTATCAATCTTAAGGTGATGTTTCACATGGAACCCTTAAATATCATATTTTTGTGAATTTTGATTAAATAAAAGAAATTACACCTTATTATGGAATATACATACATAAATTCCTCCCCAAAAATTATAAAAACACATTAAATTAAAAATTATGACACCTTATTACTCATATTTATTTTTCCTTCATCATACATGGTGTAAAAATTATAATATCATTCATGTAGGTGGTAAAAACAACTAAAATAAGAACACATTATAAAAATTAAATGAATAAGAACTTGTTATTATATAGTAATAATGTCAAATTTATATAATTATAATGATTAAAAGATTTTTATTAAAGAGATAAATCATATTATAGAATAGGAAGATGATAAAAATAAAAAAAAAATGATTAAGGCAATGATAACAGTTTCCTTGAAGACTTTAGCTTCCTCCAAGAGTGCCTCTTGGGAATATGGGATTTCAGATTCCTTATTGTGTCCATAGGTTCCCAAACATGAGAGATACTTTTTAGTGAGATAATTTTTTCTTGGATTTTTAAAGACCAGGAAATTCCATGTAAATATTTTCTTTAAAATTATATGGAATATTACGAGACCACGAAAATTGACGGTGCATGATTTTGAGGGCCGGTGGGCCAAGAATGAATTTCTGAACTATATTTTCTGGTACGTTCAGTAAACATGCAACCAGGTTTTTGTAACATTTGAATCGATACTAAAAATTGAAATCCAAGGACACTGTTGAACTCTCACTATCGATATTCACTTAAGGAGACATTTACCTTGATCATAGTAGGTCGAGGGTGAAAGAGAGTTTTTCACTTTTTCATGGGAAAATAAAAATAAAATTATTTAACATTTTATTTTTATTCTTGAAAACTCTCTACATGGGTAATAGAGGAGGGGACCACACCAACTAAAACACCCAATTTGAATTCAAAAGTGGGGACCACCTGACTCTTGAACTCCATCATTAATGAGGGGGGTGACTCTAGTTTTACTCTAAATTAATTATGCCAACTCCCTATTTAATTGTTGGAGAAAAATAACAATGAATGAATCATGTCAGCATTTCAATTATGCTAACATAATGAATCTTCTTAATTTAAATTATATTGAAACCTCGTTATTTTGGGTGGGAAAAGGAGAAGGGGAGAGCTTTTGGGAGGATTACACATCTCTAATGAAGAACACCACCCAATGAAGAACACCTCCCAACAAAGAACTTCTTCAATAAAGAAGGTGCCACCTCCAACGTGGGACGTCTTCAACAATAACAAAACGACTTCTGCCCTTCTATCCTCACCGACGTCAACAAACCTTCGAGGTAGTAGTTTTGTTATTCTTCAAGTTTTACGACGAATTAATCATCTTGATTGCCCTGCTATCGAACTAATGCGGAGGGAGCGTGCCAAAGAAACATGGCCCGATCCCTCCGCCATCCTTCATGATTGGTGTGTTCATCGCGATGGAGGATGATGAAAACCTACACCGGTGGGGCACGAGAATGGCAGCCGGTACCACGACCGGCTGTGAAGAAGGCGATGACTTGACCACACCGCCCGAAAGAAGAGAAATGGGGCCTTGTGTTGCGGCAGTGAGGGAAGGTTGGTCGGCTAGCTGCTGGCTGCCGGCAAAGGTGCGGTGCACGACCACACCACACGGAGAGGAATGCGGGCCATCTGACCCACCGCGGTGGACCTCCGCACCACTGCTGCCCCACCGACCCGCAGCCGACTGGCCGCCCAATGGGGCCCTACCGCACTGCGGTGGGCTGCCGTATCATGGGCCACTAGGACAGGCCGTCCAATGTGGGCCCGACTACCCAGTGCGGACCGAGTTGCCCACCACGTGCCAAGCCGACATGGTCGGACCGGACCCAGACCCGTTTCGACCAATTCCATACTTTTGGGCATAACATTGGTGCTGAGTATCCGTTTGATGAACCATCTATGGCACTGGAAACCTTGGAGAGAGACATTCCCTTTGGTATTACCCACTAGAGATTTGGATAATGTTGGGGTATGGTCGGTTTGGAATGAGCAAGAATCCAATCGTGCCCTCGGGACAAAAATGCTAATAACATATAGACCGGGTGTCCGATTGATACACCGTCTATTGTGTTGAGACCCCTATGACGTGCCGGTGCTTTGGTATACTTCATTATGGGACATCATCACATTTGTATTATCGACCAATGGATTGAGGAGCATACCCTCCAAGAGACATGCGAGATTAGTGCGGGAAACCTATAGCGGGTAGTGACGATGTAATAGGATCCTGTGTGGGTCGGGCGACGTACCGAAAATGTACTAGGATCCTACCAAAAATGTAACAGGATCCTATTTGGGCTAATGATGTATTGACGATGTACTAGGATCCAGTGTGGTTCGGACGACGTACTGACAATGTACTAGGATCATGTGTGGGTCTAACGATGTACTGATGATGTACTAGGATCGAGTGTGGGTCTGACGACATACTAACAATATACTAGGATCATGTGTGGGTCTGAAAATGTACTAGGATCATGTGTGGGTCTGATGAGGTACTAGGATCATGTGTGGGTTTGACGATGTACTAGGATATTTTGTTGATATGACGAGGTACTAGGATCCTCTGTGGGTTTGACGATGTACTATGATCCTATATGGGTGTGATAATGATTTAGGATATCACATGGGTCTGCATCTTAATAGAGTAAGATGAATTAGTAGTTACATCTAATTATCTTTACTACTATACCTAAGTTATACCTGGTGTGAGGTGAGTTTGAACCTATGTGGTAGATTCCTTTGTGGTAATACCTTGGTGATATTTTTCTATGTGGCATACCTGTGTGGTACTTACCTTCGTGGTACACCTTACTTTGTGGGACAATTGAGCTTGGGATTTTGAGTTGGAATCTGTGTTTCCTCATGATTGAGATGGGCATGCTTGATAACTTAGGTATATGTATGGGAATATACCTAAGTTGGGTTGTCAGTTTATTTTATGCCTTGTGGTTTATACTTTTTGGATTTTGTGAGATCTTGAGGGTCTTGAGGTCCCAACTGAGTATTGTTATACTCACCCATGCACGGGCTATGCCCGCACCTTGTTTTATTTGGTGTACATGACAGACAAATCTGACTGAGGATGAGGGTACCAGGATTGGAGGTTTCTCTAAGGTGGAAATTAGACAAGGAATAACTTAGATATGACCGTTTGAGAGGTGTACCTACCTTTCAGGTAGGATCCTTGGAAGGGGTTTACAGGAGCTGTTCTAGTTTACAAGTACTTTTCAATTTTCCTGTACTATCAAGTTGGTCTTGTATCTTGGCCCCTCCTGCTTTCTGTACTCAGAATTTTACTATATAGTTCACTCGTTTTCGTAATTTACTATGTGTTTGGTTTCATGTGTTTATAGTATATAAAGGCATTGCCTTCCCAGTTTTAGGGAATACACCTTCGGTGCTAGTCGCCAGCCCCTGGCCTATGGAAGACAGGCTTGGGGTAGTAACGACACGGGCCCCAGGGGATGGGTCGTGAAAAATTGGTATCAGAGGAGTCGATTATACCATAAAACATGGGACTCATATCTTTTTAAGGGAAATAATTTTTAGTTTTGTGTGTGTGGTTATTAATTTAGGGAATCTTGTGTTGGTGCGATGGTCGACGTATCCATACACCAGGACCTTGAATTCTGATTTCTGACTCGGTGCATGAAAACACTGATTGCGTGTGTGTTTCAAGATTTTTTTGTGACCTCTTTGAGTCAGATCGCTAGGTATAACTTATTGAATGTGGAACACCTTTTTATTTTCAGGATGCCACCATGCAGCCAGCCATCTAGGGTTACTGGTATAGTATGCACTGATATCCCCTCGACCGATGATGCCTCGATGTAGGGCCCTCTTCCAGTAGAGGCACCATTGACATCATTACCTATTAGGCCACTGATGCCATCAGCTCCAAAAATAGAGGGTGCATGCCACTTAAGCGCGTTGCATGTATTCCAGAGCTAGAGGCCACCTACGTTCAGGGGAGAGACAGACCCACATGCGGTTGAGGATTGGATGGAGTCCTTGGTGAGAGTCTTCTGACTGGTAGGGACACCATCTGATCTCATGGTGATTCTTGCCACTAGTCTTATACAGGAAGCAACAGGAAGATGGTTGATCTTGATGATCCATGTTCACGATGAGGTGATACTTATATGGGAAGTCTTTGAGAGTCAGTTTTAGGTAGAGTTTGTACCAACGAATCTTTTCGCAGTGTGCATACAAGGGCTACATCATCTACTGCAGGGTAGCATAACTGTGGATCATTACTTTTCGAGGTTCACTGACCTCTCACGCTACTCCACTAATATGGTGTGGTGGCCATTATTTAGGGCCCAGAACATTGAGAAGGGACTCAGGCGGGAGATTAGGGCGTCAATTATTTCTCTCAGTATCTTAACATAGGCGGGGGTGTTAGAGAGATCCATCTTAGTAGAGAGTTTCCTTGCTGAGCAGTCACCAGCAGGGAGTCCCTCCATCGGATGTCATGTAGCGGAGTCTTATGCAGCTTTCAGAAGACATATGTCACAAAGGAACAAAAGGACCAGATCTACAGGTGGACGACTGCATGATTCAGGGTCAGTTGTACGGGGAATAGGAGACAGAGTCAGTCATGCGAAGAACATGCAGTGTTTCACTTGTGGCGGCAGGGTCACATGGCTCGTGACTACCCGGCCCACCATATGAATGATCAACATATGGTTGAGGGACCTCCCAGGTAGAGACAGAGGTCCAATCGAGGTGGTCCTTAGGGAGTAGGCGGATGTGGCTGAAGAGCTATCCATACAGCTGGCAGTGGGCAATGATTTGAGGTGTTACCTCCACCACCACCAGGTGGTCCACACCGACCATAGGGAGTATATGGATAGAGGTAAGCTCATCTCCAGGTAGCTGAGACCTATGACCATGGCACTCCAGAGATGATATGAGGTGTGATCTGTGTCTACTACACCCTATCTTCTGTACTTATGGACACAAGTTTCAGTCATTCTTTTATTACCACTACCCTCTTTTGGAGCATGGAGAATCCGACAGAGCCGTTGGCTCGATCTTTAAGGCTAGTACTCCTACGGGAAAGGATTTTATGATTACGCACTGGTGTCTATAGTGTGAGCGTAATCTAGGAGGTGAGAGCTTCGACTGGGGTATCCTAATAGCGTCGTCGAGGCCTTACGACGTCATCTTGGGTATGGAATTGTTATCTATAGTCCATGCACAGATAGACTATTTTAGGCAAAAAAAGCGCGGTGTGTTCACATGAATGAGACCAGGACAAACTTCACCCGCGTGAACGGAGCCTTTGCAGCATAGGATGGACTTACCCTGAGGAGAGTGCAGCTGATCACTCATCAGTTGGCTAGCCCTACCCTTAAACCAGTTGATGTGGAGATTCGGAGTTATCCTGTAGTGGTGGACCAGTATGAAAATGTCTTCCCTGATGATGTTCTGGGTCTACCTCCCCGCAGAGAGGTGTACTTTTACATTAACTTGTAACCTAGAACAACTTTGATATCTACAGCAGCATATTGGATGGATCCTATAGTGATTCTTGAGTTGCAGGTACATCTGAAGGACTTACAGTGGAAGGGATTCATTCAGTCTAGCGTCTCTCCTTGGTCAGCCCCGATTTTGTTTGCCAAGAATGTAGATGAGAGCTTGAGACTTTGTGTTGACTATCAGTACCAGAACCAGGTGACCGTGAAGATCAAGTACCCACTCTCTAGGAATAATGACCTCTATGATTATCTTGAGGGAGCATGGTGGTTCTCGAAGATACACCTTGGATTAGGCTATCACCAACTTAGATTACGAGACAAGGATGTGAAAAAGATGGATTTTATATGTCGATAATTCCATTATGAGTTCTTGGTTATTCTATTCGGTGTGACCAATGCTCTAGTTGTGTTCATGAGACTCATGAACATGATCCTTTAGCCATACATTGATCACTTTGTAGTAGTATTTATCGTCGACACTCTGATCTACTCGACTACTGAGGAGGAGCATGCCAATCATTTTTAGGTAGTATTGGACACACTTAGAGAGCACCATCATTGTGGTAAGCTCTCAAAGTTCCAGTTCTGGATCCGAGAGTTTCACTTTATAGGAAATGTCATATCAGAGGCAAGAGTTGTGGAGGTTCCAACGAAGATTGAGGTGATACTTGCTTGGGAGCCACCTAAGTGTGTGATGGAGATACATAGTTTCCTGTGTTTGGCCAGATACTACCAGATATTTGTGCCAGATTTCTCCAGAGTTGCAGCACCTTTATCATCTTTGATAAATAAGGGGAAACCCTTCGTTTGGTTGGAGATATGCTAGTGGAGTTTTTAGGAGATGAGGTAGTGGCTGACTAGTGGCCCTATCTTGAGGCTTCCAGAGAAGGGAATAGTGTATGTAGTCTACTCTGATGCATCATGGACCGGGCTAGGAAGTGTCCTGATGCAGTATCAAGAAGTGATCGCATATGGTTCTCAACAACTGAGACAACATGAATAGAACTGCACTACCCATGACGTAAAGTTAGAAGCAGTGGTCTTCACCTTGAAGATGTGGAGACGTTACTTGATGGGTGAGAATTTTACTGTCTACTCATATCACAAGAGTATCAGGTATATCTTCTCTCAGAAGGACCTAAAACTGAGACAATGATGTTGTCTTGAGTTCCTCCAGGACTATGAATTCGAGATACTCTATACTCATGGGAAGGGGAATGTGGTAGCAAATGAACTCAGCAAGAGTTATGGTATACAACAACTAGGTGAGGCGATGGAGAAGATGGATACATTGCATATATCCTTTGTGGATCACAATGGAGAATCGTTTCTTCAGTCTTGTATAGTCACTCCCCCACTTCTTCAGCGAGTCAGGGAGGCACATTGCGGGGACACTGACTGCGAGGCTCGACGTGCTCATATATCCATAGGATACGAACCTGATGGATTTTTTAAGGTGGGGTACATGTAATTCTCTTCAAAAGACATACCATGGTACCAGGGTTGCTTTGGGAAGAAGTGTTGAGGGAGTTCCACACATCCTCTTTAGTGGTACATCAGGAGTGGCAAAGATGTACCAAGATCTCAAATGACAGCATTGGTGGCCAAGAATGAAGAAATCAGTAGTAGAGTTTATCTCTTGGTGCCTCCCTTGTTAGAAAGTGAAGGAGGGGAATCAGGAATCAACATGCTTGGTTTAACCTTTAGAGATCCTAGAGTGGAAGTGGGAAGAGATATCGATGGAATTCAGGACAAGACTTCCACATACATCTACAGGTTATGATTCTATCTGGGTGATTGTCGACCAACTCACCAAGTCTTCCCACTTCCTACTAATTAGAGAGCAGGGTTCAGTAGAGAGTTTGAGATGCCTCTATGTGCAGGATATTGTGCGGATATGTGGAGTACCCTCAATGATTGTCTCTGATCATGATACACGTTTCACATCCCATATATAGAAGGGGTTAAAATAGGCTTTTGGGACACAACTTCGTTTGAGCACAGCCTTCCATCCTCAGATGGATGGCCAGACTGAGCGGATGATTCAGAACCTCGAGGACATGCTATGTGCTTGCGTCCTTGACTTCGGTCATAGCTTAGAGGATCACTTTCCTTTAGTGGAGTTTGCATACAAAAATAGCTATCACTCCACCATTGGGATGGAACCTTTCGAGGCATTGTACGACTGACCATGAAGATTTCTTTTATGTTGGACTGACCCAGGGGAGTCAGCACTCGTGGGACCAGAGTTGGTACATGCTACCAAAGAGAATGTGTATATCATCTAGGAGAAGATGAAGACTACACAAAGCAGGAAGATGTATTATGCTGATAGGATATAGAGACCTCTGGAGTTCGAGGATGGTGACCACATCTTTATACTGGTCTCACCTCGATGAGGTTTTCAGAGATTTGGTCGGGATGACAAGTTATCTTTGAGGTTCATTGGACCCTTCCCAGTCCTCAGTAGAGTTGGCAAGGTGGATTACTGCTTAGCACATCCCCATCAGTTACACCGGGTGCATGATGTCATCCACGTATCCCATTTGAGGAGATACGTGCATGATCCTACCCACATCATCGACCATGGCGAGCTAGACATTGATAATGGGGAGATGTTTACAGAGGTTCAAGTAGAGATTGAATATCGATAGGACAGGGTCCTTTGTGTGATATCATTACCTCTGGTTCCAATTCAATGGAATCATGGGAACCTCCAGGAGAGAACATGGGAGTGGGAGGCTCAGATACGTGCTCATTACCCCCACTTGTTTTCCTAGTTTTGATTTATGGCTTATGGGGATGAAAATCCCTAATGTGGGGAGAATGTAAAGACTCCAAATTTCCATGTAATTTATTTAAATTATATGGAATATTATGAGATTGAAAAAATTGATGGCATGTGATTCTGAGGCCTGATGTGCCCAAAATGAATTTCTGAACATTATTTTCAGGTACATTCAGTAATCGTGTGAGCAGGTTTTTGTAACATTTGAACCGGTGCTCGGAATTGAAATCTGAGGACACCGTTGAACTCACATCACCAATATTCTCTTAATTATATCATTACCTAGACCGCATTAGGTTGAGGGACAAAGATAGTTTTTCACTTTTTTGTGGGAAAATAAAAATAAAATTATTTAACATTTTATTTTTATTCTTGAAAACACTCTACATGGGTTTTAGAGGTGGGGACCACCTGAAATAGAACCCCCTAATTTGAATTCAATAGTGGGGACCACATGACTCTTGAACTCCCTTTTTAATGACGGGGGTGACCCTAGGTTTCCTCTAAATTAATTATGCTAAATCCCAATTTAATTTTTGGATCCAACTAACAATTAATGAATTGTGTTGGCATTTTAATTGTTCTAACACAATTAATCATCTTAAGTTTAATTATTTTGGCACCTCTTTCTTTTGGGAGGGAAAAGGAGAAGGGGAGAGCTTTTGGGAGGATTACACTTCTCCAATGAAGAACACCTCCCAATGAAGAACTTCTTCAACGAAGAATGTGCCACATCTAATGTGCGATGTCTTTAATAATGACGAACTGATTTCCTCCCTTGTCTCCTCACTTATGTCAAAAAACCTTTGAGGTAGGGGTTTTGTTATTCTTCGTGTTTTACGACGAATTAATCATCTTGATCTGCCTACTACCAAAATAATGTGGAGGGAGCATGCTAATTGAACACGTCCTGATACCTCCACTGTCCTTCATGGTTTATCTGTTCATCACGATATAGGAGGATTAAAACTGACATCGGTGGGGCATGAGAATGGGGGCCTGCACCACGACAGGCCATGACGAAGGCGATGACATGACCGCGCTACCTGACATAAGAGAACCGCGACCTCATGCTATAGTGGCAAAGGAAGGGCGGCCAGCTAACTTCCGGTCACTGGAGAAGGTGCGGCGCACGACCGCACCCCGCGGAGAGAACGGATGGCCATCCGGCCTGCCACGGTGGACCACTGCACCGCGGTGCCCCTCTACACCGCGGCCGCCCCGCCGCACCTCGTTACCCCGCCGTACCGTGGGACGCTTAGGCCTAACCATCTAGCATGGGCAAGGCTAGACACATCGGGTGAGGCTGGGTTGAACCAAACCATGTCGGCCCAGCGGGTTGGGCCGGGTCGGTCTGACTAGGTCGAACCAGACTCAGACCAGGTTTGACCCATTCTATACTTTTTTCCTTAACTTTGGAACCATGTGTCCATTTGAAAAAACATATACGGAGTTGGAAACCTTGGAGAAAGATGGTTCCTTTGGTATACCCCAATAGAGATTTGGATAAAGTTGGGGTATAGTTGGGTTGGATCGAGCAATAATCCAACCGGGCCCTTGGGACCAAAAGGATAATAACATACAGACCATGTGTCTGATTGACGCACTGTCTATTGAGTCGAGACCCCTATGACATGACTGTCCTTTGAGATACTTCATTGTGATACTTTGTGATAATTGGAGTATCGACCAGTGGAATGAGGAGAAGAACCTCTCGGAGACAAGAGAACTTAGTGCGTGAACCCTATTTCTGGCTGTGAAGAAGTAGTACGATCATGTGTGTGTCTGACAACATACAGATGATGTACTAGGATTCTGTGTGGGTATGACAACGTACTAACGATGTATGAGGATCCTATGTGGGTCTGATGATGTACTAATGATGTACCATGATCCTGTGTGGGTCTAAAGATGTACTGACAATGTAACAGGATCCTGTGTGGGTCTAACGATGTACTGACGATGGACTAGGATCTTGTGTCGGTCTGACGACATATTGATGATGTACTAGGATCATGTTTGGGTCTGACGATGTACTAGGATCCTATGTGGATTTGATGAGGTACTAGGATCCTGTGTGGGTCTAACGATGTACTAGGATCTTGTGTGGGTCTGATGAGGTACTATGATCCTGTGTGGGTATGAGGATGTACTACAATCCTCTGTGGGTCTGATGATGATTTAGGATCCTTCGTGGGTCTAACTCTTAATAGAGTAAGATGAATTAGTAGTTACGAGTGAAAATCCCTACTAATGTACCTATGTTATATCGGTTGTGAGATGAGTCCGTACCTGTGTGGTAATTTCCTTTGTGGTAATACCATGGTGGTATTATTCTGTCTGGAGTACCTCTATGGTACTTACCTTTTTGGTAGTGCTTCCTTTGTGGGACAATTGAACTTGGGCTTTTGAGTTTGACTTCGTGTTTCCTCATGATTGAGATGACCATGCTTGATAACATATGTATATGTATGGGAATATACCTAAGTAGGGTTGTCAGTTGATTTCATGCATTTTGGTTTATCCTTTGGGATTTTGTGAGACTTTGAGGGTCTCGGGGTCCCTATTGAGTATCGTTCTACTCACCCCTGCACTGGCTATGCCCGCACCTTGTTGTGTTTGGTGCAGATGGCAGAGATCAATGAATGAGGAAGAGGGTACTAGGACATGAGGGAGCTCAGAGTTGAACATTAGAAGGGGCATACCACAGAGACTACTGTTAGAGAGTTGTACCTACCCTTTAGGTAGGATCCTTGGTGGGTGTTAACAGGAGATGTTCTAGTTTACTTGTACATTTCAGTTTTCTTGTACTTTCCAGTTGGGCATGTATTCTGGCCCCTCTTACTTACTGTACTCAAACATTTACGATAAAGTTTACTCATTTTCATAATTTTTTTGTGTGCTTGGTTGCGTGTGTGTACAGGATATAAAGGCAATGCCTTCCCAGATTTAGGGAATACGCCTTCAGTGCTAGTCGCCAGCCCCTGGCCTACGGAAGGTGGGATTAGAGTAGTCACGACATGGGCCCCAGGGGACGAGTCGTGACAAGATTAAATATAAATTCAAAAGAATGGTGTGTGTTTAAGTGGGAAGATGAGGGGTCTTTTTATAGGTGAGCCTTAGTTCCATTTTAACAAATACCCATTACTTAATGTTTATGGTTTCTATTTTAAAATGAAAAGAGGAAAAAAGTGAAAACAATAATAAATAAGGGATTATTATAGTTCAATGATACCCAAATACATCCATTTAAAGATACAATTTAGGGATATTTTATATCTTTACCCCTTATTTAAACCCCCTTTCCTTATTTTATCCATTACCATAGTGCCTAACTCTTACATTTACAACTTATTTTTATAATTATAATTAAAATTATAATTATTATATAATTTGGATATGATAATTCCACATAAGAAGTCAATTTTATTTTATTTAATTTTTAAAATTGATAGAAATTAAATATAAAATAGTAAATGTATAATCATTAAAATGTTTTTAGAAAATTATTATTTAAAACCCAAAAATAGATTTATTTTTATTCCTAATAAAATAATGATCATTTGATGTTAGATAAATTATTTAATTTTTTATATAAACAATATAATTCTTTAAAATCAGTCTTCAATAATGGTCAACTTAATAACTAATAAATAAATACCTAAAATTATTTAATATAATTATTTATAAAATACCCATTTTTAAATTAAATGGATTTAATCACAATAAATTATTTATATCCTAACCAATTAATTTCATCAACCCATTAAAATAATAATATTTCTTAAAAAACATCAAATAATTCTTTAATTATATATAACTAATAAAAATACCCATTTTATAATAAAATATTATTATCTATTTATTTCATTCTAGAATTATTAATTATATTATTTTAAATTGTCACCGGAAATTTTACAACTTCAATGTACATATTCGATTTAATTATATCTAATGACCATATATCAAAATACTATTTATATCCAATGACCATATGACTTATGACCATACATCCAATGATAATATGTCTAACAACCATTTTTATAATGGTTATATTGTATTCCTATATATAGCAATACACGATTCACTAAAATATATTCATCCAATTAATGTACTTATTCCCCCAAAATTTCAATTGTATTTCTAAGGTTTTTATTACATTCCATAATTATAATTCGTATTATCTTTAATGAAAACCATGAGGATAAGGAATCCATGTTCACAATGTTTATTTACTTGTGATTTTATTCATCTTGTAGTTTTCATAATGATTCATCATAATGAATTATAATTATATATTAAATTTTATCATATATTATAAGATTATATGTCAATAAAATATAGCATGTTTTGTTTTAAATAATTATTTTTTATATTAAATGATATCAAGTACAATGGATTCATTTAAAGATAAAAACATACTAAAATCTCGTGGTGTTACAACTTGCATCTATCCAAAACCTCTATATGAACCAAAATGAGACATCCAAATACAAAACCACTGTAGATCACACATCCTACCATATTTATGAAACTCATTGGGAAGGATCATACATGATATATATAAATGAGTTAATTACGCACATTTATATCACATATGGCGGATTCCACATATAAGAGGGAGATATAAAACCCTAATCTTCATAGGTTGATTCTAATTGTCCTAGAATATATAATCCAAAATTTGATTATTATAACTAAAATATACATGATTCTCACGCAAATTTACCCAAGAGATGAAGGTAGAATGGTCCTTGTAGTCTATATTGGGTTGTCGATTCCACTGAGACCTAAGAAGATACCTAAGACACACAACCTATGAGGTGGATTTTCGGATATGAAGTGGCCAACTTGGTTTTGATTTTAGATGGTTTTAAATCACACTATTAAACCTATGTGAATTAAATTAAATTAAAATGGGTTTATATTAAGATTATTCTAGGGGTGGATTGAATGAATTTTACTTCTTTAGACAATTCTGGTTTAATTAATTCTTGATGAATCCATTCTTCAAAATAACACTACCTTCATCATTTTCTGGTTTGATGCAACTAAACTCAATTAATAATCCCCTACAAACGTATAGAACCATATTCATGATGTCTCCAATGTATATGGTAATTTTAGTAATTGGATTTAGCTTCCTCAAACTCAGTGAAGATGAAGAGTGGAAATAACTGAAGAATGGAAATCTTAAATTAGTTAACCAATTAACAAGAATTAGTTCATAAAATAACATTCAATCCAGCCTTTGCATCCTCCTAAGATCAACCCATTAAAGGGTTATCCCTCCCTTGATGGTATACTCTCAATGGTGGGTGTAATATAGCTTACAAGAATTAGATTGAAAAATTAAAACCGAGGAAATAACAAGCACTCCTCTGTGTGTGTGAATGAAATTCACAACTATGTGTGAACTAATTCAGCACAACAAAGAGATATCACTGTGCTTTGTGATTATAAAGTTTTAATTATATAAATGGGAATAATAGAAGATAAATATGTTGATTAAGAACAAAGAAGTACAAAAAGGAAACTTACATGGAAATAGAAATGCGATTACAAACACAAAGTGGAAACATAACAATACAATTAAACCAAACACCAAAGAAACTTAAATCCTCCAACAACATTGCCTTTTATAGGAATTTTTGTGCCCTTGGGTCAATCCTCCAACAGTACATGTCTCCTCAATTAATTTTCGTAGGCCATAGGTGAGTGGAATGTAAGGGAGAGTTGATTTTTCCACCCTTAACCCGAGGTGGCTGCCAGCTTTCCTTCACTGAATAGAAGTGCTTGGAAGACATTATAAATGGCCAAATAAGAGTGGTCCATAGAGGAAGAAAATGGAGCCTCAGATGTCTTCTAATATCCTGTAATATTTGGGCCCATTTAGAGTTTCAAAGTCCGAGATGTGATCATATTAGTGGGAAGTTGTTCAGGGCCACAGAATCTGGCCCAGAATTTTATCTCTAACTTGGTCCGCTTAAATAACCATAATGGAGGTAGAATTAGCACTGGATCCTGAATAATGATTTTTTCTGATATATTTATTCTAGTATCCTACAAAATTTGGGCTTCATTGGGCCTGTATTATGGGCCCCACATTCTCATCAGTGGGATGGTGTTCAATCTGCCTTCTCCAGAATTGTTTCTTTTCATCGCCAAATATCTCCCTCGTCCTTTATGAATCATCCATTGATCCCTAAATGAAATATGTTTTAATTGATGTATATATCCATTTTACAAAATATAAATTTAAAATATGGATAATTACATTCCTTATAATTAGATGACTCATTGGGCCTAAATTGGTGTACATTAGGCATGAAGTGCACAAATGATGAGAATGGATGTTCAAAATCAAAATCCACTAACTCAGGCCCATAAGATCAAAAATAAACATTTAATACCATTAAAATGTAATTAACATATATCTTATTATTGGCTAATCACACCCCCCAACTAGAGATTTTCTAGTACTGAGAAAATAATTCAATGATTTTATTTGAATTCCTTTCTTCAAACACATTATAACAAACAGTGCTCACAATGTAAACTACACTATATCATTATAACATATCAAGATAATTTAAAAAAAGGCAAATTTAAAATAATATCTGAATCACAAGCCCATTCCTTTGATCAAATCCATCATCATACATCATCCAACTCAATAAGGTGTAATGATGTGTTGTGAATCACAATAGATATGGGGGTTCATTTTCATTCAAAGGGGAAATCATGGAAGTGCTAGGTGGAATCACATTTAATCCTACTATGAGTATTCTTCATTCATTTTTTTATATTTTTTTGCAATATTTCCATAGTAATTGAGATTTCAGTTAATCAAATTAATCCATGTAGCAAGACTTTGCCGATGACTCCCAGACTCAAAGGCCTTAGGGCACCAAGTGAAGCCCACATACTCAGGCATCGTCTTGAGTTAACTTAATCAAAAAAAAATTCATATTAACATAAATAGAGAGAGAGTGAAAAACTCAGGGCTAGAAATATCTGGAGTCATGATCCTCAAGTTCCTAAAGCCTCTCATTTTATCAATACATTGCTCTACATGCAAATTTTTTTTTAATTTGTTATTTTTTTGAATACTCATATTATTCATAAAAATCAAACAAGCATATACTATTTATTATGGGACCCCAAAAATTAAAATTATTACCCCACAGTCTAGAGGACGTGCATTGTGGAATTTTTATTTAATGGATCAAAAAAATGATGAAAATTTTCATTGGACAAACAAAAATCCAAAATCAATTATTTTAAACTTAATCATGAATTAAATTAAGAGTCAAGGAAATAATTTTTTTTTGCTATGTAGTTTTAATGTGAGAAAAGATGTTATTATTTAAATTATAAAGGAATTTTAATTTACTTTTTTTATCATTGTTTTTGTTAACAAACATTTTGTTTCCACACCCCCAACATAGAATGAAACTGTCCCTAGTTTCGTAAAATGAAAATAGAGGAGACGTGGGTGGGGGGGGGAATGAGTTGGAAAGCGCATGGAACAAGTTCACCTGGTGGCTTCATAATGATGACTGTGGTGCTCCCAAATCACTCTTTGGTCTCATGGGAGATGTAGGAACCTCATTTATTGAATATGTATCACCAAAAAAATATCCCCTAAACCATAAAAACAAGAACAAACCAAACAAAACAAACAACACAACAATTTATTTAATACCAAGTCTCATCATTTTTATGGTTTTCCTTTTTTTCAAATCAACTGATGATACATTGTCTTCTTTTTAATTTTTGGGTAAGGTAGTACTCAGGGATCACACCACATGACACAGATGAATATGGTACTCCCCTTTCATACCCATCCATACTCATAATAGAAGAACAGATCAACAGTATATTTTTTTTAAATATAAAAATGATTAATAAAAAAATATGCCAAAAATATTGAAAACATGAAAACCAGGGGTTGCATCCCATGCAGCGCTTTGTTTAATGTCGTTAGCCCAACATGGATCCTAAATCTATCATTTTTTTTCGGTTTCATAGGTTGGCTCAGTTAACTCCACCTATATTTCATGTTTATTGAATGATTCAATGAATGGTTTTAGCCTTTGACCATTGACCATGAAAATGTAACCACTTGTGGGATCTTGAATCTCTACTGCCCCATGGGGGTATACCTTATGCACTATGTATGGACCTGACCATCTAGACCTTAACATTACCTGGTGTAAATGAAGTTTTGAACTATACAAGAGCACAATTTTTCCCGGTTCAAAATTTTTGGCTTTGACATTCCTAGATTGGTAGGCTTGAACTCTCTCTTTATTTATCCTCGAATTTTCATAAGCCTTCATCCTTAGTTCCTCCAGTTCATTGAGATTTAATTTCCTTTTTGTTCCAACCAATGAGAGGTCATAAATCAATTTTCTTAATTTCCCAAAAGGCCTTATGCTCAATCTCAACAGGTAAATGGCATGATTTTCCATAATCCAACTTATATGGGGACATTCCTAGGATGGTTTTGAATGCTGTACGATATTCCCAAAGAGTATCTAAGTGTTTCTCATACCAATCTTTCCTAGAGGGGTTGATAATTTTTTAAGAATTTTCATAATCTCCCTATTTTCTAACTCAGCTTGACCATTGGTTTGAGGATGGTATGCAGTGGAAAATTTATGAGAAATACCATTCTTAGACATGAGTGAAGAGAATGGGAGATTTTAGAAATGGGTTCTTCTATCACTGATTATAGCCCTAAGAATTCCAAATCGAGAAAGTAAGTGCTCTTTCAGAAATTAGATCACAACATGATGGTCATTAGACATGGTTGGAATGGATTCAACCCATTTTGAGACATAATAAAAAAGTAAAAGGATAAAAGGGTATCCCCAAGAGTTTGGTAAGGGTCCCATGAAATCAATTCCCCAATAATCAATGATTTCAACAACCAGAATGGGAGTGAGGGTCATTTGATTCCTTTTGGTAATGGATCCTAATTTTTGACATTGAGGACTACATTGGAAGAGTTGATAGGAATCCTTAGTGAGGTTAGGCCAGTATAAACCACCTTGGAGGACCTTTGCAGTGGTTTTCGTTGTGGAAAATAGGCCTCCACATGCCTCCACATGACAGAATCTTGGAATGGACTCTTTCTTAGACTTAGGAACACATATCCTAATGATTTGATCAGGACATAACTTGAATAGGTAAGGATCATCAAACATATAGTGTTTGAAATCAGAAAGAAATATCCTTTGAGCTTGTGTCCCTAGGAATTTTGGAACGACTCATGTAACTAAGAAATTGGCTATGTTAGCATACCAAGGGCAGTCACTCACAGAGTATAGGTGTTCATCAGGAAATGAATTAGACAAAGAAAGGTGATTTGAGTTGTCTTTGAATTCCATCCTAGAGAGGTGATCAACTACAACATTTTCAAATCCCTTTTTATCCTTGATTGTGAGGTCAAATTATTGTAAGAGAAGGACCCACCTAATTAGTCTAGCCTTAGCATCTTGTTTTTGGAAGACGTATTTTAGTGCAGAATAGTCAGTGAACATAGTGATGGGGGATCCTAAGAGGTGGGACCTAAACTTCTCTAAGGAAAACACAATAACAAGTAACTCCTTTTCAGTGGTGGTGTAGTTGATTTGGGCATCATTTAAGGATTTTCTTGCATAAGCAGTGACATAAGGATTTTTATCATAATGTTTTCCTAAAACAGATCCTAGAGAAAAGTCACTGGAATCACACATAATTTCTAAAGGAAGGTTCCAATTTGGAGATTTCATAATGGGGGCAGAGTTGAGAGAGTATTTGAGGGTTGAGAATGAACCCTCACAGCTTTCTGTCCAAACAAATGGAGCATCCTTTACTAGGATATCACAAAGGGTACGGGAGATTGAACTAAATTCCTTGATGAATCTTCTATAGAAACTAGCATATCCTAAGAAATACCTCACTTCCATGACAGTTTTCGGTGATGGAAGGTGACGAATGATGTCGACCTTTTCTTTATCAACTTCAATCCCCCTACCTGAGACCAGATGGACTAGAACAAGTCCCTCTTTAACCAAGAAATGGAATTTTTCCCAGTTTAAGACTATATGTTTTTCTTCACATATTGACAAGACTCTCTCTACATTCCTCAGACATCGCTCAAATTTATCCCCAAACACAGAGAAGTCATCCATAAAGACCTCTAGAAAATCCCCCACCATGTTTGAGAAGATTCCCATCAGGCACCGCTGGAAGGTTCTAGGAGCATTGCATAAACCAAAGGGAATGTGTTTGAAGGAAAAGGTACCAAATGGACATGTGAATGTAGTCTTCCCTTGATCCTCTAGGGAGACCTCGATTTGATTGTACCCCGAGTACCCATCTAAGAAACAGTAGAAGGCATGACCCGCCACTCTCTCAAGGACTTGGTCAATGAATGGTAAGGGGAAATGGTCCTTCATGGTGAATGATTTTAGCTTTTTATAGTCAATGCAGACCCTCCATCCACTACTCACCCTTGTTGGAAGAATCTCTCCATCCTCATTGGTTATCACTATGATTCCATTCTTTTTTGGAACCACTTGGATTGGGCTCACCCATTCACTCTCAGCTATGGGATATATGATACCAGCTTTTAATAATTTGAGAAGTTCTTTCCTTACTACCTCTATGAGTTTACGATTGAGTCGCCGTTGAGGTTGAAAACATGTCTTTGAATCATATTCTAGAACAATCCTATGAGTCCCAATAAGTGGGATAATCCCAGGAATATCAGACAGGGTCCAACCAATGGCTTTCTTATTCTTCACAAGGACATCTAGAATCATCCTCTCATGATTGGCTTTAAGAGAAGAAGAAATGACAATAGGATGTGATTGATTGTCCCCTAGGAAAGCGTACATGAGTGCAAAGGGAAGTTCCTTCAATTCAAGATCACGTTGGTTCAGAATTTTAGCAGAAGATTGGGACATTGGATCAAGTTCAATTTCTTTTTTTAGAGTTTCAGATAGGATTGATTCCCCACATGTAGAAGTTTCAGCTACTAGATAGGCTTGATCAGATTTAGGGATTGAATTTGTAGTGGTCCTCTTGAATGTGGTTTCTTGAAAGGTTTCACAGATTTTTGGACCTAAGACTTCATCATAAGAGCAATTTAAAAATAATTCAAGCAAATGAGATAAAATTCCTTCATATAAACAAAGGAAATCAATATCATCCTGACTTAAACATTCATCAAATATTCCTTGATGTTCCATGGATTCATAATCAATCCTTCCTATCATGTTTAATTCATGAATGACCTCGTCATCCCCTATTTGTGAGCTTGCATTATAGATGTTCATGTCTAGACTCATGTTCCCAAAGGTGATGGTCATGTTCCCATTTTGGACTTGGATAACAAAGTTGATTGTTGCATGGAAGGGAAGACCAAGGGTTATTGGGGTTTGTTCCTTTTTTCCTAAGTTTGGATGGTTGTCAAGGACAATGAAGTCAGCAGGGTAGATGATGTTTTCAACCTTTACTAGAATATCCTTAAAAATACCCTTTGGAACCCTAATGCTACTATCAATAAGTTGACGTGTGGCGGAAGTGGGTTGGAGTTCTTTTAGGCCTAACTTGCAATACACAACATAGGGAATGATATTGACACTAGCACCTAGGTCACACAAGGCCTTGACAACTTTGCTCTCTCCTAGTTCAACATTGATGTAAGGGAAACCCGGGTCTTTCATCTTAGGAGGAATGGTCCCTTGAATGGTGGTACTCACATTAACAACCAAAAGGACTTGGTTTTTATGTGAAAATTTTCTTTTAAAAGTTCGTAAGTCCTTAAGGTACTTTGAGTAGGAAGGTATGGTTTGGATTGCATCGAGAAGGGGAATGTTCAACTTGACTTGTGAGAAGATTTCCCTCAATGTTTCACTCAGTTCAGGCTTGGATTTCCCCCTCATGCGTTGTGGAAATAGTGCAGGTTGTGGGGTTGTTTGTTGAAGAGTTGTTTCTTTCACATTGTTATCAGTTTCCTCTATTTTATCTTGGGGTTCATTTGAATTTTCATCCAAGTTGGAATCTTTAGGTGGGTTCTGAATTAGTTGTTCAGGTTTCTCAATTGATTTTCCACTTCTTAAAATATTCACAACCGTTAGTTGTTTATGAGTTGTTTGAGCACAACTTGAATCTCCCCTTGAAGTTGAGGATGAAACCGCCTGAGTAGGCATGGGTCCCTTTCCAGTTTTGATGGTTTGAAGTTCTTGTTTTAGGGAAGAGACTTCTGAGTTCATCCTCTCTATTTTTTTGCACAGTTTTTCTAGTAGGATTTGTGGAACAGTTTCGGTTGGTGCTTGAGAAGATTGGTTTATCCCAGAGGGATATTTTGGAGGTGGGATGGTTTGTTGAAAATGGACCGGTGGCTATTAGTATTGGATATGTTGGGTTTGGAACTGGTTATGGGTTTGGTAGTTCTGATGGGGGTATAGATTTTGTCCATGTGGTTGGCTATGTTGTTTTTTATCTTTCAAGCCGAAGCCTGGGTGGTCATTATACCTTGGGTTGAATTTGTTTTGGTATTGAGGCTTTTGAAAGTTTAAAGAATTTAATTCCACTGGGGGTCCTCCTAAAATAACATACATGATGGATGGAATGGTTGGGAAGTTGTCTATCTTATGGACATGTTTGTCACAAATTGTGCAAACAAGGTCTATAGTTTGGATTTCATGGACTTTACTAAGGTCTATTTCTTCAACCTTCCTAGAGAGTTTTGTGAGTTTTTCCATAAGGAATTACTCTTCTCTATGTGTATGAATTCCAGTAGTTCTTTTTGGATTTTCAGAATAAGGTGAAGTTCCTCATGTTTGGTTTTGTTCAGAAATGCCTTCTAGATACTCGTAAGCATCATTTGGGGCTTTGTTTTTAAAGGTTCCATTACACATCATGTCAATTAATTGTTTGTTCCCCGGACCCAACCATTCATAGAATATTCTCACTTGTTCATGAATAGAAAAACCATGTTGTGGAACCATTTTTAGAGTGTCTTTGAACCTATCCAATGTTTCATAGAATGATTCTCTATCTTTTTCAAAAAAGTTTTGAATGCTCTTTTTAAGTGCAATTGTTTTGTGGTGGGGAAAGTATTTTTTGTAGAAGTCTCTTTGTAGTTTGTACCAATAGTTTATGGATGATGGTCTCAAATTGTTTAGCCAATTTTTATCTTGATACATTAAATAAAAAAGAAATAGCCTCATCTTAGATGATTCTATTTGATGTGGGGGACACATGGTTTCTACAATGTCATTGAACTCCTTAATGTGAAGGTAGGGCATATAGGACTCCATTCCATGGAATGTGGGAAGGTGGTTTAGGACATGGGGTTTTAAGATGTAGTAGGCATCTCCTAGGGAATTGTGTCTACTACATGAGGGGTCATTAGTCCAGGAAGGTGTCTTGTAGTCATTCATGGTTTGATCAACTGCATTCCCCAAGTTTGGGGCTGCCTCATTTGGGTTTCAATTTTGGTTTCCACCTGGGTTTATGAGTTGGTTTCTTTGAAGAACTTCCATTGAAATGGGCTCAATTTTTCAATCTTGAGTATTAGGAAGATTAGGATCCAATTTAAGGAGTTCCCTTGGTTTACTTGACCTCTCAACCCCAGGACTATCCACCCTAACTAGACGGTTTGATTGATTGCGGGTGTAGGAGGACATGTGCCAAAAGAAAAAAAACAAGAAAGGGACACAATAAGAGAATTTGGATGAGAAAAGAAGAAATGGGGGAGAATAGAATGGGTGTTTAGATGACTTACTTGGGTCCCCAGAAACGGCACAAAAATTTGATTATCGCTCAAATTTAACCATGAGATGAAGGTAGAATAGTCCTTGTAGTCTAGATTGGGTTGTCGAATCCACTGAGACCTAAGAAGAAACCTAAGACACACAACCTATGAGGTGGATTTTCGGCTATGAAGTGGCCAAGTTGGTTTTGATTTTGGATGGTTTTAAAGAACACTAATAAACCTAAGTGAATTAAATTAAATGAAAATGGGTTGATCTTAATATTATTCTAGGGGTGGATTGATTGAATTTTACTTCTTTAGACAATTCTGGTTTAATTAATTCTTGATGAATCCATTCATTAAAATAACACTACCTTCATCATTTTATGGTTTGATGCAACTAAACTCAATTACTAATCTCCTACACACTTATAGAACCAAATTATTGATTTCTCCAAGGTATATGGTCATTTTAGTAATTGGATTTATCTTCTTCAAACATAGTAAAGATGAAGAGTGGAAATAACTGAAGAATGGAAATCTTAAATTAGTTAACCAATTAACAACAATTAATTCATAAAATAACATTCAATACAACATTTTCATCCTCCTAATATCAACCCATTAATGGTTTATCCTTCCATTGATGGTATACTCTCAATGGTGGGTGGAAGATGGCTTACAAGAATTAGATTGAAGAAATTAAAACCGCGGAAATAACGAGCACTCTTCCGTTTGTGTGAATGAAATTCACACCTACGTGTGAATTTATTGAGAACAACAAAGAGATATCACTATGCTTTGTGATTATAAAGTTTTAATGAAATAAATGGTAAGAATAGAAGAGAAATATGTTGATTAATAACAAAGAAGTATAAAAATGAAACTTACATGGAAATTGAAATGCAATTACCAACACAAAGTGGCAGCATAACATTACAATTAAACCAAACAAAAAAGATCCTTAAATATTCCAACACAACTGCCTTAAATATGAATTATTGAGCCCTTTTTTATATCCTCCAACATTCCAAGTCTCCTCAATTAATTGTGGTATGCAATAAGTGAGTGGAAAGTAAGAGAGTTGATTTCTCCACCCTTGACCCGAGGTGGCAGCCATCTTTCCCTCACCGAAAATATGTGATTGGAAGACCTTCTAGATGGCCGAATCATAGTGGGACATAGAAGTAGAAAATGGATCCTTGGAATTATTATAACCTCCGGTCATATTTGAGCCCATTTGGAGTTGTGGAGTCTGAGATATGATCATATTAGTGTGCTGTTTTTCTGGGATGCAGAATCTGGCCCAGAATTTTATCTCTAACTTGGGCCGCTTAAATAACCATAATGGAGGAAGAATTAGCACTGGATCCTCAATATTGATCTGTTCCTATATATGTCTTCTAGTATCCTACGAATGTTGGGCTTCATTGGGCTTGTATTGTGGGACCCACATTCTCATCAGTGGGCTGGTTTCCAATCTGCCTTCTCCAGAATTATTTTTTTCATCGCCAAATATCTCCATCATCCTTTATTAATCATCCATTGATCCCTGTATGAAAAATGTTTAAATTGATGTGAAGATCTATTTCACAAAATATCAAATTAAAATATGGATAATTACATTCTTTATAATTAGACGACTCATTGGGCCTAAATTGGTGTACATTAGGCATGAAGTGCACAAATGATGAGAATGGATGTTCAAAATCAAAATCCACTAACTCAGGACCATATGATCAAAAATGAACATTTAATACCATTAAAATGTAATTAACATATATGTTTCTATTGGATAATCAATACACTAATGGATCCATTGTAAATCACCCCACCTGACCTACCAAATATGGGAGGAAAACCTATAGTATTATCTTCCACACATCCCTTCTCGATGGTGAGGGCTTGTTGAATAAATATCTGATAGACTTCATGTTAAATTTGATGAAATGATGACTCACCCATGATCAAAGGCCGATATAGAATTTTCTAGCCTTATGGGACTCATTGCTTATCAATAGCAGTTTAAAATCTAACAATATGGTAAAGAGTGTATAATAGTATGTTATGAGAATCATACCCACTTTAATCTCTATAAACTCTTATTCCCTATCAAAAATTAATGACTCAGTGAAGAATTCCTAGAAAATATACCTTGAAGGCCTCCCATGACAGTTGCTCATGCCTTCTGGCTTGTCCAATAACATCCCTAAACCTCCAGGTAGGTCCCCAAAAAATATACGTTACCAATATTACACATTGTCCATAATGTGTATCTACCATCTTGAAAATTCACCCAAGGAACAAATATAATACTATGAATCCTAAAAAACACATATTACTTTGAAAGTAAATTGATACTGTTGCTATAAATTCTGAAAAAATTCAATGAACAACTTGATGATCTCCTTAACCTCCCAAATTTAGAAGAAGAAACACCCTTGGATGAAGTGGATAATCTATACGAAACATCATGGTAACCATTGGAGCATGTTTAACCCCACCTTCCTAGAAATATGGAGGTATAATAGAAATATACTATAACTTGGTGAAATCCTCAACCCGGTACTTGGGTGGCACTGTAGGATGTCTCTAATGAATCATTTTATGAAAATTACAAGAATTGAAACTCAGAAAATCCCTTCAAATTTAAAAGCGTTAAATATTTAAGCAATCAATAGGTTCACACACACAGAGAAACCCCAAGAGACATGCCTTAATAACCTATCTAGAACCACTATGCCTAACTTCTCATTATTCACCTATGTGCTAACCTATATTAATTATACCTACATGTTAGTCATAATTACATATAGTAGAATTATAAAATTCTTGAGTTAAATTTACTAAATGTAATTAATAATGTATTTGAAAAAACACTAAATATTTTTTTTGAAATTTAACTAATTAAAAAACTATATCAACCACATGTAATCTGTTTTATTACATGTGAAACAATGTACATATCAAGGGTTTATGAACTCCCCCACTCTAACATCTTAGAGAAAGAGGAAATTACCATAATCAATAAATTAAAAATAACACTTGGATACCAACATGGAACTATAATAGAACACCTAGTAAAATAAATACCACTATCTTCACAACTTGTATGTCTCGTATACAGGTGTTGGCTAGTCATAAGCATAAATTCCCACTCTATTCCCCACCATATTATCACCATTCTACCAATACTAGAATAATAATATATGTATTGTGGATTGATATCATTCTTAATTCCCCTGATTGGAATACATTGTTTTCTGTAGTGTGGCACATGACCTCAAACATTCCTCAAAACACACCTGACGTCGTTTACTATTAATGAGGGCCTAAGTCATAAAATGGGGATATGATGCTCTCAATATGAAATAATTTTCAATAAAAATCCCAATGTAAGTGATACTAAATAAATAATTTGGAAATAATTATATTGTTATCGAAGAGAAAAATATCCCATGAAATTTCAAAATTATATACAACCAATCATTTCCAAGTCAAAAGGATTACCATTAGCAGTAGATCATTACATATAATAAACAAAATATTCAAATAATATTAGTGAAAGAGTATAAAAAGATCCTATCATATTTCATGGAATCACCTAGAATCCCCCACAAATAATCATACTCAGTAGGCCAATATTGGGACCTTTCTTGAATGCTTGATTTTATATATAATTTTTTAAATTCAATTATTTTAATTATTTAGATTAATTGTCTATTATTTTCTCAAGTATTAAATGTTCTACATCAGTTTTTGGGTAATTAATATTTCTATTTAGTGTTTTGAAAAATAAATCAAAATAACTGAATTAATATAATTTTAAAAAAAATATTATTGAAAAAGCTATATTTTTATAGGAAAAAATTGGCAATCTTTTAACTTGGACAAGGAACTATACAAAGAACCAACACACCAACAATGGAGAAGGGAAAAAAGATAATACAAATGAGTATAATGAAGGACAAGTCCCAACATGAGGAGGTGCAGAATTAGTTCGGGTTGGTATATGAAGAGGGATCCATTACATGGGTAAATTCCATTAAGGTACTATTCACACCAATGGAAGATTCATCATATATTGTTAAGAAGCATATGAAGGTTTGAATGTCTGATTTTGGATTCAAAACACTAGGGAATTTTGAATTTTAACTAAAACTCCCACATATAGGGCTATCTCGATATTTTTGTCCCTATAGGGAACATCTATTCCATCACTATCATCACTGGAACATGAAACCCAGCAGGGATAAGGATATTAAAGATCTAGTTGAATTGGAAAATTGAGTATAACCATTCCAGAATCCCAGTATTACATCATGGTTGAATCAAGAGGAAAATATTATGTTCTCCCTCTATCGCGGTCATCAACTTTACACCGTGGGAATAGAAAGGAGGTTAAGGAACTGAGATGGAGATAGTTTTGTGATTATTTTTATTACACAAATGAAGGGAAGAGAGGGGTTATTTTTGAAGAATTTTCTTAAAACATAGAATTCTTCTATGAATTGGAGACCCTGTATTAAATAACTATAATAGATTTAACTCCACCATAGTGGAGAATGAGAAAATGATGATGTAAGGAAACAACATGTTTAATTTCTATGTAGTGGAGGTGAAAATTTATCTGGAGACATGAATTATTCTTCAAGTAGGATCTCATTATATATTCTGAACTACATGATACTATGAATGTGGATAATTATGGGTTTGTGTCAAAATTATTAGTGTTGTGATAAAATATCAATATATATATATATATGCATTCATGAATTTTTTTCTATTATATTCATGTTTTAGATATGATGTAGGGAAGATAATTGGAATTTTTCAAAATCATCCTTATTTATGAATAATTATAGATTCTATGTGACAAATTTTTTTAAACTCATTAAATTATGTCCTTACATACCAGTATTAATGATACTAAACCATATGAACACTCATAAATACCTAAAACTAATTTTACCTTGGGAACATGACACAAAAAACATTAGGATTTTTAATATAAACATAGTATCTCAACAAAATGGGTCTAAACTAACAAAACATAATAATAATAAATCAGATATTTCTAAATTTGGATCTAAATAATATTTTTAATAAATATAATCTTATAATTAAATATATCAATATAATGTGTAGAAAGAATATCTACCATAGGTAAAGGAGCTTTCTATACCCCACTATTTTTCTCTTATTATTTTTTATTTACCTCACTTCATCTCTCTATTTAACATTATGTAATGCTTATAAATTATATATATATGTCAATTACATATATAACTATCTTATTCTCCCTTTCATTTCTAGGGTTATACAAGCATTATTTTCATTTCTCAATTCCTTCTTGAAAATCAAACCCAATTAAAGAGAATGATTATATCCCATAATTATTTCGTATAAAATTCTTTTAATGTACTTTTACCATTCATAATTTAATAATGTGATAACTATTTTAGGGTTTACTAATTTGATTTACATTTAATATCATGGAAAATTTCACATTATTTAATTATTTAAAATTCTTTTATCTATTCCTTAAGACACAGTTTTTAAGGTATTTTTATATAGAAAATTCTATACCCATTAACTTGAATATTTAAAATTAACTCTATTTTTGTGATCTAAGATAATTATTTAAATTATGAACTTCCATAATGTTTATTTCCTTCTTATATTTGTAATCTTTATAAAATATCTTTTAATTAATCATTGAGGAAATATTTTATAGCCCATTATATTCCTTTGAAATTTCTTATGCTTATTATTTATGTTTGATTCCTTTATTGGGCACACATATTCATGTACAAGGTATAATGGTTTCTTCCAAATTTAACTCTAATGAATTGGGTAATGCTTATATCTCATGAGATTATATATTTGTGATTTGTTAGTAAAAATAATCCACTATGGGAAATTATTCACTATGATATGTTTCCTTGGATGTTATTATAGACTTATAATTATGTCATGTTTTGTGTTTCATCCACATTCCTATAATTCCATAGTCTTATGATTCCAGATACTTTACATCATGATTTCAAAAGATTATACATGAGCGTTTTGTTTTAAACTATCCTATTATGCTTTATGGATCAAATATTTTGCTTCTTTATCAGGTTAATTCCATTATTGGGCTTTATAGCCCACCGCTTTTATTAATGTATTTTCTATGTTATCCTATGCAGTTTTTAAAGCTCAATGATATTTTTGATCATATAATGGAAATTAAATTAAATATGTTACAATTTTTTCCTTCTTGAGTTTGTATTATAAATCATGTTTTCTAAAGACACTGGACCTTTGGATTTTGCGGTTCTATTTACTGGATATTTATGTTTAAAATTATGTACTAATATGTGAAAGAGGATTGGGATGTAATAGTTTTTTTAGAGAGAGGTATAGTAATTTTTGGGTATTATGGAAAGAATAAAATTGTAAAAACCCTGGGTATAAGTTTAATTGTATTGAAACATTGTAATTTTTTTGTAATTTATAGAGAATTTTGTCACCTTGTAGGGAAATCCATTCCTGGATACTAAAAGTTGATGTGTCTATGGAATAGATGTACTAAGGTGTAATAACCCTGAAAGGTATTTTTGGGTGATAACCCTAACTGTACCTAGTGAATGATAATGATCCTTTATTTCCCACATGGTATGAAACCTCTATGGGAATATGATTTAGTAAATTCACAAGATCTTTATGAACCATTGTGAATTACTTTCATATATTGTTAGATTATAGAACCTAATTGTAAAATTACCATGTATAACCAAAATTAAAACCTTGTGACTCATAAGATAGGACATAGAATTCATTTATATGTTATTAATTCTATGTCCATAGTTTCCATTTTTATATTCTTATTAGTTTATGTATTATCATCCCTAGTATTCCATTATTTTAGTTAATAACAAGAAATAATAAGAATCAAGCTAATAACAAATATTATGGATTATGTAATGATTTACCTAATGTGATGGCTTACTTTAAAATAGATAGAATTATAAAAATCATTATATTTCTGGATCAACTATCTCATGTAATGATAAATAACATGAATTGTGTGGAACACCCTCCATCTGTTATGAAAGTGAAATTTTTGGTTGAGTACATAATGTGACAAATTATTCCTACTATTAATGTATCTTATGGTCCCCTCATTGTGGAAAAAAAGGATCACAAATTTTAGAAAGATATTCTAGGTATTTTGATGATATGAAAAAGAGATATTCATAAAATCTATTTATTACCTAGAGGGAGAATCCAAATAGTGGTGGACACTAATTAAGAATATAAAGCCCAATGAGGAAATCAAATCCATGGATTGAGAAGTGATTAAGAAAATATTTTTCAATAAAAAGCTTCCCTAATATATCCATTGTAAAATATAGAGAGATTTACTTGTACTGAATGAAAAATAACATGACTCTATTATGTCTAATGTGGAAAACATCACAAGGATTTTTTTACGTACCTTTTACTTTGTCATTGACACTGAATGTAAAGAAGGTTGATTCATTACATATAAGTAATGAGTGTACAAAAATCTATATAGATTTAAGTCATGGAAATCAACGAAGATATTTTCTATTGTGACCTTAAGGTAAAGATGATTATTGGAGATTCTTAGTAGTTTCGAGGGGATGTAGATAAAAATTGGAAAACATACTTCAATTAGAGATGATCAACCGATAAACTCATAGGGGAAATAAAACCCAATTTTCTATGAGTAAAAAGTGGATCCCATATACTATATTAAGGTAACATGGTGATATTTAATGTGTGGAAAAGAAAAATATCCTGCTAATCAAATTTCTAAGGTAGAAGAAGAATCCCAATAATGTGATAGAAGAAATGTTTTTCTGATTATCCCTCATTCTATAATCTAGTGTTTCAACTGAAAGGAATACTAACATTATGCAAGCCTACTCCATAATCGTAGGGTTGAAGAAGAAAATTAGTGATAAAAAACTCCCAAACCATTAGAGAAAAGATGTTTTTATGCTATCACTATTAACAAGGTGTACATGATAATGATACAATGATAGGTATGATAATTATTCATTCAACAATGGTGAATTAATTATTTGATTCAAATTCTACATAATCTTTTATATTTTTTATGGTTAGTTGAAAAATTAAATGACCACCTCAAATCATAGAGCTTGAGTTATCTATTTGAACTGAAACTATGGAAATTATTGTTCCCAAATTAAAAAAATATCTTCATTCAATGTTTTTAGACCATACCTACCAAAAAATATTATCATTCATCCTTTAGTGGAAGTTGGTTCTATACTAGGAATTAATTGGTTGTACTTATATAAATCAAACATCTACTTCTAAGAGAGGTAAATGACTATATATATCCAAAATATCGTCATATTCTATATAAGTTTGTGGAAGATGATGAATCTCTTTTAGAATATTGTTCAAAATAATGAATATTTTTACCTTATGATAATTCATTTCTAGATCACATTACTGAGACTAAATAGATATCCATGTATAAGGAAAATACCATTATATAGGGATATACTAACACATTTACCAATGATTTATCTTTTCTTCCTCATGATCAATTTCTTGAGTTATCAACTCATCTTATACATGTATCGTTTCCCATATCATAGAAAACATTAATAATGATAACCATCAAATTTGGTGAACTAAAGTAACATTTATAATAGAATTTGAAAAAGGTTTTTATATCCTCAATTTCCATAAAATGTGATGTACTAGTTCTATTCATAGAGTAAGGATGAGTAAATGGACCTTTTCTTATTATCAAGAACATAAGAAAATCATGGGAAAGAAAATGTATTCCCTTTCACTAATTGCTGACTTGTTCAATCACCTTTGTAAGGCATAGTTTTTCTATAAGTTTGATCTCTGGTTGGGATATCACAGACTAAAGGTGTAAAAGGATGATATTTTCATAAATACATTTAGAAGAGGTTTTGGAAACTATATGTTTATTTTTTTCCCTTTAGACTCACCTATGATCCAAAAAACATCGTAGAGTTAATGAATAGAGTATTTATATATTTATATGAAAAATTTGTGGTAGTATTTATAAATGATAGTATTATATAATATAAAATAATGGAGGAGCATGAGGTTACTTTGAGTACTATGTTAAATACATTAAAAATGAGAGAATATATGAAAATTATAGTAAATGTGAGTTTTGGAGAGACAAAGTTTCATTATTAAGACAAGATAATACTAAGATAGGGATACCTATGGAACCTTGAAAGAATAACGTGATTAAGGGGTGGACCATATCAATATTAGTGAAGGAGATTCATTGTTTCCTGGGAATACCATGGTGTTATAATATTTTTATGAAACATCTCATGATTTTCCAAACCAAATAAACAAACAAATAATAATGACAATAAATTTTTTCTTGACTACTAAATATGGAGTGATATTCATGGAATTGAAAAATATTATTATCACTGCACCAATACTCACACTATGATCACTCGGGTAACTATTCATGGTATACAATGAAGAATCAAATTAGTTATTTTTATATGTTCTAAGAAAGAATGATATATTGAGGTACTATGCTTTAAAGAAGTTGAATGTCCATGAACAGACTATCCAAAACAAGGGAAATACTGATTCTCAAATTTAGGATTTGGTGGAATTATCTATATGGGAAGAAGTGTGAAATATATATGAATCCTAATACACCCAAATATATTTTCACACACAATATACTTAATCTTAATAAAAAAAGATGGTTATAATTGATTAATGACTCTAAATGTTCAATCCATTTGTATCCTAAGAAGGTTAATAATGTGGGAGATGATCCTAGAAAAAATGATCCTACAACATTATTAGAGATTAGAATAGATAATTATCCAATAATATTATACATGTAATTTATCATAATTCATGTCAATAAATAAAAAAAACATTCTACATAGCATAAATGATTTCCTGAACATCCATTCTATAAAATATAAAGGATACTCAAAGGTTTGAAATTGAAATAATTAAGAAGGTGGAAACTACTAGAAAATAACAACTCCTCAGAATTAAAAATTAATAAATATAGAATTGTAAGATTTGGGTTGTGACTATGTGTTTCAGAAAATACCAAGATAAAGAATGAGTTATTGAATGATACATATATATTGGAATTCTAAATCAACCCTTTGATCAAGAATATATTTCAAGATCTATAAAAGAACTATATAGGGGGATATGAATAAGGAGATAAAACAATATACGTCAAATTTGTTAGTATTTCATTAAATGAGGTCAGTAAGGAAAAATCCCACGCGGATGATGTTACCATTACCCACACATTCCTGGAAATAGGAGAACATCACCATTGTTTTTTAGAGGGCTTATAAAGAAAACCAAAGGGAATAATTCAATATGGGTTGTGGTTGAGTGACATAAAAATATTAATAATTTCATTTCATTTCATGAGGAAATCATACTTGATCAACATACAATTATACATTAGGGGAGTGGAATGTTAGTAGGGAACACCACTATCAACTGTATCTGATCAAGATTTGAGATTCACCTAAAAATTTAGGAAAAGTATCTAACATTCCCTTATCATAAATCCAAACATTATTATAGACCATCACCCAAAAACGATGATGAATTTAGTTACATGATCTTGTAATTTGATGACATATTGAGATCATGTTCAATGGATATAAATGGAAGATGATATCAATATCTTCCTCATGATGAGTTATTGTAAAATAATAGACTTAAATGATGTATCCAAATGGATCCATATGAATCCCTATATGGGAATATATTTTGGACACATTTATATTTGGATAAAGGAAGTCAACATGAGCTGATTGAACCTAAAATGGATGATGAAATGGTAGAAATGGTCAAGGTCATTCAATGATGCATTATGATAGCTCAAAGTTGAGAAATGAGCTACGAAAATAATCAATAGAGAGACATAAAGATTGATGTTAAAGATAAAGTGTTTTTTATATTTCTTTATAGAATAGAGTCATTATATTATAGAATATGGGAAAGATATTTCCTAAATATATCAATCACTTTGAGATTATTAATTGCATTTTGTTTGTGGATTATCGACTAACACTCCCACCAACCCTGCCTTGGGTACATGAAATTTTAAAGATACCACTAGTATTGAAGTACTTATTAGGTACATCACATGTGATAAATTGAGAGGTGGTATAATTGTAGCATGAAATAACTCATGAGGACAAGCCAGTTAAGATATTAGATCACATAAACAATGTTCTATAAAAAAATAAAACTAAAAAAAGCCAATGTTCTATGAAACAAGAGTTCAAGGAGGTGTTATAAGAGCCAGAATAATTAATGAAAAATAAGTAACCGTAAATTTTTCTTTATTGTGGGAGAAATATAATTTTGAGTGAGAATTTTCTTGGGGGGATGTGAGAGTGTAATAATCCATAGTTTTATCTGTGAAATTTCCCTTCTGATTGTATAAATATTTCATATTTAGTAATTAAGTATTATATAAATAACAACCACTTCATAATAAATCCAAAATTTATTTATTACATTGAATTTTACAACAAATTGAGATTATAAATATAATCAATAACATTTTTAAAATTATAATGGGATAAAAAAATTAATTAAGATACGTATAATATGAAAAATTTGATATTCTCAATCCCCTATAATGATCACCCTCATAAGCTAAACTACAAAAATGAAACTAAATATTAGTAATAGTGTATCTATTTTGAAAATTAAAATTATATATACCTGGGATAAAATAGGAGGGAATTAATAATGGATAAAATATATGATATTTGTAGATAGTTGGAAACATATATGAATGTTAAAAAAACGACTATTAGAATAAGATTTCTAATTATTAGAATAGTATCCTAACCATTGGGAATAGTAAAATGATGGTTAAAATTGTAATCTCGACCATGGGATAGTAAAATAATATTTATGAATATTATAAAATGTAAATATATAATATTTATATCTTGAAAAATTGATAACTTTTTAAAAAATGATAAAAAAAGTGTTCAGATTTTTGTAAAACACATAGTTTTAATTTAAATTTTATGATAAATATGAAAACTAAAATAAATTTTTATTTTCATAAAATGGGTTTTTTAAGAAATATTAATTTTCATTATAATGATAATACATTATTATGATTACATGAAATTTTTTTCAAAGGGATGGCAATTTGATCTGAATATAAAAATATATATTTTTCAAATAAATAATTTTTTTATTTAAAAATAAAATTTCACAAAGTTTGAATACTATTTTCATAAAATACTATTCATTTTTGAAATATAAATTCAAAAAAAAAATGGTTAGATTTATTTTTTGAGTATTTCTAAAATATTTGAATTTTTAGTGAATTGTGAACTATGAAAAAAATATAGCATTCAGAAGTATTATTTAAATATATGAATAACTCATTAATGGATGATGAAATCTAACATTATATGAAATAAAAATTCATATGTTACTGTATATAGTAACATGATTTATAATTATTTATTTTATTGAGTAAAAATATGAAAATGATGGATATTAAATTAAGACAAACCTTCTCCTCCACTTATAAATAACACAACCCACCACCCAATCACACCACACCTTATTAGAACTTTATATATCCAAATATAAATTAAATTATATTCCAGTCCTCTACCCCATGTCCTATTAAAACTTATATCTACAAAAAACCATCCCAAGGTGAATTAAGTTTTTTTCTAAGAGAGTACATCCAAATAGGTAAAATTATAAACTCATATCATTCATTATTTTTGCTATTTTACCTCCTCAACATTTATTCTATCAAACATGACATAATGAATCCTATAAATAAGTACTAAAATTTTATAACATTACAAGAATATCCATTATCTTACATCTTCCCAATTTAATTGAAAATTAAATTGTTGTTTATGTTGTGGTCAGTTCACCACCCCCATGAATAACGAATTTCATTTTCCACAACCAATATAATATCTAGTTTAAATTCAGTCATTATGGTTGAAAACAATATTAATATTAATATCTTAATTTTTTTTACTTTTAATAGAATTGATGAATACTCTTTATGTCAAATAAAATATAGTACATTCATCATGGTCGAAACACACAAAAAATTAACTAACCATATAACAATAAAACCTATATTTTTTAAATCATATATATTTAAGAATAAATTTGGATAAGAAAAAAACTAATTAAATTCCATAAACTCATTAAATTAATACAACAACATCTATATAGTTATGGAACCGTCCTACCAAAGTCAAGAATTTTTTATTTCAAAAAGTGAGGGACTAAGTGCCGAACAAATCAATGAGGTCTAAAATAGTGGAAACCCAAAGCATCAACCCAAATAAGATTAAAAGTCTCAGGGGGTGGCCAATGCTAGAAAAAAACTGATATGTAGGGAACCAGGTGACACCTGGGTAGCCAATAAATCTACAACCATGTTTCCTTCTCTCCTGGTATGCGTGATCTTGATATCTCTTAAAACACTCCCTAAATTTATAAACCATATATGTGATGACCCATGGGATGGAGATAACTCCTTTGATTGAGTTGAGTAGAATCAATAAATCTATTTTCACTATGGCAAGTTAAATACCATGAGATTGACATAATGATAATCCATTAAGCATGGTGACAACTTCATCTAGAAGGGAGTCACCTAGACTGAGGTAAAAAGCTGAAATCAAGGTAAACATAGCTGTTCAGATCCCGCACAACCCTTCACCTCGCATGAAGCCATTTTTTCACAATCCATCAATGTTCAGAATAAGACCTCCTACAAGGGGAGACCACCACACCCAAACTATTTGAACTCTGATAAAAACCAAGAACTTATACTACCTTGGACACATTATAGAAACAACCTTGAGATAGTGAATATGGACTCGATATCGAAAATATATTACTCTAAACTGATATAAAAGCTTAATAATAAATCATATATAGTTGAATTATAATTTAAATAATTTTTTTTATTAAATTTAAATTAATCATTTAGGATTTTAAGTGAATTTGTAGAACAAATCCACACATAATATTAATGAACTCATTGAAGAACCATTTTTTCAATAGATTATAATTCTTTTCTCTTAATATCACATTGCAACTCAATTTATTGTAATTAACAGATTATAAATTTGGTATATATGTGTGTTGACGCTCCTTTCGTCAAAGAATCTAAAGATCGGAAAAGGGAATATCTGAGCTGAAAGTGATTCATCCTTTGAAGAAAACATCAAAAATCGACAAAGGCATGAATAAAGGATCAACAGCAAATCCACAGTGCAAGTGATACCACTGCCGCGCAAGTATACTTGTGCGGTTACCTTGGTCGCGCAGGTGACTTGCGCGACCTAATTGGTAACCGCCCAGTAACCGCCCGGGGTCTTCTTTTGCCTATAAATAGACCCTGTGGGCCCCCCATTTGAGGAGATCTTTTTCCAGAAACTCGGATTAAAGCTCCCGACGCCCAAGTCTCTTCTCAAAGCTTTCGGAACACTTCTAAGGTAATTTCTTACCTAGAACGGAAGATCTAAAGAGAAGAAGGAAGGCCTAAGTGTTGAAACTTATCAAACACTTGCGCGCCGACTTAATTCCTTCATTATAACTTGCGCGTCCCTTCTCTGGAAGAACCTCAAGAGGATTGTAAAGGGTTTTCTAAAGAGTCGCTCAAGCATTTCAATGCTGGTTGAAAATCGCGCAAGTACACCATATGTCGCACAAGTATACTTGCGCGACCACTACTTGCGTGCCGCCGCAGGACTTGCGCGCCTTTCAAGACTTGCGCGCCCCTATCTTTTTGGGTGCCCATCTTGCCCATTTTACCCCTCTTAAGCCATTTCACCTTTCCTATTCAAAGATTCAGTCTTCAAGACACTCTTCAAAACCACTTATGGCATGAATTCTTGATTTGACTTTCTTATCTGAAAGGAATTCTGTGAAATCTCTCTCAAAGTCTAGTGATTTAAATATCCTTATGTCACTAAAATACGGGGAGTTCATTCATTCAACCTCATCCTTTAAGATGAGAAAATCCTAACTTGGGTCTCCTTTTCAGGAATAATCCCCAGTTATAAAACCTTTGATCTGGGCATCTTCCTCAGGAGTAAGCCCCAATCAAGTCCACTAATCTTGGGCATCCTTCTTAGGAATAAGCCCCAATCTCAAATTTGGGCATCCTCTTCAGGAGTAAGCCCCAAACCTTAATCCCTAACCTGGGTCTCCTTTTCAGGAATAAGACTCAGTCATAACCTTGGGCTTCCTTTTCAGGAGTAAGCCCCAAGTCCCTTAACCTGGGTCTCCTTTTCAGGAATAAGACTCAGTCATAACCTTGGGCTTCCTTTTCAGGAATAAGCCCCAATTCCCCTTAAACTTCTCTTAACTAGTCATAATTTACCTTTGATTTGGGTTTCTTTTTCAGGAGTAAAACCCAATCATAAGTCCCCTCCTAACTTGGGCATCCTCCTTAGGAGTAAGCCCCAAGATTAGAGTATTCAAATCTCCATGAAGCACATATAACTTTGTGGACCCTGTTCATGGATTTTCTCCCTAAAAGTAAATCCTAAACCTTCATCTATCTGGGCAGTCATCCATACATAAGCCCCAAACAAATTCTTATGATTGCATCTTTCATGGCACAATTGTCTAAATTTTACCAATACCTCTTGTCTCTCACACCGAGCATGACTCACGTGAGCTTAGAGTGTAAAAGTAATTATGACATTCATCTTTGAGCCATCAATCATAAACATCATACCCCATTCCCCGAACTACGTGGGTTCTGATTCCTTTTCCAAAACAAAGGATACGTAGGTAGCCCATTTATGGGTTCGATCCCAACTTTGAAATAATCTATGTCCTTCTGAATGACGATAAACTTCAAGTGCCCCACTGAGTGGCTTTAAAACCATCCTGGTCATCATAATGACCAAGAGACTTTTATATAAATGTTTTGAAGGATACCATTAACCAAGAATCTCTAAACAGATATGGATGATTCTCTATTGATGAAGAACCTCGAATACATATAAAAGATTCTCTAAATTTCTTGCATATTTAATCATTGATTGTTAAAACTAAAGGAAAGATAATTTTATACTTGGTAATATAATAAGGATTCACGAACATAACTTAAATCTATAAAGAGAGTCCCGGAGTAGACAATAACTCCCCTCAAAAAGGTGTGATGAGTCTGACCTCCCATCCTCTCGACCAATGCAAATTCCTAAGCCTCATCAGTCCACAAGCTAATGAGCGCCTGCCTTTGGAAAGTGGGTCCAAACGGATGTGGAATCATTGGATGTTTCCGGTTCTATGAACAAACCCGCTAGAAACCGATCGGAACGTTTGAATCTCCTGTCCAGGAGGTCATCCCCGTAATCCGTGAGGAAACAAAAATGGTGAACCCGACGTGAATCCTTAACCAAATTAAAGTGATGTTCTTCTTATTTGTTAGGCACCTTGGGCCAACAAAGCAATCATTGACATATGCTAATCCAAAAGATGCAGTGGCCAGATTCATCTTGATAATGTCTGTTACATGGAACAGGCACTCTTTTTTCAAGATCTTCTGCAAAAATGGCTTTCCTTAAATTCACCCCAGTGAATACTGCTGCTGTGAACACCTCTACTGTGAGGTCTGCTGCTGTGAAAACCAATACTACTACTCCTGCGGGAACGTCATCCGCTCTGAGGATGACATCACCAACTCAGTGTCTTCAACGCTGTGTTTCTAATGCACTGGTTAAGGAGTACCGTCGCAACGGTACTATCCCAACTCTGGAGGCCGCTCGTCAAGCCCTCCAAGTTAACAACTCTACCTGGTCGTCCGGACAACGACGGCCAGCAATCAAGAAGCAGGCGGTGCTGACTACCGTCTCCAACCGTTTCGGGTCGTTATCCCCGGAACGCAATTTCCATTCACTCCCTTACTCCGAGGAAGTGAATGAGAAGGTCCCTCGGGGCCTTAATTCAAAAAGACAGGAGTCCTTCCCGAGGGCTCCCATCAACAATCGCCGCCAGACTCGTGCGGTAGTGCGCCCTCAACATGATGAGGGTACCGACTCCAGGCATTCAGCTCAGGTTCCTCGAACCCGAGCAGGCAAGATGAACCGCCAGAGACGGAATCCGGTTAACAATAGGCAGGTTGTCATCCCTGCCATCTCCGGAGAAGTCCACCAACCTAACTTGGTGGCAAACAACGAGCAAACATACACACCTGCCCGGTTTAATTCAGCTGTCCAGCAGGCTCGTCTGACAGCATCAAGCCGATCCCGCCAGGCAATTCCGGCGGAGTACCATAGGCAGGAGCATACACCTGCTTATACATCATCAGTTAGTCAGCAGGCTCGTCTGACTACATATGATGGATCTCGTCAACCGCGTTTGGCGAAGTGTAATCAGCAGGCACATACACCTGCTAATACTAATCAAGCCTACCAACAGTCTCGCTTGGTAGCGCACGGAGAAGTCAGTCGGAAAGCCCCGACGACAAACAGGAGGCAGACTAAACTCTCTGCCTCCACACTTGAGTACTGTCAGGATTCACTGACAGGAAAAGGAGGACAGGAGCAGGCAAATACACCCACTCCAAGCCCGGAATGGACGTATATCCCTGTTCCGGCGGCTGAAGTCACCAAACATATTTTGTCAATGGTGAAAGAGCAGAAGCAAATTCCTGCTCATATTCTGGATGCCTGCCAGGATATCATAACAGCTTCAACATCATCTCAGGGACAGACACATAAATCTATCCCTAGCAATGGAGTGACACATCAACGATTCACTCCGGAACAGACACACACATCTGTTCCAGTCCAAGAGGGTTATGGGGCATACTCCCCCATATCATACGGACAACCAAGTCAGGCACATACACCTGATTTGAGCGATGATCGTCAGCCTAACCTGACCATCTTTCCTGATCAGGCACATACACCTGCTCAGAGAAATCACTTTCGTCATCAAGTGGTTTCTAAAGCGAGTAAGAAGGCATCTAAGAAAAAGATCTGCCCAGCACAGTCAGGAGATCAAAGGCCAATCTGCAACAAGGCCTTGCTCGATACTGGAGTTCTTGAAGCCCTCAGACATTTATCTGTCGGAATTCAAGATTCTACTCCCTCATTTCCCAATAATGGGAACATTAATTTTGAAGGTCTTTAACAGACACTTCCTCATGAAGACTTGCTTCATGAAAATTCGGTCAATCTTGAAGTTTCTTCTTCAGATGAGAGCCACAGGAACCCTCTGTGTGGTCAGAAGGCCAAGGAGCAAGAGATTTCATCTTTTGCTATAACCCATCATGATGGTCCTCCTCATGGTGATGAACTTCGCTGCGAAAGTCCTCTCCGAAGTAGTGATTCACGTTGTCTCGAAAATTCTTCAAAAGGCAATGTAGTGACGAGAAATCCCTCCTATCTCGAGGCACTTGCAAACGTAAAACCAGTCATGTCTGATGCTTTACTATCGGCAGGTGAAACTCTTTCTCCATCAGAAGATAGCCTGGGGTTCAGGTTATTCTCCGAACCTTCCCTGGGTCATTCATCTTCCAGCATGAATAGTGATTTCTCTACCAATCTTGTTGAATCCAATGAAGAAACAAGGAAACACCAACTCTGGTCCAAACAGGTAGAAGAATCTTCATTTAATGATAAAGAGGAAATGCTGAACATGAGGAAAAAACTGGCAAAAGGTGAAGTACCAGTCATGTTTTGGCCTTTGGCTGATTCCCAGTACGACATTCCAAAGATGTTGACGGATGATGGAATCCATGATATTCGTCTCAACATATGGAAAACTCTTTGTCAATTAAAGAAGAAGGTATTATCTTACGATGAATATGAAAATCATCTTAAGATAATAGAAGTGTTACAACGCCAGATTGATTTGGCATCTCTATCAGTCTCTCGGTATCCGAAGGCTGAAAAGCAACAGAGAACCCTTCAACGTTCATGCCTTGGCGCACTAAGAATATTGCGTCAGTTAATTTCCAATGCTCCATCTAATGTTCATATCAGAGGATGGGGTGTTCACGGAGCACTACATTTCACAGTGCTTTCCGGTCAGCAAAGCCCGCCGAAAATGGTCTCATGCAATGTTATTGCCCATGGCCGGCCACAGTCAATGGGCTTTGTTCATAATCAAAAGCTTGATCAAGAACTGGCTTCAACTAGTTCCTCTCAAAATCAAGTATATAGAGAACAAGTTGTTGAATTGCTCCTACATCAAGCAGGCGAGAATATTGCACAAGCCTCTCGTCTGGAGCAAACACGTCATCAAATGACAGAAGTTTCGGAAATCATCCAACGGTCTGTTGAACCAGGTGATAAAAGTGGATACAGGTTAATGCATCCAGCTAATTTCCAAACTAAGATTCGCAAGATCAAGAGAGATTTCAAGAAGATCTCAGACATAGCATGTCAAGAGACACCCCAGCTTGCCAGACTGGGGACTTCTCTAACCCAACCCTCAGAGTCAACGAATGGGATTCGAGGAGTGGAGCGGAAGCAACAGGAATACCCCCAGTCCACTGGACTGGGGACTTTTTCAAATCTTCAATCCCTCCCTCAGAGAAAGTCAGTATTCTCTCGATTAGGGAATAAGCCTTAAGAGGAACGAAGAGCCAAGATGTCAGGAGATTCTCTCCAAGTGACGGTTCTCCAAGAAATTCCTGAGGGATCAAGTCAACGGAATGCCATGTCTCATCATGGACATAGAAGGAGACAATATCACAGAAATGCTGATAGAAAGGATTCCATGCAATATACATCCATTAATGTCATCAATGCCGTTGCTGCTGATTCACCAGATGAGGCTCAATCAGAGGGATCAGACGAAGAGGTTCCTGCTCAAGAAGTCGCGCACACAGACCTAAATGAAGAAGGTGTGCGCACACGTAATCAAAGGCTTACCCAAAATCTGGGTATTCCTTCAAGTAACCCACTTCCCCCTCTCCGAAAAGGATCCAATAAGGGGAAAGGAAAGAATCAGGTTACTTCTCACCCTTCCTCTGAAGGAGGTCAATCGCTCTCATTAGAGCAAAGATTTGCACAACAGGAGGAAGAAATGAAAGAATTAAGAAGGTTGAATGCAGAACTACTTCAGAGTAGTCTTCTTATTAAGAATGCTGAAGTCCGACAGCCGAAGGAATTTGTTGTAACTACTGAGATGGATCAAGAATATCCTCCTTTGTCAGTACACCCACAGAGGTCTAATCCTACAGGTCAAACGCAACAACGGTTGGCAGCACTACCATCAGTTGCAGCACCAACCACCACGTCTGTCCAAGCTCCATTCATTGCACCTACCCAAAACCAAGTTCAACCTGACGTTTCTCAAAAGTTAATAACTACTATTGAGTCATTAACAGCTCGGTTAGAAACTATGGAAGGGAAACAGGCGCAAGTTCAACCTGAAAAGAAAGTTTACCCTGAATGGGTAGATTCAATTTCTCCTCCATCCAGTTTTGGAAACCCTATTTTCCCTACTTTCAATGGATCAGGCGACCCTGAACAACATTTGACGCATTATGTATCTTGTTGTGATCCTATGATGGGAACTCCAGAGCAGCAAGAAGCAGTGAAACTCAGATGCTTCGTGCGAACCTTTCAAGGACCAGATTTTGTCTGGTATACAAGCTTGAAATCCCGGTCAGTCATCGGATGGGAGGATCTTCGTCAAAAATTCCTTCTTCAGTTTAGCTCAACTTTGCCAAAAACGACAGTTTTCGATCTTACAAACTGCAAGCAAAGGGAGAATGAAAGAGTCTCTGATTTCATTGCTCGTTGGAAGGGATTAACATATTCCTTGAGTTTATCACTCCCTCAGGAGGAATTGTTGCCAATCTGTGTGGCAAATTTGCGTGACGAATTACGCACGCCATTGATCCCTGTGAAATACACAGGAGGGTTTCGAGACCTTACTTCAATCGCTCAACAGATTGAAGATTCCCTTATACAGGCTAAGGTTAAATCTCGTATAATTCCATCAGCTCCAGGAAGAAGAATGGGTAAAGCAGAAACTGCTACAGTTATGCTTAAACAGGAACCTATACCTATTTCTACTTCAAAACCTTCATCTTCTCGAAGAGCTCCACCTCCTGAACGCCAACAACAAAGGCTATTTCGTCCAAATGATCAAAAAGATGAACGACGAAAACAATTTGAGGATATGAAGAGTAAAACATACTCTTTCCGAAGTGAGCAAGTTCCTGGTTACTTCATTTCAGCTCTGGAAAATAATTTGGTTCAATTACCAGTGCCCAAGAGGCCAAACAAGGAAGGAGATGAAGACCGTCCCAATTATTGTCCCTTTCATCAAATGTTGGGGCATCCCATCCAGGAGTGTTTTGTCTTTAAAGACCTCCTGCAAAAGATGGTCGACTTGCGACAAGTCAAATTGAAGGGTTCTTCAGCTCATGTAGCGTGTATTACCGCTACATATCCAGAAGAAGGAGGCGAGTGGCAGGAAGTCAAAAGCAAAACTGCGAAAAAATATGATGATTGGATGGTCAGAAAGACAATCAATCGGACCCATTCCATTTTTCGAACACAATTGAAGAAGCCAATTGTGTCTCCTACAAAAGCTGCAGTAAAGCCTCCATCAAAGGACAAATCCCCAAAAGGGAAGCACAATTCAAAGAAGAAAGAGGAATCAGGAGAAGATGAGTATGAATCAAAGCCTAAATTGTCTTTGACTCTAGCAGATTTCATGCCATCTACTTCAAAGCAACGGGCACCGTCCCACCAAACGACACAGCCTAAACAGGCTAACCAGGCAGAGTCTTTATCAGACGAAGAGTTTATCTTTGGTTCTGTTAATATGATTCAATTAACAGATTCATATTTCAGTCATGATGAGCCTGAATCCCCTGTATCAAATAAGGGAACCCGAGGAAGTTCTAGAGGTTCAGGATATAGGGGAAGACGTGGATCTTTCCGAAGCCACTACTCTAATTCTACCCCTGCTAGCACTGTATACGCAGCAGAAACTCGTGGTAGAGCCCTTCAGCGAGCTCAAAAAGAACAAGCAAGTTCTTCTGCTCATGGCCATTTTCCACATGGGGAATGGATGTGGTGGGACCTTACCCTTCAGCTACGGCCAAGCATTTTAAGTACATTCTTACTGCTACTGATTTCTTTTCCAAATGGGCAGAGGCAGTACCTCTCAAAGAAGTCAGTTCTAAATGCATTGTTAGCTTCATCAAGTCTAACATCATTACTAGATTTGGTGTCCCTCATACCATATTGACGGACAACAGCACCAACTTCTGTTCTTCTGAGGTAAAGAAATTGTATCAAGAATACAACATTAAGTCCAACCATTCATCTCGATATCATGCATCGGCTAATGGCCAGATAGAGGCCTTCAACAAGACTCTTTCAAATATACTGCAAAAGATGGTAGATAAAGATAAGAGGTCATGGCCTGATAAACTCTATCATGCTTTATGGGCTGATCGGACTACCACTCGCAATGCAACGCGGTCTACTCCATATTCATTGGTATATGGAACAGAAGCAGTCTTGCCAATTGAAGTTCAATTTCCCTCACTCAGAATAGCCATTTGTGATCAGTTATCAACAGATGAGCAATCCCAAAAACGGTTGAATGAATTGGAACAGTTAGATGAGAAGAGATTGTGCACTTTGCACCACATGGAAATCTATCAGAATCGGATAGCACGAGCTTTTAACAAAAAAGTTCGTCTTCGTTCATTCATTCAGGGAGAATTGGTATTGGTTCTCAGAGCACCAATGATACCAGGAAAGAAGCCTCCCAAGCTTGAACCAAAATGGGAAGGACCTTATTCAATACATAAGGTCTACTCCAATGGAGCATATTCTCTGATCTCAATGGATGGAGAACACATCACGACTCCAACTAATGCCAGATTTCTGAAGAAGTATTTTGTATAAACACAAAATATTATTCCCAGAACCATGACTCTTACAATTGGTTCATACAGTAATGGTCCAGTATGACCTTAAACTGCAAATATGTCCTACATGACACTAAACTGTATATGTCCGAGATGACATTAAACTATATTATTTTTGTCCTAGCAACATGACATTAAACCGTGTGGCACTTTCATCGTCCAGCATGACGTTAAACTGTGTCAGTTCCCTTATCGTCCAACATGACGTTAAACTGTCACATTGGTTACTAATATGTCCTACATGACACTAAACTGTATATGTCCGAGATGACATTAAACTATATTATTTTAGTCCTAGCTACATGACTTTAAACTGTACAGTAATGGTCTAGTATGACCTTAAACTGGAACTTCGTCCAACATGACGTTAAACTGTGTCACCTTCAATGTCCTACATGACATTAAACTGTACAGAAGTTCCTTATTTGTCCGAGATGACATTAAACTATATGTTTTCCTACCAACATGACATTAAACTGTGTGGCACTTCCAATGTCCAGCATGACGTTAAACTGTAAAAAAGTCCCCAGAACTGATATCCTCATATTTGTTCACCTTAGTCCTAGTTACATGACTTTAAACTGTACAACACCAGTTAGTCCTAGATACATGACTTTAAACTGTACAGTAATGGTCCAGTATGACCTTAAACTGCAACTTCGTCCAACATGACATTAAACTGCAACTTCGTCCCACACGACATTAATCTGTGAAAAAGTTCTCTAAACCGTCCAGCATGAACTTAAACTGCATCATCCCTGGTCCATGTATATGACCATAAACTATTTGCAAATCCCTTATGTCCAGCAAGACATTAAACTGTGACGTCCTAACTACATGACGTTAAACTGTAAAAAAGTCCCTCATGTCCGGAAAGACGTTAAAACTATATAATCATCAAAGGTCCAACATGACATTAAACTGCACCATCCACAGTCCATGCATATGACCTTAAACTATTCGCACTTTTGTCCGACATGACGTTAAAATGGTACACTCTTTTGTCCTTACTGCATGACATTAAACTGCACAGTCCCCCTTTTTCGTCCAATATGACGTTAAACTATATTGTCCTCATCGTCCTAACTACATGATGCTAAACTGTATAGAAAGTCCTTGATATGTCCTACATAACATTAAACTGTTATTTTGTCCCTGCTACATGACACTAAACTGTGCAGCACCAATAGTCCTAACTGCAAGACTTTAAACTGCATAGTCCCTTTTTTATGTCCTACATGACATTAAACTGTGCATCGTTAAGGTTGTTATTACCTCTTGTTTCTCACACCGAGTATGACTTACGTGAGCTTAGAGCGAACATCAACCATAACACTCCCTTTGGGCCACTAACCATGTGTAAGTCCCAACAACATTTTTTATTAGATCATTGTCCCCAAGAATAACTTGATCATTGATTCATTCTTTAATTGAACTACACGGACTTTGATCCTTGCCCTCCAGGCTGGGTATGTAGGCAACCTCCCAGGGTTCAAGCCCAAAAACAATCTCTTCACATCGGTTCACCACCATCTCATATGATGTTGATTCGTGAAACCGCCCCTGGAATCAATATCTTTACATTTGATTCACTTTCGTCCTTGTTATATGACGTTAAACTATACAACACTTTTGTCCGGTACGACAATAAACTACAATATTCTTTGATCTCCTCACTTGAGAGAGATCTATTATTGACATTGATTTTTCAATCATGTTTCATTTCAAAAAGACTACGTGCATACATGGTAATGCCTAAATTTTTTATCTCAGGATAAAACATCATTGCACTAAAGTCCCCTTTCACCCTTCACATGTACGAACCAAATTTGTACAAAGGGTAGTTCTAGAACTACATGGACTTGATTCCCATCCTTATGGGATACGTAGGAACATTCGAGTGTCCCTCGAATCCAGTCCCAAGTCTTTTGGGCCTAACCCCAAATTTCACTTTCAGTCCCTTGGCTGAAAAGTCCTCATGAAAACACACACTGTGTATTCATTATTATGGTCCGAATTCTATGACCCTAAACTAAGATCACTCATACTTTCGTCCTGCACGACGTTAAACTACATTTCAAGAACTACGTATGGCTTGATTCTCATTCTTATGAGATACGTAGTGAAGTCCAAAATTTCAATTTAGGACCCAGCCACAACATGATTATGGTTTTCATTGACCTATGTATCTCTATATACATTGGAAAATACCCATATTTATGTATTATAATCCTAACCTTAAATATTTTCAGATCTTCATAACCCTTTTCATGACTTCTAGTCACACAAATGTCAAAATTCTGAGAATTCTTTTGCCTGACTATGCAGCACGTGCCCATAGGTGGCCTTGCATAAACAGTCCACATAACAGACTTGTCAGCCAAAAGATGCTATTTTATTTGACTATGCAGCCAATTCCCATAGGTGGCCCTGCATATTTCAACCCCCTAACAGGTTTTGTTAAATAATAGTAACTTCATTCTTGGGAAGAATGCCTCTTTTGTCCTTATTTGTCTTAAACGACAGTATGTAGGGATCCGCAAAAATAGCCATGCTTAACGTATTTGTCCCATATCCTTTTTCATGATCTGAAAGTATTCAAGTCTATGGTTTATTCTTCTTCCCTATGTTTGGGTCAGACCTTCGTAGGAGTGATATTCATCCAGTTCTTCGATATTCTTGTTTGGAAATATCTTCTCCATATTCAAGTACCTCTTTCCATACAACAAACTCTATGCTTTAGAAAATTTGAATCTCCGTAAACTTTCACTAGCTTTTAGCACTAGGAAAGTAAATTTCTGGGAGTTCTTTTGCCTGACTATGCAGCACGTGCCCATAGGTGGCCTTGCATAAACAGTCCACATAACAGACTTGTCATCCAAAAGATGCTATTTTATTTGACTATGCAGCCAATGCCCATAGGTGGCCCTGCATATTTCAACCCCCTAACGGGTTTTGTTAAATAATAGTAACTTCATTCATGGAAACTACTTCTTCTAATGCCTTTTAGCTCTTTTTCATATCATTCCTCAGATTCAAATATTCTTAAGCCATAGTTTACATTTTTTCCCTCATACTTGAGTATGGTAATATCTTTTCAGATAAATTGTCAAGGAATTGAATCCATTTTTTAATCCAATTTTTTTGGTCAAAGCTATTTCGACCTTAAACATTACCCCTTTATGTCCGGGGTGCATGACTTTAAACTGCCCACACAAAAGACAAAGGAAATCTGAATAAAAGTCAAGTTCCAGCACACTTTCGCGCTGCCCTCTGTGCCCTGAAGACTTGCGTGCCCCCTTTTCCTTTGAATGTATTCAATTTCCTCGGAGTCAAATCCTCATTTCTTTCCGGATCCAACTCTAAGGGGGGACTTTTGTTGACGCTCCTTTCGTCACAGAATCTAAAGATCGGAAAAGGGAATATCTGAGCTGAAAGTGATTCATCCTTTGAAGAAAACATCAAAAATCGACAAAGTCATGAATAAAGGATCAACAGCAAATCCACCGCGCAAGTGATACCACTGCCGCGCAAGTATACTTGCGCGGTTACCTTGGTCGCGCAGGTGACTTGCGCGACCTAATTGGTAACCGCCCATTAACCGCCCGGGGTCTTCTTTTGCCTATAAATAGACCCTGTGGGCCCCCCATTCGAGGAGATCTTTTTCCAGAAACTCGGATTAAAGCTCCCGACGCCCAAGTCTCTTCTCAAAGCTTCCGGAACACTTCTAAGGTAATTTCTTACCTAGAACGGAAGATCTAAAGAGAAGAAGGAAGGCCTAAGTGTTGAAACTTATCAAACACTTGCGCGCCGACTTAATTCCTTCATTATAACTTGCGCGTCCCTTCTCTGGAAGAACCTCAAGAGGATTGTAAAGGGTTTTCTAAAGAGTCGATCAAGCATTTCAATGCTGGTTGAAAATCGCGCAAGTACACCATATGTCGTGCAAGTATACATGCGCGACCACTACTTGCGCGCCGCCGCAGGACTTGCGCGCCTTTCAAGACTTGCGCGCCCCTATCTTTTTGGGTGCCCATCTTGCCCATTTTACCCCTCTTAAGCCATTTCACCTTTCCTATTCAAAGATTCAGTCTTCAAGACACTCTTCAAAACCATTTATGGAATGAATTATTGATTTGACTTTCTTATCTGAAAGGAATTCTGTGAAATCTCTCTCAAAGTCTAGTGATTTAAATATCCTTATGTCACTAAAATACGGGGAGTTCATTCATTCATCCTCAACCTTTAAGATGAGAAAATCCTAACTTGGGTCTCCTTTTCAGGAATAATCCCCAGTTATAAAACCTTTGATCTGGGCATCTTCCTCAGGAGTAAGCCCCAATCAAGTCCTCTAATCTTGGGCATCCTTCTTAGGAATAAGCCCCAATCTCAAATTTGGGCATCCTCTTCAGGAGTAATCCCCAAACCTTAATCCCTAACCTGGGTCTCCTTTTCAGGAATAAGACTCAGTCATAACCTTGGGCTTCCTTTTCAGGAGTAAGCCCCAAGTCCCTTAACCTGGGTCTCCTTTTCAGGAATAAGACTCAGTCATAACCTTGGGCTTCCTTTTCAGGAATAAGCCCCAAGTCCCCTTAAACTTCTCTTAACCAGTCATAATTTACCTTTGATTTGGGTTTCCTTTTCAGGAGTAAAACCCAATCATAAGTCCCCTCCTAACTTGGGCATCCTCCTTAGGAGTAAGCCCCAAGATTAGAGTATTCAAATCTCCATGAAGCACATATAACTTTGTGGACCCTGTTCATGGATTTTCTCCCTAAAAGTAAATCCTAAACCTTCATCTATCTGGGCAGTCATCCATACATAAGCCCCAAACAAATTCTTATGATTGAATCTTTCATGGAACAATTGTCTAAATTTTACCAATACCTCTTGTTTCTCACACCGAGCATGACTCACGTGAGCTTAGAGTGTAAAAGTAATTATGACATTCATCTTTGAGCCATCAATCATAAACATCATACCCCATTCCCCGAACTACGTGGGTTCTGATTCCTTTTCCAAAACAAAGGATACGTAGGTAGGCCATTTATGGGTTCGATCCCAACTTTGAAATAATCTATGTCCTTCTGAATGACGATAAACTTCAAGTGCCCCACTGAGTTGCTTTAAAACCAGCCTGGTCATCATAATGACCAAGAGACTTTTATATAAATGTTTTGAAGGATACCATTAACCAAGAATCTCTAAACAGATATGGATGATTCTCTATTGATGAAGAACCTCGAATACATATAAAAGATTCTCTAAATTTCTTGCATATTTAATCACTGATTGTTAAAACTAAAGGAAAGCTCATGTTATACTTGGTAATATAATAAGGATTCACGAACATAACTTAAATCTATAAAGAGAGTCCCGGAGTAGACAATAATTCCCCTCAAAAAGGTGTGATGAGTCCGACCTCCCATCCTCTCGACCAATGCAAATTCCTAAGCCTCATCAGTCCACAAGCTAATGAGCGCCTGCCTTTGGAATGTGGGTCCAAACGGATGTGGAATCATTGGATTTTTCTGGTTCTACGAACAAACCCGCTAGAAACCGATCGGAACGTTTGAATCTCCTGTCCAGGAGGTCATCCCCGTAATCCGTGAGGAAACAATGTGTCTAAAAATTTCCCATATATTATCTTTGATATATTTACTAGGGTTACAGATGACTTGTTCTCATTTCAGAATACCTTATTAAAAAACAAACATAATTTAGGGTAAATTTTCTATCCCTTAATTTGTTCCTGAAATAGTATTTTAAGGTACTTTACCAATTCAGTATTTCATAAAATTATAATTATTGTAGTGTTAAACATTATTATTTACCTTAGGAGTTAAAGGTAATTCCTTATCATTTCTTTTTTAAAATCCCTTTTTCCAACTCCTTAACACTCCATGATAAAGATTAGTATTTATAACCAATTATCTATTATTTATGATGTATATTTTCATATGAACTCCATTTTTATGTACTATTAATATTTATTCAAATCATAATGTAAATTTTTTTATTCATTATTTTATATAAAAACATTATGAAATATCCTTTGAATATGCTTTTAAGAGGGATTATGTATCCCATTACTTTCTATGGGAATTTCATTTTGTCATGACTTATGTTTAATTCCCTTATGTGGAAAACATTTGTATGTGATTTTTTTGATTGATTTAGAAATATTGTTCACTAATTCATTAGGTAATGTTTATTTCTATTGATATGATATGTATGAGATCATGGAGTAAACCAAACCTTATATGGGGCTTTGTCTAATATGTTATGTTTTCCTCAATGTTAGCCTTGACATAGGCCTATTTCATGTTTTATATTTCTGCAATTTTTTTTTAATTCCCTAAAATTATGATTCAATATTTTTTTATTCATTCATATAATTAATCATGAGGATTGTATATTATGTTTTCATGTTATTCTATATGAATCATATTCCATACTTCCATATTATTCTTATTGCCATATTCATATTTACAATAAACCCATTTTGTTTATGTACTCCCTAGGTTATCCTTTGATGTTTTGTAAGGTTATAGGGACTTAGGATCATATTTTAGAATTTAATATAAATGTGTTGCATTTTTTAGTTTTATATTGATGTATTATGAACCTAGTATTCCAAATACAATGGACCAATAGATTGTGGGGTGATTTTTTTACTTGATATTTATGGGAAAAATATTTTAATAATAAGAATTAGAGTATTTTATCCTTTTATCATGGTTTCTAGATAATAAAAAAAATAAATTAGTTTGTATGCATTATTTTATATGTTACATGACAATTATTGGTTTAACTACATTTTTCAAATAAAATCATAAAAATTCATGGAAAATAATAAAGTATCTTTTATTATGTCGTTATAAGTGATATTTCCAAACTCTACATTCTCACAGTAGTTTATGTGTAGAAATTATGTATTATGATATAAGAAAATGAACAGACCCTGTAACCAATGGTTGATATATTGTTGTCTTGATTAGGAATGTGGAGACTGAGTATCAAGGATATAATAAGAAATTTGTTATGTTGTGATATCACAACCTTTTCCCATTTATTCATACAAACCTTTATATGTTATACCCATCAAGAAACCCATGTTGATGTCTAATTATAAAACATGATTAGATATGAGTATATATTTGTGCATTTCAAATAATTTCTTTGGTTATTCTTCAACTATGATTCTATATGTATTTTAGCCACATTTATTTAATTATTAATTAATATTTAAATATTTATTAGTTTATGGTATTGTGAATTAATGGTAAATTATAATCTTGTAATGGATTTAGAAATTACTTACATTGGTCACTTAATTCTTAGAACCGAGGAGGGAACTTGAGGACATGTGGTGTGCTGACATGGGCTGGGAAGACCAATCCAAAGTCAGGGTAGTACACCATACCCATTAAAAAGTAAGATGAATCTTTCTAATCCTAAATTAGTGAATGATATACCAATTTTGAAAATGTATTAGTGGAGTATTTCTAATACATTCATAATAGAAAATATGGGTTTTAATTGTTATAAAATAACTATTCAATATTTATTAAAATAATTATAGTGTTGATGGTCGTGGGGGATAATTAGGGGGTCTTGTAATAAAGGAGGCTGAGATAATATCTAGAAAAAACATTTTTACATGATAGAAGTAATAGATCATGACCATAAAATTATTTTTTTTTCTAATTACATTATGAATAAAGAGGAAAATAAATTTATCATTGAATTTCCCTCTCTCAAGGTGTTCTATATGATCATATAATCATCCACTAGTCATAAATTATTTCTCAATTTATAATCCACCAACTAGTGAGACTTACAAAGAATATTCAAATAATTTATTTTTATGTATAGATTATAATTTTATCATATAGATATAGATCCATATTTATTTTCATAGTTTAATCCTCTATAGGTAAGGCAACCCATATTTTAATACACTTTATTCGAATAATATGTCTAAAATGGTACACATTATAAAATCCTAATAAACCATGAATCCAAGTTTCTTTTGGAAATTAAGTACATAACACATCATCATGATACAAATTTTTAACAAATTTATTTAAAATTTACTTAACATTCTCCTAAAATTATGTTTCTCTTTTAAAACGAAACATGATAACCTAGGGAAGTAAATAAAAATAAGGTGAGCTATAAAAACTAGTAAGGGAATAAAAAATATCATAAAATAATTTATAGTAGAAAATGTGATCCAAGAGGTACACCAAGGTAACATAAGAGGGGGAGAATAATAATATTGAGAAATAGGGCATGATATTACATGATAGCATAAAGGAAACATGAGAATGTGATAATAATATTAAAGATAAAATAAAAAACATAGGCCAAGGATAACCAAAAAACCATCATAACATGGTAGAATATTTCTTATACTGGATCATGTTTACTCTCTAATATGATATGAGATGTCGCATAAGACTGAAACATAACACAATTCATTATAAAACTATATGGTCGCACTAATCATTTTCATATAATGTACATGAATATGTGTTCTATATAAATTAAACACATAAATATTACTTTCATTAATTTTAATCCAATGATAAATTATTGTGTTTTATATAAATTTATGTTCTAAATTAAAAAATTATTAGAACATGGTTAATAAAATTGAGTATAAACAAGGTAGGGTATTAAAAAAACAATTTGCATGGAAAAACCACTGGATAATTTCGACTGCACAATGAGTTTATGTAATGGTTTATGGGAGTGCATAACGAGAGTGAAAGGGGCATATAATCACTTTAAAATAATAATTTAAGTGTGTTAAATTTTTAAAATCATATCCCAACATGAAAAATTGGAAAATAAATTGTATTACCTAAAGGATGTTCTTGAATAAAGAGAAGAGGGAGAGGATCCCTTACCTTGTGAAGGTGTTTCTGAAACATAGGGAGGATCTTATTAAGAGACCGAAAACACCTTAATATGAATTTAATGGTGTAAGGGTAGATTAATTTAGTTCCTTAAGGGTTATGATTACAGATAAATGCGAGGATATGTGGGTTTATATAGAAAAATTGAGGTGAGATCTTGATTAATTTAAATATTTAGGGTTTGGACTCTATATGAAAATGAAATCAAATCCAAAAAAATGGTTTTACCCATCGTTTCTTCAAAATTCAAATGGTTTTAATTATTTTATAACTTCAAGAAATAAGATAATTAATATAATATACATGGGGATGTGTATGTGAGTCATGCTTACAAGGAATTATTTTAAAACCATAAAATATGATATATGTTTTTGAGGATTCATTAGGGGTTTAGTAGATTAATAAAAAACCTATTTTTTAGTGTAAATATATATTTGTTTATTGGTATCTTTTATGGAATATATTACTTCACTTTGGGTCATTATAATTTTATAATACTACTAATATATTTAAATTTAATTTAATTTTGCCACAAAAATTTGACTGTCTCCAAAAATTATGAATAACTATTGAAGGGATTAACCATTGAATGGTTTTTTTGAATAATTTTTTATATAGAATCCTAAACACATATTGAGAAATTAATAAATAAATCTCATCCATTTTTCTATATAAACACTCTGAAACACACATTTATCTTCACTCATTACTCTTTTATCATTAAAATACTCTTCCATTACCTCTCTATATCCCTACCAAGGTTTCCTAAGGCTCTTAAGAAACCCCACCCATGATTTCCGAAACACCCTTTCAAGGTAATAGATCTTATCCTTCTCATATTTATTAAATCAACTCATTTTATATTATGTAATCTATTTTTTTCATTTTGGGATATGATTTCACAAATACCTATTACTTACCATAGGATTTAAATGTGATTGGAGACTGCTTTTACTCTCATTAATCCTAATTATATACGCCCTTTATGCTTCAGGATTTATACTACAATTTTTTTATACCAATTTTTTTTGTGAATACCCATCCTTATTTTTACACAAGAATATTTAGATATATGTACCTATACATCATTTATTGGGTACTTACATCTATTTAACCAAAACTATTGGATCATGGGATTATAATTGATGAAATTATTCTTTATTTTATTGGATTCCTGTGGAACACTTATGCATGTACATGATATAAAAATTATGGGTACACCCTGATAGTGATCGAATGCATTGGGTAATGTTTTAGTCTAATGAGACATCAGTTTTGGGATTATAGAGTAAATATAGACCATTGGGAAACCTTATACACCATGTTATGATGTCTTAGTGATTATCCATGAGTGAGTTTTATGATTTCAATTTTAATGTTGTCCCTACATTCCCATGTTTCCATTGTGATATCATGTTATATCATTCTTTATTGTTCAAGATTACAATTCTCTCCCATATTATGTTACCTTGATATAGATATTGTCTCACATGTACTACATTACCTTATACTATTATTTTTTATCCCCTTACCAGGGTTTATATCTCACCTCTTTCTTATGTACGTCCCCAGGTTATCCCTTTTAGTTTTAAACGAGCAATGGAATTTTAGAATAATGTTAAAAAAATTATCAATAATTTTATTATATTTATATATAAATATGATTTGATTTGAATATAATTTCACAAATTTTATAGGATTCATGGTATTTTGGGATTTTATATTTTGTAACTCTTTGAACTAAATTTTGAAATAATGTGTATTAAAATATCGACTTTCATTATTGGTATTATAGAAAACTCTAGTTTTTTTGGGATTATAATTAGAAATATCTTTTAAAAAATGTAGGGATAAGATGAAACATAGGAAAATATCCATACATTTTTAAATGTATATATTACGTGGTTTCTAATAAAATACATCCCTTTCAGGATACAACAAATTAATGTGGATCTAGAACAAATGTATATAGGGGTAATAACTCCAAAAAATGGTGCATTGGGATATACTAAATTCCTTCCTGGTGCATGAAAATGGGTCTTGATGTACACCTAGTTTGAAACCCCAAGAGGTATTCATTGTCAAATACAGAACCTCCTAAGGAACCATTATTAAGGAAAAATAATTCCCATATGATTTTATGTTAGGAAATAAATCATAGATAACAAAGATTGAAGCCTATAAATTCATAGATAAATTAATAGATGTCATTTATGAGTTATCCCATTAATGTTAAAGGTTTAATATTTTTGTATTTAATAGTTTAAAAAAAACAAATCCCTAATTTTCCCATTATTCTATTCAATGGATGAATATAAGAGAGGATGCGTTAACAACTAATGCGTTGAGAAATATAATAGTTTCCCAAATGTGATGCACAACCCAATGATATAAGGAGTTTTGAAATTTATGATAAATCTTTCTCAACTAAATAATGATTTGAATAATTACATGAATCCTAAAGAACACGCAAATCCCACTCATTAATTTCTTGTTGAAATTATGGACTTTATGTGACAAAGGCATCAACATTTCAGTAGATATTTTAATACCTCAATCATACAACATTAGATAAACCCCATTTTAAATATATTCTCATCCTTCAATGCTATGAGTAAGATAAGGTTGTGCTATCTATTTATCCTGTGTAAGGATAAGCTGATCAATTTTGGATGTTGGTCAAAAATATAAATCCTGAGTAGGATATTGAAGATATTGAGAGTTTTTAATTCTGAAAAATATTTTAAGATATATATTTTCTTGCACTCTAATTGAAAATGGAGAGGTACTTACTTTTCCTTAAAAAAATGTTGATGAATCAATTGGGGTGTATGAGGAAGACATAACAATAAATGAATGATATGCCTCTAGATTTTACATTACCCCAAAAAGTAAAGTTTAATTATTTTTTGGTGGGGTGATGTTGAATCAATAAAGTCTTTAAACATTCAAGGAATTGGTATCTATGAAATTTTTTCTGATTCTCCCTCTGTGTTGAAATGGAGATAATAAAATTTCAATGTTTTCATGGGGAAAAGAAGCAGAAAATAGAGTTTTTTTGGGTGATATGATAGAGAAATATAAAAGTGTAAATAAAGACCAACATTCCACTTTTCAAGTGAGTGGAAAAATTTATTCTATAAATTACCTAAGGATGATAAGGAAATTCTTTATGTGGGGGAAGGATGAAAACCTAGATAACAGTACTCAATAGGAAAACACCACCAATGTGATAAAAGAAAATAATTCTCTAGTAAACAATAATCCAGTAATATATTGTTTCAACTATAAGGGACATGGGTATTATGAAATCAAATTCCCTAATCCATGGTTTTCTAGAGACAATTAGTTCTTAAAACATACATGGCCATAATAGAGAGCTTATGCCATATACCTACTGAAGTGGATCCCAAAAACACATAGGTGACAAGTACAGTAGTTATTAATTTATGGATAGAAACCCTAATTTTTATTCTATTTACTTTGAATTATTTTTTATCACATAATTTTAGTAGAAAAAAGCACCACAAATCATGGAAGTAAAACAATTAGTGGAAAAATAAAATGGGGAAATTATTGCATTATAATTATATAACTACTCCCCAGTCAAAATTCTGAGGCAGAATATCCCAGATAACATAATGATTATTCCTTTATAAGAATATAATCTCATTCTAGGAATAACTTGTATTTTCTTACATAGATCCAACATAAGTTTTCATTATAATGAAATCAAACTTATTATCTCAAATCACCCTCTAATTCTATACAAGTTAAAGGAAGATGATGAATCTTCTATTGTATTAACCTATCAATCATGGATAATATTTCATTTTGAGCGAGAATAAAAATATATAATGATTCAGACTAAAGGAAATATCATTATTGAAGACATTCCCATTGTTAGGGAATATATTAACGTGTCTCTTAAGGAATCGTCAGGTTTTCCAAATAGTTTAGATGTTGAGTTTTATATTGATATTATTGCCCGATCATGAAAAATATCCATGAATGCATATATCATGACTATTTTTTAACATTAGAAGCATAAAAAGAAACGATAAAAGAATCTAGATCAGGGGTCACACTATGAAATGCTTCACCGTGGGGTGCACTAGTCCAAATTGTCAATATGGATGAGATAATTTACCCTTATATTGATTAACATGAGGTCAAAAAGATCATGACAAAGCATCAGTATCTTCTTACATTTATTGATGAATTTTTGATTATCTACATTGAGAGTAGTCTTTATTTATGATGGATAATCTATTGGGATAATATTAACTAAATTTAAACAACGAGGATATCCCCATGAATAATTCTCAATCAAGGTAAAGACACTACATATTTATAATGATCCCATTTCTACTCAATAATGCTATATAAATATTCATGGACATGATGAATGTACTATTTATAGGTTACCTTGATAAATTTATGGTAGTATTTATTGATGATATTCTCATATACTCCAAAGGAAAAAAAGAAACATGTAGTGAATATTAATTACTTATTTAATAATTTATGAAAGGAAAATTTATTCGAGATGTATAGTAAATTCAAATTTTTGTTTCATAAAGTATATTTATATGGAAATGTTATCCATATTAAAGGGATATCAACGGATCCTTCAAAAACTAAGGAATTTTAATGATTAATCTAGAAACTATATGTGAGGGAATCCAAAGCTTTCTAGGATTATATGGGTACTATTTTCAATTTTTGGGAAATTATCATGATTTTCAAACCCACTTACTAAGATTAATCAGAAGGTAGTCATGGGTTTCTAGACTAATGAATGTGATGATTATTTTAAAGATACGAATAGGAGGCTAATCACTACACATGTGCTCACATTACCTACTGGTGGGGAAGAATTTGTGATCTACAACAACGAATCCAAAAAGGTCTTGGTTTTTGTATTGCTAAAATCTAAAAAAGAGATATCATATGGCTCATACCAATTAAATATCCCTGAGAAGAACTACCTAACTCCATATCTAGAATTGGCTGTAGTTATTTTTTCATTGAAGATATTGGAAAAATTCCTCTATTAAGAAAGGTGTAACATATATATAGATCATAAATGCCTCAATTATATATTATGACAAAAATATATTAATATGATCCATTGAATTTGGTTAGAGATAATCAATGATTGTTATTATTATATTTATTACTGTCCGAGTAAAGAAAACAATTTGACATATTGTAGAGACCTGAAGCTTGATGTACATAGATATTACATTACTTTTGCGGAATACATAATACATAACAAAAACAGACACACAAGGACCGTAATAGTTTAGTGTCTTTGGAAACATGGAACGTAATATTCTAATCGTGGTGAAAGATCTTCAACATCTCCCATAAAGAACTTCCAATTTTGGTTTCCTTACCTAAAACCTTTCTTTTAATCCTGGGGGAAAATAAATCATAAAAAGGGTGAGCTCAAATTCTCAGTAAGGGTAATCATGGATAAAATAAAACATACCATACACATTTGAACCTAAAAACATGAACATAATGTTTAAACATCAAAATCTTGAGCAACGACTTAAAACATGGAAGTACATAAGGCATAGATCATAAAGAAACATTCAGAATGATAAAATAGCATGGGAATAAAACATGTAATTGTGGCAACCATTAAGCACATGTAATGATTTCCATAGTGGCCAAGGCATTGCTTCCAAGACCATCTTAGTGGACAAAGTCCCTTTCTGAATCGAGCTCACTCCTCGTTTCAGTCTTGTAACACTGAACCAGATTAACATACCGTTCCAGCCATGTCTATCTCAGGAGATATGAAATCTTTACCCAATTCATTAGAGAGAGATATAGGTCCCACCCATATCATAATGAAATCATTCTTACTTGTGCCACAAAATAAACATACATCATTCATAATAACCCAATAAATAATATGGGTTTCATAAACATCATCCCATCATCACATAATCCATATAAAAGAAATGAATATCATTTCATAATAAGAAAGGTGAAACCATGTAAATCATAGAGACATGATACTTGAAATAAACACATGTAAAATAATGTCATCTTAGATGAAAATGGTTTTGATAAAACACTTGAAATGAATTCTTGAGGAAAATATCATTTTTTTTCTTCAAAATCATTTTCTTTTCACAAAATTCCATGCACTTTTAAAATAAAAGTATTTTGTTGAAAATTTTCATAAAATCTTGTAGAGTAAGCTTCATGAAAATGAGGCATTATGAAACCTTAAAAATCCGTTCATTCAGTATAAGTTAAAAATAACATTCTTCTCGTACTTTTGTTGGAAAAGTCAAAAGGTACCTCATATGGTAATCAAAAAAAAGATTCCTTACATACCATGTAGTAAAAGTCAAAAATGGGTAAAAATGACTTTAAACATACATGAAAACACTTTTATAAAACATGGACATGGATGATATAAATAACCCCAGTAAATACTTACGAATAAACAATCTCGGATAAAAACAAGATTGGAATAGTTATCCCTTACCTTAGGTCCGATATGCTTCGTACGTATCCGAACCTCCTGTATAATGATTTAAATAATGTGATTGACTTATTACAGATTCATATTCATTGTTATTATATCATATATGGTTCACTTATGACTTTATATTACCCGTTCTTCTGTAAATTCCATGTTAAAGAGCGTTTTGGGTAAAATCGTTTCATTTGTCATCCGTGTTTTGAGTTGTAATTATTCATATGATTACTTAGATAATTATTACTTAATTCCAGAATATAAAACATGATTTATATATAATATATATTCATAATATACATATATATAATAAATCGATAAATGGAATGAAATACACCGTTCATGGAGACGGTAGGCCGTACGTACGCACGAACGTTGTTTTCATTTCTTTATTGAATGGAATTAATTGGATGAAATACATATATATATATATATACATAAATCCAATATCATTATTATGTAATATATTTCATGATTACTAATTTTATATACTTTATAATCATTTATGAATGGTTAATCATTGAGAATGAATCTCATCGTGTCGTGGAGACGGTATTCCGTACGTACGCACAAGCGATGATATCGTTCCCATGATCGTGGAATTTTATTGGAGTGTATGTATACTATTACAGAATCAATATCACTTTACAATAATCATATATAGTTATTATTTACACCATTATACCCATCCAAGTAAGGTGGTGGTGTAAAATAGATTACACCACGGCGTGGAGACAGTATTCCGTACGTACGCACGCGCGGTGATTTCGTTTTCCGTAGGATGGATAGATGGTGAAATAGGGTTGTTTCATACTTATAATAAAATATCAGTATATGAGTGATCCTGATTTTATTACTTCATAATGAAACAACCTAAGAAGAAGAAGTGGAAGAAGAAATAAAGGTGAAAGAATCGGTAACGGACATTACCTCTTCTTTGAAGCGCCTCTTTGAAACCTCCTCTTAGGGCACTAAGATTGGTCTTTGAAGAAGACCAGGACCTATAGGATTTTCTAGGGAAGTGGAGAAGAGAATTTGGCAGGGGTTGGCCGAGCATGAAGGCTCAAATTGGTGTGAGGAAGAGAGGGAGGAGGTGCCCTTTTAAAAGGGAGGAGAGGGGCACCTTTGGAATAACTAAAAGTATTATTTTATTATAAAGTCATATTAGGTTTTTAATAGTCCCAAATTGATTTATCTAGAAGCTAAGGTGGGGATAGGTCTAAATCATCTCATCCAATAGAATTTAGACAAGTTTAGGTCATTATATTAACCTTAACTTTTAGTTTTAACTCTTAGTTAATTACATTGACATTTACAATGTCACTTTTTATTTTTATATTATATAGTTAATAAACTTACCATATACATACAAGCAACCCCCAAGTGGTCCATTAATGATACACCTATCATGATATAAGTATATTGGCCGATCTTTAGATTTTTAGTAATATAATAACAATTTTTAATATAATATTTGTTTTAAAAAGTATTTTATGTCAATTTTGACACTATTTGGTAATTGATTTTTGTGAAAATCATAACAGAATGATTAGTTCTAAAAAAGTTAATTAAATCAATACTAACATGTCATATTAACATTGAAAATTATTTTAATTCTTAAAAAGTCTAAAATTACATTTATTTGGGTATTTATAACATCAATTATGTCAATATTTCATTAATAAGATAATTACTGCATCATAATTGGTTCATAAATAAATTAAATTATTTTAACTCTAAAGATTATAAATAAAATACCATTATGTAGGAAATCATTTTATATTTTTAATGAATATTTATAGTAGAATTTATCGTATGTATAACCCTATATTAAAAATTATTTAGTTATTAAACTTTGATTTTAACTATTTTAACCCTTCTTTAAATAAATTAATAATAAATGTCCTAATCTAAATCAAGTGGGCCTAAATGGTCATCCTTTATTCCTAAGGTTGTTTTTGGCCGAATTACACTTCTCCAATAGAATTAGGACATGTGTTAGGGTAATAATAATATCACTTTTACCCTTAATTACCCTATTTACTTTTAACCGTGGTAAAAAAAGTAAAAAGTTACTATTCACCAAAATTTAATTTCATCTCATTGAACCACATTTTAGTCCTTTATATTAACCGTGTCTCTCTAATTTTCGAAATTCCACTCACAGAAATGGTAAAATTATGTTTTATGAAAAATTCAGTTTTTTTAACTACCACTTAGTGGTTTCACTATTCATCAAAAAAAGAAAGTTTCCAGAAAAATACCAAAAATTAGGCCTAAGCTATATTTGATATTATGAATTCAAAAATGATGTCTATTTTACCAAATTCAAAACATATCATTTCTATTAATTAATTTAACAATTAGTTCCCGTCGTCAAAACAAATAGCGTGTTCTTAAGAGATAATAACTATCAAAAGATTGACACTTGTTTATGTCCGGTTTAAATGTGAAATTATATCCAATGACCAACATTGTATTAAATTGTAAAAATATATTTTAAATATACTTTAAAACCACTGAAATTAATAATTTATCACTATTAATTATTTCGATTAAAAAAGTTGTTTTTAATTAAAATTTAGTAATTTCCACTATTCATCGGAATATGATAGTTATCCGAAAAGTACCAAAAATTCACCCTAAGCTAATTTCAATATTCCGAATCCAAAAATGAAGTCTATTTTGAAAGATAAAATTTATAAAATTTCAAAAAGTGGGTATTACTATTCATAACGGCTAGTTCATAATAATATTATAATAATATATCGTTTAGTGAAACTCGGTATTGCGTACTACACACACTATCGAGGAAGGTCGCGATTGCGTGTAATGAATCCATGTTAGGGTTGCGTGTTATGCAAGACTCCTTTGTTGTAACGTACAACACAAGACATTAAAAAGAATATTTCTCATAAAATCTCGGGGTGTTACATTCTACCCCCTTAAATTGAATTTCTCCCTCGAAATTTGTCGGGGTTATAAATGGTGTACTACTTGAAAGTTTCTTTAATAGAAACCCACATCATAAAAAGTAATACCAAAAGCATATCTTTAAGAACTAAAGTATGATACATAACGGTTACCCAAATTAACTAATCACTGGGTTTCCACATAGGAGAACATAGGTGAAAATATGGATATGGAAGAGAAACCTAACCATCATATTCTGATGGAGAGTGGTAGAGAAAAAGGCTATGAAAAATCCAACAATCACAAAGCTATAGATTTGTGATGATCTAAGGTACCATCTGATTCATCGGATATAAGGGAACTAGGACAACATTTTTGGTTTTCAAGACCATTTCCCTAAAGTTAATGAATTAAAAGAAATACTTACATGATTTTGGTACAATATCACTGTTGTTCGTGAATTGAACAATTTCCACTTCATCCCTTAATGAAATGATGTGGAATTTGTTATTCGTGATGCGTTAGCAGATCATGTGATAGAATGATGGGTCATTCCATCTGTTTCAAACAAAAGGTTAGAAAAAGTTATAATTCCATCTTATGGTTAGATTAATCGTATATGGTTCCAAAAATAAACTTCTACTTCATATATCATACCGCTTAATAAAATAAAACTAGTTTCTACTAACCAGTTACTTCCTGTAGGCTAGTGGTAGGCGATAAAGGCTAGTCGCACATCGGTTGTGGGTTCGATTCCCACAGCCTTGTCTGACGCAATGGGCTGTCGCCCGTCCTGCAGGTTGTCCTTTTTCTAAAACTATATTACTATAACATCCCATCAATAATATCAAAACAATTCTATCCTTAAACAATACTAACTTATGTCCAACATAATCCATTCCAATATTTAGGCTTATCCATAATACTGCAGTCCACTCTCATAATATAGTGAAAATGATTACTAGAGATTTAATACCATCGTTGATCCCCATATATCATAAGATATGTCTTTTTGGTCACATTCCAAACATTCGAAGGACTTAATAATGTATTATCTTGGAAAATGAATACCCATTGAACCTTAGTGAAAACATGAATTCAGTTAAAAGTTAACACTTTCCACATACCAAAACCATCAAAATTCTATATACTCAAACCATGATATCACTTAGTCCTTATATCAATCATGAGCTCGTGAATACAATCAAACATCTCATTATCTTCTTATTCCTTCATTAAGCGCATATCATCTACTTTACAAAAATATCTGAATAACCTTCCATGGTTACTAGTACCATTCAACATATACTTTCAAATACTTTTAGGAAAAACAATAGTATAACTATCTTTAGATGATTCTTTATTCCATAGTACCATTAACTATACAACATAACTCTCGATAAACATAAAATCATTCCACTACCTTCTAAAACAACTGACTGAGCTTCAACACTTCTTTCAGCTCATATATCATTTGTAGTCTCCTCATCATCATCCACATAAATACTACCAATATGACCATGTTGATTCCCTTCATGAGATTTTCCATTAGGGAATTGGTTTGCATAGTGCCCATACATTCCACATTTAAAACATCTAATCATTGTTGATGTCGTAGCAATACCATTATCCATGTCCATGGTGTTAACTGAACCTTTTCCTTTGCACTTACTGGCTTTGTGTCCTTCTTTTCCACACCCAAAGCATCTTCCAGTTCCTTTAAAACAATCTCCCTGATGCCTCTTCCCACATGATTTACATGAGGGAGATTGAACTTTGTTTCCTCTATGATCATCATGAAACTCCATCTTTCTCTTATTATCTGAGTCGGGAAACTTACCAAAGTTGAGATTATTGATCATATTATGATATTGCTGATTAGAAATAATAACAATGTTTGGACTTCCAGATCCCATTTCATTTGGTTTCTCATGAAGAATATCATTCCATTGTCTGTCATATCCTCCATTATTGTGAATCTTCCTGTTTCCAGCCATTTTCTAAAACCCAAAAAGAATAGTGTGAGATGCAAAAATCATGCTAGGGAAAACAACATAGTAAAGGGGGAGTTCTATCAATATATAACATCTTAGGTTAAATTTTATGATTGTTACCGTAGTTCTAGGACTATATCCTATACGTTTACTTATCCTTAGGAACATCCCTAGACATACCTTAGTAATATCTCTAGAGATCTCGCTAATGTTTTCGCATCCTTGTTTCCAAAGGTTGAATAAACCTTTCCTCTGATACCAACTGTAGAGACCCGAAGCTTGACATACATAGATATTACATTGCTTTTGAGGAATACATAATACATAACAAAAATTGACACACAAGGACCGTAATAGTTTAGTGTCTCTGGAAACTTGGAACACAATCTTCTAATCGTGGTGAAAGATCTTCAACATCTCCCATAAAGATCTTCCAATTTTTGTTTCCTTACCTAAAACATTTCTTTTAATCCTGGTGGAAAATAAATCATAAAAAGGGTGAGCTCAAATGCTCAGTAAGGGTAATCATGGATAAAATAAAACATACCATACACATTTGAACCTAAAAACATGAACATAATGTTTAAACATCAAAATCTTGAGCGACGACTTACAACATGGAAGTACATAAGGAATACATCGTAAAGAAACATTAAGAATTATAAAATAGCATGGGAATAAAACATTTAATTGTGGCAACCATTAAGCACATGTAATGATTTCCTTAGTAGCCAAGGCATTTCTGCCAAGACCATCTTAGTGAAAAAAGTCCCTTTCTAAATCGAGTTCACTCCCCGTTTTAGTCCTGTAACACTAAACCGGATTAACTTACCATTCCAGCCATGTCTATCTCATGAGATATAAAATATTTATCCAATGAATTAGAGGGAGATATAGGTCCCACCCATCTCATAATTAAATCATTCTTACTTGTGCCACAAAATAAACATACATCATTCATAATAACCCAATAAATAAAATGTGTTTCATAAACATCATCCCATCATCACATAATAAATATAAAAGAAATGGATATCATTTCATAATAAGAAAATTGAAACTATGTAAATCATAGATACATGATACTTGAAACATACACATGTAAAATAATGTCATCTTAGATGAAAATGGTTTTGATAAAACACTTGAAATGAATTCTTTAGGAAAATATCCTTTTTTTCTTCAAAATCATATTATTTTCACAAAATTCCATGAAATTTTAAAATAAAAGTATTTTGTTTAAAATTTTCATAAAATCTTGTAGAGTAAGCTTCATGTAAATGATGCGTTATAAAACCTTAAAAATCCGTCCATTCTGAATAAGTTACAAATAACATTCTTCTCGTACTTTTGTTGGAAAAGTCAAAAGGTACCTCATATGGTAATAAAAAAAATTCCTTACATACCATGTAGTAAAAGTCAAAATGGGTAAAAATGACTTTAAAAATACATGAAAACACTTTTATAAAACATGGACATGGATGATAGAAATAACCCCAGTAAATACTTACAAATAAACAATCTCGGATAAAAACGAGATTGGAAAAGTTATCCCTTACCTTAGGTCCGATATGCATCTTACATATCCGAACCTCCTGTATAATGATTTAAATAATGTCATTGACTTATTACAGAATCATATTAATTGTTATGATATCATATATGGTTCACTTATGACTTTATATTACCTGTTCTTCTGTAAATTCCATGTTAAAGAGCGTTTTGGGTAAAATCGTTTCATTTGTTGTCCATGTTTTGACTTGTAATTATTCATATGATTACTTAGATCATGATTACATAATTCTAGAATATAAAACATGATTTATATATAATATATATTCAGAATATAAATATATATAATAGATCGATAAATGCAAAGAAATACACCGTTCGTGGAGACGGTAGGTCGTACGTACGCCTGAACATTGTTTTCGTTTGCTCATTGAATGGAATTAATTGGATGACATACATATATATATATATACACACAAATCCAGTATCATTATTATGTCATATATTTCATGTTTACTTATTATATATACTTTATAATCATTTATGAATGGTTAATCATTGAGAATGAATCTCATCGCGTCGTGGAGACGGTATTCCGTACGTACGCACGAGCGATGATATCATTCCCACGATCGTGGAATTTTATTGGAGTGTATGTATACTATTACAGAATCAATATCACTTTACAATAATCATATATAGTTATTATTTATACCATTATACCCATCCAATTAAGGTGGTGGTGGAAAATAGATTACACCAGGGCGTGGAGACGGTATTCCGTACGTACGCACGCGTGATGATTTCGTTTTCTGTAGGATGGATAGATGGTGAAATAGGGTTGTTTGATACTTATAATAACATATCAGTCTATTATTGATACTGATTTTATTACTTCATAATGAAACAACCTAATAATAAGAAGTGGAAGAAGAAATAAAGGTGAATGAATCGGTAACGGACATTACCTCTTCTTTGAAGCGCCACTTTGAGACCTCCTCTTAGGGCACTGAAATTGGCCTTTGAAGAAGTCCACGACCTCTAGGATGTTTCTAGGGAAGTGGATAAGAGATTTTTTTAGGGTTTGGACGATCTTGAAGGCTCAAAGTGGTGTGAGGAAGAGAGGGAGGGGGTGTCCTTTTATAAGAGAGGAGAGGGGCACCTTTGGAATAACAAAAAATATTATTTTATTATAAAGACATATTCGGTTTTTAATAGCTCCAAATTGATTTATTTCGAAGATAAGGTGGGGATAGTTCTAAATCCTCTCATCCAATATAATTTAGACATGTTTAGGTCATTATATTAACCTTAACGTTTAGTTTTAACTCTTAGTTAAATAGATTGACATTTACAATGTCACTTTTTATTTTTATATTATATAGTTAATAAACTTACCATATACATCCAAGCGACCCCCAAGTGGTCCATTAATGATACACCTATCATGAAATAAGTATATTGGCCGATCCTTAGATTTTTAGGAATATAATAATAATTTTTAATATAATATTTAAAAAAAACTATTTTAGGTCAATTTTGACACTATTTTGTAATTGATTTTTGTGAAAATCATAACAGAATTATTAGTTCTAAACAAGTTAATTAAATCAATACTAACATGTCATATTAACATTGATAATTATTGTAATTCATAAAAAGTCTCAAATTACAATTATTTGGGTATTTATTACATCAATTATGTCAATATTTCATTAATAAGATAATTACTGCAACATAATTGTTTCATAAATAAGTTAAATTATTTTAAGTCTAAAAATTATAAATAAAAACCATTATGTAGGAAATCGTTTTATATTCCTAATTAATATTTATAGTCGAATTTATCTTATGTATAAACCTATATTAAAAGTTATTTAGTTATTAAACTTTGATTTTAACTATTTTAACCCTTCTTTAAATAAATTAATAATAAATGTCCTAATCTAATCCAAGTGGGCCTAAATGGTCATATTTTATTCCTAAGGTTGTTTTTGGCCGAATTACACTTATCCAATAGAATTAGGACATGTGTTAGGGTAATAATAATGTCATTTTACCCTTAATTACCCTATTTACTTTTAACCGTGGTAAAAAAGTAAAAAGATACTATTCACCAAAAATTATTTTCATCTCATTGAACCACATTTTAGTCCTTGATATTAAACGCGTCTCTCGGATTTTCGAAATTCCACTCACAGAAGCGGTAAAATTAAATTTTATGAAAAATTCAGTTTTTTTAACTACCACTTAGTGGTTTCACTATTCATCAAAAAAAGAAAGTTTCCAAAAAAATACCAAAAATTAGGCCTAAGATATATTTGATATTATGAATTCCAAAATTATGTCTATTTTACCAAATTCAAAACATATCAGTTTCATTAATTAATTTAAAAATTAGTTCCCGTCATCAAAACAAATAGCGTGTTCTTAACAGATAATAACTATCAAAAGATTGACACTTGTTTATGTCTGGTTTAAATGTGAAATTATATCCAATGACCAACATTTTATTAAATTGTAAAAATATATTCTAAATAGACTTTAAAACCACTCAAATTAATAATTTATCACTATTAAATATTTTGATTAAAAAAGTTGTTTTTAATTAAAATTTAGTAATTTCCACTATTCATCAGAATATGAAAGTTATCCGAAAAGTACTGAACTTTCACCCTAAGCTAATTTCGATATTCGTAATCCAAAAATGAATTCTATTTTGAAAGATAAAATTTATAAAATTTCAAAAAGTGGGTATTACAATTCATAATGGCTAGTTCATAATAATATTATAATAATATCTCATTTAGTGAAACTTGGTATTGCGTACTACACACGCTATTGAGGAAGGTCGCGATTGCGTGTAATGCAGCCAAGTTAGGGTTGCGTGTTATGCAAGACTCCTTTGTTGTAACGTACAACACAAGACATTAAAAAGAATATTTCTCGTAAAATCTCGGGGTGTTACACATATACTCTGAGTGGAAATGATCACGAAACTCTATCCCTAATAAAGATTGAAAGGGATCCAATCTATATGGACATGGGAATAATAAAAAGTTCATTATCCAAACTTTATCTAATAACATATCAACCATTCTTTCTTAATAGAAGCAATGAGTTCTATAAATTATTAAGGTGCTATATAAGAATGAAGTGAATATTCTAGACATCAACTTTGCAAAAAAATGGAGTTATATAGTTTGGAACCTAGATATGTGTCCCATAAAAACTAGAGATAAAGAGGAATATTTTGGTTGATTTGTATAGATAATCCTTCTCTATTCATCTTGGAAAAAGTAATATGTATAGATATTTGGGGAAAAACTTCTTGTGGGATAACATGAAATGAGAGATTGTAGATTTTGTATCTCAATTATCAGTAAGACAAAAAGTTAAGAAATAATGGAAGAATTATAATGTGATGATGTAACTATTTCCTATAGCATTATATAAATCAAAAAACATAACCATTGATTTTTTGTAAGATTCCCCATGACACTTAAAGTAAATAAATCTATCTTAGTGGTAGTTGAGCACCTTACTGATATTTGTCATTACATTTTTATCATGGAATATTTCACTCTTGACCAATGACCCATGATATATATAATAAAATAGGTCAGACTATATGGTATTCTACCCTCTATTTTTTATTATTGATATTTGAGGTTTTTCATGTTTTTTTAGAGAATATTTTAGCAATCATTAGGCAAAAAACTGAGATTCATTACTTATTATCTCCCTTTGAAAAATGGTCAATCCAAATGGGCGATTCAAACATTGGACGATATGCGATGATCATGATAAATATATTTACGAGGATGTTGGGACCAGTACCTTCCCCTAGTGGACTTCTCACATAACATTTGTTTCCATTATTGTATTCAAATGGATCCTTATGAGGCTCTATATGGGAAGAGGTTCCAACCTACAAAATACTGAGATGAAGTTGGGAAGTGGAATCTGATAGGACCTAATATTATCTTAGAAATGAAAGAGAGGGTTAAAACCATTCAACATCATATCAAATATTCAAAAAGTCATCAGAAAAGATATGCAGATAATCATCGATGTGATATAGAGTTTGAAGTTTGAGATACAATGTTTCTTACTATATTCCCTTGGAAAAATTCATTCTTTTTTATGAAATTAAAGCTTAGTCCAAGATTCATCAGACCCATTTAGATCCTTGATTGCATTGGAGTGGTGTCCAATTATCTAGAAGTCCCACCTAACCTATCTCATAAGCATGATGTGTTCCAGGTATCCATATTGAGGAAGTACATTCTAGATACATCTCATGTACTAAATCCATGAGTTGTACCATTGGAAAAGTTTCATTCTAGTGAGGAGTAATCGGTGGAGAACTTAGATCTTATGGAAAATGTTCTACAAAACAAGAAAACATATCTGGTCAAAGTGTTATGAAGAAACCACAAGTTAGAGGAAAAGTCAAGGGAACTAGAAGAGGCGATGAAATATAAATACATGCGTATGTTTTAGTACGTGGAATAAAAATTTTATGGGTGAAATTTCTGAAGTGTTGATGATGTAATGACCTGAAATTTTATAAATTAAATTCCTTTTTTGAATAAATAATTTCCTTATTAGGTAATGATGTTTTATGAAACACATGCACAACTTTGGTTATTTTATACAGTTATATGGTCTATAAAATTTAAAATACCATTATACATAATAACCATTTTTAACAAATCCATTTTAGTGGGACTATTAATATTAGTATATCAATGTTTAGGAAAAAGTCCAATTGATATAGATGAAAGACATGATGGCCTCAATCAATAGGATCATACCTTATAAATCCAAAATATCAGAGCCTCTAAGGGAGATTGCATCACATGGATTTTCATTAATCAATCCCAGGAAGCGATTTAACAACTAAAACATGTATGAAATCATTTACAGAATAAATTCAAGATCATCGACATTATGGCTAAAACCATGTGTGTTGAACCCCTAAGAAAATATCACTATTTTACACCATACCATTAGTGATTTCAATATTTTAATATGAGGATATGTATCTGGACCCTAGTAGTATGAATTTACATATTTCACCTTAATAATTGTTTTATATTTATCCCTTATTAATATTACATTTTAATTGATTAGATTATGAGTTTGATAGAAATTTGATTTTGATACAATGAAATTGAAATTCTATTTTTGTAAATTGTAGAGTTTCAATCAAGACACACTTTTTTGATGAATTCAATAATTTTTTAAATAATTAATATTTTCATAAAATATTATTATTAAAAATAATTATTAAATATAAATGGGGATATAATTTTACAAATTGAAATATATTTTTTATGGGCCAAGAAACTATTACTAAACAAATACTCTTATTTTTAAACAAATAATTTTTTTAAAAAAATTTATATTCAAATACATAGGGAATTATTTTAAAAAATTAATTATTATTTATGAAATTAGCATGTTAAAATTATTCAATGTTGATTAGGAAAAATTTATCGTCTTTTCATTTCATGATTATTTTGGACCTAGTGACACTCTCCATGCTGAAGCTTTGGCCATGGATAAGGTACATGAACTGTGTCTTTCTCACAATATCTTGCTTGCAAGAGTGGAGACAGACTCCCCCATTCTCCAAGGGTCGATCACAAAGGTAATCCCAATCTGTTGGTCTATCAACAATATTTTTTGTAGATATAGAAACCTGATTTATAGTCACATGGAATTTTCCCACATGTGGAAATATGGTAATATGGTAGCAAACTTACTGGCCTCCCTTGTCTCTCTGGTCACTTCATGTACGATTTTTACCACCATTAGTTCTCTTCCCCACGAATGTGTATGTCTTGTAATGGAGGATGCTCTCAGACATCACTATTTTCCCATATGTCTTTTTTGTGATTCCCCCACTTTGTCAATAAAATATCTTAATGTTAGATGGATGGAAGGTTTGAAACTGTTTCAGTACAAGATAATCATAAATAATAGGGGGGAAATCCAATAAAATCATACCTTGCTCTTTGAATCTCTACATTTTTATTGAGTTTGGTGACTTTATATGATGGTTGTTTTTTGAAATACCACAAATTTATAAACAAGTAAAAGAATGTTTATGGAGTTATCTAGGTATAATATGTAGAGGAAACTAAAGAATATTTGTATTTTTGAAATATTTTAATGATTCCCCTTTTATATAAAACATTTGATGGTATTTTAACAAATATTCAATCTTTATAGGTTATGATTATACTCTTAATATGGAATTTGGACAATAAATGTAAAATATATGATATGATATACCATTAATAATTCTAAAATATCCAAATAAGATGTTAAATTTTTTAGTGTTAATTTATAAATCATTTTTAACTCTGAATATCATTTAGAATCATTCCCAGGGTTAGTTGACTATAAAAAATATTTACAAAACTAAATTCAGATATATAATATTAAATAATATCTTAATTATCATTTCAATCCACAAAACATTATTCAAAAAAGTAATTCATTTAAAATTTATCATTTTTAATATTTGAAAAACTATTTATTTTGACTTTTCTACTAATTTCACAAGCATTGCATCCATGATTGATATGATTTTTGGATAATTATCTTATCACATAAAGTTAAATATAAATTATAACATATATTAATTTTATTATTAACAAATACTACATTATTGAACTATTTATTAATTATTTTAATTCAAATCCATATTATGAAAACAATTCTAAGTTATTACATTGACTTTTATAACCTTTCACAAGTGTTGGGTAAATTTTTTGATAATTATCTTGTTATAAAAATCCAAAATTCTTATATATATTTCAATGTATATTTTTAAAAATAATTATCATCACTTAAGGTCTAGAAAATACTTATTCCTTTTTATATACTCTCTTAGTGACATTTATTTTTTAATTTTCTAATATTGCATAGGCACTACATCAACACCAATAAATGTTTTCATCTTTATCTTGGAATAATAATTAATTTATATTAATTGAATAATTTTCATATTATATTCAGATTATATTATAATGAAAGATAATTTTAATATGTTTCACGAATTATTATATCATATTTATATCCTGATGATACAATAAAATATACGGTATTTGAAAAAATAGTATTTTTTAATCTACCAAACAAATAAACCTTTATTAGAGAAAATAAAAAAATAAACCTAAGATAATTTTGACAAGATGAAACCAAAATTTAATTTTATCATTTAAAATATGGTTTCTTATTTTATAAATTTATTTTTTATAAAATTTAATACTCTATAGAAAACAATTTTTTAGAATAAAATCTCTTATTTTATTTAATGTAAAACTATATTCTTGTTTCATAAGTTGATAAAGAAATATAATAATTCATTTTAGTATAAATTTTTTTTAATTAAATTAAATTTAATAAAAATTATAAGAATATGAGGAATCGATTAAATCCTTTACCTGAGATTCACACATATATTAAATACTAGACTATGCAAATACTGGAAATGAAAGACATTGTAAACAGTGTGCCTTAAAGCAATGAAGATGGTATAAATTCTTCAAAATCACTTTCTAATGAGTTTATGAAAATCATAATAGCGACATATGTGATCTTCCCACCTCTAGTGGTACCCATGGAAAGACTAAATATCTCATTATACAAGAAGGATCTTTCTTCACTTTTATTGTTATTTTAACACAGAGTAAAAATAATGAAGAAGATATGTTCATCATATTGTAGAGAGGTTTATCTGATTATATAAAATCCCAAATTCACTCTATCATAGAATAGAAGTGACTTTATAAATTTAGGATGATTTTCCTAGGGTTTTGTCTCAGTTATTCATTTCTTTAACACATGAAGAAATGAATTGGACAATACACATTCACTACATGAAATAATTTTCTCTTACCCCATTCGTAAAATTAAATGGTTTGTTAAATGGTATCTTATATGGGTGATTGATTTAATCCATAGGCAGCATGAAATAATATATTCATAATTCATTAAAATAAATATTTTCATAAAAAAATAATGACTCTTATATATGTCTTACACCTATAAGGATTTTGGTAATATCCCTTTTAATCTACCACTTTACTAAAGCCTAATAGACATAGTATTATTTCAACATATATTATATCATATAAAAAAATGTGAAACAATATCAAAAAACCAATTGGAATATCCTCTAAAAAATAAAAGAAATCTATCATTAACATCACTCTATATTACAATGTTTTCAATACATTCTAAATTTATATACAAAAATCCTTTTTAATTAACTTCAAAACACTTTTTGAGTATCTCTCTAAGTAATACTCATTACCCATTCATCAAATAAAAAAATATAACCCCAAAAACCATTTTAGAATTAAAAATAAAAATAAAACTCCATATACTTATGTGAACGAAAAGAGAGGCCTAAATCCATGAATTAGTGCTACTTAAGCTACAAATGGATTTGTCATGATCTCCGTAAAATATATGAACCTCCATACTTTTTTCTAGAAGTATGCATCATATGAAAATATGCATAATGAAATTTTCACAATGTCGAAGACATCATGTGACCATAGGAAATTGAGAATTTCAATCCCATATAGAAAAATCCTAAACTCGTGATTATCAACCTATATGTTGAACTTGTTATTGAATACATCACATGTCATCAACCCTTTTTGACTGGTATATAATATTACACAATGTTGAATAAATATAAACATAATATGTACTATCTTGATGTCTTTGTACCATCAAAAATCTATCTCAATCGAGGGAATATATTTCATAATTATTATATGAATTGGAACTCCCTTCATGGTTTACATCCAATCGAATACAGTATCCGCAACAAACCATACCACCCTGATATTAGCTAAGTTGTCTTCAATCTTTCATAAGTTTGGTATCAATGTATAAATGTTCTCAAGCTACATATCTACCCAACCTCAGTTAATATTGACTCAAATATAATCGATTCACCTCCATTATACCAAATACTTTTGTGTGAAGTTCCATGTGAAATTCATCATGGTTAATTCAGTACACAAAAATAATGATTTTTTTACCTCTTGAGAATAACCTATATCACTATGGAATAATATTACTCATTATAACCTTAAAATTTCATCATAACCTATAATAAGAAAATATGATCATTGATTAGAAAAAATTCCAAGTCATGATTTTACATATAAATTATCATTACAGATCAAGAAATGTGTATATATATATATATATAAATTTATGTTATCCGTGTGAAATAATGATAAATGATAAATTTCTTTTTATAAGATTCATTTCATATCCATAAAATTATTTTGAATAACATTATAAAAACTAACATAAGAAACTGATAGCTATATTATATATTAAAGGTTTCCATATATGCCTTTCATTTGTAGAAGTTTCAAGGATTTTGTTCACTATTTACATTAAATGTAATTCCTTTCATATATCTATATCACCATCTGATAAAACCTTACCACTAAACTCTTATAGTGAGTAATATCTATGAAAAACCCATTACGAAAAATGGTTAGATTTAAAAATCATATTTATAATATTGAACAACATAAAAATATTCAATCTCATTAACTTCTCAATATAAAATGATATTATCTCAACTTATATTTTCTACTAATAGATCCATCTAATTTCACCATAATCATTTTTAGATTTAATTTTATTAAATTTTTCCTTTGAAATATTTTACTAAATTTAAAAAGTTACATTATTTCATTAGAAACACATCCAAAACTCCATAGGAAATTGAGTGATGAAAATATTAACCATAGAATTATGGTGTTATTTATTTTTTACTCTGTGATCAAACATACTCCCTTAAGCTTATTAGATTATATATTTTTCTCAAATAATAATAAAAAAAATTCTTTTTTAGGGAATATTTTGTTTTACTTTTAGAGGAAATATTATTCAATAAATTATTTTTTATGTGTTCAGATTATTTTTCCTGAAATGAATATTTTTTTATTAAAAATATTTCATCTATGTGAAGGAATCACATTCAATAAAATTTTAACAAATAATAGTATAAATATTTTCTCCTAGATAAAACATTTTTACTTCGTCTTCTTTTTGAAATAGGTTATTGATCATAAAACACGTGTATATAATTAACCATCTCAGGTAGTTCACAAAAAAACATATATTATCTAAGAAAATTACCTTATAATAATAGAGATATAATATGGAAATACATATGTCTTACCGATATTCTCCTAATCTTGACACGTTCTTTTACAGTAATATTATTGATGTAACAAATATTTTTCATCACTTAAATATAAACTAAAATATTAATCGATTATTCTATTGATTTTAAATTTATATATTTTTACAACACATGTAAAATATTCATTTGGAAACATATAACTTTCACAACTGAAGAATTAATTTCTATAGAATCTATACCTTTTATGGAAATAAAAGGGATTTTCCATTTTTTTTTCAAATTTCATTGATTATGTATTAATATTTAATTATTAATTTTCTATCATTAAAATCCCATGTTACAAATCTATTGAATTAATTTTTCAACAAATAGTTTCGAGCCCTTTAAAAGAAATTTCTTATACCATTTTGAAATTTATCCCATTAACACTATCAATATATTACAAAAACATATCCATCACATAATTAGATCATTTATACTAAATAATATGAGAATATTAGTTAAAATTAGTTTGTATTCAAAAAAATTATCGAAAAATGACAATAAATGAAAATATGATAAATTATATAACCAGAACAATCTATTTTAGTCTCACTTATATCATCTTATTGAATTGAATAAGTCATCAAATATGCATGAAAGTGAGTAGAAAATAATTTGTATGTTAAAGGTTGAAAATATCCTTCTACACACCAATATTATAAATTCGTAATCTATAACTATTGATATTGTCTTGAGAGGTAATAAAATATACTTATCATTTACTTAATCATCCAATAACTAATTTTTAATAAGAGGACTATCGAGAGACCTAGAATGTATATCAGAACAAATGTCTCAAAGTTGGATCCCCTTGGAAGAATTCTATACTATATTAAGGCCTAAGGAAAAAACTATAAGTAATCTCATACAGTTAGAAACCTATGAACTCTCCTCCTGTATTGATGGGTAAAACATGGTTGATGTCCCAATGGCTAGTTTTTTTGTCCACAATGACTAAATTCACCTTTAATGAGAGACAAGTCGTCAAACATGATGGAATTTTTATTCAAGTGGATGAAAGGAAAGATGTTATAGATATATTCAGTCTTACTCTTCCAAAGATCCACTCTAATCAAAAACCCATACTAATTTATATTTATATTAATAAGATATATTCTACCCACATCCATTTCTAGTTCAATAATTCTTAGCTTGTTGTTCCATCTATAGAGAAATGATCATGAATGTTTGGAAGATTTCCTCCCCTGGTAACCCCTTGAATATTATGGCCTTTATTCTAAATACAAAAAATTATTTTGATCAAGAAATGGATGAACACATCCTTCCATAAGAATTATGGTGAAATGGAGGTTGTTGAATATTATTTGGCACATTTCCAATTCCTTTATTGCAATCAAGATATACCCTCTCAGGATGAAATGTAATCCCTCTCTGAACTGGATGAATTTTTGTCTCCCAATGAGAGTTTTTCCCAAAACCAATACAATGTTAGATAGCTGAAAAATTGAAATATAAATTCAAAACTCTTAAATAGTATTCACATAATAAATAATTCCAGAAGAGGGGACACATAACTGAATATTAATTGGTGTTTATTCAGATCAAAAAATTAAATCTCCAATGATGTGACTAGTTACACTGAATCGATGTAATTAAATCAAGGGGATGATTTCACCCATAAATTGATGGATAATATATCTCCATTTATATATGTATTAAAAAATAAGTGATTGAATAATTTAGCTGATGAGAATGAAATCATGGAATCCCTTTTATCCTTGAAAATTAATAATGTGGCAGGACCTAATGGTTTTACCAACAAGTTCATTATGGTGAATTGATATATTGAACATGATGATGTCACTAATAGAGTGAATGGATTTTTTAATCATGAATCTATAACTTATGGAGTCAATTCGAACATCATTTAATTGGTACAATAAGAACAATGATTTGGATATTAAGGACTCCATGCAAATTTTAATTGGGAACAAGATTCAAAAAGTTTTCAACAAAATAATGGATCTTCAATTGAGGTAAATTGTTAAGGGATGCATCACATCAAATTAGTTTAGATGTTTCCCAAGAAGGATCATTCATAATTTCCTTTACACTGCCTCTAAATGTGTCACCATAATGAGAATGAATGTGAAATATAGAAATCCTTCCCTAAAAACTAACATATGAAATATTTTGATACTATTAATTGGATCTTCAAATTTACATTTCTAAAAAATCATGGTTTTTCTAAAACCATCATGAAATTGGTAAATATAATCCTCAGATGTTTCAATATCTCTCTTAGTGTCAATGGATCCAATGATTATTCATTCAGTGGTCCATGTGGTTCTAACATGAGGCCACCCTCTATGGTCTCCTCTACAATGTGGATGAAGAATATTTCAGTTCTTGTATCAAGGAACTGGTTTATGCTGGCCTCTACAATCAAATAGAGGTAGAAAGGGGTCTCTTAACCCTTTCATATATCCTCTTTGTAGATGACATCCTTCCCTATTGACAAGGAGACAGTATTAATAACTCTGAAATAAAATTCATTTTTGGATATTATGAAGAAGTTTCTTGATAGATTATTAGATAGAACAAATCCTTTGTTGTATTTGGATATTGGATATCTGTTTCCAAGAAAAATAGTATTAATAGATCCCTTCGAGTTAAAAAAGGATCTAACCATCTCACCTATATTTTTGTGAACTATTTGGGGTATGGTTAAAAGGAGTTACATGGATAATATTTTCTCTAAAATAATTTCCTCTATGGAAACCTAGAAAGATACATAATTATCATAATATATAATAATTAATCCAGTTAATTCTGTGATAACCACTATGTTTCATTATGAATTCACAATGTATAGGTATCCTAAAATCCTCATCAAAGACCTTCATATTTTGAAATTTTTTTCTATATAATGGATCCATTAATGAAAGGAATATTATTAATTTTTCATGGAAAAAATATGTTAAACCAATTGAAATGGGAGGCATGGGAATAAAGTGCCTTATAATCTTCAATTAAGTAATCCTTTAAGATGTTACCTAGAACCTCATCAACTACATTGATTTATCCATAAAGTTGACTTATAATTGACGCATCATAAAAATTTAGAATAAAAACACCATTTAAATTACCTTTTCAATTTTTCCATTTATCAATAATTCATACCATGATCTCACGCAATGCTCGAAGTGTCTTATTTTCATGTATAAAAACCATAATTATAGTAATTCACCATGGCTATCTAGGAAAATTACTATAGATTTGGTTTTTACTCAACCACTGAAAGATAGTAAAATTTATTTTCTTTAGTTCAATATGTATTCAAATGTCCTACTACCATATCACATTAGTTTGGAGTTCCATATATATTGTTATATAGATAGGATTATTATAATATGGCTATAATCTCTAATAGAAAACTCACTACCAGAGAGTGGTATAGATATATTTTTGATGTTTCTATAATAATTATATATTGGGTGATGAAATTAAATAGGTCTTTTTCCCACCACCCCCCATGATATTTCTTTGGATAAAATAGTGGCATATGATACCAATTTATAACCTACTATGTTGAACTGGGAAACCCATGGAACTTGTTGGTCACTTATTATTGAGCTCATAGGAGAGTTTCAATCATATTTTTCTCTCTTGAAATATAACATTCTTTATATGGAGAAAGTTTCATAGAATATTTTTTCAAAGGATGTTGTTAAACAGCTTTGAGGAGTTGACGAACTCCATCACCCAATCATGATGATGTGAAAAACTCCAAGAATTGATGCACACTGATGCTTATACTATCACCACATATACATAGAAAGAAATAAATTCTATTTCATTTGAAAATAAAGATCCTTCATTGTATGAAAGGATGATTTCAATCCTTATGGATTTCATAGAAGCTTTTAAAATTCAAATATGTCCAATGGAGAATAATTTTCTTGATCATGTTACATTTAGAATTTTTTGGTGTTACTAGAAGGGTTAGGTGGCCTCTGGTGATGAAGTGTATTATATGTATCCGGTTGATTCCTCTATAGACGAAATTGAATTTACGTAGGGTGTTATCATATGAACCTAGACCCTACGGTTGTGGTAGTGTCTTTCACACCCATCAGGTCTTCATTAAAGGTTTCTTATATCATTTCATTAGCAATGGATATACCAATAACGTTGAGTTATTAGTGTTGATAAGGGAAATTTAATATGAAAGTCAACATGGTAGGAGGATCTTATAGAGAGAATTTTACTTAATAGTGGTAGTGAGAATTTTGAAGGACAACACTAGCTATATCCCGTGTAGAATGATAATGGGTTTGATCAAATGTATATAGATAATTGAACACACAATCCTGGATGTTTTACATATCTATAGGTAAGGTAACCGAGTTGTTGATGCCCTATAAAATGGAACAGTTATGGAAGTGATCTTGATGTGATGATTTGTAACTGTGGACTTTTTTATCACCTTTTTTGAGATAGGTGTGCATGTTTACTTGCATACTCACATTTGTAAATGCCTTTGTGATGAAACTTCCACAAATATTTAATAAAAATTTCTTGGAATGGGTTATCCAAGATCCTGATGATTTTGATTAAATATTTTATAATTAAAAAATTATTTAAACCAATATCAACTATTTGATGTGATTCAATTAGTACAAAAATAATGATTTGTTAATTTTTACAGTTCAAAACAATTGATTATGAATGATTCATAATTTAAAATATCAATATTTCATATTATCTAGTTATTATATTATTAATAAATAATTTATAAATTAATCTTATTATTTTGAAATAATATCATTTATTTATAGAACTTATGAAATTCCATATATATTTTTTATAATTATCTCAAATATAAACATGTCATATTCTTTAAATATTTAAAAATAAAATTTTCTAATTATTTTTGTATTTAATGAAAGATATATTAAAATTAATTAATTAATAATTAGATGTTCAAAAAATACCTTTAATAATGATATATAAACATTATAGAAAGAATAAAAAACCTTTAAAATTTTAAAAAACAATTTTTAAATCTTTGTTTGGTTAACTTTACACAGAAAGGGTATTTACCTTTACATAGATCAGATACCTATGGGAATGCTATGATGACCATTTTGTAGACAAAAATACATTATGATAAGTACTATTGAACCTTACATAGACCACTCTAGGTAATTGTATGTCCGAATAACCCTTATATAGACCACTCTAGGTAAGGGTAAGGTGAGACGACCATTACAATGACTAAAATATGTAAGTATAACTCGGTGGAACCATTATGAAGATCCTAACCATGTAAAGATTGTTTTTTAATACCATTACATAATTACCTTTCATTTATAGTAAATTTATGATGTTATTTACAGAGAACTCACTGCATGAAGGAAAAAAATGGAACATTATGCTTGCAAGGGTGTTTATATAAATGTAATCTATTTTTAAATAATATTCCCAGAAAACTAAAACTTGATTCTATCTTTTTGTTTTATTAAACTGTATTACATAAAAATAAGATCATTAGATTTCATTGGTACCACATTTTGTATTAAAATGATCATAATAATAGTTTCCATGATACTATTTCATCTTAAAACTCATGATAAACAATTTGATGAAGATCACATGATTGGGAGATGGAAGCCTCCTAGCTCTGATGGTATCCATGGGAAGAATGTTCCTAGCTTTTTTTGAGAGGTATTATTCATCAATAATGTTCTTATAGAACATTATAGTGAACATAAGGAATATTATGGGATATTTGGGTTATACAGAGGTTCGTCCATGAATATTGAATTACACACACCCTATCACTGCATGGAAGCGACAATATAAATCCAAGAGAATTATCCTGAGATTTACCTCAGTTATTCATGTGTTATAAAAGATTTTTAAATTTATTAGATGATATACATTAAAAAAAGAATGAATTTATGCAAATATTTTTAATCCTATGAAATGGTTAGTTAAATGGTATCTTATGTAGATGACTGATTGAAGTCATAGGTAGTGTGAAAGAATTTACCCATAATGCATAGAAATCATAACATTCTTGTAAACAATTATGACTTCTATATATAATATACATAATACTCCAGATGAAATATCCCATTCAAATGTTCAAATTAATATCCATTCATAAACTATAAAAAATATAAAATAGTTTTAAATATATCAAAATAAAAATATTGTTGAGAAAATATATTTAACCATTAAAAAATATTTTATTCTATGAAGTAAAACAAATTAATTTTAATATATAATGTGAATATAATTGATTATATAATATAATTTGAGACATATATTAATTTTTAAATCCAATATATAAATTTATAATCATGGATATTATCAAACCATAAAAGTGATATATTATTTACAAACATAGGTTTTCATAGTGTCCTCATATACACCCTTAGGCCCTACCCCTACTAAAATGGAAGATTCCAGGTAACTCTTCTTGTAGCAACAAAAAATTTTATAAATTAAATTCCCTTATCAAATAACTAAATAATTTATTAACTAATGATGCTATAGAGAATTAATGCAGCACCTTTTCTATTATGAATAGTTTATCTTGTGTCATATTTTAATGACCGGTGTGCATCATAAACACTATTAATATAGACATTGTATAATTACCATTAATATTAATATATTAAATTTTATGATAAAGTATAATTGATAAATTTCAGGGAATTTGTGGCCTCTACAAATAGAATTGAACCCTATAATCCTAATTTATCATAGTTTCTAATATATATAGAATCACCGGGATTTTCCCTTGATCATGCCCAACCCAAAATTCAACAAAAAAATCATGAACAATCCAATTTATATGATAATTTAAAGCTTAAGGATATCATGTCCCAAACCATATACGCTGATGAACCTAAATAAAATCTTCCCACCACACACCCTACCCATAAGGAATTCACATGTGTAATAAAAGGCTCTATATATAGACCCTAACATTATACATTTTTATATTTTCATTCAGTTAAAACATTATTATATTTAACCATTTTTAAAATTACTTCTTAAATTAATAGATAATGTTTTTGATAAATATAATATTTTGATATGATCAAACACCAATTTTATTTTTTGAAAATGTATAGTTTTAATCATGTTATTGAATTTTAATGAATTCAATAATTTTTTGGAATAAATGATACATTATTAAAATATAATTGTTAAATAATTTTCATTGAATATAAATGATAAAATAATTTCATAATGTCAAAAATAATTTTTAAAAGTCTCTAAAGATAATTATTTTAAAAAATACTATAATTTTTCAATGAATGGGTATTTTTGAATTAAAATAGTAAATTATCATAAATAGAGAATTATATTGATAAAATTTATTTTATTTTTTAAAAATATAACATTGAAATATTCCAAAATATATTTTTCTTAATTTTTGGAGACAGCCCAATTTTGAGTCATAATAAAATACGTTATAAATATATGGTGTGTAATATTACATCATAAGGACCAAAAATTGTTTTATTATATGCCATAAAAGGGATCCATGAACAAATAAATATTTACCATTTAAAATAATGTATTTTTAGGTTATTGGATTAGTTTTATAAACCATTAATGAATCATAAAAATCAATATTATATATGAATGCTTTATTATCAATTCCTTACAAACCTGAATCACTAGTTACGGACAAACCCTACCCTTGTCATAATACCATTGATACAAGACCTATCAATATTAATTTTGAGACCACAAGTTGGAGGAAACCATTGCACCTATTTTCCCTGTGAAGAAGATTTGTGAGTGATTATAGGTGAGGATTTACCCTGAAAGAGACAACAGAGGGAAGGGTAAGTTTCCCAATGCATAAAAAGAGGAGCTAAGTCAATGGATAATGAATGAGACCAAATGAGAACTTCCAAATTTGAGTTGTGATTCCCCTCATTCCACCAATTGTTGTGGGTGTTCCATAAAGTCTAGAAACCTTCGGCCATGAACATCATCTGCACTCTAATATCTTGAGATTTTTCATGTGAATTGTTAAACAAGAAATGAAAAAAATTATTACCAGTTAACTCCTAATAAAGAATTCCACATGAAATTACAAGTCAATTCCACATAGTGTCCACCCATTTCCCATCAAGGAAAAGAAGGTTTATTGTCTCCTCACTATGTCGGCAGCAACAAATACATTGTGAAGCCAGTGAGATACCTCAATGTCGCACAAGATCGTTAGTCAGAAAGGCATGATTATGGATGCACCAAATTAGAAAAGAGATCCTTGCCACAATTTCCTTGTGCCATAGGGTTGATCCCAAAACATCATGCTCAAATTACCTTTGAAGAAACTACTGATAAACACTCATTGAAAGGAGCCCAAAGGAGGAGGGAGTGAAGACAAGTTTATCGGGATTCAAACTGGCTGTGATGCTGTTGAAAACTGCCTGCTCCTAGAGGTCAAGGGACACAAGGATAAAATAAGGATTTGTGATAGCATAAGAAAAATAGATATCTGGAATTGGGAAAACTGGAAATGAATGAATCATATCCATCCAGTTAGTATTCCAGTATCCAATAGATCCACATCCAACAATCCAATGATAGTGATGTTGGAGGGAAGGTATGTGAAGCTGAGTTGAGTTCTATAGTATAGAGATCATACCCTCTAGACCAATTGTACCCTTCTCATATTTCCTATGAATGAAGTTTTCCCACAACTATGTCCCTTCCATATGATCCCATGATAATATTTCTTGGATAATATCCATGGTATCACTGACACTTCTCAAGACAATTCTTACACACTCAACATCGTGAGCCAGCCAATTCCTGGATTCCCAATCACATTTACCTTCTCTATGTGAATCCCAAATGAAACCATTAAGGATTATTAAATTATCTAGAGGAAAGAATTTGGGAAACAGAGATAATACAAGACATGAATTGGGATTGAGGAGAGGATTCTATTAAACAAGGTTATATGACCACCAAAGGAAAGGATATAAATTTTTCAGTTGAGGACATCGTTGAAGATTTTATCAATTATCCTATCATAGTGATGAATCCAAAATCTAACTGGGGAGATTGGAGCGCCCATATATTCCAAAGGAAATAGTATTTTTTTTGATTCCCAGACCATCAGTTATTCCTTTTCCCCTTGTAGCCAGATAGGAATTAAGGAGACAAATACAACTCTTCGACCTATTGATGGATTGAACGCTCCATTTACAATATAATGCAAGGACTCACTCAATATCGTAGATCGATCTAATATTACCATTTAGGAAAAGAAGCATATCATCTACAATGAAATGGTAGGAGGTCCCTTTGGCATTATGTTTTCAATGGAATAGAGACATGCAGACCTCACTAATGGTTTTGTTGTGATATCAGTTAAACACATCATGAACCAAAATAAATAAACTTGGGGGAAGAGGATCCCCTTGTCTTAAACCTTGGATTGATTTAAAGAAACAATTTCTTATCCCCATGAATGTGATGGAAAACCATTGGGAGAAAATTCATCTAAAAACAGATCAATAACCTACTCCATGAACACCATGCATCACATAACTCTAATGATGAATCTCCACTCAATCGTATCATATGCTTTGTCTATTTCCAGCTTTATATCAATATTAGTGCCAAGGATTTTTTTGATATCCTTTATCATTTCATGAGAAATGGCTATGGAAACATGGGTAGATCAGCCACAAATGAAGCCATGTTGCTCCTCAGAAATCCACTTTTGAAGATGGATGGAGTGTCTCATATTGAGGACCATTGCTCGTACATTGTAGGTAAAATTACATGAGATAATTGGCCAGTACTATTTAATAGAGGAATGATTTGAGACATTCAGGAAGAGGACAAGGGTGGTTACACAAGAAACCCTAGGCAGACTCCCCCCACAGATGTAGTCCTATATGTTCCCTACAGGTTTTTTCTTAATGATATGCCAAGAAATAATGTAGAATGATCCGAAAAATCTGCCCGGATGCATGGAATTTCTAACTTTGAGGGAGGATAATGGTTCCCCAACCTCCCCCTCATCCGATGTTAATTCAAAGAGGTGGTTAATTACAGGTGCAACCTAAAGGAGAGTGCTATCAATGTTGTCTGAATGGACTGAGAGGTAACCATCCTGCATGAAAGGGTTAACATCGACATGTAAGAAGCCAAATAAAGAAGCAATCATACATCCCCCAACATGTGCGTCATTGGTGAAGGAACCATCATCGAGAAAGATGTTTGGAGCCAAATAACGTTTCCTTTAACAGATTCATGCATAGAAAAATGTAGTATTTCAGCCCCTTATAAATGTCATGTAACTCTATCCCTCTCTCTAACTAAACATTCTTATTCAAGGTGATTTTTAGTAAAAAGAGTGTTCAGGCTGATCAAGTTTCTGAACATGTCATCATCCCATATTGATTCAAGATCTCTCCCTACCTACAAAACAACTGCTTTATATCCGTCAATGACCTGAAAATGATAGGGTTTTTTGGATTTAAACCTTCCATTTTTTTCATATATGATTAAAATAATATTGTATTGTAATATATTTAATCCATTAATTATGATATAAAATCAATTTCTTATCATAAAACCCTTTTTCAGTATCATTCATGATGTTAAATAATGGTTTGTTCTTAAATGAAATCTCTTAGTTTCAACTCTCCTTTTACCCTTTTAAATAATTAAAGTAATCCATAAAATAAAACATAAAATATTAGCTTATTTATATGATAATTTTTTAATATTTATATATATGTAGAAGTTTAACTTATTGTAAATACTCTTGGAAAAAATCACTCACCTTGGAGGTCTTGCACTACTAAGTAAATGAAGATGTTTTCATTAACATAATTCTTTCATGGGTATTCATTAAAATTGATTTCATAATAAAATATAAAAATTATATTCAAGTAATGACATTATTATGACTCTATAGTAGTAAAATATTCATCAAAAAATTGAAATTGAAATTAAATATTCATTGTTTTCTAATTTGAAATATAGGCATATTTTAGTAGATTATCTAAATAAACACCAATGGAAAAAAGATTTAAATTACTTATTTATGAAATTATTTATGTTTTATAACATCCAAAACCATGAAAAACAATGTATGGAATGAAATAATTGTAATTTTATAGTCCCGAGGTCTTAACTACGTGTCCTTCCCCTCACCTCTCAAACCCAAACTAACCAATCACCAAAGGTGGGAATCTTCTAGAATGATATTGACATAATACCTTGAATCTTATGGATCTAATAGAACCATTTGATAAATATTAGTTTCTGTTTTAATTATACCACATTAATTTTTGAGGTTATGAATAGAATAATCTCAAAATGACCAATTTCAACTATAAGATCCTAGTTTTTCAATCAGGTATGGATCCCTCAATTTTTGGTATAATATTTTATTGTTGACCTAATATTGATTCCCAATGTGTTAACGAAGTTATCAAGGGATTTTAGGGATTTTTTGGATAATAGAACACATTTTTTTGTAAAAATTGTCATGTCTCATGGTTAGAGTATACCATATAGGTAGGGCGCATTGTTAGATCTAACCGGGGGGATGGTCTGCAATTATAGGTAGATCTAAATCGCATAGTTGGCTCATGATTATCCTAACCATGCAAACTAATCGTGTGTCTACCCCATATTTACTAGGTACCCATGCATGGTTGGAACAAAATTTGGATAATTGTGTGACTAAATCGTGAACATGCTAAATTTTGGGTAATTTTAAATTTTACCCTCAATGATCAAATTAAGATGTACTTCTTCCCTAATATGATCTCCTGTGGTATTCACCTCCATTTTATCCCATTTTGGAACTTTTGATGGCCCAAACTAAGGATCAATAGATCACCTAAATCTTGGATATAGTTAACTTATGTTCATTACATTGGATATGTAACATTTCGTACTCAAGTACATTTGATCCATTCTTTATCTATATTTCCCTTGACCAAGTTATCGAGGTGTGAGATATTTTATTCTTTTCTCATATATACTCTATTCCAACAGAAATCCGAGTTTGAAACTGGTGGAGGAGTGTTGTAAAAGCCTAAGGTGGGTGGTCTATAACTCATCCCTCATGTTCGTTGATTTTGGATATTTTGTGTGGGGCCGACCAATTTCATCAGGATATGTTTATTGAATTTATATTCAAAACCTATAATAACTTGAACTATATTGTTATGATATTTTCAAATATATGATTAGTTATTTTTTATACCCAAAACATTGTCCACCGACTATAGGATGTTCTTCCATAATTTTTGTTTTAGTGTTTTGACAAGTTTGAGCCGCCGTTCTGGTGTGCCGTGGATTAACCTTTCTAAGGTTAATATTTTCTATAATAAATTGATTGTTTTATTTTGTGAATTAAATAATGTAATGTAACATGTATGATCAACACTTATCCCGCCAAAGGTAAGTGCTTTAATATGACAACTAAATGTGAAATAGAAATTGGAAGGTATACTAAGTATATGACTTGCCCATTTTAAAAGTAATAGAATAACAGGTTTCATATCCATAACACCCCTTACCATGTTGATGCAATGCATTATAGTAAACTTTGACTCTTGAAAATGACTTAATTGGATTAAATTAATGGCTTCTTGCTACTTGTCCATGTCATAGTAAGGAAGGTTAAGGTTTAAACCTAATGGACTTATTGATTAATTAATACCTGATTAAATGGTTTCATGCTCAAATATCCTTTTCACACTTATAAAATGTAATTGATCAAAAAATATAAAATATTATATGACATCATTATCAAATTGAAATGTATCGACTCAATCCCACCTTGGATTCTATTGGTAATGCCTTCATCACTCGAGAACCCCATTCTGATTCATGTATGCAACATGCTTTAGTTGGAAAACACCTAGAACCAGATCCTTCTCTAACATTAGATGTTCGACATGACATGGTTGGATCCCATCAATATTATTACAGGATTACTTGGATAAACTCCTTAGATCCAGCTCTGACATGTATGTTCCATGGTTAAAGCCCATCGTGCCCAGTCATTGATTAACACTATTTTACCTTGGATAAATAGTCTAGACCCAGTAGAAATCTTATTGTGGATTCCCTTGGACTATGTTCCCTAGATTATAATCGTACCCTTAGAATGGAAACAAGCATTACTAAGTTGGTGACCCTTGAGGTCTATGTTTCTTTGATTATTACCTTGGACCGTCATTGTTAAATATCATTATTGGATTATTTTTTACATCATGGATCCCTCACCATTATTAACATGTGAATTATTTATAAACCGATAATAATAAAATAATGAACTCGTAACATGTTCAGACGCTAGCTAAGGGTTTAAAAAGGTACATGGGTTTTTAGGTACATTTTACTACTTTACTTATATATTAATTCTTACACACAGTTACATTTCCATTACACATACCGAATTTTATAGGTACCATTGGTGGTGGCCCATAGATATGTATCTTATAACCTCTCTAGGAACCATTCGTACATGTGAATACTATATGATTACAGGTGTTGATAAAGGGAATCATATGGATTTGAACACTTGATTGCATGTTGTGTTAGTATGGTGTTGACAATAGTTAAACATGCTGGTGCTCAGGAAGGTTGGTTTAGTTTATGTTTTTATTTCTTCTACATTTTGTTTTGAATATATGATTGATAAATTATACCAATGTTTTAAATCTTTCTAGATAAAGGAAATATCATCATTAGCTGTATATTATTCAAGTTGTGTCAGTTATTTGTATCCTTGTCTCTTTACACTATGCATTATGTTTATTTATAGTACTTCTTCTATATACCTTATGTTAATATCTATTCTACTACTACACACTCTGGTAATGAGGGAATAGTCTCCCCAAAGACACACCCTTGTCCCTCACTGATAGTCATAAACCTATTTCATTTTAGGAGATGTGCTTAAGGCCAGGTGGCCCACCAATCATGTGGAACCTATTAAGTGGAATCTAAGTTTAGGATGTCACAAAGTAGTATCCAAGCGGTTCCTTTATTTATTTACTATTTAGAGAAAATAGTCATGAGATTAATAACTTTGAATTTTTTCATAAGCCAGGCTTGGGAGTCATGATCCCATGTTTGTGGTAATATAAAATTTTACTAAAATACAATTGTTTTTATATTTTTTCCTATTAAAATTGACATCATTTCCCCAGTGGGTGATGCACATACTATGTTGTGTTGTTATTTTTTATTCTTATTTATATTCTACATTATCCTTGGACAGATGATATGAGGGAAAGAAGAATTGTTACATGCATCATTATAGGCACCTCGAATTCGCATGTCATGAATATTTCTATTCTATCGAGGTGAATTCCAATAATTTCATTTCTTGATATGGCTGTGATTGTTGAGTGATTCTGTAATAGTTATATTATACTTTTATTACTCTTATTTGTGATTGAGTGATTAACTATTTCAATTAATTAGTTTTTGTGGGCCCTTATTATTTGTGATCAATAATTTATTGAGTTGATCCAATATGATGTAAATAAATGAGTGTCATTTTCAGTGATAAGGTGTATGGGTACTGATTCAATGGGAATGGATATCCATTAAAAACTGAAACATGGAATCTAAAATTTAAATGTTTTCCCACCCTTATCCCGTATTTTCATGTTTATGAAAGGTATAGGAGTGAACCTGATACTTTAATGTAAAAATGAAATGAGTCTTATACTTGAGAACTCACAAGTAGCTCACCATCAAAATTAGTAGTTGGGGAAGTATACCTTAGGTAGTAAGCTCATCATTGTTTTTAATCTATAATATTTTCTATCTATATGCTTCTAAACTTGTTTTGTGGATTGTGCCTCTCAATTTTAGAATAATTGTTCCATGATGTCCTTGTATCATACGCAAGGAGGGCAGCTGTAACAGCCCGAGATTTTATGAAAAATATTCTTTTTAATATTATTAATGTCTTGTGTTGTATGCTACACCAAAAGGAGCGTACACAACACGCATCCTTGACTTTCCTTTCATTACACGCAATCACGACCTTCCTTGATAGCGTGTGTAGTACGCAATACTGAGTTTTACTAAACAACGATATGCTATTAAAATATTATTAAAACTAACCGTTATGAATAGTAATAACCAATTTTTGAAATTTTGTAAATTCTATTTTTCAAAATGGACTTCATTTTTGGATTCGGAATATCGAAATTAGCTTAGGGTGAAATTTTGGTACTTTTCGGATAACTTTCATATTCTGATGAATAGTGAAAACTACTAAATTTTAATTAAAAACAACTTTTTCAATCGAAATAATTAATAGTGATAAACTATTAATTTTAGTGGTTTTAAAGTATATTTCGAATATATTTTTACAATTTAATACAATAATGTTCATTGGATGTAGTTTCACATTTAAACCACTTATAAACAAGTTTCAATCTTTTGATATTTATTATCTCTTAAAAACACGCTATTTGTTTTAACAGCGGGATTTAATTATAAAATTAATTAATGCAACTTCTATGTTATGAATTTGGTAAAATAGACTTCATTTTTGAATTCGGAATATGAAATATAGCTTAGGATGAAATTTTGGCATTGTTCTGAAAAACAACAATTTTTGATGAATAGTGAAACTACTAAGTGGTAGTTAAAAAACTGAATTTTTCATAAAACTTAATTTTACCGCTTCTGTGAATGGAATTTCGAAAATCCGAGAGACACGATTAATATCAAGGACTAAAATGTGGTTCAATGAGATGAAAATAATTTTTGGTGAATAGTAACTTTTTACTTTTTTTTACCGCGGTTAATAGTAAATAGGGTAACTAAGGGTAAATATGATATTACTATTACCCTAACACGTGTCCTAATTCTATTGGATAAGTGTAATTCGACCAAAAACAACCTTATGAATATAATATGACCATTTAGGCCCACTAGGATTAGATTAGGACATTTATTATTAATTTATTTAAAGAAGGGTTAGAAGAGTTAAAATCAAAGTTTATTTACTAAAACATTTTTAATATGGGGTTATACATAAGATAAATTCGACTATAAATATTCATTAGAAAGATAAAACAATTTCCTACATAATGGTATTCTATTTGTAATTTTTAGACATTAAATAATTTAATTTATTTATGACACAATGATGCTGTAGTAATTATCTTATTAATGAAATATTGACATAATTGATGTTATAAACACCAAAATAAATGTAATTTGAGACTTTTTATGAATTCCACAAAATTTATAGGTTACTATGATATATTAGTGTTGATTTAGTTAACTTGGATCGAACATATAATTCTTTTATGACTTTCACAAAAATCATATATCAAATAGTGTCAAAATTGACACAAAATAGTTTTTAAATCAAATATTATATTATTAATTGTTATTTTATTCCTAAAAATCTAAGGTTCTGCCAAATGACTTAGATAAGGATATATGTATTAATAATTTACAATTTGGGGTTCGTTTGGCATGTTATAGTAAGTGTATTAACCATATAGTGAAAGAAAACAAAAAGACACGGTAAAAGTTATATTATTTAACTTAGAGTTAAATCTAATTTATAAGGTTAAAATAATACCCTAAACTTGTATAAATCCTATTGGATGATAGGATTTCGACCCATCCCCACTTTAGCTTCGAAATAAGACCCTTTGGAACCATTATAAACCGATTTTGACTTTAATATAAAATAATATTTTGAGATATTCCTAAGGTGCCCCTCTCCTCCCTTATAAAAGGGCACCTCCTCCCCCTCCTCCTCACACAAATTTGAGCACTCAAGCTCGGCCAAACCCTGCCAAAATCCCTTCTCCACTTTCCTAGAATAATCCTAGAGGTCCTGGTATTCTTCAAAGACCAATCTTAGTTCACTAAGTGGAGGATTCAAAGAGGCGTTTCAAAGAAGAGGTAATATCCATTACCGATCTTTTCAATTTCTTTCTTATTCAACTTCTTATTCTTTAGTTGTTTCATGATAAAGTAATATCATCAGTATTACTTAAATACTGATATGTTATTATAAATATGAAACAACCCTAATTCACCTTCTATCCATCCTACGGAAAAATGAAATCACAGCGCGTGCGTACGTACGGAATACCGTCTCCACGCCGTGGTGTAATCTATTTTCCATCATAACCGTACAAGGATGAGTATAATGGTGTAATGAGTAACTATATATGATTATTATAAAGTGATATTGATACTGAAATAGTCTACATACACTTCAACACAATTCCACGACCATGGGAACGATATCATCGCTCGTGCGTACGTACGGACTACCGTCTCCACGACCTGATGAGATTCATTCTCAATGATTAACCATTCATGAATGATTATAAAGTATATATAATAAGTACTAATGAAATACATGACATAATAATGATACTTGATTTATGTAAATTTATATGTATGTCATCTACTTAATTCCATTCACTTCAATAAGGAAACGAAAACAGCGTTAATGCGTACGTACGGACTACCGTCTCCATGAACGGTGTATTTCATTCCATTTATCGATATTATATATATATATATATATTCTGAATATATATTATATATAAATCTTGTTTTACATTCTGGATATAATTAATCATGATCCAAGTAATCATATTAATAATTACAAGTTAAAAACACGAACGACAAATGAGACGATTTTACCCAAAACGCTACTTTAACATGAATTTACAAAAGAATAGGTAATATAAAGTCATAAGTGGACCATATATGATATAATAACAATGAATATGATTCTGGAATTAGTCAATAACATGATTTAAATCATTATACAGGAGGTTCGGACACTTACAAAGCAAGTCAGACCTAAGGTAAGGGAAATATCACAATCTCGTTTTTATCCGAGATTGTTTATACTTTAGTATTTACTGGGGTGTATATTATCATCCACATCCATGTTTCCTCAATATGTAATATTATTTCCATTCACCTACAATGTTTTAAATCCTATTTTACCCTTAGGTGAGTTTTTAGTAAAAGATATGAAATGAATCTTTTGTCGTTTTTCATACGAGGTACTTTTTTGAATTTTCCGACAAAAGTAAGAGAAGAATGTTTTTTTTACCTTATACGGCATGAATGGATTTTTAAAAAATTATTTCCAAGAAGCTACCTTTACAAGTTTTCAAGTTTATTTTTAATCAACTTCTTTTAGTTTAAAATTGTATGACATGTTAAGAAAGGAAACGTGTTTTTGAAGTAGAAAGGATATTTTACTCAAGAATAGAGTTCAAGTATTTTATCAAAATTATTTTCCATATAAGATAATAAAAGGGTTCTGTTTTTATCCCTATTATTACATGGATTTGATTATGTTGTGATGGAAATATTTTTATGAATTCCTTTAACTTATATGAATTGTTTTATGATGTCATGTTGTTTAAGAATCCCATTTTTATTACATGGGTTACGCTATGATGTATGGTTTATGATTATGTGGCACACATAAGAAAGGTTTCATTATAAGATGGGTGGGACCTATATCTCCCTCCAATGAATTGGGTAAAGATTTTATATCTCATGAGATAGACAGGGCTGGAACGGTAGGTTATACCGGTTCTGTGAAACAGGACTGAAACGAGGGTTACTCGATTCAGAAAGGGACTTTGTCCACTAAGATAGTCTTGGAAATGAGTCTTGACTAACAAGAAATGATTCTCTATGATTATGTGTGAATGCCAAAAAGTTTCATGTTTTATGTTATGATTATTGTGATTACATTTCACTTCCATGATTTACCCCATGTTATGAAATTATGATCTCTTTTGCAGGTTAAGATTTCCAAAAGTTATGTGCTTGTGTATACGATGTGATTGATATTTCTTTTGTTTACCCTTACTGAGCATTTGAGCTCACCCTTTTATGTTTACTTTTCCCCAGGATATAAAGAAAGGTTTTAGGTATAAAAAAAAGAGGAAGATCTTTATGGGAGATGTTGAAGATCTTTCACCAGGATTAGAAGATTATATTCTGAGTTTCCAAAGACACTAAACTATTACGATCCTTGTGTGTGTGTTTTTGTTATGTACTAAGTATTCCGCAAATGTAATGTAATGTCCATGTACGTCAAGATACGGGTCTCTACAGTTGGTATCAGAGGAAAGGTTTAGTCAACCTTTGGAAACTAGGATGCGAGAACTTTAGTGAAATCCCTAGAGATATTTATAAGGTTTGTCTAGGGATGTCCCTAAGGATAATTATACGTATAGGATACAGTCCTATTACTACGGTAACGATCTTAGAATTTAACCTAAGAAGTTAGATATTGAGGATACTCCCCCTTTATAATGTTGTTTTCCCTAGCATGATTTTTGCCTCTCACACTATTCTTTTTGGGTTTTAGACGATGGCTGGAACCCGAAGGAACCGTGTTGGTCAATGCAATGGACAATGCAATAATTGCCCTCCTGAACAAACAAATGTTATGGGAGATGGAGTGCAAAATCTTATTGTTATACTTACACAAGCTATGAATCATTCTAGACTTCCAAATGAGCATAGAAGGGAACAATATTCTATTGAGTCCTTCATGAGGCAACGTCCACCTTCTTTCAGTGGGACTTCTGATCCACTTGTTGCTGAACAATGGATCAGTACCACTGAAAAGATATTTTCAGTTCTTCACTGTTCTGAACATGATAAAGTCATCTTATCAGTATATCGTTTGGAAGGTGAAGCTGATCAATGGTGGAATCTTATCAAGAATACGAGGCCAAGAGATGAAATTGAGTCCATGGAATGGGACGAGTTCAAGAACTTGTTTTTCAGTAAGTACTTCCCTCGTATTCTTCGAACAAAGATGGAAAAGGAGTTTCTTGAGCTGAAGCAGAAGGATGATGAATCTGTTGGTACATACGAATCTAATTTTACAAGACTTGCAAGGTATGCATCTGGCATTATCATCCAACCTGAACGTAAAGTTGATCGATTTTCAGTGGCTTAAAACCATGTCTTCGAAGGGCATTAGCTATAAGAGACTTCAGTAGCTATGAAGAAATTGTGCGTTGTGCTATCAAGGTAGAAATGGAAGTTGGTGTTACATATCCATCTCATGGTTTTGACAAGAAACGAATGATGGAGTTCAAGGAGAATTCTCAGAATAATGGTGAAAAGAAGATGAATGTTTCCTTATGCTCAAAGTGTGGAAAGATGCATGGTGGAGATTGTCTTAAAGGGACTAGAAAATTTTTTAAGTGTGGAAAAGAAGGTCATCGAGCAGCTGAGTGTTGAGGTAATGGAAAAGGGTTTTTAATGATGTGAATAAAGAAAACACTGCAGAGAATGCACCACCAACACTTCAATGCTTCAAGTGCAAGGAGATGGGACATTATGCCAATAAATGCCCTAATCCAAGGGTTAGTGATGATCGACACGAGCAACAACTTAAGGCAAAGGATAAAGGGAAGTCAAATGCGATCACAATTGGCGATGTTGAATATGACAACGATGTGGTGGAATGATTAAGTGTTTATGTAATGGGATTCCAAAATAATGTTGTATCATGGAGTATTGGAATATCTATGTATTGGTCTAATGTGGTCTTCAAAGTGATTGAGATATTTTTGGAAATAAGATGATATGCACATAATGAAGGGAAAATGAGAAAATGAAATGTTTAACAGTATTCATGAGCTCATGATTGATATAAGGACTAAGTGATATCATGGTTTGAGTATATAGAATTTTGAGGATTTTGGTATATGGAAAGTGTTAACTTTTAACTGCATCAAGTTTTCACTATGGTTCAATGGGTATTCAAGAGAGTACAAGATTAAGGCCTTTGAATGTTTGGAATGTGACCAATAAGATATATCTTATGATATATGGGGATCAATGATGGTATTAAATCTATGAGAGTGGACGACAATATTATGGATAATACTAAAGATTGGAATGGTTTATGTTGGACATAAGTTAGTATTATTGATGGGATTTTATAGTAAAATAGCTTTAGAAAAAGGACAACCTGCAGGACGGACGACAGCCCATCGCGTCGGACAAGGTTGTGGGAATCGAACCCACAACCGAAGTGCGACTGACCTTTATCGCCTACCACTGGCCTACAGGAAGTCCCTGTTTAGTAGAAACTAGTTTTATTATATTAAGCAGTATGATATATGAAGTATAAGTCCATTTTAGGAACAATATATGATTAATCTCACTATAGATCGACTTATGTATATAATTTTTCCTAACCTTTTGTTTGAGACAGATGGAATGACCCGTCATTCTATCACATGATCTGCTAACACTTCACGAATAACAAATTCATCTTCATTTATTTAAGAGATGAAGTGGAAATTGTTCAAGGCACGAACAACAGTGAAATTGTACCAAAATAAAGTAAGTATTTATTCTAATTCAAATTTTTAACTTTAGGGAAATGATCTTGAAAACCAAAAATGTTGTCCTAAGTGCCCTTATACCCGATGAATTAGATGGTACCCTAGATCATCACAAATTTATGGCTTTGTGATTGCTAGCTTTTCCATAGCCATGTTCTCTACCACTCTCCATCAGAACATGATGGTTAGATTTCTCTTCCATATCCATATTTCCACCTATGTGGAAACCCAGTGATTAGTTTATTTGGGTAATCGTTACATTTCATACTTTAGTTTTTAAAGCCAAGTTTTGGTATTCTTTTTTACGATGTGGGTTTCTATTAAAGAAACATTCGAATAGTAAACCATTTATAACCTCGATGAATTTCGAGGGCGAAATTCATTTTAAGGGGGGTAGAATGTAACAGCCCGAGATTTTATGAAAAATATTCTTTTTAATATTATTAATGTCTTGTGTTGTATGCTACACCAAAAGGAGCTTGCACAACATGCATCCTTGACTTGCCTTTCATTACACGCAATCATGACCTTCCTTGATAGCGTGTGTAGTACGCAAAACCGAGTTTTACTAAACAACGATATGCTATTAAAATATTATTAAAACTAACCGTTATGAATAGTAATAACCACTTTTTGAAATTTTTTAAATTCTATTTTTCAAAATGGACTTCATTTTTGGATTCGGAATATCGAAATTAGCTTAGGGTGAAATTTTGGTACTTTTCGGATAAATTTCATATTCTGATGAATAGTGAAAATTACTAAATTTTAATTAAAAACAACTTTTTCAATCGAAATAATTAATAGTGATAAATTATTAATTTTAATGGTTTTAAAGTATATTTGGAATATATTTTTACAATTTAATACAATAATGGTCATTGGATGTAGTTTCACATTTAAACCACTTATAAACAAGTTTCAATCTTTTGATATTTATTATCTCTTAAAAACACGCTATTAGTTTTAACAGCGGGATTTAATTATAAAATTAATTAATGCAACTTCTATGTTATGAATTTGGTAAAATAGACTTCATTTTTGAATTCGGAATATGAAATATAGCTTAGGATGAAATTTTGGCATTGTTCTGAAAAACATCAATTTTTGATGAATAGTGAAACTACTAAGTGGTAGTTAAAAAACTGAATTTTTCATAAAACTTAATTTTACCGCTTCTGTGAATGGAATTTCGAAAATCCGAGAGACACGGTTAATATCAAGGACTAAAATGTGGTTCAATGAGATGAAAATAATTTTTGGTGAATAGTAAGTTTTTACTTTTTTTTACCGCGGTTAATAGTAAATTGGGTAACTAAGGGTAAATATGATATTACTATTACCCTAACACATGTCCTAATTCTATTGGATAAGTGTAATTCGACCAAAAACAACCTTATGAATATAATATGACCATTTAGGCCCACTAGGATTAGATTAGGACATTTATTATTAATTTATTTAAAGAAGGGTTAAAATAGTTAAAATCAAAGTTTATTTACTAAAACGTTTTTAATATGGGGTTATACATAAGATAAATTCGACTATAAATATTCATTAGAAAGATAAAACGATTTCCTACATAATGGTATTTTATTTGTTATTTTTAGACATTAAATAATTTAATTTATTTATGACACAATGATGATGCAGTAATTATCTTATTAATGAAATATTGACATAATTGATGTTATAAACACCAAAATAAATGTAATTTGAGACTTTTTATGAATTACACTAATTTTATAGGTTACTATGATATATTAGTGTTGATTTAATTAACTTGGTTCGAACATATAATTCTGTTATGACTTTCACAAAAATCATATATCAAATAGTGTCAAAATTGACACAAAATAGTTTTTAAATCAAATATTATATTATTAATTGTTATTTTATTCCTAAAAATATAAGGTTCGGCCAAATGACTTAGATAAGGATATATGTATTAATAATATACAATTTGGGGTTCGTTTGGCATGTTATAGTAAGTGTATTAACCATATAGTGAAAGAAAAACAAAAAGACACGGTAAAAGTTAAATTATTTAACTTAGAGTTAAATCTAATTGATAAGGTTAAACTAATACCCTAAACTTGTCTAAATACTATTGGATGATAGGATTTCGACCCATCCCCACTTTAGCTTCGAAATAAGACCCTTTGGAACCATTATAAACCGATTTTGACTTTAATATAAAATAATATTTTGAGATATTCCTAAGGTGCCCCTCTCCTCCCTTATAAAAGGGCACCTCCTCCCCCTCCTCCTCACACCAATTTGAGCACTCAAGCTCGGCCAAACCCTGCCAAAATCCCTTCTCCACTTCCCTAGAATAATCCTAGAGGTCCTGGTCTTCTTCAAAGACCAATCTTAGTTCCCTAAGTGGAGGATTCAAAGAGGCATTTCAAAGAAGAGGTAATATCCATTACCGATATTTTCAATTTCTTTCTTATTCAACTTCTTCTTCTTTAGTTGTTTCATGATAAAGTAATAACATCGGTATTACTTACATACTGATATGTTATTATAAATATGAAACAACCCTAATTCACCTTCTATCCATCCTACGGAAAAATGAAATCACCGCGCGTGCGTACGTACGGAATACCGTCTCCACGCCGTGGTGTAATCTATTTTCCATCATAACCTTACAAGGATGGGTATAATGGTGTAATGAGTAACTATATATGATTATTATAAAGTGATATTGATACTGAAATAGTCTACATACACTTCAACACAATTCCACAACCATGGGAACGATATCATCGCTCGTGCGTACGTACGGACTACCGTCTCCACGACGCGATGAGATTCATTCTCAATGATTAACCATTCATGAATGATTATAAAGTATATATAATAAGTACTAATGAAATACATGACATAATAATGATACTGTATTTATGTAAATTTATATGTATGTCATCTACTTAATTCCATTCACTTCAATAAGGAAACGAAAACAGCGTTCATGCGTACGTACGGACTACCGTCTCCATGAACGGTGTATTTCATTCCATTTATCGATATTATATATATATATATATATATTCTGAATATATATTATATATAAATCATGTTTTAAATTCTGGATATAAGTAATCATGATCCAAGTAATCATATTAATAATTACAAGTTAAAAACACGAACGACAAATGAGACGATTTTACCCAAAACACTACTTTAACATTAATTTACAAAAGAATAGGTAATATAAAGTCATAAGTGGACCATATATGATATAATAACAATGAATATGATTCTGGAATAAGTCAACAACATGATTGAAATCATTATACAGGAGGTTCGGACACTTACAAAGCAAGTCGGATCTAAGGTAAGGGAAATATCACAATCTCATTTTTATCCGAGATTGTTTATACTTTAGTATTTACTGGGGTGTATTTTATCATCCAAATCCATGTTTCCTCAATATGTAATATTATTTCCATTCACCTACAATTTTTTAAATCCTATATTACCCTTAGGTGAGTTTTTAGTAAAATATATGAAAGGAATCTTTTGTCGTTTTTCATACGAGGTACTTTTTTGAATTTTCCGACAAAAGTACGAGAAGAATGTTTTTTTACCTTATACGGCATGAATGGATTTTTAAAACATTATTTCCAAGAAGCTACCTTTACAAGTTTTCAAGTTTATTTTTAATTAACTTCTTTTAGTTTAAAATTGTATGACATGTTAAGAAAGGAAAAGTGTTTTTGAAGTAGAAAGGATATTTTACTCAAGAATAGAGTTCAAGTATTTTATCAAAATTATTTTCCATATAAGATAATAAAAGGGTTCTGTTTTTATCCCTATTATTACATGGATTTGATTATGTTGTGATGGAAATATTTTTATGAATTCCTTTATCTTATATGAATTGTTTTATGATGTCATGTTGTTTAAGAATCCCATTTTTATTACATGGGTTACGCTATGATGTATGGTTTATGATTATGTGGCACACATAAGAAAGGATTCATTGTAAGATGGGTGGGACCTATATCTCCCTCCAATGCATTGGGTAAAGATTTTATATCTCATGAGATAGACAGGGCTGGAACCGTAGGTTATACCGGTTCAGTGAAACAGGACTGAAACGAGGGTTACTCGATTCAGAAAGGGACTTTGTCCACTAAGATAGTCTTGGCAATGAGTTTTGACTAACAAGAAATGATTCTCTATGATTATGTGTGAATGCCACAAAGTTTCATGTTTTATGTTATGATTATTGTGATTACATTTCACTGCCATGATTTACCCCATGTTATGAAATTATGATCTCTTTTGCAGGTTAAGATTTCCAAAAGTTATGTGCTTGTGTATACGATGTGATTGATATTTCTTTTGTTTACCCTTACTGAGCATTTGAGCTCACCCTTTTATGTTTACATTTCCCCAGGATATAAAGAAAGGTTTTTGGTATAAAAAAAAGAGGAAGATCTTTATGGGAGATGTTGAAGATCTTTCACCAGGATAAGAAGATTATATTCCGAGTTTCCAAAGACACTAAACTATTACGATCCTTGTTTGTGTGTTTTTGTTATGTACTAAGTATTCCACAAATGTAATGTAATGTCCATGTACATCAAGATACGGGTCTCTACAGTAGCGATGAACATTCTCCTAGAATAGTGGCCCCTAAGCCACCAGTCTTTCGTCCAAGAGTGCCACTTGAGGTACTACAAGAATTATCTAATATAGTAATGAATTCCCATGTTCTTGATAGATTATTATATCTGATGAAATCCATGTATGGTATTCCCTAAGTTGAACCTACGATTGCTAATCTGACTCGTGTGTTTTAGCTATAACATCCTCCCCCATTCTTAGGGGATGGAAGTCATCTTGTTGTTGAGTCTTGATAGAGGCCACCCTATCTATCTTAGAGAATATGAATATACCTCCATATCAAATGGTAAAAATTGAAACTTACATATTTCATGATTCGTCCAAGCACTGGTGGGATGTGATTACCTTGACTGGTCTTCATCAGGGCATGCTATGGTTTGATTTGAAAACATCCTTATATGATTATTCCTTTCCTTAGATGGTGAGAGATGACATATCCAAAGAGTTCGTGCATATCATGTATGGTTCTATGTCAGTTATGGATGATTATACATTTTTCACTGATTTACAACACTTTTCACTACGTCTATCCAATTATGATATTTCACATGCTAGATGTTTGGAGGATGGTCTTCTATAAACCATCAATACCTGGGTGAATGTATTTGAACTAAATATTGTTTTTTCAAAATATTCATTCTTGCTTTATACCGAGACCAAACTAAGGTATGAAAATAGCACCGATCATAGAAAATCAGTGCCGCAGCTGTCGATTTGTTCTCCTAGTGGTAGGAAATGTTTCCTCAAGGTTCCTCATTATGAATGTGATAACTAGTGTAACTATATAGATAACTCAATAGTGTTTTACCAGTCTTGAAAATAGGGGAATATGAAGCCTTATTATGATAGATACCCAATGAAGTTAATGAATTACAATCATATGGGGTATCATAAAAGATTCTGCGGATCTTTTTCACTAGTTTTGTGTGGAAAAGTATCTGCACTAGATCTACCTTCATGAGAAAGTTCTTTTACACCACATAGGGTGGGGAGTTGGAACAACACTAGCAAAACTGGATAGGGAGAAATTTATGGATGTATTATTCAAACTCTTGATCCCCAATATCTCCAATAGAGAATTTATGATTATGGTAGAATATTTGTGGCATAGGTCACTAGATCAGGCTAGTTACATGCCCTACAACTAATACCCAAGGATTGGGATACAATACAATATATAGTGTGAGGTATTATTCTCAAGGAATATACTATAGTAGTTACTTTATATGATATGTGTGCTTCAAAATATTTAATCATTATATGTATCATGTAATTCCACATTCTTAAGATACACTATTAATTTAGAGTAATGACCCTAGATACACCATTAAGAGTACATATATAAGGCATACACCAATGTAGGGACTCTCCACATGAGGTAGGCAGTTACAGTTTATTATGGATCTTCATTATTCTCATGATTACATGCTTTAGTTTCATACTAGGGAGGGATTGGTTGGTTTAGTATCAATGATTTTGTAGACTTTTATCACTATAGTGTATCATTTACATCACCAGACAGTAGAAGTTATCTATATAAGGGTGAGTGGGATGTCCAAGATGGTTGAGTAGGAACAATGCAACATGGGGTAGGTGGACTGACCGTTAATATTTACAATCTCTTCACGGAGGATCAAGGTATATAGTAGGAATAATTCCCTATTGTAGAAGATAATATTAATGATTTTCTTCCTAATGGATTTTCTGGATTAACTCTTAAATGATATGTATAGTTTTTAATTGAGATTGTTCTAGAAGAAGGTCTAGTGTCCATTCTTTCATATAGGATGACACCCACTTAGCTCTAGGAGCTCATGAGGTTGTTAGAGAATTTATAAGCCAAAGGTTTTATATAGCATAGTACATCTTCTTGGTGTTCAGTGATGATTTTATCTAAGAAGGCAGATGAGACTCTTCGTTTATTCATGGAATATAGATTTTTGAACTAGCTTATGGTCAAGAACTGGTATCCACTTACTTGAATAGATGATCACAATGACTAGCTTCCAGGAGGTTAGGTGTTCTTTAAGATCTTCTCGAGAATATTCTATCATCAGGTGAGATTTAGTCGATCATACATGACTCGTATTTCATTCCATAAAATGTATGGTCTGTATGAGTACATAATTATGTCATTATATCTTATAAAAGAACCCACCTTTTTCATGGATCTCATGAATAGGCTATTTCACCCCTATTTTGAATCTTTTTTCTTGCTATTTGTGGGAGAAAACATGGTGTATTCTCACACTCGTATCGACTATGCCAAACACATTCTGATAATTCTAATTATGCTGATAGAGTATCGTATTTATGATATTATTTCAATGTGAGACTTCTTGATTGACAATGTTCACTTCTTCATTCATGTAATATTAGAATCAGGAATATTTTTTTACTCGGAAAAGGTTATTTTTTGTAGTTTCTTGGGAGAATACCAAGAACGTGTTTGAAATACAGAGTTTCCGGAGGATGTATGGATATTACATTCATTTCATATAGGACTTATCATGTTTTTCTTCATCTGCTAAAGGTCTTACAAAGAAATATGTTATGTTCCTATCCTCAAAATAGTGTGATAAACACTTTCAGGCATTGAAAGGGAGGATTTCCTTGGAACCTATTCTGACTTTTCCTGAACCTATCAGAGGTTATACCATCTTATGTGATGCATTAGGCATTATCCTAGTTGGAGTGATGATATAGGGGGACAAAATCATTGCTTATGGATCTCGGCATTTGAGGCCTCATGAGAGGAATTAGCTGACACATGACCATGATCTAGTAGTCGTTGTCCATGTGTTATATTGTCGGAGGAACTATCTATTAGGTGTTTGTTTTGGGGTGTACACAAACCACAATAGCCCCAAATATATCCTTACACAATATGAATTGAACATCATACCATGGATATGAGTTGAATATCTATAGTCCTTTGATTTTTACATTGCCTATACACATTGTAAGGAAAATTCATTCACTGATGCATTGAGTTAAAAAACTATAACACATGTCATACGAGAATCCAGTTATGAATGGAAGTTAATGAACCTCTTCATTGAGATGCATTTGGGGTTTCATGATAGTCATAACTAGTCTTATCACTCATCCTTGACAGATACCTCTTACATTCTTGAGAAGGTGATGGGTAGGAAATTTTTAGATGTCGAGGGCTTGGTTCACTATGAGAGTATACAAAAAGATAACCTGACTTTAGATTATTCTGTGGATAGAGAAAATATCTTGCACATACATGGAGGTTTCTAGATGCCTATTGATAGGAGAGAAGATTTGATAAGAGAGTCCCATTCTTCTATATGGATTATTTATCCTGGTATCTCCAAGATGTATTGAGATATGCAACATAAATATTGGTGTCACACTACAAGAAAATTGGCCTATAGCCATGAATATATTGCCGCAATTAATAAATTCTATGGCTATATCCATCTTAAAATCCACAGCCGGAATGAAAATCCGGGTCCTACCCAACTCCCCTCATAGTTACTCCTCTCCTCCCTCGCAATTCCTCCATCCATCATGATTCTTCCCCTTCCCACTGCAATGATTCTCCCTCCAATCCACCCACTCCTCCTACCCTTTGTCGCAGTTCCATCGCAGCTCCGACGCACCCAGCCCAGCACACCCCGTCCAACGCCCTCTATCGCGGCTCCGGTGTACCCATCCCACCTCCCCTCCATCATGGATTCAACACACCCATCCAACCTCCCATCTATCACGGCTCTGGTGAAACCAACCCATCCAATTCTGATTACCGCATGAAATCTTCTCCAAATATGATACCCCTAAAAACCTAAGAAAACTAACTAAAATCGATCATTGGATTTCTTATTCACTATTCATCGCTACCATTTTGAACCAATGCCTTCAAAGACACACCATTCATTACTTACTGGGTTTGGTTTCTTCAACCGTCCATTTTTACTCACCTATTTGTACCCACCACTTCAATGCTACGCCATCCCATGTTTCGTCTTATTGACCACCCATTCATTTTGTTGCTATCACCCCTTCTCCATAATCCATTCATCCTCTATATTTTTTTTCTCTACACGCACCCTCTTTCACACTCTTCTTCCCTAAAAAATAATCATTTATTTTTTCTTTGGTTTCCATTGATATATTTTATATTTCAGTTCTTGTGTTTTCTTTACAGTTGAAGTGTGATCAATATTATATTAAAGGCTTGCATGGAATTCAATTCAAAGTATCCAGACATTGAGCCTACACAATAGGGAGTGTATTTCAGGGATAAATCAAGAGATATTAGAGGAACTGTAATGTTAAATGATAGTTCACACAATTTTATGCTCAAGATACTCAACTATGAACTACTCTAGGTATCCACTCATCTTCTCTCATAGCAGAAAAATTAATATTGGTTTGGAGTTCCTCAGTTTTTGTCATGCATATTTTCTGGTCCATTTATCATAATAATTAAACTAACTATTGGGTTTCATTCTTAAATTTTAATTTCATTAGATTATATTTATCTTATTTAACATCTTATATGATATATATGATTCAAAGACTGAGAAGAACTAAATATCCCAATCTATCGATGAAAAGAACGGTGAAAGCTTCCTGAGAAGCTGGAGCAATATAAAAAATGTTTTCTGGACACAATTGAAAATAGAAAGAAGTTTTCATAAAGCCTTCTTTTACTTTTTATGTTACCTAAAAACCCATTCTTTCCAATTCACCATTATTTGGATGTCCTATATACTAAGAGGCAAATACAACAAAATTTATCCAAACTACTTCCACATTCTCTTTATGTAATTTATTCAATGTTCATGGCTTCTAAATATGCATTTATAGAAAGCATTGACCTTGATATTGTAGGCACTATAAAGTATGACTTAGAATTTTTTCTACAACAACCAAGTTCCTGCGTCATACCTCACAGTCAGTGCTCTACATGACATACTAATTTCTATTTTCTCATCCCACATGGTTGGTTCGGATTTTTAATCGAGCTACTTTTTGATTGGTGTTAGTGAAGTGTTTGTAGGATTTGACAATGTATGTGGTATTGGAATCAATGTCAGATTGATTAACTCTCTTATTGACTATTCAAAAATCTATTACATTCATTTTTTTGGATTGGTTTAGATTACGTGGCATGTGATTTATTAGTGTTATTTTTTCTTAAAGTATTTGAAAGAGACCACATATAAAGATACTTATGTGATTTATGTTTCTGGGTGATCTTATTAAGAATCATAACTTTATTCGGGACTTAGAAATGTTTAATTATTGGTTCTTGGTGTTTTTATTGATTTATGGAAGTCTTTTTGTAATGCATGGTTTATTCCGAGTACAAATTCACGATGGTTTTCCTTTTACATTGAAGTAAGTTTATCTTTAAAATAACAATAGCTTAAAATCATTGGTTCCCTTTAATGTTTGTATTCTTATATATCCTAGTGTTTCTTTCAAAAGTCACTAAATACTTTCATGTGTTTCTTTCAGATGTTACTTGATGCTTTCAAGAATTGATTTGAAACATATATGCCTCTAAGAGACCATAAAAAACATCAATGGGTTTCACTATAGATTATCTTCAAGTATAAAAGAATTTTTTAATGGCTATTCTAGTTGAAGAAGAAGGTATGCATCTTCATATATTAGACAAAATTTTAGTGATGTGTTTTTAATTTCATAAAAATTGTATGTTTGTTACATTTTATATGTGTAATGGAAAATACTTCATTAATTGTCTTCAATTTATTTTATGATGTTATTTCATAACATGTTATGTCATGAATTTTTTTTAACATATCCATTTAATGATTATTTTATGATATTATTTCATAACATGTTTCGTATTACATTTTACATGTTTCCACAGTTGGCCTTCAAATTACATAATTGAAGTTTAAACCCAAATAATGTTACTAATCATAACCCAAAATATTTCAAAATTCAAATTCGTTGGAATGATTCGATGGAAATATCATTTTTATATTTCCTTTAATTTCATCGAATTTTATTCAAAGTCTACTAAATATTTTCAAATATGATATTTCTAATATGACGTTCAATATTATAATATAAGATGAATATCAACTACTGAATTCTTTAGACACTAGAAATATTTGACAACAACTATAATATTTGGAAATTCAAATTAGTTGGAACTATTCAATGAAAATAACATTTTTCTATTTCCTTTAATTTCGTCAAATTTTATTCACATTCTATTCAATATTTTCAAATATGATATTTCTAATTTTCAATTCAATATTCTACTATAACAAGAATATAAACTATTGAATTCTTTAGACACTAGAAATATTAGACAACAATTACATCCCAGGATTATGCTTTATATATATTTACCACAAATCACCATTTGATTAGTAAAGAAGCTTGATTTGTTCCCATGAATGATACATAATGAATTTATGCTTATGAATAAATGAATCTCCACGTTCAGTGACATTTACATGATGGTGTCTATTTTCAAGGTTTTTATTATTATTTATCTTCCTCCTATGAATCGATATTTTCTATGTTTCATCATAAAAATGAAAAATAATTATAGTTTGATCTTTTAAAAATTAAATCCATCATATTAACATCGCTATCTACATGAATAGAAGATGTTTTCCTATTATTGATTTGCTATTGAATTGGATAGATTAATTTTGTGGTTTTGTGTTTGACCTCACTTACTATATTTTTTAGATTCTCCACACGGAACAGCTTTTAAAAACACAAGGTGTAACTAATATTTTATGCTTATTTAAACCCATACATATGAATTCTAACCACCCCAACATTATAGAATCTATCATGACTCATATACTATTCTATATGATTTAACGCTCAGATATTTCTTGCGGTATGTTTACAGGTTTATGAAGAATCTATTTTATGTGTACGAGTTTATGAAGCATCAATTGTATGTGTACAGGTTTATGACCCATCTATTACATTTAATGATGACATATGTTCTACTATGACTCATCTATTGTATGTGTACATGTTTATGTAGCATACACACAATATTTAATTTTTGGAATTAGATAGACATGCATGCATAATGTGTGAATAAATTGTTTGAATGTACATACACCTATATAATGAAATTAAATTGTATGTTGTATACAATTGAAAGATCACATGAATCCCATGCCTCTTCTAAATTAATAAATAATATGTGGTATGCATACATTGTTTGAATTTACATAATCATGTAAAAAAACATGCACGTTGTCTAAAAAACATCTGTATGCGTAATTTTATTTTTTCACTTATTGAAACCCCCTGTTACATTGAAAACTATTTATTATCTAATCACTTATAAATTTTTACTCTATCATTTTTTTCTATTAAAATATTGTATCATCCTAAAATTTTTAATATGAAAAAGTTATTTTTATTTTTAATTTTTTTTATAATCTATAATTTCTCTTGAAAATGATGTGAAAATAACAACAACCTTGAATCAATGTGCAAGAAGTTATGTGAAATTATATCAACAGTAATTTAATGTTATAATTTTCTTAACATGTATGATTTCTTATTAAATGTTTTTGGGATTCTAAAAATAAATACTACCAATATGTCAAGTCACATTGTAAAACAATTTAGACAATTTTAATTGAATTTTCTTTGAAGATACCTTTATTGTGGTAATTTATTTTGGTTGATATGAAATTTATTTTTTGGATTTAAAGAAATTTTAATGGATAATTATTTATTTGGAGGTGATTTTATCATTGCTCAGGTTTTTCAATGTGGAAGCCCAGTCTGAGGATAGAGGTTGAAAAACCATCCAGTACAATGTTCCCTTTCTCATATTTTATATCACAGGGAACTTAGTGAATAAATTTGGTTGAGTTTTTTATGCATGTTTTGAGGAAAAAATTTTTATATGGAAGGATTGTTTCCTCTGAAAATGGGGATGACCTCATTGATTTAAGGTTCAAACATTCCAAGCAGTTTCTAATGGATTTCTTCGTAGAACCGGAAACATACAATGATTCTATATCCATTTGGACCAACATTCCAAAGGTAGGTGATCACTAGTTTTGGATTGATGAGGCTTACGAATTTTCATTAGTCGAAAGGATGGGAGTTCAGACTCATCACAGCTTTTTGAGGGGAATTATTATCTACTCTAGGACTCTCTTTATTGATTTAAGTTATGTTCGTGAATCCTTATTACATAACCAAGTATGAAAATGAGCTTTCCTTAAGATCTGACAATCAATGATTAATATGTATGAGATTTAGAGAATCATTTATATGTATTCGAGGTTATTAATTGATAGAGAATCATCTGTATTTGTTAGATATTCTTGGGTCAAGGTATCCTTAGACACATTATATATAAATCTCTTGGTCATTATGATAACCATACTAGTTTTAAAGCAACTTAGTGGGGCACTTGAATTTTATCGTCATTCAGAAGGACATAGATTAATTTAGAGTTGGGATCATACCCACAGATGGGCTACCTACATATCCTTTGTTTTAGAAAAGGAATCAGAACCCATGTAGTTGGAGTAAAGAAGTATGAGGTTTATTTATGATCTATGTCTCAAATAAAGATGTCATAATTACTTTTACACTCTAAGATGGCGTGAGTCGTGCTCGGTGTGAGAAAGAAGATGTATTAGTAAAACCAGAAAATTGTGCCATGAAATATGCAATTATAAGAAATGTTGTGGGGCTTATGTTTGTACGACTACCCAGATAGATAAATATTAGGATTTACTTCAAGGAAGAAACCCGAGAACATGGTCCATAAAGGTATATGTGCTTTATGGAGATTTGGGTACTTAACTTAGGACTTAATCCTAAAAGGATTCCCAAATTAGAGAGGACTTATGATTTGGTTTTACTCCTGAGAAGGAAGCCCAAATCAAAAGTAAATTAAGACCGGTTAAAGGGAATTATGACTAGGGATTACTCCTGAAAAGGAGGCCCAGGTTAAGGGATTTTGGATTTTTGGAACATGGGGATTAATCCTAAGGAGGTTGCCCATATTAAAAGAATTATGGTTGGGGCTAACTCTTAAGGAGGATTCCCAAAAAATAAGGACTGGGGCCTACATCTGAAAAGGAGGCCCAGATTAGGGGATTTGAAGACTACGGCTTACTCATGAAAAGGAGGCCCAGATTAGAGGATTTGAAGACTAGGGCTTACTCCAGAAATGGAGGCCCAGATTAGGGGATTTGAAGACTGGGGCTTACTCCTGAAAAGGTGGCCCATATTAGTGGACATAAAGACTGGGGCTTACTCCTGAAAAGGAGGCCCAGATTAGGGGATTTGAAGACTGGGGCTTGCTCCTAAAAAGGAGGCCCAGATTTGGGATTTTGAGATTGGGACATACTCTGGAGAAGGAGGCCTAGGTTAAAGATCCTCTCATCTTTTAAGGTTGAGGTTGAATGAATGAAATATCTAACCTTATTAACATAAAGATATGTAAATCACTAGGTTTTGTGAAATGATCCACATAATTCCTTTCAAATAAGGAATCCAACCAAGAAATCATGCCATGAATGGCTTTGAAGAGGGTTATGAAGGCATAACCTTGAAGTGGAGAGGTGTATTTGAATAAGAGAGGTGAACAGACAGGAGGGGCACCCAGAAAGAGAAAGGCACACAAGTCCTGCATAGACGCACAAGTCATGGTTGCGCAAGTATACTAGCGCGACACATGGGTACTTGCACAACAGTAAACTCTTAGGGTAATACTTGGGTGAGACTTGGCTCAAGACCTTAGTAGTATCCCTAAAGGCTTTCAAAAGAGTGGCGCACAAGTTTTATTGAAAAATAAGGCGGCGTGCAAGTGTGGCCATTTATCTTAAGGGATGGCCACTTAGGTGCGCAAGTGTTGATGAGTTTCAACACTTAGGCCTTGTTTTCCTTGTTTAGACCTTCCATTATAAGTAATAAATTAACTTATAAGTGTTCAAAAGACATCCAGAAGAGACTTGGGCGACCAGAGCTTGAATATGGGTTTTGGAATTTTTTCGTCCTCAAAAGGGGGGCCCAAAAGGGGTATTTATAGGCTAGGGAAGACCTTGGGTGAAAAATCAAAGAGGCTACTCAAGTAACCTATGCGACCACTATGCGGCGCCAAGTACAGTTGCGCGACCAAGATGAAACTTGCGCGACCAAAGTGGGATGAAATCCTTCTTCATGCCTTTGTCGATTTTTGATGTTTCTTCAAAGGATGAATCACTTTGGACTAAGGTATTTACCTTTTTCAGTCATTTAGACATTGTGAAAGAAAGGAGTTTCAACAAAAGTCCCCCCTCAGAGTTGGATCTGAAAGAAATGTGGATGTGACTCTAAGGTAAAGAAGAAATCCAAGGAACATGAGGCGCGCAAGTGTTGAGGGCGCAGATGGCGTCGCGCAGGCTTCGGCATGCTGGCTTTGGTGCGTAGAGTGGAATCTTTCCCTATAAATATGGGGTCATTCATCATGAAAAGCACCGAATTTCAAACTTTTAAGCTCTCTCTACGCAAGTTTCCTTCGCCGCACAGGTTGCTTAGTTTTCCGTTGCTTCCTTTTGTGTCGCACTACTGTAGAGGTATTTGGACTTGCACGGGGATACCTACGCACCAAAACTTGTGTGAACCACTTATACTTGCATTCCAATTTGGGACTTGCGGTCCTTAATATCTTAGCCCTTTGTTTCAATTTTCTTCAAAAATTTTATGAAACTTCAACTCACTTAAGAGTTAGTTATTCGACCTTTGTGCAGATGCAATGGCACTTAGAAGAATTGGAATGGCTGATGAACTGGCTAGAAAGAGAATTGATGATATGATGAACATCATTAGCCATGATTATTATACTATCTTCGACAGAACTCTTCTAGATTGGGCCAATTACCTGAAGAATTATCATCTCGACTTCGCACATATTATTTATCTACCTTTGTATGGCTATGGTCATCTGTGAGAAGTCACCATTCCAGAGGCAAAGAAATATCTCCCAATTTCTTGGTTTCAGAATTACACCAATTTTTCTTCAGAAAATATCTCAGGTGGAGGAGAATTTATAAATACCGGAACAATAGAGAAGGCCTACATAATGCATCATATCCCATGTACCTCAGATCTGAAACCTCACTAGCATGAGCTATAACCACATTGTTATTCCTCAATTTTCCAAAACTCTCAGATGGATCAATCCAAAGGCTGGAAGAAGAGATGAGACTTTTTTCCGAGAGGAGGTGTGAAGCCAACATGGATGTGGGCATACTGGGTGTGAAAACCTGCGCAGATTTTGTCGAGTATTTGAAAGGATCTGCAATATATGAAGCCATCTGGGATGGGCAAACATATGTTTATAGGAATGATGACTTTGTGCCGGAAATACATAGCCATTGGATCCCAGAAACCAATTCTTTCATTATGACTCATGGAGAAGTAGGCATCAGTATATGGGATGTCCACACGCTCTTAGGGGATCCAATTTTGGGTGACATGTATGATGAATTCATATCCCCCATGGTGACTTGGAATGATTCGGAGAAGACCCCAGCTTTGGCTCCAGAATTATTGAAAATAATTCACAATCTCAAGATTTTAGAGACATATTTAACTCATTCTGGAATGGATATTAATCCAGAGGAGTGGATGAATATGTTTCTTTCCAAGAACCAGGAGAAGGAGGCGAAGGAGAAGGGATCGAAGGGAAGGGGACCGAGGAGAAGGGGCCCACCAGTACTCGTCCTACCACCTACCCAAAAACAGAGAAGAGGAGTGCTCCTGGAACATTCTGGCCGACTCTAGAAGTGGGAGAATTTGAGAAGTGGGGATATTAAGTGAATTAGAGAATCACAAAGAAGAATCATCTGGTGGGCTTCTTCGCTTTGTGGCTCAGTGTTTATCTTCTTCCAGTCAGAGACTCGAAGGGAGGTGTCAGGCCAGGGACCTTTGTTATTGCAGCCATGTTGGATGATGGGAAAATGGTTGTGTTGGATACCCACATTTTAGCAAAGATTAATAGGAGCTTACGCCATGTCTTCATGGGTAATTTTTCATTGAGAATAGTGGGACCATTCCATGTTTTGTGGGGATGGATCTCCACTAACATCATGATGTATAATGTACAAAACGACGTATAGATCCCTGGATGTTCTTTCAGGCCATCAGTTCAAGAATTCTATGGAATTTCTCCAATAGCTCTAAATTCCTATGACATAAAGGTGAGGCTGAGCATGTATAATGAATTCAATTACTTTACTTATGGAAATCCTCCAATCGGGCTGTTTGTTGATGATGGAACAACCATCATGGAATTAAGGGCATACATGATGGCATGTAGAGATGGTGTACTAGTCACCAGGATTGACAGAGAGATTATATGTGAGGCCTATTCTCCATATAGATAAGCACATCAATTCAAGTGTTTGCAGAAGACTGTTGTATCTCCCCATATTCATGTCAGGTTAGAGCAACATCCGACGGTTTCCTAAGAACTATGTTTGCTGACATATAGGGAGAAGACTGGGGTAGTGTTTAATCTACCAGATGATAAAGCGGTGAGTAATTTGACTACATGGTATGCTGAGAACTGGATAGCATCATACCCTGGAGGGGTGTTGAATCACCCGGTTTATCAGGTGGGGAAAAGGAAAACAACCATAGAGAAAGAACCCCTTCAGCTGGAAGGTGATTATTCTACAACACCCGAAGATGATTCACCGAAATCTCCATATGGGGATGATGAGACACAACATACGACAATGCTGCCTCATGCCAGATATAATTCCCCTGTCAGAATCAAGTGACCAACTCCATAAAATCCTAGTGAGTTACTTCATTGGGGAAATTTAATCACCATTACTTTATAGAGTAACAATTCTTATTTTCTTATTATCTATTTGTAGTTGTAGGAGTTGGGAAGAAGCTGATGTCCATGATTGTAGGACCTTCCTCGCAACCTTCTGGTAAACATCCTAAATATATACAACCATAGGCTGTCCATACATGGGGAGTTTATACTACGATGCTGAAACTTCCTGGCTGGATTTGTGTGAGGGGATACACCTCCCTGGGATAGGGAATCATCAGGCTTCTACAGATATCTGTTACAAGGATAACCCCAATGAAGTGCGGGGTTACATCAGAGAGCTAGAGATGCTCATATATGCCACCGATGATTGCATTCCCGTTACCATGCGGTTGAAGGAAATGATAAATCGTGGCACCACTGAGGGTGGTTCTGAAGATGAGGAGTGTCACGATTATGTGGCTCCTAAAGATGTAAGTCTCTTTCCTTAAATTCTTTATAACTTTATTCTAGTTAAAAATTTGTTACTCAATGAAATTATTCTCTTCATTATGTAGCTTGCAAATAAAGGAATTGATGAGGTTCCTTCACCACAGTATAGCCCTGGTGGTACTGACATTGGGGCTAATGAATCTCCTCGTGAGTAGGGTGAAATATCTCCAGGCCAGAAATCCATGAATGAGGAGTTGGGCATGGCATTCCATTCTCCAATTCATGTACCTATAGATGATGATACCCTTACTCCCAAATATCCAATGAAGAAAAAGCATCGAAGGAGGAAGTCCCCAGCTAAATGCTTCATCATTAGTGGTAAGTCCTTTAGAAAATCATGAGTCTTAACCAATGAAAAAAGTACTCATACCTTTTGGGATTGTAGGGGATTCTTTAATTTCCCCTCTAAGTGATAGAACTGACCCTTCTTTGAGGACCATGGAGGTTACGGGTGAACAATCACAAGTTAAGGATGACATGGATGCTCTTGGAAAAGATCCAATGTCTCTTACCAGTATCCCTCCTGTTGCTGTTGCAAGAAGAGAAGAGCCTACTTCTAGTAAGTTAACAATGATTTATAAAAAGTTGAATGAAACATCAACTAACTTCCATTCTGTGGTACTTTAGGTTCAACCCCTGCACTATATCTTTTGGTGGGCATTGAAACTGATGACGCTATTTTATCTGAAGAAGCTGTCTAGGGTCATAGACCGTAGTATGAAGGTCACCATGAAGATATATCGAATGCTTCCACTGGTGATATTTACAAGGATTCTGAGATTACATTGGATGAAATGATGGTACTTGGCACATCTTTGGATGATTTTTTAGATCATGTTAAATTACCATGTAATTTAGAAGATTATGGAAGTGAGTGTTATCCTTCGTCCTATTAAAAATAACTTTTTATTACATCTCTAATCATGATCGATGGAAATATGCAGTTTTATCTGAGCAAGCTGCTGAACTACCATTGCCTAGAGGGGCTACAAAAAACCCTACTTTTGCAGAGTCATTAGCTCAAGTGGAGCTTATCCTAGAAGAGCTTCCTGAAACTCATCTTGAAAATCCTGTTGAATCTAGGAAAGATGGGGAGGAGCCTTCTTAAGTTACCGATCTACCGTTCGGTAAGGGATAACAATATTTTCGACTGTAATTAATTTTCAAGACATCCAATCAAACTTTGTTGTGCTTTGAAACTAACCAAAGATTTCAATTAATTATTCAAGGCCATCAATTTCAATGGCTAGATCTGGAGGTGAAGCCTTAGCCTCCGACCCAACGGGAATAGAGAGTGAAGAAACATGGGTCAGGGGGGATGGAGCATAACATGGAACTTCCTTAAGTGCATTAATCCCAGATTATATTCCCTCTTGTGATAGTGATGCTGAGTCGGACCCGAAAGTACAGAAGGCGCTCCAATTTCCACGACGTAAGGAATGAATGAACATATGGATGATCATATCCAAAGTACCTTTAGAAGAGCTGTCATCGAAGATTCCCCGACTGTCATCCCAGTTTTTCATGATAGGACATAGCGGTTTTGGATATCAAGAGATCCATGCGATAGTGAAACAAGTCATCTTAAGGAGGGATCAGGAGAAAAAGGTCCATCAAGATTTGACCAGAGTAAAGCTGTCATCCAATATCGGTGAATTTGAGGCTACGGTATCCAAAGCTGAGTTAGATCATGCTGCCATATTGAAGGAGCTAAAGCACAAGATCAAGGAGAAGGTTTTCCAGAAGATGCACCTTCAACAACAGTTGGATGTTGTTAATGGGGAACTTGACCAACTGAACAATTCACTGGAAGGAGTTCAGAAAAATGGAATGAAATCCATCGCAGATGCCAATAAAGCACTCCATCAAGATGAAAAGGGTGAAGTTGGTCGAGTGCATGAGCTTCAAGTGGCTGCTGATGAATCTCATGATGCTGTAAATAAAATTAATATTTATGTTGATAGACTTTTGTAATTATTGGAAAAGAGAAGAGACTCTAGTCAGTGTATGTCCTTCTAACTTTTGTGCATCAAATGAAAAACACTTTCATCTTCAATCATTTGTTCTTGCAGTCTTTTACTACTTGCTTTAAATTTTTACCTAATCCAATGGGCCTAGTAAGCATAGTTTGATTTTTACTAGTAGTATAAATAATAACCCTACAAACATTGAATCATTAATTGCTCAATATTACCTAAATCATACTAAATGTATGATTAGTGAGTTGGGACTTGACTTTTGTTCAAAGTTCCCTTGTCTTTTGTGGGAAGTTTAAAGTCATGCACGTCGGACATAAAAAGGATAATGTTTAAGGTCGAAATAGATTTGACCGAATGGATTAACATTGACTCAATTTCTTGATAATTTATCTGAATACATATTACCACACTCTAGTATGTGGGAAAAAATGTAAACTTTGACTTAAGAAATTTTTTATCTAAGGAATTCCATGAAAATGGGATAAAAGGAATTAGAATAAGTATTTTCCAAGAATGAAGTTACCACTATATAACAAACCTGTTAGGGGGTTGAATTATGCAGGGACACCTAAGGGCATTGGCTGAAAAGTCAAAAAATAACATCTTTTGGCTGACAGGTCCGTTATGTAGACTACTTATGCAAGTCCGCCTAAGGGCATGTGCTACATAGTCAGGCAAAAGAACTCATAAATTTACTTTTCTACTAATAAAAATCCAGTGGAAGTTTATGGGGATTCAAATTTTCTAAAGCATAGAGTTTGCTGTATGGAGAGAGGTACTTGAATATGGAGAAGATATTTCCAAACAAGATTGTCTAAGAACTGGATGAATGTCACTCCTACGAAGGTCTGACCCAAATGTAGGGAAGGGAAATATAAACCATATAATTGGATACCTTCAGATCAAGAAAAAGAACATGGGAAAAATATGTTAAGGATGGCTATTTTCTGCAGATCCTTACATATTGTCGATAAACATATAAGGAAAAAATAGGGTTTCTTCCCCAGAATGAAGTTAACATTATTTAACAAACCCATTAGGGGGTTGAATTATGTAGGGCCACCTAAGGGAATTGGATGCATAGTCAAATAATAGTATCTTTTGGCTGACATGTCTGCTATGCAGACTATTTATGCAAGGCCACCTATGGGCACGTGCTGCATATTCAGGTAAAAGAACTCTCAAAATTGGAAATTTTGTGACTAGAATTCAATAAAAGGGTTATGGAGATCTGGAAGTATTTAAGGTTAGGAGTATGACACATGAAAATGGGTATTGTCCAATGCATGAAAGAGATACATTGATCAATGTTAACCATAATCATGTTGTGGCTGTGTTCTGAATTGAAATGCTGGACTTCACTACGTATCCCATAAGGATGAGAATCAAGCCATACGTAGTTCTTGAAATACAGTTTCACGTCATGTGGGACGAAAGTATGGAAAATCTCAATTTTGGGTCATAGAACTCAGACTATTATAATTAATAAACAGTGTGTGTTTTTATAGTGACTTTTCAGCCAGGTGAATGAAAGTAAAAGTTGGGGCTAGGCCCAAATAATTGGGGCAGGATTCGAGGGATACTTGAACGTTTCTACGTATCCCATAAAGATGGGAATCGATCCACACACAGTTCTTGAAATATCCTCTGTATAGATTTGGTTCGCACATATGAAGGGTGAAACGAGACTTTAGTGTAACGATGGTTTGACCCAAGATAAATGGTTCGGTCATTGCCATGTATGCACATAGTCTTTGGAATATAACATGGTTGGAGATTAATGTAAATAATTATTCCCTCTCAGGTGAGGGTGTCAAAGAATGTTGCAGTTTATTGTCGTACATGACAAAAGTGAGAGTAGTTTAAAGTCATATGTATGGACCGGTGGCGATCCAATGTAAAAATTATTGGTTTTGGGGCTGCTTCATAGATCAACATCATATGAGATGGAGGTGAACTGATGTGAAGAGATTGGTTTTGGACATGATCCTCATGAGGTTGCCTACGTACCCATCCTAGAAGGCAAGGATCAAAGTCTCCACAGTTCAATTAAATAAGGAATTGGTGATCAAGTTGTTTTTGAGGAAAATGCCCTAAAAAAATGGTGTCGGGACATACACCTGGTTAGAGGCCCCGAGAGGGTGTTCTGGTTGAATTTTAACTGTAATCTCACGTGATTCATACTCAGTGTGAGAAACAAGAGGTAGAAACAACCTTAACGATGCACTATTTAAGGTCACACAGGACATATGAAGGGACTATGTAGTTTAAAGTCTTGCAGTGAGGACTATTGGTGCTGCAAAGTTTAGTGTCATGTAGTAGGGACACAGTATAGTTCATTGTCATGTAGGAAAAATATAGGGACACAGTTTTACATCATGTTGGACGTAAGGGTGCTGTACAGTTTAGCATCTTGTAGCTAAGATGATAAGGACAATACAATTTAATATCATGTTGGACGAAAGGGGGACTGTGCAATTTAATGTCATGTATTAAGGAAAAAAGAGACACATTTTAACATCATGTTGGACGTATTAGGGAATTTTTTCACAGTTTAACATCATGTTTGATGATGGTACAAACAGTTTAAGGTTATATTCATGGACCAGAGATTATGCAGTTTAACGTCTTGCTGGACGTAAGGGACTTTTTTCACAGTTTAACGTCATGTAGTTAGGACGTCACAGTTTAACGTCATGTTGGACGACAAGGGTGAAAATTGTTTAGGGTCATATGCATGGAACGAGGATGGATCAGTTTAACATCCTGTTGGACATAAGGGACTATGCAGTTTAATGTCTGGAAGCAAGGACAACACAGTTTAATGTCTTGTTGAACAATATGGATGCAAATAGTTTAAGGTCATATGCTTGTAATGTCAATGATGCAGTTTAATGTCTTGCTGGATGATAAAGTATTTGTGTTACACAAAAAACTTCTTCAGAAATCTAGCATTGGTTGGAGTAGTGATGAGTTCTCCATCCATTGAGATTAATGAATAAGCTCCATTGGAGTAGACCTTATGTATTGAATAAGGTCCTTCCCATTTTGGCTCAATATTGGGTGGTTTCTTTCCTTGTATCATTGGAGTTCTAAGAACTAATACCAAATCTCCCAAAATGAATGAACGAAGAAGAACTTTTTTGTTGAATGCTCGTGCTATTCGATTCTGATAGAATTCCAAGTGGTGCAGGGTGCACAATATTTTCTCATCTAACTATTCCAATTCATCAAATTTCTTTGGAGATTGTTCATCTATAGATGACTAGTCACAAATGTCTACTCTGAGAGAGGGTAATTGAACCTCAATTGGCAATACTGATTCTGTTCCATATACTGATGAATATGGAGTTGACCACGTTGCAGTGCGGGTGGTGGTCCGATAATCCCAGAAATCATGAAAGAGTTTATCAGGCCATGATTTATTATCTTTATCCACCATCTTTTGTAGTATATTTGAAATATTATTGTTGAAAGTTCTATCTGTCCATTGGCTACTGCATGATACCGAGATTAATGATTGGATTTGAGGTTGTATTCTTGATACATCATCCTCACCTTGGATGAACAGAAGTTGGTGCCATTGTCCGTCTATTTGGTATGAGTGACACCAAATATGGTAATGATGATAGACTTGATGTAGCTAACAATGCATTTAGAACTAACTTTTTTGAGGGATATTGCCTCTGCCCATTTGGAAAATAAGTCAGTAGTAGTAAGAATGTACTTAAACTACTTGGTTGTAGCCAAAGGATAAGGTCCCACTACATCCATTCCCCATATGGAAGATGGCCACGAGTATTTAGCTGTATGAAGCAACTCTGGGGGTTGATGAATGAAGTTGGCATGTACTTGAAAAGAATGACACTTCATTGTGAAATCAACAAAATCTTGTATCATTGAAGGCCAAAAGTATCCAAGCCATCAAATTTGATCAGATAGTCTGTGTCCAGACTAATGGCCACCACAAACTCCTTCATGAACTTATTTCATGACAACCATTGTCTCTTCACCATCAATGCATCTGAAGAGAACTCCATCAAAACATCTTTTGAAGAGAATTTTCTCTAGGTGATCCAGGCTACCATAAAGAGTAAAATTGACCACACATCGCCAGATTTGTTCTTTCCCATCTCTATCAGGTGGAAGTGTTCCAGTTTTGAAGGTATTCCCTGATAGGTGTCATCCATCCTTTATTATGACCATATGGTTCAGAGATGGGAATAATTTCATTGATTTCCTCTATTCTGATTTGAACATAAGGTGAAATTGTATGACGATGGGAAATACTGATTCTTGTCGCATCCCAATTTGGATCTGCTAGAGCTGTGGCTGTATTAGCCAGTGCATCAGCTTGAGCATTTTGTGATCTCGATACATAAGAAAATGTCGGTTCCGAAGGAAATTCCACCATTATCTCTCTGATGTAATCACACAAAGGGATTAGTTCTTCTTTTCTGATTGCATAATCACCATTGACTTGTTTGATTACCAGATCTGAATCACCTTTCAGCTTTAAGTGATTCACTTGTGCTTGAAGCGCCAATTCCAATCCTGTGATAAGATCTTGGTATTCTGCTTCATTATTTGCACCGCCTCCCCAAAATGAGAAGGAATAAGGTAGCACTGACTTTTCCGGGGAAATGAGTACAATTCCTAACCCAACTTTTTTGAATTTAGGATCTTCCATTTTCTTCCATGTTGGACTTCTGGAAGCACCATCAAAGTACATTTCCCATGTTTGAAGACTATCTTGAATAGAAAAGACTTCCTCATCCGAAAGATCAATATCTGAAGATGTATCTCCTACTGAAGGATGTTCAGCAAGGAAATCAGCCAGATCTTGGCCCTTTATTGCCTTTTGAGACACGTAATGAATATCAAATTGTTGCAAAATAACTGCCCACCTTGCCAAAAATCCAGTAGGAATTGGACGACTAATGATGAATTTGAGCGGGTTATTAAGAGATACCAATTACACCATGTGATGTTGTAGGTAGTGTCTCAACTTATGAACTACAAAGATTAATGCTAGGAAAAACTTCTCAATATTTGAATATCGGGTTTCTACTTCAAGCATAGTCCAACTGAGATAGTAAAGGATGTTTTCATTCCCAACATCATTCTTCTGAGGAAGAAAGGCACCCAATGATCGCTCTAAAGCTATAAAATAGAGGATTAGTGGTCTTCCTTCAAGGGGAGGCATTAATACCAGTAGACTCAAGAGACATTTATTGAGAATATCAAATGATTTTTGACATTCTTCAGTCCACTGGTAAGTGACTCCCTTCTTCACCAATTTGGTGAAGGGTAAACTTGTGCCTGCTAAAGTGGTGATGAAATGCTGAATATAGGCTAAGTGTTCTTGAATTCCTCTCAATTATTTCAAATTCTGAGGAGGTGACATACCAAGTACTGACTTTTTCTTCTCAAGATTGACTTTGATACCATGATTGTGTACAAAAAAGATGAGATATTTTCTTGAGGTTACCCCCAAAGCATATTTTAAGATGTTCATCTTCAAAATATGTTGTTGAGGTTTGTGGAATATGATTTCCAAATCAGCCAAGTGATTAGAACGTTGCCTGGATTTAACCACCAAATCATCCACATAACATTCAACAAACGTCCCTAAAAAGGGTTTGAAGATACAATGCATGGCACACTAATATGATACGCCTGCATTCTTCGGGACAAAGAGAATTACCCGATAGCAAAACACACCCTCAAGGGATGTAAAGGCTATAGATTCTTCATCTTCTGTAGCCATTCAGATTTGATTATATCCTGAATATCCATCCATGAAGTAAATTTCTTCATAGCCAGCTATTGCATCAATCAAGAGTTCTGTTATCAGAACTGGAAAATCATCCTTAGGACAATGTCGATTAAGATATCCGAAATCAAGGAAAACGCTAATTTTTACACTATTCTTTTTCACAGGGACACTATTTTCCATCCACTTGGGATATTGAACTTCTCCGATGAAGTTATATTTGATAAGATTATCCACTTTAGATTCAATTTTGGAAGCATAGGTTGGGTGTGTTCTTCTTGTAGCTTTCTTAAATCCTCGATGTTCTTCTGGGAAACCCAAACAATGAGTGGAAACATCTAGATCAAGCCCTGGAATCTTTGTATAGTTATAACAAAATATATCTCGATTCTTCTTTAAAAATGAAACAGACATCTCTGGCTCTTCAAGAGTCATGGCCACACTAATTAATGTGGGGCGTGGATCATCTTTTGTTCCCAGATTTATTTCTCTGAGTTCATCCATGGTGGTAGAGATACCCTCTTCAAATGCTGGAAGAGAATCCCTAAGATCTTCCTCTTCTTCTTCAACATGTGTTATTTCTTCTGTTTCTACTTGCATAGTAGATGATGATGTAGAATTTCCATGATCAGAAGAGATGTTAAAATTTGAACATCTTGAAGAAGAATCTTCCATTTCCGACCCGATTGATGATGAAGGGTCTTCCTTGGGTAATAAAGAGGAGATGATAGATTGAGAATTGGCATCATCATTTACCTATGACATTGCTATAACTTCTTCTGGCCTAGTTGGTAAATTATAGACTTGCTGTATTTCAGTAGATGAAATGAAGACATCTCCATTTGAGCTTTCATCATTACTTGGTGGATCACCACTTTCTCCCATGTTGTCGGGCTTGATTGTCGTAATTGACATTATGGAAGTTTCCATTAGATTACTTGAATTTGGGTCTATCCTGTCAATTTGACTGATAGTAAATACATAATCTGTACTCACATGTGTGAATGGTTTTACTAGAATCTATTCCAAACCATATGGAGCATTAACATTGGTAATCTCCCTTGTTGTGGATTTCTCCTTTCCCTTCATGTGATTGAAGTCCACCTCAATGTATTGAGATTCACATGTCTCGAATGGGGAATTATCACCATTCAATGTCCCAATTTGACCATCGAAACAATATTTGAGACATTGATGGTATTATGAAGGGATAACTGCATGTTGATGTAGCTAGGGTCTTCCAAGAAAGATGTTGAAGGATGTGTCTTGATCAAAAACCATGAAATCGGAATTGGATACAATATCTCCAAACTGCGTTCTGAGTGTAATCTCACCCAGTGGTTCTTTTTCATTTTTATCCTATCCTTGTAACATCAAAGTAGAACGATATAAATTAGATTCTGTGAGGCCCAATCGCCGATGTTTATGAATGGGGATAAGGTTGACTCCTGAACCATTATCAATGAAAACTCTTCAGACATTTACACCATTGACCTTTCCAGATAAGTACAAAGGTCTAATATGTCCATTCATGAAATCATCTTCATCTTCATCTGTGAATGATATCACAGCATGGCATTCTGTAGGATTATTTTCTACATGGTAGACTTCAACTTCAACAATTTCATTTTCAAATTCTTGAGGACTTGACAAAGCCTCGATGAGTGCCTCCTGATGATACTTTGATAAATTGAAAGCATCCAGAATTGATAAATTGGCTGGTATTTGGGCCAAGTGTTTCAATATATAATTATTTTAATCCAAAGTTCTATGTTTCCAAATAAGAACATGTGGTTTTGTAGGTGCCTTTGAAGTTGATGCTTTGTAAGATGATGCATCTTGTATCAGGGTAGGAGTTGGTAATACTCATGGCTTTGGAAGATCAGACTGATTAGGTATATTTACTTGCTGAGGGGAAGAATATAGAACCTCCAACCGATCTTCCAGAATAATTGTGTGAGGACTGTGTCTAATATTTGTGGAAGAATTTTCTTGTTCTTGTTGAGCCCTTTGAAGGGCTCTGCCATGAGTTTTAACTGCATAAACGGTTCTAGTAGAGGGAGAATTGGAATAGTGGCCTCTAAAAGATCCATGTCTTCCCCTATTCCCTAAGCCTCTAGAACTCCCTCTGATTCCGCTGTTTGATATAGGGAACTTGGGCTCATCAAAATCGAAATTACGACTGGCATAAGGATCTTTTAAATGAATCAAATTAATAGAACCAAAGATCAACTCTTCATCCGATGAAGATTCTGCCTGATTATCTAATTTAGGTTATTCCTTTTGGTGGGGCGGTGCCTATGGATTCGAAGTAGATGGCATAAAATCTTCCAGAGTCAATGTCAACTTAGGCTTTGACATCACTTCTTCTTCTTCTTTTGATTGTTCCTCATTCTTTGAATTATGCCACCCCTTTGAGGATTTTACCTTTGATGAATAGGGTTTTGTTGTGGCATTCATTGAAAAATATGCAATTGGTTTCTTCAATTGCATTCTCAAAATGACATGAGTTCGGTTGATCGTCTTTTTTACCATCCAATCATCATATTTTCGTGCATTTTTTGTTCTTGACTTCTTGCCACTCGCCTTTTTTCCTCTAGATTTGTATCAGAAACACATGCTACCGGAGCTGAAGAACCTTTCAGTTTGACTTGTCCCGAGTCCACCATCTTATGTAGGAGGTCTTGGAAGACAAAACACTCTTGAATGGGATGCCCCAACATCTGATGAAATGGAAAATTATTGGGACAATCTTCATATCCTTCCATATTCGGCCTCATGGGCCATGGAAATTGAACCAAATTATTTTACAGAGATGAAATGAAGTAACCAGGAACTTGTTGATTCTAGAAAGAGTAAACTTTACTCTGAAAATCCTAAAATTGTTTCCGTGTTTGATCTCTTTCATCATCTTTACGAAATGGCCGCTTTTGTTGACGTTTAGGAGGTGGATCCCTTCAAGAAGATGATGGCCTTGAAGTAAAAGAAGGTGCAAGTGCTTGTTTAAGCATAACTATAACAGTCACTGCTTTACCCATTCACCTTCCTGAAGCTAATGGAATTACTTGAGCTTTATCCTTAGTCTTTATAAGAGAGTCTTTAATCTATTGAGCGATTTAAGTAAGGTCTTGAAACCCTCATGTGTATTTCAAAGGGATCAACGTTGTGCACACCTCATCACGCATATTTGCCAAACAGATTGGAAAAAATTACTCTTGAGGGAGTGCTAAGCTTAGATATTATGTTAATCCCTTCCACCAAGCAATGAAATCCGAAACCCTTTCATTATAACTTTTCTTAAAGTTCTTAAGATCAAAAACTGTTGTCTTTGGAAACGTTTAGATGAATTGAAGAAGGAATCTTTGGAAAAGATCCTTCCACCCGGAGAGGGGGAAGTGGGTTATTTGAATGTTTACCTAGATTTTGGGTAATCCATTGATTTCGTGTACACATACCTTCTTCATTAGTATCTATGTGTACAACTTATTGAGCAGGAACCTCTTCATCTCATCCCTCTGAGTGACCCTCATCTGGGGGATTAGCAACAACGAAATTAATGACATTGATTGATGCATAATGCATTGCATCACTTATATTAGAATTTCTATGATATTGTCTATTTCTATGTCCCTGATGAGACACTGACTTTTGTTGATTTGATCCCTCAGAAACTTCTTGATGAATCATAATTTGAATGGAATCTCCTGATAATTTGGCTCTTCGTTCCTATTGTGGATTCTTACCTAATCAAGATAAGACTGGCTTTCTTTGAGGGAGAGGTTGAGGATTTGAAAAAGTCCCCAGTCCTATGGATTGGGGTTGTTCCTACTATTTCTGCTAAACTCCTCGAATCCTATTTGTTGATTCTGAGTGTTGGGATAAAAGAGTCCCATGTCCGGCAAGCTGGGGTGGTTCTTGAGTTTCTATATCTAAGACATTCTTAAAAGATCCCCTGATCTTACGGGCTTTATTATAGAAATTGGATGGATGCATTAACCTGCATCCACTCTTATCACCCGACTCAAAATACCGTTGGATGATTTCTGACACTTCTGTCACTTCATGATGTGCACGCTCTAAATGAGAATCTTGTACAATGTTCTCATTTTCCTGATGAAAAATTAATTCAATAACTTGTTCTCTGTATTCTTGATTTTGTGAAGAACTAGTTGAGTCCTATTCTTGAGCAAGCCTTTGATTACAAACAAAACTAATTGGCTGTGGCTGGCCATGGGCAATAACATTGCATGAGACCACATTCGGCGGGCTTTGCTAACTGGAGAGTATAGTGAAATATAGTGCTCCATGAACACCCCATCCCCTAATATAAATACTAGATGGGGCATTGGAAATTAATTGGCGCAATCCTCTTAGTGCGCCAAGGCATGAATGCTAAAGGGCTCTCTGCTGCTTTTCAGCCTTCAGATATTGAGAAACTGAGAGAGATTCCAAGTCAATTTGGCATTGTAACCCTTCTATTATCTTGAAATGATTTTCATATTCATCATAAGATAATATTTTCTTTTTCAACTAACAATGTTTTTTCCTTATGTTGAGACGAAAATCATGAATTCCATATTTTGTCAACATCTCTGGAATGTCATACTAAGAGTCAGCTAGTGGCCAAAACAAAACTGACAATTCACATTTCGCTAGTTGTTCACTCATATTCAGTGCTTCCTCCTTATCATTTGATGAAGATTATTCTACCTGTTTAGACCAAATCTGGTGCTTCTATGTTGCTTCATTAGATTCAATAAGATTGGTAGATAATTCACTTATCAAACTAGAAGATTCAAGACTCAGGGGTGGTTCGGAGAATGACCTACACCACGGGCTATATTCTGATTGAGAAAGTATTTCCCCTGTTATTAGTAAAGCATCAGACATGGCTGTCTTCATATTTGCAAGTTCCTAAAGATAAGAGGGCTTTCTCGTCACTACATTGTGCATTAAAGCATTTTCAGGCAATGTGAATTACTACTACGGAGAGTACTTTTGTAGCTAAATTCATCATCATGGGGAGGACCACCATGGTGGGTTACAACAAAAGATGAAACATTTTTATCCATGATCTTCTGGCCACACAGAGGGTTCTTATGGCTCTCATCTGAAGATGAAACTTCAAGATCGACCGAACTGTCATGAAGCAAGCCTTCATGAGGAAGTGTCTGATGCAGACCTTTGGAATTAATGTTCACACTATTGGGATCTGAGAGAGTAGAATCCTTAGTTGCAACAGATAATCGTTTGAGTGCATCAATAACTCCATCATCGAGCGTGGCCTTATTACAGATTGGCCATTGATTTCTTGACTGTGCTAGGCAGGTCTTCTTCTTAGAATCCTTCTTACTCAATTTAGTAACAACTTGTTAACGAAAGTGGTCATTATGGGAAGGTGTATATGCCTGCTCAGGAGAAAGGATCAGGTTAGGTTGATTATATCCACTCAAATACGGTGTATGTGCCTGACTTGGTTGTCTGTATGACATGGTGGATTATGGACCACAACCCTATTGGATTGGAAAAAGGTATGTGTCTATTCCGAAGTGAACTGTTGATGTGTCACTCCACTGGTAGGGATAGATTTTCATTTCTTTCTTTATGATGTTGCTGAAGCTATTATAATATTCTGGTAGGCATCCAAAATATGAGAAGGTATTTTCATCTGCTCTTTAACCCTTGATAGAATATTCTTGGTGACATCAGCTACCGGAATGGGGATATACATCCATTCCTTGCTTGGAGTAGGTGTGTGTTCCTACTACTTTCCTCCTTTTCCTTTCAGTGAATTCTGACAGTACTGAAGTGTGGGGGGAGAGAGTTGAGTCTGCCTCTTGTTTGTCGCCAGAGCATTCTGACTGACTTCTCCAGGTGCTACCAAACAAGACTGTTAGTAGGATTAATAAATACAAGCAGGTGTATGTGTATGCTGATTGCACTCCACTGAACGTGGTTGATGATATTTCTTCAATACTGACAGATGAGGCTGCTGGAAGGATTGATGAGTGTAAGAAGGTGTATGTGCATGTGTACCAGTTGTCAACCCATTGGGTTGGCGGGATTCATTGTATGTAGTTAGATGAGCCAGCTGACTAGCTGATGACTTATAAACAGGTGTATGTTCCTGTCTATAATATTCGCCAGAATTTACTGGCAGGATTGGTGTGTGGCTGCCAGACAAGTCAGCTGGATAGTGGAATTAAAACGGACAGATGTGTGTGCCCGCTCGTTGCTTGCCACCAAGTTAGGTTGGTGGACATCTCCAAAGATGTCAGAGATAAGAAACTTCTCCCTGTTGATCGGTCGTCACCTCTGGTGGTTCGTCTTTCCTACTCGGGTTTGAGGAACCTGAGATGAACTCCTGGAGATGACACCCTTATCATGTTCAGGGCGCACTACCGCACGGGTCTAGCGACGATTATGGATGGGAGCCCTCAGGAAAGACTCCATTCTCTTTGAATTAAGGCGTTCAGTTTCCTTCTCAATCACCACCCCAAAATATTGAAGGGAATGGTGATTTCATTCCGGGGATAACGACCCAAAACGGTGGTTGGCACCGTCTGCTTATTGATCGCTGGTTTTCACTATTTGGATAAACATGGTGAATTATTAAATTGGAGGGCTTTTCAAGCGGCCTCCAGAGTTGGAATAGTACCATTTTTACAATATTCCTTAACCAGCGCATTTGATACCCAGCTTTGAAGATGCTGAGTAGGTGATGACGTCCTCAGAGAGGACGACTATCTAACAGGAGTAGTAGCAGAGGCATTCACAACAGAGGTATTCAAAGGCATTACTTTATTGAATCCATTTTTTGTAACGCAGAAGATCTTGGAAAAGAGTTCCTATTTTATATAAAAGACATAATCAAGATAAGTCCGGCCACTACATCTTTTGGATAAGCACATATGTTGTTAATTGTATTGTTGGACCTCTCATTGAGTTTAAATAGGGGACTAACAAAATAAGTAAAAAATTATTTTAACTTGGATAAGGATTCACGTCGGGTTCACCATTTTTTGTTTCTTCTGGAAATGGGGATGACCTCATTAATTTAAGGTTCAAACATTCCAAGCAGTTTTTAACTTCTTTGTTCGTAGAACCAGAAACATCCAATGATTCTATATCTATTTTGACCTACATTCCAAAGGTAGGTGCTCACTAGTTCTGGACTAATGAGGCTTAATAATTTTCCTTGGTCGAGAGGATGGGAGGTCCAAATCATCACACATTTTTGAGGGGAATTATTGTCTACTCTGGGACTCTCTTTATAGATTTTAGTTATGTTCGTGAATCCTTATTACACTACCAAGTATAAAAATGAGCTTTCCTTAAGATCTGACAATCAATTATTAATATGTATGAGATTTAGAAAATATTTTTTATGTATTCGAGGTTCATCATTAATTGAGAATCATCTTTATTTGTTAGAGATTCTTGGTCAATGGTATCCTTCGAAACATTATATAGAAATATCTTGGTCATTATGATAACCATAATAGTTTTAACGCCACTCAGTGGGGCACTTGAAATTTATTGTCATTCAGAAGGACATAGATTATTTCAGAGTTGGGATCATACCCGCAGATGGGCTACCTAAGTATCCTTTGTTTTAGAAAAGGAATCAGAACCCACATAGTTCGATAAAATAAGTATGAGGTTTGTGCATGATTGATGTCTCAATGAAAGATGTCATAATTAATTTTACACTCTAAGATCACATGAGTCATTCTTGGTGTGAGAAAGAAGAGGTATTTGTAAAACCAGAAATTTTTTCCATGAAAGATGCAATTATAAGAAATGATGTGGGGATTATGTATGTATGACTGCCCAGATAGATAATGATTAGGATTTACCTCATGGAAGAAACCCGGGAAAAAGGTCCATAAATGTATATGTGCTTTATGGAGATTTGGATGCTTAACATTGGACTTAATCCTGAGAAGGATTCCCAAATTAGAGAGGAATTACGATTGGGTTTTAATCTTGAGAAGGAAGCCCAAATCAAAAGTAAATTATGTCTAGTTAAAGGGAATTTTAACTGGGGCTTACTCCTGAAAAGGAGGCCCAGGTTAAGGGATTTTGGATTTTGGGAAATTGGGGCTTACATTTAAGGAGGATTCCCATATTAAAAGATTTATGGTTGGGGCTTAATCGTGAGGAGGATGCCCAAAAATTAAGGACTGGGACCTACTTCTGAAAAGGAGGCCTAGATTAGGGGATTTTGAAGACTGGGGCTTACTCCTGAAAAGGAGGCACATATTAGGGGATTTGAAGACTGGGGCTTACTCCTGAAAAGGAGGCCGAGATTAGGGGATTTGAAGACTGGGGATTACTACAAAAAAAGGAGGCCCATATTAGGGGATTTGAAGACTGGGGCCTACTCCTGAAATGGAAGCCAAGATTTGGGGATTTGATGACTGGGGCTTACTCATGAAAAGGAGGCCCAGATTTGGGATTTTGAGATTGGGACTTACTCCTGAGAGGGATTACAAGGTTAAAGATCCTCTCATCTTTAAAGGTTGAGTTTGAATGAATGAAATCTCTAACCTTAGTGACATAAATATATGTAAATCACTAGGTTTTGGGAAATTTTCCATAGAATTCCTTTCAGATAAGGAAGATAACCATGGAATCATGCCATGAATGGCTTTGAAGAGGGTTCTGAAGGCTTAACCATAAAGAGGATATGTGGATTTGAATAGGAGAGGTTAATAGACCGGAGGGGCACCCAAAAAGAGAAAAGTGTGCAATTCTTGTGTGGGCGTGCAAGTACTGGTCACGCATGTATACTAGCGCGACACATGGGTACTTGCGCGACGGTCAACCCTTATGATAATTCTTCGGCGATACTTGGATCAAGCCCTTAGTATTATCCCTAAAGGCTTCCAAAAGAGTGGTGCACAAGTTTTGTTGTAGGGATAAGTCAGCACATAAGTGTGGCCATTTCCCTTAAGGTTTGGCCACTTAGGTGCGCAATTGTTGATGAGTTTCAACACATAAGCCTTGTTTCCCCTGTTTAGACCTTCTATTATAGGTAATAAATTACCTTAGAAGTGTTCGAAAGACATCCAGAAGAGACTTTGGAGACCAGAGCTTGAATATGTGTTTTTGAATTTTTTCATCCTAAAATGGGGGGCCCACAAGGGGTATTATAGGCCAGAGAAGACCTTTGGTGAAAAATCAAAGAGGGTGCACAAGTCACCTACATGACCACTATGCGGCACACAAGTACACTTGCGTGACCATGATGAAACTTGCACGACCAAAGTGGGAAGAAATCTTTCTTGATTCCTTTTCAATTTTTGATGTTTCTTCAGAGGATGAATCACTTTGGACTAAGGTATTTCCCTTTTTATGTCGTTTATACTTTGTGATGGAAAATATCACCAACACGGATAAAAAAAGGAAAAGCAAAAATGAGTAGACTTTGAAGACGATGGTTAGGGACAATTCTAAGGAGAGGTGATTTTCCGGGAGAAGACCTAAGAGTTTTGCAGTTACTGGTTCTCAACCATTCCATTGAAGTTATATTTCTTAAATCTCTTTTTTAAGGATTAATTTTATGATAAAATATAAAAATTTTATTATTATTTTTTATGATCAAATATATAATGTTTTATATTTCAGTTTTCTTTATTATTTGAAATGTTTTATTAATACTGCTTGAAATTATATATTATATAAATTATATTGGTCCCACTTTTATAGATTCATTTTTTGTAGTTTTATTTTATTTGTGTCATTTATCTAGAAAATTATTTCAAATAAAACATGGTATAGTTAAATGAAAATAAAAAATATTTCTTAATCATTCAAGTGCGCTTGGAAATCACATAGCCTACTATAAGTGCACAAGGTGTTGTAGAATATTATATGGGAGTTACCTATATTATATCCTTAGTTACAAACTTATTTCCCTTCAAAATTTAAATTTAGTTGTGATAAACGAATTAAAATAATGGTGTGTGACTATTGGTAATGTGTGAGGACTAAATGAAAAAACATAAGAAATACTATTTTGTGAGTTATTTTGGAAATATGTTATAGTTATTTGAACAAAAATAAATCATGTAGATGGTTGGAGAAATAGTGTATGAGGATTAAGTGTTCTTATTTTCAGATCATGGGAGTGTTCAGATAAGTTTAACTATTTTATACTGTTTTCATCTAAATTTATCGATTTTTTGTGTTCTTTTTTGGAATTTTAAAAACTAATTTCTTTTATCTCTCACCATTTATTTCTTATGAATTATAAAGAGCTGTTACTTGGTATCTGATTGAGTGTAGGAAATGAAATCCATCTTTCCCGTAGTGTAATGTAACGAACAACTTTGAATTGAAGCATCAAAGCCACTCCTTTCTCACCATAGACCTTTTAATATTTTTGTTGAACATATATGATTGAATCTGATGGGGATTATGTTTCTTTATTGGTAAATCAATGAGAATATCTAGGTTTAGTGAAAAATATAATAGGATAGTTGTCTCATTAAAAATGATAACCGCATCATATCATTATAGGGGAGTACTTAATTCTGTTTTTACTTGTTTAAAACAATTAATTCATTCTATCACTTATTGGAACTCTATTAAAATTCATGATTATAGGATGTTATGCTTGTTGAGTGTTTGTGATTAAACTATTGAATACTTTTAATAAAAATGTTATTGAACTGAATCTGTGTATGATGGTTATTGAACATATTATTACTTATGGTAAAACATGCTGAGTGTTGTGTTTTTATGTATGATGATGTTTATTATGAAATTTATATTTCATGATTTTTTGTTCAAAATATGTTAAATATTCCTTAATGATGGTAGAGTGGTAATATAAAAACTATTTTCATGGTGATTTTAATCTTAAATGTCCTCTGTATTTGTCTCTTCTCCAAATAAAAGAGTTTCATTACATGTTGTTCTTCATGTTTGAATAAAAATAATTTTGTGTATTCAATGAATCAATGCTTGTGCACATTGAATTTTCTTTCAAAAGGGATGAATATTGTTACCTTTTAGAGGAAGGATATTGTTATCAACCTTATTTTTTACCTAAATGGTTTGGTGACATCTTTTCATTCTCTCCTGGTTTGGTGGATATATTCTGATTTGGGGGGGGGGGGGGTCCATGGGGTGTCAAACAGGGGTGGGTGGGGGGGGGGTTGTCCAGGGGGTGACGGGGGGGGGGGGGGGTTGTCTAGGAGGGGGGGGGTGTCTAGGGGGTGGAAGGGGGCTATAGTGGGGGAGGGGTATTTGCAGGGGGCAGGGGGTCTTGGGGTGGCTGTCCAGGGGGTGCGAGGGGATTTGTAGGGGGAGAGGGGGTTGTATAAGGGGAAAGGCAGGGGGGGTCTTTCTAAGGAGGTGTCTAGGAGGGACAGGGGGCTGTCTAGGGTGTTTCTAGTGGGTCTGCTGGGGGAGGGGGTTGTGCATGGGGGGATCTGTCCAGGGTGGGCGGGTGGGGGGGGATGTCAAGGTAGGGGGGGGCAAAGGGGGTCTGCAGAGGGGGGGGGGGGGTGCAAGGGGGTCTGCAGAGGGGGGGGGGTCTATATGGGGTCTGTGCAGGGGGTGTCCATGAGGGATGGATGGCTTTTCTAGGGTGGCATATGGGGGGTTTGCAGGGGGAGGTGGTTTTACAGGGGGTCTGTCCATGGGGGGGGGGGTTGGTCTAGGTGGGTGGGGGTGCATGAGGTCTATTGGGGGGGGGTTCCATGATGGACATGGGCTATATAGGGGGGGATGGACTGGGGGGTCTACAGGGGGAGGGGGTTATGTAGGTGTGATCTGTTAAGGGAGGTGGTGTAACGACCCAAAGTTTCATTAATGGAAAATCCCTCTTTGATCTTATTAAGTGTCTCTTTATATAAAATGTTTTTATAAAATTTCAACTTCATTGGTTTTATGATAAGAATTATGACCGTTACTTTTATAGCCGTCGAACAGTGATCACATGATTAGTACAAATATAAAGCTTTAACACATCCAATTTTACATAGACAAAGAAAGCGATGGCCTCAACCAGTAGAATTTCCCCATATGTAGCCCATTTATCAGAGCTCGAAAAAGAGGTGGCGTCCTTGGGCTTTGCCTTTGACCAAGCCCAAGCTGAGCTCACCATGTCAAGCTCGAATGGGACCGTCTACGGGAGAAGTGGAATTTGATAGAAATTACCACTCGAGCGATGTTATCCGAGCCACCCCAAGAGTCTGTCACCATCGCACACCTTACCCTTATGTCTTATGCGGCTATTTTAATGGGTTATGTAACTAATCGATAGTACTATGTTCATGTACATTATTTTTGTATTTAATAATTAATATAATTTCTTTTCATTATTGATACATTGAAAATAGTTTTTGAAGTACAAATGGTATTTTTAGTTATTATTTAATTAAGAAATCTATTTTATTAAATTAAGGTTTTTTTGACATAAATAATATTTTAATAAATTATTAGTATTATTATTATTGTAACACCCTGAGATTTTATGAAAAATATTATTTTGATTTCATTAATGTCTTTTTTTGTACGCTACACCAAAAGGAGCTTGCACAACACACATCCATGACTTGGCTTGCATTACACGCAAACGAGACCTTCCACGATAGCGTGTGTCGTACGCAATACAGAGTTTCGCTAAACAACGATATGCTATTAAAATATTATTAAAACTAGCCGTTATGAATAGTAATACCCACTTTTTGAAATTTTATAAATTTTATTTTTGAAAATGGACTTCATTTTTGGATTCGGAATATCGAAATTAGCCTAGAGTGAAATTTTGGTATTTTTCTGAAAACTTTCAATTTTTGATGAATAGTGAAAACACTGGGTTACTATTAAAAACCGACTTTTTATTTAAATAATTATTTATTTTATTTAAATTTATTTTAGGTCAAAATTGATAAATAATACCTATAAAAGTTCAATATAATTCATTGGAGTAATTTTATAATAATTTTAGATATATAAAAATTTCATTGAACTTTTCACCGTCTTTTACCCACCTCTTAGGAGAATTTGCAAATTTACATAAAACATAGTTTTACCGCTTTTGTGAATGGAATTTCAAAAATCCAAGAGACACAGTTGTGTCAGTAAGTAAAATGCGGTTCAATGAGATGAAAATAATTTTTGATGAATAGTATCTTTTTACTTTTTTTTAACCACGGTTAATAGTAAATAGGGTAATTAAGGGTAAAAATGATATTATTATTACCCTAAAACATGTCCTAATTCTATTGGATAAGTGTAATTCGACCAAAAACAACCTTAGGAATAAAATATGACCATTTAGGCCCACTTGAATTAGATTAGGACATTTTCTTATTAATTTATTTAAAGAATGGTTAAAATAGTTAAAATCAATGTTTAATAAGTAAATAATTTTTAATATAGGGATATACATAATATAAATTAGACTATAAATATTAATTATAAAGCTAACAGGATTTCCTACATAATGGTATTTTATTTTTAATTTTTAGACATTAAATAATATAATTTATTTATGACACAATGATGATGCAGTAATTATCTTATTAATGAAATTTTAACATAATTGATGTTATAAATACCCAAATAAATGTAATTTGAGACTTTTTATGAATTCCACTAATTTTATAGGTTAATATGACATGTTATTATTGATTTAATTAACTTTTTTCGATCTAATCATTCGGTTAGTATTTTCACAAAAATCAATTACTAAATAGTGTCAAAATTGACATAAAATTGTTTTTAAAACAAATATTATATTATGAATTGTTATTTTATTCCTAAAAATCTAAGGTTCAGAAACATGACTTAGATAAGGTTATATATATTAATAATAAACAACTTGGGGTTCTTTTGGCTTTTTATAGTAAGTTTATTAACCTTATAGTGTAAGAACACAAAAAGACACGGTAAAAGTAAAATTATCTAACTTAAAGTTAAATCTAAATGATAAGGTTAAAATAGTAAACTAAACTTGTCCAAATTATATTGGATGAGAGGATTTCTACCCATACCCACCTTATCTTAGAAATAAATCAATTTGGAGCTATTTAAATCCGAATATGGATTTATAATAAAATAATATTTTTAGTTTTTCCAAAGGTGCCCCTCACCTCCCTTATAAAAGGGCACCTCCTCCCTCTCTTCCTCACACCACTTTGAGCCTTCATTCTAGACCAACCCCTGAAAAATTCTATTCTCCACTTCCATTTAACCATCCTAGAGGTTATGGTCTTCTTCAAAGACCAATTGTAGTGCCCTAAGAGGAGGTCTCAAAGAGGCGCTTCATAGAAGAGGTAATGTCTGTTACCGATTCTTTCAACTCTATTTTTACTTCCACTTCTTCTTATTTAGTTGTTTCATTATGAAGTAATAACATCAGTATAAATAATATAATGATATGTTATTATAAGTATGAAACAACCCTATTTCACCATCTAACCATCCTACGGAAAAAGAAATCACCATGCGTGCGTACGTACGGAATACCGTCTCCATGCCGTGGTGAAATCTGTTTTTCCACCAACACCTTACATGGATGGGTATAATGGTGTAAAGAATAAATATATATGTTTATTATAACATCATACTGATTATGATATATTATACCATCCACTCTAATTCTATTCAATAATTATGGGAACGATATCATCGCTCGTGCGTACGTACGAACTACCGTTTCCACAACGCGATGAGATTCATTCTCCATGTTAACCATACATGAATGATCATAAAGTTTATTTAATGAATAATAATGAAAGATATGAAATAATAATTCTACTGGATTTATGTATATATATATGTATGTCATCTATTTAGTTTCATTCAATTCAATAAGGAAACGAAAACATCGTTCATGCGTACGTACGACCTACCGTCTCCATGAATGGTGTATTTCATTTCTTTTATCAACCTATAATATATATATGTATATAATGAATATATATTATATATAAATCATGTTTTACATTCTGGAATTATGTAAATCAGGACACAAGTAATAATATCAAGAATGACAAGTCTAAACACATACGATAAATGAAATGATTTTACCCAAAACGCTGCTTTAACATGGAATTTACAAAACAACGGGTAATATAAAGTCATAAGTGAAACATATATGATATCATAAGAATTAATATGATTCTGTAATAAGTCAATGAAATTATTTAAATAATTATACATGAGGTTCAGATACGTACGAATCATATCGGACCTAAGGTAAGGGATAATGTTGCAATCTCAATTGTTTTCTATCCGAGATTGCTTATACGTAAGTATTTACTGGGGTTATTTCTATCTTCCATGTCCATGTTTTATAAAAGTGTTTTCATGTATGTTTAAAGTCTTTTTTACCCATTTTTTACTTTTACTACATGGTATGTAAGGAATCTTTCTTTTGTTTATGTTACGAGGTACTTTTTGACTTTTCCGACAAAAGTACGAGGAGAATGTTTTTTAACTTATACGACATGAAAGGATTTTCACGGTTTTATAAAGCCTTATTTTCATGACGCTTCCTCCAAAATAGTTCATGACTATAACAAAAAAAATCTATTTCTTATAAAATTTCAGGACGTTTTGTGAAGAGAAATTGATTTTGAAGAAGAAAGGATATTTTCCTCAAGAATTCATTTCAAATGTTTTATAAAAACCATTTTCAATCTAAGATGACATTATTTAATATGTGTATGTTTCAAGTTTAATGTCTCTATGATTTACATGGTTTTACTTTTCTTATGATGAAATTTCCATTTGTTTTATATGGATTATGATATGATGGGATGACGTTTATGAAACCCATTTTATTCTCTGGGTTATGATGAATGTTTTAAGTTTATTTTGTGGCACATGTAAGAATGATTTCATTATGAGATGGGTGGGAACCGTATCTCCCTCCAATGCATTGGGTAAAGTTTTATATCTCATGAGATAGACATGGCTGGAATGACAAGTTAAACCGGTTCAGTAATACAGGACTGGAACGAGGAGTGAACTCGATTCAGAAAGGGACTTTGTCCACTAAGATGGTCTTGGCAGCAATGCCTTGGCTACTATGGAAATCATATCATGTGCTTAATGGTTGCCACAATTACATGTTTTATTCCCATGCTATTTTATCATTCTTAGTGTTTATTTATGATCTATGCCTTATGAACTTCCATGTTTTATGTCATTGCTCAAGCTTTTGATGTTTAAACATTATGTTCATCTTTTTAAGTTGAAATGTATATAGTATGTTTTATTTAATCCATGCTTACCCTTAATGAGAATTTGAGCTCACAATTTTTATGTTTTCTTTTCCCCAGGATATAAAGAAAGGTTCTAGGTAAGAAAAAAAAGGGGGAAGATCTTTGTGGGAGAGGTTGAAGATCATTCACCAAGATTAGAATATTACGTTCTGAGTTTCCAAAGACACTAAACTATTACGGTCCTTGTGTGTGTGTTTTTCTAATGTACTAACTATTTCGCTAAAGTAATGTAATGTCCATGTACGTCAAGCTTCGGGTCTCTACAATTGGTATCAGAGGAAAGGTTTAGTCAACCTTTGGAATCTAGGATGCGAAAATGTTAGTGAGATCCCTAGAGATATTTCTAAGGTATGTCTAGGGATGTCCATAAGGATAAGTATACGTATAGGATATAGTACTAGAACTACGACAACGATCTTAGAATTTAACCTCAAATGTAAGATATTGAGGGTGCTCCACCTTTACTATGTTGTTTTCCCTAGCATGATTTTTTCCTCTCACACTATTCTTTTTGGGTTTTAGAAAATGGATGGAAACAGGAAGATTCATGATAATGGAGGATATGATGGACAATGGAATGATATTCTTCATGAGAAACCAAATGAAACGGGATTTGGAAGTCCAAACATCGTTATTATGCCTAATCAACAATCTCATAATATGATCAATAATCTCAACTTTGGTAAGTTTCCCGACTCAGATAATAAGAGAAAGATGGAGTTTCATGATGATCATAGAGGAAAGAAATTTCAATTTCCCTCATGCAAATCATGTGCGAAGAGGCATCGGGGAGATTGTTTCAAGGGAACTGGAAGATGCTTTGGGTGTGGAAAAGAAGGAGACAAATCCAGTAAGTGAAACAGAAAAGGATCAGTTAACACCATGGATGAGGATAATAATATTTCTACGACATCAACAGTGGTTAAATATTTTAAATGTGGAATGTACAGGCATTATGCAAACCAATTCCCTAAGGGAAAGTCTCATGAAGAGAATCAGTACAGTCGTATGGGTAGTATTTATGTTGATGATGATGAAGAGACTACAAATGATATGTGAGATGAAAGAATTTTTAAAGCTCGGTCAATGGTTTAAAAAGGTAGTGGAATGATTAAATGTTTATCAAGTGTAATGTTGAATAAGTAATCTCATGGTACTATGGAATAAAGAGACATCTAAGGATTTTTACAATGTTGTATTTCCTTGAGTTTTGAAAGTGTATGATTAATGGTACTAGTATCCATGAAAGGTTATTCAGATATTTTTGGAATGTAGATGATATGCGCATAATGAAGGGATAAGGATAAAATTAAATGTCTAATAGTATTCATGAGCTCATGACTGATATAAGGAGAAGGTAATATCATGGTTTGAGTATATAGAATTTTTTGATTTTGGTATGTGGAAAGAGTTAACTTTTGACAGCATTCATGTTTTCACTAAGGTTTAATGGGTATTAATTTTTCAAGAGAATACATGATTAAGGTATTCACATGATTGGAATGTGACCAACAAGATATATGGGGGATAAATGATGGTATTCACATGCTTGGTTGATGACATTTCAAGTAATCATTTTCTTTGTACTATGAGCTTGGACCGAAGTATTTTAGATAAGCCTAAAGATTAGAATGGATTATGTTGGACATAAGTTAGTATTGTTTAAGGATAGAACTTTTTCTTTGATATTATTGATGGGATGTTATAGTAAAGTAGTTTTAGAAAAAGGACAACCTGCAGGATGGGCGACAGCCCATCGTGTTGGACAAGGCTGTGGGAATCGAACCCACAACCGAAGTGCGACTGGCCTTTATTTCCTACCACTGGCCTACAGGAAGTCCCTGTGTAGTAGAAAATAGTTTTATTATATTAATCATAATGATATATGAATTATAAGTCCATTTTAGGAACCATATATGATTAATCTCACTATAGATGGACTTATGTAACTTTTATAACCTTTTGTTTGAGACAAATGGAATGACCCATCATTCTATCACATGATCTGTTAACAGTTCATGAATAAAAATTTCAACTTCATTTCATTAAGTGATGAAGTGGAAATTGTTCAAAGAACGAACAAAAGTGAGATTGTACCAAAATCAAGTAAGTATTTCTTCTAATTCAAAATTTTCAGCTTTAGGGAAATGATATTGCAAACCAAAAATGTTGTCCTAGTTCTCTTATATCTGATGAATTAGATGGTACCTTATATCATCAAAAATCTATGGCTTTGTGATTGTTGTATTTTTCATAGCCCTGTTCACTACCACTCTCCATTAGAACATGATGGTTATATTTCTCTTCCATATCCATATTTTCACCTATGTTCTCCTATGTGGAAACCCAGTGATTAGTTAATTTGGGTAACCTTTATGTTTTATACTTTAGTTTTTAAAGCCAAGTTTTTGTATTCCTTTTTACGATGTGGGTTTCTATTAAAGAAACTTTCGAGTAGTAAACCATTTATAACCCCGACGAATTTTGAGGGCGAAATTCATTTTAAGGGGGGTAGAATGTAACACCCCAAGATTTTATGAAAAATATTCTTTTGATTTCATTAATGTCTGGTGTTGTACGCTACACCAAAAGGATATTTCACAACACGCATCCCTGACTTGGATTGCATTACACGCAAGTGTGACCTTCCAAGATAGGGTGGGTCGTACACAATACCGAGTTTCGCTAAATAACGATATGTTATTAAAATATTATTAAAACTAGCCATTATGAATAGTAATACCCAATTTTTGAAATTTTATAAATTTTATTTTTGAAAATGGACTTCATTTTTGGATTCGGAATATCGAAATTAGCCTAGGGTGAAATTTGGGTATTTTTCTGAAAACTTTCAATTTTCGATGAATAGTGAAAACAATGGGTTACTATTTAAAAACCGAATTTTTATTTAAATGATTATTTATTTTATATAAATTTATTTTAGGTCAAAATTGATACATAATACCTATATATGTTCAATATAATTCATTGGATCAATTTTATAATAATTTTAGATATATAAAAATTTAATTGAACTTTTCACCGTCTTTAACCCACATCCTCGGAGAATTTGCAAATTTACATAAAACTTAATTTTATCTCTTTTGTGAATGGAATTTAAAAAATCCAAGAGACACGGTTGATGTCAGTAAGTAAAATGTGGATCAATGAGATGAAAATAATTTTTGGTGAATAGTAACTTTTATCTTTTTTTTACCACGGTTAAAAGTAAATAGGGTAATTAAGGGTCAACAATGATATTATTATTACCCTAAAACATGTCCTAATTCTATTAGATAACTGTAATTCGACCAAAAACAACTTTAGGAATAATATATGACCATTTTTGCCCACTTGGATTAGATTAGGACATTTATTATTAATTTATTTAACGAAAGGTTAAAATAGTTAAAATCAATGTTTAATAAGTCAACCATTTTAAATATAGGGTTACACATAAGATAAATTAGACTATAAATATTCATTAGAAAGATAAAAAGTTTTCCTACATAATGGTATTTTATTTGTAATTTTTAGACATTAAATAATTTAATTTATTTATGTCAAAAAGATGATGCAGTAATTATCTTATTAAGGAAATATTGATAGAATTGATGTTATAAATACCCAATAAAATGTAATTTGAGACTATTTATGAATTACAATAATTTTATAGGTTAATATGACATGTTATTATTTATTTAATTAAATGTTTTCGAACAAATCATTCTGTTATGATTTTCACAAAAACCAATTACTAAATTGTGTCAAAATTGATATAAAATAGTTTTTAAAACAAATATTATATTAGGAATTGTTATTTTATTCATAAAAATCTAAGGTTAGGCAGAATGACTTAGATAAGGTTATATATTAATAATATACAACTTTTAGTTCGTTTGGAATCTTATAGTATGTTAATTAACCTTATAGTGTAAGAACACAAAAAGACAAGGTAAAAGTAAAATTATCTAACTTATAGTTAAATCTAAATGATAATGTTAAAATAGTAATCTATACTTGTCCAAATTATATTTGATGAGAGGATTTCGACCCCTACCCACCATATCTTCGAAATAAATCAATTTTGATCTATTTAAAACCGAATATGGCTTTATAATAAAATAATATTTTTAGTTTTTTCAAAGGTGCCCCTCTCCTCCCTTATAAAAGGGAACCTCCACCCTCTCTTCCTCACACCACTTTGAGCCTTCATGCTTGGCCAAACCCTGAAAAATTATCTTACCCACTTCCATAGAAACATCCTAGAGGTTCTGGTCTTCTTCAAAGACCAATTTTAGTTCCCTAATAGGAGGTCTCAAAGAGGTGCTTCAAAGAAGAGGTAATGTCTGTTACCGATTCTTTCAACTCTATTTCTTCTTCCACTTCTTCTTCTTTAGTTTTTTCATTATGAAGTAATAACATAAGTATAACTGATATACGTATATGTTATTATATGTATGAAACAACCCTATTTCACCATCTATCCATCCTACGGAAAATGAAATCACCAAGCGTGCGTACGTACGGAATACCGTCTCCACGCCGTGGTGAAATCTATTTTTCCACCAACACCTTACATGGATGTGTATAATGGTGTAAATAATAACTATATATGGTTATTATAACATCATAATGATTATGATATATTATACCATCCACTCCAATTCTATTCAATAATTATGGGAATGATATCATCGCTCGTGCGTACGTACGGACTACCGTCTCCACAACGCGATGAGATTCATTCTCCATGTTAACCATACATGAATGATCATACAGTTTATTTAATGAATAATAATGAAATATATGAAATAATAAGGCTACTGGATTTATGTTTATATATATATATGTATGTCATCTATTTAATTTCATTCAATTCAATAAGGAAATGAAAATAGCGTTCATGCGTACGTACAGCCTACCGTCTCCATGAATGGTGTATTTCATTCCTTTTATCAACCTATAATATATATATGTATATGATGAATATATATTATATATAAATCATGTTTTACATTCTGGAATTATTCAAATCAGGATATAAGTAATAATATCAAGAATGACTCGTCGAAACACATACGATCAATGAAATGATTTTACCCAAAACGCTGCTTTAACATGGAATTTACAAAAGAACGAGAAATATAAATTCATAAGTGAAACATATATGATATCATAACAATGAATATGATTCTGTAATAAGACAATGACATTATTTAAATCATTATACAGGAGGATCAGATACGTAGAAGCATATCGGAGCTAAGGTAAGGGATAATGTTGCAATCTCAATTGTTTTCTATCTGAGATTGCTTATACGTAAGTATTTACTGGGGTTATTTCTATCATCCATGTCTATGTTTTATAAATGTGTTTTCATGTATGTTTAAAGTCCTTTTTACCCATTTTGAAATTTACTACATGGTATGTAAGGAATCTTTCTTTTGTTTACGTTACGAGGTACTTTTAGACTTTTCCGACAAAAGTACAAGGAGAATGTTTTTTAACTTATACGACATGAAAGGATTTTCACGGTTTTATAAAGCCTTATTTTCATGATGCTTCCTCTAAAATATTTCATGACTATATCAAACAAAATATCATTCTTTTAAAATTTCAGGACGTTTTGTGAAAAGAAATTGATTTTGAAGAAGAAAGGTTATTTTCCTCATGAATTCATTTGAAATGCTTCATCCAAACCATTTTCCATCTAAGATGACATTATTTCATATGTGTATGTTTAAAGATTAATGTCTCTATGATTTACATGGTTTCAATTTTCTTATGATGAAATTTCCATTTGTTTTATATAGATTATGATATGACGGGATGATGTTTATGAAACCCTTTTTATTCTTTGGGTTATGATGAATGTTTTAAGTTTATTTTGTGGCACAAGTAAGAATGATTTAATTATAAGATGGGTGGGACCTATATATCCCTCCAAGGCATTGGGTAATGATTTATATCTCATGAGATAGACATGGCTGGAATGACAAGTTAAACAGGTTTAGTAATACAGGACTGGAACGAGGAGTGAACTCGATTCAGAAAGAGACTTTGTCCACTAAGATGGTCTTGGCAGCAATGCCTTGGCTACTATGGAAATCATATCATGTGATTAATGGTTGCAACAATTACATGTTTTATTCCCATGATATTTTATCATTCTTAATGTTTTTTTATGATCTATGACTTACATACTTCCATGTTTTATGTCATTGCTCAAGATTTTGATGTTTAAACATTATGTTCATGTTTTTATGATCAAATGTATATGGTTTGTTTTATTTTATCCATGCTTACCCTTAGTGAGAATTTGAGCTCACCATTTTTTTTTCTTTTCCCCAGGATATAGAGAAAGGTTTTAGGTAAAAAAAGGGGGAAGATCTTTGTGGCAGATGTTGAAGATCTTTCACCACAATTTGAAGATTACGTTCCGAGTTTCCAAAGACACTAAACTATTACAGTCCTTGTGTGTGTGTTTTGTAATGTTCTAAGTATTCTGCTAAATTAATGTAATGTCCATGTACGTCAAGCTTCAGGTCTCTACAATTATTATTATTATTAGATTAATTTTAATATATATAAATGATCATATAGTTGTATGAATGCAATTATAATTTTTATTATGGTTTGAAATCCATTTTTGTCAAAAACCCCTGGATTTTTGATAAATGTCAGTTTTTATTTTAAAAGTGAAAATTAACATATTTAGAAAATTATTTAGATAAAATAAATGTTATTTTTGGAATTAGGTCGTCGAAATTGTCCAACAATGAATTTTTCATAATCTTCTCAGACAGTCAAATTTTTGAGTAAAAATTAAATACCATTTAAATATATAATGTGTTTTATGACATCATAATGGACCAATAGTGAAGTAATAAAATACTATAATCTTTATGTTCGGCCAATATATGTTTTACCATTAAAATAATGTGATTTTGGGTTTGTTTGGATTACTTTTTAAAGCATTAATGGACCCCTCAAGACTTATTAAGCACCTTGTCTTTTTAAATTAATTTCCATGGGAGTGTGACTCACCTCCACATAAGCAACCCTAATATTTTAAGATGTTCGGAATTTGGCCTTATAAAATAATGTTTTCCTATTCCCTTTTAAAATAACCATGGGAAAAAACCATGGGATGGTTTGTGGTTTGGATTAATTTAATATAAGGGGTCCCAAACCTAAATAATAAATAATTCCCTCACCTTTCCTATATAAACCCACCCAAGCTCCCAATCCCTCCTCACTAAAAGCCTTTGTAGTTTGTCCAACCTCTGCCCTACTCTATCTAGAATCCTCCCAAGGTTCCCCAAGCTCCCAAGAGGCCTCTCACAAGCGTCTCTCTAGCCTTTGGAAGCACACTTCCAAGTAAGGGTTTTTTCTTCCTTTCTCATTTTTGTCCAATTTTCTTTAAGTTGTTTTTCCCTTTTAATTTCAATTATAAATGTTGGGGTATGGTTTCACACCTCCCTCATACTTCCCTATTTATGTTTGAATTATTGGAGACCCTTTCTCTCTCATTAAATGCCTCCCGTGTACACCCGTTACTGTGCCGAATTTCCGAAAGGAACTTCTCTCTCCTCATTTACATTCAAGCAATACTTTGGTATCACGAATCTAAATTCCATTAAAGTTGTCGGTACATGTATCTATATGAAATAATTACTGTCCATTACATCTAAATATTATTAGTAACCCCTTTATCTACCATCAACCATTTTTATTAATTCTTATGTCCCGCCGTTACGCTGCTGAAATCGCACCGATTTTCTAAGCCAATGTCATTGTGTAGGAAATACCATGCCCATTTATCCATCAAGGGTATTCACATTTATGCACATTTACTTATTGATTTTAAAGTTTCATGTATGAATTCCACATTACTTTATCGTGGAATAAATGATTATGTTTTGTGAATCCATGTTATATTATCCATGTGGCACAATTATGCATGAAATGAAATGTTTAAGAAGGGTACACCCTTATAGCGCTCCAATGCATTGGGTAATGTATATTATCATGATATGTCATGTGAAATGAGTATTGACTCATGCTAATTCAAGTGAAAAGAGGGTTTACTCATGCTTTATGTGCAATGAGGATTTACCCATGCTCCATGTGCAATGATCCTTGGCTCATGCTAATTCAATATTAAGTGTTGTTGCCACATTTCCATGTTATGATTATCATGAATTTTCATGCCTTTATGTTCATGTTTTTCTTATGCTCTATTGATATTCCTATTTTCTAACATGTTCCGTACTCCTCATGTTATTCCATGTCTAATCCCTTACTGGGCTTTATAGCTCACCCTTTTCTTATGCATGTCCTCAGGTTATCCCATGCAATGCTAAGTACGAAGGAATGTAGTGGTCATTTAAAGAAAGATTTCAATAAAGATGTTGTATTTCATGTTTTAAGTTTTTATGTAATGATCCTAAGACCCAAAGACACTAAACCACTCGATCTTATTTGTTGTATCAAGTGAGGTTTTATGTAAGAAATCATGTTTAAGTTGTAATAAAAATAGTGTTGTCATAGTTGGTATCAGAGGATTGGTTTGGTTATTTTTGGGATTAGGATTAGAAAACCCTATTAAATCCTTTGACGCATGCCTATCGTGGGGAGTGGAAAAACAATATTTTATTTACCTAAGTATAGTATAGCAGTTGATCCTAGGTAGTCTCCCGAAGAGGAGTGCACACAAAACAAGGTTGTCACTTTTTGTTGGTTTTCTTAAAAATATTGGTTTTAACAAATGATAAAGATGATGATCGGATTGGGTTCAGATAGACCTAGTGTTGTTCTATCATAGTTTCCAAATTTTATCTCCTCTTCTTCCTTAAACTGGTAAGAGAGAGATTCATCTACCGAGTCCTCTCTCTCCCTTCGTCAGATAAATGTGATGAGAATTTTCCTTTCTAAAACCATAGATTGGTCTATCCTCTTTCCAATGTGCTTAGGGTTGTAGAAGGTCTCTTGATTAATTAGAGAAATCCCATACCTGGAATTGTTGTTCCCTAATAAACCCAGATTTCGACATACAATCCTACACACGTGCTTGACAACCGTCGAGCAATCACCACCCAACCCTAATCATGTTCCACTGTATACAGATTTGAATTGGGTGGAGAGAGATGTGATCATCGACCAAATCAATTTATAATTTCAGAATAAAAAACCTTAACACAACCGCATTCGGAATTTAATACTGAATTAAGAATTGGAACCAGAAGAAAAAAGAAGAACACATTTTATTCATTTCAAGCACAAAAACTCAAGCACAACATATAGGTCCAGCCTTCCCTCTTTCCGATCACTCAAATGAAACTAACCCTCCATGGATAGGGTAAGCGAGATAATTGGAGAGGAGAGACATTTTAAAATAAAATAAATAAAAGAAAAATCTGAGAATTTCTTCTCCTTGGTGTCCCAGAAGGAATGGGGTGGAGAATGGGATGTGTTGAGGAGGAGGAGCTCTCCTCCTTTTATAGCCAGATTTATGTACTCCGAATGTTGTCACGTTTTGGACCCAATAAATGGCCTCTTCACGCATTGAACCCTTCTCCAATGTTGTTCATAATTGTCGTGGCCGTGTCCCCTCAAATGACCATCGGATTTGGATAGGTATTCCGAGAGTTATTGACCTTTTAGTCAGATCATTTATTCTGTCCAGTCAGAATCTCCAAAACGCCAAACCCCGGATTAAAAAGCTTTAATGGACCCTCCAAAAGATGAATCCCTCGGTGATTCTTTAATCAGAGATTCTCTAAAACTCCTTTCGCATGCACCCACCAATGTTTACAATATTTGGGACCACAATGGATGAGTTATGGATCCCACACCAAAACTAGGCAGAACTGGAAATAGTTTTCTTGAGCCAACTTGTGAGCTTCTTTAGGGCTTCCATATGGCCGATTCAGCTTTTAGTCAAAAAATTGGAAATGAATCCATGGATGTTTAGAATCTGGAAAAGAAAGAATTTGTCAATTTGGATCAATGTAGATAATGTTATGGCCAAAATACAGAAATAAGTTAAAACCGTTAAAAATCCAAAATGGCCAATTTTTACTATTTAGCTCAAAATAACACCAAAATCATAAAAATGAAACAATTCATCTTAGAGGAACACTTTTGTGAGTTTAAAACAGTGATATTAAATATAAATTAATTGAAAATATTTGTTCTATCAATTCCCCCACACTTAAACTATGCTTGTCCTCAAACATAAAATCTCAACATGGAATTCAAAGGGCACCAATGTCACCAATATTTAAATTTCAAATAAAATGAAATGATTATAAATGTCCAATCAAATTTTCCAGTTACACAAAATTAAAAATTTCATTTCTCATTTTTCAGAGAAACAATCAATTCATGCATTTTAATTTTCCCCTTTGAAAAATAATGAGGCTTCTCATTTCATTCATTCAAGCTTCTCAATTTATTATTATTAAACATGCCAAATCATGATCTACCTCACTTATGAATCTTTTCTCTCATCACTCATGATACAATTAAAAGTGGAGTTATGCTCATATCATGAGAACATGCTCCTTACCCATAGGCTTGTAAAGTAACTACTTTCTCCACTTTGTAAAGACAAAACACACATAAAATCATGAGGACTTGCAATAAAGGTTCAAATGACTCTGTGGATTAGGGTTGGTGGGTAAATGATTGAAATAATTTAATTCCAGAAGTAGGAGGTTTGACTCTTAAGTACAATGCATGATTAATCAAGTGAAAACACAAGATGAACCACACTCAAATCCCCTTGAAATGTGAATCACAACACCACTCCCCTTTCAATGACATGGATCATGAGTCAATAAATGATTACAAAGAATGATATCATCCAAGTTCTTCCTGTTTTTTTGTTAAGCACCAGAAAGGAAGAGCTTTATTTTTTTTGTAAAGCTCCAGAAAGGCACAACTTTAATTTCTTTGTAAAGCTCCAGACAGGCACATCTTTATTTTTAATTTTTTTCTTTTCTTTCTTTATGGAGAACCAGATGAAATGAAAGAAGCATAATGAAATGATTAATCATTCCCAATTTTCTAATAATACGATGCCCAAAATGATGACTCACACATTACACCACCCAAAAATGATACATATCCCAAGGAACGCACACGAAATGCCCTTCCACCACACTCAAACTTGAAATAATCATGCAAAAATACTAAAAGTGCGGGTAGGTAAGGAAAAATTGGATTTTAATGTGGCTTAATCCTATAAGGAAATTCATGGATTCTAAGGGCTTACGAAGGATAAATGTAAAGGTGGGTCTTAGGATAAAATGTGGCTAGCCAAAGGGATGCCTCAATCATTTTAAATGTGGTTTTGTACAGTCATAGCTTTGAAAAGTTTCAATACATGTTCTAGCAGGTGGCACGTCCCAAGATCACTCAAGAAATATGCTCAAGATAAAATAGGAAATATTTGCTCTAGAAATCCTCTGAAGAATGAGAATATGATATTGGAAAATCACTCATGGCATGATTAATAATAACAAATTAATTCACATGAATTTCAGAAATTTAAAGAATGAAAAATGGAAGGTAAATTTCATTTACATGAATCAATTAATTCCCTCAAATCATGAGTCCTTATTTCAATATCCTTGCTTCACATTAATCATCCAATTATCCATTTTAATCATTCAATCTCATTAATATTGAAATCTAAAACATAGAGTAACTAGATTTCTATGAAACTCTTGTTTCCTAGAGAAGTCAAGTAAAACATGAATTCAAGCGTGGGCAAGCATTTTTTTGATTAATTCTTTAAAAGACTAAAAATGTAGGGAATAAAGTTGGATAATATTGAATTGAAACTCTTACTCCCCTGTCAAATTGATTCTTTTCTTCATGACGTATAATCCCACTACAACTTCTTCATTAATGGACCTAATTTATTGGTAGTGCAACATTGAGTTAAGCTCCTAAGTTTTGCTCTTTGAAAACCTTAAAAAGTAAAAAAAGTTAATATAAGAAATTTATTAAAAGAAATGAAAATGGAAATTGGATAATAAAATAAGGATAAATCTTGGTTTAATCCCCCAAGTGGGCCCTGGGTTTTGACTGCCTCTAGAGGGGCAGTTCTAATCAGTTATCCCCAATCTGATGGTGGGTGTGGTTTCTTGCTCATGAACCAATAAAAATTATTATTTTCAGCATGTACTTTTTCCTTTCTGAGGATAATTCCATGTATAGAGTACACCAGATCTGCCCCCTTAAAAATTATAAACCTATTGCATGGTGGGGGTAGGATGAAGTATGGAACCACCTCCTCTTCAGTTGCTACTTGTGAAACATCTTCTTCAAAATATAGTGGTTTCTCCAGATGTGCTGCATGAAAAGACTAATCAAAGGGAAATTCAACATTGAAATTCGAAATATTAATTTCAAATTCTTCCCTTTTAAGGTAGGCAACTTTTATATTTGGTTCTTCATGCATAGCCACTTGTATCTCTTCATGGACTTCCACAAGTAGATGAACAATATCTTCAGGTAGCTCCAGGTGTTCCTCAACAGGTGCATATTCGTTTACATCTTCTTCTAAGGAAATGTAAGGATTGACCAAATCTGAAAATTCAAAATTATAAGGAGTGATGCTCAAATCAGATTGAATGAAATCAGAAAAGGTAGAGTTCATGGAAGGATCATCTCCCTGAGTTGGGTCTGGTTCAATCACTTCTTCAGTTGAATGTGACTCTTGGATTTGATTATCACTGGATGGAGGGAGGTAGTCGGGCTCCTCCATCTTGACTTCAAATTCCACCAATTGGGTGGTGTCTTCCTTCCGCGGTGCTGGCTCTTCTTGTTTTCAAGTCTTGGGATGATCAATAAGTTCCTCACATTCATTCCAAAATTCATCATGTTCTTGTTGATCTCCCATATGTATCTCAGTAGGGAAGCCATCTTCTTTTTCATCAATCTCAGGTAGAATTTGTTGAGTGATGATGAATGATTCTTCAGGTACCTCAACATTTACCTCCTCTAGTTCTTCAATGACGAGTGGTGAAATTTCTTCCACCACTATCTCAGGTACTTGCTCCGGCTCAGGGTCGGGTTGCTCCATCATTGCACGAACATAGTCCAATTCCCATTCCATTTTGCTAACCAAATCATCCAAATTATTACTAATCCTTTCAACCCGATCATTGAGATCATGATAATCATTTTCTGGATCATGATATTACACCTGCGAGTATTCTTCCCATGCATAAAAATTTGAATTTGAATACATCATGGAAAAAAAGAATTTTTTTTTCATATTTATTTTTAAATTTGAAAAAGTCATATATTTAAAAATAGTCTGTGGCACTTCCTCCCCGGAAACGGCGCCAAGTTTGATGAACGCCTGTCGTGGGGCATGGAAAAACAATATTTTATTTACCTAAGTATAGTATAGCAGTTGATCCTAGGTAGTCTCCCGAAGAGGAGTGCACACAAAACAAGGTTGTCATTTTTTGTTGGTTTTCTTAAAAATATTGGTTTTAACAAATGATAAAGATGATGATCGGATTGGGTTCGGCTAGACCTAGTGTTGTGCCATCATGGTTTCCAAATTTTATCTCTTCTTCTTCCTTAAACTGGTAAGAGAGAGATTCATTTACCGAGTCCTCTCTCTCCCTTAGTCAGATAAATGTGATGAGAATTTTATTTTCTAAAACCATAGATTGGTCTATCCTCCTTCCAATGTGCTTAGGGTTATAGAAGGTCTCTTGATTAATTAGAGCAATCCCAGACCTGAAATTGTTGTTCCCTAATAAACCCAGATTACGACATACAATCCTACACACGTTCTTGACAACCGTCGAGCAATCACCACCCAACCCTAATCATGTTCTACCGTATACAGATTAGAATTGGGTGGAGAGAGATGTGATCATCGACCAAAGCAATTTATAATTTCAGAATAAAAAACCTTAACACAACCGCATTCGGAATTTAATACTGAATTAAGAATTGGAACTAGAAGAAGATAGATGAACAAATTTTATTCATTTCAAGCACAAAAACTCAAGCACAACACATAGGTCCAGCCTCCCCTCTTTCCGATCACTCAAATGAAACTACCCATCCATGGATGGGGTAAGCGAGATAATTCAGAGAGGAGAGACATTTTAAAATAAAATAAATAAAAGAAAAATCTGAGAATTTCTTCTCCTTGGTGTCCCAGAAGGAATTGGGTGGAGAATGGGATGTGTTGAGGAGGAGGAGCTCTCCTCCTTTTATAGCCAGATTTCTGTCCTCCGAATGTTGTCGCGTTTTGGACCCATTAAATGACCTCTTCACGAGTTGATCCCTTCTTCAATGTTGTTCATAATTATCTTGGACGTGTCCCCGCAAACTCTCATCAGATTTGGATAGGTATTCCGATAGTTACTTCCCTTTTAATCTGATCATTTATTCTATCCAGTCAGAATCTCCAAAACGCCAAACCCCGAATTAGGAAGATTTAATAGACCCTCAAACGGACGAATCATGCGGTTCTTCCTTAATTAGAGAATCTCCAAAACTCCTTGCGCGTCCACCCACCGAATATGACAAGAGTTGGGACGACAATGGATGAGTTATGGATCGCACACAAAAACTAGGCAGAACTGGAAACAGTTTTCTTGAGCCAACTTGTGAGCTTCTTTTGAGCTTCCATATGGCCGCTTTAGCTTTTAGTCCAAAAATAGTAAATAAATCCCTGGATGTTTAGAATCTGGAAAAGAAAGAATTTTTCAATTTGGATCAATGTAGATAATTTTATGGCCAAAATATATAAATAATTTAAAACTGTTAAAAATCCAAAATGGCCAATTTTTACTATTCAACTCAAAATAACACCAAAATCATAAAAATGAAACAATTAATCTTAGAGGAACACTTTTGTGAGTTTAAAACAGTGATATTCAATATAAATTAATTGAAAATATTTGTTCTATCAGCCTTTTATACAAGAATAAGTACATTAAAAACGTCCCTAAGTTTGGGTGAGTATTGATGTAATGGACCGGACCCCTCCAGTCCATTCCATTGTTGAAATCGATGTGGTCAACACGACGCGCGTTATAATGATAATTTTAATACTGATGATAACATAAATGTATGTTAATAATAATGATGATGACATAAATTTTGTGATTAATTATACTAAAAAGAATAATCATGATAAAATTATTTAATTGGTGTTATTATTATTAATGATGTGAAGTGGGAAGGTGTGTGATCCATTAGACATTGATAAATGAAACATGCAGTTTTTTTATTAATTGAGTAATTGTTGAAAATTAAATTTGAATAATAATTATGGCTGTTGTGTTATGAATATCATTCATAATATTAATAATAATGAGAAATTGATGAAATGAGTCATGGTATTTATTGCAAAAAATTAAATGAAGATGCAAGTGGAAGCATGGTGGTGCGTTCATAAAATTAAAGGTGACTTCGTTATTTTGGGTTTATGCAATTGAATGGTTTTAATTTAATAAAAGTGGTTTCAATTTAATCAATGTGAAATAAAAATAAATAGAATTAAAATAATTAAATTTATGGATGTTACACGACATTGACGTGGCATGGTCGGATTCAGATATCCAACAGGGTGGTTTAACGTGGTCAATGCGACGAGCGTAAATCTTTTTGTTATTAAAAACAATAACGTCGGTGAGTTAATAAAATAAGTTGATGAAATGTTGTTGTTATTGAAGAACAATAAATAACGATGTGAGAGGTTAATAAAATTAAATGTATTAAAATGGGGTTGAATATGTATGTTATATTAATTTTGTTTTGTCATTTAATTCAATTAAATGAAATGGTTTTGAGTCGCATGGAATGGTTGGGCATAGGTTCTCCCAAAAATGAATTATGAAATTAATAACATTGATCATATAATAAATTTTATAATACGATTAAAAGGAAAATGGTTTTATTTAATAAATTATAATAAATTTATGGGGAGGCGCATGAGATGGGGAGGGGAGGCGTGAATGCCCCCTTTCCCTTGTATAAATCATTTTTTTATATATAATTTAATTTAATATATCATATATTTTATATAATGTTGATTTAATATATTAAAATAGTAATACAATAATAAAATAAGGGAGTGCGCATGGTGTAAGGGGAGAGATTCACGCCACAAGCCCTTTTGATCAAAATATTAAATTATTATAATAATAATAAAATAATAATATTATTATTTTGGGTGATCAAAACTTAAAAAGTCTATAACTTCTTCATATGGTGTCGAAATGACGAACCGTCAGCGGTAGTGTAATCCTATAATTAAGACGGTCATTTTAGGACCAGTGATGGATACCTTTTTATGAGTTATGTCTTGGGTCAACGAAACACACATATTAATAAAATTGACGTTATTATTAAAACGCATGGAAACCGCGTGACGTGTCGTGTGTTGACCAGTCAAAACGCGTAACAGGTGTACGGTCACACCGTGTATTCATCTATACACGCTGCATACTGTTTTACCTATTCGTTTCCTATATAAGAAAGGGTTGCGGATTATTTCCAGACCAATCGCTTCTTCTTCGCACGACGACACTCTTGGATGATCAAGAAGTCGTCCTCCTCTAACTTCTCTGTCCGAGCTCCGAATTACGATCTGTCAGCGGCCACAGGATCGTAGCGATGAGACGAAGCTTCTAAGCCTGGACTTGTCACCTTTCCTTCCGGCCTTCCTTCTCCAGCTTCCATCCTAGGAGGCGTTTTTCGGGTTTGGCGAAGGCGGAGGACACCGAAGGACGTCGTCGGAAGCGACGTGATCGGGACCTTATGAGGTAGGGGTTTACCTTCGTCTCTCTTTTTGGTGCAACATGTGGGGTGGGATATTTTTCTTTTGTTCCATGGGATGCAGTTGAACTTTAAAAAAAGATAATAACCGGATAAAGAAGGGTTTGGGGTTTTGTGCTGTTTCTATTGCCTTCCAGTTTCTTTATCTTCTGATTGTGATTTTGGATTGAAAGGCCTTTGCCTACTGAAAATCAAGGCCGTTGGTGGCCTTTGCGTGCGCAATTGATATCTGAATTGTTTGTGGTTGGTTTTGTTAAAACATGGAAAATGGATAAGCACGTAAAGACTGGATGATTAAACGAGAATGAAAACCTTGTGTGATCACCCCGGTTGAACAAAGTTGGAATAATTAACATGTTGGTGGTTTGGTTGTTTTGTGGAAAATGCCTTTATTTATGAAAAGTGTTTTGATTATGAAATGTGTTTTGAAGTAAAAGGTGTTTTCAAATGAGGAAATGTTTTGCGTGTGGAAAGGGTTTAATGTGTGGAACTTTGAAATAAATGAATGATGGAATGTTGTATGGTTGTGATAATCTTTTGTAAATGAAATGGCATGTGGTTGCTTGCGTTTTACCTAACCTTGGTTGTGGATGGCAGGGATATGTTTGTGAAAGGTTTTTTCTGGATGATAGTTGCCTAGTAGTAATAATTTATTAAACCATTTCATAAACATGAAAACCTAAATGGGGTTGGGGGATGATTGTTTGGTTGTTGATGCATGCTTTGTGGTAGCAGTGCCGAGGCACATGCTCAGTTTCTCTTTTTAAGAAGCCATAGGTTGGGCTGTGTGTTTGGTATATTTATATATATAATTGTATCTTTGTGTTTTGTCGCACCACACCCATGTCAAGCACCTAGTGCCAAACACTCCCATTTTATGGGAGAGGGTGTTCCCCCTTAGTTACTAGCTCCTTCCTACTCCTTCTTCCATAGGCTATGATGGCTTGAGGTGACCTTACACCCAAGACTCTTCAGGTAGGTCTCGGAGGCTGTGATGGCTTGAGGGGACCTTTAGCCCAAGACTCTTTGGGCAGGCTTACCATTCCCAAGAACCTTCGGGATGAGGCCCAGGTGTCTGCGGGCGGGTTAGTGATTGTGGCCCGGGTGTGTGCGGGCGAGATGCGTGGTTGTGAGGCCCAGGTGTGTGCGGGCGGGATGCGTGGTTTGGCCCTGGTGTGTGCGGGCGGGAAGAGTGTGGTAGCGTCAGGACGTTTGCCGTTAGGAAGAGCAGCATCTAATTAAGTGGGAAATGGTGCGGGGTACCCAATACTTTTGTTCTATATATATACTAAACTTGTTTGTGTTACATGGTGAGTGTGACCAGTGAGGCTGGGTGGATATTTTTTCCTTGTTAGTTTTTGGTTCTTCTGTTTTCTCACGGGACCTTAGGGTGTCTCCCCACTTGTGCACGAGAGCTTTAGGTTTCCCTACTGGGTATACTTGTATGCTCACCCTACGTTTACTTTCAGGTTTCCAGGAGGACTACCAGGGCCGTGTGGGACCCTACTAGTCGGGCAGTTGGAGTTGTTGCAGTTGTTGTTCTCTTGTTTTCTTTGGCATTGTACTTTTGAGCTTCCTTGTACTTGTACCTTGTTATAAAAAATTGTTTAAACATTCATGTGGTCTTGGTTTGGGTTTATTTATATACACTTGTTCTTTTCCCTTTTTTTTGGTTGACGTGTCTTATTTCCCGATCCAAAATAATAAAAACGGTAATGCCTCCCATATTTATGAAAACTCATACCCTTTGTGCTAGTCGCCAACCCGGGGCCTACTGGAGGCAGGACTCGGGGGTCATTATCTTCCTTTCACCATTGCCAGATCAGGAGGGGCATCTTTGGTGGGAGGGGGTCGTGACAGAATGGTATCAGAGGTGATGGTTGAGAGATAGGATGGAGTCTGGAGTTAGGCACAGTGAGGATTGCATGGGATGGTAGGGCAACAATGTTCGTTAATCTTGGTGCGTGACATAGGCCAGGGAAGACCGGCTAGGACACGAGATTTTAGGGCCCCCCGTGATCCGATGTAAGGACTCTGAGACTACCGAACGACCAAGTGAGACTATATTGATTGCAGGGTAGAGACCCTAGGGAAGGTACATGCATCATCATGTTTGTGTTTTACTTGATTTGGGTGTTCTGGGAAATAAATTGAAATAAAATGATAATTAAAACTTTGAGTTTTTCCTTACTACTTGGGCTTAGGCGATCCTTGTTTACCGTACAGCTATGGAACCTGGACGGCGTTCCCAGGTGGCTCAGGCGGCCGAGGCCCAGCAGGTTCAGGAAATCGATCAACTGAGGATCGATCGAGAGGAGGAAGACAGCCAGTGGCAGAAGACCCTCCGTTCTTTCCAGCGTCAGACTCTCAAGAAGTACGCGGGAAGTACTTTGGACCTGGAGACGGAGGGGTGGCTTGAAGAGCTAGGGATCGGTTTTACCTTGATCCGTGCTCCGAAGGAGTACTGGGTCCCCCTAGCGGTCAGTCAGCTGAGAGGCACGGCGTGCCAATGGTGGATGCTCTACCTCAGCGAGAGGAAGGAGGCAGAGATTCCATGGGCTGACTTCGAAAAGGAGTTCCGAGAGGAATTCCTTTCTTCTTTGATCAAGGCGGAAAAGCGTCAGGAGTTTCTCTCCCTTCAGCAGGGGAGTATGACTGTTCGAGAGTTGGGGATTAAGTTCAAGAATCTCCTACGCTTTGCTCCGGAACTCTTTCCGGATGAAGAGTCTCGGGCGAGACGTTTGGAAGAGGCGCTTCATCCTTCGCTCCAGTATGTTGTGACCCCCTTCACCCTTCCGACATACTTAGCCGTACAGAAGAAGGCGGAAGTTGTAGAAAGGATGCACTCGCAGGGAGGTGCACCACGTGAGGGGATCCAGCCTAGTTCGTCGAAGGGGAAGGCAGTCAGCAGCAGGTCTCATGCGACGGGACCTTCCAGTTTCAGGCCAGTAGGGAGCAGGCCCCAGCAGTTCCAGTTCAGATCTTCATGTCCTCGTCCCTTTTTCATGAGCCCAGGACCAAAGTGTTTTTCTTGTGGAGGTTTCGGGCACGTTCAGAGTCGGTGCCCGACCCATGCTCAGTACGGTGGAGATGGACAGGTTCAACGCCCTCCTCAGCAGCACCAGTCACCGACAAGACCCTTCCATCAGCAACAGGCTCCAGTCCCTTTGAGGGGAGATGGAGCAGGTGGTGGCCAGCCACAAGGAGTTCCTCAAGGATCCCAATCGGGACGTGGACGAGGAGGCGGGCGTCAATAGAGAGGCAGAGGAGCTCAGCGATGATAGTTTCATGCATCAGAGGAAGCATCTCTAGAAGGACCAGGGATCGATAGAGATGTGTTTGGGTTTTCTTGAATGATCTCCTTTATGTTTTGTTGGGAGCATTACACACCATTGTTGGAACTCTTTTTCTCATTCTCTGGGTCTGGACCTTGTTTTTAGTGAGTTTTTAATGCTATGTTGTTTCCCGCTTTTCTTTAAATGTACGTGAAGAGCCCTATCATGTGGGGAGGGGAAGACCTAATCCCTAATCGAGACGCATTAATGTGGATGCGATTTAACCCGTGCAGGTGAGTCAGTGCCGCCTAAAGCATATAATATCTCAACATGGGAGAAGGAATTCCTCAAGCCATGTGTCCGGGCAGTGTGTGGGTTGTACGTTGTTGGGTGCAGTGTATGTTGGAAAAAAAATCTAATATATGGAAGTGGGAAGGACCAGTCCTTAATCGAGACACATTAATGCAGATGCGATTAAACCCGTGCAGGCGAGTTAGTGCCCCCTAAAGTGGATAATATCTCGACATAGGAGAGGGAATTCCTAACTCACATAATTAGGGTTGTCGGTTGTTTCTTGTTATGACAAGAGCCCTAAGAGGTATCTTGCGGAGTGGTTGTTTGGATCCATTCTTTTTCTTTGTTGGTTTTTAATTCTCGAGGACGAGAATGTTTTAAGATGTATCTGATGTAATGGACCGGACCCCTCCGGTCCATTCCTTTGTTGAAATCGATGTGGTCAACACGATGCGCGTTATAATGATAATTTTAATACTGATGATAACGTAAAAATATGTTAATAATAATGATGATGACATAAATTGTGTGATTAATTAAACTAAAAAGAATAATCATGATAAAATGATTTAATTGGTGTTATTATTATTAATGATGTGAAGTGGGAAGGTGTGTGATCCATTAGACGTTGATAAATGAAACATGCAGTTTTTTTTATTAATTGAGTAATTGTTGAAAATTAAATTTGAATAATAATTATGGCTGTTGTGTTATTAATATTATTTATAATATTAATAATAATGATAAATTGATGAAATGAGTCATGGTATTTATTGCAAAAAATTAAATGAAGATGCAAGTGGAAGCATGGTGGTGCGTTCATAAAATTAAAGGTGAATTCGTTATTTTGGGTTTATGAAATTGAATGGTTTTAATTTAATAAAAGTGGTTTCAATTTAATCAGTGTGAAATAAAAATAAATAGAATTAAAATAATTAAATTGATGGATGTTACACGACATTGAAGTGGCATGGTCGGATTCAGATATCCAACAGGGTGGTTTAACGCGGTCAATGCGACGAGCGTAAATCTTTTTGTTATTAAAAACAATAACGTCGGTGAGTTAATAAAATAATTTGATGAAATGTTATTGTTATTGAAGAACAATAAATAAAAATGTGAGAGGTTAATAAAATTAAATGTATTAAAATGGGGTTGAATATGAATGTTATATTAGTTTTGTTTTGTCATTTAATTCAATTAAATGAAATGGTTTTGAGTCGCAAGGAGTGGTCGTGCATAGGTTCTCCCAAAATTGAATTATGAAATTAATAACATTGATCGTATAAAAAATATAATAATACAATTAAAAGGAAAATGGTTTTATTTAATAAATTATAATAAATTTATGGGGAGGCGCATGAGATGGGGAGGGGAGGCGTGAATGCCCCCTTTCCCTTGTATAAATCATTTTTTTATATAAAATTTAATTTAATATATCATATATTTTATATAATGTTGATTTAATATATTAAAATAGTAATACAATAATAAAATAAGGGAGTGCGCATGGTGTAAGGGGAGAGATTCACGCCACAAGCCCTTTTGATCAAAATATTAAATTATTATAATAATAATAAAATAATAATATTATTATTTTGGGTGATCAAAACTTAAAAAGTCTATAACTTCTTCATATGGTGTCGGAATGACGAATCGTCAGCGGCAGTGTAATCCTGTAATTAAGACGGTCATTTTAAGACCAATGATGGATACCTTTTTATGAGTTATGTCTCAGGTCAACAAAACACACATATTAATAAAATTGACGTTATTATTAAAACGCGTGGAAACCGCGTGACGTGTCGTGTGTTGACCAGTCAAAATGCGTAACGGGTGTACGGTCACACCGTGTATTCATCAATACACGTTGCATACTGTTTTACCTATTCGTTGCCTATATAAGAAAGGGTCGCGGATTATTTCCAGACCAATCGCTTCTTCTTCGCACGACGACACTCTTGGATGATCAAGAAGTCTTCCTCCTCTAACTTCTTTGTCCGATCTCCGAATTACGATCCGTCAGCGGCCACAGGATCGTAGCGATGAGACGAAGCTTCTAAGCCAGGACTTGTCACCTTTCCTTCTGGCCTTCCTTCTCAAGCTTCCATCCTAGGATGCTTTTGTCAGGTTTGGCAAAGGCGGAGGACACCGAAGGACGTCATCGGAAGCGACGTGATCAGGACCTTTTGAGGTAGGGGTTTACCTTCGTCTCTCTTTTTGGTGCAACATGCGGGGTGGGATATTTTTCTATTGTTCCATGGGATGGAGTTTAACTTTAAATAAAGATAATAACCGGATAAAGAAGGGTTTGGGTTTTTGTGCTGTTTCTATTGCCTTCCAGTTTCTTTATCTTCTGATTGTGATTTTGGATTGAAAGGCCTTTGCCTACTAAAAATCAAGACCGTTGGTGGCCTTTGCGTGCGCAATTGATATCAGAATTGTTTGTGGTTGGTTTTGTTAAAACATGGAAAATGGATAAGCACGTAAAGACTGGATGATTAAATGAGAATGAAAACCTTGTGTGATCACCCCGGTTGAACAAAGTTGGAATAATGAACATGTTGGTGGTTTGGTTGTTTTGTGGAAAATGCCTTTATTTATGAAAAGTGTTTTGATTATGAAATTTGTTTTGAAGTAAAAGGTGTTTTCAAATGCGGAAATGTTTTGTGTGTGGAAAGGGTTTAATGTGTGGAACTTTGAAATAAATGAATGAGGGAATGTTGTATGGTTGTGATAATCTTTTGTAAATGAAATGGTATGTGGTTTCTTGCGTTTTACCTAACCTTGGTTGTGGATGGCAGGGATATGTTTGTGAAAGGTTTTGTCTGGATGACAGTTTCCCAATAGTAATAATTTGTTAAACCATTTCATGAAACATGAAAACCTAAATGGGGTTGGGGGATGATTGTTTGGTTGTTGATGCATGCTTTGTGGTAGCAGTGCCGAGGGACATGCTCAGTTTCTCTTTTTAAGAAGCCATAGGTTGGGCTGTGCGTTTGCTATATGTATATATATAATTGTATCTTTGTGTTTTGTCGCACCACACCCATGTCAAGCACCTAGTGCCGAACACTCCCATTTTATGGGAGAGGGTGTTACCCCTTAGTTACTAGCTCCTTCTTGCTCCTTCTTCCATAGGCTATGATGGCTTGAGGTGACCTTACACCCAAGACTCTTCGGGTAGGTCTCGGAGGCTGTGATGGCTTGAGGCGACCTTTAGCCCAAGACTCTTCGGGCTGGCTTACCATTCCCAAGAACCTTCGGGATGAGGCCCAGGTGTCTGCGGGCGGGTTAGTGGTTGTGGCCCAGGTGTGTGCGGGCGAGATGCGTGGTTGTGAGGCCCAGGTGTGTGCGGGCGGGATGCGTGGTTTGGCCCAGGTGTGTGCGGGCGGGAAGAGTGTGGTAGCGTCAGGACGTTTTCCGTTAGGAAGAGCAGCATCTAATTAAGTGGGAAATGGTGCGGGGTACCCAATAATTTTGTTCTATATATATACTAAACTTGTTTGTGTTACTTGGTGAGTGTGACCAGTGAGGCTGGGTGGATAGTTTTTCCTTGTTAGTTTCTGGTTCTTCTGTTTTCTCACGGGACCTTAGGGTGTCTCCCCACTTGTGCACAAGAGCTTTAGGTTTCCCTACTGGGTATACTTGTATGCTTACCCTACGTTTACTTTCAGGTTTCCAGGAGGACTACCAGGGCCGTGCGGGACCCTACTAGTCGGGCAGTTGGAGTTGTTGCAGTTGTTGTTCTCTTGTTTTCTTTGGCATTGTACTTTTGAGATTCCTTATACTTGTACCTTGTTATAAAAAATTGTTTAAACATGCATGTGGGATTGGTTTGGGTTTATTTATATACACTTGTTCTTTTCCCTTTTTGGTGGTTGACTTGTCCTATTTCCCGATCCAAAATAATAAAAAGGGTAATGCCTCCCATATTTATGAAAACTCATACCCTTGGTGCTAGTCGCCAACCCGGGGCCTACTGGAGGCGGGACTCGGGGGTCATTATCTTCCTTTCACCATTGCCAGATCAGGAGGGGCATCTTTGGTGGGAGGGGGTCGTGACAATTGAGAAAGTTAATTATCAAGAAAATACATCCCTGTCTGGATACGAGCAGGTAGAGGCGACTCTAGAATAGATGTATCCTAGGGGTAAAACCCAAAAACACCGCTTTGAGTTAGACTCGAACGAGAACTAGTGCACGACAATGGGCCTTGCTGCACTTTTGGTTACAATATTTCTGGGGGATATGCTTTGGTAAATTCACAAGCTTAGTATGAACCCATATTAAGGGAATTAAAAAATGCCCATAAGAATATATGTTAGAAAGTAGATCATGAAAATCCTAGATTGAAGCCTATAGACTCATGAGCTAAGGAAATGATAGTTTATTTATAAGTCATCAACTTTTGACTTTGGATTACCCTTTATGTGTTACCACTAACTTTCCTTTTATTCCAGCCATTGGCTGGTAATAGGAGGAATCAGGCTAATAATGGATGTTAAGATCAGTGTGATGACTGTACTAATGAGATTCCCAATCCAATGGGAGTGGGAATCGCAAACTTTGTCACGCTTCCCTCTCATCGAAGTCATGTTTTTAATAGAAACACGGGTCAAGAGGAATGTTCAACCCCCCTAAGAAATAACAAGTCGCTATCGAGAGCTTCATGAGGCAAAGGCCTCATACTTTTATTGGGTCATCCGATCCCACGATCGTTGAACAGTGGATCAACTCCCTTGAAAAGATATTCTCCATCCTTTAATGTTCTGAACAAGAGAAGGTTCTCCTGACAGCTTATCGTATGGATAGTGAAGCTAATCAATGGTGGATGTTGATAAAAAATACAATGCCTGAGGAGGAGATCAAGGTGTTGGAATGGAAGGATTTCTGGAAGATTTTTTTCGATAAATATTTTCCTCGCACCTTCCTTCTTAAGATTGAAATGGAATTCCTTTCCCTCAAGAAAAAAATGATGAATATGTTGGAGCGTATTAGGAAAACTTTACAAGGCTTGCACAATATACTTCCGGCTTTGTCGTTACCCCCGAATGCAAGGTTGACCGCTTCTTTGGTTGGCTAAAGCCTAGACTGCGGAAAGATTTAGCAATCCGTGACTTCGATAGCTATGAGGAAATTGTCCGATGTGACCTCAAGGTTGAAATGGAGATCAGAGAATCACATGGGTATCATGGGGATAAGAAGCGTAAGGTGGAAATCAATGTTGGTGGGTCGATGGATAAATCAAACGGTTCTACGAAGATCCAGCACCCCACTTGCCAAAAGTACGGAAAGAAGCACCCTGCAAATTGCCTTAAGGGGATGAGGAAATGCTTCAGGTGTGGAAAAGAAGGGCACCTAGCTGTTAACTGTCGGCAAGAAAGACCCGCGGCTACGACAGAGGAGAGGAATTCTCCATTTGAACCTCAACACATTTTTCAAAGCTACAAATGCAAAGAACTGAGTCATTATGCAAATCAGTGCACTAATCCAAGGGTTTTCGGGGGCAACCAACAACCTCCAAGGCAACAAGGAAGAGATTTTTCAATCACTTCTGCCGAAGTGAACCCCGAAAATGAAGTGGTGATAGGTAAGCTAGTTATTAGTTCAAGAATAGAGAACATACTTTTTGATTCAGTTTCTACGCATTATTTTATATCTCGAAAGTTTAGTAGAACAATCCCAGCACCACCAAAAATCATGGATGTGAAGATGTCGGTGAGTACGGAAAATGGGGAAATCATTCCATCCCATGAATCTAAGTCATTTCCTGTTATAATCTGTGGATTAAATTTCCTGGCTAACCTCGTCATACCCCCTCTGGTGTAATCTGATGCAATTCTTGGCATGGATCAACATTCTTTATATAGAGCCAACATAAATTTTCGGGAGAGGGGAATCACACTCTATATGGAGAATCGACCACTGATTCTTTACAAGTGTAAGGAGGAAGATGAATCTCCTTTAGCTCCATCATCTAAAGTTTGGATATTACTGCCTTATAATCATGCGTATCTGGCTCAGATGATTGATTTCAAGGAAGAAACCATCCTCGAAGAAATGCCTATTGTCAGGGAATTTGGTGAAGTGTTTCCGGAGGATCTGCCTGGTCTTCCTCCTAGAAGAGATATTGAATTCTCAATTGAACATATACCTGGGGATTTACCAATATCAAAGGCTCTATATAGAATGGATGTTTTAGAGCTTGAAGAGATGAAGAAACAATAATAAAAGAATCTGGATAAAGGGTTTATACACCCAAGTGCTTCACCATGGGGCACACCAGTCCTCTTCGTCAAGAAGAAGGATGGGTCAATGCGGCTTTTCATCGATTATCGTGAACTTAACAAAATCACAATAATTAACAAGTATCCTTGCCAAGAATTGATGACATGTTTGATCAACTGCGTGGAGCACAATTATTCTCCAAGGTGGAATTGCGGTCAGGATATTATCAAGTAAGGGTGAAGAAAGAAGATATCCCCAAGTCTTATTTTTGCACAAGATACGGGCACTATTAATTCATAGTAATGCCTTTCGGACTCACCAATGCTCTAGAAATATTCATGTACATGATGAATAGAGTCATTGGAGATTAACTAGAAATTTTTTTGGTATTCTTTATAGAAGATATTCTAATATACTCCAAAACCAAGGAGGATCATGAGGAGCATTTAAGAATTGTACTAGAGACTTTTCACAAGGAGAAGCTCTATGCAAAGTACAACAAGTGTGAGTTCTAGTAGAAGGAGGACTTATGCTTGGGCCATATCATCATAAGCAATGGGATATCTGTGGATCCCTCCAAAACAGATGCAATTGAGGGATGGTCGAGTCCAACATCAGTAACAGATATCCGTAGCTTCTTGGGGTTAGCTGGATATTATCGACGATTTGTGTGAAATTTCTCACGATTTTCCAACCCTCTTACCAAGATAACTCGAAAGGGAGTAAAGTTTCCTTGGAGTGATGGATGTGAAGAAAGCTTCAAGGATTTGAAAACGAGGCTTATCTCTGCGCCCGTGTTGACTTTATCCATAAGTGGGGAAATTTTTGTGGTATTCAGTGAACATTCGAAGAAGGTCCTAGGATGTGTGTTGATGCAGAATGATAATGTTATTTCCTATGCCTCAAGGATGTTTAAAATCCATGAGCGAAAATATCCAACGCATGATTTGGAGTTGGCGGAAGTGATCTTTTCCTTGAAAATCTGGCGGCATTATCTCTATGGGGAGAAATGTGAGATATATACTGAACACAAGAGTCTTAAATAAATATTCACATAGAAAGAGATTAATATGTGCCAGAGAAGATGGATAGACCTCATAAAGGATTATGACTGTTCAATCCATTACCACCATAGGAAAGTGAATAAGGTGGTGGATGCCCTAAGTATAAAGGATCCAGCAATTCTATAAATGATGAGAATTTAGAAGGATCCAATATTCTTAGACTTGATGAAGATGGACATGGTAATCATAGAGAAGGTAAATTCATCAATCATTTCACAAATGATTTCTCACCTATCTCTTTTGTAATGGTTAAAGGATGCTCAAAAGGATGATGTGGGAATTCAAGAAAAAGTGGAAGCTATCGAAAAAGGTAAATCTTAGGAGTTTAATGTTAATGATGAAGAAATGGTGCAGTTTGGGAAAAGACTATGTGCTCCATCATGTCTGGAGCTGAAGAAGGAACGTTTGGATGATGAACATAGTTCAAATGTCTCTATTCACCCATGGAGCAAAAATATGTATCGAGATCTCTGAGAAAACATTTTGTGGGATAATATGAATATGGAGATTTCTAAATATACATCAAAGTGTCTGGTGTGTCAGCAAGTGAAGACAAAGAGGAAGAAGTCTAAGGGGATGATGAAACCATTGCCCATACCAGATGGAAATGGGAAAACATCACCATGGACTTTGTCACCGGACTTCCGAGGACATCCAAAGGCAATAATGCAATATGGGTTGTTGTGGATCGTCTTATAAAGATTTCACACTTCATTTATATTCGTGAGGATTTTTCATTGGATCAGCTTGCACATATATATATCAGGGAAGTGGTAAGGTTGCATAGAGTACCACTATCTATTGTGTCTAACCAAGATCCACGATTCACCTATAAGTTTTGGAAGATTCTTGAACATGCTCTGAATACTGAACTGAACTTCAGTACGACCTATCTTCCTCAAACTGATGGCCAATCCAAGCGGACTATCCAAAAACTTGAGGATATGTTGAGAGCGTGCTCAATGGACTTTAAAGGAGGATGGGATCAACATCTTCCTTTGGTTGAGTTCTCTTATAATAACAGTTTCCACTCAAGATTCCAAATGGAACCATATGAAGCCCTGTATGGGAAAAGGTGTAGAACACCATCATGTTGGGATGAGGTCGGTGAACGTAAGCTTCTTGGACCAAAAATGGTCGAGGAAATGGTGGAGAAGGTGAAAACCATTCAGCAGCATATCAAGGAAGCCCAGAGTCGACAGAAGAGTTATGCAGATAATCATCGACGAGACCTTGAATTTAATGTTCGAGACATGTTTTTTCTACACATATCTCCCTGGAATAAGTTCATGAGGTTTGTAAAGAAAGGGAAGTTATGTCCAATGTACATCGGCCCCTTCGAGATTCTTGATCGTGTCGGGGCTGTGGCCTATCGACTAGCACTTCCACCTACTATGGCCAAAGTACATGATGTCTTTCATGTATCCTTCTTAAGGAAGTACATACCAGACCCTTCACATGTACTCTCTTCTGAGGTGGTACAATTGGAAGATGACATTTCTTATGAGGAGCTACCAGTGAAGATATTAGATCGTAGAGAAAAAGTTATGAGGAGCTACCAGTGAAGATATTAGATCGTAGAGAAAAAGTTCTACGAAATAAGACAATTCCCCTCGTCAAGGTTGTTGTGGAGAAACCACATGTTTGAAGAAGCAACTTGGAATCGGAGGAAGTGATGAAGCTAAGTTACCCACATCTGTGTTAGTGTGGGAAATGAAAAAAATTCAAAGGTGAAATTTCTTAAAGGGGGAATATTGTAATGACCCAAAGTTTCATTAATGGAAAATCCCTCTTGATCTTATTAATGTCTCTTTATATAAAATGTTTTTATAAAATGTCAACTTCATTAGTTTTATGATATAATTGTGACCGTTACTTTTATAGCCATTAAATAGTGATCACATTATTAGTATAAATATAGGGCTTAAAACATCCAATTTTACTTAGACAAAGGAAGAAATGGCCTTATCTAGTAGAATTTCCCCATACGAAGCCCATTTATCAGATCTTAGAAAAGAGGTGGCATCCTTGGGCTTCGCTCTTGACCAAGCCCAAGCTGAGCTTCACCATGTCAAGCTCGAACATGACCGTCTATGGGACAAGTGGAAGTTGATAGAAATTAACACTCGAGCGATGTTATCCAAGCCACCCCAAGAGTCTGTCACCATCGTACACCTTACCCTTATGTCTTATGTGGCTGTTTTAAGGGGTTATGTAACTAATCAATAGTACTATGTTCATTTACATTATTTTTGTATATAATAATGAATATAATTTCGTTTCATTATTGATACACTCTAAATAGTTTTTAAAGTACAAATGGTGTTTTTAGTTATTATTTAATTACAAAATCTATTTTATTAAATTAAGGGATTTTTGAATTAAATAATATTTTAATAAAATATTATTATTATTATTATTAGATTAATTTTATTATATATCAATGATCATATAATTGTATGAATGAGATTATAATTTTTATTAAGGTTTGAATGCCATTTTTTGTCAAAACCCGTGAATATTCAATAAATGTCTGTTTTTATTTTAATAGTGAAAATTAACATATTTAGAAAATTATTTAGATAAAATAAATTTTATTTTTGGAATCAGTACGTCGAAATTATCAAACAGTGAATCTTTCAAAATTTTCTGAGACATTCAAATTTTTGAGTAAAAATTAAATACCGTTTAAATATATAATGTGTTTTATGACATCATAATGAACCAATATTGATGTAATAAAATACAAAAATCTTTATGTTCGGCCAATATATGTTTTACCATTAATATAATTTGATTTTGGGTTTGTTTGGATTACTTTTCAAATAATAATGGACCCCTCAAGACTTATTAAACACCTTGTCTTTTTAAATTAATTTCCATGGGAGTGTGACTCACCTCCACATAAGCAACCCTAATATTTTAAGAATTTCGTACTTTGGACTTATAAAATAATGTTTCCTCTTCCCTTTTTCAAAAACCGTGGGCAAAAACCATGGGATGGTTTGTGGTTTGGATTAATTTAATATAAGGGGTCCCAAACCCAAATAATAAACATTTCTCTCACCTTTCTTATATAAACCCACCCAAGCTCCCACTCCCTCCACACTAAATGCCTTTGGAGTTCGTCCAACCTATGACCTAATCTCTCTATAATCCTCCGAAGGTGCCCCAAGCTCCCAAGAATCCTCTCACAATCCTCTCTCTAGCCTTTGCTAGCACAGTTCCAAGTAAGGGTTTTTTCGTCCTTTCTCATTTTTGTCCAATTTTCTTTAAGTTGTTTTGCCCTTTTAATTTGAATTATAAAATTTGGGGTATGGTTTTCCACCTCCCTCATACTTCCTTCTTTATTTTTGATGATGGTAGACCCTTTCTCTCTCATTAAATGCCTCCCATGTACAGTCGTTACTATGCCGAAATTCCGAAAGGAACTTCTCTCTACTCTTTTACATTCAAGCAATACTTTTGTATCATGAATCTAAATTAAATTAAATTGTTCATAAATGTATCTTTATTACCTCCTTACTTTCCATTACATGTAAATATTATGAGGAACCCCTTTCTCTCTCATCAACCAATTTTATGAATTCTTATGTCACGCCGTTACGCTGCCGAAATCGCACTGATTTTCTAAGCCAATGTCATTGTGTAGTGAATACCATGCCCATTTCTACATCAAGGGTATTCAACTTTATGCACATTTACTTATTGATTGTTAAGTTTCTTGTATGAATTCCACATTCCTTTATCGTGGAATAAAGATTACGTTTTATGAATCCATGTTTTATGATCCATGTGGCACACTTATGCATGAAATGAAATGTTTAAGAAGGGTGCGTCCTTATAGCGCTCCAATGAATTGGGTAAAGTATAGTATCATGATACGTCATGTGAAATGAGTGTTGACTCATTCTAATTCAAGTGAAATGAGGGTTTACTCGTGCTTTATGTTCAATGAGGATTTACTCATGCTCTATGTGCAATGAGCCTTGGCTCATGCTAATTCCATGTTAAGTGTTGTCCCCACATTTCCATGTTATGATTATCATGCTTTATCATGCCTTTATGTTCATGTTTTTATTATGCTCTATTGATATAACTACTGTGTAAAATTTATTGTAGTCCTCATGTTATTCCATGTGTACTCACTTAACGGGCTTTATAGCTCACCCTTGTCTTATGCATGTCCTCAGGTTATCCCATGCAATGCTAAGTACGAAAGTATGTAGTGGTCATGTAAAGGAAGTTTTCAATAAAGATGTTGTATTTCATGTTTTAAGTTTTTATGTAATGATCCTAATCCCCAACGAAACTAACTTCTCGATCTTCATTGTTGTATCAAGTGAAGTTTTATGTAATAAATCATGTTTAATTTGGAATAAAAAGCAGGGTTGTCATAGGCGGGGGGGGGGGAGGGGGGGGGGGGCTTCTAGGGGTGGGGGATGTCTAGGAGGGGGGGGGGGGGTGAAAGGGTGTATGAAAGGGGGGTTTCAAGAAAGGGGTAGGGACTGGGGTGTCCAGAAGGGATGGGGTTGTCCAAAAAGGATGTGGGACTGTACGGGGGGGGGGGGGGGGTTCAAGGGGTTCTACAAGGGGGTTTTCTAGGGAGTGTTCATAAGGGATGGAGGTTTTTCCATTGGGGGGTCTGCAGGGGAGAGTAGATTGTGCATGGAGATCTATCCAGCGGGGGGGGGGGGGTGTCCAGGAAGGGGTGTGGGTGCAAGGGGGTCTGCAGGGGTGTTCTGTAGGGGGGTCTGTTTAGGGGGTGTCCAGGAGGGATGAGGGCTGCCCATGAGGGGTTCTATGGGGGTTTGCTGAGGGTAGGGGTTGTTCAGGGGGGGATCTATCTAGGGAGGGGGGGGGGGGGGCTATCTAGGAAGGCTGTGCAAGTGGGTGGGGGGGTCTATAGGGGTGGTTAGGTGGGGAGGGGAAGGGGGTGTCCAAGAGGGATGAGGGATGTCTAGGGGGTGCATGGGGGTTTGTAGGGGGGTATGTCCAGGGGGTGTCTAGGGGGTGAAAAGGGGGTCTGTAGTGGGGAGGTAGTTGTGTAGGAGGATCTGTCTAGGTGGGGGTCTGTAGGGGGGAGGGGGCGGATAAGGTGGGTCTTTAGGGGGGAGGCGGTTGTACATGGGGGATCTGTCTCGGTGGGGGTATGTATAAGAGGGGGTTCAATGGGGGTTTATAGGTGGTTCAGGGAGGGGGGTGGGGTCTGTAGGGGGTTGTGGGGGGGGGGAGGGAGGGGGTGTCTAAGAGAGATGTGGACTGTCCAAGGTGGGTGAAAGGGGGTCTGAAGGGGAGAGAGGGTTGTGTAGGGGGGATCTGTTCCGGGGGGTGGGGGGATGGCTAGGGTGGGTGGGGGGGGGGGTTAAAGGGGGTTTGTAGGGGGAGGGGTCTGTTGGGGGGTCTGTCTAGTGAGGAGGTGACAGGTGGATGGGTGCAAGGGGGTCTGCTGGGGGGGGGGGGGGGTAGGGGTCTTTAGGGTGTCTAGGAGGGAGGGGTGTGCAAGGGGTTCTATAGGGATGCAAGAGGGTTTGTAGGGGGGGGGGGGGGGTCTATCCAGGAGGGGCGGGTGAATGGGGGTCTACGGAGAGGGGGGGGGGACAATGGGTCTGTAGGGAGGAGGGAGTTCTGTATGGGAACTGTCTAGGGGTGGGGGGGGGGTGCAAGGGGGGTCTATAGGGGGGTTGTGTAGAGGGAGGGGCATGGAGTGTCCAAGAGAGATGAGGGATGTCAAAGGGGGTTGAAAGGGCATAAGGAGGGGGAGGGGATTGTGCATGGGGGATCTTTCTAGGGGGTTTGGACAGGGGGGGCTGTCCAGGAAGGGGGGGTCTGTAGGGGGGTCTTAAGGTGTGGGGGGGGGGAAGGGGGTTGCAAGGGGGTATGCATGGGAGGGGGTCTATCTAGGGAGGGGGTGGGGGTGTTGGGGGGGGGGGGTGCAAGGGGGGGGGGGGTCTAGAGGGGGTGTCAAGGAGGGAGGGGAATGGGGGTGTCCATAAGGGGGGGGGGGTTGTCTAGAGTGTGGAGGTGGTGCACAAGGGGGTTAGTAGAGGGGGTTCAAGGGGGGTATATAGGGGAAAATCAAGGGGGTGTCCAGGAGGGGGGCGGGCTTTCAAGGGTGTTCATATGTGGGGGTGAAAGGGGGTCTGCAGGGGGTGTCTAGAATAGAGGGGGGGTGTCTAGGAGGGGGGGGGGGGGGTGCCAGGGGTGTGCATGGGGGTTCAAGGGGGTCTTCAAGGGGGAAGGGGTCCATCTAGGGAGGGGGGCGTATCCATGGGGTGTCTAGAAGGTATGGGGGATGTCCATGGGGAGGGGGTTGTGTAGGGGTAGGGGTTCTATCGAGGGATGGGGGTGTCCAAGAAGGGGGGTGCATGGGGTTTAGTAGGAGGAGCTTGGTCTGGGGGGGGGTCTTTCTTCGGAGGGGGTGCAAGGGGGTGTGTAGGAGAGGGATGTCCAAGGGGTTTCCTTGTAGGGGTGGGGGGGGGGGTCCTAGAGGGAGGGGGGTCAAAGTTATTATTCAGGAGAGATGGGGAATGTACATGGGGTGAAAGGGGGTCTACAGAGGGAGGGGTTATCTAGGGGAGGGCAGGGGGTCTGTCCAGGAGGGGGGAGTACGGTCGGGGTACAGGGGGTACAAGGGGGTCTGTAAGGGGGTGAAAGGGGGGTCAATCATTGGAGGGAGGGGTCTATCTGAGGGGGTTTATTTATAAAATTGGAAGGGATATATCCATGGTTTCAAAATGTGGCTATATCCCTTTAACCACAGTTTCAAACCGTTCCTATAACCCTTTAACAACAGTTTCAAACCATAGCTATAACCCATGTGTGGCTAAATCCTCTGACATTGTTTGAAACCATATCTTTAAATCTTTAGACACTGTTTGAACTATGTCTATAGGTCTATTTCTATTGTTTAAAACAGGACTATAGGTTTCTCCAACACCCATTACAATACCAGCAACACTTCATTATAAACGTGGCTATAACCTATAGCCAATGTTTTTGGATTATAGCCACGGTTTGGAATCGTGGAAATAGCCTAAAAATATATTATTGTCATGGAATGGGTGTTTAGATAACAAGATTTATCACTAGTTGGTCCACCTTTTAAAAGATTAAGTGGATCACTAGAGAACTGTAGGCTTGTTACAGATGCTTCTAGTACGAAATTGAAATGGGATGATTTTTCCATGGACTTTATAGTAATATTTCTTATTTCTTATAGAGTTTGTAATGTTGTATGGGTTATACTTGATGAACTGATGAAAGTGGATCACTTCAATCATATTTGAGAGACTTTCTCAATCGATTATTTGGGAACATTGTATATCTATGAGATCAAATGACCCCATGGGGTCCCTTGTACAACCATCTCAGATTGGGACACTCATTTCACATCAAAGTTCTCAAAATGGTTTTAGAAGGCTACGAGTATACAAGTGCTTTTAAGCACCACTTTTCACCCATAGAGTGATGAGAAGTCAGATTGGACAATATATGTTCTTGAGGATATACCCAAGTCATGTGTCTGTGACTTTTTTAGTTCTTCGGAGACGAATATTCCTCTCGTTGAGTTTTCTTATAATTATAGCTTTATAGAGACAATTCAAATGGCTTCTTTTGAGGCCTTATATGGTAGGCCATGCCATTCGCCTCTATTCTGGTTAGAGGTAGTTGATTTATCCCTTCTAGGTCTTCATATTGTACATGATATTTTACAGAAGGTTTAGTTGATCAGGAATAGCATGAATAATACTCATTATATAAATAAATATTATGATGATCACCATCAGCTATCTCTTGAGTTTGTGGTTGGGGATATTTTTTTCCTACAGGTATTGGCCAAGCTAGGGTATGAACATTTACAGAAGTAAGGGATACTATCACCTCGTTATGTATGTCCATTTTAGATTTCATAGAGAGTAGGGCTGATAGCCTGTTGATTGAAATTACCTGAGAGGTACTATTCCATTAATGAAATCTTCCATGATTCAAAAAATTTTCTGATATCATGCCAACACATCATGTTCCTTTTTCCAGAGGATGTTGAGTTATATGAAAATTCTACGTTTGAGGGGAATTCAGTATGCATCGTTGATTAAAGAATGATGTCTCTCTAATTCTGATCGGCCCCTTTGGAATTGGTGCTATGGTAGCACAGCTACGTACATGAAAAGACATGGGATGAGGAGGACTACACACAAGCCCAGTGGTTAGAGTTTCTCTAAGATAGTATTTCACCACCCATGGAAGGTGAACTAGGGGACGAGTTCCTTTTAGGTGGTATGACTATAGGAACCCAATGTTTCACTAAAGTATAGGTAATTATGATCTAATTATTTATTTTGAACCTAATATAGATTTGTTAATGAGTTTATGACAGTCATAGGGGTGTATAATGATTTTTTGGTGACCAAAACCCATGTTTTTTTAAAATATGTCCCTGTCACATGTTTAGACTAAACTGTGCATATAGGTTTTCTGGTTAGATCTAAACATCCGAAAGGACTACATTTTTAGGAATATCCATATAAAAAAGATGGCATATGGTTACCATAACCGTACAAACTATTCACTTGAGTACCCCTCTTTCCCAGGTACCTATTCATGTTTATCACATGTTATAGAAAACTGTACAATAAAACCATGAACAAGCAAGATTTTGGGTATTTTTAAATTTTTACCCTTAATGATATAATTAATCCCTCCTTCCCTAATCTGATTTCAAGCAATATCCACCTAAATTTATTCCCATTTTATGTAGTTTAAATCCCTAACCTAGGGATCAACAGTTATACTTCTTCTATTATCCATTTGAGCTTCCATTCATCACTTTGGATGTGAAACGGTAGGAACTAATGTTCATTTGAGCTTTTCATCACCTCTATTTCTATTAACCAAGTTATCTAGGTGTGAAAATTTATATATTTTCTCAGATATACTCTATTCCATGCTAAATTAGATGCTAATACTTAAGGAGTGTCATAGAATCCTACTGTGGGTGGTCTATAACTCATACCACACATTTTTTGATTTTTGAATTGTCTTGTGGGCCCCAATGATTTCATCAGGTTCTGTTTATTGAATTTATATACAATTATTATTCAAATTAGAACTATATCGTTATGATCTTTCCAAATATATGATTTTTTGTTAGTGGGTAGATCCACAAATCCATTCATCCCATGAAGGAATTTTTTTCCATAATTGTCGTTTGAGTGTTTTGACACATTTGAGCCACTATTTGAGAGTTCCTTGGATTGACCATTATAAGGTTGAGATATTATATAATATATTGTTTGATTTATTTTTTTAATTTCATAATGCAATGTACAATATATTCTCGTCACATGACTCAACTATGGTATGTGCCTCAATTTGATAATTAAATGTGAAATTGAAATTGGTATGTTTACTAAGTATATGACTTGGCCATTTTAAATGTAATTGAATAATAGGTGGAATGTTAGTATCACCCATTTACATGTTTATGGAAGGTAGCAAAGTGAACCTTGATTCTTGAAAATTCTATAATTTAAATAAATGAATGGTTTTATGCTACTTGTCCTTGTCACACTAATAAAAGGATTGGATTGAACCAAATGGACTTAAAGAATAATTATGACATGATTAAATGGTTTGATGATAAATTAGCCTTGTCACACTAATGTAAGGAAATGGATTGAACATTATGAAATATTCGATGAAATAATTATCAAATAAGAGTGGACTGACTTGATCTCAACTTGGTTTCCATAGGGAATAAATTGAGCATGTGGGAACCCCATTCTAATTCAAGGTTGCATCTTGCATTTATTGAGACCCACATGGGACTCGGTCCTTGTCTAACCTTGGATTCCCAATATGAAACTATTGGATCCATTTAATATTATTATCGTATTCCATGGATACACTCCTTGGATATAACATTTACAAGTAGGTTCCATGGTCAAATCCCAATAGTCCTTGCCATTTCTTAGCTCGATTTTACCACGGACGAACTCCTTGGACTCAATTGGCATCCTATTGTGGAATTAATTGGAGTATGATACTTGGAACACACAATTACCCTTATCCAGGATGATAGAATTAATGAGGTGGATACCATTAAAGTCCATGTTGACTTGGTTATTACCTTGGAACTTAATTATTAAATATCATTACTGGTTTCCTTTTTATATCATAGAGCATTCCCTATTGTTAACATGTGACTTATTTATAAACTAGTAACAATGAAATAATGAACATGTTATATGTTCACAAACTGTATGAGGTATTAATAAGGCATTTTCATATTTATTTATATAGTACAGAATTATATATATATATATATATATATCTGAATTCATGAACCCAGTTACATTTCCATTACACATGATGGATGTTATAGGCACTGTCAGTGGTATCCCACTTAGAAATATCTGAAACCCTATCTTGGATCCATTAGTACCTGTGTAGACTATATGATTTTGGGTGCTAATAAAGGGAATCATATGGCTTCTAACACTTTATTTATTATTGTGTTAGTATGAAGATGGTAGTAGATGACCAAGATGGAGCTCGAGATTCCTGGGGCAGTCTACTTATTTTCTTTTTATACATTGGGATTTAAATGTAATCTTGATACATAATATCCATGTTTACCATATTTATAGATGTCTGACATATCATCATCAGTTGATTGTTATTCAAGTTATTTTAGTTATAGTTATCCTTGTCTCTTTCCACAATGCATTTTGTTTACCTATATTGATACCACTATTTACCTATTGTTTCATATATACTATGCTACCAAAAACTCTTTTAATAAGGGAACATTTTCCAAATGAACACACCATAGAACCTTACTGCTATTTAGCAATTTTTGGTTTTCGGGTTATCTACCTGATGCATTGTGTCCCACTGGTCTCGGGGAACCTATTAAGTGGCATACAATTTTTGGACGTCACATAAACAATACCATTTTGGTAAGGGAATAAAACATGATAATAATTTAAATAAATGGAATAATAATATTGAATTTATTATTAAAATTTATTAATCATGTAAATAAATAATTGAATTTTAATATTCATAATTGATACGACATATGAAGTGATTCAAGACTCATGGTTTTAAGGATGTCTAAGAAAAATTATGATGTATTTCTTGAATATGAGATTATATCTTTTAAAAAAAAGTACGGTATTAAATGTGTTTAGATTTTTAGAAAAAAATATAATTATATTATTTTTTTGATACGTAATAGATATTCATAATTCCATTAGATTAGAATTAGAAAATTCATTGGGTACTTAGTGATGTAATATTTTATATAAATCATGTAATTATGGGAGGGTTATGTCGAGGATATTATATCCATCTATAATAATCCACTCCAATACTAAACTAAACCTCCATATTTTTTATTACCATTGATGCATGACCCCTTGGTGTTGAGTTATAAATCATCCATCAGGATTATCTACTTGATCCACTTTCTTACTGCAAGAGAATTGGTTGTGCTAGGGATATGTAGTACCTCTATCAAGAAGGAGTTTAGGAAAGGTAATGATGTAATGCCTTCAATTTTACCTTTTAACATCTTCAAGATCCCCAATATAATGAGAAATAGCTCATTTAACCAGATAGTTTCCCCCTTACAGATTCCCTTATTGCACACCTACTATGGGACCCAACAATAAACTAAAATGATAATGTGATTGGGTCTTCATTCAAATAACTAAAGGTTGATGTTTTAGAGAGATATATTTTTTACGTATTTATATTAGGAAAACATAAAAGGAAAATTGAAAAAAATCAATGGTGTAGTTATTGAGATAAAAATCCTAGTACCCCTGAATTAATATGTGAATTGTAGAATCATTGTTAAATGTTTCACAACATAAGTTGATGGAAACTAGAGTGACTACCCACCGCTGAATATCTTGTTTTTTTAGGATATTTATTTCATGGATGTTATATATGAGTAAGCTCATTTTATTTTGAATAAATACAACCCACAATGTTTCACTCCATGAATCCTCTTATTGTTGACATCGTAGTAGTTAATGAACTCCTATAGTGGAGAAATGACCTTTCTATCTTGGAATAAATGAAACATGGTTACTATAATCATCATGATAAATATTGATTAAAATCAAATTTTTTGTCTTAAATAACATAGAGTTAGTTATAATACATAACTTGACTCTATTCATGAAATCTATACTAGAGTGTGGTATTTGGGAAAAGTAATAATTATGACAACCGGTTATACTTACGTAAGAGATCCTTTTTACACCCTATAATCTATTGATATTTTCTTATAAAGAATAATTATATCCAATATGTACTTATAGAGTGTAGAAGGAATGGGTTATACCAATTTAAACACATTACCTGGGTGTTGATTCTTCTTCTTTATAATGTGTGTCAATAATGAGTTGTGTGATTGGTGTGGATGATTTTTCATGATGGAATGTTTTTATGGTTAATGTGAGACTTTAGGTTAAATCCATCTGTATTCAAACCATATGGAATTCAGGAAACAAATTATAAAGATACTTTAATACACTTGTCCTTCGAGTAATGTTTGGGTAACCTCTAAATCTAGTTTAAATTATAGATTTCTTTCATTAATAAAAAGGGATTGTTTCCCCCTACCAATTTAAAAAATGCCCTATCATTAAATTAGTCCCAATATATTCAGTTTTGAAGGACTTTCATGGGGTCCAAAAAGAAGAATGAAGATAAAATATTACTTTATTTATTATATTCAGAAATATTTAGTCTCATGATACTAAAAGGGAATATATTTGAATTCTGTTACATTTAATTAAATAATTATCAATATAATTTTTTTTACTATTTTCATGAATTCTATTAATTTGGAAATATATATCCTTATTTGGTAACAATGATGTGTTAAATTTTTTCATGAGAGAATAATAAAGGTATTTTTATAATGGAAAAAATGAATTATTCTTCAATTTATGTTGAGAGAGTTTCTTAAATTTATGTTATAAATCATGAATTATCTTCATTGATAACTCTATTGTAAATTTTATTTATTAATAAAATAAATTGACAAGTGAAAAATATTGAGAGGATGTTTTATATTGAAAGCCTTATATGAGAGAATTATTAATGCAAGTGGTTCAATTGATAATTTATGTTTAAAATTTGGACTTACTATGTCTTGATCTTAATGTGGCAACATATGAGATGTGGAGTGGTTGGAAATAACTACAAATCCTTTTAGAGTTTTTTATGAATTTTTTAACCACAATAAAGAAAAAAATAAAATAATGTTTGGTGATACAATGGATGAAGTTATATTCCATGGTAATTATACTATGATAAGTACTTACAATTTATTTATAAATAGTCTCAAAATAATATTTTGGAGTTACGATGTGAATGTGATTTGATGAAAATAATTTAAACAGCTCATGTGACTCAAAGATTAGATAAATTCCAGAAATTAAAGAAGTTTATGAATATAAAATTTAAAAGCACACTCTACATTTCATGAATAAGACTGAGAAGTTAAACAGTAATGAGAATATGAAGTTGAAGGAATCCTATAAAAGTATTGAAGAGTAAAAATGCATAGTAGAAGTGGATGAGTTAAATATCATAGTTGATATAACAACACCTAAAAAACAATGAATACCGAATACTAATAGGACAATTTTTTTCTCAAGTATAACCTAAATCATTTGAATATATTGAAAAATATGAAGCATGAGTAAAATACATGAAAGAATAATTTGATCAAATAAAAACACACATGATAAGGGATATTTTCAAAAAACCATGTAAACACTACATCATTGGAACATAATAGGTTTTTAATAATTAATTTTATGCACATGGAGATGTCGTGAAAAATAATTCTTGAATTATATAAAAAATAGTCTTATGTTGTGCGAGTTTTTGTACAATAAAATATTACACTAATTTATTTTTTTAAAATAATTTTATTTTTTAGAGTGGTTATCTGAAAAATAGTAAAAATCAGTAAAATTTATTTAAACACAATATTAAAGGATGGAGTACTCATAAGGTATGTTTCAATTAATAAATATAATTGTGTTAAACAGGATAATAATTTTGTAAAGATATTCTAGTTAATGAATGAATTATATAGAATGATGCATGCACCTCATGCTCGATATACTTAACTAGAATCACACATGAAGTAGATTGAATAAAATTTTGGTGGTGTGGATAAAAATTTATATGTTAGTATCATAAATGGGTAATTTATGAATCATTTTATGTTGTATATATCATAATAACTAGTAGAAAATCTATAACATGAGATTAGTTTTCATGAATGAGAAAATTAGTATTTGTGAATTCCATGATTATAGACCTCAAGAATTATATTGAGTTCCATGTAGAAAGTATCAAATTCACCTGAATATGATGAAGACAAAGGGTTAATGACCATAGATATTAATACAAGTATTATCCCCTTCTCAGGTTACCTTCTCCTTAACATGGTGGGTTTCACCCCCCAAGTAGAAATTATTCACAATAAGAAGAACTTATAATAAGAATACAATGATGAAAGAGAGTCACACAATGCATGTATATAGACATAGAAAAAACTTATTTTTCACACTACCATCAAATAAAAAATTCAACATTGATGACATATATCTTAAGGAATGTTTTGTTGCTTCAACAATAGTGGAAATAGATATCCCTCATTTAGTGTCTAGAAATATTTGAGAATAGTTTTTCACTTCAAACAGATTTGATATAGAACTGATTTATCTTATTCTCCCAAAAATCAATAAAACATACATGAGAAAAATGAAGATCATCATATGAATACATCCACTATTCTAGGTACTCATACCTTATTCAGTTTTTATTCATTCCCCAGACACCACTTTCACATCAGTCGTTATAACAATGTTGTCAATATTTATCAAAATTTTAGAGCTTTAATATTTCAAAATTAGTTATTTTAAGAGAGATAAATATATCCTATAACAATTAGTTTCATCTTATAGAGAATGTGGACGAATTTTAATTCTTCCAAAAATATTAGATATCTTGAAATAACTAATTCTGGCAACATTAAATTAATTCCCATTTATCTTAAAATATGTTAATCATGGAAAGTGTTTCAACATTGTTTTACTCAAAATCTCTTTTCCTCTTAGTCTTCTTAAAACTCAAATTGCAATCAAAATTCAAAAATGAAACATTTGTGTATTTATTGTAATAATCTTAATATTACTCACCCTAAAAACATATTGATCTCATAGTCTTCCATCTACTTACACATCAACGAATCTTTTGAAAATAACTTATAAAATAAAGTATTCATCTATTCAAAATAGAGCATCTAAAATTAAACAATTTGATAAATATGTAAAATTGGACTTAGGATCATCTCAAAATCATCCTACCATATTCTAGATGCAATATATAGAGATACTTCATGAACCACTACAAATTAAACCCTCACAATGAATTTTATAATATACCATATTGGATCTTCAAAAAATAAGAACAGTCACAACCAGTTTTCAAATATAACATGTATAAAATCATATCACATATTTGATGAGTTTTTTTAAATAATCAAGAACACCTTAAACAATTATGGGTTTAATTTATTTAGAAAAAACAAATTACAGGAAATTTAATCTACACATTTGTAAATTTTTTTACATTATTCTCTAAAAGATAATGCCATCTGTGAATTTGGATATATGGGAAAGAGAGATATATTTTAAAAAATATCTTTTTTAATTATATTATATGGTATGATCCCCCATATGTAGTTGAAATTGGTGAAGTGAAAATTTTCAGTGTGGGAACCTTTCTTATGAAGAACATTAAATTTGTTGAGGCATTCACAAAAACGAGTCTTCATATAGTTTAATATTTTATTATGTAGAGAAAAATCATATGAAATTATATAAAAAATATAGGAATCACTAAAATATCTTCAAATCCACTTAATCTATCTCTAAAAAAATCTCAAATACTTCAAATATTCATTTATTATATCCAATAAAATTTATTAATGTTCAAAACAACTCAAACCTCTTCCACATGGAAAACTTCAACAGAACAGAACCCCTCAAAAACACATCAACTATATGGTTGACAATAAATTTAACTTTCAAGCACATTAAAAAACACATAGGGTTATTCAATATACCATTTTGGTTTTTTTTGGAAATCAACACATTAACCCATTAACCCATTCACAAAACTACTCAATGTCAATATAACTCAAGAATCATCAAATCATATCCTATATCAGAGAGATATACCTTTTGGGATAAAAAAATTATGATGTAATTTTTTTGAGATAATTAAATCCCTTGATGAAAATATTTTTTTAATGTGTCTGAAATGAACTCACCCCTTAATTCACACATTAAGTCATACTAATAAAAAATCACCCTTCATGATTATCCAAAGTATTGGATTCCAATTAGTGATCATTCTTCTTATTATAAATAATTATATTTCCCCTATGACATAAATTTGTTAAAATATTACACTTCCTTTATAAATAGAATACGATGACCTTGTATTGGATAGTTCAACAAATACTCAATTATGGAGAGAAGGATAAACATTCATTTTCACCATTAAATCTATAAAATAATATCATGGAATATATTTAATAAGATATTTTAAATATATTATTTAATTAAAATACTTATACGTTTGATCAAACCTGTATCCAAATTATATTTGATATGGTGATATTGAATCAAGGTTTTTAGAGTGAGAATGTCAGACATGATTTTTAGAGAGATTGATTACACGTTAAATATCATAAATAATTTTTAAACTTTTTTCAACATCAACTCTCAAATTCATCTGTTATGTCTATATCTATCAAACCAATGTATCTATATCTGTAACAATAAAACATCTATCTCCATGTATGAAAACTCCACCTGAAGTGGATATTTTATTGGTACATTCACCATCCTAGTCAACGTCATCGCAAGTGATAATTTTGAGATCTCCCTTTAGTTTATAAAGAAATCCATTTTCCATTGCACTATTAATATTTCCAAAAATAGTATTTTCTAGAATTATTTTTTATTCCCTTGGGTAACTTTTATGTTGATCACAAAAAAAGAACAAAATATGTAATTTCTAGTATGTAAGATGTCAAATAAAACATGATACTAACTATAATTCTTAATTCATTATAATCAACAGTATCACCTTGTTCATTTCTTTCTCCATTTATTACAAAATGAAATAGGAGTGGAATCATCCCTATCCAAAATCATTATAAACTTTCTAAAATTTTCATTGAAATACTCTACTTTGAATATTAATATATAATCACATTTTTACTCAATTTTTAATACCAAAAAATAATTCATCTTTAAGAATAAAGACAACTCAAACTACTTCTGCAACTATATTCAAAATTCCTCACATGAAAAAATATTTTCATTAGATAAAATAATGTCATCTAGATACAAAATTATCACCAATGTACTTATTTATATAATCTTTACCTGAAAAGTAAAAAAAATATTTCCTTTAGAAAATATAATTTTGCTAATGCTGTTGTCATGTTTAGAGTACCATGATATGTGAAAATATTTCATGCCATATAATATTTTATGTATTAAACAGACTGTATCCCCGTCATGAAAAATAATTAATCCATATAGATTCTCAACAAATAGCTCTTCATCAAGTTCACCATTCTTAAATCAGACAATACATCTATCCGATAAACATTATAGTGTTTATTCTTATTCTATATGAAAAACATTATTAGAGTTTCATTCCTAAAAAATGAATTAAATATTAATTTAAAATAAATTACTTCCATATATGTGTATAAATTTTAAACCATCCTTTCTTTGATCATTATAAATTCAAAATTCTCAATCATTTTATTTCTAAAAACCCATTTTGTTCCAATTAAATTTTTACATTTTTGTCAAGGAACAAGATTTTTTATAATGTTATTCTCAATAATATTTAACTATTCATTCATAACATGGAAACAATATTCATTTTGAATAGATTCAACTAACATTCCTTGTTAATGTTGTTATATAATAGCTACAATATTATCAACACCTACCAATATTTTAGTCTGAACTCAGGCATTCTGATCTGTAATTTTATTTTTAATTTATATATATATTTTTTAGAATTTTAAATCAATTTCTGACACCACTAATAGTACCCCATACTCTGTAGTATTTCCAAATTCAATATAAATAGTTTTTTATATGAGTTCTACCAGTTTATCATCCATAACATAAAAAAGATTCTTAATGAATATGATTTTATGTATCATGAACATAGAAAAACATTTAAATTTCTCACTATAGTTTTTATTTGGTTCCAAATTTTTTAAGGGGAAACATGTGACTTATGTTTAAAAGTAAATTCATTCTGAATGTGTACAGTATTATAGACATCATTTATAAAAAAATTGAAATTTTATTTTTAGTAAGAATAGTTCTACCCATTTCAACTATGCTTCCATTATTTCTTTTTGAAACAACATGTTGTTGAAGTGTATAGTGTTCTATATTGATGGTTAATTCCATATTTGGAAAGGTAAGAATAAAATGAAGCACATGTTTATACCATAATATTATCAGATCTAAACTTATTCATAAAAAATCCAACTACATTTGGATATTTCATCTATGAATTTTAAAATTATCAATTAATTCAGACTAATTCATATTGATTTTTTGTATAAGTGTAATAATAGTTGAATTTTATGAATTAATGATCATATCAAGTAGTTTTTTCCCTCATCAGCCACAAAATATCTATAGGAATTAATTCTAATGGACATTATGTTGTAATTCCCAATTTCTTTTGAGATTTATGTAATAATTTACCCTTTTGACATGATTCAAAAATAATTTCATAATTTATATTCATATCTTAAAGAGATCTTATAACCATTTTTTTATAATTTTACCTAGGACTATATAGAAAATATGAGAAGGCCTCTGATGACATAACCCTATTAAACATGTTTTGGTTGTATACACAAATAAATTTTCCCATTTATTTTATTTCCTTGTGTGGTTTTCTTCTATATTTTAAGTTTCTTATAAGACAGTAATCCATCTTTAAAATCCCTTCATTACCATTATCATAATTTTGGATAAGATTCATCATATTATTATTTATATTTTATAGAAATGTATATAATCTTATTTTAAAGTCCTATTTTGAATTTATATAGAGGTAGTACATTGTATTTTAAAAGAATCATTCTCAAATGTCAAAAATTATCCATGGATTTCAAAATATTTTAATAGTATAGAAACCCATGTTATGTTAGAGAAACACCATAATCAAGTATCCATGAAATCATCTTCAAATTTTATTTAAGATAAACTTTTTTAAAAAATAATTATTTTCTTTGTTAACCGGTGCACTCTTCCATTATTCAACAATAGGAAACTAACCTCACAAACATGTCATTAATTTTTACACCTTTAACATTTCTGGTCACATATTCCACACACATCTTCAAGACATTACAATTTCATACATGTTTTTATATTGAAAATATTTTTCATCTCTAGAAGATTTAATCTTGAATCTATTTTATACTCACTAGGATAACAACCCCTAACTTCTTATCATATTCAATGTAGTTTCATATTGTATCAACATATTTTTGATTTGTGCTCAAATAGTTCAAAACACTAGGAGTGAACTAGAATAACAAATATCCTTAGTAAAAACATATTCTGGTATAATTTTATGAATTTTTCTGTTTTTTTGAATTCTCAATATGAATTTGATTATATTAGGGCGAAGAAGAGAGTACAGAGCTCCTCCTTTGTACAATTGAAATGAGAGAGTGTTTGTACTCATTTCTCTTGGCCCATTATTAACCTTTTTTTTCAGAACCAACAGTGTAAGATAAATCATAATTTCCAACTCATTTATTAGGTATCGAATTAGCCTAATTTTTTGTTGATGTTATCTCTTCCAATTTATGTTATTCATCCTTAACATCAACAGAGTTTTTTAATGTCACATTTTAGGTTATACAATTTATTCAGAGCTGCAAGACACATGGATTATGTCATAGAAAATTATTTTCCCTTTAAGGGAAACTTGTATTCATTATCGTCTATAATATTGTCATGTTCAACATCTATACACATGATTGTTTTTATCCCATCATCGAGATATTCTTCTTTATTTTAAAAATATTTTTTTTCATAAATCATTTATTTTTTATTTTCACATATTTAGATTTTTTTCTTAATAACTATTTTCTTCCTATGAAAATATTTAATCTCATACTTTAATATGTGTTAAAAATAAATGGGTGATGAACCATATTTGTCAGTACATAAAGTGTTAAAAAACATTTAAAAATAAAAAACAATGATGTTGGTTAAATTTTAACAAGAATAAATTTCATGTTCACTTCTAGATGAGGGGATATTTTGTTCTTATTTTCCCATGATGTTTCATCTATTTCTTAAAGAAAATATCATATTTTTCTCCATCTTTGGGTAAATAACATGAATTTTTATTCCACATATTATTTATGGTTTCTCATATATTATATATTTATAATCTATTTCCTTTGTATTATGGAAGTTAATGAAAGGTTTCATGTTCTATTATATTTATAGCATCAATGATGATAAATTACGTTATGAGTTCTCTTTCCCTAACTAAACCTATTTGAGATAAGAAAAATTGTTCTTTTAAAGTCTCCATTAACATCTTCATTTTTAATGTCGCTTAAATTTTTTGGTCAATTACTTATTTAATTTCTAACTTTATCATGGCTCAAATTCCATACCATCTTTTCAAATTCTCTTAAAGTTATATAATTTTATAATTTATTATGTTATTTATCCATCAGATGATGATAAAAAATTATTGTATTTACTGTAAATGGATTAATAAAAAGTCAAGGACATAGCTTAAGTAAAATGATGTTTCCTATGGGTGTTCTGAAAGTTATTCTACTGGAATTACGTACACTAAAATATGAAATAATAGATATATGAATAACATAAATTCATATTCTACCACTGGAAGTTCAAAATGAGGAATTGGTGAATGATTCATCCAAAATATCTAAAACTCACGTCACTAGAATTAATGAAGGAAACTATACTGAATGATACGAATGGATAAAGAAGGAATTAATTGAAGTAATATTATATATAATTTGTTAAATAAATCATAATATTGATTGATATTAACATAAATATATTTATGACTAGTGGTAAATGATACATAAACATTATTCAATACATTTTGGGGTTGAATAAGAAATTTTACAATATTAATCGATCTAGATGATGGAAAAAATCTGATAGTTTCTGATAAGAAATAATTTAGGGAGATTTAAAACAAAATATAACTTTTATATATTTAAAAATTAAAAATAAAACATTGAGATTTTATTATATATTACTCTTAAAATAAAATTTCTTTGATAGTTGGTGATACATGCAACACTGTGTGAAAATGAAATGTAATAATGTACACCATGATAACAAATTAATTATATTGTTGCATTCTAATATGAATAACTAGATTATGAAAAATTTATGGTTTAGATAAAATTCATTGGTTTTAAACTAATTAGAAATAAAAATACAATCATATGAAAGTAAAATTGATATTTTTCAAAAACTATTTTCATACCTGGAATGTGTTTTTTTTAAATTTATTTAATCACATATAATGAATGATTATAATTATAATTATATATTTATTATCTTTTTAAAAATCCATATATTATTTTTATGCATGTGATAATTAAGAAATTCAATTCTCTTAATAAAAATTCAAATTTATAAAAAATGGTTTTCATCACATTATGCACACTTATTTTAAAACAGATTTCTGCCACTTATAGAAATTGAATCATAAAAAATTTATTGAATATTATGAATCAAATGATTAATATTCTTTAAATTCATACCATTTTCAGTTAATATGAATAGTAACCATAGTAAATTTTTGTCACCCTCGTAAAGGTAAAACATGTAAAATAACGTTAAAATGTTAGGATGAGGCTTTAATATTTATCTCAAAATTTTCTTTATATTATTTTATGAGAGAATTTGGGACATTTAGATCCCATTATCCAATATATAGTCACTTGGTTCCATATTTATTTAATTATGAATTTTATATTAATTTTAGGAAAGAGTAAATAAAAAATGTCACCCTATTGACTTTAAAATATCTATAATTTTTATAGAAGGATAAAAATGGGAATGTTTAGTTAGAAATAATTATTTTAAATATAAATTAATATTATTATCACAATAATTTATTCCTAATTTTTAATAATTGAATAATTACCTTAAACTCTTACGCAACACTAAACATTTGTTTATTTAATTAATATAAATTTAAAATAAATGATTGTAAAAATTTTAAAAGCTAAACAATTTGGGTGATAGATTGTGTCCCATGAATATTATAAATTAATATAAAATATTTGAGATTTTTTAAAATGTTTGTATTCTAATTCCCATTTAGTCTATTGGTCATTAAAGTTCAATTAAATGAATAGTGTTAGAAATGAAATTAATGATATTTTATGAAAATATTATTTCATTAAATAAAATATAATTAAATTAAATATTAAATGGGAAAAATTTGGATAACATATGATTTAAAATTTAATCACTTGTCAATTTATGATCAAATTTTCACATTATAAGTAAAATTATAACCCTCTAATAGTAAATTAGTCGTTAATGTGATTAGAGTTGAAATTGGTTAACCAAGGGGTTAATAATCAAATATGGTTTACAATGACAAAATGCATATTTAAATTTAATCAGATGATGATATTCTGATCATAAAATATTTTTTGTAACATGTATATCCATTTTTATGAATTCTTATCGATAATAACTCAATTACATTTCAATATTTTTTGTAATTACAGGATTACCCCTCTCCTCACTTATAAAGGGCCCATATTATCCTATATTCCTCACAAATTTTATATATTATAGATTAGACTATAATTAATGTAATAAAATATTATATTCCTTCACCACATCCAAGATTTTATGGTATTTCTAAAATAAAACACTTTTAATTCTTAAGGAGTAATCAAAAAAGGGGTTCTCAATGAAGAGGTATAACTCTAGACCAAGCATTTTTAAATTTAAATTTTTCTTGAACAATTTTAAAAACATTGTATAAATTATAAAAAAACTAATTAATTATATTAAATATATATATAAATGTTATTATGATCATGAAACCACCATTAACCACCCTCTTTTCAATCAAATGCTAAATAAAAAAATCCCTCATGAATATGTGTGGTCTATCACCTCCACGCAGAGATATAATTAAATTTTCATCACCATATTTAATGAATGTTTATTAATATGGGTTAAAAATTTATAACTTTTATTTATAAAATAATTTTTCTTATGTAATCATAGTATCATATATGACTTCATACCTTCTTATCCATTGGAAAATGACAACGTCACTCATTCGAACGTCCAGAATACCACCTACACGATGCAATGTGATTTTTTAATCTATATTTTACATGCATGGTAATAATGATAGATTTTATGAATATATATCTTTTATATATGATTTAATATTGATTCATTAGTGGTGAAATATTATTTAACTTTCCTTCATTCAATCCGTCAAAAAGTGAAAACAATGTGCATGTGTTCCTATGACCTACCATCACCATGAATGATGTAATTCATTATTTTGGATTACTATAAATACATATTTAATGAATATATATGGAATTTATATAATGATTATTCTTCTATTTATTATGGAACCATTATCAAATTACATTGATGGGAAATATAGAACCAAAAGTTTCATGAATAAAGAAACAGTTAACACACTGAAATAATAATTTTAATAAATAATAATTATTAAATGGGTGTTAAAATTTTATAAGTGGATCATATATGACATAATAAGTGTGATAATGTCCCAAAAATAAAATTATTATAAATTTAAATTTATTATATATATGTATAAAGAACTTTTTATTAATGTGAAACTTGAGGTAAGGGATTTTTGTTACATTCTCATTATTTATCGAGATTTTTATTATTAAGTTTCTCATGGTCAATTTTTATTTCATATCTATAAATAAACTCAATTATTTTATTATAGTGTATTTATTTAAGTATATTAAATATTTATACTACATTTAACACTCCTTAATTACTCAAGATAATGAAGTAATTTTTTTATGGAAAAATAATTTATATATCTCTTCAGTTGAAAATAATTTTACTTCCATGTCCATGTATTATAAAATTATTTTCAAGAATATTTTTTCTATTCCTATATGATTGCTTGAATTTATTTTTGAACATGTTTTAATTTTAAGAAAATGGTTTAAAATGAATCTTCCTATCGTTTTCCAAATATAGTTTATTTATATATTTTTTACTGAATATGTGATAAATATTTCATTTAACATACATGTAATGAATATAATTTCCATCTTTCCTAAAGACACAATTTTTTAATTCTTCCATTATAATTCTATAAGGATATTTTCAATGAAGAAATTATTTTCCAAATATGGGAATTTTTTTGGATTTTAATTTATGATTTAAAATTTAAAAGTGTATTTTCCAATGATATATTACAAAGATATTTTAAATGAAAATTTTATCTATAATAAAAAAATTTGAAGTTACATATGATTTATTGGAGAAATAATACAACCAAAACATATTTATTATTTATATAGATGGTTTATGTTTATGATGATGAAATATCGATGAATCCCATTTCATTTATAAGAAGTAAATTTATGAGAAATATTTTTCATGATCTTGTACGATATTTTTTAATGAATTTATGATTATGTTACGGGTGGGACCGTAATTATATTTCACTAAAATTAATTTTGTACTGAATAATTTTCTAGAATCTCAAATGGTATATGGGAGGTTTTCCCAAGCCTAAAACAAAAGGGTTCACAAGAGGTTATCCTTACATAAACTAGGAACACTAGTGGCAAGCCCAAGACTAACATGTTTTGAATATATTGGTGGGAAACATTGAAACAAGATTTTTAAGATTATTATTGTGAGACAAATTGATATCATGATCTTGTTATAATGTTATATTTTCATTGCTAATGTTATTTGATTCCTTTACGATTCACATTTTCTGAACTAAGAATAATTATTCCATGATTCAAAATTTTGATCTATGATATATGGTTATGATTTTAATGTATTAATATCATGATGTAATACCCTTAATATAATGTTATACTTATATTATTACTGATATTTCCATTTTTTACCCTTACTAATCATATATGCTCACCCTTTCTTATGTTTCCATTCCCTAGTGTATAAATAATCGTATTAAGTATAATATGTCTAAGAAGGGTGACAGTTATAAAAAACTATATGACAGAAAATAGAGATCTCTTATGAACCGTTTATTTATATGTCTTTGTTTATAAATATAATAAACCTATATGATTTTGGAATGGATAATAATATTATGTGATTAATATTTATATGTTAATATATAATATCAATGTGTGAAAGGTATGGGTCTCTATAGATTCCATCAAATAAAATTTTACTTTCCTTTGGAATTAATGATGAGAAAACATTAGTGAGAATTCCTAGGATAACCCTAATATGGGGGAACATCTACAGGTATGGTAAATAAACGAGTGTGTTTTTTCTAGAGAATCATCCTATAGTTGATAATAGAAGTGGACATGTATTTGGAATAGATGAATCAAGTGGTAATAACAATGAAAAGCGTTGGCTGAGTACATATTTATCATAATTCGAGTGAACAGTGAGAGTGGCCTTACTACTCACTTATTTTGACACTCTTAGGGGATATTATTGGGTTAATTCACATTTTTTATGAAAACATCTGAAGGTTTTGACTATATTATAATCAAATATGACATAGGATAAACCCATGTTGTCATAGATTAAAAATAAATTATTAAGATGTAGATATCTCAAAGTTGATTATTCAAGAAAAAACACATGGATTAATGATGATTTATGGCCATGCTAACCATTTTGGACTTAGTAATGAATTGGATATATAATGATGAAGTTGAGGTGGCGACATGAATTCTCAAATATTGAAGTATATTATTTTAGAATAGATATATGATATCTATTTTATCATGAAAAGTATTTAGAAGTTTTTATTAATAACCTCAACGATTAAATGTTTAATTATTAGTGAAAACACCTATTGGTACAATGATAACAGATCGTTTTTATATTATTCAATCGTTGATGTTTGTGAGATTATTACTCCCCCAAATCTTGTTATTGTTCCTACAATTGAATTTTAGTTCATCTTAAGAATTGATTTTCTTTATTTACATAATGTCCACATTAATATTTTAGTAAGGGAACTCACATTAGATATTCAGGACAATCCTATGATTTTATATCAACACAATGATGAATATGAACTTGAAATGGAAATCACGTCGATTAAATGGGTCATGATTCTTATTAAAAAGGTTTTCTTATCTTATATGGTTATTAACAAACTAAACATTAAATATATGTCTATTGTGTTTTTTTTATATCTGTTTAAAAGAGATTCATTATCTTCCATTGAATCTTGAAGTTGAGTTTTTAATAGAACTCATTCCTAGTGATATAAATATTTCAAATAATCCATATATAATTGACCATATTGAGATACTATAATCGAAGATGAAAATAAATAAGAATCTTGACAGGGGATTCTTTTATCCATGTGCATCACATGAAGAATCAAATTTTCTTTTTGAAAAGAAGAAGGATGTATCAATGTGAATTTATAATGATTATCGAGAACATAACATAACCAATATCAAGAACAAGTATCCTTTTAGCCCATATTGGTGAATTATTCTATCAAATGGATAGAGATCAATACTTTTTCAAGACTGACCTTCATTATAGATATCATCAGATAAGGTTAATGAATGGGTCTATATTGAATACAACATTTTAAACATGGTAAGAACACTATAAATTTTTAGTGATTCTATTTGGTTTACTAATTTCCCACTATATTATGGGATTTAATTAATAGAGTATTTAAAGATCACATTGATCAATATGCGGTTTTATTTATAGATGAAAATATTATATATATATTGAGAAAAGAAGAACATGAAGATCACTTGAGGATTATAATCAATTACTTAAGGAATATGTTTTATGAAAAATTTATCATGTATTTATTTTAGTTGTAAATGCTTCATTTTTGGGTGACATAATCTCATGTTAGGGTATATATGTGGATCTATAAATGTAAAAAGTAATTTAATGTTGTTCTAGACCAACCCCTATGATTGAGATTCATATATATATATATTTCATTTAGATGAATATTATTGAGGCTTTTTGGAAAATTTATCCTAAATGCCTAATCCAATACCCATTTAAGTTTGGAAGGGAGTGATGTTCATTTGAAAAAAGGATGTTGATGAAAATTTCAAGGAATTTTCGAGAATGTTAGTCAAACCACCTATGCATACACTACCTTGTAGTGGATATGGGTCTGTATTCAGTAGTGATGCACTGAATAAGGTACCGATAAGTGTCATCATGTAGAATGATATGGTAAATGATTATTCCTGATTTGAATTGATAGTTAATGAGAAAAATTACCAAAATAACAATTTTTTAGTTAGCTATGGTTTTTAATATTATTGATATAGAGGAATTATCTTTATAGATAAATGTGTGAAATATATAATGATCATAAAATTTTAATTTATATATTTACTAAAAAAGATATGAATATGTGGGAGATAAGAAGTTTGGAGTTGATTTATGAGTATTACTACTCAATAAATTACCACCACGTAAAATAGAATAAGTGGGATAATTCATTAAGTGAAAATGATTATGTAAAATTATCTATGATGAGGATCATAAATGTTCAGATATTTCTAGATTTTTAAATGTTGGATCATGTTTTCTAGAAGGAAGTGAAAAAATATTACATATCTCAAATGAGTGTTCAAACATCTAAATAAGTAAGAATTAATGTAGAATAGAAGAAAGATGTGTAACTATAGAAGAATGTCAGATATATTCCCATGTTCAAACATGATTGTGGTGTAATGATATGTTTTATGAATATTTTATGTGTTCTATACATGACAGAACTGAATAAGGATTTATTTAATGAGGTTCACAGTTTATCATTCTATATTTAACCTTGATACATGATCATGTATATAGATATGAGATATTATTTTTTGTGGGACATCATGAAAAGGTATATTTTTGATTATATGTCATAGTTCTTGGAATGAAATATTGTTATGACTAAGCGACAAAAGTGTAAGGGGATGTTTCAAAAATTACCCACACTTGAATTGAAATGAGAAAACATCCCCATGAATTTTATCATAGGAATCCCCATAATGTCTAAAGTCTATAATGTTATTTGGGTTGTAGTTGATCATGATATATTTTATGAATAATTAATTACAGTTATATAATGATTCTCTCTAGATCATATTTAGAAAATATAAATTAATGAAGTGGTATGGATTCCTGGAGTACCAAATTATATTATATATTACATGGATCCGAGGCTTACCTAAAATTTCAGGTGAGGTATTTATTAGGTTTTGGATTCATAGTTGAGTCTTAGAACTATGTATAATCACCATAAAGACTGTCAGTTTGAGATAAATATTCAAAACAAAGTCGATATAATGAGATATTATTATATGGATTTCAATGGTGGTTGGGATCTACACCTCCTATTAGTTGTGATTTAATTCAATAATATATTTAAATCAAAAAATTTATGAATCCATATGAAGATCTCTATGGAAATAATTATATAACTATAACATGTTTGGATAATGTTTGATAAAGAATATTATTTGGACCTGATCTAGCTGAGGAAATAGTATATAAAGTTAGTGCCATTCAGTAGCACATCAACACATCATAGAGTCTAAAGAAAAGTTATTCTTAAAATATTTGGTGAAATATGGAATTCAAAGTTGGTGAATAGTTATTTCTGAAAGTTTCCATATGGAATAAGGTAATGATATTTATAAGGAAGGGAAAGATGATCCCTATCTATATTATCCCCTTCATGATTTTTTTATTGAGTAGAGATGATATTTTATCACTTGGCTCTCCAAAAGAACCACTCTCAAGTTCATAGAATATTCCATGTATCTCTTCAAGGAATTACATATATGAACATTCACATATACAGAACTTTGAGGTTGAAACATTAGAGTATGACATTTATATTAAAAACAACTTTTAAAAATTTAGATGCTAGAGATAAAGTGATAATAAATACATATACCCACCTGGTTAATGTTATCATGTGGAATCAAAAATTCAATAAAGCTTATTGGGAACAAAAGGATGTGATTTAAAATAGATATACACAATTTTTTATATTAGAGTGATGGAATTTCAATGTAAAAATTAATTTTATTGGGTTAGAATGTAGCAACAAGAGATTTTATGACATATTTCTCTTCAAATAAAATTTATTCAATATCTTGTTATACACACAACTTCGAGTCTAAATAAACAGTAAGAAAATATACCATTATAACCTAGCTGTGAAATTGTATTGTATAAATTGGACTAAAATAATTACGATAAATATATGTTTTAAAATATATTCATTGGTTATCAATTTATAAGAAATAAAAGTAAAAACATATGAACATAAATGAGATGTTTTTATTAAAAAACCATTTTTGTGTGCAATGTGTTTTTTTCTAAACATTTTAACTTGATCACTTTTTCAAAATAATATTACTGAAATATATATATATTCAATATTAAATAATTTTTTAAGTTAATTTTTTCTCTAGGAATGAGATAAACATAAAATCCATTTTAATGCTTAAAAAGATATTTTTGTAAATAAAAATTATCATCTAATTTTGAAAAAATACTTTATAAATAATTTATTCCACTTACATAAATTAAATTTTGAAGAATGAATTACATATTTTGTTTCATGAAATTTAATTTTTCTTAAAATGGTCTATTTTACCTTTTCAATATTAATATTACTCATAGTAAATGTTATTCACCAGTTAGGGTGCAATAGATAAAATACAGTTAATCAACTATTATATAGATTCATAATTTCTCTAACACATGTCTTCAGCTTATTTGATTCTTTTATATCAACCATTTCATCTAATTCCTCAATAATTGGACACGAGGATCAATATTTATTTGATTATGACCTTGATATTAATTACAAAAAATGTCCCTCTCTTGAAAATAATATCTCTAAATTTTTAAATATTGGTAAAATGATGAAATGTTCAGTTAAAATGGTTATTTTAAATATAAATATCTTTTAACAATTTTTTATTTATAAACGTTATTAATGTATTAATTACCTTATGTTCTTATTCAAAACTGAAATAATATTTATGTAATTAGTAGAAAAATTAAATTAATCAATTTAAAAATATTAAAAGTAATAAAATTTAGGTGAATTATTATGTTTCATTAATTTTATAGATTATTATGAAATATAATAGTTATTTTAATTTATTATATTCAAATTTAATAGTGGTCTAATTGACTTCAATGTCAAATTAAATGAATAGTTTCAAAATGACACAAATGATATTTCATGATAATAATATATTTTTTTAAATGAGTTAAATATCATGAATATATTTAATAAGGATAATATGGATAATATATTGTCCAAAATTCCATCACGTTTCTATTTATGATCCAATTTTCACTTTTAAGTAAAATTATAAGCCTTTAATATTGAAAACATCATACCTGGATTAATATTAAAATCGGTTAACCAAGGTTTTAGTAAAAAAGATATGTTTTAAATTGACACTAAATACTATATATAATTCATTTTATTATGATATATATATAGTTTAATCTTATTATTTGAATATATGGTTTACTAGAAGCTTTTGACTGGATAATTACTCAATTTTATTTTAATATTTTTCATAATTCTAAAAGCTCACCTACCCTCACATATAAAAGGGAACCTCTTATCTTATATTCCTAAATAAGGTTGAGACATATATCATATAAAAACCTTCTATAAAACCTTAAAATAATCCTTCCCCACATCCGAGGTTATATGGTATTTTCAATATACCATCCCTTCAAGGCTTGAGGTGTAAGCCCTCAATGAAGATACGTAATTCTTAAGAATGTGTTTTTCATTTTATTTCTTTTTTAAACACTTAAATATCAATGATACCAACTATAAAATAATTAATTTAGTAAATAAAATAAAATATAATGGTCTTGTGATTATAAAAACCCCATTAACCACCCAAATTTCCATAAATGGGAAGTGAAGGTGTTTCTTATTCATTCAATTGGACTACCACCTCCACGAAATTATACTACAAATTTTCATCAACATATTTCAGGGATGGTAATTATGATTGGATTAATTACTAAAAATTATATTTTTGAAAAGATTATGATTTTATAAATATTATATATCATTTTCCTTCTTACCTTCAAATATTTTGGAAATGGATAACGTCACTCGTATTTAGTTGTGGAGTATCAAACCCATGAATAGATATTATTCATTGTCTGATTTTGATTTACATGAATGGTAATAAGGATATATTTAATGGATATATATGATATATTTTATATAATAATTATTTTTTGGATTTTAATTATTATTTACCTTTATTTTTTCTATCCAATAAAAGGTGAAAAAAAATCATGTGTACGTATGGCTTACCATCTACATGAATAGTGTAATTTATTTTTTTATCTCAATAATTATATGAATAATATCAAAATATTTATAATGAAAATATATTATGTAACCATCATCAAAGTAAAAGGATTGCAAATATTGGACCAAAACTCTGATGAAAATTGAAATAGTTAACTCCCATAAATAATGATTTAAATAATGAATTATTAATAAATAGATGTTAAATAATTTTAATTTGATTATATATAATATTATATGTGACTAAAATAATCTATTATATATGTATAATATTTTAAATTTTATTATATATGAGGTTATAGAATATTCAAAGAAAGTTGAACTCGAGGTAAGGAATTTATGTTATAATCACATTACATATTGATATAGGTTATGATTTTGATTTTGATTATCACATTTTTTGATATATATCTCAATAAACTATTTAATGTTCTTATTCCCTTGTAATTTATAGTGATAAAATATTTTCCATTCATTTTTTACTCTTTATGTATTCTAGAGACTGAGAGAACATTTCTAGGGAAAAATGATATTATTTCTATATCCGGTCAAAAAACATTTTTCATCAAAGCCAATGTTTTCATAAAACGATTTAAATAATGTATTTATTCTATAATGGTTGTTTAAATTCTTTTTTACCCTTATCATAATTTTTAAAAAACGATTTAAATGGATTTTCATGTAATTTTCCATACAAGTTATTATTGGATGTTTACTAATATTATGATAGGAATCAATGTTTTAGCATACAATGAATCAACTAAATTTCCCAATGGCATAACAAATAAATAATTTTAAGATTCCTCTTCAATTTTCCAAGACAATTCCATAAAAAATAATTTATCCATAATTTTTCAGAAATTTTCAATATTTTAATATGTTATTTAAAAAAAGGGAATTTTATGGAAGCCTAACAGAGGGCATGAAAAAACAATATATATAAATGATTACTATTATAGATCAACAGATTAGAAGAGTCTTGTAACTTGATAATATTCACAATTGTCTAATTAAAAATTCAAATTGACATAATAAATAGATATATTAATTGTTTTTATTATTTTTTGACAAATATTTATTTTTTGAGTATTGATTTATGGGAAACATATATGAAGTATAAAACCAAAAATAAACTAAAATTAAATGTAATATAAAAATAGGTACTTTTAATTTTAGGTAATGGATTAGGGTTCCTTAAATTATTCATCGTGACTATTAAATCTGGTTTGATAACAATGTTATGAAATATCAATCATGGATTACTATTATTTTATTTAGTAAATACGAAACTATGAGTTCATAAGTAGCATGATTCCACCTACTCCTGTGATTAGGACTGATGGATCACCTCAATCAAGTATGTGAAACCTTCAAGGACCCAGTTCCATCATATTTCATTTCAGCCATTGAACATTTCAACTTCATCATGTGAAGAGATTGACTTCAATGGATGAAAAAAAAGATAATATAAATAAATAGAAGGTAATTTGTGTTGCATGTTTGGGTGGGAAGTCAGTAAACTTGTATAATTAACTACATCTCAAAAAAAAATTTAATAAAACATATGAATTTAAGAATTTAATTTTGGAACACCCAATTCTCCCTTGAGGACAACCCTTATGTTAGTCCCTCATTATCATGTGAAATATGTCACAATGGAAAAAATGAGAAGAAAATAATGAGAGAAAGAATTTATGAATATTGAGAAAATGAGAGATTGGGTGGAATAATAATTATGGGAAAATATTATTAAAACAATCCAAATGAGTTATATAAAATAAACTAAATTTCAGATGAAAAATAAGAAGCTAAAAAAATAATGCTTCCAGAAGCGGTCCGCTCCTCATCCTCCAATACTTCAATAGTGAAACCACATATATGTATTTATAATGTAAAGTATAATCTTTATACTAAATGAGTGTATATATCTATATATTCACAACTGATAAATAAATATTTTTAAAAAATATACTTCTTGATTATATTGAATTCTAGGTTCTTACAAAATTATGAATCTAAGTTGTAATTACACATTTGTGGTAACATCATCTACCATTAGAAATACACTGTTTCACATCCACCATTACACATCCACCATTTCTCATCATCCTTTGAATATACACCGTTGACTCAATGATAGATATTATCTACCTTTGGAAACAACCAATATAAAACTATTCTTCATTCATTCCTGTATCTTCTTCTTTCTTCATCTGGATTCAACAACGGTATTATCCCTATCATTGACCACCTTCATTGAATAGATAATATAGAATCATCCTCCTTTACTTTTTCATGGGTTGAATGGTCCTTTCCTGTGGTGTGGCAGGGGCTTAATAGACGTGGTAGTAGTGGACCCTCTTCTATAGTGGGATTATAAAGTTCATAGTGATCTTAAGAGGAATGTCCATTGTAGCTCCCCTGGCGGGCATTGGTATTCCAATAATGATCCATCCTTCGATGTGGTTGGAGGTTTATTCAAATTGAACATGTGATTTTCTGCATGTGTAATTCATGGTTGGGATTCATAAGGTGGAGACAATGATTAATGTGTATGGGGATGTTGTGAAAGAACCTTCATCACAACCTTCCCACTTTACCATGGCCAAAGGGAGATCTAGTAGAAAGAATGGGTGTCAATCATCTTTGAATGGATATTCATGGCGATCGTGTGGAGTCCTTTATATTTATATTTGAACTCTTGTTCTTCATTATTATGATATGGAACGAGATTAAGGTTTTTAGGTGGCGTTCCATAGTTGTTCCTGTGATAATAGAGGGTAATTGGTAGGGTTGATCGACAACAGGTTGCAATGGAAATCTCTGAATATACTGTTACAACAATGAAAGATCATATATAGAATTTCACCAATAGTAGATCATAGATACAACTGGACCAATGGTAGATCACCTATACTATTCTCACCCTAGTAGCATGTACTTTCTGTTATTGAATCATGACTTAGTGATTAGTTCATAGTGTGAAATAGATGGTGGTAGTTTTAGGTGGCTCAGTTTTGTGAAATAATTCTTCCTCAACCCCTCCAAACTTAACAGTTTTTGGAGGGTGATTTCATTGGTTTTCATGGCTTTTACCCTTCTAAAAGATCTCATGGTGGTCATTCGTAGATGTAGAGGTATCCCATGGTGATACATGGAATTAGCAGTGCCGAATGACACCCTGGATTTCATTGGCACCATGGTAGAATGTACTTTCAATGATTGAATCATGACATGTTAATTCGTGCATAGTGTGAAAGGGGTGATGGTAGTTTTAGGTGGCTTGGTTGGTGAAATAACTCCTCCTAAACCCCTCCAACCATCACAGTGGTTGGAGGGTGATCTCTTTGGATTTCATGGAATTGTACCCTTTTAAAAGATCTCATGTTGGTCATTTTTTGATACATAGTAATCCCACGGTGATAAATTGAATTAGCAGTGTCCAATGGCTTGAGACCAAGATACCTTAATGGATGATGTAAGGACCCAAACCCAGTTGCACAGAGCTGGTGCCTTATTTGATCACATTGGTATATAAAGAAAGAATAATCATCCATAAGGGCCGAAATGTTTAGTAGTCTTTATGAAACTAGATACATACATAGAACCCCTTTAACATTTTGAAATGAAACAAAATATGATACATAACAAAAGCTAATAAACTTCTTCCTTAAAAGCTCAATAAATGACTTCTTCATCTTAACATGGGGAAGGAAAAAAACTGAAAGGTGTGGCCTCAAACACTCAACAAGGGCAATAAATACAGCAGAATATATCATAACAAAAACATTATAAATGTTGAATTCATAATAACATGTTCCTTTAACAAAAACAAGAACATATTATGGTAGGAATAAGAGCTAAGTAAGTAATACAAAAAATAAACATAATCACAAATATTTTACTAGTTGAATAACCACATGAACCATAAATTCCATTTTCATGATGAGGGAATGCATAATGTGGAACAATATAACCATAACGTCAAGGCCTCATTCCAAGAAAATAACCAATCGTTTTGTCAAGGCCTTGTGCCAAGACCGTTGTTTCTCTCATGAGACCTACAGATGCACTGAGAGGTATAGTGGGACCCACCAGACACTTATTATTTCCAATGAATTCCTCATATGAATGGCGATAAACACAATCTACATATAAATTTATATTGAAACTTATATATGAAATGTAAATAACATTCCCCAAACATTAAGCATAAACACAAACCATTCAGAGTCAATAGGTGACTAGTTTAAAGATAGACCATCCACAAGAAAATTAATCATAAACCATTAAATTAAATATGATAGATGATACCATGAAAAATTAATCCCAATAATACATAATAATCAATAATATTTTTTAAATATATGAATATAATATTATAAAATTTCTGGGAAATTCTTAAAATAAATACTATTTTACTTTTAAAAGAAGAGTTATTTTGGAAAAATATTTGTATAAAACCAGAAGTTAAGTAAGATAATATTTTTATAATAAAATGAGTTATTTTATATATATAATTTTTTCCAAAAATAGATTAGATATTTATCTTGAAAATGGGTATGAAATTGAGACATTCCCTTGAATTGGGCTTGTATTTCGGAAACAATTTGAAATCTCCTTTTAAAACATGTAACTATCCATAAAATTAAGAAGGATTACGGTTGGTGTACAAATATAAAAAACTCACACATAATTTATGATAAGTATATAATAATACATAATAATTTAATTTAGGTAATTAGGAAATTAAAATAATTCGAATGAAAATGGATGTTCGGGTGGAAAAACCATTACCACTTTGTAATAAATCAATTCATATGCTCTGAAAATTAATAATATTAAAATATTTAATTGAATACCATTAAAATAAAGATATTAATGATAGTTTTAATCAATGGAAATTATACATACACCATATAAAAGTATCAGTACTGAATATGGGAAACCTCACAAAATTGAAGTGAGATAAAGAAACCCCATACCTAATGTCTGAAGGTGTTATGCTCTTGAACTTAAGGCCTGGAAATATTAAATTAGACTTATTAATAACATATTTCATAACCTATTCTAAATTTATTTAGTTTACCATAATTTAGTTTAGTTCATTTAGTCCCTTATTGATAATTTATTATATTGAATTTTTTTGTTCCATTGTGTTCATTTTCTTTATTTTCATAATTAGTTCACTTGTTCTTAAGTAATGGAGTTGATGTGGAATGGATGTAAATATACAGAATTGAATTCACATATTATATACAACCATCTATAGGTTTTATTTTTCATTTATATAATTTGGATACATGGAATGAGGATGAATAAATATATAAAAAATTAATGATAATTGTTTTAGTAAATTTGTGGGTTTTGATTACAACGAACTCATTTTTTTTATAACTTAATAAAATTTGTACAAGGGATTACAGAACCATACATATGGTATATTAAATATATAATAATCTGGTTCAACCATAAAAATAAAGGGTTCATGACAAAAATTGAGAATCATAAATGAAATAAAAATCCCTTCATCCTTGAATGTGGTTAATTCACACATCTCAGATGGTGTTCTTGCTACTAGTATAAAACAAGGTAAAAGGAATAAATGATGATTACTTATTTAATTTTCATTAAAATATTCCAGTACATGTAATGTACTAGATTCATCACAAAATTTAGATAAATATAGGTAATAATAGAAAAAGAAAACAAATGAACTAGAAAGGAAAGATAAAGGTTTGAAAAGATGAATTTACATCTTGAACTAAACTTCCATGAGAGACTCTTTAAGGGAGTTATTTTGGTATTTTTATAAGACCAAGGATTTCTGGATGTTGGAGAGGAGTTTGGGAGGATATTTTGACTGAATTTTTAGATGGAACAAGGCTTTAGAGGAGTGAAGAGAAGAGGGGGTGATGGGTGGTTTTTATAGTGGAGGGGAGAGGGGATTTCTCAATTTTATATTCATTTATTTATTATTTCTCATCAAGACAAGGAATAACGAGTCTTCCATGACCAGGAATAATAATTTTATCATGTGAATCCAAATCAATTAGGCTTACATCAGCAGAAAATCATACACAATTCTATAATTAGTGTATTTAGATTATTTGGAATGTTATGGGATTTCACTATTCATAAAAAATCATGAATTTCAAAAAATATGAAAAATTAACCCCATCCATTTTTGATGTTTAGAATCTAAAAATGGAGTCCATTTTTCAAAAATAATTTTATAATTATTATTAACTTAATATTTATTAAAAAACATAATTTATTCGAAAAAATAGTTTAAAAACATATTTTTACACATTCAAAACCATTTGTATATCATGCTCTAACTTGAATATTATTTATATACTATCATATTTAAAGTTACTATTCATTAGGGTATATCACTATTCATAAGGGTATGTTACTATTCTTAAGGGTAGGTTACTATTCACCAAAATTTTTGTTTTTCTTATCAGACTCAAGATAAATTTCTCATCATAACTGTGTATGTCAGATTTTCCAAATTCACATCACAGAAGTGACAAACTTATATTTACATGTCTAGGTTATAACATTGTGGTGTTTTTAGAGACTCAATGACCCATGCATTCTATAATAAATCAATTTGTAAATTCATGGTGTTTTACATTATCCCCTCCTTACTAAAATTTCATCCATGAAATTTGAAATTGAACATCAATATTTAATGGTTGATACTTTAAAATCCCTTTATGGAAACCCACATCAGAAATATGGTTAATAAAATATCCCCTAAAATGTTAATAGAGATGAGTTGGTCACCCCAAAAAGTATTCTTTCGAATGAGGTGACATTAGTTGGAAGAAAAAAAACATGACCTGGAAGGAAAATATAACTATGATGTTCTGATGGAACATGATAGAGGACATGTTAAGATGAATTTTGATGAATACAAAACTATAAACTAAAAAAATCATCGATATTATCAATGATAATGCTAAGAGAATTTTTTTTTATTTAAGACTATTTTCCTTGAGTCGAGGAATTATTCTACTCTATAAGAGTATAAATATAAATTTAAAATTATAAAATCATCCTTTTATTGTAGTTTAACTATCTTTACCTCATCACATAGCATGGGCTACAACATTTTTTGAAGAAAAACATTAACCTCTAAAATCTCATACGGTGATCAACTTAAACCATTTCATAAACAATTAAAAAATTCCAAAAAATAATTTTTCAACACATTACAATGAAGTACCCAAAATTTTCAAGATGAACTTATCATTAACCCTTAATCAATAAGAAGTGCCTCTAAAATTTACATTCCAAACATGTGAATAAATTCATCATGCATCCTCTTGAAATATAATAATAACTTAAATTACCGTAAAATCCATATTTGAAACTGGAATTCTTGCATATTCTTTAAGAAATAAACATGTTATTGGACATATTCCTTAAATCCAGAAGTGCTACAAACTTCATTAATGATAGCATAGACCACTTATTGACAAGTCAATAATCAGTTCCAAGGTAGTCAAAACGTATATGAAACAATCATTTCTTCATAATTATCTAAACATCATATATATATATATATATATTAAGGGGTTTCATTCCCTCAAACATTTTATTTCTAAAAATTTTATCTTTACACTGAATCACTTTTCCATTGTACCATTCACCATATGACCTCAAATCCTTGTTGAAAGAGTACTATTGTGAAATCATTATATATCTCATAATTCATAAAACTAGTACATTACAATCAAAATAAACAAATGGCACGATTCTTGACTAGGCATATTAATCATTAGACATCATCTCTCATATCATCATAACATGCTCATTATCCAAAATCATCATTTGGGGTATATTCCTTGGATGATTGGGAAATTTATTCTCATGGTGTCCCGTATCCTTGCAATTGAAGAATTGTTCATTGGAACCCATTTTATTACCCTTTAAATCATGAACATGGTGTCCTTTTTCTTCACACATGTACCAATCACCCATTACCTTCAAGAATTTTCCAGGTTAATTCGTTCCACAGTAATCACATGTGGGAAAACACTTATTTCCCTTATTACCTTTATCTTTGTATCTCTCTATCATCCTTTTACTATTTTGATTCCTACCAAATCCATATGACTTAGAGAAGTCTTTACATACCTTGTTAATAGTTGATATTATTCCATCATATGATGAGGGTACATGGGAGACAATCTTCCTTTGAAAAGATGGCATAAGACCATTACAGATATGAACTATCTTACTCTATTAATCCTGTACATAGGGGAATTTCTCATAATTTCTTCTAGAAACCCTATCTATTCAATTCCATATTATATATTAACTCATAAAATTATGAAATCTCTATAAATCTAAACATGGTATAGCACATAGTATAAATTTATGTATCATAAATCCTAGAACTATATACTTTGGTTTATTTGGGGACATAAATATCTCACATTGGTGGGTAAATAAAAATTTAATTATCCTAATCATATACCCAGGGAGTGCTAATCCAAGAGTGCAGCAAGGACCGTTGTCGTGTACTAGGATACCCCGGGTCAAGCCCTAAACTCTCTGTCAGAGTTTTCTCTCGGAGGTACATCTATTCTAGAGCCACATCTACTAGTTTTCTTTCCTGAAAGGGATATATTTTCACGAAATATCCACATAATATATTATATACCAAAATTCATGGATGTTATTTTTTATCCTCACAGACCATTTTAGGGTTTTGTTCCCTAACCTATGTTTTCAAAATCAAGTTTTCAATGTTTCTACTAAACTTCCTCTAATAACAACTATAAGAACCCAAACCCAGTTACCCAGAGATGATTCCTTATTTGATCACATTGGTCTATAATAAGGAATAATAATCCCAATGGACAGATCAGTGTATTAGTCTTAAAGAAACTAGATACATACATGGAACCCATTTTACATTTTGAAATGAAACAATATATGATACATTACAAAATCTAATAAACTACATCCTTGAAAACTCAATAAATGACACCATCCTCTTAACCTGGGGAAGGAAGAAAATTAAAAGGGGCGGGCTCAAATGCTCAATAAGGGTAATAAATATAGCGGAAGATATTATAACATAAACATTAGGCATATTGAATACATAAAAACGCGTGCCTTTAACAAAAACTTGAACACATTATGCCAGGAATAAGAGTTAAGTAAGTAATGCCATAAATAAAAATAATCATTGGTATTATAATAGTCAAATAACCACATGAACCATAAATTCTATTTTTATAATGAGGTAATTCATAATGAAGTAAAATATAACCATACCGTCAAGGGCTCGTGCCAAGAATAAAAACAATCGTTTGGTCAAAGCCTTGTGGCAGAGCTGTAGTTTGTCTCATGAGACCTACCTATGAACTGAGGGGCTGTAGTGGCCCCACCAAGAAATTAGTATGTCCAATTCATTTCTCATGTGAATGGGGATAAACATGAACATCATATACATTCATATTGAAATAAATATATGAAATGTAAATAACTTTCCCCAAACATTAACCATAAACACTAACCATTTAGAGTAAATTGGTTAATGGATTTAATATAGCACATCCATATAAAAAATAATCATAAACCATTAAATTAAATATGGTAGATGATAAAATGAAATATTAATCCCAATTATACATAATAATCAACAAGAGTGTCAAAATAGATGAAGATACTCTTAATAAATCTTCGAGTAATTCTTGAATTAAATACTCTTATACTTTAAAAAGAAGATTTATTCTGGAAAATTCATTGTATAAGACTAGAAGTGAAGTAATATATTATTTTCATAATAAAATAGTTGATTTTATAAATATAATGTTTTCCAAAAACTGATTAGAGATTTTTCTTGAAAATATGTATGAAATTTAGATATTCCCTTGAATCATGCTTGAATTTCAGAAACAATTTTAGAATTCCATTTAAAACATGTAACTATCCATAAAATAAGGAAGGATTATGGATGGTGTACATTTATAGAACACTCAAAAAGAATTTATGTTGAGTATATAACAATACATGATAATTTTATTGAGGTAATTAGACAATGAAAATAACCCGAATGAAAAAGGATGTTCGGGTGAAAAAACCCTTACCACTTTGTAATCAATCGATTCGTATGCCCCCAAATTAATAATATTTAAATGATAAATTTAATACCATAAAAACTAATATTTTCATGACATTTTACATCAATTTTAATTATAAATATATCATAAAAAAGTATTAGTAGTGAATATGGGAAACCTCACAAAAATGGAAGTGAGATAAAGAAACCCTTTACATTAAGTCCGAATGTGTTCCGCTCATGAACATAAGGTTATAGAATATTAAATCAGACTTATTAATAACATATTTCGGAACCTATTAAACATGTATTCAGTTTATCATAATTCTGTATAGTTCATTTATTCCCTTCTTGATAAGTTATTATAGTGAATTTCGTTGTTCCATTGTGTTCATTTTCTTTATTTTCATAATCAGTTCACTTGTTCTTAAGTAAAGGAGTTCAAGGGGAATATATAAATCTCCAGAATTCAAATAGCATAATATTTATGATAATCTATTGGTTTTATTGGTCATTTATATTATTTGGTTACATGGCATGTTGATGAATTATTATATAGAACTTTAATGATAACTGTTTCAGTTAATTTGTAGGTTTTTATTACAACAAACTCATTTTTCATTATAACATAATAAGATTTGTAAAAATGGATTAAAAAACATATCATAGGGTATATTACATATATAATAATCTATTTCAAACATAAAAGAATGGTTTCTTTACCAGAATTGAGAAATATAATAGAAATCAAAAGCCCATCACCCTTGAATGTGGTAATCTATCACATCTCGTATGGTGTTCTTACTACTAGTATAAAAGAAGGTAATAGTAATAGATGATGATAACTTATTCCATTATCATGAAAACATTCCAGTACATGTATGGTATGGGATCATCACAACATTTGGATATAGAGAGGTAATAATAGAAAAATAAAACAAATGAACTTGAAAGGAAAGACAAAAAATTGAAAAGTGGAATTTACCTCTTGAACAAAACTTCCTTGGGAGCCTCTTTAAGAGGGAGGTTTTGGTATTTCTATGATACCAAGGATTTCTGGGCATGGAGAGGAGGTTGGGAGGATATTTGGAAAGAATTTGGAGAAGTCACATGGCTCGAGAGGATAGAAGAGAAGAGGGAGTGATGGGGGGTTGTATGGTGGAGGGGAGAGGGGATTTCTCAATTTTATATTCATTAAATTATTATTTATCCACAAGGTAAGGAATAGTGAGTCTTCTATGACCAAGAATACTTATTTTATCATGTGAATCCAGGTCAATTGGGCTTACATCAGCAGAACATCATACATGACTTTATAATCAGTGTATTTAGCTTATTTTGTAAATTATGGTATTTCCCTGTTCATAAAAATTCAAGTATTTCAAAAGAATCGCAAAAATTCACCCCAACAATTTTTTGATGTGTAGAATAAAAAAATAATGTCAAATTTTCAAAAATAGCTTTCTAAATATGATTAATTTAATATTTAATTAAAACCATAATTTATTAAAAAATAGTTGTAGAACATTTATTTACTCATTCCAAAACATAGGTATATCGTACTCCAACGTGAATATTATTTATATACTATCATAGGTAAAGTTACTATTCATTAAAGTATAACACTATTCAAAAGGGTATGTTACTATTCTCATGGGTAGGTTAATATTAACCAAAAATTAAGTATTCTTATCAGACTCCAAATAACTTACTCATCACAACCGTGTATGTCAGATATTTGAAATTCACACCACAAAAGTGACAAACTTATGTTTACATGGCTAGGTTATAAAAAAGTGGTGTTTTTAGAGACTCAGTGATCAATGAATTCTATAATAAATCTATTTGTAAATTTATGGGGTGTTATAGATGAAATGGTGTTTTCTAGTTTTACAGCATTGGAAAATGATCATGAATGATGGTGAAAAGTGGTATAGACAATATCTGAATAAGGTCTTAGTAAGAGAAGAACATAACTACATTATTCTATTAAAATGATGAAAAATTACATTTGGGAGGAATCCCACATCAGAATAGTTTGTGGAAGGTGTGATGGTTTATGAACCATTGCATGTGGTACCTGAGTTAGAATCCAATACTGGGGTGGGATCCCATATACATTAATAAACATTGGAATGGGTCGAGCCACACTACTTGGTCAATGTGGGAATCATCCCAACCAATGCATGATAACACTCCCACATGCTCACTTCTCATTTATACTATTCATGGGCACTCTAGTAGTGTGCTTTGTTAGCCATCCCTAAGTTGATGGCTATGTGGCTGGTGGGATGTGTCCAAGGGCGTGCCATTGATAGCTTTTTTAATAAACACATGAAAATATTGAAACATGAATATGTAAAAAAATTGAAACACTTGAAAAATAATATCCAAAATTCAATTAATAAAATCAATATCTATAACTCAATAGTATTTATCCATTTAAATAAAATTTATCTCTTCATTTTTAAAATCCCATTTTTAAAAAATTAATGAATTTTATGGAAATTTATATTAAAAATATTTGTAATCCTTATGAAAATGTTAAAAAGTATGCATGAAATGTGAGTGTGTAAAATACTCCCACACATATACCATGAATTTACTCATGTTTAAAAGCATAAAAATTAAAATCATAGGTAATAAATGTTAATATTATTCAAATAAATAAAAATTAAATGATTATCAATATTAAATAGAAAATTCAAAAAATAAACATAAAATATCATCAAAATAACTCATTTTATAACAACACAACCTATTCGTGTATTATTCACATTGGGCATGGGTGAGTTGGTTTCTTCTAGAGAGTGTATCACTAAGGTTTTGGGGTTGATTCCTCACTATGGTAACACTTGAGAGCATGAATAAATTACTCATGGAACCCCCTACCCCATTGGGGACAGGCCCAAAATCCTAGGTGCCATTACACTTGGGAATATGGTTAGGGACGTACATAAAGGTGCTTGGTAGTGGGTGATATCCTGCATATACCTTGTAAACCAATGGACTTGAAAACCCAGTGCACTTTTTCCCATGGGGCATGGGGGAGTTGGTTGCAGCTCTGGAGTCTGTCACCGAGTTTTTGGGGTTGATTCCCCACTATAAAAACACCTGAGATGCCTAAATAAATCACTAATGGACCCCGTTACCGCATTGAGAACTAGCCTGAAAGATGAGGTGTCATTACACTTGGGCCTATGTTTGGGGAAGTAAACAAAGGTGTTTGGTGGTGGGTGATATCCCACCTATACAGTGTAACCCCTTAGGCTTAAAAACCCAATGTACTTTTAAGGATGTGAGAGTTCGGGATAGCCTCTCAGATGGAACTGTATGATATGGTTTCTCTCCAGCCATGATGTTTCGTCACATCCCCAGACACACCCTAGTGTCATGATCTTTAGACGGGGATAGGGAAACAAACTATGCGGTCTCAGTGAATGATGCATAATTTTCATCTGATCATGATTTTCCTAAGAAGAGGAAATCTTAATGAATGGGGGATATTATTGGAACCATGGTCATATATGAATGAATTGGAGTATAATTTGTCTTTATCGTCAATCCTCAGAGGAATTTCAGAATGTGTGCCATCAAAGTACTCATACAGGTCAATCAAATAATAGTATTGAAGGTGGCATCATTTTCTAGTGTTTTCCGAATTTCAAGATCTCAAAACTGACAAAAGTAGAAAACAATGCTATTTGGAAAAGAGACTTGTGCGCCGTATATGTTTCATGCATGTGACTTGTGTGCCGGTGCTGAGGAGGATTGGAATGTTGCGCACCATTTGTTTTTGTATATCAGAACTTCAAAATATGGAAAAGGAAAGAGGGTCATGCATGTATTGGTTTGGTCGCACAAGAGAGTAATGTGACATAGGCTTGGGCGGTTGGAGCTATGTGCTGGGACTTGCATGTTGTGGGGAGGCTTGCATACCACCGTGCAGGGTGTACAATTTTCCTATAAATAGTCGACCACCCCTCCTCATTTTTAACGAAGTTCAAGACTTGGAGAAATTCAGTGATCCCATCGCACAAGTGAAGGGTTCGCGCAAGTGGTTGTGGGTTGCGCAAGTATAAGCTGCGCGACAGTTGTTTGCTGCATGCCAACAACAGTTTTGGTGGCAAATAATGTGAGTGACGCAAGTTTGGTATTGAAGAATGTTCAGTCACACAAGTGTTGGTGGTGTAATTTTGTGCTAGTTATATCTTCTACGCCGTCCTTGAAACTTGCCCACCACCGTGGGGAAGCACGCCAGGTGTTCTTGAAGTACGCCCGTCCTTTTTGAAGCTATTCGAAAGATGGAAGATTGCCTAGTATCCTCAGCGCAAAGTTATATTCATCTAGTGGTGAGAGTTCGGATGCAACCGATCATCTACATATAATTGAGGATGTATTATTTTGCAATGATGAAGAGACCTTCATGTCTATAAACTGATTTGGACTTCACCGAAGGCAGTGAGCCAGGGGGTGTCAACAGGAGTGACCCAGGGACGCAGTGAGATATCCCTGAACCTTTATAAAGGCAGTGATCCTGGGACAGAGTGACTGTGCCCGAACCTTTGTAATATACATCTAGTTATGTTTAGTGGAATTTTTTACGACCAAAAACCTATTGGCGTATGTTCCTTGGACATAACCCTTTGTGGTGAACCAAGTAAAAAGTGATTTGTCATCTATCTGCATGTGATTGTTAGATTTCTGATCATTTTCATCATATAGGTTTAACAAGTTCCTACTAACGTCGGAACAATATCCTTCACATTAAAAGAAAAGGTTGTCACCCTGATTCACCCCTCCCCACTCAGGGTGCACCGAGGTCAAACAATTGGTATCCGAGGGTAAAGGTTACTGGTGTTAGATCTGTCCTTTGTCTTCATGGAGAATGCAGTCAATAATTGGGGAGTACCTCTCTTCTATGGAAGTAAATTTCAGATTTGGAATATCAGAATGAAATCTCATTTATGGTCTCTCAGAATAGAAGTCCTCTTTGATACCTTGCAAGGAATAAAGGATACTGATCCAACAGAGCTTGATATGACTGATACAGACATGAAAGTTTTTGACGCAGATGCTAAAGCTTAGAATGCTATCACTACAGCTCTTTCATATCAGATCTACCTAAAAGTGATGAGTTTCACCTCATCAAAGTCTATTTGGGATAAACATGAAAAAATTTATGAAGGAGAAAACAAAGTGAAGGATAAAAAACTTCAAGTCTTACAATACAGGTTTGACGATCTAAAGATTCATCCTAATGAGAATGCATATTCTTTCTTCAAACGAATTATTGATGTTTTAGGAGAAATTCTAGGTATTGGAGAGGAAATCAAAGACATTGATATCATAAAGAAAATCATGAGAAGACTTCCTCTTATGTACAATGAAAATGTGTCAGCCCTTTAATAATGATATCTTTCTAATCTATCTCTGGATGATTTGTTAATTAGTCTAGTGGCATATGAGATGAGAGTCAAACCTGAAGATGCTACGACTCGTTTAAGCAAGGAAATGGAATTCAAATCCATGTAAAAATTGAAAATTTCAGAAGATAGTAATGGTGAAGATGATGAGGAAAAAGAAATTATTTCTCTCATCTTCACGAAGCGGAAGAAGGGAAAAGGAAAATTTAAAGGTAAGATACCCCTGGAATATTTTCATTGTGGAAGAGTTGGGCACATTTCCTCTTAGTGCCAATGAATGTTTGATGATGATGAGAGTGAAGATGAAGGCATCTAGAAGCCTTAGAAAAGGTTTTTCAAAAATGGATACTTCAAATTTGGAATGAAAATACAGAAGAAATGTTTTGTCTGTGAATAAGAATATGAGGATATTTAATTTTTTGAAAAAGAAGAACCAGAATTTAAAACAAGAAACCATGCTTCCATGATGGATACCATTGAAAAGTCAAAACCTTCAATAAGTAAAGGAAGATATAATCAGATTACTCCAAATGGGGATCTAATGACTAAAATTAAGGATTCTTTTTCCATGCTTGAGAATAAATGTAAAAGATGAAATAAGAGGAAGGAAATGGTGGAAGAGACATCAGAATATGTTGATGAGCTTGAAGCAGTAATTGAATGACTAGAAGAACTAGTGAGAGTTCAGTCTTTGATCCTTGAAAGAACAGATGACATTGTGGAAATAAATCATAGAATTGAAGAACAAGAAAATGTCATAAATGACCTTTCATCTAGACTGGAAGAGAAGTCCAGGAAAATTGAGAGTCTTGTAGAAGAAGTTGTTACTCTTATGAGTAAAATTGAATGTCAATCAACCAAAAATGAGGGTAAGATGGAAATTCATTTTGGATGATTCTCATATGTAGAATTACTGGCAAGAGCCAAGTGTGGTTCAGATGGGGTTGGAAAAATCTTGAGTGATCAAAGACCCTCTTGTATGGGAAAGAATGGAATTGGATGTGAAGTTGAGACTTCAGCTACTAGAAGTGGAGAGAGCCAAAAGAAAGAAAAGATAAAATATGGACATGTTGAAACATTTCCTGATGTGCTGAAAAAGAATCCTCAATCAAAACTAAAAGAAGACCTGAAAATTATCCTTAAACTTTTAGAAATAATAGGCAGTCTAACTATTCTCCCAAGGTAGAAGGCATGAGGAGAAATTAAAATGAGAATACATTTCCTCTCATGAAGTGTCCGTTCTGTGTCTATCTGGGCCATACCATGAAATATTATGAAGAGGAAAGTATCTACTTGAATGGGGAAGATCTGGGACATCAAAAAGGGAGAATGAATTCATATCCTTCTTCTTATAGAAGAAATAGTATCTATGGATACTGTTTTCATTGTTCTAACTTTGGCCATAAAGTAATGTATTGCAAGAAGAGATTAGATAGGAGAGATTCATAAAACACTCAAGGTCAATATCCACCCTCCTGATGGTTTTGCTCTCAAAAACAAGTTTTATTCTCCAGAAGAAGATTATGGGTATGAAGAATCTGATTATGTGGAAGAAATAATTATAAGGCCATCAATATCTTATACTCAATCCAATATCTCATGGAAGGAAAGGAAGAAAATTGAGAAATCCAACCATGCAGAGGTGGCCCTCAAAGATAAACAAAAGCTACAGTACCTGGATTCTGGATAGTGGTTGTTCATCTCATATGACAGGTAATGTTGGCCTATTAATGGATATCAAAAGTAAGGTTGACGGTACAATACAATTTGGTAATGATTGAGCTCTAAAAATCAAAGGCAGTGGAAGTACTGAATTAGCTAGTGGAGAACTAAAGAAGAATGAAGTCTTGTACGTAAATGGCCTATGTCATATTCTACTCATCGTGAGTCAACTCTGTGACTCGGGACTAATAGTTACTTTTAATCAGAAAGGTTGCACTATCAAGGGAAAGACAAGCAATTCACTTATGAAGGGATAAGGAACTTTAAGGCAACTTGTATCTGGTTGATAGCGAAGAAAATGTCTGTTACATGACTGTTGAAGAAGAAAACAATTTGTGGCATCGGAGACTGGGACACATCAATAAACAAGACATGGGGAAAATATCAAAATAGAGGATTTTCATGGACATTACCAACCACAAGCACGAACGTGAAAAATCTTGTGATTCTTGCATTCATGGGAAGCTGGTCTGCAGTTCATATCGGTCAAAGAATAAAAGGGCATCTCACCTTCTTGATCTGATCCATACAGATGTATGTGTGCTGAAAAATGTTGCTCTAACTCATGGAGAAAGGGTCTTTGTCAATTTCATTGATTATTAAAATAGAATGGCATGTGCGATGGCCATTCATAGGAAACGACAAGTCCATGACTGCATCAAAACATATCGGTGAATCGCTGAGAATGATACCAGACGAACAATCAAAGTGTTGCGATCTGATAATGGAGGGGAATAGACATCCATTGAATTTTAAAATTATCTGTTGAAGCATGGGATATAACAATAGGTAGTTTATGTGATAAATACACAATAAAATGCTGTTGTTTAACGTAGGAATCGATAGGTGAAAAACATTGCATGAACTATACAGATTGAGAGTCGCATTCCACGACATTACTGGAAAGAGGCTGTTCAAGCTGCAGTGTATATTCAAAATCGAACATGACTCTATATGGGTGAGATGAAGACAACATATGAATTGTGTAATGGAAGGATTACCTCTTTGAAATACTTTTGTGTTTTTGGATGTAAATGTTTCATAAGAAACAGAGAAGGAAATCAAGGGAAGTATGGTGATGATGCAGATGAAGGAATTTTACTCGGATACTCAGTGAACAGCAAATCCTACAAGTGTTTCAACAAGTGATTAGGAAGGATTATGGAAAGAAGTGATGTTAGAATAATTGAAAATAAAACCACAAATTCGGTATCATTTTATCAAAGAGAATGTTGAACAAGACATGATTAGAATGGATCATGTGGGAACTGAGGAGCAAGTGGATGATATCCTAACCAAGCACCTATCAATGGCTGTATTTGTGAAGCATCAGTTGAACCTTGGTGTTCAACCACTCCCAGTGCATAAGGTGGTTATGGAAATCCCCTCTCCCCAGTTATGTCAAATTGTTTTTAATATGTTTATGGATGCGATGCCAGTTTATGGGGGAGATACTATCTAGGGGGAGTGTGGTTTGATTTGATCAATGAATAAATCCTGGTCTTTATAATTATTGACAATGGGGGAGAAAGAAGTAAATTCCGTATGAGAAGGAAACGGGAACCCAATTCACACTTTCTCTATTGTTTTCTACACCGATCATTTCTCACATAGACTTAGAGTGTTGGTTGAGTTGATTCTTTCATTTTTGGTTTGCATATGGATGGTGATCTATTGAATTTATTCACTAATTTCCAACAAACCCAAAGGGGGTGATTGTTGGAACAATGGTCATCTATGAATGAATTGGAGTATGATTTGGGTTTTTTGTAAATCCTCAGAGGATGTTCAGAATGTGTGCTATAAAAGTACTCATACAGGTCAAGCAGATAACAATATTTAAGGTGGCATCATGTTCCACTGTTTTCCAAATTTCTAGATCTCAAAACTGACAAAAGGAGAAAACAATGCTATTTGGAAAAGAGACTTGCATGGCGTATATGTGTCGCGCAAGTGACTTGCATGCCGGTTCTGAGGATGACTGGGAAGTTGCGCTCCATATGTTTTTTTAGATTAGAACTTTAAAACATGGAAATGCAAAGAGGGTTGCGAAAGTATTGGTTTGGTCATGCAAGTGAGTAGCGCGACAGAGGCTCAGGCGGTTGGAGCTACGCACCGAGACTTGCGTGCTATGAGGAGGATTGCGCTCCACCACACAGGGTGTCTAATTTGACTATAAATAGTGGACCAACCAACCTCTTTTTTAACGAAGTTTGAGAGTTGGAGAAATTCAGTTCTCCCATCGTGCAGGTGAAGGGGTTGTGAAAGTGGTTTTGGGTCACACAAGTATAATTTGTAGGAGAGTTATTTGCTGCATGCCAAAAATAGTTGTGGTGGAAAAGAATGTGATTCACGCAAGTTTGGTTTTGAAGAAGGTTGAGTCATGTAAGTGTCTGAGTTGGGATTGTGCACCGGTTATAACTTGTGCTCTATCCTTGAAACTTGCGCGCCAACTTGGGGAAGCGCGCCGGGTGTTGTTGAGGTACGCCCATCCTTTTTGAAGCTGCATGAAAGCTGGAAGATTTCCTGGTACCCTCAGCGCAAATTGATATTCGTCTACTGGTGAGAGTTGTACTTCAACAGAGCATCTACATATAATTGAGAATGCATTATTCTGAAATGATGAAGAGACCTTCATATCTATAAACTGATTTGGACTTCACCGAAGGCAGTGAGCTAGGGGGAGTCAATGGGAGTGACCCAAGGTATGCAGTGAGCTATACCTGAACCTTTGTAAAGGCAGTGAACCTGGGATAGAGTGACTATGCCCGAACCTTTGTAATACACATCTAGTGATGTTTTGTGGAATTTGGTACGACCGAAAACCTATCAGTGTATGCTCCTTGGACGTAGCCCTTTGTGGTGAACCAAGTAAAAAGTGTTGTTTCATATCTCTTCATGTGATTGTTAGATTTCTGATCATTTTCATCACACTGGTTTAACAATTTCCAACCAATGTGGGAACAAGATCCTTCAAATTCAAAAGAAAAAGTTGTCACCCTGATTCACCCCTCCCCTCTTAGGGTGCCCCGGGGTCCAACAGATAGGTCCTGGGAAACAAATCACACAGTCTCAGTGACGAATGATACAACTTCTTCTAATCTTGATTTGTTTGAGAGATGTGGATATCTGTTAATAGATGACTTGAAGAGTCAAACTGTTGAAGAGGTTGAGGCCTAGTCAATTTTACAGGCAGTAGCATGAGTCTCGCATGAACCCACCACATAGATCTGAAGGATCCATGGTGCTATAGATAAAATATCCTTCGATAATCATTCTTTTTTACCAATAAAGGAGTAATTTAATATTTTAGCTGAAGAAAATGGAGTGTTTAACATATCAAAGATGACACCAATGCAGTTTCAGAGTGGCTCAAAATGTGTTAGTTTTCCATAATTTCTCATTATTTTCTTATAAAGGCTCTCTACCTATGAAGATTGATGAACAAATGGAGAAAAATTCATTTATTTATGGGATTTCTTCTTATAAGTGTGTATTTATTGGACCTGAATACTTTCATATTCTCTTACCCATTGAAAAATTAAATGTCCAAGCTTGGGGCTTCAGTTCCATAGCACTCAAACATGAGATTATTCATTTGTATGAATGGGATAAAAATTCAATCCCATTGAGGTCGGTAACAGCACTACTCAAATTTATGTATGATTTTATGGATAAAATTGGATACAATTGAATCCTAAAATAATATGTGGTATTTATATTTCTATCGGTATCCCAATTAAAATTCACAAGGAAACACAATTGGATCATTTTGGGCACTTAAACAGGTTCTTGGTTGAGGTTGAATTTTGATAAACAATTGTTGTCAAGGATATGATTTCAACATAATATGATATTATTGAGATGAATATAAATTATTAAAATGACTAAATTATACAAAGAATTCATTTTTTTCCATGAATCATCAACCTGTAGGTGAACTATTGTTTGAAGCTTTTTTATTTTCATGGACTTGATCTCAATAAGTTTCTCAAAAAGAGAAAAGCAACACCTTCTCGGAAATCTGATGTTCTTCCTCATTTTTAGCATGAGGATATCAAATATCCTTGAAAGAGTGACAATAAACTGTGAATTACTGTTAACAATGATGATCATAATAATGATACATAGGGTGTTGTTCATTGGGATGCATCAAATTCATCAATAGATGATAACAATCACCATCCAAGTGTCTGTGCCTCCACATTGGAGGACAAGACAACGTCTTGGGCTTCCATATTGTTTGTAGAGGTAGACTTTCTAATCGATGTTACTGATAAACTAGGAAAATGTGATTTATTATAACAAACACAATCTTATTCAACTTTTGAAATGACTTGCAATGTCTCAATAGACAAACAAGTGGGTGAGGATGAAAGCCAACTAGAGGTGGATCACCAGATTTCACAAGAAAGGATGGCTACTTTAGGAAACTAAAAGGGTAATAAAATATCAGAATATAACACTATAATCATTTCTAAATCTATTAATTCTTCTTAAAATCCAGTTTTAAATGAATAAGTATTTCATATTGTCTCCTACAAAATGACAAAACCTATTGTTTCCACTCTAATGGTGGTTGAGAAATCAATTTCATGTAACTGTTATTCTTTATCTGAGCATATTATTGATGGTACCATTGAGCTACTAGATTCAATTACGATCTCTCCTAGTGATAATTAGAAAGGGATTATGGATCTGGTTAATGAAACAGATGTAGAGGGGATGATGAAACCAGTGATATAAGATTCATCACCTATCAAAACTGAGGAACACTAAGAGGATTACCCTGATTCAGAAATCATTGATGTTGAGGAACTCAACAAAAGGCATTAATATCTACATTCATGTAGGGGGTGATTGAGAGTTCATGGGCATGTTCGTGGAAGGGATGACTAGAATTCACTTAGAAAAGAGGAAAGGCAGCCAAGTTCACAAGTATTTAAAAAGATAGGAAAATAGTTTCTTATTTGGGTTTTTTCCTTGTATTCTTGTCCTCTTACTGGTTCCATTTGTACATTTTTTCTATAAAAATGCTTAGCCTCCACCTTTATATACAACAATACTCAAGTATTTCAATTTTTTCTACTTAAAATGATCTAACTTCTTCCCTCTTCCACTAGACCCATTTAATTAATTATTATTAAAAATAAAAAATAAAAAATAATGATCTACCACTAATGAATGTTTTCACCCATAACTCATGATACAATTATTGTAGATTTATGCTAAAATAATGAGAACATGATCCTTATCTATAATATTTCAAATGAAAAAATTTCCTTAACTTTTAAAAAAATCACATAAAATACTAAGGAATTTTTAATTTGTGTTTTATTCGTTATGAGGTTTATGGTTGGTAGGAATTGATGTTTTAAAAATAAAGGCCCAATGAGGAGGATTATCTCTAATGTAAAGTGCCTGATAAAAAAAATGAAAGTTGAATGGAATTATACCATTTAATGTAGAAAATCACACATCCCACAAAATCAATGAAAATGTTATGACAAAAATAATTCATAATGAATGATTTGTGATCCTTGATGTTTGACCACTTTTATAATTTTTGTTTCAAAGTAGATTTTTTTTTCATTTTTCCCTTTTTCAAAATTCATTCATGGAATAAACCTCACATCTAACAGCTAATTTTTTTTATAAAAATCATCAGTCTATTTATATTTTTTTTATTCTTTGAAGACACAACTCCTTATAGGTTTATCAGTTTCTTTATCAAGAAGGGAAACCAAATAATGTGTAATGAATAAATCAAAATCCTTTCTTAACACCTATTATTAGATCCTCCATACAATTTTATTATTATGTAATGAATAACTTATTCCATTAATCCCTTCACCCACACCATTTAACTTAAAAATATCATGAAAATACTCTAAAGGGGTAAGAATGGATAAAATGGGTTCTATAAATCCTTCATCCCACACATCTTCCTTCATGGTATATATAGGATAAGAATGTATTATGTACAGGTGATCTCAATGATAACTTATTTTCAATAAAAATTAATAAAAAAATTTATATGTTCTTTCATATAGTCATATCTTTGAAAAGTTCAAATATATGTTCTAGATGGTGGTATTTCCAAAGATTACTCAAGAAATATGATCAAGATAAAATAAGAAATAATTGTATTAGAAATCCTTTTAGGAATGGAAAAATTATATTGGAAAATCTCCCATGGCATGAATAATTATAGCAAATCAATTCACCTAAATTTCATAAATTCAATGAATAAAAAATGATAGGTAAATTTCATTTACATGAATCAATAAGTTCTTTCAAATAAGGAGTCCTCATTTTGATATCCCGGATTATCTCTTATTATTCAATTATACACTCTACTCATTAAACCTCATTATCATAGAAAGATAAAACATGGAATTACAAGATTTTTAAGAAACTATTGTCTTCTAGAAATGTCATGTGATACAAGAATTAAAACATGGTCCTGCAATTTCTAGTATTATTATAAAAAATGGTTCTAAAAAAAATATAGGGAGTTTAGTAAATAGGAATAAAAGTGAAATACATATTTAAATGAAGTTATTTTTATATTCCAACTCTATTTTTGGGATTCCTTGAACCATCATGGTCCTACAAAAGATAATAAATCATTAATACAAAAGTGTTATGTCAATAAATCTATAAAATATAGAGGTAGTGGACTATATGCTAATCTAATTACTATGACAGAAATTGAAAATAGTATATAGAATGTAAAAATAGATTTTTATATGATACCCCATGTGATCCCTATATATTTAAAAAATATATAAGGGTAGTACTCCCTATTATCCAAATTCAGATGGTGGGTGGATCCATTTAGACTTGAACCACCACATGTGGATTTTTCCATCATGAAATCAGTCTATTCTAGAGAGTATTAATCCATGGATAGAGTATAATAGATCTATCCACTTCACAATTAGGTATATATTTCATGGCGGGGTATGAATAATTATGGATCATCTACCTTATTGATTTCTACTTTTTCTATATTCTCTTAATTTTCCAGTGTTGGATCAATAAGGATTATATGAATTGAATGATGAAGGGGAAAGTAAAAAAGTTATTTTTTTACTTTAATAAAATTTAAAAATAAATTATCTATAAAAAATAATAATTCTAAAGTGGTCGGACTGTATCTTGGTTTCCATATTCTTAACACCATGTACATCCACATATTATTCCTCAAATCCATGTTCAATAACGTTTATGAGATCCATATATTCCTCAGTAGGTTCCAATGTTGTTTCTTAATACTATATATTTCATAATATGGATTGAAAAATAATAAAATAAAAGTAGTTAGAAGTGATAATAAAATAAAATAAAATAAAACAAAATTTGAAAATAATGAATTGAAAATTGCATCATCTCTCAGTTGGATTTGGTTCAATCAACTTTACATTGGCAAGTTACTATTGAAGTTGAAAATCAGTGGATTAAATAAGGTTGTCAAGATTCCCTATCATTTCTTTAAATTCCACAACTTTGGTGGCTTTATCTAATTCCATGTATAGATACATGTATAGTGGTGATGGATCCTATACATTATATGCAATGTGGATCTCATGATGTACCTCATACTTGTTCTATAATTTATCTGTAACACCCCGAACTTCCACGATACGCTTCTCTTTCAATAATGCAATAGCTTGCATTATACGCAAGTTCGAGATTCTAACACACCGAGAATAATCAATGTAGCCGTTATGAATAGTAATACCTAATTTTTGAAATGTTATAAATTTTATTTTTCCAAATGGACTTCATTTTTTTATTCGTAATATCAAAATTATCCTAAGTTGATTTTTTTGTAACTTTCTGAGAACTTCCAAATTTTTATGAATAGTGAAAAATACATAAAAAAACTTTTTTAATGAAAATAATTTATAGTGATAAATTATAATATTTAGTGGTTTTAAAGTATAATTAGAATATATTTTTACCATTTTATCCAATGGTGGTCATTAGAATTAATTTAACATTGAAATTGGGCATGAACAATTGTCAATCTTTTGATATAAATTGTTTCTTAAAAACACGCTATTTTTTGTGACAACGGGAATTAATTATAAAATTAATTAATGCAACTAATATGTTTGGAATTTTGTAAAATAGACATCATTTTTGAAATTGGAATATCAAATATAGCTTAGGGTGAATTTTTGGTATTTTTCTGAAAAACTTCAATTTTTGATGAGTAGTGAAACCACTAAGTGGCACTTATAAAAACTGATTTTTCGTTTAAATGAAATTTTACCACTTCTGCGTTCTAAATTTCAAAAATCTGACATACATGGTTGTCATTAAGAAGTAAAATGTGGTTCAATGAGATTAAAATAATTTTTGGTGAATAGTAACTTTTAAGTTCTTAATCGCGATTAGAGGCAATTAGTGTAGTTTAAGGTAAAAATAATGTTTTAATAATATGAGATGATCTTGACACATGTCCTACCCTCATTGGATGTGTCATGGAAGACCAAGAAAATCCATGGGTCAACTTGGGGACCCCATGGAGCCACTTTAGTTTGAAAATGACATAAACACCTTTTATTTAATGTTAAAGTAAAAAATGACACAAACATGAAATGTTTTACTAAAACACTTTTTCCATGGGGTTATAGAAGTCATATTTTTGACTATAAATAGTCATTGGAAAGATAAAATGATTTCCTACATCATTGTATTTATTTATAATTTTTATACATTAAATAAATTAAACTATTTATGACATCATGATGATGCACCGATGACCTCATTATTTAACGATTTAAATAAAATAAAAGGATAATGTAATATCTAAGGCTTACACTTGTCAAAAACCTATTGGATGAGGATATTTCGAACCCTTATCACCTTATCCTAGAATTATATAAGTGTGGGACCTTTGGAATCCGAAAAGCATTGTTTAATAATGTAACATTTCCTTACTTTCCAAGAGTACCCCTCCTCTCCTCTTATAAAAGGCCCCCACCACTCCCACCTTATTCACACGTTCAAGCCATTTGGCTCGGCCAACATCTGCCCCAATAATCTCCCAACTTCCCTTCCTTACTCCTTGAAGCCTCACTTTGGGCAGAATTTTTCCCAAGGAAGCCTTTGGCTCAAATCAAAAAGAGTTACCCGATTTTTAGTTAACGTCTTCTCTAATGTTGTTTTGTTTTATTTAGCTTCTCTAACCCCTTAAACACTTTTTATTCCCTTATTTTTTTAAAAAACCGGTATCTAAAATATACTAGGATGTTTTTATGATAAGTATTTGGTTTACACTTACACACACCTTCGTCTAATGGTTAAATAACATACTGTTTCTGTGGGTGGAGAAATACTGCCTCATGGAACGATGATTGTTCAATATTCTTTTAACACATCTAATGGTGGCCATTTTGATGAAAATATTTTAATATATGATATATATATTATGTTTATGTTTTCATTATGCTTCTGTATTTCTCATTTATGGCATACTTTATGATTTCCATTATGGGTAAACACGATAATTTCATTTTAGGAAGTGCGGACTACCGCCTCCTCAAAGTGATGTGAATCGTTAATGCCATATGTGGGATGTATAAAGGATGGAGTAAATGATATTATAGATGATATTATAATGTAAATATATTATAACTTTATATAATTATGATTTCATTCCATTAAATACGAAATAGAAATGAAAGTAGTGTTCATGCGTACTTACGACATACAGTCTCCATGAATGGTGCATTTCATTTCTTACCTCTAAATGTTACGTAATATTATGAATGAATGTATATACTGGATATATATGATGTATATTACATCTAAATCATGAATATAATTCTGGAGATAATGGATATTCGACCACATAAACAACTTGTAATTATAAGAAGTTTATTGTGGACTCAAGTACCAAAGATCGACAAAACGACCGTTATAAACATAAATAATTACATAATGTTCATGACATGGTAATAAGTGATATAAAAGGAATAATGAATGTGAAAATGGTTCTTATGTAAATAGAAATTGACTCTAGTTTATTATTCTGGAGGTTATAGAACGATCAAGTCAAGTCGGACACAAGGTAAGGGAATTTCTTAACCCAACTTCCATTCTTTGGGTTAATATCCTACTTTCAAATTATGTGATGATATTATTATGTCCTATCTTGTATTTTTAAATTCTATATGTTTAATTATATTGAATACACATAATAGATCTATTTTATTTTTAAAATGATCTTTGTAAAGACTTCGTCTCAATCTCCTTTCATTGAGGCATATTTGGTTTTATACATAACTTTCCTTTATACGGTGTATAATCCCCTTTGACTTTTACGTTTATTCAAAAGGAATTTTTTTATACGAAGCGTTTTACTAAACGAAAAAAAGGAATGTTTTTCTTGTTGTACATATACGGCAACAACAACTTCTCCGCCGCCGTGACCACTATATGAGTTTCGGCTTCCTCTACAAGCCGTAACTTTTTTTAAATGAAAAATAAATACAAAGTTTTAATTCTCTTTTATTTTGGTATTGAAAATGTTTTTGAAAGTGTTTTTATCAATGTGTTGTATTGATATCTTGTGATTGAAATGTGGAAATGTTATGTTTTCTTTATGCATGTTTTATGTGATATGATTATGTTATGGTTTATGATATGTTTAAACCTATTCATATGAGGAATGCATTGGACTTAATAAGTGACGGGTGGAGACCACTATAGCTCCTCGATGCATCGGTAGGTCTCATGAGACAAACTAGTGTCTTGGAACGAGGCCTTGACAAAATCTTATTTGTTGTCTTGGCACGAGGCCTTGGCTACGTGGTTATGATAGTCTGGCATTATGCATTCCATCATTATGAAAGTGGTTATTGATATTTCATGTGATTATTCGACTAGTAGAATATCCATGTGAGTGTGTAAATGGCATTATTTCATTTTACTTTTGCCATATTATGATAAAGTTCAAGTTTAAAAGTATTTTGTTTTAATTATACATTACCTTAAATGTTTATGTTTATTGATGAAAGCTTCCGCTATATTGTTATCCTTACTGAGCATCTGAGCTCACCCCTTTCAATATTTTAATTTTTTCAGGATGTGATGAAGTATTATAGGAATGACCTGCAAGGATAGTCTGAAGGGGATATGAGTGTGGAAAATGGAGACTATGTTATTGTAGTTTTTCACTTTGTGATGTAATGTAACATTTATGAATGTATCTAGTGTTTCCAAGGTTACTAAACTAATCGGTCTTTCGAGACTTGATCTTTTGTGATCATGCCAATGTTATAAAGTAATGCACCGACTCTGGGTAGCTGGGGTCAGGGCGTTACAGTTGGTATCAGAGGCAGTTTAGTACTAAACTTGGAAGCTAGATTTAGATAAACTCTGATTAGAGCACATAGCCCGAAGATAGACTTTAAGGATTAGTATAGAAGAACTTCCTAGAATTTTGGTATTATAGAGATTTTGTGAGTTTTCCGAGCAATACATCCCTGTCTGGATACGAGCAGGTAGAGGCGGATCTGGCAGAGATGTACCTAGGGGTAAATCCCGAAAACACCGCATTGAGCTAGACTCGAACGAGAACTGGTGCATGACAACGGGCCTTGCTGCACTTTTCGTTACAACACTCCCGGGGGATAAGCTTAGGATAATTCTCATTTTCATTATAAACCACTATGAAGGGTTATGAGTATATACTTCCTCAAAGAAAACATTTTTATAATTAAGGATTATATCTATAAATAGTTCAATTTATGTAAAGTGTTTTACAAATATGGAATTATGTATTTTAATTCATAAACTAATCTAGTTTATGACCTTGTTTAGAAATGGCGCCTAGTGGAAGGAATAGAAACCGTATCAATGCACGCACTCCATGTAGGGATTTCCCTCCTACACAAGATAATTATTGTGGATTTGGAGATACAACTGGTGTTGATCAACTTATTACCATATTGGGACAACTCACTCAGGTTATGAATAATTACCCTACTCGTATGGAGCACCCTGATCCGCAACGCGGAGGATAAATGTTAGACCGCTTCATGAGGCAACAACCTCTAACATTTAATGGGGGTACAAATCCATTAGTAGCTGAGCAATGGATAAACTCTGTAGAGAAAATATTCCATTCCTTGGTGAGTAGTGAAAGGGAGAAGGTTATCATGGCAGTTTACCGCCTCACTGGAGATGACGATCAGTGGTGGTCGCTGATTCAAAACACAAATGAAGATGATGACGTATCGAATATGGAATGGAGGGAGTTCAAATGTCTTTTCATAGAAAAATACTTTCTTCATGACCATCGAACAGATATGGAAAGGCAATTTCTGAGTCTGAGGCAGATGGAGGATGAGAATGTCGCAAAGTATGAGGCTAACTTTACAAGGTTAGCAAGGCATGCTGCAGATTATATACGTAACCCAAGAAGTAAGATTGATCGTTTCTTTGATGGGTTAAAACCATTTCTCCGTTGAGCTTTAGTATCACAATGCTTCTCATCGTATGAAGATATTGTCTCGTGTGCTATCAAGACAGAAAAAGAATTCTCTAAATCTTATGATAATAAAGTAAAGCAAGAGAATAAGAGAACGGTGGAATAAGAGGTAGATAAAGGGAAAAAGGGAAAGAAGGATTTTCCAGTATGTGATAATTGTGGGAAGAATCACCCTGGTACTTGCCTAAAAGGAATGGGAGTTTGTTATAAATGTGGAGAAAAAGGTCACCAGGCGCGTGATTGTAAGGGAAAGAAAGATGCTATCAATGTTGAATGCTAAAATTGTAGAGAAATGGGGAATTATGAAAATGAATGTCCTAAGCGTCAGGGAAACTTACCTCATAAAAGGCCAAGGTATCAAGGACAATCTTATGATGTTACTACAGTTGAAGCGGAATAATTAATGTTTTGGTGCTTTTGGACTCATGGATTATATTCTGGTTATTAGAATAATGTGATATATATATATAAGGATTGTACTACAACACTTGGTGATTTCATTAAGGTTTTAACATGATGAAGGTAATCATATTTTTTTATGTGACAATAAGAGAAACTTTACCTTGTTTGAGGAATCTGATGATACAATTATTTTTGGAATTTAGAGACCTTTTAGAGAAAGTCTGGATAGAGGTATTTTGGATAACTATAAAGGTTGGAATGGATTAAGTTGATCTTTGGATAGTATTATTTAAGGTTAAAAAAATTTATGACGATTATTTTTGGAATATTATAATACTGTAGTTTTAGGAAAAGGACAACCTGCAGGGTGGGGAATAACACGTCACGTCAGACAAGATGCAGGAATCGAACCCACAACCATTGTGCGAAAGGCCTTTATTACCTACCACTAGCCTACAAGAAGTCCCTGGTTATTACAAAATAGTTTTACTAATCTAAATGGTATGTGTTAATATTTGGAACCTTATACAATTAGGATAAATAGAATATTTATGAGTTCTATTATCTTTTTGAGTGAAAGATGAGTTTGTGGTAGAAATTAGTTGAAGGTTGAAACTCTACTTTCCAAGCATAAATATATATATATACATATATCTTATTCTATGAATAAATTAATTCTTAAACTTTATTAAAGGGATATTAAAACAAAAAATGTGTTATCCTAATACATTATGTCTTGTTGAACTGATGATATTTTAAATCAACATAGATTGAAGGCTTTGAGGCCCTCAATTTGACACTTGTTTGTGATTGATGACCTCAATCACTCCATACAAACATTTAAATTTTTCCTCTAATTATATGTCTATAATTTCCACCAATGTTCTCCTAATAGAGATCATAATTGGGTGGTGACTTTTTCATTTCCCTTTCCCTTTTATTAAGGCTAAATTTTATTAACCTTATTTCTGATGTGGGTTTTCCACAAAGGTATTTTATATTTTCTACCTTTTATTTTCAAAGAAAAATTTAAAATTGCGAGGATGCAATTTATTGAAGGAGGGGAGAATGTAACACCCCGAGATTCCACGATACGCTTCTCTTTCAATAATGCAATAGCATACATTATACGCATGTTCGAGATTCTAACACACCGCGACTAATCAAAGTAGCCGTTATGAATAGTAATACCTAATTCTTGAAATGTTATAAATTATATTTTTCCAAATGGACTTAATTTTTGTATTCGTAATATCAAAATTATCCTAAGTTGAATTTTTTGTAACTTTCTGAGAACTTCCAAATTTTTATGAATAGTGAAAAATACTTAAAACAACTTTTTTAATCAAAATAATTTATTGTGATAAATTATACTATTTAGTGGGTTTAAAGTATAATTAGAATATATTTTTACCATTTTATCCAATGGTGGTCATTATAATTAATTTAACATTGAAATTGGGCATGAACAATTGTCAATCTTTTGATATAAATTGTTTCTTAAAAAAACGCTATTTGTTGTGACAGTGGGAATAAATTATAAAATTAATTAATGCAACTTATATGTTTGGAATTTTGTAAAATAGACATCATTTTTGAATTTGGAATATCAAATAAAGCTTAGGGTGATTTTTTGGGATTTTTCTGAAAAACTTCAATTTTTGATGAATAGTGAAACCCCTAAGTGGTACTTATAAAAACGGATTTTTCATTTAAATGAAATTCTACCACTTCCGTGTTTTGAATTTCAAAAATCCGACATACATGGTTGTCATTAAGAAGTAAAATGTGGTTAAATGAGATTAAAATAATTTTTGGTGAATAGTAACTTTTAAGTTCTTAATCGCGATTAGAGGTAATTTGTGTAGTTTAAGGTAAAAATAAGGTTATAATAATACGAGATGAGCTTGACACATGTCCTAACCTCATTGGATGTGTCATGGAAGACCACGAAAATCCATGGGTCAACTTGGGGACCCCATGGAGCCACTTTAGTTGGAAAATGACATAAATACCTTTTATTTAATGTTAAAGTAAAAAATGACACAAACATGAAATGTTTTACTAAAATAATTTTTACATGGGGTTATACAAGTCATATAATTGACTATAAATAGTAATTGGAAAGCTAAAACTATTTCCTACATCATAGTATTTTTTCTATAATTTTTAGACATTAAATTAATTAAATTAGTTATGAAATCATGATGATGCACCGATGTCCTCATTATTTAACGATTTAAATAAAATAAAAAGATAATGTAAAATATAAGGCTTACACTTGTCAAAAATCTATTGTATGAGGATAGTTCGAACCATTATCACCTTAGCCTCGAATTATATAAGTTTGGGACATTTCGAATCCGAAAAACATTGTATAATAATGTAACATTTCCTTACTTTCCAAGAGTGCCCCTCCTCTCCTCTTATAAAAGGCCCCCACCAATCCCACCTTATTCACACATTCAAGCCATTTGGCTCGCCCAAACACTGCCCAAATACTCTCCCAACTTCCCTCCCTTACTCCTAGAAGCCTCAATTTGGGCATAATTCTTCCCAAGTAAGCCTTTGGCTCAAATCAAAAAGAGTTACCCGATTTTTAGGCAATGTCTTCTATAATGTTGTTTTGTTTTATTTAGCATCTCCAACCCCTTAAACTCTTTTTATTCCCGTATTTTGTAACAAAACCAGTATATAAAATATACTGTGATGTTTTTATTATATGTATTTGGTTTACACTTACTCACACCTTCGTCTAATGGTTAAAGAACATACTGTTTCTGTGGGTAGCGAAATACTGCCTCACGAAACGATGATTGTTCAATATTCTTTTAACACCTCTAATGGTGGCCATTTTGATGACAATATTTTCATATATGATATATATATATTATGTTTATTTTTTCCTTATGCTTCTGTATTTCTCATTTATAGCATACTTTTTGATTTCCATTATGGGTAAACGCGATAATTTCATTTTAGGAAGTGCGGACTACCGCCCCCTCAAAGTGATGTGAATCGTTAATGCCATATGTGGGATGTATAAAGGATGGAGTAAATGATATTATATATGATATTATACTGGAAATATATTATACCATTATATAATTATGATTTCATTCCCTTAAATACGATATATAAATGAAAGTAGCGTTCATGCGTACGTACGGCTTATCGTCTCCATGAATGGTGCATTTCATTTCTTACCTCTAAATGTTACGTAATATTATGAATGAATGTATATACTGGATATATATTATATATATTACATCTAAATCATGAATATAATTCTGGAGATAATGGATATTCTACCACATAAAGAACTTGTAATTATAAGAAGTTTATTGTTGACTCAAGTACCAAAGATCGACAAAACGACCGTTATAAACTTAAATAATTAAATAATGTTCATGACATGGTAATAAGAGATATAAAAGGAATAATGAACATGAAAAAGGTTCATAAGTAAATAGAAATTAACTCTAGTTTATTATTCAGGTGGTTAAAGAACAATCAAGTCATGTCGGACACGAGGTAAGGGAATTTCTTAACCCAACTTCCATTCTTTGGGTTAATATCCTACTTTCAAATTATGTCATGATATTATTATGTACTATCTTGTATTTGTAAATTCTTTATGTTTACTTATAGTGAATACACATAATAGATATATTTCATTTTAAAAATGATCTTTTTAAGGACTTCGTCTCAATCTCCTTTCATTGAGGCATATTTGGTTTTGTACACAACTTTCCTTTATACGGTGTATAAAACCCCCTGACTTTTACGTTTATTCAAAAGGAATTTTTTTATACGAAGAGTTTTACTAAACGACAAAAAGGAATGTTTTTCTTGTTGTACGTATACGGCGACAACAACTTCTCCGCCTCCGTGACCACTATTTGAGTTTCGGCTTCCTCTACAAGCCGTAACTTTTTTTAAATGAAAAATAAATACAATGTTTTAATTCTCTTTTATTTTGGTATTGAAAATGTTTTTGAAAGTGTTTTTATCAATGTGTTGTATTGATATCTTGTGATTGAAATGTGGAAATGTTATGTTTTCTTTATGCATGTTTTATGTGATATGATTATGTTATGGTTTATGATATGTTTAAACCTATTCATATGAGGAATGCATTGGACTTAATAAGTGACGGGTGGAGACCACTATAGCTCCTCGATGCATCGGTAGGTCTCATGAGACAAACTAGTGTCTTGGCACGAGGCCTTGACAAAATCTTAATTGTGGTCTTGGCACGAGGCCTTGGCTACGTGGTTATGATAGTTTGGCATTATGCATTCCATCATTATGAAAGTGGTTATTGATATCTCATGTGATTATTCGACTAGTAGAATATCCATGTGAGTATGTAAATGGCATTATTTCATTTTACTTTTTCCATATTATGCTAATGTTCAAGTTTAAAAGGCTTTTGTTTTAGTTATACATTGCCTTAAATTTTTATGTTTATTGTTGAAAGCTTCCGCTATATTGTTATCCTTACTGTGCATCTGAGCTCACCCCTTTCAATGTTTTAATTTTTCCAGGATGTGATGAAGTATTATAGGAATGACCTGCAGGGATAGTATGAAGGGGATATGTGTGTGGAAAATGGAGACTATGTTATTGTAGTTTTTCACTTTTGATGTAATGTAACATTTATGATTGCATCTAGTGTTTCCAAGGCTACTAAACTAATCGGTTTTTCGAGACTTGATATTTTGTGATCATGCCAATGTTATGAAGTAATGCACCGACTCTGGGTAGCTGGGGTCGGGGCGTTACATTTTCAAAATCTTTTTGATCTATGACATGTTTATTAGTTGGAATGTATCCCTCTACATGAATACACTCTAGCACATGATGGTCATATTGGATCTAGATCCTAGAAAAGGTTGGGTTATTGATGGTCTTTGAGTTGGGTCTCAAATTCCTGGATCCCCTTACAAAATTTGGATAGTATCGGTTGTAGTTTCTATTGGGTATTCAATATTGGATAATAAATTTTAACTTCATCAATCATATCTACCACCTCTTGAAATGAAATTCTAGAGTGAATCCCATTCCTCATAATCATTTATATGATAATGTCTTTATAAGGGACTTTGTATAAGAGCCTTCTAATCATTTTGTATCACATTATTTTGATCTTACACACATGAGTAACTATTCTATGATTTGAAAAAAATGATCATTTGAAAATATCATGAAAAAAAATTTAATAGTGTTAAAAAACTATCTACTATGTGTGAAAAAATTAAATGTATTAAAACACTAATTATTTCCCCAAAAATGGTTCCAATTTTTATGAATTCGTATAGTGATGTGTAGAAAAAGTGAATTTATAAATGTTTCCTAGTGGAGAACTGTGGATGAATTGGTCCTTCTCACTCGAGAAGATTCACGGTTTTCTACATGACAAATCAAATTCTCTAAATAACTAAATCTATTTATTATTTTCATTATAATATAAAAAGCCTTTATTTTTGGATTTTGATTTATGGAAAAAATAAATGAATTTAAAAAAAAAATCATGAAATGCTTGATAAAATGAAGAAAGAACCTGACCTTTTTTGGTTTGGGGTTGGGTTCTTTACATTATTCAATATGATTGACTAAATCTAGTTTGATAACCCAATTATGAAATCTCACTCTTCGATTACTATTTTATTATTTATTGATTGTGAATCCTCGATTTCCTAAGAATATATATTAAACCACCTCATATAATCATGTTGGGTGGAAGACCTCAATTGATAGAGGGATACCTTTAAGGAAATGACTCAAACGTATTCCATTTCATCCCTTGAATGTATCAACTCTATCATGTGAATAGAATTTTTTTATTGGAATGAAGGGAAGAAGATTAAATAAATGAATAGAAGTGGGTTTGTGTTCTATGTTGTGGTGGGAATTTTCCACACTTGTACACATTACTCTTGCTCTCCAAAAATGTAAATAAAAAATATTAATTGAATAATAGAATTTAGGCACACCCAATCCTCCCTAAGGTCATTCCTTGGGTTAGTAATTCATTTTCGAGGGAAAGAGGCTATGATGGAAGATATGAGAAGAAAATAATGAGGTACATCAAGACAATAGAATGAGTGAATGAGATAGTGTAATTTATAGTAAGGATAGAACAATTTTATTAAAATAAATATAATAAGTTATATAAAAAAACTAAATTACAAAATAGAAATATAAAGCATAAAATATAGATCATCTAGTAGTAATTCTCTCCTAATCCTATAATCATTGTATAGTAGAAAAAAATACATGTGTTTTTATCGGTATGTAACATATTCATCTCAAATGGTTTTATATTTCAATATCTTTTCAATCTATGAATATTTCTTTTTAAATATATTGTGTGCTAAATCAACTGAATTTCTGGGTGATTCCCAATTCTAGTGTCGACATGAAATTAAATAGTGGAAGTATCATCATCCGCTATTGAACATCCACCATTTCACAAACACAATTGCATATCCACCATTTCATATATACTTTTTCATATCCAATGTTTCACACATACCCATGGAAACCCACCATTTACCCAATGGCAGATCATATCTACTACGAGCTGCAATGAATTACAAAAAATTTCTTCATTCATCCCAACATCTTATTCCTTCATTATCCAACCTAAAAAAGAGAACTACCCATATCGTTCAATTTATTCATTCCACTGATATAATTTAATCATCCTCATTCTAAAGTGTATGGGATCATGTGAATTGATTGAGGTGTGACAATGGTATCTTGGATGAGGCAGGGATGAGTCATCAATAATAGGGGGATTCTTTAGTTTGTAAAGAGATCTTGTAGAGATATCATAGTAGTTCTTGATTCTATATAAAGACCTAAGGGAATGATTAAGGTTTTTGTTCCACTACACCATGCACATTAATCACTATTACTGCCTAACGAAACCCAAACACACATTCCATGTGCACGAAATATCAAGAATAATTTGAAGCTCCCTTAAGAAACTATGAAGGCTGGAGGATTGGAGGATGTCCAATTCCCAAAATATCATGGTGACTGTATGGAGTACCTTATATTGTTAGTTCTACTCATGGAATTCTTCATGAAGAGATAAAAAGATCCTGAATTTTCCATGTGGTCGAATGTAGTGGTTCCAATGATAACATAGAAAAGCTGGAAGTCTCAATCGGCCATAATGGGTAGTGGTTATCTCTGAACCATCTATTATGACAATCATAGATCACACTTACCATTTATACAATAATAGATCACATATACAATTAAAAAAAATGGTATATAATCTCTACTACTAGAAAACTATTACCACATCCATTCATTGATGGTATCATGAAATGTTCATTATTTCATAGCGTGAAAGTGATGGTGGATGATCCATGTGGCTCATTTGGTGAAATGGAACTTCCTCACCCCCTACGACCTAGCCAATATCTCGAGGGATCTCTCTCTTGATTACAAGAATTTGAACCCAATGAATGGATCTCATGGTAATATTACACAACTATAGTGGTCGTACATGGTGATACAAAGAATTGGATGTGACCTACAACTCAATCTTGAACTTCTTTGGTAGTAGAGACTGAGTTTTCTATTACTACAATGGTGGATAATAGTTAAAAATGATCTTGTAGAGTGGTGGAGACTATATCAGAGTGAGGGATGAATAGGGGATGTATTGAATGAAACCATTCCAAGATAATGATGAACAATAACCTAAAAAATGAATCCCACATCAGACTGGACGGTGGAAGATGCAGTGGATTATCAATCAATGTGTGTGGTACCCAGCACAAAATCCTGAACTTGGGTGGCCTTACATATAAACAGACACAGACACAGACACACACACACACACACACACACACACACTGAAATGGGTTGATCCTCCCTACTCACATTGTGTAAAATTTGGCCAAACCATGCACATAGTCAATCCCACAGGATCACTCCACTATGAAGCTATCAATATGCCACCCATGGCCTTCTTGGTAAAAAATATGTAAGGGGTGCATATGAGGCTAGTGGGTCATGGTTGAGGGCTATGCATTTTTATTAAACACCTGAAAATATACAAACATTAAAAAGTAAAATTTGAACCACTTGAAAAATGTTATCCAGAATTTCATAACTAAAATCAGTATCGAAGCTCAAAAAATATTTTTTCTTTTATACGATTTGAACTCTTCATTTGTATATTCCCAGTTTATATTAAGACATTGAATTATATGTGGATTTAGATTAATATTTTTAAAATCCATATAAAAATGATTAAAATGATGCATGAAATGTGAGTTCTTTAGTATCATCCTAAATAAATATTCTATTTAGATTTTAAAATAATATTTTATCTATAAAAATATCATTTGATGTTACTTATGTTATACTAGTGATATGGTCCAATGGTTCCAACATTATTTTTTCTCTAGTTGATTTTATGGTTATGATGAATAAATCTTAATGAAACCCATTTCTTTTATATGGGTTTTGTTATGAGGAATTTGTTTTATGATCTTATGGTATAAATAATAATATATTTATTATTATAAGATGGGTGGACCCAAAATTATATATCCCTATGATTAAGTGGGTAAATATTAATGCTCTATGAGCACCAAGGGAATATATGAGGTCAAATAAAACCCAAAAAAAGTGGGTAAAGGAGAGGTTATCCTAATCCTGAAACAGGTGCATAAGAGGTTATCCCAAGACTAACATGTTATAAATGCCTTATTAGGTAGTGTTCAATTTATATTTCTAGGATTGCTATTAATCCACACATTACAACACTCTATGATGACATGAAGTTATTCCAATGTTATATTTTATATGTATTAGGTTCTTTGTCTCTTGTATGACTCATGTATTATGAACATCCATTATTTATTCCATGATTTAAAAATATGATATATGATATGTTGGTAGGATTTTTAAATGGTTAGATCTTGTTCTCATACCCTTATACTAAGTACATGCATATGTGATCTTTAATATCACCCTTTATTACCCTTACAGATAATATGGGATCATCAATTCTTATGTTACATTACCAAGGGTTATGATAAAAGGAATTAAGTATTATCTGCCTAAAAATTGTTATAGTTATGAAGAACTAAGTGGGATTTGATATTAATCTATTATGCAATTTTTTAATGTTTAATTGTTTAAAAAGATGCTAAAAATATACATTTTTTGGAATGAATCATAATCTCATGTATTGAATATTAATCTATTAGGATTTAATAACATTTTATGAATATAATAGGTCACTATAGAAATTGGATTGCTGATAGGATATTTTGTAGTTACAGACATTACTTCAAATGAAAATATAAATACATGAAAACTGAGTTTACCAAAAGCTCAATAAGTTATATGTATGAATTTCATTGAAAAATTGATTTTGTATCTAATATTGATTAATAAAGAATGTAAGTTAATCTTATCCTTATAAAAAGATAATTTTGGATTATCTGGATGTTTGAGATAAAATAGAAGGAAGAAATATGTGGTTACTTTAGAAGTCAAATTAGTTAATCAATAGTGCACTAATTGATGAACCATTAAAAGATATAAGTAGATATTCTAAATTATTAAGGTTAATGATAAAACTGTCATAAGTCACCTAGTAAAAAAAGACAATTTTGTAGGATAATATATCTCTAGATGGTGGATCTTATTGATGGTGGAATTAACAATGTCACAATAATGACACTATGTGTTTATAAAAACAATCAGATGAACATAAGGATAATATGTTCACATATAAATAGTATTTACAAACTTAGTTTAATGTGAGGGAGTATAATGTTGTTCATGATACACCTATGAAAGAATCATCAACATGAGATACAATGAAGGTAATACGTTTGAAGGTATTCAGAAGAGGAATATTTTGTGTATGTAGAGTTGCATAAGACAAATTAAATGCTCATAAGTTCATGTTATATGATGAAATGTATTTTTTTATCAGACTATCGTGACATTGATGGATAATAAAATGTGATTCATGTTAATTTAGTTGAAAGTTATGTTTACCTAAAGAAGAATCTGTTTTTTGATTTTATAGGAAGTAAATTCTTTATATGATTACACCAGAAACACCATGAAGATGGGAAATTTGAACGATAAATTCATCAAACATAAATATTATCAGTAGAAGAAATCCTTCTAGAAATTTATAGAAAAGAATAAATATACTTCCTAAATAATGAATTTCACTGATATATATTAAATTTGTATAAGAAAAAGTATGAAGTTTTAATATATAAAGGTATTTAAAATTTATAATATTACATTGTATCATAGAATATTGTGGCAAGATTGATCATAACATCAATACTAAGTTATGAGAAAGAAGGAAAACTATCATAAGTTTTGATATCTAGGTGGAATGAAATGATAGACCAATAAGTTGACTTGATTCTAGATAATTAGAAGTTCAAAACATTAGATGTTAGAGGGTAATGTTGAGTCGATTACAAAAAATATAAATGAAGAATTATAACTATATAAGGCAACATAGGATGGAGACAACCTGAAACACATGAATCGTACCATAGGATTTTTTGAGTACTAAATGTTATAGATGTTTTGGTGAATGAAAAGGTTGAATGGGAAGGATCTGATTGAATTAAATTAAATCATGTTGAATAATAGATTACGAGTGGAATTTCCAAATATTAAATAACTATAAGATACAAGATAGAGAGTACTTTTTTAAAGTAAAACCAATTTTCTGATTATTTACTAAATTCTAAATGATTAATATCCATTAAATATTGAGATATTTTTTAAATATTTTTTTGAGGAATATTTTTACACCCTAATTTTACTGAGAGGGGACAATGATTATAGAATCATTATTTTAATAGAATATTGAAGTAATGAAATGTAATATTTTAATTCATAGAAATTTTTCAGTTTTGTAATTATGATTCACAAAAAATATTGGGATATTTGAGCCTATAAAAAGTCAACGTTCATTTAGAGAAATATTTTCATGAAGGGATGATTTTTTTTTTGAGAGAACGTACCCCTAAAAGAAGATTCAGTTAAGGAAACTTCTTCAAAATATTGAAGCGTGACTTTTCGTGGAGTTGAGTTACTACTATAGATTCAAAATAATATAACATGGTGACCAAGAATGAAATCATGTGCTAACCTATAGATGTTATTAATGAAGAATTTTAATATATAATGAGATTTACAATGTGATGCTTACCAGAAGGAGAAAATAAGTCGATGTGTTTGAATGTTTAGGGAAATTTCACATAGCATTTGAAGTTTCATCCATAAGGATTTTGAAGGATTACTATTGATGATTTGGGGTTCCAGTTTTTATAATTCCTTAATTCTTACAAGGAGTTATAAGGTGGTTTTTATGAGATGGATATACTTAAAGAATAATAATTATGTTTTAGAGTTTAGGGTGTAAGATTCACACTATGGGTTAAAGAGAAAAACTTCCCAAAATATATATAATTGACAATAAGATTGTTATTTGAAATATGTGACATGAAAACTTCCCACACGACAATGAGTAGTTACTCACATGGTGTCCTAACTTTGTAAGAATCCATGTGTACTATTTACATTACACTGTCATTATATAATAAAGAATAATTTTTCAGGGATCATAACTAAATTTCATACATCAAAACTGATGATATAGTTTTGATAAAAATAATGCAGGTAATAATTTATATTGAACTAAATTGGTAGCAGTTAGTTACCCTTGATTACCATCCCTTATTCGGGTGACTATAAAATCCCATATGACTATCAATTAGTATTATATGGTATTTATCCTTTGTTTTGATCTATATGTTTTTGTACCAAATTTCTTTCACTAATTTAAATTATGTTTTAATTTTTAAAAATTAAATAAAATATTTCATCAGAGGATAAGGAAGTTTATACCTTGATGATGAAAATAGAAGTTATAAATTGTTTTAGAAATATAGAGGGGTCATTTATAACCTTAATATCTAGAAAATGAATGAAACATGAAGCATTCAATGTTAGTATCTCATTAATATTTAAGAGAGAATCCACCAATATATGAATTTAATGTGGGTAGTATGATTATTTAAAAATTTATTAGAATTAATTCTCTTAAAGAAGAATCTTGTTTAGGCTGTGAATAGTATGAATTATTCCAATTACTGAATATTTTTACTATGAGGACATGAAATAAATTATAAATGTCCTTATTGAAGATTATATATATTGATATTTGAATATATTAAATGATTATAGGGGGAAATTCATAGCTTGAATCAGAATATGATGATATAGAATATGATTTCGGATATAAGTTTCAAAAAATATAAACACACATAAAACTCATGGAAGAAATGAAATAATAAATTTCACATTATAAAAAAATACTCATTAAAGAGGATTCGAAGAGTTTGGTTTATGAGAATGTTATAAGTTGGACTGATTTATAAGAACATATCCATGTTTTGAAAACCACAATTAAAGTCTAAAAATACTAGTTTAGAATTAAATTTTAAATAAATAACGTACCTCCAGAAATCTCTATATAATGAATGGAACAATAATGAAGAATCAATTGTAAAGGTAAATGGTAATGGTGATGGTAATGTGATATTATATATTAGTGCATATAATCCCTTTAAGTATAAATCATCATGATTTGGAAATAATGTCCAGGAACATAGAAATTACTCAAGTAAAATCTTTACATGAATATTATAATAGAGATATTATCAAAATTACTGAAGAGAGTATTACTTTGAAAAAAACTCAAGCCTAAGAAATGAAATATGAGAAAGAATTTAAAGTAATATCTTCTGATAAGTTAAAAAAATGGTACACCCAAGTTATAGAAATTTTCATCAATAATTCCACCCCATAAAATATTCAATGTTATAATTCATGTACTAAACAATGATATATAAAGAATATTGATACAACCACCACTTCCTTGAGGGAAGAATAAAATAACATTGTTATTAGGTGTTCTCCAAAAAGTGTTTGGAAAGAGGCAGTCTAGGATGTTCTGTTCACCATCCAAAATACAACAAAATAGAAGAATCTATGTATTATTTACTATTGATGATACTTTGGAATATTAGGAAATATGAATATTTATTTATGGAATAATATAAAAAGGTAAGAAAAGTATAAAATGCCTACAAAAATGGGTAGAACGTCATCAGTTTTAAGAAATTTATCCAAGTATAAAGTAATTACATGGAAAAATGAAAGCATGATAAAACATAATAGAATAGAATATCTTGAAAAATTAAATGGAAATTATAGAAAAAGTGGTCATGTGTATTGTGAGTGTTGGGTTATAAATGTGAATAAAAATTCAGTTACCTCAACAAAAATGAGACCACTGGAATTTAACAATGAAGAATGGATGAGAAAATATAAATTTACATTTGGAAGTAAATAAAATGGTGTTAAGAATATGAATTATACTGTGAAGAAATTAGAAGAATACGTCACACATAAGAAAAGATGAAAATTTTTTGGAATAAAATTCCACTTAATGGATAGTTTTAAACATTCCTTGAATGTTAAAGTTAAAGGATGAATGATTAAGTTACTATGTGAGTCAATTTGAGAAAGAAACAGTGATATTGGAATGGTGGAAGATATATATAATGGTGAAGTTAAGGATTTAAAAATTTTATATAAATATTAACATACTATAAGAATAGAATCTATTTAAAAGTTATATAATTGTTTGTCTCACTCTTAAATAATTATAGATAATATTACTTTTCTAGGAGTTATTAGTGGGAAAAAATAAACAACCATTAGAAGGAACAATAAATATAAAATCTATTGTAATGAAAAATCAACCCAAGAATAAGGATAAATACATTTTTAAGGTTGTTATTATTAAATAGAATAAGCAATTAGAAGAAACATGGATGCTGGATGAAGACTAAAAGAAAACTATATGCACCTTTCCAGTGGAAGTTAAGAAGAATGATATAGAAAATGTATAAAATGGATATTGAAAGGATATTATTCCCATAAAGTATATTTATGACAATAATTTAATGGGCTAAGGAATGAAAAAATGAAGAAAAAAATAGAGTCTCTTGGTTGAGAAAGTATTCTTATTCCCATTTCCCTAATTAATGAGGAATTAAATTCTATTTTATTCCCAAATTTATTCTATAGAACTAAATTGAAATGGGAATTAATGGACACATAATAAAGTTGGAGTTTTCTATTACAATTAATATGGTGATTTCTAATACTTAATGATATTCAAATGATGAATTTTATTTAGAAAAGCAATATTTATGAGACGAGATTCTGATGTTTCCCTAATGAAAATATTTATGTTCCCAGAGGATGAATCTATGAATAGAGATGAACATGTTTTGGATATATAAAATCAATAGAATTCATGTTTCTATAATCTTGATGTAAATAGCATATAATCTCCCATTCTTATATGAAAAACGAATGTTTAATTATAATAGGGTAAAATTGATAAATTTTAGACAAAAATTACATTACAAAGTGGTTGAAATGAGCTAATTTTTTATTGGAAATTTTTGATATATTTTTTGAGATGGCTAAAGGAAATTATGTAGAATTAAAATCCAATTAAGCTACCCATAAAACATTATTTCCAAAAATTTTCACCACATAGTAAATTTTATGGGAACCATTAATGACTGTGTTAATCATAATTGTTTTATCTGTCATGAATGTATCACCTAGTCCTTGAGTGGGTTGTATTTTGGATTATTGATTTTTAAAAAGTGATTTAATCCTTCTCTCAGGGAATTAATGGATTACATTTGGTAAATATAATAAAAGGTGGAGAATTATAAAATATGTGATGAATTTTCCTCAATAATTCTAATAATTATATAAGAGGGATTCAAATTCATAAAATTAAATTGGGAGAGAAAACTAATCACTAAAAATACATCATATTTATTCTCAAAATGATGGGTTAGGGGAACAAATTTGATTTAAAGAATATTTTCTATACAAAACTAATTGAAATTGGGATATTGAGTTACACATATGATGATGATGACGTAATATTGTTTTTATTTTCAATGAATTTTGAAAAATTAAATGTTAAATTGATGGTAAAATGAAGTTTCATATGGGTGTTATAGATGAAAAACTACAAAAATTACAAACTCTAAAAGATAAAACACTTTGAAAAAGGAATAACAAATTTCCATGTCCTATAATTGAAACATCAAATTGAATAATTATTAAATTATATAAATGGAAAATATAATAATAATGTCATAAGAAGTAATAAATAAATGTTGGGTGAATGATACTAATATATGAAAGAGTAATTCATGGAAATATAATTATTTGGATAAATTCTCACAAAAAACATGATTGAATAATATGAATTTCAATATATTTAAGACTGGTGTTAAATAATAAAGATTCATTATCAACTATATTTGGTGGTCAAGAAGAATGTTTCCCAAATCTAGAGATACAGAAGATATAATTGAAATTATGACAGTTTTAAAAAATCCAAATATTTGGGATGTTATTATACCAAATGAAGTTTTGGAGATCATCTAATGAAATTGGATGGATGATGACCTATCGTGAATTTTTAGAAAGTACTTATATAGAGTGTATAAATACATGAAAACTGAGTTTAGTGGGTGGTTAAGTCATAGAATGATCAGAAGGATGGAATTCATTGAATAATTAAACTTTTCCCTAAGACTAATTCTATATGATTGATTCATGAGGACTTTTTGGTGATACTATAAAACATATAGGTTTTATAAAATAATTTTTTTAAATAAATTTAATTTTATGAATAGATTCCAATTAATTCAACACTGATTTTTAACGAACCATGATATATTATTAATATCATTATATAAATGTATCATTATAACATAATAGTTAAACCTGAATGGAAAATTTGAAAAAAAATATTTTGAGTTTTTTTTATAATGGTTCTAAATAATGAATATATATATAAATAAGTACATAATCTATAGTAAAGTAATTATTTTTGGTTGGTGTAGATGACTCTTGAGGGCGGTGAATTGAGTATCTATAAAAATTTCTGTTAAAATTGGTTCTTTAGAATAACATCCCCTTATTACAATAAAATTAAAGCAAGTTTGTAGTGAATTTATTTAAGTCCTGAATGTTAAATTAGTTTCTCCGATGATTTATTATTTATTATTTTTACCAATGAAAAGATTAGTCACAATTTTGAAACTAATCTACTAATTCAAAATAGATATAAACACATACTAAACTAACTATCAAAGTTTAGTTTGTCTTGATGTGAAAAATATGAATCAGATTAAAACACAAGACAAACAACACAACATGTAAAACAAGAGGTTTAGTCTCAAGTTAAGACTTAGTCCTCTATACTTGGTGATAACCTACCACCAAGTATTTTATATTAATAAACTTTTGATCCACACCCTAGACCGGGGTTCAAAATAGCACACATGGATATCCATGTTACACTTGACCTCTACCATAGTTATTTGTCAGAAAACTATCAAACATATCAAACATGATCTCTTCCACAATTCTATGTGGGATAAAAGAGTAGAAAGGGACTGAGTGTGAGGATATTTTAGAATCCTTCAGTTATGATCAGGAGATAGTGTGTGTGAAAAAAATAGATGCACACACTGCTCAAAAATAAACCCAAGAACACATTAATGATATAAAAGGAAAAACAGAGTTTAGAAATATCTTTGGGTTGTGAAGTAAATCTCTAGACCCATTAGATGAAAATAAAATAATATTTGAGTATTCTTATGGATGTTGTATTTATAATAGTTTATCGTCGTCTCTATAATCTAGTTTCCAAGTGTGTAAAGTTTCATCTCTTCTTTTTGAGGAGGTTCAGCAAGCTTCAATAGGTTGTTTCTTGAAAAGCTTCTTGTGAGCTCATGCTTCGAGTTCCTCTCTTTGCAAAATCCTTTTTAGTCCTACAGTTTTAACTTTTTGTTTTATCATTGTGTTTTATGAGAAAGAGTGATCACCCTTTAATGTTGATCTTGTAATCCTTTTATACATCAGGGTCTACTAGGCAATAAGATCTCCCCTCATACATGTACTTCGTACAATCAACAAATAGTCCTATAGAAAACATTAATTAATGTCTGAAAAATTACTTTTTATAAATATGACCGTTAGAAATAAATTTGAATTAATGAATTCTAAACAATTATTTATGAATAACAGTTAGCCATTTTCATCGGTCTGTCTTCCTCGATATGTTAATATTGGTATTACTTATTCGGTATGTCATCTTTGGTCTATCATCTTTGCTCTGTCATCTTTAGTCTTTCATCTTCAGTTTGTTATCTTTGGTCTTTCAACTTCGGTTTTTCAACTTCAGTCAGTCATCTTCCATTTTCATCTTTGGTCTGTCATATTCGGTGTGTCCAACATCGGTGTTTCGAATATCAGTGTGTTGAAGATCGGTGTGTCGAACATCAGTGTGTCGAACATCGGGGGGTCGAACATCGATGTGTCGATCATGTGTGTGTCGGACATCGCTGTGTCGAACATTAGTGTGTCGAACATCAGTGTGTTGAACATCGGTGTGTTGAACATTTGTGGGTCGAACATTAAAGTGTAGAACATCACTGCATCAAACATTGGTATGTCGAACATACTATTGGTGCCAAAGACTATGATATATCTAAAAAAACATGTTAATAATACACTTGTAAACATATTGATTCATAAATATATGTAATTAACTTATTTTAGAATATTTTTCAGTACGAAATAATTGACTTACTTAGAGAAATTAAATGGAATGAAAGAGTAGAATATGTAGATTGACATTATTTGTGATTATGAAAACAATAATATCATAGATCTTCCAACAATTATATTGTTCAAAAAAAAATCCTCAAAATGTGATTTTATTTACATATTATGAATAAATTAAAAAAAATTAAAATTTTAAACATATATAAAATTTATTTGGAAAAATTTAATTCAATTATGGATTAAATATTTCAAAATTAACTTATGGTGAATTTGTTTGATATTTCTATAAAATTCGTAAATATTTAATGAATATTGATGATTCTTATTGAAACATTTTTTTTAATTTAAGTAATATAGGGAGTTATAATTATTAAAAATGGTTTAAAGGTAAAGTTGGTTAAATTTTTTTATGATTAATCTAATTTATGCCATTGGATTCTAATTCATGTTGATATTTTTTATTAAAAAATTATATACACATGAAAATATCTGGTTTCGAAAACCGCATTTCTTTCACATATGCAATTTTTATTTTAAATTAAATTCCAGAACGTATATGTATTAAATTGGATAAAATATTCCCATATATATAATAATAATATTTAATATTCTATAAAAATCCCAACATAATTTATTTTCATAACTAATAGTAAAAATAGTAATAATTAATTTAAACACTTAATGTTAAAATTAGTTTACTTGGGGGGGGGGTTAAACTGGAAATATATAGGTAAAAATGAGATAATTTTTATATTACTATTTAAGGAAATATGTTGAAATTATATAATCTATGGTTCTATAATGACCCACTTTTCTCCTGTTGGAATGCATAAAGCTTGTGTATAAATTTTTTATTTTCAACATTCATTAGTTTATCCTCTACCCCACTTATAAAGGGGGAACCCTCTATATGATCCCCATTACACTTTCAAAACCTTTAGGTTAAGACAATAACTATGAATACCATTTCCTTACATGCATACCCTTGTCCTAGTTTTCATTATTTTGACTTTAAATCCCTCCTAATAAGGGTTTTGGTTCAAACATATGGTGGTTGACTGAAGTATATGTATCATTCTTGAGTGAGTGATTTTAATTGATTTTTTATTCCACATCTATAAAATATTAGTAAATTATTGTTAAACAATTACATCAACACTCACCGAATACTAATATTTTATTATGAATTTGTAAAAAAATATATCCATATCTTCTTACTTCAAATGGGAAATGAAATCATCGATCATATGTACGATGAACTACCTCCATGAAAAACGATGTCATTAATTTCCATAACCACCCATTATTGGTGGATATAATTATTTATTTAATATATTTATAAATTATTTATGAAAAATTATTGTTTGGTATTTATAACATCAAATATACCTTCTTAAATTCCAATCTAGTAGAAAATGATAATGTTGCTCATGAGTACATTTGGATTACTGCCTCTATGAAGTGATGCAATATGTTTTTCATTTTATTTTAACATGGATAGTAAAAATAATATATTTACTGATTATATTAAATATCAATGAGATAAAAATTATTCTTTAAAAATGTTATATTATTTAACTTTCTTTCATTCCATCCATCGTGAAAATACAAACAACTTCCATACGTACGTATGTCCAACCATCACCATGAACAATGTAATTTATTTTGAGTCTCTAAATTTAATGAATTACTATAAATAAATTTATAATTAATATATTTTATTTTTATATAATGGTTTAAATTATAGATACTATGTAACCATAATGAATGTAAAAGGACTAAAACTACCATACTAAAACATGCATGAATAATGAATCAGTTATTACTCGAAATGTGATTTTAACCAATAATTATTAATAAAAGGAGAATAAAATGTCATAAGTATATAATATATGGTATTATACATATTATTATTTTTATTTTATATAGTTATAATTAAAATATATTTATTATATAGGATGTTTAATCATGTATGATGAAATTTAAGAGCTTAGGTAAGGGATTTGTGTCTCACTTTTTTTTTCTGTGGGACACATGCTATATTCACAACTTTATTCCCCAGTACTCTGTATATACTTATCAAAAGTTTATTATATTATTATTGTATATAATTTTATGGGATATATATAGTTATATATGTATAATTATATTTTATTCATGGGAATTATGATTCAAAAGCTAACAAAGTGGTAAAGGTTTTATGTTATAATCTCATTGTTTAATAGAATTGTTTGTGATTAGATTTACAATGTAAAAATCATATGATATACCTATTAAATAATCATTTTTTTATTATCCTCTCATTTTATATGTTATACTTGTTTTTATTTCATTTTAATCTCTTAAAATACAAAAGATACAAAGTTAATGTTTTTAAGAAAAATAAACATTATTTCACTCTTCGGTCGAAAATCCTTGTTCTTCCATGTCCATGTTTTCTAAAAATGTTTTAAAAACGTTTTTTAATATTCTAAAATTATTTTTAATGTTAATTTAACATATTTTTTACTTTTTACAATATGGTTTTAATGGATGCCTTTTTCCATTTTCAAATGATGTACATTTGAACATTTTACAAAAAATATAAAAAATAGTTGTTTTAACATGTATGACATGAATGATATTTTATTCTATCATGAAATATAAATTATTTAAGGAATAATTTACAATATTAAAAGTTAATTTAAATATAATTTGTTTTTGTAAAATCTTGGATGTTTTTATATATAAAAAAAGTAATTTAAAATTTAAAATTTTATTTCCCTTACGAAATGTCCCTAGTGATATTTCAAAATGATTTTATATCTAAGATGACATAATTTAACATTACATAAGTATTAATATAGACATGATAAAATTATACCATCCTTATTTTTTCTATGGATGGTTTATTTTTATGTTTTCATGATTTTTATGAAACCCATTAAATATTCTTGGTTATGCTGTAGTGAAATGTTTATGAAACCCATTTATTTTCCTAGGTTCTGATATGATGAATGACTTATGACCATGTAGAACACATGTGTTTTATCTTCATTAAGGTATTGGTGGGAAATATTTATCCCTATAATGAATTTTTTAATGATTGATATTTTTTGAGATAAAAAATACATGAATGAGAAGTGAACCCAGTTTGATAATAGAATTTTTCCACTACGATAGTCTTGGGAGTGAACCATGGAAAATAATAAGGTTAAGGGAGGGGAACAAATCAAATATGATGGTATTATAAATGAGTGTTTACTTCCATTAAAGAAATTTTATAGTATTATATGTATGCCAAGATTCAATGTATTGTTACAATGTTATTCTCTCATGGATCATGTTTTCTAATTCCTTTATGATTAATGTGTTATGAACAACTGAGATTTATTCCATGACATAGGATTATGATCATTGATATTTATGGTGTAGTTTTAAATTTTTTTATCATGTTCTCATTTCCTCATACTCATGTAATCCTTACATCATAATTGATATCTCTCTTTTTTACTATTATTCATCATCCACACTCACCCCTTCATATGTTTCCCTTCCTAAGGTTATGATTAAAGATATTATGTATTATATGTCTAAGAAGGGTTATAGTTATGAATAACTTAGTGGGATATTATTTAGTTCAATTATGAACTAAATTATTATGATTCCATGTTTCCAATGTAACAATAACTATATGATTATGGCATGGACCATTTTAATATGTAATTAATATCTATCGATTAAGATGTGATATCTATATATGAAGTCTATGAGCCACTATAGTTGGTATATGAGTATGGGTTAGTTAATACTTTTGAAACTACGATTAGGAACCATTATTGAGATTCATTGGTATATTCTTACATATATTTTTAAGGATAATTCTATGGATATGTCTAAATATAGGAAAATATAATAAGATATTGGTGATGAATAGAGAAAGTGGTTTCTAAGAAAATGAATCTCTATCAGATACTACCATTTGATGTGTATATGAAATAGATATACTTAGGAGTTGTAATATTGAAATTTTTACATTATACATGACTTGATTGTTACCTAATGCTAGATATCGGGCCTTGCTACACACTAGGCATGGCACTCTAGATAGATATGATTTAGAAATTCATGAACAATTTACAAAACATAGAAAAAATTTGAAAGGATAATGACCATCAATGACCAAGGAAAATCCTAATATTTCACAACATTAAATGTTTATTTTATTATTTATACAACCTTTAATTGATTTTTTCTGATTATGTGGTCATCCAATATGATTAATGTTGCTCACAAAAAATAGTTCTTTAATAAATGGCTTAAACGAAAAAAATTATGTTGATGGTGACTTCTACAAAAAATGAAATGAGTGTCCACCATAGAAACCAACTATAATGGGATCTATAATGAAACATTTCATTGATATGCTCCCATAAAATTTTCGTGTTATGAATCATGATGAGATTCTAAATGAGTAAAATAGGGAATATCATTTTCTGGAGTCCTTAATTGGTGAATATCAATCTTATTTTAGTGGGATTAATAATCCATAATTTTGGGAGAAATTGATCACTGCCATTGAAAATAAACATTCCAATTTATAGTGTTGGGAACATGAAAAAAAACATTTTGGTTTTCTATTGTTTGGAAGGTGAAGTATATAAATGGTAATTTCATATCAAGAATATAAGGAAACATATTGAAATTATCTCCATGGAGTGGGATTACATTAATAGACAATTTTTCAGTAAGTAATCTCTCTATATATTTTATATGAAAATTGGGAAGGAAATATTTGAGCTAATTTAGATGAAATTTTTTTTTGGTACACATATGAAAAACTTTAAAATACTTGTGAGGTACAGATATAGAATTATATATAAGGTACATCATCACCTATTAATAAAAAATTCAATGTGATATTAAGTATAGAATATAAATAGTAGTTACCCATTAGACTTGTGGTTTTGATAATAAATGAAATATTGAATTCAAAGTAATCTCTAAACACCATGGAGAGAAGAATATGGGATATACTTCAAGCATGAGGTGTGGAAGGAAACACGGAAGAAATATTTTCAAGGGAACTGGTAAACATTTTAAGTGTTGAAAGGAAGGTAATCGATAAATATAATTCCATTATAAGGTGAATAATTCATCTAATCAGGCAAATAGATCAGAGTTTCTATATGATGAACCACCCACACTAGAGTGTTTCAAATGCAATAAATATGGGAATCATGATAACTAGTGCCAAAATATGATGGTTAATGATGACGACGGATATGAAAATCATCATATGATAATAGATAAATGGAAACCTCAAGTGATCACTATTTTACATGAGGGTTACGATAATAATCCCGTGAAATGTAAACATACCATCCACTATAGAGCATCTAATGTATTATTTGATTTTGGATCTACACAGTATTTTATATTTGAATAATTTCATAAGTGTATCATATTAAAACCTCAATGATTTGATTTTTAATTAACAGTGAAAACCTAAATTGAAATGATTATTTCATCTTGAGTCTGTGATTATTCTTATGTTGAAGATTGTGGTAATTTGTTTCCAACCAATATTATTATTCACCATCTGGTATAATTTTATGATATCTTATGCCTATATTTTATTTATCTATATAAATCCCACTTCTATTTCTATGTATTTTAAGTCACTTTTGATATTAAAAACCAACCAATTATCATATACTAATGAAAAATTAATTTTAACTTCCAATTTAGATCACACCCATTTAATGGGCCTTTATTCCTATTAAAATGTTCTTTTTTATTAGTTGATTGGGAAGATAATAAAATTCCATGATATGACTATTGATTGGGATTTTTTGATGTCGTTATGGAAGAGTTTCCTTGTCTTATATCGAATCATGAGGTTATGTTATCATTAAGAATGAATACTGGTGGAACACCTATCTCAAGTACTCTCTATAGAATGACCTCGATTGAGTTTGAGTAATTAAAGATGAAACACCAACATAATATTGAAAAGGGATTCATTTCTACAAGATTGTCACCGCGTGGTTACCCTATTATTTTTTAATAATAATTATGGATTAATATTGTTTTTCATTGATTATCAGGAATTAAACATGATCATAATAAATATCTTGTATCTTCTACCCTGTATTGATGAAATGTATGAAACACGGCCCAGAGATAAATAATTTATTTAAATTAAAATTCATTTTGGATTTTATTAATTAAGTTTCAATAAGGAGGATATACCCAAGAAAACATTTGTTATAGGGTATTCCAATATGAATATTTAGTGATTCAACTTGGTCTTGTTAATTCCACCACTATCTTCATGGTTTTAATGAATAGAGTATATAGATCTTACTATGATCTGTTTAAGGTAGTATTAAAAGATGATATTCTAATATATTCTAGGAAAATGTAAGATCAGTAAGATCACGGGTGAATTGTATTAAATACCCTAACAAAGGAGAACCTATATAAAAAATATACCATGTGTGAATTTTGGTTGAATAAAATTTCATTCATAGGTTGTATAATCTCTAGAGAGTGTATATTGATGGATCAATCAAAGACAAAGGAAATTGATCATTATTAGAGAACAACCAAAATGAATTTGATCCATTTATTTATTGAATTGGATGGATAATGTTGATGGTTTTTGGAGAATGTATCATGAATTTCTAATCTACTAACCTTGTTAACACATAAGTAATCTATGTTCATATAGATGGATGAATGTGAGGAGATTTTCATGCAAATAATTAGAAAATTAAAAAATACACATATTATAATATTACACTTAACTGGATGAGGGTTTATAATAAAAAGTGATTCATCAAATAATGGACTAGGATGCATCCTCATGAAAAATAATATAGAACATAATAAATGAAAAAAACAATGAGATTTTACATAAAAAACAGTAGTGCATGCTACTAATTAAATAAATAGAGTAAGTTAAATCCTTTAAAATAAGAGTCAATAAATGAAAACAAATTAGGATACTATAATGTTATAAGGGTTAGGGGACTTAAATATTTTATGCCACTAATTAGGGTCACTCCCTTAATTACTGAACTAATCCAAATATCAATCCAATATCTAGATGTGGAGTAACTTCAACTTCACTAGAAGAGACAATTGTTGGGGAGTCTTATCTTATGTAGGGTCACCACCCCATGAACATAAGGTTCTAATGGGTTTTATTCAAATTACACCTTACTAATAATTGTTCTATTGTGTCAATCATTTCATTGGATAATATTTTTTATAGTAAATGTAGAACCTTTTTATTTTCTAATATTATAAATATGAACTAATTATAATAGGGATATATAAATTCTGTTAAATACTATCATATAATATAATTATGTTCTTTTTTAAACTAGTAAGAAGGATATAATCACCATTGGTATGACTAACAAAGGAAAGAACACTTAATTGGTTACCTTTATCGGTATTAAAATATGTGAACCACTCTACATTAATGGGAATTAACCTCAAAAATTTTGATGGTCCATAAAGAGGAAATAACCACCAACAAAAATTGAAACACGCAAATATAATACAGAGAAATGAAATCCCTATTCCACCAAGTCATTGGGGAGAATTGAAAACATCAATGGGAGAATAAATATTTAAAAGGATGGAATATGAATATTTTATACATATTTACCATAATAAAACATGAATAAAACCATAATAAATCTATATTAGAAGAAGAGGACAATAAATATCATTCATGAGAGTGGCTGGAAGTTGAGTTGGGTGAGAAAGCGTGAGTTAGGGGTTTAATTCCAGGAAAGGGAAAATAGTTCATTTCATTATTTATAATTGTTGGTTAGGTAGAAAGGGTTGGATGTAACATTTTCCAAACAATCATCCCACAATGGGGGTACACATCATCACCTAGAAACTAATATAATTGGATTTAAGTATTTTTTAAACTATATTCAAATCATGGGAATTTACTCAAATAAAAATATAGAGGTGTTTTACTATTGTCGCATTTTTTTAATTAACTATTATCTAATAGTATAATAGATCTTGTTTACCTAAACTTAAAAAATTTGAAATTAAATGTCCAAGGACCAAATAAAAAAAATCAAAATCAATAGAAGGACACTTAAAATTAATGAAATTGTGGCTTTTGGTGTCACAACTCTCAATGAATTCTCATTCCCTCCCATAATGTCATCATGGATGTTATATGTGAACAAAATAGTTCATTTCTCCCCTATATGAGAATCATGCTCCAACATTTCATTTGAATCTGATATGTGTTTCCATAAAACATTAACCGATCAGATAGATTTGTTGGGAAACACTTTACCTTATAATCCAACTATTCTATTAGCATTATTAGATATTTACTATTTAAATTTATAATATTGAGATATTAGGTCTATTATTTAATTAATCATATATGTAAAACAGAATTACTACATTATATCATAGTACATATTAGTTTCACTAGGATAGGAATCCCACAAGGACCTGTAGATGTCCTCTAATAATTCTTTCTTTATTAACGACGGGGCTACATGCCTACTTCTGAAGAAGAGGTATTGTAGTATAGATAGAGAAAGATCTGTCATCTTACTAACATATAAGGTTTTCCTAATACATTTTAATTATATATACTATGACTAATATAGGGATATAATATTGATAATGGAAGGAGTCAACCAAATATTACCAAGATACAAATAATACATCTCTTCCATCACATAGTGCTATAACTCAACCATAATTTTCATGGTATTCTACGCCCCATTATACTCCCTTATAGATTGAGATGAAATAATTAAACTCAATTAATCAGCAACAACATTATATTTTCCTATAGAATATGTGAGATCATAGTCATAATTTTAAAGGTATTCTAACCACTATCTCTACATGATATTTAAGTCCAAATAATAGAAAATACAGCTCATACATTTGTGATTAGAGGGAATTATATGTTTCTAATCAAGTAGTTAATGTCACTAATATTTATATTCATGAATAATGAATGTTATATCCATGAAATGGGTAAGGTAATTTATATAATGTGTTCAGAGTTTTCATGAGATGTGTGCCCAAATTTAGTTTCCATGGATTAGTAAACAACCCAGAAAATTTCCTAAAGAATGAAAATAAATCATGTAACCCTATCCGAATATATGATGGATCAGTATAGTGGCCATGTAAAAAATGCTAAATCAGATCATAAAATGTGACCTCACATTCCATATTGCATAACAATTTCAACCCATTTCATTTGAGTGATTTCAGAAGAGATGCATTAGTTTATTAATCTCTAATTAATCACCTTTAGTAACCTATTATAAATCACATAATCTAAAATACTTTCTTTTTCACCTAATAATATTTAATATCATTTAACATTACTATATTTTTTTAGAATTCATTTCACAAACACCACATTTAAAAATAATTTCCCCTCTATGTTTTTGTAGTTTCACTTATGTAGTTTTTATAAATCTGATGACATATCCAAATCGTTGAAACAATCTCTTGGTAATTTTTTTTGATCCTGTAAAGACATTGAAAAGGTGGGGATTTCATATATGGACACCTCTATGAACTGATGGAGATATCCATGGATGATTTTGTTCATGAGGGCAAAAATGACAATAGGATAATTGGTTAAACCAAATGAAACAACAAGGTACCCATAATGGACTTAACTTCTTAAAAGATCAATCTTAGAAATTTAAGTATCTATCACCCTAATATGATAATAAACAGAACACATATCTGTCTCAAAACCCCAATTTACAACATTCAACTATTTGAAAAATTCATTAATTCGGGACATGGGTTATTTATTCCTTATCATAAGCCACTTAATATTTTGGTAGTTCATAGTTTTTCAATGAGAACCATCCACCTTCATTGTAAATAACACAAGAGAGACCCATAATGATGCACTAATGAAAACAAATATGTTGGCCTCTAGATCATATATCAAGATTCAAAACTCTATAAATTTATTTGGATCCATATAGTATGATTTTAAGAATATGGATTGTATATAGAAATAGGGAGATAGAGAACTCAATATTTCATTTGGGAGGAAAAATTCAAAAATCATTTGAAAATACCTCAGGGAAGTCCATAACCATAAGAGGCAATCTAATCTGAATATTCCAATCATTGAAATCTCATAGTAAATAAGAGACTTGATATAGGAGTATATAGACATTGTGATTTAGATATCAGATTCAAATGGATCTGGGATCCCATTATACTTGGAGGAGATAAACATTCCCATCAAGGGCCAAGAAAGAAACCCTTCTTTGATATAAGTCTACGTGTTACCTTAAATTCATTATCCTTTCCTTAATTAAGATGATTGTAAAAATATATATGTATATAATATAAAAATAATATGATAAATTAAAATTATATAATAAGATAACATTATACGAAAACAAGAATCTATGATCCATTATCTTCTCCTGAAGATTTGATATTACTTTTTTGTATAGAAAACTCTACATAAGATGATTTAATAGTTCCACAAATAAAAAAGAAATAAAAAATGGGGGGAAATATAATAAAATAATGTAACATCAATAAATTATTTTATAATAACTATATCAGTGACTATAACTAGGCCTACCATTGACTTTATGATAATTTTCTATACTTCATGGAGTTTTAATTACTCTGATTTTCCCGAAGGATCCACTCTCAACTGAATCATCAGATAAGATGATTAATCACTATAATCAAGACCCAAAAATAGAGAGACATAACTTTACATGATTATTTATATTAAACATGGAATCCTCTAGGATCAGAGGACCAAAAAACCACTCTTTACGAAAAGACAAATCCTATAAAACCTCAAAAGGATTCAAACATTTTTGTGTCGATAAAATATCTTCAGAGTCTCTGTACATGAAGAATTAATGTGGCCTTCCATACCACAGATATGATAGATATAAGAGTGGATCCTAATGAAAGAAGAGGAAAATAACTAAGATAATGGTTGAGAACCCATCCTACTTCCTCATATTATATCTAATCACTTCATATTCTGTTCACAAAATAAAAGCATCTTTACTCCCACATATTAAAGGAGTCCACACTAATCATATCATAATAGATTTATAAATTTCAATGATAAAGGATCCATCCCACACTTTTTTCAAAAGTTGTGTGATTTAGAATGAAGATCTATGACTTAACATTAGACCAAAACAAAATTTCGGACCACAGATCTTTCATTCAATCATTAAAATGAATATTAGTCAAGAATTTAACTAGTTTGGAATAGTTGTTGGAATAATCCATAATCATCCAATCTCCCCAATGAAGGCCTAAAAAACATGGATCATTACAAATCCATCATTTTATGATAAAAATTATGGGAAATGGAAATCTTGAAGTCCTTCCATTCTAGATTTTACTTATACATGGCATTAATATTCAATTCCCAAAATCTCCATATATGTCCCTTAAGCATGAAAGCATCACATTTTACCTTAAATAAGCTGGTAGAATCCTAGAACATGAAAATATTGTTGATATTTTTTAATAGGTCCCTAGTATATTGAGTATCATTGTGTCTTTATAAGGAAATATGCTTGGGTTGAAGTAACTCCTATGATTTTTCTGAACTCTAACCCACAACTACATCCCAATCAAGAGCGGGACCAGAACATGCTACAATGACTATGGCAAAAACCTTCCACATAACTAATTCTATCGTGTTTGTATCAACATGATGGTTTTCATGATAAATGCTTTTCACCAACCCCTATTAATGTATGGCAAGGGTACATCATAACGGAATGGTACTACACATAATAAAAAACTAAATCCCATAAAAATACATAAATTAATGAAAATTATAAACATGTTTTAAACAACAACAATTAATATAAATTAGAGTAATAAAAATCCACAACATTCCATAGATATAGACTGGGTTTATGGTCTACAACCCATGCATTTTTCCTAGATAGAAGGTTAAATGAAATGATAAACTAGAACCCATTCCTCAGAATCCTCTAGGAACTCAAGGTGGGATTCAATGAGTGTTGGACAAATATCCCTTCACACGACCCTCCCTTGATTCCCAAAAATCCTAGATCTTATCTATCAGTACATACCTAAATTATTTACAACGTTTACCTACAGATCTGATACTATTTTTTCACAAACCATCCAAAGATATCACTGATTAGGGAAGTTGAACCTGTCTCTGGAATGTATTGATGGGTGCTCTTGATCCCCAAATGAAGTCAACATATTCCTAAACATCTAAGGTATACCATTTGGGTATGGCTTTCCTAAATGAATTAGTCAAAAAGGGGTCCCAACTAAGTAAAATACATTATCTATCGATACATTCAAAAGTTATTCAATTTATTATTAAAAAGATTCCTCAACAAATTTAGTGAAAAACAGAAATAAAAAGGTATACCAATTATCTTAATATAACTAAATATCTGACATGATACAAATCTAACCAGAAAACATGGATGTGAGAATATTGTTTTTATATGGATTCAAATTCAAACATCTAAAAAAACAAAAGAACTCATAAATACATCAACATGTCATTGGGTATCATCCCACCACTATATCGCATCTATATACCTAGATATGATAAGCATGATTACCCACCACCTCAAAGTAGTTCCTTTAACATTCCTTCATTATAAAAAACAATTGCTACAGACAGGTATGTGTGTATGCCAGGATTGAGAAATGACCCTACTAGGATCACAAAAAGTGTTCCATATCAAACATTTTTTAGGAAAATAAAGAATATATTTTGAACATAAAAAATGAATTTAATCATTAAAAATTATATAAAAAATAGTACACGCTAATAATTATATAATAAGAGAAAGGAAGATCCATTAAAATGCAGTTTTATGAAACACATCATATAATTAAACCATAGGGTTACCAAGCCTAGGTACCCTAGAGGTTCAACATCCCAATTTAGGTTCATTCCCATAATTACTAGAATAACAATAGTATCGAATCAATTCCATATGGGGGAGTCGCTTATTAAAAAATAAGAATAGTGGTTGGCGGGGGTGGGGGGGGGGGGGCTTGCCCAATCCATTTTCACCAACCTTAGAAACTAAGGTTCCCATTGGTTTATTAAAACACCATATTATTCTTTAACTATTAAATTGTATCATGTATTTGAATATTAATTATTATATATAGTGAAAAATAATTTTTTACTTTTTAATGAATATGAATAGGAACTTATAACACATGGTCTCTATTAATTCATTTTAAAAAGACAATAAAACATCAATATAATTATTTGGAAGTTTTTATAAAGAGAGAAGCACCATTAGTTTGACTAAATAAAGAAAATATGTATAACTACCAATAATTATCATGAAAATATATAGGAAACCACTTATATTTAATAGAAATATGCCTAGAAAATTAAGAGGGACCCATAATTTGAAATAATAACCCATAAACAATGAAACCCACACCAATAAAATGATTTATAAGAACCCTAGTCTTCCATGGAATTGGGAAGATGTCAAATCTATCAAATAATGGAAAAGGAATAAAATGGAAAGATGAATACAAATTTCCTTATTGTTTACCTAGATTAAACCTAATGAAAACCCCATGTAATCCATTTAATTTGTGGAAGGAAAAAAACCAGTGTATTTGGGAGGATGAAATTTGGTTAGGGTAAGAAACAATGATTTAGGAGTTTAATTTTGAGTGAGGGAAAATGGTTATTTCATTATTTTTTCCTTTGAATATAGCAACATGATTTGGAAAATCATGCACCAAACATGTGAGATAAACTACCTCACTTAAACACCGACATGTATGTCTCAAACATTTTTGAAAACTAGGTATACACCCTATGAATTTTACCTATTATGAATTAAATTGGTGACCGAATGTTGTAGCATTATTTTCACTAACCATAAACCAATATTTTGGAAACTCTTGTTTTCACAAATTTAAAAACGTTCACAGAACAAAATACTTTAATTTAAGGATATGATCAAATTAAAAAATTAACACATAAAATATCAAAATAATTTATTGTCGGTTTGACAGTAATGATCATCTTCAATAATAGAGAAGTATAAGTTTTCTGGTGAGTGAAATATGATATCTACATATTTCATGATTTTTAATCTAATGAAAAATTTCAAATCCTCATTAATAAATATCTGAAATTGTTTCCAAATTTGGGAATCAAATTAACCACAAATTTCTTAATTATTTATATAAAAAATAATTCCATCAAGATACAAAATCACAATAAATGATTTTGTGTAATCTGACATGACATTTGAGATTTCAATCGACAAATTTTTCATTGAAATGGTAATCCTTAAGATACTATCCATATTTGAAAACCACATTTATGGTTTTAAATTCCACAAATAATTTTATTTATTCAATTTATAAACATTTTAACCATCTTCAACAATTTTAAAATATTCTTTTAAAAAATGTATTTCTCTTACTCATGTTTACTGTTGACAATTGCTGAATTTACACCCATTTGAAACAATTTTAATTATTTTATTAGAAATAATATGAAATATTCTATTAATTATTCCCTTTTGATATTATAAAAACCTTTATTAATGTTTATTCTATTAATATGAAAGTATCAATTTCACGAAACATATATTCTGTTTTTTGGTATTTATTCATTCTCAATGATCTTATTTCAAAAAACCCACCATATCTGAATCACATTATTATCATTAGGAAAAAATAATTACTCGAATTTATAAATATTCTCAATATATATTAAATCATATTTCCTCACTTCTATTTTACCCTTAATATAAAATGCATCTTCAATGCTAATCGGTTCAACTTGATAAATCAAGAAGACAATATTGGGATTACTAATATTTTTTAGGTATTCATACTATTTATACAATCAAAAAGGTTATTATCCTGATAAATATATATTTATACCTTCAAAACATTTGAATTATTTAGTTTGATCCTTCCTCATTACTTTACATTTTATAATCATCACAGTATTTTGGGAAATCAACTACTCAAATTGAATATATCCCATGTTACCTAACACATTTTCCATGGGGTTATTTAATTTATTTATCAATTGTAATTGAAGTTAAAAATATAATTTTAAATTTTATATAAAATTACATCAGTTTTTCTATACTATATCTCAGTTTCTTACAGTAAAACCAACAATCCCTTTCATATGGTCTATATCTTATAAATATACACCCAACAGAACTCTAATAATATATTCCCATCTATATCCCCTTAGTATTAATAAAACATGGGATAAAAAATAAATTCAAACATCTAACATATTGATTATTTCCAAATCACATGACATAAGTTATATTGATAAATATTATTGATAAAAGTACCAATTAATAATTTTATAATCACTATGGTGTCTTTTCTATAAAAGAATTTTGATCTTCCATGAATTACTAGCATTGAATTATCTACCTAAAAATATGTTCTTGGACCCAAATACTCTATTATTGGGGTGTGCACAGAGAAAAATAGGTAATCCTTGTTAAATGATTATCATGATATACCTCAAATTATAAATTTGTATATTATACTCCATAATGAAACAAAAATATTTTGATAGTACATCCCATATGTTTTTTAAAACACCGCCAATTTCTTTAAAAAAATATAAGATATTGTGATTTACATGAAATAGAAGAAACTAATGTCATATTAGTGAATTCTTCCATAAGTGTAATGACATTATTATCACCATTGGTTTAATTCTATCTCATTGAATCCCTTATATCTGAGTGAATTAAAACAAAAGGAATGTTAGTTTTTTTCTAAACCATATACTGAACACTGTTAAATATTTTTTCATTTGTAACATTTTTAATTTTGTTAAGTTATTTAAGATTTAAATTCAGTAAATTACTAATATAAATATATGCAATTTTCTATGAAATATTCATTTTATTCAAATGGAAAGTTATTCTAACTGAATGTCAGTCACCTATTTCATAGTCATATAAAAACAGTTTTAACACTTAAATTAATATATTTGTTTACTCAAATATGATTTCATAAAATGTTTATTATACCATACATTATATCCATAACTAAGTATCTACTTTTTATATAAAATATGGTTCATTACCATTTTCATTGTATTTTAAGAAACATAAGGTATTACCCCCAATCCTCAAAAAAAGGGAATGTCACTAGACTAAGTGTTATTTTTTAAAATTTAAATGATTTTGACTCCTTTGACATGATGTGATTCATTGTTTTTAATGTGAAATAACCTCCATCATATATTGATATTTTGTCTGTGGTTTATTAATATAGTTAATTCGATTAAACAAACCTCTATTAGTAATCTATGATTTTCAAACAATGAATATTGTGTAGTCCACCTCAACCATAATTTTCTTTTGATTTATTATCATGTACACAGATTCAGAATTCTAATTTCCCTATAATTACATAGATATTATAATGAGGCACTTTTTTGGAATATTTTTTAATTTTATCATATATCACATTAGTTTAGTCTATAGAATAAAATGTATTGACCAATTTTAGATTTTTTGGGTGTTGTCTTGGGTGGAATATTGAAATACAAGATAAATCCACCTAGATTTATAGTTTCTCCAAGATTTGTGGAGTAATAATCTAATATTTCCAACCTAAGGCTTCTGGTAAAATGATATGTGTTGCTGGCTTGCACCAAGTAGGAATATAATTCAATAAGGAGGACTTATCTTAATGTATGAATCCATAACACACACACACACACACACACACATATATATATATCTTAATAATTATGGGTAATAACATATGAGATACTAAATATGTTAAATTCATGTAATATATTTCAATGATCCATTGTTGAGAGACAATAATAATAATAATATAATGGGTTACTATATTTGAACAATATTAAATGGAAATCCAATAGAGGAATTGAAAGGTGTGAATTTCCCATGAATATGAAAGACACTAGGGGGATGTGAGTTGATAATTTTCAATTTCATTTCTATAGAAATAATCTCATAGAACATTTTATAGATTAAATAGTTTTTCTCCATATATCTATACCATACATATATGTAGATACAAGATTGTAAAGCCAAGAACACACAATTTACATGGTTTATTCTTAGTGTGTATGACTACATACATTCCATGGAGGCTCCCCTAGATCAATATAATATCACTATAATATAATGTGAATAAAAATGATTCAAATCATGTTAGAATGTTTATATATCTCATTATGAAATTTTAATGACTCCCATCATTTGTAATGTTTTTTATGCTTATGATATCAAACAAAATAAGAGATTTTTTTTAAAAGATCCCATAATATTTTATGGAAATAATTTATCCAGTAACATGTTTGTATGGTATGAATTTGTCCAGTATGATATATCATCATATAATATGAATCTATATAGTGTTACTCTAATCACTATAGCTCAGATATGTGACCTTTATGATAAACAAATAATGAGCCTCTGAACGGTACTTATATCTAATGACTTAGACCTAGAAACTTATGTCCAATACACCTTTATCCCGTACACCTCTATCAGTTACCTTTTCCTCATCCATGAGATTCCTTATTTTAAACTCACTATACCTCAATGTTATAATATTTTTCTCTCTCTCATGCATATAAAAGCGTTCCACTATACAGTTTCTTCTGAACATTATATATTCATGTCTCCCTGAGAAACTATGAGAAGTCAAATGTATTTTCCCATTCTTCCAAAATAAGAATTTCATAACTCCCAATCAATAAAATTTCATATGATTATTCTGATACATTCTATAGCATATTTTTTGTTTAACAAAAAAACACCACCACAAACATTTACTAAAACATCCTTACAATTAGTGTTATGAAACTTATTTAAACATACTAAAAAATTTAATGATAGAAAATGGTTGATGAATAGATTAAAATAATAATTATTTATTCCTTTAAAATTATCTATAATGATTTTAAACACTCCATAAAGTAATTTTTCATCTATTGATATCATAATAACTTCCCTTTTAGGTGAATAGTTTCTCTATTTTATAGAAATATGATCGATTCCTTTAAAAAAATTTATATTCATTAAGATTTTCTAAAAAAATATATGATGTGCTTCAACAAATTGAAATGTAATGCTAAAAAACTCTATCTATGTGATTATTCACATGTAACCTCTGACCATTGGGATTATCATAAGTTCATCTGAAAAGATCTATTAAAAAACAAGGAATGTGCCTATCCAACAAACCCACTTCATTTCAAACATTATACATGAATTGTTTTTGAAACTATTATTCTATTTCAAATTCATCTATTCATACAAATTATGAATATTTAACAAATAAAAATGAAATAGAACTAATTCTAGTATCTTTTTAGAGAAAACTATCTCATCTACTAATGAACTTCCTACAAAATTATTGACATGTAATTTGTCCATTTTCCATATGATAATAAAGATATTCATCTCTAGGTTCATAAATATTTATATAGAATGAAACTTGAACAATGTACATCATACACATTTGAACGATGAAAAATTTTATCCAATCAGTATGGTAGACATCTATGATTTATAGTTCTGTTCCACAAAGAAAAATATCTTGCATTGTCGAAACGTCATCATTAGATGGTCAATATAAATAGTTGTATGATGGAACTATATTGATCACCATATTTATTTGTCTGACCATATTATCATTGATCCATCTATTGATATTACTAAAAACTCCACTGACGACGTTACGAACATCCCTTCTACTGGAGTAAAAAAATATGATAAGTGAAACTCAGTTTGATAAAATATTTTATAATGGACACAAACCAATATTCTACATACTATAGAATCTTTGATGACATCCTAAAATCAAACATCTTAAAAAATATATAAAAGTCAATGAAAATTTATCTTTGTATAAAAATACTACCAAAAAACATAATTTTGTTTGTAGCATCATATGAATTCCATCACATTTTACATCTCTCCTTTTATAAAAATTCAGACAAACTGAGCTAGGATAATGAGTGTCTTTATGATGTTAGAGAATTCAAGATTGTAAAAGTTACTTCTAACATTATGAGAATACTTTCTTTATCATCATAAGGAATGTTTCTTTCATAACTCCATAATCACTTTCTTACCTATAATACAAAAACATTCAATAATAACAATGTGAAAATAAATACAATTTTCATTATGAAACCAACTAGAATGATTTTCAATCTCCCCCTTTGGATTTATTTGGAAATATTTTTCATAACACAACATTTTGAAACATTTATCACAACACAACCTATATCTTAGCGAATCTATTGACACCATAGTACCCGATTAAGAAATTTTTTAATTGGAATTCTATTTCTTATTAACAAGAATTGTTTTTCTGATAAAATAGTTTATCCCTATTTTTTTAACCGCCATTTTTAAGGAAATACAACCTAAAAATTTAATAATATAAGGTTTTATTACTTCATAAAATTTTATACATTTTCACTACCTTTGAATACTGAATCCAATACAAGGTGGGGGTTCATTCTTAACGAACATTATAAATTTATTGCTCTAGTCAGATCATATAGTTGCATCCTCAATTCTTCAAATATTTCCATTGGAATTGATTTAGTAAAAACATCAGATTTTTTAAATATATTAAAGTATTAAATATACAGTAGCAACAATCTACATAATTGAATTGTATTTAACATCAATGATAATTGATTTTTAATGTTGAATAGTACTTTTAGAGAGATAAATGGAACATTTATTAACTGAAAGATCTTCAACGGTTTCTTAATATTCTATCCAAACATTCATATAGATTATTTGTGTACAGCCCTATGTGGTACACACATATTTTTTAATTACCTAAAATTTCATTAATTTAATTTCCATTCAATATATATAATTACATCATATTTATAAATATAATATTTTATAATTAACATGTAGCACATGAAATTTTTATTATTATAATATGACATTTAAATTTAGATAATAATGATGGAAATAATATTTGAATGTATTGAGATTGGAAAAAATATAAAATATGATGATAATAATAATAATAATAATAATAATAGAAAAATTAGGATCTCTAGGATCCCCTAGAATAATCCCACTCATGAACAAAATAATACAAATGATGTAGAATATTATTAATCGAAAATGTATATTTGAAATTAAAATATATATCCTTTAGGGGAATAGATGAGAACTATGAATTAATGAATTATATAGTATTGTCATAATGTGGGATACCAATATTACCTTTAAAAATATAACCATTGTAATTGTAATCTGACCATTGGAATAATAATATGACCATTGAAATAGTAATTTGACCATTATGAATTGTATCCCAACTATTTTTATAGTAAGATCACATATGGAGGTGTTAAATAATTTATATGTATCTTATAAAATTAAAATATGAAATATTTATATGATCATAGAAGTAAATAAAGGTTTTAAAATGATATATTAAGTGTTTTTATTTTTGTAAAACAGTAAGGTTTTATTCACACATTTAAAATAAATTTCATTCTTTATTAAAAAATTAATTTTAATTAAATTAATTTATTAATTAATTATAATTTGTGTTATAATGAAAATATAATTGTATGATAATCTATTTAAATTATTCAATGTTTCAAAAAATAGATCATAATTGTAATATTTTTATCTTTCAAATAATTGTGGATTATCATTAAAAATTAAAATTTTAAAAAATAGAAAATCATTTTCCTAAAATGGATATCATTTTTTGAATATACATGTCGATAATTTTTAATGATGAATTTTTGGTGACGTTCAAAAAAATTTGATTTTTTTTAGATTCGTCAAATATTATAAAATATTGTATTTAACATTATAAGTTAAATACATGATTTTATGTGTCAAGGATAATGTAATTAACTATTAGTTTGAAGTAACAATCACTTGTTTCTTTATATATCCACAAGAATCAATTCTATTGATAATGTTGTTCCAAAATAATATTCCAGTGAATATAATACTCAAAACACGCCTCTCATACCATTATAAATACCACCCCCTATCCTCACACATTCTATGCATTAGAGGTTTCAAAATTTTTACCATATTCCCTTATTAATACTCTCACCCACATCATATTTATATGTGTCTCACTAAAAGTCCAATTCTCTGTTATTTACGAAGTATTTCATGGAGGCGAGATTTAAGAGATAATACTCACAATTTACCACTTCTAATTCATTTCTTCTTAAAACCACTCCTCACATCCCTCATCCAACACGGAATAATAAATAATGTATTATATACATAAATATATATTAGTTTTATATTTATAATGTAATATCTACCATACAACACTTTCTCATAGCATCTAATTCTAATAAATGAAACCATTGTCCTAAAATTGTTGTTCACCACCTTCATGGATGATGAGGAATCGTTTTACACTACAAGTTTCATGGTAGGTTTAAATTAACTTGTAATGGTTTAATATTAAAAAATAATTTGTATTATATTATTTTTTTAAATTCATTAATTAATATATTTCCATAACATTAAATAAAAATAAATTAGTTTGTGATGGTCTGTAAACCCACCTAAATTAACTAACTATATAACACAAATGTTTTTTCTAGAAGAATCATGACTATTTCAGAACACATATGGTTATTTGTTGAAATTTAAATTTACAAATCAACAATAATACTATATCATTTTACATATATTGTTATATTCCCATTTTTCAAGAATATGACCAATTTTTGACAAGTGATATGACCATGGAATCATGAAATAAATGATCCTAGAATAACAACAATAAACATTATATCTCAATGAGATGATTATAAATAGAAATAATTATATAATAATAAATAGAATATAGTTTAAAATTTTACTAAATAAATTAATTAATGGATCCAATTTTATTTTCCAGGACATTAAGTGAATGCGTCGAATAGATCCATACATAAGTTGTACGATCTCTCCAAATATCCCTTTTTCTTTGGTTGATTACCACTCTATAATTTAATCACTTTCTACCTCTCTTGGATATTATATAATTATTTAAATTCACTATATTTTCCCCATATATATATACATATACTATAATACCTTCTATTGATAGGTAAATACATTCTCTATCTTAAATTGTTAAATTCATTCTATAAAATCTATACATTTTATGGGGAACTTTTCTACCAATTAATCCTTTAATGAAATAATAATAGAATGTATTTATTAAAATTAAACATTTCTATAAACAAAGGAATATTTAAGGTATCAACATTATGTTTTACCAGTTATTTTAATATTAAATTACATACTTAGTATTTCTCCTATAACTTTTAACTATTTCTTTAAAATACATTTTTCAAAGCTCATTTATATACTCAATCCTATGCCATTTCACATGATCTTTTCCATGAAAATTCATTATTTTGAGACGTATTATTATGTAAATAGATATTAATATAAAAAATAATTAATTATTTCTTCTATTAATAATCTTTATAAAATATTCATTGACTATTATATGAGGACAGATTATGCGACCCATTTCAATATATTTGTTATTTTAATGTTTATTCATTATGATTGATTTTCTTTTTCGGAACACATAATCGTTTTCATGTTATGATGGGTTTCTCCAAGTATCTATCTATTTCATTGGGAATTTTTACCCTCATTATAAAATATTTATGAGATTAGGGAGTGAATGAAATTGATTATTGGACTCCTTCCACAATGTGAGGTTGTCTTGGTGGTTGGCTTATTCATATTTCATGTTTTATGTTTCATCAACATTTCTATGATTACATGATCTTTTAATTACATGTTATTTATATTATTCTACCATTTTAATAGTCATGAGAATTACCTTTTATGATATCATGTTATGCTTTTTTATAATATTTAATGACTTATTGGACTTTCTTACCCCCTCCCCATTTCATTTTATGTATTTCCCTTATTATCAGATGTTGTTTAAAAAGATCAATGATATTTAGGAGAAAAATATGGAGATTAAAATAATTAATTTCAATTTTAGATTCATATTGATTTATTATATAACTTGTATTCCAAATATTCTATACCTTTTGACACATTTGTTTTATTAAGTTGATATTTATGTTAAAAATAATAAATTTATTTTTTTAAATAGTTTGGGTCAATATAGTTTGTATTAGAGGATGTTGTAGTATTTTTGGATATTAGTAATATAATTCACTACATATAACCATTGAGATAAGTCTGTTTTTTGGAAAAATATCCTAGAATATTTGTGAATTATAGAATGAGTGGTTTCCATGAAATGACATCCTTGTGTAGATTCAACAAGTGGATATGGATCGGGAACAATTGTACCTTGGTTTAATAACCAAAAAAAGGGATAATTGGGAATTTACATGATTATAACCTAGTTCTTAACAAAGAGTATTTTCTGCATACTAGGTTTGACACTCTTAGGGAATTTTCATTACAAAATTAAAAAACTCATTATAATTCATATCATATGAGTTGAATTGATTTCAAGGTTAGAAAATTAGAATGTAATTTACCATTGATTGCCAAGATTTAAACCTAGATACTCAAAATTTAGGATTTATATTTATTTTACATGTTATTCCATCTATGTTTGGAGTTATTACATTTCATAAATTTTACATCCGGTATACTTATCCTTGTGGTTTTTTGGACATGAAAAATCACTAGAACAATATTGAATTAGTGAATGCTACATTGATTATCTAATCATGAGAGTAAAATTTCCTATAAGTTTATAATTCTACACGTTCCGTAAAATCATTAATTATAAGTAGATTTATGCAACCCCCAACTCCAAACATATGGGATGAGCTATCATTCTGGTCATCAAATAGAGAAACTATTGCATCCCAAATATAAAACTCCACCCAAGGTGATGTTTTTAGAAAAAACCTCATAAAATATATTTTCGTACATTCTTTAGTGTAGTTTGATTATATAATAGAAATGGATTTTTTCCTTAGATAAGACCAACATCAATTTTCATGAAAGGTAGATGACTCTTCATATCCTGATTCATACTCTGATTTTATACAATTGTGAGGACTAGGATGAATCTACATTGAAATATTCTTATCATGTTTAGATATTAATTTCTTATTAAAAATCATTTATATCTCAAATTATTAGGACTAGGGAGTGAATCATACATGAATACATTCCCATTTTGAGGGATTATAAATATGTATTACCTAAAGTGTTTACTAGACTATCTATTGATTGAGAGGTTGGGTATGAATTAAACTTATACATGGATATCTACACATATCTAAAACTAACTATATAATAGAACCCATTTTTATATAGGAATTATAGAAACAATTAAAATAGTATATGGAAAAGGGATTTTATTTTTCTGAGTGCTTCACTATTGGGTGTTCCAGTCCTCTTTGTCTTGAAGAAGGATGGGTCAATTCCCCACTTCATGGATTATCATGACATAAAAAATTATAATAAAATAAAAAGTATCAACTACCATGGATAGATGATGTAAATACTCTTATTTTCTATGTATTAATTCCGAATATTATATAGATTATTTTCCGGGCTAGTCATTGAGATTGTGAGAGATTTCAAAGTCTGGTGAGCCCAAGATTTATATTTTGAAAATATTAAATATATTATTATCAATCACACAATGTTTTCCTATAAAACATGAATAATAATTAAAAAGAGGATATTATTAAAAGTATGATACATATGTTGAGTTCATATCATGGGTATTAACCATGGCACTTCATATGTTTTTCGGTGCCAGCATTTCAGTAATGTTCAACCACAGGAGAGAGTAATAAAATAAATCATTTAAATTTATTCTTTCCTTATTTTGATGAAACAAACTATCATCCTATACTCAAACATAGATATTCCTAATTACCCAAATATAATCTTATAAACTTGGGATTGAGAGGATCCATTGGAGAGGTTCAATTGGAGGAACATTTGTGGATGAAATTAGATTGGACTAAGATTGATGGTCATTGTACCATCAATGTTCATGGATCCTATAAATTATAACAACACATTAACAATATCTGATAGATATGAATCAAAAAAATAGGTAAGATATTTGATTTATATGATTTCAACATGTTATTTTATCCCAGTATAACAATGATCAATTCTATGAATAAGAATTTATTCGTGAATCCATAATATATTTATTAATAAATGATTTGATTTTTCATTGATTATTCACTCATTGTTGATCTAATTCATTAACAAGTTATTGGGGCTAGATGAATAAAGGATTATGTTAATTCATCATGTTTATTGTTTATGGTTCATTCCCCAGTTTATTCACATGTTTGTATTTGTTATTTTCATTAGCTTATGGTTCAACAAATTCCCATTAATAGATCATTGCATGAATTTTCTTCTATGAAAATAATCAATACCATGGATGAGGTTTGTGTTTAATTTTACGATAAAGGTGTGATGATAACATAGGATGATCATAGGTAGATCAAAATGGATTGATGGTTCCCATTCGTTCTAATTCGATGCACGATGTTAGGAAACATGGCTTCATGATGGAATTTTATAATAGGATTTTAAGACTAGATTAAAATATTTTATAAAGGTAGGTTCTAATGACTTAAATTATATGAATAATGTATGGACTTTTTGTGGTGGATATGTAGAGTTATTATGTGTATGAGTCCCAAGGGTTCTATAAATTTTCGGGTTACATGAAGTGTCATTCAGGATCACTCTTCTTGTCTGGCCCTGGCTTCAGTGCTAGGTTTTATGTTGAGAAGAATATATCACACACCATGTGGCACCTATCACATTCCATGTGACCCATTTTGGATAAATGGAATGTATGTATAAGGATACATGGGAATAATTTGGCCTAGGTACATGGACGGGGTTAGGGTACACTGGTAGAGTTGTGTACTCGGACATGACCTTGTGTACATGGGAATGACCAGGTGTACATGGGTTGGTCCATGGGCATGGAAAAAAGTACATGGTCGCAAAAAAAATCTAATGATTGGGGTTCCATAATACATATACACTCCATGTATCTTTACTTACATCCTATGTGTATTAAAATCTATATGTCATGTGAGACAATACCACACAAGAATACATGTGGTTGACTAGACTTGTAGTGTACCCACAGTACACATTGTGTGCCCCCTTTGAGGTGTACGGGACCCTTATTTTATTTATTTCAGACTACTAATGGTTGATTCCCTTACCTTTTTATATCTTCACTAGGGTAAAGTGCATCATTATGTTCACAACTATTGACTGTGATCCCCTTTGGGGTTTGTAGAATTGGAATTAGTTCCTTTACCTTGGATTTCATCCCCCATCTAATATGTGGTCTTATTGGGGTTCAAAATTTCATTTTCAAAGGGTCCCCTACATAGAAGGTTTACCCATATTGGGTTTATGGTGTCCCCAAGTTGTTATGAGTGAATTACCCTATCTATAGATTGATATCATTAGAGAATAATAAGTTTACATTAGAGGGGACCACTGATCATGACCTCTTGGTTGAGGGTCATTGACTATATCTTTTATTGAGGAGTGGGTTCTCTGGAACGAAGCATTTACTTAAAGCTTTGAGTGTGAACTAGTGGGTGGTATGTTGGTTTATACCACCTGGTGGCTTATTATCTCTAGTATATCAACATTTTTTATTATACATTCATTGTAGAATTATAGTTACGATCTCTCTAAAATTGAGGAATTTTTTTTGTTATTCTTATGTGTAATACAAGGTATTGTTATACTCACCCCTGCATGGGATCCCCCTACACATGTTGTGTCTTATTTAGATAGTTGAACTATAGACATAGTATTAGAGGGACCATAAATAGTCAAATCATAGTGATCCAAATAGAACTATGAGTCTAATTGTGGTTTCATTTGATAGTATCCCTCTACAAATTTTTAGGTTGGTCTTGTTTTCAGTTATTTTTTGTGGGGATGTATTGTGCCCCAGATTTCTAGTACCTTGTGTTCGCACATTGATTATAGGAATATAGATATATTTATGCATGGTTATCAGTTGTTTTATATTTCATCATTGAATGGGATTGGGGAGGTGCACATGTGTTCATGTACTTTAGGATAATTACTGAGATGAATGTCATATACCTAATCGATGTTAGTCTCTATCCTCCGGCCTATTATAGGTGGGATTGGGGTAGTAATAGTTCATGCCTCCTTAGGCTGAGTCATGATATAGAGGTCTAAGTTTCATTTATAACTTAGGATCAGAGTCAATGAGATTGCTCTGGGATTTTGTGGAATCTTTGTTAAGGTCTTCTATGTTAGGGTTTTAGAACATGGACCCAGGTGTTGGTGCAGTGGACAATATATCTGTTTACCTTGACCAAGAAAAACATCTTTTTTACTTGGTACATGGAGACCCTAGTTATTGTTGAATCATTGGTATGTGCATCATATAATAATGGGTTTTTGGTAAAATTTTATTTCTTGGATTTTCTCCCAAGATATAGACTTTAGGTTTGGTATATATTGTTTATTTTAGGATTCCTCTAAGAAGAAAACTGTAATTATTCAACTACGTGATCATGTGGATAATCTAATAAGTGACAAGGCATCAGTACATGGACCTGTATCGAAGACAATTCCACTAAGTGGCTGAAGAAATATATCATAACATGTTGAGAATTAGTTAGCACTAGTAATATAAACTGAGAATACATGTAGGGTGAGTGGGATTTATGAGTTATTAAGGTAGATACTTCCAATGTTTTGGGGTGAGGCAGAACCCCAGGTGGATAAGGAACGACTTTATAAAGTCACTCGATTTGTCCACCATATGATGAAGCCTACAAATTGTATGATAGATCTAGCATTGAGTCATATTTAAGGATATTTAGGGAGATTGTGGAGTATGGTGACTCATTCACATGGTGGAACAAATTTATCTTGTTCAAACATAGAGATCCTCTGGAGGGAGAAATTTTATAATGCCATGCTGTGAGCACTGGACATCCAATAGCTTAAGAATAACAAAGTGGGTAGTATGACCCAGGAAGAGTATTCAACATTATGTACTAATATCTCATGGTACTCCATAGATTTGGTGTGAGATATATTATTTAAATAACAACCCTTTGAGTAATGATTATATTGATATATAATAGATTCATTTATATCTATTTGATTTTTGACCTATGTTGGACTTCTTGAGTCTTCCTTAGTAGTAGGGAGATTCTTCAAAGAGGATAAAACAACTGTTGGTACTAGTAATAGGAACCAAGGATCTGAGACATCGATATCATAAAACCAATAGTGGCCAAAAGGATTCAGGAGTGTTAGACACTTTAGAAAATGATCCCACGAAAAGGGATCAAGAGTGTAAAGTTATCAGGATAACTTTAGTCATCTAAGGAAGAGGTAGTGTTTCTCAAGTGACAGTGGAAACATAATTCATATGATTGTTTGACCTATCATACTTTTATTCTTGATATGATCAAGGGGCCACCCAGGAAGAGATAGAGTTTTGATAAAAGAGTTCAATAGGAGAGTGGATGTACAGGAGTGGAAATTAGAGTTGTAGGTGGTGGTGGGTGGTTTGACAAATTTCTAACGCCACCCATAGGTGGTATAATCCATGCTTAGGGATCTGGTTCACTAGGATGAGGATAGTTATAAGTTATGGAGGCCTATAATCCTGAGAATCTCAGAATGATATGTGGTATGATCTCTCTCTTTTTAATTTTTTATAATACTTATAATGATAAGTGAAAATAATTCCATTCTTTCTATTTATATTTTTTGATACATGGAGTTTCTAGTAGATTCTTTTTCTCAACACTTGTGCTTCAAAAAATCAACATGTGTTGAGTCAGTGATTTCAAAATTCTTTTTATAGTGTGATTCGATACATGGAGGCCTGATCTTCCCATGTGATATCTTTTTAAAAAGGATAAATACATATAATTTCATATTTGGTATAGATTGGATATCTATAGTTCATTCCCAAATAGAATATTTTTGGTGGAGGATGATTTTTTTCCACAGTGATCAGATGATGTTTTATGTTATGGGTAAAAAGGAAACCCTAGTGGAGGAATATGGGATTAGGTATAGGAGAGTTGAAGTAATTACTCACCTATTTGAAATAATAACTCTTAGTGGAGTGGATTCTATGGCCTACTGGTTTCTTATGGTTGTAGAAGTGTATGGGGATTCCTTTACTAGGAAAACACTATGCATTATACCTCCCTGAGAGTTATACTTCTAGATTAACCTACACCCAAGGATGACCCCAATATCTATACCAGTATGTCATAGGTCTCCTATAGAGCTTCATGAGATTATGGTCCATTTGAAGTAATTACCAAAGAAAGGGTTCATGAGACGTATTGTTTCCCCTGGAAAATCATACTATTTTTTTATCAAGAATATATATGGGAAATTGAGGATATGTGTGTATTAATGGTTCTTGAACTAGATGACCAGAAATAATAACTATCAAATGCCAAGGATCAAATACTTATTCAATCATTTAAGTGGGAGATGATGGTTCTCTAAGTCTTAACTCATATCTGGATATCACCATCTATGAGCAAAAGATGAGGATATACCAAATAATAAAATTATATTTCTTTATGGTCACTATGTGTACCCCGTGATGTATTTTCGTTTGATTAATTCCCCATTTGTTTCCATGGGACTCATGAACCATATCATTAGTAATGCCTTAGATAATTTTGGGGTCGTCTTCATTGATGATATCTATGTGTACTCAGCATATTATGATAAAAATTCGAGTCACTTGAGGTTGGTCCTGGACACACACTAAGAGAACATACTTTATGAGATTCTCTCAATGTGTTAGTTTTGTAATCGGTATATTCAATTACCCGGACATGTCATTTCATAGGTTGGAGTGGTAATTGAAACATTGCATGTTGAGGACATGCTTTCTTGGGAGCTACCCAAGAGTGTTTATGAGTTATGGATCATGCTTTTATTTGAAGGGTATTTCTATGGTTTTTACAAACTTTCACCATATTATAGTACTCTTGATATAATTTACTCAAAATGGGGAATAATATCATGTTGATGGAATGGTTCCACTAGTGTTTTCAGGTGTTGAGGGAGATATTGATTAGTTCTCGCATCATGATATTTATGGAGGAGGATATTGAGTACATACCGTTCTTTGATGTCTTGTGGAATAGAATTAGATGTGTTTTAATGCAATGTTAGGTACTGATTACCCCCGATTCTAGGTAGTTGAGACCGCATGAGCATAACTATGAGACTAGAGATCTTGAGATAGCAACAATAGTCTTCACCCTAAGGATATGGAGACACTACCTTCTATGTGAGTTGTTTATCATATACTCTGAACACATGAGTCTCAAGTATATACTACCTTAAATGAATCATAACATGAGATAGAGTTTACGGATATAATTCCACCAAGACTATGACATTGTGATTTTATATAATTTTCGGAAGGAGAATTTGGTGGTATATTATCCTAGTAGAAGACCTTATTATCAGTTATTGGTTGATGCATAAGAGCATTTAGCCTCACTGTAGTTGTCTATAGTGGTGTAGGATTGTTCTTCATATCTAATTTCTATGGTTTTTAACCAACATTTTTTTAAAACATATTAGGGAATCTCAATATGGAGATATTGACTTTGAGAATATATGTACACGTATATCAATATGATGTGCCCCCGATGGATTTTAAGAATACGGGGTGGACATTATCCTTTTTATAAGATTGATTATGGCACCAGTGTCCTTGAAGGAGGAGGTGATTTTGTATTTTCATAAATACCTTTTTTGTTACTTTCAATGTCTTCAAATATGTTATAGGACCATCAAAGACAGTTTTGATGGACATGAAAAAAGAAATGTGTTACAAATTTTATATCTTAGTTCTAACTTTATACAAGATGAGTCTGAAGTCTAAGTTCAATCAGGTCCACTTCTACCCCTTGAGGTGACATAGTTGAAGTAGGATGGGATAATTACAGACTTCATGAAGGTGTTATCACATATGTCAAGATAAAAATATTCCATTAGGGTGATTTTACACTAACTCACCAATTTGGTCAACTTACTTGACATTTGAGAGTAGAGTTCAATAGAGATCTTCAGATGTTCGTATGTGTAATTGAAATTCATGATCTATTGAGTTACCTTGATGAAAATTTTAGACTATTATTCTTGATACACGTCATGATTATCTAGGGGATTTTTGGAGGACTTTAAGACGTAGTTTCATTTGATCACTATTTTTACTCCTTAGACCAATGACTACACTGACCGGACCATTCAAGTCATGGAGAAAAAGTTATGGGTTTGAATGTTGGAATTTGGATATAGTTGGGAGGATCACATACCCTTGGTGCAATTTGTGTAAAAAAATAGATACCATTCCACCATCGGTATAGAACCATTTAGGCCTTTTCTGGGTGACATTGAAGGTCAACACCTTTTTGGAATGATCTAGGGGAGTAAGCACTCATAAATGAAGAGTGGGTTTGAAACACTATATAGAAGTTTCAAATCATCCAATGTAATATTACTTATGTACATAGATGTTGGTAGTCATAATAATTCTAACGAAAGAGGCATTTGGAGTTCAATAAGGGAGACCATGTGTTCTTGATGTTCTCACCATGATGTGGATTATGCAGATTTGGACAGGGAGGAAAACTATCTCCAAGATTAATTTGATCTTTCTAGATACTGTGTAGAGTTTGTGATCTTGAATACTGCTTAGATCTATAGACCTCATTTTATTGGGTACACAACGTATTCGATCTGTCGGAATTGAAGAGGTTAGTATATTACCAATCACATGTTATCAACTAGGGAGAGAATGGCATTGAGGATGATCCTACTATTATGGAGTACCATGTAGAGATCAAGGATTTATAGGAGAATATACTTCATGGGTGATTGATATCCCTAGTGTGTCTCCATTGGGAGTTCAAAAATCCTCAAAAGAGAACGTTGGAATAGGAGACAGAGATTTTAGATATGTACCTTCTTCTTTAGGGTAGGTTTTTCACTTTTCGAGAAAAAAACCCAACGGTGCATAGAATGTATTGCATCTTATTTTTTCATTGTGTTATTTCAAAAAACTATATAGATTATTTTTCAATCCAAGAACTGAGATGACTAAGGATCCAAGGCCCGATGATAATTGGATTGATATTTGAAAAATATAAAATATATTAATATCATGTGTGATAATTTTTATAAAAAAGTATAATAATTATTAAACTGAAGTTTGAATGAGAAATTTGAGTCTTTTATTTAGTTCAGATCATGGGTATTATCCTAGGAAAGACAAAATCGTTTTTAGTGTCATGCATTTTGGTAATGTGAAATCATATTCAAAAATAAAAAAAAAATTAATTTCATTAATTAATTTCTTTATTTCAATACAAAGACCTCAAATACTCTATCTAAACATTACTATGACCTAATACCTAGGGATTAACACATAGCATAGTGATCCAGAGGTGTCCTTGGAGAGGATCTATTGGAGGATCATTATCAAACAACATCACATTAGACCAAGATAGATGATCATTGCGCCATCAGAGTTCATGGATATTACCAACATCAACAAAAAGGCTTTTATTTGTTAACGATCAATCCAAATTCTATGTAGGCGGTTTGATTTATGTGACTCAATAACATTATTTCTCCCAATTGAAATATGATCAATTCAAAAAACAAGAATTGATCATGCATCAATGATTGATTTATTTAGATTATATTTATTTATTCTATCATAATCCAATTATTATTAGTTTTATTCATTAAAAATGGATCATGATTAAATAAAAAATATATGTTAATTCCTCTTATTTATGGATTATTTTTTTCTACCAAATTAATTTTCACTTTAATCATTGTTATTTCCTTTATCCAATGTTTTGATGAATAACCTGTAATTGATAATTTCATGACCATTATTCAGCACAGCAAATAAATACCCCAGGTGGGATTCGCAATCAGGGTAACGATGATGGTTCCAAGGCAATAGAGTATAAATGAAGGTAGATTAGAATATACCAAAATTTGTTATTCTTCCCAGTTTGATTGATGAGTGTGATGACCAGACATAATATTGGTGTTTTTCGAAAGGTTTTGAATCCAAAATGTAGATCTTTAATGAACAGAGGGTTGAATAACCTCAAATTTGTGATTTATAGTGTGAGTCATTTTAGTGATATATTTTGATAGACAATGATGTGGAGATCATAATGGTTTTTAAAATTTATAAGTTGAACGACCTATTATCTAGGATCACAAAACATGTGGGCCTAGACTATAGTGCTATGGTTTTCAGAGAGAATAAAATATCAAACACTTGAGACACCAATAACCCTCCATATGACTAGTGTTGGTGGATCAGAAGGTATCTCAATGTATACATGGGCATGAGAAGATTGGGGTACATGGATATAGTTGGAGTATAAAATAAAAAGTCTTGTACATGTGATGTTTCACATTCAGGATTAAAGTATCACTGAGAGGTGGACAAGGTTAATCAGTGATATCTTTTTCTTTTATGATTCCTTACTTTTGAACCAACATTTACCTTATGTTAAATATTTATTTTCCTTATAAACACAATCCTAACCCACAATCATAGAAATACAAGATTTTTTAAGGTTCAATACTCAACAAGAGTATCTATGTCCTTGGTATGGAATGGAAACAATCCAATACCCCAAAATCCAATAAGAGAAAAATATTTTTGTGTGGAATACAACAAGTTGGATGCACCCATATAATCATGTATCACTATGAATAAATTATAATAGATCATGTGATTATTCTTAAAAAAATGATGCAATTCAATGTTTCAGTTATTCTTGATCATATTTCATAAATTTTATCATTAAAAAAAATTATCTTTCCTACCTAGAATCTGGTAGGAATATTTTTCAATCTTTTACAAACTGTTCTACTTACTCCACAAACTTTTTATGTCCTCCAAAAACCGAGTTCATGTACCACTAATGATCCATGTACCACTAAAAATCCAAGAACCACAACTTCTCTACATACCACACCTACTTAGAATACCTCTTATTCAGTTGCATACTGCCTCTGTATACTCCTTTTTCATAACAGTTCTTTCCTACAGACTGCCTCTACATCCGCATACTGTTTTCAACTCTACATATTACTTCTGTGTCCTACAAAATTCTTTCTTATGTAGACTACACCTTCCAATTCCACGAAAATTTTTATATTTCATGTAAAACTTCATCATATGAGGAATCTCTTCACTAATAACTAGTTCCCCTAATAGAATTATCCCTCACGAACAACCCCAAACATCCCCAAATTTCATACCGCAGTGAAGATGTTCTATTAAAAAATTTCTTTCACTAAATTAAGGGATTAGGTTCTATTATATAGAAAAATACATCTTCAAATTTTTCTAATATATTTTATCACAATATTCAATGTGGTAAAACCTTAACATTGTTCTAATCTTCTCTTGTGAACCATAATTGTCCCATGAAACATTTTCATTCCCAAACCATTTCTATATGCGGTCTATGTACCACCAGTATTCTTTTGCAGCAACCAAAATCAGTGCCTCAATTATACAAATGACACCATTTTCAACAAAATATTGACCTCCCATGAATTTTAATCATACCACGAACCATGATCAACCTATCAAAATTTTCTCCTACATGGTCCGCATACCATCCGCCTACCATTCTTCACGATTTGCAAACCATTCACTATATCTGGTTCACAATTAGTTTCCATTACTTTTTTCCTTCACAATTACACATACAATATTTTATGATCCGTGAATAGTCCTCTCTATTTCAAAACAAAAATATACTAGACTCCCAATTTTTAGGCCCAAAATTTTACTAAACACTAGGAAACAATGCCGCCATAAAATCTTCTTTGCCAAAAACATCCATTCTTTTTCTTTTTCATCTATCTCATTCAACAATTAGATTCATTCATCACAAACCAAACCTTTATTGATATAATTTCTTTGATTGAACACCTTTAGCATCATCATATTTTCAAATTAATGTATTGTAACTTTCCCTCTCTTCTATGACCATTTCTCTTTCCAATAAAAAATGAATAAAATTGGTATCACATTTTCTACCATATCATTCATAAGGCTTGCATCCCATATTCTCGAACAACTTATAATATGTGTGAAATAAAAGTCTATAAAGAAATATATAGTTTTGAATGTTCTATAAAATGTGAATTGATTTATCATTTTTTTCAAAAAAAATCAACACTCTGCAAAATCAAATTATTCTTTCTTCCTTATCCATCCATCTTAGTCCCAACTATGTGGATATTGTTAGGTGTACATGGGTTGGTACACGTGAATGGACATATGTAAATTGTAACACAAAAATTGAAAGGGTAGGGTTTTATTATAACTCTAAACACTATGTATCCTTACAAAATCATTTTGTATAATGAGATCTATATATCGTTTAAGATAGAAGTTCACAGGTAGATATACACCCCCAATACACATCATGTAACTCCTTTGAGGGTGTGTGTAGACCTTAGTTACTTTAGTCTATACATGTATTTGTTTAATTTTTTACCTTGGTCTATCCCCTCGATGGTATAATGTTTCATTGTGTCCATAGTCCTAGATTCTTATTTCCTATGGAGGGTAAGTTTCATATATATTTTTGGTATCCTTCCATGAGACAAGAATGTGAACCTCTGTCATTCCTTCTCATACCATAGTTGGGGTTCATGGAATCATCATAAAAACCTTGATTACGGAGTTGGTACAACATCTATTAGTTCATTTTAGTAGGGTTCATGGTATTATTTCGACATGATCCCCTACATAGAATTTGATCTGGATTGGGTTCATAGTGTTCGCCGGGGTCCTAGGTGTAATCACCTATCTATGGATAAAGATATTTAGTGACCATTGAGCTTCCATAGGCCTGTCCCAATGATTATGAATACATGGTTGAGGTTCCCCAGGGATAGAAGGGTTCATGCAGTGGGTTCCTTTATAATGAGCATTTTCTTCATGCTTTGAGCAGAATCCTATGACTAGTAGTGTGTTTGGCACAGCCTAGAGGTTTCGTGTTCTTCTAGATTAAATATAGTTTTTTAATTCTAATTTTATTTCATTATTAATTTTATGAGTTTAATACTCTTGATAGTCTATGTTTAGTGATTTAAGGGTGTCCTACTATGTAATATGGTACTCACCCCTATGTGGGATTTTCCCACCCTTATCGTGTCTTATGTAGACAAAAAAACATTTGATGGATTCCTAGTTGGTATATGACCAAGAGAATATTACTGAAACATAAAGACCATGGAGTGTGCCTATGGTTTCATTTGATAATAGTCATCCTACTTTTCATGTTGAACTTGATTTTAGTTTATCTTGGCAAGATTTTAATTTTCCCCTGCATTCCAGAACCTTGTTATCATACTATGATTATTGTATTATAGATTTATAAATTCTTGATTATCAATTTATTTAAATTTAATAATTTTAAAGGATTTTAGATGTGTTCATGTGTAACTATAATTTATATTAATTCATCTCATGTGTAAGTTATTCCTTCCCAATCGTGGTCACCAGCGCTAGACCGTTTTGAGGTGGGGATGGGGTAGTCATAGTTTGGGCCCCATCTGGCCCGGTTATGATAGATCACTTGTTCAATAATCTATGTGGGGGTAAATATTTCATAGAGGTGGAAATTATATTACGATATCACCAACTACTGTTAATGAAGGAATATATTCACATGAATATATTTCAAACACATTATAGACACTATGTGCTCAAAGTGATTCTCTTTGGACCCACTAGTACTAAAAAATCAATTTGTACTTAGTTAAAAGTGTATTTAGACATTACCTCAATAAAGTTTTGGTTTATTTAAAAATTATATTGAAATATAATCTAAAAAAAGTCGGCTAATGAGTATCATCAGAATAAAATGTTGTCAAATTTATGAATGTGGAAGCCATTTTCAATGATAAAAAATGTGATTTTTTTGGAATAAGTATAATTTCTAGGGATGTTTTCACTAAAAAAAGAAATATAGTTTGACCTTTATATCGCAATGGAAATTGAGGAGTAGACCATAAAATGTATGTAATATAGATCCGTAGTTTCCTTAGACTATCTCGGTATTACTGCTAATTTTTTGGAATAAATTTAGGATTTTAAAATCCACTTACCCTGCTAAATGAAAAGGTTATAATATTTTTTGTATTAATGAATGTGATGATATATTTAAGGAATTGAAATTTTTCATATCACAGAACCATTCTTCACATTTCCCTCAAGTGGGGATCTATAGTGGTTATACAATGATGCATCAAAGAAGGGATTAGGCTAGGTACTAATAGAGAATAATAAAGTGATAGACTACACTTCAAACCAGATGAATATTCATGAGAAGAACTATACAATTAATGATATAGAGTTTAATATAGGGATCTTCACCTTGAAAATCTAGTGTCATTATCTCTATAAGGAGAAGTTTGAAATATACACATATCATTTGTGGCTCAAATATATAGCCACATTGTTGTATCTTAATATGAACCATAAAATATCTTTAGATCTAACCAAGGATGATGAATTTTCAATAAACAAATACATCAAGAAACACAATATGGTGGACTATTATATTATTAAAATGTATCTTGTGACCTATTCAATGATTAAAATTGGGAGGGATCAAATCCTCTTTGACATGTAATGGATAGTCATGGGAATAATAATTGAATAGACATCATCATTACTTTATCAAATGATTCACCAAATATTATTTTTAGAGAAGATAAAATATGATCAAATAGAGCGATGTGGAAATATAGAAAAAATGGGAAGCTATAAAAAAATTGAAATCCTAGAAGATCAAAAATAATTAAGAAGTTGTTGCATGGTTTGGGTCACAACTATGTGTACCATCAAATCATGAAATAAAAGAGTGTTAAGTGAAATATATAGATTGGACTTCACTATCCACCAATTGATCATCAATATGTATCCATATCTATGATAGAACTATTTTTTGGAAAATAAAGAAAAATGAGATCATTGAATACACATAAAATTTATTATTATGTGATAAAGTAATGTATGAAAGGAAATAGTCCAAGGGGATGATGTGGATATTAATTACCCTGACATGGAAATAAGAAAATATAACTATGGACTTTATCATTGGTATATAAAATAAAATAATAGAAAATAGTTCAACATAAATTATGGTGGATCTAGATAAAAATACCTCCCACCTCATTGATGTTCAAGACTACATCTCACTCAATCAGCTTGCAAGGATATTCATTAAAGAAGTGGTGAGGATATATGGAAAACCAATATCGGTTATTTTTTATTAAGGTCCATGATTTACCTCCACATTATAGGCGAGTCTCCAATATGATCTAAACACTATGTTATCATTTAGTATAACTTTTGACCCATAAATTAATTTTCAATATTAATAGACAATCCAAAAACATGAAGACACGTTGTCATCATACTCAGTCTAATTTTAAAGGGGATGGGATCAAAACATTACCCTAATTGAGTTCTCATACAATAATATATTCCAATTAAGTATACAAATGGTTCTATATAATATCGATTATAGGACGAAGTATATAACAATATTTGGTAGGATGAAGTTGGTGAACACAAGATACTAAGAACACATTTTTTAGGAGATGGTACTATAGGTCAAGACAATTAAGCAACACATGAAGGGTAATTAATACTAACTAATGATATATACTAACAATCACTGACAAGTATTGGAGTTTGATGTTAGATATAATGTGTTCTTATATGTATCCCCATAGAAGAGATTGATGATATTTTTGTGAAGGGAAAGTTATGTCCCAGGTACATTGACCCCATTGAGACTCTTGATGGCATTACAGATTTGGCATAACAATTAACACTCCCAACAAACTTGCCTCAAACACATGATGTATTGAAAATATCCCTCTTAAAGAAGTACAAAACTATAATGTCATGACCCGATGTCCACTTAACTGGGCCCCAAGTCGTTGGGTCACATAGACTCAAACATTCCTCCCTATATGGAAGAGGTTGAGAACTATAAGTGAGAGTGTAAATGTGGTACAATGGAAAGACTATACAATCATATTATAGTGGCATAATGGGTAACTACAATTATCACATAGTATATGTATCCTGATATAAAAAGACAATATAGGCTAAACTAGTAACCATATGTAGAATAAATCACCCAAAAATATATAATAATAAACTACAGAAGCACAAATAATAAAAAAACAGAATAATAATCAAAATCTACTAAGCAATGGCATATACATGGATTCCTTGCGTACTGATATACAAAAAATAGGGTGAAGGAATGTGTAACGAGCTATACAAAAGACTAAAAATAACAAAATGGGTTCTCTAATATCAACTTGATCATATGATCAGTCTTATGCTCCTATGCTCCAACTATATTCTAGGTATATCAAATATGTATATCATGGTACTTTCCCTTATCGAATCCTACATTCAAATAATCTAATCAGGTACCATATGTTTCCAGAGTATGGTGTGAGTTAAAATCCTAGTAGGTTACCACCAACAGTGACCAGAAGTAATCCAATCTTTCTATATAACATCAAAAGTTCATAGGTATAAACATAAATAAGACTCAATTTTGAATAAATAACCAGCCATCCCAAGTTCTTAAAGGAAACTTGGAGGCTCTACCTACTTCAGATCATTGTAGGAATGAGTGTAATATATATAAATATATATATTATAGTTATATATTGAATCAACCTATATGGACACAATATGTGCGAATGTATGTGGCCATAATCTTGGAATACTAGGTCCTGGTTGGATCAAGGCACAACTCAGACATCCACAAAAAGTCTAAATGAGCCTATAAGATTAAGAAATAAGGTACATTCTATACATTCCATGATTAATGAGATACATCATGCTCATCACTCAAGATAGTGGGTTTGTCATGCTGTCAATACCTAATGTAAGGGACACAGTATGTCAAGCCCACCATCCAAATAGTTTCAATTGTGTGAGACATTATGCCCAACACCTCATGTAATAGAGTGTGGAACATCTTGCCCCAAAAAACATAACCATTATCCATATCCTATATAAAAGGTTTAATTATATTTAAATTAATTTCCATGAGTCATTACCTCTCTTGATTTATAATCACCAATCCCAATTAAATAGAGTAATCACAATTCAATAATCACATTTAATTAAGAATTTAACTATCGATATGGAATTTACACCATTTAAAAGCCATTTAAATCTAATCCTTTAATTAATTTACGGATTTAAAAACACTATGAATTAGAAATTTAAAGGTAATACTATCATTTAAATAATTGACACATCATAATTCTTTTTACAAGTCACAATGAATAAGTTATAAGGTGTCATTGTATATTGGTAACAACCTATAATAGAAATTCCATTTATAAGGAAATCCTAGAACATAGGAGGATCTTCAGTCCATTTAAACATTTATAAAAAAAATGAAAAAATTCATTTACGACCAATGATGAATTCATGGAAGGAATTTAGGGATTTTAATCATTAAATTATAAAGGGGGGAATTCAAGGAGACACACACTTGGGGAAACCATGATTGTGGTTGGCACCCTAAAATTTTAAAAACAACGATCAATGTCAGAATAACAAGGTACATAAAATAATTTATAATGAAGAATTCAATTTTATCTAAATAATGGTGATAAATAGAATGATAAAGAATAACACATATATTAAAACACTATTTTTTGGGAGAATGATTGGACCACCTACTTTAGGCTCATTGATTATTCCTCATCTAATGGTGGCATAATATTTTAAGTATATGGGGAGAAATAAAATAAATGATTCAATTCCCTAAAATAATGAAAATGGGATTTTACAAAATAGAATAACATATATGAATATAAACATAGATAGGAAGGATGAATAATTGATATCCTACTGAGATAGATCTGATGCTTCCAGTAGTGCTTGATTTAGAGACTAGATCAATCTGATTTTGAAGAAACTAGATTGGAGAATAAAATTGATTATGAGAGGAAATGCAATGAAATGAAAGGTGAATATAGGTGAATTTTTTTTTGGTTCATTTAGGATAATTTTGGGATTCCACCCTAAAAAAAGGTTGAACATTTCTCCGCACAGTTGGAAAACCCCTATGCTAATTGTGAGAATAGCCTCTTCCCAGAATCTAAGTATTACAAATGGGCATGTGATTGATGTTAAATGGTTGCAGAAAAACCATTCAGACCCCAATTATCTAATGTCCACTTTGCATAATCAGTAGAGAACATTCAGGTTGGGCATAATAGTTTCTATTAACCATGTGGCCTTGTGGTTTTTACAAAACCTCATGGTTTTGGTCTCCATACAAGCCCCAAAAACCCTTTTTACCTCTATGAATCCATTGGAAAACATAATGAGGGATGTTTAATTAAAAATAGACAAAAACTAATGAATATTACCTTCATGGAAAGATAGTTTGTTATAACCAATTCTCCTTATAGAAACGTGTCCCTAGGTTGGCCTTATGACGGTAAAGTGTTATTATCAGCAACGAGTTCAGGAATGTATGCTCATATATCATCATCCCACTCCTAGGTCTCATCTGGTACTCAGATATGATTCTATGTCACATGCACCAAATGAAATAACCTTCTTTAGTTTTTATTAATTCATTAATTAACAATAAAAAATAGATACTCCTAAAATGAATTATCCATACCTAGCTCAACCCCATGAAATTGAATTTTTTTCGATATAGATAAAACTATTGATGATGAGATACATTAAATACAACATGAATAGAATATTATTTATAAAGAAGTTCTATATGGTAATTCACTAGGGTGATCCAATTCAAAATCATTTTGGGCCCAAAAATCCAAGGAAAGAGCTCACCCTACCTCCAAATACATCTATGGACCAACCTGGGTGAGACTCACAAGGAAAACAGATCTAAAACCTCAAACTAAATTGGTTGTAAGTATATGTTGGCATATGACTGTTTTCTAGACTGATCTATCCTCACTAACTTTCTTATCAATTTTACATGCTCTGTAGTCTCATAAACAAGATGTTGTCCAAACATAGTGACCTCGCCTATCTCTATCAAATGTAGTGGTGAATGAAAAGGGAAAACATATTATTTTTCATAAGTAACCATCTTGATGGTATTATCAAATATTTTATTATATAGGAACTCTATGAGGTGAATTTTTTCTCCCATGAACCCCCAAAGTAATGAAAATATTAATGTAGCCTGTCCTCTAACACCTGAATACTATACTCTGTCTGTCCATCAGTCTGAGGGTGATAGGATTTGCTTATAAGCACCTATTTACTCAAGAAATTCTAAAACCCCTGTGATAACTATTATGTAAAGTAAACTCTTATTTCATAAAAAATATAACAGGAGGTACATTAAGATGTATGGCCTCCCTCATGTATAGAATCTCTAGCTGGTTTATAGGTAAGGTATATCATATAGGTATGAAATGTTCAAACTTTATAAAATTCTAAATGAAAACCGACACAGTATCATTTCCATTATGTTTTCTGGGTAAATATATCATGAAATCCATATAAAAATCATCCCACTTCCACTAAATAATAAACAATGATATCAGTTTTCTTCTTTTAAACTTGTTTTTCTTAATTTTACACGCTCAATTTATATTTCTTAATTTAACTACATTATTCAAGTGGTTCCATTTTTCGGGATATTTGATGTTGAATAAGACAACTGATATAGTCATTTGATTGATTTTTGATGTATTTGTGTTCTTTTTTGGTGGTGTAGGTTTGACGAACATATTTTTAGGGGGGGTTTTATTGTAATAACTTCATCGTTTATCTCTGTGGAGTCCCTCTACAACCTTACCCATCTCTGGATTACAGGTCAATTTTTCTATCCCATAAATGTTGTGTGAGATGGTTTCCAAGGAAGTTTTGGGATGTGCTTTTGGGGGTGTTAGGGTTTTACATGAGGCATGACTTGCGGTGGCTATCCACCTTTCTTCATGTTCTCTGGGTGATGGTTCATAATTTTTCCTACTTTTGATTTTTAATGAAGATGGTGATGTGAGTAGTTATTCATTATTTTTTTGGTTATTGAACAAATTCTTTCTTGAGTATTTCATTGGTATGTTGATGATTCTTTTATATAGGAGTAGATGTTGGCTGATGTTCATGACAGTCACTATGTTCTAGTAGGATGTGAAGGATGATATATTTGGATTGGGAATCAAGGTTTTTAATTCATACAAGGGTTGAGATATTCTGTTTTGCGAGGGGGTTTGATGGTGAAAGATTCATTATTTGAAAATTGATATCTAAATTTTAAAAGGTTCAAATTATGTTTATAAATTAATGTTTCTTATAAGGGTATGATTTAATGTGGTGTTTGAAAGAGATCTGTTCGAAGTGGCGACAAGATGTTGCAGGGTCAATGTGATGGGCCCGAGGCTCGATCAACACACATGATGATCATTATGTTTCAAAACTTGAAATTTGAATTCTCATTTTTTAAATTTTAGTTCTTCATTTCCAATTTTATTGTTGGTTTATAATGGTATGGTTTTGTTGTGTGGGTTCTTACATCCATTTTTATGTGGTTTTAAAATTAAAAAAAACCATAGTGGACAAAAGGCCTTTAAGATCATATTATTGTGTTATTATTACTCGTTTTATAAGAGTAGATGTCATTGCTAAGGATATGATGATAGTATGACTGTGATCCTTGTAACCCTCAATGTGTATCTCAATAAATAAGGATATGAGATTATTTTCACCACTAGGCCCCTAAATTGATTTTATCTGAGTCACCCTGCTTAAGGAATCAGGTACTCCAGTTCCATTACTAGGTGTGTAGGCATGCTCGAAATCAAAGAACTGTAGGTACTAAACCCTCCTGCACTGCCTAAGATTTATATCTCATTGTGAAAATATGTACTTATATATTTTTCACTAGTGTATATCAAAAAATTCTCTCTATGTTGATATTGTCTCGAAAAACATATGGAATGAACCACATTGTCTATATTGGGGTCATGGATTGGGGAATTATCATCATGAGGCCTCAACGGACAAGACCTATATGTAACGAGTCACTCATCTTACATTAAAACAGCTCCATGTAAAATATCTAATGTGTCAAATAAAATTGTACAACTACTTACTGGATATAACAGAATCAATATCGATGCTAAATTCATTATTACCTTCAACTCCTTTATGGATATTTTATAAGTTTATGACCATAAATGTTTCACACATTTATTTGTAAATACTATAAGCAGTTGTACAATACATTATAAATCTTTTAAGAAGCATCAATAATACCCATATATCCCCATGAAATTCAGGATGTCAAATATGTTCTTAGGCTACTTCTGTGAAATTACATCTCTCACTTTCATGGGCTCTACTAAAACCACACACATTGAGATAATGTGTCCAAATAATTTGACTTTTTGCATCAAAATGTGGAGTTTTCTAACCATATAATAAAGCTAATTCTCTCTCTATGTATTCAATGTTACCTCATTATGGTTGGCATGACCATTTATAAAGAATTAATACAATTTGATGTCATCAATAATGACCACCACAAATGAATCCATATATTTATAAATAAACAAATACATTAGATCCATAAAAATAATAGGTGTATTTGTGAGACCAAAAGGTGTGACCATATACTTGTATAAACCATGCATACACCAGAATGCTTTTCTAGGTATGTCTGAAAACTTGAAATGTACAAGATTATATCCCGAACTCAAATATATACATGGGAACACTCTTTCCCTTAGATATAACCAAATATGTAATAGATTATATGAAATAGATTATATGAAATAGATATCGATTATTTACCAACATATGATTTAAATGAACATTATCTACACAAGGTTTGAGGTAAAAATACATATGTATAGTAAATGGACTAGAGAAACCCATGGAAAAGTGTTGGGGCCTGTAAATCATTTTCCTCCATATTATCCAACTATTTATTGAGATTTAGAAGCTCCATAAGAGCTATTATATAAGGAGTAATGATCATTGGTTACACTCATGGAACTAACACAATAGTGTATTCAACCTCTCATACTAGAGGAGTACTACTAAGGCTATCATGGAAAACAATTCTGATGTAATCAACCACTTGAGGAAAAAACTAATCATAATAACTAATCTTCTATGTGGATACATATGACATGAGCTATCAAATTTCAAATCCTCTGATGGTTGGGTCTATCTCCAGTCACATGACCACCCCATTCTCCTTTATACACATGCATACCACCCTCTTGTGATGTACAATTCGCCCTTCTAGGATAGAAGTCAATATGGGATTGATAGATAACAGGTTAGTCTATCCCTATGATTACATAAAATACAGTCATGATATGGAAAACAACATTCCATATGAAGATGTATCCACCTATCTTAAGGGGATATTCATTAAAATAGTGTACTCCCTCTAATTGGATATGTAATGGGGTATCAAGAATCATAATACCATGAATGAGTTTTATCTGGATGACTAGACTCTCTATAACATTATTTGATATAAAAAACGTGATGTACCTATGTCAAATATTACAGACACTAATTTAGAGGATACTAGAATAGTACCTCAAACTATAGATTTTTTGGCACTATTATCCTCTATAATAGGAAAGACAACATTTTACTTGTCTGTACTATGGTTTAGAGTCACCACATGAATTCCTTAAGCATACTCACCCTTCTTGTGATAAGAAACCTTAGTATAACTACCTCTTCCTCGACCACCACTTCTTCTGGATAGGTTAGTTGTATTACATTTTCATTCTTGTAGAGATCATACTATCCCTACTATAGAATGTTAGGTAGGAGTAAATCCCCACTCACTATGAGCTAATGGAATGGTCTGGGAGAATTTATAGATATTCCCCATCCTGTCAGAGTTCTACATTTCATAGGATCCTGCAAGAATCTTGGTTCCATATACAACGGATTCCCACACTAGTGATATATTAAGAAACTTGCAGCATGGGAAGCCCAAATGTTGCTACCCCTTGAGAATCCTTGATGTGATTCTTTCACATGATAAACTAAAGAATAATATATTTAGGTTCCGAACCACACTAAATAACACCATATTCTTCCCTTAGATTGATATCTGTAATAAGGGTCTGGTAAACTATTTCATAAATAGTTGTAAACTCGAATACATTGAATTTTTATCAGATAGCGTATTCCATCCCAACCTCGGATCACCAGGTGGTCATAAGATTATCCCCAACTAGAGTCAATGTGAACCACTTTATCTAAGTAAATCAAGATAAATAATCTAGGAAAGATAGAGCCCATTTTTTCTGGATCATATAATCTATCAATCTTTAAGCCCTTAGATTCTAGGGAATGAGGTAGTCATAAAAGATCATCTTGAAATGAAACTGGACCATATTATGATTCCAATATTCTTGGGTAATAACATCCCACCATCACTTGGATGAATCATTTAGAATATAAACTACAATCTTGACCAACCTCCTAGGAGGAGTATCTAGATACTCAAATATAGAAATAGTATCTTCAAGCCAAGACTTAGTATCATGGGGTCCTCTATGCCCCAAAAATATTGGAGGATCCTCTACTGGAACTCTAGAGTCAACTTTTCCATTGTCGAGGAAGGCTGACCATCACCTTTAATAGATTAGAGCACATGAAAGAGGCCATCCCAGAATTGGGAATCGAATCCCATATATGGAATAAGAATAGGTTATATAGGTTGAACAGTAGGGGGAATCACTGGAATCTCAAGGCCTTCCACCACATATGCATGGTCTCCATCACCTTCAGGGCATATGAATGGAGGACGTAATGATAACAAAATACTAAAATTACAATCTATAATAGACCACACATTTCATACATATATATTACATCTTAATAGAATAATATTCATTATAAAACTTATAAAATACACACTAGAACCATATAGGCATAGTGTATTTGGAAATTATAAAATATAAATAACTAGTTCATAAAATATCTATATTGTATCCCACTTATTACATCATAACTAGAACCCCATTTCACATTTCTTACGTAATACCATTATTCATATCATGTGAAAAATAGGAAAGGGGGAACTAAGATTCTTTATAAGGGTAAATGAATGAAGATATAAATCATATAATAATCATGATACATAACAAAATAAGAAGAAAATATGAAAATTTTATCCTACATATTAAAGAATAGGATATCTTGTCATGAGATAAATCATAGATGTTCATAAAGAACATATTTCAAGTTATCATAACATAAGATAGGAAATTATAGGATACACATAAACATAGAAATTCATTAGCATATTTATCCAAGGCTTAGTGAGGATGTTATCATATATAGAAATGTACTTTACTGAAGTATGTTCACTCTAAATTCTATCCCAATGTTACTGAACTGAGTTTACATCCCGTTTTAGCCCTGTATAACTGAACCAAGATCATTTATATTTCTAGTAATGCATATCTAATAAACTATAAATCATTAAACAATATATTTGAGGGAAATATAGGCCCCACCAACAACCTATTGAAAACCATTCATATGTGTTCCATAAGAACATAAATCATTCATCATATCAGAACTAATGAAATGAAATTGTTTTTATACACATCATTAAATCATTACATAGCCCATGGAAAACGAATGGTTTTCATAGTTATCTTTCCATCATAAACATCAACCAAACACATTAATAATAGGATAATATCCTTAAAAATTACTTTAATAAAACATAAGAAGCATCAAATAATTTTATCATAGGTGAAAAATAATTTGGAGATATCTCCATGAGAAAAACATCCTTTTGAGATTTGAAAATATTTTATTTTATTAAAATTCAATGAAATTTGATAAGAAAAAAATTTATTTAAAAATGAAATTGTAATATTATAGGGAATATTTAAGGAATTAAGTATTCATTAATGAAAAAACTATTCAATTCATATAATTTAAAAACATTCCTTTTGTAATTTTTGTTAGAAAATTTACAAAGTTCCTCATTAGGAAAAGGTAAAAATTATTCCATTAAAACGTTTTTGTGAAAAGTCAATAATGAATAAAAAGAACTTTTACAATTTTAGAATAATATTATAAATATTTGGGAATATATTTTTAAGATTATGGACATGGAAGATAAATATTTCCTTGTAGATACTTATGTATAAACTATACTGAATAATAATGAGATTGTAGAATTAACCATCACCTTAGGAGTGATGTTTTTCATATATATTTTAAAATCCTTTATAATTTATTAAATAATGTTAATAACTTATTCCAAAATACATATTCATATTTATGATATCATATATGGTCATATTATCACCCATTCGTTAATAATATTTTATTGTTACTCTTCTTTCAGGTGTTAACTACTTCATTTTCCTATGAATGCCTCCTCATATAAGGCCCAGTTATTTTTCCAAGGATATATATAAATCATTTAAAAATTTATATTAAGGTAATATATATCATATTAATTCATTATATAAATTTATATAATCATTCATTAATGTTGAATATGGAAAATAAATCGCATCACATCGTAGAGATGGTATTCCATATGTATGCACATGCTTTGATATCATTCTATCAATTGTAAAAGGGGAAGGAGGTGGATGGTGAAACTTTTTTTTACATAATCAATATAATGTATTAATTATTATATATATCTTTTACATTCATCATTATACCCATCTAGGTAAAGTAGTGTTGAAAAAAATATTACACCATAATGTTGAGACGGCAAGGCATACATTCGCACGTGTGGTGCTACCATTGTTTAAACGATGGTTAAAAAGTAGAGTATGGCTATTCCATAAAACTAAAAAAATCAAATAATATAGGTGATAATTTATTAATTACTTTATATTATAAAAAAATCATGACTATGATGTAGAATAATAGGTAATCATGTAAGAATCTATAAAGACTATTACCTCTTCCTTGGAGAACTTCCCTTAGATATCCACTTAGGGACATGGGGATAGGTAGTTTGATATTACCAGAACCACTAGAATGTATATAGGAAATGTTAGAAGTGATACTGTAAGGTTATGGGAGAGATTTAAGGCTAAATTGGATGTGGATAAGTGAGGGAGGATGTTCCCATTTATTATTGAGATGAGGGGAACATTTAGAATTTTTAAAAATATTAATTTAAAATAAATAAAATATCAATAAAAATGCACCCAAAAAGACATGTATTAAAATATAATATGAGATATGGCGTTTATATCAGAATAAAATATATTTTGGAAATTTTTTGGTTTTATTTTTAACCTTATCGTTTTGATAGACCTATAGTAAACATATTTTAATTTTCACTAAGGTAACATCTATTTCAATATTATAAGGTGGAAACTTTTACTTATGTGATATAAATTGTAATATAAATGAATATTTTTTAATATTATATACAATATTATAATTATTTTTATTTTTAATGCAGTTTTATGATTTATAAATTGTTTATTAAAATATCATTATTTATAATTTTTACACCATTCATTATTTGGATTAAAAAAACAATTATAAAAAGTTATCTTAAAATAAATATTTTTTTAATATCCAAAAGAGGTAAATTAAATTTAGAAAACTAATTTATCACATTTATTATATAAAATTATATTTATTTTAAAATTTTTAATAACATTTATTTTTTATTTCAATTAACGAAATACTTACTATAATAGTGTTGTGGAATTTTTTAATATATGTGTTTATTTACTAAAAACTAAATATAAAATACCATGATAAAGATAAATAATTTATATTTAAGAAGAATATTTATAGTATAATATATATTTGGGGTATCCTTATATTAAAAATGTTATATTATTTAAAACATGAATTTGACATATTTAATGTTTTATTAAATAAGATTTTATGAATACTATAATCACATCAAAGTGACCAAAAAAGTCACAAAAATAAATTTATATCATTACAATATGTATATTAAGATATCAATTTACATTTATATTCGTTCATAACCTAACTTTTTTCATATTTGGACTGAAAAGGAATATTAAAGAAAAAGAAAGTGACATTTTGTGACTTCCTTTGATTTAAATATTATACAATTATTTTTAAAAGAAAATTATCCACTAAATGAACTTATTTACATCCTTACGTATTAAGGGTTTAATTTTATTTTTCTAATAAAATTTTTTCATGTGTTAGAGTTATATTATAGTAATTATAAATTTATTTTTAACCTAAATTACTCTACATACCCTTTACAGTGGCAACAATATTTACCATGGATACTATTTTTATTAGCCCGAAATAAAATGGACCTAATAAAAAAATTTGTACCATATGAATATAAATTTTTAATCAAAAATTGAAAACTCAAAAAATAAAATTTTGAGAATTTTATTTAAAATAAAATATGTAAAATGCAATGAAAAACAATTTTTTTTAATAAAATGCAGTTTTAAAATATTAAATGTTTTTATAATACATTAGAGTGTAAAAACCTTTTAAAACCCATAATAATATTATTTTAAATCAAAATCTACTAATTAAAATTTTAAACAAATCGTGAACATAATTTTACGTTATAAATACATTAAAATAATATATAGTTTTTAATAACATCAGTATTTTCACTATTCCTTAAATATTTTTAGATAATTATAAAAAAATAATGTTATGATAATTTTGACATGATGAAATAAAAAAATAAATTCAATTCATCATTTCCATTTTCTAAAACATCTACAAAAAAATAATATAATATCATTTCTATTGAAAACATAATTTTTATGGATAAAGTGATTTTAATAAAAAGTCTATAATAATTTTCTATGAACATACCAATATATTAATATTGAGTTATATTTATTTCATAAAATAGTTAGTAATATTTATTCCCAACAAATTAATGGTTGGGTTATACAAATAGTTTATCATGGTTCTTCTAAATTATTGATTGCATGCAACACAATCTACCGAAGAAATAAAATTATCTAAAGGGAATTATTTAATAAAAATATCCAGGTGTTACATTCTACCATAATAAAATGTATTTTCCCCATGATATTCATAACAAGGATAAAAATAATTGATGATATTTCTACCTCATCACATTCTCAGGATCCCATACAGCTTCTCAAATTGGTGGTTCTACAAGAAAACATGTAAACAATGAGTTGCATTTTTTTTTTGAAAATTATCTCTATGATCAAAACATTATATATATGTTGTTCCTCATAAGAATTATATTCGTATAGTAGTACATATTGTGAAGGATCATATTATACTTTATTAGGAGATATACCTGGAACACATCTTAAACATAACAAAGATTTAGTGGAAGTACAAATCTATAAGCTACCTTGCCAGCACAATCAATATTTCCAAAGGACTCATGTACCAAGTTATAAGATTTACCTTTATACAATATATAATCACTCTATTCTATAGAGATATTCATATATATATATATTTTCTCACACTTCAAACTCTAGGTCTTTCCATCAATCATTGTAAAACCGTTTTTGTCGACTATGCACTGTTATTAAGTGCTATTGAATGGACCTGACCTTCTCTTCCATTTCCTCAAATAGATTAGGTCCAAATACAATTCATTCCCCATTATCATTATGTAATTCTATATTTCTGAACTTCTTAATATATATGTATTCATAAGGATCCATCTGAGTACTTATGTGAAAAAAAATTGTTAAAAATTTATTCCAATGTAAGAGTTGATCCCATGTACCATTGAAATAAATAAATAATAATCTCAAAATGAATTCTAGAGTTTTAATTTTCTTCCCAAACTGGACATTTATTTATGGATGATAAGTAATATAGAAACCTAACATCATACATAGATAATATTAAAGAGTTATCTAAAACAACATGGTAAAACTCATATATTGATCAAATATAATGGAAAGTGGTACTCCAAGAAATTTTAACACTACCTTAATATATTTTATTGAATGTGTATCATGAGAAAATACTTCCTTGATAGTAATTAATCTTGTAAACTTTGTAAGGCGATCAACCATATCCCATATAGAATTATGGCCTTTAGATGTTTTTGGAACTCCAAGGACAAATTCTATGGTCATGTTTTTCCAATTCCATTATCGAATGGGAAATGGTTGTAAAATCCCCTTAGTCATCTATCTATCAGCCTTAACTTGAAGAAAAATCATGCATCACGAATCATAATATAAAACACTATCTTCATTCCATCCCACCTTAAATATTTTTTAGAAACTTTAAATTTGTTTTCATCTGAGATGAATTATAAATGATGATCATTGAACCTCCTCCAATATCTACTTCTTTAAATGTAGTTTTTTAGGGACACAAAAACGATTCCTAAAACTTATTATCCAGTCACACTCAATGTTTAACATAGAAAAATTTCTTAACTTCTTTTGTAGCTCTACATTTCCCCCTATGCCTCCTTAATCTTCACTAGTATAGATGGTTTAACATTTATTTAAGCTATATAAAATTTCTCCCCCTCCATTTATATTTATTGATCAATTCATATCTAATACATAAATAAGGTATGTTTTATGATAATTACCATAGAATGGCTAGCATGGTTCTTTGAACTCAAAGCATCTTCCACCCTGGTCACTTTCCCAGGTTTGTAATGTACGAAGAAGTCATAATCTTTATTCAACTTGACCCATATTCAATGGATAATTTTCGGCTTTGTTTGTGTGAAAATATAATTAAAAATATTATGATCAGTATTTATATCACACACTTCTCCATAATTATAATGCCTCTGTATATTTTATACAATTATTACCACAGTGATATCCAAATCAAGTGTTGGTTAATTTTTCTCCTAGATTTTAAATTTTTGTAAGGGATACTCTATCACCCTTCCATTTTTCATTAGAATAAATCTGAAAGACTTCTATTATGCATCACTAGAGATAAAAAACATTTATCCATTATAGGGAAGTGTGAGTACAAGTGCAATAACTGACATTAATTTCTACTCCATGAAATTCTTTTCAAATATTTCCATCCATATAAACTTTACTCCTTTTAGAGTAAAATTTTTGAGTGTATTAGACAATAATGATAAATATTTCAAAAAATTATTATAATATCTAGAAAAACTAAGAAAACATTGGATCTTAGATTCAATTATTGGACTAGGACAATGTTCAACAACATCTATTTTTACTTGATCCATATATATCCACTATTTTGGGATTATGTGACCCAAAAATAAAACATTCTGTATCCAGAACCCTCACATCATATTTTTTTTATAAAAATTATTCTTTTATTGGGTCTTCAGTAGAATCCCTAGGGAATATTAATGTTCATACTTTTTCTTCAAATGTACAATAATATCTTCTATAAACACCACCGCAAACTAGTCAAGATAGTCTCTAAAGACAGAATTTATTAAATCCATAAAGATAGTGGGGTAATTAGTAAAATGAAAAGGAATCACTATAAATTCATAATGTTCCTAACTTATACAGAATTTTAAATTTGTATATCCTCTTTATTGACTCTTTGTTGATGATATATAGATTGAATATCAATATTGGAAAAGTATTGAGCTCTTTGAAGTTGGTCAAAATAGTCATCAATATGGGGGAGGTGATATTTTTTCATGATAGTGATATAGTTATGATCTTTAAAATCTATAGTAACTCAGACTAACCCATCATTATTCTTCATAAATAGAATAGGTAAAACATAAGGTGATGCACTAGTATATATTAATTACATGTAAATATTATCTTAGACCCACAACTTCAAATCCTAAAACTCAATTGGGGATATTCTATAAGGAGTGTTTGACACATAAATATCACCTGGTATGAGTTTTATTGGAAACTCAACTTCATGATTCGATGAAATTACTAAAAAAATTTATGGGAATGCATCATCAAACTCCCATACAGTCAGTGTATTCATAATGGTGAGTTTCTCAACAACCATATGAGATAGATAATCTTCATTTATAGGAATTGTGACCCACATAATGGATGAAATATCCATTGGGTGTTTCATCCTTGTACCAATAAATTATTATAAATTCTTAAAATTTTGAATTGTGACTTCCCTTCATTGGAAATTTATTTGAGATCAATATTGATAATTACATCCCAAGTAATAAATCATAATGAATTCAATAAAATAAAGGATAATAAGAATTTTAGGATACACATTTCCACAAATTTCAACCATAAAAGAATTATAAACTTATGATGGAAGAGTTGTTCCATTAAAAGTTTTCAAACGAAACTCAAAATCTAATTTTCAATATAGTACAATGATACACTTAAATAAATATTTAGAAATAAAAGAGTGGGTGTATCTTGAATCAAATAAATAATTATCTTCTTTAAAGTTGATTCTAATTGTATCTTTTACCACTTCATTATCATACTCCACATTTTCAATAGTGATCACATGTTATTTTCAACTATCTTTGGACTTAGAATGTCTCCAAATTAGATCGTCATTGATAACCCTTGGATTAGGGAATTGATTAGTATAATTACAATAATCATTGCACTAGAAAAATTGATGTGTGGTAGGTTCATTCTATGTTCCCTTTTCACTACTCACATCATTAGATAACTATTTTCCATCACTATGGTATTCAATTCCATGATGTCCATTTTTCCTCTACTTAAGTAATTTTCAAGTAACCTTTAGAGAGTTTCCTGTATTTTTCTTTCCACAAATTTAGAATATTATAAATCTCATATTCTTTTCACTAGGGTTTTTTGGATTTTCCCTTTAATTACATTTTTATTTATTTATCAACCCAAAAGATTGATGGGTGACTCCAATCCCCATGTAAACCTTCAGAGAACATCAAATAATTTCCACATATCCACTAAAGTCCAATATGTATAATACCTTTTGGAGACTTGGTTTTAATCCACTAAAGTAAAGATCAAAATTACTCTCAGTTTAAGTGATAATTCTAGAATAATACATTGCATGTTGTGTAAAATTTTCATTTAAGGTACCAACACATTCATCATTCATTTTCTTAATCTAAAGGAAATCCATATCCATATTCATAAAAATAATTATATGAATATATATATTGAAATATATGTTCTTGTAGTATTCCCTTTCAATAGGGTCAATTTAATCTAATTGACATGTATTCTTGATATGATTCCACCATTGTTCAACTTCGCCATCCAAATGATATACTGCTGAGATAAATTTATAATCAACTAAATATTGGAGAACCAAACATATAATTTTAGTTATACTGATCCATTATTTAGAATCTAGTGGGATATAATACCCATTTCAAGAAGGTGGATGTCTTTTAATTAAGGAATCAATAGAATATTGTTTCCTCCTCCTCCCATTTGGACTTCCCAAATGATTTATAGCTTGGGAATGTTGTGTGGGCATAATAATAAGATTTTTCATTCCACCTCCCAATGAATTAAGTTTCATTAGAGGACAATAATTTCATTCCCCATTGATTTTAGAATTAATGTGGTTCCTTTGGGTTCCATCAATTTACTAATACTAAAAAACATAAATTTAGAAACACTATTTATAAGGGGAAAACCAAAAAATAAACATAAATTAATTCTAAAAATTCAATTAAGAACACATAAGGTTTTATCTTAGGTTATTTATGATCATAACTAAAACATTTGGACTATATCCTATAGTCAGACTCATCCTTAGGGATCTTCTGAAGGATTCATCATCATTTTTTTGTAGTGGTTTACTAAACCCCGATCTAATATAAACAATAACATTTTATAAATTTTCTACATAGATATTACATATATATAGAGGAACATCCATTAAATAACATAGAAAAACCACACTAGAACCATATTGGTATATTTCCTTTGGAAACATGGAAATATAAACAACTGGATTATAAAATATCTACATCATCTCCAACTTATTCATTCATAATCAAAACCCCTTTTAACACTTATTACATTATATGTAACTTTATATACTGGGAAAATAAACATAAAAAAGGGTGATCTCAGATGCTCAGTAAGGGTAAAAAAAATATATTAATCACATTATAATATTGAGACATAATAATATATAAAAAAATATGAAAATAATATCTTACATATAAAAGATCATGATAAAATGTAATGGGATAAATCATATATGTTCATAAAGAACATATTTCACAAGATCATAATATAAGTCATGAAATTGTGGCATAAACAAAAGTATAGAAAATAATTTCCATATTTTCATGAATCACTACCAAGGACATTGCAGAAGACAAAATCAATTACTAGGTTCTCTCCCTATTCTAACCCTATGTTATAGAACTAGGCTTCTTTTCTTCTCCATCCCTTTATTATTGAATGGATATAATTTCCCATTTCAGTCTGGTATATCACAAGAGATATTGATATTTACTTAATTCATTAGAGGGTGATGTAGGTACCACCCATCACATATTGAAAACCATAAAATTGGGTTCTATAAGAACATAAATCAATCATCATATAAGAATCCATGAAATGAAATACGTTTCATTAATTACATTCAATCATAACAAAACCCGTAGAAAATAAATGAGTTGTACAGTTATTATCCCATAAAAATCAAGAAACAACCATTGGAATATTATGAATAGTATCCAAAAAATCACCATTAAATCATAAGTAAGATCATAGTATTCTATTATAGATAAGGAATAATATTGATATATCTTCATGGGGGAAATATCACTTCTTATTTGAAAATGATTAATTTTTTCTCAAAATGTTTCACAATTTTAAATGAGAAAATTTTATAAAAAAACCCTATAATAATGTAAGGAAATATTCATGTAATTAAGGTGGCACGAAATCCAAAAATATATCCATGTCATATATGTTAAAAAATATCATTTCATATGTTTTATTGAATAATTATGAAGGACCTTGTTAGGAAAATGATAATAAGATTCCTTAAAAACCTTTTATTAAAAATAACCACATGAGTAAAAAGGAATTTTATATATTTATAAGATTATTAAAAATATTTTGGAATAAATTTCTAAAAAAATGGACATGAAAGATAAATAATTCCCCGTAGATACTTAATTATAAACAATACTGAAAAATAATGAGAGTGGAATTCACCGTCACCTGATGTCTAATTTCCGTCATATGTATTGGAAAATCTTGTATAATTGATTAAATAATTTTTTGAACTTATTGAAGAAAAATATTTATATTTATTATATCATATATGGTAATATTATCACCCATTTTTTAATAATATTTCAATATTACACTTTTTTTGGGTGTTAACTACTTCATTTCCTATGTACGTTTTGTCGTATAAGTGAAAATAATTCTACATAAGATGTATTTAAATAATTTATAAAATGATATTAAGGTAATATATATAATATTAATTCATTATATTAATTAATATTATCATTATTTAATGGTGAATTTGGAAAATGAATCACATCACGTCGTGGAGATGGTATGCCCTACGTACGGACGAACAATGGTATCACTACCTTAAAAGTAATATGAAAAGAAAGATGAAGGTATATATTTTATATCAGAATCAAAAATAATTATATAATTATTATATATATCAATTATATACATCATCATATCCATCCATGTAATGTTGTGATGAAAAAAGATTACACCACGATGTGAAGATTGTAAGTCATACGTACAAACACATATTGCTTTCAATTTTAGTAGGCTATTTAATAGTGGAAAATGTTTGTTACATAATCATAATAACCTCCCAGAATATATTTAATACTATATTTAATACATGATATTGGAAATAACACATGAAGAGGTATTATAAAAAGAGATAATACTGGAACAATCAGTAAATATTATTAGCTCCTTCTTGGAGAGCATCTGTCAGCTCTCTTCATAGAGGAATTAAGTTTAGTATTTTAGTAGAAATGAACCTATAGAATATATATAACTATTTTTAGAAGAGAAATTTTCAGGGGATTGTTTATCCTTAATGATCAATTTGATATGAAGAAGTGATGGAGGAGGATCCCATTAATAATTAAGGTGAGGGACCCTTTTGGAATTTCAAAAAATATTAATGTATAATACATAAAATATCAGTAAAAATACATATCAAAGGACATGGATTAAAAGATATAATTTTATAATATTGTATTATAAGTTAAAAAATTGGTTTTATACATGTTTTTCTATTACTTTTGACCTTCTCCTTTTCATTAACCCTTAGATATCCTATTTTAATTTTAACTAATGTAACAACTACATCAATATTAGAAGTATTATATTTTTATTATATGATGAAAATTAGACAATAAATGAATCATTGATAACATTTATGACCATATTATACTTAATTTAAATATTTAATGACGTTTTATTATTTTTAAAAAATTTATTGAAATATTATTTTTTAGAAATATAATCAGTGTCAATTTTGACACTATTAATTATTGGTACTGAAAAACAATAAAAATAACAAGTTATCTTGGAACCAAATATTTTATTATACCCCTAAGAGGTCAAGGTATTATCTAAAACTCATTGATCACATTAAATATACCAAATTATAATTATTTCAATACATTTAAAAAAAATTTGTATTTATTTTCATTGATAAAATAATTTAAACATTAGAGTTGTGTAATTATTAAATACACATATTTATTTTCTAAAATTTAAAAAAAATACAACGACTAAGATAATTAGATTATATTTGAGAATATTATTTACAGAAGAATATATATTTTGAGAAACCTTATATTAAATTTTTATATTTTTTCAAACATGAATGTGACTTATCTAAATTTTCAATAAATTATATTTTCTAAATAACATAATTTTATCTAGGTGACATAAAGTGTAAAAAATAAATATATACCCTGAATATATGTTTTCCAATTTTAAATTAAATATTATTATTCATTCATAAAATAACTCTTCCCCATGTGGACACATAAGGGATAATAATGACAAAGAAAGTGTCATTTTGTAACATTCTTTGATTTAAATGATATACAAGTCATTTTCATCGACAAGTGTCCTTTAAGAGACTTAATTTAGATCCTTAAGAGTTAATGGTTTATTTTTATTCATTCTATGAAATTTGGGCATGTTTTAGGGTAATTTTAGAGTTGTTATATTGTTTTAAACCAAATTTAGCCGATTTACCGTTACAATGGTAACAAAAATTACCATGGTTACTACTCATATTAGCCAAAAATAAAACTAAAATATTCAACAAATTTGGACCTTCAAACATAATATTTTGTTTAAATTTTTAATAAATAGAAACAATTAATTTAATAATGTAACTTTAAATAATATTGGTAAAATGCCAGGGAATATAGTTTTTCAAAAAATAACCTTTTAAAACATATAATGTTTAAATAATAAATCTACAGGTAAAATTATATTTAAAATCTATAATAGGATTATTTAATATTAAAACAAACTAAATAAAAATTAAAATAATCCAAAAAATAATTTTACATTGTAATATCATTAAATACAAATAAAGAGTTCAATAAAATTTAGTATTTTTACTATTCCGTAATTATTTTCAAAAAATTATAAAAAAATAATTTTAAGACAACTATGGCATGATAAATTCAAAAAATGAAATCCATTTTAAGAAACTAATTTTCTATAACATATAGAAAATGTGATAAAATCATTTTTTAGAAAAATGTATTTTTGAATAATAATGTAATTTTACTAAAAATCATTGGATCATTTTCTAAGAACATAACAATAAATTCATATTTAGTTATATTTATTTCATAAATGGGTTATTAATATATATTTCCAATAAATTGATGGTCAGTTTAAACTATTAGTGTCATGCTTTCATCTAAACTCACAGTTGCATGCTACACAAGCTACTAAAGAATTAAAATTATTTAAAGGGAAATATTTTATAAAACATATGTGAGTGTTACACAAATTAATTTCATAGGAAATATTTAAATAGTTGAAAAAATTGAGATTGAAAACTACAATAGGTTCCTGGCCTTCCTATATATAGATCAAACCCCACAACATTATCATAAAGGCATGATTGGGTAATAGAGAGAAACAATAGTAGGATATAAGAACATAAGAGACACACCGACTACCCACAACAGAGGATTGGTTTGGGTATAGGTATATATTTCACCTATATAAGATAACTATTGTAACATTAGAATTCATATTCATTTTACATTTTTAATGATTAAAAAATTAAATTTCTATAAATGGTTGATTTAGAGAGATCGTCATTTTTTATCCAAAAAGGCCCATAATTATCATGAACCTAAATATGATGTCCCCTTAACCCACACCATATCTAATTCTAGCCATGTGACCAATGATCCATGGATCAATGTGTCATAACTGACCTCATAATGTGCCTTTTATAAAGTATGTAGGAAAACACTATTTGGTTAAAGTAGGAACATTAAGTGTCAATCATCTTTTCCAAACCCTTCAAGTAATATCTGGGAATTTCAACACATAATCAAGTCAATAATAATATGAAATAGTAAAATGAATGATAAAAATATACGTGACATGAAAAATTCCTGGAATATTACTCATATTGCGCTGATAGTTACACATACAATGAAACACCCTCATTTTATTGAGACTAGTTAAAATAATTCACATTTTAATAATACCAATATTATTAACATAATAATACGTGTAAATTACCCAATAGTGAAGTCGTATCAACTATAATAGAAATAATCAGTAATCAAAATTTCCCTTCCAAGTTAATTTGGATCTCTATTGTACATCGGGATTCTACAAGAGGGAACAGAGGAAATTCAAAATTCAAAAAATTATAGTCTCTTTTATAATACCCAAAAAGTAATAAATATGAAAAATAAGGCTATTATATGATTTTGTAACAGCCCAACCAGGTTTCCACTTAACTAGGTCCGAATATTGTGGGCACATAGCCTATAACACCCCTCCCCATACACCAATAGATGTCATCTAGCAGTGAGGGGGTAAATGTGGTCCAGTGGGGAGACTATAACCTCATATTAGAGTGAGATAGTAGATGACAACAATAAACATAATATGAAAGAAGCATGATATAAATTGACACAAAATATTAGGCCAGTAACCCACTACAGAGGAATGAACCTACAACAGATATAATAATATCCCATAGATGCATAAATAACTGAACAAGTGAATAATAAGAAAATAAAACTATGAAGTGTCATATAAATTTATTCATTGTATAATTTTATTAAAAAAATGGAACAAGGGGTAGGAATATGTGACATGCTATAAAAATGACAAATATAACAAAAGGTGTGATCCACATGAATCTTGGGTATATGATCAATCATTTACCTCCATGCTCTAACTATAAGATATGAATATCCGATATCCATGGTAGGGAACGTTCCCATATCCAGACCTGTATAAAAATAATAGACGTAGTTACTAAATGAGGTCTGATTAGTGTTTGAGATAAAATTCCATTAAGACACCACCAATAGTTCCTTGAATTAATACAAATGGTGTAGATGGAAACAATAGTTTTTAGGTATAAATAGAAATAATAAACAATTCTAAATAAATAACCTTCCTGCTCAGGTTCCTCTGTGACACATGGAAGATCTACCTTCTTTGGATCATGCCATAAATGTGTGTCTGATAAAAAATAATATATATACTAAAAATACATATATATTATAGTTAAATATTTCATGCACCAATATGGACCATGTATGTGGGGACTTAAGTTTCCATATACTTAGATTACTAAGTACTAGCTAGACTGGGGTGTAACTAATACATCCATAACCAGTCTAAAAGAACCAATAACCTCATGGAATAGGTTACATTCCATTCATCTAATGATTATTGAGATATTTCATTCTCATCACTCGAGATGGTGGGTGAGTCACCATATCAACACAAAAAAAGGTATGGTGTGAGATCATTCCCACTGTCTAAATAGTCTCAATGGTGCGAGAAGTCATGCTCAACACCCGGTGTAAGGGAGATTGTAACTTAATTACCAACATAGTTCTTATCCATCGTCCACAACCTATATCAAATTCCTAATTACATTTATAATAATATCCATGATGAATTACCTCTCATGAGTTGTAATCACCAAGCCCAAAGTAACCAAGGCATCAAAATTCAATAAAATCTTTTAATAAAGATATTAATGTTCAGTGTGGACCTTCCACCCTTTATAATTCATTTAAATACAACAATTTATTTCATTTAAGGTTGGGAAACCACCATGATGAAATAAATTCAATGAAATAAATTTTTTTTATTAATAAAAAACATGGAAAATCCTTTTACAAGGCCCAATTAAGAACATAGAAGGTGTTATTTGAAATTCGGTGACTACCCACAGAGTAAATTCTATTTATATAGAAATTCTATCACATATGATCCACTTTAGTCCAATTGATGATTTATATGAAAAAATGAAATTCATTTACAACCCATTATAAATTATTGTAGGTATTCTAGGCTTTTACTCTATTAATTATAAAGGGGAATTCAAGCTGGCACATCCAAGTGGTGTCTGCATTTGAAGTTGGTATCCTTAGATTTTGAAATAGTGATCAATGAAAGTATAACGAGGTGCATATAACTTTTTAAAATGAATAAATCAATTTTAAGGCAATAAGTAAAAAAGGAATACATGTGGCACAAAAACATGGATATGGAAACACCAAATATTTTATTGAAAATGATGATACCACCTACCTTTGAGCTATTGATGACACCTCATGTGATGGTGGCCTTAGATTCAACGTATATTTGGAGAAATTGAAGTAATGGTCATACACCATGAAAATATGTGTAACCACAGTATACATAAATTTATTAACGAGTCTATAGATAAACATGGATACATTGAAGATGGATGGAGATATTACCATGATGGAAAAGATCCTTTTGACGTCTCTTGATTAAGAGTCCGGATAAAAGAAATATTGAATAACCTAGAAGGGAGAATAATATGGATTATGGGAGAATAGAGATGAGTTTAATACAGTAGAATAATAGGGGAATATAAGTGGGTTTAATTTTAACTTCATTAAGGGAATGTGGGGAGTTTCACCCAAAATAACAAGAGCGCATAGTTTGGTCACATGGTCTTCCAAACCGTGCGCCCACTACGTGAATAGCCTCTACTGAACCTTTGTAGTTTTGTGCATGGGCATATGACTTGGGTCATAAAGTTATAGAAAAATTGTGTGTCCTCCCCCGATTCTCCTCTGTCTCACATTTCATGGTTAATAGAGATGGTTTAAGCTAGGATCTAATGTGTCTACAAATAACGTGGCCCCATCTTTTTTCTAAAATCCTACAGTTCCAGCCCCCAAACAAGCCCCACACACCCCTCTGAAATTTATGCCTCCATTGGGTAACATCAAAAGTGACTTTTAAATAAAATAAAAGAAAAAAATAATTATCCATTTCTAAATGAAATTATGGGTTATTAAAATACCATAACCCTCACATGTACTGAATTAAGAGGTGATATAGTTGAAAAAATTTCCTCTATTATAAGGACATGTTGGTGATGTTCTCATACTATAGAGATAAATATCTATGTAAAAAAGGAAAACCACCCAATAAAAATACTATGGAAAACCATACATATGATGAGGTTACATGGGAACCAGAAAAATAAATGATGTATAATTACCCTCACATATTTTAGACATAGTATGCAAAACAAAATTTTGAGGGAGAACACTGTTACAAGGTAAACAATGTAACCACCAAGAATTTTATCAATGTAATACCTCATATAACTATATTCTTGTGTCATATTTAGTAATATTCTATTATTTAAAACACACAAACACCGCATGAAAAAGAAAAAAAAATATTATAAAGATAAGATTACAATTAGAGAATTAAATTTCGTATAAGAATTTAATTTATTAAAATACGGCCAAATCTAAAAAGTATGTATAAATAATTGGAAATGTGAGATCATTTCAATAGAATAATTTAAAACAAAAATAATTATATAAATGAAGTATAATTTGAAAAATACAATATGAATTTTGAAAATGAAAATATATTACCCCTAGAGGAATAAAATAAAATGAATAATTAATATAATATAATGTATTTATAAAATGTAGTGAACTCATATGACCATCATAAATCTAACCATTTGAATAGTAACCAAACCATTGGAATAGTAATATGACAATTTAGAATAGTTAATAGACTGTTAGAACTGTACCCTCACCTATGTAGGTGTCAAATAATATTTAAGAGACTTATAAAATGAGAATCAGATATATTTATACCATGGAATAGTTAAATAAATTTTTAAAAATTAAACGTTAATTGTTTTTATTTTTATAAAACATAAATTTTGTATTTAAACTTCTATAATAAATATTATGATTTAAAAGTTATTTAATTTTTATAAAATGGACTATTTAATTGAAATTATATTATTCTATAATGTTGAAACAATTTAATGATACCACTAGTAAATTTTTCGAAGGGAATAAAATTGATCATTATATTAATATTCACATTTTTTGATTAAATGAAGATTTTATTTAGAAATTAAATATCACATATTAAGAAAATAATTTTCAAAAAATATATTTCATTTTTTAAAGTACATAAATAAAATTGGTTAGGGTGAAGTTTTTTTATTTTTCTAAAATAGTTTATTTTTTTGGTGAAAATTGAAATACTGTAAAATATAGTATTTAACATTATAAGATAAATATATAAAACTTTAAATCTTGGATAATGTAATCACTAATTAATTCTAAATTAAAATCACTACATACTATTTATTTTCATAATAATAATTATACTGATAGTATTGATAAAATATAATAAAATAATTAATATAATATTCAAAAACTTCCCTCCCCTCCCCTTATAAACACAACCCATCACCACCACCTAACCACACACCATCTATGAATTTTATCTTCTAGAATTTATTCCCAATTAATTTTCCAAAGCACTCCTCCACATCTTTAGACTACTGGTCACAAAAAAAGTCCAATTCCATGTTCATTAAATAGTATTTAAAGGAGGTGACATTTATGTGGTAATACCCTCAATTTACCTCTTCTATTTTTTTTCATATTCTACCCCCTTTATTCTTCTTTCATCCAATAATGGATAATAAATATGATATCATACATACACTGGTGTGTTATATTAATAATCTAATTTTTACCATCCTCATCATTTTTATGTCCTTTGATTCTATAAAATGAATTCAATTTCCATATTATGTCAGTTCAATGTCTTCTTGGATGATATGTTATCATTTTTCGACTACCACCTTCATCAAAGTTTTAGATTCACATATATTAGTTTAATATGAATTTATTATCTAAATTATATATTTTTAATCATTTTTGACTGAATATTTTTTCATATTATTTAATCAAACAAAACACGTTTGTCATTGTTAATAAGATAGCATAAATGAACTAACTGTATAACACTGATGTTTTTCTGAAATAATCAAACCTATACTAAGAAAATTATTGTTACATGAGACCATTTCAATTTATTCATGCTCATGAATAACATTTCATTTTAATTATTTAGATTTAGTCCCTCTCTAAAATAAATACAATTATTATCCACAAGTTATATGACATTGGATCTTTGAAACAAAGACTCATGGAATAAAAACCTTAAACATAATATTGAATTTATTTTATTTTAAGTGAAAATAAATAAATAATAATAATATTTTTTGGAAAATGTACTTAGTTATGTAACTAATGAATCAAATTTAATTATCAAATATGTTATGTGAAAGAGAATAATGTATCTGGACCTAAGGTAATGGGTATATCTAAACCATCCTTTTTCATTAGGTTATGACCATTACCTCTCTATATAACTTTATCTCTCTCCTTGATATTATTGAATGATTCATAATTTGGTCTGAATTTCTCTTAAAATTATACCAATATTATTACATCATCTTTTGATTGGAATATACATTGTTTATGTACATTTCTCATATGTCTACTTGAAAATAAATCTTAATTAAGGGGAAAATTTATAACTTTTAATCCTTTTATGTAATGACCATTTAAATTCATTATTCATATTAATGATTTTATTAAAAAATGAAATACATTATGTATAACCATTCTGGTGAAACGATTTTTTTTCAATGAAAATTTCAAGCATAATCTTTATCTAGAATCCCCAAACCATTTACTTAAAACTTCGTTTTAAATGTTCATTTATAAATGAAATTATGTTCCTATTCTAATGAAATTTGATCCATGAGAACATCATAATTTGAGATATATACCTGTGTTATTATATATGAGTATATGAAATTTTTTATTCCTTATTTTCTATTCATTCTTTATGAAATCTATATTTATTATGATATGAGTCAAGATTGTACAACCAATTTATTTGAATTGGTATTTAGTATGCATATTAAATCTAATTTATTTTCTTTTGCGACACATATAAGAATGTAAATGTTATGAAGGGTTCACACTAATAACACTCTATTTAATTAGGTAATTTTTTTTATCATGAGACATTTTTTAAGGTAATTAAGAGTTAACGAAACCCATTTTGAGAATTTATCCCCATGTGATGTTGTTTTTATTAGACATGACATATGATACTGTCATGTTTTATGTTACTAAAATATTAATATGAACCTTGAATCATATGTTACATTTTCTTTTTATTATTTTAAATTTTGTTATTCTAGAGGATTCACATTTTTGACATCATGTTATCTCATTTGACTATTTTTTCTTTATTATCTTGTTAATTCCATTATTATGATTTATTAATCACCAACATTAATTTATGTATTATACATACTATATTATATAGATTTTATAGGAAAATGGGATTTAGGATTTAATTATTGAGATTAAAATAATATTGTTTTATTTTAGTTCCCTGCTCTTTCTTCATGTAACTAGTTTTACAAAGACAGTAATCATGTCAATCCATTAGATTTATTTAATGTATTTTCATGTTAAAAATCATGTAAGCATATGTGTAAAATGGTTGGGTTTCTATATATTCTAATTCTGTTATACCCTATTCGACATAAAATTGTTTCTTATTAATACAACCCACACAATATTCCCCCAAGTATAACGTTCATCATGATATCGATTTTCTATAATTATAATATCCATCATGATTAGACTTATTCTTCTTATGAAAGGTTATATCATCACATCTTCAATACATCCAAACATTGTTAGATGTTCCTTTAAAAAACATGATAATTTCCAAATATAACAGTTTGAGTGATTCCTTAGGATCACTCTAATATCACGTACATTACACATGAAATGTATGGTGCTAATGAATTAAGGGAGAGAAAGTTTATGATCATTATTTGGAAGACTTCAGGATTCATAACATACCCTGGTTTATCTTTAATTATCATCATTCCCAATGACATACGAAGTGAAACATATTTTGAATCATTCATTCTATATATTCTCAAAAACTCATTTGCATAATTTTTTCAAGATGAGAAGATTTATGATAAATTTTTTGAACTTTTAACCATAAAAAAATAACTATCTAATAATTAAAATCTAAAATGTATTATAAAATTTTTCATAGATTTATTTAAATGTTTTTTCCTTATCACATGTAAGTAAATATATCATAAATATAAAAAATGAAGATGATGGTACCAAGGATTTATGCATTCACATTAAAAATTCTATTAAATTTTCCATTTTAAATTTCAAATAATTTAGTAAACCTAAACATTTTGAATACTAGGAAGGAGGCACCAATTTTAACAAATAAAAATATTTCATTAATTTTCACACCATAGTTCTTTCATTTTTAGGTACGAACCCACTGGGTTTGATATTGGACAATTATTAAATTTATCCTTTTAATAAAATTGACACAACTTCAATCTAATAGAATTTGTAATTTTGATGAGAACCAACTGCCGTTAACATTCCAAAAGATTCACATATTCCTATAGCAAAAATATTTCATAATTATAAAAACATTAAACCTATTAATATCCTTTTAAATCAGTCCATGTATTATTCAATAAAATTTACCCATGTTCATAGAGCTTATTTAGGAACAACCATCTTTTTTTGATAATTTGTTTTCTTAATTGTTAATGAAGGAGATCCTAGTTTTCATTGTCCTCCATATGGTCTGACTCATAATTCATAATATTTAACCACACTTTATGTTAACATTCCTTTAAAAATTAATATAGTCCCACTTGTGAGATGAGTGTGGTATGATTATATAACCTCAAATACCTTATAGTTCAATATGGTGGGTTTAACCATTAATGATGATGTCATGTTCACCCTTTCTATTTAATGTCTCAAAATTTAGAAAATTTCATTCTCATTTTACATTCATTATCATTGGATTCATCTGAATAAAATTTTACATGTTTCATCCCACAATAAATTTTTTTTATATTATATTATTTCAAACGAATCATTATATATTTCATAAAATATTCCTTATAATACTCAATAATTAATTTATAGAAGACTGATTATCAATTACATTTACATAATATGAGTAATCCTAATTTATTATTATTTTATTCTGACTTTTAAATTTTTTTAATTTATAAATATCCCTTGAAACATATTATTCTATTTCACAAAAAATTCAATAATCTAGTGGTCTGATCATTATAAATAAACGACTCTAAAAACAAGGTGTTTTTTCTTTAGGTTTTTTCTTGTACCAAATCTTATATTGATTAAATTTATATTCCAAAAGAAAACAAAATCTATTTGTACATTAAGAAATTTACATGAAACAACTCTCTAAAAACATTGAATGTTTATATATAGTGAGCATTCAACTTACCATTACTAAAAATATTATTTTCTTCTTTTCCATAAGGAAATTTCTCATAGGAGCTTTGGGATCACTGTTTTGGTATTTGATATTATGTTTCATTAGACAAGGATCTAATGAATTACTTTCAAAATCCATTCCATTATCTACCCTTACCATCAATATAAATATAAAAATTTATTTCTCAAAATACATTTTACAACTTCTAATCATATATATAGCCTATAATTTGTGTTTAATGAGTATAATATAATTCATTTTAGTGAATTCATTGATGAAGTAATATTCTAAAAATCCAATTTTGTAGATTGATGTCTCATTATTCAACAAAGATCAAAATGAATGACCTCAAGAAGTATAGTGGATTGGATTTCAAACATCTTATATATCCCAATAACCACTATTACATTTATGTATGTTATGAAAAAAACATCATCATTTCCTTTTAGTGGTTGTGTGTTTATTACAACATCATGCCTAGAATGTGTTCTTATACTTTTCATTCAATTATTTCTATACCTTTGGTGATATATCATGTTTTCATCCATATGGATTAATGAAAATGATTTATAAGGATCACAAATATCAAATATACCTCCACTGAATCTTTCTCCCCTAGTATCAAAATTGCCGTAATTAAATCATCAAAGGATGCATGAATATATTTTAAATATAAAATTTTACCATCATATAAATGTTTTTTAACACTCAAAAAGTTATTCTTAATGTAATCAAAATACATAAATTCATGAGACTTTAGTTTCTAAGGTATAATATTTTACATGATAGTACATATAAATTTAAATGTAAAATAATTTGTGAAAGAAAAGGATCATCCTTATTGTTCATAAATATTTTTTTAATATTTTTATATCTCTTTTAATATATGAGTAAAAATTCTAATCAAGATACTATGGATAATTAAATTTTCTATCTTTTAGATTAGCGTCAACTATAATGCCTCCTTATTTAACTTTATTAATCATAAATTCAAGTTCTTTTTTTATCATAATATTCTTTTAGATTGTGTTGTCATACATTCTTCAATATAGTGACCTTATTGGTCAAACATTACAAAAAATTCCTCTATTGAATCCAACTGATGTTTCTTTGGAAACATTCTAACGTTTGAAGTCATTACTTTTCATTCATCCTATAACTTAAGATAAAAACTTTTATTTATCCCGATATTTCCTTACCTCTATTCATGACTACTTGTTGGGTGGAAGATTTTTTCAAAAAAAATAATATTACATCTTACCTTATATACTAAAATACTAACAATATCTGATGATACTCCCTCTTATATAAAAATATTATTCATCCCTCTGACCTGTTTATTTATGTTTAATACATCCTTCATTATGAGATTGACCTTGAGATTTTTATTTTTTAGTATAAAATTTATTTTCAACAATAATTGATGTTATTTGTTCACAAATACATTATCTTCCAATAATCTCATATAGTTGTTTATAGATCTTACCTGGATAGAATAATCTGATAAATAGTTTTATTCAATGGGTATAGATTTTACCAAATTCATGGGATGAGTTCTTTCAATAGCCTTATATGTTTCTCCTTTTAAATATTACATCCATAAAATGTAATTTTTTATTACAATGAAATAAAAGGAATATAGGTAAAAACAGGGTCTATAAAGATAGACGAAGAGAGAAACAGCATCAGGGTGGTCTAAAATAGTGAAGACCCAATGTGTCTCCTCTAATAATGTTGATACCTTCCAGCTTCAAACTATTCAAGTAGTGAACAAGAATATGACTCGGGCCAATGATATCCAATGATGCTAGGTATTCTGCAGCCTTATTACTTTCCAACCAATCATGGGAGACTTTGATATCAGTTCCAATAATACTCCTTCATTTTCCAATGACATATGATATAGGACCAGGGAATCATACCTTTCCCATGAATGTCATTATAAAGAAGAATAGAATATATTTCAGCCTCAGAGATCATCATATTCGTTTGTGTGCAGATCTTAAGGCCAGTGAACAATGCCATCACCTCAGCATAGAGATAGCTACCTTGTCCTAGCCTTACAGAGAACTCCAGCATAGTAGACCCACAGCTGTCATGAACAATACCCCCACTGCGAATTTGACCAGAAATACATGAGACATAACTATTTAATTTTAATCCTCTTATTGGAGGTTTTCCATAGATCCAATTAATTGAATGATAAAAATTTAATCCAAGGGAAAGATGAGGTGAAAGAATGAACCTCTATAGTGAATGCGCATCCCTCCAGTTGCCTAAGGTCTTAACAATGCCAATGAGAAGATTTCGGATCCTGTATATAATCACTCGACCATTTGAGACAATTACCTCATGAATTCTCTTATTTCTGGCCTGCCATATGCAACAGCAGCCAGCCTATAAAATCACTGACCGAGCCACTCTTTCAATTCCACCCATACCAAATCCCTGAAACCATAGATTAAGAAAAGCCTGGTCAATTAGAGTAGAGGTAGAGATCACAGTAAACTCACTAAAATCACAACATACTTCATGAGCCCATTCACTTTCAAAGAAAATATGAACATAACTTTCTTCCTTATGACTTTTGCAATTAACACATCTAGAAGAAATACTAATACCACACCATTTAACATTCTCATCAGTAGAAATTACTCCATTTCGAATCCTCGAGAGCATGAAATTGTATTTCATGGGAATATGCTTAACCCATAGAGTATCATTGTAGAGACCCGTAGCCTGACGTACATTGAAATTACATTACTTTTGCGGAATACTTAGTACATAACAAAAATACACACACAAGGATCGTAATAGTTTAGTGTCTTTGGAAACTCGGAACGTAATCTTCTAATCCTGGTGAAAGATCTTCAAAATCTCCCACAAAGATCTTTTTTTTTAACCTAAAACCTTTCTTTATATCCTGGGGAAAAGAAAACATAAAAGGGTGAGCTCAAATGCTCAGTAAGGGTAAACAAAAGAAATATCAATCACATAATTTTCATAAGAACATAACATTTTTGGAAATCTTAACCTGCAAAAGAGAGCATAATTTCATAACATGGGATAAATCATAGTAGTGAAAATGAAACCCTTACTTAAAACATTACTCATTGTGGCATACACACATAATCATAGAGAATCGTTTCTTGTTAGTCAAGACTCATTGCCAAGACTATCTTAGTGGACAAAGTCCCTTTCTGAATCGAGTAATCCTCGTTTCAGTCCTGTTTCACTGAACCGGTATAACCTACCATTCCAGCCATGTCTATCTCATGAGATATGAAATCTTTACCCAATGCATTGGAGGGAGATATAGGTCCCACCCATCTCTTAATGAATCCTTTCTTATGTGTGCCACAAAATCATAAATCATACATCATTGCATAACCCATGTAATAAAAATGGAATTCTTAAACAACATGACATCATAAAACAATTCATATAAGATAAAGGAATTCATAAAAATATTTCCATCACAACATAATCAAATCCATGTAATAATAGGGATAAAAACAGAACCCTTTTATTATCTTAGATGGAAAATAATTTTGATAAAATACTTGAATTGAATTCTTGAGGAAAATATCCTTTCTTCTTCAAAATCAATTTCTTTTCACAAAACATCATGCAATTTTAAAAGAAAGAGATTTTCTTGAAAATAGTCATGAAATCTTTTAGAGGAAGATTCATGAAAATAAGGCTTTATAAAACAGTATAAATCCGTTCGTGCCGTATAAGTTAAAAAAACATTCTTCGTACTTTTGTCGGAAAAGTCAAAAATTACCTCGTATGAAAAAAGCGACAAAAGATTCCTTTCATATTCTTTACTAAAAACTCACCGAAGAGTAAAATTGGATTTAAAATATTGTAAGTGGATGGAAACAATATTACATATTGAAGGAACATGGATGTGGATGATAAAATACACCCCAGTAAATACTTACGAATAAACAATCTCGGATAAAAATGAGATTGTGATATTTCCCTTACCTTAGGTCCGACTTGCTTTGTAAGTGTCCGAACCTCCTGTATAATGATTTAAATCATGTTATTGACTTATTACAGAATCATATTCATTGTTATGATATCATATATGGTTCACTTATGACATTATATTACCCGTTCTTTTGTAAATTCCATGTTAAAGAAGCGTTTTGGGTAAAATCGTTTCATTTATCGTAGGTGTTTTGACTTGTTGTTCTTGAAATCATTATTACTTATATCATGATTTACTTACTTCCAGAATATAAAATATGATTTATATATCATATATATTCAGTATATATATATATATAATAGGTAGATAAATAAAATGAAAAACACCGTTCATGGAGACGGTAGTCCGTACGTACGCATGAACGCTGTTTTCCTTTCCTTATTGTCTTGAAATGGAAGTAAGTAGATGACATACATATGTATACATATACATAAATCCAGTAGATTTATAATGTCATATATTTCATTATTATTTCTTATATATACATTATAATCATTCTTAAATGGTTAACATGGAGAATGAATCTCATCGCGTCGTGGAGACGGTATTCCGTACGTACGCACGAGCGATGATATCATTTCTATAAATATTGAATTGAATTGGAGTGGATTATACAATATATCAGAATAAATATGATGTTTTAATAACTATTTATAGTTATTCTTTACACCATTATACCCATCCATGTAAGGTGGTGGTGGAAAATAGATTACACCACGGCGTGGAGACGGTATTCCGTACGTACGCACGCGCGGTGATTTCTTTTTCCGTAGGATGGATAGATGGTGAAATAGGGTTGTTTCATACTTATAATAACATATCAGTATATGAGTGATACTGATGTTATTACTTCATAATGAAACAACCAAAAAGAAGAAGTGGAAGAAGAAATAAAGATGAAAGAATTGGTAACGGTAATTACCTCTTCTTTGAAGTGCCTCTTTGAGACCTACTCTTAGGGCACTAAAATTGGTCTTTGAGGAAGACCAGAACCTCTAGGATGTTGCTATGGAAGTGGAGAGGAGAAATTGGCAGGGGTTGGCCGAGCTTTAGTGCTCAAATTGATGTGAGGAGGAGGGGGAGGAGGTGTCCTTTTATAGGGGAGGAGAGGGGCACCTTAGGAATATCTCAAAATATTATTTTATATTAAAGTCAAAATCGGTTTATAATGGTTCCAAAGGGTCTTATTTCGAAGCTAAAGTGGGGATGGGTCGAAATCCTATCAACCAATAGGATTTAGACAAGTTTAGGGTATTATTTTAACCTTATCAATTAGATTTAACTCTAAGTTAAATAATTTAACTTTTACCATGTCTTTTTGTTTTCTTTCACTATATGGTTAATAAACTTACTATAACATGCCAACGAACCCCAAATTGTATATTATTAATACATATATCCTTATCTATGTAATTTTTACGAACCTTAGATTTTTAGGAATAAAATAACAATTAATAATATAATATTTGATTTAAAAACTATTTTGTGTCAATTTTGACACTATTTGATATATGATTTTTGTGAAAGTCATAACAGAATTAAATGTTCGAACCAAGTTTATTAAATCAACATTAATATATCATAGTAACCTAGAAAATTAGTGGAATTCATAAAAAGTCTTAAATTTCATTTATTTTGGTATTTATATTATCAATTATGTCAATATTTCATTAATAAGATAATTACTGCATCATCTTTGTGTCATAAATAAATTATATTATTTGATGTCTAAAAATTACAAATAAAATACCATCATGTAGGAAATCTTTTTAGATTTCTAATGAATATTTATAGTCGAATTTATCTTATGTATAACCCCATATTAAAATTGATTTACTTATTAAACTTTGATTTTAACTATTTTAACCCTTCTTTAAATAAATTAATAATAAATGTCCTAATCTAATCCAAGTGGGCCTAAATGGTCATATTTTATTCCTAAGTTTGTTTTTGGTCGAATTACACTTGTACAATAGAATTAGGACATGTGTTAGGGTAATAGTAATATCATATTTACCCTTAGTTACCCTATTTACTATTAACCGTGGTAAAAAAAGTAAAAAGTTACTATTCACCAAAAATTATTTTCATCTCATTGAACCACATTTTAGTCCTTGATATTAACCGTGTCTTTCGGATTTTCGAAATTCCATTCACAGAAGCGGTAAAATTAAGTTTTATGCAAAATTCAGTTTTTAACCTATCACTTAGTAGTTTCACTATTCATCAAAAATTGATGTTTTTCAGAACAATGCCAAAATTTCATCCCAAGCTATATTTCATATTCCGAATTCAAAAATGAAGTCTATTTTACCAAATTCATAACATAAAAGTTTCATTAATTAATTTTATAATTAAATCCCGCTGTTAAAACAAATAGCGTGTTTTTTTAAGAAACAATATCTATCAAAAGATTGACACTTGTTTATGTCAAGTTTAAATATGAAATTACATCCAATGACCAACATTGTATTAAATTGTAAAAATATATTCTAAATATACTTTAAAACCACTCAAATTAATAATTTATCACTATTAATTATTTCGATTGAAAAAGTTGTTTTTAATTAAAATTTAGTAATTTCCACTATTCATCAAAATATGAAAGTTATCCGAAAATTACCAAAATTTCACCTTAGGCTAAATTCGATACTCCGAATCCAAAAATAAAGTTCATTTTGAAAAATAAGATTTACTGGATTTCAAAAAGTGGTTATTACTATTCATAACGGCTAGTTTTAATAATATTTTTATAGCATATCGTTGTTTAGTGAAACTCGGTATTGCGTACTACACACGCTATCGAGGAAGGTCGCGATTGCGTGTAATGCAAGGCAAGTCAAGGATGTGTGTTGTGCAAGCTCCTTTTGGTGTAGCGTACAACACAAGACATTAATAAAATTAAAAAGAATATATTTTTTTATAAAATCTTGGGCTGTTATATTCTACCCCCCTTAAAATGAATTTCGCCCTCGAAATTCGTCGGGGTTATAAATGATTTACCATTTGAAAGTTTCTTTAATAGAAACCCACATTTTAAAATGGAATACCAAAACTTGGCTTTAAAAACTAAAGTATGAAATGTAACGATTACCCAAATAAACTAATCACTGGGTTTCCGCATAGGTGAAAATATGGATATGGAAGAGAAATCTAACCATCATGTTCTGATGGAGAGTGGTAGAGAACATGGCTATGGAAAAGCCAGTAATCACAAATCCGTAGATTTGTGATGATATAAGGTACCATCTGATTCCTCAGGTATAAGATCACTAGGACAACATTTTTGGTTTTCAAGATCATTTCCCTAAAGTTGAAAATTTGCTTAAAATAAATACTTACTTTATTTTGGTACAATCTCACTTTTGTTCGTGCCTTGAACAATTTCTACTTCATATCTTAAATAAATAAAGTTGAATTTGTTATTTGTGAAGTGTTAGCAGATTATGTGATAGAATGATGGGTCATTCCATCTATCTCAAACAAAAGGTTAGAAAAAGTTATTAAATATACATAAGTCATTCTATAGTGAGATTAATCACATATGGTTCCTAAAATGGACTTATACTTCATATATCATACTGCTTAATATAATAAAACTATTTTCTACTAAACAGGGACTTCCTGTAGGCCAGTGGTAGGCGATAAAGGCCAGTCGCACTTCGGTTGTGGGTTCGATTCCTACAGCCTTGTCCGAAGCGATGGGTTGTCGCCCGTCCTGCAGGTTGTCCCTTTTTCTAAAACTACGTTACTATAACATCCCATCAATAATATCGAAAATCTTCTATCCTTAAACAATACTAACTTATGTCCAACATAATCCAGTCTAATCTTTAGGCTTATACATAATACTGCAGTCCACTCTCATAATATAGTGACAACGATTACCAGAGATTTAATACTGTCGTTGATCCCCACATATCATAAGATATGTCTTGTTGGTCACATTCAAAGCATTCAAAGTCCTTAATCATGTATTCTCTTGAATACCCATTGAACCTTAATGAAAACATGAATGCAGTTACCAAAATCCTCAAAATTCTATATACTCAAACCATGATATCACTTAGTCCTTATATCAATCATGAGCTCATGAATACTGTTAAACATTTAATTTTCTCCTTATCCCTTCATTATGCGCATATCATCTGCATTCCAAAAATATCTGAATAACCTTTCATGGATATTGGTAACATTAATCATACACTTTCAAAACACAAGGAAAGACAATAGTGTAACAATCCATAGACGTCTCTTTATTCCAAAATTACACATGATAAACATGTAATCATTCCACTACATTCTCAAACCATTGACCGAGCTTCAAAAATTCTTTCATCTCACATATCATTTGTAGTCTCTTCATCATCATCCACATAAATACTACCCATATGACCATACTGATTCTCTTCATGAGTCTTTCCCTTAGGGCATTTGTTTGCATAATGCCCATACATTCCACATTTAAAACACTTAACCATTTTTGATGTCGTAGCAATACCATTATCCTCATCCATGGTGTTAACCGACCCTTTTCCTTTGCACTTACTTGATTTGTGTCCTTCTTTTCCACACCCAAAGCATATTCCAGTTCCCTTGAAACATTCTCCTTGATGCCTCTTCCCACATGATTTACATTGGGGAAATTGAACTTTCTTTCCTCTATGATCATCATGGAACTCCATCTTTCTCTTATTAGTCGAGTCAGGAAACTTACCAAATTTTACTTTATTGATCATATTATGAGATTGCTGATTCGGCATAATAATGATGTTTGGACTTCCAAATCCCATTTCATTTGGTTGCTCCTGAAGAATATCATTCTATTGTCCATCATATCCCCCATTATCGTGAATCACCTTGTTTCCAACCATTTTCTAAAACCCAAAAAGAATAGTGTGAGAGGCAAAAATCATGCTAGGGAAAACAACATAATAAAGGGGGAGTACCCTCATTATCTAACATCTTAGGTTAAATTCTAATATCTTTAGCGCAATTCTAGGACTATAACCTATACGTATACTTAACCTTAGAGACATCCCTAGACATACCTTAGAAATATCTCTAGGGATCTCACTAAAGTTCTCGCATCCTAGTTTCCAAAGGTTGACTAAACCTTTCCTCTGATACCAACTGTAGAGACCCGTAGCCTGACGTACATTGACATTACATTACTTTTGCGGAATACTTAGTACATAACAAAAATACACACACAAGGATCGTAATAGTTTAGTGTCTTTGGAAACTCGGAACGTAATCTTCTAATCCCGGTGAAAGATCTTCAAAATCTCCCACAAAGATCTTCTTTTTTTTTTACCTAAAACCTTTCTTTATATCCCGGGGAAAAGAAAACATAAAAGGGTGAGCTCAAGTGCTCAGTAAGGGTAAACAAAAGAAATATCAATCACATAATTTTCATAAGAACATAACATTTTTGGAAATCTTAACCTGCAAAAGAGAGCATAATTTCATAACATGGGATAAATCATAGTAGTGAAAATGAAACCCTTACTTAAAACATTACTCATTGTGGCATACACACATAATCATAGAGAATCATTTCTTGTTAGTCAAGACTCATTTCCAAGACTATCTTAGTGGACAAAGTCCCTTTCTGAATCGAGTAATCCTCGTTTCAGTCCTGTTTCACTGAACCGGTATAACCTACCATTCCAGCCATGTCTATCTCATGAGATATGAAATCTTTACCCAATGCATTGGAGGGAGATATAGGTCCCACCCATCTCTTAATGAATCCTTTCTTATGTGTGCCACAAAATCATAAATCATACATCATTGCATAACCCATGTAATAAAAATGGAATTCTTAAACAACATGACATCATAAAATAATTCATATAAGATAAAAGAATTCATAAAAATATTTCCATCACAACATAATCAAATCCATGTAATAATAGGGATAAAAACAGAACCCTTTTATTATCTTAGATGGAAAATAATTTTGATAAAATACTTGAATTGAATTCTTGAGGAAAATATCCTTTCTTCTTCAAAATCAATTTCTTTTCACAAAACATCATGCAATTTTAAAAGAAAGAGATTTTCTTGAAAATAGTCATGAAATCTTTTAGAGGAATCATCATGAAAATAAGGCTTTATAAAACAGTATAAATCCGTTCGTGCCGTATAAGTTAAAAAAAACATTCTTCGTACTTTTGTCGGAAAAGTCAAAAAGTACCTCGTATGAAAAAAGTGACAAAAGATTCCTTTCATATTCTTTACTAAAAACTCACCGAAGAGTAAAATTGGATTTAAAATATTGTAAGTGGATGGAAACAATATTACATATTGAAGGAACATGGATGTGGATGATAAAATACACCCCAGTAAATACTTACGAATAAACAATCTCGGATAAAAATGAGATTGTGATATTTCCCTTACCTTAGGTCCGACTTGCTTTGTAAGTGTCTGAACCTCCTGTATAATGATTTAAATCATGTTATTGACTTATTACAGAATCATATTCATTGTTATGATATCATATATGGTTCACTTATGACATTATATTACCCGTTCTTTTGTAAATTCCAAGTTAAAGAAGCGTTTTGGGTAAAATCGTTTCATTTATCGTAGGTGTTTTGACTTGTTGTTCTTGACATCATTATTACTTATATCATGATTTACTTACTTCCAGGATATAAAATATGATTTATATATCATATATATTCAGTATATATATATATATAATAGGTAGATAAATAAAATGAAAAACATCGTTCATGGAGACGGTAGTCCGTACGTACGCATGAACGCTGTTTTCCTTTCCTTATTGTCTTCAAATGGAAGTAAGTAGATGACATACATAGGTATATATATACATAAATCCAGTAGCTTTATAATTTAATATATTTCATTATTATTTATTATATATACATTATAATCATTCTTAAATGGTTAACATGGAGAATGAATCTCATCGCGTCGTGGAGACGGTATTCCGTACGTACGCACGAGCGATGATATCATTTCTATAAATATTGAATTGAATTGGAGTGGATTATACAATATATCAGAATCAATATGATGTTGTAATAACTATTTATAGTTATTCTTTACACCATTATACCCATCCATGTAAGGTGGTGGTGGAAAATAGATTACACCACGGCGTGGAGACGGTATTCCGTACGTACGCACGCGCGGTGATTTCTTTTTCTGTAGGATGGATAGATGGTGAAATAGGGTTGTTTCATACATATAATAACATATCAGTATATGAGTGATACTGATGTTATTACTTCATAATGAAACAACCTAAGAAGAAGAAGTGGAAGAAGAAATAAAGATGAAAGAATTGGTAACGGTAATTACCTCTTCTTTGAAGTGCCTCTTTGAGACCTCCTCTTAGGGAACTAAAATTGGTCTTTGAGGAAGACCAGAACCTCTAGGATGTTGCTATGGAAGTGGAGAGGAGAAATTGGCAGGGGTTGGCCGAGCTTGAGTGCTCAAATTGGTGTGAGGAGGAGGGGGAGGAGGTGTCCTTTTATAGGGGAGGAGAGGGGCACCTTAGGAATATCTCAAAATATTATTTTATATTAAAGTCAAAATCGGTTTATAATGGTTCCAAATGGTCTTATTTCTAAGCTAAAGTGGGGATGGGTCGAAATCCTATCAACCAATAGGATTTAGACAAGTTTAGGGTATTATTTTAACCTTATCAATTAGATTTAACTCTAAGTTAAATAATTTAACTTTTACCATGTCTTTTTGTTATATTTCACTATATGGTTAAAAAACTTACTATAACATGCCAAACGAACCCCAAATTGTATATTATTAATAAATATATCCTTATCTATGTAATTTTTACGAACCTTAGATTTTTAGGAATAAAATAACAATTAATAATATAATATTTGATTTAAAAACTATTTTGTGTCAATTTTGACACTATTTGATATATGATTTTTGTGAAAGTCATAACAGAATTTAATGTTCGAACCAAGTTGATTAAATCAACATTAATATATCATAGTAACCTAGAAAATTAGTGGAATTCATAAAAAGTCTTAAATTTCATTTATTTTGGTATTTATATTATCAATTATGTCAATATTTCATTAATAAGATAATTACTGCATCATCTTTGTGTCATAAATAAATTATATTATTTGATGTCTAAAAATTACAAATAAAATACCATCATGTAGGAAATCTTTTTAGCTTTCTAATGAATATTTATAGTCGAATTTATCTTATGTATAACCCCATATTAAAAATGATTTACTTATTAAACTTTGATTTTAACTATTTTAACCCTTCTTTAAATAAATTAATAATAAATGTCCTAATCTAATCCAAGTGGGCCTAAATGGTCATATTTTATTCCTAAGTTTGTTTTTGGTCGAATTACACTTGTCCAATAGAATTAGGACATGTGTTAGGGTAATAGTAATATCATATTTACCCTTAGTTACCCTATTTACTATTAACCGTGGTAAAAAAAGTAAAAAGTTACTATTCACCAAAAATTATTTTCATCTCATTGAACCACATTTTAGTCCTTGATATTAACCGTGTGTTTCGGATTTTCGAAATTCCATTCACAGAAGCGGTAAAATTAAGTTTTATGCAAAATTCAGTTTTTAACCTACCACTTAGTAGTTTCACTATTCATCAAAAATTGATGTTTTTCAGAACAATGCCAAAATTTCATCCCAAGCTATATTTCATATTACGAATTCAAAAATGAAGTCTATTTTACCAAATTCATAACATAAAAGTTTCATTAATTAATTTTATAATTAAATCCCGCTGTTAAAACAAATAGCGTGTTTTTTTAAGAAACAATATCTATCAAAAGATTGACACTTGTTTATGTCAAGTTTAAATGTGAAATTACATCCAATGACCAACATTGTATTAAATTGTAAAAATATATTCTAAATATACTTTAAAACCACTCAAATTAATAATTTATCACTATTAATTATTTCGATTGAAAAAGTTGTTTTTAATTAAAATTTAGTAATTTCCACTATTCATCAAAATATGAAAGTTATCCGAAAATTACCAAAATTTCACCTTAGGCTAAATTCGATACTCCGAATCCAAAAATAAAGTTCATTTTGAAAAATAAGATTTACTGGATTTTAAAAAGTGGTTATTACTATTCATAACGGCTAGTTTTAATAATATTTTTATAGCATATCGTTGTTTAGTGAAACTCGGTATTGCGTACTACACACGCTATCGAGGAAGGTCGTGATTGCGTGTAATGCAAGGCAAGTCAAGGATGTGTGTTGTGCAAGCTCCTTTTGGTGTAGCGTACAACACAAGACATTAATAAAATTAAAGAGAATATATTTTTTTATGAAATCTTGGGCTGTTACAATCATTCCATGAAATCTATGAAATATTCATGTTAGGGATCCTATGAAAATCTCTTATTTTAAAAGATCCAAATGTAGAAGGATTAAAGACACACTTATTTGAATCAGAGGATAATTCAATAAGATTGATAAAAGTCTGCTAGCCACTATTCAGGACTCCATTTGTAAACACAAGATATTGTTAAGTTACTTTGAATGACAAACTTGTAGTAGGACATCCTGGATATCCAATTAACTCACCACATCATTTATGATGCCAGAACAAGATATATCTCTTCCCAATTATCCAACGAGAAAAAGGCCTAAGGGTATCGATGCTGGGACCAATAACCTTCCAGAAAGGAAAACCATGTCTACTTACCACAATCCTGTCTCCTATTGAGCTACCGTGCATGGTACGACCCCAAAGAGTTCGATATTCAAGAACCTCTCATGCCAGTTTTTCCTGAAGGAAACTCAATGTATAATCAAGGCTTCATACATTAATTCCCCCTTCATGCACAGGACGAGCCATCCTATCCCATGACACCCATTTTCTCTTGCCCTCATTCTTAGGATCCCATATGAAATTAGCAAGAATACTATCAATGTTTTTATCACCCCCTTAGGATCATTGACAGTAGATAAAACATGAATAAGGGTAGCCAAAAGCACACTATTAACCCGAGTTATCCTGCCTCCGAAAGAAAGATAATTATTCTTCTAGTTAAAAATTCGGGCCATAATCCTACTGATCAGGAAGTCAAAATCTATGATTCGAAGTCTCCTGAAAGATATCTGAGCCCCTAGATATTCCATGGGAAAGATTCCTTTCTACATGTTCGGAATATGACCTACAGTAGATAGTCATCCCGAAGTACAACCGCTAGATATATAGAAGAAACTTTTTTCTTTGTTAATCACATTCCCACTCCAAATGCAATATTCATCCAACAACTAGTTTAATCCTTGAAACGATATATTAGAAGAATGCATAATGATAATAGTATCATTAGAGAACATTATATGGGACACCAAATGATGTCTCATCCTACACTAGTATAGAAGAATAACACCATTAATTATATTCATATTGATAAAACGGTTGAGAACATCCTGGACAATAATAAAAATACTTGTCAAAATAGGGTCTCCCTGATAAAGACCACATGTATAATTAAAGAAACCAAAAGTCTATCCCATAAACGAAACATCCAAATAGGAATAACAAAAGCAAAAGATGATAATATCAATATTCCAAGGGGAAAACCCCATACCTACCAAAACTATATCGATAAAGTCCCATTCACACGATCATAAGCTTTATTCATGTCATGTTTAATAGCCACATTAGAATAATGGGTTTTTAATTTAATGTCCCTTACCATTTCATGGGCTAAGTCCATAGGCCCCTGAATGGAACAACATTTCAGAAAAGCATTTCGTTCTAAAGAAATCCACCAAGGGAGCTGAATAGAAATCCAAATATTAATGAATCTAGAAAGGATCATGTATGGAACATTACACATACTTATAAGGTAGAAATGAAGGATATATGTGGGGTTTTTAGATTTAGGAATAAGAACCACCATTTTAGCACAAGAAAAACAAGGTATTTATCCACCCTTGAAAAAATCACAAATCACAACAACAATATCTCCCTTTATCACTTCCCACAAAGATCGGTAAAAAGAAGCAGGAAAACTGTCTCGGCCAGTAGCACTATTCATATCAAGCATCATCATAGCATCAAATATTTCTTTCTCCTGGGGATGGGACCACGTCAAATAATTATCACAGGTTGAGACACAATTTGGAATAACATCAAACAGATCTATTAAATCTATCGGATATCCATTCGGCAGCTTAACATTAAGACCATCCAAATGATATTTACTATAAGAAAAGGCCATGGGTCCAATAATCTCTCTATCATCTGTATAAGAACCATCCTCAAGTAAAATATTATGTTTAAAAAACCTTTTACATTCCTTAATATAGGCATAAAAGTATGAATCATTTCGATCTTCTTCCTTCAAACATTTTATCCTAGCCATATCCCCGGATATATGTTTCTTCCTTAGAAGCATGTCAGCTAAAATTTCTTTTTTACAAAAAAGTTTCTTCAAATGATCAGTCATCCCAACATTACTCTAGAATCTATTCAAGATTATCAACATCATGCATTATGTCATTCAGATCTTTACATAGGGGAGGAAGATCCTTCGACCATTCTTGAATAATTTTCTTAAGGTGTCTGAACTTATTAAGGAACAAATTCCATATATGACCCTGGATAGGATATTCCCATGATTTCCTCACAAGATCATTGAAAGCCAGATCATCCTCCAAATACCAATAATATGTGAATCTTTATAAATTCTCATTTCTGGAATAAATGTTGATCAGTAAAGGAGAGTGATCAGAAATACCTCGAACTAAATTCTCCACTTTAGTATTAAAATATGTGTAGATATCATGAATATTCCCCAAACATCGATAAGAAGACTCAACAATCTACAAACCTGTTTTTGGTTATTACACCATGTAAAATTTTCTCCATGGTTTCCAAGATCCATAATCCTCTGTCCAGCCATAAACTGAGTAAAGTCATTACTAGCTTTCCTGGGAAAAGGGCTTCTCTCTTCTTTTCTATAGGGTTAGCAATAATATTTAAATCACCTCAAACAGACCATTGTAGATTACCAGTATTAAATTAATTAAGACTATTCCATAACAAAAATATTAGATGGGAATCAAAATTCCTATAAATGAAAGATATAAGGAAATAATGAAAGTCACAAGTCACCTTAATAGTAATGAATTGATCTCCTGATTGAATCTGGTCCACAGAGAAAATTTTGTGCCAAAATATCCATATATAATGATTAACTAGGTCCACATGCGTAGAAACATGCATCTTAATCTTCCTGAAAAAATAAACAATCATATCTAGATTATTCTTGTGTTCCAGAATACCAACCAATGCAATCTTATGTTTAGACACCTCGGAAGCTATAACCCTTGTCTTAACCTGAGTTCCAATACCTCGAGAATTCCGTATATGTATTGGAATCTTTAAAAATTAAGGGTTCTGGGATTAGATACAGAACTAGCTGCCTTCTCATAGTGGGAGAGAAACCTCTCCTTTTGATATATATCCCGTGATTTAGTACAATCTTTTTTAGCCTTATGAAGATAACCTACTCAGGGAGGGGAAAAGTTATCTGATCTCCCTATTTTATTCGGTGTAAATATATCTTTCCCAAACACACCTTCTAAAGAAGAAGAGTAGTCTGTTATTTTCCTTATACAATATGTAACTGGAGTTCCATTGAAAACTTTAAAAGAGTATTCTGCAACTTGATGGACTTATCCACGAGGTTTCACCTTTTTTTTAGAAACAACTTGGGAATCATAATTAGTTATCAATAAAGGACTAGGGTGATAGGGTGTTAGGCCTTGAAAAAAATCATTACAAAACTCTATGTTAAACAGGAACCTGGATAAAAAAGCAAAACCATCACTAAAATGGAGCTGTAACATTGGTCCTGGAATATACAGAACAATCTCTCTATAATTCACCCCAACATCGGGATTTGAATCAGTTATTAGCATAGTAAGTGGGACAAGATGTTCCTTAATAGGGACCTGAACATCATTTTTGAATTCTTCAATCATTTTCAACAATGTATTTTGTACCAAAAGTCATCTTTATTGTGTATTACCTAACTATTATTACTTATCTCCATGTTTTATATCAATATCATTCAGTATATTTCCTTTTTCTCCAACTTTTATCTTTATGGTTTTATTATATTCAATGTTCTCATCTTTCCTTTTATGTATAAAATATTTCCTCTATTATTATCACTTTGTTTCATTGACTCTATGAAAATTTTATTTATTTTTTCATTTTTATCAAGACAAGCCATTAGTTTTTATCCATGCTGATATTCCCCATATGATTTTTCACCTTCTTCTTAGTCCCTATATAAAGAATCTTAGAACATTTTAATATTAAAAAATATGATTCTATAATTTTTAGTTTATCTATATTATGAGGAATGTTTTTTAGTGGATCCAAACATTAATTTCTTACTCATCATAATTGTTTTGTTCCTAAGGAATATTTTCTTAATATTGGTGCATTTACTATATTCCTTGGATGATTTAATCCACTTTTTCTTTTGTTAATTTTCTACCGAATCAACATCATATTATCTAATGTTATTTATCAAACAATTCAAAGTTAAATTATCAATACCTTTAAAATGAATAATATAATATGGGATTTCTCATTTATAAATATATTTTTTATTCAAATAATATCTATATATAAGGGGAAATGTATTCTCATTCATTTCAACATAGTTTTTTATCAACATAATCACTAGTACCAAAAATCCCTTGTTTAGGCTCATGAATTTTCATCTTCTTCATAGAGTCAAAATCCATTTATTCTATAATATTGTTTTTTAGTGTTAGATCATTTGTTATCTCATACACAATATGAAATTTATGAACTTTATTATAATACAAATCATATTTGTCTTCAATTGTTTTGATTTTATTATGAAACATTTTGGTATGTTTTTGATTTGTTTTTTAACAATCATAGTATCTTCCTAGGTATCCCCAAATCTTTTTATTTTAATGATAATTTCACAAAATAATTATTGTTGTCATAAATAGTTTCACCTCCAAATATTATGTTATATTCCAAATTTCTTCTCATGATTTGAAGTATTTATTCCTTCAATTTTATATTAAATTAATGATACTTTTGAGTTTTTCCCATGATTCCTTATCTATATTTAACCCATCAAATTTATTTAATCCTTTTTTGAAGAGGAAATATGAATTGAATTTCTTGATATCCCATAAAACACAATATTTATTTTGATATAAATGATCATAAAAGAATATTTCTAAATGAATGGAATCCCAAATGAAGTAATATCAATCAACTTTAGGCTTAGAGATAAAAGATAGTCTATCATTCTATTTTTCAAATACGGGTAACATTATTCCAATAAAGATAGTAAATAAATTATTGGAGGAAGTGTTGAGAGTATTCCTAACTAAACATGTGAGTATACTATTGAGAGAAATTGGATTCAATGATACCAATTGATGCTACCTATATTCTGAGAGCTACAGATATGGGGGAGGGGGTTGAATCATGGATAATATTTTTTAAAAGAATTCCTCTTGAAAAAATAAATTGATTTTTTTAGATTTTTTATCCTTTTAAAAATTATATATCATCTTTAAGTATATTCATTCTCATGAAAGTAATGTAGATAACATAATATTTAAATTGTTCACCCCTATTGTGGTCGACTGAGTCCTTTCCATGGAAATTACCATCAATCCATGGAAATTCCTGGAAGAGTTAAAAGTTCAATTATTTTTTAAATTTGATTCAATTATAGAGTGTAACATCCCAAAATTTTATTAAATATATATATATTTTATAATAATTTTTTTTGATATCTTGAATTATAGGTAACAATGGTTTTATATTTAATTACATGCAATAAGAAGTTTCTTCAATATCATTCTGAAAATGTGAGATCGAGCTTCAACAACTTTGGAAATAAAATTATTTTAAATACATCCTAAAATAGATGTTAAATAGGTAGGTATTAATATTATTAACTACTTTTTTAAATAATCATTTAAAATATATAATAAATATACATTTATAAATAAATTATTTTTAATTAATCAATCAATTTTTAGTAAAGTATCAATATTAATTAAAAAAGTTTTAAAAAAATTATTTTTAGTTTTCTTATGAAAAAATATGGTTATTTTAGATAATTTATATGAAAAAAAACTACTTGAAATAATTATATCTAAATTAACATATGGTGAAATTAAGGTTTTTTTTCAAAAAAAGTTACGGAAAAATGTAAAATAATGATTTTTATAAAATTATCATTTATTATCAATAAATTAAATAAATTAAATATAAAATTATTTTTTAATGTAACATATGTATTATTTATATTTATTTAATCCCCTTAATTAAGTTTTAATCAACTCTATATTGGATATTAGTAATGATTTTTTTCGGTTTAAATAGGGTTTTTCATAAAAACTATTTTAAAGTGCATAATGTATCCTTATTTTATTGATTTAATATAATACTAATGTGGAATGTTTTAATATAAATTTATAGAGTATAAAATAAAAAATAAAAAATTTATTTTCACAATGATTATTATTTTACATAGAGTTAATATAAAACCATTTTGTGCTTGAAATATAAAATTCTTGAAAACGCGTTTTTCTTTACATATGAAGGTTTTGTTGTAAATTTAATTCTTTCCCCTTGTAAAAAAAATTATTTTAAAAAATAAACATTATTATTTAAATATTTATGTCTAATATATATTAGGGATATGATTTGTTTATTTTATGAAAAGAGTAATTTTTTGATGAATAGTTAACAATACTCGGTTTTAATTGAAAATGACAATCATATTTTAATATGTTATGAATTTAAATTTAATTATAAATAGATTCTAAAGTAAAATATTAAAATATATATATCTATAAATAAAATATAGTTCATTTTAATCAATATAATTTTAATATTGGAGATATAATCTTTTACACTTTTGAACATTTTCCCCTTGAAAAACACCCTTCTTATCACATATGTGAGTTCATTTTTAATTTATCGTTTTCCCCTTAAATGAATTATAATTCAAAAAATTGATTAAATATATGTAATTTTAATAATTAATATTATCTAATATTATCAACTTAATTTTTTTATCAAAATTAATAGTAAAAAATAATAATTAACTATCACGTTTATGGTAAATGTGGATTTCCGTGGAGTTAAAATAAAAAGAAAAAGGTTAAAATGAAGTAAAAATTGAATAAATTCTATTAATATAAATAATTAGACCCATAAATGGCTATGTCTCTATAATAATCCATTATGGGGCCTTTTGGAATAAAAAACGTGGATACACCTTTTCTTTTTGAAATATTACAGTCGTGCCACTCCCCTCACTTGTAAAACGCCACCCCATTTACCCTCATATTAAAAACACAATACCATTTTAGTTTACCTAATAAAATCAAAATTTACTTCAAAAATTCCCCAATATTATTCGGAAAGGCTTATTTTATGCTGAAATACAACATAGGACGTACTTTGGTGCAAACCAAAGGAGGTTACCCAAAGAAGAGGTAACGTTTTTCAATGAGTGCATATATTTTTTTTTCATTTCTCTCCAATTATTATTAAAAAATAGTTTTATAATAAGAATATTTTATATAATAAATTATGTTATTTAAATGTAAAAAAACCATACCCACTTCCATTAATTTTGTTACTGAATAATCTTTCATGTGTACAATGGAATACTGCCCCATGAACTAACGTCATTTGTTTTTTTCATTACAACCTATAAAGGAGGTGTATGATTATAGATACAGAGTATATATATATATATGATATTTAAAAAAAATATTATTTTTGATTCATTGTATCATATATATATCTTTTTTACTTTCCATTCTTTAGGGGATTGGATAATGTCGTTCATGTGTATGGAGGACTACTAACTCACGAAGCGATGTGATTCATTTTCACAAATGATTTACAAGGAATATAATAAATATAAAGTAAATAAATATATTTATTATATATGAAATAATTATTCTAATAATTATATATTTATAATTATTAAAATATAATATATCACACTTTTACAGACCATTTCACTTAATAAAGGATGATAACATCGTTCGTGTATGTGTGGACTACCACCTTCAGAAAGAGATGTGACTCTCATTTCATAAATACTATATATGAAATATATGAATAATTATATATAGATAAATAATATGTGTTAATGATATTTTAATAATTATATAGTTATAAGATATTAATTACCTCATTTTTATAATGATTGTTGAAAAAAGGATATGATACTCATGCATACGTACGACCTAAAGTCCCATGATTGTAATGAAATTCACTTATCAAAACAACCTTTAATGATTGGTAAAAATTTATATCTTTTATATAATTATGATAATTATTTACTGATTAATATTCGGGAGATAATATAACCTTGATCAAAGTAATATAATCAAAAAACTACAGATAAAAACATATAGAAAAAACAACGCACTTATTACCTGAAATGTGATTTCAATAAGAAATATTTAATAAATAGGAAATAATAGATCATATGTAAATAATATATGGTATTATATAAATAATAATAATTATTTAATATATGTATAAGAACTTATATTTATAATATATTAGGTATGAATGTGTACAATGGAAGCTGAGACTTAAATTAACAGATTTCGTATATCCCTGTTATTTCTGGGAGACGTATGATAATTCAACTATAGTTTCTTATATTTGGTGTATATACATACTCATTTACATTTTATATCATAAATATAATTGTTTTAATAATATTTATTTTTTCATTTTATGTTATTTTTTATTGGGTCATACGATTCAAACGATTACTAAAGTTGTTAGGGATTTCTGTGTAACTATTATTTTCTATGAGACAGATAAAATATTTACCATGTCATTAATTCATATGGTGTATATAAATCCCAACGATTCATTTTATTAGTATTTTATATAAAATTATTATTATTAACTTATCCATTTAAGGATATCTCTTTCCTCGGGTTTACGATCCAAAATTTACCAAATCGATATTTTATTTTTTCCCCAATTTTCATTCATTGAGACATATGATTTTTAATGAACCTATATTCTTATAAATGGTATATATAAAAGCCATTTAAAATCTAATATCATGAAGTTATTTATCTATATAATATTGTTTGTTTTGTTTAATTATATTTCTTTACTATTCCAACATTTTGATATTATTAATGGGGTAGATATTTTATGTTATAATCACAATGTTTATACATATTATTTATTTTTTCGCTTCCAATGATGAAATATTATAATCCATATATAAATAAACTAATTTTTTATCTCTATTTATGTTATGAGAATACATGTTTTCCATTCATTTTCATCACTATATGTACTCCTGAGTTCAAAAAAATATTTTAAATAAAAATCACATTTATTTCTCTCCTCAGTGAAAATCATGTTTTTAATCCAAAACCATGTAATATTAAAAAATGTATAATTTTTTTAACATTTTCAAAATTATTTATCTATGATATTTTAACCCATTTTTCAATTTTTCTTCAAAAACATTTAAATGTAATGTTCGTTTCATGTAAAAAAATTAACAATACCCATTTGGAATTTATAAAAAATGTGCAATGAATCTATGTTTTTAACTTACACATCATGAAAAATATTTTCCACTCTCACAAAATCTCAATTATTTCCTGTTTCCTTCACAATTCGTTAAATGTATTTTAGAAAAATTTCTTAATATATGGAAAATTTTAATATTTTAAATAAATAATATCATTTGAAATGCATTTTAAAAGGAATTCATGTATTAAAAAGTGTTTTTCAATGTTGAATAGATAGTTTCCCTATGAATGATTTTAAATTATTTTTAAAACATCATTTATAAGATTTAAATGTTATTTTCAATGAAAATTTTGTTGTAAATTTTTTCAAATTTAAAAATTTATTTTAAATGAAAATTAATATTCCTTAAGAATCTCTCGAAGAAATTTATCATTAAAAATAAATTTTCTAGAAAACAGGAAATATTTTGACATGACATATGATTTACTAGGGACACAGACCAAGGATGACATTAGTATTATTTCTCTAAAAGGAATGTGGTGAAAATATGTTTTTGATAACTTTTTCTCTTCTATGTTTTATTCCATGATATAATTCATATAAAAAAGGTTCTTTTTAGAATTTTTTTATGATTATGTGATGAAATTTTTATGAAACTTCTCTGTTTTCTATAAGTTATGATATTTTGAATTGATTGTAAATCCCATTTAATTTAATAGAGATTTATATAATTAATGTTTTATGATCTTTTAGAACAAATAAATTCATTTTCATTATGATATTAGTGGGTCATATATCTCACACCAATGCCTTAGGTAATGATTTATGTCACATGATAGAGAAAAGTATGGAATTGAGTGTGAAACTAGTTCAATAAGTGAAGTTTTACTCTATGATGGTATTGGGTGTTAATACTATAATGGTATAGGTTTCTAACCTATTCCATTGTGATATAATTTATAGTGATCCTTGAATATTATGGAAATTAGTTTCTATTCTTTGGTGTATTTGAAAAATATGTGTCTTATGACAACATCATGCTCTCATGGATCATGTTATTTTATATAGTTATGATTCATGTATTATAAAATTATAATATTTTTTCCATGATTTATGATTATTATCATTGATATATAGTTTGTGGTTTTAAAATGTTGTGACCATGTTCTTATACACTTATTATAATTTTATACTTATAGATATCCCCTTGTTAACCTTAATGGACATCATAGGTCACGCATTATTATGTTTCCTTTCCTCAGATTATGATGAAATGTATTATGCATGATAATTCTAATAAGTGTGATAGTTATGAAGAAAATAGTATTATATTATGTACTTCAGAAATGAAATATTGGTTTTGGTTAACATGTTTTCAATGGAACTGTACCTTTCTGATCTTCAAGAATGTGTTTGTGTAATTTAATGTATACTCATCTAAAAATATGTAATATCTATGTATGAAAAGCAATGGTCACTATAGTTGGTATCAGAGGGAAGGTTAAATTATCCTTTTGAGACTCTGATGGGTAATATTTAGTGAGATCCCTAGGGATATTTCTAAGGATATATCTGTGGATATCTCTAAGGATATGTCAAATAATGAGTTAATGTATAGGAAAATGTCCATGAATTTTGTTAAAGGATGGAAGAAGTTATTTACATGAAATTATATACATGTCTGGATACTACGAGTGGGTGGGGGTCTAAGATTAAGGTACATAGGTTTAATAACTCCAAAAACCTCTCATTGAGATAAACTATATTTTGACCTGGTGCATGACACCGGGTCTTGCTGGACACCGAGTATGACACTCCCAGGTAAAATTAGTTAGAAATTCACAAAAGCTCTTTAAACCATTATGAAGGATTTTAATTATTAATTACTATTAATGACCCTAGACAAACATAATGTTTTATAGATTAAAAAAGAAGGTTTTTTTATTTAGACATCCAATATGTGATATTCATGATTATTTTTTCCCATTACGATTAGCATTTATCAAACTATGCATTTTTGTTTAATAAATGGAAGGAAAAAAGGATATTGTTTGTCAGTAAATCTAAAAGAAATTTTTTGATGATTGAACAACTAGAATGAGGATTTTATTAATGGATATTGTGGTTATCCCTAATCATCTATCATAGTATATTATTAAAAATGTGCACTAAAAATAAATCATGGACTCACAAAATTAGGGAATAATAAATTTCATAAATAGTTCTATTAATGGGGCAGCGGAAGAATGAAGATTCAGTTTCCCAACTATTTATCATATGGAAATAATAACTCATGGGAATATATAGGAGGGGAGAAAAGATGTTTTTTTGTGTAAAAGAATAACACAAAGAAAGTAAATTTAAAAGAATAAAGAAAATCTTGGTTAACACAATTGATAAATTTAATGATTTCTCAAAGGTACCATTGAATTTTGAGTTTTTTAAATTAGGAATGTATAGGAATTATGAAAATCTATGTCCTAAGGGGAAATATAATGAAGATAATTAGCAATGTTTTATAGTTAATGGTTGTATTGATGACGATAAAGAGGCAACAAATGACATATAAAAGGAATGAATTATTAAGGAATAAATTATGTATCCTAGTTAATGGATTAACGATGAGGTAGGAAAATTTAACTATTTATGTACTATAATTTTTAAATTATGTTATACGAATCATGAAATATATAAGTATTGTTCAGTATTTGTAAGAAGCTGTTTTTTTCTGAACCATTGTTATGTGTAAATATTTTAATTTTTCCTTCTAAGATTCTTTTAATGGGGGAAAATTTATTTTTACCCTATCAGTTAATCTCGAATAATTTTTATTACCACTCTTTTGGTCCTAGAATATGGATTTTACCCTAGTACATGAGTTTAGTAGGAAACCGAGCGGTTTGAATTTTGGAGGAATAATCAATATTTAATATTTACTAAATTAAATATTAAATTATATTCTTTGGGTCGTTCAATTTTAAATTTTTAAAGGAGAATCATATTGATATTTTGACATCTCTATTGAGTCCAAAATGAGGATTTTATCCTATGAACGTCATAAACACGAGTTGGATGTTAGATATGGCCCGAGACCCTTTTTCTTTTCTTTTCTTTTTCTACTTTTTTTTGTTTTATTTTCCTTTTCACATTTTTCCTTCTTACTTCTTGTGGTTGCCACATGTGGATCCTCCTTCATCGTTAAATAAGGGTGAAAAGTAGGAGTAATGATAAATATATAGAGGGAAGGGAAGAGAGGTACTGTTGTGAAGCCCTCGACGCGCTGAGTTAGCGTATAGCGACCATGGATAGTGAAATCAAGGAAAGTATCGACAGTTTCTTCTAAAATGTTGGTTCATTTATTTTTTTCACCACAAATACCCTTAAAATATTATTTATCACAAATTTAAAGCCATATATTTCTTGCTTGTGGCCACTTGAGGTCCGATCTATAGTTTCAAGGGTGAAAATGGGAGATTCGGGTGATCTGAGGGTTTTCTTTTGGAAAACTAGGTTACACAACGTGTTGTTCTAGGGAACACATAGTGTGTTCTTCTCCTTTGGGGAATATTAATTGCATAGAGTACACTCCATGTATAGGGGTATATACATCATGTAAAAGTACTCAGACATGTAGCCGAGTATGCAGCCAAGAGAACCCATGTAGGGGTACATGGCTATGTGGAGTATATGACCATAACCCGTGTTAGTGGAACACCATGTATATTTACATGACATGGACATGTAGATAGGCAAGTTGGTTGAGGGACCAAAGCACAAACCCCAAGTTTCTTACACTCCATGTACCCACCTTACACACAAAGTACCTATGGAGTTTAAACCACTAGGCCCATGAGAGCACATGCATATGAGAAATGATGGTTGTACACATCATGTACAAAGGATAGATGATGTGTACAATCCCCTTGTATCCATTTGAGGGTTTAAACATGTTTTCGTTCCCTAATTCTAGAATTAGACCCGTGAGTAGTCCATTATGATTATTTTCCATGTATATTGTGACGGTATAACCTATGGATCGTTCAGAGGACTCTTAACGAGTGTTTTAGGGAATATAGTTAAATGGAGAGGTTTTTACTCTAGTTTCTAAATTCATTTGTCTCCTAGGAGTTAAATTTTGCGTTCATGAATGGTTGGTTGCTTAGACGAACCTAGCTAAGAACCTTGATTTTAGATGATCATTGAGCTATCTCTCGTGACCAATTATTTAGAGGATATTCCCTATGTGAGATATGCCCTTCTAGAATATGAGGCAATGAGACCAGATGTTATTGAGGAACCTTTACAGGATTCCTCTGTTCATGTTTTGACCTAGAGGATCACGTTTAAGATGCATATATCATTTATCTAGATACAAAGGATCCCTAAGATATTTTTTTCTCTATTCCTGATATTGGGAGCCCCATGTAGGATCCTTATACCTATGTACTTTTCCAAGGATCACATTCCCTTTTGATAAGGATCCTGAGTGGGATTCATATGCTTGTTTTAACCTTTAATGATCCGAATTAGAATTCATCTCATTATTGACTTGAGGTACCCAGTGGGTTCCCCATTTCATGATTGAACCTATTTTTCACATCAGGTTTGTGTAGATATGTGTTCGGGTGTCACCTTAGAACTCATGCCAAACTTATGAGCACATGGGTCTATGGATGGAGTGTTGGGTTGGGTGTTCGGGACACCCTCACTCTTTAGTTTATATCTTACTTGGTTCAAATTATGTAGTAGTGTTTACAAGTGGTGAATCTTGGTTGGTAGCTATTGATCATGATGCGTGGAATATTTATTTCTCTTAGGATGACCAAATTATCTCCCAAGGATCTGTATTTCTTACTAGTATGCTCAAACATACTTTCCTAGGATCTGTCTTCAGATCCATGTAGTTTCAGATATTTTCTCTATACCCATATGTATTACCTAGGAGTTGGATATTGAACCTGAGTATATATATATATATTGTGATATATAATTTGTTGGGATGTCTAGAGGTGATTTACAGTCTCATGTTGTCAATTCTTATGTGTTTGTTGTATTCCCTGAGAAAAACATGAATTCTCATTGTAGGAATGCCTTGGACGGGCTCTGTGGGCATTTTAATTAATCATTGAGTGAACCATAGATCTAGTTGAGGGATTCCATAGAACGAATCAATTGTTGGATATGTTTACACCCTGATTGATACCTGGATATAGTTGACTGATTACTTGGATGGGATTAGTGGGTTGTAGACTCATGTAACCGACTGATACTTGGATCCAGTCGAGTGATACCATGGATGGGATATATGGGATATTGTTTTATGAACCTTGTGTGATACTTGGATCTAGTTGAGGGATTATAGGGATGGGATCAATGGTTTATTATGTTTAATAATTGGGAGAATCATGGATCTTATTGGTGGATGCGATCGACATGCTCACTAGATGATTATAGTTATACCCTGAGTGATACAAGGATCTAGTTGAGGGATACATTTGATGGGTTCAGGTGGTGATATGTGATGTTATTTGAGTGATACATGGATCCAAATAAAGTATTATTTGGAAGGGATCAGAGGGCTGATGAATCCCATGCCTTGAAAGATACCGGGATCTAGTTGAGGGATTCCTTGGATAGGATCATTGGATGGATGTTCTACGATCTGAATGATAGTGCTCTTTCAGACCAATTACATGACTCGAGGTGTTCTATAGAATCTCCCCGGATGTATGGATTGTTTTTTCAAAACAATTCTTGATAGGATTGACTATATCTATATAGAATCCTTGATTTGGTTATTGGATGTGAGTATGTGAGATACCAGGGCAGAATGAGTATCTTCTTGTGGTGATGTACCTTGCTCAAAAACATTTCGATCATTATCCAAATCAGGCATATGTCGATTAGGATTATGGACCCAGGGATTGACATAATGGTACATGGGTTGTGTTGAGGGATTTCTAACTCAATTCTCTTGTACATGATGTCCAGTTAACAAGGATTATGGACTGGAGGTCCAACTACAGATGTGGTTTCATGTTATTTGATCCACATACCAACAAATATTCATATCTATGTATATATGTATAGGTATTGGACTATATATGTATAGATATATAGTTATGGAAATCCATGTGGGAACATGCCCAGTTGATAGGGATTACGGACTCTGGTTATGATTGTGGTTTCAAGTTGTTTTTCTTCATTTTAGTTATATCTTAACACGGTTGATCACTTTTCTTTTTCATACACTTATAGTTACACAATCATGGGCTTCTTTTCCGGTGTCCTACTAAGATTATTTCTCACCCATGCATGCTAATATCAATGTGTGTGAATAACTTTCGTATTCATTCCAGGTTGAGAATGAGTTTCATGGTGAATAAGATTGAGGACTCATATTTTGTGATTGACAAGAGATGATCATGTGGTTTTTCTGACCGGGATGATGCAGTAAAATAGTTATTGGAGACTGGGTTCATTATCTAGATCGGTGTCTATTATAGATTTATATACCTTATCTTTCAGTTTATTTTTAACTACATCTTTACAGTCAGACCAGTGTGTGACTGGTGTGGTATTTTATTGAATTTCTATTTGGTATTTTTACATTATTTTTCGATTACATTTTGTTCTATTTCAGTTGGTTACTACTTTTAGAATATGTTTACTTTCTTTAGTTTATGATTATTAGTTTCCTTCAATTTCGTACATTCTTTGGTGTATGTGAATACTCATCCCATTGTATCATATTTACACCCTCTATCCTATTAAGTAGCCTCTAGCGTACGGGGTGTCATGCTTGAGGCCTTTTGACCCACCGGATAAGAGCACTAGTTTAGTATCATCTTGGTTGGGACATTATAATGTGTTATTAGATCAGTTACATTAATAGTCATTACAAATTGGGATGTGTTATACATCAATATTAGGAATGTGTTGGAACCTATTATGAATATCAAAATAGATCATTGAGAACGCTTATTCTGATAGAAAGTATTAGTTTCTAGGGTTTGGTATTATTGTTCTGATTTGGGATGTTATAGTTGTATATAATGTCTCCTTGAGCGACACACATGTTGGGTGCATATTATGATTCATTATAGATCTCAAGCTCTTTCCCATTGGAAATAATCCAAAAATGGATTTCAAATCATGGTCGTAAATGGAAAGAGGCGTGTCATGCATCATATTTGGCACATATTATTGACCTCATATACTGATGTGGAGGCCTATTCAGTCAGAATTTATTACCTATATATTTCACTATGATGGAAGGTTATGTGGATATGCACTGAGGAATTTAGGTTTGGGGATGATGAGTATGTCCTCTTGAAGGAGATATAAAGTGACACTAGTAAGTCGATATGGCATGTGATGCCTTTTTTTGATCCCCTTACATGGTGTTGTTTCTCGGGTCTTTGGTCATCTAGTCAGATCACTGAGTATGATGCATATGTATACCACGAATTTTCTTGTGAACTATACCTCTAGGGATCCGTTCTTTTTTAAGATTCTTAGAGACGATTAGGGCCCTTTTAGGCCATGTTATCTGTTTTTACCTTTAGTGGTCATTGTGATCTTTACCATATTCCAAGAGGATGGATCTTTTGTAATATGTTGTTGGACCTTGTGATCCAATTGTGAGTATTTTTTTATTGGGATATGTGGGAGACATAACGACCATTAATTTAGACTCATACTGTTGTAGGTAGACTTATATTTCATTCATTGGAATGCTGTGTGAGAGGGTTTGGACTACGTTTAGGATTATAATTTGAGAAGTGATCTCGGTTTTATGATCGTTTTCTGGTCAACACACGGTAGGTGCTAGAGATTACATTATAGCCATGTTGATGCCTTCAATTGTTGATGAAGAACCTTGGGTTCTTGATTTTCATGAGTAGTTTAAGTGGGATGGACTATTTGGGAGCTTGGCCTGGTTGACCAGAGTTTTTTGTTATTGCTAATGTAGTCATAGGATGGGTATATTCTTGAGACTAGAATCACACTGTGTGTACAGGTCAGGTGATTAAGGTACAAACTGGTTTCACTTTGTATTTTTTGAATCTTAATCTGTGAGTGGCCAATGGAAAGCTAAGGACTGAGGTTTCATGACCTTTATGGGATTGGATATAGGATTACGTGCCTAAATGTCTCTATCTGGTAAAGGTAACATCATGAAATAAATTGGTTACCTTTTTTTGTTGAACTATGGTTAAATCATGGAAAATATTGACAAGATGTGATCTTGGATTAGTGGGGGATATACCAACTTTTTGTGGAATCTTAATGTACTCCTATTAGATATGATCATGCACTATCTTTATTCCTATTGATTAAGATGAGAGAGCGTCAGCCCTATGCCAAGCTCCTTTTTAATTCTACATTTTCTTCCCTATTGAGGATGGGAACCTATAGAGGATGACCTTGGGGAGCTATGTAAGTAATCCATATGGTGGGGAGTACCCCATTGGCCATTTGAGGGAGGTGAAACTGATTTTAGTTGAATATTTATGTTTATTGTGGGCTATTAGGCTTAGAAGTTTCTATTGAGATAGTGAAATGTATATTCTTATGGTGGGGAGTACCATATCGGTCACAGTTGAAATTATTCCATGTATGAGACAGTTGTTAGCGCTCTATGACTAGTCATTGGCCAATCCAAATAGATTTTTTTGTGTTGATTCTCAAGTTGGGAGCATGAAAATTTGTCCTTTATATATGAATATCATGGATGAGAAGGTTTGTGTTTGGGAGTTTAAAAGAACCAACATTTTTTGGGACTATACTTTTGAGTATAAATTTGAATTTTATTAGATACTTATAACAGTATAAAAGGGAATTTTCCCCTAGAAGATGATCATGCATAATTTTTCTGACAACACTATTGATTTCAAAATTGGGTGTTTACCCTAGGATAAGAGATTGGTCGAAATCTAATCCATTTTAATTTTGGCGGAAAAAATAATATTTAATATTTATTAAATTAATTAATAAATTATTCACTCAGGATAATTTAGTGGTATCATTTTAATGGACCATAGAATTCAGATTCTATCTCCTCCATTGAGTATGAAATTAGTATTTTAGCCCAGGAGAGGCATAAACTTGTGTCGGGTGTTGGGGCCGGCCGAAACATGTTTTTGTTTTCATTTCTTTTCTTTTTATATTTTTTCATTCTTTTCTTTTTCATTTATATTTTTTTCTTCTTCTTTATCTTGGATTCCTCCTATGGCTCCTCCTTCATTGTGACCTAAGTGAGATAAATGATGAGTAAGATAAATAGAGAGATTGAATGGAAGAGAGGTACCTTAGTGATGCCCTCAACACGCCGAGTCACCTTATAATGACTATGGATGGTGAAATCAAGCGAAGATTCGATAGTTTCCACCCAAAAGTAGTCTTAATTAAATTTTCACAGAAATTATCATATAAATTTGTTTTTCATGTTTTTATATACATATATTTCATTCTTGTGGATACTTGAGGCCCGATGTGCTATTTTTTGGAGTGAAAATGGTTGATTTGTGTGATCTGGGTGTTTTCCGTTCAGGAAAAACATGTTACACAGTGTGTGGTTCAGGGGGACAAGTCATGTGTGATTCTTGTTTGGTGAATATAATGTCAAAGTAGTACCTGATGTGCAATGGGGTTTACACACCATGTACTGGTATTCATCCGTGTAGCTAAGTACCTGACCAGGAAAACTCTTGTATAGGGTATATGGATATGTGGAGTACATGGCCATACCATGTGTGAGAGTAATTCCTTGTATATATATAGGGCTCAACCAAGTAGATGGCCATGTAGGTTGAGGGACATGGTAACGTACCCGGTTTAAGGAATACATCATGTACCTTCCCGCCTTACACACCATGTACTTAGGGATTTTATACTCTCAGACCGATGATATTACACACCTATGTGGTGCTATGCGACTATATTCCGTGTACCATGATACACACCATGTACTGAAGATATATATAATTCTCTATCCCCTTGCAACCCATTAAGGGGTTTTCATGTTTTCATTCCCTGATGTTGGAATTGGACTCGTTTGTAGTCCATTCTGTGTAGTTTTCCCGTTAGATTTCAATTGTGGAACCTGTGGATTATTTGGAGGAATCCTAATGGGGTATTAAGGAATCTATCTAAATAGAGATGATATTCCTCCAGTTTACACATTCATTAGTCTCCTGGGATTGAGGCATGGTGTGGATGATAGGTTGGGTGTTCTGACCAACCTTGTTGTGAATCTTGATCTGAGAAAATATTTGATCTATCTCACGCGATTGATGCTTTTGAGGACTTTCCCCTTGTGAGGCTTTCCCTTCTGGCTTATGTGGCCTTGGGACCATATGTTGTTGAGGAACCCTAGTAGGATTCTTATGATCATGATTTGACTAAGAGGATCATGTTTAGGATGACTTTATCCTTTATGTTGCTACTAATGATCCTCTGAGGCATGTCATTGCTCTTAAACTGATCTAGGCGTATCCGTGAAGGATCCCTGTACATGTGTATCGTTTTGATGATCCCATGAAGGATTCCTCCCTTTCCCTTTTTCTACGGATCCAGAGTGGGTTGTCTAATCTTGTATTTACCTTTGAGGATCCCATGTAAGATTCCTATCAGTGCTCACTTGAAGAACCTAGTGGGTGCATTGTTTCATGACTGACCTTGATTTGTATGTTGGGATTGGGTAGATATGGTGTTTTAGTGTCACTTTAGAACATATTCAAAACCAATACGCTTGTGGGGATGTATCAGATGTGTTTATTTGGGCATTAAAGCCACCTTCACCCATTTTTTAATATCTAAATTGGTATTACTATTAAATCAGTGTCTATGAAAGGCGATTCTTGGTTGGTGGTTGTTGAGCGTTATGTGAGGCATCTCTTTTTTATTAGGAAGTGCATATGTTCTCTATGGGATCTATATTTCTATTGGGATGCTCATACATGCTTTAATGGGATCTGGTTTCTAATCCCTGTTGTTTCTAATATTTTATATACATCCAATGGTATTACATAAGAGTTGGCTATTGAGCCTTATTATATATATATATATTGTGATATATTTTTTTGGGCGTCCTGAGTGTATTTAGGCATTCAGCTATTGAGACTTAAATCTTTATTGTATTCCCCAAGTGATACATGGATTCCTATTATTGGAATGCCTTAGAAGTGCTAAGTGTGTAGTTTAATTATACATTGTGTGAACCATGGATCCAGTTGAGTGATTCCTTGGACAGACCCAATGGTTGGTTATGTTTATACCCTGATTTATTCATCGATCCAGGTGAGGGATTCCATGGATGGGCACCATGGATTGTAGACTTATGTACCCTAAGTGATACTTGGATCGGGTAAAGGGATGCCTTGGATTGACTTAGTGGGTTATTATTTAATGAACCTTGAGTGATAACTAGATCTAGTTGGGGGATTCCAAGTATTTTATTAATGGATGTTTATGTTTAATCCTTTGGGAAATCATGAATCCAGTTGAGGGATTTCATAGAAGGGCTTACTAGTTGATTATAGTTATATCATAAGTGATTCATGGATCTAGTTTAGGGATTCCTTGGATAGTCTCATTATGTTTTAACATATTTTCTCTTTGTGATACATGAATCCTATTGGGGGTTTCCTTGAATGGTCTCATAGGTATGATGACTTCCAAAAATTTTGTGATACTTGGATATTGTTGTAGGATTCCATGGATGAGATCCGATACTGGATGTACTATGATCGGAATGACAACACTCTTCTGGATTAGTTTCATGATTCAAGGGGTTTCAGGGCATCTCCCTAGATGTTTGGACGATATTTCTAGAATATTTATTGATACTATTGAACATATCTATATGGAATCTTACTTTTGGTGATTGGAGGTGACTATGTGAGAGCCCATATAAGGAAATGTTTCCTCCTGGGGTGACATACCTTGCTCGTAGAATATTCAGGAAATGGACAAAGAATGTAAATGTCAATTTGGATTACAGACCCAAGGATTGACATAACAGTATGTAGCTTGAGTAGAAATACATCCATCTCAGTGCCATTGCACAAGATGTCCAGGTGACCAGGATTATGGCCCCATGGTTCGACTGCTGTTCTGGTTTCATGTCGTTTTATTATCATACAAATGAATATTCATATCCATATATATATGTATAAGAATGGGAGAATACATTTATATATATATTTTTATGGGCAACTATGGTGGAATATTCCTATTTTATAGGGATTATGTACCTTGGGTTCGACTATATATTCACATTGGTTTAGATCCTTTTAAATGTGTCTTAGTGAAGCTGGTCACTTTTCTTTTTCATACAATTAAAGCTGAAAATTAATAGGTTTTTGGTATGGGTGGCCTACTATGATTCATTATTAGTTTTTCACATGCACATTAGTGTACATGTAGAGTTTACTTATGCTTTTAATAATGATAACTGGTTGCACGGTAGATAGGTCTGAGGCCTTGTGTTGCATGATTGAGAAGAGATTCCCATATGGTATTTCTGATCATATTGGTGTAGTTCAATAGTGTTTGGAGACAGGGTAATCGGTCTGGCATGATGATAGTAGTAGATCCCAATACTTTTAATTTTAGTTTATTTCGTACTATATCTTTATGATTGACCCAATGGGTAACTATTGTTTTATGGAATTGCATAGCTGCTTGGGATTTTTACCACATTTTACTATTACAACTTGTTCTATTTCAGTGGGTTACATTATTTGACACTCTTTTTACATTAAACTATGAATGATACTTAGTTGTTCTCCTCTACATACTCTACTACGAGTTCACAATCTCCCCATTTTACTACATTTACATCCTCATTTCTAGTGAGCAGTATATGGTGTATGGGGATGTAACGTCTTGATTCTGAGTGTTTCCTAGAGGTTCCCCGTACCCGGTTGGTCACATAGCCTCAAGCACATTTCCCCAATTTCTAGAGGCTACCGACTAGCAGTGAGGTCCTTGTGTGTAATTGTGGAGAAAATATACCCTCATTGGTAGAGTAATGAAGCAGAAATAAATAGATAACAATAGAGGAAGCAGTAATACAATTCAATAAGAAAACATTAGAAAACTGGAAGTAATAAACAACGGGATCACATATATAAATGTTTCATGATACATATGTCTAGGAAATCAGCCAAAAATCCACAATTCTAGAATAAAGAACTAAACCAATGTACAAATAAAAAAATAAACTCTTCCACCATCTCAAACCTCATATTGGTCCCATGATCTCCAGCTCCAAAGTAGTCAAGTACCTGATATAGAAGGGCGCTTAACCTTATCTATACCTACAGAAATATAATCTGTTTGGGCCCAAAAGAATGACCGAAACATGGTATGAGTCTAATCCTAGTAGGAAACCAACTAATGATATGTGCCTATCAATCTATGAATACATATAGAAATCAATATGAAAAATGAAGTGGTAAAAAAGGAAGTACTTAAAAGTAAGCATTCCAATAGTTTCAATTTCTATCATTTTCACATGTCAAGTAAGAAGCTCATCAAAAACAAGTAACCATCTGAGAAGTAATAATATCCAAAAACCTCTTATTCAACCAATAAAACACAAGAACCCCCCTGGGAAGTACTCACAGTCTAACCCCTCTGGTTCAGCATTTGCATAGACTCTCTGAGGGAGAACTCACCAATAATTTTGCATGTTTTCATGTATTGTTAACTATAGAATCCTTGAGGAAGCACTCAACATTTAATTACCACTTTGGTCTCAAAAAGTGGAACTAAAGACACTCTAAGAGAGCAAAAAGTCCACCCCCCATATGGTCTCTCAACATAAAAGAAAATAGACACTCTTTAGAATCCCTCAAATTCCACTCCCCTTATGGTTTACTACACCCGGTTCGCAAAGCCCTATGTAAGTCAATCATGCATATTGATGTTAAACATACAAAGTAATCCTTAAGAACTACCTATATATAATCTTTCAAAAACTACTTGGATAAATAGCTACAAGCATATAACAACGTATGCTAATATCACTCCATCCTAACCACACTAGGAATGGAAAACAAGCACCCTAACCATCAAAGCTATACTGAAAGGTCAATATCAAAATAAACATGGGAAACACATCGATAGCATATAATATAACCCTATTCAAAATCAAAAAACCTCTACTCAGGCACACAAGATATAGATGGCATTAACAGAGATAAAATCCTTAAACAAGCACTATTCCATTCTAGGGTATTGGGAACTTTTTCAAAAAATATTAAATGACTAACTACAGAGTGGCACAAACCACATACCTCAGTATTTTACAATAGTTATACTCTGGCATCGGCCCTTGAATCGACCTCAATCATGGTAGATCTAAAAAACGTCAAAAACACTCATCCAAGGATATCTCATGAATGAGAAGAAATCATAGAACGAACCTATAGAAGAAATAATAACTCATCGTGGCGATTCCAATGCAATAGGCAGTGGTTGATTTGTAGAAAAAAGGTCGATTGTGGGCTCAGAGAAGAATCGTCTCTCCTGGTCACTCCTGGTCACTCCTGGACAAAACAGAGCTAGAATAATTGTGTTATTCCAATTAGATGTGACACCGATATCTTTAATAAAATGATAAAAGAAGTAAACGGTGTGATCATTTTTTGTACTCTCCATGTATTTTCCCTAACCGATCATTACTTTATGCGGCCTCCAAGTCACCCCTCACGACCATGTACTTGTCCATTACACGACCAGTACACGGTCACCCATGGCAACTAGTTACAATGCGTGTACTCCATTGTACATTGCATGTACTCCTTAAATTTCAAGATTCTCCTCTTTTTTGTCAAAAAACCATAAAAGCAGGATCCATACCATAAAAAAAGATCCAGGTTCTTACCAAATTCCCTCTTAAAGAAATTATTCCCTGAATTTACCTAAGGTTGTGTAAAAGAAGAAGATTCCTCGAACAATTTTTTCCACTACGATCCCACATCAGTCTCCCTCTCCCATGCATCATCCCGCACTCACCTGTAATTCCATAGCATGCACACAAGAGGAACAAACTGGCCATGTTGAACCTTAATTCTTCAATCTACAATTTAGATTGGGTACACCTCGAATGAGGTTTCCACCTATAACTCAACCTCTTCGGGCTAAAAAACATGAGACAAGTATGAGAAGTAACATCATAGTTGTGAAACGTAGATGATGTCATGCATATCCCGGTACCTCTGAGATAACAACAACCTGTCACGACCCCCTGCCAACAAAGTGTACCCCTCATGGGCCGTAAATGTGAAAAGGGAGATAATGACCCCCGATTCCCGCCTCCAGTAGGCCCCAGGTTAGCGACTAGCACCAAGGGTAAAATAAACACACAAATGGGAGGCATTACCCTCTTAGAGAACACATGTAGAATAGAGAGATAAGATAGACACCAACCAAATCCAAATCATAACTGAAATATTAATTAAACCCAAGTACATATATGAAATTCCATGAAAATGTACTAAAAAGGAAAGGGGAAACTGCAAGTACCCAAAAGAAAGTAAAAAACAGCTGCTACCACAAGCCCGAACAGCTCCTGCAACCCCAAGCTAGTAGAAACCAGCTTGATCTCCAACCTGCTCTAAGTGACTTGAAAAAAATTTAATATATATGAAGTGTGAGTATAACATTATACTCAGTAGGATCCTCCCCGAAGCCTCACGTGCAATGGTAATGAATGCATGCTAAAGCACAATGAAGAACAAGTGAAACTAACACGTCACCTAAACAAGTATACTATGTTCCCAACCTCACCATGGCTAATCTCACCAAGTAATGCATAAAAGAGTATATCATATAATAAAGAATATCAAGGGACCCATGCTACTACTTCCCCACTAGTTTTCTGCTTTTCCCCAACGACATATGTCTTGTGAATCTCTTTACAAAGGCTTTCCCGTAGACACCAGGGCTAAGCTCCACAATCTGCACCACGTGCACCACAAAGGATTTCCCATAGACACCAGGGAGAAGCACCACACCATCCTCACAACCAGAAGTAACCAGGTAGTTTCCAGGAGCCACCACAGCTCGCAAGATGTGTATCATAGGTCAGGTATTATTCCTCAAGACATTACAGCCCACACACCGAGTAAGGGTCCTCATGCCATCACAACCTATACACGTTACACCTATAGTAGCTCATAGGATACTATATCTTGATTATATGTGTGTGAATAAACACAAGACATTACAACCCTCTACACACATATATGGGGAAAACTAAATGATGTGCCTAATAGCACTAGAATCTACCAAGAGAGGAGAGCCAGGTTAAAGGGGGTAGTCATCCATTCATCCTCCCACCGGAATGTTGGGGAAAACACCCCCAGGGCTCTGAATCCCCTGGGTGTCAGTTACCCTTAGTGATAGGGTGGAGTAGCATATAGAAACACAGAAAGTACATAATATACTATAAATCACAACCACTCTATGGGCATAACCTAGTCTTAAACACAACGACAGCTAACATCTCTCGAACTTCAAGATTCCCCTTCTAAGACTAGGTATCCAATAAGCACAAAACCATTGAAGGGATTTATTAGTTTACTTTATTCATTTTTTATCAATTCCACTACATGTTAATAAATTCTTCAAACATTAATTAACCATGAACAAATTCCACATTAAATTCCATTAACACCACATCCAAAAATCCCACAGTCCTTTCAAAAGTTTTCAACCACATCATTAAGTTTCAACAAACTCCGTCCCCATGGGTTAACATCATTTATTCAACATAATTACAGAATTTCATTCCCATATTCCAAGGAATTCTAGAAAATCATCCTATACTACTAAACACAAGGGGGCTCAACATGGTCAGTAGATGTACTACCCATCGATTCTTTTCGACCTATAGCAAGCGCGTAGACCCATTCTCCCTTGAAAGGATAAACACTGAAAGCATGTGTCATACCCCACGTGTCTCTGCCTCTTTCCGATGATGGGTAAGCAAGGCTAGCTGCCTTGAGCAGTGGGGAAAATAAATGCAGATAAACAACCAAAAAATCCACAGGAATCCGATAACCACATCCATCCCATTCCATCATCCCTGGTGTCCTCCCTCACACCCACATGCATAAACTGATGCATCACGCCACTATAGGCGTCATCCGCTGCCACAACAACAAGGCCTTCATGCCCCACATATCACAACACCCTCCTAGGGTCACATCACCACAAAAGAAGTAGGAAAACAAACATCACATCAAATTGGTCTCTTGGACCTTTTACAAGGCATCCAACCTTTGAACAATAAGTACCAGAAGATTTCAGGCTTACCAACCAACTAAATTAAACACGTACATTGGCATCAATTTGATGAATATAAAATGGGAACAACAACCACAACAACAACAATAGGATTCATTTACATGCCTCTTTATCTCTAGAAAATTAATTATCAATTAATTCCAGCTTTACGTTCTTTATCAATTTGATCAAGAGTAACATGATAACAAGTAATGCATAGATATCAAACTATCTAGAAAATCAAGAGGCAAACCGTTATCACGGTACAAAGTAACAATATGTGATCAAACCAATTCTTTTAATCTGGATAAATTATTTAATTAGGCCCATTTAATTGTGATCCAAAAGGGCTAAATCATTCTAACTCTACGATTGCACGTAAACAATTAGAGAGGCCACGAATCCCCTACTTCAATGGTTTTTGACGAAAACTACAACGGTCGAAGAACGCCCAAGATTTCCGGGCCGATTCACCAAGGATCCTTCCTAGATCTCTTCGCTTAACACAACCAAGACCAAAGATCATCATAATCGATATCCACACACTTTGATATAACCATAACAGGAGTAGATCTAAGATCTCGAGAAAAGAGGAGGATTAGATCGAGGTAGATCTACAAAACCAAACAAATGGTTCACATACCTCAAGAAACTGGCTTCGGTTCATGAAGCGAAGCCTCCAGATTGCCTCCAAAACACTTGGTAGAGGTTATTATAACTCCAAGGATGGGTAATCGTGATTTATGTCCACTTAGAGGATTAAATAGTGTGATTAAAGGAAAAAAGAGTTACATCCACAATTTTAGGATCTAACGTAAAGTTCCCACATGGTTAGTCCGTACAGTTTAACAAACTGTGTGCTAACTATGTGTTAGCTTATGCCTTGTCAAACACTCCTTTTATGGTTAGTCTGCATAGTTAAACAAACTGTGCACTAACTGTGCTTTAGCCACTACCCCTTAGACCAGCCTTGCACGGTTTGGCTGCAAGGTTTAGGCAAACCGTGTGCCAACCGTGCGAAAGCTATCACCCTTTAGCGTTCCTTAAAATTCCACCCAAATGCACCACAAGCCACCTTACCTTCCAAAACACCTCTAACACCACATTTTCACAAAGTAATAGAACACAGATGTCCAGGACATTACATCAGATACCTCTCAAAACATTCTCATCCTTGAGAATGCAAAACCCACCTAAAGATAAAAAGAAATAGGGTCTAAACAACAACCCCTCGAGATACCTCTCAAAATAGAGAAATCCACCAAAGAAACAAAGGGATCCATCTCTTAAAGATGAAAGTTCCATAACCACAATAGTTACGATGATACAAGAAAAGAGTCAAACATCAAACAACTCTGGGTATTGGATACACATCTGTGACTCACTTTCCCAGGTACTCTCCTCCAAGCCACCGTGTCACCACAAGACAGAAACTAAGGGGACAGAACGCCCGTGAAACACCTTCGCCTTGTGGTCTTGGATATCCTTATGTCATTCCTCAAAGGTTTTATCACCATCAACATTGATCGCTCCCCAATCGATGATGTGAGAGTCATCATAAGGATAACGACGTAGCTGTGATACATGGAAAACATCATGTATCCGACTCATCTGTGGGGGAAGTTCTACTCGATACGCCACGACCCAAACATGAGATAACATCTCGAAAGGCCCAAAAAACTGGGGAGAAAGCTTACTCCCATGACCAAACCTTCGCTGCCCATGATGGGGAGTCACCTTAAGAAACACATGATCCCCAACATTAAACTATACGGGTCTCCTTATTTGATTGGAAAAGGATTTATGACGATCTTGCGTTGCCTTCATCCTCTGACGAATCACCTAAACCATCTCTGTTGTATTCTGCAACAGTTCCGGTCCGAGAATCGCTGACTCTATGACCGCTGTCCAGCATAACAGAGAATGGAAAGGCCAGCCATACAAGGCTCTAAACTATGCCATACCGATGGTGGAGTGAAAACTATTATTGTAATCGAACTCCACCAAGTGTAAGTGCCTCATCCATGAGCCTCCAAAATCAAGAATACAAGAGCATAACATGTCTCTAAGTGTTTTTATAGTTCACTATGTATGGCCATCCGTTTGAGGATGAAAAGATGTGCTAAGGCATAACTGAGAACCAAAAGCATGTTAGAGACCCCTCCACACCCTGGAGGTAATGTGAGGATCCTGATTAGAAATGATCTTCCTAGGTACTCCATGAAGTTTCACCACCGCCCCCAGATACTGCCTTGACAAAACATCCTTTGATCTTGCCTCCTTGATCACTATGAAGTGGGACGATTTTGTTGAACGATCCAGTACCAACCTAATAGAATCATGTTCTCCTGGAGCCCGAGGTAAACCAGTAACAATGTCCATTGAGATATCCTCCCACTTCCACTGAGGAATCTGTAATGGTTGGAGAAGACCACCAGGAACACGGTGTTCGACCTTCACCTTCTGGAAGACTAAACATAGAGACACAAACTCCACAACCGCATGGTTCAGCACAGGCCACCAAAACTAACTCCTAAAGGATAGGTACATCTTTGTCACGCCAGGATGTACCGCTAAATGTGAACTATGGAACTCTCTGAAAACCCTCTCATGCATCGAAAAAGGGACAAAAGGCATTCCATCATACAACACTCAGTGTTGTGCATCTTCAGTCCAACCATCAGGGGCCTCACCAAAAACAACTCGGTCTATCCAAACCTCCACCTCAGGGTCACCCAACCAGGACTCTTCCACCTTCTGCATCAGGGATGATTGCACCATCATCTGGAAATGACAACCCCTACATCCGACTTCTTCCATATCAAGATGAAAAGCTGGAAGTTCTTCCATAACTCTCCATGAATCACCGGATTCACGCACAACATCACTAGTGACTTTTGGATCAGCGCATCAACTACAACATTTCCTTTTCCAGGTGTATACGATATTTCAAAGTCGTATTCCTGTAATAACTCCATCCACCTACGCTGTCGCAATTTCAAGTCACACTGGGAGAAAACATACCTCAAACTCTTATGATCGGTGAAAACCACTAAGTGCTCACTAATGAGGTAATGTATCCACAACTTCATAGAAACCACCACGACTGCCAACTCAAGATCCTGGGTAGCATAGTTTCATTCATGGGGACTCAACTGCCGAGACCCATAAGAAACTACAGACCTATACTACATGAGAACACAGCCTAACCCCAGATGTGAAGAATTACAGAAAACATCAAACTGAACTCCCTCAGCTAGAAGACAATGGAATATAGCACTTACTAACTTCCCCTTTATATAGTCAAAATCTTCCTGACACTGATCATTCCATATGAATTCCTCATCCATCATAGTTAAAGCTCTTAGAGGAGTCGCAACTCGTGAGAAATTTTCTATGAACCTCTTATTGTAGCCTGCGAGACCTAGGAAACTTCACAGCTCTAACACTGTCTTGGGTGCTGCCCAAGATACAACTGCATCAATCTTCGATGGATCCATAGCTAATTGCTATTGGGACACAACATGCCCCATGAAATGGACTTCTCGAGCCCAAAACACACACTTCGACAACTTCTCGAACAACTGATGTTGGCGAAGAACTCCCCAAACAGCTCGTAGATGCTCTTCATGATCTTATTTAGATGTGGAGTACACAAGGATATCATCAATGAAAACTACCACAGACATGTCCAAGAACTCATGGAACACAGCATTAATCAATCCCATGATTACAGCTAGAGCATTCATCATGCCAAATGACATTACAACGAACACAAAATGCCCATGACGACAATAGAAATTAGTCTTCAGAATATCATCATCCTTCACACACATCAGATGATATCCTGACCTTAAGTAGATCTTTGAGAACCAACTTGCACCCTTTAGTTGATCGAATAAGTCATCAATCCACAGAAGAGGATAGCAATTCTTTATTCTCACTTTGTTTAAGTGATGATAATCGACACATAACCGCAAACTATCGTTGGCCTTTTTCCCATATAAAATTGGTGTACCCCATGGTGACACACTTGGCTGAACCCAAACGCACTGCAACAGACCATCAAGCTGTATACGTATCTATCGCAACATAGAAGGGGCCATCCTATCGGTAGAAATAGATATAGGAGACACTCCTAGCTGTAGCTCGATCCCGAATTCGATGTCTTGTCTCGGGGGTAATGCTACAACCTCTTCTAGAAATACATCTTGGTACTCCTCTACGACCCGAGGAAACACAAACTAATGAACCTCTAAATAACTCAGCATCATCTTAGCCATTATGGATGATAAGGATGAAACACGCCTATAACCCATCCGAGAGTCTCGTTCTCCAAAAAACACCACTTTCTCTCCATCCGTACCAATGAAAATGACCTTCTTCCTTAAGAAATCCACGATAGGTTGCACCAAATACAACTAATCCATGCTGAGGATGACATCATATGGTTGTATACGTAAACATAGGAAATCTCTCCAAGAGATGTGTTTCCCCCACACTAGCTCATAGTCTCTACATACTTCAAATAAGCTAGCTCGACCTCCAACTGGCGTAGTCAACACCAAGGGCACTAGAAGCCTCTCCACCTCACATCCCAAATAATGAACAAGGGTAGGTGATATGAAGGAGTGTGTCAATCCTAAATCAAAAAAGGCATACAACAATGTACAAAATATGAAAAGGGTACCTCGAATGACATCTGGATCGTCTGGGGATGGAAACGCTAGAGAATGAAGCTGACCACGACATCCTCCACGGTCTCTCCAACCCAGATGATGACCACCACCATGGTCGTGCTCTGTTCTTTGAGGATGGGGAGCCTCATGGGGCTATCCTATGCCTGCTCCATATACCCTTTGCTGATCTAAAGATGGTGCAACTGGCAGCTGCTACCTCGGCTGGAATTGCTTCAACAGAGGAACCTGGAGCATATCACCTCGTGCACGATGACCACTCTGAAAGGTCTAGCACTCCCGCTGATAATGGACATGACCACCACAAGAAAAACAAGAACATGAACCCTTGGCATAGTCTTGAGAGTTGCTGCCTCTGGAGAAATGAGATGTGAGGGGGTGGGACCTACCACCGGCTGAACGGAAACTCTTCTGCCCTGAAAACCGGGAACCCCAGACCACAGCCTTTCTTTGTGAGAGATCATGATAATCCCCCTCTCGTGATGATCCTTTCCTAGCCAAAGTCCTCTCGACAACCTCTTCCCTCGCCAGCACCTCAAGATATGTCTTCAGCATAAATGGGGTGACCTGGCGCTGGATCTCTGGAAGCAAAGCCTCCTTGAAATGCCTCTCTCTGGCCTCCTCATCTGGTAATAGGTCCGAAGCATATAAAAAAAAAGGTTCCTAAAAGGGATTCCAAACTCTCAAATAGTAGAGCTCCCATATCGAAGGGCTAGAATCTGTTGGCAACTGGATGCCTTCACAGTCGAGGAAAGGAACTCGACTCTATACTTGTCTCGGGAATCCTCCCATGAGATCGCTGACTCCTCACGATCCCCGAGGAAAAAGAACCACCACTTCCTTGCTACTCCACGCAACATCATCACAGATAAAGACACCCAATGCTCCTTCTGAGCACAGATCGAACAAAGTCCTATCTCAACCTCCTCCAACCAATCTTTCATGACTGCATCTGAAATGGAGCCCTCATACTTCTACAGACTCTAGTATTGAAACTCTCAGAGTGTCTTCGTCCAAGTGCAGTCATCGTCAACCTCTTCCCTGTGACGAACAGCTGGAATAGCCTGCTAGACATCATCTATTCGAGCCTCATGAGGACATCGACCTAGAGCCATACCTGCAAAAGAACAAACGCTTAGATCTCCTAAACCTATAATTTGGAAGAATCGTTATTAATTAATTAATTGTTTTCTTTTATTCATTTTAGGTTAACCTATCCCGAGCTCTACCCATTCAAACATAAGAACAAAGAAGAATGATGCATGATACTTTCCTAGGTCTCTACCCTGCAACAAGTATCACCTTGTTTAGTATCCATTATAAACTTAAAGGTATGTACATCTGATCATAGGGGTCCCTAAACGCCTATGTCTCAGCCAGTCTCTAGTGTTTACCTCACATTCCAAACATGAATGACACTATTTCCCTACCAACCCATGAAACCTCACCTGTTCCAGACTCCAAACTCCATCCTATTCCTGAACCAGCCTTTGATACCACTCTGTCACGACCCCCTCCCCACAAAGTGTACCCCTCCTGGGCCGGAAATGTGAAAAGGAAGATAATGACCCCCAAGTCTCGCCTCCAGTAGGCCCCAGATTGGCAATTAGAACTGAGGGTATAATAAACACACAAATGGAAGCCATTACCCTCTAAGAGAACACATGTAGAAGAGAGAGATAAGATAGACACCATCCAACTCCAACTCAGAACTAAAATATAAAGGAAACCCAAGTACATATATGAAATGCCATGAAAAAGTACTATAAATGAAAGTGGAAACTAAAAGTATGTAAAAGAAAGTAAAAAAAGTTGCAACCACAATCCCGAACAGCTCCCACAACCCTAGGCTAGTAGAAATCACCTTGATCTCCAACTTGCTCCATGTGACCTAAAAAAGACTTTATATATACATTGGGTGAGTATAACAGTATAATTAGTAGGATCCTCCCTGAAGCCTCTCGTGCAAAGGTAATGAAATCATGATAAAGCATAGTGAACAACAAGTGAAACTAACACATTACCTAAACATGTATACTAAGTTCCCAGCCTCACTATGGCTACTCTCACCAAGTAACATATAAAAGAGTATAACATATAGTAATTAATATTAAGGGTACCCCGCTACTACTTCCCCACTGGTTTGCTAGTTTTCCCCAATGACATACGTCCGGTTAATCTCTCTCCAAAGGATTTCCCACAGACACTTGGGCTAAGCTCCACAATCTGCACCATGTGCACCACAAAGGCTTGCCCGCAGACACCTGGGTGAAGCACCCCACCATCCTGACAACCAAAAGTATCCAAGTAGTTTTCGGGAGCCACCACAACTCACATAATGTGTATCATACGTCAGGTATTATTCCTCAAGCCATAACAACCCATACACAGAGTAAGGATCCTCAAGACATCACATCCTATATATGTTACACCTATAGTATTCCATAGGATACTATATCCAGAATATATGTGTATGAATAACCACAAGCCATTACAACCCTCTACACATATATATGGGGAAAACTAATTGCTGTGCCTAATGGAACTAGCATCTACCAAGAGAAGAGAGTGGGGTCAAAGGGGGTAGTCAACCATTCATCCTTTCACCAGAATGTTGGGGAAAACACCCACCCAGGGGTCAGAATCCCCGGGGTGCTAGTTGCCCTTACTGACAAGGTGGAGTAGTGTATAGAAACACACAAAGAACAAAATATACTACAACTGAAAACCACACTATGGGAATAACCTAGTCTTAGACACAACTGCTGCTAACGTCTCTCAAACTCTGGGCTTCCACTTCTAAGACTAGGTATCCTATAGGCACACAACCATTTTAGTGATTTATTAGATTAAATTATTCCATTTTTATCAATTCCACTATACGTTAATTAATTATTTAAACATTAATTAACCATGAACAATCCACATTAAATTCCATTAACACCACATCCAAAAATTCCACTATCCTTTCAAAAGTTCTCAACCTCATCATTAAGTTTCAACGAACTCTATCCCCATGGGTTAACATCATTTATTCAAAATCATTACATAATTACTTTCCGATATTCCTAGGCATTCTAGAAAAGCATCATATGCTTCTAAACAAAAGTGGGATCAACACGGTGAGTAGATGTACTACCCGTCACGTTTTTTCCTGTATATATCAAGAGCATAGACCCATTCTCCCATGGGAGGCTAAACATGTAAAGAACGCGGAATACACCAGGTGTCTTCGCCTCTTTCGGAAGAATGAAAAGCAAGACCAGCTGCATTGAGCAGTGGGGAAAAGAAAAGTAGATAAACACCCAATGAATCCACAAGCATCCAATAACCACATCCATCCCATTCCATCATCCCTGATGTGATCCCTGACACCCACATGCATAAACCGATGCATCTCGCCACTCTAGGAATCATCTGCTGCAACAACCACATGGCCTCCATGCCCCCACATTTCACAACACCCTTCCAGGGTCACATCACCACAAAAAAGTAGGAACACAAACATCACTTCAAATTGGGCTCTTGGCCCTTTTACAAGGCATCTAGCCTTCAAACAACAAGTACCAACAGATTTCAGGTTTACCAACCAACTGAATTAAACACGTACATCGACATCAATTTGAATAACATAAAATGGGAATAACAACCACAAAAACAACAACCAGATTCGTTTACATGCCTCTTTATCTTTATCCAAATAATTATAAATTAATTCCGGCTTTACGTTATTTATCAATTTCACCAATACAAACATGCTAACAAGAAAGGAATAGATATCATACTATCTAGAAAATCAAGAGGCAAATTGTTATCAGGGTACAAAGAAACAACATGCGATCAAAAAAATTATTTTAATCTGGTTCAAGTATTTAATAAGGTCAATTTAATTGTGATCCAAAAGGACTAAATCCTACTAACTCTAGGATTGCACATAAACAATTAGAGAAGCCATGAATCCCCTACCTCAACAGTTTTTTATGAAAACTACAATGGTCGAAGAACACCCAAGAAGGCCGGGCCGATTCACTAAGGATCCTCCCAAGATATATTCTCATAACACAACCAAGACCAATGGTCATCATAATTGACATCCAAACACTTATATCTACCCATAACAGGCATAGATCTAAGATCCTGAGAGAAGAGGATTAGTAGATCTTGGTAGATCTAAGAAACCAAACAAAAGGATCACATACCTCTAGAAACGAGCTTCGATTCGCGAAGAGAACCCTCCAGATCACATCCAAAACGCTTGGGAGATCTTCTTCTACCTCCATGGAAGGGTAATCCCGATTTTTTTGCACCTATGGTCTTAAACGAGGTGATTAAAGGAAAAACAAGTTAGATCCACAATTTTAGGATCTAACATTAAGTACCCGCATGGTTAGTTCGCAGGGTTTAACAAACTGTGCGCTAACCGTGCGTTAGCCACTGCCTCATCAAACACTCCTCGCACAGTTAGTCTGCATGGTTAGAAAAATCGTACGCTAACCGTCTGTAAGCCACTACCCCAAGACTAGCCTTGCACGGTTTGGCCGCACGGTTTAGGCAAACCATGCACCAACCGTGTGAAAGCTATCGCCCTTTAGATTTCCATAAAAGTCCACCCAAACACTCCCCAAGCCACCTTACATTCCAGAACACCTCTGACCCCAAATTATCACAAAGGAATGTACTGGAGAGGTCTGGGCCATTACACAACCAATAGGTAACCAGCACGACTCCCTCCAAAACCATAAATGGTCCAACATAACTTAGGGAAATCATTCTTTTTATCCTAATCCGTCTATGTCCCAACCTCGACGTGGCACATAGAAAATCCTGATCTTCGACTTTGAACTCCAGTGATCATCTCCATTGATCAGCATAAGGCATCCGTCATGACTGTGCAGTTGCCATACTATTTCTAATTAACTCTATCTACTCTGTGGTTACCTGGAAAAGATGAAGTCCCATCATTGATGCCTCTCTTGCCTCCATCCAACATAAGGGTGATCAGTATGGCCTACCATATAAAGCCTCGTACGGTGAAATCTGAATAGTTTTTTGAAAACTATTATTGTAGGAAAACTCCAAAAGATGTATCTGATTCTCCCAAGAAACTCAAAAATCATGGATGCATGATCAAAGCATGTCCTTCAACACCTGAATAGTACACTCAGACTGGACAGTTGTCAGGGGGTGTTAAGATGAACTTTGAAGTACATGTGTACTCAAAGCCCTATGTAATCCCTGCCAGACCTGAGAAATAAAACGTGTGTCCCTGTCTGTAATAATGGAGTGTGGAACCACATGTAGACGTACAATATCTCATATATACCGCCTTCCAAGATCATCAAAACTGAATGTCTCCTTGATCAGCATGACGTGTGCAACCTTCGTGAGTCTTTCAATGACAACCCATAATATATCATTCCCATAAGGTGAACTTAGAAAACCTATCACAAAATCCATCATGACATCATTCCACTTCAACTCAAGAAAGGGTAACAGCTGCAAAATCACTATTTGTCGATGATGCTCTGCCTTCACTTGCTAAATAGTGGAACATCTCATCACAATACCAGTATCATATATCTTCATTCCTGGCCACCAATACTGACGGTGTAGAGCCTGATACATCTTGGTGACACTAGGATGAACTACCCAAATTGAGGAATGAATGTTTCACATCATCTACTCACCTATTTCTGCTAATACCCATACGTGCCCATGAAAAATGGATATCATCCTCACGTAAAATCCATCCATGAATAGGGTGATCTCCTGACACACTCTCCCATAGGACTAGTCCTTCATAATCTGATAGCATCCTTATTCACACTTGATCAAGTGGAGTATATATAATAGAAATAGAAGAAAAAAATGTCTTCCCCTTTCTGTCATGCACCTCCAAATTCATCTTAGAGAATAGAGTCATATGCTTCCACTCACTACCGGCCCCATGAACTACTTGTATCTAAGTCCTCATACTCAACACATTAGCTACTGCGTTGCCTTTCCCAGGAGTGTAGGCGAGCTCAAGGTCAAAATACTGAAGGTACTCAACCCACATTCATTGTCTCAAATTCAATTCACGTTTTGTAAAAATATATTTGAGACTTTTGTGATTTGTTAACACTACAAAATGATCTCCCAAAAGATAATGTCTCCAACAACATAAAACATGAAAAAATACAACCAAATCGAGATTAGGCATAGGTTAATTCTTCTCATGTGGCCTCAACTACTGTAAGAGGTATATTAGATGGTCTAATGCACAACTGATGATAAACATATCTCATGTCCATATTCGAGAACACCTGTGCTCCACAATGCTTATCGAAGATATCATAAATCCTCAGCAAGGGATATCAGTTCTTGACAGTCAAATAGTTCAGCTTCCAATAATCCACACATAGTCTATGGGTACCGTCCGCCTTCTAAGCAAAAGGAAAGGAAATCCCCAAGGAGAAGTGCTAGTTTGGATGAAACCCTCTGCCTGCTACTCCCCCAACTACTTCTTTGGATATTTTAACTCTGTTGTAGTCATCCCATATAGAGGAATGGACACATGTTCCACTCTAGGTACATGATCAATTGAAAATTCCACCTCTCGCCCTAGAGCGAAAACCTTAAAATTACTTTGTGAAGAAATCCCTAAAACGAATAACCACTAGAGGAAATTCCAACTGTGAAGTCCCCTAGTCATCCAGATACTGACTAGAAATCTAGGATGTAACTCCTCCTAACCCATGATGCTCGGGTCCTTCTCTTCTTAGCTGGACATCACATTTTCCCTTATGTACGATCATACTACCATCTAGTGATGTGAACCTCACCCTACAATGATAGAAGTTGAAAACAGACTAAAAGGTAACTAACTAGTCCATTCTGATATTGGAATCATATTCGACTATCTTTAGGATATAGAGGTCCCAAAAGAAGTGACACTCACCAGCATCAAGTGGGCACTCCTTGAACTAACATACACTAGCCGTTCTTGTCCCCAACGAGGTATCCAATGTCATGAAATCGTTAGAAGAAATGGTACAGATCCCAAGGAACTCCACAATAGAAACAAATACGAAACTATGCGAATCCCCTATATCAAGAAGTGTAGAGGCTAGAATTGAGGCAACATGAATTGTACCTCAACTGTAGAGGGTTTGGGATCCTGCTCCTACTGGATATACTCCACTGCAAAAGTCTGGCATGTACCGCAACCCTATGACCCTACCTGACCACCTTGAGATGATCCACCCTATTGTTACTAAAATCCTTCTGATTGGCTACCACAACCACAACCTCCACCTCATCCTAAACAACCATAAAAACTCCATATTCTAGACTGATGAGAAACTGGTGGTGCTGCTCCTCAATGAGGAGTCATTGAGGAACCCCTATCACCATCTGCCGGTGAGAAAGCCCATCAGAACTACTGATGATATCCCATCTTGCCACAAGATCGGAACTACACTGGGTATCTCCGGAAATGTGGAATCATATGAACGCTCTTCCTGTATTAGTAGTGAACCACCTAGATACTAAAATATGTATCCTATTTCCTCGGGTCTCCAAGCATGGACTCCCTATAGTGTTTCCTACTATCAGTTGGAGGGGTACCAACTCCAGATGTCTGGCCTCCCTAGCTCACAACTCCATAATCCCTCAGATTGTGCAGTATGATCAGCACCTGGTTCACTATAGAAGTGATGGAAGTTAACATGAAGATGCTAAGCTAAGATCATATGTTATTCTTGAGACTATCCTCAAACTTCTTTTCTTGAAATAACTCAATACCCCTGGAATGGGTGTGAAGCGCTGCAGCTCGATAAAGTGATAAGAGTACTCCATGACTGAGAGAGTACCCTACTGCAAACTCATGTACTCTTGGGATTGATAGGCCCTCAAATATCCTGTTAAGAGTAATCGTCGAAGGCATAGTAGAACTCATCCCAAGACATATCATGTTGGCGTCCTTCCTAAGAGATCATATGCCCACATCTTTTGGAGGAATCTCCAAGTATATATGTAGCGAGCTTCACCGTTTTATCTAGAGGTATATTCAGATTATCAAAGATCAATAGCATGGTTCCTATCCATGATTCATCAGCCTGAGGTCATCCTTCCCCTGAGAAAGTGGGAGGATGCTGCAATTTAAAACCTATTTCAATTATTCTATAGATGGGTTAGGATGTGGTGCTCCCCTGAACATTTGCATGAACCTCATAAAGCCCTCTCGGAACTGTGAATCAGTATCTATGTCCAGAATAATAGCTAGTGCCAAGACAAGGATGACCGGAGGATCTACTAGTAGTCCCTGATCATCCATGTCCAGTGTCTGATCATATAATTTTATTTAGAATTAGACCGGAGGATGTCTTAGTGGCATGACTCTTCAAGTTCAAGAGCACACATTAGTTCACATTTATCAAGGACTGAAACATAGATGTGTAATAAATGATTAGTATAAGGAAATCATTCAGGTTTTTTCTAAAACAAGGATACATGGCGTGTATGTCCCCTACAAGGAATATTTCTTTAAGCCTTCACATGGGTGTGTAATCCTTCCAACCCTGGTTGTGTAATAGCCCAAAAACACGACATGTTATCCCAAAACACGATGTTTACATTAATCATGTTCCCTTGGCCGAGTTCTTCTACACGACTAACCAATACAGTTCTGCTAGAGAACAACTAAGTAATGTGTTTCTTCTAGACACTGTGTTTGCTAGAAAGAACTTCACCAACCTATATTGTTAGTCACATGACCGGTTACACAGCTGATTCTACATGGTGTGTTTGTGCCATATACGACGTGTACTAACTACCTATAATCCACTTGCGTCATTGGTCACACGGCTAGACACGTGGTCTATACACACGGCGAGTATGTAAAGTACATGATGGGTACTTAAGAAAAATACTTCCTTCCCAAACATAAGGATACATGGCATATATAAGTCTCAGAAACTACTCCATAACCCATAAAAACACTGAAACCCATATTTATGTGTCAAATTTTGATCTATGGGGCCCCATTCTCCCTGTGAATCAACTCTTGTCATCTTATAAATTTCATATACAATGAATAACAATGAAATGATCCACCAAATTCCCATCCACGAGGGCCCATAACACCTCTGGGACCAATTTTTTGTATTCATTTAAATAAACTATAAAATTAGAAATACCCTATCAAGGAACATATATTGTATCAAGGAATATCTAAAACATCATCAATATCTATCACAACATCTATAAAAACATGCTAACATTAATGCACACTAAATGGCATGGAAAGAATGCATGACTTTCGATCCCTAGAAAGTACCTATATTATTAATGAGATGGAATACCCTTGTCTCATTATGTTGAAATAGAAATAGAACCTCAATAATATCAACAATAACATCACAAAACATGTGAATCACCCAATGGTGAAATCAAATCAACCGTAATAATTGAAAAACCATAAAATTGAAATAATCAAGGAAAATTAGCTTTTCCCTGTACACAGGTAAACTCCTCTTGGGCACAATTTATTACTAACTACATATTCCATCTTGTCTATAACTATAGGGTCTAAGTAGTAAGTCATTAAGAAAATAATCACTCTGATACAACTTGGTAACATACTCGTTCTAGGTGTTGTCTAGTGTTCCCACATACCCAGTTGGTCAAATGGCCTCAAGAACATTTCCCTAAATTCCATAGGCTACCGACTAGAAGCGAGAGCCTTGTGTTTGATAGTAGGGAAACTATTCCATCATTGGCATAGTAATACAATGGAAATAAATAGATAATAATTGAGGAATTAGTGATACCATGTAATATGTAACCAATAGAAGACTAAAAGTAATAATCAAATAGAGAAAATATACAAAATATGAATGATACATATGTCTTGGAAAGCATCCAAAAAAGTCACAATGATGTAATATAGTGATAAACAAAAGTAGAAAGAAAAAAAATAAATTCCAGCGATATCGAAAGTCTCACCTTGGTCTCATGCTCTCTAGATCTATAACAGTCGTGTTCCTGACATAGAAGGGAGCTTGCCCTTATCTATACCTGGATTAATAATATCTGTATGGTCTAAAAAGCATGACCCAAATAGGGTGTGATACAAATCCCAGTAGGTAACCACCCCATGATATGTTCCTACTGGTGATTGAATATATATGTAAGGCAATAAATAAAATGAAGCATTAAACAAGGAAGTAGTCAAAAGTAAAAAATCATACAGTTTCAATTGCATTAATTATCATATATCGAGTAATCATATAATCAAAAACAAGTAACCCTATAATAAGTACTTAGATCATAACCCCTCTAGTTCAACCAATAATACACATGAAACCCTATGGGATATACTCATAGTCTAACCCCTCTGGTTCATCTTCATAAAATACTCTCTAAGGAAGCACTCACCATCAATTCCACCTCTGGTCTCATATTAGTAACTATAGACACTCTGATGAATCACTATATGTATAATTCTCCTTGTGGTCACACAATGTTGAACTACATACACAATGAGGGAGCACAAAGTCCATCCCCCCTAGAGTCTATCAATGTAAAAGCAAAGAGACACTCTGGAGAAGCCTCCAGAATCCATTCCCCCTTTGGTCTACTACACCAGGTTCCCCCAACCCTGTGTAAGTAAATCATGCACAATTATGTTCAAACTCCAATGTAAACATTAAGAACTACTTGTCTAACCACTTTATATGACTACTTTTCTAAACAACTATAAGAATATAAAAACATCAGATAATATCACTCCATCCTAACAACATTAAGCATGGAAAAAAGAATTCTAACCAGAAAAGCTAGAGCCACTGGTCAATATCAAAACAAACACAGAAAACACATCCATATCATGGTAAATAACCCTATTAAAAATAAAACATCCTCTACTCAGGAACACAAGATATAACAGGCATTAACATGGATAACATCACTAAACATGAAATACCTTGTTTGAGGGTATTGGGAAACATTGCACAAAAAATTAAAAGACTAAATACAGAAATACACAAACCACCTACCTTAGCATTATATGATTAATATAATACAACATTGTCCCCTGAATCAACCTAGAATGTAGTAGATCTAAAAAACAAAAAATAATCAAAACCAAGGATATCTCACAAAATAAGATAAATCAAGGAACGAGGCACTAAAACAAGGAATAACTCATTGTATTGATTCCAACGTAGTCAATGTATATTGATTCGGAGCACAGACGGTCGATTGGGGGCTCAGAGAAGAATAATCACTCCTACTTGCTCCTGAACGAGATAATGCCAGAAGAAGGGTGTTCTTCCAATTAGATGCGACCCTGGTCAATTTATTAAAATAAAAAGAAAACCACATAGTGTGTTCATTTAATGTACATGTTGTGTACATGCTTTAACTGAGCCCCACATTAAGTAGTCTCCAGGTCACCCCACATGGCCATGTACTCTCCCATTACACGACCAATACATGGTCACACACAGAAACCAGGTCACGGCTTGTACTTCAAAGTAAAAAATGTGTAGTCCTTAAATTTTAATATTCTCCACTTTTTTTCTAAAAACACTAGAAAAAATAGGATCCATTCCAAAAAATTAAGATCCAAGTCCTTACAGGGGAGGCCATCATGAGGAATAATGTCCCACTAGCTCACATCACTACTTTAGTGGCATCCAGGTTAATACATTACATTATTTGATCTTCATTAAGGATATGCAATAGTATTTTGAATAGTACTAATGTCCTTAAAAAGTGATTTAATGTAAATGTAATATTCATAGGAAACACAATATTGAAGGAAAGATAAGCCTTTATATGTTCTTGATTTTGATATAATGATATTGGGATAATGCGATTATTGATTTAGATAGTGTAAATTCAATAATATTGACCGACATAGAACTGATTAATGTTTTTATGAAAAAGTTTCTTATGTTATCATTGATGATGTTTTCATAAATATTACATTTTTGGAATATATTCAATAATATATGGTTTTCATTAAGGAATGTGAAATTTTTCATCTTTTCATCAAGGACATATGGTAATTCTAGTTATTACCATGATCCAATAAAATATTGTACTAAGGTAGTCACATATTTAGAATGTAACAACCAAGAGATACATTATAATAATTTGGGGATTAATTTTAATATTAATTTGGGAAATACGATGGCATTCATTACAAATTTTGAATTTGGAACAGTTATAAGGTTAACCATTTATGGAATGGTTTATGTTTAAAATGATAATCTTTTAGATATTAATGTATTATTTCACCATATTTTGATTTGTGTATAAATTTTACAAATATTTTTTTTTATAATAACTATATATAGAAGGAATGAAATATCATTATTTAATGGATCATATTTAGTACATCATATGTGAAAAACATTCAACTCTGAGAGTAATATATGAGGATTTAATTGTTCAATGGAATTACGAATGGATTAAATTTTTCATAGGAAATAAAAATATATCATGTAATTACATTTTATATGTTCTTAGACCATAAGGAAAATTAATTACCCAACGTTAGAAAATTTTTATTAAAATTGAATATTTTCCAATTATTTTCATTTTGATAACGTCTATGACCATTTTACAACCCTTTTTCTTATGACATTTTGGTCATTAACGTTTTCCTGACCATATTCTTTATAACTCTCCATTAGTATTTTAGAGTTTCTTTTCTATTACATTCCTATTTGTTCACTTACCCCTAAATTTATTCTATTTATAAACCTAGTATGTGTTATTTAATGTAACTTTTTAACATCCATTTCTCCTTTTCAATAGTATGTTTTTAAAACATGTTTTTAATTGGGTTTTTATGAAGGAATTTTCAAATTCATAATCATGGATGTCTATGATGAATTTCTGGGGTGAAATTCATTTTAAAGGTTGTAGAGTGATAAATACCATGATTTATGTAATATTATTTTTCAAATTAATTTTTATTTTTAGATATCATTTATTATACACATAATTGAGTTTATCTTTCATTACACACAATAATGAGTTCTTTTTATTGTGTGCATGCCATGTGACACCGAGTTCCCAAAAATGATGTAATAATATTATTTTAAATATGGTAGTTATAACATAGTTGTTAAAAAGGTGAATATGAATAGTATTAAATAATTTTTTAAATATAAACACAAAATTCCTACTCAATATATTTTTATTTATAGATTCTTAATAGTTAATCAGTCTATTTTTAGTAGTCATTATATTCAACAAAAATATTTTTTCATAAAAAATGATAATTAATAATTTTTATGAAAAAATATTATTGATATTAAATAAAATATGTTTATATCATTTTGGAAATCATAATATCAAAATTATCTTATACATAATCATTATGATTGTTCTGAAAATATTTATTTTTTAGTGAATATTTAAAAATATAGATTTTTGTGAAGCTATCATTTATTTTAAATAAATAAAGTAATTAAAATTTACAATTATGTTTTAATTTAAAATAATTATACTTTAGTTATATTTAATCTACTTAATTACTTTTTAATCAACTTTATGTTGTATTTTAGTTTAAGTTTATTTTTTAGTTTAACAAGTATTTTTGTAAAACTCTTTTAAAGTGCATAATATTTTTAAATTTTAATTAAGTTAATTGATGCATAGTGTCTAATGTCTAAAAATTAAATTAATATATTATATATAAATAATGTTTAATTGATATGCATAAAATATTTATTATTAGATATATAGTTAATATATAATAATATCATGTGGAAAAAATACACTTCTCTAAAACCATCTTTTTAATCACAGGTGTGGGTTTTGTTTCTAATATAATATTTATAGTTATAGAAAAATTAATATGGAAATAATATAATAAATTATTGAACACATCCTATCAAAATTATATTAGGTTTAATTTTTTCAGTATTTTCTAAAAACGTAAATTTTTTTGATGAATAGTGAAAAATACAAAAATTTAATAGGAAACTACCTTTTAAATTTAATTTTTTATAAAGTTAAAACTTGTTCAATTAATTTTAAAGTATAAATAGTTCAATTATATATATATTGATAGAATTTATGTAATTATAATCATTTTAATAATAAAATTGGATAAAAAATGTGTAATTTTTAACATTTCCTCTTTAAAAACCCCCTTTCACATCACATCAACAAGATTTATTTTGAATTAAAAAATTTCAATTATGAAAATTATATTTGTAAAAATAGAATCCATATTTTGACTAAAAATAATTTATATTATCTATTTAACACCCCATGGTTTCATAGTACGTTATCTTTTAAAATAATTCATTAGCTTGCACCTCACACAACACCGAGTACGAGTGCATGACGACGTACCAAACTAGCTGTTAAAAAGTAGTTATGAATAGTATTAATTGAATTTTAAATTTTATATATTCCATATAATTTTAAAATCCATATTATGTGTTTCTTAGACATAATATAAGAACAAATTCATTTTTTAGATAAATGTTGTATTTTTCAAGAGATACAATTTTACCACCTTCTAATGGAAAAACCCTTTTAAATACAATATTTTATACTTATATATATTCAATTTGACAAAATAAACTTCTTATTTAAAATAATGACATAAAAATTCAGTTTTGATAATTTTTTTTTGTTTTTCTGATAACTTTCATATTTTGTTGAGTAGTGCAAAATACTAAATTTTAATTGAAAATTTTTTTTAATAAAAAATATTTATAGTGTTCAATTTTACATTTAAATGGTTCAAAAGTATAATTAGATTATATTTTAACCATTTAATCCAATTTTTGTCATTGGAATTAATTTCACTTTAAAATTATACATAAATAAGTGTCAATCTTTTGATAGTAATTGTTTCTTAAAAACAAGTTATTTGTTTTGACAACGGGAAATAATTTTAAATTAATTAATGCAAATTTTATGTGTTTAATTTTGTAAAAGAAACATCATTTTTGAATTAGGAATATCAAATATAGCTTATGCGGAGTCTTTTGTATTTTTCTGAAAAACTTCAATTTTTGATGAATAGTAAAACCACTTAGTAGTAGTTAAAAAACCAACTTTTTCATTTAAATGAAAATTTACCTCTTCTATGAATTGAATTTAAAAAATCCGACATACATGGTTGTTATTATTAAGTATAATTTTGTTCAATAAGATGAAAATATTTTTTTAATGAACAGTAACTTTTGACTTTTCTTTACCACGATTAAAGGTAAATAGGGTAATTCAAGGTAAAAGCAATATTCTAATAATAAAAAATTACCATAACAAATACCCTAACCTTATTGGATGACTCAATTCCGACCATGGGAATCTTTGGGTCGATTTTGGGACACCATCTAGCCACTTAAGATTGATAATGACACTTTATTTTAATTAACATAAAAGTAAAGACAAAAATGACATTAATAAATATCATTTAGTTTATCAATTTATACATGGGGTTATAAAAGTATTATTTTTCAACTATAAATATTCATTTTAAATATAAAAATATATGCTACATTATGGGTTTTTTTTAATAATTTTTAGACATTAAATATATTAAATTATTTATGAAACAATAATGACGCACCATTTACCTCATTAATAAATGATTTAAATAAATTAGATTATTAATATTAAAACAATATCCGAAACCTATCCAATTATTATTGGATGATTTTTTTGAACATCATCCATCTTATAATTGACTTTAATGAGTTTTGGACCTTTTTAAACTGATTATAAGTTTATAATAAAATAACATTTTCAAACATTCCTAAAGAGCCCCTCCTCTCTCTTATAAAAGGACATCACATCTAACCCAATACTCACACCTCTCAAGAACCTTAGATCATGAAACCCCTACCAAAATAAGCTACAAAGATCCCTCTCTTCTACCTAGAAGCCTTACCTTAGGCAGAAGTCCCTTCAAAAAGTCCTTTTGGTTCAAACCAAAGGGATTTACCCAAATTAAAGGTAATGGTTTCTCTTAACTTCTTTTATTTTATTTTACTTCTCAATCCCATAAAATAATTTTATTATTTTATTTTATAAAAACAGCAGTATTCTAAATATACTAAGATGTTGTTATGAGAACAATTTTAACTACACTCACACAAACCTCCATCAATGGGTAATGAACATACTGTTTCAGTGGATAGAAAACTACCGTCACATGAAATGATGATTGTTCAATTTTCTCCTGCCACATCTCATCGTGGCCATGAAAATGGAACTGTATTTATATAAGAAATATATTATGTTTATTTTTTCTTTATGATTATATATTTTAAATTTATATCATACCATTATGGTATCCATTATGGGTAAAACGTGATAATTTAATTTGAGGAAGTACGGAATACCGACCATTCAATGTGATATGACTCGTTAATGCCTTATGTGGGAAGTATAAAGGATGGAGTTATATGATGTTACATTGTAATTATAATAATGCTATATCTAATTATGTTTTAATTCCATTAATATAAAAATATAAAAATTAAAGCAGCGTTCATGCGTACGTACGGCTTACCGCCTCCTTGAAAGATGCATTTCATTTGTAATCTCCAAATGTAATTTAATATTATAAATACATATATATACTAGATATATAATATATATATGATATATAAATCATTAATATCATTCTGGGGATAATGTAATTTTGACCACATGGACAAATTGTAATTATAACAAGTTCATTTTTTGACAGAAGTTCCAAGCATCGATAAAATATCCAATATGAACTCAAATAATTAACTAATTGTAATAGCAATGTAATAAGTGATATAAAAGGAATAATAAACTAAAACAATTTTCTTATTCATTTTTAAATTAACAAATTTTTATTATTCAGGAAGAACAAGGAACATATAATACATGTCGGACTTGAGGTAAGGGGTTCCTTATCTCACTTTTAATTCCATTAGATTTCCATTGTTCACCACTTATTTATTGAATGTGGTGTATTATGTACTTCCATTTGATATATATTATCATGATTATTTTTATATTTATTGTATTCTATGAATGATTTTGAGGTTATTAATTTTTTTCATACGAATTGATTGATTACAACGTGGTAAGGTAATTTCGTCTCTCTTCTTATTCATGTGAAATTCCCATTGTATTGCCACTATTTCCTTTCATGGGGTGTATGTACTGGGCATGATTTTATTCCTTGTGTAATATAATTTAATCTATGGGTATTTAAAATTTAATTTTATGATACTTCTTTCATGGGGTGTATTTCGCATGAGTTACCAAATCGATAATTTTTTTTTCAAATTTCCATTTCCACTCGTAGGTATTACACATACTTCATTGATTATTTTACTCCAAGATTTTGTGCAGAATCAATATTTATTATTTATATTGTAATTTAAAATCCCCTAAGTGTGGATATACTTTTGATACATGTAGTAACTCCATTGATAATTTATCATTTCATTGATATGAACATGATAAGAGTAATGTTAACTCAATTTCCATTCATTGAGTTAAACATCCAAGTCATTAGTGTTGTTTTTTCAAGAATATGTGTGAATGTACTCTGATGGATTTACACTAAATATCCAATCATATAGAGTGTATTTATATTTTTCACACATATTTATTTCACTGATTTATCCTTAAGCTAAAGATATAGTCTTTATAAATGATTTTATCTCAATTTACATTCCATTAAGACTTCTTTGTTGTTATACACCAATTCATTTGTATATAGTGTTTATAATGTACTTTGACATAGTGTATCATGAATCCCTTTATTATCAGGATATTATAAAGTTTTTATTTCCTCAATTTTTGGAATTTAACTAATTTTTGGAATGTTATAAAATATAGTTTTCTAAAAAAACACAACACGCATACCGTGTGACAACCCGTCGCGTCAGAAAAAGCAGCGGGAATCAAACCCACAACCAAAGTGAGACTTAGATTTATCACCTAACACTAGACCACGTGAAGTCCCTAGTTAGTGTGACTAATTATTTTTAGTTAATTGATTTTATTGATCAATAATAAGTTTATTTTGAATCTTATGTTTTATAAAATAGATATCTACAGTTTAGGAAAATGATTTGGGGATTGAGTAGTAAATATTATTTTGGAAGACGTTCGCTCTATTGGGACCACTATTTGTCTAATAAAAATAGAATAATATGGGATTTCATTTTAACAATAATGGTGGATTTTTATCTATGTTTTTAGTTAGGATTTATATAGATTTGGGTTATTTATGGAAATGATTTACCTATCATAGAGAATATGTGATTAGGTTAATTACACTTTAGTATGTGACTTTAAGAGTTGTAGAGTCTATTTGGAGATACAATTTAACATGGAAGACTATGTAATAAAGTTATTCTGAGTTTTTTGTTTCAATATTAGTATATATTATATTGAAATATTTTATGGAAAATTGTTTATTGAATGGTATTTATGGAACTTTGGGTATTGCTAGTTTAATTTTTGAAATTAATATTAGTATTTTTTTCTCCAAATGATTATCCTTTTGGGGATCATCTAATCTAGTACTAACCATTTTGGTTTTGGTTAATATATAAAGAAAAGGGAAATATGTAGTTCATCATTTATGGATTTTGCGATTATCTATATATTGATTCTAGTGCTTCACCAGTGACCAAGTCATCTTGAATACTCATCGTTTGGAGTGAAAGACGAGTTTGTTGTAGGAAATAGTTGAAGGATGAAACTCTACATGTCAAGTATATTTTTCCCTTATTATATGAATAAATTGATTCTTAAACATTATGGAAGCAATATTCAAACAAAAAAATGTGTTATCCCAATACATTATGTTTTGTTGAACCAACGATATTTTAAATCATCATAGATTGATGGCTTAGAGGCCCTCAATTTTACACTTGTTTGTGACTGATGATCTCAATCACTCCCTATAAAATTTATGTTTTCTCTCCAATTCTATGTCTCTAATTTCCATTAATGTTCTCTTAATAGATATCATAATTCAGTGGTGGCTTTTTCATTTCCCTTTCCCTCTTATTAAAACTAAATTTTATTAACCAAATTTTCGATGTGGGTTTTCCACAATGATATTTTTCTATTTTTAACCTTTTATTTTTGAAAAAAAATTAAAATTGTGAGGACACAATATATTTAATGAAGGTATAATTTAACACACAAATTTTTCATAGTATGATATCTCTTTAAAATAATTCGATAGCTTGTAACTCACACAACACCAAGTTCGACCACACGACGATGTACCAAACTAGCCGTTCAAAAGAAGTTATGAATATTATTAACTGAATTTTGAATTTTATATATTCTATATAATTTTATCATCCATATTATGTGTTTCTTAGACATAATATAAGAACAAAATCATTTTTTTCCAATAAATGATATATTTTTCAAGAATTGAAATTTTACCGCCTTTTAATAGAAAACCCTATTTAAATACAATATTAGAACAATTTATATATTCAGTTTGACAAAATCAACTTCTTATTTAGAATTGGGACATAAAAATTCAGTTTTGATAAATTTTGGGTGTTTTTCTGATAACATTCATATATTGGTGAATCGTGAAAAATACTAAATTTTAATTGAAAACAAATTTTTTATTCAAAATAATTTATATTGATAAATTATAAATTTAAATTGTTTTTATGTATAATTTGCTTATATTTTTACCATTTAATCGAATGTTGGTCATTGGTATTAATTTCACTTTGAAATTATACATAAACAGTTCAGAATCTTTTGATAGTTATTGGTTCTTAAAAACTCTATATTTGTTTTGACAATGGGAATTAATTTTAAATTAATTAATGAAAATTATCTGTTTTTAATTTGGTAAAATATACATCATTTTGTAATTTGGAATATTTAATACATCTTAGACTGTATTTTTGGTATTTTTTGAAAAACATCAATTTTTAATGAATAGTAAAACCACTTTGTAGTAGTTAAAAAACAAACTTTTTCATTTAAATGAAAATTTTCCACTTCTATGAATTGAATTTCGAAAATAAGGCATACATGGTTGTTATTAGTAAGTAAAATATGGTTCAATATGATGAAAATAATTTTTGGTGAATAGTAACATTTGAATTTTTTACTGCGGTTAAAGTTAAATAGGATAATTCAAGGAAAAATGAATATTATAATAATACAATATTACCTTAAAACTTATACTAACCTTATTGGATGATTCATGGCCGACCATGGGCATCCTTGGGTCAATTTTGGGATTCCATGTAGACACTTATGAATGATAATGACACTTTATTTTAATTAACTTAAAGTAAAGAAAAAAATGACATTAACAAATATATTTTAGTATATCAATATTTACAAGGGGTTGTAGAACTCAGATTTTCGACTATAAATATTCATTTGAAATATAAAAATATTTCATAAATTATTTTATTTTTTATTTAATTTTTAGACATCAAATAAATTAAATTATTTATGAAACAATAATGATGCTGTATTTACCTCATTAATAAATGATTTAAATAAATAATATTATTAATATTAAAACAAAATCCAAGACCTGTCCAATTCAAATTTTATGATTTTATTTTGAACATGAGTCATCTTTTCTTCGACTTTAATGAGTTTTGGACCTTTTGAAAACGATAATAATTTTATAATAATATAACATTTTCAAACATTCCTAAAGAGACCCTACTCTTCCTTATAAAAGGAAACCACTTATATCCCAATCCTCACACCACTCAAGGCCCTTGGATCATCCAAACCCTGACCAAATAATCTCTCATGATCCCTCTCATCCACCTATAATCCTTACATTAGGAAGAAGTCACTTCAAGATGTCATTTTGTTCAAACTAAATGGAGTTACACAAATTAAAGGTAAATGTTTAATTTACCTTCTTTTCCTTTATATTACTTCTCCAACCCCTAAAAAATTTTATTCACTTATTTTATAAGAAAATAATTATTTTATATATACTAGGATATTTTTATGAGAATTATTCGAACTACACTTACACACATCTCCATCTAATGGTTAAAGAACATATTGTTTCTTTGGATGGAAAACTATCATCTCACGAAACAATGATTGTTAAATTTTATCTTACCACCTCTCACGGTGTCCATTAATATGGAAATATATTTATTTAATATATATATAATGTTTATGTTTTATTTATACTTCTATATTTTTAATTTATAGCATTCTTTTACGGTTTCCATTATGGGTAAAATGCGATAATTTAATTTGAAGAAATGCGGACTACTGCCCCCTCAAAGTGATATAACTCATTAATGCCTTATGTGGGACATATAAAAGATGTAGTTAATGATATTATATATGATATTATACTGGAATTATAATATATCTATGTATCATTATGTTTTAATTCCATTAAAAAACAAAAATATAAATGAAACTAGCTTTCATGTGTACGTACGACTTACCGTCTCCATTAACAGTGCATTTCCTTTCTTATCTCCAAATGTTATGTACTGTTATACATACGAATATATACTAGATATATAATAAATATATATGATATCTAAATCTTGTATATCCTTATGGGGATAATTGAATTTTGACCACATGGAAAAATTGTAATTATAACAAGTTCATTTTTTGACTCATGTTCCAAAGATCGATAAAATATCCAATATAAACTCTAATAATTAATTAATTGTTATAGCAAGGTAATAAGTGATATAAAAGGAATAATAACATTTATAAATGTTCTTAATCATGTTGAAATTTTCTTACGTTTATAATTCCAGTAGAAAGGGGAACATACAAGACAAGTCGGACTTGAGTTAAGGGGTTTCTTATCTCACATTTAATTCCCCGAGATTTCCATTGTTCACTACTAATTTATTGCATGTGGTGTATTTTGTACTAACATTTGATATATATTATCATGATTCTATTTATATTCATGGTATTTTGTTAATTATTTGGGGGTTATTAATTTTTGTTCATATGACTCGATTGATTACAACGTGGAAAGAGGATTTCATCTCAATTCTTATTCCTGTGAGATTCACATTGTATTGCCAGTATTTCCTTTTTTTGGTGCATGTACTGGCCATGATTTTAATCCTTATGTAATATAATTTAATCTATAGGTATTTAAAACTTCATGGTATGGTCATTATTTCATGGGGTGTATGTTTCATGAGTTACCAAATGGGTAATGATATTTCAAATTTCAATCTCAACTCATTGGGTTTTACGCTCACTTCATTGATTATTTTACTCCAAGATTATGTGTAGAATCACTATTAATTAATTATTTATTTATTTCCACTCCCATTTGTCTGGATATGCTTTTTATACACATAGTCAATCCATTGATAATTTATCAAGTCATTGATATGAAATTAATAAGAGTAATCATAACTCAATTTCCATTCATTGAGTTAAACATCAAAATTATTGGTGTGGTTTTTTCAAGAATATGTTTGAATATACTCTGATTGATTTACACTGAATATCCAATCATATAGTGTGTATTTATATTTTTCACACATAATTATGTCCTTGATTTATCCTTAAACTAAGGATACAGTCTTTATAAGGGATTTCATCAAAATTTACATTCCATTAATACTTCTTTGTTGGTTTATGTAAATTCATATTTATATGGTGTATATAATGTACTTTGACATAGAATATCATGAATCAATTTATTATCCTGATATTATAAGTTTTTTATTACCTCAATTATTTTTATTCACATGTATCTCTTTTTGTTATGAACTCTAACTAAAATATCATTTCCAATGTTTTAAATTTTTATTATTATAAATATTTTCATTAATGTCCATGTTTTAAAAATGGTTTTAGGGATCTTTTTTTAAAGAAATTAATGTTTTAATATTATAATTCATTTTAAATGTTTCAAAGTGGTATGGGACACTTTGATTCATAAATCTATATTAAATGGCTTAATGATAAATAATGTGACTTTTAAATGTTTTCAAGAAAAAGGGGATATTTCTCTCAAATAGTTTTGATATATATTTTCATTTATGTAAATATACTTCAGTATTCTTGGTTGAGGTTAATATATTATAATACAATCTTCCATATTATATTGAATGAGTTATGTTTGACTCTGGATGTGCTATTTTTATTCCATTCATGGCTTGTCGTTAAAATATTGACATTTCGTATGCTAGTTTTAATACGAATTTTGAGTTTATGTTTCAACCTTTTCATACGAGGAATGAATTGGACTTAGTAATTGATTGGAGGATCACGATATAGATACTCGATGCATCAGTAGGTCTCATGAGACAAACTAGTCTCTTGGCACAAGGCCTTGACAAAATCTTATTGGTTTTCTTGGAACAAGGCCTTGACTATGGGGTTATGAAGTTTGGCATTATGCATTCTATCATTATGAAATTAGCTATTGATATTACATTTGATTATTCTAATAGTATAATATCCTTGTGAATATTTAAATGGAATTATTTGATTTATCTTTTCTATATTACACTGAAGATTAATTTTAAAACACTTTTGTTAGTCTTATAAATTGCCTTAAATGATTATTCTTATTTATGAATGTTTCTGCTATATTGTTATCCTTACTGAGCATGTGATCTCACCCCTTTATATATTTTATTTTTTCAAGTATATGAAGAAGTAAATAATGATTGTCCTGTAGAGAAAGGCCAAGGATATGACTGTTTCCAAGGGGGACACAATGTCATATTTATTTATTTCATGATGTAATTTAAAACTTATGTATGTATCTAGTATTACCAAGGCTATTAAACATATTGGACCTTCGATACATGATTACATGTATCATTCCAATGTATCAAAACAATGCACCGGCTCCGTGCTTTGGGGTCGGGGTGTTACAGTCTAATATGTTATATTTTATTTTCACCAAATGAATAGTATAAAGAGTAAAAATTAATTATAGAGGTTAAGGTAAAAATGGGTTTAGTGAGGGTTAAACTAAAATGAAAAGGATTAAAATGAACTAAAATGTATATAAAATATATTGGATGGATATATTTATTACCATTAATTTAACATTTTAAATAATAATACATTTGGGATCTTGTTTTCATGAAATAATCGTGGGGACACATTTTCATTTCAAAACATTAATAGTGTGTCACTCACATCACTTATAAAATTCAAACCCATATTATCTATTCTACACTAAATTAAAACCATTTATTTTAGAAATTAACTTCCAAATAACTTAAAAAAATCCCTAATATAATCCCTAGTGCATCTGTTATTGTACAAATCCAACATAGTATCGATATTCGTGCAAACCTAAAGTTGTTTCCTAAAGGAGAGATATCGTTTTTCAATTAGAGTTTTTATTTTTTATTAATAAAACTACATAAATTTATATACAAATATGATTATGTAACAAAATAAGTCTTTTAAATATAATTATATGTTGTTATGTTAAATGAATGACCTATAAATTTTTCCACTTCCATCAAATGTGTTATGAAATCAGTGTTCATGTGTACGATATACTACTGCCTCATAAACAGATGTCATCAAATTTTTCATTACTACAACTCAATATTGGGTATGATTATAGTTATAATTATATAAATAATATTTATAAAATAATGTTACCTTGTCATGAATTATATAATACATAACAATTTTAATTTCGATTCTGTAGAGGATATGATTACATCATTCGTATGTACGATAGACAACTACCTTACGAAGTGATGTGATTAATTTTAAAAAATGCATTACATGGATAATAATTAAAATATATTAAATAAATATATTTTGTAACGTCCCGGTTCCGGGTGCCACCAAAAGGTTCCCCTAACCTGGTTGGTCACATAACCTCAAACACATTTCCCCAAACGCCAAAGGCTGTCGACTAGCCGTGGGGGCCAAGGTAAGAAATCGGGGAAACTATTCCCTCATAGGAAGAGTATAAAAAGAAAAATAATAAATAATAAATATAATAAAAAATGTGGTGGGACCATAACCCATAGGTTAGCGGATCAAAACCCCCCTTATAACATCTCAATTGTAGGTTCCACCCAAAGGTTCCCCGAACCTAGTTTGTCACGTAATCTCAAGCTCATATTCTAGAATTCCAAAGGCTTCCGACAAGCAGTGAGGGAGAAGTTAAGAAATTGGGAAAACTATGCCCTAATAGGAAGAGTATACAAATCAGAATAATAAATAATAAACAATATCAGAAGTAGTAATACCATACAACAAAAGTTAAAAGTGGAAGACTGATAGTATAAACAACTACAACATACAATAATAAATGATGCTTGTCACCAGTATCAAGGAAAGAATACAATAAAGTCACAATACTGGACATACAATAATGAAACCAAAGTAAAAAAATGAAATGAACAACAATATCATCGTATACCTCAGCTTGGTCCCATACTCTCTAGATCAAACAATAATCAAGAACCTGATATAGAAGGGCACTTGACCTTATCTATAGCTCCAACTATATAATCTATTTGGGTCCAGAAGAATGACCCAAATTGGGTGTGATATTAAACACAATAGGCAACCACCAAATGATCTACACCTAACTATCAGTGAATATATATAATAGGAAATATTCATAAATGAAGCAATAAACTATGAAGTACTCAAAAGCACACAAACCTACAATTTTCAATTACATTCATTTTCATTTACTAATTATTAAAACCCCTGAATAAGGAATACAAGGATCAAGCCTAATATATGTATCCTTTAGTGTAATAGTAACATTAAATGTATCAGAATACTATCTAAGCCACTATGTAAGATAGAATACAAACTTGTTCTTTTGCTTGATGACTCTCCAAAATCATCCAATAATTCAAAAACAAACCTCTGGGAAATCTCTCATGGTCTAACCCTTTTGGTTTAACATATCACTAAGTAATAATAATGACCACCAGGGCAGATCTCATGGTCAATACCCCTAGTCTACATAACATCAACATTTTATATATGACCTCAAGATAGCTCTCACGGTTAATACCCCCTTGGTCTATATAGCATAAAACATTTATACATGACCTCCAGGTAGCTGTCACAATCCATACCCCTTGGGTCAACATATTATAATAAAATAATAAACGACTTATTGGTTATAACTCACTATCCATATGACATGGAAACGTCTACACAAAGGTTCCCATGGTCCTGTGTAAATAAACATTGAAACTCCCACAGTTTTCCTAGTCTAAGGCTCTGAAAGTCCATTAGAATATTAGCATGCATATAATATCAAAGAAAAATATTTAATCTGTAACTACTACATGTATAACATTCACAATCATACAAAATGAAATTTATACTATCAATAAACTCCATTTTAATCATTTAAAGGCATGGAAACATGGTATTTTTCATAGGCATCCTAGGCTAAATGGCCATTACCAATCAAACTAGGGAAACACACCCATGGGGTGTCCTGTAAACAAAGAGTCTAACTTTTTTCATATGAAACAACAATATTCAAATCAATTAGACAATGAAATTTTAATAATAGGGTTATATTCCACAAAACACAATACCCCAATCATGGGTATTCATCATGTTAAGAATATATAATCCAAATAAAATCAAAAAAGGAACAAACCACCTACCTTGATTATATAAAATGGTAACTATTGAAATTAATCCCTTTAATCAGCCATGAACTATGTATATATAAAAAATATTAAAAAATAACATACTATAATAACTGATGAGTGAGGAGGAACAAGGAAGATAGGCTCTAGGGAAAGAGAGAACATGCTGATGGAATCCAACACACCCAGTGGCATCTCAATAGGAGCTCGGATGGAGGAACAAGGGGAGGTCGAAGTTATTCAGTTGAACATATCTCTCTTGTAAAAAACATGGCGAGAAGAAGTGTTTTCAGTAAATTAGATGTTACCCCTCTCCTACTAATCAATTAAAAATAAATGTACACGGTGTGTTCATTTAATGTGAACGTTGTGCACTTGCCTCAACCGGCCCCCACTTTAGACAGTCTTCCAAGTAAACCACACTGCCACGTACTCGGCCATTACATAGATAGTACACATCTACACATAGAAACTGGGTACACATTGTGTACTCTAAATTACACGGTGTGTATTTATAAAATTTACAAAATCTTCATTTTCCCTAAAAAACAAACCGACTTCAAGATCCATCCCTGAAAATGAAGATTCATGTTATTATATATATAGTATACAATAATTAATTATTATATTCATGAAATATTAATAATTCTAAAAATATAATAATTATTTTTTCTTTCTTAACTTTTCAATCACTGAATGACTATAAAATGTTTCATGTACATGGGGGCTACCGCCTTCAAGATGCGAGGTGACTCTCTTTTCAAAACCACACCAAATAGATTATATAAATAAGAATTTTTAATGGTGTAATATGTTATTTATGATATTACGATCACTATGTAAATATAATATATTAATTAACTCATTTCTATAATTATCCTTTAAAAATTGAAATTTTAATCATGCCTACATATGACTTACCATCTCCACGATGCTAACATACTTCATTGAAAAAAATATTTCATGATTTGTCATAAAATTATAATTTATTATTAAATATGATAATTAGTTAATGAACATTATTTATGATATTATGTAACAAAAATAATTTTATGTGGGAAAAAATAACAAATCAAATCATACATAGAAAACAAAGAAATTATTTCCTGAAACTTGATTTTAACAAGAAATGGTTAAAAAAAGTGATAAAAGTTCACTAGTAATTCATATATGGAATCTGATAATAAAATATTAATCCTTAATATGTGTATAAAAAATATATTAATTTTTAATAAGTTCATTCTTATAGGAAGGAAGTCGATACTTAAGATAAGGGATTTCTAGTCTCTACTTTATTTTTTGGGAGACATATGAAAATTCACTAATATTAATTTTTTGTGGTGTATATACTAACCCATTGAAATGTTATAACATGAATTTACCTAGTTTCATTATTTTTAGAGTTTCAATTTAGGTTTTAATTTATTGGGGATTATGATTCAAAATATTATTAATGTAGTTTGGGATTTCAGTCTCACTTTTTTGGGGGAGACACAATCCCTTTTCTCTATGTGTTTATTTTATGATTTCTATATAATGGGCATGAAGGTAATTTATGATCATAATAAATAAAATTATTGGTATTTATGTATTCATTTTAAGATCCCTTATTCAGGGTGTTGACAGTTCAAATGTTACTAAATCTATTATGGATTTTTTCCTCAGTTTTCTTTCTTTGAGACATTTGATTTTGTCATGAACCTACCTTCTTTTACTATATTTTTATGTAGTTAATTTAACATATAATATAATGAATTTATATAATTTACGGATATTTTATCTTTAATATATGGTATTACTTAACGGGATATATGTTTCAATGTTAACAAATTGGTGAATATTTTAATGGTACAATCTAATCGTTCATCAGGATTGTTTGTGTTTGTGTTAATGATGATGAAATATTAGGATCCATATCTCAATAAACTCCAAAATTTTATTCTCATATAGTTATGTTATTAGAATAAATGTTTCCTATTAGTTTTACTCTCTTCACATACTCAAGATATCAATATAAGTTTATTAATAAAAATTATATTTATTTTTCTCTTCGGTCAAAAAAATATTTTTCATCCAATAAAAGCTTTTAAAAAAATGTGTTAAAAAATATTCAATATTATAAAAATGATTTATTAAAATAAATTTACTAATTTCAATTCTATAAGAAAAATATTTTAAAATGAATAATTATGTCTGTTAAAAAAACACTACCCATTTGGATTTTTCAAAAAATGGGAAATGAATATTTGTTTTTAACACGAACAACAAGAAAAATATTTCCTAAAATCAGAATCACTCAATGATTTTCAGTTTAATTTAAATTTTTATAAATTTCATTTCAAAAAAATTTGATTCTTAACATTTTTAAAATTATTTTATTTTAAATTGATGGATTTAGGGTTAAAGGTATTTTGAAAGTAATTTATTTTTTAAAACCCATATTTTAATGAGGAAAGGATAGTTTCCACAATAAAAATATTGAATTATTTTTAATGATTAATTTATATGTTTTCATGATTATTTTCAATGAATATTATATCAAATTATATATAGTTTAAAAAAATTATTGACAAGAAAATTTACCTTTCTCAAATAATGTCCCAAGTGATTTATCATTAAAAATCATTTTTCTTTTATAATGACATAATTTGATGTTTCTTATTCTCTACTGAGGATTACCCATGGATAACTTCATTATTCTTTTTAAAAATTGTTAATGATGAAAAAATGTTTATGAAACCCATTTTTCTTCCTTGGGTTGTACAATGATAATATTCTTATTCAACATGGTTTTTTATGGGTTGTGATATGATAAGGTGGTGGAATTATTATAAAACCTATCAATATTCCACATGTCATGATATGGTGAAATGTTTATATAAAGAATTAATTTCATAGTATATGACCTGATTAATGTTTTATGACCTTGGGGAATGGATAAATATGGTATTAATTATGTTAAAGGATGGGACTATGTCTCTTTCTACTACATTGGGTAATGATTTATATCTCATGAGATAGAAATAAAGAGAATGGGAACCTATTTGGGTTCAGTAGGTGGAATTATCCACTATGACTATTTTTGGAGTGAAAATTGAATACTATAATGGTTTAGGGATTAAAAAAATACACTATGATAACATTCCTATGATCCTTGACTTTTATGTAAAATATTATCTATAATTATTTAAATGCCACAAATATATGTTTTATGAAAATGTAATGATATAATAGATCTTGTTATTTTATTTTCTTATGATTCATTTATAATTAAAAAATAATAATGATTCCATTATTTAATATTATGTTCATTTTTTGGAATGTTTTGGTTTTCAAAGGTCATCCTTATATTCTCAAACTTTATGCTCATGTTATGCTTACGTATTACCCTTCTTTTCCATTACGAATCAATTACGCTCAACCTTTATTATGTATTATTTATTAAGGTTATGATAAAAAAATATAATCTATGACATGTATAAAAAATTCCCTATTTATAAAGACCTTATTTGGAGATTTGGTTGATCACCTGTGAAGCAGTTGTTTGTGTTTCCATGTTTCGAAAGGAACTACCCCTTTATGACCCTCAAACATGTATTTATTTAATGTAATAATTATCTAGCTAAAAACAAAAAATATATATGAAAAACAAAATTAGTTATTATAAAAAACCCTAAATTTTTTACATTTATGTTAAATTGTAACATTTTTGTAATTTTGATGAGTTTTGAGGTAAAGTTTGAAAATTACACAATTCATAAATTTGAATAGATTTTTTTCACTTTTAAATTTTGTGAATAATGATTTCAATATAGATTAAATTATAGAAATTATATTTAGGGTACCTTGTACAATGTTCTTCATTTCATACAAATATATATATTTCTAAATCAAAATAAATGAGGCCTAAAGAAATCACTCAATTTAGAAAAAACATTTTCCATCAGAATTGACACACCACCATTATTGGAAACCTATAGCAGGATATATGTTTTAAATATCTTTTCTTACAACAAGATAAGAAATATACATATAATGAAAATCTCTTAATTAAATTTAAAATTCATTTTTATTCATTAATATGGATGGTGAGTGTGTTAAATAAGAAGATGTGAAATAGTCTATTCTCCTTGAAATTGCCTTTTGAATAACATAGGTATATCAATTTCACCATATTTATAATGGAAATAAATATTTGTGAGTTATAATTAAATAATCTTGTTAAATTATTCAAAAAAGGTACATTAGTGAGATTTAGTTTTCAACTTATATGAAATCATGAAAACATTCATAGGATAGAAATAGAATTAAATATTTATCATACCCCTTTTCATCTAAATATTTATCTTAATTTTCATTTCAATGGATTGATTGATTGGGAGTATATGTATGTTAAGTATAAGAATTATTTAAGAGAGATAAATTCAAATAGAGTAATCATGACAAAATTTAAAAACTCCATGTGGTAGGGGTAGTAGAGTATCAAATGATCCCAGATTTTATATTGATGTTATCTCACTTGAAGTAATTCATATGATTTTTAATATATACTATATCAAATTTATGTCGTATTTTGGTATAATATTTTTATTTCTCATAACATTTTTTACTTGTTTTCTAAATCTCAAAATTTACTAACTTTACAAACAAAATTAACAATGTGAATTTTTGAAAACCTTTTCACCAACATCCTTATAGACAACCACATAGCCACTAGTTTACTACATTTTAGAAGGAAATTGTTTTGATTGAGGTGAAAAGAATGAATAATAATTATCGATGGTTCAAGTTGATTAAGATTATTTATTCCTCTTAACTAATTGAAATATTTCTTATTAAATATGTTTGACAATGGAGACCATTAGGTTTTATCATGAAGAGGTGGAAAAATAGCATAAAACCATAACATTGTTGATTTTTTTTATTAAATTAGTTTTATTTGGGATTTAGAAAAATAAAACTGATAATGTAAATATAACTAAAAATAAGCTAAATTTTGAATATTGATGTTAGAGATATTATATACTGAAAAATGGAAAAGATTTTAGAATTAAGATAACAACATTGGACATGATATAAAACTTGGATAATCTACAACACCACCACCTAGAGATTATACATTCATTTCATGATTACTCCATTTGAACTACAACATCCAATAGCATGATCCAATTTCATATCAATAAATTTCCTATCAAAATAATCATTGTAAATAAAATTGATATATAAATGTATAGTAAAAAGGCTATAAAAAATATTTTACCTAATTTACATCCACTGACTATTTACTAATGTTTATCAAAGTTATTGGTACAATATCACCGAGCTCCCTTATTGAAATTAATATGTATGAATCAGAGATATTCATACATAAAAATTAAAAATTATTTGAAATACAGTGCAAAAGATATTTTTGAGTCACTAAATTGGATTTTTATGAACAAACAGACTATTCAAATTTCTCTGGTTGTGCATCCCACTAATGAATATAATAAAAAAAAATTAAACATGAAATTTAATCCAAATTTGAAACTATGAATTATATTTACCTAATAGTTAGAAAAAAGTAATTTGGAATAATTTTTTCCAAGATATATTTTTTTAATGAAGAAACACATATTCTTTATAGAAAAATATTTTCCAAATTTGGGGATATATTTGGGCCTCACATATATCGATTATAAACTTTTTCCAATTGGATGACCGAAATCATATGATAAAATAGACAATAAAATTTAATCTAGATAATAGTATCCGTATTGAAAATTTTATTCTTCTTATAAAAAATAGATAAAATCTTCTAAAATTTTAGAATTTTGGAATCTTCACATCCTAGCTCAAAACTCGTAAAATTTTTCACTTTCACATAAAATGAAAACTTTTCAAGGTCTATATCATTAAAACTCATATATAAAATAATTAAAATATTATCTATATAAATTACCCAATAATAAACACTAGGCCTTTTAGAAAAGTGAGAATTGGAATTAAATTTACATTGAAAAATCCAAACACATCTCAATGAAACTCATAATCATTAAAATCAAGGAAATGAACTTAACATGCCTCTATAATAGATTCGATTTCAAATTATCCATTATGTTCATTAATTACATTCCTATTTTATTCATTCATCTATGGACAATGATTACCAAATAACTTATTTTACATCTCAAATCATGATTTTAATTTTGAACTATGATATATTCATTTATATAAATAAAAGGTCCACCGTAAGCATGAGAAATTTTTAAATCCCCAAACAATTGAGTTAAAAATTGTTGAAAAAATGATGGATTGGAAATGGTTGTTACAAAGATTGAAGATTCTTGAGACCACAATATCAACAATTATAAAGTAGAAAGAGTTTTCGTAGCTATTTATTAAATAAATATTGCATGATTCTAGATTCCATTTGTATATTATATTCTCTACATTATTTGTCACATAAAATTGTCTCTAAAATAACATCAATATTACAACGATGGATAACTAATAATGTATTTTATTCCGCATCAAGAGAAAAATATATTATCCCCAATATTTAAAAATTATTTGTTTAATATATATAAATTAATTACTCTTTATATTTAATGTTTTAGAAAGTCATAAATTTATTTCACAAAATATCCAGAACAGAATAACATTAAATATCATAAAATTTTCCTCCATCATTTCATATTTCTATACCAAAAGTAGACCTATATTGTTTAGTTAGTCACAAATAATATCCCTAAATCATAATCGTTTCTAAATTAATGTTATATACAAAATTATTGTGTTGGATATGGAAAGTATCTTATAATAAGTCTAAGTACTAGTCAATTCATGGATACTAAGGTTTCACCAAGATTTAATGTAATAGGTATTCCAAATAAATTGAGGAAAGTTTTTTAAAAATGGCTTTAAATCATACAAAATCATACTTAATAATATTTATCACATCTTCCATAAAGATAACAAGTTGTGAAGGAAACATAAAAGTTTTTGGTTAAAATGAAAATTATTTTGTTCACTCTGCATGTGAGGTTATTGTGAAGACGATGTAAATTTTTCTTATTCCCAACAATAAGTGATTGTGAAATTTAGAAAACATTTATGTTATGTAATTTAGGATTTTTTTCTCTTTTCATGAATTTCCTCAATTTAAATCTGGAACACGACATATTTCTACCATCATTTATTTTAACTTCCATTAATAAAGATGCTTATCTTCACTAAAAATACATTTTATTCATTAATGGGATATCTTTGAAGATTATAATTTAAGAAAATTAAAATAACAAATAGATATATATAATGAAAAATTAAAAATAGTAATTTATATAGAAAAAAACATAATATTAACCTATAAAGGATGTTTTTGAGTTGAGGATAATGATTCAGTCATGATACCTCTTTCAAAATTTCCTCTTTAAAATTTTTCATAGTGGTGACCATGAGGTTTATTCACTAGGTTGTTAGAAACTATGTTATCCAAACATCCATTTGATAAAAAAATTAAAGTCAATAATTTGAGAAACTAGGAATAATAATTAAAAAATTTTAAGATATATAAAAGGAATATGAAGACATATATTATTATTTATATATATGACATACTTTAAAATATACGAGATACAAGAATTTATATTGTTTCAATGAACAATATTTTATCTTTGGGTACTCTTTTACCACAAAAAATTTGAGTTTTTTCATTCATGTATTGATTAATCAATTTGAACTACAATGTAAATAATTATTCTCCCCTTTAATATCTTTGGTCTACCATCTCCAATGAACCTTTGAAATGTAATTGGACATAGAAGTTCTTAGAGAAAATGGTGTTTATAATAATTGTTTCTGTTTATTGTTATTGAATGTTTTCTTGACTGAGTCCAAGTTGGATGCTAAATCTCACCAGGACCCTTCTTGAATGTTTTCCACCCATGTCCTATCAATTCACCCAAAATCATTTCGATCCATTGAAAATGGAAAAAAATTATAATCCAAATTTACAGAAAAATATTATTTATAGTTGAACCAACTATTTGAATTCCTTATTTTTAATATTACCATTTACCATTTTACTGAATAAAATTTAATTTGAGATTTAATTGAGAGATTAAAATCCAAATTCTATTAATTCTCATGCTCTAATTAACTCACATGGAATCTTTAAGTCCAGTTCCAGTCTCCATTAATCAATATATGTCAATTCTATCCAAAATAACATTTGTCAAATTTATTTATTTATTTTGGTCTCATGTAAGATGATGCATCAAATGGTCTAGTTGTATTAAATGAATACTATGATCTAAAGACACTACACAAAACAAATTTTTATAATTAGATTTTCATTGAAGAATATATCCCAAAATTACACTGTAATAGAAAGTATTAAAATTATATCCTTATATAATTTTCACAATTTAGCAAAAATATCCTGAAAATTCAAAAAATAATGCAATTTACCAGAAAAGGTAAATTTTGGAGACTATATAATTGAAAACATATAAAAATAAAACTATAATATCTATTAATTATCTTACACTTTAAACTTTTCCTATAGAAAGTGAGAACCAAAATAAATTTCCATTGAAAAATTCAGACAAATGTCTATGAAATTCGCAAACCATACAATCAAAGAACATAACTTATCCTAAATCTTCAACCACTTTAATTTAATGGTCACTATTATTTTCATTCATTAGATTATTATTTATTTTATTCCTCTATGTACAAGGATTCCTACCTTACTTTTTCCCCTCTCAAAACATTATTTTTATTTTGAACAAAAATTTCCTCTTCCAAATAAAATAAGGGGTCAATATATGTTTGAAAATATCTAAATAATCACCAAATTGTGTTAAATACATGTATCAATCATAAAGAATTTGAAATGAATATTTTGTGGTTTGAATTATGAGGGGTATTAATTATATAAAATCCCATGGTATAAATATATGTCTTAGCTCTTTTTTTGAAGATAAATTTATTGATTATTGTTACCATATAATCAAGGTCTTTTCATATTTATTAATTGGATAAGGTCAGATCTGAAATAACTTCAAAATTTAATTCATAGATATCCCAAATAATCTCAAATTATGAAGTAATGTCACAAATATTTCTTCAAAAAATTTCATAATTCTTTTTTTAAAGCCCTATAATGGATTGTCTTTTTTTATTGAATGATTTAGAAAGGAACAACATTATTTTTTCTTGAAATAAAAAAAATACTCAGATATCAATATAAAAAATAATCACTCCATACATTAATTTTTATCTACCCAAGGTATCCTAGAATGTTATAATAAGTCACAAAATAGATTTTCAACACTTAATCCTTATTATAATCATTCAATATACTTATATAGAGGGTTATATAAGTAAAATATTATAATGAGGCTATCTAATTGGATTTTCATGGATAACAAGAGTTTAAAATGATCAAATGAAAAATTTGGGACATATATAGGGTGATTTATTTCAAAAAATGATCCTCTAATAACCGAATATTTTCTAAATCATATTGAAAAAATCTCCCTAAATATGAAATGTTTTTAATTAAATATGAAATATTATTGTAAAAATAAGAATTATTTTTCTCAATCAGTATGTGGGGTTATAAGATATAATATGTTAAATTTCATAGATTTCTCAGGAAAATGTGATTTCAACATTGGAAGAAAATTCCAGTCTGAAAAATGAAAATTATATTTTCTTTTCATAAATTTTAAAAATTCAAATCTTGAACAAAACACATTTCAACTATTATTTAATTTTAGTTATAAAGATCATGTTGGATATCTCCAAGATAAATAATTTCTTACTCATAAATGTATATTCTTTGAATATCAATAGTTTTAGATACATAAAAATGTAATTCAAAAAAATAAAAGAGACAATTAAAGAGAAATTTTGAAAATAAAACAAAAAACTAAATAAAATATACCAAGGATATTCCTACCAAAAATTTATATTAAAAAAATTCTAATTTTGTTTATTTAATATGATAAGATAAAATAAAAAATAAAATACATTTTAGAAACTTGTGGGAAGGAAATAAAGACATTATTTTTATTGAGTAGTATCATCCTTGATGAAGCCTTCTAAAATCCATGAAATTCATTCCTCTATGATAAAATACCATAATAATTTTATTAAACGAAATGAATGGAAAATATAAATAAATATAATGGAAAATAATCTTATTTTGAACCCCCATGTGGGTTCTAGGATTTCATTACCTCAAGTCAGGAAGTTACGCTCGATCATCTAGATTAAAAAGGTGGTAAATGGTTCATTCTCTTGAACCACAAAAATAAAATGTATACACTATCTTTCACAGATAAATTATTTAGAATCTCCCAAAACCATATTTCTTCCAGTTCCATTCAAATATTTTTTTCCAATGAGGTAGTGGATAAGGGAAAAAATACAAAGGAAACTAACAAAATATTTATCCTCAAAAATGAACTCACAATGTTGTTGATATTTAATTCCTAGATGTGTTAAATCATTAATTTATTCTTAAAATAATTATCTATTTTTTGAAAAATACCTCGGAAACATCATAATCATGTGAACCATTGAAATCATCAATTTAGCATACCATTCATTCCAAAATTTCATCCATCACATTATCTTTATATAAAATATATATCCACACAAAATCAGTAGGCATAAAATAAGGACATGTAAAATTAACTTAAAATGTATTATCAAAATAATGTTAATAAATATAACAAATTATGAAAGTTCTCTGTATTAATTCACATATTTATGTATTTTTTGGGGGGCTGACAATAGTTTTATTTAATTTAGAAATTTTTTTAGTTTCTTCCAAATTCTCTTTAAAAGATAATGGTTCAATAATTTCTTCCACATTAGCCAAATATTGACATATAATCTCAAAATATCCAATTTAAAAATTCAATGTTTCACAGGGAATATCATTTTGAATAATTTCATAATAATAGTTCTCTAAATAATTTCTATTTACATCATTCAAATAAATATTCATGTTAATATATGTTTTTTAATTTGAATAAAAAATAGAAAAATAAATTTCTAATTCATCTCTAAAGTCATATTGAAATGGTTCCTCAGTATTAAATGCTGATGGGATATGATTTTCATTTTTCTGAGATTCTTTTTTAGTTTTTAATTATTTTAACATTTTAAATTAGTATAATCTATTTTATTTTATTTTTTAACATATTGAAACATATCATCATTTTTTTGAATCATAATTAGTTTTTTATTATGAAATAATTTTTTAGAATAGAGATTTAAAATATAATTTACTCTAGGAATGAAAAAATTTAGGATGATTAGGACAGGCATTCGAGTAGTCACTATAAAAATCAATTTTCTATATTTTTAAACATGTAATTAGTGGTTAAAATAAAAAAATATAAAAAAAATTTATGAAAACTTCTGAATCCCCCATCGAAATAGTTCATATTGATGATGAGTATTTAGTGTTGTTACATAGGAAAAACATTTCTTCTTTAAAATGTACGAGATTGGTGACTATGGGTTTGTCTCATAAAGTGGTTACAAACTATGTTATCAAACATGAAATTTTTGAATCTTTTTTTTAATATTATTAAATTGGGGGATTTATAATAGAAGTTAAAAAATACCAAGATAACTGAATAGAAACTAAAAAATGATTTTAGAATTTAGAGGAATAATGGATTGAAAAAATCTAAGATACTTGAATTTGGATAAAAATATAGGACATAGATTGATCCTTTGATACTGAATTACCACCACTAAATTGAGTTTACCCATTCATGGAATGATCACTCAATTAGAAACCCTACATATTGTAGTATTATCCACTCTCATAGTCATGACCACCCCCTCCAAACATACTATGTAGTAAATATAGAGATATATTTATAGGAAAAATATGGTAAAAAATATTCTCTTTTGTTTCTATCTAATTTTATTGGCCCAATTTCAACTAATTTGGAGGGATGAATATCCCTAAGGTACCTATTTAAAATTTATTTTTTGGTATATTAACACTTCTTCCAAAAAACAATTTATCCATTAGATATATGTTGGAAAATATATGCCTGAGATTATAAAAATACATTATCTAGATGAATTAACTATTTCAATTCCTATTGTTTTACATACTCATAGACCTTATTAACCAATTAATGTGAATATTAAATTTTATGGAGAGATGCACCATGAATTTATATTTCTTCCCCAGTATTAATAAATTTATTTGTACAATTTTATCCACTGTTAAGTCTTCTTTAATGTGGGTTTCAAAATTATATCTAAAAAAATATTTTCCAACATGAGTGTCTTATTTAGGCCTTATGTATGTAGATTCATCACAAGGTATAGTTGGTTGAAATGATGAACAGAGGCTATCGGGCCCTATGAAATGGATTTCAACAATTGGATCATTATTGAAAAACCTACTCCTAAAATACAATAGTGTTAAGAAACTGTTAATATTCTATAATTTATTCATTTTTAGAATGTAGCTCCAAACACATAAAAATTGCAATATATGATGCAATTTCACATAAAAGGATAAATATTTTGTGATTATATAGTTTTAATACAAAACAAGTATCAAAAATAGCATCTCTATCAAGTCACTACAATAATAAGTGAATACAATTGAGCCAACCCCTGTTAGATTGATTTTATATCATTATATGAAATTATATTTACACCCATTGGTTATAATGTTTTATTAGTGTTACAATCCAAAACAAGATATGAATAATTTCTTAATATCTAAGAAAAATATTTTCTATAATTTCTCCATCTCATACCATGTCCTTCAAGTAAAACTCCATATGTTTCACTCTATCTTTATGCTGTAAGACTCTATTCGGTGGGCCTAAAAACATTATTCCTCTAATATGAACCTTTTTTTTGATGAAAAAACACAATGTGTCAGAATAATTATTTTATATGATGCCTCTTACTTGTAAATTTCATTATGATACACATGTGACTACCAAACCTCTTTTAGTTACCTCTCCTTCAATCGAGTGTTTACTTGGTCAGAAGCTCATGCGACATCAATATCTATAGAATTTTATCTCTCTAATGCATATGAAAAATTTCCTACTGTATGATTCCTTTACATCCATATGTGGGTATTAATCTTATAAAAATTGAAAAAATTTAAACTTCTTTTTCAAATCATTAAAAACATCAATTTTTAATCATCAACTCAACAAAACATCATATTACGCTTCACAAAATTTCATGAATTTTTTTGATGATTCATGAAAAGAAATCTCTAATCACATATATTTGAACTTCACTAAACATGGTTTTAAGGAACTTATTCAAACTTCTTTAAACATTGAATAAATAATGTGACGGATGAATAACATTTCATCTTTATAAATGATGTCATTAAAACGATTTGTCATGATTTTCAAAAATATATTTAATAATGGATTATCTAATGAATTTATAAGAACTTCCATGTCTAGTTCAATTTTCCACTATTCTGTGAAAATATTATTTGTCCCCTCACATGAATTTATCTTTATTGATTTTCTATTTCATATTCATGATATTATTCGACATACTAAATTAGTATGTAAATCTAAAACTATATCTCTTTGGTTCACTTCACATGAAATATTTAATTTATGGACATCAAATAATAAAATTTTTCAACATCATTCTGATGACCTGGAATGTCTCCATCTATCCATACTACCTCAAATCAAAATTCTTATAGAAAAGGGTTCAAAAAACTTGTTCTGATATATCTTCATCAAATGATTTATATATTAAATCTTTTAACATTAAAATTTACTTGCATGAATTGATGAAGATATATCAGACTATATTTTTTGAACCCTTTTCTATAAGAATTTTGATTTGGGGTAGTATGGATGGATGGAGACATTCCATGTCATCAGAATGATTTTGAAATATTTAATTATTCGATGTCCATAAATTAGATATTTCATGTGCAGTGAACTGAAGAGATAGAGTTTGATATTTAGAAACTAATTTGGTATGTTGAATAATATCATGAATAAGAAATAGAAAATGTATAAAGATAAATTCATGTGAATGGACAAATAATATTTTAACCAAATAGTGGAAAATGGAAAAAGATATGGAAGTTATAACAACCTAATGACCAATAAATTTATTTTAAACCCATCTAACGAATAGTTAGTAAAAATTTATTTTGTCATATTCTTACCCTCTAATCTAATGTATTATTGATAAATATCAAATTTAATAATGAAATTTAAATAGTATATCAGGGTTCTTTTAAACTCTATGTTATTTTTAGATTAATATATCGATAGAATAAATATTATTTAAAGTGAAATACATCATCAAATATATATATTTTAATTTTTATTCACCTATAATAGTTCTTACCTCAAAATTACCTCACTAAAATTCAAACAATTTAATATTATTATTCCAAATTACATCCTTTGGTTCCCAAGTGACATCCTTAAATTTAATGTTCCACTGAAAAACATTGACGAGGTGGGTGATGCTGTTCAATAATACAGTCATTCTTAATTTATAATCTCATCCATCTATTCCTCACATGTGATATCATGATTCAGATATATGAAATCTAAGTTACATACATTTAATTTATCAGGTATAAACTTCTTATGAAAGCATACATGGAACACTATATGTACTTAAGAGAGATTACATGGAAAATTAACATGATAAGAAACCACCTGATACAGACACATTTTTATAAGGGATATATAGTAATAATTATTTGTTTTCTCTATTTTACAATTAACATAAATATATATAACCTATACATTTAGAAAAATCATTAAATAATTTCAAGCATTATTAGACATCATAATACATGTAAAGGATCGTAAATTCTAGTGTCTGGGAAGTCTAGGTATATAAAACTGATAACGTTAAACATTTATTTATTTATTATTCATAAATAGATCCCTACTAACAAATATACCTTACATCTACATTGGATAACCTGAGGAGAACATGAAAAATGGTGAAATCTAAAAACCCCAGTAATTTAATAAGTATATGAATAAAGCTTTAGCACATGGGTTAGAGAGAACAAAAAAATAAAAATAAAATCTATGGAACACATATAATCATAACATATAAACATGGGAACATATAAAACTTGATTCATAATAATATGGAAGGAATGTAAAACAATAATTTAACATGATTCAAGGCTCGTTTCACATATATGAGAACATGTTAAGGTTATCCACCAAGACAGTTGCATATGGTAGCACGAGTCATGGCTAACGGCCATGACTGTTTCACATAATGTCTTATGAGACTAATATTTACCCAATTCATTATAAAACTATCTAGTAACACACATAATAAAATTTTCATGAATATGGTCTCCACATACATAATCATACATAATCAATAATACATAAACATAAGGGTTACACATGGAAATAATTGGGTATTATAATCATGCCATAAATCATAATAGACGGGAATATTATACAAGTGCCCATGAAAGAATGAAATTAAAACAAACATGGAAATTTATAAGCAAAATTATGATTATATCATGTAATGTGATTTCAAATATAATTAACAACACCTATAATGAGTATTTATGAAATTTTATCATTAAAACATTTTAGTACGTTTAAAATAAAATATCAAAGGACACTTATAACATAAAAGGGTATAATAATTTATATAAAAAATTAATTGTACATATATTATTATAATAATACAATTTGATGTTTTATGAAAATAATGGTTTTTTAAAATTGATTATAAGGTACTCTTAAGATTGAGTAAGAATTTGGAATGTTCCCTTAACACGCTTGCTTATCGGGGACAAATGAAGAGGGAACCACATAAAAACATGTATATAAGAAAAAGTGAATGATGAAGGGACCTTGATAAATTATTTCTGATTATTAACACAACATTTATAATATTTACATAAAATGAATAGATAAAGTCATTTGGGTAAAAATAAGGATAGGGTAGCCCGATGAAATAATTGAGGTTCGGGTAGAATCTATTAGTAATCTCGACATAAAAACATGTCTACTTTGGATGGAATAATGATATATAATGGATCCTATAATCATTTATATAACATGAGGTAGGTATGTGGGAGGTTATAAAACATACCCCATCATTGTTAATTAAAAATAAAAGAGGCATAACATAGAGGAGAAACATGAATAAAATTGAGAAAGAGAGGGTCTCTTACCTTAAGTCCAAAGGTGTTTTCCACCTGAAATTAATAAAAATAATAAACAAATTAGGTTCATTAATTAATAATTTTAGAACCTGTTTTACATGTAATATATTTATTTTAATTTATTTATGTTCATTCTTGTTTTTTTATTGTTTAAGAGGATCAATTTCATTTTTTGGGTCTGTTTGTTTCATGATCAATTTACTTATATAGATGAAATTATAATCATGAAAAATGAGGATAGTTGTCCATATTTGGAGTTATATTTTATTATTGAACATCTATAAGGTTACATGGTTTTAAATTTAATTTTTTTACTTGGGGTGAAGTTGAGACATTATATAAATCTTTCGTGATAACCTTTTGGGTTAATTGGCGGTTTTTTATCACAATGAACACATTATGTTTTAAAAATAAAAACCACAGGTAAAAAAATTATAGAACATTATATGAGAAATAATACATATATTATAGTCTTTTTAAACCATAAAAATCATTTCATGACTAGTTTTAAATATGGTAGAAGAATATGAATGCACATCATCCTTGAATGTAATGAATTAACACATCTCGGATGGTGTTTTCATTTGTAGTTCAAAATAATGGTAATTGAGAGATGATAAAAACATATTCCATTATAATAATAAAAATCAAGTATTTGTAAGGTAAAAGATGATTTATAATACTTGTATGGAGAGAGGTAAGGATAGAAAATAAAATAAAATAACTTCAAAAGAGTGTAAAAGAATTGAAAATAGAAATTTACCTCTTGAATTAATCATCCTTGAGAGCCTATTAATGGGAGAGGATTTTGTCATTTGAGGAGACGAAGGACTAATGGATGTGGGGTAGGATCATTGGGAGATATTTTAGATGAATTTAAAAAATAAAAAAGGCTTGATTGAATTGAATAGAATAGGGTAGTGTGGGTGGTTTTTAAAGTTGAGGGGAAGAGGATTTTCTCAACATTTTAATCCTTAGTATTTTTTTCCATAAGAAATGAAATCGTGATTATTCCATGAAAAAATAGTAATATGTGCATGTGAGTTTTAACCAAGGGTTCTTACCTTATTGATGAGTGAAGGAATTTTTTATTTAACTTTTAATGTATATATACATGGTAAATTATCGTATTTTTCCATTCATAAAAATTTCATGTATTTTCGAAAAATCCCATAAATCCACCCTATCCTTTTTTCAACATATACAATAAAAAACTCAAATTAAATTTTTATAAATAATTTTATAAATATGATTAATTTAATTTTTAATTAAAACCATAATTTAATTGGAAGATAAATATTTTAAAAATATAAGTGATATTATAATGATTTCAAAAAAACATGAGGTCTTATAAAATTCTATTAAACCTGTAGACATAAAATTGTTATTTTATGAACAAATTTTAGTAAAATAAAATTTATTTTAAATGAATTTATTAAATTCATTTTATTATTTAATACTTACAAAAATACCATTACATTTACTATGGTCATATTGTCACTAATAAGATGCCTAAATTTAATTTATACATTTATGGGTGATGTTACTATTCATTCAGATGATTTAGTATTTATAAGTGTCATATGAAATTTTATAGTGGTAGGTTAATATTCATTTGGGTGGTTACTATTCATAGAAAATAATATGTTTGTTCCATCAGACCCAAATAATCAAGCTGAATGCAACTATGTCAGTCAGATTTTTGAAATTCAAGACACCTAAGTGGAAATATGGGTAGGTAATTTTTGTTCATCGATTATCCCATACTTAGGCTTCCTTTTTCTACTTATGGTTCCACCATAGTAACTCAACCAAGGGAGTATTTATGTTTCCCATAACATTATCTATATGATCTATGATCTTCATTCGATCCTCCTCATAATAAATCATTACCTAACCATAGCACCTCTAAAGTCAGTACAAGTGAAGGATCTAGTATGTACATTGTTAAGAGGGATACAAGGAAGACATTATGCACTTGAGACATGGTAGGTGGAAGTTCCAATAAAGGGTCCACAACTTCAACATGATCAAGAATCTAAAAAAGTAGGATTTACTATCGACTTACCTTTCCATTCTTCTCAAACCTCATGTCCTTCATACATGGGAATATTAGGAGGAATACCATATCTCCAACTTTGATCTCAAGGTCCCATCGATGATTGTATGTATAATTCTTCTATTGAATTTAGGATTCCTTGATGTTTTGCTGAATATTTTTAACCTTCTCTAGCATTTCATAAACCATTTTAGGTCTTAGAAGCTTACTCTCACAAACTTCATCCCAACATACTGGTATTCTTCATATTTTCCCATAAGGGGCAACATATGGTTCCATTCAGATGCTTGAGAATCCTTTATTTTCTCTATCTGGGATGGCTGAGCAATATTTTGAGAAAGGATTGATGATGTTCCTCCCTATATGATTCCAAAGTCCATCCTTTTCAAATTTATGAATATTGGATCCTTTTCAATTATCATCACTGATAAAGATGCAAGATCCTTTCTACTTAGAGCTTCTACAAACTTATTTTCCCTACCAGTATGGTAGTGAGTTGAGAAGTAATAATCCTTGAAGTGCATTAACCATTTTCTCTAGTGAATATTAGCGTCCTTCTATTTGAATATATATGTAAGACTCTTTTTATTATTATATATCTCACACTTCTCCCCATATAGATAATTTCATCATATTTTTACTGTAATGATCGTAGCTGCCAAATCCAAATCATGCTTAGGATAGTTTTCGCATGAATTTTAGCTTCTTTGAGGGATATGATACCACTTTATCATATTTCATCATCACATAACATAATCCGTTCTTTGAAGAAACATTTTTAACCCCAAAGAGTTCTATATTTTTTTGGAGTATGAGTACTAGTGTAGTGTTAAGACTCATTTTGAGCTCCATAAATCTTTCCTCACATTTTTCAGTCTGGGTGAACTTTACTCCCTTCTTTGCCGTCTTGGTTATTAGGTTTGAAAGTCATGATAATTTCTTCCCAAACCATTGATAATACATAACTAGACCCAAAAAGATATCGATCTCCATTAAAGATGCTGGCATGGGCCACTCTTTAATTTCCTTTTTATTGTAAAATTCCATAGATAGCTATTTTCTAGTGATAAAATTCCCTAATAATTATACTTCATCTTTATATAACTAACATTTATTATACTTTTCGCATAGTTTCTCCCTTCACAATTTCATCCTCATATTATTCAAATGGTCCTCACGTTTCTCCCTTCTATTAGATTATATCATAATATAATCGATAAATACTACCACAAATTTGTAAAGGTAGTCTCTAAATAATCTATTCATTAGATTCGTGAAAATTATTAGAGCATTACTGAGTCTGAAGGGAACTAATATGCTCTCATAGTGGCCATACCTCGTTTGAAATGTAGTCTTGGGAATATACTCCTTCCTCGCCTTTAATTAGTGACATGCTGACCGAAGGTCCACCTTAGAGATATAATTGGCCCTGCTAATTAGATCAAACAATTCACTTATCTGAAGTAGGGGATACTTCATCGTTATCATTATTTTATTGAGCTCTTGATAGTCTATATAGAGGTTCATAGAACCATCTTTCTTCTTGATTAATAGGACAGGAGCTCCACACAGTGAAGCAATTGGGCGTCTAATACCCTTGTCTACGTTCCCCTATAAGTGCTTCTTTATCACTTCTATCTCTTTTATGTCCATTCTATATGTTTTCTGTGATATTAGAAGGGATTTAGGAATAAGTTCAATTGAAAACTAAATCTCTCGACTATAAGAAGACAAAGAAAATATTTAGGGAATACATTAGTGTAATCCCTCACAATGGTCAGGTCATTGAGCATGATTCTCTCATTTGTCTTGATAATTTGAGTAAGATGTGCTTTGTCATAAGGCTTAAATATCTGAACTTGAGAGAATGAATCGAATGTATATTCATCTTCTTCCATATAATTCTAAATAATGGGTGGTTTCTTCAGGAAGTGAAGTGTGACCTTTCTTTCCCGATAGCTGAAGTTTCATTTTTATTAAGATATCCAATCCATGCCCAAGATAGCATCAAACTCCACTAAAAAATGTTTGGAATAAAATTCTGCATGGTCCAATCCACAAATATTTATCTAGAAGGAGTTATAACCCAAGAAAACAATAATTTCCCCATTCGTTGTTCTCACAGTTAACTTACCCACCAAATTTTGTGGTGGTGTTTGAATAGTTCTACTACACTTTCAAGATATGAACGAATGTATAAAAAAGTTTAAAATAGTGTGCTCTATATTATTGAATGAATAACTAATGTACCTATCTTGATATCGTTTTTTGGATCCACATTAGCATTATTGACAACATAAGACATTTCTTTTTTTATAGGTTGTTGTTGATTTCCTCCAACATCCTTTTACATAGGGAAATTGTTCACATAATTCCCTTATTCTTCACAGTTGTTCCACTACACCACTGGCTGAGTATTTATCTGATTTTTATTTTCTTCTTAAACATTAGTAGGATTCATTGTATACCTTCTGTAGTTTTTGGCCAGTTGTCCCATTCTTCAAAATTTTATGCAATTTTGGGTTCCCTTTAGACAGTTAAATAGACTCTTCTTCCAACAATTTTAACACGTGGGATGATTAGGCTTCTTTCAATCATGGAATTTATTTGCTGAAACACTCATATAAGAATCCATTTTTTTCTTCTCATTACTGGGTTCATGATACCATTAGAGGTCTCGAATCTCCATGTCATATTTTAGGGAATAACGTAAAATCTCCTCATTAAAGTCAAACTATCAAATCACCAATGCTTTTAATAGACTCATATTTATTCTTCGAAAGAAGAGATCCACCATTCTTTTAGTGTTCATGACAATGATAGAGGTGTACTTCACGGTCCTTTTGATGTTTACTTTATATGCCCTGATGGAATCATCTACCTTTTGATTGAGTACGAGGAACTCACTTTCTATCTTAAAATGGCGGGTTCAGGGAAAATATTTATTGAAAGATTTTATTTTGAATTACTCTAAATACATGAAATAAATTTTCTCCTTATCCATCATATTCTTGATCAATGTCCACCACTAATAAGCTTCTCCTCCACAACTATAGACTTCGAATACAACATTATCTTCTTCTAAGCACTGGAGGATAGATAATATCTTTTCAGTAGAGTAATTCCACTATTCCGAGAGGAGGGGATCATAAAATCCACTAAAAATGGTAGGAATTTACCAAATAATGGATTTTATGAAAAATTGACCCTTCCATAGAGGAATAGGGTGTTCAAATTTATTCAAGTAGTTTTTCATAACTTGAGCCAGCTGAAAAAGTTCTATCACGAAGGTTTGAGCACCTATTCCCATCATATTAGGCACATCATTAGAGAAATCATCACATTACCTATTAGATTGATTTTTATTACATTTTTTTCTATTTACCTTTATTAGATAAGATAAAAAAGTACAATTTGGGGTCTTGAATACAAAGATGATAAATATAAAAAGGAAACCTTATACATAAAAGAATAAACACTTAATGGAAAGGTATATCCTAACATGTGTTCCATAGGTTTCAATCTAGGTTATCCATGATATATTTCTTATCCTATATTCTTTTTCACTTTTTTGGTTACCGTAATTATGGTTCTTTCTATGCTTATGAATTTACCAAAACATATACCTTGAGAATGTCAACCCAAAAGTGCACTAATGACTGTTGTTGTGTATCATCTCTAATTAGATTCTAGATCAAATATTTGTTTTTGGGTTTTACCCCTCGATACATATTTTCCAGAGCCACCTCTTAATGTTTGTATCAAGATAGGGATGTATTTCCTTGTCAAAACACTGACTCTATAGTTACCATAATTTAGGGGTGTTTTTTTATACTTAGTGTCATCCATATGGTATTTTTTAAAGTACTCTATTCTTAGTCTCCAAAATATTACTAGAACTTGCTTCTGATACCAACTATAGTGACCATATCCTTTTACACATATCATTAAATGATTTCAAGGAAGAGTAAAAATCCAAATATTATTAAAGGTTATTAAAGTCTCAGGTCTTAGAAGACTAGGTACATAAAACTGAAAACATAAATCATTTAATTATTTAATATTTATAAAGAGATCTTAACTCCCACAGTTCCCTTTCATCTGCATAGAATAACCTATGGATTACATAGAAAATGGGTTACCAAAAAAGTATAGTATGGTAATAAGTATAGGAATATAGCTTTAACACATAGGTTATAGAAATTACATAATGAAACTAAACAGAAGGGAAAACATGGAACCATATCACATAATCATGGGAACATTTAAACATGGATTCTCAGTAATGTGCAAGAAACGTGAAATGTGAATTTAGAACGATTTGAGGATCATTCCACATAGATGATCAGAAGTCAAGGTTAAGCATCAATGTCATTTCAAATGGCAGCATGAGTCATGTATAACTGCCAAAACCATTTCAAAAATGTCCCATGAGAAAAAAATTACCCAAAGCATTGGAGCGCTATCTGGGTGCACTGTCACGACCCGTCCCCTGGGTCCCATTCCATGACTTCACTATGACCACCTTATATAGGCCAGGGGCTGGTGACTAGCATCAGAAAGGTATATCCTAAAAATGGAAGGAATTTCCTTTAAACATGTACATACACATACAATGATACTGTACATAGAAAATCAAAAAGGAAAGAATGTAGATGCAACATACAGAAAGTACGACCAATGAGAGTAAAAGAGAAAAATGAATGTAAATGGGCCAGAATACAAGACATATTGAATGGAATGTACAATAAGAGATGTAAAAGCTCCATAGGTAGTCCACCAAATATCCAACATGAAGGGTAGGTACAACACAACACATCTATCAATCAACCATTGAGCACTGTCCAGCCCTAGATCCCCATAGTACAATTAATTTTGTCTATTATCTACACAAGACATAATTGGTGTGGGAGAATCCCATGCAGGGGTGAGTGTATGGACCACGAGACCAACTCGGGTCTCACAAAAATCCATAAGGGAAAATACCACAATGAAAGATCTCAATGTAAGCACAATGAAAAATACAAAAATAAGCACAATGAATAATACATATCTCACACCAGGTATATCTTAAGAACATAAGTAAAGATGATTAGTCGTAAAGATAGGTCATCCTATTCTATTGGGAGAATCTTTGGCTGACCGAAATAGGTTTTCTAAGTATTGAGACACACAAGGTTTCCAATTTATGAGACACACAAGGTCCCTAGGTGCTGACCCACATAGGGTCACTAGGTGATGATCCGCATAGGGTCTTTAGTATGACGATCCACATAAGGTCACTTGGTGCTGACCCATACAGGGTCGCTAGGTGATGACCCACACATGGTCTTAAGGTGTTGATCCACACATGGTCTCTATATGCATATTAATACAGCGTCACTAGTATGCTGATATACAAAGGTTCATTAGATGCTGATCCACAGAGGGTCTCATGTATGTTAACCCACACAGGGTCGCTAGTCATTTTTCACGTCACAGCCAGCCACTGGATTCTTGCACGAATAATTCTTGATTCTAGGATGATCTTACCCTCAATACATTTTTTATTTATAAACCTCCACTAAGTTCCACATAGAGTATCCCAAAGGACCATATGTCGTATGGGTCCCAAAACAATAGATGTCACGTTGAACGGACGCCTAGTCTGCAAGATATGGACATTTTTTGTAAAATGGTTTTGGATGGATTTGAGTATGATTCATCTTGTACATATTCCAATCTCTTCTGAAGCTCATGTAGAGTATTTCAAAATGACTGTATCATCTCAAAGGTCCCAACTCCATAGAAGGTTTGTTAGACAGATGCCTGGGTTGAGAGATACTAGTGTTTTAGTGAAATGTGATCTGGTTGAGGTTGGGTCCTGTCTATCCCGATCAGACCGACCCAATCCTATCTAGGCCTTGGCCTGACCTATTGAGGTATGGGTTCAGCATGGTAGTGTGGGTTTGTTCCACTAGGGTAGGTCTGGCATGGTGGTTTTTCCCGGTCCACTATAGTGGGTTGGCTCTCCCAACCACGACGTGGCTTAGTCGCGTCTTATTTCTTCATGCATTGGAAACAGCTATCGCCACCCCCTGTGACTGGTCTGCATAACATACCTACTCCGTCTATCCTGATGTGAAAGATCCACACCCTTTTTTGTCCCACAGGACTGACTGGCAGCTAACTGTTCCACCAGCACACGTTTGACGGACCGCGTGACTCAAGCACACTCGAGCGGCATGGAAACGAGTCGCCCCTCCACGTTCTGCTAGTCAGCGATGCTCTCTACACTATTGTGCACTGACAGGTGCACCAACTACCTCCAAATGCGGCTGTCGCCACCACCAGTTCATTCTGTGGGCCACCAGAGATGCTTTGCTGGTCTATTTTTTGATCCGTCTACGCCTACTAGACCGTGGGGCAGCTGCCTTCACTACGACGACCTCAAAATCATATTTTTTCCAATCAAAAGATTCTCCACTAAGAACTCACATGGAAGAGGGGGTTTGAACCTTGTTTTTTTCAGCCCACAACCTCCATGTTAGGGGATTAAATTTGATGGCTTGGGATTACAATTCCATCAACAATAAAAATAACCCCAAATAGAAAACCCAAGAATGACGCCCTATCATAAGAAAACATGATTCATGGATAAACATGTTCATGGGTTTTTCTGTGTTCTTTGTTTATAATATGAACATGGAAAAATAATTAAGCCCAAATAAAACCCCTACCTCCTTTGACGTTCGTTTCCATAGTGTTCTGTCCTCGAGGGTTTAAGAGGTTGACATCATTCGTCACTTCTCATCTTCATTATTTGATGTACGTCAAAGTTGTTATTGTTCTACTAGTATTAATCAATCTTATTTGAAGAGGAATATCATTGGAGGTTCATCATAGAATTTCCCATGGTTTAATTCTCAACTCACCAATACATTCGTTTAATAAAAATGAACACGTCATAATTTTTTTGTTATGCTGCAACGTTACGTCGTTACGTTGTTATATTTATATAACACATGAGTGGTTACAGTTGTGTAAAGATCCAGTAAGGATAATCATTTAATGTTCTTTATCATCGCCTCATCACCGCACCCCAGCCCCATCATCTACCACTCAATGGTGAGAAAATAAAATAAAATAACTTTTAACACTATTTTATTATTTTTCAAAAGATCAAAAATTAAATTCTTCGTCTGAACCTTGTCGATCAAAGTAAAGTCATTTCTAGGAAAATCCCAGTTTCCCGACTTTAATAGGCCCCTCATATTTTTTATCCAACCAAAGGATCAAATTTTAGAAAAACCTACTCACACAGGTACTAAACGTACTTAAAAAATTGATAAAAAATTAACATTCACCATCTACCTACTCTGGTCAAGGTTAGGCTCCAATTAATGGGAACATGCCACATGAGCTCAATGGTACTCTCAGATTATCAATCCTAGTTACCGTTTATTAATTATTAGTATTTTTGAATAAAATAATTGTTACTTAATTATTTTATTTAATATAAAAAACTAACTTCCACGGTTGGCCCATGCCAGCCAATGATAGGATCTTTTTAAGGAATGCATATACTCACGAGTTTAGCTGTGGCCTATGATTTTTAATCTAAGTATCTTTTCATGAGTTATAAACATTTTAAAAATAAAAATATTTTATTTATGGTTATTCCATTTTTAGTTATTCTCATTGTAGGCCTATGCCAGCTAATCTTTACTCACAGCTTGGGTAAACCCACCATCCTAAACGTAGTGTTTCCATTATATTTCTGATCTGGGCTCCCATTTAGGAGTTATTCCACATTAAAAAGAAAACTTCTCACATGTGGTATTTAAAGATTAAAATTTTTCAACAGATCATTTTGGGAACTTTAGGCTATGGAATCACCTACTGTCTCAGTGCCTGGCCTCAAAATAATTCCATATTAATAAAAATATTTCATGGAAATTCCATGACATTACATTCTCTCCATTATTGGGCATAATATCCCCAAATTCCAAAATAAAGGCAAATAAAATAAAAGGGGGTACTGAGCATGAATATGAGCCTCCTGCTCTAATGTAATCACTGGGAGGTTTTCATACTACCACAAAATGCACACTAGTAGAATCAACCATCCATGAAGTAAATGCTCTTATCAATCCCCTATCTTCACAGAAAACTCTAAAAATGTCTCCCTATCCTCAATGTCCAGCTCACCCCAGTCGATGACATGTGATGTATCATGCACGTACCTCCCCAGCTGTGAGATATGGAAAACATCTTACACCCAGTGCATATATGGGGGAAGATATAGGAGGTATTCCACATCTCCAAATCTACTCAGAATCTGAAATGGTTCGATAAACCTTTGAGATTACATACTGTCCTAGAAAAAAATATGAAATCCTCATCGGGTTGAGCCCCAAATAAAGACATGGTCTCCCCCCCAAACATAAAGAGTCATTGTCTTGTGTCAGCATACAATATATGCCTGCTATGTGCAGTCCCTATCTGCCCATGGATGATTTGAACCTCCTTAGTGGTAGCTCATACAAACTCTGGACCTATGAGTGCTGACTCCCCTAGGTCTGTCAAACATTGAGGTGATCACAAGGTTGCTCATACAAGGCCTCAAACGGTTTCATGATAATGGTAAATTGAAAGATATTGTTGTATGAAAACTCACCAGTGGTATGTGGTCCTCCCAATAGCAACCAAAATATAGGACATAAGAAAAAATTAGGTCATCCAAGGTCTGTATGGTTAGTTCCATCTTACAATTAGTTTTTGGGTGAGAAGATGTGCTCAAGCGTAGGTGATTCTTTAATGCCTCTTGAAATCCCTTCCACAAATGGGACGTAAACCATGCAACACGGTCTGAGATGATCATCAAAAGAACCCTGTGAATCTGCACTATCTCCTGGGCATAGAGGCATACTCATACCTATACAAATCATTGCTTTCAGAGGGGTAGAAAGTGAGAAGACATGGTGAGTCACCCAATGATCACCTAGAAAGAATTGTTCCTCCTGGACAAGCATAGTAGCCCCATCACGAAGTCAAATGAGATACCATCCCACTTAAATTTTGGCACCTGAAGTGGATGTGCCAAAACTACTGGGACTTGATGCTCGGTCGTCACTTACTGACAAGAGAGGCATTGTGAAACGAACTATGCCACAACTCTCATCATATTTGGCCACTAGTACTGTTGTCGGGGGTCCTGGTATATCTTCACCACACCAGGATGTATCACCAAATGGGATGTGTGATCCTCTGTCAACACCTCGTCCCATAACATCACTATTACTGTGATGTGTCCTCTGAAAAGGATTTTGTTCTCCCCAGCCATTAAAAATCCATTAGGATCTTGTCCTGATAATAAGAGAGCATGTCAAGCCCCATAGTCAGCATCCACAAAATATGCCTCTCTAACTTGCTACAATAGTGGGGTAGTGATAGTCATTGACTGAAGATAAGCTTCCGCATCATTATCCATAAAGGATATCTGTATCACGACTAGCTGATCCATCGCCTCACTTAGCAGTTGTAAACCAAACCTCTTATTTAGTGTGTCTGCCACCTTGTTCCCCTTACCAGGAGTATAGACTATCTGAAATAAATAGTCATGTAGGATCAACAACCATCACCACTTTCCTAACTTTGAAAAGCCTATGAGATCCTTTTAATCCACGCGAAACACTACCCCTTTTAACATATTGATATTCCCATCAAACCATTGGTAGTGGGTACTCATTCTCCATGACCACTTGGTTAATGTGATGGTAATCCACACATAACCTAGAACATTGTTTCCTACTATGCCCTTCCTCCACACGTCCCTCACCTACACACCTTTTTTTGTGAAGCTCTAAAAAATCAATCCGATATATTGATGTTGATATCGGTGGAATATTGGGGTGTACAATTATATATAATTCCCTCCCAATGATGGGAGGTAATCCTAGAAACATATTTTGAATGAACATTCCTGAAATCCTCCTCTACTGTTGGGAACTGAAAACATAGAACCTTTATTTCCAAGAGGGTATGGCTAGATGACTCAAGAGTGATCGTTTTCACCCTCATATGCTAGATTTTATCCTATGATTCCGGGGATTTATTTTAGTTTTCAATGACCAAGGAAAACCCCATTCTAATGCCACATATTTACCACATTAGTTTTCCTAAAATATTTAACCAAAGCATGAATTATGGATGACCAGTTCATATCCAAACTAATGTCGCGAGGCCTCAATTCTGCCACCAATAGGTTCCAACTAAAACTATCACCTCAAGGGTCATATCACACCATTGGAATAAGTGTGTTTATCGAGTCTCCTCCAATAGTTATATCCAGACATAAGGATCAAGTCAACAGTTTAACTATAAACTATAGGTCTTGAACAAGATTCTGGACAATAAGAAATGATTAGAACCTATGTCTATCAATACAACAACTAGTAGTAGACATGGACCATACCTTGAATAATTCATGGAGACCTCAGGTCAAACTCATTGACATCATGTATCGACTTTCATCCCCCTTAATCCATCTCCCTAAGCTTGGTATGGACCACATTAGGGTGGTGGTTGTCACATTTCGAAATCTATATCACATCCTGATTCTCTCTTAGATCCTCTACAATGTCCACCAAACTGATGATTCATCTGTTTCAGTCAATCCCTCTGCCTGAGTGGACCATCCACCATTTCAAAATCAGCCCAACTGGATAGAAAATTTCTAGAGAGATTTCCCCTAAATTCTTTTGAAAAGAATTACCTCTTCCTATTATGACTAGACTCACCCTGTGATCCCAGATTTGTAGACACCCTACCTTAGGACCTCTTCTTGGAATGTCTCACACGTCTATGTATCTGAGATTGACATAGGTTTATTTCTTTCCCACTGTTGACATCCACTAGTTGTATCTGTTAATCCAAAGAACCTCCAACCACAATGGCTTTCACTAGAACCCCATGATATGTAAGAATTCATAGATTAATAGTGTTGGATTAGATTTCCCTAAACTCCCATTTCTCAGAGGTCAGAGCCTTGAAGAACTAGTAGAGTTGTATTCATTGAGTACCAGGAAATTTCGGCTAGCCTCGATGAATGCACGCATATTGACCTGTCGTCTAATAGAAGCTATTGGGTACACATACCCTTATTTTTTAAGGAATGATCCAATTCTCTAGGAAAGGTTCTCATGCTCCATCGACAAAAAATTAACCTCATCAAAAGATCGGGTAATATAAACCCTATCATTGCCCTGTTGAACTACCTAGAAGGCTCACTACTAGGACACCATCTGATATAATAGTGCTCAATCTATATAGAAATTTAGTTACCACCTCAAGCCAGTCCTTAGATGCTTGTGATTCGAGCTCACATCAGAACCTGAGGGGTATCTATTGCTAAAACCATTGTAAGGCACTTAGTCTACATGTGTCCTATATCGGTAGAGACCATAGTAACTACTGACAAAATGGAAGTGGTATCACTGGGACATAGCACAAAGGTACCATATTGGGAAAGGGTCCATGTACCAATGACTCATCACTTTTTGAACCATCCTCATTGTCATGCACTTGAATACTAGGTGGCTATCTACGTGGAGGAATCTTGAAAGAGATTCAAGATGAACCGCGATCAATATGTAATACCTAGTGATTTGACTCAAAAAAGATCAAGAGAAAATAATTTCTAAAACACATGAAACGTGTGTTTTCATGTAGCATGTTAGAAAACCGAATTTAGGGTCTTGGTGTATGGATACGTCAGCTGCTTCACTAAAAATAGACTCTCCAGACTAAAATATGAACTCAGGACACCTAACACTATTCCCCCATCAAAAAATACAAACTCAAAGTTGTTCTGGTAGAACCGACCACCCTTTGATACCACTTTGTCATGACCCGTCCCCTAGGTCCCATGATGTGACTACCCCAATAATTCCTTCCATAGGCTTGGGGTTGGGGACTAACACTGGAATAGCATATCCCAAAAATAAAAGGCATTACCTTTAAACCTGTACACACACAGACAGGGAATACTACAGAAAGAAAACCACAATGGGAAGAATGTAGATAAAACCACCACAAATCACCACCAATGAGAGTAAAAGAGTAAACTAAATCTAATGGGGCCAGAATACAAGCCCAACTAAAAATAAAAGTGCAACAAAAGAAGTACAAGATCTATAGAGAATCCACCAAGGATCCTACCTGAAGGGTAGGGAAAACTCACTATCATATGTCACTACAACACACCACGTCTATCGATCGACCTCTGAGTAATGTCTAGCCCAGGCTCCCCAAATTCCTAGTCAAAGAAATCCATCATCTACACTAGACACCACAAGTGCGGGGGAAGCACATAAAAAAGGTGAGTATAACAATATTCAGTAGGGACCACAAGACCAACTCGGGTCTCACAGAAATAGATGAAGGAAAATACCACAAAGAAAGATCTCAATGTAAGAAAAAAAACAATATCAAAAATAATAAAAAAACAAAAGACATATCCCACAGTTGGTATAACTTATTTATAAAAGTAAATGTGTTTATTCGAAAAGATAGATCATATTATTTTATTGGGAGTCTCTACTGTTGATCCACATAGTGTCAGTAGGTGGTGAACCATAAAAGGTCTCTAGGTGATGAGCCACACAGGGTTGGTATGGTGCTGACCCACACATGGTTTCTAGGTGATGATCTACATGTGGTCACTAGTGTAGTGATCCAAACATGGTCGCTTGGTGGTGACCCATAGAGGGGCGCAAGGTGCTGACCTACCCAATGTCTCTAGGTACTTATCCACACAGGATCTATAGATGCTGATCCACACAGAGTCACTAATCTGATGATCCATAAAGGGTCTCTAAATGCTCATCCCCACAGGGTTTCTAGTATGATGATCCAAACAGGGTCACTGATGCTGATCCACACAGGGTCGCTAGTCATTCTTCATGACATATCCAGCCACCAGATTCCCACACATAGAATGATTTATTCAAGGAGGATTGAATCCTCTAGCCATAAATCGTACTTCAACTACCATAATGCCCCACATAGAGTAACCGAAAGGGTAATCTCACTGAAAAGATCCCAATGCAAAAGATGGAGCATCAAACGTACGCCTGGTCTGCAAGATATGTGCATTTTTTCAAAAAGGGCATAGTTGGATTTGAGTTCGATCCTACCTGACCATATTACAACCTCTTTCGAAACTCACATAGAGTATCTCATTAGAACCAAATAATCCCAAGGGTCCCAACTCCACTGACGGTGCATGAAAAGGACGCCCAATTTGACAGATATAGGTGTTTTGGTGAAATGGGGGTCTGTGGGGTCTGGGTCCGGTCTAACCCAATCGAACTAACCAAAATTGACTCGGTCTTTCCTGGTAACATGGGTCCGACCTTCTAGTTTTTCCTAGTCCATAATTTCAAGTCAGATCTCCCAACTATGATGCATCTTAGCCGCATATGGTTTCGTCACTCAGCGGTGCCAGCTGGAGCCCCCTCCCCCTGTGACCGGTTCACATAGCAGACCAAATCAGTCCACACAGATGCGCTAGAGCCACACCCATTTGGTCCTGCACGAACGATATGTTGCTGGCCGTTCCACCCGCACGCGGTCACCAAAACATGTGCCTCCAGAACAAACGAGTGGACTTGACACGTTTCGCCCATCCACATGGTGTTTTTCAGCACCACACTTCACACTGTCATGCATCGACGGGCGCAACACCTCCCTCCACTCGCAGTTGTCACCACGGGCCACCACTGGCCACCGCCGCTAGCAATTCATTTAGTGGGCCACAAGGGTTTCTCTAGTGGTCTATTTTTCAAACCGTATTCACCTACATGATGGTAGGGATGCCACATTCACTGTGAATACCATGAAATCATCCTTATAGAACCTAAAAATTCTTCTATGAAGAACAACCAATGAAGAGGGGGGGGGTTAGTCCCTTATTGTGTCTGCCTGCGCTCTCCACGTTAGATGTTTAAAGTATGGGGGATCAGGATTACAATTCTATCAATAATAAAAATGATCTTGATTAGAAAACACAAGAATAAAACCATCCTGTAAGAATGCACAATATGAGGATTAAACTGTTTGTGGGTTAATCCATGTTCATCATTTAGAATAAGAACAAGGAAAAATCATAAAACCAAAATCACACCCCTACCTTTTTTTGAAATTTTTTTCATAGTGTTTCTTCTTAGAGGGTTCAATAGGATGACATTGTTTGTCAGTTCCCTACTTCATTCTTTGTGGTACATCAAATTCGATGATATTTTGATGTTGTTTATCATTCTTCATTGGAGAAGAATCTCACGGGAGGGCTATTAGAGAATTTTATGTGGTTAAATTCTCAATTCTCCAAAGTGTTCATTTACTCATATAGGTTCAAGAGTTGGGCAAGCCCATTCCAAAAAAATTATAATTAAAAAAAGGGTAAGTGGTGGTACAAGGGGGTTTACAAAGCTGAGAGAATGAAACCCCACACATGTCCAAATCGACAAATTGAGAACAAAATGCAGGGGAGATAAAAGACCATCTAGATGAGGCCTCTACAATTCCCCCCTTTAAAAGTGCATCTACTACATGGTTGGAATCCATATAGACATGGGTGACATCAAGATGTATGTGCTCAACCATCCGCATACAGTCAATCTAGGAAGGAATCATTTTCCATGGTACCGATCGGGACCGAGTCATTTGGATGTGGACTGCGGTGGGGGAGTCGGATTCCACCCAATGTTGCCTCCATCCAAAAAGAGTAGCATACCTTATTTATTTGATAATAACCCATATCTCTGCTTTGATCTCTATGCCATTGCCAATATAGCAGTGGAATCATCCTTTAACGAAGCCCTGATGAGTGCGGAAGACTCCACCACATCCCGAAGGCCCTAGTTCATTGAAAGTCGCCCCATCAACATTCACTTTTAACCATCTTAGAATTGGTTGAATCCATATAATGGATTTAAGAACAAGATGTTTTTCTATTCTTCCAGTTACACCTAAATCTATAAAAATAACCAAGTCATCAATGTAATTTTTCATAGTTCCAGTATGCAATTTAGAGACAGTCAGAACATCCTGATAAACCCTGTACAATCCAGCCTGCAAGGATGGCCGCTGTCCTGAAAAAATGGTGACATTCTTGGATTTCCATATCATTATGAAGATAGTAGAAACAACTATGATGAACTTTGGCCTAATATATTCTCTAAGCTGTGCATGCTCGATAGATGCCATCATTGCCTCCTGGCCATCATTGTCTCCATTCCAATCTGTTCACAACATTTCTGTTATGCAGTTTCATTTATGAAATAGTGTAGTGGTTATTCTTTCACAATGATCCATTAATTATTATCATTTAATGTTCCTCATCCCTGCATCTTCACCACATCACAACACTTCTGTCATCGACTCAATGGTGAGAATATAAAATAAAATAAATTTTAAGTTATTTTATTATTTTCCCAAATTCCCAACAATTAACATTTCTGTCTGACACATTCTATTCGAAGTTAATTCCTTTTTGGGAAAATCTTGGTGTTCCGAGTTCAATGGGGCCCTTGGATTTTAGATCCAAGCCCTAGATAAATATTTATAAAACCATTCATCCACATTTAATATATGTACATAAAAAATAGCTAAAAAATTAACTTTCACCATCATCCTGCTTCGGTCGAGGTTAGGCTCCACCTAATGAGAAAACGCCCCCACAAGCTCAATTGTACTCTTATAATTTCAATCCGTGTTACCTTTTGGGAGTTATAAGCATTTGGAAATAAAATAATCGTTACTTAATTAGTATATTTATGGCCAGAAACTAACATCCACTATTTCCCTATAGAAGGAAATGTTAGGATCTTTCTAAGGGAAGAAAACAATCAAGATCTTAGAAGTTTTCTTATATTTTTAATTTGAGTCACCATTTGTGAGTTATAAGAATTTGAAAAATTAAATAATTTTATTTAATTATTTTATTTATGATTATTCTATTTCAGTTTTCTTCACTAGAGGCATGCACTGACTAAACTTAGGTCATGCCTAGGGTAAAAACACCATCCTAAATGCAATGGTTCCCTCTGATTTCTGATCTGGCCACCATTTTAAAATTTATTACAATTTTTAAATAAATTATCTCAGGTGTGCTATTTAAATTAGAACATTTTTTTAAAGATCATTTCAAGCACTCCGGGCCTCAGAATCGCACCCATTCTTTGTGTTTGATCTGAAAATAATTCCATATAAATAAAAAATACATAGAATTTCTAGGTCATTACATGAACCATAACTCATCATAACATTTTCACAAATTTTATTTCCATAAAATGAATCACATATAATCAATAATATGTAAATATAATTTTTACCCATGGAAAAAATGGGTATCATAATCATGTCATAAAACATAATAGATGGGTTTATAATACAAATGAACATGAAAGAAAGGAATTAAAACATAGATGGACATTGATAAGTGAAAACATTCATATATCATGGTATGTGATTTCGTATAGAAGTGGAAACATGTAGGAAGATTATTTAAGAAATTTTAACATTAAAACATTTTAGTATGGATAATGGAAAATATTAAAGGCCTTTTTGAATATAAAAGGGTATATATTTTATATAAAACCATAACTTAACCAAGAAGGTTTTCATAATAAAAATTGTGGCATGATAAAAATAATTGTGCCTTAAAATAGATTATATAGTTCTTTTGAAATGGAATAAAAATTCGAACTGGTCCCTTAAAACAAGCTTGCTTATCTAGAACAAATGAGGAGGGAACCACATAAAAACATGTATATCCCTAAAAGAGAATTTTGAATTGACCATGATATATTATTTATTAGAATGTACACATCATTTCGAATATTTACAAAAAAATAGTAGATAACATCATACGGTTAAAAAGAAAGATCAAGAAAACCGAAGGAATAATGGTCGTTCGGGTAGAATGCCTTACCAAATATCGATATGGTATGTGGGGTACTTAGGATTCCTTAATGTTAGAGAAAGGGGTATATCATCATTTATGTATCATGAGGGAAATAAGAGATATTTTCTATAACATACCCCTTCAATCGAAATTACAAATAAAAGGGGAATAAAATAGAGGAGATTATTTTATAAAAGTGACAAAGAGATAATCCCTTACTGTAACACCCCAAGATTTAATAGTATGTTATCTCTTCAAAGTAATTCAATCACTTGCGCTACACGGAACACCGAGTTCGAGCACACCACGACCTACCAAACTAGCTGTTCAAAAAATAGTTATGAATAATGTTAACTAAATTTTGACTTTTATATACTCAATATTATTTTAACATCAATATTATGTGTTTCTTATACATAATATAAAAAAAATTCAATTTTTTAGATAAAGGATGTATTTTTTAGAAAATGAAATTTTACCACATTTTAATAGAAATCCATTTTTAAATCCATTATTTGACACTTTTATATATTCAATTTTACAAAATAAACTTCTTCATTAGATTCAAGACATAGAAATTTAGTTTTTATAAATATTTGTATTTTTCTGATAACTTTCATATTTTGGTGAATAGTCAAAAATACTAAATTTTAATTGAAAACAACATTTTTAATCGAAACAATTTATAGCGTTAAATTATGAATTTGAATGTTTTTGAAGTATAATTAAATTATTTTTTTATCATTTAATACAATTTAAGTCTTTATAATTAATTTTACATTTAAATGTGTCATAAACACATGGCAATTTTTTGATAGTTTTTTCTTTTTTAAAAACCGGCTTTTTTATTTTGACAACAAGAATTAATTTTAAATTAACAAATGAAACTTCTATGTATTGAATTTTTTAAAATGGACTTCATTTTTGAATTTTTAATATCAAAATTTTATGAGGATAAATTTTTTTTATTTTTCTAAAAACATTCAATTTTTGATAAATAGTGAAAAACACTGAGCTATTGTTTAAAAATGACTTTTTATTTAAATAATTATTTATTTATTTTAAATTTATTTTTGTTAAAAATAGTTACAAAATAGGATATAATTTCAATCTAATTAATTTGAGTCATTTTACAATGAGTTTTGATATATAATAATTTTACTGAACATTTTACCGTCTTTTACCCACCTTTTAGAAGCATTTGTAAATTTGCACAAAATTAAATTTTACAGCTTCTGTGAGTTGAATTGAAAAAATCCTAGAGACACAGTTGATATCATTAAGAAAAATTTGGTTCAATAAGATGAAAATAATTTTTGTTGGATAGTAACTTTTGACTTTTATTTACCACAGTTAGAAGTAAAAAGGGAAATTAAGGGTAAAGGTGATATCATAATTACCGTAAAACTTGTCCTAATTCTATTGGATAATTTTATTCCATCCAAAAACGGCCTTAGGAATAAAATATGATCCTTTATGCCCACTTGGATTAAATTAGGACATTTATTATTATTTTATTGAAAGAAGAGTTAAAAGTGTTAAATTCAATGTTTAATAACTAAATCATTTTTAATATAAAGCTACACAAAATATAAAATCTACTATAAATATTAATTAGAAATATAAAAATCATTCCTACATAATGGTATTTTATTTATAATTTTTAGACTTTAAATAATTTAATTTATTTATGACACAATGATGATGCAGTAATTACCTTATTAATGAATGAATCAAATAAATGGTATTATAAATATTAAAATAAATATAATTTCAAAGTTTTTATGAAATCTACGAAATTTATAGGTTAATATGAAATGTTAGGGTTGATCCAATGTATCTTTCATGAAGTAATCAACTTGTGATGACTTTCGCAAAAACCAAAAACCAAATAATGTCATAATTGACATAAATTATTTTTCAAAAGAAATACAATATTACTGATGATTATGTATTCCTAAAAATATATGGTTCGGCCAAAGTTCTTAAATATCATTATATATTTTATTAATGAACCTATTGGGGTTGTCTTGGGAGTTTATAGTATGTTTTTTAACCATATAATATAAAAATACAAAGAGACATGGTAAATGTCAAACTATTTAACCAAGAGTTAAATCTAAGAGATAAGGTTAATATGATGACCTAAACATGTCTAAAACCTATTGGTTGAGAGGTATTCGACCCATACACACCTTATCCTTTAAATAATTTATTTTTTATCCATTATGAACCGAAAATGATTTAACTATAATATAATATTTTAAGCTTTTCCTAAATTTATCCTCACCTCTCTTTTTTAAAAGGGCACTTCCCCTTCTCTTAAATTTACACCTCCAGAACCATTTTGATCGGCCAGACCATGCCAAAATATCCTCTAAAAATTTCTATATTCATATGAGAGGCCTTCATTTGGTCAGAAAGACATCCTAGGGATCCGTTTTGATCAAATCAAAAGCAAGAACACGAAGAAGAGGTAAATGTTTCATCATCTCTTTCAAGTTCTTTTCTTCTTACACTTCCTCTTTCCTTTTTGTTTCTATTATAAAATAATAAATATAGTGTATTATATATATTGTGATGTTATTATAAAAGTTTTACAACCATATTCATTTTTCTATCTACCCTATAAATGACAAAGTCACCATACGTGCATACGTACGGATTACCGTCTCCACGTCGTGGTGTAGTTTGTTATTCAAACACTTCATTATTTGGATGGGTATAATAATGAGTATAACTGATGTAAATAATAAACATAACATTTTAATTATTCTCTATATATGATATAACATCCAATTATATATTACTTCTCCATCAATATAATGATATTTTCCCTTGTACGTACGTACAGATTACCATCTCCACGACGCGATGAGATTCATTTCCACGTTCAGTCTTCAACGATGATTATAAAATATATATCCTTAATAAGTATGTAATATATGACATAATAATGGTACTGTAGATATATATATATATTTACTTACATATATATTATTCACCTACTTCCATTCAATACGATATGAAAACGGAAACAGTGTTTATGCGTACGTACGAGAAACCTTCTCCATAAATGGTGTTTTCCATTTCATATATACGTCTATTATACATATTTATATTATAAATATATATGATATATATATATATATATCATGTTTTATATTCTGGAAGTATTTAAATCATTATATAATTGATACAATCAAGTGTAACAATTTAAAACCCGTACAATAAAAAAAGTGATTATTACCCGAAATGTTAATTTAACATGGAAATTATTATTAAATCGGTATTAAAAAGTAATAAATGAATCATGTATGAAATCATAAATATTAATATGGTTCTGGTATAATTTAATAACATACTATGGTCTTTATATAGAAGGTTAAGCATTCCCTCAACTAAAGGAATCCATAACGTAAGGGTTAATTCTACAATCTCTTCATTATCTGAGGTTATTTATACGTAATTATCTACTGGGGCCTCTTTATCATCCACATCCGTGTTTTCATAAAAATGTCATTCAAAACATTTTTACTATTTAACAGACAATTGTTTAAGGTCATTTATACCCTTATTTGACCTTATGTGTTTTTGAAAGGAATCTTTCCGTCGTTTTCCAAATAAGGTACTTTATGACCTTTTCGAGAAAATTAAGGTAAGAATATTTTTCAAACTTATACGGTGGATGATGCTATTTCCTATAATTATAACATCGTCAAAGCTTCCCATAACATCTTATTAGAATATTTCCATAATAAATGTTTTTTATAATTATGTGTCTCTTAAATTATTTCAAAATAGAAGGAGATATTTCTCTCATATAGTTTTGATTTCTTCTATGTCAATATCCATTGATAAATTTTCACGTATTTGAAGTTGATATACTATGATATAAATATTACATATTTTATTTATGGTTTTGTGATATGTTTGAATGTGGATTAGTTATTTTTCTTCCATTCATGGTTTATAGTTAAAGTATTGATATTTTGTATGATTGTTTTAATACGAATGTTTATGTGATATTTCAACCCATTCTTAAGATGAATGTGTCAGACTAGTATGTTCTAAGTTGGGGACTGGTAAATGTAAGCCCTCCGGGTTGGGGTCCGATTATAGTAGACCCTCTGAGTTGGAGTCCGTTTACAAAGGCTCTCCGGTTTGGTGTCTAGTTATAGAGGCTATCTGGGTTGGATTCCGGTTATAGAGGCTCTCCGTGTTGGAGTCCTATTACATATGCTCTCCGTGTTGGAGTTTGGCTACAGAGGCTCTTTGGGTTGGAGTCTAGTTACTGATCACTTTGGGTTGTGTTCCAATTATAGTTAGCCCCTAGGTCCTAGCATGAGGCCTTGACACCAAAATTAAAGTCCAACATTTTTCATTCCATCATTATGAAAGGGGATGTTGATATTGCATGTGATTATTCGACGAGTAGAATATACATGTGAATAAGTAAATGGAATTATTTGATTTTATCATTTCAATATTGTGTAAAATTTATTATTAAAATGCTTTGTATTAGTCTTATACATTGTCTTAAAGGTTTATTCTTATTTATGATTGTTTCCGCTATGTTGTTATCCTTACTAAGAATCTGAGCTCACCCCTTTCTATGTTTTATTTTTCCAAGGATTGAAGAAGTAATTTATGGTTGACCTGTAGGGATAGGATAAGGGATATGAATGTGTTCAAAAGGGTACAATGTTGTTGTTGTTGTTGGTGATTTTATAATGTAATGTAACGTTCATGTATGTAATCTATTTTTCAAGACTACTAAACTGATCAGTTCTTCAGGCCATGATTCCTTGTAATCATGCCAATGTATTAAAATAATGCACTGACTCTGGGCTTCTAGGGTGGGAAGTTACACTTACCATAAGTTTGAAGGTGTTATCCACTTGATATTAATGAACTAAATAAACAAATTAGGTTCATTAATTAATATTTACTGAATCTATTTTACATTTTAATATTTTATTATAAACTTTTAAACTTCATTCATGACCATATAATGGGTTAATAGGTTCAATTTCTTTGTTCGGGTCCATTTGTTTCATGATCAATTTACTTATATACATGAATGGATAATCATGTAAAGTGAGGATGGTTGTCCGAAATTGGAGTTATATTTTATTATTGAAAATATAGAAGCGTACATGGTTGAAAATTTAATTTGGTAACTTATAGTGAAGTTGATTAATTATATAAAACATTAGTGATAACCTTTTTGGTTAATTAGTGGTTTTCTGATCACAATGAACACATTTTCTATTATAAATTAAAACCGCATGTAGAAAAAAGATTATAGAATAATAGATGAGACATAATAAATATATTATAGTGTGGTTAAACCATAAAAATATTTCCATGACATGAACTTAATATGGTAAATGATATTGAAAACCCGTTGTCATTGAATTTCATGAATTAACACATCTCAGGTGGTGTTTTCATTTCTAGTATAAAATAAAGGTAAAGAAGATTTAATAATAACTTATTAAATTATAATAACAACATTCAAGTACATTTTATGTACCAGGGTTTTCATAATATTTGTATCAGGATAGGTAAGGATATAAAAGAAAACAAAAAACCTCAAAATAAAGTAAAACAACTGAAAAGTTGAATTTACCTCTTGAATAAATCCTTTATCAGATCCTTTTAAGGGGAGAGGATTTGGCCTTTAGGGGAGACCAAGGGATTTTAGTCATGGTGGTGGATCCTGGGAATATATTTTAACTAAATTTAGGCATATAACAAGGCTTGAGAATAGTGAAGATAAAATGGGAGTGTGGGTGATTTTTATAGTGGAGGGGAAGAGGGTTTTCTAAATATTGTAATCATTAATTTATTATTTTTCCATAACATAAGAAATAGTGACTAATCCATGAAAAAAAATTATAATATGTTCATGTGAGTCCAAACCAAGGGTTCTTACCTTAGTGATATACCAAGGAATAGTTCCTTTAACTTATAATATATATATGGAAGATAACTGTAGTTTACTATTCATAAAAAATTCATTTATTTTAGAATAATCACAGAAATTATCCCTAACTATTTTTCCATGAGTATAATCTTAAAATAAAATTCATTTTTCAAAAACAATTTTATAAATATGATTAATTTAATTTTAAATTAAAATCATAATTTACTTAAAAAATACAGATTTTAAAACTATAACTGATTTAAAGTGCTTTCAAAAATTACATATGTTCTTATAAAATTATAATTAAACTAGAAAACATAAAATTGTTATTTTATGAATGCCGTTTAAAAAAAAGTATATTAATTTCATAATTAAATATTTAATTATTTTTCTCTTAGAAAAATTCCAACACTTTTACAGTGGTTGTATTATCATTTAGAAGATGACTAAATTTTATTTATACATTCATTAGTTAGGTTACTATTATTTTTGAAAATGTTCTATTCATAAGGGTCATATTACTATTCATAAGGTTAGGTTACTATTTGTAAGAAACTAGATCATCATCTTAGGTATGGAACATGATTTCAGGTTGTATTTAAGGAAATGGATGAAATGGAATTTTTCTAAGTACACGCCGTGTACATATGAGTACACGATGTGTTCCTGGTTACCATGTACAAACATGTAGTAGTTCTGTAACATCTGAGTCCATGTTTATGTGATAACCTGCCGGGCCCACTTATGTTGGCAGCCAGTTGAGGCTAATACAAGACATGTACATTAAATGAAAATGTCAGGTACTTTTTTTATTTGATAAATAAGAGTGGGATCACGTCTCATATTTGAAAACACCTTCTTCTAGCAGTGTTTTGTACCAGAGCACAATAGAAGGGCCAAAAATCTTCACACCACTTCCTATTATCCATCCGAGCTCCGATTGAGATGTCACCAGGTGCGTTGCAATCCCACCGGTGAGTGTTAAAAAAATCTTGAGCCTTTCTTCTTGATTTTTCCTCTCTTATGACTTGTTCAAGGTTGGTAATTTCTCATCTATATGAGGATCTACAACATTCTAGGTTTATTAAAGTGATGATTTTCAAGTATAATGATCAAGATAAATTGATATATGTGGTTTGTGACTTTATCCATGTTGTATTGGATTTTATATGCATAATGTGTCGCATACCCACGATTAGGGTATTGCTTGATTTGGAATTTATCCATGTTATTTATCTACTATGGTTTGATTGATTTTTATGGGTTAATTGGTTAGGTGTAAGGTTGGATACCTTGTTATGGGACACCCCATAAGTGAGTTTTTCCTTTGACTAATTTTTTATGTCCATTTGGCGTAGGTTTCTTATGTGGTGTGTCTTATTTTCCATGCCTTGAATTGATTCAGATGGAGTTGGATTTGTTTATATGAAATTCATGTGGTATGCTTTGTGAGTGTTTATCCATGTAGTGGTAATAGATTATATTTTCTGCTTTGATATTATATGCGTACAATACATCCAATAGACCGTGAGAGCCTTGGAAAAGGTAAACTGTGGGGGTTTCCATATTATTTTTCCCTTGGACCATGAGTGCCTTGGACCAGGAAGACCGAGGCGACATGCCAATTATTTACACAGGACTGTGATATCCTAGGTAAAGATTTTTGAGAAAGGGTATTGACTGTGAGATCTACACAAGAAGCTGTTTATAATTTATTGATGCCAGGTTTACCCAAGGGTATTGACCGTGAGAGCTGCCCAGGTCTTCATTTTTTATTGATTAGTACTATGTAAGACCAATAGGGTTAGATCGTGTAAGCTTCCCAGTGGATCGTTACTTAATTATGGGTGCTATAATAAAACAAGGGGGTTAGACTATGAGAGAATTCTCGGATGGTTACTTATGAATTATTGAATGATTGGGGCCAGTCTTCCAAGACAAATCACAAGCATGGACTTGGTCCTAATTGATTGTTTAGATGGTCTTATGAGACACCAGTTTTTCACTATTACATAGGGAGATATGGAAAATAGGCTAGATCTCAAGGTTACCGGATTCAAAGGATGAATAATAAATTTAAATTAATGTAATTGAAACTGTAGGACTATTTACTTTTGAGTACTTCCTAGTTTATTGCTTCATTTATGCATATTTCTTGCTATATATATTGACTAAATTTTAGGAACATTCTTCTTGGTGGGTACTTTGGGGGATTCATCTCACACCTTATATGGGTCATGTTTTGGACCCAAACATATTATACGAATTCAAGTTTAGATAAGGAAATGTGAGCTTCATCATCTGGTACATGATTAATGTGGGAGCGAGAGAGAATGGGAACAAGTTGAGCCTTGTGATGTTGTTGAAATTTACTGTTTTTTTGGTATTTGGTTTCTATATTATATTCTAGCATTGTGAATTGTTTTGATAGTTTCTTAGATACATTTTCCCTGAATCATATATATATATATATTGTGTCTTCAGTTGGATTTACTTTTAGTCTTCCACTATTAATGTTTTGTTAGTATTACTACTTCCTCTATTGTTTAATTTTTTTTATTATGATGTGTATACACTGCTAATGGGGGAATAGTTTCTCTAACATCACACATTGTTCCTCATTACTAGTTGGAAGCCCCTTGTGTTTTTGAGAAATGTGCTTGAGGTAATGTGAAAAACTGGGTTTGGAGATCCTTTGGCCGACACCTGGATCCGAGACATTACAAAGTGGTATCAGAGGAGTCGTTCTTCAACCGTTTCTTACTATTTGAGCCTATAGGTAGGGATATGAAAGAATATGTAGTCATTAATAAACTGTGATCAGATGTAGTTGACCTGTGTATAGGAAAAATCCATGTAACCCCAAATACTGAAATTTTTCTTGTTTTTCAATTGTTGTAGTGGATTTGATTTCACCAATGGGGGATTAATTTTTTGTTGTTGTTATGATTTGATTTCATTATTGATCTTTTTCAGTTGCAACCCGATAAGATGAGGTTATTCCATATAATGCATCATATAGTCACTTTCTAGAGATCACATGTCATATATTCTTTTCATGCCATTTAGGGTGCCTTACTGATTTCATGTTGTTGTGATAGATGTTGTGATAGATATGAATGATGTTGTGATAGATTCTAAGATAGAAATGTTTGTTGATTTCGATAGGGTATTAGAATATATAAGGTTTTATTTGGATGGATTCCATGCTTTGGTCCCTACGGTGTTAGGGGCCATGATAGATTGGAATTAGCTGGATCATATTTTAACTTTATTTGAATTCCATCAAGTTATAGTATGAATAAGGATTCCAAACCCTGATTTGTGGAGAGTATGGGATCTCATGGATTAGAACATGGTGTGCCTTGGATTAATTTTATGTATTTGTGGGTTTGAGAGAAGTATTATAGGATTACATTCTAGAAACCCTTACAACACAATATGTGATGTTATGAACACACACCATGTTTTTTTTGGGATGAAATAACTTTTATTAAGTACATGATATGTACTGGATGTACATGACATGTCGTTGTTGATCATGTGACTGACTATGTGATATGAGAAATGGGGTTGTTAAAGTTTTTTTAGAACATGTTGTGTACTAGGAGTACTTTACATGATTTAAAATACTGTGTATTTGGTAGTGTGACTAATTACATGGGTGGATGGAACTTATGTCGTACACACATTGACCACTGTGAAAACGTTGTGTAGTGTTACACTAGTTTAACCGTGTAGTCCTATCAATTTTTTATTACCTTGGTGGGAGATAATATTTAAGTACACACTGTTTATTAGGAGGAACAAGGCGTGTGTATGGGGTTTTACATGACAACGATGGTAGAGTTACACACCCTTGTTAAGGCTAAATGGGAACATGATGTGTGGTAGTTATACACGCCATGTAACCTTGTTTTGTAAAAAATGAATATTTTCCTTCTCCTATTTCATTCTTGTACTTTTAATTATATTTTCTTCATAAATCTTAACTGTGGTGTGCGCTAGAACTTGAAGATTCATGCCACAAAAACGTCCTTTGGTTTTATTCGATGTACATGGCAATGATCAGACACCAGAAACAGAAAAAAAGGAGTACCATCAGATCCTTCTGTTGTACGCATCTTAGAACCAGAAGTTATACCTAACATAGGTACTGATGGATAGTTAAATGAAAGATTTTTAAGGATGATGTAGGCTTTTTAAGGAGCACCACATCATGCCCCGACTATGGAAGAGTTGATGCAGGTGTGCCAGCTACAATATCCTCCCATGTTTTCAGGTGATGGATAACCATATGCTTTAAAGTCATGGTTAGAGGCCAAGATTTAAATCTTCAAGAATCTGGATATTACTTCAATGTTGAGGGTGAGGCACGCGATATACATGCTACATGATTCCACAAAAATATGGTGGGACCTTGTCTCCTAGGGGGGAAGTCAACAGGATATGGCTTCAAAAGAGTTTTAGAGAACCTTCTATGATTACTTATTCCTCAAGACGCTGTGGGAAGATCGTGACTGGGAGTTCTTGTATTTGGATATGAGTTCTCTTTCAGTGATGGATTATTTTATTCTCTTTACATAGCTATAATTATTCACACCAATTTGGGTAGGTGATGATTTATAATTGTCTTGGTGGGTTCAAAATGGTCTCAAGTATTCAATTCAATCGTAAGTGAATGTTTTCAGGATGACTTTGATGATTTATATAGAAAATTAGGCATTGATTATTGAGTGAAATCTGATGGAGTTTGGAACTGTGAGCTAGGGAGGTTTAGCATCAAAGGATAGTACTCTGTCGTTTGATATGAGGAATCACTACATGGAGCCTTCGCATGGCGATTCCAGTAGTAGGGATATATCATAAGGTATCCTAATGAGGTTCCACCAGTTCAGGAAGAGTGGAAACATGAGTCGTCATTGCTTGAGATACCTAGATGAGTGCCGATCCTCTGGAAAGATGGGCCATCATCATCATTTTTTCCATTTTTTCTCACCAATAGCTGGTTATTAGAGATCCATTACAACTCTGCAGATAGGAGTGGGCCATATGTTTTTCATCTGTTAGGGATCTGGAGTTCATCATTCCATTTAGGATGAGGACATGGTTGTGGCTATGGTAGTCAGACGATATGATTTTTAGCGACATCATGGTGGATCAGCTTAGGGTATCCCGGGATGGATGCAGGGAAGCAGTATAGGTCAGAAATTTTCAATTGAAAAATCCCATTAAGAGAATGATCCTAGACCCACTACAATTAGAGTTATGATTTTAGTTGCCTTAGTTTTATCTACTTCCCTTTTTCATATAGGATATTCTCATAGTTTCATATCTATTTTCGTTGTGGAGTGCCTAGGGGCGTCATCTTTACATCCGATGAAGTTATGAAGCTTGAAACTTGGTTGGAGATTAGGATGGCTAGTGTTCGTAAGTGCATGGAGTTCCCTCACGAGGTTTGAGGGTGCCACATAATATGGTAAATCTATGTCTTATAGATGATAGGATTCAATTTCATTCTCTTAATGGACTGATTGGTATTTTTTTATGATTTTCTTTACTTGTATCACTATAGGGTGAGTTTCATGTCACAAGAGGGTGGGTCTTTTCTACATAAGGTATAATGGTATTCCAAAGCGAGCAAAGATATACCCAAGAATCAAGGGTTTAGAGGATTTATAGCATAGATTACTAGTTTATACCTATATGATAAGGGTAATTCAATGATAGACTTTCCTCTAATGGTGGATAATTTCAGAAATGTCTTTTTAGAGGACTTTTCAAGTTTACCTCTAGAGAGAGGTGTATATTTATCTATTGATCTTGTGATAAGAGAAATACTACTGTCTATTAATTCTTATACGATGTCTACACCAGAGTTATAGGAGCTCAAGATGCAGTTAGAGGAATTGCAAGAAAAGGGTTTCATATGACCTGATATTTCTCCTTGGGGTTTGACTATCCTTTTTTGCAATGAATGTGGATGGTACCTTTAGAAAATGTGTGTATTATCAGAATCTAAACGAGTTGAAGGTTGAGAACTAATATCCCTTTATGAGGTTTGATGGTCTCTTTGACTAGCTTCAAGGAGCCTTGGTGTTCTCGAAGATTTACTTGAGACCCTGTTATCATCAGTTGCGCATTATACCCTCAGATATGCCTCTTACAGCCTTTCAGCAAAGGTATGGTCTATACGAGTATTTGGATTTGTCGTTCAGTCTCATGAACACACTGAAAATTTTCATGGCATTAATGAACTAAGTGTTCCACCCTTACATGGATTTTCTATGGTAGTCTTCATGGAAGATATTTTGGTGTATGATGTGGCTCTATTTTTACATAGTTTTACCACATCTTTTTACATAATTTTTAATGATTTAATTAATTATTTAAGTATTTTATACTAAATAATTGTACTTTTTTATTTTGTAACTAAATTGGTTATTTAATAATTTTTATAATTAATTATGTATTATTAGTCTTTAATATAAATAATTTAATTTTACTTTTCTTTTCTAGTTTAATCATTTGCTAATTAGTATTGTTAATTTTTAATCTGCTTACCTTTTAATAATTTCACTCAAATAATAAATAATCATGTAAAAACCTTATTTGTGTATTAATAAACATAATAATTATTTTAATATTTTATCCTTTAATTTAGTTTCATTAAAATAAAATAACTTCATTAATTAATAAATTTAATCATTCTACTAATTAATTATGTTAAAAATTTGTGTCTAAGTTAAATGAATTAGTGAAATTTTAACTATAGGATTTCACTTATGTTAATTAATTAATCAATTTATAGTTTTAAAACATTAATTATCTAATCTTAAGAATACATTTAATTATTAAGTAATTAATTTGTGTATTTAGCCTACCAGTGAGGTAGAAAAGAGTTATCAGTGACTTATTTAGTCACCAATGTGACCCTTTTCTACTCATTATAGACCCTTTAATAATTTTTCATTTAAGATTTCTATTAACATAGTTTAATAATTATATAGTTTTTAATTTAATTGTAATCAATTAATAATGATAATTATAATTTTAAACGTTTAATGTTTAATTATAATTCATTTTTAATTATCTTTATTTTAATTTTTGAATTTAAATATTTTTATTTTTTATTTTATGTTTTTAACTATTTAATTATTATTAATCTTTCTTTTTAATGACCTATATTTTAATTTTTGATTCATTTTATGTAGTTTTAATTTTTGTGAATCACTATTAGTTTTATTCCTATATGCTACCAATGCAGATTATTGATTCTATCAACGAACATTTTATTTAATAAGTACCAGTAAACCGATGAAGTGCATTAGTAACCTTTTATTTTTGATAACGGTGACCATTTGTTATATCGGTAACCATCATTTTAAGCATCGGTGAACTTTAATTTTTATAACTATCAGTGACATTCTATTTATTCTCCAATGGTGAGCCTTTAATTTTATTTTTAACGGTGACCAATTCCCTTGAAAACTAATAGTGACCTCTCTTCTCATTTTAGCCTATCGGTGACCCTCACTCCCCTGCTTCATTCTTGCACCTCACTAAAAGTCTCCCTCTTGTCACAACTGTTTCATTTCTCTTCTTTCAAACATTCCTTACCCCATTTCTCCCCTACTTTTGACTCACCGATTCAACCTTCTATCGGTCCCAAGCTATAGTTCTGCCTCCTTCCAATGCATGGAGTCGGTCACACAACATTGGTCGCTCACCCACAGGCTGCTTCTAACATTCCATCATTCAACCTGCAAACTCAAACATGATTCAACTAAATCTAGAAACCTATAATTTATCCATTCAAGATCCAAATTTTAGAAAACCAAGAAAGAACACATATTAATTTTCTAACTCAATTCCTTCACAGCTTCGTTCATCTCCCAAATTTCTCTGTGCCGTCACAAGAACCATGTAATGCAGTTTATGATCCAGCTTCCCCTGTGTGCCGCTATTCGATTCCGCTACCACTCGCCACTGAGGGAGCCAAGTCGTACTGTGTGAAGTACATTGTTGTCTCACCTAGAAGGGATAAATCATGCTACAAAGTGAAGGTTTGGGAGAAGAGGAACCCTACTCACCTTCATCGCTCAAATTTTTCACACCTATAGAAGGAAAAGGGTTTTGTTACTGTGGAAAACATTCTAAATCCACCTTGCAAAACTGTAACACTACTTTTGAAGTCGTGCTGAGATATTGTCGTCATGGACCTTGACTATGGGTCACTAGAATTAGATGATCTTTGGATAAAATCACCTAATGATGCATCACTACTGTACAGAGATACCCTCAGATCTGGAGCCACCATGATTTGTAGTTGTTGATGGATGTCGTCTTCTGAGTTGAGCCACTGCAACCCCTGCAATGCCACTGATGGAGAACCAGGCGTTAGGCCTATCTCACAAAACCATCGAAGACCCCTCCTCCCTACTTCTTCGTGGAGAAATGGGGGGGGGGAGAAGATAAAATTTTAAAAAATAATAAGATAAAAAGAATTCATTAATAAAAAACCTAATTTCTTAACAATAATACTAATAAATTGCCTAAAATAAGAAATTATTATAGTTATGAATTAATAATAAATATATGATAATTAAATTATAAAACAGAAATAATAATTTAACTATATTTATTAAAACATTAATTAATTTAAACTAATTAATAAGATTTTTGAAAGATAAATTAATTATAATTTAATGTGGCATACTAAATAATTATTTATAAAATTAAATACATAAAAATAATTTATTATGAACTATAATTAACTAATCTAACTAACTAAAAAACAGTAAATGATTTAATGTTATTAAATAATTAATAAACATTATAATTAAAATAAATATATTTAATTTATAAAAATCAGTGATTTGACATATAATAACATGAATTAATAATTATAGTTTAAAATAATTATAAATAATTACAAATCATAAAATTAAATTAAGATGTTAGATCAATTAATTAAATAGAACTTTTTGACTCTATAAAAATAATAAATTAACTTAAAACAACTCTATTAATAATTATAATCTTAATATAATTTGTATAAAAAATAAAATATTTATTTAATAATTACCTTATTCAAAATTTTAATTAAGTTATAATAACTAATTACAAATAATAACAACATTAGTTATATTAACCAAATAGTTAATAATATATTAAAAAAAATAATTATATTTAATTAAAAATTAAATAATAAATTAATAACTATAATACTAATAAATAAATAATACTTAATAATAAAAATTATTTAATTTTGTATTAATTAACATTAATTTATCTTATTAATTAGTTATTTGACATTTAACTAAAAAATAACTATTTTACTTTCTTTTTGTTCTCATTTATTTATTATCTAGATGCATAGGTTCATTCGAGAGACATGAATACATCTAGATTCACTTAACTAACTCACTCAGAGTTAGTTACGTGAGAAACACTAGGGCGACATGTCAGTTGCAAAAATATGCATGTGTGTGGTGCACACATGAAGGACACTTTATGTTGGTGGAAACCAAGTGGTGACATGAAGTAGATGATAGAGTATACCAAAATAGAGTAGCAATAGAATTTTTATGGAGCGACATTCAGGATAGTGACAAGTCCGAGCAGAGGGCTAGGAGCAGCAGCAATTCAAGCTAGGAGAGGGATATGTCTTCCTCTGTTTCCTTTTAATTTTACTCAATTTTAATTTAATGATTTTAGTATATGTAATAGAGATTATTTAAGGCTAAATACATACAACTCGGGGTAAAAATCGAGTCTATTGGTCATCTTTATTCTACCTGCTCCCTTTCAATTTAAATGTGTTCGAAAAAGACTTACAAGATCAACTCTGAATGCATTCATTTGCAATGTCACATTATAACTTAATCTAGAACTTCACAATCATTCAGTGAGACAAATGTTTGTTTTAATTTTCTTAAATATGTGAATTGAAATAAAAACTGTAGATCTTATGGCTTATTTGTTCTGTCATTTTTTTAAAACCAGAGTTCTAAAAGTTGATTAATCATGGAGTAGAGAACTCTGAGATTTTTTGGAATGTGTTATTTATCTCTTGGAGAGGGAAATATATCAAATATCTTCAGTGGTACTAGTCGTATTCACTTTTTTGAGAAGAAATGTATCCAAAACCAGTAGATTCAAAATTTTTTGTGGACAAATTTTTCTATATTTTTCACATATCAGCATTTTATTTCTATGTTACTTACTGTATTAACCCTATTTCTTGTTTTAATATAGTTTAGATAAAAAATAAAAAAGATTTTGATGCTTCATTATTCCTTATAATAAACAAAATAAAAAAATAAGTTGATAAATAGAAACTCAACACCACTATTGACAACAGTGGGGTATTTTGGTAAGTTATTAGAGGAATAATGGTCAGAATATTCTTCTCTGTGGGTTTGACCCTACTTTCCCCATATAAAATAGTAAGTAGGATTATAAATTTTAATCCGTGATCAGATTTAATGACAGTTTAGGTCATGTTTTGGCACCGTTTCTGGGAAAGTAATGATCCATTCTTTTTCTAAAAAAACTGAAGAAATCACATATATAAATAAATTTAAAAAAATTAGAAAACTGTAAAAATATGCTTTATTACATGCTAAACTGTTATACTTATCTTTACTACTGAATACTATTTGTTTTTATTTTCATGAGAATAAAAACTTCTAGTGTTAGATTAGAGACTCTGAACCCTGAATTTGATAAACATTTAACTTCTCTAAGAAAGAAAAACAAATTTGACATGGTAAATCTAGAAGAGAGAGTTCCTGCAACTAATACCTTCCAAAATCATCCAGAACTCTTAGATGAGAGAATATTCCAAGGATGATGGAGTACCAACTCCATCATGTTTCATTAAATCCAGCTCCAATTATACATAGTTCTAGAGCCCGAAATTATGAACGTAAACAGTCACACATTTCACTCCTGTCTGGATTTAATAGAATGTCTAATGAAGACTATTTAGCCTTCATTAGGGATTTCTATAATACTTTGCAACATCTACCACTTCTAGGACTCATAGAAAATGAACATAGAATGATAGTCTTTCATATTTTCCTTAATGGGAATTCTAGTAATTTGTTTCTGAGTCTAGATGTGAACATATTTAAAAATTGGGATCATGTATACAATTCTATTATAATGAAATCTAATCCTCAAGGTTAACATAGAACTAAGATAACAAGTTTTAATCAAGAGGATGGAGAAGCTTTTCATGAATCATGAGATAGATTTAGGGATCTCCTTAGGCAGTGTCCTCATCATCAACTCCTATATCAAATTCTTATAGACACCTTCTTTGAAGGGTTGCAATTATTTAGACAGAATCTAGTTGATCAAGATATTGGGGGAAATTACAATGATAAGACAGATGAAGAACATAAATTTTTTTAACCATATTTCACTTAATTCACTACATAAAAATTAAAGAAGGATAATAGTTAATAGAAATGACAATTCAAACACTAGTTCATTGAATGAAACTCAAAATCAACTTGCTAAAATCACCAACAAATTGAAATATTTAATGAATGAGAAATCTAAAAAAACTAGTAATCCACCTAGTTCTCAAAACACTAATCAATATTTAAGGGAACAGTGTATCCAGTGTGGTATGTTTGGGAAGACTGATAACTTCTTTCTTAATTTTGATATTCTAGCCCAACAACATAAAAACTCAATGTTTGTTAACATGGTCCTAGAATTCATTTTCAAGAATATCCATTTTCAAATAATTACATCCCAGGCTATGGGAACCATCCGTACTTGGAATGGAGAGATCAAGGACTAAAAAATCAATCCACTTCCCCAAATTACTCTAACCAATAAAGAGAAGATTTTCAAAATAAACAAAGGGGTGAGTCTTCATATGTACACGGAAACAATGATAGTCAAATGTCTTCTAAGATTGATCTAATCCTGAAAAAAATTAACTCACAAGAGGAATGATACATGACTGAGCTAACCAAACATCAAAATCAATATGAGTCAGATAAAATGAAAACATATGTGAAAATGAAAAACATGGAAACACAACATGGACAACATGCTAGAGATTTTTCATCATGGAAAGAAGTTATACATCTTAGTACCACTGAGTTTGAACATAGAAAGAATTCCATGGCTGTTGTCACTAGAAGTTGGATGAATACTCAAACTATTGATGAAAAAGACAATTAAAATTTATAAAATGAATATCTACATGTACTTAACTCCTAAAAAATAAATTTTATTTCTATATAAATCTTTTAACTGCATAAAACTAATTGGGGGGGGGGGGGTGGGCATACATGTAGGGAGAAATATTTTGTTGAATATTCTTAGGTTGGGGTGTTTTTAGATTTTGTTTTCTATTATTATTGAAAATATTATTGAACTCAATTTGTTAAAATGATTACACCTAGTACACAGTGCACTTACACCTCACATGTTACTTTTGAGATATAATGAAAATTATTCGCTTGACTTAAATGTTAATGCATGTATTTTCTAATGAACCTACTGATAAGTTATTCATTATAGAGAACAATAATTTTTAACTTAAAGGAGACCCTTTTATACATTTCATCTATCTACTAAATTGAAAATCTATTTTGAACATTAATTTATTAATTGTTTTTTCTAAAAAATTGAAGTAAAATTTGAGGACAATGTTGGGTTTCAAGTGTGGTTAGGGGGTCCATTCTTGACTTTGATAAACTATGATTAATTAAAATCCCATCAATTCCCACTACAACTAAAAAAATTTGTAAATAAAATATTTTTTTTAAATTCTGTCATAATTTTAGGCTTTACACTGTACTCAATTTGTTATTTCCTTTGAACAGTGCTTTGATTGGTAGTTAAGAACATATATGAATCTGAAATTATTATTGGTGGATGGTTTCTGAGTGATCTTTCTTAATGTTTTTATAGAAATTTGATTTAGGAACTATTTCTGAGAGTGATATGGGTACCCTTTTAATGGAATAATGATCATAACCCATGGAACTGAAATATTGAATTGATCCTAAGGGAATAAATTTTCATTAATTTATTAATGTAATCACTTTAATGAGGCAATATAAATTATTTTTGATATAAATCTATTGGAACTGGAGTATTCTGGGCATTTCGGATCCCACGGTGAATCTCGGAGACCCCGGATGAGGGGTGCATTTCTATTTACTATAAGTCCTCTATACACCTTGAATAAGTGAAAATGCACAGTTCTTCTCGCAATGATACATGTCTTGGTAATATATTAATATTGTGTCTTGGGTCAAAAATTAGTTCATTAATGTGAGGGGAATGATGATCACCAGACGAATAAGGGGTCAATCGGTTTATATGGGAGTCATTTGGGTTTTTTCATTAAGGTGATTAAAAAAATAATAATTATTTTTTGGAACCTGGGTGAAAAGTCAAAGTACAAAGTTCTATTGCTTATGTTTTTAATTCGACATAAATTTTACCTCTTGTCACTCTTGGGATTATAACTTGAGTTTGGATTGAAACGATCACTATGTAGAGTTGCGTTTGAGGAATGACATTTTCTTTGATGGATGAATAATTACTATCTTGATCGACCTTTGAGTACTTGTTTGAGGCAAGAATTTATATCAATATACCTTTTCAAAATCATGTTTTCATTTTATGTCCTCTTTTCTTATGTGCTGAACATGTTACGTTTTGAGCTGAATTATAAATACTACAATATGTTTTCCAATGATCATAATACATGAAATTTTTTTAGGAAAAAAAGTACTTAAGGGTGGGGGAATTTGATGTTGCTATATTTTTACATAGTTTTTTCAAATATTTTTACTAAATTTATATGATTTAATTAATTATTTATTCACCTTATTCTAAATAATTTAACAGTTGTATTTTTTTATCTAATTTTTTATTTAATATTTTTTATAATTAATTATTTATTTTTAGTCTTTAAAATAATTAATTTAATTTTACTTTTCTTTTCAAGTTTATAAATCTTCTAATTAGTCTAGATAATTTTAAATCTTCATACCTCTTAATAATTTGACTTTAATAATAAATAATCATGTAATATCCTTTTTTGTGTATTAATTAACATAGTCTTTATTTTAATATTTTATCCTTTAATTTATTTTCATTTAAATATATGAAATTCAATAAATAATACATTTAATCATCCTACTAAATAATTAAGTTAATAATTTGAGTTTAGATTAAATGAATTAGTACAATTATAACTTTAATTATTCACATAAGTTAATAAATTAATCCATTTAGAGTATTAAAACATTAATTATCTAATCTTAGGAATAAAGTATAATTACTAAGTGATTAATTTGTGTTTTTAGCATACCTATGAGGTAGAAAAGAGCTATTAGTGAATTATTTAGTAACCAATGCGACCCTTTTATACTCATTATAGACCCTTTAATAATTTTTTATTTAAGTCTTCTATCAACTTTGTTTAATAAATATCCAGTTTTTAATTTAAGTGTAATCAATTAATAATGTTAATTGTAATTTTATAAGTTTAACGTTTAATTATTATTTAGTTTTAATTAGCCTTCTTTTAATTTTTGAATTTTAATCATTGTATTTTTAATTTTATGTTTTTATCCAGTTAAATATTTTTAAAATTTGTTTCTAAATACTTAAGTTTTAATTTTAGATTCATTTTACACAACTTTAATTTTTGTGAATCATTGTTATTTTTTCCTATATTCTACGGATGGGGATTATTAATGCTATTAGTGACCATTTTATTTCATATGTATCGGTAAACCGATGCAGTGCATCGGTAAACTTTTATTTTTCCTAACAGTGACCCTTTGTTATATCGGTAACCTTCATTTTAAGAATCTGTAACATTTAATTTTTATAATAATCAATGAACTTCTATTTATTCTCCAAGGGTGAGCCTTTAATTTTATTTTAAATGGTTAACATTTCCCTTGTAGCCTAATGGTGACCTCTCTTCTCATTTTAGCCTTTTAGTGACCCTCCCTCCCCTACTTCATTCTTGCACCTCACCGATAGTCGTCCTCTCATCATAACTATTTCATTTCTCTTGTTTCCCCTTTCCTTCCACCATTTATCCCTTACTTTTGACTCACCAATTCAACCTTCTATCGGTCTCATGCTGTTGTTCTACCTCCTAACGATGCACATATTCGGTCGCACAACGTTGGTCACTCACCCCCAGGTTGTTTCCACCATTCCATCATTCAATGTAGATACTCAAACTTGACTCAAATCAATCTAACAACCTATAATTTAACCATTCCATATCCAGATTTTAGAAAAAAAAGAAATAAAAAAAATTGTTTTTCCACACCCAATCCTTCACAGCTCTAGTGGTTGCCCCAGTTTCTCCGTGCCATAGCAAGAACCACAAGATGCAGTTTCTGATCCACCTTTCCTTGTGCCCCGTTGTTCGATTCTTCCGCCACTCACCACTGTGGGAGCCAAGTCATGCCATGTGATGTACCATACCACTGCACCTTGAAGGGATCAATCATTCCACTAAGTGATGGTTTGGAGGAATAGGAACCCTACTCACCAGTGTCGCTCAAATTTTTCACACCTACTCAAGGAGAAGTGTTTTTTGCGGTGCGAAAAGGTCCAGAATCTGCCTTTCAAAACCGCTACACTTCTGTTGAAGTTGTGATGAGATGTTATCAACATGGTTTTGGACAGTGGGTCCCTATAATCGGATGATAATTGGATAAAATCACCTGATACCTCATCACTACAGTAAAAAAGAAACCCTTAGATCTTTCGCCACCATTATTTTCTATTGTAGAGGGATGTCGTCTACTGATCAGAGCTACCGCAAACCCTGCTACACTGTTGATGATGAACCAGGAGTCATGCCTATCTTATAAAACCATCGAAGACCCCCCTCCCTGTTACTCCATGGACAAAGGGGGGTGGGGGAAGAAGATAAAAGTTAAAAAATAATAACATAAAAAGAAGACTTTAAATAAAATGACCTAATTTTATATAATAATAATAATAACTTAACTCAAACACTAAATTAGTATAGTTATGAATAGATAATAAATATAAAATAATTAATTAATAAAATATAATTAATAAATTAATTAACTTATATAAAAAATTAATTCAACTAAACTAATAAATAAGATTTTCTAAATTTGAATTAATTATAACTTAATGTAGAAAAATAAAAAATTATTAATAAAATTAAATACCTAATAATAATTTATTATAAAATATTATAAACTGATCTAATGAAATAAAAAATAGTAAATGATTTAATGTTTTTAAATAATTAATAAATGTTATAATTAACATTAATAACTTTAATTAATAAAAAACAAGGACTTGACATATAATAACATGAATTAATAATTATAGTTTAAAATAATTATAAATAATAAGTAATCATAAAATTAAATTAATATGTTAGATCATTTAATTAAATATAACTTTTTTTTCTCTCTAATAACAATAAATTTACCTAAAACAACTGTATAAATAATTATAATCTTAATATAATTTGTATACAAAATAAAATATTTATTTAATAATTACCCAACTCAAAAATTTCATTATGTTATAATAACTAATTACTAATAATACAAACATTAGTAAAATTAACCAAATAGTTAATAATTATATTTAATTAGAGGTTAAATAATAAATTAGTAACTATAATACTAATAATTCATTAATATTTATTTATAATAATCATTAAATTATTTATTAATTAACTTTAATTTAACTTTTAATTAAGTAATATGAAATTTAGTTAATAGATATCTATTTTATTTTCATTGAATTTTCATTTACTTATTTTCAAACTGTGTAGGTTCATTTGAGAGACAGGAATATGTCCATATTTATATAACTAACTCACTAGGAGTTAATTACTTGAGAAATACTAGCGCGACGTATCAATCGAGAAAAAATGCATGTGTGTGGTGCACACATAAAGGATAATTTATGGTGGTGGAAACCAAGTGGTGACATGCAGCAGATGACAGAGAATACAAAAACAGAGCAGCAATAGAATTTCGAGGGAGCAACATTCGAGAAAGAGAGAAGTCTGAGAAGAGGGCCAGGAGAATAAGCTATTCAAGCTAGGAGAGGGAGATATCTTCCTCTACTTACATTAATTTGTTTCTTTTTTAATTTAATGATTTTAGTATATATAATAGATATGAATTTAGGCTAAATACTTATAGTTCAGGGTAAACATTGAGTCTAATGGACATCTTTCTTCTACCTGGTAACTTTCAATTTAAATGTGTTCAGAAAAGATCAGCGAGGTCAACTCTAAATGCATTCATCTGTAACATACTGTTAACAATTAATCTTGAACTTCACAATCATTGAGTGAGATTGATTGTGGATCAACTTTCTTAAATACTTTAATTAAAATAAAAACTGAAGAACTTATGGGTAGTTTGTTCTGTCATTTTTTTAAAAACCAGAGTTCTCAATGTTGATTAATCTAGGAGTGGCGAACTCTAGGATTTGTCGGTTTGTGTGATTTAAATCCGGGTGAGGGTAACACATCACATATCTTCAGTGGTACTTGTTTTAGTCACTTTTGTGAGAAGGAGTGTTTTCGAAACTAGAAGAATCAATATTTTTCCTAGATATATTTCTCTAGATAGTTCAATTATCAACAATTTATTTATCTATTACTTACTATTTTTTGAATGTTTCTTACTTCAATATAGTTTGGAGATAGGTCTCTAAAATATTTTGATGCTTCATTATTCCTTATAATAAACAAAATAAAAATTAAGTATAAAAATAGAAAGTCAACCCCACTACTGACAACAATGGGGTCTTTTTGTATGTTTTTTAGAAGAATAGTGGTCAGAATTGCCTTATTTGTGGGTTTGTCCCTACTTGACACATATACAGTAGTTATTAGGATTATAAATTTTAAACGTTGACCAGATTCAATGACATTTCAGGTTAGTGTACTCCCATACTCGACAAGATCATGCCACCCATATTGAGATCATATTGAGTACTCTAAGAGATCATCATTTATATTATAAGTTCTCAAAATTACAGTTTTGGATAGACTAGATTCATTTCAGGGGTCGTGTATTCTAAGAGACATTAGTATTAGTAGACCCATAAAATGTTAGAGTAGTGGTTTCCTGGGAGGATACGAGGGACGTCATTGAGTTGTAGAATATTCTGGGGACGTTTGGTTACGATAGAAATTTTATTCAGGGATTTTCACATTTAGCAGCGCAACTAACAATTCTGACTAAGAAGGGTGAAAAGTACTTGTCATCATATTCCTACGATTAGACCTTTCATGAGCTAAACGGGAGATTTAATTGAGCACTAATACTGAATTTTCTGAATATGGGCATGAATTACACCATTTACTGCGATGAATCTGGAATCGGGAAGGGAGTAGTGCTTATACAAAGGGAAGGTGTCATTGTGTTAGGGTCTTATAAGTTGACTCTGCATGAGAAGAACTAACCCATGCATGATCTCAAATTAGATATAGTTTTTCATGCTTTATAATTTGGGAGATATTATCTTTTGTGAGAGAATTTTGTTGTATACACTGACAACAAAAGACTCACGTATATCTTTACTCAACGGGATCAGAATTTTAGATAGAGAAGGTGGGTTGAGTACCTTCAATATTTTGACATTGACCAGTCCTATACACCTATGGAAGGGATTGTGGTGGAAAATTTGTTGAGTATGGGGATGGAGATTTAGGCACTTTTGGAGTCTAGTAGTCAGTGGAAGCTTATAGCTATGTTCTTGGAGAATCATTTTTATGTGAACAAAACAAAAGGGTATAAATTTCTTTCTTCTATATTTGTTACCTCTACTCTACTAGATTGAGATTAAATGAGTCAGCCATTATATTCAAATTTCAAAATCCAATGAAATATTGTGTGAGGTAATGACTATACTTCTGGGTGGACCATAGGAGAGTTTGAGGTTTTGCGTTTTCAGGGGCTCATATGGGTGTCAGCAAATATATGTGAGGAGATGTTGAAATATTTTCATGCCTCGATATGGGAAGTTCATCCCAGTGTCACTAAGATATATCGATATCTACTGCATCATTATTGGTGGCTAGGAATGAACATGGATGTAGCTAGTTTTGTTGTGTGATGTTCCACTTCTCAGTGGGTGAAAGAGGTGCATAAGAGACAGAATAGAATATTTCAACAGTTACCCATTTCTGAGTGGAAGTGGAATGTTGTCATGATGGATTTTGTGATGCGTTTACCAAAGACTCCTAGATGAAATTATGTTGTATGGGTTATTTTTTTTACATAATCATGAAGGTTTCACATTTACTATTGATCAAGGAAACCTTATGTGTTGATGATCTTGGAAGTTTTTACGTCCAAGAGATTGTATGATTTCATGGGGTTCCAAAATCCATGGTTTTAGAATGGGATGCCTAGTTTACATCTCATGTCTAGATGGTACTGCATAGGGCTATGGGTACACATGTTGTTTTGAGTCAAACTTACCATCTCCAAACAGATGGCCAGTCCAGGTGAATGATTCAGGGTTTGGAGGACATGATTTGTGAATGATTATTGGATTTTTGGGGCTCTTGGAAGAGAAAAATACAACTACTAGATATTTCTTACAATAATAGTTTTCAAGAAAAGATTTATAAGTCACCTTATGATGCACTATATTGTAGGCCATGCTAATCACTACTTATGTTGGCTGGAGGAAGCAGAGGTAGTTATGCTGGGACCTCATCTTGTCCAGGAGACCACAAAGTAGGTGGAGCTGATTCAGAAGAGGATGGATATAACACAATATCATTAGAAATGTTATGTTAATCGACGAAGATGACATTTGGGGTTCAATTTGAAAGAGCAGTTTTTCTTACGTATCACACCGGTGTTGGGACACATGACAATTAGGAGATAGTGGAAGCTTTCACTGAGATGCATCTGGCCGTTTGTGGTTTTGGAGAGAGTCAGAATGGTTGCCTATCATTTGCAATTACCATAAAGGTATCAGTCTATGCAAGAATTCATTCATGTTTCTCATCTACGTCGTTACTTTGCGGAACCGTCTTATAGTTTTCAAGCCGAGAAGATTTAGTTGGAGGTGGATGCATACATCGAGGAGCACCCTTTTCGGATTGTCGATCATAGCATTAAGGTTCTTTGTGGCCACTATGTTCCTATAGTATGAGTTCTATGGAAGCAGGGGCTAGTGGAGGGTGAGAATTTGGAGACTGAGGCCAACATACAATCACAGTGGCCAGCGATGTTCATAGTTTCTTCTTCACCACCATTAGAAGAGAAATCCAGGGATGAATTGATTTATGGGGGAAGTTTGTTGGACCTAGATATTCACCTCATGTATAGATCTTGATTTCAGGTTGTTTTAGAGGAACAATGATGAAATTAAAATTTTCTAAGTACATTCCTTGTACTTATGAGTACATGAAATGTACCAGGTTTCCATGTAAATCCATGTCCTGTTCATTTAATGGTTGAGTACATGGTTGTGTGATGTCTTGACTGACTCGCTTAAGTTGGGTGCCGGTTGAGGCTAATATACGACATGTACATTAAATTAAAACACCATATACTTTACTTTTAATTTGATAAATAAGAGTGGGTATGCATCTTATATTTAGAAATAACTCCCCCTTATAGTGGTTCATACCCGAGTGTGATTGATAGTCCAAAGAACTTCCAACCCCTCCCGATTATCCATCCAATCTCGTATTGAGGCGCCATCAGGTGTATTGGAATCACACTGATGAGTCCCCAAAAACTGTAGAGCCTTTTTTTTATTTTTCTACTCTCAGGGGTTATTCAAGGTATAGAATTTGTCATCTTTTGTATATCTACGCCATTCTAGGATTATTCAAGGTCCAACGTTCAAGAACAACAATCAAGAGACAACGAGGTATGTTGTTTTTGCATTTCACTATGTTGTCATGGATTATATATTCTAAAATTTCCACATACCTATGATTTATATATTGTATGATTTGGAATTTACCCTTTTATTTACTTGTTATGGTTAAATTTAATATTAAGGTGTTGTTTATTAGGTTTAAGGTTTGATACCTTGTTATGGGACAACACATGGATGTGTTTTTCCCTTGATTTTTCATTTTATTATTGTTTGGACTTGGTTTCCTATAAGGCATATATTGTTTTACATGAATTTAATTGTTTTTTATGATGTTTTATTTGTTTATAGGAAATGAATGTGGTATGTCTTGTTAATGTTTATCCATGTATTTGTCATAGGTTACATGTTATTCTTTGATACGAAATGAAAGCTGTTTTACCAATGGATTGTGAGTTCCTTGGACCACAAAAACTATGGGGGTTTCTAAATTATTTATATAATGGACAGTGAGAGCCTTAGACCATGAAGACTATGGGGACTTCCACATTATTTACAAATGACCATGAGATCCTAGGGGTAGCTATTTGACCCACATGTATTGACCATGAGAGCTACATAATAGGACATTTATAATTTATTGATGCTATGTTGACCCAAGGGTATTGACCATGAGAGATGCCCAAGTGGTCGTTTGTTAATGATTAGTATTATTTCAGGCCAATGATGTTAAACCGTGTGACATTCCCTGAGGTTCATTGCATAATGATGGGTGCAATGTAAAACCAAGGGGGATAGACCATGAGAGCTTTCCCAGAGGGTTATTTATGAATTATTGAATGACTATGATGAGTCTTCCAAGCCAAAACACAATCATGGACTCAGTCTTACCCGATTGTTTAGATGGCCTTATGAGAAATCTGTTTTGTAACTATTACATGTTTCAATGGTTGAATAATAAATGTAAATTAATGTAATTGAAACTATATGAATATTTAATTTTGGGTACATCATATATAATTTCTTCATTTCTGCATATTTATTACTATATATATTCACTCATAGATAGGAATAGATCTCTTGGTGATTGCCTATTGGGATTAATCTCACACCCTATTTGGGTCATGTTTTGGACCCAAATAGATTATATGGTTGTAGGTGTAGATAAGGGAAATCTCTTTTCTCCATCAGGTACATGATTGTTGTGGTAGCTAGAGATCATGAGTCCAAGATGAGGCTTGCGATTCTGATGTAGATTACTGTTTCTTTTGTATTTGGTTTCTGTATTGCTTTCCAGTATAGTAAATTGCTTAGATATTTTATAATATACATATGACATGCATTATATATATATTGTGGCTTCTGGGGGATTTACTTTAGGTCTTAATCTATGTACATTTTTTGGTATTACTGCTTCCGCTATTGTTAAATATTTATTTTTTTGCTGTGTATACTCTTCTAATGAGGTAATAGTTCCTCTAATATCACACCTTGGAACTCACTACTCGTCGAAAGCCTCTAGCGTTTAGGGAAATGTGCTTAAGCTCTTCTGAGTAACCGGGTTCGGTGCATCTTGGGGAAACACCCGAATCTAATACGTTGAACTATTCAATAAGGGTAGAAAACTATTCTCCAAAAAAATATGCTTTTTTCACCAGACACCAAAAATCACCCTGAATGCCACCCACTATGTCATATTTTCAAAATCCAAGACACAAAAGGTGAAAAATTTATTTAATGATCACATAGTATTTAGTATCATGTTATTTCATTGTGTTTTATATTGTAATTATACTATAAGGAATAATTATAAGAAGTTAATTCCATTGATAAAACCTAGGGTTGTTAAAATAATCCTTTTCCATGGAGATATTCATAAGAATACTTTATCATCTACAGGAAACTCTAAATCTCATTAATGTCTATTGATAAAACTTTTCAAACCACTATGAGCTTCCCTGGTGTCCAAATGTATAGATATATTCTTCTATTTCATTTTTTCATCTATTTGAGGTCCTAATATATTTATTTATCTAACTTCATCAAAGAAAACTGGAGTTCCATACTTACTACCCTAGAGGGATTAAAAGGGATTCATATAACCACTTGAGTGAAATCTATTATTATAAGAAAACTATACAAGAGAAAAAGGTTGAAACTAATAAGATTAAAAATCAATATGACTAGATATAAATATATATTTGATGGATTGAATAGTCTTCTTTGACTGAATATCTATCATAGGAGAGTATAAACCTCTATAGATACAATTCTTATTTAATGTTTATTAATGTAATCTCTTGAATTTTATTGAAAAAATTCATATCCCGACCATGTACAATAAAAGGTGGTACTCTTTGAAAACTGAAAAATTGGATAATATATTTATTGGAAACCTCATCATGAGGGAATTAATCTACGATTTAAATGAAATTTTATAAATTCATATGGATGTAGACTATTACCCATATAGAAATATGGCCATTAAATGTTTTGGGGAGCCTGATGATGAAATAGATATGGATATTTTCGCCTTTCCATTCTTGTATCAGTAATGGTTGTAATAATACATTAGAAATCTTTCAATACACCTTACATTTATGACATAATAAGCATCAATATACATACTCTAGAATATCCATTTCATTGTTGTATCACCAATAATACTCTTTTAGATTACTATATATCGTTATACATCCAAGATAAATATAGAAGGATAAACTATGGGATTAATCCATCAACCAATTCTTCAAAATATGGTACTGAATGTACACATACACTATTCCAAAACAATATCCTTCTATAAAAAATATTGTTAAACTCTAGAACATTACTCAATTTTTTTATAATTCCACATCATCCTGTTTCACTACTTTAATCTATACATAGAATGGTATTTGAAGATTCATCCATAAATTATATGATCTCTACCCATTAAATATGATTTTTTGATCCATATCTAATAAATCCATAAGATTTATATCTACTTCAATCCTCATTATATACAAAGTACCATATTTCTACAATTGAGGGAATCATTAACCTTGTTCTTCATGGAAGGGTATCAATGTATTGAGCATTCATAATCCAGAATCAACTCCAACTATCTTATTTGGTTCATATTTAACTATTTCTATGTATGTATATATTTAATACTTTATGATTAGTTTACATATCAAATTTTACACTATATATACAATGCCTCTATTGTTTCAGTGGAAATATTATTAATTTAAAATCTAAATCATAAGTAGGTAATTTTCCTCAATAATTTTAATATGGTGTGGGGAATTAGCAATAACCATATCATTCTACATGAGGACATATTAGATTCCCTTCTTTGATGAAACACAATGGATAAAAAATCATCTTCACTATAGGGTTTTGTGAGTATAAGATCACTATCCAGCATTGTTTTTAGATCTATGAAATATTTCACACATTCATCTATCTAATTTTACTTTGATTATATCCATGTAAAATTGGTTATTGGATTTATTTGCATGATATGTGTCTCAGAATTTTTTTGATAGTATAATGTCATCTTAAAAAAATATAGATCTTGTTCATTATTGCTGGTATGGGCCATTATATGATAACATTATTTTTTAATGGAGCCATAGATATACCGTCTCGTAATATTACACATCACAATAATAAAAAATAATATTTTGAAAAATAAACTTGAACTATTTTCCTACAGATCCTCATTATTTAAGGTAATCATAAAATAATTAAATTACCTCAATACTCATCATTTCTGTTGCAATACTGAGGAATAGAATCAATAAATACTTTCGTAAACTGATCAATATAATATCCCAATAATCTATTCACTAATTACATGATGATATAAGTGGATGTTTTACGTCCAAATTTCATCACTATAAATTCATAATGGAAATATATTATATATAAGGGAATCTTGGGTATATCCTCCCTCTTTTCTTGAAATTGGAGATTCCTATAATAATAGAAAATCATAAAAGGGAATTTATCTCCATGGAGTTGATAGAACACAACATCGATATGTGGAAAATTATACTTTTTATTGATAGTGATCTTGTTAAGGTCATTATTATCAATTAAAAGTAACGTTGAGACATATTTACTGTTATAAAAAAAGAAATGGTTTAATCCATAGTGAATCACCGGTGCATATTAACCCCTTATAATGTTTCACAGGGAGCTCCTCCATAAATTCCTGTAACTCAATTTGGGAAACTATATATAGGGTCATTGAGATCAGTATAACAACATGAATGAGTTATTTTGAAAACTAAGCATCATGATTAATAGGAACACATGGAATTTATTTAGTAAATATATCATCATATTCCCAAAATATAAAAATATCTTTAATTTTGAGTTTCACCCAAACCATTTGAGACAAATATGCCTCATGAATATGTAGTGAAACTATTATAGTGAAAATAATTTCCATTTCAATATCATATTCATACTTAAAAATAATGTTGATCATAGTTTAATTAATAATATGAAATATAAACTCACCTATTTGGGAATTTATATGGAATCTATATAACATAATCCAATCCATGATGAAAATACCATCATATTCATCTCTAGGTAGAATTAATTTTTTTTAGGAAGCACATTTACACAAAAAGCTATTTGAGAAGATATATGGACTGGAAATGAGATCATAGAACCATTATGATATTTTATTAATAACTCAAAATCAAATCATTGATGAGGTAATGTGATACACTTATAAATATATTTATATATAACTGAATTGGTTTATCCCAAATCATATAAAACATTTTTAGGTTACTGAGTCAATGGTAAGTGCATATTTCACCACTTTATTCTCATGTGCCTTTTTATATGTTTTATAGAATGGGATTTCCCATTGTCTTGTAGATTAATAAGTTTATAATTATGATTTTAGTTAAACCATGAATTAACAATAAAATTGGTGTAATGTCCATACTCATTTTAATTATATAATTAAATTTTGGGTGTAATGTTTTATTGGTCATTCTTCCCCATTATTTCACTGACTAGAATGTTCTCATGACATTGAACTTAAAGTACAATACTTACTTATTTTCTATAGATAAAACATTTACCACACCAAACAAGGAATTTACTCTATTCTCCCTTATACATTTCTTGTAGGAAGGAAGAATAATTTTCTTACCTCAATGTGTTTGTTTATTAAAACATCCTTGAAATTATATCATTCACTTATATTCTCCAAAACCAAAAAATAATAATGAGAGTATCCAATTATTACATTATTCCTGTGAGCAGATAAATTTATTTATATATGTTTATTAATTTCTATTATATACAATTCATCATAGATTCATGCTCTAAAATGATTACTAAACTGGTTAACTTTTATATTGTGGTATTATGATAAAGACATAATATTATCTTGAATGTCGTGTGAAATTTTCCTCACATGAACCAATGGATTCCTCATCCATATGATTTAGTTAAAAAAATCCATTTCTATTTTTGTGGAATAATTTCAATGAAATTATTTTTTCGATATAAAACTTTAAAAACTATTCTCATTTCATAGAGTAAATTTTTTCACTCGACATTGTATTCCTGGAAAGATCCATCTTTTAATATGCTTTAACCTTAGTATAATATAATAAAAAAATAACTATATCATTTCTCAAAAATTATATAAATAAGAATATATTTTGTATTGAATTGATACATATATTAGTAATACATTTATGATAGGAAATTTTTATTGAGGGTGTACTTTCCCTCACAAAAGATGACATAGTGAGTTATTCCTTCCATTGGTTATTTTAATGTTTAATATGATTGAGGTTCCCATTTATAGATTAAGATTGTTGGGTGAGAATAATTATATTATTTCACATCGTATCACCCAATTAATTTTGTTTCCCATGATTTCATTAATTATATTTGACATCACATCAATTTTTCACAAGATTACCCATAGTTCGAACCACTAAATCAAACCCAAAAAACCTAACTGGAGTTTGAAACATTAATAATTATATTTTGAAATCATATAATTTTGAAAATGATTCTTATAACACCCTAAATTATGAAACCTTAATTCAAACCATGACACATTAAGTTAAACTTATATCATAATGGATATCATATGATATAAATATTTTATCCTCTCATTAATCATAATTGTTCATAATGATAATGATGATTAATGAAATTATTTCCCCTAGAAGTGTTTAGCTATGTGTGAATTCATTTTCTCACTCTTCATTAACCAAGTGATGATAAAGTTGATACTCATACAAACATTTTTCTATCATTACCCAAGCATGGTCAATTACACAACCACACCCACATGCCATTATCTGGGTAGGGATTCCGTTTTTTGGAAATAACATAATTTATACTTAATAAAACACTCAGTCTTTTTCAAAATTTAAACATATCAATATGGTTTTACCGAAATTAATCTAATACTAGTAATGACTAATAATAATACATTTCTTTGATACCATATAAAGAACCACTTGATTCACATATAAAATATTAAATAATATAATATTTAAATTAAATAAATATCAAATAATACTTGACTATGATTTATAATGGTTTAGTGACTTTAGAGATATGATACATAATAAAATTATTTTATGATTGATTATTGACATATAGCACAAATTTCTTCTCACATAGTACACTCATTAGAATTAATCTACATAAAAACATTCTGAATAATCTAGGGAATGAAACACACAAATGGGTTAGGATAAATTCCCATAATTGGAATTCATATGTGACATTTATCAATAATTGTAAGTGAGCATAAGATAATAAAAAAAGTTTTATATCAAGATCATTTCTTTTGAAAATCATATGCAATCAGTAAAAGATCATTAATCATAAAAAATAGAGTAAGGATTTTCCACACAAAAAACACATAAGTCATCATTTTTTGAAATCATAAATTATCAATCATGGTCTATGAGAACACATCATAAATATAAGACAATGTTATTTTTAATATTGATAAGAATAGAAATTATTTTCTATTTTCCAAGATCACATCCAAGAATATCACAGTTTATTGTGTTTTCTCCCAAATCTATAATTTTTAGTCTCAATGTTTTCCCCAAGCCTATCATAATGGCGATAATCATGTACTAATCTTGGATGACTCCCCATTGTAGTCCATATTATATCATGAGATATTAATCTTTTCTCAATGAATTGGATGGATATATAATTATGGGACCACCCATCACAAATTAAAAACAATACATTTGAGTTACATAAGATCAAAAACAATTCACCATATCATCATATCGTAACCCATCTAAAAGAATAGGGTTTGTAAATATTTCATGATCTCAACATATCTTAACTCATATAAAATTAAACGACATCATAATGATTTCATCACAATATAAAATAACTAAAAAAAGGAAAAGGGTTTCATAAAATAATCATTAAATCATTATGACAAGACATATAGGTAATGAAGGTGGAATGTGTCATAAGATCATATCCCAAGTGAATAATAAAAAAATAAAAAACATAGTTACTTATATTAAAATACATTTAAAATAACACTATAACATTACTTTGAAAAATTAATAAAAAATTCCCTTTATTTTTGTAAAATTATAAAAAAAATTAGAAGAATATTGAAAAAATGAGTTACAAGAAAATTAAAATAGAAACCTATAAAATAACCACTAAATAAATGAATAGTAATAACAGAGGGAAGTTTATTTATTTAATAAAAGCTAGAGAAATGATTCCTTCATCAATTTCTTAGAAAAATTCATAAACACCATGTTCAGAAAACATTGCAAAAAATAATTTTTAACTAATTGAAAGGAATGTATAATATTTATGAAAACTAATTTAAATAATAACTTCATCATAGAAAATTACACTCATTAAAGGATTTCAGTTAACATGGACATAGAATAAAGTTCATTCTCCAAATAAGAAATAAGGAAATATTTAAAAAAAAATTGGTATCTTTATATATGGAATAATGTAAATGGTACTAAAAATATAAAATTATTTGAATACATATAGCAGAATAAAATTATTTTTTAATTTATAAGTGATATATACTTTATCTTAATGGATTTTTTCGTTAGATAATCCAAAAAAAATGAAAACTGATTGTAATATAAACACATACCCCGTGTCACAATATTCTTTGTATGGACTCATAAAAAATTAATAATATATATATATATTTATTATAAGTATATTATATAATTTTATTAAATAGAAAATTATTTTCAATATTTTCCTTATAATTTCCAATTACTCATTTGCTAACAATTATTCAAAAAGTTTAATATCACGGTAAAAACTGGTCTGGTTTCCATTCATGATTCAATTCGATTATAAAATTCTAAGAATATTAGCCATGTTTTGTAACCTAAAAAAATTTACAGTTCCATAATAATAATTTTTAGTATTTATCTACACTTTTATGACTATTCAAATAAATAGGTGAAAAAAATTAATGACATCACTACTTGGAAACATTAGTTTATACATATACACAAGTGATGTTTCCAATATTTTATGGATGAAAAAACTAAATTTAAAAAGTAATTATCAATTATAGAATCATTATTATATCATAAATATCTTATATATTCATTAATTATATCTTTATGACTATAAATATAAGAAGGAAACCAAGAAAGAGTTACATTGAATCATGGAGGATTGCACAGGAATCCACGAGAGACATTATAATTTTCCAACAGATTGTATGGATATAAAAATAGATATTAAATTAACATGAATAATTATAATTATATTATATATACATATAATATCATGTTAATATGATTATAAAAAAAATTAATATGTTTAATTGAAAATAAAAATGAATAATATTAGTATGATCTTATGCCTCTTCTTTGTGTATCCTCCATTGATAAGAACCATAAGGGTTTTAGGATGGGTATTTTGGATATAAAATAACCTAATGTTTGAGGATAATGATGTTGGGAGATTATTTGATAATATAATGTTTTATATAAATATATAAAGGTGTGTATATAAGATAGGAGAGAATGTACACTTTTATAATTAAGTGGATTGGCACTATTGTAAATACATAAAATTATAAAATATTATAAATTCATATTCATGTGGGAGTGGAACCAAAGAAAAATAAATTAAAATATAAGAATTTTATTGGATGAAAAAAACATAACCAATAACCTATAGTTTTTTTTAAAATATTTTATTCCATATCACATTAAATTAACCTTCTTCCCCACTTTTAACATTTAACTTGTTAATAAATTTTAACAGATTTTACTATTTAGAATGAATAAAATATAAAATTTAAATCATAAAAAAATTTAAATTTTCATTCCAAATATAGAAATAATTTTATAATATTGTATTTATAGAGTTGTTATATGTTATTTTTAAAATAGATAGACAATACAAAAAATATGTTTTTGAAAAAAATACATTTTTACGTATAAATGTTAATTTTTTCATATTCAATGCCTAGTAAAAACCATTAAATTAATTGAAAAATATTTTATTGAATATTTTTTAAAAAATTTAAATAAAATAATTCACCAATTGTGAATAATTTAATTTATTAAGATAAAAATACGATGCATGCATAACCACCATTTGTAAAATAACATGCCTATTTTTATTCTCAAATGATTTCATTTTAATTTAATAAAAATTGATAAATAATGTATTATTTTTATAAATGTGTAAATAATATTTTTATTATTATTTAGTTTTCCATATTCACAACCTCAAATCTAATGACAATGTGATAATTATCATATTCAATAATATAATTTCAATAGTATGTTGTGGTATATTTAAACTAAATTTTTCATGTAAACAATTATTTCAAAAAATGAAAATTATTTATAGAGAAATATATCATAAAATATTTAGTTGTTAAAATACTAGATCAATACATGGTTCCACATGGGATTAACAAACAATTTTCATTATAGATATTGTAATTTTAATTTTAACTCATGAAGATCACTTGTGGTTGTATAATAATATATATAATATATCTTACGATCCTCATGTTGGAAGTTGATATTAAATTAAACATCTTAACAAGGTTATAGTCTGAGTATATCCTTAGAGAAGAAGTCCATGTATTCCACCACAACATTTTGGAGATAAATTTTTAATGTGACTATATACATGAGGGTCAAACCCATTATCATGTGAATGGTTAGATATATCATCCCATGCACGTTTTTTTATTTCTAAAATAAAAATTTATATCAACCATTAATGAAATAATCAGACATTGTAATTAAATGAGCTACATGATTTTATGTAAACAAGATATCTCAAAATAAAAAATATATAGCCAGTGTGAACCAATAACGACATTAGATTGCTTCATTGAAAATACAAAGTGATTCTACATGAACCACTCTATTGAGAAAAAGCTCACACTATTTGAAGATGCATGAAACAGATTGTTCATTTTAGTAGGATTCAATGGTTTCTTTGGTAAATATAGAGGCACTTATGGAACCTAATACTCTCTAAAATAGGATATTGTAATTAAATAATTCCTAAAACATCTGTCTACACATACACATGACAAAGTATAAAATACATATCTCATACCTTGAATCATATCACGTTATTCCTGAAAATTTCTCTCCATATCATTTAGTTTTTCATAAACATTACTTCTTGCTCCATGATCCAAGAATATACATATTGGGGGAGGAGTTTTTGGATTTGATTCATAATAAAATCATACAATAGTTCTTCATTCAGGGGAACCGGTAGATTCTATACTAAAATTACCTTTATAAGGGCCACATTGACCACTTATGAGAGGTCCTCAATCAGATTTGTTGCTCTGACATTGCGATCGGCTCATTGGAAGAACATCCTCTACTAAAAAACAAGGTAGATAGTAAATTTATAGGTGATATCATTCCTCAAGTCAAAAAAATATAAATATTTCATGTGAATGGATAATTTTAGGAATACTTTCAATTCGTATCCCCATGTTTTATTTTTCATACATGAATGTATATTTCATAAGGAATCAGATGGTTGATGCCTCCCATTTGTGGATGATGACTCTAATTTATGATTTACACTACTAAAACCAAATATATTCTATCAATTGACTAAAAATCACTCTATAAATATGGTCCTCTCCAAATCCAAAACATAGATGGGAAAATTGATATGTAATTATACTAGTAGGATGTCTCTACAGACACCTCACTCAAACATCAATGATCAGCTGACCCCATTATGAATCCTATCAAGGGAGTATCTCCTTAGATCAGTAAATATATTGATATAATATTCAATGTTCATAAAAAATTTCTAAAAATATAGAATATGAATAATATTTTTAGATATCATAGTCACTTTATAGTAATCCTAATAGAATAGTTTTAATGTCAACCCATAGAATCATCACTTCATTCTAATTTTGGGTAACGAAAGAGAAAACTAACTCATTACACGCAAAAAGGGACCAACTGTAAAAATAGAAATTAGTTCTATAGGGGATTGAACATGAAGGAACACTTGAACCACTAAGTTGAATGAATCCTTCAACACATATGTGTTAGTCTCTCCTTATAATTTCAATATCCATTGTATCTAAAACTTATGTATCCTTATCAAGCTACATACTTCATCAACCCAGGTAACAATAAAAAAAAATTGAATTTCATATATGGAAATATCTTCTTGAACCATGGGAGGTGGGTCTACTAGATACTATATTGGATTTGGCTCTATTCTCTATTGAATTAAAGGAAACACCTCATGAATAGTACATTAAATGAATGCCACATCTATTAACTACCTATCATCACAACCTTGGATTTGAATCATGGGAGGCTATCTATATGGTGGTATTAAATAATAAAACAAGATAAACTAAGATCAAAAAAGAATATATATGAATCTGACTCAAGAAGTAAGTATATGATCAATAACCCATTAATTTATGATTGATGTACCTTTGTATTCCTAAATTTGATTTCTCAGTGAACCTTGTTGACTAGTTGGTTATACGAGTTCAAATGAATGGATAAATTATCCATCAAACAACCTATAGGTTCCCATGATCGAAAACTGAACATTGGACACCATAAATGTATTTACATAAATTCTCATCCACCCTTAAAAAGAACATGACTACAAACCTAATACTTTTTACAATCCTACCATTATAACACCCTAATATTATTGATTTCATCATGATTACTTCTTGTTTGTGGTAACATAAGAGTGAATCCCCAGTATTGTCTCTAATTATCCAAATGTTAATGAATATAATTTATTTTTCATTACACAGAATTGGGAACCCTTTTCCTAATGTACCTATATAGAATACACACTTCCATATAAACATAACAGTTTATGATAATAATTGAGGTAATTATAAATGTGATAAATTATTTACCCAACCAATAAAGATAAATATATGAGAAATAATTAATAATTATTACAATAAATGTTCAAAATAAACTCCCTAAATAAAATGGAAACCCAAAACAATCAGAAACATGAAGATGTTCTTTACACATGATCTAAAATCTGAACACCATCTCCTAACACCACTAATATATATCAATAAGATCCATAAACACATAATCTAGTAAGATCCATACCAAACTAGTATCATCAACATAAGAAATGAAATTCGTTTTATATAATACAATATATCGGTCATTTTATATATAACAAGTAATTTTTCATGAAATCTACAATTTCAAAACAACTGATCAGACAAATCATAATCTCAAATCATGTTGAAAAAAGATAATGATTAACACGCATAATCACATAAGATAATAACCCATGGAAATGAAAGAAATATAATTTTTCATAGTGACCATCATAAAATGTGAAACAATAACTCCCTAAATAAAAAAAACATGTTTGGAATCCACATAACTTCTACAGAACAATTGTGGGGGACCCACACCTCCTCAAATGGTTAAAGGATTATAAACCCTAGTGGATAAACCACACTCAACCTAATCTCTTAGAAATGGAATTACTAACACCAAAGATATAGTAAATACACCCCATATGTGTATGGGTTAGTATCCATTCAATCTATATAAATATATTAGCGAACAAATTCAATAGCATAACTATACTCCCATTGGTGTACCAACCCCAATACCAAATTGAAAATCACACATGAATCCCATAATTCTCTATCCGTTGAGGAATAGAGATTATCTTACAAATATCACTCAGTGTATCATGCTTTTTATTGATGAAAAATACATCATCCAGTTCTATGTTGAAAAACACACAGAATTGGAAATTCACTCCCCCAAACTTATATCCTTAGAAAATTGATAAAATAAGACAAAAGTTTTTAAGAGAGTACAAGGTATGTGAGGTTGATAATACAGTGTGTGTCCCCAACGCAATAGTATCAACATGAACTGACACACTCCATGCCTTTTATAGGAATCTAAGATAGAATTTATTATGAATTATATGGTTTTTATGATAGGTGGGATACTCGATTTATACCACCACAACTCCTGTAATATTCCACTATCCCACAACATGCGGTCTTAACCCACCTAATGTGTAAGGAGAAATGCAACTCATGTGTTTAAACCATATTCAAAAAATTACAGAAGCATGGGTGTATATAGTGTGTGGGTTATGTCATATATTGTGTGATACTTAACTCTATCTAAAACTATATTAATTGCAGCTAAGAAATACACAATTTGTGTTCTTCTTTTATATATATTTTGTAGCTAGGTTTTTGAAACATATTCATCCCATATATCCCATCCTAGGTAATATAAAATATTTATTTTTTATTCATTATTTATAAAATTATAATTTATTGATTCATATTAAATATTATAATTTTATATAATTTTTAGTCAAAAAATAAATAGTTTAATTCTAATGATATAGTTTTACCTCAATTATACAATTTTATTTATATTTATAAATATAAAAGATCATTTTTATTAAATGGAAGTAGTTTTTAAATTCATCACATAAAAAATATGTTTCTATGAAATTTTTGGATTTTCAAAAATATTTTTTATTTAGATTAATAATGGAAAATATCATTTGTGAAAATACACTCACATTTATGACAAAATCATGATATAATAATGAACTTAAAATTTATTAAATCTTTTTTATAGAAAATTTATACCCATTAAAATCGACTTAGAGGATATAGAAATATTATGTTGAATATAAAATCTTATGTTTTATATTTAAACCTAGAAGAGTAGTTTAATTGAAATAAAAAGAAATATTTTTATAGATTTCCTTATTTGTGTGATAACATTATCACATATTGTTTTTTTAGTATTAAATAAAAAATTAATTCCCAATTTTAAAAATAAGCAAATAAATTTCAAGAGAATCAAAATTATACATGATTATAGAGTGAATTCATTTTTACTCATTAAAATTCATTAAAAATATTTCATTTTATTTTGTGTAATTATATTAAAATTCTTTTTACGACCTAAAGTAACTGAATTTAATAAATTGGATTCTATATTTTCTTTCAAAATTTCATCATTTTTTTAGTGTGATAAATTATAGTTTTTGGTCATAAAAATTTCTTACCATGGGAAAAAGTTACTCACCATAGTAAAGGGTTAAATGAGATAAAATTGTCTAAACTATGAGATAAGACCCAGAAAATCTTATAAATAATCTTATTGGTTGAGTTTATTTCAATTACCATTATCTTAAATTATTGAAATTTCTATTTTGTACAAATATCCCATCAATATAACTTTAATATTATTATAAAAAAATGACTATTTACAAGAGTGTCACTCCTTCAACTTATAGAAGGAAAAATTGTCTTCCTGTTTCTATAACAAAATTGAGATAATATGATCGACTATATTATTCCCAAAATAATTTTCCAACATTTTAATCCTTGTTTTACCGGTCCCATTGTTTCCAAAATACTAATCTAATAATTGTCATGGATAGATACATAGGAGAATACTGAAGGAAGAGGTAATCATTTTAGCCAAACAGATTGAAGATTAATTATTTTACTACCATATAAATTTATTTTCTAAAAATAATAATATAAATACATAAGTAATTTTTAATATATAAATTTTTGATTATGATAGAAATTACATTTCCAACTTCATTTCCATTTGATGGAAAATGTATAATTTCGTTTGGTTATCTGTAGACTACCACCTACATGGAGAAACAACAATTAATCTTTCATCACTACCTCACATGGTTGGTTATAAGGATGGACTAAGTGGATAAATATTATATTTTTGAGGTTTTTAAGTCTATGAAATTGAAAATTATCATCTAACAACCTCCGATTTTCCATTATGAAAAATGAGAAAATTATCATGTCTTTATGCATACTAAAACTTATATAAACAATATATTTAATTTTTTAATACTACCTTTAATTGATATTAATGATTGTTTATTAATGAATAAATATGATACATCTAAAATTATAATATTTTTTGAAATATTTGTTTTCCATTAAATTTTTTATTGACAATAAATGTTTATCATTATATTTAATAGATTAATATGATCACAATGTGATATATTTTAGGTAATAAGTACTTACAATTACCATTAATTTATCGTCCTCGTATACATCATATTAAATATAATTAATAAAATAAATGAAACTTTTTAAATCATTAATACTTAGTAAAATTGATATCATCGTTATATAATTACATGTTCATTCTCAGTCAACCCCTATAACATCTTCTTATATGAGAATGTTTTACCCATTAGTTGAATGATAGAATAATTTTCCATTAATGATTAAGGAAACATAATTAATTATAGTAAGATTTAATAGTTATTATCAGAATATTTTATTATAATATTGGATATAATGAAACCAATTTTTATCCCTTTTCAGCCAGTCAATGCATTGAAGTAATTTTTGAAATTATCAACCGGATGAAATAAAAATGGTGACGTCAATTAAATTTTTTTTAACAAAATGATACATAATAGTTAATGATTTATAAAATAATAATAAAAATAATCTTCAAAATAATATGAATAAAATATATAATTTTATTTTTATCAGAAGTACAGGGTGTACCAAATTATTTTGGTGTCAAGGTAATGAATTTTTAATTAAAACTTTATTTTAATGTTTTTAATTATTCCATGAATCTATATTTTCTCCATGACTATATTATTTATCATTTTACACGAATTATATAATCAATAAATCAATAATAGTTAAAATTCTTTCCCAAATATCATTTACATTCTTTACAAATGTATCAAATGAAATAATTTAAATTTTTTCCTTATATGACACTTCTAAATTACTTTACTAAAGTATAGAAATATTTTTTTAAAAATAATTATATATTTATAAATTTTAAAAAAATGATTCCTTTTTATCATTATATTTTTTATTTTTTTAATACTTTTTTAATAAATCATCATTTTTAATTTTTCAATGCATTTTTTATTTTTATGTACTTTCAAAGTGATGCGATGTTGCTCTTAATTTTTAATAACTATCTAAAAGTTATCATTTTTATGAGCTCAAATGTCATCTTTTATGAGTTTGATGATTATACATGTTGAAATTTTTTTTTATATTATGGTAAAACGAGATTATAGATGTTGAAGGGTATGATTGATATATATATATATATAATGCATCATGTAATGATTTAGTCTCTAGAGATAAATGGATTGAGATAAACTGTTAGGTTACCTTGTTGAAATGGTTATATAAAAGAGTGATAATGGGTTTTGAATAGGATTACCCAACTTAACTTCATTATTTTTCTATTCATTATATACATTTTAATGTTTTTATTTGTGAAATGTTTTATTTCATATATTGTAATATATTATTTATGAGCTGAGAATTTTTTATGAAAAAAATAAAATATGTCATTTTTTTCATGATTTTGTTGAAATAATTTGTTTTATTTCATTTAATATAACATAATAAATGTTTTTTATTCCCATTTCATTAAATATAATTGCAATATTTTAAGAGTTAATTGGAACTATTGGAAGTTAAAAAACATGTTTATGATGACACATCTTGGATATAAAACATGTGTATTACAGAATACTAGAGTATCAACTTAAGAACATATTATTGTGGAAAAAATGTTCATTGTGTAGATGTTTCCACTTTATTATGTAATTTGTTTTATAATTCAAAAAATCTTTAAACTAAAAAGGAATTCACTAAGATGAAATAATTATTTTTTGTAAAACATGTAACTATGAGTTGATTATGAATGAGTTATTATAGTTCGTATCCAAGAAAGGTTTAGGTAACCTTAGGGATAAGGATATTGTTATGAAATAGAACTTAGAGGATTTTAATTTATGGAAGTGCTATCATGATATATTTTTTGAGTGTTCCAAACATAATTAATCTAATATATATGTTTTAGAACAGTTTTACATATAAAAAACAATGTGAATGAAGTATAAAGGTATCAATATGAAAATATCATTCTAAATTAGTAAGTTGAAATGGTTTGGGATATTATTAATAATATTGTGGTTTAGTTAACATGATTAAAAAATAATATAAATTGTGGATACCATTTAATAGAGATATAAAATTATTTCTAGAGGAATATGTCAATAATATAACAATAAATAATGTTGAATGATCTATAATTTAGAAAAATATCATACCCAATGATTTATGAATGATGAATTAATGAATTAGTGAAGATATTTGAAAATTTTTTAAAGTGAAAATGTAACACTTTAAATTTATCATTTTGAAGTTGAAGATAACCAGTTGGGGCCTTTAATTAAAAATAATTATTACAATAATGAAATTGATACCATGCAGTTGAATTAATATAAATATCACTTTTAAAAAAATATTTTTCTAATGTACATAAACATAGATTGAATAAATGAATATTGAATTCATGTAACCGTAATAAAATTTAGTTGATACTTATAGATAAAAATTTAAAAATATTTTCCAAGCATGATTCAAATTTTATTCTATACCATTAAAGTGAAATGGTTATATTTCATATAGGATTAAAACCATGTTGGAAATGTGTAGTAGTCTCTTGTGAATTTAAAAGTTATAAGAAATTTTTCGGATGTTCTTATAATATTGAGATAGAGATTAATTAAAAACCTATATATATTGTTATAACATGAATTATATGTGGTTAATCTAGAATAAATTATAGAATCAATCAAAATTGATATTTGGAGGTACCCCCCCCCCACATCTCCCAAATGTGGTAAATAAATATTTTAAGGATTGTTTCACAATACAATGAATTTATTATCAATGTGGTAAGTTCTATAATTTATCTCATGACTATAATAAACATAGATCTAATTAGATAATACATTAGAAGTCAAATAATCTCTAGGTAGTGAAATTTTCTAATCATGATTTTTTAGGTCATTATGAAAATGCATGTGTGAAGTAGGATACATCAGGTGGGAATACTCAAGATCAAAAAAAATGTTATGGAAAATTATATTACTATTAAGATGGTATTTTGGGGCCATCAAATAGAGAAGTGATATTTATATTACTTTTTTGAAAAATTACGGCTACACCGTGTATGATTGAGGACCAAAATATTGTTTTACATCCTTGAAGTGTGAATTTTAGATAGAAATATATCCTCAATAAATTATGATTGAATATAAAAAATCATGTTTGAAGTATTAATGATAAAAGGATTTATAGGAATCCTCATATTATCAACAATGGAATTATTTTCCCCATGAATCGTGTTGTTGTATCTATAATATTAGTTTAGGTAATTAAGGGTATAGAATAGATTTTAGGTTATAATATAAAAATATGTTTTATATAAAATTAATTTATATTTAATTTTTTGAAATAATTATAATTTATATATAATAATATGTTCATAAATTTGATAAAATTTCATTAGAAAAATAAATTGATGTACCGTGATGGTGGTAATTATTTTATTAATATCATTATAAAAGTTAATTGTTCAAATTAGTGAATCACTTATGGTAAATGAATGTTTATATCTATTTCTTGGTAACTTTCTTTGTGTTATTAATGATAAGGTGGTTACATTTACATTTTTTATGCAGTGCTTGATACGAATCCAATTTAAAAAACCACTTGTTGAATGGATCCATTCGAGATGTTATAGTTGAAAAATAGACATAAATATATATTGATAAGGGTTTCATTAATGAAATAACTTCCACTTATGATGAACTTATTTTTTTCAAAAATAAATTTTTTATTTTGGGATTTTAGTTTATTATAGAGAAAAAATAAAATCCATATTTTGTTAATGTATTAATTTCTTCATATTGACGACTAGTTAGAGAATCTTCCCCATGCTAGGTATTTTTATATTATTAATATAAGATCTAGTTATCTTATATTTATAATTATGGAATATGGAATTATATGGATATTATTTCAAATTTGACATTTCCATTATTAGTTTGTGGTTATACAATTTGATTTGATAAATCTTCCCACAATATTTATGGATCTTATGCATACATTTATCGAGGAGTATTTTAAAAAATTTATACTAGTGTTTATCAATAATATTATTTAATATTCTAAATTTTATAGAGATCAGATGAAAACATAAAGGGTTATTTTGAAGATAATGAATATAAATAAATTATATGGAAAATTTAGAAATCATAAATTTCAGTTTTAAATGATTTCATTCCTTTGGTGTAATGTAACTCAAATTATATAATCACTTATCTCAGTAATAAATAGTTATGAAATAATTCCAATGACATACTAATGTAATTAATATTTGAACATTTATTGGAAAAGAGTGTTATTAGTGATGGTTTTTGGAATAATTTTATTTGATAGAGAACCCACTTTCCAAGTTAACTATAAATTATATTAAATTAATTTAGAAAATATCTTAGGGAGATTACATTAATTAATTCAAAATTAGAATGATGATTTATTTATTTATAGTATTTACATTAAAAAATAAAAAAAAAATTATTTATAGTGGTGATTCATTAAAGGGCGTTGGTAGTGGTTTGAAACTAAATGTTTGAATAATTTATTATTTATAATTCTAATTAATACCACATGTAAAAAATTATAGCACACATGAAATTGAAAACACATTGGATGTTTTTTGTTTGAAAATTCATTGAAATCATTTATAAGGGATGAAAAGTAATATATATACATATAATAACTGTTTAAAGTATATATTCACTCAAAAATATATCAATATGAGACAATAAAGATCAATAGAACTGATAAACGATTAAGAATAAAGGATTCTCTATTATCTAAGTACCCAAAAAAATGTACCAAAAGACTTGAGTTGAAAGGATAGTGAATAAAAATAATGTTTTGTTTGGAACATGAACATATAGTTAATTATTTCATCAATATGGGATTGAAAATTTGTATCCACAAACAAATAGACCTTGGAATCTTGTATCCATAAATTCATTCTTGTATGAATTAATTATATATTAATAGATTGAAGATTTTATTTTTTATGATAATATTTAATTGTTTAAGGAAATAATTTTTTTGAGTGTTACACTAATAATGAATGTGTTATAAGGTTTATAAGGTGGTCGTCTATACCTATTGAATTATAATTAATGAAATAATTATCGAGTGAGGATCCCAGCTCCTTATCTTATGTTAGTTTGAGTTGTACTAGGATACATAATTTCTTTCTAAAATATCATTAAAGGGAAGTAAAAATAATAATATTGAGCATTTTACAAGGATGATTTGGACTTTTCAATAGTTTAATGGTGAGTAGTAAAATAAATGGAAGATGATTTATCCCTTTCTAGTTTCTAAAATGAAATGAGAGAATATATCCATTGGTTTCATAGTGGGATTAAAATTGAATATCATGTTAATATTGTAAATTGGGTTATGGTTGATCGTTGGACTAAATCTACACATTTTCATCTTTTTCAAGATATTATTTACTTATATCCAAATTGTAGAAATAATCTTGAAGATATGGCCAGGTTATTTAGAGTCTTTTCCATTGTTGAATCTGGTCATGATCCCTGATTTACAATCAATTTCGGAAAATTTTATAGGATACATAGGGTTCCATGTAAGTTTTCAATACTATATTCTATATAAAATCATCTGGAAAATCATTATTCAAAATTAAAAAATTAGATGATATTCTTGAGTCAATTTCATTGGATTATTATAGAATTTTCTACTAATATAATTCATTATTGAAATTTTCTTTTGATAAAAATATTCATTCTTGTATACATATTAAACTATATGGGGAATTATTTCGGATTCCATGTTAGTCTCTTGTATGTTGTGATGTTGCAAATAAATGATAGCTATTTAGTTCTAAAATAGTATAAGATATGGTTAGAAATATAGAAATGATTCATAACCATATGATGTAATTTTAGAGAAGTTATAAGATCTATGGAGTAATCTAGAGGCATGATCTTTTATTTTAGGTAGGGGACCATATTGTCCTGAAGATGTGTACATGGAAATGTGTATTGAATTTTGTTAAGAAAAAAAATTGATATCATGGTTTTTTTGTCTATATGAAATTTTTTATAATATTGGATGAGTTTCTTACCAATAATTGTTACCTCCATGTTCTTCTCATGAACATAATGTGATTCCTATTTGGTTGTTAAGGATATATATTCTAGATACATTTCATGTTTTTGGGAGTAAGGTGGTACTCGTAAAATATAATATTTATTATATCGAAAACCTAGTTCATATCATATATTATAGAAAAAAGGTGTTATGAAATAAATAAAATAACATTTTTAAAAAGTTTTTCTATAAGAACTATATAATTTATAAAAAAAATAAGAATATAAAAATATACCATAGGAAAATACTACCACTTATTTAATTATTAATTAAATTAAGAGGATGCAATTGATTTAATGGGGATGAATGAAAGAACCTTAGTAATTTGAAAATTAAATTAATTTCATATCTTTTTAATATTCATAATTATATTATAGAATTTAAATTCAATAAAATAATTTTATGCAATTTCTGAGTTGAAAAATAAATAATTTTCTTCAATATAAACTATTTTCCATGAACTGTATGGTTTTTATTTCAAAATAAAAAATAAAGAATTTAATTTTTTAATTTAATGTAATTCAATTTTTAATTCACCATTTCAAAGTAATATTGGGGTTAATTGACGTAATTTTTCAAAAATAGATGAATTTTATATTAATAGTGAAAAAATTTACAAATTAATTTCATTTTCATTATAGATTAAAAATATAAAAAACTAATTAATGTTTATGAATCATTTTATAGATGTAATTTATACATATGAATTAATATAAGTCATCTAAACATATTATGTTTTATATAGAAACTTATATTTTGTAATTTAAAACCCAAGGGTTGATTTATTGTAATAAAAGAACTATTTTTATCATTTACATTAAGTATTTAATTACAAGGATACATTCATTTTTCTATAATAACTATACATAAGAAAATATAACTTATTATTAATAATCCAGTTAATTTAATTATAATTTAGACTATTGAAAAATATTTGTGAGGTCATTAGTGTTATTCAAAAAGAACTATTTTTGTAAAAACAAATTCATTGATATTCACATAGAAATATTAAATTTAAATTTTACAACTGCTATAAAAAAATATTATATATAATGTATTCATTATTTAGTATGATAATATTATAATTTGTTAGTGATGTCAACTTAATATTTTGTAATAAACATAAGTTACTATTGTAAAAATATTTTCACTATAGTACATGGTTAAATGATGTAAAATGGTTAATATTATGAGACAACATCCCAAAATTATTCCAATAATATTATTAAATTATTATTTATTAGATTAAATTTAAAGACCCGGAATTTCCTTGCAATTGATTTTAAATAATGGGAATTTTACGAGTCCACGTAAATTGACATCACGTGATTCCAGGGCCTGGAGTTCCCGGAATGAATTTCTGAAAATTTGTTCGGGTATGTTCAATAATCGTGCCAGTGGGTTTTCCTAACTTTTCAACCGGTGCTCGGAATTAAAATCTGAGGGAACCGTTGAACTTGCAACACCGATATTTGCATAAACAGAGATTCACCTCGACGACAGTTGGTCGAGGGTAGAAGTTAGTTTTTGGGTTTTTCGTGAATGAATAAAATAAATATAAAGTTGTGTATCTTTTATTTTTATTTTATTTGTTAAAACCTCCATGCTGGAGTTGAGAAGTAGGGACCACCATACCTTAACATCCCATGAGAGGTTATGGTGGTGGGGACCACCCGAGCCTAACCTCCCATTAGAGGTTATGGTTGTGGGGACCACCTGAGGCCTAAACCTCTCAACTCCCTCATTAAATGTGGGAGAGCCTTTTCAAATCCTCCAATTTTAATTGTTCCAACCCTCCTCCACAATAATTAAGCCAACACACCACTTTAATTGTGCCAACCTATGAGATTAATTAACCCATTTTGATTTATATGCAAAAAAGAATAATAGATTACATAATCTATTATTCTGGGGCTACCATTTAATTTTGGTGGATTTGGTAGAGGAGGAGCTTCGGGAGAAAAGATCTCTCATGAAGAATGACAATGAAGAATGCCTCTCCTTCAACATTTTATTCTCCAAACTCCGTCAAAGGATCTCCAACAACAGACGAACCGAATATCGAGGAAAACATCGATGACACCGACGTCTAACATTTCCCTACAATTCTTCTTCTTCCTTGCAACCTCATCGACATCATCGAGCGAATGAGTAAGGGGTTAATTTCTATTTTTTTATCACTTCCCATGTACATCCCTTCTATTTCTTTTCCAGGTTTTGAAAAATCATTGAAGGAGGATAGGATATGATGTTCATGTTCATGTTTTTGATGATCCATATGCTACCACCCTAATATGGAGGGTACGGGCCAAAACAACATGCCCCTACTCTTCCACAAATCATATGGTGTTCTTTGCAATGGAGGAGGAAGGAAACCATCCATGGTTGGGGAATGAGAATGGCAGACGACACAACCACCGGTCATGACAAAGGAAATGACGCAATGACGCCGCCCTGCGGCCACCTCCACCGCCATGCGTCCTCCACGCCGAGCACAACCACTACCCCCGTCTGCGGTTCGGCCCCGCCCCTTGCCTGAACCAGTAGCCCGCACGGCTCGACTGCCGCCCTGCGGAAGGTGCACCACCCCACCGCCTCATGGCTGGACATCCGCTCTGAGGCGGGACTGCCACCCCACGGTCAGACCACATCCCCGTGGCCAAACTTCCATCTCCGGCCGAGATGCCCCCCAGCCTCGTAGCACCCTCTGCAGCCTCACGACCACCTGCATCCATCTGTGGCCTCTCGAGCTGGACCTAGTTGGCCGGGCCGACCAGCGGGCCGGGCTGAACCCAACGGGCTTGGCTGGACCCCGTGGGTCTGGCTGAGTCGATCTGAACCGGGTCAGCCCAGGCTTGGTCGAACTGAGTCAGTCCGACAGGGTCAAACTGGACTCGGGCCCACTACGACCCAATTTCATTATTTTGGCCATAAATTTGGTATTCGACATCCGTTAGACGAACCGTCAGCAACACTGTGATCCTTGGAGTGAGTCACTCCCTTTGAGTGATACCCCATTGTGTTTTGGATTAATATGGGAAATGGTCAGGTTTGATCGAGCATGAATCCAACAGGGCCCCTAAGACTAAAATGCTAATAACTCACAGACCGACTGTCTAATTTATGCGCTGTCTATTACGTTGAGACCCCTATGACGTGGCATTCCATTGAGATACTTCATCGTGGGAATTCATGTCAGTTATTTTATCGACCAGTAGCTTGTGGAGAGGATCCTCCCAGAGATGAGCAAGTATAGTGCGGGAGCCCAGTGGTTGGATGAGACTTGACGACTGCTGACAATTTTGACTCAGAGTGACATGATAGGCCCAGTGGGGAGTGCCTTGGTGATGTGGCAAACCCATGGTGGAGAGCGCCTTGGTGATGTCGTAGACCCACGATACTCAATAGGAGGAGTACCTCAGCAGTCCACAAGGGGGAGCACCTTGGTGATGCAGTAGACCCATGGTGGGGAGCGCCTTTGTGACGTGGCAGAATAATGGTACTTGACAGGAGGGGTACCTCAGCAGTCCATGGTTAGTGGGAAGCGCCTATGTGGGATGTGGCAGGCCCACTGTACTCGATAGAGGAAAATTTATACAGCATCTAACATGTTCGATGTTATGATTTAGAATTTTACATGATACTGTTTCTAGAATAAATCCTGGTGTGAGCTGAGTCATTACCTTTTTTTCCCTCATGATTGAGATGGATTGTTTGATAACTTAGGTTATTGTATGATAATATACCTAATTGTGGTTATCTTTTGATTTCATAATTTTTTTTTACCCTTGATCGATTTTGTGAGACCTAGAGGGTCTCGTGGTCCCAATTGAGTATCATTATACTCACCCCTACACGGGTTATGCCTACACCTTGTTGTGTTTGATGCAGACGATAGACATCACTGACAGAGGCTTAGAGTACCAGGATTGGATGGTGCCTGGAGGAGGACCATATGGAGTATCGGTATGTAGAGGAGATGAGTGGAAGTGGAGTGTTTAGGAGTTGATCTTTACCTACCCTTCTAGTAGGAACCTCAATGGACAACCCAGCAAGTGACTATGCCTTTTTTTAAGTCGAATTGTATCATAGTTGTACTTGTACTTTCTAGTTGGGCTTGTATTATGGACAATTTTACTTACTACACTTACTCTGTTTACAGTTCAGTTTACATGTGTTCCTATCTCTATGTGTGCCTGGTTACGTGTTCTTACAGGTTATAAAGGCAATGACTTCCCAGTTTTAGAGAATACGCCTTCGGTGCTAGTCACCAGCCCCTGGCCCATGGAAGGCAGGCTTGAGGTAGTCACGACATAGGCTCATGGGACGATTCATGACATGAAAATTATTTAAACATCAAATATTATACATTTTATAAAAAAATTATTAAAATTACTTTAATATTATTATTAAGGAATGAGTATTTAGAAGAGTGCCACTCCTCTCACCTATACATTAGAACCTCCACAGTACAATTCTCAAAACCAATAGATCACATTAATGGGAAAAAGACAAAACCAAATCTCTCCCCAACATCCATAGATTAATTAAAATTTATGTGTATTCCCATGATACCAATCAAATGCGACATAAGGATAGATCTAATGAAGGAACCTTACGAATGATGTATTAATGTTAACCAATTTTTTTTAATTTTTTCCCATATCCTTCAAATCCATTATAACCATAATATTATATATCCATCAATACCATTTATATTTTTAACATTATTATGTAGAGGTAAATATATTTTTCCTCCTTTCCATCTTATAGAAAAATAAAAAACGTCACTCATGCGTACCTGTGGACTACTTCATCCATGATGTGAAATATTTCATTTTTATCACCACCTCACATGGAGGGTTATAATTATGGATTTAATTATTAAATATGATATTATTACATAATTAATATTAAAAATTTTAAATCATTATCTACCATCTTCCTTATTTTCCATAAGAAAATTAGTAACGTAATCATAAACACACGTGAACTACAACCTCCATGAAAGACATATTTAATTTTTCATTACCACATGAAATGAATAGTTCAAAAAGTTTGTTTCATAACTAAATATTGTATTTATAACATTACTAAATTTATAGATATATATTTTTTGTTTTCCATTATTTATTTTAAGAATTAATGTTGATCATAATATATTACCACTTATAAGGAGCATACTGATATATTTTGTAGGTGAAAACATCTTACCGTTACATTTATTATATCTTTACTAGCTATGCCTTTCTAAATATGATTTATCAGTTTAATAAAAAAACTAATATTCCTCATTATAATTAAAAATATCATTACGAAATTAAATGTTCAAACTCATTCAACAATTAAAACATGTTCTCTTTTGGTTCTATTTTATATCCTACGTGAATGATGTTGTAAAATGTATTTAATGAATAAATAAACATAAATAATATCAATAATATATAATAAAAATAAATAATAATATTTTTTTCAAAATTATATGTATTATGAAACATTTTTCAAAACTTTTTACCTAATGAACATATATAAACTTTTCTAGAGATTATCCACCAATCGAACACAAAAATACCAATTTGAACTAATCATATTTAGTGATTGAATAAAAGATAATAATAATTAACTAACAGAACATGAAAATATATTTAAATAGTATTAAAGAAGTTAAATAATTATGATTTTTTTATTTATTAGATTAGATGATGTGAAAAACATTTTAGGACTCAAGGTATGAGATTTTTTTATGAAAATAGTTTTTTAAATGTTTTGATGTAATCACTTCTAAATTTTTTTACTACATGTTCATATTCATAATTTTTTTCAATAATGTTCTTATATATAAGTATATTATATTTTGAAGTTAATTTTAAAATAATTTTACTTTATTTTTAATGAATTTTTAAGGAATATTATCATTTTTTTCCTTGAGGGTAAGTTCCTCCATTACAAAAGTGTGTTAAGAATATTTTTAATGTTTTACACATTAATTTTTTAGTAACTATTTTCTTTTAGAGTTATTTTCATTATATTTTATGGTTTTTATAGTTTTACATATAATATTATATAAAATTTTTATTTGAATTATCATTTTTAATATTTCCCAAAGTACAAGATGTTTCTATTAATTTTTATGATATATATTAACGATTTGTTCTATATGAGGTAAAATTTAAAATTTTATTAGTTTGATGGATATGAAAGTTAAATACAGAAAATGATTTATTCTTCTTATGGTACTTGGGAATTATATATACTGTCTAGTTATCCCGAGATATAGATATATCATTCAGAGTTTCGTATTTAGAGAAAAAATAATGGAGATAATCGATTCAGTTACTTATATTGAAAGTTTTATATGAATGTGTGGACACGATTGATTAAAATAATTCCCCAATATTCTTTCGGTAACTCCACGATATTTTATGAGAAATATTCTTTTTGATTTAATTGATGTCTTGTGTAGTATGCTACACAAATATTAGTTTGAGCTATACACACCATCATATTAGCTTGTAGTATATGCAAACACTATTCCTGGCTTGTGTTGCACACAAGAGTGACCTTCCTCATTAGCATGTGTTGTACGCAATATCTAGTTTCACTAAACAATGATATATTGATATGAACTAGCCGTTATAAATAATATTAACTACATTATAAATTTTAATAAATAATAATTAATCTTACACATACTCTATAACATGGTATGAGAACAAAATAATTTTTTGGGTAAAATAAGTATTTTTCAAGAAACGTTGTTTTGCCGCCTTTTGAGGGCACACCCGCATTAAATCTAGTTTTTGACACATTTATAAGTTAAATTAGAAAAATAAAACTTATTCATTTTAATAATGATTTAAAAAATTTACTTTGGATAAATTTTTTATATTTTTCTATTAACTTTCATATTTTGATGAATAGTAAAAATACACTAAATTTTTCTTAAAAACAACTTTTTTGATCAAGATAATTTATATAGTTATATTATAAATATTAATGGTTTTAAAGTAAAAATATAATATATTTTTACCCTTTAATATAATTCAAGTCATTATCATTAATTTTACATGAATTCCCAGGCAAAAACATTTCAATCTTTTGCAATGTTTTAACTTTTAAACCCCATTTTCTTAACAATGGGATTAATTTTAAAATAATTACTGAAACTTCTGAGTTTTGAATTTTGAAAAATGGATTTAATATTTTAATCTAGTGGGTTTAAATTATGTTAATTGGTTACTTTTATTTTTTTTATATTATGAATATTAACTATGATAATTTTTATTTACTACAGGTAAAGGTAAATCGGGTAATTAAGGGTAAAAATAAGATTATAAAATTACCACAACACCTTCCAAAATACTATTATATGAATAAAAGTTGACCCATATCACCTATGGGTTAGAATATATTCATTTCATGGTCTTTTGACCATGAAAATGATGTAATTATTATTAAAACCAAAGAAAGTGACAACATGTCACTCTCTTATATCTTATAAGTGTAATAATTTTAATTTAGCGAGAAACTTCATAAAACATCAAAAATAAATATTAACCAGAAATATAATAAAATTATCTACAATATGTTTATTTATATATAATTTTTAAGGATTAAATAATTAACATTAATGTTGACAAAATAATAATGTAGAAATTATTTTAATGATTGATATATCAAATAAATGGTTTTACACATATTAAAATAAATATTATATGAAATATTTAATGTTCTCCACAAATTTTAAAGATTAATATTACATGTTAGAGATCTATTAAATATTTTGGTTTGAATATATCTTCTGTGTGGATTTTATTTAAATTCAAATAATTTAATAGTATCAAAATTGACAAAATTGATATTTTATAAAAATAACATATTATATAAATTGTTTAAAAATCACAAAAATATTTATAAATTATAAATTTAAATTAACATAATCTGAAATTTCATATAGTATCAAATTATGGACAATTTAGAACACATAAGTATCTATTTATAACAATTTATAATTTAGAATTTTATTACCACAAATAAAAATAAATAGATTAAATAAGGATAAATCAAAATGATAGGGTTAAAAATAAAATAAAAACAATTATAAATTTTATTGGAGGATGATATTAATACCCTATATCACCTCATATTCTAATTGAGTCATTTTTGGAGGTTTTTAATTGGGTTATGAATTTATTATAAATTAATATTTTTGAGGTTTCCATAAGTGCCTCTCCCATCTCTTACAAAAGGGCACCTCCTCTCTCTCATCTTCACAACATTTTGAGCCTTAAAGCTCGGAAAAACCCTATAAATTTCTTTTCTAAACATCCTTATCAACATACTATAGGTTTGGATCTTCTTTAAAGACCAACTTTAGTGCCCTAAGTGGAGGTTTAGAAGAGGCACCTCGAAAAAGAGGTAATATCCATCACCGATTCTCTCAAATTTTTTACTCCTTCTAATTCCCATTTTTTTGGTTAGTTATAAATTAATAATATCAGTATCAATAATATAATTATATGTTATTATAAATAATAAACAACCCTATTTCACCTTCTATCCATTATACGGAAGCCAAAATCACCATGCGTTCGTACTTACAGAATACCATCTCCACACCATGGTGTAATATTTTTTCCACCACCACCTTACATGGATGGGTATAATGGTGTAAAGAATAAATATTTATGGTTATTATAACATGACACTAATTGTGAGATATTCTATCATCCACTCCAATACCATTCAATAATCATGGGAATGATATCATCGCATGTGCGTACGTACGGATTACCATCTCCACGACGTGATGAGATTCATTCTTCATGTTAACCATTCAAGATTTTTTATAAAGTATATGTATTGAATAATAATGAAATATATTACATAATAATGATAATTTATTTATGTATATATATATATATATCATCTACTTACTTCCATTCAAGTCAATAAAGAAAGGAAAACAACATTCATGCATACATACGGCCTACCGTCTTCATGAATGGTGTAATTCATTCCATTTATCAATATATTATATTATGAATATATATAAATCTTGTTTTACATTATGGATGTATGTAATCATGATATAAGTAATCATATGAATAATTACAAGTCAAAATAGGGGAGATAAATGAAACAATTTTACCCAAAACACTACTGTAACATTGAATTGACAAATGAACCGGTAATATAAAGTCATAAGTGAATCATATATGATATCATATATATAATTATAGTTTTATTACAAGTAAATAATATTTTTAAACACACTATACATGAGTCTCAGACACATATGGAGTAAATTTTACATATAGTAAGGGATTATTTGGTCTCACTTTTATTTCTGTGAGACATATTCCTTAATCACCATCTATTTCTTTTGTTTTGTGTTTATGATTCCCATGAAAGTTTTATGATTTTTATTATTAAGGATTTTATATTTACATATTCATGTAATTTTATTTATTTTATGACATGTATTATTCCACCGATCATAAATGGTAAGGGATAATTATTCCAATCTCGTTCTTATCCGAGATTGTTTATTCATAAGTATTTACTAGGGTTATATTTTTCATCCATGTCCATGTTTTCTCAAAATGATTTCATAAAATGTTTACTATAAATCCATGAATATTTAAATTAATTGTTACACGTCTTAAATTTTTACTATGGTGAAATAATGGAATCGTTATTTTGTTTACCATACGAGGTACTTTTTGACTTTTCCAGAAAAAGTACGAGGAGAATTTTTTTTAACTTATACGACATGAATGGATTTTTACGGTTTCATAATGCATTATTTTCATAAATATTCCTCTACAATATTTCATGATTATTTTCATAAAAAATCCTTTTCTTTTAAAATTGAATTACATTTGGTTAAATGAATTTGATTTTTAATGAAGAAAGGATATTTTCCTCAAGAATTCATTTCAAGTGTTTTATGAAAACTATTTTCCATCTAAGATGGAATTATTTAGTATGTTTATGTTTCAAGTGTAATGTCTCTATTATTTATATGGTTTGATTTTTATTATGATGAAATTATATCCATTTTTTATATGGATTATGTTATGATGGGAGGATGTTTATCATACTCATATTATTCTTTGGGTTATGATGAATGATTAATGGTTATTTTGTTTCACATGAAAGAATGATTTCATTATGAGATGGGTGGGATCTATATGTCCCTCCAATTCATTGGGTAATGATTTATATCTCATTAGATAGTTATGGATGGAATGGAATGTGAATCTGGTTTAGTAATATAGGGCGAGAACGTCAAGTAAACCCAGTTCAGTAATGGAATTTGTCCACTATGATGGTCTTAGATGCAATGCCTTGGCTACTATGGAAATCATATCACGTTCTTAATGGTTTTCCAGAATTACTTGTTTTATTCCCATGCTATTTTATCATTATTAATGTTCTGTTATGATCTTTTCCTTATGTACTGACAATATTTAGGTCATTACTCACGATTTTGATGTTTTATGTTGATATTTTTACCTTCAAAATATTATGTAGTGTTTTATGTTCTCCATATTTTCCCATAATTAGAATTATAACTAACCATTTTTATGTTTTTTTCCACAGGAAATAAAGAATGGTTTTAGGTATGAAAAAAGGGAAGAACTTTATGGGGGATGTGGAAGATCATTCACCATGATTAGAAGATTTTGTTCCGAGTTTCCAAAGACACTAAACTAATACGGTCATTGGGAATATGTTTTGGTTAATTATTTAGTATTCCACGACATTAATGTAATGTCTATATAAGTCAATTTTTGGTTTTTGCAGTTGGTATTAGTGCGAAGGTTTAGTCAACCTTTGGAAACTAGGATGCGAAAACTATAGTGAGATACATAGAGATATTTCTAAGGTATGTCTAGGGATGTCTTTATGGTCAAGTATAAGTATAAGATACAATCCTAGAATTAAGATAACAATCATGAATAACCTAGGATAAAACCTAAGGTGTTATAGATTGCAGGTTCTCCCCCTTTATTATGTTGTTTTCGTATGTGATTTTTACCTCTTACACTATTCTTTTTGGGTTTTAGATAATGGATGGAACCTGAGGGAGCCATGTTATTGATCAATGCAATGGGAAATGAAATTATTGTCCTCGTGAACAAACTACTGTTTGGGAAATAGAGTGAAAAATCTTATTGATATACTTATAGAATCTATGAATCATTCTAGACTTCCAAATGATCATAGAAGGGATCAATATTCTATTTACTCCTTCAGTAGGTAACATACACCTTCTTTCAATGGGTCTTCTAATCCAATCGATGCTGAACAATGGATCAGAACCATTGAAAAGATATCTCCCATAATTTTATGTTTAGAGCATGAAAAATCAAATTTTTTTGTGTACCGTTTAGAATGTGAAGTAGACCGGTAGTGGACTCTAATTAAGAATACAAGGCCCCAAAATAAAATTGAATCCATGGAATGGGATGAGTTCCTGAACTTGTTTTTAAATAAATACATCCCTCATATTCTTCGAGCAACGATGAACAATGTGTTTCTTGAGCTTAAGAAAAAGGATTATGAATTTGTAGGTATATACAAGGAGAATTTTACAAGGCTTTCAAGGTATGAATATGGATTTATCATCCAAACTGAAAGTAAAGTTGATCGATTCTTCAGTGGATTAAAACCAAGTCTTCGAAGGGAATTAGAGATTAGATACTTTAGTAGCTATAAAGAAATTGTGAGTTGTGCTATCAAGGTAAAATTGGAAGTTGGTGTTACATATCCATATCATGGTTTTGACAAGAAATAAAAGGCGGAGTTCAAGGAAAAATCATATAACAAAGGTGAAAAGAAGGCGAATGTTTTGTAATGCTCAAAGTGTAGAAATAATAATGGTGGAGATTGTTATAAAGGGACTAGAAAATTTTTTAAGTGTGGAAAAGAAGATCATTGAGCCACTTAGTGTCGAATTAATAGGAAAAATGTAGCTAATGATGTTAATAGAGAAAAGACTATAGAGAACACACCACCAACACTTCAATGCTACAAGTGCAAGGAAATGGGGCATTATTCTTACCAATTACCTAATCCAAAGGATAATAATGATTGACATCGACAACATCTTAAGGAAAATGACAAAGGTAAGTCACATGTGATCACTATTGGTGATGTTGATTATGAAAATGATATGGTGGAATGATTAAGTGTTTATGTAACGAGATTCTGAAATAATGTCATGTAATCTCATTTATAGTATAGTGGAATATTGGAATATCTATGTATTGGTTTATTGTGGTTTTCAAAAATTTTATTGTACCGGTAACAATGAAAAGTGATTGAAATATTTTTGGAAAGAAGATGATATGAAAAAAATGAAGGGATAAGGAGAAAATAATATGTTTGATAGTATTAATGAGCTCATGACTGATATAAGGACAATGTGACATCATGGTTTGAATATATAAAAATTTTGGGATTTTGGTTTGTGGAAAGAGTTAACTTTTGAAATAATTAATGATTTCACTAAGGTTAAATGGGTATTTATTTTTTCAATAGAATACATGATTAAGGTATTCACATGTTTGTTATGTGACCAAAAATAAGATATATCTTATGATATATGGGGGATAAATGATGGTATTCACATTCTTAGTAGATGACCTTTTTAGTAATCATTTTCTTTATACAATGAGATTGGATATAAGTATTTTGGATAAGCCTAAAGAATGTAATGGATTAAGTTTTACATCAGATAGTATTGTTTAAGGATAAAACATTTTGATATTATTTATGAATTATAATAATAGTATAGTTTTCTAGAAAGGACAACCTGTAGGACGGGCGATAACCCATCACATCGGACATGGATGCGGGAATCAAACACACAACCGATGTGCGACATAACTTTATCACCTACCACTGGCCTACAAGAAGTCCTTGGTTAGTAGAAACGAGTTTCATTTTATTAAATAGCATGATAGATAAAGTATATGTCCATTTTTGGAACCATTTACGATTAATCTCACCATAGATGGACTTATGTATATTTAATAACTTTTTCTATCCTTATGTTTGTGACACATGGGATGACCTATCATTATATCGCATGATTTTCTCACACTTCACTAATGAAAAATTCTATTTCATTTTTTAAATAAGAGACGAAGTGGAAATTATTCATGGAATGACCAATGATGATATTATACTAAAATAAAGTAAGTATTTATCCTTATGAAAAAATTAATCAACATTAGGGAAATGATCTTGAAAATCAAAAAAGTTGTCCTAGTACCCACATATCTGATGAATAAGATGGTAACTTAGATCATAAAATATTTATGGATTTGTGATTGTTGTATTTTTAATAGCCATGTTCTCTACTAATTTGCATCAGAACATGATGGTTATATTTCTCCTCTATATCCATGTTTTCACTTATGTTATTGTATATGTGGAAACCGAGTGATGAGTTAATTTGGGTAACCATTACGTTTCGTACTTTACTTTTTAAAATTATGTTATAGTATACTTTTTTATGATGTGGTGTTATATAAAAGAAACTTTTTAGTGGTAAACGATTTATAACCCTGACGAATTTCGAGGCCGAAATTCATTTAAAGGGTGTAGAATGTAACACCCCGAGATTTTATGAGAAATATTTATTTTAAATTATTTTATGTCTTGTGTTGTACACTACATCAGGATTATATTGCTCTATACGCAACATCGTATTAGCTTGTAGTATTCAGAAACACTATTCTGTGCCTGTGTTGCATACAAGAGCGACCTTCCTCGATATCGTGTGTTGTATGCAATACAGAGTTTTACTAAACAATGATATATTGTTATGAACTAGACATTATGAATATTATTGACTAAATTGTGAATTTTATTACATAATAATTCATCTTACACATATTCTAGAACATGTTATGAGAATAAAATAATTTTTTTGGGTAAAATAAGTATTTTTCAAAAAATACAATTTTGCTGCCTTTTGATGGCACACCCACTTTAAATCTAGTTTTAAACCTTTATAAATAAAATTATACAAAATAAAATTTTTCAATAAAATAATAATATAAAAATTTACTTTGGATAAATTTTTTATATTCTTTTGTTAACTTTCATATTTTAATGAATAGTAAAAATACGGTAAATTTTTCTTAAAAACACCTTTTTTCATCATGATAATTTATATGGTTAAATTATAATATTTAATGGGTTTAAAGTATAAATAGAATATATTTTCACCCTATAATATATTGTATTTCATTATCATTAATTTTACATTGAATTCACTGGTAAAAACATTGCAATCTTTGGCAATGTTTTAACTATTAAAAGCCATTTTCCTAACAACCAGAATAATTTTAAATTAATTAGTCCAACTTCTTTGTTTCTAATTTTGAAAAATGGATTTCATATTTTAATTTAGTGGGTCCAAATTATGTTAATAGGTCACTCTTTTTGTGATATTATGAATAGTAACTAGGGTAATTTTGATTTACTATAGTTAAAGGTAAATCGGGTAATTGTGGGTAAAAATAAGATTATAAAATTACCATAACACCTGAAAAAATTCTATTGGATGAATATAAGTCAACCCATATCACCTAAGGGTAGGAATAGATACATTTAAGTGACTTTTGACAACGGAATGATGTAATTATAATTAAAACCAACGAAAGTGACAACATGTCACTCTTTTATATCTTATAAGTGTAATAATTTTAATTTAGTGATAAACATCATTAAACATAAAACATAAATAGTAAACAGAAAGATAATAAAATTATCTAAATAATGTGAATTTAATTTTTATATTTATGGATTAAATAATTATTATTAATGGTGACACAACACTGATGTATAAATTATTTTATTTATTGAAATATCAAATAAATGGTTTTAATAATAATAAAATAAATATTTTATGAACTATTTAATATGATCCACTAATTATATGATTAATATTACATTTTAGGGATCTATTAAATATTTTGGTTCAAATATATATTCTATGTGGATTTTATTTAAATTCAAATAATTGAATATTTTCAAAATAGACACTATTGATGTTTTATAAAAATTACATATTGTATAAATTGTTTACAAATCACAAAAAATTTAAAAAATTTAATTTGAAATTTATATGCCCTAAAATTTCATAAATTATGCATTTATGGACAATTCACAACCCATATGTAAGTATTTATAACAATTTATAATTTAGAATTATATTACCATAAATAAAATTAAATAGATTAAATAACGATAAATCCAAATGACAGGGTTTAAAATAAAATAAAAATTGGTCTAAATATTATTGGTTGATTAGATCCCAACACTATTTCATATAATCTTATAATTGAGTAATTTTTGGAGGTTTTTAAGTGGGGTCTTAATTTATTATAAATTAATATTTTTGAGGATTCCAAAAGTGCCCCTCTCATCTCTTATAAAAGGGAACCTCCTCCCTCTCCTCTTCACCACATTTTGAGAATTCATGCTCAGCCAATCCTTATCCATCTATTTTCTCCACTTCTCCTAGAAACATACTAGAGGTCCTAGTCATCTTCAAATACCATCATTAGCGCCCTAAAAGGAGGTTTAGAAGAGACATGTCGAAGAAGAGGTAATAACCTTTACCGATTCTTTCAAATTTATCACTACTTATACTTCCTATTTTTATTTGTTTCATTATAAAGTAAAAAAAATCAGTATCACTCATATAATCATATGTTATTATAAATATGAAAAAAACCCAATCTCACATTCTATCCATCCTACGAAAAAGGAAATCAACACGCGTGTGTACGTATGGAATACCGTCTCTTCACCATGATGTAATATTTTTTCAACCGAAACCTTACATGGATGGGTATAATGGTGTAAAGAATAACTATATATTATTATTATAACATTATACTAATTCTGAGATATTCAATCATCCCCTCCAATACCATTCAATAATTATGGGAACGATATCATCGCTCGTGCGTACATACGGATTACCGTCTCCACGACACAATAAGATTCATTATTAATGTAAACAATTCACGAATGATTATGAAGTATATATATTAAATAATAATGAAATATATAAAATAATAATTCTACTTGATTTATATATATATATATATATGTCATCTACTTACATCCATTCAAGTCAATAAAGAAAAGAAAACAGTATTCATGCGTACGTAAGATCTACCATCTACATAAACAGTGTATTTAATTCCATTTATCGATATAATATATTTTTAATATACATAAATCATGATTTACCTTATTTAAGTAAGTAATCCTGAAATATGTAATAATATGAATAATTAAAAATCAAAACACGGATGATAAATGAAACAGTTATACCCAAACCGCTGCTTTAACATGGAATTGACAAATGAACGGGTAATATAATGTCATAAGTGAATCATATATGATATCATAACTATTATTATGGTTCTGTTATAAGTTAATAATATTTTCAGACCCAATATACAAGAGTCTCGGACACATATAGAAAAAATTTGACATAAGGTATGGGATTATTTTGTCTCACTTTTATTTCTGTGAGACATATGCCTTAATCACCATCCATTTATTTTCTGTAGTGTTTATGCCACCCAGGAATGTTTTATGATTTTTATTGTGAAGCTTATGATATAAAAATATGCATATATCTTTATTTATTTTATGACATGTATGATTCCCCTGATCTTAAATGGTAAGGGATAATTATTCCAATCTCATTCTTATCTGAGATTGTTTATTCCAAAGTATTTATTGGGGTTATGTTTATCATCCATGTCAACGTTTTCCCAAAAATATTTCATAAAATTTTTACTATTCTTCCATGTATGTTTAAAGATATTTTTACCGATTTTTTTACTTTTTCTAAGATGAATGGAAGGAATCTTTCTTTTAATTACCATATGAGGTACTTTTTGACTTTTCCAGAAAAAGTACGAGGATAATGTTTTTTATCATATACAACATGAACGGATTTTTATGGTTTCATAATGCCTTATTTTTATGAATCTTCCTATACAATATTTCTTGATTATTTTAAACAAAAATCATTTTAGTTTGAAATTGAATGGAATTTTGTAAAAATAAAATTATTTTTAAAGAAGAAAATATATTTTCCTCAAAAATTTATTTCAAGTGTTTTATCAAAACTATTTTCCATCTAAGATGACATTATTTAATATATTAATGTTTCTAGTATAATTTTTATATTATTTACATGTTTTGATATTTCTTATTATGAAATGATATCCATTTGTTTTATATGGATTATGTTATGATGAAATGAGGTTTATGAAACCCATAGTATTCATTGGGTAATTATGAATGATTCATGTTTATTTTGTGGAACACGAAAGAATGATTTTATTATGAGATTGGTGGGACCTATATCTCCCTATAATGCATTGGGTAAAGATTTATATGTCATGAGATAGACATGGATAGAATAAAAAGTGAATCTGGATCAGTAATACAAGTCTGTAAGTACAAGTTAACCCAGTTCAGTAATGGAAATTGTCCACTAAGATGGTCATATCAGCAATGGCTTGGCTACTATGGAAATCGTATGATGTGTATAATGGTTTTACACAATTACATGTTTTATTATCATTCTATTTAATCATGATTAATGTTCTTTTATGATCTATTCCTTATGTAATATCTATATTTATGTGATTACTCTTGATTTTGATGTTTTATTTCCATGTTTTTACTTTCAAATGTTTATGGTTTGTTTTATGTTCTCCATGTTTTCCATTACTGAGAATTTGAGCTCACCCTTTTTATGTTTTCTTTTCCCTAGGATATAAAGAATGGTTTTAGGTACAAAAAAAGTGGAAGATCCTTATGGGAGATGTTGAAGATCTTTCACCATGATTAGAATATTTTGTTCCATGTTTCCAAAGATACTAAACTAATCTGGTCATTCAGCGTATTTTTTTCTTATGTATTTTGTATTCTACGTATGTAATGTAATGTCCATGTATGTCAAACTTGGATATTTACACCTTCTACCTTTTCTATGATTTCAATGAAATTTAGAGGGTTTTTATAAGAAAATATAAATTTTCAATATGGTTATGATCTATTTATTATCTCAACATGTATTGTGAAAAGGTAAAAATTATTATGGTTATTACTGATTTAAATGGACTAATTAGTTTTATTTATTTTTATTTCACATAATATTAATTTTTCTCAAATTATAATTTCAAATAATTTTATAAGATTTTATAGTTTATTAGTAATTATAAAAAGGTAAAATTTTTGGGTTTAAGGTGTTATATTTGATGAAGAATTTGTGTTATATAAGAAACTAGCTTATCAATTTAATTACCTCTTTTCTGGAAAAGATAGACACTTTGTTGATGTTTCCATTACTTGTGTAATGGTTTTCCTGGAAGGTCGATTTTCGGGCCTCTGAGTGGAATGGGTCATTGATTGACTTGCTTCTAGGGTTTCTCTACGGCGGCCTCTCCTCCCCCCTCCTCCGATGTTTCTCGACGGATCACATCCCTTCCTAGATCCCGCTTCGGAGTCAGTGTGGATCGGGTCCCTGCGTGCCTCAACCGTGGATTAAGGGTGGCTCGACAGTGTTGGTAGCTTCATCGTAGATCATGGTCCTCGGCATTCTGGTGAGGCTTGAGTTGGAGTGTCCTGACAGCATTGATCCAGTGTGCTCGGTTTGACAATCTCGGTGTGCTCCTGGTGCAGACCGGGTGGGGTGATAGCTCAAACCAACATTGGCTCCGTCGTGGACTTCTGAGGTGGCCTTCCACGGGCTTCTGAGTGGTTCAGAGGGGAGAGGATTTATTTTCCTTTGGTTTCTATGCATCTCTTGTCGTTTTTTTGATTTTTTTTTGAATTGGTGATGAATCTAGCATTTTTCGGATCTGTTTTGTGGCTTCGCATGCTGTTATCACTCCCTACTGGCCGAACGAATTAAATCTTGGTGGTCTCTCTAGTATAGGTGTATATTAATGAAGGTTTTATGGTTGATTTTATGGTTTTATACTTTATGGGGATGATGTTCTGTATTTTTGGAATGGTTTTTCTGTGGTGTTTTTTGTGGTCCAATGGTATGTGGTTTAAGGTATTTGCCACCTGTTCATCTACATTTGACTACTGTAGATGATGTTTAGAGTGAGAGTTTCATTAGGTCATTGCTATATGGATTTGGATGTTCGAGATGGCATGGCTCTGCCATCGGTACAGGGCCCGTGCTTTGTTTTCAGGGGACAACTAGTCGTGCAGTGATGGCTTGGTGGAACTGGTCTTCATGTTTTTTATACTCGGTAGGCGCTTCCCTCTATAGTCTTGAATGTTTTATTTGGATTTGAATTTTTTCTATGGAGAAATTATTTTTGGTATTGTCTCTGATGTCTTTTTGGTTTCCCCATTACCCCTAAAGGGGATTATGATAATAAAAAAAGCAATTTTCAGTGAGTAATGGTTTTCATAATTCTCTAAAACCCTAAACCTAAAAGGTATTATGGATGTTGGAAATTAGATATTTTATAGAAATCATGTAATTATTTTATTTATTATATATTATTTTTTACAGTCTCATGAAAAAATCATTAATTTTCTTTGATTTTTTCACAAAGCATGATTATTTATTTTAGATCTAATCATGGTTGTGAAATAACTACAAATTAGTAATGGACCATTCATTTCTAGAAATAGAATCTGACTACAACACCATGAGGCACCCATAGACCCATAGATAGTTGGTCTAGAAAGAAGATATAAATTCATTCCTTAAATATCATTAATCACCCACAGATAATTCAAATTTCCTTATCCTATGTTATCAAACCCCATAAGTGAACATGATTCATCAATTCAATTATGACTCAAATATGACTATGAATGATGAATTGTAAGATTTATCATATAAAGACGAACAATAAATGAAAAATTTTCAGAGAATTCCAAATAAATAATTGAAATTATTATCTACAATTTTCATTTTGAACGTAACTATTGATCATACATTAGAAATAAAAATCATAGATAAAAATTAGGAAAAATTCTTACACATGAATATTATTAATCAGAAAATTCATAGAGCTACAAAAATATACACAATAAAATGAAGAACATATATTTTTGATCGATAATAACAATATACCACAAATATAAAATTATAACCAGAGTCATACATGATAAAAAGTTCAACATTGCGTTCATTATTGGATCCCATGAATCGTCCTCTATCACACACTAAGGTTTCTACTTGACGGATCCTCTGAAAATTCCTGGGGTTTTGGTGTTACTTATAGGGATAATAAAAATATGTTTCTATATTGAGTGAGACTAGTTAAAATAATTTATATATTAAACTAATAATTAATTTACCTCTAATTCCATTTATAAATATATTGTTTCAATGATGTATAAACCCTTGGGTCACCGAAATATAAAAAATATACCATCCTTATTGTAAAATCTACATTACATGTTCATAAATCATATGAATTTTTTTATAAAAGATTAATTTCATGTGAAAAATATTTTTTCTTGAATATATTAATGCAAGAAGAAATAATAATATTTTATATTTAGTATAATACTACATGGGAACTTCACTATCTGTATTTTCATGTTGGTTTTGAAACATAACCTAGAAATATTAATTAAATTATTCTATGATAAAAATTAATAAAAACCATAGTCTTTAAAAATATATATACATTTATGAATATATTTTAATTCTTTAAAATATTATAATATAATTTTTTAATGGGAATTTTTATGAAAATAGAAATACTAAATTTAAAAGGGTTATGATTCAAATAAAAATGTGATTATAACCTTTTATATTTCATAAAAATTAATAATTAAATGCCAAAATTATAATTACTGTATACTAAAATTAATTATTTTTATTTAATCATGATTACTATTTTAAAAATCATAAATGTCTTCTTAATAAAGTAGAATTCTAAGAAAACAATATGGGACCTATGATGAGGGACTATTGAACTATATTCTTTACTTATGGGATTATGTTATCTTCTCCAGTATAAATTCTTAAAACATCATATATATTTTTAATCTTTCCAAAATAAAGGTTATGTATTTCATTGACCATTTCCCTTTCTATGTATTTATATATATTTATTAAATTTGGAAGAATTCATTTTGATAAATTATTTATATTTAAAAACCAATCGTTGAATCTTTTTTTTTGTTTTAACATATTATTAATGGCAAAAAAATTTTTATTTCTTGATACTAACATAAAACATATAATATATTTTTTTCATTCTTCGTTCTAGCACCCGAAAATCTATTATTTGACATATTTTTTACAAAAATTATCATGAAGCCCGTTATATTCTCATATGTTTATTTCACTTTTATACCTAATGTACATTCCTTTTCATTGATATGGAAAATAATGTTATCATATTGTGATGTGAAATTTCGGATTAGAATTATATTTATGTAATATGAAATTGGTAAATTATTAAATTTCACAAGACCATGTTGTGTATATTTGATATAGAAAAATTTGTCTAAAATGCTGCTCATTATCATAACAAAATAATATTTTTCTATTATGTTATAGACCTAATTTCTTATCAATTTATTTAAAAGGGGTATAAGGCAACACAAAGATATATAGAATGAGGAACAGAGTGGTCAAGGAGGCTAGAAGAAATGAAGGTAAAGGCAATATGTGTGATCAATGTTTATCCACTTCGGGGGAAAGGACTGAGGGAAAAAAACAAACACTCATGCCTTGTGTTACCTTAGAAGCGAGAAAATTAGATAATTAATTCCCTATACTCCATGTATGACTACCCTCAATGATGATGTTCACAATCCATTTTCATCTTCAAATTGTGTATCAAATTGACTCAGGAGTGATTCCTAGAACACACATAGAATTATATGAAAAAAGTTAATCAATTTTGATTGCTTCCTAAAAACAATTTCCTTGACTGCACAATAAGTGACCAGTGAAGAAGGATTTATATTTCTATTTGAGTGAATAACTGATAATAAGTAATGTATAAAATGTTAGAAGATCCCTTGGTGCCCCGGATAACCCCCACCCCATATAAGGCACATGTTGAATGACCCATCAATGTTCATATTGAGACCTAAATGATGCAGGTACCAGAATTCCAATTTCCCATGAATTACTGTTTGATAAATTTTGGTGTGGAGGTTCTAGTATGTATATTTATAAGGGAAATATAATCCTACAAAAATATATGTAGGTGTATCATATTAGTGAGTGCATTTTTTGTTATCAAAATAAGGTTTTTTCTCTCACTTGGTAGCCCCTTATATATGGAATTGTTCCTTTATTCCTAGATACACCAACAACTCATTTTAAAGATGAGTGTTATCACCTTTATTTTTTAGTCATTATTTCCAACCACATAGAACCATTGATTTAGGAAAATCACACTCGATGAACATTGGGGAGACCAGCTGGTGAAGCTGTCAATTGTGTTCCACCCCATTAACCAGCAAGAACCTTCAAAGAAGGGACAATCAATGGATTATATAATGAACCATACATTTTATACATAGATATTACATTTAATAAAAATAATATTAATTATATAACATTTAAAAACTATACTAGAACCATATAGAATTGGTTTCTTTGAAACATGGAAATATAAACAATTGGTTCATAAAACATCTACATCGCCTTTATCTTATTGCTTCATAACTAGAACCCCTTTTGACACATCAAACATAAATCATTTATTCATATCCTCATAACATAAATATAATAAATGGAAAGATAAATTTTAAAGTAGGGGGAAATAAGAGATATATAGAGCATATCCTAATCATGATATATAATAATGTAAGCAACACATCAAAAAATTATGTATTGTTTTTCAATTTTATTGATATAATGTCATGGGATAAATCATTGAATATCATAATGAACAAATTTCATGAGATCATAATAGAAGATACGAAATTGCAGCATACATATGATCATTGAAAATTATTTACATATTTTTCATGGGTCATTTTTTAGACCATCATTGGGGAAACATTCCTTTACCGAATTGGTCTCCCTCCACATTCTAGCACTATGATACATAACTGGTTTTACTTCGTATTCCACCACTGTATTACTGAACTGAGATAATTCCCCCTTCCATTACTATCTATCTCATAATATATAAATACTTACCCATTAAATTAAAGGGTGAAATAGGCCCCACTAATCACATATTGAAATCTATATATATGTATTCAATACGAAAATAAATCATTCATCATATCAGAACCCATGAAATTAAATGGGTTATATAAATATCATATAATCATAACATAACTAATGGAAAAGAAGTGGGTTTAATAGTTATCATTTAATAATAAAAATAAAACAATAATTAGAATAATAGGGATACTATCCTAGAAAAAAATATTAATTAAAACACAAGTAACATCAAATCATACTATAATAGGTAGAAATAAATTATGAGATATATTCATGATTAAAAAAAACTTTCTTCTTCAAAAAAAATTATTTTTTTAAAAATACATGCAATTATAAATGAAAAAATCTAATTTTAAAATAAACCAATTTGATTGTAATGGAATATTATTGGTTTGAAGAATTCATGAAATATGAAAATCTACTCATTCCTTATAATACAAAAACATTAATTTAATTATTTTTTTAGAGAAGTCAAATAGTACTTCATTTGGGAAATGATAGAACTTTTTTTCATAATATTTATTAGAAAGTAAAAAATGTGTAAAATTTAATTTAAATTTTTTTAAGAATAATAAAAATATTATTGAATACCTTTTTAAGAATCATGGTAATGGAAGATAAATATATCCTGATAGATACAAACATATAAACAATCCTAAATAATAATGAGATTTTGGAATTAACCCTCACTGTAAGGTTAATTTTTTTTTGTAAATATTTTAAACACCTCTATAATTGATTAATGAAATTTATTAATTTATTCTAGAACTATATTCATATTTATGTTATCATATATAATGTATTATAACTAGTCTCTTAATAATATTTCATTATGACTCTTCATTCGGGTGATAACTACTTCAATTGTTTATGCTTGTTTTGACACATAAGTAAATATTATTGTGTGTAGGATATATTTAAATAATTTAATATATTATATTAAGGTCATATATATCATATTAATTACTTATATATATTTATATAATCATTCTTTAATGAGAAATATGGAAATGAAAAACATCATGACATGAGATGGTAGGCCATACATACGAATGAGTAATTATATTATTCCTTTAATAATAAAAGGTGAAGGAAGTGGGTGGTATTTATTTTGTTCTGAAATAAATATCATCTTATAATAATTATATATACAAATATATATATCACTTTTTCTTTATTACACCCATCCATGAAATGTAATTATAAAAATCAATTTACCTCACACTATGGTGATGGTAAGCCATACGTACGCACACATGCAACTTTAATTTCATGTATAATGTTTTAGTGGTAAAATATGGATGTTTAATAATAAAAATAACACACCAAAATATAGGTTATACTATATTTATTACTTTATAATTGAAACAACACATGAAGAGGATGTATAAAAATGGATAATCGTAAAAGTGTCGGCAAATACGACTACCACTTTCTTGGCGAACATCTCTGAGGTAACATCTTAAAGAAACTAGGGTTGATATTTTGAGAAGACAATAACCACTATAATATAGATATAGAAGTTTAGATGATAAATTTTTATGCTATGTTTGATCTCGAAGGATCAATAAGATGTGAAGAATTGAGGGAGGAGGTTCCTTTTTATAATTAAAGCGATGGGCCTTTTTTGAATTTCCAAAAATATTAATTTAGATTAAATTAAATCTAAATGAAAATACCTCTAGAAGGTTATGGATTGGAATATAAGATGAGAAAAGGTTTTAATCTCATAAACCATTATATTTTAGACAATTTATGGTATTATATTTATCCATATAATATTGATTAACCCTTATTTAACCTATTTGTAATTTTTTTTGTGTAACAATAATCTCAATATTAAAAGGATGTAATTTTTAATTGTTTGGTATAAATTAAACCATAAACGAACCATTGATAAAAATATTTTATATATTATACTTATTTTATATTTTTAAACAAATTTTATGAAATTTTAACAATTTTTTAAAATATTTTTTTGATTAAATATAATAACTATTGAGGTTTACATTATTCATTATTTAAATTAAAAAATCGTGATTACCGATTATATTAGAAGAAATTATTTTATTATATCCCTATTTGGTCAATGTCATTTATAAAAATCATTTATAGCATTAATTTTCTCAAATGATGTTAATTTTAATATTTTTAATATCATTTATTTGACATTTTAAGTAATAAAATTATTACAACATAAGTGTTGTGTAATTATTTAATATACACAATTATTAGCTAAAAATTAAAAATAAAATACCTTGATGCAGATAAATATTCTATATTTTAGAATAATATTTATAGTTCTATAAATATTTTTGGTAGAGTTTTATTGAAAAATATTTTATTATATAAAACGAGAATATGGAATATTTATTGTTTTATTAAATAATATTTTATAAATACAAAGATCTCATCTAAGTGACCCATAAAGTAATAAATAAGTTAATATCAATAAAATATAATTAATAAGTATAAATGTTATTTTAATATTCATTCATAACATAACTTATTCCCCATGCTGACACGTAAGGAATATTAGAGACAAAGAACGTGACATTTTGTTAATATATTTGATTTAAATATTATATAAGTCATTTTCTTTGAAAAGTGTCCTTTAAAAGGTATAATTTTTATCCCCATGTATATATTTCAACTTTTATTCATATAATTATATTTTATTATCTCATAGGGTCATTCTATTATCTTTATAATTTTATTTTTTTACCAAAATTACTCAATTTACACTTTATCATTGTAACAAAATTTACAATGGTTACTATTCATATTAGAAAAAATATAAAATTTATCTATTAAAAAGATTACATTCTAAATCTATATTTTTCATTACTATTTCAAAAATTAAAACATAGATGATTCATAATTTTATTTAAAATTAAACTGGTTAAATGTTTTGAAATAATGTTTTTCAAAAAAATGACATTTTTAAACCTAAAATGTTTTTATAAAAAATCCATGTACAATTTATTTTTTAAAAACAATAATTGGATTATTTTCAATGAAAATAAACTAATTAAATATTATTACTAATCCAACATAAAATTTTACCTTTTAAAAACTATAAATAATATATAGTTTGAAAATAGAAATTAATTTCATTATTCCTTAAATGTTTTTAGAAAATTATAAAAAATTAATTTTCTGATATTATTTATAGGATGAATTAAAAAATGAAATAATTTTTATTAAATAAAATTTCTATAAATTTTGAAATTAACAATAAGATAAAATCATTTTTAATAAAAAATATTTTGGATGAATGAAATGATTGTTTGAAAAACTCTGTTAACATTTTTAACCACATACTAATACATTAATATGGAGTTATATTGATTTCATAAATTTTTTATGCATATGTATTACCACTAAATTAATGACTATGTTATACTAATAATACTACACAGATCGCCTAAACTCACGATTTCATGAAATGCAAGCTACCGAAGAATTAAAATTATTTAATGAAATATATATAATAAAAATATCTAGGTGTTACATTCTGCCCTTATTAATTGAATTTCACCATCGAAATTAATAATTTAGATACAAACTTATGAGGGCACCTATACCTCATCACATCCTCAAGATCCCACTTAGATTCTTAAAATTGGGTTTCTTCCATAAAACATTAACCAAGTGAGCAGTTTTGTTTCGTTGAACATTATCTCTACAACAAGTAATCACTAATGGTTGTTATTAACAAGAAATAACTTTCTCCAAATACAAAAATTCTATTTTTAATACATTTGAAATATCATGTACGTATATACTTAGGATATATACATAAAACACAACATGAACATCAGAGAGATTCGGTGGAAGCCCCAGTAGATAAGCTAACTTCCCAACAAGATACATATCTTTAAAGGGAGTAATAAACCTAGGGTATAACAATTCCTTATTTCCAAGTTACATCACTCTTTTCAAGGGAGAAAATCATAGAAATACCTTACCACCCACTTCAAACTCTATATGTTTTCATTGATTTTACAAATAATGGTTTTCAAATCAAAGATGTTATGATGTGATATTGAATGGATAGGATCTTATCTTCAATTTCCTTGACTAGATCTGGTCCCAATATATTTATTTCCCCAACTTTATTCTAGCAATTCAGGGGTTTTCACCTTTTTTATAGGAATTTATAAGGAGCCTTTTGAATACTTGATTGAAAGCTATTGTTGTAATACAATTCTACCAAAGCTTTGTGTTGATCCCAAACATGTTTAAAATCCATGGAGAAAGCTATCAACATGTTTTATAGAAGTTAAATTGACCTCTTAGAATAAACATATATATAAGGATGATAATAAGTTCTGTAACATAACTTTGTTCCCATATCATGTTGAATAATTATCCTGAGCATCGTGGTAAACCTATTATCTCAATCAGATATAATGGAATATGGTACTCCTTGTAATCAAACCACATACTTTTTATATATTATGGAATTATTATCATTAGAGAATTAATCAATGATATTAATGAAGTGTGATGAATTCGTAAGGAGATCAACTATAACCCATATATATTTATGAAATTTATATGTCATGGGAAGTCAGACAACAATGTCCTTGGTGATGTTTTCCCATTTCTATTCTAGTATGGTTATTTGTTGTAACATCCACTTATACATCTATCTCACTACCATAAATTATTGAACAACCAAGAACAATGAAACATATTATGGAATATCTCCCATCATTCCATCCCATTATAAATATTTATTTAGGTCACTATACATCTTGGAACTTCAAATATAAATATATAATGATGAAAAATGGGCCTCTTTCAATAGAGATTTCTTTAAATCTAGTATTGGAAGGACATAAACATGGTTTATGAACTTTATTATTCCATCATATATAATATTGGATTCAGGATCATTTCTCACATTCTTTTGTACCACTAAATATTCCTTTTTTTCTTCCTTAACCATCACTTATATAGATGTTTCAATATTGATTTTAGACAGATAACATTTCTTCCCATCCTTTGAAAAATCATATCAACCCTTTGAGAATCCAAAAATATTGGATCTTTGGTGATCCTTATCATACATAGGAAGCCATGTTCTTTTCAACTCAAATTATATTCCTCCTAGTTATCATTCCCATTTTGGTAATGTATTAATTAGTTGTAATCCTTAATCAACTTCAACCATATTTTTAGGCACTTACTCAAATAATTTTGAGTGAGAATGTACATTAAAATTTTATGATCTGTATATATATCACACCTTTATCCATAAAGATAAATCCTTCATTACATCAATTTAATGATTACCACAGTTAACTCCAAATAATTTAATAGGTAGTTTTTATAATTGATTTTCAATTTTCATGAGGCATAATCTGTCACCATATAAATTTTATGAGAGAAAATCCCAAACCCTTATTTGAGGAATCACTCTAGATCAAAAAACATTCTGCACTATAGGGTAGTGTGAGAAATGGTTAACTAACTAACATTATTTTCATCTCATTGAATTTCATTTCACATTTCACTATCAATATGAACTCTACTACTTTCTGAGTAAACATGTTTAGTGGATTGCACTATCATAAGAAATATTTAACAAAACTTAGAAATATTTATCCAAACCAAGAAAACTTCTAATCTCAATTACAATATGTTGGTATAGGCCAATTTTCAATAAATTACATATTTACTGGATCGAAAAATACACCCAATATTGAGATTATGTGTCCGAAAAATGAATATTTATGAAGACAAGATTAAAAATTAGTAAATTTTTCATAATTATTTTCCATTATCGAGTTTTTCAGTAGAATCCTTAAATTAATTTTGTATTCTTCCTTTCTCTTCAAATATACAATAATATCATCAATAATGACTACTAAAAACTGATCATGATAGTCTCTAAAGAATATACTCATTAAATATAGGTATATAGAGGAAAAATTAATAAGTCCAAAAAGAATAAATATAAATTCATTGTATCAATAAATTTTATAGAATTATTTCTTGGGAATATCCTTCTTTTAAACCCATAATTGATACCATCTTAAACAAAAGTCCAAATTTAAAAAATTTTGAAATCGGAATTTTTTTTCAAATAATTTATTATTACGAGGAAGGTTTTATTTTTTCCACAAAGTCATCTATTTATGTTCTCAATAATCAATATAGGGCACACTTGATCCTTATTTATTATTAATAAATAAAATTTGTGCACTCTAAGGTAATGCAGTAGGTTGTATGAATCAATGGTTATGATTCTCAGGGAGTTACTTCTTAAATTTCTAAAAATCAATTGGGGCAATTCTATAAGGTGTATTTGAAATATTAATAACACCTAATTAGAGTTCTATTGAAAAGACAACTTCACAATTCAGTGGGACACAGGGAAATTATACTGAAAATACATCAAAAATATTTTATATAGTAGGTGTATATATAATGGTGAGTTTCTCCACATCCATATGAGATAGATATATTTTCTTTATAATAATTAATTTCCATAGGAGGGAAGTAATTTTCATAGGAAGTTAATATTCATCCTTGCATTGATATATGATCACAGATTCATTTAGAATATGAAATTTGACTTCCCTTCTTGGGAAATTGATGTGAGGTCTCTATATATATAGAAATTAAATCCATTAAATTAATCAAACCAACTTCAACTGTAGGAAGGATCACAAGATTTATATGAATTATTTTCCAAAAAACATGAACCAGAGAATAATTATAAACATGTGATGAAACCATTGTTTCATTAAAAGATTTCACATATAAATCAACATCTTATTATTGAAGTAACTCAATGATACCCTTATAAAATTAGTTTTTAATAAAATATTTGGTGCATCTATAATAAGATAAAACATTATCTGGTTTAGAGTGGATTGTAAGTGTGGGTTTAACCACTTCATTTTCACACTTCACATCCCAAATAGGGATCGCATGTGAGTTTCCTTGTCCATTCTCCTAAAGAGGTTATTGAAGTTGATCATCATCGAAAACCCTTGTATTGGTTCATTGGTAGCATAATTTTTCATTTTACATCCTCATAAAATATTGAATTGTGGGAGGTTCATTATTTGTTTCCTTTTCTATATTATCATCATTATCTATCATTTTACCATCATATTAGTAGTCAATTTCACAATGAAATTCTTTCAAAAACATAAAAAATAAGCCCACTTTTGATTATTTCCTCACTGTTTCTTTCTAAAATGTGATCATAAAAAAATATCATATTCTTTTATGGTTTTTTTACCTTGAATTTAATTTTCTCATCTTATCAAACCCATATGATTGATAGGTGACTATGATCTCCATATTAGTCATGAGGGAATGAAAAATTATTTCCTCACAGCTAAGGATGTCCCTTATAGCTAATTTCCTTCAAGGACTTGGTTTTAAACACTTAATAATTGATCAACGTTACTCTCAAGTTGATTGTTAATTCGAAATGAATACCTTACTAGTATTTCAAAACATTAATCATAGGTATAATAGTAGATTCATCAATAGTTAGATTGATATCAAGGAACTCTTTCTCAAAATTCATGTGAAGAATAAAAGTAAATTACAAATTGAAAAAAAAAGTTTGTGTACTCATCCCATTCCATAGTGTCAATTTCATCACATTGGTTGTTATTATTAATAATATTTCACCATTTATCTCCCTCACGATTCAAATGATAGACTTCCAATATGACATTCTCCTATTCTAAACCTTGGAGAACCAAAAATACCTGATCAGTTATTCTAATAAATTGATAATACACATGTGGATTTGAATACCTAGTGAAATTAGTTGGATGTTGTCTCATGAAGGAATCAGAAAATTTTAATTTCATCCTTTTCTCCATTGGATGTTCATAAATATTTATAGATTTAGAATGTTGTGTGAGTATAGAAACATTATTTTTCTTTATAGTTCCCATAACATTTGGGTTTCTAAGAGATCCATTTTTTTATTAACCATCACATTCCATATTAACGTGGTCCCTTTAGGTCCCACCCATTAACTAAATATAAAAATAATAATTTAAGTAATAATAATTGTAATGGGAAAACCACAACATCAAGGGAAATTACTTTAAAATTTTCAATTTCCTGCAACTTCGATTTTATCCTAGTTTATTTTTGATTGTCACCAAAGCTCTTGGATTGTATTATATATTTAGAGTTACCATTAGGGATCATACTAAGGATTTCTCATTTTACTTTCCAAAGGATAACATAACACTACTATAATACAAACAACAATGACACATACAATTCATACATATATATTTACATAAAAATAGATGAATATTAATTAAATAACATAGAAAAATAATTCCAAAATTGTATTACTTTATCCCCTATAGAAACTATGATATATAAGAAACTTTTTAATAAAACATCTACATCCTCTCTCACATATTCATTAATAAATAAAACATCTTTTGAAATATCATACTTAATTATATTATTCATACCATGGGAAATGAATCATAATAAAGGGTGACATAATAATATTCTCAATAAGGGTAAATAACGGAGATATTGATCATATCAAAATAATGATACATGGGACCATTTGAAAAACATCAAAAAATTATATCATGATCATCAAAGATCATGATATAATGCCTTAGGATAAATCATAAATTTCAAAAATAACATATTTTATGAGATTATAACATAATATAAAATATTTTAGCAAACACATAAGCTTGTATCATCATATTAATATTTTTCAAAGATTCTTACAAGAACCATCATAAGGAACAATGTTCTTTACTGAACCAGGTTCACTCTCTGTTATAACGATATATTACTAAACCAAATTTACTTCCTATTCCAAGCCAATATTATTATGATGGGATCATTTCCTATTTGAATCATGTTTTTATGATGAGAAATAAATATTTACCCAATTAATTGGAAAGATTTATAGGTCCCACAAGTCACATAATGAAAACAATACTTATGTGTGACACAAAAACCTAAATACCTCATTATATCAGAGATAATGAAATGAAAAGGGGTTCATAAAAATTATTAAATCCTTACATAACCCATGGAAAAAATGGGTTTCATAGATATCATTACATCATAGATATAATCCAGAAATTAGAATAACATGGATAATATCCTTGAAAACTATCCCATTTAAATCATAAGTAACATCAAATAATGTAATCATATATGAAAAAAATTTCAATATCTTCTTGAGAAAAATTTCATTTCTTATTAGAAAACATTTTATTTTTGTTTAATTTTGATAAATATTAAAAGAAAAAAATTTATTTAAAAACAAAATTATATTATTTTAAGGTGATATTTGGAGAATGAATTATTCATGACATTGAGTTAAAAAAACATTCCATTTTTACTTTTATAAAAAAATTCATATTGTACCTTGTTCGGAAAATGAAAAAAAATACCTTTCAAACCCATTTTAGAAAAAGAAACACATGGGTTAAAAGAAAATTAAAAATTATAAAATAATAGAATAAATAAATTTAAATTCAATTGTAAGAAACATGGTAATGGAAGATAAATACTTCCTAGTAGATACTTACATATAAACAACCCCGAATAAAAATGTGATTGTAGAATTAACCCTCACCGAAGGTATGATTTCATTAATAGGTATTTTAAACTACTATATAATGGATTAAATAATATTATGAACTTATTAAAAAACCATATTCTAAAATATGATATCATATATGATCATATTATCATGCATTTGTTAATAATATTTCATTATTATTCTTCATTTAGGTATCAACTACTTCATTTTTCTTTTGATGTTTTTTGGTATAAGTCTAAATTCTTGTGGATAGTATATAAGTACAACATTTATAAAATGATATTATGGTCATATATATAATATTAAATTATTATATTAATTTATATAATCATTATTCAATAGATAAAATGGAAAATTAATCTCATCACATTGTAGAAATGGTAGGTCATACGTACACATGAGAAATGATTTCATTCACTTAATAGTAAGAGGGGAAAGAAGTGGATGGTATATATTTTGTTTCAAAATAAATATAATTTTATATTATATATATATATATATTATTTCCATTATTATACCATCCAGTCAATTTAGTGATGACAGACAGATTATACAGTGGTATGGAGATGGAATGTCGAACATTTACACATGTGGTGTTTTTTATTACTCAATGGATAGATAAAAGGTGGAGTATGGTTGTTAAAAAATCATTATAACATCCTATAATATAGGGGCTAATATTTTAATTACTTTATAATGGAAAAGAACATAATTATTAATTAGAAGAAGTGTTAATCCTAAAATAGTTGGTAAAAATGATTATTTCACCTTTGTCCAACATCCCATGGATCTCCAATTATGTATAGTAGATTTTGTGTTTCAAAAAAAACAGAACCCCTAGATTATGAATATATATATTAATATGAGAATGTTTTATGGGATGGTCTATATTGAAATATCAATGGGATGTGAGTAAGTGAGGAAAGAGGTTCCACTTTATAACTGAAGATAATAGTACTTTTGGAATTTTACAAAATATTAGTTTATAATAAAATAAATATCAATATAAATACCTTATAAAGATAATGGATTAAAAAGTAATATTATATGTGGTCATAGTCTCATAAAAAATATATTTTATACATTATTTAGTATTATTCTTATTCATATAAGGTTGATGAAACCTTAGCTAACCTATTTTAATTTTTACATAGGTAATAAATATGTCAATATTAAAAGGTTCCAATTTTTAGTTATGTGATATAAATTAAACCAAAAATGAAAAATTAATAACATTATAGATCATATTATAATTATTTTATATATTTAAATATGGTTAATTCTTTTTAAATAAATTATTCGAATATTATTTTGATAAAATTTATTTAGTGTCAATTTTAGCAATATTTATTATTTGGATTTTTAAAAAATTAGGCTGAAAAGTTATCTTCCAAACAATTGTTTTATTATATATATAAGTTGTAAAGGTAAACTTGAATGCTAATTTATCAGAGTAATTATTTAAAATTCTATTTATTTGAATATGTTTTATAACATTTATTTGATATTTACGTAAAAAACTAATTATTTATTCATCATTGTATAATTAGTTAATATCAATTATTTACTAAAAATTAAAAATAATATACCGTGACAAGATATAACATATAATTATCTAAAAAAATTATTATTTTCTAATATATATTTTCAATAACCATATATTAAAAATATCATATTTCTTAAAACATGAATGTTACATAAATAAATATTTATTAAATATAATTGTATAAATACCATAATCTCATCTATGTGACCCCAAAAGTAAAAAATAAGTACGTATAATGAAACTTTTTCTATTAAGTTATATTTTTACTATTATATTCATTCATAGCATAACTTTTTCCCCATGTGGACACATATAGAATATTAAAGACAATGAATATGACATTTTGTGACATTCCTTGACTTTAATATAATAGAAGTCATTTTCATGTACAGGTGTACATTAAATTAATTAATTAATATCCATAGATTTTAAGAGTATACATTTGTTAATCCAATAAGTTTTTTTCATATTTTAGAATATTTTGATAGTATTTATAATTTTATTTATAACCTAAAATATTAAATTTAACCTTAACAGGGGTAACTAAATTTATCATGTTTACTAATTATATTGGTCAAAATAAAAGGGAACAATAAGATATTGGACTTCTCTATCTAAATTTGGAATCATTTTTTTAAATTAAAAGTGTATAATCTCTATAAATTAGTTAAAATAAAACCATAAAATTCCTATGAAAAATAAATTTTTAATAAAAACTAATCTCCTAAAACCTAAATAATTTTTTTTATAAAATTGAGAATAAAATAATATTATAAAACCAGAATTATTTTATTTTAAATTGAATTTAACTAAATAAAATTTACAACTAAAAAAAGACTACTTTTACTTCCTAATGACATAAAACTCGTATATTATTTTTAATAAATATTAGTATTTTCCCTATTCATTAAACTTTTTCAAAAAATTATAAAAATAATAATTTTAAATTTTTATTGTCATGATGAATTAAAAATAATAATGATATAAAATAAAATTTCAATAAATTAAAAAAATTAAAATAAAATAAAATAATTTTTAAAGAAAATATATTTTTTAGAATCATGTGATTTCATTAAAAATTATTTGATCCTTTTGTAAGAAATTACTAATATATTCATATTGAGTTATATTTATTTTTAAAAACTAGTTATACATATTTATTTGCATAAATTTAATGGATATGTTATACTAATAACATCCCATAATTTTTCGAAAATCACAGTTTTATGAAACAAAAGATACTAAAAAATTAAATATATTAAAAGGGAAATATTTCATAAAAAATATATGGGTGTTACATATTCAGTTCAGAATTCCCAGCTACAATGAAACCTGGAGGAAATTCTCACACCTTGGGTTTTGGTGTTCTCCTTTGTTGGGAGAGAATGGTTCTGGACCTACTACATTATAAAATTACTTTTTGATAGGATCTATTTTCCCAAAAGCACTACACCAAACTTCTTGTGATAATTAGTCAGCCATTTTTCTTATGAAATTTTTTAGATAAAGAAACTCTTGAGAAGTACCTTATGAAAATGCATCTATCTAGTTATGAATTGAGTATAATGTTGTCATACATAATTCACATATTCTATATAAAATATTTCATCGACAAAGATAGATAAGAAGTTTATTTCCTGATGGTGATTTCCAAAATGGGACATCCTCGAAAACTAAGCCTTGTTCATACATAATTATGAGAGAAAAGGTTGATATCTACTCTTCCCTTGGTCTAATGGGTATTATTATAGAGATTTAATTAAGAGGTTGTATCATGGGTAGTATGTGAAAAGTCATTCCACTCGGTTCATTTATGTCAACATCGTACCTCTCCATTATGCGCATTCTATAAAGTGTCTTGCCATTGAGTACCTCTAATGATATCTTTTCATGAAAGCCTTAAATTTTTTTGGTGATGATTCTAATAAAGAAACTTCTATTAGATTAAGGCATTTAAATTCTATCCCAAGAAACCCAGTGATGTTTCCCTTATAACTGAGCATCCCATAAGAATAGGGCCTTAATGATATTTATTATAGATATAAACACTTTTGGAACCATAATGATAGAATATACATGAATTATAATAGATTAAATCACACTATTAATCAGTGTGATTAATCCAAAGTAAGATAAGAAAAAAATTTCTAGATCTTGATTTACCCTGTAATTCTTCCAAAGAACGTACCGAAGTAATTGATTTGATGATTATTTGGTTAAACAGGGGAATCCACATGTTTAATGTGGAAGGTTCATATATACATATTTTTTATTCTATTCAATGATATAACTTTACTTTCATAAAACCTAATTGATATGTAGATATTACAAATTTCCAAATTTCCATTTTAAACATTTAGTTGAAGTACACCTCCAGTATTCCATTGATTGTCTAGATGGATTTATTATTACAATTGAAAAAAAATATTATGTCATTAGTGAACAATGTGGAAATATATTACCTAAGTGGTCCCTTGAGTGTTAAAGAAGAATACTTCCTAAAATCGTGAATATCTAAATATAGTAGTAGGAGTCCATGTGGAAAATGTATTTAAACTAATATAATATTGTACTTGAGGAATGTGATGAAGGACTTAAACAATGATTTAATTTTTAACAGATTTAATGTTGTGTGAATAAATTATTTACGATCTTAAACCTATTGTTCTTCAATTTAATAATGTTGTGTATGTTAATATTTCACACATAATGATGTAAAATCTTTTGTGTAGGGATATAAACAGTAGAAATTTTATTTTACTAATCTTGTTTTAATAATTCAGGTAATGTATGGGCATATGTAGTTTCTATAAATGATAGGTTTTATAATTTGAGTGTTTGGTTAGATTATAAAAAATCCCTAATTTAAACAAGTGGATTTAATAATATTAGATGTCAACATTAAATTACACAAATAAATATATTTTCAATCCATTATTTATTAAGCTATATTAAATTTTCTTATATTTTATGTTTTATAATGGTGAGTACCTTGAAATATTTTGTTGATGACCAATTAATGATATAGATGATGATTTATTTATTTATTATCCCTAAAATGTATTGATAATCAATATTTTTTTAGATAGATGTAGATTTTTAGAGATGGAGTGAGAAGGATTTATGATTATTTTGGAAATTTTATAAGATTATTGAAGTTTGAAAAGATTATTATTCAGTTTGTAGAAAACTAAGTAATTAAATATAAAATAATAATTCAATTTTTTTATTATTAATATAACGAGGAACATAAATTGTGAAATCTATAATCATAAAGATTATATGTATGATTTATTACATGATATATATTATTTTCTAGGTAATACCTAAGATATATTAGAGGGAGAAACTTGCAAAGAACTATAATTTATAAGAATAATTTTCATGTCACACTATGGTATATGATATATACTATGAGAAAACAAAAGAGTAAAACTGTGATATATATGATTATTATTTACATTAAAAATAGTTGGTAATACAATAAATCACACATAAGAGTAAATATCTTATATTGAGACATGTATAATATAAATCAAATTGTGAAGATATTATGTAAGATCTTCTAGATGATATGTCATATTAAAATTTTTTGTTCTTTTAGGAAAATTATATCTAAATATTATGGATAAATTATTTAAAATAGATTTAATGTATAATAATGCTCTATGAAAAGCAATTATTCATTATGAGTCTTGTGGTGAGATTTGAAATGATAATTGAATAATTAGTGGAAATATTTCATGAAAATTTAGATTTCATTTGAGAAATCATACATAGAATGAATATTTTTGTTGTTTTGTAAATTAAAACGACTCTAATGCTAACATCATGTTGATATCAATGATAATATCAAGTTAATACCATAATTTTTTTAAAAATAATGAATTATTTTACCAATATAAATAAAGATTGAAGGAATATTTTTTAGGATGGTATAATGGAATTATTTTTATTCTTAATCTATAAGTCTTTTATTTTATATATATTATATGGAATTTTGGTGATTTAAAAATTTATTTTTGGGGAGGATTATTTATTTGAGTAATAAAAATAAAAAAACACTCATTGATTTACTTGAGTGAAAATGACATTGAACTAACATGAAATAGATCATATAAAACATTAGTTGTGAAATAATTATTGAAATATTATAGATATATATATGAAAGATATGTTTTTTAGAAGAGGAATAATAAAATATTTATATATATCCTTAGATAATTATGCATTTCATAATGATCATTCTTTATAAATTCATATTGTTATTTTTTGGTAACATGTTGGTGTTGTTTTTGACTGCTTGGTTCCTAAAATATAGAAAATTCACAGTTATATAATTTCACATAGATTCTTCCTAATATGAGGATAAGAAATATGTGTGTTTGATAGGAAGTCATATTTAAATTGGTAATATAGTAATATATATTAGACATACTCCTCATAATTCGGATGTGTTATCTTTTTATATTTCTACACTAAGTGTGTTGTGATTGTTTCCAAATAAGATTAAAAGAGTATGTGATTGAAAAATATATAAATATTGATTAAACCACACTATAAATACTTAGAATACACTCTATTGATATTAATAATTAATATCATTGAATATGTTTTTTTCTCAATGATCTCACTTATAGATTTCAATGATTCATCACAACATAGACAACAATAATTTAATTACATTTTTATATAGACCTTGTTTTGAAATATTAAAGGGTGTAATGGTACCTTATATTAATTATTTATGTAATTATGTTCTTAATACCTATATATAATTTAATAATATACTAAATTAGGATATTTATTAGTCATTATCTATAAAACCCATTACACTTCCAAATTCGATGTTTAGAATAATAATATTTACTTTTCCAGCTTTGCTGTTGATAATTTTGACCCATTTTTTCATCCAAAATAAAAAATAAAAAAATGGAAATGTGGATCAATTAAATAATCATTGAATTTAGGTTTATAGTTTTATAAAATTTGTGAAAACTACAATATAAACAAATCACATGTCTTTAAAGGTGAATTTCTCCCACATAACCCATGTTTTTCTTTTTGAAATTATAATATCATGATATATATGTAATCTATTCGTGAAATAACTCATTAGTATTTGTTCATTATAATATAGGGAAAATGAAACAAAGGAAATATGATCTTAGATTATTAGTAATGGAAAACATGAGAAGAGAAAATTAAAGTCATTAGGGATAATTAAAAGAGAATAATTATATGATGATATAATCATTTTTCATGAGTATAACATAAAAATATTCACACAAATATATATCTAGATCATCAAACAAGAAGACATGGGAGAATGATTAAATAAAGTAAATATTAATTAAAATAAATAATAATGAGCAATGTAATATAAATATTTTTCTAATGAAACATCATATACCCAGGACAAACATATAAAAAATGAATTGGTATCTTAGAAAATAATCTTATATAACCCTTAGAGAACCCTTATAGAACACAGAAAATTGGAATTACTATATATCTAACATACAATAAAATTATACATAGCACATAATCATTACCCAAGGAATTGTAGGGCTATCTATCCAGACCCATCATATAAGCTATAATGATCACCCATGGCTCTATCTGGATACACCCATCATATATAATGTTTTTGAACCATGTAAGGAATAATGTACATAGATATTTCATCATAAAACTCATATAAACAATCATAATAAGTCTATAACACGATAATCTAATAATAAATAAATGGGTTTCATTTCAATATCATTGAAAAATTATTATCCCACATAAAAGAAATAGGTTCCATAAAAAATCATTGAAACATGATTAAACCATAGAATAAAACTTATTCCATAATCATATATTTCAAATAATTCTAATCCATTCCTAGAAAAGATAATGATTTTATCAATACCCAATATACCCAATATGAATTAAAAACTATATATTATATTTAATTTCATTTAAAAACTACTTGTTAGATGATCTAATTTATAGTACTTTAACATCATTTTATTTAACATCATTTATTATAAAATAAAATTACTGGAAATTATGACATTATTAATATAACATTAATTAAAAAAATGAAAATAAAATGATTGAATTTAAATATATTATATTAATACCTATTTAAAATTCTTTATTTATAAAATATTTAAAACAATAATTAAATCAATATAGTTCAATTTTAATATTTTTAGTATCATTTATTTCATTTCAATTCAAAATAAATTATTATTACGTTAACATTTTTTTATCATTTTAACTAATTATTTCTTCTTTAAAATTTGAAGATAAATTTTATGATAAAAAATATAATATATCTTTTAAAATTTAATCTAAAACCTAAAATTTTATTTTTTTCCTCGATCATAATGCTATATAAAAATTACAAGGATTTGTTTTTGTCATTTACATTTACACATCTTTATTATATGGATCAATTTTATGTACTAGTGTCCAAAAAAATCCAAATCTATCCCAAATGTTCTAAGGGTATGAATATTTCTATAAAATGGTGTTTGGAAATGTTTCTAGGTCATTTTCCCTTTAAGCATAATGTTCAATCCATCAGTAACCTCATTTTACCATAATCTTTGTAATTAAATTTAACGGTTTTGACTAATCACCATGGTAAAAAAATTGGTTGGACCAAAAATGAATTATAAATAATTATTATTAAAAATATGGAATCCATTTTTACAAATCAAATTCATAAAAGTGGAAAAAAATAATATAATATTAATCTTGCAGATGTGGCATGACAACTAGTTTCTAAGAATAAAATTTTTAAAAAAAATATGATTGTAAATTATTTCAATTACAATTAATAAGAATTTAATTATAATATATTAATATTTAATTGAAATGGATGAACATTTGGAAATTTAAAATATATTTAAAAAAAACATTTTTTCTAATCCTAAAGAGAAACATATATGAAAACCCCATATAAAGTATTTTAAAATGTATTTAAATATAATTAAATAATAATTTGGTTAATTAATAAAGATATTTAAAACACATCAGTACATATAAATTAATTAAATTATTAAGAATAAAAATATTTTTTTTCAAAAAATTAGTATTTTTACTATTCACTGATAAATAACCAGTTTTAAAAAAAAAACCAAAACACTCTCCCAAATTAAATATTGATACATTAATTTAAAAAATGAATTTACATTCATTAAACAAATTTTATTAAAGTAAAAAAAATTATTATCATTTATCCCTCATAATAAATAAAAACCAGTTTTTGAATAAAACATATTTTTTAAGAATAAAATCACATTACATAAAAATAAATGATTAATTAAAAACCCATATCAATAATTTAATTTGAGTGGAAAAAACATATAAATAAATATATATCTCTCTAAAAAAATATTTAAAACAATTCATACCTACAAATATAATTGCTAGGCTATAATGGTAATGTATATCATGAGTAGTTTATGGTTGGTGTTATGTGTTGAATTCACTTTCAAATATAAAAATATTAGGGTTTTCTATAGTGAAAGATAAACTTAGTGTTACATGTAATTAAATATAAAATCAATGTTGATATAATATATGATATCAAATATAATTTCCGTCTTTTAAAAACTCAAGGTGTTACATCCTCTCCCTTTTAAAAAATCACGTCCTTGTAATTTTAACATTATCTGAGTTGAAAAATTATTAGAAATTAAAAAATATTTATTTATAATCCCAAATCATAAAAAATGTTAACAAAACATCCTTTTAATAATAGATAAATTGATGTTTAATATTATATAGAAAAAAAATTATGTTTCATGATAGATTACATAAGTGGGAATGAAGGAAATGTGTATAAAATTATAGGCAATGATTAAGGCCATTGATCACAAATAAGTGAATAATAAATTGAATGTCAAGGGACTGAAAATAATGAATCTATGATGATTGATAAGACCATCAGTTCAATAAAAATGAAGGAACTCAGATAACATTTTTGTTTCATGAATCTTTTCATAGAGGTAAAGAATTCTATTACTATTGAGGCTTATTGAATATGGAAATATACTTACATGATAAGTATAGTTCCATATTTTAATGAAATTGAACAATAATATCATATTTTTACCAAATTATGTTTATTTATGATAATTTATTAATTTCTTAAGCACCGATATAAAAATTTAAGGACCACATAACAATAAAATGGATAATAAGATATTCTTCCAAATTTTTATCATTATCCAAAATAAATGTGGTTAGCAAATTCAAAGATAATTTAAAAATTGAATAATTTAGTATATGGTACATTGATTTTAAAAATTGAATAGAAATACCCAAATTTAAAACATAATTTTTCAATTAATAACTATCCTAATTTTTTTAAAACCATATCTGAACTAAGTTTGATATAAAATTCTTAAAACGAATTGATTATATATCCTTCTGAGATAAATAAACTAATTTTACTAAAATAAAAATATGTATGTTTTTGAAGTAAACACAATCTTAACATGTAAAAAAATCATACAATATAGGACATCACATATGCTAGTATTAGACACTACGCCCTTATCTTCTTTCATTTGTGGGTTCAAGCTCCTCGACATCTCTATATGTGAAAAGTTATCGCCTGGCCTTTATGATATCCTTTTTTAACATTAAACATGTAAATTTTTTTCCATTTCTACGTATAACTTCATGTTGTTTCTAGGGGATAAAAATACCAAAACTCAATATAAATTTTCCCAAAATGTCATTAATAACATCCAAATTTTTACTACATAAAAACCATGATTAGTGTGTCTTAGACATTAATATTGTGATAAATATTAGTATTATAGACATATGATTATATCCATAACTCTTAATATAAAGTCACATAAAAAAATCATAATATCCAATATTATATAAATTGACCTATGATACCAACAATAAAATCTAATGATCCATAATCTCAAATCTGGTGATGGAATCATAATATTTATATTTCGGGATTTGATAAAGATAATTGAGACCCATTTTTTTATCAAAACCATATAATCCCAAAAGCGAAACATGGACACATACATCCACGATGAAATTTTAGGATTAGGGTTTTATATAATTATGAAAATACTCCAACATAAATATATCTCATTTATTTAAATGATAATTTGTCTCACATAACCAGTATTTTTTTCTATATTAAGACAACATCATCATCCATATGAAATCCATTCTAGACAGAACTAGTTCAACCTAATTCTTTATAACCTTTGTAAAATTAAACAGAAGACGGGTGATCAAATAATTTTATTAAGGGAAAACATGATAATTATCAAATGAATTTCATCAGTGAGCATAATAATAGATTAAGTTTATCATGAAAAAATCAATGTGAATGAGTACAACATAATAATATTCCCATCCATCTAAACCTACATCATCAAACATTAGAACCTAGAATTAGACTTTAATAAAAGAAATTATCAAAAAAATAAGTAATAATGACCAATGTGATATCAAATTTGATACAATGAAACATCATAAAACCATATTATGAATAGATAAAACATATTTATATCCTATAAATTCTTCTCATGGATACCTTACAAAACCATTATATTTTAAATAACCAAACATAAAACATCTAATATAGTTCTTATTAGAACATAAACATTACCCAATGACACAAAGAACAGTATAAAGACATACAACGTATACTTTATAATGGTATAACTATGTTCTATCTAGATTCACCAAACATATTTAATATATAATAACCACAAATTAATAATGTAAATAAATCTGTTATCATAAAACATATAAAAATAATTTTTTTCTAATATAACCAGATTAACCAATACAAAATAAATTAATTTCATTTAAATATTTTGGAAACACGATTATTCCATGAAAATGAAAAGGGTTTCATAATAATATATTATAAATAGGATTAACCTGGGGAAAAGAAATTGATTTCATAACAATATCTTAGAAACAGTATTAATACATAGAAAAGATACATTTTTTATAACAATCATTTTGAGAAAATATTAATCCATCCATAGAAAGGGCGAGGATAGTATAAATCCCAAATATCTACAGTGGAGGATAACTAACAACAAATGTTTTTGAATTTTATGAATGTAAATACCATTAAAATTATAGTAAAAGAATTTTTAGGGAAATATCTCTTTCATTTTGAAAATCAATTTTTAAAACACAAACTATTTTGTAAATAATTTTATTGGAAAAACATTTGAAAAATATAATTGTTTTTTTAAAAATAATTTTAAATACCAATAGTAAAATATCCTTTTACATTTTGAATACTATTTTTAAAATATTTTTGAAGTCATTGTTAGAATATATGGTTTTAGAAGATAAAATATTTTAGAACAAAGGGGGAAAAATTGAAATTTTCTTAATAATTTTTGCCTATTATTTAATGTAACAAAGAAATTAAAAATGATACTATTAGATTAAAATATGAATAATAAACATAGGATAAGATAAGTCATGTGAAATATTATATTTAAACATCAGATACGTAATAATAAACAATCATCATAAATAATGGGATTGCAAAAAAAGACTTTTACCACATTGGTGACATTGAATCGCACCCCCTTGGAAGGATTAAATTAAATTAATCATTAAATACCATGATAATAAAAAAATTATTGAATTTTTATATCCATGTTTATATATATACACCTCATAAAATAATATTGATTAAAACAAATTACCTAAATCTCAAAGATAAATAAAATAAACAAATTCAATACCACTTTTCTATCTTTGAAACCATAATACCAATGCACGAGAGATCCTAAGATGTATATTTAAATCCACATAAATTAAATTATAATAATAATGAAATTAATTATTTGGAATTATATACACTATAAGAAATGTTGTTATTGTGGCATATATCTCATAGAAATTAAAGTGAGACAAGAAAAACCATTAACTTGTTTTTGAATTGTCATGAATTTTCATTACATTTTTGAATAATGAAATTATTATAATTATTTAATAATTTAATCACCATTTAAAATTTCATTATTAACATTATTTCACATAAAAACAAGTTGTATACAATTACTTAATAAATTATGTCTAAGTCAGTTATTGACCATATTCAGCTAATGTGTCCAAAATGAACTTTGTATGATAACTATGGTAAAAAAGTTAATTATTTTAAAATTATATCGAATAATGATAATTAAATAATTATAATATTTATACATCCATTATATATTTAAAACCAATCATGAATGATGGTTATTAAAATTACCCAATTTTGCGATCATAGAGATGGTAGGTTGTAAATATGTTTGGGTAACATTTTAATTTTTTAAATATCATTACGTAAAAAAAGTAAGTAGTATTTCATATTTTATGAATGATAATTATATATTAAATACCATTAGATATAAATATATACTTACTATAAATTTATAATTTTTCTATATATATCATATATATAATTTATACCCATTATTTTTTCCAACCTTCAAAGTGGTAATGTAAAAATGAATGACATCGGTTCGTGATGCGATTGACTGATGTGTAAAAAAATGATAATTTCATAAGTCATTTTTATGAAAGTGTATTTGGTTTTATATTGTAAAATTAAAATTATAAAATATATACATATTTAGGACACTTATTTTACAATATAATAACGTTATAAATAGTATTTAAGACTGCGGAGAATCAAATATAATAATGTTTGTTGATGGACGTCACATCTTTATCAGGTAACTCCTTTTAGTTTGAACGAATGGATGTCTATGATTTTTTTGTACTCAATGTGATTATCCTAGAATGAGAGGAGGGAAACTAGTATGTTATTTTGGATATGTCTTAAAAATTCAATTTCTTTCGGGGTATAATGAACTGAGGGGAGTGAGTGCTCTTTTATAGTTGAGGAGGAGTGCCTTCATGAAAATACATAAAAGTATCAACTATTAGGAAGAAAATTACACAAATTAGTTAAATATTCAAAATTATAGGTTGAATATGATAATATGGTTGATAAAAACCTCCAACGTACAATGAAACACATGATTTTATCATCTTTTACATACCTCCAAAGTTCCCTTATTTTTTTCATTTTTTCATTAAGGTAACTCATTTTCAAACATAAGTAATTTAATCATTATAACTAAATTAAATTGAGACAAATTTCACAATTTAAACCCAATTATTTTATCTATTAAATAAAATTAATCAAATTTACATCTTATGTCTTTTCAAAACTTTCTTTAACTAAGCACAATGAATGTGGAAAAACACCATTTAACCTTAATTGTGCTAACAATGATTTTAGTAATTAGGTTGTCAATATGGTCCTTATAAATGATAATTTGGTACATTAATGGACCATATTTAATACATGTAAAAATTAAAAAACAAATTGTTATAAAATAATATTTTTTCTATGTTTAAATCATTTAATAAAAATCATTAATTGTAAGATAATAATAATGTCAATTTTGACATTATTCTATTAAATTAAAATTATAAAATTTCAATTCAAAGATAGAATTAAACTATATTATTCTAAAAGATATGAAACATGAAATATTAATCTAAATAGGTTATGTAACATAATAATTAACTCTATTTATGTCACTTTTACGATTTTTAGTGTCATATATTTCATTTTATTACTAACTAAATAATTATTGTGTTTGAATTTCTTAAGTATTATATTTAATTATTTATTCCATAAAACATAATGATAATTTATTATGATAATAATATATAATTTATCTATCATAATAATATATATAACAAATTTAATGTTTTTTCTATCTCTATCCCAAAGAATTATATAAATTAAAAGGAAAAAAGATACATTTTGGTCTACTTCTTTACATAATTTATTATATGATTCAAATTCCTTCAATAGTTTCCAAAAACATATAGAAATATATAATAATGTCGTAAGGGTATAAAGTTTCCTATATAATGGGGTTTGTGAAAGCATTTAGTTCATTTTACCACTTACGGGTAAAGATTAATCCCTTGAAAAACTCGTTTTTACCTTAAACCTTGTAATTAGATTTATCTCTTTCTAGTAATCTCTTTGGTCAAATATTTAGTTCAAATTATTATAAATTATTAATTATTATGATTAAAAATATGTAATCCATTTTTAAAAATTCAATTCACATAATTTAAAAATATATTTTAAAATTATTCTTGTAAACATGGAGGGATAACGAGTTCGTAAGTAGATGATTTTTTTAGAAAAAGAACATTTTATATTAAATTAATGAATAATAATAATCCGAATATGAACCATAATTAATATTAAATTATATATTATATATAAATTTAATTTAATATTTCTTCCATTGTGTATTTGTTAATTAATTAAAATGGAGAAACAGTATGTATTTTAATAAAGTTTCAAAACAACAACTTTTATACAAAAAAATATATACGAAACCAATATATAGTTGATTCAACAATAATAAAATATAAATAACTAAATTAATAATTAAATTTAAATAATATTCAGAATAATTTGGTAATTTAATTTTTTTTGAAAATAAAATACTCTATGAAAATCAGTATTTTCCATACTTCACAAAAAAATCTATATATTTAGAAACATCCCAAAATTTGACGAAAAGAAAATTTTGAAATTATTATTCAAAAAATTAAGTTAATTCTATCAAATAAAATTTCTAAATGTTTGAAAAATTTATTATAATGGGTTTTTCATGAAATCAAATAAATGTTATTTTTTTAGAAAACTTATTTCTGAAGAATGAAATAACTTTTCAAAAGATTGATTGATTATTTAATAAATATTTATAAATAAATTAGATTTCTAGGGGAATATATATATATATATATATTTCATAATCAATTTCGTTCCATTCATAACAACAAATATAAGTTCATGGTTATAATATTATTATATATTAAGGGTCTTTTAGCTTCAACGTTGTCTATTGAATACACCATAAAAAATAAAAAATTCCAGGTTTTGTGTAACACAACATAAACTGAATGTTGTTTGTAATTTAAGAACAAAATTTTGTTAGGTGTTCTTTGCTCTATAAAATATAATTTTCTTCTCCTATATTCGTGGGGATTTTCATATAATAACATAAGAATATTAAAAGTGGGGGATGCATATGAATGTAGTTTTGATATCATTATCTGAGAAAGAATTATAAAATTGTTTTTGTATGAGAAAGTTATAATGATATATATATGAAACCAAATTTATTATAATATGTAGAACAAAATTTACACTGGAAAAATTTAAAACATTATAGAATATAATTTTAAAATCCAGGTATAAAGACGATGAATTTTTCAATTAGTTATTTAATAGATTAAAAATGATTTTAACACAATAAGATGATATGAGGAAAGTAATGAACAGTCAATGGTTGTGAAAAATTATAGGAGAATTATTTTTGCAATTTTTTATTCAAAGATATAATCCCATTAAGATTGAGATGTTGAAAACATAAATACTAATATATTAGATATCATACTTGTTACATATAAAATGATAAAATTATATAATAATTAAATAAAGGTGTATAAGGGGAAACATATTTCATTTAAAGAATTTAAAAACAAAAACATTGAATATAAGAATGTTTTCTCATGAAATTGACTTGAACAAGAAAGGATTTCCTATCATTATTTCATCTCTATCATGAAACATGAAAAGTTATAATGGTATATATCAAGGTAAAGTTCCATTAAATTTTTTAATTATGCTACGATCATAATTTATTATTCCATTTGTACATTGAAAATTATTATTGAAAATGATGATGGAATAGAATCCTAGGGATCCTTCAGAAAATTATATTCATTCACGTTATATCAATCTAAATATTATGTAATGAAGTGACAATGATATAGAGTGATTAAAAGGAAACACCACATAAATATGATACCTTTTTTAGTGAGGAATTATATATTGATAATTAATATAGTCAATAGTATATAAAACAATTCCTCATAGTCTATAATGATGAGGAAATTTTACCTTTATTGGATAAATCAAAAATTAACCGTGAGTTTCTTGAAAAAAAAGAGAACCTTTTAAAGAAGATGAGATATTAAAACATGATAATATAAAGATAAATAATATCATTAAAGATAGCTTTTCTATTATCAAACTCATAAATTAATATAATTATAGGTTATAGATTAACAATGTTGAATTATAGAACAATTTAATCAAATTCGAGTATAAATTGAACAAAGAAGTTCTAAAAACTAATGTATGTTACAAGTAATCTATGATTTATATCATAGCTTTTGAGAAGTTAAATGATTTCTAAAACTAGGTAATACAAATCACTTATAGTGAAAGGAATCATATATATCATGAATGGGTTTCTAATGATTCTACACATTAGATTAAGAGTATATTTTTATAAAATTCTAAAAATTAATATTTTTTGAGTTAGATGAGAAGTAAAAATACCGGATAAAATCATATTATATTTGAAGGGAGAATAATTCATGATAACTTTTATTTCTATCAAAAAATGTTTATTTTTGTTTTTACAAAAAAGATTTTGTAAAATTATTACATCATATGCCTGAATGTGATGTTGGGAAAAAAACCATGGAACAAAAAATATTAATAATTGAGATTTTAGTGTCACTATTTATTAGTGTCTTTTGAAATAAAGAATAAAAAAAAGTGAAATGTTTATATCCCAATATAAAGGATAGGCAAATAGTCTCTGTAGTGATAAATAATGTTAAATTATGATTTCAATCTTCAATAGTATGAGAAGATTATTGAGGTGGTTATTTTTTTGATAAAAATATGTTAGTTAATGGAAGGGGTAATCGTGAATGACCAACATTTAATGATTGTTATACTATTTTACTATCTTAACTAAATAAATATTTTATTAAAATTATTTTTATAGTAAAATATTTATGGTACAAAAATTTAGTTTAAGATTCATTAAATTCATGTAAAACAAAGAAGATGTGCAATATAGATAGTGTTTACTCATTAAAAATGATAATTGAGATAAATACCCTAATTTTTTTGAAATAAACAAGGAGGTGAGTTTCAATATTTGGTAAAGATATTTCATTAAATATAAAATCTATTATGGTGTCTAAAATTTTATTAAAATTAGTTTAATTCAATGAATTTCTATTATATTAATGGGATGAAACATAATAGATATATGGTTAGAGGCTTGTGATTACATAATTGAGTTTATATTTAGAATTAATGGATATGTTGTGAATATATATGTAGATAAAACTATATTTTCTAGATAGGATAGAAAAAATGTGACCTTTTATTGGTTTGGAAGCATACATCTATTGATAAATGAGTGTATAGGATGAAAATAATTTATTCCCAAGAAGACATGGTCACCATGTACAATGAATCATGTTGATTGAATCAAATAATATTCTTTGAGAAATATTACATTCCTAATGAAAAATAACTTCATGATTCATAGAACATTTAAAAATATAATTACAGTGAATAGAAGCCATATAGAAATAAATTTTCATAATGTAATGCCTTTAGATTTGTTTCATAGAAATTCTTGTGAGCTGATGATAACAAAATAATGATGTGGAGATATGTATTTCATTGTAATTGTCAATTATATTACTAATATAAAATGAATTGTTTTTATGTATCACACATAAAATGTCTTGAGAAGGATTAATAGTTTTAATAGAATCTAGTAAAAGATAAATAATGGTTCAATATTGTTTTTATAATGTAATAATGCAATTGAGTATTTCAATAAATAACATTTACCATTTATTTAAATGAATAATATTAATAACAAGTTCAATTCACTAAAAAATCGGGGAGAAAACGTATTATCGAGAAGCATTACTATATATATTATATTTTTGGATTGAAATATGATTATAATGATTTATTTTGTATCATATTTTAGGATAAAATACATTAGAACAACTAAAATATTGTAAAATAGATGATCATTATGAATAAATTTATAAATAAAATCATAGGAAATATGTTTTGAATATAATTTAAATTTGTAGCACTAATGGATTTATGAGATTACATTATTGATTATAAATATAAGATTGAGTGGAGGAATGGTTTATAAGAATGCTGATAGTGGGATGCTTCACGGATGTTCCAAAATAATAGTTTATATCAGTTCTATAAAAACCAAACTGAGAGGATATTTATTTTTAATCATGTAATATTCATTAATATATTGATGTTATTAAAAACTAATTATTTTATGATTATGTGGATGCTTTTTTCCTACTATAAACACTGTATATATTATAGAAATATAGTGATTCATATAAGGGATATATATTTATCTTATTTAATTGGAAAAATGAATTTTTAATGATAGAGAGAGTAACTAATAGATCTGTAAATAATTTTTATGTTGAAAAGATGAAAATATTTCAAAATACTAGGGTACACTAAATAAAAACCAATTATGTTTCTAATAAAAATATTCTATTTTCAAAGCATTAGTCACAAACGTTTGATAATGCTTCTGAGTATAAACAATATATTAATTTAATAAATGGTAATGTGAACCACATTTAACTGGAAGACCCCTAAGAAATATTACCAATAAATAGAGATAATAATATCATTACCAAATTTTATACTTTTTGAATTAATTTCAATAAAAATTTTGAGGTCACATGAAACAAATATAGACTAATTATTATGGGGTATTATTAATTGTATGGAATTAAAATTGTTGAAATATTTTCTATTATATCTATACTTGAGGACATCAGGATATTTACTTCCATTAAAATATAAAAAAGTATAATTTTAAGTAAATAGTTGGGATTTTTTCAATCATTAATGATGTGATTAGTGAATAAAAATATATAGCCGAACTAAAATTATGTATAACTAATGGGGAAGATAATAACATTTGTATTGGTCCTTGGAAAAGTAAATAAACTAAGAGGGGGTGAATTAGGTATTGTCTATATTTTAAAAATTACCCCTAATAAATGATATTAATAAACATGTTAGTATGAACACATAACTGAATAATATTTTATGTGAATCATTAAAACAAATAAAATATATGGATAAAATAAATCTCCAATTTCTCCCAAACAATGCTAATATAAGGAGATTATAGTCACATTGTGGAATGAAATTTGAATAAAACAAACTATAATTGTTTTTACAACTCAACCTATATACAGTAAAAATCATTCTTTATAAAACTATTATAAATAAATAACTCACTACACTCACTGAATACATAATATCACAACCACCATAAGAGTTATTTTCATTGATCCACATGAATATGAAAAATTTAACACAAGTATGTGTGTATCAATTCTTATCTATAAACATCTAATTAGAATAACTCATAGACCTCCTTCTTAGAGACATTCCAAAAATTATAAAAAAAAATAATCATTTTCTTATCTTCCACACTATATTCTTCTCTTTACAAGCCTTATAACTTCTTATAAATAATAAAAAATATATATTTTCATATACCATAGAAAATCAAAATCATTACCCATGATAGAAAATATATCCTCCTTTATCTAATTGAATCGAGATATCTTCCTCAATCATTGAGTCTAGTTCACTCAATTAATCCCTCATTCATCACCTACAATGATAGGATATTCATCTTTTGAGTGTTCCAAATTGACCTCCACTATAATGTGGCCATCTTCACCATAAATGAAAGTATAATTAAATGGTATCGTAAAGGGGATATAAATGAAATATTCCACACATTTTTGTTAAAATAATCATGTATTTTACTTAATAAATCCTCCCACTAAGACATAGTATAATGATAAAAATAACATATGAATTAGGTAGGAATGATGTCATGTGAAACACCCCACACCATGCATCACAATGTTTTCCCTTAACACCTTTAGAGAATGGGTATAAGCCCCTAAAGTTACCAATAAAACACATTTGGCCTCTATATATCTAATAGAAATTTTAGAGACCCACCCTAGAATATTCTGCAACATGTCCAATATTGGATTCCTACAACATCATTTTTCATTGATCAAAGAAACAATGTAACCATGACTATAGCTTATCATATTTCAGAACAACCACTACCTATTTCACAACTAATGATTCCGAATATAAAACACTATGAAATGTAGTATAGTGTAAAAAAATTCCTATAATTCATATGTACATCACAATAATAAAATTTCATGTTATGTGGCAAGGAACCAATCTTCTCACTAGTTTACAAACATAACCAAAATGGTTATCTTCTCGAAGAAAAGTCTTTATTATATGAATATAACTTCCACTATGACTCCCTATTTGTGTAACATTTCCTTAATTTATATTTTTCAAAATCTATATGAACTCATTTAGAAGTCATCAACTTTTTTAATCAGTAAATGCATCCCCGAAAATACAATAATGAGATTTTTTTTCTTACCATCCACTGCATTGATTTGTTAAACATTGTTCTATAAAATAATTTATTAACAATTTTATCTCATAAAAACATGAAAAAAACATTATCAACATATTTTGAAATAATCATTTATAAAATAATGCATCAATGTTCCACTCATTAAAGAATTTATATCTACATGATCAAATATAATCATGAGAAGAAATAGATAAATGAATATTTCCACATAAAAACACTTCTTCTGATGTCCATTCTCTTCATACATTTATCCTAATACGTCACCCATATTAGAATCAAATAACCATCACATTTTATATAGAAAAATAATATTATTTACCCCTCTCTCATAAATGGGATTTATTCTCACATTTCAATGTTTTGGATATAGTTATATCCATTGTTTTCAACAATCGTGAATTGTACTTATCTAATATATCACCAAAGGGAGTTATACATCTAATAAATTATAGCATTAGTGTTATCAAACCCTACTATAAATACCAAATCCCATTGTAAAATGGTGGTATATTTTATATCTCATTTTCTTTTAGGGAGATTGCTAGACTCTAGAAAACAACTGATTCCTCCCAAAAACAACATTTTAATGTTAATTTATATTGATATATATTATAGGATATTGTATTGATATTTAAGAACATTGTAAAAATATGTGAACACCTTTATGATTCATGAAATGGTACTTGATATTGATATTATTTTTCCTTAATTGATGTAATTGAATTTTCTATTATTAATTGTACTTGGTTTTTAAAAAATGATTGAAATATGAGATCTTGGATTGGCTATAATATCATCATGTTATTAAATCATCCATTATAGCTAAGTAAATGATTGAGTAACGACTATATATATTGGTCATATAGTTTTATGTGAGATAAAATATGGGTTCTTAATCAATCTTGAAATTAAAAAAATCATTATGATTGAACAACCTCCCCATTGTTGACAAGAGGCCATCTACTAATCAAGACCAATAAATATTTATGTATCCTAAAAAATTAATCTATGATTTTGAAACATATAGCAAGAAACCATCCATTCAATTAATATATAAAACAATTCATTTCACTCTTATCATTTGGATCCTCATGGAATAAATTTCAAACACTATGTCTTCTAAATTTATAAACACAATTTGAAACCGTGTTTTTGTTTTGTAAAAGAGGATTCTAATGATTTTTTGTTATTCCATCACATAAAACATCATGACAATGTTATCTATTAGTATAATCATTCAGGTAACCATTAGTATTGTCATCAACCTAGAATTAGCGACTCCAAATCTCAAAATAGATTTATTAACATACATTGATTGGGAAATAACTATACTAACCTTCTATGTTTTGGTAATAACCCATTAAAACAATTCAACCATCTAATCATAGAAATTTTTAATTAGAACAACATATATTCCGTAAATTTCTTACATTTTTTTGAATATAATACTCTATGGATTATATATTCCTTATTAATTATGAAATTTTTTTACCTATTCTCATTATTATTTTAGTTATTTTAATCTACCCCACTTCATTGGAAACCATGATTTCTCATTTATTTTTCAAGCCTTGAATACCATCCATTTTTTATTTTCTCTAATCCATACAAAGCCTTCTTCAACTAGTAGACATTCTATTTACCCATATACAGAAGATATCTATCTATTTACTCAATTTATACTTTCTCATCAAGAACACCATTGAGGAATTATGATTTGATATATATTTGAGAATCGATAAATCAAATTTTGAAAGAAACCACTAAAAAACGTAGATTAATATCCAACTTAATCACTCAATAAATTTCCACACAAAAATAATTCATTTAATTTACGAATATCTCTTTCACACCACTAACTAATTTTTTCAATTCACTATATTTTATTCATTGAGTTTATATGGTACACTGAATGTTTTTCAAAGATTTTTTTTCTATCATCCATGAAAAAATACTCAATATTATTTTTTTCTATTTCCTCACCATATTAATCCATAAATTTAAACCAATAATAATTTTCATAATATTTTTAAAAAATATTATGCTCTATTTGGAAATAATAGACTTTTATAGATTTTTCATTCTTTGGGTTTACACAATACTAATCTGGTCACCAAAAATATTCTATATTGTTACATCAACCATTAATCATAAATTTATCACAATTTATAATTTTGTAATTATTTATTCATCATTATTTTTTGATTTAGAGACTTATATAGACACATGTTCAATAAAAAGGCTACTCACGTTAGCATTACTATTTAAGGGGCCCTCATTATTCAATTTTGAAAACTACTCAGCAAATTTTAGAACATACTCATATTCCATAACCATTATATCGAATGTTTTAATTATTTTCACAATTATTATGATTTAAATGTTTTATTAAATGATTTTATTTTAATGGAGAAAGAAAATATCTTTATTCTCACATGACTCAAACTATTTATTCTTCTCTGTATTGAGAATTAAAATTTTACATAATTTTTTAACATAATTAAAATTTTTATTATTGACATACCACATATTGTAAGGTGTCTTTTCATTATTAATAAATAATAAATATCTTTTATGAATTTCAAATTAAGTAAGAAGTATTTCTTTCAAAAATTTCTCAAGTATATTCTTCTCTTTTAGAAATATCAAATCCATGTTATTGAAACCACAGTTTCTCCCCCCCAAAATAATGTTTTTATGAAACCTCACCAATACAATATGGATTAATCTTCCATACTTATTGAGATATTCCGCCATTAAATTATTTGTGGATTTGATACCATTTTTATTCCATAAAATGTCATGGATATTTTTCATTTGGTTTTTATGGTTTCCAAATGTTTGTCTCAATTTCATTAAAAAAACTTATCACTATCGATCCATCTCCTCCTTGATGGTGCATGCCTTCTTGATGTTGTTAATTTAATTCCTAGATAATCATAATGTACACTTAGATAGTACGTTAAGATTATTTACTTCATCAACTATGAAATTATATACCTCCAAATATTTCCAATATACTTGTAATTTAATGAGTTAATGATCATAAAAAATTCCAGTAATTAAAACATAGACAATGCCTTCATTGTCATGTTTTGTTCCCATGAAAAGATTCTAATTTCCCTTAATATAGTAAGTGAAATAAATATCAATAATCTACACTCTATACTAATATAGTTTTTTTAATGAAATGTCAAGGACTATTTCATTCTTATATTTTCATTTCATGATCCATTCGAACTATTGTTCTTCCATTGGTGGAGAATAATATTGTTAAACCATTAGAACCATTGGACCATCCTCATATTATTCATCTTCATCCCACATAATTAATATTTCCCATACTACGTTTAATATCTCTATGTCTCTATCGGCACACTCCATTATACACTTGATGAGAAATGCATATATTTCTATCCATAACCATTACACAAAAAATATTTTCATTAGAAACATATTTAGAAAATAAATTTCATCTCACATAATTTTTTGACAATAAAATGTGTTATTCTATAGAATGAAGTAATTGACTACCCTTATTTATTTAAAATAATAATAATAAATATTTTTTGTATTATTTAATGTATTAATTGATCTATTCTGAAATATTGGTTTTTTAAACATAGAAATCTAAACTCTTTTGGGATGTGGGATCTTGTAGTCTTGAAATTTCTATCATTGATTTAATAAAGTGATCCAAACTCTCAGTGATGTTTTATATATCATCGAATCGATTCATTTTATCGAATTATAAACATTTTTGTTCACAACCATTTGACCCCCATATCTTCTTATACAACACATTCATTCCAACTCCTTGGTGTATTTTGTAGTGCAATATTTCTTTTTTGATAACTAATTATTCATTTCCATGATACAATAATACCTTACCTCACCATTGTACTTTAGAACTGATCATAGAAAAAAATGGTTATTTTATTAATGATATGGTCCAACTATTAAATTTTGACCTTGATATTAGACGCTTTTTTGAGAAATAAATTTTCTTAGATTTGATTTATTTAATATAATCCTTTAATATACATTATTTGTCCTATTGATTCTGTCTATATGTTTTGGAATCATGAGCAACTAACTTATATTTTTTCCTTAAAAATATTTACATATTAGATGAAATTTCTTAAATCAACATTGTGATCCATTAATCAATTAACATTAGTGATTTTCTCACCACTTTACTCTTATATTGGGTTATCTATGATAATAATATAAATATATTTTTGGATTTTATTAAAATCCTCATATCCATTCATATCTATTTCTTCAAAAATGATAACTTATTTTGTTTAAATATTTTACTTTTCAAGAATATTTGTTATGATGTTCTCTTACCTTTCACACCATTTTATGAAATCTTCGTTGGATATTTATCTTGTTCATTGTCAAATAATTTCATCAATAATATTTCTACAAGACACCTATGTTTACCAAAATAAATTAACGAAATTATTTATTTTTCATTTGAATCATTTTTCTCCATTTATTGTTTGATGAAAGTAAACACAACAAGTCATCTATTTCATTATCCTTAGGTCATCATAAATTTAATGTTTCATTACCAACATGAATTCTATTTTATATGAAGTTTCCATAATTCAAGATTTAGTGAATTTATTTGTAATCTTATATAAAACAATATTTATATGAATACTATCAAATGACCCCTCCATTAGGTCCCTATTTTCAATTACCTTGACCTTATCATTGTAAATTAATGGGATTTTAACATAGTACACTGTATGATTTTTATATCATTAAGGTTTTCTATAACTCCACATATATCCTCTATAACAATTTTCACCTAATTAGAGAATATATCGATGAAGTCATTTAGGTTCATCCTCAGATACACTTATTAGTTCCATAATATATTAAATATTTCATCACATACCGTGGAATGACCATCATTTGTTTTGAGGGGTTTTCCCACATGGAATAAAATTATTCAAATAAAACTAAATCCATGTATATTTCGTTGAATAATTATATTCACAACGAAAAGAATCCATTTGATCGAGTATCAATATAAATTTGGTCTTTTTATAAAAATATATAATCTTAATGATGACCAAAATTTCTTGTATTGCATCCATGTACACATTTATTATGAATGATGAAAATTATTTATACATCTGATTGTTTTATATAATTAAAATACTAATATAAAATATTATAATCAGATTATGATTCTATGTGGTTTTAATCACATTAATGGGACAGAAGTTCACTATGATCTTTTGGTTTGGGTACCACATGCAGGTCCTGTGAAAGGTAAATACCATAAGATGGGGATGAATAAAAAAATTCCAATATTTTTAAGAATAATAAATTTAAAATTATCCTGTTACAAATTTTTTTTGAACACTTTACTCCCTCTTTACTGATATAAAAAATTAAAGGAAACAAAATAGAGGGATGGAATAAATTTTCTTATTTAACATAAACTAACCCAACCCATAGAAGATGAAATGACAAGGTCTCCCACACCAAATACAATGAGAATATTTATTTTTTGTTATAATTAAGTGTTCCTAAACTTCCCCTCTATGTTTTCAACATCATAGATATAATTTACTCACTACATTCACATATTTAGAAGATCTTACTTCCTTCATGAGTGGTTGTTTCTTCGATCCATAAAAACAAGCGTCAGTTTACAACAATAAGGTGTGAATCAATTTTTCTCCATGAAAAGCTAAAGAGAAAACCTCATGGATCTCATTCCTCTATGACCGTATAATAATTATATAACTTCATTATTTTTCTTCTCTATCACACTATTATTTTCACATAAAAATCCTTCGTCCTTCTTTTGAAAACTGAAATATATGACTTTTATATCATCAATAAAATCACCATAGTACCGAAACATATACCATAAATTACCCTCCTGGTAATTGTTTAAATTAATCCAGAATACTTCATTAAATTCCATGTATAGAACATATAATGAACACATGAATCATCCACAAAATTAAAAAATATTTTAATATCAATGTTCCATGACTCTACCTCCACCATATTGTGGAAACCTCCACTAGGACATGTACACTTCCTCTATAGGAACCTATATGACATGTAGCCTACATATTCCACTCATATACCCAAAATTTCACATTAACTACTTTTGAAATCCACTCACTGTCACATATCATTTTGATAAACATGATATAAAACTTCTCTATGAACCGCATTTATAAAATTCCCTACAAAATTACCAATTTAATATTTTCATCTTCTTTTTCATAAGCTCGTTAAAAGTCCCCTACCGTAGCCAAAATGTTTATAATGAGTCTCTTATCTTTAAAATGAATTCTATGACCCACTATGATGTATTATAAAATGATAAATCAACGAGATACCCATTTAAATCTTTCTTATTATTCACTGAAGTCTCCAAACCTCAACCACATCATTCAAATTTCTTGAACCAACACATCCCATTTTACATACGGACGTTCTTAATTAAAAATTACATCCACTGTTTCAATGTGAAAAAATACTCACTTGTTTTGTACATCTTTATTTTTACGTAAAAATATCATGAAATAAGAATTTAAATAAACTACTTCACCATGTTCAACCTCTATATGGATGGTTCCATAATTCAAAGTGTGATATTTGGCCTAAAAATGAATCGTCCCTTATGTCTATTTCTTTATGTCATTTTTTCCTAGTATCCTGGCTATGTATCTCCCCAATAAATTCAATTGGATGTATTCAATATCTGTTTTCAATTAACACAACCTAATTAATTCACCAATAGGTTTTTTAAAAATAGTTTATATGTTGAATAAATCCATATAAGGGTTAGAAACCTCAATACAATAGTTTTTATTTCTTGTTGACTACTTTAGAAACATGGTATTTATGAAAGGAACCATTGAAAATAAATTTTTTATAAATAAGTTCAGAAATACCTAAATCATTTTGATGGTATAATTTATGATATAATATTTTCATGTGATGAAGATAATTTTGTAAATGTTTTTATACAACAATGAATTCGTGATATGGTATTTATTTAATTAGTTGCATGATTTTTTTATTGGATTCAATTATTATCCTACTTTTTATCTTATATTTATCTCTCATGAAAAGTATTCCAATTATCCATTAATAAAAATTTTCATGGAAGATTCAAGAATTGTTTCTACACAATTCATGTGACTTGTAATTAAAAAATGATGAACAACTAAACTCCATCAACAAGAATAAATTTATAAAAATAAATGGAATTAAATTGAATTTCAAATCCTCAAGAGTTTAGGTATTTTAATAATTTTTTTTCTATATTTAATTAAAATAAAAAGGAATAAAAATCACGATGGTTGGAAAGAGTATTAACAGGTATATTATAAATAATTATATTTTTCTACTAAATATCATTACAATTGAATTAGATTGACATCGTTTTAGTGATTATAATTAGGCTGCTGATGATGATGAAATAAATTCCACATAAAGAAGATCGTACATCATTAAGAAGGATGTGTGCCATGGTATTCCATGAAATAGTAATCTATTACTTTTTAAACTATTGATGTTTAAAATATTTTTATATCACAAGTAGAAACACGATTGATATGGATAGAGACTAGATCTGAGGAAATTTATGTTTTAACTGAGTCTCACATAATTATTTTGTGTCAAAACAAAATCTCAATAAATATTTACCTGAATACATTGAATAACCAATGATCAAAACAAATTGCTATAAAATATTATTTTATGAAGTAAACAGTTAATAAAGGGACATTATATAAAGAATTTACCCAATCAAAGGATTATTTTTCTAATATTCTGACAAGATATTTCCCAAGTATAAACTAGTAGAAGTTTATAATTAAGATAAAATAGAATTCTATTTTTTAACATCACTATACTACGTTTCTAAGACATTCATACCATTTTACCATAATTTTATTAGAAATTGGGGGATAATTAATCAATTTTAGTGAAACTAGATTAGACACTATTGTTTTTAATATTTTTTGAGACATGTATGGAAAATAACTTATAACTTCAATGAAAATTTTCCAAAAATAAACATAACATGAAACTTTTATTCATGGGTAATTTTTGTTATCAATTTAAATTTATATTTATTCAAATAAATATTTAGTTCATGTATAATAATATATTATTAATTAAATACCCTATGAATAAATAGGTGTGATATAATTTATTTTAAAATAATCATTATCATTATTTCTATTGGTGGGATTGAATATTTCAATTCATGTGTTTGAGATAATAATGTAATAGGTATGTCTATTATAAAGGAGAACCTTGATTTGTCAATGGAACTATAATATATTGACTATTGAATAAAAATATGAAAGGGGGATATTTTTTAACTCATTAATGTTGATGTCTTATTTTTTATTAATATATGTGGTTCATAATTATTATATTTGAGATGTAAAATTACATTCAAAGATATTGTCAAAAGGATTGAATTATATTATTGATAAGATCTTAGTTTGATATATTTCATATATTGTGATCAATATTTTTCAGAAAACTAGAAATAGAAAATACATAAGAATAACTGAATTTGGATTTTGGAAATGTTTTTGGGGTTTTAGAAAATTATTTATAACATAACTCACGTTATTTATAATATTTATTTCGTTGTAACTAATATCTCCTTCATAATCTATAAGATCACAGAGAGGTAAAGAATTTGGATTTACTGTGATACATAATATTAAATTTGGATCACACGAAAATATGTATGATTAACTCAAGGAATGAATATTAATTATCTAGTTATATGTATGAATTGTACATAAGTTCAAAAGAATAAATATAATTAAAAATAGGGTAATAATAATTGTAAATATGTTACAAGTAATGTAGAAAATTATATAGAAAATATTAAGGTTATATGATATCATTTAGTGTATATATAATATTAAAATAATCATGTCATAAGATGAAAAATTGTATTTATATATGATGATTCTATCATTCTCTTCAATGTTCAAATATTAAAATAATTTTTTAAAATCAAATATTCACTCTAATAATAGTTATATGATTTTAAAATAAGGTTTCACTAAGAGTTGGAACATAACATGGTAAAGTAATTTCCAATGAGTATGTATATATCAAAAGGTTCTTTATAATCAATATGGAAGTTCATATAAATAATTATCTCATTTGAATTACAATTGACACCAAATTATCAAGAAAGGGTTTTTGATGTTATTTAGTCAATTTTTTTATTAATTTAATATTTTAAATATTATTGGAAAGTTATTCTTTGGATGTTAAATATTTCCTATATGTAGTTGTAGGTGAGAGTAATGGATGTATTATACTTTTCATTTTAAGAAACAAAATCAAGTATATTTTATTTATTTCATAAATAATGTTTATATTAGTTGTGGTGAGGATATTTTTGTGACAGTAGAAAGATAAAAAATAAAGATAATTAATATGTGGAGGAGGAAGAAATCATATTCAACATGAATTTTGGAAAAAAAATGGTTTCTCAGATATCATTCTTCATGATGAAATTCTTAATAATTATTATATAAAATGTTAATTCGTAATTTTTCTTAGTTGGTGGAAAAGTGTAGTGAGATTTATGATATACATGTACTCAATGTTTCACCATGATAATAAAAGTGAAGCTATGAGTGGGGGAAATTATGACCACAAATAATGTGGGATAAATTTATATTTATTTTTTATAAACCAAATTAAATATTTTTCCCTATATGATTTCATTTCCCTTCTATGTGAGTTGATAGATTTATATTAGAATGAGTAAGGGAATTTTTTTATTAAAATTCCACTAAAAATGATTCTCCCCTACCCTCATTGTTGATCATATAGTCATGTGATACTAACACAGCCCGTGTTTTGATCATTAAAATTATTTTCATTATAATATTCATACTTCAATGAGAGATGGATTTCAAACCCTCATGGTGGTACATTACAAATTATATCATGTTATGAATAAAAACTAATGATATTTTTAGTCTCAACCATAACCCTATAATGTTTACTTAACCTTTGAATACTTCATTTTATAATGATCTACTATATTTACTGGAAATCCTAAAAAATATTTTTCTGAATAGTGGGTTAATAACATGGGTGAAATATTTTTCATGCCTCATTGTACTATATATGAAAATATTACTCATTACCTCTAGAAAATTGAATTAAATTAGAAAAAATATTAATTTGATCGAGAATACAATTCCATCGGAAAATATTGATGTAATGGGGTAGAAAACGCTTACATACATTTTCCTTAAAAATTATTTTCAGCACAACATTCATAATAAAATAGAGACTAATTTCCTATTTCACATGAAATATTAGAATTAATTTATTTTTAGATATGATGTAACATTGAAAAGGATTTAAGGGTATGCATATAGATTTTCAATTATCTATGGTAATAATATTGATATATTTTTAAATCCCTTAGAACAAAATCTCAAAACATTCAGAGATATTAGAGAGTGTGTGGGTTATGAAGAATTTTATGGACAATATTTTAAATTTTACATGAAGTTTAAAAATTGGTTCCAGAGACATATAACAAATACAATATGAATAATTTTTCAAATTAGAGGATATAATAAAAACGTACATGGAGGAAAAATATAAAATAACAACATGTCAATGATGTGGTAAGAAAAAAAATGTGTTAGTTGAACGTTTATATATTTATTGTTTCCATGATTTAGGAAATTGGAAAAAAATCCATACTAGCTTGCTTCAGGGGGATACAGTATAGACAACGAAGATCATCCATGGGCTTGGTGATATGGTGTAGAATTTGATACTATACCATTGTACTTGAACTCTGATCCCTAATCTATGAATAGGGTATTTTGGAACATGAAATATAAGTTTTATGATACCTCATCCCCAAAAAAAGTCTCTTTTATTCATATATAGTGAGCCCTGATCTGTTATCCCTATGAATATAAATCCATGTAGGTGGAATCATAAATCATAAAATATTATGATCAGAGAAAATAATTCATTAAATTAGTATCATACAAAGTGAAGCTTTATGACAGTAGGATTGCAAAGATGGGGTGATTTTTATTCACACTTTAATGAAGGATATTCCCTATATGATTTGAGAAAAAGGAATAACAACCATACTAATTAGATGTAGGAGTATAAAACCATGCTAGTGAGGTGAATTAGTGGGCATGATGATGCAACATGGCATCTGACAATGTGTTATGGTAGCTACAACATGTATCCAACATCAGTTATGGAGGAGTCTCAAACATGGTATATAGCTCTCATGGGACCTCAAACACACCACAATGAATTTTTTTATCATGGTGAGTGAGCACTAAGTAGTTTTCCATAAGAAAAAAACTAGAAAATTCGCATATTTCCAATGTTTATAACAGTGGTAATAAATCCAAAAACTATGGTCATAGCCTAAGTCCACTATTTCTCCCATCCATGGGTGCTATCGTCGTGGTAATATGGTGTGACTGGTTTCTATATTTTTGAAAATGTAAATATGTCTCTTCATTTTAAATTGTGGTAGTTAACCTATATCCGTGGTTAAAATAATGGCTATATTTGTTATTTCCATGGTTGAAAACTATGGATATAACACTAGAAAACGGTGGCAGTAGCCCAAAAAATAATATGTCACTATCAGGATTCGATTTATGTACCTCACTTGTATGATTCTACTGTATTACCACTATACCACACCATGTTTTGGGTATATATATAATATGATATATATATATATATATTTTATTTAAAACAATGACTGTAGCATCAAAACCATGGAAATTGAGATTCATACTCTATTTTAGGTTGGAAAATTGTTCTCCCACATGAGGATAGGAGACTTATAGCAATAGTTTTGAAAATCGTGGCTATAGTTGAGGGATATTTCTGTGGTTTTTGAAAAAAGTTATTATAGCCATTGGAATGACATCTTATAGCCATTGTTTTAAAACTATGGAAATATGTTAGTAGAAATATCCTAATTTTCTACTTGTGAAATACAAACCACGTTGGAGAAATCATTAATCATACATTATTATGTTGGAAGATATATGATCATGGTCCAACACCATATATCCCCATTTATGTAACTGATAAATTATTTTAGTGTATAAAATAAGGGAATCTATTTTATTAATTAAAAAAATCATTACATTAATATTGTATATAATAGAGTAATGGTACCCTCCCCTCTATGCACCACCCATGGTTGACAGCCTAAAATTTATAAAATGTTGGTATGATCTGAGAAAAATAAATAAACAATGAGACATCAAGTAATATTGATTTCAGACACCACATAGTGCATGCGGAAATGGGAAGAATTATATTTTTAACACTATTTATGTGTATGAAAAATAATGTGTTTATATTATACTCCTTATTTAATAATATAGTTTATTTTAATTTTTTTATTAATTACTTCATAACATACAATATTTCTTAAATTTTTGAATCCCAACCCTAAAACCATAAGGTTGTGTTTTCAATGAGAACACAAAGTGGTGAAATTTTCCATGTAATTATATCTATAAAAACTAACAATCACATGAAGGATATTCATGAAGACCTTATTATTTTAAATTTATGTAAATTTAATGCAATACCTAGTGTCGATTTGGCCTCATTATAGTGATATCATATAGAATACATTGAAAATGAAATCTTCTTCTATATCTCAAAATATCCCATGCTCTTATAAAAATACAAGAATATTTTGAATATATTTTATATAAAACATCTATGGTGTGAGTGTTAATTATCAATTAAGAAGTATATATTTATTAAATGCTTGATATATAAGAAAATATCAACCATAATGAAATTAAAATTATGAGGTAATATAATTATGTAATCACTAATGAATTACAAGTATTTTACCCAAGTCATATGGTATAGTTATCAATAGAAGTTATAATAATTGTGACACATATATCATGGTGAACTTATAAAATTGACCTGATAGAACATGATTATTTAATGAAAAAACATTCATTAAAATGACAAAACATGTCTATATTCCCTAGTGAATCCCCATGAGGTGAACTAACTCACTTTATCATGACAAAAGATCTGTCAATATAAATTTTAATATATTTCTAAGAGATAAATAGTATCCCTATAAATAAAAACTATCAACTTCTATAAATATATGAATTTTTAAACAATCATTATGGATTCCTATTATTATTTAATATGTATTTTACTTATGATAATCATAAAATAATTTTTAATATAAAATATATGATTAAGATAACTTTTTATAGAATATATTATCACTACGAGTTCGTAGAGATAGTATTCAGACAAATAAATAGTCTAAACATCATCATGGAAAATATGAACTGAGTTCTTATAATGTAATTTGAATATTTTATAGTAGTAATTTTTGAAAACATCCAAAAATTCACCTACAAATAGTACAAATGTGATGAAACCCCATATATTTTGATTAATACATTAAAGATAAAGGACTTTTAAGAAAAAGTAAACATGTGTAACTTTGAGATGTTGTAATTCACATTCAAGGGGCATGTAATATTATGGGAAAAAATTTCCATTAGCATTTAAATGAAAATTAAATTAGATAATGGTATAGAGAATAATGTGTTATAAGTATATGCGGATTTGATGGATTATCTGGGTACTACCAACACATTTTATGAAATTTATCGTGATCTTCATTCCCTCTAACAATGATATCATGAACATAATTGAAGAATTTATTGTGAACAAAGGTGAAGAAGACTTGAGGAGAATAATTAGATACTATTTAGTGCACTAGCACTCACATTAGAAAAGCTAAGAAGAGTTACATATATATATATATGACTTAAATAAATCATTGTGTTATATGGTAATGAAAAATGATACGTTAGCCAAGTATACACTATAATTAATGATCCATGATAAATACCAACATTTTAGTGATATTGATATTGCGTAAATGGCCTTTACATTGAAAATGTTATATAATTTCAACTATAGATAAATACATGTCATGTATAATAAAAAACTATTAATATATGTTTCTATATATGGAGATAAAAACATATCAATAATGATATTTTTAGATAATAATGGTATGTCACATCTTTTTGAAAACCATCTAAAGAACGAACATACAATATCTAATTCTATTAAATAAATTGATACTTTTACCTAATATATGAAGAGGATTGAATGTGGACAAATATACATGTATAATTATGTAATGGAATTTGAAATACTAATTGTTGGTAAGACATTCATCTTGAAAAAAATATTTCTCAATCATCCCTCTAAGATACAAAAATGTAGAACTATAAAGGAATGATTTAATGCATTATAAGATGGGGTGTGAAACTAAGGAATATAAGTTTGATAAATCCAACCATAATAATGATATATTATTATGAATTGATTCCACATAAATTATGAGGTCATCACCATTTAAAAAAAATAAGCTAATATATTTTGAAAATAACACATTTTTTATATCCCATTTGGATGTACGAATATGTTTTAAGATATTATAGGGAAAATCATGTGGATAAAAATAAAGGAGAATGTTGTGGAGAAAATATCAAAATTATTTATATTTTAGTATTTTAAAGTTGGTAATTAAAAATGTAATGTTATAATCCAACAATTTACTATAAAAATGTAGAAATGGGATAATATATACATGAATTTACCTATTATTTTACCTAAGGAATCTAAATGAAAAAAAATCCATATTATTTTTGTTGGATTAAAGTAAAATAATCATAACATAATTTCAATTTATAATGGTTTTTCAATTGATCAACTCATCACGATATGTGATAATTTTGTGGTGAGACTATATGATGTGAAAAATTTAACAATATAATATTAAAATCCATATATTAATTCAATTATATAGATGATAACTCAATAGGAATTGAACAATTAGTTTGGATTTATTAAAAACTCTAATAAATTGATAGATGGTCTATTAGAAATTAGAATCTATACTCATGATTATATGATTAATATTTTTCGGATGGATTCCAAAATAGTATATGTAAAACATCTTCCACTTGTCAAATTCTCATATAATAGTAGATATGTAGATTTATATAGATATGCCCATATGATACAGAATGTGGGAATTGTTATTGAAATCCAAAATTATAGGATAATATTGGTGAACTATATATGTTAGGGCCCAAACATTTTCATGAGATAATATATAAGGATTAAGAAATTATGTTATACTTTGGTGTGGTATAGAGTTCATAGAATAGTTGGGTAGAAAATAATTACATAGGATATATGTTCAATATTGTGGAAGATTTGGTGTTAGTAAAGAAGATAAATCTATACCATTGAATAAATTTCCCATTTATGATCTTTAATAATAAAAAAGTTGTGTCCTATAAACATTAAGATCTGAAGAACCCAGATCAGGTGGAAAATATGTCTCATGTATCTTTCTTGCAGAAATTGGTACCTCAACCCTCATATGTATGAAATCATTAGGTGGTATATCCCAATAAATGCATCAATTACAAGGATCATTTACTGATGATATTGTATCATAGATATAATAGTGTATGTAACAAAAATTACTAACCTTATACAATTTATCTAGTGAAAACAATATTATTAAGAGGAAACAAGGGAACTAAAAGAATTCATAAAATAGAAGTACCCTTATTTATTACCATCCATATATATGAGATGATGTTTTGAGGTTTAAATTTTTAAAGGACGGAATAATTTAATCATCAAAGAATTTATAAAAGAAAAATCCTTCCACAACCCATATTTTATATATTTAAATACATGATATTTTATAAATCAAATGCAAAATATAAAAAATATATAATTTTAATTCATTACAATAAAAAATAAAATTTTATGGATAAATAATCTGGAGATATTTAAAAATAATATAATGGATTATCAAAAAAAAAATATAACTAAAATTTGAAATTTTGGTGTATGGTGGTATATTAGAAGAATCATTAAAGCACAAAACCATAAAGAGAAAAAAAATAGAATTATGAAATGAATTTTTCTTTTATAACCATGAGGGAAAATATAGTGAAACATGAATGAACAAATTACATGTATTTGTCTAATGTTTAATGGAAATTTGATCATTTAAAGAATAACATTAACATTGAAAGTATTACAAGATTATTATAATAGAAGATCAGTCATTAAAATAATAATCTGATAAATGAAATTATAAAGTAACTTGTATTTAATAAAAAAAATATTTATTATATTATAAATATAAAAAATATATTATCGTTGAATAAATATTTAAATTGTAGAGGAACAAGTAAAATACGACTATATATTTTAATAAAATTGGTTATAAATTATCTTGTCAAAACCGTAATTATTATGTTATCATTGAAATATAATAATTATATAATATTAAAATTTAATTTGATAAAATATATATGATTTTGTGTATTCTAAAATTGATATTATCTAGCAGTAGTTTTTGATTATTTTATTGAAAACATGACAGCTAAGGTAAATATTAAAAATACAAATTCTAAAATTTAATGCGATTTATAACATAATATTGATATGATAATGATATAATAAATGATATAATAAATAGATAAATTAAAATTTTGGTTTTTATGATAAAGAATTTAAAATAATATAGTAAATTAAATTCCAAAAAAAATAATATTTCTACTCTAATCATAAAAAATATTCTATTAAGAACAATATTAAATTATTTTATTTCTTTTTTATAAACTACTAAATATGATATTGGAAAGGTTTGAAATCACTAAAATTGATTATTTTTAATTAGATATTATTTATAGTCTGAAAGATTAATATTATTTCATATAATAATACTTAAATATCATAATTAATTTATTAATTAAACTATTCAACCACTATATCTATAAATAATCCATTTCAACCCTAAGAAAATCACATTATAAATCCATACAATTAACATTAATTATGGATATTAATCATCTTTATAATCATAGGTGCTGTAATGAAATTCCAATATGACCTCACTTTGGTCCTTTATGGCATTAACCTATTAAAAAGAGAAAACATCAAGAATGAGTTAACCTTCCTTACATCCCCAAAATAATTTCCATGTTATACTTTTTATAATCAAATTATCAATTCAAAAAAAATTATCCAAAATAAATATATGAGTATATATAAAGAAATAAATTTTATTAATTTCCAATGGAGTTCTGAGAAACACTTTATAATATGCATATTGACTATCTATATAATCATGACACATTTTATTAGAGGGCCTTCAATATCCAATGAAGATATTGTCAATTAAAATATCATAACCAACTCTAGAGATGGTTAGTGTTACATATATAATATATTTAAATATTTAGTTTAATTTATAATTGTTATAAGGAATATTTTTCAATAAATAAATTATTTTTATAAATAATTTATTAAAATAAAAAGAGGAAAATCTATAATAATCATGTTCGGAAATTTCATCATTAATAAAAAGATAATAAACAAATGATAATTATTATAACTGATCACCATTTAAATAATCAAATTTAAAACAAATAAAATTTTTTATTTTAAAAAACCCATGTTGGATATATATACATGGTGTAAAAAATGAAACAAAATAGGGCCATGGGTAAGGTCATTCTCAATATATTTTTATTGCATCTCAGTTCATTCGCATGCATAATCTATTTTTTTTAAATTCTTAATATAAACTAATATAGATTCAATTTGGAGGATTCTATAATTGTTTTTATATTTTCACTACTATTGGATTTGCGGCCATTTATTTTTATATGATGAATTCATATGCTCCTCAATGATTTGTATAAATGCATTATTTTTCAAAACCTCGCACTATTTTTTTATCCACTTTGCTTCATTAAATATACAATTTTTATTTTTGATACTAGAATTTAATTTCCAATATAATGAATTAAATTCTTATCTTGGGAACCTCGAGGATTATTTACTAATAATCAATTGATGAAATTTTTATGAAAGGCTATATAATAATATGATTTTATTATATACTGAAGATTGTTTTATGTTTATTTTTAATATGGAAATAATTATTTTGTGTATATTATGAAGGAATTGGTGAAATTGAAATTTATATCAACCAAATGTAACAGTTAAAACATTACATCCAAATAGATCATTATGAATATAAATTATTAAGTTTTTAATGTTAAAAATGTTATTTATAGACATGACACCACATGATTTTTCTATTAAATTATGATTCCAAAACATTAATAATTGAATTATATTGTCTCATTATTATTCATATTCTAAATTCCATGTATTATTCTTCCGATTCTAATAATAATGAACCAATTATTATAATATGATGATTATTATTATAGTCACCCACTTACACTTATTAATATTTATCTTCTGTTGATTCCTATTATTCATACCGTTAGAGGGTTATTATCACAACCATTATTTGATATATCTCATTAAGTTATCATAAATATTATAATGATTATAAATGCCTTTAGGTTGAATATATATAAGTATTTAAATAAATATAAATTTTTTAGTTGAAATAATATTGTGTGGAACAAATTTTGTTGGAAAAAATCTTATTGAATGTTATGAGTTTGATATTTTTATATGTTTTTATAAAACAAATTGAAATGATCATTTGAGTAATATAAAGTTTTATATATTCCATAAAACAATTATTAAAATCCCTAATTAAATATACCTTTAGATTTCATATACATTAGATATGATTTTTGGATGTTAGTGTTCGAGTTCGAGAAGTCCCTTGTGGAACCCAACAACCCACATCATCAAACACATTAACCCTAAAAACATTCATAAATAATTCATTATGGGTTTCCTTTTTTTCATATATAATATTTTTATAAAATAATTATAATCATATTTAATGGAAACCAGTACTCACTTAAACAATCATACATTTTTTAATTTCTTATAATGGTGTAGCCATAAATATATATCCTAACTTAAACACTTTCCCTTAAAATTCAAACTTAATTTCCATTAAAACGACTTTTTAAAACTACACTGTAGTGGACTTTGATAAATCATGATATATTTTCTAATGTGATAATATACCATTATGCCATTACCAATTACATTTATCTTGAAACCAACTCTTTACAATGACTAAGGTGATCACATATAAATTAGTACATCACTTGTTATGGTGTTAACTTATGTCCTAAATATTATCTTAATAATATTTACCTCTTAAAATATTATAGTATAAAATAATATACTATTTTTTTATATTTATTTTCATTAGTTTATAAATATTTTCACAATAATTATTGAATTACATCAACAATTATTTTGGTATTTTTTTTATAAAACAAAATAACTTCAAAAAATATATTCCTCAACACTCCTAAATTTATGAAAATTGACATATGAAAATATTTAGATCATAAACAAAATAAAATCACACAACTAAAACAAATATAAAATATTATTTATTGATTTTTTTTAAAAAAATACATCTGAAAAACATCTAATCATATCCACTAATACACTTTTATATAATAATATACAATAAAAAAAATAATCAATTTCCATAATAACATCAATATCTCCATACCTAAAACTCAGAATATGGCCATAAAAAATATTAGGATATTATAGACATTCATTGGTCATAACCCACCACTGTTTTAATTTAATTTCAAAAAATATAAATAAATAACCATAAATATATCAATGTATTTTTATGAAATAGGTTATACCATCACATATTGATGTATGGATTTGAATCAAAATTAAGGAAATAGATATTTATTTCTTTATAAATTGATTATTAGACATATTGGTAAATTATAGAGGCTATAATTTGAAGAAAAATACTTGGTGGTTGAAAATTTTTAATGTTTACTTATTTGAGAAAGTACATGTGGCTATATATTAGATACCATATGGTTAAAATAGTTTAGTGTTTAGTTATGTTTCCACTAGTTCGCCAGTAGACCCAATTCATATAGTTGATGAGTTATTAGGTAGTTAGTATGGGTATACTAGGTACCCTATGGACTCCATCAACATTTATAGTTCAATTTTTCGAAAAATATATGTCAAAAAATATTTATTTTAAATATCCCTCATTTTAAAATAAAATGCATAATCATTCTCAATATTCCTTAATTTCCTTCCATGATAGATCTTTGATTACATATTCACTTATACCTCTAAATTACCAGTTGTTTAGTTTAAATATCTCATTAATATATTTATAGTTTCCATAAATATTCCAAAACAATCTATTTATAATTCCTAAAATGATAGGTTTTTTTCTAATTTAGGTATTTCAGCCAACTATTTCTAATTAAAATAGTGACATCGTGTTATTAGACATCTAAAAATATGGGGTAAGTGGTGATTAAATTATAAAACCATTTTATTTGTATCATGTTTCTTTTAATATATGGGTATAGGTAGTTGGGTGAAAAAATACATAATGGAATTAGATATTTTTTTTACATCTTGAGGTATTATTATGAGTTTTCTAACCAATAATATACCATGGAAATCCATATATGTATATTTATTGTGTTTATTGTCCATGATTTTATTATAAAGATGCAAGGCCGCTATATAATGGAATCCTTAATGGAATTGACTATTAATACACGTGTAAAAAATAATATAAATAAGACTCTAATTTAATGATGTAGTTAATACATGTCACAAAATATTCATACAACCAAAGGATCAACATGTTTAGTTCTATTGTGGACTAATGATATAAGTAATACATGTGAACATTTATCTATAATAAAACTCTACTATACTCACTTCAAGACTTTAATAAAGTAATACTTATCTTCATAACATAGATGAAGTTTAACATAATAAATGGGTGAGCCCAAATTCTCAATAAGGAAAAAAATATTGACATATCGTCTAAGAATAGATCATAATAATATGAGAAAACATTGAAATGGAAAAAATTTCGTATTAAAAATAAAAGGGAGAAATAAAAATTTTATATAAGTTAAGACAGAAGGACATTCCATCTAAAATGAACTAACATTTAGAATATAAAAAAAGAGTTTGGAATAATTATACATTAAACATGATTAAAGGTGTATAATTACATGCACAATATTATAACATAATATTGGGGAATAAACTATCTGGACCTAAAATAAACCTTACATAATCATTTGTTTAAGTGAATAATTTACATTATTTTGCTTTGAAAATATCCTCTATTTTAGTGTTTAGGGAATTTTTTCATAACTCATTATTAAAGAAACTATATGATATAAATCAGACACTTATAATTAGTATCCATTTTCTACACCAAATAATGTATTTGAAACAAAACATTATATCTTTTTATGAAATATATTCATGACATTCATTGTGACCTATTACATTTCCCTAACCATCCTTAAATCATATGAAAACAATTTCAATAACATGGGTGGAGCTCAAAATCCATTTTAAGGGATATAAAATAAAGAAAAATGTTGGTCTAGTGAAAAACATGAAAACCCATAAAAACACTTTATTGAAATAAAAAAAAATTCCCGAGAAAGGGAATTAACATTATTTTTAAAATATAATTTATAATAAATTTTAGAAAAAATGATTTTAGTTATAAACAATTATAAAGAATAAAAAATATATATAGTTACCTTGGGAAGTCATCTCCTAGAACCTTTATAGAACCCATATAAAACCCATATAAATTGGAATAATGATAAAACATTTCTAATATAATTATCTATTAACCACAATCATTTCCCAATACACTGGAGAGGTATAATGGGGATCACCCTTCATATAATCTATATTTGGATCACTCATTTTCATGATTTATAATAGGGATCAACCCTTCACATTATCAATATCGGGCTATCATGTGAGCTATAATGGGACTCAACCCTTCATATATGCTTTAGTGTGCTCACTCATTTAATATAATTCTCATGCACATATCCTGAATAAAATAATTTTATTCTTTAAATTTTCCATCATAAAATGTTTGAATAAATCTTCTAATCTTATCATCAAATAACTTTTGGATATCAAAATACCCCTTTATTTTAAAAACCCATTTTAAATATAAAAGACCAATTTTTATTGGAAAACAATTTTTAATAAAAAAACAAAAAAACAAAAAATGGGTTTTCTTTGATTAACACATAAATTCTTTTAACGGAGTCTAAAAATAAAATAACGTTCACTCTAGTGGATAAGGTGTTTCCACTATGAATATTTATAATATAATATTAATTTTTTTGGTTATTCAAAAAATTCTATATGAAACAGGTAAAAATAATACATTTTAAAAATAGTAAAAATAAATTAAAATGAGATATAAAATATATTTTATAAATAATTTATGTCTTTATAATGTTTTTCATAAAATAGTTTTAAAAAGAGTACATGAAAAATAAGAGTTTGGGGGAAAACATTAAAATATAACGTATTTAAATGAAAAGTCCTTTATCGCATGGAGATGATAGGAATAATAATCCCTGTTAATGGATGAAAATACACAGGACATTAAATACCCTTATAATAGTGTAATTCCTGATATAAATTGTAAAATTCACTATATATACACATCATTAATGATTACAGGTGCATAACATAAAAATATGCCTCAATGAAAGGATGTTTAGATGAATGTAATTACTATAATCCGAACATTTCATGTATGTCTTTATCATCCTAAATATTAATGTTATATAAATTATTTAATTTCATGAGAATATTTTCTAAATTTATTATTACTTTTATTCTACTTATTAACATGATTCAAATAATTACTCAATCAATTACGTTTTAGTCGTATATCTTAACTATATTGTTGTTTTGTGTCAAAAATGACATTGGTAGGTTAACTGGGGTCCAAGTGGAAATAATTTAAATATATCATGAATAATAATAATGAAATAATTATAATATTTATAGATCAATTATAATTTTAAAACCAATCATTATTGATGGTTTTGATAAATGATGTACATTACGATTAGGGAGACGACATGTCGTACACACACAAGATTAACATTTCCATTTTTCAATGATCATTATTGATATGTGATAAGTAATACGTTATACATAAATAATGATAAAAATATAATATATTTTATATTAATTCTTTAAATATAATTATATTTATCATCCATGTGGTGTAGTGATGTAATGTTGGTCACATCGCTTCTTGCAGGTGATAGTCCACATGTTGACCTTGGGCAATATCAATTTTTTGTGAGTGAAAAGGTACGAAATAAAATGATATGATATATTTGAATATTGTTAAATATATCATTAATATAATCATTTTGACTTTGATATCACATATATTCATTATAATTACCAGTATTTAGTTCTAGGTAAATTGTTGGTGAAAACAAATCGAATCTCTTTGCAAGGCCATAGTCCATTATACAAAAAATCAATGTTATCACATCCCATTTGAAAAGGGAAGTAAAAAAATTAATATATGATATAGTTACTCTAGTGGTATGATTAATTTATAAATATAACATATGTACTTTGGATCCATTATCATACCGAACTATGGGTGGTTTTAAGGGAAAACGAATTGCATTGGATTGGGAGGTGGTAGTCCACCGTACACACGAATTCTATTTTCGTAACCTGTTTATTGAAGTGGAGAAGGATTTATATTACACAAATAAGAGAATAAAATCCAAGAATATGTACATAATTATTTTATTATATAAGAATTATTTAATAATAATTCTATTATGGGTAGTAAAAAATAAAATCAAAATTCTTATTGAAGAACATTATATTTTATTCGGGTAACTTATTTTGGTTCTCACCAAAAAGATTCATATGATGGATTTATGAACATAATATGTCTTCTATGTTAATATATGGGAATTATATGAGGTATTGTTTTAGTTAATGTTTGAACCAAATGGGTTTTAATCTCTAAAGAAGATAGGAGAGTGACTGTCACATTAAAATTAAGAATGGGTGGTATTTCTATAAACACCAAAAACATTCTGTATTAGGAGGTCACTCCTACCACACATGCCTAAAAATAGATTCATAATGGATGGTTGGATTTACGTGGTTTAGGAACACATATAAAAAAACAAAAAAATAATATTATTATCTTGTTATTTACTTTTCTTTATATTTATTGAAATTTACCCTATTAGTTTTTACCATGGTAACATGTTTTTTACCTACATAATTTAGCCATTTATACTAAACATAAATGAATTTTATTATATAATTTAGACCTAAATATTCTATTTATTAATTAATATTTATTAAATAATTATCTTATTTGTCGCAAAATTTAATTTCAACACAAAAATAAGTAAAAAAACCATTTAACCTTAACCACACTAACCGAGTTTTTACAATTTATAAGTCAATAAAATAATAATAATATAAATTTGATATAGGATTGGAACATAGATTATATGCACTAAAATTTACAAATAACTATTCATATGATATAATTTTTACTAAATGTGAATTATTGAATACTTTTTTTATCATAAAATAACATTAATGTCAATTTTAACATCATTCATATTATTTGAATATAAAAAATATATAGAAAATGGTGGAACTAAAATAAATTATTTTAAAACCTTTATAAAATGATATATTAGTATAAAAATTAATCGATAATAAAAATAAATTAAATTTACTTCACTTTTAATATTTTTTATCACACTTTATTTAATTTTTAACTAGATAATTCATGTACTGGAGTTTATTAAGGATATAATGAAATTACTTCATCTCAACAAAATGAAAATAAATTATCATGATAAAAAAAATATAATTAAAAATAATATTTATAACTAAAAAAATTAGTTTTTCCCAACCCCAATTCTTTATAGAAATTAATGGCAAAGAAGTAATATTTTTTGTCTTTTTCTATACTTAACAAATTATATATTTCATTATCATAGGAAAGTGTCCAAAAAGACATCCAAATTAATAATAATGTGATAATGGTCAAAATATTGGTATAAGATGGGGGTTTGACATGTTTTTAGGTCCTTTTACCCCTTACCAATTATGTTTAACCCTAATAAAATCATTTTTACCATTATTTTGATAGTTAATTTTCATAATTATCAACAATGATTATGATTAAAAAATTAATTTCACCTTATAAAATAATATAAATAATTCTTATTATAAATATGGAATTTTTATTTTAATATTCAATTCTCATATGTGGAAAATTTTAAGATAGAATTAATGTCATAGATGGTACGAGAGAGCTGGGTTTTGTAGAGAAAATTTTCAAAAGATTAAAATGTTTTTATATAAATATTCAACATGAAAAATAATACAATAAAAATCCCAAAAAATATAAAATAATAAAATTTAATTTTATAGTGTATGTTACATGAAATATCGAGTCATCTGATAATCCAAACAGTAAAGTGTTTTTTCGATAGCTTGTGTTACACAGAAGAATGAGTTTTATCAAAAAGATATATATTATTAATATTATTCTTTAATATTATTGTTATCTCTTTGTAATAGAAATGGATTGTGTGAATATGATAAAATAAATTACAAATATATATATATATATATATTACATGTTTATTAATCATATTTTTATTAAATACCAAATATGAATTATTCAAAACGAAAAAGATTTTTTTTTGGAAAAGTAGTATTTTTCTAATATATGGTCTAATAATGCTTAATGAGAATAATTGTAAATTATAATTATCAACTGGTAAAAAATTTGATTGAAACAAAAAAAATTAAAATTCAAACATAAAAACTATCTTAGGGTGAGTTTTTGTTATTATTTCTAAAATGTTTCATCATTTATGAATGGTGACAAAGAATGAATATTAAATGAAAATTCACTTTTTGACAAAATTATTTTAAAATATAAATTATATTTTAAATATTTTCAAATTATAATGAGTTTAATTATAAAAAAGTCAATAAAATTTATACTATGGAAAAATTTTAATATGGAATTTTTATTTAAAATTTGTGAACTTTTGAAATTTTAAACATTAAAACCCCACAATCCCATCACGTCTCTCAGAATAATTTTAAAAATAATCAAGAAATTTTTTTGAGTTGAATTTCGAAAAAAATTTATATATTTTTTATTTTAATAATTCATATTATATAATTAGTTTATGAAAATACTTATGAATCGACCACACAATAATTTATTAGTTAATAATTTACTAAAATAAATGATAATAAAAATCATATAAGTAAGGTAAATTGAATTAATTATTGTAATATATTAATATTTTAGATCCATATATCATTATACATAGGTTTTAACATAATATATTTATATACATTCATACTCTTGATATTTTGATTAATTTAAATTATATTTATAATGTCAAAATTAGCATTATTGTTATTTTATAATAAATGATATTTTATTGAATGATTTAAAATTACTAAAAATACTATATTATTCCAAGTTATTCTTCTGTGTTAATAAATATTTAATGTAGTTCATTAGTAGAATAATGGTTGATTCCTAATGAATTTAATATCCCACAATTAGCAAACCCATTGTTAGTGTTGTTAGGGTTAATGTACTGTTTTTCTGTGTTATATGCCATTCTGTTAAAATTAATTTCGAAAGAACGTGATATTTTATTAATATAAATTATATATCATATATATAATCAATTTTTTTTACCTTTTATAATAATTTAAAACTTCAATTTAGAGTTAGTGAATAAATTACCAACGTTAGAAAACTTGTTACCATGGTAAAACGAAAAAAGTGTAAGACATCGCAATCATAAAGAATACGGGAAAAAAAGAAAATAATGATTCTAATTTTATGTGGTGATATTTTTTTAAGAAATTATATCTCTAAAAATCTTGATTTTTAAATTTTCTAGGAACCTGAGTTAATATAGACCTCCAAATGTTAAATAAATTTGATTATTTTCAATAATTCAACTCTTCCTCAACTTTAAAATGGAACTCACACTCCCCACTTCTCCACAGATATCAAGAAATTTTTATCATCCAATAAATACCAAAATAAACCCAAAATATCCCTCCCCTTATTCAAGAATCCATAGATTGAGATTAAATCCATTATATAAAGGTTTTACTTAAAACCAAAGGAAGAAACATGAGGGAGAGGTAATATTTCTCAATAAGAATCTTAATTTTATTTTATTTTATTCTATTCAGTTAATCTTATAACATGATGATGTAATAACTTATTTATATTCCATATATTTATAAGTAATTATATTAATATTTCAATATAAAAACACAAACACTTCCCTTAGTTGGTTCACAAAATCAATATTCTTGTCTATGGTGGACTCCCACTGACCGAAACGATGTCATTCATTTATTTGTTACCACCCCTCGTGGTTTGGTATAATTATGGAAATAAATATTAAATATTATTTTTATAAAATAATTATACATTTTAATTAATTATATTATATATACTATTTTTATATTCTAATATTCAAGGGATACAATAACATCATTCATGTGAATGGTGGGCTTCTACTTCACGTAGCAATGTTATTGTTTGTATATAATGACTTACATGGAATGAAATAAGGGACAAGATAATTAGTATGTTTGATATAAATGATACACAATGATATTAATGAAATATTTATCGTTCTAGAATTATAATATAACATTTTATTTGTTATATTTTCTCTAATAGAAAAAGTTACAACATCATTCTTGGATGTGTGGACCTCTTCCACCTCAAAGCGATACGATTTCCTTCTTCATCAAAAAATATCAAGAATGATATATATATAAATATATGTAATTAATTATAATGTTATTTATGAAATAATTATACTTTTGGGAAGTTAAATTTCCTATACCTTTTTTCCATAATGATAATTGAAAAATGGAAACATCACTCTTGCATATGTGTGACCTACCGTCACAATGATCGTAAATCCAGTTCATTTTTAAAACTATATTTCGTGATTAGTTATAAAAGTATAATTTAATTTTTGAATATTATAATAACAACCTCATTGTTATTATTTATAAGTTTGGATTGAGATCTTTTTTACCATAGTTATCCTACCAAAGTCATTAGTAAAAATAACCGACTGAAACATAATTGATTAAGTAATTTTATATAACATGTCAATAAGTGATGTAAAGGTAATAGTAAACATATAAAATGTTCTCATTCAATTTAATAATCGAAATAAGTTTATTACTAAGGAAGATAATGACACATGTGACTAATCATACTCAAGGTAAGGGACTTCATCTCAATTTCATTTCATAGTGTAATTTTTGAATATTATGAACATATATTATTTTAAAAGGATTATATGCAGCCCTAATGGAAATTTATGTCATGAATTTCTATATTATCATGATATTTATTATTCAGTTTTTTTATTCTTTCATGGTTCTTTTGAATAATGTGTTTCCAAGGGGATAAGTGAATTTGACTTAATAAAAATCCATCGTAATATTTTTCCCTAAAAATTCCCTTCTCTTCCACATCCATGTTTTAAAAAACATTATAATGATTTTATATAGACATAAAATTTTTATAAAGTAAATATTATGTCACATTAATTTATGTAAATTTTTTTCAAAAAAATAATTCCTTAATTTATTTTTCATGGAACATTTGGAGAAATATAAATAGGTTTTATATTTAATAAATTTTTTTATATTCATCCATTTGGTTTGATAGGCATAAGATAAGGGAAAACCTTATTTGACATATAAAAACCTATATTTTCATAAATGAAATTTCGCCGCCTTTTAATAGAGAACACATTTTAACTATGATTTTTGATAATTTAATTGATTTAATATTTCAAAATAAACATCATATTTTTATTATAAATATAATAATTAGGTTAGGGTGAATTTTTTATATTTCTCGGAAACATGTATTTTTTTAATGGAGAGTAAAAAATATGGAATTTTAGTTAAAAACTATTTTTTCATTTAATTTATTTATAAGCATAAATTATAATTATTTTTAAATTTTAATTAGATAATATTTTTATCATTTAATAAAAATTATTTCATTCTAATCAATTTAACATTGAAAATTATTAAAAGAACATAGAAATATTTTTAACTTTCTACTCTAAAACACCGCAATGCCATCTTGTTGGTGGGATTAATGTTAATTTTTATTCTTCCATTTCTATGATTGTAATTTGGAAAACAAAGTAAATATTTGGAATCAGAAAAATTAATAATATCTAATAATAATAAAATTTGTTTTTGACCAAAACTAATAATGAATGTATTTATTAGTACTTACAATTATTATGGAAAAATTGTGCTTAATAAAGGACTAATACTTTACCTAAGGTCTGAAATGACCTGTAAACATGTCCAACACCCATTATATGGCTATTTATCATTCATTAACCTTCAATTATTGTGCTTAGTTGGTTTATTATGACTTGTAATATGTAATGTAATTTCCACACCAAACTTGTTTCCAAATATTCCAATTGAGTCCTTTTATTTCCGAAAAAGGCCACCACCTCTCCCACATCATCGTACAAATAAAAACTATTCGGTTCGGCCATGATCAGAAATAGTATATGCCCAAAAATAATACCCCTTCTCTTGATTCTTAACTTTGTTAAAAAATCCTCCCATGTAATCCTTTTGGTAGAAACCCAAAGTAGATACCTGATTAAGAGGTAAGGCACACTCTCGAGGTTTTTGGTTTATTTTCTATTATACACTGACAATATTCTTCTTAAACAATTATTACATAACAAAACAAGTAACATGAACATACTTGGATTCTTTTATGTTAGTATTTCAGCCTAATGATACACAACACTCCATCAAATGAGTAATGAAAATACTATTTATATATATGATAAACTACTGCCTTAAGAAATGATCATTGTTCAATTGTCCATAACTAGATGTCATGGTGGATATTTTGATGAAAACTCATATTATATATGATATATATACTATTAATAATAACTTTGTGATTATTTATTTTTTATATATAACAGACCTTTATGATTTCCAAGTTGTGTAAATATGTGAATTTTGTTTGAGGAAGTGTGGACTACCACCCCCTCAATGCAATATGACTCGTTCATGCAATACATGGAATGTATAATGGATGGTGCTAATAAAAATATTTAAAATATATAAAAAATATAGGAGACTGGAATTATAAAATATATATGTTTCATTATTTTTCGTTCTGTTAATACAATTAAGAAATAAAAGTAGCATACATGCATACGTATGGCATACCATCTCCATGAACGATGTACTTCATTTCTATTATCCAAATAATATAGACTACCAAAAATATATATATAATTGATATATATGAAAATAAATATTTTTCTAAAGTATTGGGATTATGAAACTATGAAATATTTATTAATTACAATAAATAACAAGTCAAAACGCACATGAGAAAACTAGGAAATTAACACCCAAAATAGTCAAAAAATGAAAGATTGTTATCAAATGTGTAAAAAGATATTATAATAAATTAATATATGATAGGATAAATTTGAAAATTTTATTGAATCATGTAAGAAATTATCATTGTTTTATTATACAAGATGTTAAAGGGCGTTCACTTGAATAGAAACTCAATGTAAGGATTTCCATCTCACTTTTTACATCTATGGGAAAAATTTCATATTAAACATATACATATTTTTTGTGGTGTACCTAAAAAATATTTTGATATATCAAATAATGAGATATTTTATCTTAATTTTATTTAGATGTTTCATATTATTATTATAGCTTTTGAGTTATTTAATTAATTTGTAGGGATTCCAGTCCCATTTTTATTTTGTGAGGCTTACTTAAATGTTGTGCAAATAAAATTTATATATAGGGTACATACGACCACATTAAAATATAATTTCATGAATTATATTATCTTCATGTTATTTTAAATTTTTATTTAATTATTATTCCATTTGGGTTTTCCAATTCATTTGTTACCACATTGGTAAGGGGATTTCAACTCACTTTTAATTTATATGAGTTACAAGCTATGTTCTCCAATGTTTCCTTTTGTGTGGTGTTTGTACATATCATGATTGAACTGTTTGAATGTTATACTTATATTTATAGGTACATACATATCCATATTATGATATTTCCTTCTGGGGTTTACCTTTCAAATGTTACAAAGTCGGTAAAATAGTATTATCTAAATTTTCCTTCATTAGACACTTTGGAATGTTTAATTATTATTTTACTCAGGTCTAATATTAATAATATTTCAATGGATTTTATATTTGAGTAAATTAAATACTCATTGATCTATAATCCCTTTCATTAATCTTTTGTTATTCATAACCTTTTTCATGTATTAGTACCGAGTTTCAATTATATGATTATCAAAATGTTTAAAAAAAATATTTTTCTGAAAAACCAACTTTATTTGTCTCTTTAGTCAGAAAACATGTTTTCATCTAAATAACATGATTTATTAAAATGTTTCCAATAACATTTTAATTTTTTTTCTAACTTCATTTTCACATTTTTTGACTTTTACTTATTTTTTCAATAGAATCTCTTTTTTTCTTTCCTAACAAGGCATTTTCTAACCTTTTTTCCATAAAAAAGGAAAATTATTTCTACCTCATACAACATGTACATATTTACACACCTCAATTTCATTGAATCCTTATTTTCTATTTGAAATGATTTATTTTGATATAAAAATTTTGTTAAATAGTTTTTCAAAAGAAAGTGATACTTTACAAAAACATATTTTTAAAATTTAATATTTTATTTCATTAATGAAAATATGCCACTATTTTACACCACATGGAATTTTTTGTATTAATACCATCCTTATTCCTCCTCTGGATGGTTTATTATTTATTTTTATAAGAATAGTATTCAAATTAACATCATTGATTCACTAATTTTTTCTCTTGAAAAATTCAATCTCTTATGATCATTGAATATTGAATTTCCCATAAATTACATATTTTTTTAATCATTGATATTAATATTTTCTAAAATATATACCTACATACATACGGTGTCTACATTGGCAGTTTCTTGAATATTTAAGGATATATTGGAAAATATATATTCTCTATTAAAAAATGATATTTGATAATGAATATTTTTTAATAATTAAATCAATTAATTGACATGAATAATGATTTGTACAAGAAATGAATTATGGATCATGCACTTTATATACCATCTTGATGCATCGATAGGTTCTTACAAGAAAAATTAGTTTTGAAAATCAGAATATATTAATCCATCTTGTGAACTGTATTTTTCATAATTGGTTTTCATGTTCCTCAGACATGAATTATATACTGAATGAATTTCCATCATATTAGTTTCATTTATTATTTATCCATGATATTTTGTATTGACATATCTATGGATACATTTTGTTATCAGTTTATTGATTAAATAGAATGGGTTTTAGTTACATACATTTCAGTAGTGATTTTGTTTTATTTAGTTATTTGAATGGCTTGTGTTTTTAGTTATTACCATTATATATTTTTTATATACTTCCATTCAGTTTATGGATTATATGTCATGAGTGTTATTTTATTTACATTTAAAAATTTATTATTCTCACTTATTCATTATGTATTCCACTATAAGTTTCCCTTACTGAGCATTTGAGATCACCCATTTTATATTTATTTCCATAAGAATAAATTAAGCATACCTTGAATGTTATGAAAGAATTTACTAGATAAATTAGACTTATCATAAATGTAATTTCTTTAGAAGAAAAAATTTGTGTTTTAAATTGTGTATTCATTTTTAATACACGACTCATTTATATATCTAGTTTATGAATACTACTATACTAATCAGTCCTTCGATTATTGATTTTTTAACTATTCTATTGTAATTGATCGAAGACACCGACTTCAGGATATATGTTATTGGGTCACTAAAAATATATAACTCTGCATCTAAATCTTGGTATTTTTAATAATTTAAAAATACTTAATCAAGTTGGGACCAAGTTGGATGTAGAAGTGGATTGTTCTCTTTTGTTGTAATAAATGGGATAAATCAATTAACTTTGTAAAAGCCATAAAAAATAAGAGGATACTTCTCTGATTTTTATTTCAAAAATATCATATGTTGGGAAAACTTGTTATGAAATCCTTATGAATCAAAGGGGGAGAAACTTTGAATCTAATAATATTTAGTTTCAGTTAGAATGAATGTGGTTGTTGGAAGATAGGGAAGTTGCATTACTTTCCCTTGAAAATATGATAATGATAAAGGTGTTCGATCAAAGGAAATATATCATGAGAGATATGGTTTGTGATGAAAGAGTATGTTTGTTGAATAATCCCTAAGACAGTGAAGTAGTATTTGTGTTATTACTATTGACAATTTTAAGGTTGTACAATTTTTCTGTGTTTGCCAAATTTTTGGGGGTGAAAATCCAAAGATTGAGAAATGTGCTTTTGACAAAGAATGTCGCACCCAATTTCGAATTTGGCATGGTATGTTGCATGAATGTTTATTTATAATATCCAAAAATCAATATATGTGAATGGAATGACTCATTTAAAATATTTTTTTTGAACAATAGTTTGGATGGAGTTTGCAATATTGTGTACAAGGCATGATTCAATGTCAGGACATCGAAAAATGGAAAAGGCATGAAGTGCACGAAAGATTCAAGTTGTGAATGAAAGATGAAGTTGGTGCTAAAGAAACTTATGTGGCCACTGTTGAATCAAATAGGGTTTTTCATGATGCAGCAGGATCTTGGATGATGCGTGAGGTTTTTTGCATGTGGGGGCGGTAATGCATATAAATAAGAGACGACCCCTCTTATTTGATAAGCATGAAGCCTAGAGAAATCCTCATATCGAAATAGTGAATGAATTTTATGTAAAGGTAGTTGTGTGAATGGAATAGAGTTGTTTGTAAGGAGAATTTTGCATAAGAAGAGAGCTGTGTGCAAGAACAGAGTTGCGTGTAAGAGGGGTTTCATGTCAAAAGTCAAATCTTACACGTATGGAATAAAGGTTTTGTGGAAGAATACTAATATAGTGCATTAAATATTTGCTTTTAGTACCACCTGTAACTTAAGTGTTCGGTAGTTCTTACCAACTTTTGGGTAGGAAAGAGAATAATTTTTTTGAAATATCAAATTGTGAAAACTGAATAAGAAGCACTTAATCTTTATTTTTCCCAATTTTTAGTAAGAGGGTGAAAATGTGCTTTAGGATTGTTTTCCAATTGATATAAAAGTGTAACTTAATAATCCAATCATTTATTTCCATCTAAAATTATTATATTCTAGTATATTTTGAGGTACTAGATTATTTCCTTACAATACCATGGATATAACTACTCTGGTTGAGTAGAGAACCTTATTAATCTTGTGTTCCTGTAGATGTGTGTTTTGATTGTGCTTATCAAAGAAATAAATCATTAATAGTTGGAAAAGGTTGTTGAAAAAGTAAGGAAATATAAAATAAAAATATATCATTGACTCACCCCTCCACCTTTCAGTGATACTTTGATCATGACTAGGCCACTTTACATCTTTTCAAACACCATGGGATTAATATTTCTATATAAATTTTATGGGAATTTTTCAAAGGAATAATTGCATCTTTTTATCTACTTTAGTGGAGTTATATACATGTTTAATTTTGATACATGAGAATCTATCACTCATATTAAAACATTTATTTAATGTTCCATGTAAATCTCTAAATTTTTTAAAAAATTTACATTTTGAGATATTCATTTCAATCAATTATAGATTTTACTTTTGAACTAATTCTCACTCTTTTAAAATAGAGATTATTTGAAATTTTAAATTGATATATTATGCGAAAAATTAAATTACTTATTCCAAAACTTATTATAACACAAACAATTCTATAAAAAATATTTTTTTTCTTCATTTCATTGAATCATATCTAAAATTTTGTAGATTCTTTGATTATTGTTATTGATAATTAATCACAACATATTAGGCTTCATTGGGGGAACTAGCTCACTTGGACACTCTAACATCCATCATTGAAATAATGGTTGTATTATTATAATTTTAAATCATCTATATTATTTATATTTTTGTAACTGAACATAAAATTTCTACAAAAATAAATTTTTATAGACCTTATACAATGTTATAAAATGTTCCTATTAATTTATTACTATAGTGGATCTATTAAAAATGAATATTAGAAAACATTTAATGTTATTAGAGGTCATTTATAATCAAGATGAACTATTAAATATATATATATATATATAGCTTCACTATTTATCTATTTTGACGAATTTTTTTGATTGAATGTGTAGTAGTTTGAAAAATAATTTTGAAAACCACATATTCAGTGTGTTCTTCTAATATTCATCCATCATTAGTTTTTAATCTCACTCTTTTCTTATTCATAAAATATTAACATTATAAATTATACAGTTTTCATTTATTAATGTTCTATTATCCATTATCTTGTGATCTTTGGCATCCACAAAAGAATTCATAATATCATTTCACTATTTTTGATTTCTCTCTAATTCATAGAGCTTTAATTAAAGATTTTTTGTGGATTTGTCCTTAGTTATGACTCCATTAAACCAATATGTTATATTCTTATATAATTTTTTGTTAATTCCAAAAAAATATTTACACTTGTAATTATTGTTTATTTAATGATCTTAACTTATCATCATATTTTTTTCTTGTTTCTTTTCTCTATTAAAAGATCCATCTTCATGGTGTGTGATTTTCTTATACAAGATTCTATAATAGAATAAAATTAATTCGACTATATCCCAGGGAAAAAAACACATAATTATTTTTAAATTTTATATTTTTTCAACTTTTGAATCACTAAATATGTGGTATTTACCACTTATAAAGAATGGTGATGACCACTGGTTATCATCCAATGATCTTAAATTTTTTTATGGAAAATAAATTTATCATACAAGATGAAGAAAACATAAAGCAACTACTGAAACATGAACTTATACAAAGCCAATGCTGTTAAAAAACATGATAGAATCATCAATGAGAGTGATTTCTACCACCTCTAGCATGTGGATGTCATCTTATCCTCCATGTCTTAGTTTGTTTCCACGTCTCATCATTCAGAACATTATTTGATGAAGGTTCCAATTATCTAATCAGATTAGAGATCTCTAGTAGGGATTTCACATTAGATATTTCTACATTGATCATATGTGATCCTTAAGCACTCCCAAATTTATCATGGAAGACCTCCATAATCCTAGATATATTAATATTTTCTGGTAGAATCGGTACATTATTCCGAAGCTATGGAATGTCAATTTCCACTTGTCCCACCTGAGGGACTATAAATACATCTTTGGAAGTCTCCAATAGAATAACCATAAAAACAATACATCCTTTCTTATTCAACATGGTTGGGAGGGGGGAGTAGACCTGCATCCCTTTACTATTTTTAGAATACTTTTGCTCCTCCCAAAACTTATTATTATCTTTCATTTGGGCATCATGTTCTATGTCAAACTCATCACGTTGAAAAGATTTATAAATTACCTAATTAACATCAAAATTATGGTTTGAATCTACTTAGGAATGTATATAGACAATATCATAGGTAATTTATTTAACTACCATTTAGTCTTCTATGTTTGATATATCGTTATCAAAATTAAATAATAATGAAACTACTTTACCTTCACCAACATATAGAATGTATCCCTTAATTTTTATTTTAAAATAATTTATCATTTTATTCATCAAGAATTTTTGAAGAGATAAAATTATAATGATAAATATAATTATCTTATCCATAACCACCAAAAATTATAAATTAAAAAAGGGAGATGAAATATTAAAAATTACTCTAAACATTGGTGCTCTAATAAGAGGTGTGGGATGATATAATACAAATTATAGAACTATTGTGGGATATGTTCCACACAAATATGGAGATGAATCAATTTTTGTGTTTTTAATCAATTTTACATTTTTAAAACTTTACATATTAAGATCTATTAGGATATATATTTTTTCATTATATTTCTACATCGTCATTTTTTGTTACATCCAAACACACCCATGTAATGGAAAATATATTTTTATGATTCTAATTTTTATATGAGCTATTAATCCATTGTATTTTATAGAAACAATCAATACCAAATGGTCCAATAGTAAAAAACATGTGGATTATAGTTAGTTTATATTATAAATTTGTTGGGAAAAAATTCCCCAAGACATCATTGAAGCATTTTTGCGGTGATTGTGTTTGTTGAAAAAGTGGACAATTGTGATGTGATTGTTGACAAAGAAAACCATGACATACAAATTTGTTGACAAAGGGGATTTCATGGTGGAATGTCGAGTTCAAGAAATGTGGTCAACGATCCATGTTTGATTCGAGAACGTTGATAAAGGAATGAATGATCTGGAGGCGGCCTAAAAATAATAGATACAAGGTGGATCTGTTTTCCAGTGTTTTCCAAATTATTGGGCCTAAAAATCGACAAATGAAGAAAAGTGGTTTTTGGCAAAGGGACTTGTGTGCCGTGTACATGAAGGATTGGAAAATTGCACACCATATCTTTTTTCGATGGAAAAGGGATATGTTTCATGGAAGTATTGGTGGTGTCACGTAGGTGATGTTGGATCGAATATGTAGATATATATGTTTATTAGATGGAACAATACAAGAGGGGGGGGGGTGAATTGTAGGTTTAAAAACCTTTGAGTTTTAGCAACTAAGAGATTAGTTTAAAAGATCTTAAACTAATACAAATACAAACACCCAAAATTTTATTGAGTATAAAAAGGTATGATGTATTGTAATACTAATGTAATGTAAAAAAATTGTATTCAAGATGAACACAATAATTAGAGTAATACAAAGATGAATGATTCTACCTTAAAGCGTATATAATCAATCAATACAAAATGTAATAGAATGATGGTAATTGAAACAATTACAAATGAATATGTAAAGAAGAAAGGAAACAATACAAATTCCTTTCTAATACAAGTAACAACAGAAATGTAAAAGTATTACAATTATTTTATCCTAAAGAGAAGGGTTATCCTTTCACCTAGGATAAAAGGTCTATCTCACCAACACCTTGGTGAGCCCTCGAAACGATGATCGGCACGTCTGTCTGCCTATCCCCGGCATCCCTCGATACGATGATCGGCACGTCTGTCTGCCTATCCCCGGCAGCCCTCGATACGATGATCAGCACGTCTGTCTGCCTATCCCTGGAAGCCCTCGATTTTATAGGTAATCGACACCTCTGTCTTTCAATCATTTGAAAGCCCTCGATACGATGATCGGACACACAATGCAGATGAGAGAAGTCACAGTGTCTCTCTCTAGAATCTTGATAGTTCACGAAGTCTCTTCATTCATTTCTTCATACCCGCAGCTTCAAATGACCTCCTATTTATAGGCCTCAGGTTCCAACGGTCATATTGCCTCCAACGATCATATTGAAACTAAAAGTATGACATCGTTTTGATTAGTTTGTAAATAACTCAACGACATCGTTTTTGTTAGGACATAAGATAAATAGAAATGAAAAAACATTGGTATGATTAAAAAGTAATAAGTATTTTTGACAATGTACCAAAACAAGTAATGAACATCTGAATAGAAGAGTTAGTACAATACGATTGACAAAGTCAGTACGATACGATATGGTCAGTACGATCAGTATGATCAGTACGATCAGCATGATCAGTACGATCAACATGGTCAGTACGATCTGCATGGTCAGTACGATCAGCATGATCAGTACGATCATCATTGTATGATACGATAATCATGATAGAAGACAACTGTAATTTCCAGAATATGATAGAATACATTTGTGATTTCCAAAACATGATGTAGAAGTCAAAAGAGGACTTTTGACTCAACAATCTCCCCCTTTTTGGAAATAACAACACACAAAGTAAATGTAACAAGAAATACTTATCTCCCCCTGAGTTATTGTAAACTCTTCTGAATAAGGAATTGAATACAACTAACTCCCCCTTAGGTATTGACTTTCCTAAGGATTGTATTCATAGATTTTTATTTAGTTTCGAAGCATTTTATTAAACCAATCCCCTTTTGTAAAACATTCTCCCCTTTTGTGAAACATTCTCCCCTTTTATAACAATCTCCCCCTTTGTGGTTTACAAAAAGAATGGGGTTACTTTGATTTTCCTGAAAGAGTTAGAGAGAAAACAATATAGGACAAAAGAAAAGAGTTATAACAATTATTAGAAAACAAAGACATGTTCCAAAGGAAAATAAATACAACAATCATTTGTTTTCTCTTTCCTTATCCTTCTTTATAAGCTCATGAAGAACAACTTTCATCTTCTTGATCTCCTTATTGTCTTCAGAAATTGAGTCACCCTGAGTTCTGAGAAGCTCTTGTTGGTCCGCAAAAATCTGATCTTGATTTCTGATAGTCTCTTCCTGGACTCTGATTACTTCTTCAAGGGTCTCAATTCTGTCTTGCAGATTCTTGTTATCTTTGGATAGCACAGAATTTTGTTTCTTCAACAAAATCATTTCATCCTTGAATTATTAAACCTTCGAGAATTCAGATTGGAAAGCATTCATTCTGTCTTGCAAATCTTTCACTGAACGAACATTGGTTCGTTGAGAAGACAAAAGATTCAGCCTTTCAACCGTTTCTATGTCAAGCTTATTAAAAGCAATTTCAAGCTCATTTGACAACCTCCTTATATCTTCAATTGCTATTTCATGATCATTGATTGAGCTTTCTATTTTTTACGACCACATGGTCATTTTGTTACAGGCCTTCTTATGAGCAACCGAACTTTCTGATAGAACATTCAAATCAGCTTCAACTGATAAAACCTTCTTTCTTAATTCTTTTACAAAGCCAATCTTTTTCTTTTAATTGTCAGTAATAAAATAAATCTTCCCTTACAGCCTCGGGAAATAAGGAATTGTCTTCTCAACCCTTCTCAAAACATGGACAATATAATCATTCTTCTTGAGAGAGATTGTATGTTCTGAATCAGTATCTTCATCATACGATGCTAGTTCATACGATCGGCTTGAGTCAACAATTGGCTGTTTTCCTTTTTCTTTTTTTTTCTTTTTTTTTTCTTCTTCCACTTTGTCACTAATGACAACATCTTTATCTGTGTAAGAGGATTGAGAACCTTGATTTTCTTTAGATGAAATTCTCTCCGGAGTTCGTGCTTGATCGGCATGAGGAATTTGTTGAACACCTTCACTCATCTTTTGAACTAATTCCTCTTTACTCTTCATTGAACTTTGAAGAAATTCTAAAAGAAAATCTCCTTCTTCTTCTTCCATTTCTTCTATCTCTTCCATTACCTATTTTTGTTTTCCTTTCTCAGGAAGGTTCTGTACGATTGGTTCTTGATGCACTTATTTTGTCAGTGGAGCATTAGCTTCCTCTATTTCTTTCAAGACTTTAGAGACATCAAAGTCCTAAGACTTTCTTTTCAAAAGAACGTTCTCCGTATTTTCAGCCTGAAGGGTTTCTTCTACCCTTATTCTTTCTGCAGAAGCCTCAGCGGGGTCAAGAACAAACTTTGGATCACCTTCCTTTCTCTGTTTCTTATCCTTTCTCCATTTGGCTACTACTTCCTTACTATAAATTGGCTTCTTCTTAGGCTTTGAACTGGTTTGCAGATCAGACTTTTGAGTAACACCGGTAGATTGAATGTCTTTGGCTGGCATAGGTGTCGATTGATTCTGAGCCAATTCAGCTTCTACATCTCTGACAAAAAGTTTTGAATTGTGATCAAAACAAACATTCAACTTCTTCATAGTACTTTTGTTAAACCAAGAAGGCTTCAAATCTATGGGATTTCCTTTCAAAGTAATGTTACAAAACTTTATACTCTCAAGAATGAACTTCGTAAGGATGGCTAGATACATAATCATTTGGGACTTAATCCCACCTGTCTTGACATTCTTTATGGTTTAAAAAGCATACCCCATGAGATTCACTTTTCCCATATTCACAAGATAGTCAAGAATGAAAATATCAGAAACTTTCAGAGTTTCTCTATCCCCTTTCCTTGGAATAAGAAAACCTTGCATCCATAAAGTGACAAACCGATTGTTCGGAGAAAGATGAGATACTTTCCTTTTGTCTTCATTAAAAACAAACAAAGACTTTTCACCACTTTCTCTATTAAACGTACCAACTTCCTCTAGTAGTTTATGAGATGGACAGAAAAGAATCCCCTTCAGTTGAGACATTTAGAAAATGAGCCGCTTGTTTCACAGACATTGATATATTTCTATCGTACACATCAATGTTTATAGTCATGTCTTTGTCGAAAGATACGGTTTTATAAATTTACTGACTTCATAAAAAATAACCGGATCTTGAGAATCAGGCTTTTCAACACACAGATGTTCCCACCCCTGAAACAAAATAATCCTCCTAATTGTGGAATCGTACGTATCGAAAAAATCCCGAGATACTAACATTTCTCTGTTAAAGTCTTTCTCTGTAAAAGTCTTTGAAGACATTTCGGCGGGAGTGTTAGCAGAGGATTGAGACATAAAGGTGCTACCGTTGAGAAGATCGTACGATGATTTAAAACAAGTGGAGCAGAGCTTGGCCTCAAATCCTGAAAAAACAATGTGGGTTTGGGGAGGGGAGGGGCTATTTATATTCGATAATGGGGTGACATTTGATCTTCTATGGTCAAGATTATAGGAAATAAGATCAATAGTTAGGATTTAAAGAGGAAAGAAAGAAAAAAACCTGTCGGAGATCGTAAGGTGATTGTTGGTTTTAGTAAAAACCAAAAGAAAAAACAATCATAAGAAAAAAATCATCATGCCGATGGAAATCAATGTTGTTACCATGGACTGACAGTACGATGGAAAACAATCTTGTTACCATGAACTGACAATACGATGGAAAACAATCTTGTTACCATGAACTGACAGTACGATGGAAAAGAATCTCGTTACCATGAACTGACAAGCTGATGGAAAAAAAATTCAATACCATCATCAGTCGATTCAATACCATGATTGATTGATACGATGGAAAATAAATTCAATACTATCATCGGTCGATTCAATACCATGATTGATTGATACGATGGAAAAGAAATTCAATACCATCATCAGTCAATTCAATACCATGATTTATTGATACGATGGAAAAGAAATTCAATACCATCATCGGTCGATTCAATACCATGATTGATTGATACGATGGAAAAGAAATTCAATACTATCATCGGTCGATTCAATACCATGATTGATTGAAACGATGGAAATTAAATTAATTACCATCATCGGTCGATACGATGGAAAAGAAAATACGATAAACCGAAAAGATAAAACTGTCAATACGATAAACAGGAAAACTAAAACTGTCAATACGATAAACAGAAAAGAAGTCTAAAACTATCAATACGATAAACAGAAAACACATATCAGGGAAAAACATAAGATAAGATGAAATAAAGTGAGAATCATAGAAAGAAATGTTCTCCCCCTTTCTACGAGAGGTTTCATACTATTAGGAGAGATGTAAAACATGAAGTAGATATGAATGATTATTTTAATGTAATCATTCCTAGCTTCTGTTTTATAAATTAAAATCTATCGGAAGGTAATGGTTTTGTAAAAATGTCAGCAAGTTGTTATTGCATTCCAATGAATTGTAAAATAATATCTCCTTTTTGTGTGTGATCTCTAAGAAAGTGATGCCTAACATCTATGTGTTTTGCACGTGAGTGATGTGTTGGGTTCTTACTGAGAGCTATGGCACTTGTATTATCACAAAGAATTTGTGTTTTAGAGAAAGTCAATCCATAGTCAGTGAGTGTGTGTTGCATCCACAATACTTGAGCACAGCAACTTCTAGCTGCTACATATTCAGCTTCAGCAGTGGATAGTGCTACTGAGTGTTGTTTCTTGCAGGACCAAGAAAATAAAGAATCTTCTAAGAAATGAAATGTTTCAGATATACTTTTTCAATCCATTCTACAACCACCAAAGTCAGCATCTGAGAAACTTTTTAAAACAAAATCATTCCCAGAGGAGTAAAAAAGACCTAAATACATAGTGCATTTTAAATACCGAAAGATTCTCTTTACGGCTTTTAAATGAGACTCTTTTGGATTATATTGATATCTTGCACATAAGCATACAAAAAAAATTAAGTCGGGTCGACTAGCTGTCAAGTATAGCAAACATCCTATCATACCTCTAAAGATTGTTTGATCTACTGGTTTCCCAGTTTCATCAATATCAAGTGTATTTGAGGTACCAATTAGAGGGCTAATACTTTTAGTTTTTTCATATCCATACTTTTTGAGTATATCTTTTATATACTTATATTGAGATATATATGTTCCTTCTGGTTTTTGAGAAATTTTAAAACCTAAAAAGAATGTTAACTCACCCATCATACTCATTTCAAACTCAAATTTCATTAAATTTGCAAAAGAATCAGTTAAATATTTCTTGAGTTGATCCAAATAGGATGTCATCAACATAGATTTGAACAATCAAAACATTTTTGTTTTCCACTTTTATAAAAAGGGTTGGATCTGCTGTACCTTTTGTATAATTGTTTTGTAAAAGAAATCATGTAAGTCTATCATACCATGCTCTAGGGGCTTGTTTAAGACCATATAGAGCCTTGGTAAGTTTGAAAACAAGATCAGGATGTTTTGGGTCTTGAAAACCCGGAGGTTGTTCAACAAAAACTTCTTCTTGAACAAAACCATTTAGAAAAGCACATTTGACATCCATTTGAAATAGTTTGAAATTGAAAAATGCTGCGAAGACCAATAGAATAAGAATGGATTCAAGTCTAGATACAGGAGAATATGTTTCTTCATAGTCTATTCCCTATTGTTGATTATAGCCTTTAGCAATAAGTCTTGCTTTATTTCTTACAATGATTCCATTTTCATCACATTTATTTCTGAAAACCCATTTTACACCAATTACAGTTGTTTCTTTAGGTCTATCAACTAAATTCCAGACTTGATTCCTTTCAAATTCATTTAGTTCATCTTGCATTACTTTGATCCAATCATCATCACTTAAAGCCTCACTTGGGATTTTAGGTTCAAATTGGGAAAGAAAATAAAGATGTTCTATTTCATTTCTTATGGAATTTCTGGTCCTTACAAGTTGATTTGCATCACCAATGATGCTATCACTGGGATGATTCCTAAGAATCAATTGATTTGGGTTTTGTAAAACTTGTTCATCATCGTATGATTGAAAATCATATGTGGTAAATGTTTCAGGAATACTTTCTTGAACATTTTCCTTATCAGAAGGATCTTCTATCAAAGACCGATAATCAGTTTTTGAAAACACATCCGAGGATGTAGGATTGGGTTGGTTGAAAACAAAAGGATCAGTTTCATCGAATTTTACATGTACTATTTCTTCAATAGTACAAGTGTTTTTATTGAAAACTCTATAAGCCTTTGAAGTCGTAGAATAGCCTAGAAAGATTCCTTCATCATATTTTGGTGCAACTTTGTGTAGATTATCTTTTGTATTCAGAATGAATACTTTGAATCCAAAAACTTTGAAGTATGAGACTTTTGGTTTTCGGCCAGTCCATAACTCATAAGGGGTTTTATTAAGAAATGGTCTACTTAAAACACGATTTATAGTATAACAGGCAGTACTAACAGCTTCAGCCCAAAAGTTCTTAGCAATTGAGTATTCACTCAACATGGTTCGAGTCATTTCCTGAAGAATACGATTTCTTCTTTCAACAACACCATTTTGCTGAGGAGTTCTTGGAGCTGAGAAATTGTGAATAAAACCGTTCTTACTACAAAAAGTTTCAAAATATGAATTTTGAAATTCACCACCATGATCACTATGAATAGTTATCAATGGTAGGTTTTTCTCATTTTTAACTTGGGATCTAGAAGTTTTAAAATAGGAAAGGGATTCAGATTTCTTTGTGAGAAAGTAGACCCATGTAAATCTAGTAAAGTCATCAACTAAAACAAATACATAGTATTTGTCTCCAATGCATCCTGTTTGTTAAGGACCAAAAAGATCCATATGCACTAGCTGTAATTCATTAGAAGTTGAAACTTCATTAATTGATTTAAATCTAGTTTTATGCTGCTTTCCAAATTGACAAGGATCACAGACTTTTGAAGAATCATATCTAAGGTCTGGTAGCCCCTTCACAAGTATTTTCTTTGAGATTTTACTAAGGTTTCTCAGATTACAGTGTCCTAGTCTCTTATGCCATAGCCATGATTGGTCTTTTGTTGGACTTAAGCAAGGTATGTTTTGGTTTCTAAGGTCTTCTAGGTTAATAGTGTAAACATTCTATTGCCTATAGGCAGATAGAATGAACTCATCCTTGGAATTGTGAACAAGACACATATCATTTCTAAAATTCACAAGGTAACCTTCGTCACATAATTGACTTATGCTGATGAGATTGTGCCTAAGACCATTAACAAACAAAACATTTTAGATAAGAACTTTTCCAAGAAAAACAATATTACCTATACCAACAATCTTTCCTTGTGCATTATCTCCGAAGGTAACTTTTCCACCTTTTGTTTTGATAACCTTTTCAAATAGATCTTTGTTTCCAGTCATGTGTCGAGAAAAACCACTATCCATGTACCAAACATTCTTATTGGTACATTTCTCATTTTCCTGAAAAAGAAAAAATTTGATTTTCGGAATCCAACTTGTTTGGATCTAGAAGGGTTAGATAAAAGAATTTTAGGAATCCACATTTGTTTTGAAAAATGAGCTTTATGAAATCCTTAATATTGAGTTTTGTTAAGAGAACAAGCATTTCTCTAGTGTCCACCATATTGACACTTAGAACAGAAAGTGACTATTTAGGAACAAAATAGTTATTGATAAAAATAGGTTTGGAATTAGTATAACCAAGACCAAAACGATTTGTCAACGGTCTAATTTGAGAATACATCCGGTCAAAGTTTTCTTTTCCTTGAGTAAAGTTTGACAAACATTTCTTCAAAGATAAAATCTCTGACTTTAGTTTTAAAACCAAATTCTTATTTTCCAAAACATTAGAATTTGAACTAGAGTTAGGCTCTAAAATATTTTTCTTTGAAATTAAAGTTTCAAGATCCTTAGAAAGTTTATCCTTTAAAGATTTAACTTTCTCAAGGGTTTTTAAAATTCATTCAAAATCTGAAGTTTTCACATCAAGATCTTTAGGAAGATCTGATACTTCTTTAGTCAAGATTGAAATTCTAGAATTTTCTTTTTCAAGTCTCTTCTTGAGTTTAGAATTTTCATTTTCCAGTAATTTAGAAAATCTAGAGACTTCTTCAAAAGAAGGTAATGTATCATCTTCTGATGATGAATATTCATCGTTTGAAGATTCATAATATCTATTATCAGTATAATTTTCATTCGAAGAGACATTTGTAATAGCTTCAGCGTTATGTACCTTACCCATGAGACAATGATCTTCAATTGGTAATCTGTCTATAAGTACGATATTCCTCTGTCTTGATGTCTCATATTCTGAAGAATCATATGAAGAATCACTATCACTTGCACAACAAGTATTATTTTCCTTTAAAACTTTCTTTGTCTTTGACTTTTAATAATTTCTCATGTTTCTTTCAGAGTGTTTCTCTTTTCTGTCTTTCCTTTTCAGTAAAGGACAATCAGGCCTTATATGTCCTACTTTCTTACAATCATAACATGTTACCTATGAATCTTTCGTATTCTTCCTATCTTTCTTTCCCACAATGTTGTTCATCCTTCGATCAAGATTGGCTTACTCATTATCTGAAAGATTACAATCACTTGAATCAGATATAACAACTTTCATGGATTTAGACCTCGTAAGCCTTTCAGGTGTTTTAGATTTAGATGAAAAGGATACAATTCCATTCCCATTCTTTTTCATGTTAAAATCAGCATCTCTCTTCATTCTGGACTCATGCTGTAGAAGAGTTCCAGAAAGTTCATCAAGAGTAATCTAGGAAACTTTTCTATTCTCATCAATAGCTGTCCTTTTTGACTCCCATTCATTTGGCATTATATCTATTATATTATCAACTAGGGCTACATTGTCAATACCTCTTTCTCCCATTGATTTTAAGCTGTAAACAATTTTCATAAACCTTTGTTTCACTTTACATACTGGCTCTCCATAAGGAAAAAACAAATCCACGATACTCTGCTCGAAGCATTGCTCTTCTTGTTTCTATAACCTTGGATGTACCCAGATGAGTGACTTTTAATTTCTTCCAAATACAATTGGCTGCTTCACATGAAGATATCTGACTGTATATATTCCTAGTCATAGAGCATAATAGAGTATTGCGTACCTTGTAATTCAGTTGATATTCTTACTTCTCTTGGTTAGTGAAAGTACTGACTTCTTTATCAGGAATTTTGTAACCTCCAGTAAGCATAATAAAATTTTCTACACCAGTATTAATAACGAAAGTCTTCATATGATCTCTCCAATACTCATAATCATTCCAATCAAAGATTGGTGCTCTAGAAGGATTCAGATTGTCTATTGACCCAATGTTCATTCCTGCCATCTAATACAACAAAAATACTTTTCCACTCCACACGTTAGTGTAGTAAGTATTTAAGAAATATGAAAGAAATAAAGCTAGTAATACAAATCAGTGGAAAACCCTCTTTGATACCAATTTTTGGATCGAATATGTAGATATATATGTTTATTAGATGGAACAATACAAGAGGGGGGGGGGTCAATTTTAGGTTTAAAAACCTTTGAGTTTTAGCAACTAAGAGATTAGTTTAAAAGATCTTAAACTAATACAAATACAAACACCCACAATTGTATTGAGTATAAAAAGGTATGATGTATTGTAATACTAATGTAATGTAAAACAATTGTATTCAAGATGAACAAAATAATCAGAGTAATACAAAGATGAATGATTCTTCCTTAAAGCGTATAGAATCAATCAATACAAAATGTAATAGAATGATTGTAATTGAAATAATTACAATTGAATATGTAAAGAAGAAAGGAAACAATACAAATTCCTTTCTAATACAAGTAACAGCGGAAATGTAAAAGTATTACAATTCTTTTAACCCAAAGAGAAGGGTTATCCTTTCACATAGGATAAAAGGTCTGTCTCACCAACACCTTGGTGAGACCTCGATACGATGATTGGCACGTCTGTCTACCTATCCTCGGCAGCCCTCGATACGATGATCAACACGTCTGTCTGCCTATCCCCGACAGCCCTCGATATGATGATCGGCACGTCTGTCTGCCTATCCCTGGTAGACCTCGATTTTATAGGTAATCGGCACCTCTGTCTTTCAATCACTTGAAAGCCCTCGATACGATGATCGGATGCACAAGGTAGATGAGAGAAGTCACAGTGTCTCTCTCTAGAATCTTGATAGTTCACGAAGTCTCTTCATTCATTTCATCATACCCTCAGCTTCAAATGAACTCTTATTTATAGGCCTCAGGTTCCAACGGTCATATTGCCTCCAACGGTCATATTGAAACTGAAAGTATGACATCGTTTTGATTAGTTTGTAACTAACTCAACGACATCGTTTTTGTCAGGACATAAGATATATAGAAATGAAAAACATGGGTACGATTAAAAAGTAATAAGCATTTTTGAAAAAGTACCAAAACAAGTAATGAACATCTGAATAGCAGAGTCAGTATGATATGATTGACAGAGTCAGTACGATACGATATGGTTAGTACGATCAGTATGATCAGTACGAACAGCATGATCAGTACGATCAGCATGGTCAGTACGATCAGCATGGTCGGTACGATCAGCATGGTCAGTACGATCAGCATGATCAGTACGATCATCATTGTATGATACGATAAACATGATAGAAGAAAACTGTAATTTACAGAATATGATAGAATACATTTTTGATTTCCAAAACATGATGTAGAAGTCAAAAGAGGACTTTTGACTCAATAGGTGACTTGCACACCGATGCCTTGGAAGCTTGTGAACTTGCGCGCCTATGGTTTTTCAAGATCACAAGATCAAAATATGTAAAAGGAAAGAGGTTCGCACATGTTTGGAATTATGTCACGCAAGTGACTTGCAGGGGAAGAGACCTGCATGCAGAGACTTGCACGCCAAGGGTTGACTTGGGCGCCGTCACGCAGGGTGGTCAAATTGCCTATAAATACTGGACCACCCCATATCATTCATTACAGGAGTTCAACACTTTGAGAAATCAGAGCTCCAATCGGGCAGGTGTGGAAGTCATGCAAGTGGTAGTGTGTCGCGCAATTGGGACTTGCGCACTAGATTTGAAGAATGGAGATTGTTGGTAGTTGTGTGCCAATATTGGACTGGGCATAAAAGGATGTGTGTCGCGCAAGTTTGGAGTTGAAGAATCTTGTGTCGCACAAGTGTGTGAGGTGGACTTGTGCGCCAGTTGTGACTTGCACGCTAATACTTGCACACCGAGTTAGACTAGCACGCCAAGTAATGTTGTTTTTTCCAACAGTGTTTTTGGGCTACATGAAAGCTGGATGTTTGCCCGATAACTTCGGTGCAAAGGGAGATTAATCTACGGGTGAAAGTTGGACTTCAACAGAGCATCTAAATACAGAATAAGATGCATTCCTTAATGCAAATGAAGTGACCTACATGTCTATAAACTGTTAGAGGATCCATTAAGGAGCAGTGAGCAAAGGAAGAGGAAGAATGTGATCCTCTCCCTCGGCAGTGAGCCAGAGAGAGAAACAGGGAGTGACACTTGGAAAAGTAGTGAGCTGACCCTAAATCTTGTAAAGGCAGTTATCCTGGGATAGAGTTACTATACCTGAACATTGTAATCCACAGCTAGTTATGTTTATTGGAATTTGGTATGACCTAAAACATGTCTGCGTATGCTCCTTGGACGTAGCCTAGTGCGGGTGAACCAAGTAAAAATCGTTGTGTCCTGTGCATACTTTACTTTCTGCTTACATTGTGCAACAGGAAAGAGAGAGACGAGTGTTTTTCTTAACAGCGAAACAAGATCAGAATGGGCTTCAATTTATAATTAGTCATACCCTGATTCACCCCCCCTCTTAGGGTATTCTGCCTTTTGGACCTAACAATTCGTATCATAGGGAAGGGTTGATATTTTTTCTTCTCTCATTGGAGGTAACTAATCATAGAGGGATTCTGATCTTCGATGGATGCAATTTTCAGATATGTAAGAATCTAATGTAACACCATTTTCAATCTTTGGGAATGGATGTGTTTTCAATAGCTATGCATGGCATCACAACTGATATTAATGGTGGTGCGCTATCAGAAGCTGAGCATAAAGAGCTGGATGCTGATGCCAAAGAAATCAATGCCTTTGGGGGAGCCCTTTCCAATCCCATATATACAAAGGTGATGTCATGAAAAACGTCACATGCCATGTGGGAAAAGATTTTGAATATTTATGAAGGGGATACAAAAGTCAAAGAGGCGAAGATGCAAGTGTTGTGGAACAAGTATGAAGATCTGAGAATGAACCAGAATGAGTCTGTTGATGCATTCTTTGAAAGGGTAAATGTTGTGGTAGAAGAAATGCAAGGTCTTGGTGAGATTATCAAAGACATTTTAATTGTAAAGATAATCTTGAGAAAACTTCCACCTATGTTCAATCTGAATGTTTCTGTTCTGGAAGATAAAGATCTGATAGAACTGACATTGTATAACCTGCACAATACTCTTGTTGCATATAAAATGATAAATGATGACAATGATGCTGTAGAAAAAGGTAAATCCAAAGAGGAGGCATTTAAGGCCATGAAGAAGCTCACTATTTAAGATTCTCAGGAGGAAGAAGAGACATATAAGGTGATGCCATTACTTTCATCAAATCTGCAAATAGGAAAAGAAAAGTTTAAAGGGAAACTTCCACTACCATTCTTTCGATGTGGAAAGGTTGGTCATATTGCTACAAGATGCCCCAAAAATATTCAAGAAGAAAACGATGAAGATGAGGTTGAAAATCCCAAGAAGAAATCTTCAGCCTATGTGAAAGGGAAGAAGCAGTTCAAGAGAAATTTCTTCAAGAAGAAGAATCTTCTATCACAAGAAATAGACAGTTCAGATGAGTCTCAGGATGAAGAAGTTGAGGAGTTTGAAAATTGTAAATATCATAGACATAATGCTATGGTAATGGTCATCGGTATTTCTTAAAAAAGGATGAAACTGATGTTGGAGAAGAGGAAGAATAAGATGAACGAAGAGTTGATATGGAAGCCGAATTGGAAGCAGCTCTTGAGGAGACAGATGTTTGGAGAGAAAAAATGAATAAAGCCAACAAAGTTGTTCATGATGCCAAACTCTATATGCAACAGTAGGGAGATGAGAAGTCTGATTTGATGGAAGAAATTGAAAAACTCAAGTTATCCACACCAGAGAACTCAAAATCAGTTAATGAGTATAAGCTCAAGATTGAAGAACATAAAAGGGTGATCGATGGCTTGAATAGAAAAGTGAAAGATCACGTCAAGCATATCGAAGAGCTTGAAGAAGAAGTTGTCAGTCTACAGAGAAAAGTTAAAGATCGGGAAAATCCATTGATTCCCAATACATTCTTGGGAAAGCAGATCATTCCGAAGAATGAAAAGATGAAAGAGGAGACCAGTAGTTCAGCAGGAAAGAAGCAACAATTGAGCTCAATTGTTATGGTTGATTCAGGTCTTGATCATAAAGAAAAATCAATGGCAATTGAAGTCAGACTGCAAGCACCCATCCCGGGATTGAAGATTGATTTGGGCACAAAGAAAAATCAGAATATTCAGAGATTCCATGGGGAAACATGGACTGCTGTAGTGTCACAACGGAATGCACCATATATCAGGTGTTATTGTTGTGGGAAGATGGGACATTCACAGTATGTGTGTTCCATATCCAAGAGATATCAAAAGGAACAAGAACAGTTGTGGCAGCCAAATAGAGAATAGTTTTCCAAAACATATTTTGAAGGACAATATTTTTGGTGTGGAGGATTTGGGCACATGGCCAGGTACTGTACTTCGACCATACAGAGAAATGTGCCAACGAAGAATCAAAACATTCACAAGCAGCAGATCAATAAACCGACATGTGAGTTAAAAATACAGAATAGATTTGCAGCTTTGCAAGATGAAGCTGGTCCATCATACTCTGAGAACGAACAGAGGTCTCAACCCATGATGAGTGTGATAGAAAAAGCATCGACCAAGAAGAAGAAAAATGAGAAGGCCATAGTGGCGGGGATTTACCTTAAAGCATCAGATCATTCTGGTGTATGGATCCTTGACATTGGTTTCACATCACACATGACAGGCAATAAGGATCTTGTTACAGGCATAAAATATGACAAAGAAGGATTTTTCAAATTTGGAAACGATGAAGGCCTGATGATTGTTGGCTTAGTAAAAGCCAAGTTTGGGGGGGGCAAAGAAATGAAACGTGCTGATGTCTTGGTAGTAGAGGGTCTTAGTCATAACTTTCTCAGTGTAAGTCAACTGTGTGACTCTGGGAATTCTACCCGATTTACCAAGAATATGTGTGTTGTGAAAGGAAAATATGGAGTAGTTGTTCTGCAGGGAAAAGGGACAAAGGGAAATCTTTATCTTGTATGCGGGGAAGAAGATACGAGCCTTTTATCCAGAGAGGAAGAAAACCAGCTATGGCATAAGTGACTTGGTCATCTATGCCAACCATCCATGGAAGATTTGGTGAAGTGTGATGCTGCTAGAGACCTTCCCAAACAATCATGTGATCACACTCATATGTGTGATGCTTGCCAACAATGGAAAATCATCAGAGAAACATATAGACCAAAGGAACATAAATAAACTGGAGTGCTCGAACTGGTACATGCTGATGTATGTGGACATATTTAACCACGATCTATAAATTGGCAAAGGTACTATGTCATTTTCATTGATGTTTATAGTAGAATGGCCTGGGTATTCATCATTACCCATAAGACAGAGGTGTTCAGTTGAATAAAGCAGTATAGGAGGGAATCAGAAAATATTCTTAGGTAGAAAATTCTAATGTTTCTTATTGATAACAGTATAGAATTTACAAACAGTCAAGTTGAAAACTTTCTCGAGAAACATGGGATAAGGTATCAACTTTCATCAGTAATAACTCCTCAACAGAACGAAGTGTTTGAAAGGAGAAATCGGATCATAAAAAACATGGCTAGAATAATGCATATTGATAAAGACCTACCAGAGAAATTTTGGAAGAAAGCAGTTTTGACATCGGTGTATGTTTCGAACCGGTCTTTGTTGTGTCTGAAGCAAGGGAAGACTCCTTATGAACTGTGATACGGAAATAAGAAAACGTTGAAATACTTTCGAATATTTGGAAGTAAGTGTTTCATTCTCAACAAAGAAAATCATAGGATGTTTGAGGCACAACGAGATGAGGGGATATTCCTTGGATACTCAGGGAAAAGAAAAGCATATAAATGCTTTAATAAGAGGCTGGGAAAAATTATTGAGAGAAATAAAGTCACTATTGTCGAAAATGAACAGAATACTCAACAAACTAGTGAACAGTTTCTGGATGAAAGTGATGATGAGGTAAGCGACACAGGGGGAGTAGAAGTGGTAGAGGCGGACTCAGAAGAATTTACTGATGATAAACAAAAAAGTGTCAAGTCTGTGTCTACAAGGAAGCCAAAGAGTCAAGCTGAAATTGATAGGCAGAATATCATTGGTGATCAGACAGCTCCAGTTCAGACTTGAAGAATGATTTCATTACAGCAAACATCGTTTTTATCTCAGGTGGAGCCGAATTGTTTTTCCGATGCAGCTGAAGATGAAAACTGGGTTCAGGCTATGAATGAAGAGCTTGATCAATTCGAGAAGAACCAGATATGAGAGATTGTTTCAAGGCTAGTAGACAAGAATGTCATCGGGACTAAATGGGTCTTTCGCAACATGATGAATGAATATGGAACTATGATTCTAAAGAAAGCACAGCTTGTGTGAAAGGGATACTCCCAGCTAGAGGGAATAGATATAGATGAGACATTTTCACTGGTTGCAAGGCTGGAGACAATCAGATTATTTTTGTACATAGTAGCGTAAAAAAGTTAAAAGTGTTCCAGATAGACATCAAATCTGTATTTCTAAATGGGGTTCTGGAAGAATAGGTGTACATTGAGTAGCCAGATGGTTTTCTTATTCATGAGGATGAGAACAAAGTTTGTGGGATGAAAAAGGCAGTGTATGGGCTGAAACAACCACCAAGAGCATGGTACTCAAGGCTTGATCAGTACTTGAAGAAGCTTGGTTTCCAGCGTGGTGGATTTGACTACAATCTCTATTTCAACAATAATAGTAATCAATGGATGATGGTGTTGTTCTATGTCGATGGCATAATATTTGGTGGATCGGATGAAGCTTAGTGTAGACAGTTTTCCGAATTCCTGAAACATGAGTTTGAAGTGTCAATTATTTTAGAGCTAACATTTTTCGTTGGTCTACAGGTGACACAAGGAAGGAATGGAACATTCATTTCTCAATATAAATATGACAAGGATGTGTTAATAAGGTTTGGCATATAAAATTCCAAGGATATGAAAACTCTGGTTGCTACCCGGATGAAATTATCAAAAGATGAGGATGACAAGGCAGTTAATATCAAAGAATATAAGAAAAGTATTGGAAGTTTGTTGTACTTGACCGCGACAAGGCTTGATATTGTTGTTTCCACATGCCAAGAAGCGTGATATCAGAGTAATCCCAAGGAAAGTCACATGCTCGTAGTGAAAAGAATACTTCGGTATATCAAGACCACGATGGAGTTAGACTTGAAATATAATGACAAATCTCAGACAGAGTTATTGGGATATACGGATGCGGACTGGGCCGGTTCGGCAGATGATAGGAAATCAACATCTGGAGGTGCATTCTATCTTGGAAGACTATATATTTCTTGGTTAATCAGGAAGAAGGATTGTATTTCATTAAGCACCGTAGAAGCTGGGTATATTGCAGCCACTCAAGCATGTACCCAGTTATTATGGATGAAGCAGCAACTTGACGATATGGGAGTTGAAGTGAAGTCTCCGATTGGAATCCAGTGTGATAACTCATGTGCTATCAATCTTAGAAAAAGTCAAGTTCATCACTCAATTACAAAGCACATTGAGATAAAATATCATTTTATAAAATAGAAAGTGGAGCAAGGGCTTGTGAAATTAGAGTATGTGCCTACAGAGTTACAGGTTGTAGATATTCTGACAATGTCCTGACCTAAGGAAGCATTCGAAAGGCATCGAATGGCTGTGGGTGTTCAGTCTATTCCCCGCACTTAAAAGCATGTGGATGTGAATCCCCCCCTCTCCCCGAGGTATGATGTGTTTTCTCTAAAGTGCTGATATGTGTTCTTTACTTTGTTACAGACATCAAAGGAGTAACCTTTGTGTTCGTTGAAAAAGGGGGAGAAAATAGTGATTGTTCAAGGGGGAGAAAGTGTGGCTATTTATGAAATATTGACAGATAAGGGAAGAAGCTGAGAGGTGGAGTAGCCAGATAGGGGGAATTGAAGCTAGTTAAACGTGCATCTCCCGAGCTTATCTTGGACAACACAAGAAATAGAGCTAAAGAGGTGTTGAAGCTGTGAGCAGAAAGGGGGAGCGTATAAAATTTGACGATGCTAGAAGTGATCAATCAATGAATAGATATCCTGACAGGTGAGGATCATGATAAAATCAGAAGAGATGATTGGCGTGGGAATGTGGTATGAATATTTTCAAAAATTCGTATCAGTGAAGTATCAACAATTTGTATCAATTTGGAAATTGGTATCAGTTTGTTGTCAACAGTGGATGTTAGAGATGAAGTGATTCATTGATGAACATTTCATTTACTCTTGTTTCTTATCCCGAGCATTGCTCATGTGGGCTTAGAGTATGTGTTGAGTAAATCCTTGATCGCTATCAGGATCGCACAAGGCGAATGGTGGCTGAAGAATCAACGATGTATCCTTTTATGGAAGAGTTTTCAACAAACCCAAAGGGGGAGATTGTTGGGACAAAATCCATGAAGACATCATTGAAACATTTTTGAGGTGATTGTGTTTGTTGACAAAGTGGATAGATGTGCTGTGATTGTTAACAAAGAAAACCATGAAATAAATTTTTTTTGACAAAGGGGATTTCATGGTGGAATGTCGAGTTCAAGAGTTGTGGTCAACGATCCATGTTTGATTCAAGAACTTTTATAAAGGAATGAATGATTTGGAGGAGGCATAAAAAGAACAGATACAAGGTGGAACCATTTTCTACTGTTTTCCAAATTTTTGGGCCTAAAAATCGACAAATGAAGAAAAGTGGATTTTGGCAAAGGGACTTGCGCGCCATGTACATGATGGCTTGGAAACTTGTGCACCAAATATTTTTTCAAGATTAGGTCATCAAAATATGGAAAAGGGATAAGTTTCGTTCTTGTATTGGTGGTGTCGCGCAGGTGACTAGCGCGCCGTGAAGAGACTTGCGCGATGATGGCTTGGAAGCTTGAGAACTTGCGCGCCTATGGTTTTTCAAGATCAGAAAATCGAAATATGGCAAAGGAAAGAGGTTAGCACAAGTTTGGAATTAGGTCGCGCAAGTGACATATAGGGGAAGACACCTACACTCAGAGACTTGCACGTCGAGGGTTGACTTTGGCGCCGTCGAGCAGGGTGGTCAAATTGACTATAAATACTGGACCACCCCTCCACATTCTTTACTAGAGTTCAAAACTTGGAGAAATCAGAGCTCCCGTCGCGCAGGTGTGGAAGTCGCGCAAGTGGTAGTGTGTCGTTCAAGTGGGACATGCGCACTAGATTTGAAGAAGGGCGATTGTTGGTTGTTGCGTGCCAATATTGGATTGGGAATAAAAGGAAGTTTGTCGCGCAAGTTTGGAGTTGAAGACGCTTGTGTCGCGCAAGTGTGTGAGTTGGACTTACGCGCCAGTTGTGACTTGCACACCAATACTTGCATGCCGAGTTAGACTTGCATGCCAAGTAAGGTTGTTTTTCAGCAGTGTTTTTAGGCTGCGTGGAAGCTGGATGTTTGCTCGATACCTTAGGTGCAAAGAGAGATTCATCTACGAGTAAAGGTTGGACTTCAACAAAGCATCTACATACAGAAGAAGATGCATTCCTTCATGAGAATGAAGAGACCTAAGGGTCTATAAACTGTGAGGGGATCCATTCCAGAGGAGTGATCGAAGGATGTGGAAGAAGGTGATCCTCTCCACCGACAGTGTTCCAAAGAGAGAGAAATAGGGAGTGACCCTTGGGAAAGTATTGAGATGACCCTAAATCTTGTAAAGGCAGTGAGCCTGGGACAGAGTGACTGTACCCGAACTTTGTAATCCACAGCTAGTGAAGTTTAGTGGAATTTGGTTTGACCGGCAACTTTTTGGCAGATGATCCTTGGATATAGCCCAGTGCAGGTTGAACCAAGTAAAAATCGTTGTGTCTTGTACATGATTTTATTTATGCTTACATTGTGAAACAGGAAAGAGAGAGAATAGTGTTTTTCTTAACAGCAAAACAAGATCAGAACAACCTTTAATTTTTAATTAGTCATACCCTGATTCACCCCCCCCCCCTCTCAGGGTATTCAGCCTTGTGGACCTAACACAATTGAAATACCTATAAAAATAATACAATAGTTATTGGTTAATTCTTTTCTCTAGTCCATCTCATACATTATAATGGTATAAATTTTGTGAAAATAACTGAAGTTTCCTTTAAAATAACAAACAACAATAATGTTCTTATTGTGTACTTTTTCTTCCACTTCTTCAACTTTTATGTTCATATTGGTGATAAAGTAATACTTCATGTACTACTAAAACATGAAAAGGGTATGTAAAATATAAAAATTTAATAAAAAACACATCCATGAATTCCCACTATTGGTACTTCTTTCCTAAATAAGACATTTGAAAATGTTACAGAAGTAGAGGCTTATTCTAATAATCCAATCAATTGAAACATGGACATACGCCTCTTCTATTATTAAAAATGTGAATAAATTATATTATTATAAAAAAGAAACGAAATATTTACCTTTTACCACTTATTTTTCTATAGTTAAAATATTAAATGGATCACGTATTTCCATTATAATTTAATAATAATACATCATTAAACTATGAACGGTTTCATTACTTATTTCTTATTCGACACTTAAGGAATTCTAAAATGGGTGTAGTATCAAATATAACTTCGATCAATATATAAGATATGAAATAAAGTAAAATTAAACTAATATATTCATTCTTATTATGTTTTTATTGTATTTATATTAAAAATATTATGTTAAAATTTCTCTTTATGATTAAATTTTTCATGTTAAAACTGAATATATCATAGCCTTTAAGGAATCTAAAATCACACCTATTGAATTAGCTATATTAAATTTAGGGTTTCTTTATTAAAATACAAATAGATTCACATTATTCTTTTTTTCTTTACCTGGTGTATGGAAAAAAATCATCCTCCTCCCTTTTGATTTCCTTAAACAAAATAAGGAAACATCTTCTCATCATTAAATATATTCGAAATTTTAAATCAAAATTTCTATAAGATTGATTAATTATAATCGTGTTTTCTCACAAATAAAAATTATAATTTACTTTAAAATATTTTTAACATTCTATAATATAACATCAACATAAATCATAGAATAATAATCATAATAATTTAATAACTAAGATCATGCCAATTTTTTTTCATATTTGGAACTCAATAGTATATGAATTACCTATAAATGATGTAGTATTACATAAATAAAACATGGAATGATTACTCATACATAACCAATATTACATAATTATCCATATTTTTATACTGGCCACCTTTATATTTATTCACCTTATATCAATCCCCATGGGTGTATCCACTTATGGTGGCTTCTAAATCATACATGTTTCTTCTCACTTATTCTTCCACTATCATAAAATTTTACATATAAGTGAATATTATATTTAAACCTACCTTATAATAAAGAATTAAATATTATATTTATCCAAATATATTAGGATATCGCATCTTCCCTTATTGATAATACAATTTCTTGTAACCATCAGATATCTTAAATTATATTTTTCCTTTGAAAACATATTATGTTAAATAGTTTTCTTCATACATAACTCCGATTTAGAAATGATTAAGGAGAATTAAATAATCATTAAGATATATAAATATAATTAGTGACTAATATATATATATATAACCATATTATAATATATATACATTAATAAAAATAAAATTCATTATCAATGAAAATTAATTGAATGATTAAATTAGTGTAGCTAAATAAAAAAAAATGTTCGATTTTTTACATTAAAATTTAACACTTCTAAAATTGAATTTTTTTTTGTGATTTATTTCAAGAAAATAAAATAACACTGGATAATATATATTTTTTATTCTAATCAAATATTAATAACAATTTTATCATTAACTGATTGGAAATAATAATATTAATCAGTACTATTTTCTTAAAGGTTAATGTCTTTCAAAAGTGTTTTCATTATATTTTTATATTATTAATTCAATGTTTATTTCTAATATTAAGAATTTGATCTTGAAAATAAGAACATAAATTTTTTATTCATCATTGAAATATTATCATAAGATTAATTTTTAGGATTCATGAGACTCAGTTAATTTTGATATTAAGAGTTAAAAATATGATTTTTACAACCACAAAAAATATTATGACATTATCAATACATTAGTAAGACCTTGAAGTTTAGAAAACATTTTTATTGATAAAATATTATTTTAAATGAGTAATAATATACATTTTGAATTAATATTATAAATTTTTAAAACATATTTTTTACATTTTATAGATATAAGTAATATTTTCCTATAAAATAAACATTCTTTTACATTTTGATTAATTAAATATTATTATGGAAAAATTATGTTTTGGATTGATTCTAAATCCCTATAAAATTAATTTTAATTTTAATAAATAAATTTATATCATGAAAATAAAATGAAATGATGAATTTATCATACCCAAAAATGTAAACATAAAAATATACATTTCCAAAAATGCTTGTGTTCATTTTACATAATGTAATGTTAACTTTTATTCATCATATATATATAATGTTCTTTGGTAAACTTGATTTATTATTTGAAATATTATGTCAAAACTATTTAATAATTTCCATTTTTATTAATATAAATGATTTATAGAATTACATATGGGTTACCAAGGTTATATTTCAAATGGTAAAAGAACATGATATAATGAAAAAGATTTGAAAAATGTCTAAAAAATGTGTGTAATTGTATTTCAGGGGATTTATTGACCTTATATCTTCCATAATTAATTATTTCTCATTTTGGGACCCTATTTGTGTTCGATTAAATTCTTGTTGATAAAACTTTGTTGGTGTTTACAATAATGCCTTCACATTTCATTTATAAATGGGGCCTCATACCACCCCTTAATTTCCCCTCATAAAATAAAACTTCCTATTTAAAATAATCAATTATCCCATTCCATTTATTCTTATATTTTTTTCAATCAGATAATTTTCACATGATTTTATCCAACTCCGTATATTTCAAAGGTATACTCTAAAGAAATCTCAAATTGATAAAGGTGAGTAATCATATTTTAGTTAAATTTATTCCTTTCTATCTCCCATTTACATTTATAATTTTCACATCCGTATATTGTAACCATAGTTTTGGTTATTTATAGAATATTATAATGTTATTAAAATAACTATTAACCACCTTTTCTATTTTCACTTGAGGAAAACCGAAATGATATATTTGGGTGTTTGTGGATTACCACCCCCACAAAGCATTATCTTTAATTTTCCCTAACAACCTTACATAGATGGTAATGATGTTAAAATTCATAAATAATTCTGACATATATAAATTCTTTATGTTTAAATATAATAAAACATATTATAAGTTTATTTCAATTTTAGGGAATTAAAATTATCAACCATGTGTATAGAAGGACTAGTGCCACTGTGGAATGATTGATATTCTTATTTCTTTTCATTACATACATACATGTATTGGAATGATAATGTGTGAAATTGATGAATATTATTTCATAAAAATTTTGAAGGTTATGGAATAACAATTTGGAAACCCTAATAAAATTATGAGTAATGAAAAATTATGTCAATTCAATCATCCAAAAGAGAATTACATATGAAAAAATTATTTCATCATACATTCAAATCACTTATTATAGGTTATCTTCTTATCATAACTATTTTTGAATTCTACTATACAACACTATTAAACACTAAATATTTTTATTTTCCTTCAGTTATTGTTATAGAATATCAAAATAACCTCAAAATCATCCATTAATCATAGAATATTATTTTTTGGGTTATTTTAACCAACTACATAAAAAATTATTCAAATTTAAATGCATGGTAACATTATTATTAAACTCGTTACATAAGATATCATTTCCCCTTTGTTAAAAATCATTGAAAAAAGCTCATCACATAGTTGATAATTATAGTTTGTAATAAAAAATCCCATAGAATAAAATTATATCATCATATATAATTACAAAGAATAAATTTAATTAAATTTTAAGATCTGTGAATGATGAACATTATTATAATAATGAATTACAACACCGCTTTTTCCAAACTAGTTTTAACCAATCATGGTTACTAGCACATAATATGGATAATAGATCATAAATATATAATATGTATGTTGAAAATAATTGTAAATATTATTTATAAAAGGATATATATGAGAATAAGATATTGAAATAAGTTATTAAGAAATTTTTATTTTTAATACTGGAGGTTATAGTGCATTTCAAAGATGTGGTAATAATGTTATAGGTTTTTACAAACACGATTTTATTCCATTAATTTATAGACATTCCATTTTAACATTATTATTAAATGATTTGTATATTCTACATAATTAATAATATAATACTAATATCCTATTTTGTTTACGGCATTTTGAAATTATTTCTAATGACCTCATTATAAATGATTATTACCTCGATGATTATACTTCTTATAAGGCCTCCCAATTTCAAATTTCAGTTCCTTGAGACATGATTTTATTATACCATATGATTTTATTTTTATAATTTACGTTATTCCATTTTTATATTTTATATATAGATTCTCTTATAATTCATGGTATTAAATATTTTATTTTATAATTATATCTTCAAGTGGGATTGATTAAAAAATTTCTAAATTAATAAGTTTTATTTGTCTTTATTTTTAATTACAAGATATATGTTTAATATTTCACAACATTATTTGTTTAATATGGTCAATTTAATTACCTATTTAATTCTTATAAAATGAATATATTTCACCAGATTATAATTTAATTTCATTTTATACCCCTTATAATATTTTTATTTTTATTTTACTTTTATTTTAATAGTGTTTTCATCTCAATTTTTCTTCATTGAGATAAAATTTGAAGTCAAAAATTGATTCCTTGTTATGTTGTATATATTTTCCATATAAATATTTCTCAATAATATAATATTATTTTTCTTTATGGGATTAAAATCATTGAAATATATCTCTTCTTTTGTCTTTCTAAATCATAATAATTTATAGGAAATAATTTTCTCTTAATGCCTTTCATTAATGAATAAAATGATTTTCACTACATTGAATGATGTGTGTTCACCTATATTCCATGCATCATTTGATTAGGAAAATATTGAAATCACATATACTTTTAAATCTACCAATTATTATTGATTATTTAAGAGAGTATATTGTGTGGTTTTTAGACATCCACATTCTTTTTTAGATTAATCATGATCACATAATTCTTATTATTGACTTGTAATTTATTAATATTCCCTATATTTATTTCATAATAAAATATTTAATGCATTGTAAAGGAATATTTATTATGTTTTTTAAATTAATATATTTTTTATGGTGAATGCATTTAACATGAAGAAGTGACTAGTGAAGCCTGCTATAATAGAACCCCTTGATGTCTCGATAGGTATAATGAGTTAATCTCCCTTGGGTAATATTATGTTTATATTAAATGAAAAATATATTTACTTGACATAGGGTGTTGATAGTATGTTTCAAGATGTATAAAATCAAAGTATATTGTATTATGACCTGAAATTATTCATCTAACCTAACGTATTAAATTGTTGAGGAACCATTTATTAATATCCATGTGATCTATTTCTTTCCAATATTATATAATGACGTGTTATTCATTCAGTTCCATTTTATAATGGAATTATCTTTGACTATATAATTCCTTAATATTATATATTTATATATTATTCTCATATATATTATTCTATTTTTATAGCTGATGTTTACCGTAGTGGGAAATTGATCACACCCCGATTTTTTGTTTCCATTTTAAATAGTTAAAAAGAAACTCATTTCACATGAAAATTATTAAATGATACCTATGTTGAAAATTTTTGGGACATTTTAAGACCTATGTAATGTCCCATATATGGTTCAACTCATCAGATTCTAAGAGAAGGTTGGACACATGACTTTAGGTGCCTCTCCCTATATGATAGAGGCTACCGAATTTCTGAAAAGGTTTGATAAGTCGATCATGCAGTCCTAAAACCCTCTTTTATCAGACTAATGAAATAATTAAAACAATAAAAAATTGAAGAATCATATATATAACCATAAAAATCAATATCTTAAGACAATCAAAACATGTGATATAATTTTGAAACTAAATTAGAAAACATGTCACCGTAATGTATGTGTCATTGGTCTAAAATGAAAACCCAAAAATTACCCTTAAGACTCCCAATTGGTCCCAAACCATGTTTGGGTCCCTCAATAATTCTCCATTCCCAAATTAGTCATCTATCACAAGGCCTTTTACCATAAATTTTCCTTCAACAATAACATCAATTCAGGTACCAATCCGGTACCCCAAATAGGATGTGAGTACAACTCAATAGGCCACCAATAGTGGTGATAAAAAATACAGTTAAAAATGACTTTATGATGTTTTACAAAGAAATAAATATAATTCTTAATTAAATAGTAATCAAATTATTAGTTAATATTTAATAAACCACACATACCATTGGGTTCCCGAGGACACAAAAACCTCAATACCATCTTCATCCAATGTTGGGTCTGAACTATTTTACATATTCAAATATAATTTCATTATTGTACTTTGGATAAAATTACCCATGTCAGTTCAATTTCATTATTATGACCACTTGGAACCATATTCTAATGCCAATTTTTTGGGTGTATAATGTTCTATCTAGCACCCTTTTTATCAAACATGCAAGTATATTATAGACATATAACATCATGTCTAGAACCCTAATTATCATTCATATATATACTTTATTAATATAGATAATCATGTATAAAACACCATTTATCAACCATACATTTATATAATAGTCATAGAACACCATCTTTATAATCCCAATTCAAAATCATACATATATTAATTTGTGCACATCGTCTTGTCTAACACCCCATTTTTCAGACATGCATATATATCATTGGCGTAGATCGTCATGTATAACACCCCATTTATCAATCATGCATATATATCATAACATATCTAAAAATATAATCAATAATGATTAATCAATATTAATCATATTATAATAATTGACCATTAATTAATTCAAAAATTCCCAATCCCATGTCTAATAAATAATTAATCAAATAATTAATCACAAAATATTTATTTAATAAATTCAAAACATAATTAATCATATATATCTCTATAATTAACTCTCCAATTAATTAATCACATCTCTTCCATTAAATAATTCAAAAATTAACAAATTATAAAAATTTTATTATTTAATTCAATAATTAATTAATCATTTAACATATCAATATCCAATAATTAATTCACAATTAATTGTTTTGAAATTCACAATTTATGATCATGATAATAAACTAAAAAATTAATTTTATATAACCCCACAATTCTACATTGTGAAAAGTTAGCTATCGATTAATTATCCCAATTTCAAAATCCAATAATTTGATAATTATTTAATCAATTAATTATCTTAATTCCATTATTCAATCATTCTATCAAATCCCCAATACCTCATTTAATTAATTGGACACATTAATTAATAAAAATATAAAATTTACCATTTCTAAACAAACCTCATAAATTCTAAAATTTCATTAATGAAACCAAAATAACAACTATGGGATTTGAATATTAGACCACATGCCTCTATTTTTTTATACAAAATAACTCCAAACAAAAATCCCAAAAAAATACAGTAGCACAATTATGTAGATCTAGATCAGAATCTCAAAATCCGAAATCAAGATTAAAAAAATAATATATCTTAATTCAAAATATTGATCTGATGATAGTTCTTGATTCACAAAATCTAGATCTAGATCAAGAACAACATAAGATTACTTCCCACAATAATAATTAGATAAAGAAGGAGGATAAATGTGAAAGTTACGAGATATGATCCACTTATCGAGAGATGAGATGATCTTTTCTATGGGATTAGAATTGTAATAAAAAAAGATCTTATAACACATTAATTAATACGTAGAACACCAAATCATGAAAGACATTCTAGAGTCTAATTAGGGTAACAATTGGTGATTTTTGGTGTATTATAGAATTTTAAAATTATTTTTGTGAGACATTAATTCCCCCGAACGGTGATTTGGGCTGGGGTGAGCGGATTTCAATAAATGCGCACACAAAATCACTATTTATTTTAGGAATGTATAGATAATCTAAATTGGGTCCACGGTTTGATAAATTAAAAACCAATAGTGCAATTCCTTACTATATGAGGATTCCTAGTTTGCTTAACTTGGGTGCACATTTTCTCCTAACCATGCTACAATCTTGCACAATCCCTTTTTCTTATATTTTTCTCGAAATTCCACCCCACACCCACCCATTATTATAACCCAAAAAATTAATCATATAAAAACAAAATATTAGATAAAAAATGCTCATGAAAACTCCAGAAAACATCAGGATCTTACCATATCCCCACCATATAACAGCTCATCCACAAGTTCTACTCCGACGAATCTATAATATTACGTGCCATAAATACTGGTCAACTAATCATGTATATTAGATATATTTTCCAAAGATTCCTCCTTCACATTCCCATGTTGTCCCAATACAGGAACTATCATCATGGACTTTCCAGACAACACATTTTAATTTTGACCGAACACACAAATCATATGTTCATCAAACGACGCATCAATCTCAAGCTCGATGACATTCACATCGGTCACATGATAAGGGATGTGTTGATATCACCGATGTTCTGATACATAGAAAAATAATTTGTAACACTGTATTTATGTAGGAAAACCATTCAGTTTGACACCATTCTAGTTCTCTCCACAACCTGAAATACTCCAACAGACTTGGCAACCAACTTTCCCTGTCTCCATATCATGGAGTGACTTAGTCTAGGAAAAACGCGATGAAATACATAATATACTTTAGTAAACTATAAGGGTTAGTAATGTCTATATTATTAAAACTTATGTAAATTGTGACCAATAGCCATAGGTTTCTAATTCATATGAACCTATTCTTATGTCTTCTTTATGAGACTCATTCCCAACAACACTGAATCACCTACATCCATCCATCGTAGTAGTGATCATAATGGAATTTCATAAATATAATTTTATGGTTTCTTCTATATAGTTTCTAGATAATTATTAATATAGGTAAAAATCAAAAAATACATGTGTATCTACCAAGTCCCACTGAAGTCAAGAACACATGCCTAAATCATATCTTCGAGCACTTGTACGGTATGCTCTTACTACCCATTGTTCTATGGGTGCAATTAATCACTAAATAAAACATATGTATCAAGAACCTTCTATAATCCATTTCAGATGTGTGTTGTAATGCACAATCCATAATTTTAAACAATATTTTGTGGCATGTTGGATATATGGACTATCAATTGAACATTCATGTCTCATAGCTTCTCCATTGAGAATGTTTCCATTATAAGAAATAAATGTGCTAATTTAATTAGTATATCCACAATGACATAGATATAGTCATTCTCCCTTGGAATATTTGTGATTACCACAAAAGGTCTATGTTCATGTCATCCCCCTTACATTTTGGAATGGTCAATAGATGCAAAAAACTTCCAGGTCATCATTGCTTTCCCTTCTCTAACTAATAGGTGTAGGATCATGTCACATACCCTATTATCTCCTTTTTCTTGTCCATCTACCAAAACTATCATCATAGGTCACGATATATTTTTTCACTCCTAGATGCACCTCCCTCTCAAAGGTATAAAATTACCACATCAACTCCTCCCACATAATCATAGGAACAAAAAACTTATTCCGAATATAGATAATATCATTGCCATATTTTCTTAAATATGAAGTTAAATACCCATCTTTAAATATTTCTTTTAATTAAAAACATTCAAGATCCTCATACTGTATGCCTCTAAAATTGATCAAAAGTATAGACTCCATTAAAAATGATATGGTAGTCATCATCTACTGATTCTATAAAACCACAACATGCATCTCATCTTACTAGGTTATCATCTTCCATTCAATAATAAACTCTTGAACCATCTAAGTCTGATCTTTCCTACTCAAAGATTTAGCCACAATATTTTTTTTCTAAGGGTATATTCTCTCTCAAAATCAAATGAAATCATATACTCGACCCATCTTTGTTACAAGAGATTCATATCTCACAGTGAAAATATATAACATGAGCTATTTGGAACGATAAATACCAAGAACATTACTCCCAAATGATAATTCCCCCCACCCATAAAACCATAAACCAAATATTATATCTCTAGATAGTGGGTGGGTAGTTCCATTCATGTGGCCTTAGTTTCTGAGGCCTATACACCACAACACGATCTCCCTACATCAACAAAGATCCAGGTCCTATCCCATATGCATAATAATACATCGTGTACTCCTCAGCTGGCTCAGGTAGGATCAATATTGGTGCAGATGTGAAATACGTATTCAACTTCTAGAAGTCATTCTATCATTATTATAATAAATGAAACCTTATATCCATTTTTCTTAATATCAAAAGTAGTGCTTCTAAATAGGAAAATTCATGGATAAACATCCAATAATATCCATATTTCCCCCTAAAACCTATGGATATAAAATAAAATCTTAGGAATATCAATTGATACCACTTATTATAATTGTTATGGGTCCACTATGACACATTCCTACAAGATAATGTATTCCATGAAGTGTTTGAGATAAATAAAAAACTAGCACATAGATAACATGGTTTATATCCATTTCTCTCTTACTGTACTCAGGATGATGGAAAGGTGTTGGGCATGTTCATCATTAGTATTGGAGTACACCAATATTTCATTCCCAAACTATAAAAAAACCGATCTATGTACATATTGAATATTTATTTCATCAAGTCCATAAACACATTGGTGTGTTTTTCATCCTAAATAAAATTGTGATTAACTCAAAATGTCCATACATTTTTCTGAATGATGACCTTTGTATATTAGAAACTCGAACACTCAACTAATGACACCTCAATATCTAGTAAATCATAGAGGACACACAAGCTCATCACAACTAGTAAACAAGATCATCGATACGTAGAAGAGGATTTCAGTTCTTCATAGTTAAACCGTTCAACTTATAGTAATCAAAAAACATATATAGAGTCCCTTAAACCTTAAAAGGAAAAGAAACTAGTGAACCCCAAAGATATGTACTCAGATGAATTAATCCTTTATCATCGAACTCCTCTAACTATGTATTGAGTTCTTGAATCTTTTTCATTTTTATTATGTACTATGGAATTGAAACTCTCTCATCACCAAGCATGGGCTCAATGATAAATTCCAAATCATTCTCAAGCGGAATCATTGATAAATATTTATGAATGAAATTATGAAATTAATTCACTACTGGTTGAAAGACATCCTTCTTTATATGACATTCATCTAACAATAATCTAGCAATATGGGTTGTAAGATATCCTAGTTGCAGAGTAATTGGTCCTACTCATCCGAGCTAGATATCCACATCTACATGGATGATAGATTTTCAAACCATAAGAGTTTTATAGATATCTATACTCTGGTAATAAGTATTGTGGGCTCCGTATGTAACTATCCATTCCGTACCATCAATTAGGTCAAAGACAAACATATCAATAATATCGAGAACACATTGAAAACAATACTCCCTTACCTCTAGAGAACACCCCTTGCCCAGATAGAGGTCTCTAGAACATACTCCAAATGTTTCCTCTATCATCATTATCAAACTCATAAAATTCACCACTAGTCTCAAAACATTAACATGTTTCATAGATATAACGGATTGAAAGGCCCCATTATCATAAAAAGGTATTAGATAATGTATAATCAAAATGAATTATATTTTCACTGTTGATGGAACATCCTTGTTATCCACATGTTTATAAAACAAAAAATGAAACTATCTCGCCCCACTTCCTTGTGATGAAATTGGAGACCCTTGGGATTCACCACTCTACTTATGTGGGAACTCTTTTCAATAAGTACCACATCCAATTCTGCTACCACCTTATCTTGTATAACTCTAGCTTATAGGGTAATATGTTACAGCAGATCCCCTACCTGCACTATGGTTTTGTCTGCATCGTCCATATCTAATAGTCTGTCTGAGGTTCCGAAAGAACCTCTATATTTTACCCATATTGTCATAAGATCAGCGATTCACCGGTTGTTGGGGACAATGTTTCCATAAGTTTACCAACATTCACACTATTGGAAAATCACTTGGATAAGCTCCTAAGTGTCTATTACCCCTAACTAGACACTCTTCATCCAACTTTTCGAGATAAAGTTCAAATAACAATGCTTCTTTCTCATATTAGTCAAACTTCAAGATCATCAAGATGAACCCACATTTTTTCCACTAGAATCCTAATTTAGGTTCCCCAATAAGATGTGTTCTTGATTTTACACTTCTAAAAACATCTTCATCTAGAATATATTCGAATGGGACTTAATTAAACATTTAATTCCATCAAGAAGTAATTTTTCTCATGTATCAAATTCCACAAGCACTTCACTAATCCTTGTATCCTATATGTAGCCAAGATGACTCTCTTCTCTGTTGGAGTTTGTAAATGGTCATCTATTATCTCGATTGAATAAACCCAGAACTCAGCGCCCTCAAGTCCACCATATCTTATAAAATTTGGAGGGTAATAAAAATGAAAATCCATTTTTGGGTCAGACATGATATCCGCCACCCTCCCTTGGTCTCTTTCCATTAATTACAAGAATTCAGTGATGCTCTCTTTGAAATAATCCCCAGCTTCCTAACCCATCACTATCGATGCATCAGGTTCCACTACAGGTTAACCATATCTAACCATCTCCTCTTACAATTATCTTAATAGGTGTCATTATATAGTCATATCTATACAATTCCAAATAGTATTTCTGGGACTTATATTACAACTTTTTATCATTTATATAAGAGGAAAATCATGAAATTTCACAATAAATATTTTCCAAAAAAACATGTCACATGGTCAATACAGACACATTATCAGTACCCTTAACCACCATACACTTATGTCCTAGTTACCAATGTTAAACATGTTATGATATCATGTTTCTCATTTAGACACCCATTTAATCACATTTTTCAACATTTGATCATTTTAAATTATTATTAGGAATAAACTTTTAGGTAAAATTCATAAGACCAGAAAAATAGTGTATGTTTAATGACATACCAATAAACTATGTTCCCATGCATTCTTAAAATGATATATTTCTCCAAAAAATAATGAGTTCCTAGAATGATGTATGCATTCCTATCTCCCATTCCATTTTAAGGAATCAGTCAAATTTTAAAAATATTAACCATAATTATCACAACATACATCAAGACAATCACCTAAGGTGAAATAAAATTCAACTATAAAAACAATCTTCAATAACAAAAATCTCATCATAGATAGTTGGGTTTTCCCCTATACATGGATTTGAAACATTCATGCCGGAGCTAAATACTAAGTCCCAACTATTACTAGTATATTGTCTACATTTTCAAAGAATTTAGACACAAAAAAGAAAATAAAAATGGGCTATTAGGTAATTTTTTAATATCTTAGTATGGGTTCAATGCACAATTTCCCATAACTGGCCAGTCACATAAACTCAAATGCACCTACCTATATTCGAGAGGCTTCCAACTGAAACTAGGGGTCTGATATGTCAATAATGGAGAGCTTATACCCTAATTTATATTATTAATTCACTAGATGAAATAATAAATAGTGTCATATGGATATATATAACCATAAACAATACTAATATCTCAAGACAATCAAAACATGTTATACAATATCAAAACTAAAGAAAAAATAGGCCATTGTAATTTACATGTCGTGTCTATAAAATGAAAACACAATGAAAGGAACAGATGAATCCCAATGGGTCTTGATCCACGCCCGAATCCTTCAACCATACTCTATCCAAAAATCAAAAAACTAATAGTGGGCCTTTTCCCATAACATATCCTACAAAAATAAAGTCAATTTGCGTCTCGATCAGGTAGCCTGAGTAGGGTGTGATTACAACTCAATAGGACACTGCCAATTGTGTCTAAACATATCTAGTTGATTATAAGTCTATGAAGTTGTATAAATAAATAATTACAATGCATAATTAAACAGTTATCCCATTATCAATTAATCATCATTAGACCACATGGACCACTAGGTTCCAGAGGACTCCCATACCTCAATACCTACTTCTACCTGTATTGGTTCTGAGACATGTTACATATTAAATTGAAATTTCATTATTGCACAAGGTATTACAATATCCTTGTCACTCAATTTCATTATTACAGCCACATGGATCCATAGTTGAATGAAAATATTTTGTCTGAAGAATTCCCTATATAGAAACCCATTTATCAACTAGGCATGTATTTCACTGGAATAGATCATTAAATCTATAACAACAATTCACAATCATACAAATATTTCATTAGCATGGATCATCATGTCTAACAGTACATTTATCAACCATGCATGTATATCACGGGAATCCAAAATCATGTCTATAACCCCAATTCTAAATCATACATATATGTTATCGGTCTAGATCATTATGTCTAGAAACCCATTTATTATCCATACATTTATATCATTAGAATAGATAATTATGTATAGAACCCCAATTATCAACCATTCTTATGCATAATTTCCACAGATCATCATGTCTATAAGCTCATTTATCATATTATTACATTTAACCATTAATTGATTTCTAAATTAATTAATCAAAGTCCATTAATTAATTCCAAAATTATTTAATGACAAGAATTTACTATAATTAATTCAAAAATTACTTTATCATGTATATCTCATTAATTAATTCACTAATAAATTAATCAAATCTCTTATGTTAACTAATTTAACAATTAATTAACTGTAAAAAGTGCATTAATTATTTCAACAATTTATTACTCATTTAAAATCTCAAAATCCAATAATTAATCCAAAATTAATTCTTTCTAAATTCAAAATTGGAAATCCCAAAAATTAAATGAACAATAAATTATCCTTAATCCCACAACTCAATATTATGATACTTAAACAATCAATTAATTACCCCAATTTCCCAATTTAGTTCTCTGATACTTAATTTATAAATTAATTATCTCAATATAACAATTAAATAATTCAATCAGATCCCCATGTCCATAAATAATTAATTGACCACATTTTTTAATTAAAATAAAGAATTTCCAGTTGATAACAAAACCCTAAGAATTCTACAATTTCATACAAAAAATAAAAATCATAGCTTTGGGATTTGAATATTAGGCCACATACCACTATTTTTTAACAAGTTCCCACCCATGAAAACACAAAAAAAAAATTGCAAGCACTGTGATGTTGATGTCGATTAAAAGCTAAAAACCCAAAATCAGGATTAATGAATGAAAGTTATATTAATTCCAAATATTGATTCACAAGCCAATATGCAGATTCACCAAATCCATATTTTTATCTACTAATAAATAAAATTACTTCCCAAAAAATTAATAATATTATAAATGGAGGTAGAATGGGAATGAAATGGGTTTCATTTCACTTACCGATAAAGATGATGATCTTCAATCCGAGATTGGAATCACGAATAAAAGAGGTCAGAAAGGCTTGGAATTCATTTTGAGGGCTCAGAAATTGTGTAATTCCACATAAGGTCGAATGGGGGACAAAATGGGAGAGTTCCTGGTGATTGTGGAATTTTAAAATTAATTTTTTTGGATACATAAATTCCCATTAACTTTTACCTATGGTGGGGAACACAGTTTACCCAAACCATGTGAAAACTGTGATAATATTATTTTAGGGGAGAACAATTAATTTTTAGAGGATGAATGGTTTGACAAACCATTTTCCAAACATAAAATTTCCCACTATACTTGGTTTCATGGTTTTTTAGTATGGAGCACATTGTTTACCCTAACAGTGTTCCAACCATGAATAACCTCTTTTTTTTTCAAATTCATTCCCAAAACACCCTAAGCTATAACCCAAAAAATGTACTCATGTAAAGGGAAATGTGTACTAGAAAAAATACACAAGTAAACTATATAAAATAATTAGATAATAAAACTTATTATGGTTTATTTATATTCGTATATAGTGAAAAATATTCACCTTATATGAGAAAGTCACAAGATTTATTAGTGTATAATATGTTATAAATATATAAAGCATTAATCCAAAAAGGTATTGGGAATGTATGTAATGATATAATTGATTTATATCATGTAATAATGGGATATTTATGTTAGATAATCTATAGATTATATCAAAAATATTATTTAATGTATGTGTTCTAGACACCGAACTAATGAGTGTGGGTTAGAGAAGTTATTGATTATATTAGAGAAGGGTTCATAAAAATTTAGAGATTAGATATTAGTGGTTTAGAATAATGATTTAATTAAGGAGTTATAAGTTATGTTTTATTAATATTTAGAATGTTATAAATTACCCTATTGGCTGTTTAATGTTATACTAAATATTTTTTGGAATTACGAAAAGAGAAAATTAGTGAAAATTTTGGGGATAAGAATATTCGATGAGTCTTTATATGGGATACAATCATGATGTTTGGTAATGTGTGGATTGTGTGGTTATATTGTAAATTAAACTGTTATCTAGAAATAAAATTTAGGTTATTATTCTTCCCCAAATGTATCTCAGGATAATATCCACAAAAATGAATGATTGGGTATTAACTCGATCATCAGGTGGTGTATGAAAAAAGAAGTGTAACTATAGTTATGGTTTGACACTGATAAGTGATATTCTTTGGTTAATTTCATTCCATTTAAAAATACTTATGAAGGATTTATTATGTTAATGATTTACAATAATTAGATTGATAAAACATACCATAAAGAAAGTTGTATCAAAGTAAAAGTTACTTAGGTTCATCATAATGTTAATGAAATGATTTTGATGAGTAATAAATATTGGGGTTGAATATTTCATGTAATAAGCTTAGAATAGTTATATTATAATGTTAATTTTGGTTTATTATGAATTACTCCTTTGGTTTTATAAATTGTTCAATCCCAAAATATTGATGTAAACAATGGATGCTATGAAAAATGTAGAGATTATCCAATATTGATTCACAGTGGGATATAAGTAAGGGTGATTAATCATATAATTGTTATAAATCATCTCTCCCAGTTTATGATTAACAACATGAACATATTTGAGTTCCAAAACAATCCGAAGAAATGAAGTTTGTAGTATCATTGAAGTTTATGTGATGAATATGATCAATGAAAGATGACTCAATCTCCTTAATATTAATAACACGGGAATAAGGATCCATGGATATTTATTCAACAAAATCTATGAATAATTATTTTTGTAAATAAATAACATGTATCCACAAGTGGAAGTGAAAAATTAAAGTAATCATTTGACAATATGAAGGTAAAATATTTGTTTGTCGTCTTGCCTAAAATATTATAATATAAACCTCATTAAAAAAATTTATTTGGTTTTAATTATCATTTAGATACCCTTGAATAAGTAGTTTTTATAAATTTAAATTGCAAGGATTCAATTTATTTAATGAGGATAATATAACACCTAATGATATTAAAATATATTTTTCCTTGAAAAACATTATGCATTCAATATATTATTTCGAATGCGACACGAAAAAAAAATGATTCATGGAATTTTACATAATTGTGAAAAAGTATTCATAGAACTAGTGTGTAAAACATTGATGTAAATTATAAATAAACATTAATAAAAAAATAAACTGAGGTCATTATCAATGTTAAGGAATTTATGAATTAAATATTAAATCGAAATAACCAATTACACCAACTGATTCATAAAATGAAAACCCTTAAATAATTTAAATTTTGAACCTTATTTTGACAAACTAAATAAAGTAATTAAATTAAATATACAATATATTTTTTATATAATAAATATATTAAAAACTATTTTATTAGTAATTGATCGTAAATTAAGTATGGAATCGTTAATATTTTTTAAATGTTATTTTATTATGAAAAAAAATTTCAAAATATTTTTATCTTTTAATATAGTAGTTAAATTTCAAAATTTCTAAATTTGAACATGAAAAAACATCATTTATTGATACATTATTTCAGTATTATTATAATATGAATTGTTAGGTTTTTTTCATATTGTTGATCTTTATGTGAATAGTGAGAATTTTAGGTTTTACTGATAATAAATAATTTATTGATATTTTCTTTACATAGTAACACGTATAAAATTATAAAAATAATAATAATTGGAAAAATATAACGAGTGATTCTATATATTCTAATGCACTATTTTTTAATTTATAAAACAAATTGTTTATATTTATTATCGTAAGTATTATGTTCATATAAATGTATTGTTTTTAGTTTTGTCATTCAATTAAATATAATTGGGTAAAAATATGTTTTGGATTGTTTTGAAATAAAAATTTATATTTTTATTTGAAATAAAAAAATTCATATTTGGAAAATGAAATATAATGATAATTTTTGTAATTCCCCAACCCTATTTACCCAGAGTAAGTTCATTATTACATAACATTGGCATGATCACGAGGGATAAAATCCCAAAAGACCAATAAGTTTAGTAGACTTGGAAGTACTAGATACAAATGTAGGTCTTAAATTACATTATAAAATTATAAGAACAACATTCTGTCTTATTTGAATACACTCATATACCTTATATAATCCCAGCAAGTCATTCATAATATACATCTTCACATCCCGGAAAAAATAAAATATACAAAGGGGTGACCTTAGATGCCCAATAAGGATAACAATATTGCATAAACCTTTACAAATAATTATAAACCTTTATGGAAATGAATAAGACTAAAAGAAAATACCTTTAAAATTAAACATCAGTATAATATGGCAAATATAAATAAAATAATTCTATTTACTTATTCACATGGATATTCTACTAGTTGAATAATCACATGTAATGTCAATAACTATTTTCATCAGGATGGAATGTATAATGAAAGACATCATAAACACATATTTAAGGCCTCGTGCCAAGACTATAAATAATATTTTTTCAACGAATTATTCCAAGACACTAGTTTCTCTCATGAGACCTACCGACTCATCGAGGGGCTATATCGGACCCCACCCATCACTTACTATGTCCAATGCATTTATCATATGAAAAGTTTGAAACATAATAAATATATTTGTATTACAACTACCATACGAAATGTAAATAATTTAACCATAAACCATGAATTCTATAAAAATATTAAATCCACATTCAAACATACCACAAAACCATCATTTTAATATGGATGATTTTATCATAATAAATCAACATCAAACAAACGTAAAATCCAATGAAGGATTTTGACATAGATAAAATCAATCCAAAAACTATTTGAGTGAAAAATCTATTTCTATTTTGAAATCATTTAAAAGTTAAGAAAATATTTATTTTGAAAATATTCTTATAATCTTGTAAGATACACTTTTAAGGTGTTATAACAGAGGAAAAAAACCGCACACACCGTATAAATTAAAATAACATTCCTTCGTTAATTTTTCAAAAAGAACATAATATACCTTGTTTTGAAAACAATGGAAAGATTTATTTCAAAAAAATTATAAAAATTCAAACAAGGGTATAATTTAATTTAACCCATATACGAGAAAATAGTAAAAATTATTTGAAATACATTTTTAAGAAACACGAATGTGGATGATAAGGAAGTCAAGGTAGATACTTTCGTAGAAATAACCATGAATAATAAAGAGATTGCAAAATAAAACCATACCTTGTACATTTCCATAGTTGAGGGTACATTAAACTCCTTTATAATAGTGAAATAATTTTCATTAAATTATACAATAACTTCATACTTAAATATGATATCATATATGATCTTCAAATAATTCTTTGTAAATAATAATTTAGTAGTATCATTATTTTGGGTGTTAACTAATTCATTTTCATTTATATGTTTTGTTACATAAGTAATTTTGATTATGGATAGGATTTATTTGAATCATATCCCTAATGATATTATGTTCTTATTTATTATTTTTAATCATCAAGTGAAAATTATTCTTTAATGGTTATGATAGGGAATGAAATCTTATCGCGTCGTGGAGACGGTAAGCCGCATATTGGGATGAGCGACAATATAATTCTATTAGTAGTGAAATTATATGTAATTGGATGGTATATTATATATACCAAATCATTGACATGTTATATTTTTTTTTAAATCACTTATACTAATTATTATACCCATCCAAATAATGAAGTGTTGAATAACAAACTACACCATGACGTGAAGACGGTAAGCCATACATACGCACATATGGTGACTTAGTCATTTATATGAGGGATATAATAATGAATATTATTATAGAGTAATTATAATAACATTTCAGTATGTATAAGGTACTAGATTTATTATTTTATTATTAAAACAACAAATATATATGAAGTGGAAGAAGAAAAGAACATAGAAAGATCGGATGAAGTAATTACTTCTTCTTCAGGATATTCCTTTTGATTTGAACAAATGGGCTCCATATGTTGGCTTTCTGATCAATGTAATGCCTCTATGATGAATTTAGAGGAGTTTGGAGGATATTTTATTAGGTTTTGTCTGAGCCAAATGGCTATGGAGTTGTGAAATTAATATAAGGGAAGTACCCTTTTATAAGAGATGAGAGTGTCACTTTAAGAAAATTATTATATATTATATCATTATAATAATATTTTCAGTTTCTGATGTCTTAAAATCGATTTATTTAGAGGATAAGGCGGATATGGGTCACAAAACCATCAATAAATAGGTTTCAGACAAGTTTAGGTCCCCATATTTACATTATCTTTTTTATTTAACTCTTAGTTAAATAGTTTATATTTTACCGTGGCTTTTTGTATTATTATAATAAATGGTTAATAATCATAAAATAAATTTTTGACCAGAACCTCAATTAGTTCATAAATGAAATATCTATCATTATATATGTCACTTTTTTGATCTTTAGACTTCTATGACTATTATATAATTAAATAAAATAGTATTTGTTTTAAAAACACATTTATTCCAATTTTGACACTATTTAGTATTTGGTTTTTGTGAAAGTCATAAAAATCAGATTTATTCAAAAACAATTCATTGAATCAACCCTAACTTGTCATATTGACCTATAAAATTCGTGTAATGCATCAAAAGTATCAATTTAAAATTATTTTAATATTTATAACATCAATTATTTCAGTCTTTCGTTAAAAAGGTAATTAATACATCATCATTGTGTCATAAATAAATATAATTATTTAATGTCTAAAATTTTTAAATAAAATACCGTGATGTAAAAAATCCTTCTATATTTATAATGAATATTTATAGTCAAATTTAACTTATGTATTACCATATAATAAAAATGTTTTAGTTATTAAACATATAATTTTACAATTTTAACACTTCTTTAAATAAAATTATAATAAATATCCTAATCTAATCTAATTGGATCAAATAAGATTATGTTTTTTTCCTAAGGTTTATATTGGTCATAATAAACTTATCCAATAGAATTTGGACAAGTGGTGGGGAAATTGTAATATCATTTTTTCTTTTAATTACCCTATTTACATTTAACTGTGGTAAATAAAATTCCAAAGTTACTATTTAAAAAAAATTGTTTTCATCATATTGAACCAAATTTTACTTACTGATATCAATTGTGTCTCTCAGATTATTTTAATTCAATTCACAAAACCGGTAAAATTATGTTTTATGCAAATTTTTAAATATTCCTAGAAGGTGCGTAAAAGGCGTTAAATAGTTCAATAAAATATCATATTTGTAATATTATTATAAAATGATCCCGATGAAGTACATTGGATTATTATATATGAATTATATTAAAATAAATTTAAATAAAATAAATAAATATTTAATTAAAAAGTCGTTTTAAAATAATAATTCAATGGTTTACATTATTCATCAAAAATTAAAAGTTTTTAGAAAAATACAAAAAATTCACCCTAATCTAATTTAGATATTCTGAATAAAGAAATAAATTTAATTTTGAAAAATTAATTATAAAATTACAAAAATTTGGTATTACTATTCCTACCTGCTAGTTTGATTGGTCATGGTGTGATAGAACTCGATGTTTTGTACAATGAGTGATGTTTCATTTTTAAGAAGAAGTGAACCATGGAAGCTTGGGGTGTTATATTTTTCCCTCATTCAAATTATTTTTTCCTCAAAATTTCTAGAATATTACTGCATAAAAAGTTTTGGGTGGTTCTTCATCATAAGTTTCTTGGGTTCCCACATTGCCTCTTCTATCTTATGCTTTCTCCATATAACTTTTAGCAGACGAGTAATTATATTTCACAACACCTGTTCTCTGGTATCAAGAATATTGATCTATCTTCATAATAAGATAGATTGGGTTCCATTTCTATTACTTCATAGGTGAGTACATGTGTTTGGTCAGACATGTATTTTCTTAATTGTGATACGTGAAAGACATCATGATCTTTGGAGAGAGTTGGCAGAATTTCCAAACAATAAGATACAACTCCAATTTGTTCTAGAATTTTAAAAAGTCCAATGTACATGGGAATCAATTTTCCATTCCTACAAAATCGTACAACACCCTTCCATGGAGATACCTCCAAGAAAACACTATCTCCTAATTGAAATTCAAAATAATTCTTTCTATTATCAGTATATCTCTTTTTCTTACTTTGAGATTCTTAGATGTGGGTTTGGATAATCTTTAAATTTTCTATTGTTTCATCGACATTTTATGGGATTATTAGTTTTCTTTCACCAACATAATCCCAACAAGTTGTTGTGCGACATCTTTTTCAATATAACAATTCATATTGTGACATCTGAATACTTGAGTGGAAGCTGTTGTTATTGGAAATTTCTAACAGACGTAAATAATGATCCCACAAACCTTGACAGTCTTGTGGGAAGGATCTCAACATGTATTCTGGGTTTGAATAGCTCCTTCTAATTGTCTATCATTTTAAGGTTGGTAGGAAGTGCTCAAACGAAGTTCAGTATCTAGAGATTTTGGAATACTTTTCCATAATTTTGATGTAAAACAAGGATCACGATTAGAAACAATTGATAGGGATACACCATGAAATCTTAAAAATTCATTAATATAGAGTCTTGTTAAACGTTCAAGTGGCAAATCTTCTCTTATATCATGAAAGTGAGCTTACATGTTATGATGATCAACAATGGCCCATATTTCATCATTCATTCTATGATTCTTTAGTAGCCCCATGAAAAATTCCATCGTAATATCATCTTATTTACACTCATGAATGGGAAGAGGTTGAATGACTCCACCAGGATGTTGTCTTCCAGCCATCATTTTTTGAAAAACCATACATCTTGAAGTAGAATCATAAACCTTCTTCTTCATGTTGTCCCTCCAAAAATGACCCTTCAAATCTCTATACATCTTAGTTCAACTAGTGGGTATAGATAAATTGGAGATATGAGCATCATCCAAAAATTCACTTTTTAGATCATGAATATATAGAACACAAATTATCTTCTCAAATCTCAGAATTCTATATTCATATATGAAGTAAATCAATCTCCAATCATTCACAGCTTTAATTGTTTTTTGAAACTCCTCATCTTTAGTTTGAGAACTTTTTTCCATTTCTTGTAATGATGATTTGAAAATCAATTGAAAAATTATTTATATTTAACCATCCAATATTATTCCCATATCCATATTTTCGTAATCCATGACCATAGGATCCCTTTAAACTCTCATCATGTTTAGAACTCCATGATTATTTCTACTCAACTCATCTACCACCTTATTTTCCTTCCTTTAGTGGTAGTGTATAGTGAAATCATAATGGATGAGTAGTTCTGACCATCATTTTTGACTCATGTTTCATTCTTTCAGTGATGAAATATACTCCAAACTCTTGTGATCTGTATATTTCTCACATTTCTCACCATAGAGATAGTGTATATATATCATCAAAGTAAAGATTACAACTGCTAACTCATTATAATGTGTAGGATAGTTTTGTTCATGAACTTTTATCTATCATGATGCATAAGCAATAATTCTATCATTCTGCATTAGGACAGAACCAAATATTTTCTTTGAAGGATCGTTATAAATAACAAACCCATAATTCCTCGATCTTAGAGTCAAAAGAGGGGAATTTACTAATATTCTCTTCAGTTTTTCAAATCATTATTCACAATCTTTTGAATAAAATGATTCCCCTTTAAGTGTGAGCTTGGTTAATGGGTTATCCAATCAGAAAAAATTCTGGATGAAGTGCCAATAAAAACATGCTAAACCAATTAAACTGCATACCTCATTGATACTCGTTGGTGTTGGAAATTCTTTTAATTCTCCTCTATTATATATATCAACAGAGACTCCATATTTAGAGAGAATATGACCATGAAATGAAATCTCTTGAAGCTAGAATTCATTGTTTCTAATCATCTCATATTATTCATTTCTTCTAAGAGGATTTAGAATAGTGCGCAAGTGATTTTCATGATCTTTATAGATTTTGGAGTATAACAAGATATCATCAATAAATACCACTACAAATTCATCTAAATATTCCTTGAAAACTCTATTCAATATATCCATGAAAATAGAGGGAACATTAGTCAGTCCAAAAGGCATTACTATAAGCTCGTAATGCCTATACCTACAACGAAATGTTTTCTTCAGAATGTCTTCCTTTTAAAGGAGAACTGATGATATCCAGGTTGAAGTTCAAAATTTGAAAAATATTTATCTCTATGATGTTAATGAAATGAATCATCAATATAAGGTTGGGAATACATTTTCATTATTATTATAGCATTGATCTCCCGGCATTCAATACAAAACCTCATATATCTATATTCCTTCTTAACAAAAAGAACAAGGTAACCCTATAGAGAAACACTAGGATTAATTAATCATTTATTACTCAATTATTCCAGTTGTATCTTTAGTTCCACTAATTATAAAGTGGCCATTCTGTAAGGGTCATTGCTATGGTCCTTGAACCTGTAATTAAGTCATAGAAAACTCAATTTCCCATTTTGTTGGATGTCCAAGTAAAAACTATGGAAAAACATCAAAATACTCTTGAATAATAGGTACATCGTCTATTTTAACATTCATTTCCTAACCCATAGTTATTTCACTCTCTTTCTCTCTCATAATTTAATTGAGAAGTGCTACTGTGGGCGGATCAAGATTAGAATAAGATGGTGATGTTTCAACTCTAAAGATAAGCGATTGCTTATCATAAACAAAACATTTATCCTCCTTATTGTTAAAATAATGATTTTCATCATGGTCCAATAGCGAATCTATACTGAGGTTTTTAAAAGATTAAAGAATGGGTATGAATATGAGATTAGTTGATAAAGCACATTTATATGCCATAATTTTAACTGATTCACAAAACATTGTTGCAATGATACTTCTCTTAAGAGTTTTGTTTGACAACACCCTTTTAAAATCAAATATAAAATATTTGATTGTCCTGGAAATTTGGAAAGTTATTAAATAATTCAATAATATAGAATCAAATAAAGTATTGGCTGAATTTGAGGAGATGATTAATGTACCTGCCACCATGGCATTCAGAATGTCATCCTCGGTAGCTGTGATCACATATGATTAGCCTTGAACCCTTGGAATTTTCTGATGTATGTTTCCTTGACACATAGGACATTCACTTGCATAATTCCCCATTTAATTACAATTATATCATTCGACATTGATAGCCTCATTATTCCACTTGAAATCATGAGCTTTATGGATTTTTTATACACTCTAGTGATAGACTCCCATTCCCATCATGAATATTCTAGGTTGTTTCTTCCCACATTTATTATAGGATGTAAATTCATATTTTCCCTTTCCCCCTTATTTCCATTTTCATTGTGTTCATCAGATATCTTCTTATCTTTCTTTTCTTTAAATTCGTAAGACATAGATTATTCCTTTTCATTCTTGATAGCACATGAGGCTATATCTTCGTACGATTGGTTGGATTGTGAGGCTAATGATCAATGGAGAAATGGTTTTAACTAATTAATGAATCGATCAATATTACTCCTTGGGATACATATATAATTTTTAGTTTTCCTTGTTATCCTTTTAAAGTTAGCCTCATAATTTTCAACATTCTCATCCTCCTTTTTACTCAGACTCAGAAATTTCCTTTCCATATCTGCTCAATGTTCTCGAAAAAAGTATTTTTCTAAGAAAAAATCATTAAACCCCCGCTATTCCATATCTGATACTTCATCATCCACCTTTTTGTATTTATTTAATTACCAACATTGATCGGCATCTCTTGTGAGGTGATAAAATACCATGACAATGTTTTCCCTTTCTCTATACCTCAAAAAATGAAATATTTTCACCAAGGAACTTATATATTGTTCAGTTGAAAATTGATTTTTGCCCCATTTAATGTTGAATGGTTTATCCTCATGAAGCGGTCAAACATTAATCCTCCACAATATAGATTAGGGTGCTTTATATGGGTAAGGATATTATTAATAACATGAGTGAGTATTCCCTATTATTGTAATAAGGTTTTCAGCAGTAGTTACATCAACATCTCTACTATAATTATCTTGGGTTTGAGGAAAGTCCCTATATGGATTACATGCATTGATACAGTTTCTATTCCTTCCACTATGATACATTTCTAAACAATGTAATACACTAGGTTAGCTTATGAATCATAATTAATACTTCCAAACATGTAAAATACCTAACATAATTTTAATAGTTTATGCATATAATCAATAATCATAAAAATAATTTCTTTGAGAATATTTTTAATCATAAATAATTCATAATGGTTTGTAAAAAAAATGTGAATTATACTAAGTATATCCTTCGGTAGTGTCATTTCCATGAGTACAGCAAAGCCCATTGTCGTGTACCCAGATACCCTAGGTCAAACTTGAAACTCATTGTCAGATTTATCACTCCTTGTCAGAGTTTTCAGTCCTAGATACATTTGGGCCAAACCATCTTGACTATTTTGTATTCAGATAGGTATGTATTTTCATGGAAAATTCATGGAATCTCTACATTACATAGATTTTATGATGTTTTTCTATACTAATCCTCAATTTCTATCTTAGGTTAATTTTCCCTAATCAGATATTTTCAAAATCTAGTATCCATGGTTTGTACAAAACATACTTTGATACCCACTGTAACACCGCAACCCTAGTTACCCAAATATGGTGCATCATTACATAACATTGGCATGATCATAATGGATTAAATCCCTAAAGACCAATCAGTTTAGTAGACATTGAATTACTAGATACATACATACAGTTTACATTACATTAGGAAATAAAAAACAAAAACTTTGTGTCTCCTATTAACACACTCATATCCCTTATATTATCCCTAAAATTTAGTCATAATATAATTCTTCAAATCATAAAAAAATAAAACATAGATAGGGTTAACTCAGATGCTCTGTAAGGATAACAATATTGTGGAAACATTTATAAATAAAAATAAATATTTAAGTAAATTTAGAAGACTAAATAAATACTTTTAAACATATACATGAGAATAATGTGGAAAATATGAATCAACTAATTCCATTTACTTATTCACTTGGATATTCTACTAGTTGAATAATCTCATTAAATTTCAATAGCTAATTTCATAATGATGAAATGCATAATATTGAACATCATAACCACAAATTCAATTCCTCATGCTAAGAATACAAATAAGATTTTGTCAAGGCCTTGTGGAAAACACTAGTTTTTCTCATTAGACATATTGATCAATCGAGAGAATATAGTTGTACCCGCTTGTCACTTACTATGTCCAATGGATTCCTCATTTGAAAAGGTTGAAACATAATATAAACATTTTTATTAATACTAGCATAAAAAATGTAAATATGGTAACCATAAACCATGAATGGTATAAAAATATCACATCCACATTCAAACATATCACAAAACCTTCAATTCAATATGGAAGATTATATCCTAATAAATCAACATAAAATAAATGTAAAATCCAATGAATGATATTTACATAGATAAAATCAATCCAAATACTATTTTTGTGAAATATCTTAATATGTTTTGAAATATTTTAAATGGAATGATTTTTTTTGAAAATATTTTTATAAGCTTGTAAGAAAAGATTCAAAGGTGTTATAATTCTAGAAAATAGCTTCACCCGACGTATATGTTGAAAAAACATTCTTTCCTTGATTTTTAAAAAAGGTTATAATGTACCTTGTTTTGAAAATGATATAAATATTTATTTAAAAACATTTTATAAAAATTAAAACAACGGTATAAATGAATTTAACACATATTCATGGAAAGAGTAAAAATTATTTCAAATTCATTTTTATGAAACACAGATGTGGATGATAATGATGTCCTAGAAGATACTTTCCTAAAAACTACCTCTGATAATAAAGAGATTGTTAAATTAACTCTTACCTTTTACTTTTCCTCAGTAAAGTGTACATTAACCTCTTGTATAATAGTTAAATCATTGTTATTACCATTTAAAAGAACCAAATACTTAAATATGATATTAAATATGATCTTCAAATATTACTTTGTTAATAATATTTTAGTAGTATAATTGTATCAGGTGTTAACTGATTCATTTTACATTATATGTTTTGTTATGTAAGTCATGTTTTTTTATAGACATGATGTAATAAATTATTATCAAGAATTATATTATGTTCTTAAAAATTATTTTTTATCAACAAATGAAAATTATTATTTAATGTTTATGATTGGGACTAAAATATTATGGTGTCATGGAGACAGTAAGCCATACGTACGCACAAGTGGAATTATTTTTGTATTAGTGATGAAATATAATGTAATTTGATGGTATATTAAATACATAATAATTAAAATGTTATATTTATTATTTACATCAATTATAATCATTATTATACCCATCCAAATAAGGATGTGCTAAATAAAAAACTACACCACTATGTCGAGACGATAAACTATACGTACAAATGTATGGTGAATTTGACTTTCATAGGATGGACAAAATAATTAATATAGTTGTAAAATATATATAAAAATATCTCAGCAGGTATAAGGTACTCGATTTATTATTATATTGTGTACACAACAAAGAAAGAGGAATTGGAAGAAGAAAATAACTTTGAAAGAGGTGATGAAGTAATTACCTCTTATTCGGTTTCTTCCTTTTGATTTACAAGAAATGGAATCATAGGTTTGTTTTAAGATCAAAGTAAAGACTCTATATTGGAGTAAGGGTAGTTTTCAGGATATTTATGGATGTTTTGGACGATCCAAATGATTTTGTAGGTGTGAAATTAAGAGAAGGGGAAGTACCCTTTAATAAGAGAGCTGAGGGTCACTTTAAGAAAAGCTTGAAAATAATTTTATTATATAGTCATTTTCGGTTTATATTGGCTTTAAATTAATTTATTTAGAGGATAAGGTGGGTATTGGTTGGAAAACCCTAAACCAATAAATTTTAGACATGTTTAGGTCACCTTATCAACCTTATCGTTTTTATTCAACTCTTAGTTAAATAGTTTAACTTTTACCATGTATTCATGTATTATTATAAAAAATGGATAATAATCCAACCATAAAATGACAAGAGAACCTAAAGAGGTTAATTATTACATAACTATCATTACATAATTCATTTGTCCAAACCTTATATTTTTAAGAATATTACATTATTTAATAAAACAATTGTTTTTTAAAAACACTTTTATATCAATTTTGAAACTATTTAGTATTTTATTTTTTGAAATCCATAACAATATTATTTCTTCGAAGAAAATTCATTGAATAAACTCTAACATGTCATGTTAACCTAAAAAATTCTTGAAATTCACCAAAAGTCTCAATTTAAATATATTTTAATATTTAAAACATCAATTATTCTAGTATTTCTTTAATAACGTAATACCTTTATCATCATTGTGTCATAAATAAATTTAATTTTCTAATGCCTAAAAAATATAAATAATATACCAGGATGTAGGAAATATTTTCATATTATTAATTTATATTTATATTTGAATTTATCTTTTTATATCCTTATATTTAGAATGTTCTAGTTATTAAACTTTTAATTTTACACTTTTAACTCTTTTTTAAGTAAAATAATTTTAAATGTACTAATCTAATCCAAGTGGATCAACGAGGATTAAATTTTTTCTTAAGTTTCATTTTGGTCTAGGTACACTTATCCAATAGGATTATTAAATGTTTTGGGTTAATTATAATATCATTTTTACCTTTGATTACCCTTTTTACATTTAACTGTGCTAAATAAGATTCAAAATTTACTATTCACCAAATTATTATATAACCCTATTGAACCAATTTTTAATTACTAATATCAATTCTGTCTCTTAGATTTTTGAAATTCAATTCATAGAAGCAGTGAAATTACGTTTGACGCAAATTTTCCAATGTTCGTAGAAGGTGTGTAAAAGATGTTAAATAGTTCAATAAAATCTTATATATCTAATCTTATTATAAAATAACTCGAATGAATTATGTTAGAATCATATAAGTATTATGTATCTATTTGGACATAAAATAAATTTAAATAAATTAAATAATTGTTTAAATTAAATTTTGTTTTAAAACAATAACGTAGTGGTTTTCACTATTCATAAAAAATTGAATGTTTTCTATAAAATACCAAAAATTCACCCTAAGCTAATTTTGATATTCTGATTCCAAAAATGAAGTCGATGTTGAAAAAATAAATATTTTAAAATTTCAATAAAGTGTTTATTACTATTCATGTCAACTAGTTTGATAGGTCATGGTGTGCTATAACTTGATGTTGCGTACAACGAAAGATATTTCATTTTTCAAAGAGAAGCATACCATAGAAGCTTGGGGTGTTACAATTTTATACTCTGCTTAAATTTTAATCATAAAATAAAATTTCTCTAAAAACCCATATTATGCATTACATGTGATAATGTTAACATTTATTATATATATAAATAATAATTATCTCATAAAATTTCTTTTAAATATTGAATCACTAGGTAAAAATTAATATATAATTGTAATTTTTAAACAAACAAATAATTTTTTAAAGTTAAAAATATTTATTTTGGTAAGAAATAAAATGGTAATGGTGGAAAATAGAATTATAAATTTTTGAATCAAGGTTTAAAACATGAAAGAAATTTAATATAAGATGATTTATCTACAATACCTCTTCTTAAATCCATTATATCTCAATTTCATAGCCTCATTTGAGGATTTTGAATTTCCGTTATTTAAAATTTATTTGTATTTAAAAAATTATATCTCCTTTCATTTATAAAAGGATCCTATATTCACAAATTCAATACCAATCCTAATATTTGGGTTTTCCTATTAAAATTTAATTTCATCCATCCAAATGAATCTTTTATTTCGTACATTTGGTTTTAGTTTCTAGATTTTACACTAATCCCTATATTCCCAATGGATATTCTAAGGAAATATCGATGGGCTAAATGTGTGTATTAATTTTCATATAACATATTTCCTTTCAATATTACATTTCAAAAGATAATTTTTTGATCACTATATGGTAAACTTAGTATTTTTTATATAATTAATGTAATTATTTTCATATAAAAGCTAGTAACCCCATTTCCCCTTTTCCATAATGAAAAAATGGCAATCATGTGTGTGTGTAACTTACAAATTCCACGAAGAATCATCTTTCAGTTTCTATAGCCAAATTAAATTTATTGTATGAATGCTGACATTAATAAATATGTATTATTTTTTATACTATTTTATATTATTTAATTATAAGATATATTATATATTTATCTTTATTTTGAAAATGAAGTAATAAAAAATGCATACGTTCGGACTAACACCTCTATATAATGATTTGGTTCAATATATATTTTCATCATTTAAATATATGTATGATTGTGAGAGTAGTTTTAAATAATAAATATTATTTTTATGAAATCAATAATGTTCTAGATATTAAAATTTTATATCCTATTGACAATATGGTAAATAAATACCTACTGTAACATAAATTGTAAAAATAGCATTAAACTGAAATAAAGTTTTCTTTGTACGATTAAATAATATTGAAGAGGTATTATTTTTCATATAAATAGTTAAAATTATGATATAACCAAATAATAAATAATAAAAATGATCATCAAACTTTGTGTATAGTTATCTTATTACTGTGTCAGAACATAATCATCCATTAATTATGGTATTTTTTTTGTTTAGTATATCCACCTTTATGAACAATGCTATAAATTTATATCATGGATTACTATGGAAATTTAAATTATGGTAATTTATGGTATAAATAAGTTCATAGATAATGGATTCTCATTTTAGGAAGGTAAAATTAATTTTAAACTGGATAGTAAAGATACAATTGTTCCTTTGTTAAAATTCAGAGATACATGATCATAATCAGTTTCATCATTAAGGATTATAAATAATATTCCTATACAATTAACTTATTAAATAATAAATAATTATTGATAACTACTTTTACTAACATTAATCATTTGGGAATTCTTCCCTTTGGGAGACTAATGAGTCCCCACATAGAAATTATGAAACCAGTTCAAAAAGATTACAATTATTTACATATGATATAAAAAATATATAATAAATAAATAATATACTTGTAGAGAATAATTATAAATTATTTTAATAAGAGTAAATATATATTAATAAGGTTATGAAATTTTCTATAAAGATTTCTATTTTCACACAAGAGGATAAAACAAATTTTATCTAAGAAGGAATAAAGATAAGGGATTTAGGTAACTCAATTATCTTAGATTAAGGTCTAATATATATTGTTGAACACCATTGTTATAAGAATTATTTGTTATAACTAATTATTAATTACATTTTTATTTTATCATTCATTTTTTGGGTATTAAAATTATTCATTATTACCTCATCATAAAACATATCTTACATCATAGTGTTTTCTACTTATAAGAAATATTTGTCTCAAATTTAAATTCCTTAGGATATTATTATGTTATACCCTCTGTTTTTTATTATATAGAGTAATTACTAAACAATTTATTTTTTTATATCATCATTACCAATTTATAAATGATAATTTATTTTCTATTTAAAATTATATCCTTCAATGTGTTATGAATCATAAATTTCTACACTCATAATAGTTCTTGTATCTATTTTTAATTCCATGAGACATGTTTGATATTACATACCATTATTTATATTATATTGTGTATTCTACTTCCTAACGAATTTAATTTAATTAATTATTTTTTTGATTATATTTTATTTTCATTGTATTTCTCAAATGCACTTTTTCATTTTTGCATTACCATTATTACAATGGAATTTGCATAAATTTTTTTATCAATTGTGATATTATAGGGACAAGGCCCTTATAATTAAATAATAATGAGTTTATTTAATGAATTTTCATTGTTTATTATTTAGGATCTTTTCCAGTTTATATTTTTTGATTATAAAAAAATAACTCATACAAAAAAAACCATATAATACAAATTCGACACTTATGATCAGTTTCTAATTTTATTACAATATAAATTTTGAAAACAAAATATGGATTTTTTTAATGAAAACACTTTGTTAATTTGAACATGTAATCTTCCTTTCCCTTACCCATCCTAAAATATGATTAAAAAACTTTTTAGACATGTATGATGTTCATAAAAAACTCAACATGGGATATAAAATAAATAAAACTATTTTTCCAATGCAAACCTGAATACTCTTGAAAACCCTAAACATAAAAAACACATCTTTTTACCCAGAATTTTTTTTTCAATCTTTTAAAAATAAAAAATTATTTTACCTTTTTAAAACAAATTATTTTCAAGAGAACAAATTATAACTAATATATATCATGTAGTTACCTTGGGACATCATCTCATTGAAACCTTATATAATCCTTACAAAACCCTTAAAAATGGAATAAGCATATTGCCGACATACAATATAATTCTCCAGAGAACATAATCATTACCCTATGAATTGGAGTTCTATCTAGGCGCACCCATCGTATAAGCTACAACAAGATAACCTGGCAATATCTAGTCAAAAATGTTATATATAATTTCTAAGAACCACAAAATGAATAAAAAATTTCAATTTTTAACTTTTCATCATAATGATTATGAAACTATATCTTAAACATCAAAACAAATAACTCCTGAAAATAAAAATATCATTTGATTTTAAAAATATATTTCACTACCGAAATTCAAAAAAAAGGAATAATGATTTCTCAATTTAGAGAAATATAAAATTAAAATTGAATCTTGATGTGGAATAAAATTCATGGAGGTAGGAAAAGTTTTTTCCTTATATAATTTAAAAATAGGACATTCCATTTTAAGTTTGTCAAAACATTTAACAGACTATTTATTTAGAATAAAAGTATCATATCACATTGTAAATATTTTAAATCATAATCCCCATGATTGAATAACATTAAACAGAAAATTAAGTACCATGAGAATAGAAAAAATCATGATATAACATGTTAATAGGTCTATATATAAACCTCATAAAGTAATAAAGATATATAACATTAAAATATTCTTTAACAAAAAAAATTGAGATGAAGCCCCATTCCTTGAGTTTGACATGTCACATGTGTCTTTATATTTTAGAACAAAAAACTTATATTAAATAAATATATATATATATATATATATCTGAGAACCACTTTAATGCTTATTAATACATTTATTTCAATTATTACCATGTTAAAAACAATTAATCCCCCTCTGTATTAGTTTCACCCCTTGCTGCGAGCACCCACCAGGGGTCCCATCATGTGACACCCCCATGACAAACCCCTCTACGCGTGGTACCAAGACGGAAGACCCTTCCTCTTATGTGGCCTCCTCCATCTCAGAAACCCTTTCACATTATGCATTCTTCGTGAATTCTTGGTGATTGATGGTGGGTCCTCCTAAGAATTGTAGGGGTGGTAATTCGAACTTGATACCTCACTTCCACTTAGAATGTTCTTTTGATTAGGTCATCAAAGCCAAGGAAGAAATTCTTATTGGAATAAAATTCATCCATGATTGGGAAGAAACATGAATGTAGATTGATGAAGTGTTTTCATTAGTTGCAGGTAAATTATAGAATGTCACCATGATATACCTGGTATAAATAAAGAAGCTTTAGGATTTCAAAACGATTAATGTGATGTAAGACCTATTGATTGTGTTGTTCTTCTTTAAGAACATACAAATAATGGTTGGCCTTGGGATAGGAAACAAAAACAAGATAAATTGGGTGCTGAAGGACATGCATGAGTTCATTGACATTATCAAGATGGTGTATCATGGTTCGAGTAAGTGTTAGGGCCTGGTCAATGGGCCGAAGGACTACTCCACCATGTTTTTCTATTGAGACTCATTCTCCAACGCCTAAAATAGAACACTTCCTGATTATTTTCAGTTGGTAAATCGATGATTATAAGTAATCAAAGAGTGTTATTATTATTATTTTATATCATACATAGAGGAATTAATTTTTTTTTCAAAGAAATAAAAATACTAAATTAGTTATGTTGAAATCCAAAGCATTGACTATAGTACCCTTAAGGGTCTAATTTACTTTGGTGGGTTGACTATAGTCAAAGAGATAATTATTTTAACATAACCAGAATAATAATAATGAAATAATTTTCATATTTAAACATCAATTATACTTTTTAGACCTATAATGATTTTTCTTTCATAAATTATTCATGTTAGAATCATATATATGATTGGGCATACGTACACATGTGTGGTGATTTAATTTTTCAATGATCATTATGGAAATGAAGTAATATTTTATCATTCTAGAATGATAATAATATCATATATTCCATATTATATATTTAAATATTCTAATATATATCATCCATGTAGTGGGGTTATGAGAATAGTGTCACATCACTTTGTGAAGGCACTAGTGCACACATTCCCGAATGACAATATCATGTTTCAATGAGTGAAAACATAAGAAAAAAGTTATATATTCAGTTTAATGAATTAAAAATATCTCATTAATATGAAAGTGATTCCATTAATTATAAAATATATTTATTATCTTTTCTATTATTACCTCCCCATTAAAGTGTTTTTCAAAAACTAAAAAAATCACTTTGCGAGGCTATACTCCGCTGTAGACAAGAACGAATTTATCATATCTACTATATAATGAGAAGCAAAAAATTAATATATATTATAATTACTCTATAATTAAAATAATTTCATAAATATAATATATATAAGTTATATCCATCATTATACCCAACCGTGGGAGGTGGTATTAGAAAAATAGATATCAATGATTTGCGAGGTAATAGTCTACCATACACCTGAATGATGATTTCGTAACATATTTGATGGAAGTAGAGAAGGATTTAGGGTATAAAAATAACATACTAAAATATTATTATTTTTAATATATATATTTTATTATATGAATATTTATTAAGAATAATTTATGGAGGAATAAAATGATATATAATAATAACACACGTTGAAGAACATTACCACGTCGTCTGGTATCTAATTTTGGGTTTCCCCAATGGAAATACTTGTATGCATTTCATCCAAAAATAAGAATTGTATGATAATATTTGGGATATATAGAATTTATTTATTCATGTATATTCTAATACAATGTGTTTTAGGTTAGAGAATATAATAGGATAGGGGGTGTCCTTGTATAAGATTGTCGAGTGGAACACTTGTATGTTTTAAAAATAATTTCATTGACCCACTTAGTTTTATGTAAAAATTCCCCAATAATGGTCCAAAATATATTATATGAGGTATAGGATAAAAATATGGAATGATAAAAGATTTTATAAATTTTAGAATTCCATTTTAATCCTTTTTTAGATTAGCCTCCCATAAATCTAAATTTACATTAATGGTTGAAATTAATTTTTATTCTTTTCATAATTCCTTTAAGCCAAAAATTAATATCACCATAATTGAAAATATAAATTATAGTGACTTCAAATATGGAATGACTTTTTTTAAAATTCAATTCATTAATGAAGAATATTTTAATTTAAAACAAAACTCACAAATGTGATGAAAATGTTGGACTTCAAGTTGTGTATTTTTTTTGCATAAGATGGTTTTATATACACTATATTACTCATAATAACAAAATTACGAAAACAAATAAAAATATACTAATATATTATATATAAATTTAATTTAAAAAATTACCCATTACATATTATTTAAATTATTTAAAATGGATAAACATTATGCATTTTAAAATAGTATTTAGTATAATCATTTCTTAAAACCCAAAAACATATATATACTAAAATAAAATATGATGTTTATTAAATCGTAATTAAGTTGATTCAATAAAAATAAATTTTAATTACGACACTTGAAATCATATTCAAAACACTATGGGGTTTTAATTTAACCAATTTTTTTTAAATCCAAACACTTCTTTCCAAAGATCGTTTTTTCACTATTCACATAACAATCTATATTTTCAAAAAAATACAAAAAATTAAACAGATGTAAATTTGGTTATTGTGGTACCAAAATTCTTATTTATAATTTCATATTCAAAATAAAAAATTATGAAAAAGCACTTTTAAATAAAATCATATAATAATGGAGTTTAGTTAAGACGGTCCATTTTTAGATTTAAAAATTACATAATAATTGTTACAAAAATATAACAATATAAAAAAATTAATAAATATGAAAATGATTTATTTTATAATTAATTGGGTTTTTCATTAATCTCCGCTTTTTTGATAATTTCCTCTCAATTATATTCACTTATTAAATAATTCATGATATCATTCACTCATATCGTGTTATGATTCTCTTATATCCTCTTCCACCATAAGGTGTTTCCATAAAACCATAACATATTGAATAAACTAATTAGACAAAAATTTCACACTAAGATCAATAATATTAATAAGATAATACCCAAAAGTTATATTCTCTTCCAACTAAACAACTTCAAGGCTCAAAACATGAAATAATCTGAAACATATTTTGTTATCATTGAAATGTGAAATGCAATGTCTACACGTGATATACTCAAATGGAAATCCCCTCATTAGAATGGTGATGGAAATTTCAATAGGATTGTATACGATACTATTTATTCAAAATGTGTTTGGACTTTCTTATTTATCTTTCTATTTTGGAAATCACAAACGACAAGTAGTTTCTTATCATACTCAAATATGTCGTTTCTCTTTGTAATCACATATGTTGTTTATCATTATATTCACATATTTTATTTATCATCGTAATCAAATATGTTATTTCTCATTTAATAACAAATGTATCATAATCACGTGAAGCATTGTATCCATGTTATGTATCATAATCATGTTATACATCATAACTGTGTTATACATCGTAATTATGTTATACATCACAATCATGTTATGGTTCATTACCATGCTATGTATCATATCCTTGATATGCATCATAAACATTTCAAGTATCATACTCATGAATCTCATTGTACTTATGTCTTAATCCAATACCGCATAGATGTTTCACATTAACCCTTTTCTCATACTTTATATATTCATCATCTTCATTCATTTATACTTCTGTTCTTATTGTTTTATAACCAAAATGATTTTGTGTAGTTAGTTATATATTAATTAAAATTATGAAATTTATTATGTTTTTTCCATTATATTGTTATTATTCGATGTCATTTTGAGTTTTCCATAGAAAGTTTATCATTGAAATCAAATATGATAATTAGATAGAAGGACAATAAATAAGAGGACATTTGAACTAGAGAAGACTTGAATGATTAAACATACAAGAAACTATTGTGATTATAGAGAGATATGGTGTGATCAATCTCTTTCATCAGGAGGAAATCCATGAAGATACAAGATGTTAATGGATTGTTTCTATTTCTTGTATTTTAATATGTGTTTCTTATTGCTTTGTGCAGCTAATCATTGTGATCAAGATCGAGGGATTACGAGGATAGGAAGTTAGTGATGTCTATCATTGTATCAAGGGATTTCAATAATTTTAAAGATAGAGGTGTGAATTATTATATTAATCAATGGAATCTATGGATTGGAAGACATATCTGTCAATCATCGTATCGAGGGTTTACTCAGGTAGTGGTACGATGGACCTTTTTACCTAGGTGAAAGGTTTCCCTACTCTTTGGTATAAAAGGATTATGACACCCCTTTACTTTTCCACTTCAATTTGTAATAGAAAGGGAATCATTTTATTTCCCCTATCTATTTCTATTCATTTCTTTTATAATAGTATTAATTTTAATTAATTTATTACATCTTATTTTAAAATATTATATACGTTTTATGGTAGAATCATTTACGGGTGTTATACTTTAAACATTATATTCAATTAAAAATAATTTTTGTTAATGACATGTGGAATCATATCGTATCCATAAATTTTAGGACCAGTTATATCATTTTTATTGTTTTTGAATTTTATTGTTTTAATATCTTTTAAACTATTTTTTCTTCATAAGAGTATAAAAACAAGTAATTTAATCATAAAATTTACACCATCTTGTATTGTTCCAACTCATATACATTTACTTTTATGTTTTGATCCTAAAATTGGTACCAGGGTAGGTTTCCACAGATTTTTTTACTTGATATATTTGTTTATGTAATACAATTATATTTTTTATACCACCTTTGTTTATATTTATATACAACAATATGTTTGGAGTGGAAAAGTGTTGTGTTATAAGATGGTAGGAATTAATATTGGATCAATTAATAATCTAAACCCAACAAGACCACCTATTTTTGATGGGAATGATTTTTAGTACTGGAGTGATAGAATGAAAAAATTAATATTATTCCTGGAGTAGATAATTATATGATCCTCACTGGAGATTACAAAATTCTAAACAAGGAAGTTAGAACCTTCAGTAACCAATAGAAACTACAATATCAACGAAATTAAAAGGTATGAAAAAATATTCTATGTTCTGTGACCAGGAATATATATAGTTTGTTATAGTCATGAAAAGTAGCCAACTATATTTTTAAGAAACTGTAAGTCAAAAATTATGGTATATCTCATGTAATAGAAACAAAAAGATCCATGCATCAAGCTGAATATCATGGTTTTGTTTTTTCCTACGAGGAAAAGGTATGCACGATTCAACAATTATTTATGAAAATTTTCAAAATTCTTCAATATATGGGAGAAAAATTTCTTTATGATGATGTTATTGTAAAAAGATAATTGAAATAATTCCCAATGTGTTAGAATTGAAAAGGAAATCTATTGATGAGAACAAAAATGTTAATCAAATCACTCTTGATGAATTATTTTTTACTCTCTTACAGCACATGAAAAAAATAAAAAAAGATTTTGCTTTTAAGAAGAAGAAGAATTGTAATAGAAGTGTAGCTTCTAATATTACATTTAAAGACAAGACACTAGAAAAGGTAACAAGATCAAAATCTATGAAAGATTTTGTTTTATTAGAACCCAGTGTATGTTAGAATTCATAAAATGAATTAGCCAATATTCCTCGAAGAATGAACAAGATTATTGGAATGATATATTTTTAGTTCAGATTCAAAAATAAACACATAAATGAACTGAAAGTATCATAAGTAACTTTTAATGAATGTAATATAGTAGTTTATATTATACCAAATTGTCATTTACATAAAAGAAAAGATAGAAAGGATAAATATTCATAATAAAACAGGCAAAATTATTGAAATTATATGACAAATAATGACTTTAACATGAATGATAATCAGAGTGCAAGTGGTGGATACTTTTCAGATGAATATTTTGAATATGAATCTTCTGGTCATTTGAAAATTGGACTTATATCTAAACTACCTATTGAAAATTAGTGTCTCATGGATATGGTACACAATGAATAATATCATAAAAATGTATATTTAATTTAAAATTATCATGATGGGAAATATTTATACTCTTTGGAGGAATAATCTTCCTCAGTAGAGGATAATCCAACTTATTTTGATGAAGTTTCCTAATTTTCCAAACTATATGCGATTGAGAATTTCCAACTCAAGGAAAAGAATGATAAGGATTATTCTAGAATATATATACTTACCAAAGGAGTATCATATCATTCAAAAGATCATGATCAAAATTTTATTGATTTAGGAAATATTTCAAAAAACATTATGGATGTATATTCAGATAAGTATACACTTCATATGGTTTTTGAGAAACAAATTTTTAAAAAAAAAATCGAAACAAAAAACAATTCCAAAACTACTTCTAGTGAGAATAAAAATTTATCCATTAGACTAAAATCTATGTTTTTTTCTCTCATTAAATTTTTTTCAAATTCTACAACTATATTAGAAAACTTTGATAAGATGTCTTCTCAAATTTTTCCTCTAAGAATTAATTCTAGAATAGGTTATTCTTTCTCAAAACAGGTTTTTAGACATAACTACTTCGTTCTTAATAGTGATCCTTTTTTCATAAAGAGTCAGAGTGGTGGACATTGGTAAATAAATTGTTCACATAAGAAAACACAATATTTAGGATTTCATAAAGCTCACTTTTCAAAACTAATATCGATTCATATAGTTCTTTTATCTAACATTTACTGATCTAAATAGGTTTGGGTTCGGAAATTCGAATTGTTTTATTTTTAGGGAAAAAAAAAGTTTACCAACAACCAAAATATTTAGTACATGGATAGTGGATGTTCTCGACATATTATTGGAAATAAATATATCTTTCAAAAGATCATTGAAATGAATGGTAGAATAGTGACCTTTGGAGATAATGCTTAAGGAAACATCATTAGTATAGGTAATATTTTTCTTTTAAAATGATTTTTAAATTCAAATGTTTTATTTGTTAATGTTATTAAGAATAAACTTATAAAAATAATTCAATTATGTGATGAATGTTACATAGTGAATTTTTATAATGATAAATGTGTGGTTCACAATTCCAAGGATAAATTCATTCTCTCTACCCATAGGCATGAGAATGTATACACACATAAGATAGAAGACTTAAATAGTCAAGATATACCTTGTTTAAATACAATGGAAGACCAATCTTGGTTATTGAATAGAAGGTTAGGAGGATGTATCCTTAGACACCTTAGAAAACTCTCAAAGATAATGCTTGCTAATAATCAACCAGATAACCAAATTGATTCTTCAATATTCTTTGACCATTGTCAATATGATAAAAAACAAAAAACTATATTTAAATCAAATAATGAGGTTTTAACTACTAATTCTTTACAATTAGTGCACATGGATATTTTTGGTCCTACAAAAACATGATGTATCATAGGTAAATACTATGTATTTGACTTAGTTTATGACTGCACAAGATTTACATGGGTTTATATTCTAGAAAATAAATTTAAATCCTTTTTCTATTTTAAATTTTTTTGATCCCATGTTAAAAATTACAAAAACCTAAAGCTGATAACTATTCGAAGTGATCGTGGTGTAGAATTTTAAAATTCAGATTTTGAAATTTTGTGAAGTAAGAATGGTACTACTCACACCTTTTATACTCCATAAAATCCTCAGCAAATTGATTTTTTTTAAAAAATAAATTGAATTCTTCATGAAATAACAAGAACTATGTTGGGTAAATACTCAATTTCTATGGATTTCTAGGTAGAATATGAAAGTTCTACATGTCATACTATAAATTTAGGTTTAACTAGACCCTTTCTAAATAAAACACCTTATGAATTATGGGCTATTAGAAAATGTAAAATTTATTAATTCTGAGTATTTGGATGAGCATTATTAATATTGAATACTAGAGATAACTTACATAAATTTCTACCCAAATCCAATAAAAGTATTTTTCTTTGTTATTTCCCTATTTCAGAGGCTTAGAGTATTTAAAAAAATATTTCACTATTGACAAAAAATTTCATGTCAAATTTGATGAAATTTATCTATTTTTAATCAACCTTGCACTACATCAACAGACATGTTTTCAAAAACTGATTATCAACCTTCGATTGAAAACCACTTCTGAAAAGAGAAATACTCAAGTTTTTTTGAAATATTTTTCCCATTAGACTTTCTACCATATATTGAAGAATATGTTTTACAAAACTCAAATCATTTATTTCTTAGGAATCATCCTAGTGATAATATCATTGGTGATGTAAACCATCCCTTAAGGTCTATAATTTCATTGGGAAATGAAATTAAAAATATTATTTTTTATCCAAATTTTACACTAATAATTCTAATGAGGCCTTAATTGATGAAGATTGGATTAAAGCATTGAAATATGAACTAAATAAAATTAAAAGAAATAAAGTCTGAGCTTTGGTTAAAAGAACTAAGGGAACATCTCTAATTTTAGTAAAATGTGTTTTAAGAAAAAAATGTGATTAAAATAGAGTCATTATGAGAAATATAGAATGACTTGTTTCTAAAGGCTATAATCAACGAGAGGGAATATACTATAAAGAACCACATGCCTTGATAGCTATACTTGAATCACTTCATATTCTATTATCCTTTTTAGCAATAATTAGCTTCATACTTTTTCAAATGGATGTAAAATATTCTTTCCTTAATGGATATGTAGAAGAAGAAGTTTTTTTGGAACATACCTTTAGTTTTATAGACTCAAAACATCCTATTAGTGTTTTTAGACATACCGAATCTTTATTCATCCTTAAACAAGCCCCTAGATCATGGTATAATATACATACATGATTTATTTTATAAAAACATTATACTGAAGGAACTGCATATCCAACACCACTTATAAAAATTTAAAATAAAAATATTTTGATTTTTCAAATCTATGTGGATGACATTATATTCAGATCAACTAAGAAATCCATAACTGATTATTTTGCGAATATCAAAAAAATGAGATTGAAATGAGTCTTATGGGTGAGTTAACATTCTTTTTAGGTTTCCAAATCACTCAAAAACATGAATAAACTTATATATCTCAATATAAGTATATGAAATATCTTTTTAAAAAATATGGATATGAATACACTAAAAGTATAATCACTCCAATAGGTACCTCAAATTCATGTGTTGTGGATGTATCACACACGCACTAACTGTGGCATGAGTTTTTCAAAAACTCAAATACAATGTGATAACACTAGTGCCATTTCACTAAGTAAAAACCCTACATATCACTCACGTGAAAAACACAGAGATATTAGACATCACATTCTTAGATACCAAACACTAAAAAGAAATATTATTTTACAATTCATCGAAATTCAAGAACAACTTGCTATCATTTTAACAAAACCGTTATCTTTGAATAGATTTGAATACGTGAAACAAAAGCATGGAATTATCACTATAATGTAGTCATTAACATATACATATTTTTTAAATCATCTCTTTACACTATGTTACTCCTTATAAAAGGGGGTATATATGTCTATTTTTTTTCAATTTTATTGGTTTCATGTTTTATCAAATTTACATTTTATCTATTTCATGTTTTATCAGTTTTACATTTTATCAATTTCATGTTTTATCAAATTTTAATTTTATCAGTTTTATGTTTTATTGTTTTTTAATTGTATCAGTTTCATGTTTTATCAGTTTTACAATTTATTAGCTTCATGTTTTATAAATTTTACATTTTATCAGTTCTATTTTTTATCGGTTTTATGTTTTATTTGTTTCACATTTTATTGGTTTTACATTTTATCAGTTTCATTTTTATCGATTTAAAATTTTATCAGTCACATGATTATAGTTTTCGGGTTTTCATCAATATTAAAATTGTATATGTTTTTTCAATTTTTCAGTATTAGAATATTTTATCAGTTTTATATTTCTAATTGGTTTTATATTCTTATCGATTTTATATTTTATTTTGTAATTATGTTTTTTTATAATAAGTACAATATACTGAAACCAATATATCTATACAGATACTCCCATAGGTATTACTTCTAAAACATTAAATTTTCAATTTTATTTCAATTTTTTTTAAATTATAAATTTTAACCCCAAATCAGATTTTTTTGGAATAAGGTTTTTTTAAAACCTCATGATTTCAAAGTCATTATCAACCATTAGATCTTATAGATCTAATATTCATAGTAAAATTATTTTGGAAAGAACCCCTACCCAACCCACCTCAAAATCTTTATGAATTTCTCTAATGTTATGATGCTCTAAAAATAGCCTGCAGGTTTCGTAATTAATGTTCACCTCTGTTTTTGTAATGAGGGAAGTCATCTGCTTTCAAAACCAGGAAAACCCCCTATAATGGACATTTATTTCTCATTTCTACTTCAACTAATTCATCTTCAAAACAAATTTATCCAAAAGATTTATATTATATTAAATTTCGCGGAGAAAGGTTAGGTTCTCAAGATTTTAATGTATCTTATTATTCTTCTTTGAAAAGAACAATAAACCTCTAAGGATGGGGATCTCTTTTTATTTAAATACCTAAATCAGATCAATATTTTTTTTATATAAGGAAGTGTTACAGTTCTATAAAAAAATTTGAGATATATAATTGAGATTAGATCTCATTTATGATGTATTTATGAAATACAAAACTTATATAAAACAAGAATCTTCTATCCTTAGAGTTCTGTAAGATGGATATTCTCTTTTTTCCTTTCCACAAATTACCAGAACATTATGGGACTTTTGATAATAGAAAAATCAGAGGACACTATTTTTCATATTAATGATGATAAAAGGAATGTAAACCATCCATAAGTTTACAATCACCTAATTTCCCTCTAGATACAAGGTTTCATTGCATTGAGAAAAGGTGATAAAAAATTCTGACTGTTTATGTTCTGGACTACCCAGTGTAAATGAGGAAGTTTAATCTTATGGGATTTATTTTCTTGACCATCATGAAACATTAATCTGGTGTAATCATGTCTCATCTTGTCATGTTTCCCATCATCCTGAGCAAGTTTTTGGATGACTTCCTCTGTTTGTGAAAAGTATTAATTAAATAAGATATGAAAATTTTGAAGGACCCTCTTATCAGTAAGGATACAATCACGAGACTCATGTTATGATTCATCCTTGAATCAAAATAGTTAGAGGAGGATCCATAAGGTGAGAAGGAAAAAAGAAATAGTTTAAGGAAGTGAACAACCGTCAAAGCCTTCCAAATCAAAATTAATAAAAATAATGATAGCTAAGGCTACAACCCCCATGAAATCATAGAAACAGAAAATATGTATTGATTGAGGTTTAAGAAGGGTTGAGGAAGAAGAAAGAAGAATGTAAAGAATGTTATCCTCAATTCGGTTTAGATCATATTGAATCCCTAGCTGAAAGAATAAGAAGCGAAGATACCTTAAATATAAAAGAAAAGAAAAAAGAATGAAGAATATAGTATCTTAAGTTATTGATTTTTTATACATCTAAATATAGCTGAGGAATCCATAACTAGAATAGTCCTAAGGGACCAGCTATTAAAACTCAACTGAATCTAGTAGAGAAATGGAAAGAGAGGAAAATATATGAATAATCGGCTACACAACAATTCAAAGAAGAAACTGAATAATAATAATAATAATGTCATTAAGAAAAATAATAAAATTAATAATAACAAGTAATAGAAGATGAAGAATTGTAAGAGAATTAACTTTCAAATAATAAAAATATTTGAGTAGAATCATCAAGAAGTCCCATCTTTTATGTTTTCATCTCCTTGTCCCCAATCCTAAAAATGATTTTCTCAAAAAATACTACCAAATATTTTATTCAAATATCAGATAAATAATAATAATAAGAATATGATAAGAATTGGAATCAACCATCTAAATTTAGCAGCACTAAAACTCACTTTGGTGATCTTTTTTATTACAATAAAGATACAGATTCATACAGAACAATAACAAGGAAGGTAATTCATTATATTGACCAAGCCTTTAACAAATTAGAAAAGACTATCCCTTCCTTTCCAAAAATAAATATAGGATAGATATTATTACGAATATTAATAATGAATGAACATTTTCGGTGAAGACTCTGATGGATAGGTTTTTGAATATTGATGTCAATATTAAATTATTCAAAGAATGTGCTAATAAGCATAGAAAGTCTTGTAATCAAATTTTATAAATGGTCTTACAACATTGATGATAATCTCATGTATCATGTGGAGAAGCTTCACGACTTTGTTATTGGGTAAATGATCTCTATTATGTCTAACAAAATTTTGTCACTAATTTGAATGAAAAAATAGTTGCATTTTAAAGACGGAGTACCACTAAAAATATATCCTTTGAAAATATTGAACATATAAATAAAAAATTGGAAATTGTATTCCTGATATTTTTTCCCTCGCAAATAGATTTTTAATCTTAGAGAAGGAATACATAGTCATATTGGAGGATTTGAATTCATAGGATGTAAGGCTAAAAGTAGATGAAGTAATCAATCGACCTCATGATGAAAGGCTCTGAAAACAAGAAAAAATTATTGAAGAACATGATTTGAAGATAGAGGCTCAACAAGAAGCTATTGAAAATTGATGGAGGATAGAAAAGTGTTCAAGAAGATGATTCTCTCTATTTTTAACCTCTTGGATAAAAAAGGAGAATGAAAGAATTTTTGAACTGTTATTTTAATAAAAAATTATTTCATTCAAAGTATTTTATATTGTTTTGTATACTTTGTATCTCTAACTCCATGAAAGAAAAGAATATTTTCCCTTATTATTTTTGAAAATTACAAAGTAGGTGAAGAATTTGGAAATGATGAAATTAATTTATAGAAAATATTGTTTTCATAAAAAGAAAAAAGGTTAAATACAATATTAAAGGGGAGAAATAACAAGTAAATGTTGAGATAATATGATCCTTAGTGATATTTGTATCCCATGGTGGAATTATTCGTAATCACATTTAGTTTTAGAATAGTTAATAAACTTATGGGGAGATAAGTATTTATTGGTAGTTTTGATTTGTTCTTTCTAAAATGGGGGAGATTTTTTAGTCAAAATGTGTTTCAACTTTCATATTCTTCTTTTTTGTTTTGGAAATAGAAAATTACTTGTTGTTTCTCATCGTAATCACATATGTTGTTTCTAATCATATTCACATATTTTATCATAATAACATTAAGAATCATATCAATGTTATGTATCATAATCATTTATTACATTGTAACCATGTAATAAATCATAATTACGTTATGCATCACAATCATGTTATGCATCGTAACCATGCTATGTATCGTATAAATGATATACATCATAACCTTGTCATGTATCGTACTGATGATTTTCATTATATATATGTCTTGATCCAATACCATTTACATGTTTCACATTATGATTTTTCTCATACATTATATATTCATCATAATATTTCTTTCTTAATTCTATACGTATTATTTTCTAACGAAAATGTTGTCATGAATTTACTTATATATTAAAAAAAATGTTTTTGTGTATTCATTTTTTTACCTTTATAATTCCATGTGTCCATGTCTCTCTATGATTTATGGAGAAATATAACCACTGGAATAAAATATGACTGTTATATAGGAGGCCTATAAATATATGGTCATTTGAACTAGAGAATAAGACATATATTATTGAACATATAATACAATATTGTGATTCAATATAGATATGGTGTAGCCTCTCTCTTGAATCATGCTGTAATCCATAATGATATAAGACATGAACTCCTTGTTCCTAGTTATTTTATTACAATAAGTTACTTCTATTGTGTTGTATGACATACCATTGTGATAACGATCATTTGATTTTAGGGATAAGTGTAAATTAATTCTGATCATTGTATCAAGAGCATTCAATTATTTGAAAGATATAGGTGTTTATTACCTTCTTAATAGAGGGGTTAAATGGAAATTAAGATAGATGTGCCAATAATCATATCGAGGGATTACCCTAGTTGTGGTAAGACGATCCTTTTATCGTAGGTGAAAGGTTACCCTACTCTTTTGGGTAAAATAATTGAAATACCCATTTCCCTTTCCAGTATGTTCTTTTCATAGAAATGGAATCATTTAACTTCCTCTTTCTATTCATATTCTTTTCTATAGTAATTTTTTTAATTATGATACTTTCATTATGTATTGTATTAAAAGATTCTATATACTGAATTTTTGAATCATTTACATGTGTTATACTTTGATCATTAAATTAAATTCATGTAAAATTATTTTTAATAACCTATGGTATCATATCAAATCCATCAGAACCAAGACCCGTTCGATCATTTTTATTTTTTTGTGAATAGTATTATTTTAAGATATCTTAAACTATGTTTTCTTCTTAAGAGTTTAAATATAAATCATTTAATCCTATAATTCACACTCCCTCTTTTGTTATTATATCTCATATAAATTTACATCTATATTTTGATCATACAGATACAATTTACAATATACTTATCATCATTTCTTTCAAAAATACACAAAACTTTTCCATGTATAATCTTTGATAAAGACATGATTCCCTACCTTGAAAGAAATATCTTTACACAAATTATCTGCATAAAATTGATACATAATATTATCTATCCTCATATGTTTATTAATAAAAATCCCTTTAAAAACTATTTCTTTTAGTAAATCTAGTCAAATCAAGATCGATTATCCTCTAAAATACTAAAAATCTTGTGCACACCACTAATTTCTATATAATGCATAAAATGGTACAATCTGTATATAATACTAAAAACTATTATTAAAAGAATAATAAAATAAACAAGGATGATTATTCCATGTTCCCTAGTAATCCATTGAATAAAAATGAAGAATAACATCAATGGTATGAATATTCCACTTTGACTATCCATTAGATTTTGGATGAAAATATATGATGATATTTAATACTGTACACAACAACTTCAAAAGTCCTTTCTAATTATTTTATGTGATCCTAGGACCAAGATATGATAATGTTGAGATACACACTCCATGTAACCTAAATATCACATTTAGATAATGTAATTAATTATGTTCTGAAGACATAATAACATTAATGGTAACGAAATGTGAATATTCGATTAATAGATGGATAATAACTCAAATTTCATTATTTATTAAATGGATCTTTAGTAATCCTACCAAAAAAAATATTAATAAATTTTATCATTTCCACTCCAGCACTAGAAATGGTTAAATCATTCTCTTCATACAGTTATATTATACATTAACCTAAATTCAAGTGCATCACATCATGGTGAATATAGAAAGATCTATTTTTATTTGATCCCATTAGTAATAATCCTAATGGTTTCCATACATCCTAGTTCTACCAGGAAGAATAGAAAACGGAGAACAATGAGTTTCACATAATAGATATTCCTTTAATAGGAAATGAAAAGTCACACAAAATCATATTGAAAAACAGAAAACACATTATTCATCAATATTAAAATATGAAAACATACCCATCATAATAGATTATAACTTTTCTTGAAAGGATATATCCACTAATTGAGATTGATTCATTTTTATAGAAAATCCTACTATATTGAATACTGAAACATGAAATAGTATTTCACTAAATCTATATCTTCAAAGATAAAATTCATTAAATCGTTTTCTAGAGGGACAAATTCCAAACATAACATAGTTAATATTGCATCATTTCATTGAATTAAAGAATCACCTTTTTTTAATGATGGTATTGAATCGTATAATAAAAATACATAATTAGTTCCATCCATATTATTCGCCTCTTGTTCAATTATTTCGTAATGAATATATAATTTGAACATTTTATATAATTATATATTTCCCTCTAAACTCCATAAAAATGATGCAACCAAATTTTAAAAGAAAAACCCTTACAATTTTTCCAAAGAATGTGTAAGGTAATTTTTCTCATGAGGTTTCAACTAATGTAAATCACAAGAAATAACAAAATCATTATGCATTTGGAAACATCCAATTGCATTCATTGTTGAAATGACATAGATGATAAAATTTAATTTTTCAAAAGAAAATATCAAAATAGGATTACTTTACAATATTCGTTTCACTTCCTAAAATACAATTATAAAAATATGTTTTTGAGATGAATTTAACTCATATTCATGTTAACTTAGTCAGTGGGCTAGGCAACTAAGAAAATTTTTCAATAAATAAACGATATTAACCTAATAATCTATAAAAACTAAGAATATATTTAATTTTTTTTTTGGTATTTTCAATTATTCAAGAAATTTCTTTTTACCATTTCTAACAATTATAAAATCTTTAGAAATATAATTTTAAATAAATAATTTTTTTCCTAACCAAAATTCAAACTTTCTAAATTTCCTATGTAGTTTCATTTCATGTATGGTTTAACAAAAAAAATTATGTGTCTTTATTTTTCATCCTATCATTATAGATATTCAAAAACAATATTAATAAACAAAAACAAAAAGATTTCCATGAATATAAGAAACAACTATTCATGAGGTTCATTAGTATGATAGGTTCATTAGAAAACCTAAATGTCTTAACAAAAAACCAAAATTCCACATATATTTTCTAAACTGTATTATTTTGAAATTCATCGTCCTTAAACAACTTGTTATGGTACCTAGACCTCAATTAATCCATCAAAAAATACTGAGCTCCCTGTAACTGATCAAAAAAAACATTGATGTGAGGATAAGGATACTTCTTATTAATAATGTTGTTATTCAAGGCCCTGTATCAATGAAAATCCTTTTTATACCATATTTATTTATTAAAATAATATTGGGCCACCCTATGATGAGGTTCTAGATTGGATGAAATTTTTATGTAATAATTATTGAAATAGTTTTTTCAATTATTAATGTTCCTCTTGAACCATTTCATAAGGGGTTTTGGAAAAAATTTTACCCTTAGTTACTAAGTAAACATTAAACTCAACCTCCCACTAAGGAATAACAATAGGAAAATCATCATGAAAAAGACCATTTATTCATTCACTAATGTCACATAACTAATTTTAATAGTTTTATTATTATTTGCAATGTGATATAGGTAACTTTCACTTCCATCTCAAATAAATTTAGCAACATATTGATATGTTATTAATGGCATGAAATCGTTGAAAAAATCTTAATTGGAAATTAAATCTATCTTATTATGACAGATTTAAATCCAATACATACCAAAATTGATATCAAAGTATGTAATTACTAGTTCAAAAAAATTATTAGGAAGAAAAATCCTACTGATAATTGTTGGATGATTCATATTAATCTCGATTACTTTCCACCTAGAGTTCTCACAAAAAGTTTTATATTTCTTTCATGAGGTGATATTAGAAATTTATAAGAAACATAATTTGAAATGAAATAATGTTAATATACAAAGTCAAAATGGTATTTTAATAATTAAAATACACAAGTAACAAAATTTCTACCACTTTATTTGACGGCCAAACCTCAATTGTGGTAGTGTAAATAATTTCTCAATGTCATTTTCTTCGGATCATGATGATTTCTGACCGGAGTTACTAAATTAGTGAACAAATTATCATAATGAACCAACTCATTTAAAATAAAACATCAAATCATTATATTGATACTGGTTAGCCAATTAATTTATTGTTATGGATTATTTTCCATGGAATCATAGGCCATATTTCCAAACATTCCATAATGGTAACATAACTGTGACATCATAAGGAATTTTAAAGGGTAATTCTTACAACACATACCCCAATATGGAATCTTCATTTTATTACCTCAATATTTTTGTTATTCTTCCATAAAAAATTTCATCCTGATTACTTCATAAATTCATCATCATGAGGCACATTAGAGTCATAAAAATAATCTTATATTTTCTTGCACATTAGACAAACATTCACATAACATTTCTATTCTCATGTGGGAATGGTTCATTGTAGACTTGTTTTAATAATTTTTAAAATCATTAATTTTTATTTCATTTTCTTGAGTAATTTTTGTCACATACCAATCAAATATTATTATTTGTTCTTCATATGAAAATATAAATTATTCATGTTCTATCCCAATTCTAGGAACTATTTTTCTTTATTGAGTCAAACAATATTAAGAAATTTTTTCTACAGGAATATATCCTGAAATATTTATCTTTACATTACATAAATATAGTCTTTGTCCCTAGTAATATTTCCCAATGACCACCATTAATTAGATTCAACATCAAAATTATAAATGAAAAAAGTTAACATTTTATGTTAAAAATACCCCACAACCTCAAATATACTTTTCAACGCATTGACCCATCCATCATCAACCACTTGGTCAAATTTTCTATTGAATAATGGGGGATGTTACCTCATGAAATAGTCTATAAGAGACGTATTACATCAAGGTAGATCTACTTATTTTTTATCATGGATATGGCCCCCATTTATATATTATTTGAACTGATTCAACACTATAGAAAACTACAATATTACAATTATAACAAGCTCATGATTTTGATATGGACAGATATTTTCCTCTTAATTACATTGCACTAAAGCTTCTTTATTTCATATATGGAAAACCATCTTGAACAAAAATATTTTAGATAAAGAAACATCATAATATTAAAATTCTATATCATTTTACCTTATCCAAAAAGAGGAATATTATACTAGAATTATATTAACATTATTATTAAATCTGAAGTTATCCAAACCAACATATGATACCATCTATAGTCATCTAGTCTAGAGAATTGTATAATAACGATTTTTATTCCATATTTTATATTCATTCACATTTTAGATCATTTTTTATTTAGAGTTTTAGAAAATTAGTTAATAACTCATACATAATAAAACCATATAATAAAAAGTCAACTCAACCAATCGGTCTCCACTATTCCTACCTTAAAAATCATTTAAAACAATATTACATTTCCTTCAATGAAAATCTTCTTGAAATTCCACATGACCTCTACTTTTCCCATAAAAAAAATTTAATCCAATGAATAATCATTAAAAATGTGGGAATAGAAAAAAATTCTTAGTAAGTGATATGATAGATTGAAAACCAATCGTCCGGTTAGAAAATGAAGACCCATGAAAAACTGTTCCGAAACAAATATTACTATTTACCCATAAAACTGAATTATCCTTTATATAAAATGAACATTTTTTAATATTGAAAACAAATTATTTCCATGAAAACTCATGTGTGACAATTGATAACCCTTTAGGTACCCCATGAAATCATCTCATTTTCCCATTAAAACATATATAAAACCCTTAAAAATTAGAATAACTATATTACCAACACCCAATATAATTATAAAGAAAACATATTAATTACCAAATGTATTAGAAAACAATCTGGTTTCACCCATTATATAAGATATAACAGGATCACCTATTGTAATCTATGAGTTCCCATTTTATATAATTTAAAAGAACCAAAACATGAATAAAATATTTTATTCTTTCACCATTCATCATAAAATTTATAAAATAATATTTTAAAATTTAAAACAAATAACATTGAAATATCAAAATACCATTTTCATTTAAATTTTTTTAATAATAAATACCCAAAAAAATAAAATGGGTTTTCATTTATGAAAAATTATTTTATTAAAAAGGAACCAATAAATAAAATTACAATCACTGATGTAGTAAAATTCAGTGTCATTTTATAATTTATAATTATAACTTTCCAATTTTTGAATGTAAAAAAAACAATTAAAATTATTTAACAATATTCATTTTATAAAACATTAAAATAAATTTATATATAATTTGTTTTAGTAAAAATACTAATAAAAAATAATTATAAAAACATTTACATGGAATCAAAATAGATTTTGAAAGAAAAAATAAAAGGGATTTATTTAGATGAAAAATCCCTTATCACATTGGGCATATTAAAATCATAATCCACATGAAAGATTTACATTAACTTAGAAGTTTTATACCACGAGAATATGAAACATTATGATATAACATGTAAATGAGGATGAAAATACACCTTATAATAGAATATAAGTTCATATCATCAAAATAGGCCTCATTGAAATTAATTTGAGATGATGTTCTTTACCTTGAGTATAACTTATCAGTTGTGTCTTTATCTTCTTAAATAATAAAAATAGGTTAATTATTTAATTAAAAAATAATTATTTTAACAATTTTTATTATTTTTTTCACTTTATACCATGTTATATACAAGTAATTAATTAATTATGTTTATGTTGGACGTTTTGACTACATTCAAATTATGTGTCAAAAATGACTTTGGTAGGTTAGAAATGTCTAAAAATACATCATTTAATCATAACCAAAATAATAATCCTAAAATTATTGTTATATTTATAAGTCAATTATAATTTTAAAAAAAAAATCACCACATAAGTATTATAGAATTAAAATATGTTACAACTATAGACATGGTAGGTCGTACGCACACATGATTGATGTTTCCAATTTCGAACGATCATTATGGAAAGGGAGTATGAAATATTTTACCTATTAAAAAAAATAATATAAAATATACCATATTATTTCTTTAAATTTACTTATATATAGCATCCATGTGGAATTTCCATTAAAATATAGTCACATTTCTCTGTAAAGAAGGTAGTCCAGACATTCACAAACAAAGTTATCATTTTTCAATGAATGAAAATATATGAAAAAAATGGATATATTATGTTTCCAAAAAGAAAAATATTTGATCAATATCATATTTATTCCATTTATTTCAAATATACTCATTATATTTACATTTAATACCTCCGATGTAATACATTTTTGAAAAAAAAATCACATCTCTTCACGAGGAGATAATCTGTCATACACAAGGGAAACATTATCGTATCCCATACGGAATATAAAGTAAAATAATTCATATATGATATAATTAAAAAAAGGTTTAATAATGCTATAAATATCAAATATATAATTTATATCCATTATCATACCCAACCTTGAGAGGTGGTAATGTAAAAAAGAGTGACATAGGTTTGCGAGGTTGTTGTCCGCCGTATACACAAATGATGATTTAATAGCCCATTAGCTATAACAGGATGAATATTTAGGTTATAAAATTAAAATAATAACATATATTTATATTTTATATAATTATTTTATTATATAATTATGTTTTAGGAATAATTTAATCGTGTGGAAGAATAAATAAAAAACACTTCTTGAAGAATGTTTCCTCTTCTTCAAATATCTTTTTTTGGTTTTCACCAGATGGATTCATTGGTTGGACTTATTCTAAAAAAAGGATTATATTTTGAGATAAAGAATTTATAGATGTTTTTTGGGTAATTATTTTTTTAACTAATTTTTTTTGATGTGTTTTATGAGGACAATAGTGGGTGACCTCTTATAAGTGAGGTGAGAGCCTCAGTTGAATTTTTTTAAAAGAATGAATTAAACCCCAATAATTTTTATGAAAAAAGGATTCAATAATAGACCATTATTAATCTTATAAATTATAATGTATATATATTTTCATTAAATATATTTTTGAAAATTTTATGTCATTTTATCCATTATCATTTTAGTTAAACACCTTAGTAAATCTAATTTTACCATAACTGTGATAATTAATTTTTACTCGGTTCATTATTTATATTGTTCAAAAATAATGTTTAATGTATTTGAAAATATAAATTATGGGGATTAAAAATATGGAATCCATTTTATAAAATTCAATTCATAAAATGGAAATAATTATCTTTAAAGACCCACAAAAGTGAAAAAAAGATGGTTTTCAAGTGGGGTATTTTTTAAGAAAAAGAAGGTTTTATATATACTTCATGACTAATAATAATCATTGTATGAAATGAAATTTAAATTTATTCACTTATAATATATAAATTTCATTTATAAATTCATTCATTATATATTATTTTAATTAATTAAAATGGTGAAACATTATTCATTTTAAAACTCTGCTTGGAAAAAACCGTCAATTAATCCCAACAAAAAACATCTACTTAAATAAAAAAATATGATTCTAAAGTAATTATTGGGTGTATATATAACTAAATAATAATTAGGTTACTTTAAATAACATTCAAAACATAACAATACTTTTAAATTACATAATTTTTCGAAAATAAAATTCATATTAACAAAAATAGGAATTTTTCAATATTCACGGAAAACAATATTATCTTCAAAATAAGTAAATTTTATCCTAATATTTTTTATATCAAGATTTTAAATGATAATAATATTTTTTAATTCAAATTCTAAATATTATATATGAAACTTTTAAATAAAACATCCCAATAAAAGACTTTAATTAAAATTATTGTTATTTGATATAAACATTAAATAATATATTTATAGCTAAAACAACTATTTAATGAATATTAATAAACATAATAATGACTTATTCTACCATTATGTAGTTTGTTAAAAATATTATTTATATTAAACACATTTTTCCTTTCTATGGTGTATATATTTTCAATGGAATATTTTCAAAATCTTCTCACACTATTATTTGTTGGTGGATTAAACCTATAAAATTCATTGCATAATTTATTTTATCAAATAATTTTCTATTATAAGAAGGATTTTTATTCCAATTCATATCCTATGTGAATTCAATATTCATGATCACATTAATGTAAGTTTTTTTATCCAAAATATGATACACATATTTATTATGAAAATATATAAAAACTATATTATATATGTTATGACATGAATGTTGATTTTGTATTGATTAACAATCCACATTATTTCTCTGGTTGTCTTATTATCATTTTATTCAATTTATTGTCTTGTAAATTGTTAATATTTTATATTTTATTAACGAAATTCAGATGTATATATATTTTAATGTAAATTTGATTGTTTATTGTATTTTTTCATATCTTTTCATATACTTAATGTTTTGTACCAAATTAAGTGATGGGTGGGGATTGGTATTATATAGATCCTTAATGTATTTATAGTATCATGATATAAAATATATTATGTATTTTGGGTCATGTCTATATAAAGTTTATTGGATTATAAATTTTCTTAATTCTCTAAAAATATAAATACAAAAAGTATTGAGAATATATGTGATGGAATATTTTCTTTATTTCATGTAATTATTTGAGAGTTATGTCTAGTACTATGATGTTTTTATCAGAGGAAGTGTGTAATTTATTCATTTTATCTACAAAATATAAAATTTTTGTTCTGGGTGTTACATTTATATTTTGACATTCTGTTAAGCCTTTAAGGAAACCTTATGAAATATATAACCTCCTATGATATATTAATAATACAATGATTTTAATCTTATGGATCTATTTAAACTTATGTGAATTAATTTTATCATTACATGAAAGAATTTAAGATTGAGATTTAAACTTTTGGGGTATATTTTAAACATCCATGAAAAACAACCTTTAGAGATAGATAAACTTCGTAAAATTAATTAATCTGCACGTACTTAAATATAACATTTTATGTTTTTGTTTTAACCATCCCTAAAAATTTTAACCATAAAAAAAGGTCTAATAAATGTTTATTCAATATCTTTAAAAAATAATATTATATCAAATAATTCAATATTTTTTGAAAAATATTAGAAGTAAAATTTTAATATCAAATTCATTCATGTAAATGAAAAACCACCAAAACAACAATGGAAGGAAATCAACCCTGAACATTTGAAAAATGAAATCCCATACTAAATTTCCATGTTCTTTTTTAAAAAGTTATTTAATCAATATAATGTTACAGCTAACATGGGAACTATAACATCTTTTTACCAACACTAATGTACGATCCTTTGGTTGTTATTTTCTTCCCAATTCTATAATGATTTTATCATTTCTCATGATGATTCGTGGTTATACCTCTCAAATAATGGGTTTTTATAAAATTTTACATTTTTAGGGGTTAAGAGGGTGTTTTGGACTCTGGTTTCAGAGGCTATAAGATGGACTATTATTAATGAATTAGGGTGAACCTGATCCGATAGTTGAAATTTATATAATAGGTCCACCAACTGGCTGATGAGGGACACTAGACTATTGGTGTAGGGTTAGATGCGATGGATTCCTACATGAAACCCACTATATAACCCTTGGTGGACCCAAAAATACAATGGGTGGCTAGTATAATGGATTTCATATAGTAAATCCAATGGCCAGTTGGTGGGGGTCCCAATACAGCATGCATTCTGCCTAGTGTTATAAGATATCTAGTAGAGGTTAGGGGTTATATAGTGCTGCCTGTATCCATGAGGAAGTAAAGATAATATTTATAAATATTTTCATTTTACTCTCAGTTTTAATTATCTAAACATTATTCTCCAACCTAGTAAAAATCCCACAACAATTGACACTCTCTAGATGCGTTATTATTTCTAGAGTCATTTATTCATAGATTAAAGTATTGGTTTGTGCATTATATCTCTTTCATTGAGTTATATCTAAATTTGAATGTGGATCCTTCTTTACTCATTTATATTATTATTTAAGAGAGATAAATTCTATTATTACATATAGGTTTATATATTTATTTTCCGAATTATGAATATAGGAATATCACTTTACCATTATAACATCTAATTCTATGTTGGTGGATCCCATGTTGGGTGATCATTTTCTTTGTTCAAGGTAAGTTGTTTTGTAAGTAAATCCTATTTAATTTTAATCCTTTGATTATTGTTAATTATTAATTGAATTTAAATTTTATTTCCAAATAATTATTTGGTTATTTCTATAAATGTTTTTTAATGGAATGGTGTGTGTCTATTGAACCTCTTAGATATGTATTTCAAAAAAATAATGATTTTCAAGAAATGGATTATAATTAAAAGAATTATATTATAAACATTTTATATAACCAATTGTGTGAAATGATATCATTAAATTATGAATAATATTAATATTAAATGAGTTGTTTTAAAAATAAATGAGTTTTAAGGAAAACCCATTTGATGTTAGGGTATGAAATGAGAATATATGTTTTTGAAACATGAACATGTGGCTGATGAAATGATTGATTGTTTGAAATAAATTGATATTTACTAAAATGAATGAAAACCTCATTTATGATTTTTAATTGATTTAAATGGTATCCATGTTAGTTTTGGGGGATTAAAACATGATAAACTTGTATTATCTCCACCTGGAAATGGATTAAATATGAAAATGATAAAAATGAATCAACATGAATGAATGGACTCTATTTTTTGTATTATCTCTTATTTTTCCTAGGACTGGGACCAATAATTGTGTCTAGAATAAGAGTCTTACAACAATAGAAAAGTTCAATAATTGATATAACAACCTACACCAGAATCATTTTACTCTGGTTTTATAATTTATTTTTAATTCATGAAAATGTTTTACTCATGTCAATTATATTAAATCTGATACTCATATATATTGATAGAAATAATTATCCATGTTTTTTAGAAAATGTACCTCTATAAACATTTTATTCTAGGAATTGTATGATTTGAAGAACATATTGAATATGACTAGTGAAAATACTACCATTCCTTCTTTTATTTATAATTGATAATATTTGGATTATTTTGTATGGATAGATTATGAATTAATTTTTTTTAATCATAGTGGGATATTTTCTAATCAAACCCTATATTTGATTTCATGTGTTTTTATATCTACTTAATTTAGTTCCATGAAAAGGGAAATAACCTCTGAGAGGCAGTGTATGTTCTTGATTATTTAGACCTTTAGGTATGGAGGTGACATGAGGATTATGTGATCCAATTATTACATAGAGACACTATGTTAATGTCTGGATGGATTTATCTGATGAGTTTTGTTGACAAACCAATTTTTGGGAATGTATCTAATTTTTTTTCTTTTTTTCTCTAGAGGAGTATTATTAATTCTTACTATTTCATTATTATTTTATTTTATATTATTTCATTTAGTTATTTACATGGAAAAATTGCTCCCTATTTATTTTTTTTGATTCCCAGGAGTGTATTTCCAATCGATAGGGATTAAGAACATCAATAAGTTCATGTCAAGATTGATTTGTGTATAGTTTTGGATTAATATTTGGGATGGTTCATGAAAATTTAGTATCAATGTTGGTCATGCCATATCTTTTATATTGGTATGAAGTTTGGGACATCATAGTATACATGACAAATGATTGTCAAGACTTAAGAGGTATTTTATCAGAGATTTACTCAATAACTCTATTCGAAACAAGGCATAAGTTATGATGGGTTGTTAGTTAAATGGGCCATTGAATAGTTTTTAATTATATTCTATAATTTTCCCGTGATTTTAATTGGGATATTTTGATTCAATATTAATTATGAATAATATTCATAATAAACACATGACTCTTAAATGATGTTTCATTATTATCTAATATTATTGTGTTGTACCATGCCACTATGTTTGAATTTGAACATTCCACAAGAAAATTATACTTTTGAACCACAGTAATAAAATAATCTAATTGACCAAACCATCATCGAAGAAGTGGTGCATGCACTCTGAGTTACATGGAAAATAGTCATACCGATTCCTATTTTGGAAATAGCAGTGGAACCACAAATGGATGATGCTAGGGATCAAGAACAAATGCTTCTTATTTATAAAACAATATCTTTTAAAGGAACCAATGATCCAAAAGGGGAAGGTTATTGGATAAAAATTATTGAACTTCATATTGAATTATTGGATACTATAGATTAATTTGAGGAGAAATAAACTCCATAAATCATGAAAGGAAATAAATGAGACTATAGGATTGTATCATTATATTGGAGAAAAATAACATTGTATAATGAAAATTATTTAAGAATATTCTCATAGTTTAATTATATTTATATTAAATGGTTTAAAAAATTTCAATAGAACTTATCATCCTTCATCATGTTGATAACAACATGACTTGATATGACAATCTCAGGGATGAACATATCACATTCCCACCTATGGTAGTTTTGAATAAAAAGATAACTAAAATATATATTGACATATGTATTGAGTTTTGTATTTATTCAATGGTTTTTATGATGAAAATTTCCTCTCATGAGGATATTCCTGATAGATATTTAATGGTGGAACATGACAACATAGGCATGTCATGTTTAAAAGTTGTCCCTCTTACTCCCTATAGAAAAATTAGTGGACTCTTTTAATTGAAGTGGGCGAAGGATCAATTTATTTGTGGAAGCTATAGTGTTGGTAAATCATGTAGAATAAACATGAATAATTTATCTTTTGGGAAAATAATATCCCACTGACAAATTTTTAGTGTGGAATGGGGTGACACACAAATCCTTATTACACAAAAGCACCAAATACCAATAGCAATTATATATTTAATATTCATTTAAATAGGTTCTTCAATTTTTTTAACACTATGATAAGTGGAATGGTATTTTCAATTGAGAGATGCTCTGTGGAATAGTCAAATTCATTTAGCAAATGGGTTCCCACCATAAGAATTTGGAATGAATCTTCTTCATGCATTGGATGAGTCTCAAATGGAAATCTACGTGGGACATAAAATTGTGAGGTGTATCATTATTAGTAATTATACATTAGTGTTAACATTATTTATTACTAGTTGATCTAATTATTTTGTATCATCAAAAACTATGAATCTATTGAATATTCAAATGGATATGAGGTCTTAAGTGGGGATATTTACATTAAAACTTAGGATGTTGAGTAAAAATGTTATCTGATGCGCATATTTTTATTTCCTTTTATAATATATTAATATCTTTAAGACATTTTGGTTTATGAAATTAAAATATCTTGAAACCATTATAATGATGGATTTAATGATTACTCATAAGTCTCATATTGAGTGTTATCTATAGTGGATATCCACCACACCCTCCAATGGGTAGTTCCATGACTATCAGGGAGACTAGAACCCATGGTCTACCTAATCCTGGACACCTCTTCCAAATAATGAAAAATTTTTATCAATGTATAATTTTTAACTCGAACAAAAAATAATTGAGTGGTGATTTTTCTCTAATTGTGGATATGGGATCAGTTATCTTCCCACAAGTGATGTATGGTTTCCCACTGATGAGAGGGGTAGATTTTTATATTGTCATGGTGAAAGATAATCAACATATATCTATTCAATCATACCTAATAGAACCAACAAAACTAAATGATTTGAAGACTCAATTGGATGAATCAGTGTGAAAAGGATTAATATGACCCAATGTGCCACCATGGGTAGTACATTTTTGTTTATAATAATATTGACGGACTCATTCTATTATGTGTCGAATAATAAAATATTAATTATGTAGTTGTTAATAAAAAGTAACCATTTCCCATATTTATGATTTATTCAACCAACATAATTGAGTGAAATGGTTCTTAATGATTGATCTTTGATTAGGATATCACTACAATAAGATCATGGAGTTTGATATCCCTAATTCATATTTATAACGTAGGTATAGACATTATTTATACATTTTTATTCTATTTATTTTTTACTATTATCCTATAAATTTTATGGTGTTGATTAAACGGATATTCCATCCATATCAGAATTATTCATTTTGTCATATTTTTTGTTAAAATATTGGTTTAGTAAAAACCTATAATTGATTATATGCATCATTTGTAACCAGTTATAGACATGTTTAGACAAAACTGACTTTATGGCTGTCTTTTAATGTACCATTTCTGGATTTAAGGGCAATGTTCTTGGGTCATAAAGTTTTAGGACATGGTATCGTAGGTGATGTTGTGAAGGATAAATCGTTAAAATATTATTAATAACTATAAAAAACTATTTGATTTAGGGATTCTTATGCATACCTAGGTTTTACCAATAATTCATTAAAGATTTATTTATGTTAGATATTCCATTAAAAACTATCACACCCAAGGGAGTGTGGTTTATCTTTGGATTCAATTTTTTTTTGTTTCAACTTATGATTTGAAGCATCATTTGACTTATACACTAGAGTTCGCTCTTCTAGAAGAAGGCCAAGGCTATGTGGTCTTCTATGGTGCATCTGGTATAGGTTTGGGATATATTAAAATGTATAGTGATAACATCATATATTATATTTACCATTAGAATTAACCACATGAAATTTATTATCCAAAACATGATCAAAAATTATCATCTATGATTCATTCTCTAAAGATTTGGATGTATTACTATTTTATAAATTGGTTTTCCATTTACATAAATAAGAAAATAATGAGTTATATATTCTTTAAAAACAAATCAATATTTGATAGAGGTAATGGATTAAGTACTTATAACCATTTTAGTTTAGAATCACCTATACCACTAGTAAAGGGAACATTGTTTTTTATTTCGGAGCATGAAAATACCATCCTACTATATGAAATAAACATTATAATAGTAGAATCTAAAACCTATATTCTCTCATATTCATATTGGAGTCCACGAATATGATACCAATGTAGTTTTGGAAAGCATTAGTCAATGTCGTCTCTTATTGAGATGATTCTCTAGGAACAATAGTTTAATGATATGTTCTATGGAATTATTAATTATTTATTTAATTGGGAGGCCATTGGGGAATGTTATATATCATAATCTAGTATAATTCTAGAGCTATTATGCAATTACATTTCCTATAAGGAATGATGTGATGGGGGATTTGAAGAATTTTTAGTGGGTTGTTCACCCAAGAAAAAAATATACTTTATGATATGAGGCATGCAATTTTGTGTGCAGTTATGAAATAGAATTTTACTAATTTTTTCCACATATATATTCCTTTAAATAGTATAAGGTTGAGAATCATAAAATTTTATGTGTGCATCATCCCCTTTATATGTTGAATTGAATTTGGGATTTGATATCAATAGAAATTTTTTGGGTTTATACATACCTATTTCCAGAAGAATTAAATTTGGGAAGTGAGTGTTTGATTAACCAAATCCACTAATATTATTACCATTCATGACATGGAAAACTTTTAGGCCATGATAAAACACTTTATTAAGGTGATTGTTAGATTAAATGGTGTTCCATATATAATTATTTCATATAGGGATCCTTGGTGGAATCATAATTTTATTGGCGGTATATAGAATTTTACTGGATGCCAAGTATAACTAATCACAACATTCCAAACATAAAAAATTAGTCAAATGGAACTCGTTATACAGATTCTGGAGGAAAGTCTTCATACTTGTATCATCATGTCTGGAGGATCATGGATTTTTTATTTGGGGAATGTTGTATTTTTATCCTTTAATATGTAGTTGTCATCCATTAAGTGTAAGCCCTTTGAGTCCATGAATGGATTACTTTTAGATCGATACTTTGTTTGTTAGATTTTCAAGAAGCACCCTTGGTGGGAGCTTGTTCAGTTTAAGAGACAACAAAAAAGTTTTCATCAATTCATCGGATAATGGTAGTGGATCAAATCTAGTATAAATATTATAATGATCATTGTTGATTCCCTTTAGTGTTTATGGTTGGCCACTCTTGTTTTTTATACTTCCACTATAAATGGGTCATAAACATCTTAGAAAATAGGGAAACATTGAACTAAGAAATTTTTTCATAATTTTATGATATTTAATGTACTAGGAAGGGGTATTAATGACTATTCATTCCAATTCATATGATATCAATCAATGCTATATTCTGTATGTCACAAATTAAAAATAATCACTTATACATTTATCATTTCTTGATCTCTGAGGAACATAATGTGGAAACAAATTTATTAACAATAAAGCTTCCATTTCCTATTTTGTATTTTTAAATATTTGTAATTCTATAACAGTCATTTCATTTAGGTTATGTTAGTTAAAAATTGATTCTAATTATTTTAATACATGGGATTATGTGGAACTTATGTGGTAAATCTGTATTTACCTCTTCTTAAGCCGATAAATACTCACTACTTTAGAGCCCATAGATGGTGACAAACATTATTACATTGGCATAAGATAAAACATATAACACCCAAAAGGACCTAGTAGTTTCGTATTCGTGGTAAACAAGATACATACTTTAGATTCATATTACATTTTAAAAATAAAATATGTAAATATTTTTCTTTGAGAATGAAATTATTCCATGATTGTGTAACCCTGTATTCAATCGAAAAACACTTCCTCATATCTTGGGGAAAAGTAAAACATAAGAAAAAGGTGAGATGACATTCCTATTAATTGTGTCTATATAATTAAGGAAATCATTAAAAAATTATAATGGAATGTTAATTAACTAAAACACATACCATTTAATGAATAATTTGAGCATAATATTGCAGGAATAAAAAAACGATGACATAATTATATTTAAATAAGAACATGATATTGAAACATAAAATGGTAAAATTTCTAGTCAAATAATAACATGTAATCTCAATAAATAATCTCATATTTTTGGAATTATTAATTTGATAAATCTAAATCATACATTTGTGGCCTCATCTAAGAAGTCCATATTAATGGGTATGACATTGGACAATATCTGACCTAGTTTGTCCAATGAGACCTAGTGATGCACCAAGGGGGTATAGTGGGCCCCAATTATAACATAAAATATCTAATCAATCCCAAATATGGCATGGGTGATACATAATATGCATAAAAATTCATATTAAAAAACTACTATATTATTTGTGAATACAATCCTTATTCAATAAACATAACCAAAAACCATTCTAAGTAATAAATAAAATTATATCAAAATAGAAAACCCACAATAAAAAAGATCATAAACCATAAAAAAATGTGGATGATATTTAAACAAAATATACCTAGTGGATCATAATTACATTATTTAATTTATGGCTTTTCTGAATAAAAATATATTTTAAATTATAATTTGAGGAATATATCATTTATGAAATTGGAATTACCAAAAATAATAAAAAAAAATATTGAAAAAACATATTACAATAAATTCCCAGAATAACATATATATTATGGTTTAAAACATTATAGTTGTCAGGAAGGTGGAATATTATGCTCCTTCTGTACCCATTAAAACAAATATTCCATTAACTTTTTCAATAAAATCCTAATAAGAATTTATTAGATAACGACATGAAGATTCATTTAGAATTTTTAAAAAAAATAAAAAATGTAAAAATAAACTTAACTATTCATTAAAGAATAGGAAAAACTTATTGATACCATTTTTAGAAAACATGGACATGGATAAAGAAATATTTCCTAGTAGATACTTAAACTAAAACAATCTCAAATAATGATGATATTGTGAACTAATCCATTACCACTCTATAATCAGTTGAATAATATTCCCCATAACATCTAATAAAACATTAGATACATGGAATATAGGGATATTCATGATATTATATTAATGTGGTTGTATATATACCACACAAAATAAATAAGTGAAAAATAAGTCATGTATCCCACATAAATAAAAGTGAGATAAAAATACCTTAACTTATACTTGTATTATGTTGAAAATTAGTTAACATTATATGTAATGTTTTAGATGATATTTTTAATTTATAACAGAATCCTTTTAATATTTACTATATCATATATGATCCAATTATTTAAGCTTATTACCTATTTGTTAATAAAATTTTGTTATTATTATTATTTCATGTGTCGATTTCTTCATTTACCTATGCATTTTTTCTTATAAGATCATGTTATTGAGAATAGGATATACATATATCATATATTTAATATTAATTTCATTAATATCATATTTATTAATTATATACATTTTTCTAACAATTTTCTAATGGTGAATAGGGAAAATGAATCACCTCATGTCGTGGATACTGTAGGTAATACATAAGAATGAGAGACGATAGTATTCCATTATGGATTGTATAGTGAGAGACAAGAGTATTCAATTAATAGTGAAAGTTAAAGGAAGTGGATGGTATATTAATATATATATAATCACTATCCTATCATAATTTTCAATTATATCCCTTATATATATCTTTATAATTATCCTTGATAAGTGGTGATCAAAAACAAATTACACCACAACATGGACATGGTATGTCGTACGTACACACATGGGTGCTTTTGTTTTTTATAGGTTGGATAAAAGGTTGAATATTGTTTTATGATAATGATAACATATCGTCATATATATGATACTAGAGTTTATACATTAAAAATTAAACATCACATGAATAGTATGTACAAGAAGAAATAAACTTGAAAAAGTCAGTATGGACAACTACGTCTTCTTTGGAGGACTTCCTTTGTAACTTCTATTATGGACACTTGGGGAAGTATTTTGGAAGGGTGTGAACAACTAGAACATGGATATGTATGTCTATTTTGGATATGTGAAGAGTTTTGTTGATAAAAATGTCTTACTGTGTTATAATGAAGTGAGGTAGGAGATTCCCTTATATAATTGATGTGAGGGGAACTTTCAGAAAACCTCAAAATATTATAATATAATAATGAAATTATAGATCCAAACAATTAAATATTACCATTAAATGAACAGGTTAGGACATTTTCAACCATATAATATACCCTCCATATTGATAAAACATAATTATGATTTTTAAATAATTTTATAATATGTTAATTTATTAAATTATCATTATTTCTAAATTTGAAATATTCATTTATTTGGATATCAAATACATCATTAAAAGTGGAAATTTTAATCTAATGATTTCATATATATATAATATATAATATATATCTATAAAATCAGTTAGAAACATTAACTCATCCCAAATATATCAAAAGTAATACATTAAAAAAATTATTTTATTTTTATGTTAATTAAGTAATTATTGTATTAGCATTGAAAATTTATTTAATATAATAATGTAAATAATAAAAATTTGAAAAAAATCTATATAATTATAATAATTTCATTTAGATAAAAATAGTTATTCTGGTTTTTTCATATCTTTATTTTTCCCCTATGTGGAATCATAAAAGATATTAAATTTAAACGGAGTTCTATTTTGTAACTATATTTCCATTAAATATAATATAAGTTACTTTCATAGAAAATGGTACAAAAAACAACTCAAATTCCAAATTATTTTGATAAGGGTCTAATATTCTTCGCACAATATTTATTGGACAAGTTTGAGTTCCATCATTATCTTTTCCTTTTATATTTAACCCTTATTTAATCCCATTAACTCTTATCATGTCAACATATATTTCTACTCTTTGAGGGTAAATGTTGTTACTATAAAATGCGAAACGACCCAAAAATGTGTCATGTATAATATTTTCAATCCTAATCCCAATTTTTTGGCCACATATATGATTTTTATGAATTTTATATCACTAAAATTATTATTTATTTTAAAATAACATTAATGATTATTTTGAAACTATTAATTACATTAAATTTTAAAAAAATAAATGAAACAAGAGATATTCAATAAATTCTAAAAAATTACTAACTTGTTATCTCATCTATATAATGATCTAATTACGTTAATTCTATCAATATATATTTCTTTTAATATTTTTAATATAATTTATTTGACAATTTCATTAATTAATAAATTATTACATTATCATTGCGCATGCCTTTTAAGGAAACAAAATATTTCTTAAGAAATAAATATAAGTTATCATGATTAATATATCTATTTTAGATTTAAAAATTCAATTTATAACACAACATATCCCTAGGGTAATTCCATATTAAAAATATTTCACATTGTAAAAACAAATGTATGCTATGTTTTATTTTTCATTGAAATTTTTTTATAATGATTATATTTTCATAAAAATGCCCAAAAATGGACAAATAACCAAAAATATAATTCTTGTCAATGAAAATACTTATAAAATAAAATGGTTTAATGTGTTAATTTAATATATTAATATTTATAATTTTAGTTTTACCCCTAAATACATAATTTACCCTGAACATTTCTAGTAAAAATTATTATGTTTAATATTCCTTCTATCCAAAAATAAGATAAATATATTTAGTAAATTTTTTACTTTAAGATTAAAAATATGGAATCCAGTTCTAAAAATTCTTATAACAAATGTTTCTAAATTTAATTTAAAATTATTCTCATAAAGAGGGCCTGAAATTGAGTTTTTAGGATGAAAATGTTCAAAAGGTTGAAATGTTATTATATATAAATTCAATATAATAGACATTACAATGAAAAAAATTGGATTAATAGATTAATAATTGATTCAATATTAATTTAAACATAATTTATAATAAAATTTAACCTTACAAATTATTTAGATGAAATGTTATTTTTTAATTAAAATGCACTGTTTTAAACAATTTATAAAAATTAATACTTTTTAGAAAGATTCAAAATATTCATTATATATAATATTTGATATTACTATTTCATATTGAAATATTAATTTATACCATAATATTTATAAAAGTGTCAAAATTTAGTTTTAAAATAACTGTTTCATCAAATGGCTGCAAAAAAATCTTTAGAAAAACCAGATTTTTTACTCTATAAGTGGATTTATGTTTATATCTTGTCTAGAAAACACATAATATGACTACGGAACATTATATTTATTATATTATATAGTGAATTAATTAATATATAAATACATGTGTTATACATATTTTCATAATTTAGTCTCCTATGTTTACACCCTCAATTCTATTGACTAGGTTATAATGGTAATATTAAAATAATAATATTTAGTAGTTCATTTATCTAGGATTTTAATGAATTATGAGATATAAAATAAATTTTATTTAATAATGACATACCATAAAATCTTGTGGTGTTATATTCTCCCATCATATAGTAAATTTAATCATCATAATTTGAAATTTCAAATAAAAAATGGTTATTATTTTAAAATTCTATTATGGGAAACTCACATCATAACAACGGTTAATAAAACATTATCTTAAAAAGAGTTAATTAGAAATTTTAAGTCCTCCAAAATATTATTCATTCAAATAGGTTACCGTTAGTGAGATTTGAAAAACTTGATAGAGAATATAAATCTAACCATCATGTTATGATAGAGAGTGATATAGATCAAGGACAATATAAAGTTAGGCATTGAAAAACAACAAATTTGGTGATTGGTTAAAGACCATTGATTTATTAGTATGAAAACTGAATTTATAACATTTATTTTATTAAATCATTTTCATATTGTTGAGGTATTCTTTTACTATCAATATAGGAACCTGAAAAATTAAACTTTCTTGATTTATTTCCATGTAATAATCATAATGTCTTCCTTTGGGGGTAATTATATCTATTTTAACTTCATACCTTACAATAGTAAATGTAATTTCAAGGTTCGTTTTCATATCTAAATCATTTTTAATTAATCATAGGGTCCTCATGTCATTCCTTCATCCCCTAATTATTTATCCAATCCAAAATGGTTATCATAGGTTTTTCAATATGTTAAATCAATCTTTAACTGCAAAAAATAATATATAAAGTTTATCTTAATAAATTTCATAATTAGTTTCATTAAAACTCAATCAAAATACTTTTATCCATTTTGAATGTCCACGAATTTAGAATAAAGGTATGTAAATTTCCAAAATCAACATATAAATATATTTCACAAACAACATAATTTAGGTTTTATTGATAAATACCAAATAATCGATCACTCTAAAAACCATATTGAAATGGTTCATGCTTCTAAATACATAAAAAATAATTACTTATGTACAATCCATATATAAATCATAATTCTTATAACTAGAACATAATTGATGAAATAATTATTTTATCGAAATTAACAATATATTTAATCCATTAACCTCATTTTGAAACCATTAAGCCCAAGTCATCATCTTTTTGGTAATACCGTCGTCAATTCATTTCTATTTTCTGTCTCTTTATCTTCACTAGTATAACAATAATATATAATTTTTTTTTCTGATTCTAATCATTGAAAAAATCACAAATCATAATCTGACCGACACTAATCATAGTGATATTTTCTGAAAGACTCATATCTAGGGTGTCTATATCATGAAATATTCATCTAAATTAATGATTCTATAAGTTTAACCTAGATTATCCATGATATTAGCAAATATATAGTATGATATCTTTTATATATATAATTATCCTTAATTTTAGTCATAAAGTTATATTATTTAATATATGTTTCTCTAAATCATGGTCACATGGTTTCTACTAAACATTCTATAATACCTACATTAATGACCCCAACCCCACTATATCAGAGTCCCTTCCTTATTGTTTTATATTTGCCTACGATATAAGGAATCACATTCTAAAGGACTAAATACATTATTATTCTTGTTAAACATTCCATATATTTTAAATCCATATTACATTTAAAATATAATATACATAATGAATCTATTTTAGAATTTCATTATTCAACATTTGGGTAACCTTATATATCGATAACAAAACACATTATCATATCCTAGGGAGAAGTGAAACCAATGAAAGGGGTGAGGAAGATTTATAATAAGGCTGTAAATACAATATAATCTATCAAAAATAAGTATAATTTATTATGGAATTATTATTAACTGAAACACAAGCCATTTAATCAATAAATTTGGAAAAATATGGAAGGAATAAAATATGATAAAATAATTCGATTTAAATAATCACATAAGAATGAAACATATCCATTGATATTATTTTAGTCTAATAATCCCATGTAATATAAATAAATAGTCTCATAAAGTTAGAATTTATAATGGAATATGTTTAAACCATACTATCAAGGCCAGGTCCAGGACGTCGAAAAAATGGGTAAGACCACAGCCAAAACTTGGTCTACATTTTTACATGATACTTACTAAGGAATTGAGGGTCTATAATAGGACCCTCCCATAACTAACTTTTTACAATGTATTCAAAACATAATAAGGTATAATCATAATCAAAATAAATTTTTTTTATAAAAAAACTAACATAAGATATGTGAATGCATTCCCCAATCCGTAAACATAACAATAAACCATTTAAAGTAATAAATATAATGGCATAATAATATCACATACAGTGATAAATTAATCATAAACTACCCAAATAAATAATAAGGATGATATTAATACAAAATACCCCTAGTGAATCATAGTTAAATTAAAGGGATTAATTTATTAATGAAGATAATTTATTTTAAAGCATTGTTTGAGGAAAATATCATTTTCACTTTCAAATTCACCAAAATTTTACAAAAAATGAGAAATATAAATCATAATAAAAATAAATATCACTTAAAAAATATGATTGGTCTATAAGGCTAGAAATTATTCTCATTTTTTACATGTTACAGTAAATTCTCCTTTCAGTTCTAAAATAAAATTCAAACACGAATTATTTTGAGAGGAGCTTGAGGAAACTATTCAAACCATTTTATAAAATGTAAAAAGGGGGTAAATGAATTTAAAAAATGATCATAGAATAGTAAAAAGAATTATAAATATATTTATAAAACATTGACATGAAAAATATATATTCTCTAGTAGATACTTAAAAAATCCTGAATAATGATGACATTGTAAAATAAACCCTTACAACTTTGAAATCTGTTCAATGGTATTCCTCGTTAGGTCATATAAACATTAAATACCTTAAAGATAGTGAGATTAATGATAGTATATAGAAGGTTTAATATATACACCATAGAAAATATATTAGTGGTGAATAAGGCAAGTATCCCACAGAAATAAAAGTGAGATAAAAATCTATTTCCTTACATCATCAATAAGTTGAATGTTGAATAATTTTAGGTATAATGATATACTGAATATCATTAGTTTATACCATAAATATATTCATATTTATGATATCATATATGATCCTCTTAAATCAACTTATCACCCATTTTACAAATAATATTTTGTTATTTCCCTTGTCTTATGTGTTAACTTCTTAATTTTCCTATGCATGTTTTGTACTGTAGGTACTAGTTCATGTTCATAAGATATAGTTATGTCATCTCCATAACTGTATTTATTTTATAAATATTATCTCTATTCATTATGTACGTTTTTATAATAATTATTTAATTCATAACATGTAAACCATATCACATTGAATCATGGAGAAGGTATGTCGTACGTACTAATGAGAGGAATTATCATTCCATAAATGCCGAAATGGTAAGGAAGTGGATAGTATATTAAATTTTTCAAAATCAGTATTATTTTATTATCATATAAATCAAATCAATCTATAATTATATTCATCCTTGTAATGAGGTGATGGAAAACAATTACACCACATAGTGGAGACAATAAGTTGTATATACACATATCGGGTGCCTTCATTTTTCATAGGATGGATAAAAGGTGGAATGTGGTCATCCAATAATAATATAAATTAATAATATAGATGAAATTTTATTTAATAATTTATATTGGAAAAAACACATGAAAATTAAGTATAATAAGAAATAAACTTGAAATATTTGGTAAGGATGATTACCTAGACATCCATTATAATATCACTTAAAGACACTAGTTTTGGCCTTTTAGAAGGATGAAAACTATAGAACATGTATAATGATATTGAAAAGATAAATTGGTAGAGTTTGGTAAATCTAGATGTATCAGGGTGGTGTGAATAAGTTAGGTATTATATTCCCTTTTATAATTGGGAGGAGTTGATCGTTCAAAAAATATCAAAATATTAAAATTATTAAGGCTATTTTGGATCCATACACGTACAACTGGATAGTTAATGAATAGGGTATGAAATATTTTTACCATATCCTATACACTTTATTATTATTTATCTTTTTTTTTTAATTTTAAATAATTTAATAAAATTGAAATTCAATAAAATATCATTATTGTCATATTTGATACTATTATTTTAATTTGACTTCAAATATATCACTACAAAAAATGAACTTGAATATAATAAATTAGAAAAATTTATGTATCTTATTAATCAATAAAATTATCATTACACATTATATAATCCAAAATATAACAAAATTAGTAATTTTAAAATCAATTAATTTATTTTAAGGTTAATTAAATAAATAATGTCTCAGCATTGTATAAAAATTTAGGGTAAATATATAATTAATAAAATTAAAAATAAATATATATTGAAAATAATTGAATTAAAATTAAAATGAATATTTATTTTTTTTCTGTATATTTAGTTTATCTTTACATAGACACATATAATATATTAAATACAAATAAAGTGACATTTTGAAAATATTATTGATTTAAACAATAGAAAAAAAATTCTTGAAAAGGGTTCCATTTTAAAAATAAAATTATATACTAAGGTGATATGGGAGAAATACTATTCATCCATGTATTTTTAGATATTTTAGGTCACTTTCGTACCCTTATCTTTTTTATTTATCCATTATTTAACCTCTTAAGATCATATCGTGACAACATGGATTTTTTACTCATTGAGGGTCAATATTTTAAATTTAAATTGTAAATTAACCCATAAATGATGCCAAAATAACATTTTAAACCATATCCTAATACTATTTCAAGATTTAATAATATTTTTAACTATTATATCAGTTAATAAAATAAAATTTATTTTAAAATATCAAAAATAACAATTTTTATATTATTCATTACACAGACTATTACAAAAATCAATACAATAAGATAAATTCAAAACAAATTTTATAAAAACTCACTAATATATCAATATAATCTATAAAATTCTTGGATTATTTTAATTATATCAAATAATATTTTTATTAATAGTTTTAATACTATTTATTTGGTATGTCTATTAATTAAACAATTACTACGTCATCATCGTGCATGAATTTTATGTTAATTATTTCTTCTACAACAATTAAATATATAGTATCGTGACGAATATAACTATTTTATATTAAAAAATAATATTTATAGTAATACATATCCCCTTTATAACCCCATAGAAAAAATATTTCACCTCTTATAAATAAATGTTTGACATGTTTGACTTTTCCTTGTAAAAAATATTATAAAGGCTATATTTCATTAAAACTAAAATATATATTCTCAAAACTAATCTATTAATGATTACGGAAAAAATACACTCCTCAAAAAAATTGGGGTATGTGTTAGGGTTATTTTAGGACATTAATAATATTACATTAACCCATAATTACCATATTTTCCTTAAACCATGGTAATAAATATTACTATGTTTAATCTTCATGTTATACAAAAATAAAAGGTAACTATTTAATAAATTTGTATATTTTGATTAAAAATATTTAATCCATTTTTATTAATTCCAAATGAATAAGTGAATAAAATTAATTTAAAATTAACACCATTGATGTGACATGAAGGAGGATTTATAAAGTGAAAATGTTAAAATGTTTGAAGTGTTTTTAAATAGATATTCATAATATAATAGATTCAAATAAAAATAATAGGATTAATATATAGATATTTGATCTAATTTTACTTTAATGAAAATTTAGAGTATAATTTAAATTTCTAAATAATTTAGATGAAAAGTTAGTTTTCAATTAAAATACAGAACTTTTCACTATTCATCAAACAATAGTACTTATCCAACAAATAATAAAATTAATAAAATTTACATTTTTATATTTTTCTACAATAAAATAACATTAATATTTAATATATTATTTTTAAATGATTCAATATTTAGTTTAAAAACAGTGAACCATCAAAAAGAGACAAAATTTCGTTTAGAAAGATACAAAATTTTAGGCTAAATATGGATTTATGTTTATATCATATCTAGAAAACACGTAAGATTAATTTTAAACATTAGATTGAATATTATATATATATTTATCATTAAAAAAAATATTTTCATAATTCTGTTAATCATGATTATACCCACCATTTTAATATAAAGGTCATAACGAAAACATTTAAATAATAATATTCCATTGATTTAATAAGAAGGGAATTGCATAAAATGAAACCTATCAAAGAGATTAAATTTTAAAAATGACATAATATAAAATTTTGGGGTGTTACAGGACATGTCTTCTTGCTATTATTTCTAGGTGATTATAAATTTATGGTGTGAGGATTGTATCATAATGTTTTAAATATTTAGGTATAATCCCTGGTTTATTTTGACTTTCCTTGTTTCTATGTTTTATCTATCATTTTACATGATAATTATTGGTTATACTTATTTATTCTTAGATTTATTCCAATTGTTCATGGATCCACTGGGTAGCCAATGAAGAATAGAAACTAGATGTTGACACTAATGGTCACGATGAAGGGAAGGGTAGGGTTTTGAGTCATTTTATTTAAATTTCATATATATTTAAACTAAATATAGACACAAACATAGTATTAATACCCTTATTGTAGATAACATATAACAGTTTTCTTGGCCTTTTCATCCTATTTTCTCTAGTAATTGGTGTATTGATTTATTTGTAAGATCGCTTCTGGTATATGTAAATTCAATTTGAATATGGATAATAACATCATAATTTTTCTCCATAAATTAGTGGGGTGTATTATCATGTTTTTGACTGGTTGAGATCTAGACATGGTGAATTTTAATTTTAGTAAATCACATTTATCTTTCTAGCCTTTTATTTTTTCTTGTGGAACTCATGTTGGATGATCATTGGTTTTGATTGAGATATGTTGTTTTTAAAAATATCTAATTTTACATGAAACTATATACAATTTTATATTTTGAATGATATTTATAATATATTTCAAAATATTTATTTGAGTCTTTTTATTAATTTTTTCTGAAACGAATTATGGATGTGTTTTGAATCTCTTTGGTATAGATTTTAAAACAAAGTAATTATTTCCAGAAAATTGAATTGAAGTAAAAGGATAATTTTATGTAATTCCTTTGACAATGTACTTTTAAAATTGAGAGATAAAATTATTTATGAAATTAAAATTAAATTATTTGTTTTGAAAAGAGATTAGATTTCGGGTTTTAAAATGAGATAGATTATTTTTTAAACATAAAAATGTGGAATATTATATGAATTATTATTTCAAATGATTTTAGATTAATTGAAAATAATGATATCCCCTTGTATTTTTTTGTAAGAATCACATGGGATCCTATGAAGATAGGTTGGATGAATGAATTAAATTCAAGTATTAGCTAAACATAGTAATGAAATAACAATGAAAATTATGGAAAAAAACTACTTATGGGAAAAGACTATAAAATTATATAATGTATCATATGACCCTCTGTCTGGGGCCTATGAATTTGTGCACATTGTGAGGAATAATTCATTGAGATGTTTTACAATACATATAGAAACCTACCTGTGTGTATCATAACTATGGTTCTATGATTAATAATGAAATCATTAGGATTATTGGAAGATGCTAATTACATTAAATGTTTTACTCTTGTATATTTTGAATGAAAAGTCAATCCATGTCCATGAAGATAAAAATTTATTTATATTTATATTTTACACCATCCATTGAATGATTTGAAAATGATATTTTATTTTACTTATGAAAATATTTTTCACGACCCGTCCCACGGGGCCCATGCTGTGACTACCCCAAGCCCTACTTCCAGAAGCCAGGGGATGGCGACTAGCACCAAAGGCGTAAATCCCTAAAACTCTGAAGGAATTTTCTTTTATAGACTAGAAACATAAACAATTGAGTAAGCTGGAAGAAAAACACAAAATAAAACTGTATACAAAAGCAGTGCTGAAACGTAAAGGGTCTGGAAATACAAGCCCAACTGTAAAGTATGAGGAAACTGAAAAAAAGTATAATTGAAAAAAAGTAAACAAACGAATAGAGAAAACAACTCCTAAATCATCCACCATAGATCCTACCTGAAGGGTAGGTACAGATAGCCTCCTTAGCAGTCCACATCCGTCAGTCTCCTCTATGTACTGACTCATCGTAAGGTCCACCTCTGAGTACCATCTAGTCCTGGTGCTCTCAACCTCTGTCAACGTTGTCTGTCGTCTGCATCCAATATAGCGAGGTGCGGGCATAGCCCATGCAGTGGTGAGTATAATGATACTCAATAGGGACCCTGAGACCACCATGGTCTCCTAAAATCCACCAATGACAAACTACAGAGTAAGAAATCAACATATAGCCATTACTTATGCATATGCCCATACATATGCCTAAGTTATCAGGTAATCCATCTCAATCACAATGAAAACACAGAAGTCATTGACTCAACTCACACTGGAATACAACATATGTAGAGAGACATAGATGATCAGATATATCCACTGAATCATCTAAGCTGTCGGACCCACACAGGATCCAGGACCAGCAGTTTGAACTGTCAGATAAACACATGATCCAGGACCATTTTTTCTGTCGGACCAACAAATGATCCAGGAACAGATGCCAGAACTATCAGACCAACACATGATCCTGGATCAATCCTCAGAGATTTCGGAACAAAACATGATCTAGGACAATCTATTCTATCAGACCAACACATGATCCGGGAACAAATGTCATAACTATCGGACCAACACATGATCCAAGAGCAGTCATCAGTGCACAACCAGCCACAGGGTTTCCACAAATCACGCTTGATTCTGGGATGGTTTGCTCCCCAAGACCGGTTTCGATAAATCAACTACCATTAATTTCCATGTTTATGTATCCAGAAGATTCATCTTTTTAATAGAAGCCCAGTGCAACATAAGGTGCGTCAATCGGAAGCCCGGTCCGAGAGTTATTGGAATTTCCGTTTTGAGCGCCCGGTTGGATTTAGGTTCAATCCAATCTGATCGTACTCCAACTGCATCCAAGCCTTGTGTGGGGAATGCCAAAAGAACCATCTCACTCCAAAATTTCTGTCTCCGTAGACATTTCGTCAATCGGAAAATCATATCCCATGTTATTTTCGAAAAGGTGAAATCGGGTCAAATGGGTCCGTGTCCGGTCCGGTCGCGTCGGACAGACCCGGCCCACCCGGGTCCAGAATAGGGTCTAACCCTGTCTGTGGGTCTGACCCAGTCCATGGGTCCAACCCATCCCGCTGATCTAACCCAAACCGAGGGGGCGGGCCGAGCCACGGGAGCGGCCCAGCCTGCGGGGGAGGCCCATCCCGCATTGGGTCCGGCCCACTCGGCTGGTGGCCCGGAAGCCTATGGGGTCCGCCCTAGACACATCCAGGTGGGAGGCCGCATGCCCCATGGTTACCTGAATGGGATATCCGTTCAGGTGGAAGGAAAATTGGTGCCAGCTGGCGCAGATCCACGTCATGTGGGACCCGTGGTGGGCCCCTCTCCTCCAGACTGGATGAACGGCTAGCCGAATCCCCTGTGTCGCCGAATGCGCCATTCATCCTCCGGAAACCCGTCGTCTTGGACCGACAAACCTCTTCGTGGCCAGGCTCGTGTCGGCCGCTACTACACAGCTGTGGCCAGGAACTGCAGCCCTCCTTCGATCCCTCGCTCCGCGCGGGTTGCACCATGCCTTCTTGGTCAACTCGACGACTTGATCTACTGGTTTCCTTCACGGAACGCCATAAACCGGTCGTCGATGCACCACCATGGCCAGGGGCCATGGTTTCTCATCTGGTGGCACGGTTTCACTGTCGTCGCTACACGTTGACGCACGTCGGTTCCTTCCACTTCTATTCTTTCTATGGGTCACCGTACGAGCTGAGGTGGCCCAATTCTCATTCTGGTAGAAGTTGCGCTATCCTCGGGTCATTACCTTGGATCCGTAGTCATCATTTATGAGAGTCACACATTCCAGTCTCAAGTCGTGATTAGCGTCAAAATCCACAATGAATGCGGAGGGGTCGGGCCGTGTTTTTCAGCTCGTGCCCTCGGCGTTAGTGTGATATCAAGTGGCATCATATTCTAAACCATGATGGAAAACAAATAACACAAAAAAATTATAATGCTTGAACCCCTACCCCATATCGTTCATTGGCAGTGACGAGTACGTATTATGAATTTTGTTCGTTGTAGGTGAGGATGTCCCACATTGGGAGAAAAATCCCGAGGAAAAAGGGAAAAGAAGGTCGGCGTTCTTCGTTGGTGTTCTTCATTGGATATCCTTTCTTCATTGGCATTCTATCTCCAAGAGCTCTTATTCTCATCAATCCTCTTTTCCAATAAAAGAATAGTCCCCCCGAAATAATATATTATGTGCTCTATTATGTTCATTTTCATAAATTCAAAAATAGACATTTAATTAATTGACACGGCTTAATTATTTAAATGGGTTGGGTTGGCACTATTAAGTGTAGATGAGATCAAGAGGCTCCCCCTCATTAATAAGGCGGGTTCTAGAGGATTTCAACTCAGGTGGTCCTCACCAAATTAATCCCCACAAGGGAGGTTCAGTTCACATGGGCCCCACCACTATAACCTCTCATGGGAGGTTAAGGTGTGTAGGTCACCACCTCTAACCTCTACATGGTGGTTATAAAAAAAAATAATTCATGCGATTATTTTATTTTATTATTCCACAAAAAACCCAAAAAACAATATTTGATTCTTGACCATCTACCGTCGAAGTGAAAGTCTTCATATGATAATATCGGCGATGCGAGTTCAACCGTTCCCTCAGATTTCAATTACGAGCACTGGTTCAAAAATTATAAAACCCCCCTTATATGTTTACTGAACATACATGAACAAAACATCAGAAATTGATTCTGGGAACACCGAACCACAGAATCACGCATTGTCATATTTCACGGACATGTAAAATTCCCATGTATTAAAAACAATTACATGAGATTTCTATGTCTTTACATTCTCCTCACCTCAGGGATTTACGTACCTATAAACTACAAGTCAAACTACCGCAACAAATTAGGGTATTGAACATGAATCTGAGCCTTTTGATCTCATTTGCTCTCCTGGAGGTTCCCGTGCTACCAGCAACTGCACACCAGAGGTATCGGCCGTCCACGTAGGACATGCTCCAGTCGAAACTCAATATCTACTGGAACCTTCATAAAAGTCACCCCATCATCGACGTCTAGCTACCCATGGTCTATGATGTGAGAAGGGTGGTGCACAGATCTCCTCAGCAGGGACACATGGAAGACGTCGTGCACCCTATGCAACTAAAGTGGAAGAGATATGCATTATGCCACCTCAACTACTCTAATGAGGGCCTGGAATGGATCGATAAATCTCATAGATAACTTTCCACCTTGGACAAATCTCCGTAAACCTCATCGAGGTGAGACCTGTAGAAAGACGTGGTTTCCATCCTCAAAATCCAGAGGTCTCCGTCTCTAATCCGCATGCGAATGATTCCTGCTCTGTACAGTGTTCATCTGCCCCTGGATGTTCTACACCTTCTCTGTGGTAGCTCGTACCATCTCTGGTCCCACTAGTGCTGACAACCTTGGGTTTTTCCAGCACAAGGGTGATCTGTAAGATTACCCGTAAAAGGCCTAAAAAGGTTTCATCCCTATGGTGGAGTGATATCAATTGTTGAACGCAAACTCCACCAATGGAAAGTGATCCTTCCAGCTGTGACCGAATTCAAGGACACAAGCACGTAGAATTTCCTCGAGGGTCTGAATGGTCCTCTCATTCCGGGCATCCGCCTGAGTATGGAAGGCGGTGCTTAGATGTAGTTGCGTCTCGAAATACTTTTTCAACCCCTTCCATATTCGGGATGTAAACTATGCATCATGGTTGGAGACAATAGAAGTAGGTAATCCATGTAGCCACAAAATCTCATGCACATATAGGCTTCCCAATCTCTCTACTGAACCCTACTCTCTGATCGGTAGGAAGTTGACGGACATGTTGATCCGGTCAATGATCAACCAAATTGAGTTGCGAACCCGGATGTACGAGGAAGACCTATCATGAATTCCATGTATATCTCATCCCACTTCTACTCGGGGTCCTCTAAAGGATAAACCAAGCCTTCTAGTACCTGGTTCTCTTCTTTCCCTTGCTAACAAGTGAGGCATCAAGAGACAAAATCTTCTACCACCTTCTCCATACCTGGCCACTAGTGCTATTGTCTATGGTCCTGATACATCTTTGCTACTTCTGGATGTACCGCTAAAGGGGGTGTGTGGAACTCCATGAACACTTCTTCATGAAGTGCTAATGGTACCATAGTTCATCCTCGGATGTGGATTAATTTCTCCCCACCTTCAGAAAATCCATCAGGTGCATGCCCTGTGGATATCTGAGCACGTCGTGTCTTGTAGTCAGCATCTCCATGTTGTGCCTCCCTGACTCGCTGAAGAAGTGGGGGAGTGACTGTAAGAGGCTATAGGAAGGATGCTCCATATCTATCCACAAAGGATATCTGTATGGAATCTAGCTGCTCTATCGCCTCTCCTAACAGATGTATACCAGATCTCTTGGTGAGTGCTTCTGCTACAACGTTCCCCTTCCCAGGAGCATAGACTATCTCAAAGTCATAATCTAGGAGGATCTCAAGTCATTGTTGATGTCTCAGATTCAGGACCTTTAGAGAGAATATATAACTGAGACTCTTGTCATCATAGTACATTTAAAAACGTTCACCCATCAGATTGTGTCACCACATCTTCAAGGCGAAGACCACTACTGCTAACTTCAGGTCATGGGTAGCATAGTTCTTCTCATGTTGTCTCAGTTCCCGAGTACCATACGCGATCACTACTCGCTCATGCATCATGACACACCTATGTCCTGTCCCTAATGTGTCATAGTAAACTACGTACCCTATGCCTTCCTCTTGAAGCCTCAATATGGGGGCACTAGTCAGCCACAGCCTCAGCTCCTGGATGCTCTGCTGACATCTCTCCAACCACATGATGGATTTCCCTTTCTTCATCAATGATGATAGTGGTGTTGCAACACTAGATAAGTCTGGTACAAACCTTCGGTAATATCCATCCAAACCCAAGAAACTATGTACCTTCGTCACACACTTGGGTGGATGCCAAGCATGTACCCACTCAATCTTCACTAGATCTACTGCAACTCCAGCCTCCAAGGTGACATGTCCCAGAAAATGAACCTGTCAGATCTATAACTAGAACTTTGAGATCTTACAATAAAGCTGGTGCTCTCAGAGTGTGTCCAGTACTACCTGTAAGTCGTAGGCATGATCCTCTTCAGTAGTTGAGTAGATCAGAATTTCATCGATAAAGACTAAGACAATGCAATTTAGGTATGGCTAGAAGATCCTGTCCATGAGTCCAATGAACACTGCTAGAGTGTTGGTTACACCGAAAGGAATAAACAAGAACTCATAGTGGCCATACCAACATCTGAATGTCATTTTCTATACATCATCACCCCAAACTCTAAGCTTGTGATAGCCTGATTTGAGGTCTATCATCGAGAACCATTGTGCTCCCTTCAGCCGATCAAAGAGGTCGTCAATCCTCGAGAGTGTGTACTTGTTCTTCATGGTCACCTTGTTTAGGCAACGGTAGTCTACACAAATCCTTAACCTTCCATCCACCTTTTGTAGAACAAAATCGGGGCTGCATAGGGAGAAACACTAGGCATGATAAATCTATTCTCCTGTAATTCCTCTAGTTGTACCGCAGCTCACGAAGCTCAGCGGGAGCCATCTGATATGCTAGTGTAGATATCAGTGTCGTCCCAGGGTAAAAGTCAATGTAGAAGTCCACCTCTCTCCGAGGAGGTAGTCCTAGAACATCGTCAGGGAAAACATCCACGTACTATTCCACTACTATAGGATAGCTCAGACTCTCCACATCAACTGCTCTGAGGGTAAGGCAGGCCAACTGATGAGTGATCGGCCGCACCCTACTCCAATTAAGTTAGTCTTGTGCTGAAAAGGCTCCCTTCTCACTGGTGAAGGTAAACCTGGTCTCATCCATGCGGACACGCCACAATTTTCACCTAATACAGTCGATCTGAGCATGGACTATAGATAACCAGTCCATACACAAGATGACATTGTAAGGCCTCGACGCTGCTACGAGGAGATCTAAACCAAAGCTCTCTCCTCCTAGAGTAAGCTCACACTACCGTCACTAGTGCGTATTAATCGAGTCTGCTCCCGTAAAATTATCTAGTCGTAAAGATCAATCCAACGGCTCTGTCAAAATCTCTGAGCTCTGAACGAGGGTAGTGGAAATGAAAGAGTGACTGGCACCTATATCGATAAGAACCGTAGCTATGGTGGAGTAGACACAGATCGTACCTCGAATCATCTCCAGAGCACCATGATTGTAATCCTAGACTACCTGGAGCTAAGCTCTCCCCTATCCACCTGCTCTCTGTGGTCGAGGTGGGACTCCTGGTGGTGGTGGTGGTAACACCGCTAATTGTTTCCCATCACCTGCAGCACGAACAGCTCCTCTGCCACATCCGCTTGCTCCATGCGGAATGCCTCGATTGAATAACTGTCTCTGCATAGGAATTATTTCAGCTGTCTACCGATCGTTAATATGGTGGGTCAGGCAGTCATGATCCATGTGACCTCACCTACTGCAATAGTAACATTGCCTGCTCTTGGTATGACTGGCTCTGTCTCGTGTGCCTCGCACTACCTAGCCCAAGTCCTGAGGTCATCCACCAGATGGTATGGTCTGCTTGGACCTCTGCGACATCGGTCTGCTGCCAGCTACAGAAGACTCCGCTATGTGATTCCTGGTGGTGGGTCTTGCTGCTAGTTACTACTCATCATGGAAACTCTCCACTAAGAGGGATCACTCCCACATCCCCTTCTACGTCGGGATGCTGAGGGAGAACATCGAAGCTATAATCTCTCACCTGAGCCCCTGCTCGATGTTCTGGGATTTGAAGAATGGGTCCTGCACCATATTTGTGGAGTAATTCAAGTGGTCGGTGAACCTCGCAGAGTACTGTGCCACTGTCATGCTACCCTACTGAAGATGAAGTAGCTCATGTATCCTCACTGCACGTAGGGTGGCAGGGAAAAATTGTGCTAGAAATAGGCTCTCAATGTATGCACAGAGTAGTGTTGCCTTGTCATGCACTTGAAGCATCAGGCTCCACCATCTACCTATTTCTTCCTAAATAAGACTCGCGGAAAGGATCACCATATGTTCGGCTGCTATCCCTACTAGTCTGAAGACTCTCACCACAGCCTCCAGCTAATCATCAGCTTCCTTCGGGTCCGTCTCACCCCTGAACCTAGAAAGACTCTGGAGCTGGAACTTGTGCAACGTGCTCAAGCATCATGAACTCTCTACTGCTGGTAATGGTGGTATTAGTGGCCCAATGGGTAGTGGTACCGCTGGTGCCTCCGTAGTGATGGGGCCCTATACCGAGGACTCATTGCTCTGTGGGCTGCAATCTCTTACAACTCTCAAAACCCTAGCTGGCTGTATGCATGGAGGAATCCTAAAAAGAAACAGGTTCACCATGGTTAATAATATATACCTAGTGAGCTAACTCAAAAGATATCACAAAGAAGACTCTTCAAAACACACACACAATCAATGTTTTCATGGACGAAGTTGGAAATCAGAAGTCAGGGTCCTGGTGTATGGATACGTCGGTCATCGCACCAACACTGAATTTTCTAGACTGAAAACCACATTTAATACTCTTAAAATTATTATTTCACAGAAATAAAAGAGCAGAGTCCTATGTTCTGTAGTAGAACTGACTCCTTTGATACCAATTTGTCCTGAATCGTCCCCTGAGGCCCATGTCGTGACTACCCCAATCTTCCCTTCAATAGGCCATGGGCTGGCGACTAGCACCAAAGGTATAAATACCTAAAACTGGAAATACATTACCTTTATAATATAGAAACACACATAACAGAGTATACTGGAAGCAAAAAAATAAGAAAAAATATATACAAAAAGAGTGTTGAAATGTAAAGGGGCAACAAATACAAGCCCAACTGTAATGTACAAGGAAACTAAAAACAACTGAAGAAAGGTGAACAGCTGAAAGGTGAAAGGTAACTCCTGGAATGTCCACCATGAATCCTACATGAGGGGTAGGTACATATATCCTCCTCAGCCCTCCATGTCCGTAAGTATCATCTGTGTAAAGACTCATCGTAAGGTCCAAATCCAAGTACTGTCTAGTCCTGGGGCTCTCAGCCTCTGTCAGCGTTGTCTGTCGTCTGTATCCAACACAATGAGGTGCTAGCATAGCCTGTTCATGGGTGAGTATAACGACACTCAATAGGGACCCTGAGACCAAAAAAGTCTCCCAAAATCTACCAGGGAAAAACTACAGAGTAAGAAATAAATGGATATCCATTACATAGGTATATGCCCATATATATACCTAAGTTATCAAGTAACCCATATACATCATGAGGAAAACACGGAAGTCAATGACTCAAATCACATAGGTATACAACTTAGGTAGAGAGATAGATATTATCAGATATATCTACTAAATCATCTAAGCTATCGGACCCACACAGGATCCAGGACCAGTAGTTAGAACTGTCGAACCAACACATGATCCAGGACAAGCTTTTCTATGGGACCAACACAAGATCCATGAAAAGAAGTCAGAAATATTTGACTGACACATCATCCAGGAACAGTACTTTGAGCTATTTGACCATCACATGATCCAAGAACATCTATTCTGTCGGACCAACACATGATCCTAGAACATTCATCAGTGCACATCCAGCCACAAGGTTTTCCCAAAGCACGCTTGATTCGAGGAGGGTCCACTCCTCAAGCCAATTGTCAATATATCAACTTCAACGAAGTCCCATGTTGATGTATCCAAAAGATCTGCCTTGGCATAAGAAACCCAACGCGATTGACAGTGCGTCAATCAGAAGCTCGGTCTGAGAGTTATTGGCATTTTCGTTCCGAGATCCCGGTTGGATTTAGGTTCAATCCAACCCAACCATATTCCAACTGCGTCCAAACCTTGAGTGGGGTATTCAAAAAGAACCATCTCGCTCCAAGATTTTTGTCGCCGTAACGGTTCATAAATCAGACACCTATAGGCAATGTTATTGGTGAAAAAGGTAAAACTGGTTCAAACGGGTCTGGGTCGGGTCCAGCCAAGTCGGACCGACCCGGTCTATGGTTCTAACCTAGTTGGGGGGTCTGACCCAGCCCGAGTGGGGGGCCCGGCCTGACGGTCCGGGTTGGCGGCCCCCGCGGCTGGCGGCCCGTAGGGTCCGCCCTAGCCGCGTCCAGGGGGAGTCCATGCACCCCTTGGTAACCCGAATGGCATATCCATTCGGGTTGAAATAAAATCGGTGCCAGGTGGCCCCGATTCGTGTCACGCGGGACCCGTGGTGGGACCCCCTCCTCCCGACTGGCCGATTGGCCAGCCGCCTCCCATGCGGCGTCAGATGTTCCACGCCTCCTCCGGTGACCGGACGACTTGGGCTACTGGACCTCATTGCGATCGAGCTCGATCCGGCCGCTGTTGCACCGCTGCTGCTAGGCGCCGCGGCCCTCCTTCGATCCACCGTAAGGCGCTGGCTGCACTGCGCCTTCTCGTTCGACCCGGCGGCTTCAGCCGCCAGTTTCTTTAACGGTCTTCCTTGCGCTGACCGCCGATGACCTATCGCGGCTTTTCCTCCGGAGGCGCGGTTGCGGCGCCGCCGCCACACGTTGAAGTGTGTCGGTTCCATCCATCGGTGTTCTTTTTGAAACATCCCTGGACGAGATCTAGTGGACCGATTCTAATTATGGAATAAGTTGCGCTCTCCTTGGGTCATTGACTTCGATCCCCAAACATCATTGATGAGAGTCGCACATTCTTGTCTCATTCCATGATTAGCGTCAAAATCCACAGATAATGAAGAGGGGTCAGTCTGTGTTTGTTCGGCCCACGCTCTCTACATTAGTTTGATATCAAGCGACTACATATTCTATATCATAATGGAAAACGAATAACATGCAACAATTAGCAAGCTTGAACACCTATCTCATATGTTTTATTGGTGGAGATGAGAAAGAATTATGGAGGTCGTTCTTCGTAGTTGAGGATGTCCCACTTTGGGAGGAAAATCCCGATGAAAAAGGGTGAATAAGGTCGGCGTTCTTCATTGGCGTTCTTTGTCAGAGAGCCCTTACTCATTGGCGTTCTATCTCCAAGATCTCCTCTACTCCTCAATCCTTCTTTCGAAAAAAATAATTACCCCCCCCCCTAAATAATTGATTATGTGGTCTATTATTTTCGTTGGCATAAATAAAAAATGAAGCATTTAATTAATTAATGTCGATTAATTAATGAAATACGGTGGGTTTGCACCATTAAGTGTAGAGGAGATCAAGAGGCTCTGCCTCATTAATAAGGGGATTTCTAGAGGCTTCCAACTTGGTTGGTCCCCAAACAATTAATCCTCACAAGGGAGGTTGAGTTCTTGTGGGCCCCATCACCATAACCTCTCATGGGAGGTTATGGTGTGGCGGTCCCCACCTCCAACCTCTTCATGGTGGTTATAACAAAAATAAGATAAAATAAGTCAAGCGCTTATTTTATTTTATTATTCATTGTAAAACCCAAAAACTATCTTTGATTCCCGGCCATATTCCTTTTATGTGAATGTCTTTTTAAGAGAATACGGGTGATGCGGGTTCAAAAGTGCACTTATATTTCAATTCCAAGCACCAGTTCTAAAGATATAAACTTCCACACATACGTTTACTGAACATACACGAACAAAACTTCAGAAATTGATTCCGGGAACACCAGGCCTCAGAATCATGCGCTATAAAATTTTCGAGACTCGTAAAATTCCTATGTATTTAAAAAAAATCCAGGGGAATTTCAGGTCTTTACAACATTACCATCCCTTTTTTAATTTAAAATTTAGAATATTTGGTTTATTTGATATTTATTATTTATAAAAAGGTTTATTGGAATCCGACTAGGATACTATTCCTCACAGCAAACAATTTCCTTCAAGAGAATGAAGATTTTCTTACGTCAAGTCAATTAAAAGGAAAAGAACCAAATTGAGGAGTTGGATTTCCTTGATTTTTGGACCATGTGAGTAGTGGTGACTAGTTGATCAGGTGGAACACAGGTTATATAGAGACAATGTGATGATATCTTGATGGATTTTTGTGATGACTCTGGATGATGTAATATTTATAGTTGTTGAATTTGATTTCATGTCATTATTTTATCATAATGAATGTTTGGAATACCGAATCTTTATTTTTTATTGTATTATATATTTTTATATATGTTTTTTATTGAAATAATTCCCTATGTATTTTTATTTCTTCTTCTATTTTAGTCACCATCCCATGGGGATCGATAAATTCATTTGGGACATGTCAAGATTGATTCTAGTACCATTAAAGTGGGTTATCAGGGTTGGATCATGATAGAAAAACTCTTCTAAATATTATTGAGACTTATAACCAATGTAAAATATGTTATTTGTATGAAAATTGATATAAAATCCCATCTATAATTAAATCTCATCGATAAGAAACTACAACACACAAAAAAATGGCTATATAGTTTTTGGGTTATACGATAGTTGATATTGTAACATTATCGAAAGAATAGTAACATGGCTATAAGAATCATGCCTTGAATGATTTAGTAGAAAATTACTACAAGAGAATATTTAAAATAAATAAAACAAGTAAATATTCATATTATATTTCGTTAAAATTTATGTTTAAATTTATTAACTCAAATAAAGTATATTTTTAAATTATTAGTATGGTATGTACTAACTTATTTTATAAAATAATAATATTTGTAATAATATTTAAATATTAACTTTTTATAATATTTAAAATGATAATGACAAAATGAATTCTAGTTTTTGAATTAGTTAGTCTAAATTGGATTTGAGTTTGTTTTATAATTTTTATGTAAAACATAAATATTTACTCGAATAAAAAAAATAATTATTCTCATTACAGATATTAATCATTAATTATTATTGTTAAAATAATGACAACTTTAATTAATCCGTGGTTTTATAGACAAGAATGAAGATTATTAAAATAAATAATGTATTTACAAATAAAATATTAATTTTATTATAATGTAATGTAATTTAAAAATTCAATAAATATATATTCTATTAAAAATTAGATTTATTTTATTTTATTTATTTCCTTAAAAATATTATTTTATTTATTTTCAAAAAAATATTATTAAATTATTAGGGGGGTTACATTATTATTGAAAAACGTTATATGTAAACAAAATTGTGTTTATATTCCCAAATAATAAAACATATATGATCATATGATATTATATTAATTAATTTATTTATTTATTTATTTTTCAAATATACCCTTTACCTCAATATATAAATATGGATTCTTATCCCTAGGTAAAAAACAACTAAAATATACCCCATTCACCAAAATTTGACCATACACTACATCTTAATCAACCTATGTTTCTTGGAGAAATTTTTTTGTCATTCTACCCCAAGACATCTATGTAGTCCTCCCATCTCAGGGTCTAATAATTAATGAGATAATAATATCCTTTCACTTTATTTAATTTTTTCCTTTTTTATACTCAGCAATGTTCATTCCATTATAGCCTTCCTAAGAAAATTAATTAATAACCATTCATTTTATGCATTTTACCATAATATTAAATATTTTTTTATGAATTATTTATTATACATATATATAATTATATATATATTGTAACAATTTGTTATTGGATAGTATTACCATCTATGAGGATGTTTTCTATACATTATTTATCACCACCATCATAGTTTGATTATGTCTATTATATTATATATATGTATATATATTTATAGATTTATATTTGTAATTATTTTAATGTATTTTTAAATTTTTGGAGGTAATTTAACTAATAGATTAAAAATAGAGATCAAAACCACAATAATGAGTTGAAAATAATATAAATCCAATAGACATATCATTATCCCTTTTATATTTTTAAAAATCATATTAAATATTTTTTAGTTATAGGAAATAAATATCATTATCCAAATTAATGTAATATTATTTAGGAATTTTAATTCAATTAGTATAACATTCTTATAGAATAGGTGTAATAATGATAGAATAATGAGGAAAATTTGGTAAGGGGATTCCTCAAAGATTTTCTATTTTTTAGGTTTGAAATTATTTTTTACTCTTTCGAATTAAAAAAAATTATTTTATTAAATTTTTACATTAATACGTGTTTATTTCCTATATTTTCTGATATTTTTCTTATCAACGTCCTATATCCATAGATATTGATATAGTATAAAGTAATTATTTCACTCTCTATTTAGAAAAATAACTTTCTTTATATTCAATTAGAAGAATCTCAAGAAACTTATATTTCCATATCATTTTAATTTCATATAACCATATTCATGGTATTTAAATTTTGTCTCTGATTTACCAATGTATTTCTTCCGCTTTTCATTTTATGAATTTTTTAAGTGGAACTCCTCTCAATACCACTCTTGAAACATATCAAAATTTACTAATGAATTCCATTACATCATTTATTGTATCCCTATAATATATAATATAAAATAAATATTTCCCTATCAGAAATGTTTTTTATTAGAATTTTATCATCATAATCACCAACATAAATTTAAAATTATTATATTAAATATTACAGTATATTATTATATATAATTTTATATTGACACCAATTTTAATTTCATAACATGTTATCTATATTATAATTATGAATTCAGTTGTAAATATTTTATCATCTAATTTCCATGTAGAATCCATGATTTCTGACGAATTATTATTTTATTAGTAGGAAAGAATTATTTATCCCTCAAATACATTTTTAAAAAAAATAATCACATTAGATTTGTATTCATAGAAATGATGTGGTTAGTATTTACCACTATGTTATGCATGAATATAATGTATTTATCTTTGGCTATGATATTTTTTATATTAATGATATAGTTATATGTTTTGTTTTTCTATGATAACCTATCTATATGACACGATCTAGATTTATGATATGACAATATTATGAATGTTACACATTCCATGTCACATTCATATGATCCAAATATTATTATGATAATTTTATTGTATTGATAATTTGAAAATTATTATATTCTAAATTCTCAATTCATATTGATTTGTGTATACATTTCATTAAAACTAATTTTATCCATTTGACTATTTTAGAAGGGAATTTAATTTCGTTTTATCAATGTTGTAAGAAAACAGTATTGAAAACAAGTAAACTAGTGAATTTTTTATATGTTTTTTATGTATGAATGTCTTAAAAAATATATAAAAATAATGAATGTGCTATTTGGGAAACTAGAGATATTACTAGTGAAAATATTTTATAAATTAAAATTTGGTGAGATAATATATATAAGATAGACTAAAATGTGTTATTCCATAATATATAGTGTATTAAACCAATGAAATAATAGATAATGTTGTTTAAATATGATTTATTGAATTTATGTTATATTTCGCATTAATCTATTCTATTTTATGAAATGTTGCGATCCATGAGAATCAAAATAAAATTATGAAAGGTGCACTAAAAATTAAAGCAATATTGGTGAATGTTATATTTCTTTATAGATTAGTGAAATAATTCATATCCTAATATTTAAGGGAAACATTATATCATATTTTGGATACATTTTTGTTGAGATATGTTTGAATATATATAGTCATGTAATTATTATATTCAATTTTTTGAATCTTCCATAATTAATATTTATGGGATGATTCATAAATAAAATATTAAAATTCACCCCATGTGTAATTTTATGTCAAAAATAACTATCTCACATTATTTATTGATCAATTTTTCTCTTAGGAAAAGATAAAATATTACCATATCCCAATCCATATAACTCTTTTTTAGAATTTGATGGTGGATTATCAATCTCCATTAAAAACCAAATTACATGTACAATTCATTATATCAATAAATGAAACATATCATCCTAAAATGGACGATATAATTGAAAATTTCAATCAATAAGAAATTTCTCTTGTAATGGAATTTTCCAATAAATTAAATAAATAATTTCATAGTGATTAGTTCAATTTTGGGTAGAGTTCTCAATAAAACATATACATGGTGTTAAATATATATTAAACATACCTAATATATTGTTAATACTATAACTAGTGTAACTAATGAATAAACTAAAAGATAATTTGGATAATGTGTTTCCCTAATTCATGTGCTATACATGTGCTCTTTTTTAAAAAGTATTTATAGGACAATATTAATTTCATTTACTATGAAGATCTCAAGATCACAATAATAAAATAAAACACTATATTGGACTGAAATTACAATCACATTACATTATCGAGCTAAATAATTCTAAATTTGATGAATTATTTTTGATAGCATCAAATAATTTTAAATAGAGAAGATATTTAAGAGACTATCCATTCAAACAATATATGATTAAATTAGGTTTATAGTGACAACATTTTGATATATAAATTCAAAAACTATTTTCTTGGATTTCATGATTATTATTTATCTATATAACCTCAATAATTTTTTTGTGGTATTGATGTAAATATTTTATTATACTTTAATTCAAAACAATTTAATGAATAAAATATTTGAATCATGATATATACATTATTGAATGTTAGGTTATTTAGAAAATTAATAAAGTGTTCATTTAGATGTAGAAATTCACATTAATGTGGAATTTTTCCATAATAATGTAAATTAAAAATGAATGATTAGTGTGAATGGGAATGAGAGAATTTACCTTAAAAATATCACAAATATATATCTTAATTACCCTTTTCCATATTGGAATTTTTATTTTTGAAGGAGATTTTCATTTCATATAAGTTGTGGGGTTGTATTTTTTTGGTTAATTGGAACTTAATTACAAGGGCTAGAACCCCAGAAAAAGTGTCTTTTTTTCTTAGTGAACAGGGGGTTTAGGTTGGTAATAAATGAGTTTAGAGGGATTATATGTATATTATACCAATAAAAAGGATGCTTTAGTTCCACCATCATGATGATTATTTTTTCAGGAGCCTAGTGAGGGTTGCTAGATACAGCAGCAAGCTAATAGTCCTCTGAGCTCTTTTTAATGAGGGGAAGTCCCATAATATCACCTAATTCCACCCCCATTACTTTTTATTGTGGTTTTATAACCTAGTATGAAAGTTGAGTCCCCTTATATACCTATACCACTCTTATCTTCCCATTGATGTTCCTCCTCCATTATGTGTCTGTTTGTGCTCATTCCCCTAATGATCAAGAGACCTCGATGAGTAAAATAGTTTGTTTCCCCATTTCTTCTTTTACATCATTGGTCAGTTATATACTTTTATTTATTTATAGTTCACAATTTTTTCATATAATTTTTTAGTATTGCAATTTTTTTTCTAATTATGGACGAACTGAAAATTGTTGTCTGATGAATAGACTTTACTATGCTTGAGGTTGGTCATCACTCTATTTATACCCAATGTCTTACATTTTTGTAGAGGTATGTAAGATTCCATCAATCAATTTTTTCACTCATTATATTAATTTTAAATAATTACATTAATTGGATTTTTATTAATTAAAATCATTTTATCATGAATTGAATCTTATAAATTCTGATTCCTAGTTGACAATGAATAAAAATATTTTTACCTTGGAATTGTCTTGAATATAGGATGTTTTCATATTAAAATTTTAATATTGATATAATAAGTGTATTATCTGAAATTATGATAAGGTAATTTGAAATTAATCAATGGTTGTGAAATAGACTTCCAAATTCATCAAATTTAAAATAGAATTCTTACATTAAAATTGATAAATGACTTCGTAAATGGAAAAAAACTTTTTTAGGTAATATGAGTTATGGTATAAAATTTTATTTTTTTATGTTATCATTTATGTGAAATGTAAATCATAATATTGGGATTGTAAAAACCTGATAAAATGGTTAGGATTTCAAGTTAAGTATCCCTTAGAGGGTGTTAAATTCAATTTTTTGATCATCATTTATCAAAATATTAATTGATAAATGTTTTCCAAAATGGGTACACACTGTATGATAAATAACATAACATAAATGATCTAATATTAGTGATAAAGTGTTCTACAATGAACCGAAGTCCAAAAACCTAGAGCTAGTGTATACTTTATTATATTGAAACCAGATATAAGGAATCACATCTCAATGAAAATAATATTTTATTATCTTCATTAAAATAAATACATTCATTAATTTACATACATTTGAAAAAATGAAATGAAAAATGTATTTTCATTGACAAATACCTTATTAATCATACTGTATCCATGTACATACATAATAAAACACATCCTGGTATCCTAGAGAAATAGAAATATAATAATGTTGTGGGATCATATTCTCAGTAAGAGAAATTGTATAATAGAATATATCATGAATAAATATGAACAATCACTATGGAATGGTAAATATCTGCATCATATTCCATTAAATCAATTAACTAAGAATAATATGGTTGTAATAAATGATGATAAAGTAAATACATATAAATAATCACATAGGATTGAAACATATTCATGTATATTTTAACTAATAAAATGATCACATGAAAAAAAATAAACACATAATTATGAAATTTATAATTATATACATCAAAAACTGATAGAACCATTGCCAATACAATATAAATCTATGGGTATAAACCAATATAATTTTGCAAAAGGGTTTATCTCATGTGACAAGTAGATGCATTGAAGGGATATATATTACCAAGCCCCACCCATCACATAATAATTCCAATGTATTGATTTTATGAATGGTTTGAAACATAATCAGCATAAATATTCATAATTAAAAAATAATTTATAAATTTTAATAATTTCCTCAAACAAATAAATGTTGTAACAATCCATCATAGGTAATTTGGTTAATGATAATAAAATTGAACATAGAAAGTCAAATTAATCATAATCCATCAAAATAAAGAACATAGAAGATATCCATACAATATATTCATAATGTATTATAAGATCAATAAATGGATGATGTCATTGACAAATATGAGTGTCTTAAAATTATGTTTCGAGGATTTTTGTGGAAAATAACATTATTGATTTAAAAATATATTACAAAAAAATTCACAAAATATTTTTAAAATAATTTTATTTAAAAATATACTTTGATAAATTTTTAAAAAATATTTAAAAAATTAAATGGTAATGATATCTGAAAATTTTGTTAATGCGATATAGGATAAAAAATAATCTATTCTCATTTTTGGTAAAATCCAAATATTCTATGTTTTGAAAAAAAACATTAATATTACACATTTTTAAAAAAAAATTATAATAGGTATATTTTTCATTATTAAAAAATTTTCAAGGGTTTAAAAACATCATTGAAATTTGTTTTAAAATTAGGGATTCTAATGGAAAATTATTTTTGATGGAAGAGAGAAATAAAATTATATTTTATAGAAAAATTCAGAAAGTTTTTAATTAGAAAGGAGTGACACAATGGAACTATTACATGGAAAAGTTCATGAATAACCATATTATAATAACATTTAGTGTGTGTAAGATAGAAATATCAAATAATCCATGCAATACATACTTAGAAAAAATAATCTTGAATAATGATAAGATTTGGAAATAAACACTTTCCACTATTGTGTCATCAGAATCATAATCCCCATAAAACAAATACGAATCATATAAAATAATTTAATAAAATTAAGATAAATGAATTCATGATATAACATGTAATAGGTTTAATATATTGGCCAAAAAATGTAATAAGTGTTTAATATTTATTATGTCTCGTAGAAGTAAAAGTGATACAAAAACTCATACCTCATGTTCAACTTCCATAAATTCTGTTTAACCCTCCTGTATAACAAATATCGGTTTATTTTAAATATATTAAATAACATTAATCATATATATCATATCTTATATTATTTAATTATATTCTTTTATCAACCTTTTGTTAGAAGTTCCATGAAAAATCACAATCTCAGGGAAAAATAATTTGTTTTTCATGTATGTTTTATTTTAGTAAGTTTGGTTATAATAATTTTATCATGGTTAAATAATATCCATAATCATAAACATGATTTAAATATAATATGTATTTCTTATATTTCTATTTATTTTAATTTATTAATGATAGATATAGAAAATTAATTACAATGTTTATGGAGTTATATATCGTATGTACCCATGAATGCTACTCTAATTTTTTGATGGATGAAATGAATAAATGATAAATTATATACCACCATTAAGAAATAATTTTTATGTAATATATATAAAATATTTTCATTAATTTTTCCGAAATTACTTTCCATGATAATCATTACTGAAATAAGATTTGTATCAATTCCTTAGGTGGTAGTCTTCTATACACAAAAATGATGTTATCAGATCCCTTATAGAATGGAATTTAAGAAGGAATATGTGAAATAATAACCCAAAAAATATAATTATGTTAAAAATATAGTTAATAATTATTCAATATATCCTTATTACCATTACAATAAATCATAAAATAAAAACACCCAAAATGGTTCTCGAGGAGGTATTCTTCCATACAAATGATGGACGTTATTGTTCTCCAACATGTTGGGTGGTAAGTAGGTATGTAACACACTAGGTAATGATAGAATATTAATTTCATAATTATTAATATTTATGAATTATATAGCAATTATACATTAAAATATATCACTCCAATCTTCCAGGGTAGGCCTCCCTTTGAATAATACAATAAAATGCAATATACGCAACACCGAGTTCAACCTCACCACAACTTATCAAACTAGCCGTTTAGAAAGCGGTTATGAATAGTAATGACAAAATTTTAAATTTTATATATATCCCATGTAATTTTAACATTCATATTTTTTGTTTCATTGAAATAATATAAAAAAAATTCAATTTTTCAGATAAACGATTTATTTTTTAAAAAATGCCGTTTTTCAAAGTTCTAATGGAGAACCCTTTATAAATACAATATTTTACACATTTATATATTCAATTTGATGAAATTAATTTCTTCTTTAGATTATGGATATTAAAATTTAGTTTGGCTAAATTTTTATTGTTTTTCTCATAACTTTCATATTTAATAGAATAGTGAAAGATAATAAATTTTAATTGAAAACAAATTTTTTAATCAAAATAATTTATAGTGCTAAATTGTATATATTATTTTTTTTAATTATAATAAGATTATCTTTTTATCTTTTCATCCAATATTTTTGATTATATGTAATTTCACTTTTAAAATGGACATATTCATATATCAATCTTTTGAAATTTTTTACATCTCAAAAACCTACTTTCAGGTTTTGAAAACAGGAATTAATTTTAAATTAATTAATTCCAATTATGTTCTTTGAATTTGGTAAAATAGATATCATTTTTGGATTTCTATTTTCAAAATTATATTTGGGTGAATTTTTGATATTGTTCTAAAAACATATAATTTTTTATGAGTAGTAAAAAACAATGCATTATTGTTTAAAAACCGACTTTTTATTAAAATAATTATTTATTTTATTTTAATTTATTTTAATTCAAAAAATATATATAATTCCTATATTATTTCTATGTAATTCATTGTTGTCATTTTATAATAAAATTAGATATTCAAAATTTTATTGAATTCTTTAACATTTTTACTGACCTTCTAGGCACGTTAGCAAATTTACATAAAACATAATTTTACCACATCTATGAATTGAATATAAAAAATCTGAGGGATAAATTATAAATATGTAATTCACGATGTGGTTCAATATGATTAAAATAATTTTTGGTGAATTGTACTTCTTGAATTTTATTTACCATGGTTAAAAGTAAATAGGGCAACTAAAGTTAAAATGGTATTATAATTACCCTAACACATGTCATAATTTTATAAGATAAATGTATTTCGACCAAAATAAACCTTAGTATTAAAATATGATCCTTTCGGTCTAGTTAGTTTTGATTTGAACATTTATTATTATTTTATTTACATAAGATTAAAAAGTGTTAAATTCAAATTTTAATATCAATTTTTTTTAATATTTGGGTATACATAAGATAATTTAGACTATAAATATTCTATTAGAAAGGTGAAACTATATCCTACATCATGGTATTTTATTTATACTTTTTATACATCATATAATTAAATTTATTTATGACACAATGATGATACAGTAATAACCTTATTAATGATTGATTAAAATAATTGTTATTATAAATATTTAAATAATTTTTAATTGAAAATTTTGATGCATTCCACATATTTCATAGGTTAATATTACATGTTAGGGATAATTAAAGTTTTTTTTGAAGAAATCATATTTTTAAGACTTTTACAAAAACCAAATACTAAATAATGTCGAAAATGACATAAATGAGTTTTCAAAACAAATACTATATTATTAATTGATATAATAGTTTTAAAAATATAAGGATCAGTCAATAAACTTATATAATAATATATATTCCATTAATTAACCACTTGGGGTTCTCTTTTAATTTTATAAAAAATTTATTAACCATATAATATAACAATACAAGGAGACATGGTAAATGATAAGCTATTTAACCAATAGTTAAATCTAGAAGAAAAGGTTAATATGGTGACCTAAACCTATCTAAAAACAATTGGTTGTGAGGTTTTAGACCCATTCAATCCTTATACTCAAAGTAAATTATTTTGGAGCCATTATAAACTGAATATGATTATAAAATAAAATAATATTTCAAGGTTTTCCTATAGTGACCATCACCACTCTTATAAAAGGGTACTTTCCCTTTTCTCAAAATCACATCTCCAAAGTCATTTGGATCCGCCAAACCCTACACAAATATCTTACCAACTACACTAAATTCATCATAGAAGCCTTACATTGGTCATAAATCCATATTAAGTAGCCCTTTTGATCAAATCAAAATAAATCACCTAAAGAAGAGGTAATTGTTTCATCACCTCTTTCTATGTTCTTTTCTTCTTCCACTTCACTTTCTTTGTTGTTTCCAAACCAAAATTAAAAATCCCGTATTTTCTATATTCATTGATGTTATTATAATTATGGTTAAACCATATTCATAATTCCATATATCCAATGAATGACAATGTCATGATACGTGCGTACGTACGACTTACCGTCTCTACGTCGTGGTGTAGTTTATTATTCAGCACTTTATTGATAGGATGGGAATAATAATGAGTATAATTGATGTAATTAATACATATAACATGTTAATGAATATTTATATAAGATATAATTTATAATAATAGTCTATTTCACCATCAATAGAATGGTATTGTCACTCGTGTGTACGTACGGATTATCGTTTCCACGAACGTGATGAAATTCATTCCTCATCATAACCATTCAAGAATAAATATAATTTTAAGGATAAAAAAACATTTAAAAACATAAAATATTTTTATATACAAATCAAATACTTCTTATCCATAACAAACATGACTTACATAACATAACATATATTGAAATATGAATCAGTTAACACCAGAAACAAGATTAAGACTAAAATATTGTTAACAATGCAATATTGAAAGATCAAATATGATATAAAATTTATATATATGGTTATTTTTTAATTTGATAAAAATTATATAACCAATATACATGAGGTTAATGTACCCTCAGCTATATAAAAGTACAAGGTAAGGGGTTTTCATCTCACTTCTTATTCCCGTGATATTCATGTTATATTGTCACTATTTCCTTTTGTGTGGTCTATATAATTCCCATGATTGTATTCCTTTTGTAATATACTTTAATTTATGGATATTTACATCATAATTTTATAATATGTATTTAATGGGTTTTATGTTTTGTAAGTTACCAAATCTGTAAGGGAATTTCTAATTTCGATTTCCACTCATTGAGTTTTACGCAATCTTCATTGATTATTTTACTACAATATTATGTGCGAAATCACTATTTATTTATTTATTTATGTAATAATTTACACTTCCCTTTGTCTGGATATAAGTTTGATACACATAATCACTCCATTGATAAATTCTGAAGTAATCGATATGAACATGATAAGAGTAATCTTAACTCAATTTCCATTCATTGAGTTAAACAACCATATCATTGGTGTTGTTGTTACAAGAATATGTTTGAATGTACTCTGATTGATTTACATAGAATATCCAACAATAATGAGTGTATTTATATTTATCACACATAATTATTCCATTTATTTATCCTTATCCTAAAGATATAGCCTTTATAAGAGATTTCATCTCAATTTACATTCTATTGAGACTTGTTTGTTGTTATGCACCAATTCAATTTTATATAACGTGTGTACTGTAATTTGACATAATATATCCTGAATCCCTTTATTCTCATGATATTATAATATTTTGGTCACCTCATTTATTTATATTCGAACGTCTTCCATTTTTTAAGGACCTCTAACTAAAATATCATTTTAAATGTTTTAATGATTTATTCTTATAAAGAATTATCATTAATGTTCATGTTTTAAAATGGTTTTTTGGATTTATTTATTTGGGAATATATTTTTTGAAATTAAAATTCCATTTAAAAGTTTCAAAGTGGTATGGGACACTTTGATTAAAAAATCTATTTTTAACAGCTTCTTGAAAAATAGTGAGACTATTAAATGTTTTCAAGAAAAAGGGGTCATTTCTATAAAATAGTTTTACTGATTATTTTAATCATTGTAAATATCCTTAATTAATCCTGGTTGAGGTTGATTTATTATAATAAAATAATCTATATTTTATTTAATGATATAATTTTTACTATGGATGTGCTATTTTTATACCATTCATGGTTTGTGGTTAAAATATTGTCATTTCTTATGCTTGTTCAAATACGAATGTTTAGATTATGTTTCAACCCTTTTATATGAGGAATGCAATGGACATATTAAGTGGCTGGTGGAGCCCTCTATAGCTCCTTGATGCATTGGTAGGTCTCGTAACTTAAACTATTTTTTTGGCGCAAGGTCTTGAAAAAATATTATTTTTTAGTCTTGGAAAGAGGTCATGACTATGTGGTTGTGATGTCTGGAATTATGCATTCCATCATTATGAAATTAGCTATTGACATTACATGTGATTATTTTTCTTGTAGAATATCCATGCGAATATTGAAATTTTATTATTTGATTTACCTTATCTATATTATGTTGATGTTTACTTTTAAAAGGATTATGTTTTACTCTTATACAATACCTTAAATTTTTATTCTTATTTATTAATTTTTACACTATATTTATATATTTACTGAGCATCTGAGCTCACACCTTTATATGTTTTATTTATTCTAGGATGTAAAGAAGTATATCATGATTAACCTGCAGGAATAGGATAAGGGGTACGAGTGTATTCAAAGGGGACACAATGTTGTTTTTCTTCCTTTCATGATGTAATTTAAAACATATATATGTATCTAGTACATCCACCAAAACCAAACTAATCAGTCATTCGGGACGTGATCTCTTCTGATCAATCCAATGATATATAATAATTAACTGACCTTGGGTAATGAAGGATGAGGTGTTACAGTTGGTATCAAAGGACATTTAGTACAAACCATGGAAACTAGATTTCGAAAAACACTGATTAGATAACATAACCCTAAGATAGACTTTGGGGATTAGTATAGAAGAACATCCAAAAAATTTGTAATGTAAATATCATGTGTGTTTTCATAGAAATACATCCCTATCTGGATATGAGCAAGTAGTGTAATATCTAGCATTGTTGTACCTAGGGGTTGATCCCAAAAACACTAATTTAAGATATACTCGAATGGGAACTGGTGCACGGCAATGGGCCTTGCTACACTCTTGGTTATGAAACTCCTAAGGGATATACTTAGGATAATTCATGTTTTCTTTACAAACTGATTTGATGGATTTTAATTTAATATGAGAATAAATAACCTTGGTTATTCCTAGGGTGTTTTATCTTGAAAATAACATGTCGTGATATTCTTGAAAATAATTTTATGAATATTGTTATTCACACAATACTTTCTAGTTTTAGTCATTAGATGGATTCCAAGGATATCATAGTAAAATTAAACATGATGTAAAAGGTGAGAATGATGGTGGAAATGAGCAATGAAATGGAATGTTGATAGGAGTAAAAGATATCATGTTCATGCCGAATCAGTTTTCCATAAATATGATCAGAAAAATATATATTAACCTACTCCTAGACTGACCAAAGAAGAAAACAATGGTGAATGATAATATCTCATTCAAGGGAGTCCATATTGATAAAAAATCTCAATTACCATCATGCAAGAAATGTAGAAGGAGACACCTAGGATGGTGTCTCAATGGAACAAAGAAATGATTTAAGTGTGGTAAAAAGGACATAAATTAATGAATTTCCATTTAAAAATGAAGAGTAATATGGAAGAAAATAAAAATGATCCCAAGAATCCATTTAAAAATATTTTCTGTAAATGTAGGGGACCTACGAATTACTTGAGTCAATTCCCTATTTTAAAGGATATACTCTTGGTCAAGTTAGAACCTATGTGGAAATAAATAGATGGTGAAATGTTTAAAAGTATTAGTGCTCTTTTTTGATGGGATTACATTTGAAGACATTTCTCTTGTATGTGTAACCCTGCAGATTGATATGTGAAAATTCTATTCAAGAAATAATTATCTTTTCTTTTATGGATATAGTTATAAATAAAAAATTTGGGTTTATATGATCATTGAATTTTAGGAAATTATAGGTTGTTAATTTTTTGGATGAAAATGTGATTTATGAGATAACATTTGTGGTTAAATGATGATATGGTTATTTTGAAGAATATATCTCATTTTGGGAATGTTATAAAATATATTTTTTGAAAAAAGACAACATGAAGACCGTGTGACAACCCATCACGTCAGACAAAGCTGTGGGGATCGAACCCTCAACCCAAGTGCGACTAGAAATTATCACATAACACTGGACAATGTGAATTCCCTAGTTAGTGTGACTAATTTTTTTAGATAAATGATTTTATTGATCAATAATAAGTTTATTTTGTATCTTAGGTTTTATCAAATGGATATCCTTTGTGTTGGAAAATGATTTGGTGATTAAGTGATAAATGTTATTTTAGAAGACGTTCACTCTGGTGGGAACACTATATGCCTAGGAAAAATAGAATACTATGGGATTTCAGTAGATGAGTAATGGTGGATTATTTATTTATTTTTTATTGTGTATTTATAGTGATTTTTTTATTAATGGAAATGATTAACCTATCATAAAGAATATGTGATTATGTTAATTACTTTTGTGTGTGTGAATTTATGATTAGTTGATTTTATTTAGAGATTCAATTTAACGTCGAAGACAATGTAATATAATTCTTCCGATTTTTGGTATTCACTCTTTGTTTGGATTAAATTAAAGGATATTTAAGGACAATTGTTTATAGAATGGTATTGATTGAAATTTGGGTATTTTTGGTTTAATTATTGAAATTAAGATTATTTTTTACTTCAATAAAAAATTGTCCTTTTTAGTGATCATTTGATCTTATACTAACCATTTTGGTTTTTGTTAATCCTTAAAAACAAGGGAAATATATAGTTAATCCTTTGTGGATTATGTGATTTTTTATATATTGATTCTAGTGCTTTAGGTGTGACAAAGTAATCTTGAATACTCATCAGTTGGAGTGAAAGAGGAGTTTGTGGTAGAAAATTAGTTAAAGGATGGAAATCTACTTATCATGTATTATGTTTTCTTATTTTATGAATAAATTAATTCTAAAACCTTGGAAAAATTATCATAAACCCAAAAACATATTATCATAACACCTTACATTATTCATCATATATTTATGGCCATGAGGCCCTCAATTTTCCATTCAATTTTTTGTGATTGATGAATTAAGTCACTACTTATAAATATTTAGGTTATTACTCAAATTATAATTTCCACCAATGATCTCTTATTCGAAATACTTATTTGGTGGTGACATTTTTATTTCCCTTTCCCTCTTATTAGGATTAAATTTTATTAACCCTATTTCTGATGTGGGTTTTCCACAAAGGTATTTTCTATTTTTTCCATTTATTTTTGAATAACAATTTCAAATTGTGGGGATGAAATTTATTAAAGGATGGGATTATTTAACACCCCAAGTTTCCAAGGTACGCTACTCTTTGAATAATACAATGGCATGTGAAGTACGCAACACCGAGTTCAAGCGCACCACTACCTATCAAAATTTCTATTTAGAAAGTGGTTATGAATAGTAATAACAACATTTTGAATTTTATATTTATTCCATTATATATAAATAATCATAATTTGTGTTTCGTAGACATAGTATAAGGAAAAATTCATTTTTTCAGATAAAATAAGTATTTTTCAAAAAATGAAAATTTTCTGCCATTTAATTGAGAACCCTTTATAAATCCAATATTTGGAACTTTGATATATAAAGTTTGATTAAATTAAATTATTATTTATAATAATGACATAAAAATTTATATCGGATAAAATTTTAGTGTTTTTCTGATAACATTCATGTTTTGATGATTAGTGAAAGACATTAAATTTTAAATTGAAAACAACTTTTTTAATCAAAAATAATTTATAGAGTTAAATTAAAAATTTAAATGTTTTGATGTATAAATATATTATATTTTTATCATTTAATCTATTTTTGGTCATCGGAAATAATTTAAATTTTAAACCATACATAAACATATATCAATATTTTGATAGTTTTTACTTATCAAAAACCCGGTTTCTTGTTTTGACAACAAGAAATAATCTTAAATTACTTAATTCAACTTATATGTTTTGAATTTCATAAAATAGACAACAGTTTTGGATTTGAAATATCAAAATTATCTTAAGGTTATTTTTTGTTATTTTTTTGAAAACATTCCATCTTTGATGAATAGTAAATAAACATTATGTTATTGTTTACAAACTGGCTTTTTAATTAAATAATTATTTATATTATTTAAATTTATTTTATGTCAAAATAGATACATAATAATAATTTTATTTCAATGTAATTCATTGTAGTAATTTTATAAAAAAAATAGATGTATAAAATTTGATTGAATTTTTAACGTCTTTTACCTACCTTCTAGGCACGTTATCATATTTGCATAAAACGTAATTTTACTGCTTATAGGAATTGAATTTAAAAAATTATAGAGACATGGTTGACATCTGTATGTAAAATGTGGTTCGGTAAGATTAAAATATTTTTTGGGGAATAGTAACTTTTGAATTTTATTTACCATGGATAAAAGTAAATAGGGTAAGTAAAGGTAAAAATTTTATGTTAATTCTCCTAAAACTTGTCAAAATTCTATTGGATAAGTGTATTTCGAAAAAAATCAACTGTATTAATAATATATGATCCTTTTGGTCCACTTGGTTTAGATTACGAAATTTATTATTATTTTATTTAAAGTAGAGTTAAAAGTGTCAAATTCAAATTTTAATAAATAAGACATTTTTAATATAGGGTTATAAATTAGATAATTTCAACCATAAATATTCATTATAAAGATGAAAAGATTTCCTATATTATTATATTTTATTTCTAAATTTAAGTCATTAAATAATTAAATTTATTTATGACACAATGAAGATGTAGTAAATAGTTTATTAATGAAATATTAAAATAAATGATATTATAAATATTAAAATAAATATAAATTATGACTTTTGATTCATGAAAAAATTCTAGATTAATATTACATTTTAGGTTTTATTCAGTTTTTTTTGAATAAATCATATTGTTAAGACATTCAAAAAAGCGAAATACTAAATAATGTCAAAGTTGATATAAATGAGTTTTTAAAACAAATAATATATTATTAGATAATATAATAGCCATAAAAATAAAAGGATAAGCCAAAAGATTTATATAATAATATATATGTCATTAATGAACCACTTGTGGTTTGCTTGAAATTTTATTTTATGTTTATAAACCATGTAATATAAAAATACAAGGAGACATGGTAAAAGATAAATGATTTAACCAAGAGTTTAATCTAAAAGATAAGGTTAATATGGTGAGATAAAAGTATCTAAAACCTATTGGTTGAGTGGTTTTAGACCCAAAACCACCTTATACGCAAAATTAGAACTTTTTGAGCCATTATAAACTGAATATGATTGTATAATAAATTAATATTTCAAGGTTTTCCTAAAGTGACCCTCGCCTCTCTTATAAAAGGATACTTCCCCTTGTCTCAAAATAACTCCTCCAAATCTATTTGGATTCGCCAAAACCAGATATAATATTCTCCCAAATAAACTCAATTCATTTTAGAGGCATTAATTTTATCATAAATTCATCCTAAGAACCCATTTTGATTAAATCAAAAGAAAGAACCTGAAGAAGAGGTCATTATTTCATCACCACTTTCAATGATCTTTTTTTCTTCCAATCCATCATTATTTGTTATTTTCATACCTTAATAAAAACAATAATACCTTATACTTATTGTGATGTTATTATAAATATTTTACAACCATATTCATTATTCAATATATAATATTAATGAAAAATTCACCATACGTGCGTCCGTTTGGCTTATCGTCTCCACATCGTGGAGTAGTTTATTATTCAACACTTATTTATTTAGATGGGTATAATAATGAGTATAATTGATGTCATTAATAAATATAACATGTTAATTATTCTGTATATATGATATACCATCAAATTACATACTATTTTACCATCAATCGAATGGTATTGTCGCTTGTGTGTACGTACGGATTAGAGTTTCTAAGAACACGATGAGATTCATTCCCCATCGTAACCATTCAAGAATAAATATCATTTTATGATTAAAAAATGTTTAATAACATAATATACTTCCAGATAAAAATCAAAGAAATCCTATACATAACAAACATGACTTAATTAATAAAATATATAAAGAAAAATGAATCAGTTAACACCCAAAACAATGATACTACTAAAATATTGTTATCAAAATAATATTAAAAGATCATATATTATATAATATTTCAGTATATGGTTCTTTTATAATTTAATAAAAATTAGTTCACCATTTTACAAGATGTTAATGTACCCTCAAATAAAGAAAAGTACAAGGTAAGGGGTTTTCATCTCATTTCTTATTCACGTGAGATTCATGTTATATTTCAACTATTTCCTTTTGAGTGGTGTATGTACTGCCCATGATTGTATTCTTTGTGTAGTATACATTAATTTATTGTTATTTACATCTTCATTGTACGGTCATTATTTTATGGGGTGTATGTTTCGAATGTTACCAAATCGGTAAGGGAATTTAAAATTTTAATTTCCACTCATTGAGTTTTACGCAAACTTCATTGATTATTTTACTATCCATGATTTGTTTGTGAAATCACAATTTATTTATTTGTGTAGTAATTTTCACTCCCCTTTTTTGGTTATAATTTTTATAGACGTAATCACTTCATATATAAATTTTTAATTTGTAGATATGAACTTAATAAGAGTAATATTATCTCAACTTCAATTCATTGATTTAAACATCCAAGTCATTGGTGTTGTTGTCCCAAGAATATATGTGAATGTCCCCTAATTGATTTACACTGAATATACAATAATATTTACTGTATTTGTATTTTTCACACATAATTATTTCATTTATTTATCCCTAACTTTAGGATACATCATTTATAAGGGATTTCATCTCAATTTACATTCTAATGAGACTTATTTGTTTTTTTGCACCAATTCACTTTTATATATTTTGTATACTGTACTTTGAAATAGTATACCATGTTTCCCATTATTCTCATGATATTATAATGTTTTTATCACATCAATTATTTGTATTGAAACGTCTCTCATTTGGTAAGGACTCTAAATAAAATATCATTTTAAATGTTTTAATGATTTATTCTTCTAAATCATTGTCATTAATAACCATGTTTTAATAATGGTTTTAAGGATTTATTTCTATGCACATGAAAGTTTTGAAATTAAATTACATAATAGATGTTTCAATGTTGGATGAGATAATTTGATTCAAAAATCTATTTTTAACATCTTCATGATAAATATCGATAATTTTAAATGTTTTCCAGAAAAAGGGAAATTTATCTCATATAGTTTTACTGATTATTTTCATCTAGGTCAATATCTTTAATTATTCTTGATCGAGGTTGATTTATTATAATAAAATATTTCATATTATATTGAATTAGTTATGTTTGACTATGGATGTACTATTTTTAAACCATTCATGGTTTGTCGTTAAAATATTGACATTTCTTAAGCTAATTCTGATACGAATATTTAGATTATGTTTCAACCTTTTCATATGAGGATTGGATTGGATATAGTATGTGATGGGTGGAGCCCGCTATAGCTCCTCGATTATTCATTAGGTAGCCTAACACAAACTAGTGTCTTAGTACAAGGCCTTGAAAAATATTTTTTTTATTCCTGGCACGAGACCTTGACGATGTGGTTATCTTGTCCATAAAAAAGCATTCCATTATTATGAAATTAGCTATTGATATTACATGTGATTATTCAACTATTATAATATCCATGTGAATAAATAAATGGAATTATTTGATTTACCTTTCGCATATTATGTTGAAGTTAATTTTAAAAATAATTTTTTTTTATTCTTATGTATTGCCTTAAATGTTTATTCTTATTTATGAAAGATTCCACTATATTGTTATCCTTAATGAGCATATGAGTTCGCCATTTACTATATTTTATTTTTCCCAGGATGTGAAGAAGTATATCATTATTAACTTGCAGGAATAGGATAAGAGAAATGAGTGTATTCAAAGGGGACACAATATTGTTTTTCTTTATTTCATGATATAATGAAAAACATATGTATGTATCTAGTACTACCACTGATACTAAACTAAAAGGTCTTAGAGGACATGATCTATTATTATATTTCCAATTATATGTAATAATGCACTGACTCTAGGTATCTAGGGTACGTGATTTACATGAAATGCATTTTATGTCAAATAACGTACCCGACACACAACAATGAGTTTCTCAAGAGTATTGTGTTGAATGCAAAACAAAGTTATACCAAATATTAATATATTTATTATATTATTATTTAATATGGTAGTTATATACATTCCATTTTATAAAATTTAATTAAAATGACTACATATATTATATTTAAACATTTTTATCAAAAACAATTCTTTCATTAAATTAATTTCATGGAAAAATGATAAGAATAAATATAGTTTTATGCTTATAATGGTATTTTTTTAAAATGAAGTTTTACAACCTTTTAATAGAGAACCTATTTTACATAATTTTTTACCACATTTATAATTTTTCTAAAAAAAGTTCCTTATTTTTTATTTTTAATATCCTAATTTACTTTGGATGAGTATGTTGAATTTTTCTGACAACTTTCATATTTTGATGACTATTGAATAAGTCTAAATTTTAGCTCAAAACTAAAATTTTGCCCAATTTTTTAATATGGATACATTATGTTATAAATTTTATTTATTGTTCAATTATATAAATTTTAAATAATTTAAACTAACATTTGTCATTAGATACATTTCCTCATTGAAATTATATATAATAACATATAAATCATTTGAATGTTTTTACATTAAAACCATATTTCTTGTCCCAGAAGAGGGATTAATTTTAAATTAATTTCCTCCACATATTTGATTTGAATTTTGAAAAATGGATTCCATATTATTATTACTAATTATTTATAATTTATATTTTCATATCAACTTTTACCAAAAATATTCAACAAAGTAATTAAAATTTATTTCATCGATTAATGTAAAATGATGTTCACTAAGTGGTTAATCTTTATCTTATGAGTCCAAAATGACCTATAAACTTGTACAAACTCATTTATTGATATTATTTGACCACATAATATATTTTCTCATGTTTTTACTATAATATGAGTCACATTATGTAAGGGATACCTCTAAATGGATTCTACATTTTTATATTAACAAGAATGTCACTCCTGCACCACTATAAAAAGACACCCACACTTTCAATTTATTCACAGCTCTCAATCCCCATTTTCCGATCAGTAACCTGACCAAATAAACTCCCAAAATACCTCCCCAAATGATAGGTTCCCAAATATGTTTATATATTCATCCGTGAATTAATTTGGATCAAACCAAACTGATTTATGTGAAGAAGAGGCAATTTTCATCAACATACATTTTTTACATTCTTTCTTTCTCAAAACCCTTCATTTATTACCATTCTATAAATACTTACTAATATTATTATACTTAATATAATGATATTTTTATTTTAATTTTTATACCCCCACTACAGACACTTAAATCAAAAGGGTAATGATATCATAGTTTCTATACGACAAACTTCCACCTCCAATTATGATGTCTTTCATTTTTTCATTTACCAACTATAATGTTTCAGAATTATTGTGGAAAAAATATTTTCATATAATATATATATAAGTATTAATATTTATTTTTTACTAACTATTCTCTTATATTTATATACACATACCTTTAATCTTTTCATTTTGTGTAAATTTCATAACATCATTTGTAGACATGGAGAATACTACCTCTTCAAAGAGATGTGATACGTTCACACATTACAAGGAATTTATTAAAGATGAGTTTAAATAAAAAAATATACATACATAAAATTTATATTTTATTAATGAAATAATTTACTTTTTTAAAATATAATACATAATTTTATTTATTACCCTTTCACACACTAAATAAGTGAAAACGTTGTTCTTGGACATGTGGACTACCACCTCCTCGACCCGATTTGATTCCTTTTACATCAAAAAAATTATATATATATTTTTATATATGAAAAAAATAGTATTGTATTAAATATATAATGGTCATTATATAATGTTAAATGTTACTTACCTTATTTATATTACAATCATTGAAAATTGGAAGCATTACTATACATTCATATGACCTACCGTCTACATGATTGTAACGTTGGTTAAATATTCATAACAAAATTTCAAGAATGGTATTACAATTATAATTGATGTATACGTATAATAATTATTTCATTAATGTTATTCTGGATATGTCTATATTTCAACTCCTTTGACCATACTTTACCGAACAAAACTATTTTTGACAAATAAGATAAATATGGTCAAAACACCCGACATGAACAATATCATTTAAGTATTTGTTGATAAAATTATAATATGTGAAATAAAATTTATGATATAATTGAATTTGTTTTTGAATTATGTGAATAATTTGTATAAATTTATTATTTAGGAAAATAAATATGCATGTGACAATTTATACCCATGGTAAGGGTTTTCATCTCAATCTCATTTTATTGAGGTATTTCAGGATTATATGGTATTTTATTCTTTTATAAAGTGTATATGACTCCCTATTTTCATTATATATCCATATTTTATCTTTTATCATTTTATTTTATGTTTTTTAGAATTTTATTCTTTCATGTGTCTTATGATTTAAATGTTCAAAGTTGTATGGGAAACTTATAATGTATAATATGTAATTTTCAAAAGTTTTTATAAATGTAAATAATCTCCATATTATGATATATTTTTATTTCAATGAGGAGATTATAATGGAAATTTAATGTATGTTATTAATTTTAATCCATTTTTTACTAAAATTATTATTTTGCATAATTAGTATGGAATGTTTTGAAAAACTATAAAAGGAATGTTCGATTCTTAATATATATGGTGAAATGAGTAATCAACCACCAGGTCCATTATTGTTTTTGGATACCAATGCATGGTTTTATGTTTTCTTAAATGAAAACCAATATTTTTATATTTTTTAGTATTTTTTTATTGAAAATGGTTTTACAATAAAAATTTGTATTTTGTATTGAGAATGAAATTTTTGAATGAAAATTTTATTTTGATATTTTAATATGAATTTCATAGATTTTTAAAATAGTCTTTCAAATGATGAAATATTTTATTTCTTATTGTAGTTATTAGAAATTATAAATTATGGGTGGACCCATATTTCATTGTGGGATCCCATTATGTCATAAAATATGGGTGGAAAAATATAGTTCTCCAATTTATTGGGTAATGATTATATTATATGGAAATATATATTGTAAGTTGGATATATGGTTATTAAAACATATAAGGGTTCTATAAGGGTTCAATGTGATGATGTAATAAAGTAAGAACATGAATTTACAATGATTTGTAATGAGTTTTATTAGAATTTTGTTTTCAATAGGTGAAATAAATGATATTTATTAAATAATTATATTTCTCTCTTTGAGTAAAATTTTATTTGTTCAAAAATCTTTTATAATGAGTTTTAATTTTTATCAATAAACTAACAGTTTCCTTCTTTTTTTCATCCATTACTATGAATTTTATTCCCATATGATGTTTTTAATTGGTTTTCATAGTATTTTATGATGGGTAAGGGATTTAAATAATTCTTGTTGAATGTCATGATGATTTTTCATAAAACAGATCATGCAGTATTCTAAAGATATTTATATGGTTGGAAAATGGATGTTGATTTCAAGTGTCCACATTGAATCTTATAGTTTATTTTGTGAATGAGTTATAGATAAATTATCTAAAAATATTAACATAAAAAAGATCTTTTGTGTGATAGAATGTAATTTCTTTACTAAAACTCATGGGTTTTTAATGTTTAATTAAATGGTCTTATTATTAGTATTATTGATATGTTTAGATAACTATCGTTTTTAGTTTAATATTTATAACTTTCCCTTGTATCATTTTTTATTATAGTACAACTAAAATGTTATGAAATTTAATTATTATATTGTTTAATTGTCTAAAATATGTTTTTTAGAAAGGTTTTTTTAGTGTGGAAATAATGAAGTGGTATTCGGAAGGAATCATGAGGAAAAAATCCTTCCAATTTATTAAAACGATATGTTCAGAATCAAAATTGAACTATTTTGTTAATTAAAGGATAATTTTACTAATGAGATAAATTTTTGGGGTATCCATGCTAGAGAAGTACCTGATCCACCCTAAAAGACCGTGTCTTTTATTAAAAATTTCATGATGTTATATCCACCATTATCAAAGTGATCATCTGACTCAGTGGTAGCTAAAGGATGAAAAATACACAAGAAAATATATATGATGTAATCGGACATTTCTAATGTCAAGTGGAAACCCTTATCATCTATCATTTTGACGGTCAAGATGATCTATGTTAGTCTTTGGATAAAAATTCAAGGGATAATTTTGATCTTGATTCCATAGAATGAGAAACATTCAAGGAAATTTTCCTTGAGAAATATTTCCCTAAGGATGAATACCTCCAAAAGGGAAAAACTCATGAAATGGGGAAAAAGAAGAAGATTACATAGATACATAAGAAGGAAATATCAAAATAATTTCTAGCTATATTGAATTTTTTTTTGGGAAACTAATTTAAAAACTAATCTAATTCACTCATGATTGAAACCAATTCAATGAAGATATTTGGCTGCATGAGAATTTAAAATCCATGAGATAGTTTTTCGTTATGCTAAAAAGGTTTAGATAGAGTTTTCTGACTCTTATGTGCCTCATGATGAAGAATGTAAGAAGTGGTCTGGATGGAAGGTGATGGGGAAACTTGTAAAAAATACATATGGAGGAGTGAAAATGAAGTTACAATATTTTAGTAAGTGTGGAAAAATGTACCATGTATAATTTCATATGAAGATTGGTAATTCTTACTGATGTGTAATGTTTGGAAATCAGGTCAGAAAATGCAAGGAAAAGAATACTGAGGACTCAACGAATGTGGAAACTGATTTAAATCTAATGGTAAAATTTTTTATAAAATGATATGCTTCATTATGATAATTCATTTGCAATTGTAGTTGCACATGATGTAAATATTCATGATCAAACACGAAAAGGCTCCTCAAGATCATTTGATACTACTACAGTCTATTTTAGGATATAAAATGAAGTGATGACGAATCTATAGAGAACAATATTTCACGAAGATTTACCTATGGTTGGGTACCATTTGTCAAAACTAAAGGAAGCTAGAATTCAGAAAACATTATTTCGAACAAGATATTGGGACTATGAATTTGTAGTTATTTCATTTGGCTAATGTAATTCATAGGTCATATTAATGTATCTTATAAATAGAATTTTTCTAAAGATATTGGATAATTTATTGATTTTTTTTAGATAACAGTTCATTAATTTATAAAATTCAAGAGTAATATTGATGGCAACTGTGGGCTGTTTTGAAAACCATAAAATAATTGTAATTATATGGGAAATTTATCACATAAGAATTTTGGTTGTAAGAATTTTCATTTCTTTGGTCAAATATTTTTAAAAAACTTGTAAAAATTTTGATCTTTCAAAAACAAAAGTTTTTGATGATTGTCCAAGACCAGAAAATATCATCAAGATTCATAATTTTCTATGATTAGTAAGTTATTAATGGTGATTTTTTAAAAAATTTATCAGTTTTCTACAGGACTAAAAAATATATCTCAAAACGGGGTTATGTTTAAAGGGAAAAAATAATCTGATGATTGTTAACATAAAATAAAATGATGATTGGTGAATTCTCCCATTTTAAACATGATTTCAAAAAACGGTGAATAAATCAAATAATGTAATGAAATATTGATGGGACATGGTTTATTATAAAGAAGAATTATCAGGTAATTGTTAACTCTTTATGTCGTTTGAATCGTCATGAGTTAAATTACCGTACATATGATTTGGAATTACCTTATAATCTTTTCATTAAAAAATTGTAGGCATCTTGTTTAGGGAATAACATGTGATTCCCTAGTAAAATATAGTTGCTTAATGAAGCTTATATTATTCCCATTTCCAATCATCTGGGCAGAAAAATGATATAAAAATATTTTTTTGTATATTACTAGTGGCATTGAATAAAAATAGATATTATATAATTTTCCATGTTGTGTTTTAATTTTTAGTATGTTAAAGTAGAATGATATTTAATAAAGGGGATTCCTCAAACTATTTTAGTACATGAGTAGAAATGTGAAAATATATAATAGATTTCATGGTAGTATTTCCAAAGCATTATCAATGTTATAATTATTTTTTGGGTTATTATTGATTGATTAAATAAATCTGTAAATTTTATTAACATTTGAGATATATAGTATCCAGAGAAGCATTCTAGTCTATATCAAAATGAGATTATCCGGATACATGGAGTTCATCTTTACATTTTATCAGAATTTCATCCTAGGTTCACATCATAGTTTTTGAAAAGGATCCATAATTCATTGGGTATTGAATAAAATTTCATTACATATTTTCTTCCCCAATCCGATGGATTTTATGAGGTAATGATTCAGAAATTGAAATATATGAATCTTTCTTAACAAATGTATTATCATGGATTATGGGATTGATATCATTATTTGGATTATTTTTCATATAATAAGAGTTTCAATTCCACTATAAATATGACACCATTTCAGGAATTTTATGAAATGTTGTGTCCTACACCATATTTTTTAGATGTTATAGGATAAAGGAAGTTGGTGAGACCATATTCAGTAGAGGTAAATAGATAGTAAATTTTGGTTAATCTAGTGAATAATGAGGGAATATCATATTCGAATGAAGTGTTTTGCAGATAACTATAGGAAAAATCTTTCTTTTGAGGTAAGTGATCATGTCTTTTTAAAATATTATCCATGGACATGTTTTGGTGTGTTTTGGTAAGAAGTGGAAGCAGAGTCCACAGTTCATTTGATTGTATGAAATCCTACATAAATTTGGATTTTTTTTCTACTTATTGTATTTACCACTCTGGTTATCCAACGTCCATAATTTATTTTACAGGTCAATATTAAGGAATTATGTACCAGATTCATCTCCTGTTATTATCCATGAGGTAGTATAGTAAAAGAGATTATTTCTTACAAGGAATAACTAGTTCAGGTTTTTGACCACAGATAGAAAGTGTTTTAAAATAAGTTGATACACTAGGTTAATGTTCTATGGTAAAACCATACATTTGATCCGGAAACATAGGAATCAAGAAATTCTATAAAGGAACGTTTTTTCACTTATTTAATAAGTGAATAACATTACGAGGACACAATTCCTTAATGGGGGAAGGATGTAACACCTGAGGTAATGATAGAATTATTATTTTTCATATTTATTAATATTTATAAATTAGATATTAATTTTACCTTAAATGTTTATCTATGTCCAATAGCGTACCCTACACACAAGAATGAGATTCTCGGAAGTCTTGAGTTGCATTCCAAACTGAGTTATACCAAAGAAAAAAATATTGTTAATATTTTAATTTAATATGGAATTTATCTACTAGTCGTTATATCATTGGGAATTAATAGGACTAGCAATTTTATTATTACACTGGTTTATAATTTTTTTGACATTCATCTAATAAATTGTATAGGAAAAAGATAACAATAAATATTGTTTTATAGGTAAAATGGTGTTTTTCAAAAAGTTGTTTTACCGCCTATCAATATAGAGCAAATTTTAAATAAATTTTTCACATTTTTAAATAGTCATATGAAAAAATATTTATTTTTTTATGTTTAATATAATAAGTTACTTTCGATTAATATTTGGTATTTTTTTAGAACATTCATATTTTGATTAATATTTAGTCATACAAAATTTTAGTTCAAAACCTTATTTTTATCTAATTTATTTTAATAACTAAACTATGTTTTTAGTTGGTTTTAAAATATAATTAGATCATTTTTATATTATATAAACTAATTTAGATCATTATAAACAGTTTCATAGTGAATTTAGATATAAAAACACAGTAAACCTTTCAACAGTTTTACTTAAAAACAATGCTTTGTAGTACCGTCCATGGGATTAATTTTAAAACAATATATCCCACATATATGATTTGATTTTAAAAAAATTGATTCCATTATTTGATTTAGAATAAATAATAATTACTTATAATTTCAATATGGGTTTTGACCAAAAATATTTGTGAATGTAATTAAAATTATTTACAGCGATTATTGTAAAACTATGTTTACTTTATGGTTAATATTTAATCATAGAAGTCCAAGTGACATAAAAACCTGTCTAAAAAATAATTGGATAGAAATTATTTGACAATAAACACTCTTTTATAGGAATGTTACCAATATTTTTGTCATATTGTAATGGATACATCCCAATAGTGTTTACCTTTAAATATTTACATGAATGACACTCCCCCTCCACTAGAAAAAGTCACTCATACTTATCATTTTTTCACACCTCTCAATCCCCTTGGTCTTGTAAAAACCATTCCCAAATAGGTTACCAAAGTTTCTACCCTCACCCTATATGAATCACCTTAGTCATAAAGCCACCATAGAAGTCCTCTGTTGCAAACAAAAAAGAGTTACCTGAAGAAGACGTAACCTTCAAAAATAATAATTTTTATTTTGGTTCCTTCTCAAATTCCTTAAATTGTTATAATTATATTATTATATAATAAATAATTATCAAAAATATTAATAGATATTATTATGTCATCTTTTTACATACACCTAAACACACTTCCAATAAATGTGTAGTGAAATTACCATTTGTGTATGGTGAACTACCGCCTCACATAATGATATCGTTCATTTTTCTATTACCGCCTCTCATTATCAAGCATTATGATTAACAAAAAATATTTATAATATATATATATATATGATTTTAATTATTTCTTCGTACTTATTTAATTTTTATATACACATACCTTTATTCTTTCCATTTTGGTTAAATACGATAACATCGATTCTTGATATGTGGAATACTACCTCCTCAAATTTGTGTGCTTATTTCACAAAATATAATAAATGTATTATAGATGAGTTTAACTAAACATATGTAAATTACATAATGAAAATATTATAATCAGAAAATATTTAACCATATGATAATATAATATTTAACTCTCTTTTTAACCCTTCCACACATTGAAAATGTTATAATCCCATTCGTGGACATATGGACAAACGCCTACTCTACACGATGTGATTCTATTTAAATTAAAATAATTCAATATATAAGTATATATGATTAGAGAATATTGTATCTATGATATAATGGTATTTATATAAAGATATATTTCACCTATATTATTTCCATCATGATCATTGAAAATGGGAATATTACAGATGCACATGTTCTGCCTACTGTCTCTATGATTGTAATATTGGTTCACTTTTCATAACCATATTTATTTATTAGTTTATAAAGTTTAAATGATGTATAAATATGATAATTATATAAGTGAAGTTTTTTTAATATGTTTATACAATGACCCCTTTTTCCATAGTTGACCTACCAAAGTCATTTTTTACACACAATCCAAATATAGTCAAAACACCCAACAAAAACTTTTTTGATTATGTAGTTGTTTAAAACATTATGATAAATGAAATAAATAATTATAAAACTAAAAAAGGTTATCAAACAAGTAGATAATTAACATATTTTTATTATTCAATAATAAAATGACACATGTGGCCTGTCAGACTGAAGGTAAGTGATTTCATCTCAATCTCTATTCACTAAGGCTTTTATTGATGATAGAAACCTTTGAATATATATACCGTTTGACAATATACAACCATATTGTATCTTTTATCATTTTATCTAATTTTTTATAAAAGTTTACTCTTTATTTGAGATTTTGATTTAAATGATCAAAGAGATATGGGACACATTGAATGTCTAAATATTTAAATTTTAATTGTTTTTCTCAATGTTTATATTCTTGATATTGTTTTAATATTTATTCATATTAAGGGATTATTAAAGAAAATATTATATATAATATTAATTTCATTCAATTTTTTTAAAATTTTAATTTTTTTTGTTTTATATGGAAATAAAAAAAGGAATATTCTATTCTCAATGTACATGATGAAAACTACTTTTCTACCACTATGGAAACTATTTTATTTTTTCGTTATGTTGAAAATGTTCTTGTTTTCTTAAAGGAAAAATATTATTTCCTTTTTTAGTACTTTTTCAAAAAAATGGTCTTCAAATGAAAAGACTATTTTGAATTGAAAATGGTATTTTTTTAATGAAAATGGTATTATATTATCTGATATTTATTCTCATATGAGATTCGATAGTTTTTTTAAATTGTGAAATTTATTATTTGATGTTTTCATTATTGGATATTATAAATTAAGGGTGCACCATGATAGCACTGGTTGAGCCCACTATAGCTTAAACCATAGGTGTGACCAGATAAATTTCCAATGTAACACCCCAAGATTTCATAGTGTGTTATTTATTAAAAATAATTCAATAACTTGCACTACAGCAACACCGAGTTCAAGCACAACATGACTTACCAAACAAACCGTTCAAAAGAGGTTATGAATAGTATTAATTAAATTTTAAACTTTATATAATCCTTATAATTTTAGAATCCATATTATGAGTTTATTAGACATAATGTAAGAACAAATTCATTTTCAGTATTGCACTTTTACCAACATTTAATAGTGAACCATTTTTAAATCCAATATTTAAACATTTATATATTAAATTTCACTAAATAAATTTACTTTATAGAATGGGGACATCAAAATTTTACGATGAAACATCCCATGCTTCCATGGTATGCTTTCCATTGAATAATACTATAGTGTGTGTTGTACGCAAGTTCGAGTTCTAACACACACCACAACCAATCAAACTAGCCGTTTTGAATAGTAATACGAACTTTTTGAAATTTTATAAATTTGATCTCCCAAAATGGACTTCATTTTTGTATTCAGAGTATCGAATTTAGCCTGAGGTGAAATTTTGGAAATTTTTAGATAACATTAATATTTTGATGAATAGTGAAAATTACTAAATTTTAATTAAAAACAACTTTTTTACATCGAAATAATTAATATTGATAAATTTTGAATATGAGTGGTTTTAATGTATATTTAGAAAATATTTTTACCATTTAATACAATTTTGGTCATTTTACATAATTTCACAATTAAACCGGACATAAACAAGTGTCAATCTGTTGATAGTTATTATCTCTAAAAACACGCTATTTGTTCTGACAACGGGAATTAATTTTTAAATTAATTAATCCAACTGATATGTTTTTAATTTGGTAAAAAAGATATAATTTTTGAATTCATAATATCAAATATATCTTAGGCTTAATTTGTGGTATTTTTCTGGAAACTTTCATTTTTTGATGAATAGTGAAACCACTAAGTTGTAGTTAAAAAAATGAATTTTTCATAAAACATAATTTTATCGCATCTTTGAGTGGAATTTTGAAAAACTGAGAGACACGGTTAATATCAAGGAGTAAAATGTGGTTCAATGATATGAAAATAATTTTTGGTGAATAGTAACTATTTTTTTTTACCACGGTTAAAAGTGAATAGGGTAATTAAGGGTAAAATTGATATTAATATTAACCTAACAAGTGTCCTAATTCTATTGGACAAGTTTTTCTCGACCGAAAACAACATTAGGAGTAAATTATTATCATTTAGGTCCACTTGTATTAGATTAGGACATTTATTATTATTTAATTCAAAGAAGAGTTAAAAGAGTTAAAATCAACATTTATTTACGAAAACATTTTTAATATAGGGTTATACATATGATAAATTAGATTGTAAATATTCATTAGAAATATAAAAATATTTCCTACATAATGGTAGTTTCTTTATAATTTTTAGACATTAAATAATTTAATTTAATTTATGACACAATGGTGATGCAGTAATTACCTAATTAGAGAAAAATTAGAATAGTTGATATTATAAATACCCAAATAAATGAAATTTGAGACTATTTATAAATACAAATAATTTTCTATGTTAATATGACATGTTAGGATTTATTTAATTAACTTTTTTCGAAGTAATAATTCTGTTATAAGTTTTACAAAAATCAATTATTTAATAGTGTCAAATTTACAAAAAAATGTTTTTAAAAAAATATTATATTAGAAATTGTTATTAAATTCCTAAAAATATAATTTTTGGCCAAAAGACTTATAACATGATAGGTGTAGCATTAATGGACCACTTGGGGTTCTATTGGATGTATATAGTAAGTTTATTAACCATATAATATGAAACTATAAAGAGACATTGTAAAGGTGAAACTAATTAACTAAGATTTAATACTTAAAGATAAGGTTAATATAATAACCCAAACCTGTCTAAATTCTATTGGTTGAGTGGTTCTAGACCCATACCCACCTTAACCTTTAAATAATACACTTTGGAGCCATTAGAAACCGAATATGAATTTATTATAAAATAATATTTCTAGCTTTTCCAAAGGTTCCCCTCACCCCTCTTATAAAAGGGAACTCACCCTTCTCATTAATTTACACCTTCAAATCATTTTGGTTCGGCCCAACCCTGCCCAAATACTCTCTAAACATACCTTGATACAACCTAGAGGCCTTATTTTGATCTGAAATCCAACCTATGGATCCCTTTTGATCAAATAAAAAGGAAGAACCCGAAGATGAGTTAATGTTTTCACCACCCTATTTAAAATTCATTTCTTCTTCAACATCTTCTTTCTTTGTTATTATCATTATAAAATAATAAATCAAATATCTCATATATAATTTAATATTATTATAAATATTTTACAACCATATTCAGTATTCTATCCATCCTTTGAATGACATGTCACCATACGTACGTACGTACGACTTACCGTCTCCACGTCGTGGTGTAATTGTTATTCAATATATTATTATTTGGATAGGTATAATAATGATGTGTAATTCCTGTAAATAATAAATATAACATGATAATGATTCTTTATATTAGATATACCTTCCAATTAAATATTATTTTAATATCAAAATAATGATATTGTCGCTCGTGCGTACGTACGGACTACCGTCTCCACGAACACGATGTGATTCATTCTCCATAGTATCCATTCAAGTATAATTTTAATTTTAGGATTAAAAAATAATGTTTAAGGAATTGATATCCTTCTGGATATGAATAAGATACAACATATCCATGACAAACATGGCTTACGTAACAAAACATATAAATGAAAATGAGTAAGTTAACACTCGAAACGAATATAATAATAAGATATTATTAACAAAGAAATGTTAAAAGATCATATATGATAACATAATAATATATATGATTATTGGATAATTTAATAAAAATTATATCACCATTATATAGGAGGCTAAGCTACCCCCAACCAAGGAAAAGTACAAGGTAAGGGTTATTGCACAATCACTTCATTATCCGAGGTTGTTTATATGTAATTATCTACTAGGACCTCTTTATCATCCACATACATGTTTCTTGAAAGTGTATTTCAAAACATTCTTACTATTTTACATAATATGGGTTAAATTCATTTATACCTTTGTTTGACTTTTTATAAGAGGTTTATAAAGGAATATTTCTGTCGTTTTCCAAACAACGTACTTTTTAAACTTTTCTACAAAATTAAGGTAAGAATGTTTTTTAACTAATACGGCGGGTGCGGCTATTTTCCGCCATTATAAAATTTTTTAAGCTTCCCTTACAATCTTATAAGTATATTTTCAAAGTAAATGTTCTATTTTATAATTATGTGACTTTTAAATGATTTTAAAATGTATATTTTAAGAATTTATGAAAGGTACTCTTTATTAAAATCAGAATTTTAAATGTTTTAAATATTTATCTTTCTAAATATTTTTAATTAATGTCCATATTTTCAAAATGATTTTAAGGATTTATTTATATGGTCATGAATGTTTTGAAATTATATTTCATTTCAAAAGTTTCGAAGTGGTATGGGAATCTTTGATTCAAAAATCTCCTTTAAATTACTTTCTTAATAAATGTGTAACTTTTAAATGATTTCAAAAAAAGTGATATTTCTCTCAAATAGTTTTGATTTCATCTATATCAACATCCTTTGATGGATTTTAAGTTTATTTGAAGTTGATTTATTATGATACAAAACATCCATATTTTTTGATGTTTTTGTGATGTGTTTGACAGTAGATGTGTTATTCTTATTCCATCTGTGGTTTATTGATGAAGTATTTACATTTCGTATGCTAGTTTTAATACGAATGTTTATGTTATGTTTGAACCTTTTCATATGGGAATGCATTGGACTTAATATGTGATGAGCGGAGCCTTCTATAGCTCCTATAGGCATCGGTAGGTCTCATGAGACAAACTAGTATCTTGGCACAAGGCCTTGGAAAAAACATATTTGTAGTCTTGGCATGAGGCCTTGGATATGTGGTTATGATAGTCTGGAATTATGCATTCCGTAATTATGAAAGTGGTTATTGATATTGCATGTGATTATTCGATTAGTATAATATCGATGTGAATATGAAAATGGAATTATTTAATTTTATTTTTGTCATTCTATATTGAAGTTCAAGTTTAAAAGGCTTTTGTTTTAGTTATACATTGCCTTAAATGTTTATTCTTATTTATGAGTGATTCCGCTATATTGTTATCCTTACTATGCATTTGAGCTCACCCCATTTTCTATGTTTTATTTTTCCAAGGATGTGAAAAATTATTTTATGAATGACCTGCAGGGATAGAATGAGGGGATATGAAGACAATATATTTTTGTAGTTTTTTACTTATTGATGTAATGTAAACTTTATGAATATATCTAGTGTATCCAAGGCTACTAAGCTAATCGGTCTTTCGAGACTTGATCTTTCTTTTGATCATGCCAATGTTATGTAATAATGCACCGACTCTGGGTATCTGGGGTCAGGGCGTTATAGTTTGTATCAGAGGAAGTTTAGTACAAACCTTAGAATCTAGATTTAGATAAACTCTAATTTGAACACATAGATCTAAGATGGACATTGAGGATTAGTATATAAGAACTTAATAGAATTTGGGTATTGTAGAAATTTTGTGAGTTTTCCATGCAATACATCCATGTTTGGATATGAGAATGTAAAGGCGGCTCTGGCACAGATGTACCTAGGGGTAAAACCCAAAAACACCGCTTTGAGATAGACTCAAACAGGAACTGGTGCATGACAACGGGGCTTGCTGCACTCTTGGTTAAGACACTCTAGGGGGATATTCTTAGGATAATTCTCATTTTCTTTACAAACCATTATGAAGGGTTTATGAGTATATACTTCCTCAAAGGATACATTTTTATGATTATTGATTATATCCATAAACTATTTAATTTATGTAATGTGTTTTACATGTTTGGGATTAGGTATTTTTATTCATAAACTAATCTAGGGTATACCATAGTTTAGAAATGGTTCCCAGTAGAAGGAATGAGAACTCCAGCAATGCACATGATCCAAAGAGAAAGAAGGATCATATCTTTCATGGTCTTAAGCCAGAATTTATACGAGAAATAGTCTCCCATGCATTATAATCATATGAATAAATAATGTCATGTGTTGATAAGATAATTAAAGAGTTTACTGAGTCCTATGTCTTTGAAGGGAAGCAAGAGATGAAAAGGATGGAAGAGAGAAATATGGATAAAGGGAAGAGAGAAAAGATGAATTTTCCCATATGTGATAATTATGGGAAGAAACACCCTCGAACTTGCCTGAAAGGAATGTGAGTTTTTTATAAGTGTCGAGGAAAATGGCACAAAGTACGTGACTGCAGGGGTAAGAAAATGGTTTCAAATGTACAATGATTCATTGGCAAAGAGTTTGGACACTACGCAAACCTATGTCCCAGTCATCAGACTATGCTGCAAATGATTCTATTGGATAATAATCATGTTATGATACTACCACAGATGAAGAGGAATGATTAGAGTTCTTATGTTGACTATGTCATTTGAGTGTTGTATCAATAATGTACTTGTTATAATAATATGGAGTATATAAGGATTTTACTGTAGTACTATTTCATTAAGGACTTGAGATTGTGTGGAAAAAATAAAAGTGACTCAATTGCAGGTTAAATATTTGGAAAATATATGGTTGAGAGAAAGATAAACCATATTATAGTTCTGATACAGAGGTAGTGATTTTAGAATAATACATGATTGATTTGGATAAATTATATTGGATATTATTGACTACCTTGCGACTGATTAATGATTTGTATATTCCATCATTGTTGGGTTTTACAACATTTCTGGATTGAAGGAGTATATCTATTAGTATTTAAGTAATAAGGGATCATGAATGTAATCAATACGTTTTTATGGTAATTCAGGATATTGTAGTGTTTTAAAAAAATACATGATGATGGTGTTCACATGTTATTAAGAAAAAAAAGGATCTTTATTGTGTTTACCTTCCTTATAAATTTTGGACAGAAGTATTTTGTATAGTTCTAATTTGTATTATTTTGGATTGCCATAAAAAGGACAACCCGGAGGTCGGGCGGCAACCTGTCGCGTCCGGCAAGGCCGTGAGACTTGAACCCACAACCGAAGGGTGACAAGGGTGTATCACCTACCACTGACCCATGTGATGTACTAGATTTAATAATGTCATTTTTTTAATGGTTCTACTAGATGAATTATAAATTTATTTTTTAACCCTATACAAATAGGATAAATAAAATATTATTTTTAAATTCTATTTTCTTTTAGAGTGAAAGATGAGTTTGTGGCAGAACATAGTTAAAGGATGAGACTCTACTTGTCAAGTATATATTTTTCTTCTTCTCATATTCAATGAATAAATAAATTCTTATACTTTAGTGAAGGGATCTTAAAACAAAAAAAATGTGTTATCTGAATACCATATGTTTTGTTGAACTGATGTTATTTTAAATCATCATAGATGAATGAATTTAAGGCCCTCAATTTTACACTTGTTTTTGATTTATGACCACAATAACAACCTATAAATATTTACGTTTTTCCTCTAATTATATGTCTCTAGATGCCACCAATGTTCTCTGAATAGAGATCATAATTTGGTGGTGACCCTTTCATTTCTCTTTTCCTCTTATTAAGACTAAATTTTATTAACCCATTTTCCGATGTGGGTTCTCCCACAAAGATATTTTCTATATTCAACCTTTTATTTTCTATGAAAAATTTCAAATTGGGAGGATGCAATTTATTGATGGAGGGGAGAATGTAACACCCGAAGATTTCATAGTGTGTTATTTTTTCAAAATAATTCAATAACTTGCACTACACGCAACACCGAGTTCAAGCACACCATGGCTTACCATACAAGCCATTCAAAAGAGGTTATGAATAGTATTAACTAAATTTTAAACATTATATAATCCTTATAATTTTAGAATCCATATTATGAGTTTCTTAGACATAATGTAAGAACAAATTCATTTTCAGTATTGCACATTTACCAACTATTAATAGTGAACCGTTTTTAAATCCAATATTTTAAACTTTTATATATTCAATTTGACTAAATAAATTAACTCTTTAGAATGGGGACATCAAAAATTTACAATGAAACATCCCAAGCTTCCACAGTACGCTTTCCTTTGAATACAGTAGTTTGTGTTCTACGCAACTTCGAGTTCTAATTCACTCTAAAACTAATCAAACTAACTGTTATGAATAGTAATACCAAATTTTTGAAATTTTCTAAATTTTATCTCTCAATACGGACTTCATTTTTTTATTCTAAGTATCGAATTTAGTCTAAGGTGAAAATTTGGAACTTTTCGGATAACATTTATATTTTGATGAATAGTGAAAATTACTAAATTTTAATTAAAAACAACTTTTTTAATCGAAATAATTTATATTGATAAATTATGAATTTGAGTGGTTTTAAAGTATATTTAGAATTTATTTTTACCATTTAATACAATGTTGGTCATTGTACATAATTTCACAATTAAACCGGACATAACCAAGTGTCAATCTTTTGATAGTTGTTGTCTCTTAAAAACACGCTATTTGTTTTGACGACAGGAATTAATTTTAAAATTAATTAATGCAACTGATATGTTTTGAAATTGGTAAAATATACATCATTTTTGAATTCATAATATCAAATATAACTTAGGCCTAATTTTTGGTATTTTTTCTGGAAACTTTCATTTTTTGATAAATAGTGAAAGAATTAAGTGGTAGTTTAAAAACTGAATTTTTCATAAAATGTAATTTTACCGCTTCTGTGAGTGGAATTACGAAAATCTGAGAGACACGGTTAATATCAAGGAGTAAAATGTGGTTCAATGAGATGATAATAATTTTTTATTAATAGTGACTTTTTTACTTTTATTTACCACAGTTAAAAGTGAATAGGGTAATTAAGGGTAATAATGATATTAATAATACCCTAACACATATCCTAATTCTATTGGACAACTGTATCTCGACCAAAAACAACCTTAAGAGTAAAATATTATCATTTAGTTCAAATTTTATTAGATAAGGACATTTATTATTATTTAATTCAATGAAGAGTTAAAAGAGTTAAAATCAATGTTTATTTACTAAAACATTTTTAATATAGTGTTATACATAAGATAAATTCAATTGTAAATATTCGGTAGAAAGAAAAACATATTTCCTATATAATGGTATTTTATTTATAATATTTAGACACTATATAATTTAATTTATTTATGACCCAATGGTGATGTAGTAATTACCTAATTAATGAAAAATTAGAATAGTTGATATTATAAAAACCCAAATAAATGTAATTTGAGACTTTTTATAAATAAAAATAATTTTCTAGGTTAATAGGACATGATAGGATTGATTTAATTAACTTTTCTCTAAGTAATCATTTTTTTATGATTTTTAAAAAAATCAATTATTGAATAGTGTCAAAAATGACATAAAAGAGTTTTTAAAACAAATATTATATTATTAATTGATATTAAATTCCTAAAAATATAAGGTTCGGTCAAAAGACTTATATTATGAGAGTTGTATCATTAATGGATAACCTGGGGGTCTCTTGGATGTGTATAGTAAGTTTATTAACCATATAATATAAAAAAAGAAAGAGACATTGTAAAAGTGAAACTAATTAACTAAGAGTTAATACTTAAAGATAAGGTTAATATAATAACCCAAACCTGTCTAAATTCTATTGGTGGAGTGGTTTTCGACCCATCCCCACTGTAAACTTTAAATGATCCACTTTGGAGCCATTATAATGTGAATAGTAATTTATTATAAAATAATATTTCTATCTTTTCCAAAGGTGCCCCTCACCCCTCTTATAAAAGGGCACCCCCCCCACCCTTCTCATTAATTCACACCTTCAAAGACTTTTGTATCGGACAAACCCTACCCATATACTCTCTCAACTTCCCTCACTACAATCTATAGGCCTTAGTTGGATCAGAAATCCAACCTAAGGATCCATTTTCATCAAATCAAAAAGAAGAACTTGAAGAAGAGGTAATGGTTTCACCACCCCTTTTCAAATTCATTTCTCCTTCAACTTCTTATTTATTTGTAATTATCATTCTAAAATAATGAATCCAGTATCTCCTATATAATGTAATATTATAATAAATATGGTACAACCATATTCAGTATTCTATCCATCCTTTGAATTACATGTCACCATACGTGTGTATGTACGGCTTACTGTCTCCACGTCGTGGTGGAATTGTTATTCAATATATTATTATTTTTATGGGTATAATAATGATATGTAATTCATGTAAATAATAAATATAACATGATAATGATTCTTTATATAAGATATACCAACCAATTAAATATTATTTTGATATCAAAAGAATGATATTGTCGCTCGTGCATACGTATGGACTACCGTCTCCACGAATGCGATGAGATTCATTCTCCATCATATCCATTCAAGTATAATTTTCATTTGATCATTTAAAACTAATGTTTAAGGACTTGATATCATTCTGGATATGAATAATATACAACCTATCAATGAAAAACATGGCTTACATAACAAAACATATAAAATAAAACGAGTAAGTTAACACCTGAAACGATGATAATACTAAGATATTATTAACAAAGAAATGTTAAAAGATCATATATGATAACATAATAATGTATATGATTCTTGTATAATTTAATAAAAATTATTTCACCATTATAAAGGAGGTTAATCTACCCTTAACCAAGGAAAATTACAAGGTAAGTGTTATTTCACAATCTCTTCATTATCCAAGGTTGTTTATACGTAATTATCTATTGGGACCTCTTTATCATCCACATCCATGTTTCTTGAAAATGTATTTCAAAACATTCTTACTATTTTACAGAATATGGTTAAAAGACATGTATACCCTTGTTTGACTTTTTATAAGACGATTCTAAAGGAATCTTTCCATCGTTTTCCAAACAAGGTCCTTTTTAACCTTTTTGGCAGAAATAAGGTAAGAATGTTTTTTTATCTTATACAGCGGGTGATGTTATTTTCCACCGTTATAAAATTTTCGAAGCTTACCTTACAAGATTATAAGGATATTTTCAAATTAAATGTTTTATTTTATAATTACATGACTTTTAAATGATTTCAAAATGAATAATTTAAGAATTTATGAAAGGTAGTATTTATAAAAATCAGAATTTTAAATGTTTTAATGATTTATCATTCTAAATATTTTTAATTAATGGCCATGTTTTCAAAATTACTTTAAGGATTTATTTATATGGACATGTATGTTTTGAAATGATATTTCTTTTCAAATGATTCTAAGTGGTATGGGACACTTTGATTCAAAAATATCTTTTAAATTATTTCCTTAAAAAATGTGTGACTTTTAAATGATTTCAAAAAAAGAGATATTTCTCTCAAATAGTTTTGATTTCATCTGTGTCAAAATCCTTTGACGGATTTTAAGTTTATTTTAAGTTGATTTATTATGATACAAAACTTCCATATTGTTTTGATGTTTTTGTGATGTGTTTGACTGTGTATGTGTTATTCTTATACCATTCATGGTTTATGGATGAAGTATTTACATTTAGTATTCTAGTTTTAATACGAATGTTTATGTTATGTTTGAACCTTTTCATATAGGAATGCATTGGAATTAATATGTGATGGGTGGATCCTGCTATAGCTCTTTTATGAATCGGTAGGACCCCTGAGACAAACTAGTGTCTTGGTATAAGGCCTTGGAAAAAACATATTTGTAGTCTTAGCACGAGGCCTTGGCTATGTGGTTATGATAGTTTGGCATTATGCATTCCATCGTTATGAAAGTGGTTATTGATATTTCATGTGATTATTTTATTAGTAGAATATCCATGTGAATATGTAAATGGAATTATTTCATTTTAATTTTTCCATACTATGTTGAAGTTCAAGTTTAAAAGGATTTTTTTAGTTATACATTGCCTTAAATATTAATTCTTATTTATGAATGTTTCCGCTATATTGTTATCCTTACTGGGCATTTGAGCTCACCCCTTTTTTTATGTTTTAATTTTCCCAAGATGTGAATAAGTATTTTATGAATAACCTACAGGGATAGTATGAGGGGATACAGAGACAATATATTGTTTTAGTTTTTCACTTATTGATGTAATGTATACATTATGAATATATCTAGTGTCTCCAAGGCTAATAAACTAATCGGTCTTTCGAGAAATGATCTTTCTTGTGATCATGCCAATGTTATGTAATAATGCATCGACTCTGGGTATCTGGGCTCAAGGCGTTACAACCAATGCATTGGGTAATGATTATATTTATTAGATACTTATATTGGATAATGGATGTATGGTTATTCCAATCGTCATAGGTACTATATGGGTGTTTTAGGGTTCGCATTGATGGTATCCTAAGCTGCCTACATGAATTTTCAATGTTTTAATGAGTTTTCATGGAAATCAGTTATTTTGAAAAGTTAAAATAAATTATATTTATTAAAGAATTAGATTCCCCACTTTGAGTAAATTAATATGATATCAAGAATGGGTTTTTTATGAGTTTTAATGTTTATTAAGTAGATTATAGTTTCCATCATTTCATATCATGTACTAATATTTTTATGCTCAACAAATGTTTTTAAAGAATTTCAAAAGATTTAATGGTGAGTAAAGGATAGAATGAATTCATATTGAATGTTGGGAAGTGTTTTTAGAAAATAGTGTATGCTTTATATTTAAAATTTTTATATGGTTAAATAAAGGATACTAATTATAAGTGTCCACTATGTATTTTATGGTATTTTATGTATGTGTTGTTCCCTAATTCTTTAAAAATATAAATCTAAAAAGATCCTCATTGTGAAAGAATATAATTTCTTAGATAAAACATAAGAATATATAATGTTTAAGACCACATCAATATATGGTAAATATAGTATTATTTTTACATAGATATAGTAATATCATAAAAATCTCGTAAATATATTATATATATCATTATAACCAGTCATGTTATGTGGTGATGGAAACAAATATTATATGTTCATGAGGTTGTAGTCCTCCTTATACCCAAATTAAGATTTTTTATCACATTTGATGGATTTGGTGGTTTATATAGGTTATTTTATTAACATTAAAAAATCTCAGTGTGTAATAGATTTAATTTTTATTTTTCCATATTTTTAAAATATTTGGAGGATTTAAAATAAGATGTAAAATAAAAACACATAGTCAAAATCATTACGTATTCTTTAGACAACCACTTTATGTTTAACCAAAAACCTTCCTATATTGGATTTATAATTTCACTAAGTAATATATGATTTCAGAAGGGTATTAAGTAAGAGAGTGGATCTAGGATTTGATGAACCAATGTATCTTGGATGTCTGATAAAGATAAAAGTGGTTATGACCCATTATATGTAATGTTAGTAGAATAGTTGTAATTTTTTAATAGAAAATTTGTACCTATGTTGTTCACATTCAAAAAATATCTAAAATAATACATTATCAAACATATTTGTGATATGGTAAAAATATGGCCATAAAATATGTTTTATAAATTCTTCTAGGTTGTTTTTTGCATTAACTTTTTTGTTAAACCCCTAGTAAACCAAATATCATGATGACCACAACAATTATTTTTTACTTTTATTACATTCTATTTTAGTAAAAAATGAATTTAACCTTATTAGATTATATAAATTATGTTTATTTATAATATGGAATTATTTATTCCAAATTTAATTTACAAAAGTGAAAAAATATAATTTAATATAATCCCATATAGGTAAGGAAAAAGCACTTTTCCAAATAGAAAAGATTCAAAAGCATTGAATGTTTGTGTATAGAAATTAAATATGAAACTATTTAAAATTCTATAAATTATATTAATAGATATATAATTGAACTAATTTTACTTTTAATAAAATATTAAAATTATGTTTCCCTGGAATATTAATTGAATGAAAAGTCTATTTTTATTGAAAACTAGTATTTTTCACTATTTACTGAAAACTGTGCCTCTTTAAGAAATTCTAAAAAAGCACCAAAATATAATTTCAACCTGTATATTTAAATATTGAATATTATTTTTCCAAAAAAAATATCTAAAATTTGAAATGAAAATTAATTTTACATTTTGTGCGCTAAGTGAAACTAGGCCTCCTTTTTGAAAAAAAATATAGATTTTCAAAAAAAATAATTTTTTAAATGGTTCATATTTTATTTTTAATAGAATGATTACCATTTAATAAATTTTATAATTTTTTAAAATATATAATTTTTCATAATTTAGTTAGTACTATTTATCCCTTTTCAACTTAATGATGTTTTTATATTGGCCATTTTTTAATAGTAATATTTTAATAGAGTATTGATTTTTGATCAGTCCAAATATTTTATGCATTATAAGCTACTAATGGGAATAATGTATTTTCAAATAAGTATATAATAAAGTATCCAGGTTTTACAATCTCTTCTAATCTTTGTGTTTTGTTCCATATATTATGTCAAATATGATGTTTCCCTTTTAAAATATAGGGGTGTTATATTCTACCTCGAATTAATAACATTAATCCTTGAAACATATTCTTGATCTCTAAATCAATTGTTTTACATTTATAAATATCTTCCTACAAATCCCAAATCATGGGATGTTTTAATACAATATCATCTTGATTAGAATCAAATGGGAGTATGAAGGTCATCTAGATGAATCACATAACGTGGTTCCAATGTAAAAAAAAATAGGTTATATGGAAAGATATGGAAATGAATGAAATGAATAAACACATATATAGAGTTTTAGAGGTTATTGATCACAATAATGTGGGTGATCTAGATAAGGTTAACAACCAAAAACCCATAAATCCTTCTTATGTTAACATACCATCAGTTCATTAAAAAATTATGGAATTAGGATCACATATTTGTTTCAATATACTTTTACCAAAGTTGAGAAATGTTTTTACTACATAAAAATATATAGAGTTATACTTATTTTTATATATTTAAGACTTAATTTTTTTATTTTAGATCATCCACCTTTATATGGGTGACGTGGAACCCTTACAAATCTTGAGGACTTAAGAGACAATTACACGACTCATAGGTCATAGATAAAATCACCCAAATAAGACAACCTAATACTAGTCTTCCCCAGTAAATGTCCTGATATCAGCACTCCACTATTGAAAGACTGGTCGACTTGATATCCTATGCAGAGCTACATAGGCCTGGCACCGATGGCAATGTCATACCCTCTCAATCATCCAATTATGATTATCTCTACTATAGTGAATGCACCTACTCTAAATCCTCGTCTAGAGCCATGTCCCTTTTAATATTACTGGTAAATCTATATATTTCATGTGGCTTGAAGGCCTTGGGGTGGCCTGAAGACCATTTGGTGGCCCAATGGACTTGAGAGGAAACTAGACCGATGGCCTTGGCTGGCTAGAACTCCTTTCAAGACCCCGGGAACAAATAGGTGGCACAAAGGCCTTGATGGAAGAATAGTTCTGGCTGCTACAATACCAAATAGTACCTTCTAAAAATACTGCTATTGTACCTTCTCCAGTGCTTCTATAGTGACCCAGAAATATATCTACACTTGGATATGATATTAGGGCTCATTGATGCAGTAACCGAGTATTCACCATCAAGGTTGTGGCTCATGTGCAACAACTATTTAATTAACAATAATAACGTCATCCTTTGGTTGTTCTTTGACTATTTTCTACTTCACCTTCTTCTCTATAAAATAAATATTAAAAAAATTATTTATAAAGAACTAATATGAACATTTAATGGATCGTAATATTAATGAATGGGTATTGAGATATCCCTATTGTCTTTAATAAACCAAAATGGGTTGAAAATTTTATCCAATAATACTAAAAGATTAAATTAATAAATTACATAAATAGGTTTCATTGAATCAATTCCAAAATATATATGACCACATTTACATGGAAAGTCAATATAGAAATATAATATTCCCTATAAAATATAAGGTTCCACTTAATTTCACGTTCAATGTATTTGAATATGTTAATCCTCATAAAACTATAATGAAAACACACAAGCTACCAAAAATAAAATATCATTTTATTAAAAATGTTTTGTAAATAGATACTTACAATAAACATAATAATAAATAAAATTACCATCAATACTATAAACAATTTCATTTTCACCAACACTATCCCCTAAATATGATAGTATTATCTAAACATGAGGAACATATTAAGTTTTATACTCCTTTAATCATGTGGTTTCCAAGAGGTTCAACATGTCACTAAATAAAAGTTCTTGTTCATTGATTCCATTTAAAATATATGAAAAAATACATTACGAAAAAGTACTACATAAAACATTTTATACATTTTATGATTCTTATTATGAGAATATCATTGATGAAATAATTCTATAATATATTTATTACATAAAACCTCAATCAAATTTATCATTCCATTTAAAACATGTTAAAAAAAATAATCATTAACTTGAACAATTTTCTTCTTTTACTGTATATTCATTTGACACTAGGGAAATAGGTTTCCACGGTTCTATAAACCCTTTAAAGTAAAATCATTGAAAATTAGATTCTTTTTTAATTCCGTTTAAATCATGAGAATTGTTTCATTTCTCAAAATATTGATAGAAGGCTCCCATTCCCTTCAAGTATATACCATGTTTTTTTGTACCATAATTATCAAATGTTGGAAAATCATATTATCCATTCTTCCCATTATAAATCATTTTCTCTATCATCCTCTTGATCTATTTCTTTCAAAAGAATCCATAAGACGTGTTAAATTCAATATCTATCTAGATAGAATATGACACTATATACTCCTTTGATTGGAATGATTGGGTGGCTTAATTCTCATTAAAGGATTGGTTTTAACCAATAAAAAAATGGCAAATATTACTCATCATATTAGGTACATTATTTGTATAATTCATTTCTAACATTGTAATGTTGGCATAATATATAGAAACATTATCATATTCTCTTTATCTTAGATTTTTTAATTGTCTCTATATATATATATTTTACTCATGTGTAGAAAACTAATATTGTAAGATTACGTCAAAACCCTTCCATTTTATGATTTCTATATCATGTTCATATATAGTGTTTTGATTCAATAACCACCACTGATAAGAATATACTGAGATATTATAAACATCAATGAAAACATCATTCCATTAATTACTTCCAAAAATGATAAATGTATTCTCTATGGAACAAATCCATTGATCTGCTATAAATATATTTTTAGTCCAATTGTATGATCTAGTTTTTTGTGGAATAAAACTATCAATATTTGTTACATTTCTTGAAAAATCCGTAGGATTATCATTATGGAATGGTTATTTATCATAACCTAAGAACAATTACCTAATTTTTCTATAATATCATTAGTTACAACTATATCTCAAACTCAAGATTCATTATCTTTCTTTGGAGGAAAATCCATATATGGGGAATGTGAATAGATATGGTTCTCATTCATTCCACAAGGATCCATTTAAAAACAATGAAATAAACATTAATAGATCATAATATTATGAAACATAATGTATAATACAAATACTTTTGAAATTGTTAACATAAATTTAATAACATATTAATGAATTATCTCATAATCATTAATAGTATTTCTCTAGGAATGTATTCATATCATAATAAATATTCTCAAGTTTATAATAATTTCTAGAAAAAAATGATTATTATCCTTAGAATATCCCATGTGATATGAATCTAAAATTATTGTAAGGCCCATTTCTACGTAACATCAAACACTCAAGTTAATCACAATGCACCTATTTATGAGTTATTACCCCTAGGTAAATCTATTACAGAACCATGTCCACATGTAGTATCTATACTGAGATGATTCCAAATGAAATATAATATAATATCCATATAAAAAATACATTTTAATGAATTTATATTTTTATCTTCAATATATATAATAGTATAATGTTTCCCATTCTATGTTTTCTTAATTCCAGTTCCCAATGATGGTACTAAACATTCCACGATATCAACTATAATGACCCCAAATCCAATAACCCAAATACAGTGTCAAAATTATTAGGTTGAAACTAGTTATAATGAAACAAATATCAAATAAACTAATATTATTGTATAATTTTAATCAAGATGCATAATTTAATTTCATATATATTTGAAAACAAGATCTAAAAAGAGTATTCTAAATGAGAACACCATTATACGTCATAGTGTATCCATGAATATCATTCAAAAAACTTCTATCTATTCTCAGAAAAATAAATATTAGAACATGGTGAGGTCAAATTCTTACTATGGTGAAGAATATAGTGGAATATATAATGAATAAATAACTTAATGAATATTAAAAGGTAAATAACTAAAACACATTTGATATAATAAAAAATGGGCCTAATAAGGCAGAAATAAATGATAATATTATAAATCCATATTAATGATAACATAATCATTAATCTTTGTAACATCCCAGGTAAATAAAGAATAAGGCATTTTCATATTTATTAATATATGGGAATTAAATATTAATTTTACTTTAAATGGGTTGATATGTTCGATAGTGTACCTGATACGAAACAACGAGTTTCTTTGAAATCTTATGTTGCACACTAATAATATAATATTATTATTTTAAATGGCAGTTATCATGTAGCCATTTTATTGGAGGGAAAGAATATAAATAACTAAAATATGATTATATATGTTTTTTATATGTATTTACAATTATCCAAAAAAATATAAAGGCTTAAATTAGAAAAGAATTTAATTTTAGGCATAGATACTCTAATATTCACTAAAAGGTCGATGTATCGCCTTTTGATGGAAAAACCTCGTTAAAAATAGTTTTGGTCACACATATAAATTCTAATGGTCCAAATAACATCCTTCTTTAAAATCGGGACATCAAATATTACTTTGTGTATGTCTTTGTTATTTTTCCGATTAAGTGAAAAATGTCGTATTTTAATTCAAAACATCATTTCGGTATAATTTATTTATATGATTAGATTATGTTTTGAATTGGTTTTAATGAAAAATTAGAATATATATTTTTACCATTTAATCCAATTGTGGTCATTGGAATTAATTTCACTTTGAATTTGGACAAAAACAAGTGTCAATATTTTGATGGATATTGTTTCTTAAAAACACACTATTTGTTTTGACAACAGTAATTAATTATTAAATTAATTAATGAAATATATATGTTTTGAATTTTTTAAAATAGATATCACTTTTGAATTTGGAATATAAAATATAGCTTAGGGTGATTTTTTGTATTTTTCTGAAAAACAACAATTTTTAATAAATATTGAAACCACTAAGTGGTAGTTAAAAAACTGAATTTTTCATTTAAATGAAACATTACCACATTTTTTAAATGAATTTCAAAAATCCAACATATATGGTGTTCATTAGTAAGAAAAATTTGGTTCAATGGGATGAAAATAATTTTTTTGGAGATTAGTAACTTTTATGTTTTATTAATCACAATTAAAGGTAATTAGTGTAATTTAAGGTAAAAATAATGTTATAATAATATGAAAACACCTTGAAAAGTGTCATACACTAATTGGATGAGTCATGGCTGACTAATACATTCCGTGGGTCGATGTATGGGACCCCATGGCGCCACTTGGGTAAGATAATGAAATTTATTTCTTTTATTTAAAGTAAAATTAAAAATGTCACAAACATGTATTTTTTTACTAAAACAATTTTTACATGGGGTTATATAATTGATATATTTGACTATAAATATTCATTATAAAGATAAAAATACTTCCTAAAACATGTTAATTTGTTTATGATTTTTAAACATCAAATAAATAATATTATTTATGACATAATGATGATGTTGTGTTTACATCATTAATGAATAATTTAAATAAATAAGAATATAATGTTTGACATAATATCCAACACTTGTCCAATTATTATTTGATGATTTTATTTAGAAAATGGGAAATCTTATCTTCGACTATAAAATTTTTTGGACTTTTAGAAACCGAAAAATCCTTATATAATAAAATAATAGTTTCACGCTTTCCAAAAAAATCCCCTCCTCTCCCTTATACAAAATCCCCACTTTCTACACATTTAACACACTTCTCAAGCCCTTTGGATCATCAATCCTCTACTAAACTAAGCTACCAATATCCCACAATTCATCCTAGAAGCCTTACCTTAGGCAGAAAGCTCATCAAAAAACCCTTTTGGTTCAAACCAAATAAAGTTTCCCGATTTAAAGAAATGTCTTCTCTTATGTTCTTTTGTTTTATTTTGCTTCTCCAACCCCCTAAAATATTTATATTCCGTTATTTTGTAACACGAAAAGTATCATAAATATTCTATTATGTTGTTATGATAAGGATTCCATCTACACTTACACACACCTCTGTCTAATGGTTAAAGATCATACTGTTATTGTGGATGGTGAATTACTGCCTCATGAAACGATGGTTATGCAATCTTCTCTTAACACCTATCATGGTGACCATTAATATGTCGCTGTATTTATATATGATATATACTATTTTTATGTTTTCCTTATGCATTTAAATTTTTCATTTATGGAATACCTTTATGGTTTTCAGAATGGATAAATGTGATAATTTCATTTTAGGAAGTCCGGACTACCGCCACCTCAAAGTGATTTGAATCGTTAATGCCATATGTGGGACGTATAAAGGATGGAGTTAATAATGTTATATATGATATTATACTGGAATTAAAATGTACCTTTATATCATTGTGTTTTTATTCATTTTTATACGAAATAGAAATGAAAGTAGCGTTCATGCGTACGTACGGTTTACCGTCTCCATGAACGATTCATATCATTTCTTACCTCTAAATGTTATGTACTATTATAAATACATGTATATTCTAGATATATATGATATATATGATATCCAAATCGTGAATATCATTCTGGATATAATGAATCTTTGACCACATGAACATCATTTAATTGTAAGAAGTCCATTTTTGACTTAAGTACCAAATATAGACAAAACGAACATTATTAACATAAATGATTAAATAATGTTTATAACATGGAAATAAGTGATATAAAAGGAATAATAAACCATAAAAATGGTTTTAATCAAGTATAAATTAACATTAGTTTATTATTCAAGATATTAAAGAACGATCGAGTCAAGTCGGACATGATGTAAGGGACTTCGTCTCAATCTCCTTTCATTGAGGCATATTTTGTCCAAATACAAGACTTTATTTTATATGGTGAACAAAAAACCTTTTAATTTTCATTTCATTCAAAGGGAATCCTTTTCTTAAAAGTATTTCACTAAACTACAAAATGGAATGTTTCTTTTAAAGTACGCGGTGACAACGACATTTTCTACTGCCGCGAGTATTATTTGATCTTTGTCTTCCTCAACAAGTCGTAATGTTTTTAAAAGTAAATAAATACCATATACGATTTTATGAATTTTGGTATTGAAAATTGTTTTGATAATGGATTTGTTATGTCAATATGATTAAGTGATATATTGTGATTGAAATGTGTAAATGTTTTCTTTCCTTTATAATTGTTTTGTGGGTTATGATTTTATAATGGTACTTGGACAGTTTATGGGTGGTTACGTTATAAACCAAATGATGGGTGGTTCCGTGAATACCAAGATAGGTGGTTACGCTATAATTTCCAATGCATTGGGTCTGGAAGTCAGCCGTATGGCTATTCCATTTAGTGACATGTGTGGAAGTTGACCGTATGGTTATTCCATTTATATATATTTATGTCCCAAGTTACCTTTATATGTTATGTGTTCTTTATATAGGTTTTATGGTAATATTTTGGTTAAATAATTGTACATAAATTAACTTATGGTATGATTGAAATGATATATGATTTAAATATTACCATGTTGCTTCGCCTTAGATATTTTTGTGTTCAAAATGGTTTTCCACAAAGGATCCAAGGCAGCTATATTGGGACAACATCAGGAGGAAGACAGCCTTCTAAATCAGCATCCGGAGATGGTCAGAATCGGAACTGAACAGTTTGTTGCAGTGATGGCATAGTTGAATCATTCTATAAATGGTGGTGGTATCCATGGATGAGATCAACCAGATGAACTACAGAGGAACATGTTAGTGGTGGAACATTTCATGAGGAAAAATCCCCCATCATTCAGAGGATCATCTGACCATGTGCTAGCAGAAGGGTTCATTAAAGCACTGGAGAATATTTTTTATGTCATGAGGTGTTCATAAAATCAAAAGGTTAGTCTTGATGTTTACATTTTTGATGGTGATGCTGATCAATGGTGGTCGTTGGTGAAACATATCAGGGATTGTGAGGATATTGATGGTCTTGACTGGGATGAATTAAAATGTATGTTTCATGAGAAATATTTTCTTACGGTGGTTTGTCTTAGGATGGAAATATAACTTCTAGAACCGAGTCAGGAAGATGACTCAGTGGCTGATTATGAAGCAATGTTCACTCGATTGGCAAGGTTTACTCCAAATTTCATATGATATCTTGATATTAAAATCATCCATTTTTACTCAAGGTTAAAACCAAAGTATCGAAGGGCTTTAGCTTCTCGTGAGTTCAAGAGTTATGAAAAATTTGTTCTATGTGTGGAGAAGGTAAAAATGGAGTTTGCCGAATATCAGGTGTTCTTTGACAAACAACATAATAAGAGGTCTAGTTGGCAGGCAAAGGGAAATAATTCATCAAAGAAGCTAGGAGGTAAGAAAACCAAATATCCATCATGTGAGAAGTGTGGTAAAATGCATCCTGAAGAATTTTTATCAAAGTCTAGAAGGTGCTTTTGGTGTGGTATGTCTAGTCATATTTCTCATAAATGTAAAGAAGATAATCAAGAAGGAAATGAGAATCCAGTGGTAATATTTTTTAAGTGTAATGAAATGGGTCATTATGCAAATGAATGTCTAATGAAGATCTCAACTAAGGGAAAGCAGCCAAACTACAAGGAGAATGGGGTGGTGAAATCCTTTGCAACTACTTCAGCAGATGTTGGGGCATTGAATGAAGTAGTATCAGGTACACTGTTTGTTTGTTCAGATTATCACAATGTGTTTTTTTATTCACGGTCTACACATTCTTTCATTTCAGAGAAGTTTTCTAGTAAATTTGGAATCCCATGTCAGGATATGAATCCTGAACATATGGTAAAGAAACTCGGAGGAAATGTTGAGACAAACATAAATTATAAGAACCTTCATATCCTTGTGTGTGGAAATAATATACCTGCAAACCTTACTGTTTTTTCCTATAGTAGAGTATGATGTTATTTTGGGAATGGATTGGATTTCTGTTTATCATGCTAAGATTGACTACAGAGCTAAAGCGGTTTCATTTCAGGAAAATTTTCAGTTTTTATACAAGAATGGACCCTTTATTTTGATAACATATCAGTAATTTGATAAACTAGTAAAAGATAGAAATGAATGTTAACTTACACATATTGTTGAAAACAAAGGAACTGTTCAGATTAATTATGTGTTAGTGGTAAATGAGTATCTTGATGTTTTTCCTGATCAGTTGTCTGGTATTATACATGATTGGGAAGTTGAATTTACTTTTGACTTAGTTCCTGATTCTAATACAATTTCAAAACCCCCTTATCGAATAGCTCAATTTGAACTTTTAGAGTTAAAGAAACAATTGCAGGAGTTATTAGATAAAGGTTTCATTCGACCTAGCACATCACCATGGGGTGATCCTATCTTGTTTGTTAAAAAGAAAGATGGTTCACTGAGTCTTTTCATTGATTATAGATCATTGAATAACATCACCATTAAGAACATTTTTCCTTTTCCTCATATCGATGATTTGTTTGATCAGCTCCAAGGAACTCAGTATTTTTCGAAGATTGACGTGAGGTCGGGGTACCATCAGTTGAAATTAAAAGAAGAAGATGTTTCGAAGGCTATGTTTCATAATATATATGGCCATTATGAATTTTTATTTATGCCTTTTGGGTTAACCAATTCACCTGTTGTATTCATGGATCTAATGAATAGAATTTTCCATGAGTTCTTGGATATGCTTTTTGTTGTGTTCATTGATGATATTTTGGTGTTTTCTAAAATTAAAGAGGATCATGAAATTCATTTAAGGGTAATCTTGCAAACCATAATGGAAACAAAATTGTATGGAAAATTCTACAAGTGTGAGTTTTGGTTACAACAAATTTCATTCTTTGGTTACATTGTTTCAAAAAATCGCATAATTGTTGATCCTGCTAAAACAAAAGTTGTTAATGAATTTCTAGGACCCAAAAATATAACCGAGATCCGTAGTTTTCTTGGTTTGGAAGGTTATTATCGGAGGTTTGTTGAAAATGTTTCACGGTTATCTTGTCCAATGACTAAGTTAACTCAAAAAGGTGTTTTGTTCATCAGAACAAAAGAATGTGATGATTGTTTTCAGGAATTGAGAAGAAGATTGGTTAATGCTCCAGTTTTGGCACTTCCTACCATAAATGGTGAGTTTGTTTTCTATAGTGATGCTTCGTTGAAGGGACTTGGTTGTGTCCTTATGCAGAATGATCAGGTAATTGCTTATGCTTCACATCAGTTGAAAACTCATGAATTAAATTTCCATACACATTATTTGAAATTAGATGTTGTTGTTTTTTCTCAAAAAATTTGGAGGAATCATTTATATGGAGTAAAGTGTGAAATATATACTAATCAAAAAAGTTTATAGTATATATTCTCTCAGAAATAATTGAACATGAGACAGAGGAGATGGCGGGAATTAATCAAGTATTATGATTGTACAATTCATTTCCATCCGAGAAAAGAAAATAAAGTGGCTGATGCTTTGACTTGAAAAAATAATGCTTCATTAACCATGCAATATTTGGAACGAGATACTTTGGTTTTTGATTTGATGAAAATTGGCATAGAAGTTTTTGGTGCAGGAAGTTCTACTATTTTGTTTCCGATGTTAGTAAGATCATCGCTATCAGACAGAATTAAGAAAGAGCAGAAGAAAGATAGTGGGTTGCAGAAAAAGGTAGAGCTGGTTCAGAAGGGTAAGTTGCCTGAATTTAACATTCATAATGATTGTTTTTTGAGGTTTGGGAAGAGATTATGTGTGCCATGTGATTCATAGTTGAAGAATGAGTTGTTATGTGAGGCTCATAGTTCCCTGTTTTCAGTTCATCCTGGCAGTACTAAGATGTACAAAGATTAGTGGGAGTGTTACTGGTGGGATGGAATGAAAAGAGATATTGCTGATTTTACTGTGATGTGTTCGACTTGTCAGCAGGAAAAAGTAGAGCGGCAGTAACCGAAAGGGATGCATCAGTCATTTCTGATTCCAGATTGGAAATGGGAAAACATATCCATGGACATCGTTTTGGGATTACCAAAGACCTCTCGAGGTAATAATGCAATCTGGGTTATGGTTAATCAATTGACTAAATCTCCTCATTTCCTTCCTATTCCAGATAATTTGTCTCTAGATCAACTTTCTCGGTTGTATGTTAAAGAGATATTCAGGTTTTATGGAGTTCCCCTCTCCATTGAATTTGATCGTGATCACAGGTTTACTTCTAACTTTTGGAAATGCTTTTAAAAGTCGTTGGGTACTGAATTAAATTTTATTACTGCTTTTCATCCGCAATCAGATGGGCAGTCCGAATGAACAATTCAGAACATGCAGGATATGTTACGTGCTTACACGATGGATTAACAGGGATTTTGGGACCAACATCTTTCTTTGGTTGAATTTTCTTATCACAACAGTTTTCATTTCAGTTTACAGATGGCACCGTTTGAGGCATTATATGATAAACGATGTCAAACTTCAGCATTTTGGGATGAAGTAGGGGAAAGGAACCTAATGGGACCATAATTGGTAGAAATGATGGCAGAAAAAATTCAGATAATTTAGAAGCACATGAGAACAACTCAGAGCAGGCAGAAAAGTTATGCGGATAACTAGAGGATTGACATATCTTTCGAGGTAGGTGATCATGTTTTTTTCAAAGTTTCTCTAGGGAAAAGTGTGATGCATTTTGGAAAAAAGGGAAAGTTGAGTCCAAGGTTTGTTGTACCTTATGAAATCCTATAGAATGTTGGATTAGTTGCATACAGAGTGGCATTACCTCCATGTTTTTCCCAGGTACACAATGTTTTTCATGTTTTGATGTTGAGAAAGTATATGCCAGATCCATCTCATGTTTTGAGCGAAGAGGTAGTACAGTTAGAAAAGAATCTCTCTTATGAAGAACAACCATTCTGGATTATTGACCAAAGAGAGAATGTGTTGCAAAATAAGGTAATTTATCAAGTGACGATTTTATGGAAAACCATATGGTAAAAGTGGAAACGTGGGAATCTGAACATACTATGAGGGATAAATACCCTCATATTTTGATAAGTGATTAAAATTGTGAGGACACAATTCCCAAAATGGGGGAAGGATGTGACATCCCACGTAAATAAAAAATAATACATTTTCATATTTATTAATATTTGTGAATTAAACATTAATTTTACTTTAAAGGGGTTGCTATTTCGATAGCGTACCCAATACACAACAAAGAGTTTTTTTGAAATCTTATGTTGCATAATAATAATATAATATTATTATTTTAAATGGTAGTTAACACGTAGGTGTTTTATTGGAGGGAATAAATAGAAATAACTAAAATTTGATTATATATGTTTGTTAAATGTTTTTACATTTATCTAATAAATGATAAAGGCTTAAAATAAGAAAAGTATTCAATTTTAGGCATAGATACTCTAATATTCACTAAAAGGTTGATTTATCACCTTTTGTTGGAGAACCATATTTAAAAATTGTTTTGGTCACTCTTATACATTATATTGGACAAAATAAAATCCTTCTTTAGAAACAGGAAATCAAAATTTACTTTGGTTATGTTTTTGTTATTTTTCCAATAATGTTCATTTTTAATGAATAGGTGAAAAATGTTGTATTTTAATTCAAAACCTCATTTTAATATAATTTATATATATGATTAGATTATATTTTTAATTGGTTTTAAAGTGAAATTAGAATATATTTTTACCATTTAATCTAATGGTTGCCATTGGAATTAATTTCACTTTGAATTTGGACTTAAACAAGTGTCAATCTTTTGATAGATATTGTTTCTTAAAAACACGCTATTTGTTTTGACAACGAGAATTAAATATTAAATTAATTAATTCAACATATATGTTTTAAATTTTTTAAAATAGACATAATTTTTGAATTTGGAATATCAAATATACCTAAGGGTGAATATTTGGTATTCTTCTGAAAAACTTCAATTTTTGATGAATAGTGAAACAACTTTAAGGTAGTTAAAAAATAGATTTTTTCATTTAAATGAAACATTACCTCATCTATGAATTGAATTTCAAAAATCCAACATGCATTGTTGTCATTAGTAAGTAAAATTTTGTTCAATGGTATGAAAATAATTTTTTGGTGAATAGTAACATTTATGTTTTATTAATCGCGATTAAAGGTAATTAGTGTAATTTAAGGTAAAAATAATGTTATAATATTATGAAATAACCTTGAAACACGTCATACACTTATTTTATGAGTCATGTCCGACCAATAAAATACATGGGTAAATTTATGGGACCCCATGGAGCCACTTGTGTAAGATAATGACATTAATACCATTTATTTAGAGTAAAAATAAAAATGTCACAAACATATATTTTTTTACTAAAACAATTTTTACATGGGGTTATATAATTGATATATTTGACTATAAATATTATTTATAAAGCTAAAATTATTTACCACAACATGGTAATTTGTTTATAATATTTAGACCTCAAATAAATAAAATTATTTATGACATAATGATGATGTAGTGTTTATGTCATTAATGAATAATTTAAATAAATAAGAAGATAGTGTTTGAAATAAAACCCAACACTTGTCCAATTATTATTGGATGATTTTATTTTGAAAAATGGTAACCTTATCTTTATCTTTAATAATTTTTGGACTTTTAGAAACCAAAAAAGCATTATATAATAAAATAATAGTTTCATGCTTTCCAAAAAATCTCCTCCTCTCCCTTATAAAAAAACCCAACATCCTTCCCATTTAACACACTTATCAAGTCCTTTGGAACTTAAAAACACTACCCAAATAAGCTCCTGATATCCCTAGATTCATAATAGAAGCCTTAACTTATGCATAATGCTCTTCAAGAAACCCTTTTGGTTCAAACCAATGAGAGTTACCCGATTTAAAGATAATGTCTTCTCTTATGTTCTATTGTTTTATTTTTCTTCTCCAACCCCCTAAAATATTTTCATTCTTTTATTTTGTAACCAAAATAGTATCTTAAATATACTATGATGTTTGTATGAGATTTATTCGAGCTAAACTTATACACACCTCTGTATAATGGTTAATGAACCTACTGTTTCTATGGAGGGAAAATTACTGCCTCACGAAATGATGATTGTTCAGTCTTCTCTTAACACTTTTCATTGTTACTAGTAATATGTAACTGTATTTCTATATGATATATATTATGTTTATCTTTTCTGTATGCCTTTGTATTTATTAATTATGGCATACCATTATGGTTTTGATAATGGATAAATGTGATAATTTCATTTTAGGAAGTGTGGACTATCACCCCCTCAAAGTGATTTGAATCGTTAATGCCATATGTGGGATGTATAAAGGATTGAGTTAAAAATATTATATATGATATTATACTAGAATTATAATTTACCTTTATATCATTGTGATTTAATTCCATTAAATATGAAATAGAAATTGAAGTAGCGTTCATGCATACGTACAGCTTACCATCTCCATGAACGGTTAATTTCATTTCTTACCTCTAAATGTTATGTAATATTATAAATACATGTATATTTTGGATATCAATGATATCCAAATCATGAATATAATAATGTATATAATGAGCCTTCGACAACATTAACAATATGTAATTGTAAGAAGTCCATTTTTTACTTAAGTACCAAATATCGACAAAACGAACATTATTAACTTAAATGATTACATAATGTTTATAACATGGTAATAAGTGATATAGATGGAATAATAAACTAGAAAAAGGTTTTTATGGAAGTATAAATTATCTTTAGTTTATTATTCATCATATTAAATAATGATCAATTCATGTCGGACACGAGGTATGGGACTTCGTCTCAATCCCCTTTCATTGAGGCATATTTTTTTCTAATACAAGACTTTCTATTATACGCTGTATAAAAAAACTTTTACATTTCATTTCATTCAAAGGGATTATTTTTCAATGAAGATTTTTACTAAATGACAAAAAGGAATGTTTCTATTAACCTATGAGGCGACAATGACCTTTTTCACCACCGCGAGTATTATTTGATCTTTGGCTTCCTCAACAAGCCATAAGATTTTTAAAAGTAAATAAATACCATATACAATTTTATGTATTTTGGTATTTAAAATGGTTTTGATAATGTATTTGTTATGTCAATATATTTAAGGGATATATTGTGATTCAAACGTGGAAATGTTTTCTTTCCTTTATAATTGTTTTATGTGTTATGATTTTATAAAGGTACTTGGACATTTGACGAGTGGTTACGTGATAAACCAAGTGACAGGTGGTGCTGTGAATACCAGGACGGGTGGATATGATATAACCTCCAATGCATTGTGTATGGAAGTCAGCTGTATGGCTACTCCATTTAGTGACATGTGTGGATGTTGACCGTATGGATAATCCATTTAAGTATGTTTATTTCCCAGGTTACCTTTATATGTTATGTATACTTTATATGGGTTTTATGGTAATATTTTTGTAACAAAAGGGTAAGTAATGACATTTTATTCAGTGAAGAGTATTTACTACTTCATAAAGGTAAAAAGTATTACTTATGTTAATGTATTCATGGATTACTTGTTTTTTTGAAAAACTAACAGTTTCCATTCCTTGTGTATCCCTTACCGAGCTTTTTATGCTAATCCCATGTTTTTGAAATGTTTTTCACATGACATAATGTGGAATAGGTTCAAGGATGGGATCAAAGAAAATTCATGTTGTCTTAAACAAGGGACTAGACATGACTCTTTTTTTCAAGAGTTCATGTTTTGAAAATAAATTGAAAATGTGTAGAAGTGTCTATATTGTAATCTTTTGATATGTATTAGTTATTTCCTAATCCTCTAAAACACTAAACCTAAAAATATCCTTAATGTGAATTATTCATTTAATTATATATTAAGTAAGGTTTAAGGCCGGGTCCTTATAATCTTATCCATGGATATTCTATCAATTCAAATGATCACTTGTAAATTACTGATCCCATATGAGTGAATACGTCATTCTAGACATGTAATACAGTTAAGAGACTCCTTAAGAATGTTTAAATCATTTCATTTAAACCTATGTAATTTGGATAACTGATTTATCTTAGAATGCATATTAATTGATCAAGGAGATATATGTAACTATGAACATCCTATCACAAACTAAGTTATTTTCAATCCTTATATAAATTGGGTGAACACAGTTAACAAAAACATTCATATTGAAAAAGTTATCATAAAAAATGTTAATACATTCCATAATAAAATAAACATAATTATAATACATCTAGAATAAAGAGAAAAAGTTAATGATTGATGAATGAAAGTTTTTTTTTATTACTATATCCTAATATAAATATATCTAGAAGATTCATATGAGAATATACGAATGCTTGATGATTCTTGGAGAATTGTTATGGACTCACTTGGTGGAATTGGATTCCATTCCTGAGATGTTCATCATTTTAAATGTGATGATTTTTGTGATAATATTCAATGTAATTCAAGACAATAGTTGATAATGAAAGAACATTTTCTTAAATAAGTGTAAGACCATGAAAATGTTTATTTTCATGAATTGGGGACTAATAATTAAATAATTTGACCATGTAAAATGTATATATGTATATATATAATGATAAAGATATAATTATTATTATTATTAGCCTATTATTTATTCCAAATGATATGTGTGAATAATAACACAATGTTAGCAACATAGAATATTATTGATCGTTGTAGAAATATTCATTCACATGTGGATTTTATTTTAAGGATATGTAGTATACATGTACTTTTTCAAGAGGTATTGAGGATGGGTTTTTATTCTGAATGATTTTGTTCCATGTCTAGGTCCATGTGGAATCATCCAAAGATGGATTAATATAGAACCTCTCAAGATTCTCGACCTGACCACATGATTGAGACTTATTTTAAGATCACTCAAACTGAGTTCAGATGTAAAATGGATACCCACACCAATATAATTTTATCCATAATCCAATCTAAGGTGGTCTTGTTATGTCTTTGTCCTGCCTTCCCTACAAGAACACATCTTGGCCTCATTTCCTGCATTTAGAAGGATCACCACTAAAATCACCTGACGCTGCTTCCTGACTCAAGTATTATATGAACATCATATTTCCCTTAGTTATGGGCTCATAATTCACCACCTCTGAGAATTATGCCAACCTAGATATGTTTACCTTCCCTCAAATAGAATTACATAAACAATTCTCAAAGCTTCTCACCCACGACGTGTCATCACTAACCATGTTGGGTGAAAATGAGATAGTTTGGTGAACGCCACTACATAGTACACGATGGACATGTTTCCCTCATGAAGGCTCAAGTACTCAAAAGTTCATTTTTTCCACAATGTATCTTGAAGAAATTTCATGAATAACCTTGCCTAAAAATCCTTCAAAGAATACCCATTGTGTTTCCTACCTGAACCTAGATGTCCCTCCAAAACAGAGCTGATCCTCAGAGCATATATGTTTCCAATTTAACCCTCTTCCCTATAGCTGTCTTTAGATGCTCGAAGATCATCTGCATTTATTCCATCCAATTATAATCCTCTTATGGATCAACCTCTGCCTAAAAAAGTGATAAGTGATGTGATTAGAAATCTTGAGTCAAATATGCCACCAAAGGATCTGCACCCTGAAAACAAATATCGATACCTGGAATCACACATATTGGGCTTTCTCTAAGATTCTCATCATGAAACTTCCCAAAAGAAGAGAAATATGGTGATTTAATCCACTATAATGGATCCTAAACCTGAGCCTAGGCCTATTCCATCTCTTATTGACCCTCAGGGGTCTCAACCTACTCATTCTCTAGAGCCACCCTATCCATGCATTCCTATCAATCCATCTAACTTGTCTAGGTGGAAAACTGTTGAATACCATTAAATAGTTAGAGAACCCAAATAACATTTTTATAATAATAGAAAAATAAATAAATTAGTAATATGCAGCATAAACTGACTATTGTTACTCCCCCAATCGCAACCATGCCACATGGGATCCCAAAATTATGTCCACCTTACCCACTCTCAACAAAACCAAGATTCAAATAAACCTTGGGCAACACCTATCCTGATGAACAATTTCACCTCAATTGGGTTACCATGATTCCCAACATGGTAATCAAAATCACCCCCTTTTCTTGTACATTCCTAGTCTTATAAAATCTAATCCCACTTCACATATCACATTGAAAAGACCCGAAATTTTGAATAAATCTTGTTTCCTAATTTTGTGTGTTTTTTTATTTTTATACTCAACAAAACTGTTTCATTTGATAACATGAGTATAATTAAAATGAGGCCGTTGGGTTTTGAATGTTATATAACCATTAGTCAATATGACCACTAGAAACTAAATGTTTCGATTACTGTCTCTAAATACAAGTGATCTTGATTAATTAATATAGAAAGAAGATTTGATGGCCTCATCCAGTAGTCTCGGGCCAATTGAATCCCATATAACTGAACTTGGGAAGGAGGTAGCACCACTGGGCTTTGCTCTGGACCAAACCCAAGCCGAACTTCATCGTGTGAAGCTAGAACGGAATCGCCTTCACGAGAAGTTCAAACTGATAGATATTACTACTCGTGTAATGTTGGTTGAGCCGCCCTCAGGTTCTCTCACCTTAGCACACCTTACACTTAGGTCTTATGCTGGGGTTATAAGGTGCTCTGTAAGGAGACTGTAACTGCCATGTGTAATCCTTTGTTTTCAATAAAAATCTTTATTTCTTCTTATGATGAAGTTTATGAATTTTTAAATGTCTGGATAAATATAATATGCATATTTTTGATGAATTTTAGATAAACGATATTTTAAAAAAATTGTTTATGTAAACATTAAATAATTAAAAATGTGTAATGATTTCCAAAAAATGGTCTTCCACAATTATGTTCAGTACAAAATTTAGAGTCCAATAAGATCAAAATAATTTTTTATAAATAGTAAATTATGAATAATGATTTTATGCTTAGGATTAGTAATGTGACCAAATGTATAAGTAATATAATGTAAATAAAGTATTAATATAATCTAGGCACCTTGATTAAGTAATGTGATTCAATAAAATAGCTAAATAACGGTTTCATAAATTATTAGTCAAGTATTAGTTTTTCCGGGTGAATAGAGTTTTTTAATTAAAAATTAAATTAAAATTATTTAGAAAATTATTTTTTTAAAATGGATTTCATTTCTGAACTCAGAGCATCGATATTATGTTAAGTTAATTTTTGGAGACTTTTTTTGAAAAAATTGAATTTTCAGTAAATAGTGTATTTATTTTAAAATTAAATTAAAAATATTTAGAAAATTATTTTTATAAAATGGAGTTTATTTTTGAAATCAGAGCATTAATATTTTGTCAAGGTAAAATTTTGGTATTTTTCTGAGAAAGTTGAATTTTCAGTGAATAGTAGAAATACAGTTTTAGGGTTTCGATATGTTTAATGACATCATAATTGTGTCATGATGATGTCATAAGATATTTTAAGTGTTGGCCGACCAAAGGTGATGAATTATTGAATGGGGGCCCCATGTTTCCTAACTCAATGGTAAATACCATGGGAGAGCCCATGGTTTTGAGAAAACCACTAGTGAGGTGTCCCTTGGCCATTAATGCCTTGTCCCCTCACATTCCCTATAAATACCCACCCTTTCCTCCTTTAGTTTTCACTCCCAAATCTCCCCCAACGATGATCTGGTCTCATTACCTCCCATTTAGTCCCCTCAAGGTTCCCCCAAGCCCTCAAGGTCCCAACTTTTTATTTTTAAGAGATACGTTTTAAGGTAAGGGATCCAACCTCCCTCTTTCTTTCCAAGTACTCTCTTTTATGTCATTTATTGTATACCCAATGTTCTTATGTTGGAGGATGTTCTTCTATATTCATCCTACTTTCCTTTTTCATTTTTATATGATGAGGGACCCCTATTTCTCTCATCATTTCATTTTAAGAATGTTAATGTGGCGCCGTTAGGCTACCGAATTTTTAAGGGATTCCTTCACCCTTCATGTTTTCAAGATCAATTTTCATGTCAAGTATTTCATGTTCCTTTTTATTATGTTGGGGTATTATCTCTAAATAAATCATACTTATCTTTTATGTTCATATGATTAGGGACCCTATTTTATCTCTTCAATTCAATATTTTTATGTTTTAAGTGGCGCTGTTAGGCTGCGGAATTTTTAAGGGATTCATTCACCCTTCTCGTTTTCAAGTTCTATTTTCATGTCAAGTATTTCAAGTTTATTTTTATTTTGTTGGGGTATGATCTCTATATCTATAATAATGACCTTTTATGTTCATATTATGAGAGAACCTATTTTATCTTGTCAATTCATTTTTGTTGAAGTTTAGGTCACGTCGTTAGGCTGCTGACAATTTAAGGGATTTGTTCACCTTTCTCATTTTCAAAGTTCTACTTTCATGTCATGTCTCTCATGTTCCTATTTATTATGATGGGGTAATATCTCTATATATATCATACTGATATTTTATGTTCATATGATGAGAGACTCTATTTGATCTCGTTAATTTACTTTTTTTGAAGTTTAAGTGACGTCGTTAGGCTGCCAAATTTTCATAAGAGAAATCTTATTTTTGTCTTCCTTTCTTGTTCCTTATTTCATATGGTATATCATTCAAATTTAATAACCATGTTCTTAAATCATTTATATTCTGTCCCCATACTGTTTTAAGGATCATTTATGAGTGGGTGACCCATGTCCCCTCTCTTTTCAATTTTTTCTAAAACCTCGTAACATAGCCGTTATGCTGTAGAATTTCCTTCTTAAAATGTCTCTCTCTTATTCTCAGATTCTTTTATATTATTAGGTGAACACTAAAAGATCATTCTTCTACAGGGGTATTCACATATATATCACAATTTTCTATTTTAATTCTGGGATTTACATACATGAGACCCACTTTCCTTTTTATGTGGGTTTAAAGTGACATAAGGATCACCTCTTTAAAGTAGTTTTTTTTAAAATGTGATGACTATGAAATGAAACCCATTTGTTTTATGCTATAGGGGTTGTTTATGAAATTTTTGATGATGATATATTTGGCTCACATGATAATAAAGACAAATTTAAGGGTGCGTGCTGATAGCGCTCCAATGCATTGGGTAAAGACTTAATCTCTAGAGATGAACATTTTTACTGACGCCTTGGTGAATAATCTTGGTAATTTTTAATGACAACTTGGGGATGGACCGTGGTGAAATGGAAATGATTGTCAATATTAAATGTTGTATCCACATATTCAAGTTATTAAATACGTTATTTTTATTATGATATGCCTCATGATTTCTTTCTCATGCCTTAAAGTTCTTTTTCATGACATTGTTGATGTATCTCAAGTTCACATGTTAAATGTTTCCCCTTGTGTCCCATACTGGGCCTTCTTCTCACCCTTTCTTTTTATGTATGTCCCCAGGTTATGAGATGCCGTAATGAACCTAGGATGAACATAAGGAGAAGCCTTTCAAGTGTTTAAGGAGAATGTTTTATGTTTTTAGGTTTTAAGTTCCTGGTTTCCAAGACACTAAACCTTAATGATCCTTGGTTTTGTAAAATGCAATGAAAGTTTATATGATAAAAAGGTGGGATTCTATAATTGGTATCAAAGGATGGCTTAGTTATTTGTGGAAATTAGGATATTAAAACTTTAGGAAGAACCCTACAGAAATATTTAATTATAGGAAATATTCCTGTTATTTTGGTGAGTATTGAGAAAGGGGTTGCCATGAAAATACATCCTTATATGGATACGAGCAGGTAGAGGTGGCTCTGGAACAGATGGATATAGGGGTAAAACCCGAAAACACTGCTTTGAGCTAGAATCGAATGGGAATTGATACACGACAACGGGCCTTGCTGCACTCGTGGTTATGACACTCCCGAGGGATATGCTTTGGTAAATTCAAAAGCTTAGTATAAACCATTATTAAAGGAACAAAGATAAAATAAAATAAAGATTCATATAAGAATATATGATCATGGATAGCCTAGATTGGGACCTATGGGATCACAAGTTAGGGTATACATTTCTTCTACAAGTTTATCCTTCTATGCTTTAAGTTTCCTTTTCATGATTATTGGATAAATATTTAAGCCCCCTAATTATACGTTCTTTTCTTAGTTAATGGCGGGAAATGGAAAAGCATGTCCCAACAACCAATGTGATAGGAAATGTGACGATTTCCCTATTAATGTGATAGAGCTGACGAATGATCAAGTTGAACATATTGTGATTATGCCAATCCAGCTTTCAAAAATCACAATTAATAATTGGTACCTAGTTGAATGCCCAAACTCATCAGGGAAGAAGAAGACAAAGTCTCAAGGATGTTCATCTGATAAAGTTGATAAGGGAAAGAAGACCCAATTTCTTTTTTTCAAAAATATTGAGAAGAGGAACCAAGGAGAATGTCACAAAAGAACCGAGAGATTTTTTAAGTGTGGGAAAAATAGGGCATAAAGTAGCCAATTGCTTTAAAAAAATGGATAATGTGATGAATGGAGATCAGGTTCGATCTAATGTACCGTATACATTTCGATGTCTTAAATGTGGAGAAGTTAGACATTATCCAAGAAAATTCTCTCTTGGAATGGATGAGAAGCATGATGAGAATAAACAATCTTCTAGGACAAGGGAACAATGCAAGTCCTATGTTGAGATGGATCATGTTGACTGAAGTACATGTAACTTATTCGCAATATTTGTCTATTTCATGTTGTATTTTAGTTCGTGATCTATGAGCATATATTTTATGTTTTATAAGATCGTCTAGAAACTACCTAAGATGATGTTATATCATTAAGGAAAACATCTATTGTTATGTACCACATGTTGATGTACTGAAGTTGTTCTTCTTAAAAAAAGGGTGATTAGGGGATTAAAAGATTTTGGAAGAAGTTCACTATTTTGGGAACCCTATTTGATCGAGGTAAATATATTACTATGGTATTTTATTTGAGGAGTAAAGTTTGACTTATATTTTGAAGAATCGAAGAATTTAAGGTGAACTTATAGTAATTTAGGTTACATATGGAAATGATTAACCTATCTTGGAAAAAATGTGATTTGGTTAGTTACTTTTGTTATAATATGATAAGAGTGGTTGATGTTGTTTGGAGATGAACGAAAAAGTCTATCTTGGAAGACTATGTTATGAGATCATTCTAATAATTGGGTTTCAATCTTTGTTTGGTTTATTTTGAGGAATTTTAAGGACAGTTATTTATGGAATGATCTATGATGATCTTTGGGTAGTACCATGAAACTATGAATATTTTAAATTATTTTTCCTTCCTATGGGATTCTTTCTTTTTGAAGAGTTGTTTTATCTTACCCTTTCTGTTTTTGGGATAAGTTTTAAAGATATAAGAAATCGATAGTTAATCTTTTGTAGATTACGTGACTCTCAAGAAGATGATTCTTTTTTTTGCATGAGACCAAGTGTTTTCGAATGCTAATCGTTTGGAGAAAAGATTAGTTTTGGTAGAAACATATTAAAGGATGAAACACTTCTTGAAGGTAGGTATATTTCCTTTGGTTTTTGTTCTATATAGAAAATGAATTCCTCAAAATTATGAAAAGGAACGTAAAACAAAAACATTGTTGGTCTATGTTTCCTACTAGGTAATCAAAGACCGTTTACACACATCATAAGTTTGTGATATTTTTGTGGTTAAATTTCTCCTAATCATGTTTTCTATCACTCTCCCTATGAACTTGGCCCTTTGTTTTCTCCTCCATGTCCATGTTTTCCTACATGGAATCCTAGTGTGGGATAACTCGGGTGACCTTTGTACATCCCTTTCTTTCTTTTAAAGTAATAGTTTTACTGACTCCTTTTCTGATGTGGGACTTTCAATGAAATTTCAAAACCATATTTTAAAAATTGCGAGGGTGCAATTTCTTAAGGGGGGAAGATTGTAACGACCTGAAATTTTGAATAAATATTATTTCCTAATTTTGTGTGTTATTTTATTTTTATACTCAACAAAACTATTTTATTTGATAACATGAGGATAATTAAAATGAGACCATTGGGTTTTGAATGTTATATCACCATTGGTCAAAATGACCACTAGAAACAAAACGTTTCGATTATTGTCTCTAAATACAAGTGATCTTGGTAAATTAATATAGAATGAAGATTCGATGGCCTCATCTAGTAGTCTCAGGCCAATCGAAGCCCATATAAAGGAACTTGGGAAGGAGGTAGCACCCCTGGGCTTTGCTCTGGACCAAACCCAAGCTGAACATCATCGTGTGAAGCTAGAATGAAATCACCTTTGCCAGAAGTTCGAACTGATAGAAATTACTACCCGTGCAAAGTTAGCTGAGCCACCCTCAGGTTCTCTCACCTTAGCACGCCTTACACTTAGGTCCTATGCTGGGGTTATAAGGGGATTTGTAAGGAGAATGTAACTGCCTTGTGTAATCCTTTGTTTAAAAAAAAATTGATTACTTCTTTGATGAAGTTTATCAATTTTAAACTGTCCGGATAAATACAGTAGGCATATTTTTTATGAATTTTAGAGAGAGGATATTTTTAAAAAATGTTTATGTAACCTTAAATAATTAAAAATGTGTAATTATTTTTAAAAAATCATCTTCTACAATTATGTTCAGTACGAAATTTAGATTCTAATAATATCAACATAATTTTTGATGAATTGTAAATTATGAATAGTGATTTCATGCATAGGATTAGTAATGTGACCAAATGGATTAGTAATCTCACTTAAATAAAGTATTAATATAATCTAGGCACCTTGATTAAGTAATATGATTCAATAAAAAGGCTAAATAACGGTTTCATAAATTATTAGTCAAATGTTTATTTTTTCAGGTGAATAGTATTTTTTAATTAAAAATATTTAGAAAATTATTTTTATAAAATGGATTTCATTTTTGAACTCAGAGCATCGATATTATGTTAAGGAAATTTTTGAGGATTTTTCTAAAAAAATGAATTTTCAGTGAATAGTGTATTTATTTAAAAATTAAATTAAACATATTTATAATTTTATTTTATAAAATGGAGTTCATTTTTGAAATCAGAGCATTGATATTTGGTTAAGATAAAATTTTGGGACTTTTCTGAGAAAGCTGAAATATCAGTGAATAGTAGAAATATAGTTTTAGGGTTTCGGTATGTATAATGACATTATAACTATGTCATGATGATTTCATGAGATATTCTAAGGGTTCGCTGACCAAAGTTGATAAATTATTGTATGGGGGCCCCATGGAGCATAAATCCATGAAAAATAACATGGAGAGCCCATGGTTTTGAGAAAACCACTTGTGAGGTGTCCCTTAGCCATTAATGCCTTGTCCCCTCACATTTCTTATAAATACCCACCCTTTCCTCCTTTAGTTTTTACTCCAAAATCTCCCCCATCAAAGCTCTAGTTTAATTACCTCCAAAGCACGCCTCTCAAGGTGCCCCCAGGCCCTCAACGTCTCAACCATTGAGTTTTAAGAGATACGTTTTAAGATAAGGGATCCTACCTCCCTCTTTCTTTCCAAGAACTCTCTTTGATGCCATTTATTTTATGCCCCATGTTTATATGTTGGAGGATGTTCTTTTATATTTATCCTACAGTCCTTTTCATTTTCATATGATGAGAGACCCCCTCTTTCTCCCATCATTTCATTTTAATAATGTTAAAGTGGCGCAGTTAGGCTGCCGAATTTTTAAGGGATTCTTTCACCCTTCTCATTTTCAAGATCTATTTTCATGTCAAGTATTTCATGTTCCTTTTTATTATGTTGGGGTATGATCTCTATATATATCATACTGATATTTTATGTTCATATGATTAGAGACCCTATTTGATATCTTCAATTCAATATTTTGAAGTTTTAAGTGGCGCTGTTAGGCTGCCAAATTTTTATGGGATTCTTTCACCCTTCTCATTTTCAAGTTCTATTTTCATGTCAAGTATTTCAAGAACCTTTTTATTTTGTTGGGGTATTTTCTATATATCTATCATACTGACCTTTTATGTCCATATGATGAGAGACCCTATTTTTCCTCATCAATTCTTTTTTTTTTGAAGTTTAGGTGGCCCTGTTAGGCTTCCGAATTTTTAAGGGATTTGTTCACCTTTCTAATTATTCAAAGTTCTACTTTCATTGATAGTCTTTAAAGTTCCTTTTTATTATTATGGGGTATGAACTATATATCTATCATACTGATCTTTTATGTTCATATTATGAGAGACCCTATTTGATCTTGTCATTTCATTTTTTTGATGTTTAAGTGATGTCGTTAGGCTGCCAAATTTTCATAAGAGAAATCTTATTTTTGTCTTCCTTTCATGTTCTTCATTTCAAATGGTATATATTTAAAATTTCATTATCAGGTTCTTAAATCATTTATCGTCTGTCCCAATACTTTTTTATGGATCATTTATGAGTGGGTGACCCATGTCCACTCTCTTTTCAATGTTTTCCAAAACCTCGTAACATAGCCATTATGCTGTAGAATTTCTGTCTCAAAATGTCTCTCTCTTATTCTAAAATTATATTATTTTATTAAGGGAACACTCAAAGGTCTTTATTCAACAGGGGTATTAAAATATATATCAAAATTTTCTATTTTAATTCTTGGATTTACATACATGAGACCCACTTTCATTTTTCCATGGGTTTAATGTGACATAAGGATCACGTCTGTAAAACAGTTTTTTTAAATGTGATGACTATGAAATTAAACCCATTTATTTTATGCTATATGGGTTGTTTATGAAATGTTTTATGATGATATATGTGGCTCACATGATAATAAAATCAAATTTAAGGGTGCGCCCTGATAGCGCTCCAATGTATTGGGTAAAGAATTAATCTCTAGAGATGACCATATTTAACGACGCCTTGGTGAATAACCTTGGTAATTTTTAATGACACCTTGGGGATGGACCATGGTGAAACTGAAAGGATTGACAATATTAAATGTTTTAGCCACATATTGAAGTTATGAAATACATTATTTTTATTATGATATGCCTCAAGATATCTTTCTCATGCCTTAAAGTTCTTTTTCATCACATTGTTGATGTATCTCAAGTTCACATGTTAAATGTTTCACCTTGTTTCCCTTACTGGGCCTTCTGCTCACCCTTTCAATTGATGTATGTCCCCAAGTTATGGGATGCAGTAATGAACCTAGGATTAACATAAGGATAATCCTTTAAAGTGATTAAGAAGAATGTTTTATGTTTTCATGTTTTATGATCCTGGTTTCCAAGACACTAATCCTTAAAGATCCTCGGTTTTGTAAAATGTAATGAAAGTTTATGTGATAAAAAGGCAGGATTCTATACACATCATAAGAAATTTTTATATCACTTTCACATACATAAAAATACATTTTCACATTTCTTATTTAATTTTAAAAGGTGCACTACTATAAGTAACTAAAAAATCCTTTCATGTTCTTAGAAAATTCCAAAATTAATATATACACCTCGTGCCTCACCAGGCCAACGGTCCATATATCATACCTTTTTGTAGCTTTATATGAATAAAAAGTCATAAACAATATTATTCACATTATAATAGTACCACTCAAAAAGGAAATGATATAAAATTTCAAATGAGAAATAGTAGAACAACAATTCCCACCCCTTGTAACATGGTCCATCCCTCATGCATTGGGATGCAAGAACCCCAAAACATGTTATAAACACAAATCTAATCAAATCCTAGTGTCCAATCAACCATAGTCAGAAAAGTAAGAAAATCATATTATAAAATAAAATCTTGATCGCACTAGTATCCAATGGATGATACTAAATTGTCACGACCCATCCTCGGGGCCCGTGCCGTGACTACCCCAAGCCCGCCTTCCATATGCCAGGGGCTGGCGACTAGCACCAATGCGTAAATCCCGGTAAAGGGAAGGAATTGCCTTTGTAAAGTAAACAAGCACCACAGAGTAAGAAAGTGGAAAAAGTAAACACTAAGTAAAAACTGGTACAACAGTATGTGCGGAAAGTAAGTGGGCCAAAATTCAAACCCAAACTGAATGTAAAGTACAACTCGAAAGGGAAAACAACAAATGAAAAGTAAAGCCGCAACGTCGAGCCGTCCACTAGAAGTCCACCCTGAAGGGTGGGTACAGATAGCCTCCACTGCTCCTCGGGTCCAGCCGCCCACTCCGAGTACGTCCCACCCAGTGGTCCACCTCCAGGTACCGTCCTGCTCCGCAAGCCTCCACCACGATCAGCACTGTTCGTCGTCTGCAACCAACACAATGTAGTGCCGGCCTAGCCCATGTAGGGGTGAGTATAAGCTACTCAATAGGGACCCCGAGACCCCCGAAGGTCTCCCAGAATACACAAAGGATAAACCACAAAGGAACGATTCAATAACGAAGTAACATCCGACACTACTTAGGTATATATGCCCATACATATACCTAAGTCATCAATTCTCACTCGGCTCCAACATCCGAGCTCGAGTACAACCCAGTCCACACAGGAAAGAAAAACGTAAATCCACACAGGATAGCACAACACAATCCATAAAGGAAAGAAAACGTAAATCCACACAGGATAGCACAACACAATCCACAAAGGAAAGGAAACCTAAATCCACACAGGATAGCACAACACAATCCACAAAGGAGAGTAAACAGGATTCAGCTCACACAGGTATACTTCTTCAAATGACGATAGAGATGATCACTGATCCATCTAAGTCGTCGGACCCACAAAGTATCGATAGGTACTAACCCCCGCAATGACCCACAAAAAATCTGACCCACAAAGGATCGATAAGTAAATAACCCCCACAAAGACCCACACAGGATCGGGCCCACACAGGACCTGTAGGCGCTGGCCCACACAGGACCACTGAGTGATGACCCACACAGGATCGGATCCACACAGGATCTATAGAACTGATCCACGTAGGATCGCTGAGTGCTAAAGTCGTCACCGTCAAATCCACTGAGGATCTCTGTACAGTCGTCGTCGTCACAGTAGCAGTCGCAGCCAGCTCTAGGGTTCCCGCACACAGCAACCTCGTTCGGGAGGGTCCACTCCACGAGCCGAGAGGCTGATACATCAACTGATTCATAGTCCAGATTTGATGTATCCAAAAGTTCCATATCGATAACAGGAATTCAACGTCGCAGACGGCGCGTCAATCGGACGCCCGGTCTGAGAGTTATTGGCTTTTTCATCCCAGGGGCCCGGTTGGTTTTTAAGGAAAAACCAACCCATCCATACTCCACCTACGTCCAAACCTCGGGCGGAGTAATCCAAAAGATCCGTCTCACTTAGAGGAATTCAACCAAGTCGACGACACATCAATCGGACGTCCGGAGATCAAGATATGAGCGTTTCAGCTCCGAGGGCCCGGTTGGTTTCGTGTACGAACCAACCTGGCCGAACTAAAAGTTTTCTGAAACCATGAGTGAAATATACCTAAACAACCGCCTCGATCCAAGGATCACATCGCCACTGACGGCGCGTTGTTCGGAGGCCCGTAGATCAAGTTATGAGAAAAAGACCGAAAAGGGTCCAGAAACGGGGGGTCTGGGCCCGGACTGACCCGGCCCAACCCCCCTGGGACGGCCCGAACCGGGTCGACCTGAACTGGGTCCAGGTCCGACCCGGTTTGGTGTGACCCGGCCCGGCCCGGCGGCCCGTCCCAGCCTGGGTGCGACTCGGCCTGGCTCGGCTCGGCCGAGCGGCCGAGTGGAGGAAGCCACGGGGCGCTGCCCCCGCGGACTAAGGTGTCGCGGCACCGCGTGGGGCCGCGCTAGGTCAACGGACGCGGTATTGCCACGTCCCATGTGTCACCAGACCCGCATGGTCGCGGGTCTGGTCGGCCGCCGCCCCCTCCGGCTGCCGGCGCCGCCGTGCCCCCGGTGGGTTCTGCGGGCCACCGGAGTTGTTGCAGTGGTCCGATTCCACTTCTGTCTGCGCCGAAGCTCATCCCGGGTCCCATTCTTCACTTCCAAGCCCTCAAATCGCCATTGCGGACCTGTTTGTCATCGTCTTCCGTTTCGTGCATCAACGAAGAACTGCAGTGGTTTGTCGGGCCGTGTTTGTTTGGCCCGCACCCTCCGCGTTAGGTGATAAAAATCAGGAAAAAGTTCAACACATGAAAACATAAAAAGATACAATTTTAATAATTTAAAATTGTACTTTGATCTCGGGCTCTTTGATTTAGAAGGAATCAACTATGGGAATAAAATATTATTTTCAAACAAAATACCTACCTCGCCATAGTTGTCGAGCGTGCGTTCTTCATGGAATTGATCGTCACGGAAGAAGAGGATCATCGTGTCGCGGAAGAGCGTCGCGTCGTCGCGGTATACGACGTTGCGTCGATGAAATCAAATGGATGTTTGAAGATTTTTCGCGGAAGAAGGAACGTCTCAGAAGAACGTCGCGGGAGAAGAATCATCGGCGTTGCGGTACTTGGCGTCGCGTCGTCGATCTCCGAGGGCTCGGCGTTCTTCGTCACCCTGTCGTCGAAGGCTGGCGTTCTTCGTGTTCTTCGCGTTCTTCGCGTTCTTCACGTTCTTCACGAAGGAGGATGAAGGACTTAAGGTTCTGTCAAATCCTCTCAACGAACAACACACAAGAAGAAAAGTGTTGGTCTTATTTTATTAACGTGCCAACCAATGAAAAAAAATATGTTAAGTAACGACCCATTAATTCATAGAATTAATTCAACGAATATAGACTCCCAATTAAAGGGAGCGTTTAATAGATTAAGAAACACCCCAGTTGTCTTTCAATTAATAGGGGTTTTCGTGGGTGCCTTACTTAGCGGAAAAGAAACGGTGGGACTCGTGCGGGCCCCACATCACAAATATCCTAACAAGAGGGTATGATATTTTCGGGTTCTACCCTATCCGCTTCAACTCATCTTAAGCAGCTTAATGTGGCTTTTAAGTGGCTTTAAGTGAAATAAAATAAAGTTATCGTACCACATTATTTTATTTCTTAACTTTAAGCCCAAAAATTAAAAACCACACCAGAGAAAAAGAAACTCTGGAAGAGGCGTTTCTAAGAAAATACCGGCGCTGCGATTCCTTCGGTGCCCTCAGAATTCGATTCCGAGAAACGGTTCAAAAGTTAGAAAAACCCACTCGTTCGTTCACTGAACGTCCCGGAGCCAAACTTCGGAAAATGATTCCGGGCAAACCGGGCCTCGGAATCACGTGCGGTCAAAAACTGCATTCTTCTGAAATTCCAAAGAAAATTAAAAAAAAATTCCTTGAAATTTAAGGGTCTTTACATAACTCCCACCTCAGGGCTTTACGTCCCCATAAAGATACATCATAATCTAGGGAAACAAATGTGGGTACTGAGCACACATCTGAGCCTCCCACTCCCAAGTGCTCTCCTGGAGGTTCTCATGCTGCCACCTGATGCGCACTAGAGGAATCGACCATCCACATAGGACCCGCTCCTGTCGATCCTCGATCTCCACCGGGACCTCTGCAAAAGTCACCCCATCATCAAAATCTAGCTCCCCATGGTCAATGATATGCGTTGGGTCGTGCAAGTATCTCCTCAGCTGAGATACGTGGAAGACTTCGTGCACCCGGTGCAACTGAGGTGGTAGAGCTAGGTGATAAGCCACCTCGCCAACCCTTCTAAGGACTTGGAATGGTCCGATGAATCATAGAGACAACTTGTCACCTCATCCAAATCTCTGTAATCTACGTCGAGAAGAGACACGCAAGAAGACGTGGTCGTCATCCTCAAACTCTAGTGGCCTCCGCCTCTAGTCAGCGTAAGACTTCTGCCGGCTCTGAGCTGTCCTCATCCGCTCCTGGATGACCTGGACCTTCTCTGTCATGGCCCGGACCATATCTGGTCCCACAAGTGCTGACTCCCTAGGGTCTGTCCAGCACAAAGGAGATCTTCAAGGTCTTCCGAACAACGCCTCATATGGTTCCATCCCGATGGTGGAGTGGTAGCTGTTGTTGTAAGAGAACTTCACCAAGGATAGGTGGTCCTCCCAGCTGTGACGATATTCGAGGACACATTCGCGGAGCATATCCTTGATAGTTTGAATGGTCCTCTCCGTCTGACCATCCGTCTGAGGGTGAAAGGCGGTTCTCAGACGTAGCTGCGTCCCGAACGCCTCCTGCAACCCCTTCCAAAGACGAGAAGTAAAGCGAGCATCTCGATCGGAGACGATAGATGATGGCACACCGTGAAGCCGTACAATCTCCTGGACGTAGAGACGTCACAAGCTCTCCACTGAGCCCTGATCTCTAATGGGTAAGAAGTGAGCCAACTTGGTGAGTCGGTCGACAATCACCCAGATGGAGTCGTGACCTCTGGAAGTGCGTGGAAGTCCAGTCACGATGTCCATAGATATCCCATCCCACTTCCACTCTAGGACCTCCAAGGGTTGTACCAAGACCACGGGTACCTGATGCTCTGCCTTCACCTGCTGGCAGGTGAGGCATCGAGAAACAAACTCTGCCACAACCTTCTTCATGCCCGACCACCAGTGCTGTCATCTGAGATCTTGGTACATCTTCGCCACTCCAGGATGTACCGCCAAAGGAGAAGTGTGAAACTCTATCAGCACCTCCTCTCGTAAAGCGACTGGTACTAAGGTACATCCTCTGAAAAGGATGTCGTGCTCTGCTCCAAAGGAGAAGCCATCATGTGTCTGTCATGAGGATAACTGCGCACGCCGCGTCTCACATTCGGCGTCCCCACGTTGTGCCTCTCTGACCCGCTGTAGTAGTGGAGGAGTGACTGTGAGACACTGAAGGAAGGCTGCTCTATCTCTATCCACGAAGGATATCTGCAAAGAGGCTAGCTTCTCTGTCGCCTCCTCAAGTAGCTGAATGCCCATCCTCCTATTGAGAGCATCGTCTACCACGTTCCCCTTCCCAGGAGTATAGACTATCTCAAAGTCAAAGTCCTAGAGGAACTCGAGTCATCGCTGTTGTCTCAGGTTTAGGTCCTTCTGCTAGAAGATGTACCTGATACTCTGATGGACAAGAAAATACTGTAAAGTGCTCTCCCATCAGTTTGTGTCACCATGTCTTCAGGGTGAAGACCACTACTGCAAATTCCAGGTCATGGGTAGCGTAGTTCTGATCATGCGGCCTCAACTGACGTGATCCATAAGAGATCACTGCCCGCTCCTACATCAGGACACATCTGAGTCTGTTCCCTGATGCATCACAGTAGACTACGTACCCTACTCCCTCCTCAGGAAACCTCAAGATAGGTGTGCTGGTCAATCTCTATCTCAGCTCCTAGAAGCTCTGCTGACATCTGTCTGACCACACAAAGGGTTTCCCCTTCTTCGTCAAAGCTGATAGTGGTGTCGCAACTCTGGAGAATTCTAGAACAAATCTCCGATAGTATCCAACTAGTCCCAAGAAACTTCGAACCTCCTTCACGCTCTTGGGTGGCTTCCAAGCTAGCACTGCCTCGATCATCACGGGATACACTGCAACTCCCACCTCAGAAATGTTGTACCCTAAGAAGTGGACCTCACGTAACCAGAACTGGCACTTCGAGAGCTTTCCATAAAGCTGGTGCTTTCGGAGTGTGTCTAGTACAACCTGTAAGTGGTAGGCATGCACCTCCTCAGTCGTCGAGTAAATCAAAATGTCGTCGATGAAGACTACGACAAATCGATCGAGGTATGGCTGAAAGATCATGTTCATGAGGCTCATGAACACTGCTGGAGCATTGGTTACACCGAATGGCATATCCAAGAACTCATAGTGGCCATACCGACACCTGAAGGCCGTCTTCTGCACGTCCTCGTCTCAAACTCTGAGCTGATGATATCCTGACCTGAGGTCTATCTTCGAGAACCACTGTGCTCCCTTTAGTTGATCGAAGTTGTCATAAATTCTCGGTAGCGGATACTTGTTCCTCACTGTCACATGGTTCAGGCGACGATAGTCGGCACACAGTTGCAAGCTCCCGTCCGCCGTCTTGTAGAACAATATCGGGGAAGCCCAGGTTGAAACACTGGGTCAGATGAATCCCTTGACCTGGAAGTCCTCCAACTGTAACCGTAGATCTCAATGCTCAGCGGGGTCCATCGGATATGATGGAGTGGATATCGGGGCTGTACCGGGGTACAGATCAATATAAAAGTCTACCTCTCTGCGAGGAGGTAGCCCTGGAACGTCGTCGGGAAAGACATCCGCATACTGATCCACCATTGTAGGAAAACTATGACTCTGCACATCAACTTCTCCTAGGATGAGGCTAGACAACTAATGAGTGCTGGGCTATCCTCTCCTCTGTGGACGTCCATCTTATGCTGCGATGGCTCCCTTCTCGCCGGTGAAGGTGAACCTGCTCCCGTTGGTGTGTACACATCGCACCTTGCGCCTAATACAGTCAATCTGTGCATGGACTGTAGATAACCAATCCATGCCCATGATGACGTCGTAAGGCCTCGACGCTGCTACAAGAAGATCCCAGCAGAAGCTCTCGCCTCCTAGAGTAAACTCACACTGCCGTCACCAGTGCGTAATCGTCGAGTCTTCTCCCGTACGAGTCTCTAGCCGTAAGGATCGAGCCGACGGCTCTATCGGAATCTTCGAGCTCCGAACAAGGGTAGCGGCTATGAAAGAGTGACTTGCTCCTGTGTCTATAAGAACTGCAGCATGGGTAGAATAGACACAGATCATACCTCGAATCATCTCGGGAGCGCCGTGGTCGTAGGCCTCCGCTTCTTGGAGCTGTTCCTATCTCTGCCCGCCAGCTCCCTGTGGTCGGGGTGGACCTCCTGGTGGTGGTGATGGTTGTAGAGCCTCAAAGCGTCACCCACCACCTGCTGGTCGGACAGCTCCACTGCCTCATCTGCCTCCTCCCTGCGGACCTCCACGTTCGACCCTTTTCCTCTGCCTGGGTGGCCCCTCAACTGTCTGCTGCTCCTCGGCATGGTGGGTCAGGAAGTCCTGATCCATGTGGCCCTACCCGCCACATGTGTAGCACTACCTGCCTCTCGAAAGACTGACTCCACGCTGTGTGCCCCGAACTGCTGATCCAGTGTCCTGAGGTTGTCTGTATGATGGTCTGGTCTTCTAGGACCCCTGAGTCATCCGTCGACTACCTAGTGTGGAAGACTCTACTATGTGCCGCCCAGAGGTAGGTCTCGCCGCTGGAGAAGTCTCAGCAAGAAATCTCTCTATCAAAAGGGCATGCTCCAGTACTCCTGCCTAAGTTGGAATGCTGAGGGAGATCAACGATGCCCTGATCTCATGTCTCAATCCCTTCTCAAAGATCCGTTCCCGGAAGAACGGGTCTCGTACCATGTCGGTCGAGTAGCGTGAGAGATCAGTAAATCTCGCCGAGTATTGGGTGACCATCAAGCGGCCCTACCGCAGCTGAAGAAGCTCCTGGATGCGCACCGCATAGAGGGTGGCTGGGACAAACTCCGAGAAGAAGAGGCTCTCAAAGTCCATCCAGAGAAGAGATGCCTCATCGTGCACCTGGAGCACAAGCTTCACCATCGTCCCACTGCTGCATGCAGTAGGCTCGATGCGAGAATCACCATGAGGTCTGCTGGTGTTCTCACTAGCCTGAAAACTCATACCACTGCCTCCAACAAGTCATCGGCTGCCTGGGGGTCCATCTTCCCGCGGATCCTGGGTGGTCGCTGGCGCTGGAACTCATTCAGTGCACTAAGGCGACGTACATTGTCAGTGGATGGGGCTGGAAGCATCGGTGGCTCGACGGGTAGAGGTACTGTCAGTGCCTCTGCTGTCAAAGGGCCCTGTACTGAGGCCTCATCGCTTGGCGGGCTGTCGTCACGTACAACTCTCGGAATCCTAGCTAGCTGCCATCGTGGGTCCATCATGAAAGGAAACAGGTGCGCCACGGTCTGAACAATATACCTGGTGAGCTGATACAAAGTAATCACAAAGAAAACTTGAAACACGCATGCAATCAATGTTTTCGTGCATTAAGTCGGAAATCAGAAGTCAGAGTCCAGGTGTACGGATACGTTGGCCGCCGCACCGACACTGGACTCCCTGGACTGATAACCACACCCAATACGCTTAACACTATTGCTTCACATAGAAGAAAGATCAGAGTCTGTGGAAGAACCGAACTCCTTCGATACCAATTCGTCACGACCCGTCCTCGGGGCCCATGCCGTGACTACCCCAAGCCCGCCTTCCATAGGCCAGGGGCTGGCGACTAGCACCAAGGCGTAAATCCCGGTAAAGGGAAGGCCTTACCTTTGTAAAGTAAACAAGCACCACAGAGTAAGCAAGCGGAAAAAGTAAACACTAAGTAAAAACTAGTACAACAGTAAGTGCGGAAAGTAAGTGGGCCAGAATACAAACCCAAACTGAAAGTAAAGTAAAACTCGAAAGGGAAAACATCAACTGAAAAGTAAAGCAGCAATGTCGAGCCGTCCACTGGAAGTCCCACCTGAAGGGTGAGTACAGATAGCCTCCACTTCTCCTCGGGTCCAGCCGGCCACTCCGAGTACGTCCCACTCTGTGGTCCACCTCCAGGTACCATCCTGCTCCGCAAGCCTCCACCACGATCAGCAGTGTCTGTCGTCTGCAACCAACACAACATAGTGTGGGCATAGCCCATGCAGTGGTGAGTATAAGCTACTCAGTAGGGACCCCGAGACCCCCGAAGTTCTCCCAGAATCCACAAAGGATAAATCTCAAAGGAAAGATACAATCACGAAGTAACATCCGACACTGCTTAGGTATATGCCCATACAAATACCTAAGTCATCAATTCTCACGAGGATCCAACATCCGAGCTCGAGTACATCCCAGTCCACACAGGAAATCAAAACATAAATCCACATAGGATAGCAGAACACAATCCACAAAGTAAAGCAAACGTAAATCCACACAGGATAGCACAACACAATCCACAAAGTAAAGAAAACGTAAATCCACACAGGATAGCACAACACAATCCACAAAGGAGAGTAAATAGGATTCAACTCACACAGGTATACTTCTTCAAATGACGATAGAGATGTTCACTAATCCGTCTAAGTCGTCGGACCCACAAAGGATCGATTGGTACTAACCCCCACAATGACCCAAAAAGAATCTGACCCACAAAGGATCGATAGATAACTAACCCCCGCAAAGACCCACACAGGATCGGGCCCACATAGGACCTATAGGCGCTGGCCCACATAGGACCGCTGAGCGCTGACCCACACAGGATCGGATCCACACAGGATCTGTAGCACTGATCCACGTAGGATCACTGAGTGCTGAAGTCGTCGCCATCAAATCCACTGAGGATCTCTGTAAAGTCGTAGCCGTCATAGTAGCAGTCACAGCTAGCTCTAGGGTTCCCGCACACAGCAAACTCGTTCGGGAGGGTCCACTCAATGAGCCGAGAGGCTGATACATCATCTGACACATAGTCCAGAGTTGATGTATCCAAATGCTCCGTATCACCAACAGGAACTCAACATCGCAGACGGCGCGTCAATCGGACGCCCGGTCTGAGAGTTATTTGCTTTATCGTCTCAGGGGCCCGGTTGGTTTTTAAGGAAAAACCAATCCGACCGTACTCCACCGGCGTCCAAACCTCGGGCGGAGTAAGACAAAAGATCTATCTCACTTAGAGAAATTCAACAAAGTCGACGGCACATCAATCGGACGTCCGGAGCTCAAGATATGAGCATTTCCGCTCCGAGGGCCCGGTTGGTTTCGTGTACGAACCAACTCGGCCGAACTCAAAGTATTCCGAAACCTTCAGTGCGATATACCAAAATGACCGTCTCGATCCAAGTATCGCATCCCCGCTGACGGAGCGTCGTTCGGAGGCTCGTAGCTCAAGTTATGAGAAAAATACCGAAAAGGGTCCGGAAACGGGGGGTCTGGGCCCGGACCGACCTGGCCCAACCCCCCTGGGTCGGGCCGAACCGGGTCGACCCAAACTGGGTCTGGGTCTGACCCGTTTTGGGCGACCCGGCCTGGCCCGGCGGGTCGGCCCAGCTCGGCTCGGCCGAGCGGCCGAGCGGAGGAAGCCGCGGGGCACTGCCCCTGCGGACTGAGGTGCCGCAGCCCCGCGTGGGGCCGCGCCGGGTCAACGGACGCGGCTTTGCCACGTCCCATGTGTCACTGGACACACGCGGTCACGGGTCTGGTCGGCCGCCGCCGGTGGGTTCTGCAGGCCACCAGAGTTGCTCAGGTGGTCCGATTCCACTTTCGTCTGCGCCGAAGCTCCTCCCGGGTCCCATTCTTCATTGCCAGGCCCTCAAATCGCCATTGCGGCCCCGTTTGTCATCATCCGCCATTTCGTGCATCAACGAAGAACTGCGGAGGGTTGTCGGGCCGTGTTTGTTTGGCCCGCACCCTCCGCATTAGGTGATAACAATCGGGAAAAAGTTCAACACATGAAAACATAACATGATACGATTTTAATAATTTAAAATTGTACTTTGATCTCAGGCTCTTTGTTTTTGAAGGAATCAACTATGGGAATAAAATATTATTTTTAAACAAAATCCCTACCTCTCCGTAGTCGTCGAGCGTACGTTCTTCGCGGAATTGATCATCGCGGAAGAAGAGGATCGTCGCATCATGGAAGAGATTTGCGTCGTCGCGGTATACGGCGTTGCGTCGACGAAATCAAACGGATGTTCGACGTTTTGTCGCAGAACAAGGAATGTCGCAAAATAACGTCGCGGGAGAAGAATCTTCGCCGTCGTGGTACTTGGAGTCGCGTCGTCGATCTCCGAGGGCTCGGCGTTCTTCGTCGCCCTTTCATCAAAGGTTGGCATTCTTCGCGTTCTTTGCGTTCTTCGCGAAGGAGGATGAAAGACTTAATGTTCTGTCAAATCCTCTCAACGAACAACACACAAGAAGAAAAGTGTTAGTCTTATTTTATTAACGTGCCAACCAACGAAAAAAGATAAGTTAAGTAACGACCCATTAATTCATAGAATTAATTCAACGAATAAAACCTCCCAATTAAAAGAAGCGTTTAATAGATTAAGAAATGCCCCAGTTGACTTTCAATTAATAGGGGTTTTCGCGGGTGCGTTCCTTAGAGGAAAAGAAACGGTGGGGCTCGTGTGGGCCCCACATCACAAATATCCTACCAAGAGGGTAGGATTTTTTTGGGTTCCACCCTATCCACTTCAACTCAGCTTAAGCAGCTTAAGGTGGCTTTTAAGTGGCTTTAAGTGAAATAAAATAAAGTTGTTGTACCACATTATTTTATTTCTTAACATTAAGCCCAAAAATTAAAAACCACACCTGAGAAAACGCAACTCCGGAAGAGGCATTTCTAAGCAAATACTGGCGCTGTGATTCCATCGGTGCCCTCAGAATTCGATTCCAAGCACCGGTTCAAAAGATAGAAAAACCCACTCGTTCGTTCACTAAACGTACCCAAGCCAATCTTCGGAAAATGTTTCCGGGCACACCGGGCCTCGGAATCACGTGCCGTCAGAAACTGCATTCTTGTAAAATTCCAAAGAAAATTAAGAAAAAAATTTCCTTGAAATTTATGGGTCTTTACATAATTCCCATTCAAGAAATTCTCTAATTCCAATTGTAGCATCCCTAACCCAATAAGCCACCTGAATAGTACTTCTAGGGTTGTTGTTAATGGCCTTAAGTGCACATCCCCATACAACAAAGGATTTAAACTAAAATTGAGGGTGTAAAAGAATAATAGTGTAGATAATATACACTATGGTGAGGATAATATAATAGTATTAGGGATAATATAATTTGTAGAAGAAAGTAAAGAATGCATAGACTCGAACAAAACCTGCCAATGGTGGAAGAAAAATCAACAATATAAAATAGAGGAATCATATAGAATCAAACACTACATAATTAAATACACAATCGACATACCACTTATAGTAATTTCAAACAGATAATGTACACATATGAGGTCATAAACGACAAAAAGCAGTGGGTTTAAAATGGATACCCTCAGTAAAAATATATATATAATATCTGATGAGGAAAAAATAAAAGCTGATACAGAAACATGAGATGAGGAAAGACCTTAAGGTCCTATACCAACATCCCTACTTATTAGCTACTATGATCTATCTCCAAAGCCTATACCTTTACATAAATGTAAAATCATAAAGTCTAATTACATCTACAATGGATATTTTAGGGTCTGATAATGATTCTTTGTAGGATCCCACTCATGTGTGAATACAAAAAATAATTATTTAAGAAAGTGTGAACAATAGTAAATAAATAACACTTCCATGAATGAAACATAAGTTTTTATACTGCTCAAATGCCACATTGGATCCATCCCCTACATCAACCAAAACTGAAATAATAAAATAGGATAGGATCAGTGGACCATGTCCCAAGTTATCCATTGATGTAGAATAGCGTACATGATCTCTCAAGTTCCACCTCTGATGAAAAATAATGACATCACATGTCTTCATATTCCTAGTGTCCCAAAAAAACACATTAACATCCTAAAGACATGTATAAAAAATTAACCCATTCTATGGGCCCTGCGAGAAATCACATGTTGGATAAAAAATCGATTCCACGATTCATAGTAAAATATGTCCAAAAATAATATCATTATTGAATCAACGAACAAATTCTAGAAGAATGATATAAATAGTCTTGGCCCAATGGGCACAATAGGGTGTGCCTTACCCAGAATTGTTGCCTCAACCCTATCATCGGAAGGTTCCTCACATTCCCCACTTATTAATATGGAAACAACCCCGGCCAATATTTATTAAGCTATACTATAAGGGGCCTCTACCAACATTATTAGTCAAAACCACAACATCCCTGAGTCGAAGTGTGTGCACATGACTTCAAGAGGCACTATATCCTTCATGATTGATAAAAAATAACAACGTTTTACCTAAGAAATATCAAAAAATCCACCACATTCCCTTTTGAACCTGTCAGTCACATACTATGACCATGAAATCCAATTTCAAATGATATTCTTTCTACCATATGGCCTCCCCACCTCTATCGGATGATTAGTCATCCAATCATGTGATCAACATCACTGAAATGTATCTATGCCAAGCCAAACCAGTTGATCATCTCACTTCAATCCCAATGGTAATACTATACAAATTCCTATGGTTGTTCCCATCATTATCCAATGGATCATAGTATCATATCACAACAAAACACATAAATATAAATCACTTTACATTAGATTATAAATTTAATGCATATTAGAAACACACCCATCTAATGATCCCAAGCGGGTCGATGGCCTCTAACATGGACTCACATAAGAAAATAAGGTTAGGGAGTGCCCAATGATATCCCATAAGGTCATACAATAAATTTAACATCAAGAATTCAAATTAAAAAGGATCTCACTCAACTACTCAATAGAACACCAAAAGTCACACCCCCGAAACAGTGACAAAAACATGAATAAATGTATGAACTACCTATATTGAACTCTTATATGTAAGAACATCTGGTATTAACCACTAAATGGAATTGTTTATAATGAAATTGATGTTTCAATAAAACTCCTAGAGAATATGTAAAAATAACTCAAACGGATTTAGTAATCTATGATGTAAAAGCAAGGAATAAAGAAGAATTCGAGGAGAGAGACTCAACAGAAATGTTCTCAAGCACCCAAAAATGAACAAAACTTAGTACCAACAAAGTAGATGGATCTCATCCTAGGAGAAGAAGAAAGGGGAGAGCTCCTGGTTATTGTATTGGACCAAGAGAAGAGAAAATATGAGGAATAAAGAAATATGGAAATGTGTAAAAAGGTAATTTTACATATCCAATTAGGTCACATTATTAGATTTCATTGTTATCCAAAAAGTGTGAAAACTATGCGGTCTACAGTGATAAGGTGTTGTATAAATGGTACAGCATGGGCATCTTCGGCAACGTTCTACCAAACTATGCGTAATATAAGTAAAATACCTCTAAAAACTAAAGCGGTTCACACAAAGTAGTTCGAATTTCCCCATATAGTTTTCAAAAATGTGTTGAAGGAAAAAAATTAGGTTTTACAATTTTTTTGAGAGGGATCATGGTTTACCATACTGGTCACCTTGACCTACAAATCAAAAAACAGACCTTCGATCCTCTGATGTATCTGAAACCCTTCCAAGACATTGTGACACATTCCAATCCTTCAAACAAGACTAAATAAAATTTATAGGGTGGATGGAAAACATTTAATTTGGCTCTGATGGTTGAGACCTAATTTTCCATACCCACCAATTCAAAAACTCAAAAAGGGGGTGGGTTTTGACCAATTTAAATATACCTTAGACATTACATCACTAGAAATAGATGGAATTCATGTGATATAGAAATTAAAATTCTAAAATTATATTATACTCTATAACAATTCCAAAACTATATCTGATTTAAAATTAAAAAAAATAAATTCCAGAAGCTCTAATGCAATCCAATTTACTGATCATGCAAAACATGATTACATATACTATATTTGTTAATTTAATTAAATTATGAATTATAATTCATTTTTCCCATGTGAAAATTTATCATAATAATTTTAATATTTCCATTTCGCATTCCATCTATTGCAAAATATCATTTGAAAAATTAGTTATTTTAGTATTCCATTATTCCATTATATCAATTAAAATATCCCACAAATTATCCACATGAATGCCAATTGATCCTTTAGAAATACAATTAACTAAATTTAAATTCTATGTCAATTCATATATTAATACATTCAATAAAAATTCATAATTCATCATTGCTCTCTAGGTTTATATGTTCTATGTTCAATCTTAGGTTAAGGGGTTGGAAGACATCTCAAGTTGTTTTTAGACAAATTCTCAATTTTAATAGACTTAACGAGATCCATGGGTGGTCTAATAATATAGAATTAAAAATTAAAATTACAAATGGCCATGAACAAGGTGTTCTATTGTACCAATCATGCATCACATAATAGAAAACCAAATCAAATAGTATAGATATGGTTTAGACCACATATCATAAGAGAAGAGAAGAAGAGTGTAAATACCCTAACATTTCAACTATAAATGTTATATATTAATATAAACATGGTCATTAAATGACATAGTTTTCCACTCCATAATATTTTAGGTCTTGTGTCTTTGAAAACTTTGGAAAATATAAAAAATTCCATAATTAAGCTACATCATCTGTAACTATATTCTTTATATCTATAACCCTTCTTAAAAATATAATGCAAAATACTTTTCAACATTAACTATGAAAAGAAACATAATAAAGGTTGATATATGATGCTAAATAAGGGTAAAAATAAGTTATATAAATCGATGAACATATGAATGAATTTTAAATTCATTCTAGTCTATGATCATGTACATCACATATAAAGTCCAAACCAAACCTTTCTTAGATGATAAACATGAGTCACTTCATAAAATATTATAATTTAATAAAACATGGCTATAAGAGTGATAAATCATCCTAAATAAATCATTAATCATAATCTCATTTCATAAAAGTTTTCCAATATCATAAATATTAAAAAATATATCATATTTCATGGTTATCTACCAATACCATCAACATAGTAGATTAAGACTTATCACATGTTTCCTATTATTGATCAAGAATAACTAATTTCCAATAATGAGACTATAATATTCTCTTTTACATATTGGATAAATAAATTCAACCTGATTACCATTACTATAAGATGAGATATAAATATATACCAATGAATTGAAGGGATATATTGGTCCAACCTATAACATAAAAATAATAATATATATGTGTTCTATAAGACATTAACACATTAATCTTATCTGAACCAATAAAAAGAATTAGGATTCATAAAAATTCCAACAAAATATTTCCTGTAGAAAAGAAACATTTTTCATATCAATTTCATCATTTTGTAAAAGAATATCCTTTGAAGAAACAAGTATGTTTCATAAACATTTAATCATTGTATATCCATTGGAAGAAAAATGATTTTTAAACCATTTTTTCTTCATAAATGTAAACCAATAATAGAAACAATACAAATGGTATCCAAAAATAATATAACCTGAAAATAATAAGTTTAATAAAATGATTTCATATTAGATCCAAAATTATTTTGAAATATCACTTGGAAATTTTCATTAGGAAAATAACTTTTTTTATAATTTTTTTTAAACTAAAAATCCATAAAATATTGTGTAAATACATTTCATAGAAAATTACCTTGAAAATTTATATATGAATCTTCAAAAATAATTTAAAACATTACCTAAATAAAACATCCATTCTACTTCTAAATAGATTCCAAAAACATAAAGAATTTTAAAATCATTTTCATTAAAAAAACAATGAAAACATATCAAATTTAAGAATAATAAAAAACATTTCACAAGGAAAATATTCATTCTGATTTAATTTTTTTAAACCTGAAATATTTTGAAAATTAATTTCATTGAAAATAAAATTTTAAACATATAATGTAAGAATAAATGAAAATTCATGTCATGAAAAAGAGAAATTCCATTTATTCATTACCCACTAAAATAATATTCTATTCCTATTTTTTGTAAAATACAAATTGAAGTTTATTGATAAAATACAAGTGAATTCCTTTACATTTTTTTGTAAAAATATAAACATCGGAAAAAATTTATTTAACAAATCATTTGGAAAATGTAAACACCATTTATCAAAACATTTTTATAAAACATGTTATAAGATTTTAAATGTTTTTACACTAAAGACAGAAATAAAGAGGTTTTTTCTGAGAAACAATCATTTTAACTAATTAAAATAGAAAGATAGGGGAATTATAGAATTTTTTTTATGAATATATTACCATAGTGTAATAAATTTTTTGATTTTCTTAAGATGTAATTCATCATCATTGGAATCATTATAGGAAAAAATTTAAATAAATGATGTGATTTTAACATAAAATACTTTCAAATTTTATAACATTATATGACAATAACTATGACAGTATTTAATTAAATGAAAAATATAATACAGTTAAAATAATTTAATTCAACATATAACTTGTAAAATTGAAATTATATACAACATATAAAATAAAATAAGTGTATAAAATAACTTATGTCCCAAAAAAAGTCAATTTGAGACCCAAAATACCTTACAACATTGGTATGTTTCGAAGCATTAACCCATGAGAGAGTGAAAATAAAATGGAAATGTATGTAAAAAAATATTTTGGTATAATAATCATAATATAAATTTATTTTTTGTATATATACATATAAAAAATAAGTGGCGAATATGGCAGGTGTCTCAAAGACAAATAATCATGAGAATAAAAATGTATTAGCATGGGTCCTGAATTCCTTTATATATTTTTAGCCTCACATGTGAAAAATAGAAAACTATTATACATATATTTAAAAAACATTAATCTATTTTTTATACTGTATATGATATACACATGTCCTTTTATTACTTATATATCAATAATTCAATGTCAAAATAACTTTTCTGGTAATAACTACATTTTTTTAGAGTATATCTTGATTTTTTATTATACATTATTTAAAATTGACAATTGTTCCTTAATTATATTGACTTTTACCATTATATTAATATTATATAAATATTTTATAAATTTACTTCATGGAATTCATAAAAGTTATCAATTTAAAATGAAATATGTTGTTCATTGAGATGGAAGGTCACACATATACAAGAACGTTGTTTCAATTTTATAAATATTGAAATAAAAGAGATGGAAAAATATTACCTTTGTAGAATAATTTATGTTTCACATATTTCACATGATATTTTCTAAAACAGTCCTTATCAGCATCCGTGTTAAGAATATGTGAAGAACAAATCACCTCAGTTAACGAGGAGGTTGTCTGGTGTGTAATCTAAAGATGATATCATATTACCAATGAATGGAAAGTAATAAGTAATATGTGATATAATTTTTCTTGTATAACAATAATTCCATAAATATAATATATAAATAATAAATCCACGATTATATCTAGTATTGAGACGTGCTGATGGATGAAGAATAACGTCGGTTCACAAGGCAGTAGTCCGCCTTCAACACAAATGATGATTTTGTAACCAATTTGAGTGAAGATGATAACAATTTAGGTTATTAAATAAATATATTAATATATATTAATATGTAATATATAGAGGTTGTTATATCATTATGTCTAAATAATAATTTAAGGATTTTTTCCATTAGGGGCAATATAACTTCAGTGAAAAAATTATTATTTTTAAAAAAAATGTAATAATAGGTTATATTTGTTACTAATAAATGGATTATTGATTGATAAGAATTAATTAGGGATTATATTTTGTTATGTTATGGATGAACCCATGGGTCTTGGAATTGTAAAGAGTAGGCGAGAGGTGGTGTCCTTTAATACATGAGGTGAGTGGTACACTTGAAAATTTGGAAAAGAAAAAGGTGTACCCAAGTTTTTAAAGTGAAAAACAACTAAACAATTGTTTATTATAGGTAATAGAATATTTATAGTCGAAATTTGTCTAGAAAATGGGTTTTGGGTATGTCTTTTATTGTATTTTCAACCAGTTTCGTTCTATTTTAACCCCCTATAAACCCATTTCTAAATTATACGTGATATATAATATTTATTATTAATAATATCAATTATGGTTAAAATTTTAGGTGAAGTTATTATATAATATAAATTATTAATAATATTAATATGGAATACATTTTTTCAAATACCGATTTCAGATGTTGAAAAATATTATTTAAAATTAATCCCACAGTGGGTTTCCAAAGAGAACATATTAAAAAGATTAAATAGTTTTTCTATAGAGGTTAATTATGAAATTGATTAAAATGAGGTAAATTGGAATTTTAGATATAAAATAATATTATTTTACTTTTAAAAATATATCAATTCTTTTTTAATGTTTTTATGTATTTTAAAAGATATATAAATTCTTAATGAAAACTGTTTTTCACTATTAAATAAACATTCCCTCTCAAAAAAAGTCTCAAAGAAAAAACCCTATAATAATAATAAAATGTTTATTAAAAAATTAAATTTCCCAAATATATTTCCTAAACGTTTCAAAATAAATTTTTAGAATATGTTCGGAAAAGAAAATAAATCCCCTTTTCAGATAAATACATATTTTAAGCATGGAATAATATTTATACATATATCTTTTATATAAAACACATAAGGTGAATGTTAATAACCTTATTTAAGATATTATATATTAATTTCATGAAAATAATTATGGAAAAGTGATTTTTTAATTTATTGAGGTAAAATGCATTTTTTGCTTATTTTTTTCAAAATAATATTTCCTTAAAGTTTCAAAAACTTTTTATTTTCATTTAAAATTAATTCATTAGAAAATAATTAATATAATACCTATTTGTAAATTAGTTATTTTAATAATTTAATTAAATATATTCATGCATATCATTCCAACTATACTATATTTACTCTCATATCAAATAATAATATTTTAATAGTTTTCCATGTTTGTCAAAACTTTGTGTTGAGTGCAACACACACTGCAAACAAAAATTAAATTCATTTGAAAAAAATAATTTAAAAAAACTCAGGTTGTTAAATTCTACCAAGAAAATAATAAACTTGTCCAAAAAAATGAATCACTTTGATAACATCAATTGAGGATAATTCATCCTCATTAAATCCCTTGGTTTTTTTGTAGCTTCCTCAAATCAGTGTTTTCTACAAAAAACAATGAATACTTTAGTGGTATGGATTCACAAAACATCTTTATAAAATCTGGAATTCCCACTAGTTGTTCTTTATAAGTAACATCATAGATCATTGGTAAAAAATATGAGTCTAATATATACAATGTATCATGAATGTACTTTCTTCAAATTTATACATGGTACACATCATAAACATATGAGAGGTCTAGTAGAAGCTCCAATTGATAGGTAACCATCCCGATATGATCCTAAACTTCAAAGGGATCAATATTCCAAAATATTGTATTTCATTTATATCATAATCAAGATTTTATCCTATGTTATTTATTCAATAAATTTCAACTTCATCTCTTACTCTAAGAAATGAATATGTATTTTTTATTCCTAAAGCAATAATAGATAAAAATATACATAAAAATGTTTGATTCGTTCATTCTATCTCTAATTTCAACTTAAAAAATGGTTATCACCAGTTATTGAAGATGCATAAATATTCATATGGGAAATTAATACATTTAAATCTAAAAATTCATATAATTTACATAATAAAGTATTCCTTAAATGGTTAAACTTTTGAACCTTACAAACATAAAAATATAAATATAAAGACACTAAATTTCTGAAAATAAACATACCATTAATCCCCTAATTATCCATAATAATACATTAATGGTAACATGAAAAAAATATGAATACCTTTCTCATATAATCTCAAAAATATTTGTAACCATAAATACTAGAAATCCTTAATGCCAAGATCCATTTTTTCTCATTACATGAATAAGAGCATAGATTGTTGAACATATTTCATAGATTCAACTATATTGTAAACTATAAAAATGATAACATAAACCACTTTGTCCAAAAATCATTTATATGTTTTGAGGAAATAAACACTACCCAATATCATTTATCTCTATCAATAATCCCTTTATCCAAACTAATAAACAAATTCTCAACATCAAAAAAACAAAAAGGATTATCTTCCAATAATTTACTATTTTATGTAAAATATTATCTTTACATTAAATTAACTTTCTAGGTCATTAGTCTATTAAAAATATTCTTGTAGATCCTTATTAAGAAAGCACATAAAGATCAATCCTTATATATTTCATGATTCATGTAACATTATTCTTTAAATGAAATATATAGACACATCATTCATTCCCATTCATTCCCAAAACTATATCAATACATCCTCATCATATTCCTTAGAAAATTTTCATTAAATATAAAATAGAAGTCTTGTATTAAGATTAATAAACCTCAATATAATCATGATTCAAAAATTAAACATAAATAATACTAATAGAACAACCTATACCCCTCATATGTCATTCATGGTCAATTCATTATTAGTATTATAACCATTGGTCATACAACCTTGTTGATTCTACTCATGAGATTTCTCTTTAGGACATAAGTTTTTATAATACCTAGAAAATACACATTTAAAACATTCAAACACTGTAATCCCTTATGGAAAACATTATTATCATAAAAAAATTAACTACCCTTTTAATTGTTCTTAGAAATTAATTTCATTGTGTTAATAATTTCTACACTCAAACCAACATTTTTTCCTTTCCGGATATTCCCCTGAGTGATTCATTCATCATTCACAACATATATGAAACTGATTGTTCTTTTCCATATGGTCTCTCTCACTCACATTCATGGAATTATCGACACTTATCTTCTATGATGGGTATGATAGTTGTTTGAGTTACATAATCTTAAGAATATATTGTTATAAATAAGTTTGAACAATCATAATATCATTCACTTGATTACTCATATGATTTGGTATCTTATGAACCCATTATCTACTACATTCAGTGTTATCTCGACACATTATATTTCCCTTAATTTTCTATTTCAAAAAATCCTAGTTTGAGGAACCATAATCATAGTGGAAAATAACATAATTATGAAAAATCATTTATAGGATGACTAAATCGTGAAACCATGATTTAAATCATAGACATGTGAAGCTTATCCTAGGTTATTTAGAATCATTATTTAAATCTTTTATGATGTTCTATCAAGAAATTTTAGGTTAACCAAACCATATCCCTTATGACTGTGAAACAAGGAGAACAATGAGCCCCATTTCCATGTATTAATTAATGGCCAATAAATATTAATTCACTTTTCCCGATGTTACTACCCATAGCTACATCTTTGCTATAACTAGATCCACTTATATTATAAATACATGGATCAATAACATAAAACCCAATTGTTGAATCCTATAAAAAAATTACAAGGCATTTTATAATAATTTTAATATTCCATAGACAAATCCTTATACATATCCAATGAAATATCATTTGAAATATCCCTAGGGATATCACTAATGTTTTATTGTCCTCCATTATAATTTTTAACCAAACCTTTATCTGACACAAACATTAAAGAAACACATGTATCATGTATAAATATTACATCTTAATACATAAATATGTAATACATAATGTAATGAACCATCACAGAATCATATAGTTTAAGTACCTTTGGTAAAATTGATAACTAATCAAATAGTATATATGTTGGATGCATCATCCACCATTATTATATTAATAACTAGTACCCTTCGAAGACACATGATACATAATACCTTTAATCATTTCTTGGGGATGGAAACAGAAGAATAGGTGACCTTAGATTCTTAGTAAGGTTCATCATATAAAATATAAATCTATGATGCGATTAATGAAAAAGATAACTAGAAGGGTTTGTGATCATGAAGATAACATACAATGATTATACCCCACCTATCATAGATCATAAACATGATTCAAGGAATTAAACATCATCATTTCAAGAAAACATGGCCCATAAGTGTGAAAAATCATCATAATTCAATAATGCATCAAAATCATATATCAAAAAAATATGGAACCATTAAAAAATTTTAAAACCGTTTCATATGTCTAGGTTAAAAACCTAGAAATTCAAAATAGTGAATCATGTCTCATCAAATGTTTCCCATTGTGGATCACCAAATACCATTTTCCCATAGTGTATGAGGTCTCAAATATTTCCCATATACTTTCATTCCCATTGACATGTTTTCTATTGTTATCGCATGAGAGATAAATCATTACCCAATGCACTAGATGAAGAAATATGGCCCACCAATAAAATAAGGAAAATCATACATATGTGTTACATAAGGTCATACATCATATATTATATCATAATCAATGAAAGGAAATTGGATTCATAAAAATTTTATAATAATAGAACCTATGGAAAAGATATATATTTCATTCCAAATTAATAATATCATCAAAACATAACACACATAAAATTAATTTTTATAACTAAAAATAAATAAAATATTTAGAAATAATAATCTTTGAAAATAACCATCAACACAAATAAAGGAATTATTAAAAATTATTTATTGCATTTAATAATGAAAATATCCTTTCCCCTCTGAATTGTTTTAATGCAAAAGAAATTTTGATAAGAGTATTCCTTGACAACAACCATGAAAACATATATTAAAGCATTAAAAATCATCTACAGCGTCTATATAGGGGAATATCATATATAATTTGAAAACGTCATTTAAAAACATAAAAAAATTTGGAAATAATTTTATTTTAATTAAACATTTAAATATTATAGAGGAATAATCAAAAAACATTATACCCATGAATGTTGGTAATTCAGTTCACGATGTACACTGTGAAATAAAGGATCCATTTACATTTTCAATAAAATAAAAAATTTAATTGTTTGAAAAACAGATTCCATTAATTAATTGTTTTAGAAATTAAAACATGGGTAATAATTTTATTTATTAATTATTATAATAATGGTAAAAAATTTAATTTTTTCCGAATATGTTGTTCTAAAAGAAAAATTGTTTTTGACCGAATATAGAAATAAATATTATTTTTCATAGAACATAATTTTGATCTCTTGAGTACATAATTATTGAAAAAAAAAGAAAAAAATTTATTATCATTATATAACTAGTGGATAAGAAAATTAATGGTTTTCTTGAAAGATATATCATAAGAATCCATCATTGGATGCATGAAAGATCACTATCATGGGTGCCCTCAAATGATTAGTGTGATTTTGGGGTTCTTAGGTGCAGTAGAGTGGCTGACCAAGGTCGTCTCTCAAAGGAGGAAGTGAATTAAAACAACTTTTTAGAGGTATTATAGAAATAAAATAATATAGAATAAAAACACCACTTGAATGGATGAGGTGGTTGTTTATAGTTTATAAAACTTGAAAAAGTTTGCTGGAAGAAGATTGCATTTTTTTATTTTTGGAATTATGTTTGATTAAAAAGACACAACAAGAAGATGTTTTTTTATAAAATATTTTAAAAGGCATAATCGATATAACTTTACCTCTTCATTTACATATTAATAATTATTATTTAAATAAATATCCACTTAATTTTGATCCCCTAATTTGTTAACCCTTGAACCCAACAAGAGTTAACTTAACCACAATGATGGAATTACTTAAACCCTAGGCTACCTTCGGAACACGCAATCACAACACCCTGCTTTGATTGCTATTCTAAGGTTAGCTTATCATCAGTGGTTAATTAGAGAACATATCCATTCTAGAAATGAAGATGAATTGTGTTTAGGGATTATATTTTAACTCTACAAATTTATCCCGTGTTTTCTTGTATTACTGATTAAGATCGCACTCTCACAATTTACACAAAATCTCGACCTCGCGTGTTTTTATGTTAATTATTCAATTGCTTAATTAGTTTCGTACAATTTAAAAACAAAATTAATGGATCATATTAAGTGAATTACAGTAGCTCAATGATTCAAAATAATTAAATGAAGAAAGATAGATGTCGATCGATTACTAAAAAGAACTACTCTTCCATGGGCGGTGTAGTTATCATGGGGACGTTTTGCATGAGCAAAGGATTGAAATGGTAGAACCCAATATCATCTCCACTCTTGATTCCAACCCAATTAAGAAGATTAATAGAAGAATAAAAGGGAAAAACGTAGAAGATTATTTGAAAAAAAATCAACGAACAAACATGAAATAAAAGAAATACAAAGAGGAGGTGGGAGAGGAGAGCCTTTTTAGAAGAGAGGTTTTCACAAATCCTTACTTCTTCCAAGCATTGTGAGGGGATCCCAACAGACAATGTTTTGTACACACCTTCCCAAATCCCCGGCCAGCCCTCCCAAAGAGTTAAAACCCCCTTTAAATAGAGTTTGTGAGAGCTAGGGTTACATAACATTTTAAGTGTGAAATGAAAAACTCGGCCAAATATTTTATTCCAAATTTCACCACCTAGTTGACCTTCTAAACGCGTGAATTGGCTGGCCTTCTAGAAGGATGACTTGTGGTACATCATTTCCCCGAGCTTTCCTTAAATATTGGGCTCAATCCAAGCCTAGATGAAGAAGATATGGCCCAAATACAGAACCCATGTCTATTTTGCCGAGTCCAGCCCACCATTGGTTTAATGGCCTCTTTACTCCATCCAAATTCACTTGTTAGATCTAGTGTCCTGAATAAATGTTCTATAAATTTAAGTTGGAAACACTGTTACAAAAAATTATGTTCAAATAATAAATATTAAAATATTTATCATCAAAATACTACAGTACATTTTTAAAAAGGTAAAACCGGAATTTTCAACAAATTTTCAAATGAATGATCTAACCCCAAATATTTCATAAATGAATATATTTAGCACAATGTGAGGAAATTATATCATTTATAATCAATAAAATATTCAAAAAAATAGTGATTTATCAACACCTCCACATTTACCCTTTTGCACTCCTGGGAAAAACCTCATGTCAAGTAAACATCAATATCAAATAAAAACCAATTTTAAAACACATATCCTTGAGATCGAACAATTACACTCCAAGAAACAAAAGATATCATGCCTCATAAAAAACCATTATGTAAAGTTATTCATTTATATCATTCAATATATTACCACTTTATTTATCCTCCCATGCATAAAACACTTACATCGCTTGAATTTTCTCTTATCATTAAAATATTAATTTTTTTTGCAATGTATTTGTCATCCAAACTTATAAAAGGGTCACCATATGCTTGATAAATTCCTACATCTCCACCCGATGTGAGTCAAGGATGAATGTTTATCATGAGTACTTTTTAGGGTTGTTCTATGGCTTTCAGTTTGTAGGATTTAGATGTGAAAAATTCTTAGGTTGAATGAGGATGGATTGACAATTTTTGAAACAAAATTGCATTAATCTAATTTCACTTAAATATGGTCTTCTCCTCAATCCCCATAGTATCAATTCAGCTCCATCATCATCAAAAATAAAGGAATTTGCACACCATTAAACATTTCTACAGTAAAAAATTTCAATCTTCTCAAACATGAATTTCTTGAAAGCTCCAAATAGGTACAACTTTCTACATCAATTAGAAGCTCCAGAAAATGTACAGCTTCACTTAACATGAATTCTCCAGAAAAGGCACAACTTTCAATATAATTATTTTCTTCATAAGCAAACAAATATCTTCAGAATTTAGTTTTCCACCCAAAGAATCACACAATGTGGTAGCACAACACAAGATAGCTTCCCCCACAATTAAGTTCAACTAGATTATGCAATTTCACTTCAAGAGTTGGCTGGATAGGGAAAATTGGCTTGTAATGTGGCTAACCTACCAGGCTATGAATGGCTTCTAAGGGATACAAGGATTAAATATTCATGGTAGGCCATTATTAAAAAGTATTCTTTAAAATAGGGGAATTAATACCAAACAAATACCTCAATCATTTTAACATAAGTACCTCAAACCCTCATGTTTTGACAGGAATAGATCACATTCCGGTTAAATCAAGAATGGTTTTTTTCCCTCAAGATGGGAGGTCAATGTAAAGAATATGAAAATAATGGTTCAGAAGCATCACAGGAAAGTGATTTCAAATATAAAGAGAGTGAGATGTGGCTTGGGATTCAAAATTAGGTGTACTTTTTGTGAAATTACTAAATATTTGAACTTGAAACAAAGTCATTTCCACATTCATTTAAGCTTTGTTTCATGGGATAAATTGTTTCACTCATTGATATGCATTTCAAAATTGTGATGAGAATAATTTCAGATCAAAATTTTTAAAAACACATTGGAAATTGTAAAATAAACACAAAATTTCAAAAACACACATCTGTTTTTGTTTTTGTGTTTTTTTTAAATCAGGAAAACAATTGAAATTACTAAACCTAAAGGTTCCCTCCCCCACACATAAAATATTGCATTGTCCACAATGTGAACCCATGAGATGATATATTCCCATGAAATGCAGAATTTTTAAATAGGACAAATAATATAAAAGTGAAATGGTTAGGAACAGCCGGATGTGCTCAAGTGATGATGGGGTCATGTAGTGTGATAAAATCCACTGTATTAGTAGGAAGTCCCACAATGTATCTCTTCAAAGGTTGCCCATTGACTGTAAAGATCCTTCCAGTGTCCTCTTGTGTGATCTCCGCTTCACCGTACGGAAAAACATTAGATACAATATAAGGACCTAAGCATCTGGAATACAACTTACTAGGCATCAGCTTCAGTCGTGATCTATACATAAGGACTTTCTCTCCAACATGAAACTCCATTTTTTGGATCATTCAATCATGAGCTACTTTTGATATTTCCTTGTAGAGTCTTGAGTTCTCATATGAAGACAATCTAATCTCCTCAAGCTCTTTAATTTGCAGCTTCCTTTGGATTCTAGCTTGGGCCAAATCCATGTTGCATTTCTTTATAGCCCAATAAGCCTGATGCTCAACTTCCACGGTGAGATGACATGATTTCCAAAAATCAATCTGAAATGGGGATATACCGATGGGTGTCTTGTATTCTATCCTATAATCCCACAATGCATCATCCAAGCGCTTGCTCCAATCCTTCCTATTTGGCTGCACAGTTTTCTCCAAAATTTGTTTCAACTCACGATTTGAAACCTCAGCCTAGACATTTGTTTTGGGGTGGTATGGTGTTGATGTTTTTTGTGTCACCCCATACTGTCGAAGAAGGGAAGCAAGATTCCAATTACAAAAATGTGTCCCTTGGTCACTGATGATAGCCTTTGGTACTCCAACCTGCAAGAAATATGTGCCTTCACAAAATCCACAACAACATGAGAATCATCAGTCAAAGTAGCCTTGGCATCCACCCATTTGTTCACATAATCAACAACAACCAAAATATACAAGAAACCATATGAACTTGGAAAAAGGACCCATAAAATCAATGCCCCACACATCAAAAATCTCACAGAATAGTATGGGTTATTGGGGCATCTAATGTCTCATAGAAATATTCCCAGTGTGTTGGAAACGAGAGCATGACTTACAAAACACATGGGCATCATGGAATAAACTAGGCCAATATAATCTAGAGTCCAAAACATTCCTAGTTATCCGTTGGGTTCCAAAGTGTCCACCACATGCAAGTGTATGATAGAATTCCAAAATAGACTCAAACTCATGAACATGAACACACCTTCTAATGACATGGTCACTACACATGCGCCATAGGTAAGGCTCTTCCCACACATAAAACCTAGACTCACTTTTTAATTGTTGGACTTGATGCTTCTTCAAATTTGCTGGGATTTTAGAGTAAAAAATGTAATTAACTAAATTAGCATACCATGGATGCGCTCCAGAGATGGTATAGAGATGCTCATCAAGGAATGTGTCCAGAATTGGTACCTGGTCCAAGGGGTCACGCTCTAGTGTGTGATTAAGCCTACTCTTGTGGTCCTCCACCATGTTTTATGACTCCTTCTTTTCCTTTATCTCGATGTCAAACTCTTGAAGAAGGAGCATCCAATGGATAAGCCTGGGCTTTGCATCTGGCTTCTTCAAGAGGTACCTTAGAGCTGCATGGTTAGAAAAAACAACTAATTTAGAGCCCAATAAATATGAACTGAATTTATCTAAAGAAAATATGACAGCAATAAACTCCTTTTACATGGTTGTGTAGTTTTATTGGGCTGAATACAATGTATTTGATGCATATTCGATCACATGTGAACGTCCATCCACCCTCTGAGATAAGATAGCTCCAAATTCGATGTTGGAGGCGTCACACATATGATCAAAAGGAATCTCCCACCGTGGGGGCTGTATGATCGGTGGAGTGGTCAGAAACTTATTTAGCTCATCAAAGGAAGTACTGAAAGAATCATCAAACACAAAATCAAAATCCTTTTGGAGTAATCATGACATAGGAAGAGAAATCTTACTAAAATCATTCATGAAGCACCGATAAAATTTAGCATGCCCTAGGAAAGATCTAAAATCACGCACACATGAAGGATATGGTAAGGATAAAATAATTTCTATATTAGATCTATCAACCTCTATCCCATGTTTTGACACTACATTCTCTAAGGCAATGCCATGCTCTACCATGAAATGACACTTTTCAAAGTTCAGGACCAGATTATTCTTAATACAACGATTCAATACCTTTCTAAAACTATATAGGCATTCATCAAATGAGGATCCATACACTGTAAAATCATCCATAAATACCTCCATCTAGGTCTCAATAAAATCCGAAAAAAATACTCACCATGCATCTCTGGAAGGTACATCGGGCATTGAAAAGTACAAATGGCATACATCGGTAAGCAAATGTGCCAAAGGGACAGGTGAATGTAGTCTTATCCTGATCCTCTGAAGCTATAGGAACCTGAAAATATCCATAAAATCCATCCAAGAATAAATAGTGTGTCTTCCCATCTAGTCTCTCAAGCATTTGATCAATAAATGGGAGGGGGGATTGTTCTTTGCGAGTGGAATGATTTAGTTTCCTATAATCAATACACACACGCCAACTGTTTTGTACCCTTATTGGAACTAACTCATCGTTCTCATTTTTAACAACAGTAACACCACTTTTCATAGGCACAACCGGAACAGGACATACCCACTAAGAATATGAAATGGGAATGATTATACCTGCCTCGAGCAATTTCTCAACTTCCTTTTTAACAACTTCTAGGAGGGTGGGATTGGGTCTCCTTTGTGGCTGTCTCACCGGTTTAGCCCCATCCTCCAAGAGAATCCTATGCATGAAAATGGAGGGGCTAATACCCGATATGTCATCCAAGGTCCACCCAATCGCCCTGATGTTCTCCCTCAAAATATTCAAAAGCTTTTCTTCATGTTCAAAAGTGATATTGCTAGAAATGATAACAAGTAATCTCTCACCACTCAACAAGTATAAATATTTCAGATTTGCTGGCAATGGCTTGAGTTCTAATGAAGGAGGGTGTAGTATGGATGGAGATATTGAAGGAACTGAAATATGTGCACAAGGAGCATCAGTATCAGAATATACATCATCAAAATCAGAGAATAAAATATCAAATCCATCAGCATACTCAACAGCCATGTCATAATCAAAGTTCACATGATCAAAATCAGAATATGACTCCATTTCAAAATCAAATCACAGAGAGTCTTGTTCCTTAGAAACGGGTGTTGATGTACTCTTAGACATCAAACTAAAACCAATACTCATAAAATACCTAAGAATAGGACAATCAAATTCCATGGAGTTTTTATTTGGTGGTTCAAAATGGGAGATAAAAAAAGAAAAATGATCCTCTGAGGGGTACTTCATGGATTCCATGACATTAAATACCACAACTTCATCCCCAAACTCCATGGAAGTTGTACCCTCGTTGAAATTTTTGATAGTTTTTGAAGTTTTGAGGAAGGGCCTACCTAACATAATGGGGGCATGAGAACTTATCTAATCATCCTCCATGTTAAGCACATAAAAGTCTGCTGGAAAGATCATGTCTCTTACTCGGACAAGTACATCCTCAAGGACTCCCTCTGGATAGTCCGTACCTCTATTTGCCAATTTCCCCACTACTCTCGTCGGCTTCAAATCACCAACCTGTAAAGAAGAGAATACAGAGTGAGGCATCACATTTATGGAATCTCCAAAATCACAAAGTGCGTCAGAAATGTGCAACTCCCCTATGGTGCATTGGATGGTGAATGTCCCTAGATCCTTGCACATTGTCAGCATTGCTAGAGTTAGTGTAATGAGTTCTGACACATTCCTTCCAAGATTGATCCTCTAATTTCCCTTGATCCCTCTTCGATTGGTACAATGTTTTTTTTAAGAATTTCTCATACCTTGGAATTTGTTTAATGGCTTCATGTATAGGAATGTTGATCCCCACATGCTTGAATGTACCCAAAACCTCCTTTTCCATTGCTTCTTCAGCCATCTTCTTGGTTTGAAAAACCCTGTTTGGAAAGGAAGGGGTTTAGGAGGAACATCATTAGTATTTTTCTTACCTTTATCTTTCTCCTTGGGTTTCTCATCAGTTGATGTGGAATAGGGCTTTTCCGAAGATGAGGTGAATCCCGGTGGAATGGTAGGTGGAGAAGAATTTGTTGTTTTCTTCCCACTTCTCAATGTGATGGAACTAACATTCCACTTTGGATTTAAAGTGGGTTGGGAAGGTAGATTTTCGGAATTCTTACATACAAGTTCATGGAGGGTGGTGGCAATCTAGCTCATTTGAGTCTCAATTCCCTCAACTCTGAAGCATGACTCTTCTGCTCATTCTGCTGATTAAGAAAAATTTTCGTCAAAAGATCATTAGTGTTAGAATCTACCTTTGGTGGGGGATTCCCTTGTTGCTGGCTTGCTGATGCTTGGTCTTCAAATCTCGTTTGTGTTTTTGGAAACCCTGCTGGTAAGGCGACGGATGCTGGAAGTTTTGTTGAAAATAGGGCCTTTGTTATTGTCCAGAGCCATACCTCATGTCGGATTGATCCTTCCACCCTTGGTTATATGTTGGATCAAACTTCTTTTGGGGATATGGTTGTTGTTGTTGTTGCTAATATGATCTCCCAGGGAACACTGCTTTACAATCTTCTATTTCTTGGAGTTGTGGGAAACAGTCAGTTGGGTGGCTTGTCATAGTGCAAATACCACAAGGCCTTGAAGTAGGGGGTTGGGATGTCTTTTGAGCCAAAGAAATCTGTCTCACCAAATTTTTCAATTCTTCCAACTTGGTATCAATCAAATGACATTCAAGGAAAGAATGACTTACCTGATGTACTCCCTTGACATGTGGTGTACCTCTATCGCCAAATTGTTGAGAGTTTTGGGCCATCTTTTCGATCAACGCACGTGCAACTACTGGTGTTTTGTCCCCCAATGCTTCTCTAGCTGCAGCATCCACCATGCTCCTCTCCATGGGTGTGAGTCCTTCGTAGAAGTATTGGATGAGGAGTTTCTCACTGATTTGGTGATGCGGACAGCATGCACACAACTTCTTGAATCGCTCCTAGTACTCATACATTGACTCCCCTTGGGCTTGTTTGATCCCCGATATCTCTTTTCAAATGGATGTTGTCCTTGATGCTGGAAAAAATCTATGCAAGAAAAGTCGTTTAAAATCATTCCAACGTGTTACATCTTCAGGTTGCAAATAATACATCCAATCTTTTACAGCCCCATCAAGTGAGAATGGGAATGCTCTTAATTTTATTTAATCTTCAGAAACATTTTTTGGTTTTATGGTTGAGCAAACCACATTAAATTCACTAAGGGGTTTGTTGGGATCCTCACCAGATAAGCCATGAAACTTTGGAAGAAGGGGAATTAATCCATATTTCAATTCAAAGTCCGATTCGAGGTTCGGGTATGCAATAAAATTTGGTTGATAGTTAATATCCGGTGTAACCAATTCTCGAATGGATCTATTAATTTCATTTCCATGATTTTCAACCGTTGGTTCTTGTTTTAATTTAGACTTAGAAGTGTTTACAATTTCAAAATTCCTAGAGTGGAGGAATTCCCCAGTTGGGTAAATGTCGACACTTCTCGTACACTGAGAATGAGGGATTCATGACCTAAGGCTTCGTTCAATCTTAGGGTCATGATCTAAGAGATCATTAGGATTAGTTCGTTTCATAAATAATAGAATTAAAAAAAATAAAGTGACAAAAAGTGGACCATAATAGAATGATAAGAAGTCTGATTTTATGGTCCCCAAAAAAAGAAAATAGAAAACCAAAAAGATAATTGAGAAAGGGGAAAGAAGAAAGAAAGAAGAGAAGATAAAATATTAAAATAAAAGTAAAAAAATACCTCTAATTAGTTGAATAAAATACTTGCCTCCCTGGAAAAGGCGCCAATTTGAAATAGAACTATCGTGGGTGCCCTCAAATGATTAGTGTGGAATTTTCTTACAAGAATATCATTCATTCCAGTATTAAAGTGGATCGTTATGAATCCATCTATGTAAATAAATGAAGAAATCCAACTTATAGGGATGATTTTAGGGAAATAAATCTATTAGGATCTGATCATGTTGATGAAATTATTGAAAAATTGTGATCTATTCATCAACACATAAGAGAATATCAAAGTAGATAAAACGTTTGTGCTGAAAACTGAAGAATGGAGGGAGAGTTTGAAGTGTTGATAAGGTGTTTCTACAAATATCTCCTTGTAAGAGAGTAATGATATTTGTAAAGAAGAGAATGTTTGGCACTATTTAAACCAGTCTTTTGAAATTTAGATCATTTTGGGAATGTTGTTTTCATATTGGAACTTCCAATAAATTTTTTTCAAGTTCATTATGTGTTACATATGTCTCTCCTAATAAATATCATTCCTAATCATTCTCATGTAATAAAATCTTAAGTCATATTTGTTGAGAAAGACCATTCTTATGAAGAAAAACCAATAGGGATTCTAGATCATAGAGAAAATGTTATATGAAACAAGGCCAATCACTTGGTTAATGTTTTATGAAAGAACCTTAAATTTGAAGAAGTTATATGGTTACATGAAGATATAGTGAGTGTTGGGGGTCCTCAATTGAATTTTTTCAAGTGACAAATTTCTAGGGAGAAATTCAGTTTTAGGGCGGTATAATTTAACACCCGAATATTTTTATGAAATATTTTGTTTAAATAATTTTTATTCCTTAATATAATTTTTTTCATGGAATCATGATTTTGAATGAACTTAATATGCCATTATTATACAATTATAAATATATATTAACATTTAGGTTAGTTTGAATAAGTATAACTAACTTATGAAAATGCATCGTTAATTCATTAGCTATCAATTATTTATGAAAATTATAAATCAATGAGATATTTTTTTTGGGTGAATTATTTTCGGTAATGAAATTAATGAGATATATATATGTTATATATTTAATAAAATATTTTTTTTATTTATCCAATGAATATTTTTGTCAAAGGGTTAGAATAAAAACAATTTGATGCATAAAAACCAATTTTTATGAGTAATTTTACTCCTTTGAATAAGGAACCAATTTAAAATTAATATTTTGAAAGATTAATATTTTTTATATGAGAAAATAAAATTCTTATTTTGAATTAGGATATAAAAACTTACTTCGGATGACTTTCTGATAATTTTATGATAACATTCATGTTTTGATGAATAGTAAAAATTCACAAACATTAATTTGAAAACAAATTTTTTATTAAAATAATTTATATGGTTAAATTAAAATGTTGAATAGTTTTAAATTATAAAAAGAATATATTTTAATAATTTGATATAATGTATATAATCATCATTAATTTTACATTGAATCTAGATATAAACACAATTCATTCTTTTCCACTGTTTTATTTTTTAAAACTTGTTCTCTCTTTCAAACAATGAGATTAATATTAATTTAATAACCACTTAATATGTGTATTAAATTTTTTAAAAATGGATTCTATATTTTGAATAAGTGGGTCCAAATTATGTTAATAGGTTAATTTTATTTTTTGGAAAATACGAATAGTAACTTTTACAATCTTTTTAAATTACCAATGTTAAGTGTAAATCGGGTAATTAAAGGTAAAAATAATATTATAAAATTACCATAACTCATGAAAAAATACTATGAGATGACTAAATTAGGCCATTATAATATATTTCATAAAATATAATCACTTATGGCCACTTTCCCAGGAATATGACATTAATTTTATTAAAATTAATGAATGTGAAAAAATGTCAAACTATCTTTTTATATATGTATATTAATTATAATACAGGGAAAAACAGGAGATAAAATGGAAAATAGGTAGTTTCTAGAAAGAAAAAGTAATTAAAAATATCATATCAAATTATTTCTAATTTTTATAAATTAAATAATTACTGTTAAGGATGACACAATAGTGATTCATAAATTATTTTATTTATAGAAATTTCAAACAGATGGCTTTAAGAATATTAATAAATTTTAATTTTCATTAATTAAGGATATCCATTAGATTTATATGTTATTATGAAATATACATAGTATATTCAAAAATTTTGTTTGTGGTTATATAGTGTGTGGATTTTATTTAAAATCAATGAAATGAATAGTGTTAAAATTTAACAATATTGATATTTTATAAAAATAACTTTTAATTAAATTATTTAAAATTCATAAAAAATTAATAAGATACAAAGTGATACATATAAGGTCTATAATTTCATAAAATATCCTTTTATGATCAATTAACACCATATAATTAAATATTTATAACCATTTAATATTTAGAATGATAATACTATAATAAAAATTAAATAGATTAAATAAGGGTAAATAAAAATTATAATGTTTAACATAAAAGAAAAACAAGTCTAATGTGTACTGGTTGAGAGGATCTCGACCAATACACATATTACCTTCTATATAATCAAATTTTTATACATTTTAATTTAAAAATTAATTTAAATTATTTTAATAGGTTTGGTTTATCCAATAGTGCCCCTCCCCTCTCTTATAAACGGTCACCTCTTCTTCCCTTTCAATCACACCACTAAATTACTTTTTCCTAGAAAAAACAAACCAATTGCTTCTCCTAACTTCTCTCACTTCATCCTAGAGGCCACAAATTGGGTATAAATATATTCTATAGAGACCATTCGTGAAAAACAAAAGGAGATACTCGAAAAAAAGTAGTTGTTTTATCACCTCTTCCAAAATTCTTTTTTTCTTATACATCTTCATCTTAAGTTTTTCCATACTGTAGTAATAAATACAATATATAATACATTGGGATATGTTATTTCTATATGTAATAACCTTAAATTGTTTTTATCCATCCTACGAATAACAATATCCCCATGTGTGTGTATGTGTGGCTTATTGTCCCTACACTTTGGTGTAATTTGTTATTCAACAATACATTATTTGTACGGATCTAAAGATGAGTATAATGAATGTAAATAATGAATATAACATTATAGTTATTATTTATATTTGATATAAAATACCATTTAATACCATTTAACCATTAAGTGAATGATATCATCGCTCCTGCGTACGTAGGGCCTACCATCTCTACAGTGTGATGGGATTCATTCTACATGATCCTCATAAAACCATGATTATATACAATAATGGAATAGATAAATTTGATATATTATATAATAAAAACATTTTTTTAAATCATATAACTATAAATTAATAAGGTTAAATATATGGCCCCAACCTTAAACATTACATAATCTTGAGTTATTACTAGAATACACATTGAGGAACTTTTCAGTTTTAGAGTTTTAGAGAATTAGATCATAAAACATGCATTACATTCCACTTGTAAACAATGTCATTACAAAAAATACAATATTCACTCTTCTCATTAAAGGAAACATATTTAAAATAAAATATGGATTCTTTCTTGACACTTCCTTGACACTATCATCAAATCCTGTACCTTTACCTTGACCTGTGAAAAACATTTTAAAAGCTTGGGATGATAATAAAATCTCAGTAAGGGATATAAAAATATAGAAAGGAAACATTAGTCCATGTATACATAAGAATTAATGAAAACATACTTTACTCATAAAACATAAGAACTTTAACATAACTCATAAAATAATTAATAAATCATAGAAATCATAAGACATAAAGGTAACTTGAGGAATTCATAACATTCTTACGTAGGGAGTAACCCTCATGGTTATGTTTGAAATACCCATAACAGTATATTCCCTAAATATTTTTGTAGAAACCTTAGCATTTAACTCCTTTGCGTTACCCAATGCATTGGAGAGCTATATCGGGCTCACCTGCCCTTAGTTTATCACAGAACCACCTGTCTTCATAAACAATGCCCAAGAACCATAACATAATCATATCATATAAAACACACATAAAGGAAAAATAAAATTTCCAAATTTCAATCAAAATATATCAAAAACAAATTTATATAATCAAAACATTATCAAAACCATTTTCAATACCAAAATAAAAGAAAATTTAAACATGTTATTTATTTTTCATTTAAAAATAAGTTATGGCATGTAGAGAAAGCCGAAACTCAAAAAATGGTCACAGCGGCGGAGAAGTCGTTGTCGCTGCATACGTACGACAAAACCATTCCCTTTTGTCATTTAGTAAAACGCTTCGTACAAAAATATTCCTTTTGAATAAAAGTAAAAGTTAATGGAGTTTATACACCATATAAAAGAAAGTTCTGTACAAAACAAAATATGCCTCAATGAAAGGAGATTGAGACAAAGTCTCATACCTCGTATCAGACTTGACTCTATCGTTATTTAATCTCCAGAATAATAAACTTGAGTTAATTTATACTTGATTAAAAACCTTTTTCAAGTTAATTATTCCTTTTATATCACTTATTACCATGTTATGAACAATATGTAATTATTTATGTTAATAAAGGTCATTTTTTCGATCATTGGTACTTGAGTGAAAAATAAACTCCTTATAATTAGAATTTGTTCATGTGGTAAAATATCCATTATATATAGAATTATATTCATGATTTAGTTATCATATATATCATATTTATCCATTATATACATGCATTTATAATATTACATAACATTTAGAGGTAAGAAATGAAATGCACAGTTCATGGAGACGGTAAGTCTTACGTACGCATGAACGCTACATTCATTTATATTTCATATTTAATGGAATGAAATCATAATGTTATATTATAATTATAGTATAATATTATATATAATATCATTAAATCCATCCTTTATATGTCCCACATACGGTATTAACGAATCAAATCACTTTGAGGGGCGGTAGTCTGCACTTCCTAAAATGAATATATCGTGTTTACCTATAATGTAAACCATAAAGGAATGCCATAAATGAGAAATACAGAAGCATAAGGAAAACATAAAAATAATATATATCATATATAAATATAGTGACATCTTAATGGAAACCATGAATGGTGTTAAAATAATATTGAACAATCATCGTTTCATGAGGCAGAAATTCGCCATCCACAAAAACAGTATGTTCTTTTACCATTAAACGAAGGTGTGTGTAAGTGTATCTAGAATACTTCTCATAATAACATCCTAGTATATCTAAGATACTTGTTTTGTTACAAAATAATGGAATAAAAAGAGTTTAGGGGGTTGGAGAAGAAAAATAAAACAAAAGAACAGAAGGGAAGACATTACCTTAAAATCGGGTAACTCATATTGGTTTGAACCAAAAGGGTTTCCTGAAGATATTTCTGCCTAATATAAGGCTTCTAGGATGAAGATAGGGATGTGGAGAGATAAAATGAGCAGATCCTGGCTGAGCAAATGGCTTGAGAGGTGTTGGTAATGAGGTAGAGGTGGGGGACTTTTATAAGAGGGAGGAGGGGCACTCTTGGAAAGTCAAAAAATGCTACTATATATTAAAATGAGCTTCGGATTTTAAAGGTCCTACATTGATATATTTCTAGGATAAAGTGATAAGTGTTCTAAATATACTCATCAAATTGGTTTTTGAAAAGTGTAATTCTTATATATTACATTATATTTTCATTTTATTCCAATCGTTCATTAATAAGGTAATCGCTGCATCATAATGTTTTCTTAAAAAAATTAATTTATTTAGTGTCTGAAAATTGTAAAAAAATAATATGATGTAGAAAATAGTTTTATATTTTCGATGACTATTTATTTTCCAGGAAATAATTTATGTAGACAAAAATAAAATTGTTTTACATAGGTATTACATACTCTTGTGATGTTCTCCTTTCTTTAAAAATAAAATGAGAAAGTGTCACTATCAACCAAAAGTGATTCCATGAGGTCCCTAAGTTTTGAAAAAGGCATACCATGGTCGTCCATGACACATACAGTAGAATTAGGACAAATATTTTGGTCATTTTTAATTATTATGATATTATTTTATTACCCTTAACTACCTGATTACTAATTAATCACAATAATTAAAGATAATTATCGTCGTTAATATTAATAATGTCCAAAAACAAAAGAGTCTCAATTACATAATTTGGACCTTTTGATTACAAATATGGAATCCATTTTACCAAATTCTAAAAACAGAAATTGCAATAATTAATTTAAAAATAATTCTCGTTGTCAAAACAAATAGCGGGTTTTTTAGAAACAATATCTATGAAATGTTTGGCATTTGTTTATGCCCAATTCTACAGTGAAATAAATTATAATTACAAACATTTAATTAAATGGTAAAAATATTTTCTAATTAAAAATTATAACCAATTAAAAGGACAATATATCTATATAATTAAATTATATGGAAAAGTAGTTTTGAAGTAAAATGCAGTATTTTTCACTATTCATTAAAGAATGAACATTGTCAGAAAAAATACCTAAAATTTATCCAAATTAAATTTCAAAATCAAAATTATAATGAATATGTTTATTCTTACAAATAGATCTTATAAATTTGTAAAAATATAGATTTAAAAATGGTTCCCCCTCAAAAGGTGGTAAAACAATCTTTTAAAAATATTAGAGTATTCTATGCCAAGATTGGATTTATTCTCGTATAAAATACTATCTAAGTCATAAATAGACATACATATGAATATATATTTTTTATTACTTACTTGGGATGTTACATTAACAATAACCTTTCCAAAAAAACTTGCATAAGAATATAATGTAGATATTATCTGAATAACGAATGACAAATAAATATTACTAAAAGAAGAGGATAATATAATCACATATGACATAATAATAATAATTATTATTATTATTGAATAAGTTTGTAACCTTATCTAAATAATAATACAGGAGGATCCTATACATATAAAGTATATAATCCGTAGTCATTTATATATAACATTGCATAATTATAAGCATAATTATACATAAGAGTACATGCTATAGATTGTGAAGTATAGTGTCTTTGAAGAGTATGTACATAAAACATAAAACATGGAACTAAAAAAATTATTTCTTTAATCTTCATAAATATGTCATAACTTCATTTGAGACCTTAAATTAGTATAGGGTACCTTGGGGATCACATGAACAAAGGTATGAGCTAAAATCCCAGTAAGGGAATAAACATAAGAACACTGCTTTAGAAAAAGGGTTAGAGATCATGAAATAATGATATAAAATGTAATATATATTCATAAAATATAAACATGGGATTAAATAAACATGAATTCCTATCATTCTGTTATTAAAATAAATCATGACTTTAGCATTATTCAATTCTCTTTGCACATAAAGTAATACAAGTCAAGGATAACCACTAAGACTGTTACTCATGGTAGCACAATTAATGGATATATGCCAAGACCATTTCACAGAATGTCCAATTAGATTAAATTTAAACAAATTAATTGAACCTCTATCTAGTAACACCCATATTAAAATTTTCATGAATATATTTTCCACATAAATAATCATACATAATCAACCATAAATAAACATAAAAGAACCTATAGAGACTAATGGGTATCACATTCTTTCCTTACATCATAATGAATGGGCGTATCAAAAAATTTTACAAGATATAAAAGAATTAAAACATAAATGAACATTAATTATATAAAATAGGCATAAATCATGGTATGTGATGTAATGTGGAAGTGATAACATGTAAGAAATTTATTTAGGAAATTCTTAGCATTAAATCATTTTACTGTGTTTTTAAGCAAAATACTAGAGATAATTTATAATAAAAAAGGGAATAATATTTTATATAAAAATATAAGTGAAAAAATTATTTTATAATAATAAAGTACTGGTTTTATAACAAAAAAGTTGTCTTGAAAAATATGTTTTTGTGCACTTGAAATTTGGTAAAAATTTAGGAAGTTCCCTTAAAACGAGTTTTCTTATAGGAAAGTATCAAGGAGGGAATCAATTGAGAGAATGTATATCCAAAAATTAGAATGAGGGATGGATCTTGAAAAATTATTTTGGAGCATATAAACACAATTTAGATGTTTTTAAAAAATAAAACATAATTTGCGTAAAAAAATATAGAGCAACCCGAAAGAATAAAGGTGGTTCGGGTAGAATCCCTTACAGAATATCGGCATGGTATCCGGTGTACATAGAATGGATTAATGAGAGTCAAGGTGATTTATCATATTTTATACATCATTAGATAAGTATGGGTAAGGTTAAAATCATACCCCATCATTAGGAATTATACATAACTGGGCATAACACAGAGGAGATTCTAGAATAAATGTGAGAAAGAGAGGATCCCTTACCTTATGTCTGATTGTTTTCTACGCTTGAAATTAATGATCTGAATAATCAAATTTAGATTATTAATTAATAATTACATAAAATCATATAAATTTAAATTATTTAGTATTACTTTTTTGTGTTCATTCATGTGATTTCTAATTGTTTACGAGGTTCAATTTCATTGTTCATTTCTATTTGTTTCACATTCAATTTACTTATATACATAAATGAATAAACATATATAGTGAAAATGGTATTCCTGAATTGAATATATATAAAATTAGTGAAAATAAATTTTTTTACATGGATGTAAATTTAATTTATTTTACTTAGATTTAATGTAATGAATTATATAAAATAATAATGTTAACCTCTTTGATTAATGTGGAAATTTTTCTCACAATTAATTTGTTTTGTATTATTATTTTACTTTAATATTTATAAGGATTACAGAACATTAAATAAGATAAAATACATATATTATGACATATTTCAACAATTAATATTGTTTAATGACTAGTATATAATATGGTAAAGTAAATTGAATACATTTTGTCCTTTAAAGTGATAAATAGACACTTCTCGAATGGTATTTCCATTTATATAATAAATGGAGGGGGATAGAGTTAGTATGGTAAAATATGTCATTAGAATAATATAATTCCAATTTATTTATTTTAGAGCTATCATCATACCATTTGGGTGAAGGGGACTTAGGAAAGAATAAAATGGAAAATAACAAGGAAGAAATTTAAAGGAAAGAAAAGAGGAATTTATCTCTTCATTCATTCTTCCAAGACAGCCTCTAAAGGGGAGAGGATTTAGACTATTGGGGAGAAAAGGGCTATTGGAAATATCGGAGGATCATGGGTAGTGATTTTTTCAGAACATATCCAACACACACGTCTTGATGGGGGTGAAGAGAACATGGGAGTGGGTGGTTTTCATAGTGGAGGAGAGGAGTTAGTTTTGGATATTTAATTCATTATTCAATTATTTTTTATCAAGAAAAGTAAATATTATTGATTCTTGTGACCAAAAATATAAACAATTTCATGTTAGTTCGATCCAATGGCCATTTACATCATCCATGACTCAAGCACGATGCAGAAATTTTGGTTTCAACTTTTATTGTAAATTATCATATTTTACTATTCATATAAAATCAATTATTTAAGATAAATGAAAAAAATCATTCTAACCATTAATCGATGTTTATAATCCAAAAATGAACACAATTATGAAAAAATAATTCTCTAAATATTGTTAATTTAATTTTTAAATAAAATTATAATTTATTTGAAAAAAGCACATTAAAATTAAAACTTGTTCTGTAACACCTCCAAAAATTAATCAGGGTACCACAAAATTTTATTATAACCAAAATATTGTAAAATAAAAACTTATGATTACATTTTATGATCATACAATTCCATTTTAATTTACTAAATTAAATCATTAAATTGTAATTAAAATATTTATGACATACAAAAATACAAATACCTGTACTATAAATGTTTTTTTCACTTATAAGATGTCCAAAGTGTATTTCTACATTCATGGGTAAAGATTCTTTTTTTTTTGCCAACATACTATTAATTAATACTCATTACTATTCATAAGGGTATTTTACTATTCACAAGGGTATGTTACTATTCATAAAATAAAATTTTTATCCTATCAGACTCTAAATATCTTACTAAATATAACAATGAATATTATATTATCAAAGTTCAAAACACAGAAGTGACAATATTATTTTTAGAGGTCACATAGTGCATAGTAGTTCATTGTGTTATGATTTTATTTGATTGAATAACATAATTATTTCCTCTGATCTGCAATTTTTTCTGGTTGGAAATTTCATCAAGCGCCGAACATCTTTAATTTTTTTTGCAAAGAACACTCGAGAATGTAGGTTTTGAAAACTTTCATGTAGGCTTGTTGAATTATTTACATGTTCTTCTACGATTTTCCTCAGAAAATGTTTATTACCGACTTTGGGCGAGAGGCTCTTTGAATTTTTGAGGCAGTTTCATAAAGGTTATGAAATGGGAACTGGATTTCTGTGTGGATTTTGAGCCACCTATTGTCCCGATATGGCTGGGGTTTCTCGGTCTACATATTCACATTTTTAAACAGAATTCCCTTTTCTCCATTGCTAGATTATTCGGACACCCAATAAAATTAGATTTTGCAACTCAGAATTTGTCTCGGCCATCAGTTTCTCATGTGTGTACTGGAGTGGATATTTCACAACCACTGCCCTCTAGATTATGGTTGCAGAATTTCTCAAATGGCTATGACCAAGATGTAGTTTTTGAAAACGTTCCTGCTTTTTTCAAGAGCTGCTCTCAAATTAGACATCTTATTGATGAATGTGAGGAGAAAAAGATGTCACAGCCTCTCCCCAAAAAAAGACTAGTTTGGATTGAGAAAGAAAATAACAAAATCTCCCAGCCATCAACTACTATTGAAAACAAGGAAAATCACACCTAGGTAGATGTCTCCACCCCTCTGAAACCCCCAATTGAGGATGTGAAAAAAGATAAGGCTTTGACACCATGTACTGATATCTCTAATCCAACGGCCAATACTAGTCAACAGGGAGGCGAGGATGAAGCTCAGTCTGACTTGGATGATTCCATTAAGTATGAGCCTGATAAATCCTATCAATTGGAGGACGAATTCTTGAAATCAAGTTCTAAGAATGGGAAGAAACGTTTATTTGACACATATGATATTGTTACTTCGAGTTATAGACACATAATTAAGATAAAAGATCACTCCAAAATAGAAATAAACATTATTACAAGATCCCTGGATGAACATGAAAAGGATGAAAATTTTATTCCTCTACAGCCTGTGACAACAGAAATGTCATCTGACTCAGACACAAGGGATTCAAAATCCTTCTCCAATGAGTATGATGAGAATGACCCCGCATTTAGAGATGTGTATGTCATGGTGAAAAAATTGGAATTCTCAAAAGACCATGATTCGTGGATAGATGAGAATGACAGAATTTCCTTAAAATAAATAAAAAAATGGTGACATGACCACTGACACTTACCTTGAGCTCCAAAAAATAATGTTCATCTTTGTTTGTGAGGAATTTAAGAAGAACCCAAATTTCAACTTCAATGAAATTCCATTGAAATGACTGGTCTGTCTTCTCGAGGTTTCTTTTGGATTTTTTTCCGGCTTGAGCGTTTGCTGTTTTTTATTTCAAAAAAGGAGCAGATTTCAGACTCATTTCTGGAAAACATTCAGTTTAAATTTTGGTTGTTCTTGGTTTGAAGGACTACCCCTTTCTCTATTATGCTTCTCTTATAGGGTGCTTCTTTTGGTTTATTTTTTCTTCCCTACTCTCTCATGATATGACGATGCTGTTTTTATTTCACTTCATTGAGGCTGTTCGGTTTTGGATGATTGATCTATAACTATAACAGCTACCTCGTTGATCTTGCTTCCAATAGCTGTTTCTTTTTTCTGCTTGAAATCTGTCAGCTAAAATGGAGTTTTTTTTACAGAAGAGATCTTGAAGTCTTGACTACTCTATGGTTGATGTGGTTCCTGGACTACATAGGTACTATTTGTTTTTGTTTTTTAGTGGATTTCATAAGGGATGATGACTACATGAAGATGTTTCCCCTAAGAGATGGATCTTATGAAGTTGTGTCTTTGATGGATGACTTTTCTCTAAGATTGCACATGGATTGCTCACTACATTTAAGGCATTGAAAACATTATCTGTCTACCTAGTTGGAATTTGAAGTCTGTTTTCTATGTCTTCCTGCTATTGATGTTTGGAATTACAAGATTGAAGTATGTACCAGATGGTTGGATATGTTATTAACATGAACCTGGAGGCTTCCCCTACACCAACATAAATCCTGGATTGCTCTACTATTATCTCTTGGACTGCTCTGGCTACAGCCCCACCCACTTAGCCCTTGAATACTGTCTGCCTAGTTTAATTATGAAGCATGTTAGCCTACTTCCAAAAATATCGTTTTTTTGCTATTTTCTATGTGTTTGTGGTGTAAATTCATTACACCTCATGATTTTATTATAAACTCTTTATTTAAAAAATTCTCTCGGCATTGATTGGGAAACTAACCCTTGTCAATTCCTCCAAAAATATAACATAATTATAAGATGTGAATTTCCATTGATTAAATGTTGGGTTGTTACATTATTTCCCCCTTATAAAATTTCACCCATGAAATTTCATTTTACATTATAATCCATAAAAAGATGCAGGTAATTTCCTTCATTGCCTCCTCTAGTTCATATGATGCCTATTCGTACTTATAGTCCAACCACAATTCTTTGATAAGGTGAGTAGTCTTGTTACGTAGAACTGTATCTCTATGATCTAAGATCTTCAATGGATACTCCTTGTACGAAAGATCATTCTCTAATTGTACAAACTATGATGAGAGTACATGTGAAGGGTCTGGTATGTACTTCCCTAATAGGGAAATATGAAAGTGATCTTGCACATTGGACATGGTAGTTGGAAGTGCAAGTCAATAGGCCACAACCTAGACACGATCAGGAATCTCGATGGGGCCATTGTACGTGGTACTTAGCTTTCCAATATTCCCAAACCTTGTGACCTTCATAAAATGGAGATATGTATATATATATACCATGTGTCCTATATTGAACTTAATGTCTCATCGACTATTGTCTGAATAACTCTTCTATCAACCTTGGGCTGCCTTAATGTACTAATAAATGGGTTTCACCTTCTCCACCATTTCATCTACCATTTCAAGTCCTATTATCTTACACCCACTGACTTCATCTCAACATGTCGGTGTTATACATCTTTTCCTATAAAGGGCTTTGTATGGTGCCATTTTCATTTTTGAGTGGAAACTATTATTTTTTAAAAATTCATCCAGTGGTAGATCTTGGTCCTATACACATTTGAAGTCCATAGAACATGATCTCAACATATATTCCAGTTTATGAATAAATCACTCAGATTGACCATCTGTTTGAGGAAGATAGGCCCTACTAAAGATCAATTCTGTGCTTAGAGCATGATGGATACATTTCCATAACTTCTACGTGAATCTCAAATATTGAAGGGATACAATATATAGTGTCAATCCATGAATCCAAATCACCTCTTTGAAATATATCCATGTATTTTTTTCAAATGATATGTCCTCTTGAATCGGTATTATGTGATCTATATTAAGATGAAAATCCCTAATGACCCTTATAACATTGTTTCCTCTAGATATCCTTATAAATCTAGGGAAAATGTCCGTGCTGATGTTCTCACACTTCCATGTTGGTATGGGCCGTGGTTGCCTCATCCCATTAGACTAATTTCTGTCAACCCACACTTGTTGACATACCAAGTAATTTTATGTATACTCATCAATCTCCTTCATCATAATATCCCACAAAACATTCTCTAATATATCTCGATACATCTTTGTGCTCTCTAGGTGGATAGAGAATGTTGAGCTATGTGAGTCAATCATAATACCCTTCTATATCTAGGGATTAGATGGCACACATAAACATGATCCAAACATAGAAAATTATTCCTCATAAATCGTGAACTCTGAGGATTTCCTATTTTTGATAGATTACACCCTTTTCCGAATTTCCACATACTTTCTTTGAGAAACCTTTACTTTCTCCATGAGGGATGGTTTTAAAATCATTTGAGATAGGTTTGATGATATTCCTCACTTAATGATTAACATTTCTATCCTTTAAAAATCTAATAATATAGTATCCTTTTCAGTTCTCATCATTGATAAAGATGCAAGATATTTTCTACTTAGAGCATCTGTCACCTTATATTCTTCACCGGAATAGTAGTGGATTGAGAATTCATAATCATTGATAAGCTCTATCGATATTCATTGGCTCATATTAATATCTCTTTCATTGAATATATATATATATATATATGATAATATTTTTATCAGTATATATCTCACACTTCTCCCCAAAGAGATAATGCCCCTGGTTTTTAATTCAAAGATCATAGCAGCCAACTCTAGAGTCTATAGAGGATAGTTTTTTCTTGGAATTTCAGCTGGCTTGAGTAAAATTCTATCACATTATCACTTTCATCAGCACAAAACATAACCCATTCATTGAAGTAACATTGTACACCATAAAGAGTTCTCCTCTTTTGGGGAGTGTGTGAAATAGAATAGTGATTTTCCTCTTTTTCAACTCCTCAAAACAGTCATCACATTTTTTAAATCGACAAAAACAATCCTCAATTCTATGTTATCTTATTCATTGGGTTTAAAAATTGTGAAAAGTTATTTAATAATCATCAATAATACATGGCTAGAACAAGAAATATACAAATCTTCATTTTAGATTTCGGTCTGGGCCACTCTTCAATTGTGTTTATCTTGGATGGGTTCACAGATATCATTTTTATGGTTATAAAAATCCCCAAAACTGATACTTCCTCTATCTAGAACTCATATTTATAGTATTTTTTATACAGATTCCCCATTTTCAATGTTTTGACATAGAATATAATTCTACTCAATTTCCTCTTTTCTCTTAGTGTATATTAGAATATCATCGATAAAGACTTCCAAAAATTTTCCAATTTAATCTCTAAAGACTGTGTTTATTAAAAACATTAACATTTTTGGAGAATTATTACGTCTGAAGGGAATAAATATGAGCTCATAGTGTTCATAACTAGTTCAAAAGGTTTTCTTTGTAATATCTTACTTTCTCACCATTAATTGGTGATATCCCGACCGAAGGTCCACCTTAGAGAAATAACTGGCCCCATAAATCTGATCAAACATTTCATCTATGTGTAGAAGGGGATACCTTTTCCTTATCGTGATTTTATTGAGCTCATTATAATTAATGCAGAGGTTCATTTATCCATACTTATTCGGGATGAAGAGTACCGACACCCCACATGGTAAATCACTGAGGCGTATAAAACCATTTTCCAGATTCTCCTAATGAATCTTTATCAACCCTTCCATTTCTATGTTGGAAATTCTGTAAGGTTTCATTATCATCTGTAGAGATCCTAGAATAATTTAAATTTGGAACACATCCTACCAATCTAGGGGAAGACCATGAAACTCTTCAAGAAATACATCAGTGTATTCACCCATGAAGGGTATGTCTCTAAGTATGATTCGCTCCTTAGTCTAAATCATTTTTTTAGATATTCATTATCATAAGAAAGCAATATCCACATTTGGGATGATTATTATAATTGATTTGAAGCATCCTCCTTAAACTTTTAAAGAGTTGGAGGATGCTTCATGATGTTAAGAGTGATCTCCCTTTCCCGACAGTTGATGTTGGATAGATATAAATATGACAAATCCATGAACAAGGTATCACCAAACACCACTAAAGGAGGTATAATGAGAATTTATGGGAAGTTTAGTCCAAAAAAGATAACCAGGGAGGAGTTATAAACCATGGATGTAATAATTTTACTATTCGCTGTTCTGACAGATAACACATCCTCCAAATTTTGAGGTGTTGTTTGAATAGTTCTACTAAACATGAAATATATGAAATAATGTGTAGAAGCAGAATCAAATAGTATGTTCACTATTCTTGAATAAATAACCAGCGTAACTTTCCCCACATTGTTATCTGTATCCACCTCAATAGTAGTGATAGCATATGTCCTTCCTTGTTTCCTTGGAGGTTGTTTTTTATTACCTCTGGCAACCCTTGGTTTTGGGAAATAGTTCGCATAACACCCTTGCTCCATGAAGTTTTAACACTACACTATAGGATTAGTGTTGATTTGATCCTTCCATTCTTCTTCCATGTTAGTGGAATTCTTCATATCTCATCATAAGTTTTTATTCTGATGTCTCAACTTTCAACATTTAAAGAAATTCTTGGTTCCCATTAAATGGTTCTCAGAATTCTTCTTCCCATAATTTTTACATGTGGGATTATCGAGCTTCTCCCCATCATGGAATTTATTTGCTGGATCGCTCACGTGAGATTCCATTTTCCTCTTATTATTGTTAGGCCCATGATAAAACTATGATTCTCCAATCCTCATTTCAACCATGATGGGACAACAACCAATTTAATAATAGCTATCAAAGTCTCAAATCCCAATCACTTTTCGTAGACTCGTCTTTAGTCTGCTTATAAAGAAACCCACTGTGCTTTTGGTGTTCATGAAAATGCCAGAGGCATTCCTTGAAAGGCCTGTAAAGATTTCTTCATATTCCTAGATTGACTCATCTTCCTTATGCTTGAGTCCATGGAACTCTCTTTACAACATGAGATGTAGAGTTTGGGGATAATATTTATTTAAAAACATTCTCATGAATTCCACCCAAATGATTGAATCAATTTCCTCATAGGGCTGAATATTCTTGATCAGTGTCCACTACTGATCAGCTTCACCATCAAAATGATATTCCACCAATATGTTTTTCTCCTCTTCTAATCACTAGAGGATAGAGAATATATTTTTGATGGAGTTAATCTACTATTTTATAAGGAGGGTATCATATGATCCACTAAACATGGGAGGCCTTTGATGCATGAAGGATTAAATGAAAAGATTATCTTTCCTTGAAGTATGGGGGTGTTCCATAGGATTCATGATATTATTCATTACTTGAGATAGCTGATCAATTACTATCATGATGTTTTGAGCACCCATTCCCATCATATCAGAAATATCATTAGGGGAATATTAACATTTCCTATCAAATTTATTGTTGGAATATGTTCTTATATTTCCCACCATTAACTAAGAAAAATAATGTACTATTATAGGGCATGAATATTTAGCTATTAAGCATAAAAAGTAAACTTTGAACGTAAAAGGATAAAATTTTAAAGTAGATGTATATCGTAACTTGGGATTCTATATGTTTCAATATAGATCATCCTTGATCAATTTCATAATATATATTCTTATGGTTTTTTTCATTCCCTCAATAATGGTTTGTACCAAGCTCATGAATTTACCAATTCATATGCCCCTGGGAGTCTCTATCCAAGATTAATACAAGTCTCATTATCATGCACCAGTTCCTGTTGGAGTCTATCTCAAAGCGGAGTTTTTGGGTTTTACCCCTAGTTAAATATGTTCCAAATACATATCAACCTATTTGTATCCAAATGGGGATGTATTTTTTGATAAACCACTTACTCTATAATTACCAAAATTTATGGGTGTTTTATTATACTTCGTCTTATTGTTATGGTTCTTACTAAGTTTATCTATTCCTAATCACCAAAAATAACTAAACCATCCTCTAATACCAACTATAGAAACTCTAGAATTTTACATATAACATTAAATGAGTTTATGCATAATTATACATCATAGTACAAACCAATGATTATGACGTATAGTGTCTTTGAACACTAGGTACCTAAAACATAAAACATGGATAAAAAAACATATATATTTAATCTTCATAAAGAGACAATAACTTCCTTCAGGCCCTTACATCGACATAAGGTACCTTGGGGATCACATGAATAAAGAGATGAGCTAAAATCCTAGTAAGGGAATAAACATTAGAATTCGGCTTTAGAACAAGGGTTAGATATCATGAAATAATGATATAAAATGGCATATAGAATCGTAACATAAAAACATGGGATCATATAAAAATTAATTCATAGCATTGTGGGAGTAACATAAATCTTGACTTTATCATGATTCAAGGGTCACTGCACATATAGTGCATATGTCAAGGATAACCACCCTGACCATTACACATGGAAGCACAAGTCATGGATAACCGCCAAGACCATTTCACATAACGTCTCATGAGACTAAACAATACCCAATGCATTGGAGCACTATCTGGGTTCACCCATCATAAAATTTTCATGAATATGCTTTCCAAATAATTAATCATACACAATCAATCAAAAATAAATCTAATTGAACCAATGGAGATAAATGGGTATCACATTCAATTCATAAAGCATAATGAATGGTTGAATCGTCAATGTTTCCCTAAAATAAAGGAATTAAAACATAACTAGACATTAATAAGGTAAAATAGTCATAAAAAATGGTTTGTGATGTAAAACATAAGTGACAACATGTAAGAATAGTAATTAGGTAATTCATTGTATTAAAACATTTTAGTGCGGTTTTAATGAAAACACAAAAGATAATTTCAAATAAAAAAGGGAATAATATTTTATATAAAATCAGAATTGATGCAATAAGGTTTTTGTAATAAAATAATTATTTTATAACAATAATGGTGGCTTAAAAAATGGTTGTGTGCACTTGAAATTGGGTAAATTTTGGGACGTTCCCTTAAAACGAGTTTTCTTATTTGAATGTATTGTGGAGGGAATAACTTAAAGGCATGTATATCCCTAAAAGGGAATGAGGGATGGATTTTGTAACATGATTTTGGAGAATATAAATATAATTTAAGAGTTTTACCAAAAAAAATGAAAACTTCATTTGGGTAAAAAGAAAGATATTGAAACTAGAATAAATAAAGGTGGTTTAGGTAGAATCCCCTAAGAAATATTGGTATGGTTTCAAGTGTACATAGAAGGTGCTAATGAATGATAAAGGAATTTATCTTATTTAAATAATAATGAGGGAATTATGGGAATGTTGAAAAATTATACCCCATCTTTAGGAATTATACAGAAAAGGGCATAACATAGAGGATATTCTTGAATAAATGTGAGAAATAGAGGATCACATACCTTATGTATAATGGTGTTCTTCTAATGATATTAATTACCAGAATAATCAAATTAGGGTCATTAATTAATAATTATAGAACCTATTTTAAATATAAATGATTTAGTATATCCTTTTTTAGTTCATTCATATCTTTTCAATTGTTTATGAGGTTCAATTTCATTTTTGGGTTTATTTGTTTCATGTTCGGTTTACTTTTATAAATGAATGGATAAAATTGTGCGATGAGGGTGGTGGACCAAAATTAAAGTAATATGAAATTAATTAAAATAAATATTATAAAATGGTTTTAGATTTAATTTTATTACTTGGAGTGAAGGTGAATAATTATCTAAAACATTAATGGTTAACTACAGGATTAATGTGGTGATTTTTATTATAGTTAAATTCTTTTGTATTATTATTTTATATCATGTATTTATAAGGACAAAAGATCATTAAATAATATAAAATACATTTATAATGAACAGGTTCAATCATTAAAATTGTTTCATGTTCTTTCTAGATGATGGTAATGCTAATTGAAAACCTGACGTCCTTGAATGTGATAAATCAACACATCTTGGACGGTATTCTCATTTGTAGAATAAATGGAGGGGAAGGGAGAGATTATGATAAAATATCCCATTATCATACAAGATTCAATTAAATTTATGTTAATTTATTTATCATACCATTTTTTATCGAAGGTGAGGAAATAAAAAAAACATTAAGGAAATTAAATGAAAAGAAAAGAGGAATTTACCTCTTGATTCAGTCTTCCTTGATAGCCTCATAAGAAGAGAGGAATTCGTACATTGAGGGGACCAGAATATGTTGGACATGGGGGAGGATCTTGTAAGGTTATTAGGGAAAAACATAGGTAGGACTTATGGCTTGAGATGAGTGAAGATAATAGGGGAGTGTGGGTGGTTTCTATAGTGGAGTAGAGGAGTTGATTTTGAATACATAATTGAATATTTAATTATTTTTCTCAAGACATGAAATTGTGTTAGATGATTAAGACCTAAAACAGTAATAAGTGTATGTGACTTCTAAACAATGTCCATTTACATCATCCATGAGTCAAGAATGATGCATAAATTCATGTTTTAGAATTAATTGTGAATTATAATATTTTACTATACATCAGAAAATCATTTATTTTATAAAAATCACAAAAGATCACCCTAACCATTTTAATATTTGAATAATCCAAAAAGAAACCCCATTTTTTAAAAATAAATTTATATTTATTATGAATTTAATTTTTAAATAAAATGACAATTTATTCAAAATAAACAATATTAACACTATAACTTGTTTTATAGCTCATTGAAAAATTAATCATGGTCCTATAAAATTATATTATAACCATAAGAAAATAATATAACAATTTATGATAAAATTTTATGAAAAAAATTTTTCATGTCAAATTATTAAATTCATCATCAAATTTTAATTAAAATATTTATGACATATAAAAATATCAATAATTATACTATAATTGTATTTTCACTTATAAGATGCACAAATTGCATTTGTATATTCATGGGTGATGTTTATAATTTTTTGGTTAAATTAATATTTATTATTATTCATACTGTTATGTTACTGTTCACATGGGTATGTTACTATTCTTTAAAAACAATGATGATTCTATCAAACTCTAAATATGTTACTGAACACTACCGTGTATGTCATATTTTTGAAACCCAAAACACCGAAGTGACAATATTGTGTTTAATGGTCACATGGTACTTAAAAGATCATTGTGTTGTGATTTCATGTGATTATATGACATTTTTATAATAATGGATTTTCTATTGATAAAACATTGCTTCGTTACATGAAGGATATCAAACCCAAGGTAAGGGATAATTTCACAAACTCATTATTTTCCAAGATTGTTTATATGTAAGTATTTACAATAGTGTATTTATCATCCACATCCATATTTCCTAAATATAAATTATTATTTATATTCATCAATTATTGTTAAAAGTCAATTTTACCCATTGGTGAAGTTTTATTTAATGGTATCGATGTAATCTTTCATTCGTTTTCCATACGAGGTGCATATTAACTTTTCTAGCAAGAGTATGAGAAGAATGTTTTTTATCATATACGGAATGAATGGATTTATATGATTTAATGAAAAATTATTTCGATGAAACAAACCTTAAATTTTTTGAAGGTTATTTTTAAATTAATCATTTTTTTAAATTTTGAGGGATTTTGAGAAGAGAAAACATTTTGGAAGAAGAAAGTATATTTTCTTCAAAAATTAATTTAATGTGTCTTATCAAATTTATTTTCCATATATTATGACATTCATTAAATATGGTTATGTTTCAATCCCTATTATTAATATGTTTTTGGTGTGTTTATGATGGAATAATATTTATGAAATCTATTTTTTACATGGATTATGTTATGATGGAATGATGTTTAAGAAACCCATTTAATTCTATAGGTTATTCCATGATGAATTATTCATGTTTTTTGGAACACATAAGAATGATTTCATTATGAGATGGGAGGGACCAATATCTCCTTCCAATTCATTTGGTAATGATTTATATCTCATGTGACAAACATGGCTGAAAGTACAAGAAAATATGGTTCAGTAATATAGGGTTGGAACGATAATTAAACCCAAATCAATAATCGACATTGTCAGCTATGATGATCTTGGAAGTAAGAATTGGATGAAATGAAATGATTTTCTATTATTATGTGTTTTTTCACAAAAAATTAAGTCTTATGTTTTTACTTTTGAGAATATGTACATTAATTTTTATGTACTCTTTTCCCATGACAAGATATCAAAATATTTAATATGTTTAATAAAACATTCAAATGTTATGTTCTCTTGTCTTATTATTGTGATATGATTACTATTTCCATTTATTACCTTTAATACAAATTTGATCTCACCCTCTCATATTTTTCTCTACCCAGGTCATGAAGAAGGGCATTAAGTAATATATTTCAAAAATAAGTCTAGTTATGAAGAAATAATTGGGATACAATATAGATGTTTTGTGAACCCGTTGTTTATGTTTCCAAGATTCTAATGAAATCATACATATACCAGCCTTTAATAGATTTATTATATTCAGTAATTAATACACTTCCATTTTGAATTAACATTAATTTAATTAATGTATGGGTCATTATACTCATTTTATCTAGTCTGAATACTTCCCCATTACTGGTTACTCGATGGTGAGTGATGATGTCCTTATTGGAATCAATGACATGCGGATTCTTTATTGGAAACCAATGATTAATCAAGTCACCATTATTCCTCAATGATTAGTCGAGTCACAACCGGAATTTAAGGGCGAGTCGTGTCACTATTGGACATCAATGGTGTGTCGAGTAACCGTTGGGCAATATCAGTGAGTTAAATCACAGTAGGTCATCAAATAGTGAGTCGATTCATCGTTGGTATCTCTGCTATATAGAGTCTTGGTATAATATCAACAAAATATAATAGTAGACCTTGTTACTTTATAGATTAGTTGTCTTATTTTTATCCTTCCATTTAATTGTTTATTATTTTTTATTAAAAGATGTTATTTTTATCACATATTTATCATCATTATTTCAATAGCTACTTTGAGAGTTTTATTTTTATGTTTTCAACAATTAGACATACTCAATTTCACCTTCATCAACAAGATCTTTTAGTTGGATTTTATATTTCTTTCTTCATCAATTATTTCATTTTTTTGATTGATGGTGTTTTTAGTTATCCACCATTGGAATCTTCTAATGGTAGGTCATGATACACAATTGGAAATCTACAACAGCGAGTCATGGGTCTATGTTGGACACCTCCAATGGTATTTATTACTCACAATTTGATATCTAAATTGGGGATTCATGAGTCACCATTGTACATCCAATGAAAGAAATTTTTTAATTTTCTCCTGAAACCTTTCATTTCTTAGTAGCATGGAATATGTTTTTTTGGCTACTGCCATTTAATTTTCATGAAATTGAAACGGTAGTATCATATATAATTATTTCAATATTGTTGAGTCCCCAAAATTTATTTTAATTGGTGATCCATAATCCATTGCTCTCAAATTTTAATATTGAGTCATGAGCTAAAATTTTATTTTCTATCATAGGTCATGATCCACCAATCTTTGTTTTCAAGGATTCCCAAATAAACCCATAGTTAAAATTTTCGTTATTAAAATTTTATTTCCTAATTCAATTGGAGTTATTAAAATAATTTACTCTAATATATATTTTATTATTTTATGTTGAAATTAATTTATAGAGATTGTAAATATAATTATAACAACATTTTATGTTCATTTATTGATGAACATTTATGTTTATTCCATGATCTATTGTACTATATATTTTTATCTCTATATAATCTAAAATATTATATTTATTTTTCAATTGTTTCATAATTTTGAATTGTTGTATTAGACTTACCCAATATTAGAATTTTTTTTTAATATTTCAAGATAAAAAATGAATCCAAATTTAATCTATGTTATTTAAGTGAGATAGTAACAAATGGAGGTAACAATCCATTTATTTCATTGTAATTATATAACATGTTTCATGAAGATGTTGGACACTGACCTTATCCTAAAAGATCATGGATTTAATGATGAAAGATATATCTTCTAGTAATAAAACAAATATTTAATTATTGATCAATTGATATAGGTTACATTGGATATATCTTCGAAATTCTTACCGCTCTAAATTATTCATAATCTTTGGAATATTCTGTAATCTAGAAATGATCACAAAAGGACTTAATCTTTGACATTTTTTCCTTACAAATGATCATTGATCATTAATCATAAATGTCTTAATCATTTTTATTATCTTCTAATTTCCATTGTATTAATTTTTTATTTATTTCATATTTTTCTTTTTATTTTCAATTAAACATGTATTTTTTATGATGTCCCCCATAAAAATCAGGTCTTGAATTTCTTTAGTTATTTCATTGGAAAAAAGGATGTTAAGGATGTGACTCCTGATAAAAAGTCACGGAAGCATACTCAATCAGTCTCTAGTATCAACACTATGTTGGGCCTATATGTTATTTAAAAGGCATTGTTGGTAAACAATGTTCTCACACCATTAAATATGAGGCTCCTATCTGGTGCCAGTATATTATAAGAGGAGATGAGATTGATGATTGGATTATGATATTTTTATCCAAATAACAATAAATACTTGTGTTATTTAAATTTGTTTCTACTAAAAATATACTCAATAACATTGTACAGAAAACATATTAATATATTATATACTGTATATATTTTTTTAAATAATTTATAAAATTATTAATCACCCACCTATGGTCATAATTTCAATCAATAATGATCCTATAATTGTTGTTATATCTAGGTCAATAGATTTTTGGTCCGAATATCAAAATATTTATGAGAAAACCATAACCCCAATAGGTTAGTCATTTTTATTTTTTTTCAAATTTATTAAATTAGGGAATCATAGACATAAAAGTCTAGGGAACAAAAGAAAATATAAAATTTAGGTTGTTAGTTATAAATTCCAATAGTGAATGAATTCCACAAAACCCCTTTCATTAAGGAGGGGGGGTAACTATTTCTCTTAGAATGATTGAAAGGATGGAATTGTGAAATAATTGAGTTTGGTTGACTATAACATCATGGAAAATCCATATAAGCTACCTAAGGTTGATCGAGAGACTCTTGAAGGAAATGAAATTATATTATATGTTTTTAATTATAATGTTAAGTATATTTTATACTATACTATTATTAAAAGATTCTATATCCATGTTTCATATTATAAGACTACAAAAGTCATATGGATGATACTTCATGTGACTCATTGTGGGATATTTAATCTTAAGGGAACAAACCAATGAATTCTCCAATGATAATACAAGGACATAAATATGGGATATAAAGAATCAATAAACCAAATATTCCATCAGATCAAAAGTATAACTAATGGAATATCTGCTGCTGGAGAAGTATTCAATAATATAGGTCAATTGGGAAGGGTATTGATATATCATCCAATGATATGGAATGAAAATAAGGTGGACATAAATTAGAGTAATAATTTTATGAAATATAATTTATATAGATAATAGGAACTCTTCAGCTGTATGAGTAAACGATGAAGACTACTTGTAATGTGGAGTCTCTTAAATGAATTATTATTTCATTTAAATAAAATGTTACTGAAACAAATAATTCCTATGAATCTATATTCTAGAAATGTGACAATGAGATGGATATATCCAGTAATATGTTGTTAATTTTCATGGAAAAATTTGGTTAGTGGTGGTTTACGTAGATGTCTAGAATCGATTATAAGAAAGGTACTACTAATAAAAACAATGATTTTTAATAATTATCCTTTTAGGATTTCCTGAAGAATGGTTACATAAGGATTGAATACCCTAAACTATAACATCCAAATAAATATAATTCGAAAATAAGGGAAGAAATATTATATTTTGATGTTTGGATAGTTCCGATTGACGTGGTATTTTTGGAAGTGAAAAGGATAGAGTGAATCTTTCCATAATTGTTATTACATGATAGGTAAATGATTCTCTATATACCCAATTAATTTCATTGTAAAATGTTAATCGAAATTCATTATCTATAATTGAAAGTAAAATTTCTTCAAATTCATGTTCTAATTATTATTTATAAAATTAAATAGTTTCGAAATTGCTTTATGAAAAATAATAATTAATGAATGATGGATCCCTAATTATTGAAAAGTATTCTTAATTAAAAATTATGAATAAAAATTGGATCGTGGAAAATGAGAAATTGAAAAGGGGGTGTGATAATCTAAAAAATGTATTCCCCAAATGATAATTCTAAATAAAAAAATAAAAGTGGAAAATGAATGGATTAAAAAAATAATGTAGAAATTATACTAATAAAATAGAAGATTTAGTTAAATTTTACATGATCAAACAAAAGAAGAAATTGAATGTGTTAAATTAAATAAATAAAATTATAAATTAAGAAACACAACATCTGTATACAATGAAAAAGTCATTACTGATTTAAAAAATGTACAAAGTAGAATATGGATTTGAATATTGATGTTTTTAATCTCAAATGTCATTTAACTACTTCTTTAAAATGCCAACAAAAATATTATCAGATGTTCTATTTTATGAAAATAAACACCAAATAGAATGATTTTGGATAAAAAAAATATAACTCTATTTTTAAATAAAAATTCCTTTATTAAAATTAAAAAGGGGATAATTCTTGTTTTGGATATTTTAATTTCATATTTAAAAGGGATTATGTTTTTTAGTATTCAATTTTGTTTACAAAATAATTTTATATATAAAAAAATTCATTTCTACTGATTTAATTTCAAAAACGCCACTAATAAATAATTTTGATCAATTTGGGAGTTTATGTATTCTATAACTAATCATGTTCGACCCATGTTTGAATTAGAACCAAAATAGTATGTTTGATTGTTTATTTTCAGAAAATCAACTATATAAGAATCAATGACTCATGGTACTTGGATAGTGGATTCTCGTTTAAAATGAATGGTGATAATTTAAAATTATAATTATTTATTTCATGTGATGGTGGCCCTGTCCCATTTGGAGACAACTATAGTGGGTATATTAAAGGTACACGTAATATTAGTTTTTCTAAAAGATTTATTATTTTAAAAGTATTATATGTACATTGTGTATAATTTAATCATATAAGAATGTGATTATTATGAGATAATAAATTAAATTTTATATTATAAAATTATATATATATTGTTCTAAAAAATAAATTAGTTTTTTAATGTAAATATAATATAAAATAAATTTACTCTAGACTATTACGATTAGTCCAAAAAAACAAGGTTAATTCTCTAATTTTTTCAAAGTATATGTTATTATATTACAAAAAACGTATGTGCATCTAAAGTTTAGACTGTTATAGAAAATATCAAAACATGAACATGTTCTGTAAATCACCCTGATACAATCAAGTAAATACGTCATGTGTGATTCCTATTTAAAAGGTACGAATTTGTTTTAAAAAAAATATAAATTTTGTTATTACTACTAGATGATTAAAATTTCGGTATCTTGAATTGGTTGGAACTATAGAACCTTCTAGTTTTAGTGGTAAATTTTATGTAATTTCAATTTTAGATGATATAGGTAGAATCATTAGAAATTATGTATTAACCCATAAAAATGAAACATTATCCAAATTTTTTAATTTCTAAATAGATTCTAAAAACATCCAAAAATTATTTAAACATCTATATTAAATGTGAAATAGGGGTGAATTTGATAATTTATAATTTAATAAATTTTTTGAGTCAAATGGATATGAATAGTATTTTTCGTCACATTGGACAATAGAAAAGAATGGTGTGGTAGAAAAAAATAATAGATCTATTCAAGAAAAGGCTTGGTTAATGATAATGAAATTTAGTATTATTAATATTTTTTTAGAAACTATAAATAAATCGTAACATTTTTATGTAGTGTTTTGATAACACCATTCATAAAAGAGGCCCACTATTAAATCTTTAATGTGTTTAAAACAAAAGATGGTTATTTCAAGGTATTTAGTTGTAAAGTGTTCATGTTAAATACATAATATAATTCAAAAAAATATGACTCTAAATTAGATGAAGGGGTATTTTTTGGATATTTCATTTATATTAATTCTTATAGATTTTAAAATAATAAAACATTATTTGATTAAGAATCTATTCTTTGTTTAAGAAAGAATTTCCAATTAGCATGACTCTGAATCATTTGAAGAAAATGTTGAGTTTATATAATTTAACTTTGGTGAATATAATATAGAATATAATTATAATTCATTAGTTTAGGGGGGGGGGATATCTCTTCTCATACTAATCCAATGTAATAGAAAACTCATAAATATCACCTTATTAAAATAGTAATTTGTAGTGTAAATTATGGTATAAAAAAGAAAATTTGATTTACTTTACACTGAAAATTAATCAATTTTTTTCTAAACTTGTTACATTCAATGTTAGAAATTATTTAATTGATTAAATTTAGGATAATTCTCATCAGGATTAATTAAATCAATTTTAATGGAATATTTTTCGGGTTTTAGTTTCCTTTTGAAAAGATAAACATGTTATAGGAACTAAATGTATTTTTTATAATAAACTTGATGTATCTATAAACATAGTAAATAGGAATGCAAGGCTAATTCGTCAATGTTATACCTATGAATATGTAATAGATATTGAAGATTATTTTTTATGTATTATAAGTATGGGGTCAATTAAAACCTTATTATCCTTTTCTAGTTTGGAAAAAATAAAATAATTTTAATTCTATGAAAAATTTTACTTTCAAAATGGAAAAATTTTAGTGTAAATCTATGTTATAGAACCCCCTACATTTTAAAATCATAATTTCTTAGGTCATGTTTCTAATCATAATAAAGCCTTATATGATCCTAATCATACTCTAGGTTATTGGTATGAAATTCATAAAAAAATTATTAAAAAATGATTTTGTTAATGGTATGTTTATCCCAAACATGATTATTAAAATAGTTTTAAATGATATACAAATTATATAGATTTAATTTGATGATATAATATTTTTCTGGATAAATTATTCTCTATGTGAGTTATTTTCTAAAAATTTTAAATATAAATTTGATGATAGAGTAGTTGGAGTATTAAAATTTTTCCTTTGTTTATATATTAAAAAAATGTAAATATGGTATTTTCCAAAATCAAGAAAAGTATGTTATGATGGGACCGATTTGAAAAATAAGACTATTATATACAGGTATTTTCAATTATTTTCAAGGAAATATCAATGAAAGAAAAATCAAATGACATTGTGTTTGGATAATATAAGGAGGACTAGCGTATTTATAAAATCAGATCAAACATTTGTAAGAGAGTCCATCAAATTGGGAAGATTTTTTCTAGAAGAAAAGGATTAGCAGAGCCACCCTGATTTTGGAAGGAAATGACGATTGTGTTGAAGAAAGTAATCAGATTCTACAAGGATACAATATTAATCTTAAGATGATTTTTCCCCAGTAATCATACGTATGTTTTAAAATTTTTGATGAAAATTTTATAAATGAAATTAGAGAGAATACAATTCCAATCATATTTATGCCAAATATATTAAAGAACATTGTATTTAGGCTAAGTATCAAGGATTTATGTTATTGGAAGATTAGGAGGATACAATAATTTTCATGGTTAAGTCATATGATTCTAATGTTAATGTTAAAAAATTACACTACTAAAGTAATTCATTTATATAAGAAATATATTGTGAAAGAAAAATATTGATGATGTAAAATAATTCCAGTCATAGATCATCCGTTCAAAAAAATTAATGTTTGGGAAGGTTTACATGATCATAATGAGAGAAACTAAAGCTGGTGGTATCATTTAGAATAATGTAAAAATTATTTATGTCTTTTTATAATTAATTTGATAAACATTGTAATTAGAATAGAGAATGATTTTGAGTGATGAAATATCATTTTATTCGTGTTTAGAAAATTAAAAGTAGAAGAAGGTAAAGAATATTGAATGAATCTAATGTATCCATTGTAGTAAAGAAATCTGAATGAGAGTTGGTTCCAAGAATTATAATAAAAAGGATTATATATTCCTTCTTACATTTGTTGTAGAGAAACATAATGAAGAAACTATTGTCTATCAAATGATAATATTATATTAAGGAAATATGAATGGAAAGATAATGTTTCATGTGGTGTTGAACAATGTTTTTATGTTTTTTCAGTTTTAATTTGATAGATATATGGTCATGAAAATTCGAGTAAACAAATGTGTTTATCATAATGAATAAATCATATTGGGAAATAAAAAGAAAGAATCAGAATCAAACTCAAAATTTTGTTAAGAATTCTTATGTTCCAAATATTGAAGTTGGTAAAAAAATCAGGACGAACATCCAAATGGAGAACCATAGAGAGAAACTCATAATAGAGATTCATATTTTTACTGAAGATTTTATTGTATGTTTGATGTGTCTAAGAAGTCAAAGAGGGTACTGGGATTCGATAAGAACTGAATGAGTCAAAGAAATCTCTAGATTTCAATGGAAATTTAATTAGTCATTGAATGATCTAATATTGAATTTATATTGATGATTTTTTATATTTAGTAAAGCGGGAAATCAATTTTAGAATATTAATAAAACATTTTATGAATATATTTAAAACAATTAGAGTAAATTTTATAATCTATTGACATACATTATTTTGGAAACAGGAGAGATGAGATCTAAAATTACTTCAAAAAGAAGTTTCTAGATTATTTTTGGTTGACTAAGTTATCCAGATAGAAGAAGAAGAAAATTAGATGATATTCATATATTCTAGAATCATAATAACCTATTTGTATTGGGGTTTACAGAAATGTATAGAAGTATTCATGGTTTTTTAGTGGTATTTTGATGATGTTATGTTTCAATATTGATGAATCAGAATTGGGAATGGGTTTGGGAAATCAGACTATGTATCATTAAAAAGACTAAGAATTTAATACCAAATTTCTTCTAGTAAAGTGAAGAATTTATTTGAATGATCATATTTAATAATATTGATCAAGAAGTAGAATAACATGTATTGTTAAAGAAATTTGGGTTACATATTTTTGTTTTTCATGAAAAACATTTACAATTATATTGAAAATTGTTCTATAAAAGTGTAATGATATATACTATATGTTTTATTCTACACAAATGGATTGTCTTCTTATGAACTGTGTGGTACTGGACTATTTCAAAACCATACCAAGGATATAACTACTATTGTTAAGAACTGATCATTATAAATTCTTATGTTCTTATGAATATGTGTTTTAATTGTTTCCGATACGAAAATAAATTTTTTATATGAGGTAAAGGATTTTTTAAATTTAAGGGAACATAAAATAAAAATATATAACTAACTCACCCACTCCCCCTCTCAGTGATAATTGAATCCTGGTTGGGTAATCTCAATTGGTATCCAAACGATGGTCTCCTTCATTTACTCATTGATGATTTTTTTAACAAAAATATTGGGATAGATAATTTAAATTGTTTCAATAGTAAAGGTATTAAAATATTTCATGGTATAAACTATCATATCTAGGAAGATATAATTTTGCCTTATCTTATGTATATTGGTTGAAATTTTATTGATGTTATAACTGATGTATTTCCTCCTATTGATGATGTGGTTCCCCTTACACCAATTGATAAAAAGAATCACGAGAATGAGGGAAAAGATAAAAATACATTACTATCATCCCATTTTGAATGTGTGTTTTTGAGAGAGAACCAATAGAACTTGAGATAAAATGGAAAACATTTATGATGGAAATACAAAATTCAAGAAGGAAAATATACAAATATGGAGGCTGATGTAAGATGATCAAAAATTTATGAGTGTGAATCTATTGTGGACTTTTTTATAAGGGTAAATGACACATTCAAAAATATCATATGTCTTATTCAAAAGTTGTAGGATCCTACTTTTGTTGAAAGAACCATATGAATACTTCCCAACAAGTTTAATAAAAAATTATATTCATTGTAATATATATATCCTAAAACTCTATCTATGTATTATCATCATATTACTCTCACTACTTATGAAATGAAAAGGGAAAACGTTATAAAGGGGAAAATGATGATAGAAAAATTACATTCAAAGCTTCAATTAATTAATATTCTAAGAACGTTCTTGAAGAAGTCAATGTGGTTGAATCTAACTCAAAAAATAAGATATATAAAAACATTAATTAATTTTTATCCTTGTTTTCTAAATATTTATGAATATTTACTGGTAAATATAATGGAAAAATTCATTTTATGTGTTTTGAAAGTGGATCCATTGGGGAAATTGTGTCTAATTATCCTAGAAAAAAGATAGAAGAATATAGTGGTGAGGAAAAATAAGGCCAAGAAGGTCATGGAAGAAACTAGGTAATAAAGATTAATCTTTTTCTAGTGGTAAATATAAAAACTTCTTCAAATTTAGAAGATGATGGTTTTTTTCTAAAGATGAAGAAGAATAAGAAAATGAAGCTAATTTGAAAATAAATTACTAAGGAAGTAGGATAAAATAACTTTTTTCGAACAGTTAATAATAAATATTTCTAAAGTTGTAGTTCTGAAAAATTAGAGGAAATTCAGTATGAATGTCATATGAATTAATAATTTAAATAATGTTTGAGAAATATTAAAAGGATTGTGATGGAAAACATAAATATTATAAATTAATGTTCCTAAAAAATGGGTTCCTATTATGAGAGTCAGGATGTTTAAATAAAACTATGATTTCAATAATTCTATTGAAAATAAAATGATTCCTAAAGAAAATTTGGTTGTAATGATGAAGGAAGAAGAACAAGAGTGGAAACATGTCCAATATTTTTTTAAGGATTAAAATATAGGTACAAGTTTTAAAAATACAATACATAAATTAGGTGAAATTTATTATAATGATAATCAAGAAAAGAATCAATAAAATTCACCCTAAAAGTTTGAAAATATAGTTGAAAATGATCCTCCGAAAAAGATAGTTTTGAATATTATATATGTGACCAGTGTTAGCAATGTTTAAAAACCAGATATTTCTAAAACAATTGAGTCTTAAAATGATTCTAAAATTTGGAATATCAAAAATTTATTAAATCTACTGGTTCTCATAAGTATAAAAAACTAATATTAAAAATAATATTCTTGTTGCAGAAAGAATCGTCGGTACTCAAAAATATTCTATTAAGAGGGTTACTGAGAAATATACTCACAACATAGTTCAATCCAAATGTTTCATAAGTAAATACTCATTCTATGGATAGTTTCAGTGTTGTGTTGGATTCAAGCATAAAAAATATGTGTTGATTCAATCACAAACATTACTATTATTCTGATGGTTATGGAAGGAAATGATTGAGGGGGAATCAATCCTCTCAAAATAAAAATCTAATAAGGATGTTTGAAAGATAACTTATAAGGTTGGTGTGAATGTTTAAAATTGGAATCAACTCATGGAAACTATTTCTAAAATATTTTAATAAACTATAAAACTTACTAATGGTTACCTTGTTTTGTTTTTGGAATAAAAAAATTATTAACAATTCTCAGATGATGGAGGTGAAGGTAGAAAAGTCTCATGAGGTTGAAATCGCTTTGAAATCTATAAAAGAAGAAAGAGCATGGGTTTTTAATAGTGGGTGTTCTTATCATATGAAAATTGGCATAATGCTAATGAATAATTTGAATGACATAAATTAAGTAATGGTTAAATTTTGAAAAGATGAATCACTGAGAATCAATGGTCTTGGATTAGCTTTAATTGGGAAAGAAAAAAAGAAATCCAAGAAATATTTATAGTTTGATGGTCTGATACACAACCTTCTATGTGTTTTAAATCATTTTGATGAGATAGACAATGTTATCTTCTAAAAATATGTGTTTTTATGAAAATTTAGTAATATGGTAATATAGTTAAAATTTTCTAATGTATAAAAGGTAACTTGTTCCATGTTGTTGAAATCCAAAAATCTTGTTACATATGTATAATAGATAAATATTAGTTATGGAATAAAAGTTTGGTATACATGTGTCAGATAAATAAAATAAATTTTACAAAGGGAGATAGTGTTCGAGGTATTCTATATTTATCAAGAAGAAGAGATTGGTGTCTTGCGAATTTTTAGAAAGAAAAAATTGAAACTTATATGCATAAGAATGTTGTCTTTTGGTCAAAACACCCCCAAGAATGTATTCATTCTAATATATGTTGGATAATTAGAAAACAATCAACTATTGGAGATATGTACTTCGATAATTTCATTGATTACATTACACAAATTACTTGTGTTATGCATATGAAATAGAAGTCAAATAATATGAAAATATTTAAATTTTTCTGGAGGGAAACTGAGAATTAATGTGATTATTCCATGAAGAAGTTAATAACTAATAATTGTGGTAAATATAATAATTGTGAATTTTAATGTTATATAGATCAGCATAATTTTTATCATGACTTCAGTTCCATATATACTCTTCAAGAAAATTTGTTTTTATAATGAAAAAATAGATATTTGGTGGAAATTGGGAGAAATATATTATGTGAACATGGTCTTTCTCATTACATTTGTGGGAAAACCATTAGTACTACAGGGTATATCCAAAACTAATGTTTCAATAAGAAAAGATCATATATGACTTTATATGAAGTTTTTTGCAAAAAAAAATACATTTTTGAACACTTAAGAGTTTTTTGGAGTCCATGCATCATAAATAACATGGGAATAGTTGGAATGGTTGAAAATATAGGTGAAGATGTAATTTATCATGGTGATGTTATTAAAGGAAAAGCATACATATGTTTCAATAAATACCAGGGAATATTTTTTGATTCATCTGAAGTAAATTTCATTGAAAATTATGAGGAATAAAAATATAATTCATCTGATAAGGAAGTTGTGAAATATAAGGAATGTTTTGATAACAATTATGATAAATATGCTGATAGTTGTAATCATACTCAAGAAAAAGATTCAGAATTAGTTATTTCATGTGGATGGGAGAAACCAAAATAACTCATCGAAGGATAAGGAAGCTAGAGGTGGCTCAGAACATTATTTGTGACTAACATCGAAATGATCAATCAATAAGAACATAAAAATTATTACCCACACTTCTTTTATTGAAAAGCCGACTTGAAAGATATTAATGGAGAATTTGAGATTTTTTAATATATTTGGGCAATGAATTAATAACATGATCATATAGAAATGAATGGTACTTGGGAACTTTTACAGAAGCTATATAAAAACATATTGGTATAAAATGGGGTTTGTTGAACAACATGATTGAATATGGTAAAATGTTAGTGAAAACGAAGTATTAGTATGCAATGGTTAAATAGAAATTGAAGTTGTTTACATAGATTTGACCTTTTCTCTGGTGGCTATGTTATAAACAAAATGTTTTTTCTATTTCTGTACAACAAAGTTAATGAATTTTTCAAATGGTTGTAGAGTCTACAATTCTGAATGGGGACCTTGATTTGGAAGTTGACATTGAAAACCCTTTTGTATTTGTTGTTGTGAAAGATAAAAACTATGTGTCTAGGTTTAAGAAAGTATTGTATGGGGAGAAACAAACCCTAAGGTAATTATATTAAAATTTTTATACTTTCTTATAAAGTATGAATTTTATGAAAGGAAGTGGTTATAAAAATATTATTATAAATGAACGTATTGAGTTTTACATCATCATAATTGTTTATGTAGATGATGTTATCTTTTATTAGAATGATAAAAGAAGACTTGAAATAATTGATAAATAGGTGAAAATTTTGTTTCAGATGTCAATTATGGAAGGAAATGAGATACATTATTGGGATAAAATTTTAATAAAAGAAGAAATACATTTTCCATTTTCAAGAAAAGTATTTAACGGAACTACTCAATAAGTTCAACATGGAAATATCAAAACTATTTTACTCACAAATATCAGAATGAAATATGTTGAGTAACAATGTAGAAGGTAAATAACATGATGATAATTAATTTGGGAGGTTTATTAGAATTTATTTACATTTAAAATCCCCAAGACCTGACATTGTTTCTGTTGTTAACTTGTGTGAAATATTTCAGGGTGATCCTAATGAATAAAATTTATTTCCTAGAATATAAATTACTATATATATAAAAGGTACAACAAATTTCATAATTAAGTATGATATATCAAAAATTATTGTGTTGTTTGGGTATCTATATATTTATTGGGTAAAAAAATTAGATGATAGAATATCCACAATTGGTTTAATATCCTTTATGTGGAATAGTTATGTTGGTTTTAATATAGTGGAACAAAATTCAGTAAATCTAAGTATGGTTGAAGCTATGTATGTTTATTCCAATAAAACCCAACATATGTGGATGAATAATAAGATGGAATACATACTTGTTGAATTAATTATACCCATGCTTCTGGGTTGTAATAATAAAAGATCAATAAACCATAATAAGATACTGGTATAAAATTCTAATTAAAAATACATTCATATCATGTATCACTTCCTCAAGGAGCATGTGGATAAAAATTAATTGATGATAGATTATTTTCCAACATAAGAACAAGTTTCTGACATTTTCACAAAACATTTCTTAAATGAACCTTTTCATAAATTGAGAATGAACATGGGTATCCAACTTCTATCTCATCATGGTTCCAAAATGTGTTTTTGTATCTGTATAATCATAAATTTGGATAATTTTTTCAAAGGGATAACTATTTCATGATTCTATCCTTATATAATTATGCATAAGGGGGGAGTTGTGGGTAAGCTGCAAACCTGTAATGCATGTATGTGAACTATTCTACCTGTTTGTTGGAGAAGTTATATGAAATCCATTTTTGTATTCTCTGGAAGATGAAGAATAGATAAGGATGAATTGATGATGATTAAAACAAAGGAAGAAAATATGAGGATCAAAATATGAGGATGATTTAGAATCACTACTGTTGGATAACATAGTTTTGATATCAATGATTTATTTTACTAAAATGAGTTAGATAATGTTGGCTTATAATTGTTGATAGTTAATCCATAGATTGAGGTAAAAATGATTAGTGATTTATGATTCTTGGTAGAAAAAAATATAAATCTGTAGATTATTAGGACCATATAGATAAAAAATATTATCGTATTTAGGTATTTGGTTTTCTTTTCATGGAAATATCAAAGAATGAGATATCAAATCACCTTGTTTCTAGTGACAATTGGACTGAAAACCATATTTAGAAAATCAGACTCATAATTCATATGAATTTCCATTATATTAGGAATATTTTTTCTAGAATAAAATTTTTATCAAACACAACTTCTATTCATAATGAATGGAGGATCATATTGGGGGATGTGATCGGATTATGTGTGGGTCGAGTATCAATCTTACGATGCTTTTATATTTGGTATTCCCAAAAATCACAAGTATTTTTTAAAACATGTCATTATAACTTGATGAAGTAATGGGGGGAGAAAATATACACATAATTTTATTCAAGAAAATTATATTTTGGAATATCATATTTATATTGATTATGAAAGGAAGGATGAGTGGTATGATAGGGAAGTTACAATATATTCCTTGGATAAGTTGGAAGATGATAAAGATGATCTTCATCAAAAAAAATTCATGAACAATGTCATTACTAAAAATTTATATTTTAGAAAGAATAATGTTGATGAAGTAAAATATTCATGGTCTCTGATCAACATATTTATATTTTTTGAAGGATTGGATGATTTTCATTATAGTAATGAGTGAAATCAACGTGGCTGGTTTTAGTTAGACCAAAATACATAAGATTTGGGTATTATGAGAATGAATTTGAAATGTATCTTAATCATAAAATATAAGGAATTTGAGTGTTGAAAGATCTTTTCAATCATATTAAAAAAATAAGTAGTATACGAAGATAAATAAGTTCAAAATAATCAGGTGTCTGCATCGTAATAAAGATATTAGAATGAGAGATAGTTCATGAATCATAATTATAATAATTATGAATACCTTGTTACATTTTGTTTAGATAAATGTAATAACTAAATGATTATTTAAAAAATGATCTCATTTTCTTGAGGAAATCAAAATGATCATAGACCCTTTTAGGTGGTGTCATGTAATGTTATGAGATATCTTCAGTTATGATATGATAGCATGACTTTCATGAAAATTGTATCGACCAAATTCCATTATCATAATGAATAAATAATATTGGTATATCATAATCAAGAATAAAAATCTAACTGAATGTTTGTTAAAAAGTATTCACTTCAAAATTTATAGGTCGGTAAAGAAATTGAGATGACCATCATATTAGAGAATCATTATGGAAAAATAGGAATGGATAATGGGATTTGGGCTTGAACATTTGTTAGGAAGTGTGTAGTTTTGAAAAATTCAATGAGATAGATAAATTTCAACATGAATTGATTAAGATTTAGAAACATCCATATATTAAGGGGAATTTAATGAGTCAAATAAATATCTAAGATTTAAGGATGATTAATGATTAAATAAATTTAGTGAAGTGGGAAATCATTTTCTGAATCCCACTTAAATATTTTTTTAGTGTATATAAAAAGATTAGAACAATTTTTCTATTCTATTGGCTTGAATTATTTATGAAATCAGAGAGGGAAGCTTTGAAATTCATGCATAAATATATTTCTGGATTATTTTTTGTTGAATATGTTAGGCGAAAAGGAGAAGAATATAATAATATCACATTTAGAGTTTCTAGAATTAGACCTAACTATTTGGTAATGGGATTTCCAAACTATTAAAGAAGTCTTCATGAATTGTTTCATTGGTATGTTGAAAAAATTATATTTCCATATTGAGAAATCAGAAATGATAATCATACAAGGTAATTGGAATGAGTATCATTATAATTTCTAGGATGTTCTTACAAGATTATTTGTAAGAAAGTGAAGAATTGTTTTGAAAGATAATATTTGTGAACGTTGATCAATAAGCATCAAAACATGTTTCATGACATAAAATATATTACATATTTGTGTGATAATTGAAGAACATGAACTATTTTATTGAATAGAGTGATTCATGCGTTTAAGGGTATAACTTACACCATGTCTTCCACAAAAAAGGATTATTTTAGTGGATTTTGTGGCATTGGATTGTTTCCAAACCTCGCAAAGTATGTACATACTATTGTTGAGTTGTGAAACTTGTAGATTCATTTCTTCCAATGGATGTGTGATTTAATTGTTTTAAGAAGGAAAAAAATATTTAATATGAGGAAAATATTATTACATAAAGAATCATAAAAGAAAAAGATATCACTAATTCAATTTATCCCCCTTTTAGTGATACTTATATCATGGCTAAGTAATCTCATGCAAAAGAACCTGTAAAAATAATTAGGCTTGATTCAAATAAAAGTATGAAAACACCTATGAGTACTAATTCAATATTGAACTTATATATATCTAGTATGTTAGTATACATTAAATAGTATAGAGGCATGAGAAGAATTTTTTTGTATCTCACTAATTCCATATTAGATATTATATTCTCAATTTTCATATGGGCTAGGTTTCAGTTAAACCACGAGGGAAGTCTCCATAAATTTGTAAAATTGTAATTAGATATATCAAGGGTACTATTTTTACTAGACTATTTTCTTCAAATGGGAATTATTTTTTTTACATTCTTATTCATATTTTGACATTAGATGATGAATGATTCCTTAGAAAATGACTACATATATGAATGTGGTTTTAGGAAAAAAGTAAATTTCATGGATCTCTAAGAAATAACATTTAGCTGCATTGTCAACAGCTAAGGCTGAATATGTTTCTTCTTCTAGATTCTATTCACATATTATTTTTATAAAATAATAATTATATGAATTTTATATTAACATTGATTAAATTATAATCTACTTTTATAAATCAGTTTCTATTAAAATTTCTAAAAACATTGTTCAACACTAAAGAATGGAAAAATTGACGTAATATTTACCTAGTTAAGGGATCAAGTAAATAAAGGTTATATATGTTTATGATTTGTTCCTATTGAGAATATGCTACGGGTTATTTTTTATAAACCTCGTATTTTATTAATTTGAGGTGTAGATACTGGAATTGGGTATGTTAGTACAATCATTTATCCATAAATATTTTTTTACTTATTTTTTGTAGTAGAATTTTATTTTCTACTTTGATCAAATGTTAATTAGTTCATAATATTTGAAAAATACATTGTTAAATTATTACACATTTAAATTTATTCTTTCCATCAATATTATAATTATGGAATTCACTCATGATAAAAAAATATATTGTTTCCTTGAATGTATTTTATTTTATTTAAAAGATAGTATATTTTATATATAAGTTTTAATGTAATATTTGATAAACTTAAAAATTGGGATATTATTATTAAAAATTGAATAAAATTGGGTTTTTAATTTACAAATGGGAGAATTTTTTTGTATTTTAATGTGATTTAATACTTTATCAATACTACTTGTTTTCATAAATGACTATATTTTAACATTTTATTGAATTTTCAACTTTATTAAATTTTCATGTGTTTTAATTAGTTTTTTTTTGATTTCATAGTTCCTAAAATAGTTAATAATTGTTTATTACATGTTTTAAAAATGATATTTGGTTTTAAAGTATTAATGATATATTTTTGTAAGGGTCATATTATTATCATATAACAATTTAGGATCAACATAGTGAGGCACTTTGCTAGACCTTAACCACATAGGGGACCCTTTTGATCAACCCCGTGGGAAGGTCCACCAAAGGTATCCAATAATGAGTTGTTATTAACTATTGTTCATATTCCACACTTAACATATATGAGACCATGTAGAGGCCCACAAAGCATTCTCATATCTTCATGGGTGGGATAGGTCACCCCTATGCCACAGACAACTGTGTTGAATGTGAAAACAAGTGTTTATCCTTGTTAACTAGCTCCGAATGAGGATCAGCATGGGTTTATTTATATATATATATTCTCACTAGTTTTCCAAATCTACGTGGGACATATAAATCTGATCCTATTTGAACTATGTTAAAAACACATATAGATTATGGTAGTCTGATATAATCACTATGATTTATTTGATCTCATTTCTTATCATGCTCATTCTTTTTGAACTCCACCACACCTGTGTTCAAATCCCACATCTTCTTCAGGCGTTCACTCATTCTCTAGTAAACTGGTGTTATCCAGAACATAATTTTTTCAACCATGATTTATTTCATTTCACACTCACTCTTCTCAATTATTTTATTGTTTACATATCGGTTCAACATTTCTTCAATCCTATTAATTTATTTCATTTGGTCTCAGAATTCCATTATAATTCTTCATTCAGGATCCTACAATATAGTATATTTTCTTCTTACGCTTATTAATGGTATTATATCATCTATTAGTTCATCTAGTTCAATAAATTCCCCATTTTTGGTTTCTTGATAGTGAGCCACAATCACCATTCAAATCAATGTTGAGTCGAGTAATTATTGGGTATCAATGGTTAGTCATGTCACCAATTGTATTGAAACAATGAGTCGAGTCACCATTAGTATTTTTCAATAATGAGTCTTGAAAGAAGTCTTTCAATCTCAAGAATGATCTCTTTTTCCATTATCAATAAGGTTAAAAAGTTTTTATCCTTTTGTTTAATTTGTTTTCTTATTTTTTAACAGAATATATATTTTTATCCTCTCTTTATCATCCAGTTTTTCTGAAGCTTCTTTGAGTGTTTTGTTTGTCAATCATCCACAATTGGACATACCCAATGGTAGCTCCTTCAATAAGATCATTATAGTAGATTTTTGAATTATTTCCCAATCTGTTATTCCATTCTTAAAATTGAAATTTTTTCATTGATCCATCATTGGACACCTCCAACGATAGTTCCCAAGTCACCATTGGACATCTACATTGGTGATTCATGAGTCACCATTAGAAACTTTCTAATGGTAGGTCATGAGTCCATATTGGACATCAATAATGGCAAGTCCTGACTTTTATATGGTAACCCAATGGTAACAAATTTTTTATTTCTTTCCTTGAAGCCTTTGGTTTCATCATAGTAGAACAATTTATTTTTTTGGATCATTTTATTTTTTCAAAAAATCTTGATGAAATAATTTACCATAATATTCCAACATTGGAAATTCAATTCCCTTTTTTTCTTCATGGCGAGTCATGAGATACCACTCACTGTTTTCATAATTGATTCATGATCTACCTCTCTTGGTTTTCTATGGTATTAAAAATAATCCCCCGTTAGTTAAAATTTTAATTTTTAAAACTTTTGTTTTTTATTTTAATTTTTGTTATTAAAATAATTTCCTTATTTAAATATTTTATTATTTTATAAGAATTAAATTTTTATTGTATGTAAACATAATTGAAACAACATTTTATGTTCATTTATACATACATATTAATTTTTATTCCATAAACCATTTTAATATAGTTTTTTCTTTCTACATAATCTAAATAATTTTTTTAATTTTTTTTTATAATTTTTAATTGTTTAAAATTGATTTATTTAACTTATTAATAGTTTTATGTTATTATTTCATGAATAAATATAATTCTTAATTGTAACTTTTTTATTCAATTGTTGCTTCACCAAATGAATGTAATAGTATTTTTATTTCATTATTATTTTATAAAAAGTTTCATAAAAATATTGGATAAGGAACAACTCCTAGCTGATCCTGTTTTTAATCATCTAAGAGATATTTTTAAGAAATAAAATAGTATATTTAATTTATTGTCTTTTTATATTTATTACATGTGATATATCTACCACTCCCAATTGTTCACAAACTTCTTTGACTTTTGATGTATGGTTACCCACCATATAACATGAAATCATTCAATATTAAACACATAACCAGAATCTTGAACCCTTTATATCACAACCTATTCATAAATACATTCGAAAGAGATATTTTGTAAAAGGGGATAGTTAGCCATACATTCTCTTTCCATCATGGATAAAGGAGAAGACACTCAAAACCCAAAAACATTGAGTGTTGGCAAGGTAATCCAACTTGGGTTGGGTGAATATAAAAACACAATAAAAAATACATATCATATCTAGACACTCTATAACACCATTAATGTTTTCGCTAAAATAGTACTACCACATCCCAATATCCCCTCCACATGTGTATCATCCTCCATAACAACTATTGACAATATTACCTATCTATTAGCCCCACTGTTCTACAAAAAACATCCATAGAGATGAATATAATTTAAAATTTAATAGTTTAATAAAAAATCATGATATAACAATTAATAACCATAATATATTCATAAAACCATTGATTAATCAAATTTACTGAAACCCATTCACATGACAACATTAAAATTATTTCACCCATTACACTTATATTTCATGTATAAACACTTCTATAAATATATAAAACTCATTTTAGTATATGCCACTACCTAGAATTATTATTTAAATATACCATCATATTCAAATTTATTACATTCCAACTGGTGAGTTCCAAACACACAATAATAGTCAATCATCCTTCATAAAAAACAACCACGAAAAACTATTCCCACAACCACCATAATCTCAACTAAAATAATCACAATTCATCATAATTGTTTTTTCATCATCACAAAATTAAATTACTAATGAAGAACAATACATTCATAGAAAACAATCCAATAATCCATTACAAACCACGAAAAAACAAGTAGAAAACACAACATAAAATATTTATAATCTCATTTCATTAAATTATCTAAGGTTAGTTTAATTTTAATATTATTTTCAATATTTATGAATATTCCATTACTTTGTATATTTTAATAATAAATATTTTTTGAAATGTGATATCAGTAATAAAATAAAATATAATGATCACATTTTATAGTAGAATTAAAATAACATAGAAAACAATTTTTGGAATCATGAACATAAAATAATGATAAAAAGGTAATCCCATGAGATACTTTTACTTCATTTATTCCATTATTAATTTTTTCTTTTAATATATATTAATTATGACTATTAACAAAATGAAAAACAAAATCATGATAAAACCATTATTTTTACAACATAAAAGAGAGTTCTTCAATAATTTTCCTTGTTGGAAAATAAAATATCTCACTACGAAGACATAGGAAAATTAGATAGAAGATTTATAGGTTGGACTAAAAGTGGGGAACCCAACCTAATTGTATAGGGGATTAAAATAATTAATGGTTGAATTCTAATCAATTAACTTTATATTAATCACATTAATCCTACATAAATTCCAAAATGAATGATATGAAATTTAGTGAAACTTATAGATATAATATTTCACTCTTACTGAATGGGACTCAACAAATGGAATGACTCTTATAAATTTGAAATGACCCCTATAAAAAACATGAATCATACAAATTCACTGAATTGACTGATAAAAAATCATAAAAATGAATATTATAGAATTATTAACTCCTATGAAAACTACAAAAAAATTTCTTTTGAAATCAAATGACTCTTATGGAAATAATATATCAATTTTATGAAATGAGATTCAATAAAGTGATGGAATATCAAAAAGGTGGAATGATTCTTACAAAAACCCTAACTCTTACATTATCATTAAAATGAGTCTTCAAAAATCACTTTGATAACTATTATATAATCATTGAATCATACCTAATACAAAAAACAACTATTTAAAAGTCATTGGAAACGAATCTTATAGAATCACTAAAGTATAAATTTGTAAATAAAAAATGACTCATATAGAATCAATAACTCTTATGAAAATTAGAAATTACCCTTATGAATATTAAATGAATCCTATGGAAATGTGTTTCTCAAAGGATATAATCCTTATTGAATTCAATGAATATTATGATTCAGGAATCTAACAAACTCGTTAATCATATAGATTATTTTTATAAAAAGATGTAAAATTAAAGGGTGAATCTAGACATTGTTAAAATATCAACCAAAAATCAAAATGTATATTTTATTTGAAAAATTAAAGATTACTTCTCTAATTATAGAGTTAGTTCAATAATATTAGGATTACCTTTTAAACTAAATTAAAAAACAATTGGTGGACCTTTAAAATCACTAATATATACCCTCAGACATCCCAATACCCATTGAATTAGAAAAAGAAGGACTTGATGAAAATTTATTCCCAAATATTAGGAATGATAAATAAATAATTAACATAAATACTAAGTAATAATTTAATTGATGAAATTGATAATATTTAAAAAGCCATAAGGGCCCAATATCCCATTTTCTTGATTAAAGATAAAAAAAAGATAAATAGTATAGGGAAACAAAACCAAGATAACTAATAGGGGTATAAATACACCAAACAATAAACCTTAGAGTGGCTACCATAAACCTCATCATCAATAAGTACCAATACCATGTGGGAATATCCCATGACTCAATGTCTTATCCCTCTACCAAGTCTCTTGATCATATTCTAAAGTTGACGTTGACATTTCACATTCCTCACTCTGGATCTGTGTTCTATTTTTCCAACAGAGGTCCCTAATGTCATGCTCGGAATTAAGAATAATTATTTATTTTATGTTGATGGAATAAAATTGGAGAATTTCAAGGTATTCCTAAATATTATTTTTACCAAGATCTTAAATTTTAAATATCACTTCAACTTGTTTATCAAATTGTACCTCTATATCATTAGTGGGACCTTAAGGTGAAATTTCACCCTCAATATCATTATATAGTTTTTTAAATTCCATATTAATATCCTTTGACTTATCATAATCATAATGATAATCATTGACAAAATTATTTTGATATAAAAATTATACGGTCAGAAAAATTAAAAGGATAATTCCATCATTGAGTAGGGTAATAACATGACCAAATCTACTAATCTTCTCCAAATGACATTCTTGGGTATTTACTTCCTATGTCTTATGTTCATTTACCAATTAAGAATATATTATTATAAGGGTCTACTTATATTGGATGACACATACATATATGATATCCAAGGAACTGGAATTCCTCCAATGGTAAGAGGTCATCAAAGAATAATTTTTTTTTAAATCAATTCATTGTAATTAAGGGATTAGACTGATAATGATTTCCAAGTTCCATCCAAGGGACCCCATAATTGTTAGTGTATGTTTTTGGATTTAGTTATAATTCTAGAGAAAATATATTGTTTTATTGATATTTTTATCAAAATATGTACTTAATAATTTATCTTACCTTAGATTCATGTAAATCTTATCCTACACAAAATGTTCTTTTATAGACTCTTCATTTTTGGAAAAAATTCCATCACAAGAGACAATTGTTTTACATAAACCATCACTTCTATAAGATTCATAATTATATCCCTGGGGAAATACATCCATATAAAAACGTATTTTTTACTAATTGTGATTTTATAGACTAAGGTTTAGCCACCACCCAACATGATTTATTCACTATTCACTAATACATTACCTTGGAAGGGATTTTTTACCCTACCTTGACATTCACATCCTTCATGACCTCTATGAACATTGGTTCCTGGATCCCAAGGTATCCCCATAGCATTTTGTGAAGACATTGAAGGTTTTAGCAGCAATTAACTATCCCTAACTACTTACTTTTCCTTATGGGGGTTTAGAAAACAAGTATTATAATACCAAGGTATTACATCATTTTTAATAAATATTCATTACATTACAAAAATAAATATATGAGGAACTTAATATTTTATTGTCTTTGGGAACATGGAAACATAAAAAACTATTACATATGTAAACAATATCATATCCAATTATAATAGCAATAACTATCACCCTTTTTTTACATATCATATATAATGAATTTATCATAACATGGGGAAAGAAAACATATGAAAGGGTGTTATCATATGATCAGTTTGGTTTAAAACGGATATATATAAGAATAACATGATCCAAAGTCTATTATAACATGATCATATCATTTGGGAACCAAACCATGAATATCAAATATCAGAATATTGAGTCATGGAATAAATATTGGTTTTAAATAATACTAGAATCAAAATGGAATAAAATAACTTTATCCATGATAAAATGACAATAGAGAAAGACATAGAAATTTTTTATACACATATGCATATAATAACATTTACATTGTATTAATGGATCACTACCAAGGAAATTAGAGTGGAATGTGTTCACTCCCCAAACAATCATATTAGTAAATATTAACTCTAAAGACCATGATAGTGAAAAAATTACCTTATTGAATTGTCATAACACACAGTTCTATTCCAGTCTATCTCATGAGATGGAAATATTTACCCAAAAAAAATTGGGGGTGATATGGGTTCCAACCGTCTCAAAATGAAAACCATATATATGTTATCCAAAAGATCATAAAATTTAATCATATCATAACCCTTGAAACAAAATGGGTTTCATGAAAATATCTTCATATCATAATATATATAAAAGAGATAGGTCTGATAATAATTTCATTATTTTATCATATCATAAACCACGAAAACAATGTGGGTTTTATAAGAAAATTATCATTGTATAACATGTAGATTAGAAACATGTTTCATAAATAACATTCCTACATAAACATAAATCATTCACGTAAACAATAATAAATGAATCCTTATATTATATACCTAATAATAAATAGTTAATATATATATATATATATTTTATCTTACAAGGAAAATTATTTTAAACAAACATTTAAAATATTTGTTGAGTAAAATATTCATCCTAATTTGAAAACAAGTTTTAAAACATAAAACATACTAAAAATAATATTATTGGAAAATAAACATGTAAAATTTTAAATTAATCTTAAAATAAAGTAATTATCATGATGATGGGAAGTATCCTTAATTTCATATACATTAAAACATATATTATTTTCATATTTTTTTAAAAATCCAAATGGGAAGTGTTTTCAAGAAAACATTATTATTCCATTTAAATTGTTTTTAAAAAATAACGCATGGTTACAAAAATAATTTAAAAATAATATGATAATAATAATAAAAATATTAAAACATTTTTTGAAATCATATCTTTTGAAAAATCTGATTTCTAACCAATGAGATAAATAAAGTTGCATTTATATAAAAATATATTTGGCGTTATATTATGTTACAGAGTAGAAAATGGTAATATTAGTTGAATGTATGATGAATAACCATATGAGAATAAAATTAACGATTTTAATGTGATATATATCATAATAGTTTATCATAGAAAACATAATCATAAATAATCCTGATAAATTATTAGATTGTAAAATTAAATCATTTCAAAATTTTTAATTTTGAATCATAAGCCCAGTGAAGGAATAAAATAAAATGGAATTTAAAATATAATCTGGATAAATAATTTCATGAAATTACATTTCAATGGGTCTTTATATATATTTTGTGAAATAATATTTGTGCATACCCTAATGTATATCTCAATGATGAAAAATTGAGACACAAATCCCTTACTAATTTGTTAAATTTTAAACCATAAACCCAATCAAAGGTAGATACTAAAAAGGATACCTAAAAAAATATTTTTTAGGATAATAATCATATTATATATTCATGATTATTAAATACATGGGATAAAATAAACATGTGTTGAATATAGAATGTGTCTCACAAAATTAAAAACTAAGACGAAAATTCCTTACCACTTTAGTAATATTTTGAATCGTAATACCTAATAAAAAATTACGTAAAATGAAACATTAAATATCATTGAAATTACAATACTAAATATAAAAATAGTCAAATTAAAGTATATAGACCAATATAAAGAATTTAATGGTGAATTTTCAAATGTCTCCTGGAAATAAAAGTGAGACTAGAATCCCCTTACAGAATTGATAACTTTTGATCGATAAACCATGTAAAAGAAATATTCTAAAATGGATATTCAAACATATATATTTTTTAGTCGAATAATAATAATATACATTCATGATCAGTTATACTCTATAACATAAATTGGTGGTGAATATGGAATGTGTATCACTAAATAAATAGTGTGAAAGAAATCCCTTACAGCTCGAGTAGTCTTTTAAATCATAATGCACAATAATAAATATTATCAAATGAAAATTTAAATATCAATAAAATAAATATATTAATGATATAACATGTCAAATTCTTATTATATTCACCACACAAAAGCAATGTGTGGTGAATTTTCATATGTCTCCAATAAATAAAAGAGAGACTAGAAATCCCTTATCTTAAGTCTCAACATTCTTTGTACAAATTCAAACCTCATGTATAGTAAACAAAATATTATTATACATTTATTAAAAAACTAAGCATATATATCATACCAAAAATTACATTATTATGAGCTTTTATTACCCATTTATCAATAATACCATGTTAATGTCTTATTTAGGGTGATAACTGCTTTATTTTCATGCATATTTTGATTTTTTATTTTTGGTCATCATAATTTTATCATAGATCCATAATATCTATACTTTTAACTATGAAATAAAAATAAAAATATTAATTATATATTAATTTATAGTAATCAATATAATTTATTGATATAATGTTTAATATATTTTTCATGGAGATGGAAGGTTCTACATATTCATGAACAGTAGTTCGATTTTCTTGTATGAATTAAAAAAATAGTAAATTGATATATTATCATATAAGAAAAAATACAATTAAATATATATCACTTATTATAATTCAAAAAATCTATATTACCCTCCATTTAAATCCTAAACTAATCACATCGCTTCAAGAGGTGGTTTTCCAATGTACACACGAGCGACGTTATCGTATTCCAAAAAAAGTGTATAAAGTCATATGAGATATAATAATTACACATGTATAATAATAAAATATAAATAACATATAAGTAATGAATGTATCATTATATCTAGCCTTCATAGGTGGTAATGGAAAAACATAATGACAGAAGTTCATTTGATGGTAGTTTGTCGTGCACATGAACAATTAATTTATAACCCATTCGATGATAGTGGAGATTGTTTTACTTAATTAAACTAATATAAAAAATAATTATATGTAAGATAATTATTTTATTATATCATGAATGTATAATAATAATTGAAGGAGTTGGAGGAAGAATAAAAAAAATTCTTATTGATGAACTTTTCCTTTTCTTGGGGTAACCTCCATAGGTTTGCACCAAAATCCTTCCTATGTCCGATTTATGTACAAAATAAGGATTCATGGGTGAGGGGAGGAAATTTGGGAAGTGATTTAGTTATTTATTGGCTAAAAAAAGTTACAATGTGAAATATATAGGTAGGGTTATCCTTTCATATGTGAGGCGAGTGACACAATTGTAATTTTTTGAAAAGAAAAATGTGTAACCATGTATTTATAATGAAAAAAGTTCCATAAGAACCATTATATATAATATAAGTGATAATATATAAATATGTATATAAAATGTATATTGGAAAAATTTTAGCTTATTTTTAACACTTTTCATTTTAGTTTAACCCCTTATAAACCCATTTTTACTTTAACCATGATAAGTATATATATTTTTATTTTTAATATTCACTTTAATTAAAATATAACTTTATATCATTATATAATATAAAATATGATTTTAAAATATGAAGAATCAATTTTTATAAATTAAATTTAAATAATTGGAAATATTTAATTTAAATTTAATCGAACATACACGATGAGAATGAATTTTTTTAAAGAGAAAATGTTCAAAAGTTTAAGAATATTCTCTATAAACTGTTAATATGAATATGATTCCAATGAACTAAATTAGTTTAATAGAAGTATAAATGAAATAATTTTAATTTAAAACAAATTTAAAATATCATTTATCTTATTAAATAAATAAATCTAAAAAAACATTCAATTAAAATTCTTTATTTTTTTCTATTCAGAAAAAATTGAAAATTTATAGAAAAATCCCAAATATTCACCACAATATAATTTTGAAAATATTATTTGAGAAATAAATATTTTTTATAAAATTAATTTTCAAAATTTATATAAAATAATTTCATTAATGTTCAAAAATTCAATATTTCTTGATATTGGTGTTTTCAGAACATATAAAGACTCTTCTAAAATTTATGTATATTTTAATCAATATATTTCATTTATGTAATACCATTATTATAAAAATATATTTATTTGTTATTAATATTCACATCATTATGTTTAATGATTACTTTATAATAATCACATTTAAATAATGATATTATAAATATATATTGATTTTTTTAAAAATCAGTGTCATGTGTAATGCATGTTAACCTCGTGTAGCATATAACTCAAGCTTAATTTGGTGTTGTGTGTAACATAGGCTTAACATGGTGTTCTGTGTAAAAAAATAAATCAAATAATTTTAATTTATTCAAAAATAATAATTCATATAAACTCAGTGTGTTGCATTATACCCCCCCTAAAAATCAATTTCTGGATCGACATTTGCCTCTTTGATACAAAAAAATGGCAAAACTTCTACGTAATCATATCTTAAAGCCCTAGAGTTTCTCCCTTATACAAGTTCTTTATCCACAAAGAATTGACTAGTTGTGTGGTTTTCTTACAATAAACATTCTCTATATGACCCATAATATCTACCAGTTATTCATTATATGAATGTTCTCTCTCAAGTGGTTTGACCTCTATGTTTTGTATAGGTGAAGGTTCAAGTATGTACTTCCTCATAAAGGATACCTAAAAAATCATGATCTTAAGAGTGGCTTGGTGGAAGTAAAATGTTATAATATTCCATCCTAATATGATCAATAATTTCAAATTGACTAATATACCTAGGAATTAATTTCCCTTTATTCTAGAATAGTATAAACTTCTTTTATAGAGAAATTATTAGAAGTAACTTGTCACCAACTTATAATTCAAGAACATGTAGATGATTATCCACATAACTTTTATTCCATCTCTAAGCTACTATTTTGTGTTTTTGAATGGTTATAACCATATCGTCTATTACATTATCTACAGAAAGAACCAATATATTTATTTCTCCATATTTTTTCTAGCATTATGATTGTCCACATTTATTTCCATTGAGGTCATCATAAGGATCCATTTGAATACCTGAGTATAATCTATTATTAAATAACATATCAACTGGAATAAGGTATTGGTCACAAAAACCATTGAAATCCAAATAAAAATATATCAATATATTTTATACGGATTGAATTTTTATCTCAGACTGACTATCTTTCTGAGGATGATACATTGTGTTGAAACTCAACAATTTTTTAAGATATTACTAAAGAATTCACGAGAACATTAACGTAACCCTTGAACCCTAATCCTAAAAATTATAATTTTTTAATCCATGAAACCATACCAATTCTTTAATTTATACCCTATCATGATTATCTAGATAAAATTCATCTCTAATAGTAACAAAGTGTACCCACTTAGTAAGGTGATTGACTACAACCTAGGTTGCATTATTCCCTTTATACATATGGGGGAATCTAACTAAAAAATCATGGTGATGTTCTCCCATTATTATTTTGGTATTGGGAATGGATGTTACATCACCTTATACTCTTTTAATTTCAACCATAACTTTTTAAAATAGAAAGAACCAGTATACAAACTATGTAATATTTATCTTCATTCCATCCCACCAGAAATACTCATTAAAATATCAATACTTATTCAAACTTCACAGATCAATATATTATGAAGAAATATGGGATTACTCTAAAAAATAATTCAACCATGGTGTGGATAGAAGATACACACATTTCATGAACCATATCATTATATTACGATTATGGTAAAACTCAGGAACATTTCTAACATTCTCTTCTGGCTCTACAACTTCCTTATACTTCATATTAATATTCAATTAGATAGATATTTTAACATTCAATTAAAAAAGATAATAACTTACCTCTTCTTTTAGGATTTTGATATCTATCCTTTAAAAATATCGCAATATTTAATCTTGTTTAACCCTCATCATAGATACGATATCATGATCCTTCCTAATCAAAGCATCGGTCACCTTATTCTCATCCCCAAGGTGGTAATTTATTGAGCAGTAATAATATATAATCTTATCCAACCATCCTATTTGAAGAATATTAAACTTATTTTATGTTAATATATAATTTAAGCATTTATGATTATTATATGTGTCACACTATTTTCCATAAAGATAATTCCTATGTATCTTCAATGAAAAAAATTACAATAGCTAACTCAAAATCATGAGTTGGGTAATTTTTCTAATGAATTGTCAATCATTATGAGGCCAAAGCTATAACCTTGTAATTTTTAATAATAACACATCCCAATCCATTCAATAATTTATCAATATTTATTACAATCTCCTATAAACATTAGGGTAATGTATGAATAGGTTCACTAACTAATATTTTCTTTTGTTCCCTGTAATTTTCCTCACATCCAACTACCTTGATGAACAAGGATCCATTCTAAGTTAACTTGATCATAAGAATATATATTTGTTAGAAATTCTTCCCAAAAAATCAATAATTTCTAGGTAAAACAAGAAAACAATGGATCTCAGTCACTATAGTTGGTTAGGGCCAACATTAAATATCATACATCATTGATTGATCAATCTCATAGATATGTGGTCTTTATATAGATAAAGAGAATCCAATCCCTTAATAATTTTATATTCAACCATATCAAGAATAAGAAGAATTATAAGAAGTAAAATCCTTCCCATTTGAATGGGAGGGGAATGAGAGACTTGAGATGTGATCCTCATACTATTGAGGGTTTTTACTAAAAAATCCACATGAAATCATTTGGGTTAAATAATGCTGCCCTTATAAAATTCTTTATATATGAATGAATGGGTATATATAGAGTCTAATAAGAAATTCATAGTTCTAAAGTGGATGATAATTGTTCCATTCACCACATGATTAGTGAACCCTTCATCAAATTCGATTATCAAATGAGATTTTCTTTTATATCATTTATTAAGAGGTTGATAACGTCAATCGTCATCATTAACATTCTGATTTGTGAATTGATTAGTTTAATTCTCATACTTCTTCCATTTTAAACTCTAGTGTATGGCTATTGAATTTTATGTAGATTACTCTCTTTTCAAATAATTAGATAACTTATTCTCATCACATAGATAATAAGTTCCCTAATAACCTTCCCTTCCACACATATATCATTTACAAGTCCCCTTAATTTAATTTCCTCCATGCTCATTCCCACACTTTGAGCATAATGGAAATATAATCTTTTTCTCCCCATGATTCATATATTTTTTATTGGATTACCTTTTTCTATTCTTATCAGATCCATGAGATTGATGCATAACTCCAACCTCTATTTGAAAATTGATAGAACATTGAAAAAACTCTTGATAGATAGTGAAGACTCTTATGGATAAAACATTCAAATTCATGGGTTTATGAATTGTATGAATCGATTGTGGGATTGAAATGATGAATTTAGATTCTCAAAATCCAAAAGGGGGTGAATTTTAAACTTTAAAAATTCCTTTGGAACCTTTAAAGTTAAGTTTAAATTAGTTAAAAAAATATTCACAAAACCTCTTAAAAGAAAGATTTCAGTTTTGTTAATAGAAATATTATACCATAAAGCATATAGAATCATTAATATAGTCAGAGTCATAGAATTAAAATGTATAATAATTTTATAATTTCTATATTTAAAAAATATAATATTACAGCGAAAATAAAACAACTAGAAATAGAAAAACAATTAACAACACGACTCTTTTAACCAGAACACATGGGTATCCAATAACCTTGGATAAAGGTTCCTTGATTTATACTTTCAAGAAATTCTATCTTAAACAAACCTAGGTATGCCATTAATCCAAAGATCAGTATGTGTTTTCTTATCCCTACAAGCTCTCGATTTATAAGGAAATTAGAACGTCTATCTTCCAAACCAGGAATCCCATGATCAGCTTGATCAGAGTCTGGACAAGCAAGTCTGAACAATTTTTTCACACACCAACAAGTTGTTCATGACATCCACACGATGTACTGAGATTTGTAATAGCCTCTGTCTCTAGAAATCACTTCCCAACATGCATCATGTTTATCAACTTTCTACAATGTATTCTAAGTCCCATGATCATTTAAATGAACCAGTATTTATAGACAAAGCATTTCAATGGTCGGCTCCACTCCAATAGTAATATGTTCCTTAAATTTTGGAGGGATCTGGACCCGTGTCTGTTTCCTCACGGATTTCGGGGATGACCTCCTGGGCGGGAGATTCAAACGTTCCGATCGGTTTCTAACGGGTTTGTTCGTAGAACCGGAAACATCCAATGATTCCACATCCGTTTGAACCTACTTTCCAAAGGCAGGCGCTCATTAGCTTGTGGACTAATGAGGCTTAGGAATTTGCATTGGTCGAGAGGATGGGAGGTCGGACTCATCACACCTTTTTTGAGGGGAATTATTGTCTACTCCGGGACACTCTTTATAGATTTAAGTTATGTTCGTGAATCCTTATTACATTACCAAGTATAAAATGAGCTTTCCTTAAGTTTTAACAATCAATGATTAAATATGCGAGAAATTTAGAGAATCTTTTATATGTATTCGAGGTTCTTCATCAATAGAGAATCATCTGTATCTATTTAGAGATTCTTGGTCAATGGTATCCTTCAAAAAAACATTAATATAAAAGTCTCTTGGTCATTATGATGACCAGGCTGGTTTTAAAGCCACTCAGTGGGGCACTTGAAGTTTATCGTCATTCATAAGGACAGGGATTATTTCAAAGTTGGGATCGAACCCATAAATGGGCTACCTACGTATCCTTTGTTTTGGAAAAGGAATCAGAACCCACGTAGTTCGAGTAATGGAGTATGATGTTTATGATTGATGGCTCAAAGAAGAATGTCATAATTACTTTTACACTCTAAGCTCGCGTGAGTCATGCTCGGTGTGAGAAACAAGAGGTATTGGTAAAAATTAGACAATTGTGCCATGAAAGATGAAATCATAAGAAATTGTTTGGGGCTTAGGTATGTATGACTGCCCAGATAAATGAAGGTTTAGGATTCACTTTTAGGGAGAAAATCCAGGAACAGGGTCCATAAAGGTATATGTGCTTTATGGAGATTTGAATACTCTAATCATGGGGCTTACTTTTAAGGAGGATGCCCAAGTTAGGAGGGGACTTATGATTGGGTTTTACTCCTGAAAAGGAAACCCAAATCAAGGGTAAATTAGGACTGGTTAAGAGAAATTTAAGAAACCTGGGGCTTACTCCTAAGGAGGATGCCCAAGGTTTATGACTGGGACTTATTCCTGAAAAGGAATCCCAGGTTAAGGATTAAGGCTTGGGGCTTACTCCTAAGAAGGATGCCCAAGATTTATGACTGGGACTAATTCCTGAGAAGGAAGCCCAGGTTAGGGGACTTGGTTTGGGGCTTACTCCTGAAGAGGACGCCCATGTTGTGAGATTGGGATTGGGGCTTACTCCTAAGGAGGATGCCCAAGTTAAGGAATTAAGGTTTGGGGCTTACTCCTGAGGATGATGCCCAAGTTTGGGAACTTTAAGAATTTGGGGCTTACTCCTGAGGAAGATGCCCAGATTAAAGGACTTATAACTGGGGATTATTCCTAAAAAGGAGACCCAGGTTAAGGATTCTCTCATCTTAAAGGATGAGGTTGAATGAATGACCTCTCTATATTTAGTGACATAAGGATATTTAAATCACTAGGTTTTGAGAGATATTCCACAGAATTCCTTTCAGATAAGAAAGTCAAATCAAGAAATCATGCCATAAATGGCTTTGAAGAGTGTCTCGAAGACTGAATCTTGAAAATGAAAGGTGTGATGTATTAAGAGGGGTGACATGGGCAAGATGGGTTCCCAAAAAAGTAGGGGCGCGCAAGTCTTGAAAGGCGCGCAAGTATTGCGGTGGCGCGCAAATATTGGTCGCGCAAGTATACTTGCGCGACATGAGGGGTACTTGCGCGATTCTCAATCGGATTTGAAATACTTGAGCGACTTCTTTTTAATCACTTTAGAATCCTCTTGAGGTTCTTCCAGAAAAGGGACGCGAAAGTTATATTGAAGGAAATAAGTCGGCGCGTAAGTGTTTGATAAGTTTCAACACTTAGGCCTTCCTTCTTCTCTTTAGATCTTCCGTTCTAGGTAAAAAAATTACCTTAGAAGTGTTCCGGATGCTTTGAGAAGAGACTTGGGCGTCGGGAGCTTCAATCCGAGTTTCTGGGAAAAAAAATCCTCTCGAATGGGGGGCCCACAGGGTCTATTTATAGGCAAAAGAAGGCCCTGGGCGGTTACCGAGCGGTTACCGGGCGGTTATCACTTAGGTCACGCAAGTCACTTGCACGACCATAAGGCATCGCGCAAGTACTTGCACGACCACTAGGCGGCGCGCAAGTGTACATGCGCGACCATGAGAGAACTTGCGCAACCTATGGGCAATGTTCTCCTTGTTCATCCCTTTGTTGACTTTTGATGTTTCTTCAAAGGATGAATCACTTTTTGCTTACATATTCCCCTTTTCCGATCCTTAGATTCTGTGACGAAAAGGAGCGTCAACAAAAGTCCCCCCTCAGAGTTGGATCCGGAAAGAAATGAGGATTTGAGTCTGAGGAAATTGAATACATTCAAAGGAAAAGGGGGCGCGCAAGTATTCAGGGCACAGAGGGCAGCGCGCAAGTGTGCTGGAACTTGACTTTTATTCAGAGTTCCTTTGTCTTTTGTGGGCAGTTTAAAGTCATGCATGCCGGACATAAAGGGGCTAATGTTTAAGGTCGAAATAGCTTTGACCAAAATGGATTAAAATTGATTCAATTCTTTTACAATTTATCTGAAAACATATTACCATACTCAAGTATGAGAGAAAAAATGTAAACCATGGCTTAAAAATATTTGAATATGAGGAATGATATGAAAAAGAGCTAAAAAAGGCATTAGAAGAAGTAGTTTCCAAGAATGAAGTTACTATTATTTAACAAAACCCGTTAGGGGGTTGAAATATGCAGGGCCACCTACGGGCATTGGCTGCATGGTTAAATAAATAGCATCTTTCGGCTGACAAGTCTGTTATGTGGACTGTTTATGCAAGGCCACCTATGGGCACGTGCTGCATAGTCAGGCGAAAGAACTCCCAGAAATTTACTTTTCTAGTGCAAAAAGCCAGTGAAAGTTTATGGAGATTCAAATTTTCTAAAGTATAGAGTTTTTTGTATGGAAAGAGGTACTTGAATATGGAGAAGATATTTCCGAACAAGAATATCGAAGAACTGGATGAACATCACTCCTAAGAAGGTCTGACCCAAACGTAGGGAAGAAGAATAAACCATAGACTTGAATACTTTCAGATCATGAAAAAGGATATGGGACAAATATGTTAAGGATGGCTATTTTTTGCGGATCCCTACATACTGTCGTTTAAGACAAATAAGGAAAAAAGAGGCATTCTTCCCAAGAATGAAGTTACTATTATTTAACAAAACCCGTTAGGGGGTTGAAATATGCAGGGCCACCTAAGGGCATTGGCTGCATGGTCAAATAAATAGAATCTTTTGGCTGACAAGTCTGTTATGTGGACTGTTTATGCAAGGCCACCTATGGGCACGTGCTGCATAGTCAGGCAAAAGAATTCTCAGAAGTTTGACATTTTTGAGATTAGAAGTCATGAAAAGGGTTATGATGATTTGAAAATATTTAAGGTTAGGATTATAACACATAAAGATGGGTATTGTCAAATGTATATAGAGATACATAGGTCAATGATAACCATAATCATGTTGTGGTTGGGTCCTGAATTGAAATTTTGGACTTCACTACATATCTCATAAGAATGAGAATCAAGCCATACGTAGTTCTTGAAATGCAGTTTAACGTCATACAGGACGAAAGTATGAGAAATATTAGTTTAGGGTCATAGAATTCGGACCATAATAATGAATACACAGTGTGTGTTTTCATGAGGACTTCTCAGCCAAGGGACTGAAAGTGAAATTTGGGGTTAGGCCCAAAAGGCTTGGGACTGGATTCGAGGGACACTCGAATGTTCCTACGTATCCCATAAGGATGGGAATCAAGTCCACGTAGTTCTTGAACTACCCTTTGTACAAATTTGGTTCGGATATGTGAAGGGTGAAAGGGGACTTTAGTGTAATGATGGTTTAACCTAAGATAAAAAGTTTAGGCATTACCATGTATGCACGTAGTCTTTTGAAATGAAACATTATTGAAAAAATCAATGTCAATAATGGTTCCTTCTCAAATGAGGAAATCAAAGAATATTGTAGTTTATTTTCGTACCGGACAAAAGTGTTGTATCGTTTAACGTCATATAACAAGGACGAAAGTGAATCAATGTAAAGATATTGATTCCAGGGGCGGTTTCACGAATCAACATCATATGAGATGGTGGTGAACCGATGTGAAGAGATTGTTTTTGGGCTTGAACCCTGGGAGGTTGCCTACATACCCAGCCTGGAGGGCAAGGATCAAAGTCTGTGTAGTTCAATTAAAGAATGAATTAATGATCATGTTGTTCTTGTGGAAAATGATCTAATAAAAAAAATATTGTTGGGACTTACACATGGTTAGTGGCCCAAAGGGAGTGTTATGGTTGATTTTCACTCTAAGCTCACGTGAGTCATACTCGGTGTGAGAAACAAGAGGTAATAACAACCTTAACGATGCACAGTTTAATGTCATGTAGGACATAAAAAAAAGGGACTATGCAGTTTAAAGTCTTGCAGTTAGGACTATTGGTTCTGCACAGTTTAGTGTCATGTAGCAGGGACAAAATACAGTTTAATGTCATGTAGGACCTATCAAGGATTTTCTGTACAGTTTAGCGTCATGTAGTTAGGACGATGGGGATAAAATAGTTTAACGTCATATTGGACGAAAGGGGGACTGTGCAGTTTAATGTCATGCCGTAAGGACAAAATAACACACCATTTATGTCATGTTGGACGAAAGTGTGAATAGTTTAAGGTCATATGCATGGACCGTGGATGGTGCAGTTTAATGTCATGCTGGACCTTTGATGATTATATAGTTTAACGTCTTTCCGGACGTGAGGGACTTTTATACAGTTTAGCGTCATGTAGTTTAGGACGTCACAGTTTAACGTCTTGCTGGACATAAGGGATTTGAAAATAGTTTATGGTCATATACATGGACCAGGGATGATGCAGTTTAAGGTCATGCTGGACGGTTTAGGGAACTTTTTCACAGTTTAATGTCGTGTGGGACGAAGTTGCAGTTTAAAGTCATACTGGACCATTGCTGTATAGTTTAACGTCATATAGCAAGGACGAACTGGTGCTGTAGAGTTTAAAGTCATGTAGCTAGGACTAAGGTGAACCAATATGAGGATATCTGTTCTGGGGACTTTTTACAGTTTATCGTCATGCTGGACGTTGGAAGTGCCACACAGTTTAATGTCATGTTGCTAGGACACAATATAGTTTAATGTTATCTCGGACAAAATATAGGATCTTCTGTACAGTTTAATGTCATGTAGATAGGACATGTTCTTTTCTACAGTTTAATGTCATGTTGGACGAAGTTGCAGTTTAAGGTCATACTGGACCATTGCTGTATAGTTTAACGTCATATAGCAAGGACGAACTGGTGCTGCACAGTTTAGTGTCATGTTGCAGGGACATCTTCTTTTCTATAGTTTAATGTCATGTTGGACGAAAAAAAAGGTCATACAGTTTATCGTCATGTTGGACGGTAGAACATTTCTGTACAGTTTAAAGTCATGTAGCTAGGACTAAGGTGAACCAATATGAGGATATCAGTTCTGAGGACTTTTTACAGTTTATCGTCATGATGGACGATGAAAGTGCCACACAGTTTAATGTCATGTTGCTAGGACACAATATTGTTTAATGTCATCTCGGACAAAATATAGTTTAATGTCATCTCGGACATATACAGTTTAGTGTCATGTAGGACATAAAAAAAGGACCAATGTGATTTTTTTTGGATCTGGGAACAATATTTTGTGCTTATACAAAATACTTCTTCAGAAATCTGGCATTAGTTGGAGTCGTGATATGTTCTCCATCCATTGAGATTAGAGAATACACTCCATTGGAGTAGGCCTTATGTATTGAATAAGGTCCTTCCCATTTTGGTTCAAGCTTGGGAGGATTCTTTCCTAGTATCATTGGTGCTCTGAGAACCAATACCAATTCTCCCTGAATGAATGAACGAAGACAAACTTTTTTGTTAAAAGCTCGTGCTATTCGATTCTGATAGATTTCCAAGTGGTGCAAAGTGCACAATCTTTTCTCATCAAACTGTTCCAATTCATTCAACCGCTTTTGGGATTGCTCATCTGTAGATAACTGATCACAAATGGCTTTTCTGAGTGAGGGAAATTGAACTTCAATTGGTAAGACTGCTTCTGTTCCATATACCAATGAATATGGAATTGACCACGTCACATTACGAGTGGTAGTCCGATAAGCCCATAAAGCATGAAAGAGTTTATCAGGCCATGACCTCTTATCTTTATCCACCATCTTTTGCAGTATATTTGAAAGAGTCTTGTTGAAGGCTTCTATCTGGCCATTAGCCGCCGCATGATATCGAGATTAATGGTTGGACTTAATGTTCTATTCTTGATACAATTTCTTTACCTCAGAAGAACAGAAGTTGGTGTCGTTGTCCGTCAATATGGTATGAGGGACACCAAATCTAGTAATGATGTTAGACTTGATGAAGCTAACAATGAATTTAGAACTGACTTCTTTGAATGGTACTGCCTCTGCCCATTTGGAAAAGAAAACAAGTAGCAGTAAGAATGTACTTAAACTGCTTGGCTGTAGCTGAAGGGTAAGGTCCCACCACATCCATTCCCCATGTGGAAAATGGCCACGAGTATTTAGCTGTATGAAGCAACTCTGGAGGTTGATGAATGAAATTGGCATATACTTGGCATGAATGACACTTCTTTGTGAAATTAACACAATCTTGTATCATTGAAGGCCAAAAGTATCCAAGCCTTCGAATTTGATTAGACAGTCTATGTCCAGACTGGTGGGCACCATAGACTCCTTCATGCACTTCTTTTATGACATCCATTGTCTCTTCACCATCAATGCATCTGAAGAGAACTCCATCAAAACCACGTTTGTAGAGAATTTTCTCGAGGTGGTTTGGGCTATCATAAAGAGTAAAATTGACCACACATCGCCGAATTTGTTCTTTCTCGGCTCTATCAGGTGGAAGTGTTCCATTTTGAAGGTATTCCCTGATAGGTGACATCCATCCTGTAGTATGACCATACGATTCAGGAATGGGACTAATTTCATTAATTTCCTCTGTTCTGACTTGAACATAAGGTGAAATTGCATGACGGTGGGCAATATTGATGGTTGTTTCGTCCCGATTTGGATCTGCTAAAGTTGTAGCTATATTAGCCAGTGCATCAGCGTGAGCATTTTGTGATCTTGGGACATAAGAAAATGTCGGTTCTGAAGGGAATTCCGACATTAACTCTCTGACGTAATCATACAAAGGGATTAATTCTTCTTTTCTGATGGCATAATCCCCATTGACTTGTTTGATTACCAGGTCTGAATCACCTTTAACCTTTAAGCGATTCACTTGTTCTTGAAGCGCTAACTCCAAGCCTGTAATGAGAGCTTGGTATTCAGCTTCATTATTGGTACCACCTTCCCACAACAAAAAGGAATAAGGTAACACTACCTTATCTGGAGAAATGAGCACAATTCCTAAACCAACTTTGTTGAATTTAGGATTTTCCATTTTCTTTCCTGTTGGACTTCTAGAAGCACCATAAAAATACATTTCCCATGTTTGAGGACTCTCTTGAATAGAGAAAACTTCCTCATCAGGGAGTTCGATATCTGAATACGTGTCTTCTACTGAAGGATGTTCAGCCAGGAAATCAGCTAGAGCTTGGCCCTTAATTGCCTTTTGAGACACATACTGAATGTCGAACTGCTGTAGAATAACCGCCCACCTTGCCAGACGTCCTGTAAGCATTGGACGACTAAGGATGAATTTGAGCGGATTATTACGAGATACCAATTGGACCTCATGATGTTGCAGGTAGTGTCTCAGTTTCTGAACTGCAAATATTAATGCTAGGCAGCACTTTTCAATACTTGAATACCGGGTTTCTGCTTCAAGCATAGTTCTACTGAGATAGTAGAGACTATTTTCATTCCCAGCATCATTCTTTTGAACGAGAAAGGCACCCAATGATCGCTCTAAAGCTGTAACATAGAGGATAAGAGGTCTACCCTCAATAGGTGGCATGAGTACTGGTGGACTCAAGAGGTATTTCTTGAGGACATCAAATGCTTCTTGACATTCTTCATTACACTGGTAAGTGACTCCTTTCTTCAATAATTTGGTAAAGGGTAAACTTTTGCCTGCCAAATTGGCGATGAAACGCCGAATATAGGCTAAGTGTCCTTGAAGTCCTCTTAATTCTTTCAAATTCTGAGGAGGTGACATACCAAGGATTGATTTGGTCTTCTCAGGATCGACTTCAATACCACGATGGCGTACAACAAAGCCAAGGAATTTTCCTAAGGTTACCCCAAAAGCACATTTTAAGGGGTTCATCTTCAAATTATGTTGTCGAAGTTTGTGGAATATGACTTCCAAATCAGCCAAGTGATTAGAACATTGTTTGGATTTAACCACCAAATCATCTACATAGCATTCAACAAACTTCCCTAAAAGAGATTTGAAGATACGATGCATGGCACGTTGATATGTTGCACCTGCATTCTTTAAACCAAAGGGCATCACCCGGTAACAAAACACACCTTGAGTAGCTCTGAAGGCTGTATATTCCTCATCTTCTGGGGCCATTCGGATCTGATTATATCCAGAATATCCATCCATGAAAGAAAGTACTTCATAGCTAGCCGTCGCATCAATTAAGAGTTCTATAATCGGAACTGGGAAATCATCTTTAGGACAATACCGATTAAGATGTCTGAAATCGATGCAAACCATAATTTGTCTGTTCTTCTTCTTTACAGGGACAATATTAGCCAACCACATGGGATATTGAACTTCTCTGACGATGTTGGATTTGATCAGCTTATCCACTTCAGCTTCAATTTTGGAAGCATAGGTTGGGTGTGTTCTTCTCGCGGCTTGCTTGAATCCTCGATGTTCTTTTGGTAAACCCAAATGATGAGTAGCAACATCAGGATCAAGCCCAGGCATTTCTGTATAATTCCAAGCAATAATATCTTTATTTTTCTTTAGAAAAGAAATATACATATCTTGCTCTTCAAGGGTCATGGCCGCACTAATTAAAGTGGGGCGTGGATCTTTCTCTGTACCCATATTTACTTCTCTGAGTTCATCCACAGTGGTAGAGATACCCTCTTCAAATGCTGGAAGAGCATCTCTAAGAACTTCCTCTTCCTCTTCATCATGTGTTATTTCTTCCGTTTCTACTTGCGAAGTAGATGAAAAAACGAAATTCTCATGATCATAAGAAATGTCAAAATTTTCACATTTTGAAGAAGAAGCTTCCATTTCCGACCCTATTGATGATAAAGGGTCTTCTTTGGGAATCAAAGAGGGGATGATGGATCGAGAATCGACATCATTATTCACCTCTGGTGTTGCTATAACTTCTTCTGGCCTGATTAGCGAAGTATAGACTTGTTGGATTTCAGCAGACGAAATGAAAACATCACCACTTATGCTTTCATCGTTGCTTGGTAAGTTACCAATTTCTCCCATGTTGTCTGGCTCGATTGCCGTAATTGACATTATGGATCTTTGCATAAGAGTATTTTGATTTGGGCCTATTTTGTCAATTTGACTGATAGGTAACACATAATCTGTACTCACATGTGAAAATGGATTTATTGGAATTTTTTCCAAACCATATGGGGCATTAACTTTGGTAATTTCCTTCATTTTAGATTTTTCTCTTCCCTTCATGTGATAAAATTCTGCCTCAATGTATTGAGACTCACATGTCTTGAATGGGGCCTTATCACCATACAATGTTCCAACTTGACCATCGAAACAGTATTTGAGACATTGATGGTATGATGACGGAATAGCTGCATGCTGATGTAGCCAGGGTCTTCCAAGCAAGATATTGAAAGCTGAGTCTTGATCAACAATCATGAAATCCGAATTGGAAACAAGATCTCCAAACTGAGTTCTGAGTGTAACTTCTCCCAGTGGTTCTTGTTCATTTTTATCATATCCTTGTAACATCATGGTAGAAGGAGATAAATCAGATTCCGTGAGGCCCAATCGACGAAGTGTACGAATGGGCATGAGGATGACTCATGAACCATTGTCAATGAAAGCTCTTCGAACATCTACACCATTGACTTTTCCGATTAAGTACAAAGGTTTTATGTTCCCATGCACAACATCATCTTCATCTTTATCAGTAAAAGATATCACTTCATGGAATTCTGCAGGATTATTCTCTATGTGATAGATTTCAACTGCAGTAATTTCAGCTTCAAACTCCTGAGGACTTGACAAAGCTTCGATAAGTGCTTCCCGATGATCTTTTGATAGATTCAAAGCATCCAAAATTGATAACTTGGCTGGTACATGTGCCAAGTGTTTCAATATATCATACTTTTGATCTAGAGGTCTGGGTTTCCCAATAGGAATATTCGGTTTAGCAGGTACCTTGGAAGCAGATGCTTTGGAAGCTGATGCATCTTGTATTGAAGTTGGCAACATCCTTGGTTTTGGAAGATTAGACTGATTAGATCCATTTACTTTCTGAGATAAATAAGATGGAACCTTTAATCGGTCTTCCAAAATAACTGTGCCAAAACTGAGTTGGCCATTGGCAGAAGAACTTGCTTGTTCTTTTTGAGCTCGCTGAAGGGCTCTACCACGAGTTTCTACTGCATATACAGTGCTAGCAGGGGTAGAATTAGAGTAGTGTCTTCGGAAAGATGCACGTCTTCCCCTATATCCTGAACCTCTAGAACCTCTTCGGATTCCCTTATTTGATACAGGGAATTCAGGCTCATCAAGACTGGAATATGGATCTGTTAATTGAATCATATTAACAGAACCAAAGATTAACTCTTCGTCTAATAAAGACTCTGCCTGGTTAGCCTGTTTAGGCTGTGCCGTTTGATGGGGCGGTGCCCGTGGCTTTGAAGTAGATGGCATGAAATCTTCTAGAGTCAAAGAAAATTTAGGCTTTGATACATACTCATCTTCTTCTGATTCCTCTTTCTTCTTTGAATTGCGCTGCCCTTTTGAGGATTTGACTTTTGATGGAGGCTTTACTGAAGCTTTTGTAGGAGACACAATTGGCTTCTTCAATTGTGTTCGCAAAATGGAATGGGTCCGATTGATTGTCTTTCTGACCATCCAATCATCATATTTTTTTGCAGTTTTGCTTTTGACTTCTTGCCACTCGCCTCCTTCCTCTGGATCTGTAGTGGTAATACACGCTACATGAGCTGAAGAACCCTTCAATTTGACTTGTCCCAAGTCGACCATCTTTTGCAGGAGGTCTCTAAAAACAAAACACTCCTGGATGGGATGCCCCAACATTTGATGAAAGGGACAATAATTGGGACGGTCTTCATCTCCTTCCTTGTTTGGCCTCTTGGGCACTGGTAATTGAACCAAATTATTTTCCAGAGCTGAAATGAAGTAACCAGGAACTTGCTCACTTCGGAAAGAGTATGTTTTACTCTTCATATCCTCAAATTGTTTTCGTCGTTGATCTCTTTGATCATTTGGACAAAACGGCCTTTGTTGTTGGCGTTCAGGAGGTGGAGTCCTTCGAGAAGACGAAGGTTTTGAAGTAGATATAGGTACAGGTGCTTGTTTAAGCATAACTGCAGCAGTTTCTGCTTTACCCATTCTTCTTCCTAGAGATGATGGAATTACACGAGATTTAACCTTAGCCTATATAAGGGAATCTTCAATTTGTTGAGCGATTGAAGTAAGGTCTCGAAACCCTCCTGTGTATTTCACAGGGATCAAGGGCGTGCGTAATTCGTCACGCAAATTTGCCACACATATTGGCAACAATTCCTCCTGAGGGAGTGCTAAACTCAAGGAATAAGTTAATCCCTTCAAACGAGCAATGAAATTAGAGACTCTTTCATTCTCCCTTTGCTTCCAGTTTGTATGATCGAAAACTATCGTTTTTGGCAAAGTTGAGCTAAACTGAAGAAGGAATTTTTGACGAATATCCTCCCATCCGATGACTGATCGGGATTGCAAGCTTGTATACCAGACAAAAGCTGGTCCTTGCAAGGTTCGCACGAAGCATCTGAGTTTCACTGCTTCTTGCTGCTCTAGAGTTCCCATCATAGGATCACAACAAGACACTTAATGCGTCAAATGTTGTTCAGGGTCGCCTGATCCGTTGAAAGTAGGGAAAACAGGGTTTCCAAAACTGGATGGAGGAGAAATTGAATCTACCCATTCAGGGTAAACTTTCATTTCAGGTTGAACTTGTGCCCTTTTCCCTTCCATAGTTTCTAACCGAGCTGTTAATGACTCAATAGTAGTTATTAACTGTTGAGAAACATCAAGTTGAACTTGGTTTTGGGTAGGTGCAATGAATGGAGCTTGGACAGACGTGGTGGTTGGTATTGCAACTGATGGTAGTGCTACCAACCGTTGTTGCGTTTGACCCGTAGGATTAGACCTCTGAGGGTGTACTGATAAAGGAGGATATTCCTGATCCATCTCAGTAGTTACAACAAATTCCTTTGGCTGTCGGACTTCAGCATTCTTAAGAAGAAGACTACTCTGAAGTAGTTCTGCATTCAACCTTCTTAATTCTTTCATTTCTTCCTCCTGTTGTGCAAACCTTTGCTCTAATGAGAGCGATTGACCTCCTTCCGAGGAAGGGTGAGAAGTAACCTGATTCTTTCCTTTCCCCTTATTGGATCCTTTTCGGAGAGGGGGAAGTGGGTTACTTGAAGGAATACCCAGATTTTGGGTAAGCCTTTGATTACGTGTGCGCACACCTTCTTCATTTAGGTCTGTGTGCGCAACTTCTTGAGCAGGAACCTCTTAGTCTGATCCCTCTGATTGAGCCTCATCTGGTGAATCAGCAGCAACGACATTGATGACATTAATGGATGCATATTGCATGGAATCCTTTCTATCAGCATTTCTGTGATATTGTCTTCTTCCATGTCCATGATGAGACATGACATTCCATTGACTTGATCCCTCAGGAACATCTTGGAGAACCGTCACTTGGAGAGAATCTCCTGATAGCTTGGCTCTTCGGTCCTCTTGAGGCTTATTCCCTAATCGAGAGAATACTGACTTTCTCTGAGGGAGGGATTGAGGATTTGAAAAAGTCCCCAGTCCGGTGGACTGGGGATGTTCCTGCTTTTTCCGCTCAACTCCTCGATTCCGATTTGTTGAATCTGACAGTTGGGTTAGAGAAGTCCCCAGTCTGACAAGCTGGGGTGTCTCTTGACATGATATGTCTGAGATCTTCTTAAAATCTCTCTTGATCTTGTGAATCTTAGTTCGGAAATTAGCTGGATGCATTAACCTGTATCCACTTTTATCACCTGGTTCAACAGACCGTTGGATGATTTCCGAAACATCTGTCATTTGATGACGTGTTTTCTCCAGACGAGAGGCTTGTGCAATATTCTCGCCTGCTTGATGTAAGAGCAATTCAACAACTTGTTCTCTATATACTTGATTTTGAGAGGAACTAGTTGAAGCCTGTTCTTGAGCAAGCTTTTGATTATGAACAAAGCCCATTGACTGTGGCTGGCCATGGGCAATACATTGCATGAGACCATTTTCGGCAGGCTTTGATGACCGAAAAGCATTGTGAAATGTAGTGCTCCATGAACACCCCATCCTCTTATATGAACATCAGATGGAGCATTGGCAATTAACTGACGCAATTTTCTTAGTGCGCCAAGGCATGAACGTTGAAGGGTTCTTTGTTGCTTTTCAGCCTTCAGATACCGAGCGACTGATAGAGATGCCAAATCAATCTTGCATTGTAACCCTTCTATTATCTTAATATGATTTTCATAATCACCGTAAGATAATACTTTCTTCTTCAATTGACAAAGAGTCTTCCATATGTTGAGACGAATATCATGGATCCCATCATCCGTCAACATCTTTGGAATATCGTATTGGGAGTCAGCCAAATGCCAAAACATGACTGGTACTTCACCTTTTGCCAGTTTTTTCCTCATGTTCAGCATTTCCTCTTTATCATTAAATGAAGATTCTTCTACCTGTTTGGACCAGAGTTGGGGTTTCCTTGTTGCTTCATCGGATTCAACAAGATTGGTAGAGATATCACTATTCATGCTGGAAGATGAATGACCCAGGGATGGTTCGGAGAATAACCTGAACCGCAGGCTATCATCTGATGGAGAAAGAGTTTCACCTGCCGATAGTAAAGCTTCAGACATGACTGGTTTTACGTTTGCAAGTGCCTCGAGATAGGAGGGCTTTCTCGTCACTACATTGCCTTCTGAAGAATTTTCGAGACAACATGAATCACTAATGCGGAGAGGACTTTTGCAGAGAAGTTTATCACCATGAGGAGGACCGTCATGATGGGTTACAGCAAAAGATGAAATCTCTTGCTCCTTGGACTTCTGACCACACAGAGGGTTCTTGTGGCTCTCATATGAAGAAGAAACTTAGAGATTGACCGAACTTTCATGAAGCAAGTCTTCATGAGGAAGTGTCTGTTGAAGACCTTCAGAATTAATGTTCCCGTTATTGGGAACTGAGGGAGTAGAATCTTGAATTCCGACAGATAAATGTCTGAGGGCTTCAAGAACTCCAGCATCGAGCAAGGCTTGGTTACAGATTGGCCTTTGATCTCCTGACTGTGCTGGGCGGATCTTTTTCTTAGATGCCTTCTTACTCGCTTTAGAAACCACTTGATGACGAAAGTGATTTCTCTAAGCAGGTGTATGTGCCTGGTCAGGAAAGATGGTCAGGTTAGGCTGACGATCTCCACTCAAATCAGGTGTATGTGCCTGACTTGGTTGTCCGTATGATATGGGGGAGTATGCCCCATAACCCTCTTGGACTGGAACAGATGTGTGTGTCTGTTCCGGAGTGAATCGTTGATGTGTCACTCCACTGATATGGATAGATTTATGTATCTATCCCTGTGATGATGCTGAATCTGTTATGATATCCTGGCAAGCATCCAGAATATGAGCAGGAATTTTCTTCTTCTCCTTCACCATTGACAAAATATGTTTGGTGGCTTCAGCTGCCGGAACGGGGATATACGTCCATTCCGGGCTTGGAGTAGGTGTATGTGCCTGCTCCTGTCCTCCTTTTCCTGTCAGTGAATCCTGACAGTACTCAAGTGTGGAGGTAGAGAGTTGAGTCTGCCTCCTGTTTGTCGTCGGGACTTTCCGACTGACTTCTTCGTGCGCTACCAAACGAGACTGTTGGTAGGCTTGATTATTATTAGCACGTGTATGTGCCTGCTTATTACACTTCGCCAAACGCGGTTGACGAGATCCATCATATGTAGTCAGACGAGCCTGCTGACTAACTGGTGATTTATAAGCAGGTGTATGTTTCTACCTACAGTACTCCGCCGGAATTGCCTGGCGGGATTGGCTTGATGCTGCCAGATGAGTCTGCTGGACAGCGGAATTAAAACGGGCAGGTGTGTGTGCCTGCTCGTTGTTTGCCACCAAGTTAGGTTGGTGGACTTCTCCAGAGATGGCAGGGATGACAACCTGCCCATTTTTTACCGGATTCCGTCTATGGCGGTTCATCTTGCCTGCTCGGGTTCGAGGAACCTGAGCTGAATGCCTGGAGTCGGTACCCTCATCATGTTGAGGGCGCACTACCGCACGAGTCCGGCGGCGATTGTTGATGGGAGCCCTCGAGAAGGACTCCTGTCTTTTTGAATGAAGGCCCTGCGGGACCTACACATTCACTTCCTCAGAGTAAGGGAGTGAATGGAAATGGCGTTCCGGGGATAACGACCCGAAACGGTTGGAGACGGTAGTCAGCACCGCCTGCTTCTTGATCGCTGGCCTCCGTTGTCCGGACGACCAGGTAGAGTTATTAACTTGGAGGGCTTGATGAGCAGCCTCCAGAGTTGGTATAGTACCGTTGCGACGGTACTCCTTAACCAGTGCATTAGAAACCCAGCATTGAAGACGCTGAGTTGGTGATGTCATCCTAAGAGCGGATGACGTTTCAGCAGGAGTAGCATCATTGGTTTTCACAGCAGCAGACCTCACAGTAGAGGTGTTCACAGCAGCAGTATTCACAGGGGTGAATTTAAGGAAAGCCATTTTGCAGAAGATCTTGAGAAAAGAGTGCCTGTTCCATATAACAGACATAATCAAGATGAATCTGGCCACTGCATCTTTTGGATGAGCACATGTCAATGATTGATTTGTTGGCCCAAGGGGCCTAACAAATAAGAAAAACATCATTTTAACTTGGTTAAGGATTCACGTCGGGTTCACCATTTTTGTTTCCTCACGGATTTCGGGGATGACCTCCTGGGCGGGAGATTCAAACGTTCCGATCGGTTTCTAACGGGTTTGTTCGTAGAACCGGAAACACCCAATGATTCCACATCTGTTTGGACCTACTTTCCAAAGGCAGGCGCTCATTAGCTTGTGGACTAATGAGGCTTAGGAATTTGCATTGGTCGAGAGGATGGGAGGTCGGACTCATCACACCTTTTTTGAGGGGAATTATTGTCTACTCCGGGACTCTCTTTATAGATTTAAGTTATGTTCGTGAATCCTTATTACATTACCAAGTATAAAATGAGCTTTCCTTAATTTTTAACAATCAATGATTAAGTAAGCGAGAAATTTAGAGAATCTTTTATATGTATTCGAGGTTCTTCATCGATAGAGAATCATCTGTATCTATTTAGAGATTCTTGGTCAATGGTATCCTTCAAAAAAAACATTTATATAAAAGTCTCTTGGTCATTATGATGACCAGGCTGGTTTTAAAGCCACTAAGTGGGACACTTGAAGTTTATCGTCATTCAGAAGGACAGGGATTATTTCAAAGTTGGGATCGAACCCATAAATGGGCTACCTACGTATCCTTTGTTTTGGAAAAGGAATCAGAACCCACGTAGTTCGAGTAATGGAGTATGATGTTTATGGTTGATGGCTCAAAGAAGAATGTCATAATTACTTTTACACTCTAAGCTCACGTGAGTCATGCTCGGTGTGAGAAACAAGAGGTATTGGTAAAAATTAGAGAATTGTGCCATGAAAGATTCAATCATAAGAAATTGTTTGGGGCTTAGGTATGTATGACTGCCCAGATAGATGAAGGGTTAGGATTCACTTTTAGGGAGAAAATCCAGGAACAGGATCCATAAAGGTATATGTGCTTTATAGAGATTTGAATACTCTAATCTTGGGGATTACTCTTAAGGAGGATGCCCAAGTTAGGAGGGGACTTATGATTGGGTTTTACTCCTGAAAAGGAAACCCAAATCAAGGGTAAATTAGGACTGGTTAAGAGAAATTTAAGAAACCTGGGGCTTACTCCTAAGGAGGGTGCCCAAGGTTTATGACTGGGACTTATTCCTGAAAAGGAAGCCCAGGTTAAGGATTAAGGCTTGGGGCTTACTCCTAAGAAGGATGCCCAAGATTTATGACTGGGACTTATTCCTGAGAAGGAATCCCAGGTTAGGGGACTTGGTTTGGGGCTTACTCCTGAAGAGGATGCCCATGTTGTGAGATTGGGATTGGGGCTTACTCCTAAGGAGGATTCCCAAGTTAAGGAATTAAGGTTTGGGGCTTACTCCTGAGGAGGATGCCCAAGTCTGGGAACTTTAAGAATTTGGGGCTTACTCCTGAGGAAGATGCCCAGATTAAAGGACTTATAACTGGGGATTATTCCTAAAAAGGAGACCTAGGTTAAGGATTCTCTCATCTTAAAGGATGAGGTTGAATGAATGAACTCTCCATATTTAGTGACATAAGGATATTTAAATCACTAGGTTTTGAGAGATATTCCACAGAATTCCTTTCAGATAAGAAAGTCATGTCAAGAAATCATGCCATAAATGGCTTTGAAGAGTGTCTCGAAGACTGAATCTTGAAAAGGTAAGGTGTGATGGCTTAAGAGGGGTGACATGGGCAAGATGGGTACCCAAAAAAGTAGGGGCGCGCAAGTCTTGAAAGGCGCGCAAGTATTGCGTTGGCGCGCAAATATTGGTCGCGCAAGTATACTTGCGCGACATGAGGGGTACTTGCACGATTCTCAATCGGATTTGAAATACTTGAGCGACTTCTTTTTAATCACTTTAGAATCCTCTTGAGGTTCTTCCAGAAAAGGGACGCGCAAGTTATATTGAAGGAAATAAGTCGGCGCGTAAGTGTTTGATAAGTTTCAACACTTAGGCCTTCCTTCTTCTCTTTATATCTTCCGTTCTAGGTAAAACAATTACCTTAGAAGTGTTCCGGAAGCTTTGAGAAGAGACTTGGGCGTCGGGAACTTCAATTCGAGTTTCTGGAAAAAAAAATCCTCTCGAATGGGGGGCCCAAAGGGTTTATTTATAGGAAAAATAAGGCCCTGGGCGGTTACCGAGCGGTTACCGGGCGGTTATCACTTAGGTCGCGCAAGTCACTTGCATGACCATAAGGCGTCGCGCAAGTACTTGCACGACCACTAGGCGGTGCGCAAGTGTACTTGCGCGACCATGAGGGAACTTGCGCGACCTATGGGCAATGTTCTCATTGTTCATACCTTTGTCAATTTTTGATGTTTCTTCAAAGGATGAATCACTTTTTGCTTAGATATTCCCCTTTTCCGATCCTTAGATTCGGTGACGAAAAGGAGCGTCAACAGTGTCAAACAAAAAATAGTAAGTTAGTAACAGATTGTAAGACATCATTTCAAGTAAGAAACGATGTTAAGATAAAGATAAATGTTAATTATAAAAAACTTGGATTCAGATAATATTGGAATGATGCATTAAACAACTCTAACATTATTAAGAGTAACGAATTCATAAGAAACAAATTATTATGAAAAGAAATTCAAAAATAAAAGTAAATCGGATTGAGAAACTGGTATCACATTAGTTCTAGAATCAGGATCATAATACAGAATCACATTTTCTCTGGATTCGGAACCACAAAACAATATCACATTTCCACCACATTTGGAGTCACAAAACAGAATAACATTTTTACAGGATTCGGAATCACAAAACAAAATCACATTTTCACCAGATTTGTTGTCAAAAAGGTATTATCACATATACATGGGATTAAGTATCACAAAAATGGAATAATATATACACTGGATTCGGTATCAGAAAGATAGTATGAAATATCTATAAATCTGACAGAATGGAAAATTGTAATGATACATATATAAGTATAAAATAATGACAAATCATAATGAAACATCTATAAGTATAATGGAATAGAAAATTGTAATGATACATCTATGATTATAATGGATTGAAAAATCATAATGATACATAATTAAGTATAATGGAATGAAAAATCTTAATGATACATCTGTAAGTGTAACAGAATGAAAATTCTGGATCTTAAGAAAAAACAAAACTTAATAATAAGGCAGAACTTAAGAAAAGTTTTGGTGATTTTCGAAACATAAAACCATAATGAATAGAGAAGTTATAATATAACCTTAATAGCTCAAAAATATACCCTCTTTGGAATGTACAAACAAAGTCTATATGGAAGAATATATTGACTTGGAAAAACCAATATGAAAAACTTATCTCCCCCTTTGTATGATATTTTTGATGAATACAACTAACTCTCCCTTCGGTTATGTTTCCAAGGGATTGTATTCTTAATAATTATTTTTCTTTCTTATGGAAATATATCCCCCTTAGATAAACATATCTTCTTAACATATAACTCCCCTTACTTGGACATTATCCTTTCTTAACACACTCACCCTTAATAGATTCTCCGCTTTTGATATCTTCATTAAATTATTCCTTTGAAAAAATTATCCCCCTTTGTGATTTTCAAAAAGAGGGAAAAGAATGGAGATGTATAATATGTACCTGTAAGGTTAAGCAAGCATACATTCGAAAACCAAAGAATGATATGTAAGTATATTCTTATGGAAATTTTGGAAAAAAAATTACATTACAACAAAACATCAAAATGTAAGGAAAAATCTACCATCATTATTTTTTTTCAGACAACATATTCTTTATAAAGGATTTGAGTTTGTTCAATCCCTTGTGATCTTCTTCAAACTTCTTTAGCATGATCTTATGATCATGATTCGTCTTTTCTAATAATAAGATACTTTCTTCTTGACCAAGCACCTTTCTCTCTAATTTGGCTCTAACGTCCTTCTCACTGCTTACAGATGGGGAAACATAATTGAGTTGACGAGATTTCTCAGATATTTATGCCTTGAACATGTTGAAATCATTTTCACAAGTATTGAATGCTCCATTTGTTGAGTCCATAAAGTCTCAAATCTATCTTATCTCTTCAATGATAGTCTTGGTGTGGTTAAAGTCTTTATTACAAGTCTCATTCTGAGCTTTGTAATCAATCTAAATATTACTAATGTCTGCTTATTGTATGACCACCATGTCCAAAAGCATATTGGTCGATTCCATCTATTGATTCAGGGTTTCTTGCATCATTTGACTCTGGGAATCTATATTTGCAAGAACTAAAATGGTGCTGACCAACTTTCATAAAGATAGCTTGAGAAATTCATATTCAACACATGAAGAAGTTTTGGAACCTGGAAAAACTTTTCCTTTCTAAGATCCTCTTACAGTTAAGGAAATTTAGTTTTCTATTATATTAAAATACTTCAGAGGTGACTTCTTTAGATGTAGAAACCAAAACACTTTTTCCATTGGCATAATTTTGTACTGGAGATTGTACATCTGAAACATGAATAACATTTAGATCTCCCTTCTCATCTTCTTTCTCTTGAAACTCTTCTCCTTCACCACTATGATGATCAACCTCTTCTTTCTCATATTCTTCCACTTCAGTTTCTACTTGTTCGTCTTCTTCAACTTCTACTTATTCCTCATCATCTACCTCTTCCTCATCTTCTACCTCTTCCTCAACTTCTTCATCAAATTGTTCTTAAATTTGTTCTTATTAAATAGATTTAGATACTGAACATAAAGGAAATCCAATGTAGTCTTACATTTCTCTTAAAACATCATCATTGTCTTCTTGAACAATATGATCTTCTACTCCATGAATTGGTTCTGATAAAGATAGAACTTTCTTGGCCTTCTGGATTTATGAAGTGGCAACTAGTTTCTTATGAATAACATGAAGTTCATGCACTTCATGATACTTCTTTTATAAATCTTTTAATAAAGACTAAAGAACTTGTTCTTCCAAGGATTTTTACTTTATCTTATTCTCCTTATTTTCTTTCTCAATATTTTCAGCTTGTTGATGCTTTCAGGCCTTATCCATAACATGATTTAAGCAAAAGGAATGATATCATTTCTTTCAAGTAGCATACAGTTCTTTCCACTTTTCCAATGATTCATCAGAATAGTCTTTCAGTTTCTTTGTATGATTAGGTGCTGATACCGGGACATCTGGAACTGCTATAGGCATGCTAGGTTCTTCCTATTTCCTTTTCTATGGTACCGATTTTGATGACTCTAGAACATCACCTTTATTCTGGATAACCATCTCTTCAAAATTATTGGATTCATATAAGAACTATACCTTTATCATTCTTAGAGTTTCTTCATTGAGTAACAAAATATTAATAGGATTTGAGACTGATCAGCATGGAACATTCAACTCTTGAAGTCAAGTGACAATTATCCTGGAGATAGTTGATGGATACATAAGTATCTGAGATCTGATGGATCAACCATTTATTTCTTGGATGGTGAGAATTTTGTACTTAAAATTTTTTATCTTTCTTAAGATGATGAGAAATTATAACAGAAAGATATCACATATCTTTAGAGAGTCCTTATCACCTTTTCTTGGTATAAAAAATCCTTGCATCTAGAGTTCTACCATCTTGGGGTTTGCTGAGAGATTCATAATATTCAGATTCTTAACATATTTTAGACCAACATAATCCAGAGCATTAACCTTCTCCAACGAACCTTCATTCTCATGTACTTTTTGAGAATAAATAATAACTTCCCCTTCATACGAAATGTTATGAACATTTACTGCCTTCTTATAGGGGACTGTATATATCTTATCAAAACACATGAACTAAAAAATATCCTTACCATCCTTTTGGGAGAAAGTAACAGATTCATAAAATTGAATAACCGGGTCAGGATAAACCAGATCCTGTATTTTATCATTAGCCACAGAAACACATTACCATAAATTTTTTCTTATCACCTTAGAGACAAGGCAGTTGTATTTTTGAAAGATGTTAGGGCAAACCAACATTTCCTTAATGATTGACCAATCTTTTATTTTCAAGCTATATTTCATCTGGTCTACTGAGGATTCAGGAGTCATTTAGGGAGATAGAGACAAAGGAATCGAAACTAAAAATTTGATGGAAACAGAGCTTCGAAACAAATATCAGTAAGGATGGTGTGGTGCTTATAAATGCAGAGCCCCTTATATAGGCATGGCTATGGATTTTTCAGTTTCCATAAGATAACCAAACAACTGAAAATATCATGATCTGATATGATGGTTGAGGATGAATATAGGAAATATAAATTCTGTTCTTTTGTAGTAAAGTAAACCGGCATTGAAAATTTTTGAAATACCAACAATTGAAATTTAAGATATGGAAAAAAAGTGTAAGAAAATTAACCTTTGGGAATACTCTGAAGAGATTGTCGGTATTATAAGAATTTTGTTTTGAATGATTTAGAATCTGGGATTGCAATACTGAAATTTTCAATACTGAAATTTCCAATACTGAAAATTCAAATACCTAAATTCCCAATGTTGAATTTTCTAATACTAACAATTCCTAATACAGAAATTTCTAAAACAGAAAATTTCAAAAAAGTCTTAGAGAAAGACAAAAATTTAAAAAAACATAAGAAAAGAATAAGAACAAGAAGGAATATGTACTCCCCCTGAAATAAGGAGTATGTTAGTGTGAGGAAATGATATAAACAAGAAGTAGATATAAATGATTAACTTACAGAGATCATTCCTATATTCGGTTTAATGTATTCAAATTTATTGGAAGATAATGGATTTGTAAAAATATCAGCAATTTGTTCTTGCATTCCATTGAATTGAATAATAATATTTCTTTTAAGTGTGTGATCCACAAGAAAGTGATGTCTAGTATCTATGTGTATGCATGAGAGTGATGTGTATGGTTTTACTAAGGGAAATAGAACTTGTGTTATCACACATTATTTGAGTCTTAATAAAACTCATTCAATAGTCTATGAGTGTGGGCTGCATCCACAACAGTTGATCACAACAACATCCAGCTGCTATATATTCAACTTCAGGAGTGGAAAGTGCTACAAAATTTTGTTTCATGAATGAACAAGAAACTAAGGAATATCCTAAGAAATTACAAGTTCCTGATGTACTTTTTCTATCCATTTTACAACCCCAAAGTTAGTATTTGAAAAACTTTTATATTAAAAATTATTTCCAGAGGAATAAAAAAGTCCCAAATCTATCGTACCCTTTATGTAGTGATAAAATCATTTCACTGCCTTTAAATGAAATTCATTAGGGTTTTCTTGGAAACTTGTACATAAGAATACTGAGAACATTATGTCAGGTCGACTAGCTATTAAGTAATGTAACCTTCCTATGACCCCTCTATAAGATGTCTGATCCACAGGTTTCCCTGCATTATCAATATCAAGAGTATTAGAGGTTTTGGTAGGATTACTTATACTCTTAGCATTATCATACCCAAACTTCTTATGAAGATATTTGATATACTTGTGTTGAGATATGTATATTCCCTTGGTTTTCTGAGAAATTTAAAACCAGGAAAAAAGGTCAACTCACCCATCACACTCATTTCAAACTTAGATTAAATAAGATTCGTAAAGGAATCAGTTTGGGATTGTTTAGTTGATATTTAAATGATGTCGTCAACATAAATTTGGGCAATCAAAACAACTTTATTATTTTTCTTAACAAAAAGGGTTGGATCAGCAGTTCCCTTAACATAATTATTTTGATGCCAAAATCTTGGAAGTCTGTCATACTAAGCTCTAGGGGCTTGTTTAATTACATAAAAATATTTGGTATGTTTATAAACATGATAAGGATATTTTTCATCTTTGAAACCAAGGGGTTGATCTACATAGACTTCCTCTTATACATAACCGTTATGAAAAGCACACTATACATCCTTTTGAAAAATTTTAAAATTAAATAATGCATCAAAGGATAAAAGAATACGAATAGATTCAACTCTTTCTATAAGAGCATATGTTTTTTATAGTCTTTTATTCTTGTTGGTTATAACCTTTGGCTAATAATATTTCTTTATTTCTAAAAATAACTCCATTTTAATAACATTTGTTTCTAAAAACCCATTTTACTCCAATAACAGAAGTTTCCGTTGGTTTTTCAAGCAAGGTCCAAACATGATTACTTACAATTAATTGAGTTCATCTTGTGTAGCCTTTATCCAATATTCATTACCCAAGGCTTCTTCATGAGTCATAGGATAAAATTGAGAATGGAAAGAAACATGTTCAAATTCATTTCATAATGAACTTCTAGTTCTTACTGGTTGATTAAAATTTCCAATGATATTATCACTAAGATTATTCCTAAGTAACAATTGATTTGGGTTTTAAAGGACTTGATCATTAGCATAGGGTAGAAAATCATTAGGGGTGACTATTTAGGAAACATTTTCTTGATCTTTATCCTTATCTAAAAGATCTTCTATCAAATGTTGGTGACCAGTTTTAGAAAATATATCAGAAATAAGTTAAGGTTGTTTGAAAACAAAATGATCATTTTCATAAAAACTAACAAGTAATATTTCATCCACCGTGAAAGTGTTTTTATTGAAAACTCTATATTCCTTATATTTAATAGAGTAGCCTAAAAAGATTCCTTCATAGGATTTGGGTGAAAATTTATGTAAGTTATTATTGGTATTCATGATAAATACATTGTAACAAAAACATTGAAGTACGAAACCTTTGGTTTTCATCAAGTCTATAACTTATAAGGTGTTTTATTAAGAAAAAGTCTAATGGAAACTCGATTTATAGTATAATAGGTAGTAATTACAACTTCAGACCAAAAATGTTTAGCTATAGAATATTCACTCAACATGGTTATAGTTATCTCTTGAACAATATGATTGCTTTTTTCAACAACACAATTCTATTGAGTATTTCTTGGAGCTAATTATTTGTGAGTAATACCTTATTCACATCATAAAGATTCAAAATCAAAATTATGAAATTCTCCTCCATGATCACTATGAATAGTTATCACGGGAATGTTTTCCTCGTTTTTAACATGAGCTCTAAATTTTTTGAAATAATAAAAAACCATAGAATTTTTTGCGGGAAAATAGACCCAAGTAAATATAGTGTCGTAATCAACTAAGACAAACACATAGTATTTTCCTCCAATACATACAAAATGTGTTGGACCAAATAAGTGCATTAGCACTAACTATAAGGCATTAGAATTTGTAACATCACATATAGATTCAAGGCTATATTTATATTTCATTCCATATTGACAAGGATCATAGACTTTTGATGAATCAAACCTAAGATCCGGAAAATCCTTAACAAGTTATTTCATAGAAAGATTATTAAGATTCCTTAAGTTACAGTGTCCTAGTATTTTATTCCAAATCAAAAATTGATCTTCAATTGCACATAGGAAAGGAAGATCTTGACTTCTAAGGTCTTATAGGTTTAGTATGTATATATTCTCTTGCCTATTGGCTGAGATAATAAATTCACCCTCTGAATTTAGTACTAAGAACTTTTCATTCCTAAAATTCGCAACGTATCCTTCATCACATAATTGAATTATGCTAATGAGGTTGTGCATAAGAAATTTAACAAAAACACATTTGAAATTAACAATTTTCCAAGAAGAATAATGTTACATATACCGAAAAAATTTTATTGAGAGTTATCTCCAAAGGTTTCATTTCCACCATTAGTCTTTAAAATATTTTTGAAACTGTCTTTGTTTCTAGTCATGTGCCAGGAAAATCCACTATCCATGTACCATATGTTTTTGGTACTTCCTTCATTAACTAGAAAAATAGGAGTTATGTTTTTGGAATACAAACTTTCCTGGATCCAGAATTGTTAGAAAATAAAATTTTGGGTATCCACATTTTTTTTGAAAATTAAGATGTATGAAACCCATGATATTGAACATTATTTTAAGAAAGGTTCTTTTTCAATTCCCACCACTTTGACATTTAGTACATAAAGGGTCTCTCGGAGGAACAAAATAGTTGTTTCTAAATATAGGTTTTTCATGAGATTAGACCAATCCTTGATTATTACCTTGAGGTCGGATATGAGAATAAAACTTGTTAAAAATTTTCTAACCAGAATTAAAATTTGCAAGAAGTTTCTTCAAAGAAATAATTTCAGACTTTGGTCTTAAGACTAATTTCTTATCCTCTAGAATGATATACATAGAGTTATGTTTATCCTCTAGAATCTCTTTTTAAAAAACAGATTTTTAAGATTTATAGAAAGTTTATCCTTCTTAGAATTATATTTCTCAAGATTCATAGAAGGATTTTCTAAAACATCATTTTTCTTATCAATATCTTTGGTAATATCTGAATTTTTTTTGTCAAAATAAATTATCTAGAATTTCCTTTTCATGTTTTTTAGAAACATTAAAATTTCTAATCTATAGCAACTTAGGAAATCTAGAATCTTCTTTATAGGAAGGAAAATCATTATCATTATCTGATTAAGACGATTATTAATCTGTAGAAAAATATTGATCATGAATGTTTTCACTCAAAGACATATTGGTTAAGGATTCTGCAGTTCATACCTTAGCCATATGACATTGATTTTGAAACAGAGCTCGAGCTATTAAACCAATATTTTTTTCTCGAAAGATTCATAATCTGAAGATTTATCAGAAAAATATCCACCAGTGGAACACCAAGTGTCATTGGATTTTAGGAATTTCTTATGCTTTGATCTATATAACTTCTTCTTGTTTTTATTAGAATTCTTGTTCTTCTTGTATCTTTTCTTAAGTAAGGGACAATCAGGTCTGATATGACCAGTTCTTCTACATTCATAGCATGTCACTTCTCCATATTTCTTAAATTTTTCATATTTCTTCTAGTATGTATATTGAAAGTTCTTCTGTCCAATGATATTTGTCATCCTTCAACCAATATTGGCTAACTCATTTTCTGATGTTTCACTTTCAATAGAATCAAATTCAACAACAACCTTCTTTTATTTTGATCATGTAAATATCTCAAGAGTCTTGGCTTTCGTATGATATGAAGTAGTGAGAAAAGCAACACCTATATTCCCATTATTATTCTTAATTTTATCAACATCTCTCTTTATTCTAGTTTCATGTTGATGAAGGGTTCCAAATAGTTAATCAATAGAAATCTGAGTAACTTTTCTATTTTCATCTATAGCAGTTCTATTTGATTCCCATTCAATAGGCATGATTATTATAATCTATTCTACAAGAGCATCGTCATCTATACATTTCTCACCGTCTAATTTTAACCTATTAACAATAGTCATGAATCTTTGTGGTAACTTACATAAAAGTTCTCCATAATGAATGTAGAAACCGTGATACTCAACTCTGAGCATAGCTATTCTAGTTTCGATAACTTTGGATGTTCCAAAGTGAGTTACTTCATGTTTCGTAAAAATACTTTTTTCAGCTTCAAAGGATAAAAATTGGTTATATATATTTCTATTCATGAAACAAAACAAAGTATTAAGTACCTTAAAGTTCAGCTGGTATTCCACCTTTTTTGGATTAGTAATGGTTCTAAGTTCCTTATCAGGATTCTTATAATCTTTAGTTAACATAATGTAGTTTTCTACACCTCTGTTTATCACAAAGTTCTTCATTCTATCTCTCTAGTACCCACAATAATTTCCATCGACGATTGCTGGTCTAGTAGAAATGAGATTATATAGATATCCCACATGAATTCCTTCAATACTAATAGGTATATATTTCCACAAAACTTATTTGTTGTAAAAGTTTAAAATCAAAAAAAAAACTTGAGAAAAAAAAACTTCTTTGTGAATATTAGTATTTTAGAGACCTCCTCGGATACCAATTATGGGATTGAAATGATGAATGCAGATGCTCAATATACAAGAGGGGGGAATGTGAATTGTATAATTTAAAAATTCCTTTAGAACCATTAATGTTATGTTTAACAATGTTAAAATATCATTCACAAAACCTCTTAAAGGAAATTTTTCTATTTTCATAAAAGAAAGATTTTTCCTTAAAGTGTATAGAATAGTGAATATAATCAGAGTAACAGAAATAGAAAGTATAATAAAGTAATAGTTTCTATATTTAACAAAGACAAGATTACAGAGGAAATAAAACAACATAAAATAGAAAACAAGTAACAAAAAGACTCTTTTAACCCAAAAATAAGGGTATTCAACAACCTTGGATAATAGTTCCTTGATTTATGATTTCAAGAAAGTATTTCATACCAAAACCTAGGTAATCCTTCAATCCGAAAATCGATATCTATCTTGTTATCCCTACATGCCCTCTATTTAGAAGGAAATCAGAACATCTTTCTTCGAATCTCGGATGCCCATGACCAGCACGTTCGAAGTCTGCACAAAGCAAGTCTGAACATGTTTTTTCTCACCCGAACAAGTTATTCACGACATTCGCACAAATCATAGAGAGTTGTAAGAGCCTATCTCTCTAGAAATCACTTCACAACTTTTTCACATGCATCGTGTTTATCCACTCTCTAAAATGTAATCAAATTCCATTACTCATTTAAATGAACTTGTATTTATAGAATAATCTTCCCAATGGTCGAGTTTACTCCAACGGTCATATTTTCCATATCTTTTGGAAGGACCTGGACATGTGTCAAACATGCAACGGTTAGTTTGTAACAAATTGTATGACAACATTTCAAGTAAGAAATGATGTTAAGTTAAAGATAAATGTTAAGTATAAGAAAACATGGAATCTGATAATATTAGAATGATACATTAAACAAATATAACATTATTATGTAAAATAAATTCATAAGAAAAAAATAATCAAGAAAAAGGATTCAAAAAACAAAAGTAAATCATATTGAGAAACCAGTATAACATTTGTTTTGGAATCAAAATCATAAAACATGAATCACATTCTTACCAGATTCAGAATCACAAAGCAGAATCACATTTCCACCGGATTTGGAATCACAAAATAGAATCACATTTTCACCGGATTAGGAATCACAATACAGAATCACATTTGCACCTGATTCGGTGTCACAAAGGCGGTATCACATATACACCATATTCGGTATCACAAAGACAGTATCACATATACACCAGAATCGGTATCATGAAGATGGTATGAAATATATGTAAATATGACATAATGGAAAAACACAATGATATATCTATAAGTATAACGGAATGAAAAATCTTAATGATACATCTGTAAGTACAAAGGAATGAAAAATCATAATGATACATTTGTAAGTGTAACGGAATTAAAAATCATAATGATACATATGTATTTATATAAAAAAATGACAAATCATAATGATACAACTATAAGAATAATAGAATGACAATTCCTGATCTTAAAAACAACTGATCTTAAGAAAAAGTCAGAACGTAAGAAAAATTGTTTGTGATTTTACAAATATAAAACCGTAAGGAATGGAGAACACATAAGAAAACCTTATTGAATCAACATCAATCAAACATAGCTTTTGGTTAGATGATAATACTAGAATCTCACCTCATTGGCCCTGTAAATGATTCTTCATAGGTAACACCAGATTCATAATCATTTTTATTTAGCTCATGGAACTAATTCTCCATTTTTATACAATGAATACAGTGGATGTACTTATTGAAAAATATGTTCTTGAACTCATACCAATCCATGGATTCAACATTGTCATTTTTACTCTTATTCTTGATAATATTACACCATTGATCCACTTTACATTATAAACAATAGGTAGCCTAAATTATTTTTCATGTTCTAAACACTAGATAATGAAAAATATATTTTCAATGGGGATATTACATTTTTCAAAAACTATTGGATTGAAAGACCCACTAAATGTAGGTGTATGTTTCCCCATGTAGGATTCAACAAAATTTTATTCCCTATCTAGTTCAGTTGTGTGTCTTACATGACTCATAACCTGATAAAGTTGTGTGATCATAAAAATGATATTATTCATTCCAACTCCCATAACATTTCGATGATCTGGAGGAAAATAATTCCATTTTTGACCACACACAACATTAACACAGTTCCTTTGGGTTCTATCCATTGAATAAAACTTAAAATCATAACAATTTTTATAAAAAACATGGTGGGGACCAACATAATCATGATGAATTACTTGTATAACGGCTAAATGATGACACATTACTTTATCTAAGACACCTTATCTTTATCCTATCACATTCATAGTCATCATATATTTAATTACTCAATGATTATACATAATGAGTTTTTGAATATCCAAATAATATCCCCTAGGAGTGTCAAACTTGGTGTACAGTAGGGCATGTTGTCATGCACCATGTTGAAATCGACTCTATCTCAATGCACCATTTTTAGAGTTATCACACTGAGGAACTTTTGTTCTAGAGTCACGTCCACTGGTTGTGTATAGATAGGTATGTAACTTCTTGTAAACCACTCTATGTATCCTTTACCTACACATTATGAAATTTTCAAACATTTTGAATATTCCTCAGGCTTATCCTTAAAATTTTTGTTAGGGATATCACTAATGTTTTTTATCCTTGTTTCCAAAGGTTAAGTAAGCCTATCCAATGATAACAACTATAGTCACCATTTCTTTTGACACATGGATATTATATAATTTTTTATGAATATTTATTACATTACACAAACCCAATATTGAGGTCCATAATAGTTTAATGTCTTTGGACAATTAGAAAAAAACTAGTACACTGGTAAACTAGATCATCTAAAATTATGAAACATACAACTATCACCCATCTAGGACATATAATACATAATATTTTTCTTGATAAACTGGGGAATGAGAACCTAAGAAAGTGTGATATCAAATTCATATTATGGGTAAAAAAGAGATATATAAAATCATAACATGAACATAAGTGTATGATAAGAGGAGAATAACATTTGAGAACCATACCCTTCCAATTAAATATCATAATATTGAGTCATTGAATAATTACTTGTAGTATATTAGAAAATAATCAGAATGAAATTAGTTAAAATCATCCATGAGAGAAAAAAATTGGACTAAGACAATGATTATTGGAATATAACTAAGCATAGATAATAATTTCTATAGTAGTCAAGGTTCACTACAAAGGCTATCATAGTGGAATGGGTTTACTACCCAAACCATCAGAGTAGTCATGGTTCACATAAAAGGCCATCATAGTAGACATTTTCTATTGCTAAACTAGGTTCACACCCCATTTCATCTCATTCTATCTCATGAGATATAAATCTAATCCAATTAATTGGAGGGAGATATATGACCCACCTGTATCATAATAAAATCTATATTTATGTGTGCCAAAAGGCCATAAAACATTCATCATATAATAACCTATGAAATAAAACAGAGTTCATATACATTTCATCATAGCACAACCCATAGAAAATAGATAGTTTTCACAATAATTTTATCATAGAATAACCCATGGAAAAAGAAGTGGGTTTGATAAAATATTATATCATACTATAACCCGTAGATGAGAAATGATTTTCAAAAAAATCATGGCATCGTAAAAATAAACTATTTAGAAATTTAATAAGAAGTTAATCATGGGATCATATCCCTAGTAAGACATAGGTAACATCAACAGATGGTATCTTATATGGAAAAAGAAATTTGAATGGTCGTTTAAAATATTTCATGGGGGAAATAACCTTCATTATTTGAAAAAAATATTTTTAAAACATAAAAATATTGGAAATATATTCATTTTAAAATAACATTGATAAATAATAATGGATTATTTAAATAAAACACTATTCATGATGATGGTAAATTATGTTCATTCATCACATGTTAAAATAAATTTTCCTTTCATATTTTGGGTAAAATCTAAACAGGCATTTGTTCGAAAATGAGATATATATTCTTTTCAATTTTTTATAAAATTTTGAACATGGGTAAAGATATATTATAAAATTAAAAGGATAAAAATAAAAAATAGAATTGTTTTATATAAAATAATGATTTTTATAAAAATTTATTTTTCACTGAAGAAATAAATAAAGTTATTTTTTTTGAAAATAATTTCTCAATTATTTTATGTACAAAAGAGTGTAAAAAAGGTAATATTACTTGAAAAACTTCTGGAATAACCATTTTAAAATAAAAATCATGAGTTATTGAGGGATTAATGATATTATTTTATCATTGAAAACATAATCAAAAATAATACCGATAAATAATGAGATTGTATCATAAAACCATTACCATTTTGGTTATATTGACTCATAATCCCCATAAAAGAATAACATAATATGAAACATAAATTGTCATTATCTTAAAAAAATTCATTAAATTAAAATTCCAATGGGTTTTATATACACCTCGTGAATATATTTGTGTGTGTGTGTGTGTGTGTGCATGTCGTAACATACTTCTCAATGCTTGAAATTTGGGACAAAAATATCTTACTGATTTTTTAACTTTTGAGCCATAAAACCATTGAAAGGGAGATCCTCTAATGGATATGTAAACAAAAAAATTTATTAGAATCATCATAATATACATTCATGGGTTTTATATACAACTTATAAATTAAATATGTGGTTAATATGGCATGTGTCTCACAATGGCTAAAAGTGAGACAAAAATCCCTTACTACTTTAGAAATATTTTGAATTATAATCCCACTAAATAATAAAATAAAATAAAACATTAAATATAATTTAAATTATTAGATTAATTACATAAAATGTCAAAGAGGTAGTATATACACAACATAAACAAAACAATTGGTGAATTTTCATATGTATCTCTGAAATAAAACTACTACAAACCCCTTACTGATTTGTTAACTTTTAATCCATAAACCACATGAAAGGGAGTTCATAAATTTTTTATGTAAAAAAATATTTTTTTATATAATGATAATAATTGACATTCATTGGTATAATATACACGACATAAAATAAATATTTGGTGAATTGGAATGTGTCTGACTGAAGTAAAAAAGTGAGACAGAAATTCCTTACCAATTTTTTAATATTTTGAATTGTAAGCCCCAATTAATAATAACATAAAATTAATTATTAAAAATAACTAAAATTAGTACATTTATTTTATAAATTGAAAAATTGGAATTATATACACAAAATGAATGAAACAACTGTTGAATTTTCATATGTCACCAAGAAATAAAAGAGAGGTAAGAAATCACTTTTATTAAGCATCGAATTCTTTTTTACACATTAGAACCAAAAAAATAATAAATATAAGATTATTATATATTTATTATAGATAAATAATCATATATATCATACCTTATATGACATTCTTATGACTATCTATTACATGTTTTTTAATAGTTCCATATTAATGTGACATTTCATGAAATAACTAATTTATTTTTTGGGTATGTTTTGTTATGTATTTTTTTTACCCTTAGTTTTATCATGCATAAATAATCTCAATAAATTTAACCATGATATGAATATAATATATATAGTATATATTTATTTATAATTTTTTAGAAAATGTAGTTGTAGAAATAAAAATACACCGGGATATGGTAGTTTGTACATATGCTTAAAAGTTATTTCCATTTTGATATAAGATTTAAATAAGGAAAGGTAAATGATATCATATAATTCCATAATAATATTTATTTTATATATATAATGTATTTTTATTAAAACCATCCATAGTATCTTCTATGTAAATTATTAATGAATCACATTGCTTCACATGGTTGTAGTCCGTTGTACACATGAGTGAGGTTGTCATATTCATAGAAAATTGAGATGTCACATTGATGATTTTATTTTGAGGTAATATTTTGTTTATTTTTGGTCTTATATTTTTCACTTGAATTTCTGGGGGAGTTTTTTGTGGATATTGTGTTTTTAGACCAAGTAGCTGGTGGCACATAGTTGGTGCATGGCTATGCGAACTGTGCCCCAGCCCAGAAGAGACTGTGCACCCATAAAAGTGGCACTATACATGACGCCCAAACAATCAAAATAGCATGTTCTCTCCCCTAGTAAATAGATCAGACATTTTTCTGTTCTCATGAAGACGCTTCATAATTTTAAAGACCATGCGACCAAACCGTGCGACCTGGACAGAACATAAAAATGATGAATTTTCTTGTTTTTTCCTTTCCATATTTCAACCCCAATCCACCCCTAATTCGACCCACTCTGGATTTCAAGCCCTACACACCTCTCTCTCTCCCTCTAATCTCCCATAGACGTGAATATTTGGGTGTATTTGTCCTTTTATATTCGAAAGATCATCACGTAAACCTCTCTTCTCTTGATTCCTTCCACTTTCGCAGGTTATTCCTTCCACTTTATTGGAATCCTATTCCTCCAGCATTTTAGTTACCCTATAAGTGATTTATCATTGTTTTATTTGGTTTAATATTGATGTTTATGGGATTTTCTTTCATTTTTAGGATATCATCATGGTGTGGTTCTGTGTTCCCATTAGATTGTGGATGTTTCCAAGTATGATATTTGGATTGCATGATTTATTAATATGGGATGATTTTAGTACGCATTGTTCATTTTATAAAAGTGTTATATTGATTATTTGAGTGGAGAAAAAAAAAATTCAAAAGGGTTATATGTTTTTATGGGTTGAAGGATGATTTTACAAATGTAATTGGTGTGTTTTAATAATTGTTTCAAATATTAGACATTTGAGTGTGTGTGTGTGTGTGTGTCTGGTTTGAAAATGATTTATTATTGAAAATGATTTCTTGCATTTGGTGTTTTAAATGACCGATGTGGTTATTCTTATAGAAAATGGTGATCTTCCATGTGGGATTATATTTATGGGTGTGTTTATTTGAAGGGGTGGGTTATGTGATATGAAATTATGAAACTATGGAAAAAGGGAAAATCTGGGTATCTATTTGGGAGAACTATGACAAATATACTAGTTAGATCGGTGCAGATGAGCCCTAGTTCCTTATAGTAGGACTAGTAGTACAAAACTAAGTAAACATTGATGAGGGTTTGAGACCTCTACACCATTGGATGGTTTACTCCCTATTTTATTTTGTATTAGGATGTTGTGGGTCATGGTTATTATACCATATCTCTCAGATATGAGGTTCCTAAGGACCCACTCATTCTAGTGTTTTTAGTGATTACCCATGGTGCCCATGTTATTTCATTTTCACCATCTTCATATAGTGTAATTTTATTTCTATTTAAATTTTGAGAATTTTTTCATCAATTGTTCTTAAAAGAGTACTTTAAAATTATTTATCCCCTTTTTATATAAATATTAATATTTATTTACCCTTTAATTATATAGCTGGGATTATTTGGGTGATATCCTACATGTAATTTTCAAAGACCCTACATACACCCTCAGGTGTATGCATACCTTATTATGTTTGATATTGGTTAAGGTAAGGTGACCCACGGTGGGGATGGTGGATCTAGTTTGTAGTTATTCTTCTTATTACAAAGGTTAGAAGAGGTGGTATGAGGGTGTTGGTCCTCTTTTTTATTGGAGGATGAGTTGTGTAGTTTGTACAACTCCCCTTTTTAGTGTTTTTTGTTTTTGGTGAAATTTGCACAGTATTTAACTTCTATTGGATGTGTTCATTTTGGTTTTAGATATTTCTCATGGGGTTATTTATTAATATTTATAGTTTTTATGGGAAATTATTCGTGGGATAAATAATTACCAAAGGTGTAATGTTGATACACATGCACTAGTTTCTAGCCAGTGGGGATAAGAAATGTCCTTTGGTCCGTGTTGGGGTCCGAGACGAGTGTTGGGTTAGATGGAATGCAATATTGGTTGGTGAAAAAAATACTATCAAAGGAGGTTTCTCCCTTTTATTATGTCAAGTTATTTCATACTGTCTAGATAGTCCAAATATAGGAATACCAATTATTTTGGTTTGGGTTACGTTTGGGGTGTCTATCCAACACACCTCATAACTTTCATTTGGTGCCATGGGATATTGGTATTTTTTCCTCCTCCTCCTGGTGATATATACAACATGTTGAATGAGAGTAGACTTCGAGTAGGGGTGGATTTTTAGTAATAATTATAGTTAGTATCTTTGTTTTTTATTTTATTTGATTAATTTATCTATTTGGACTTTTTCCTAGTTGCTAAAAATTTATAGAATGATTTCTTGATGGGTTTTTCTCATGTTTGATGATATTTGAAGAAATATTCCTCCCATATATTTCACTTAATACCACAAAAAGGTTTTAGAGAGATTTATCCCTATGTTGATCCTATAATAGTGGAATTCATCATGAATACTGTTCGAGATTTTAGCCAAAGAGAAGGTTCTAGTCCTTCTCAAGTTGGGGATGTTGAACCCGTTTTTAAGAAGGACCGGTCTTAGGAGTTCCTCAATAATTACCCTCCTTCCTTATAAGGTAGTATAGATCTCCATGATGTAAAATGATGGATTGAGTGAATATAAAATATGTTTTGGTTTATTGATTCTCATAATGAGATCGAGGTGAAGTATCCTTCAATCTTATTGGGAGGTTCTAATTTAGGGTGGAGAGATTAAATGGTTTGGGATGGGAAGAATGGGAAGATGGTTTTGATGAATTTCATGTTTTTAATCAATTAAATTATTTCCTAGAGACCTTGTAATTATCTAATACCTGGGATTTCATGGATCTACGTCACAGGGAACATTTATATTGGAATATTACAAATAAATTGGAGAGCTGGTTTGGATTTTACCTTATGTAGTTTCCAATGAGAAGTTGAAGGCTCAACGTTTTAAAATGGTGTTCATCTAGACAACTAATCCCATGTGTTCTTGTTTATATTTAATACCTATGATGAGATGGTTAACTATGAATTTATTCTAAAGATATATCATAGTAGAATGTGTAGTTTTTCTAGGGAATATTTTTTAGTGGGGAAGGGTAGTGGTAGTCTATCTAAAAAGAAGTAAAAATTAGAGGAGGGGAGTATAAGAGAGGTGATAGTGTAGTCCATCCTTCCCGGATCTCTATATATGTGGATTTAGATTTTGGTTAAGTTCTATGTCATCAATGTGGGAAATAAGAGAACATGTGGTCAATGTATCCATCTCAACCCAAAACATTCCACTAGTGTGGACATATAGGGAACATACAACGGTTTTGGAGAGAAACAAATCCATGTCATAGTGGATCAGGTATTATAGACCCCAAGGGGATATTATCATAGTAAGAAGAATATAGGATAGTGGGATAATTTTCCGGTGGTCATTTATATAGAAATGGATCTTCTTCTATTCAGATTTATTTTAATGAAAAGAAATATTTTATTGACCATTCTTAGGCTTTGAAAGGGACTAGGTTCATTCATTCTCTATATCAGGAACTATAGGAATCCTATGTAGGACCCACAATATTTAGAATTACTAATTTTATTTCATTTTTAATGTTTTTTCACTATTTTATATGGGTTCTATTGTTTCTTTTTTTTCTTCTTGTCTCATTGAATTGTGTAATTTTTTTATGAAGCTCTTGACGTATATTATGGTTCTACTGACAATTCATGGTAAGAATAGAGTATAAGGTTTCATGTTTTCATCTTGTATAGTCATACTGGTAGGGGTTGATTAGGAGTGGGACTTTATAAACATAGAAATTGAACTCTTTAATGAGATCCTCATTATTGATTTGATGGGGCATTTTTATATACAGGTCGACAGTATTTGGTGAGGAGTGAGTTTGTTTGAACCAGATGGAAATACCCAGGCCTTCCATTGGTAATGCGATCCTAGGTAAGTACATGCTAAACATCCACTTCCAAATATGTGAAATATGGTTTTTCATATCTCATAACTCACATTGCAGGGAAATGATATAATTTCTAAGGATGGATTAACTTTTGTGGTGGATGAATTTTTGTAGGTGTTTCTAGATGATTTATCATGATTTACACTAAATAGGGAAATTGAGTTTAAAATTTATTTTTTATTAGGGATAGATACCTTGTATATTCTGTCATTCCTTATAGACCCCACTATGTTGAGTGATATAAAGATACAACTTGATGATTTGGAATCTAAAGGATTCATTCATCTGACCATCACATCATAGATCTCCCCAATTCTATTTGTGAAGAAGGATGATGTATGTCTCCAATTTTTTGTTGATTAATAGAAGCTGAATAGGGTAAAAATCAAGAAAAATATACCTTTTCCTATATTGATGACCTGTTTATTCAAATAATAGTGGAAAGGTGGTTCATTAATATTTACTTGTGTTCTGGGTATCACCATGTCAAAGTTAGAGGGGTGGATGTTCCGCAAATAGAATTCGGAACCAAATATGGAAACGTTTAGTATTTTGTCATGACATTCAGGTATAATAGTGATCCAATGGACTTTATGGAACTTAGGAATAGGTTTTTCCATTATTATCATAAATTATTTGTTTTTGTATTTATGGATGACATCCGAGTATACATCGGGATTGGGAAGATCGAAGTAGTGATGTCATGGGAGCAACTGAATAACATTTTTGAGAAGAAGAGATTTCTTAGACTAGAAAGGAATTATAAGAGGATTTCTAGAGATTTATCTTAGATTTATTCTCCCATGACTATACTTACCTTGAAATGGGTAATTTTTTAATGGATTTTAGAATATAATTAATCCATCAAGGTGCTTATGTGGGGGTAGACCACAATTGTTGTTTTGATCTTATCTGAATCTAGAATGGGATATATGGTTTATTGTGATGCCTTGTGCATGAATGATGTGTGTGTATTTATGAAGGATAATAATGTGGTGGAATATGGTTCCCACCATCTATGATGAAATGAAAGGAACTATCCATCCAATGACCATGAATTAGTAGTGGTTGTGTATGCCATGAATATGGTGCATCATTATCACTTTGGGGAGAAGTTTATGGACACTCATATAATATGTAAATGGATTAAATTTCTCTTAGAAGGATCTGAATTTGAGATAGGTACATTGTTAATGTATATTTTGGGGTTCAATTTTGATATTTTCTACACCCCAATAAAATTTAATGTTTTAGTAGATTAATTGATCAGGAATTTACCAGTTAATGCTTTAAATGAGTCTAGTGAAAATTAGACATTTATGGGATTTTTTCTTAGTTGTATATGGAATCCAGGGAGCACAATAGAGGTACAATCATGGATAGTGTTTACCAAACACATTATCCTCGAGAATTTTTATTGAAATTGTAGTCAAATGATGAGTTATTTCTTGATTGGATGTAGTTTTTATATGGTGGGTTGGTGCCCAGTGCATAGTCATTGTTTCCCAAGAGAGATATTTATTTTAATGGATTTTTTGTGGTTTCCTTTTCATTGAAAATGGTCTTGTGAATGATATCGACCAATATCATTAGTCTATAAATCATGGTACCGCCATGATGTTTTATGATTTACATCATCATTTATGGTGGATAGTTATTAGGTATGATATATCTAACTTTATATCCAAATGTTATACATGCCTACATGGTAAAGAAGAGAACCTGGGTCCTTTTGGATTGATTTATCCCCTACCCATTCCAATCTAGAAGTGGGACAAGGTACACATGGATTTCATTAGAGGATTTACTCAAACACCACAGGGAAGGAATTCTATTTGGATAGATATTGACTATATAAAAAATCATCCCATTTCATTCTGATTAGGGATTCATCCAAATTTTATGAATTGGGATGGTTGTATTTTTTAGAGATAGGGAGGCTTCATTGTGTTTCATTGACAACCATTTTGGGAAGGGACACATTTGTTACCTCATGTTTTGGGAAGAGCTTTAGAAGTTAATGGAGTTCTAAGTCATGTTGATTACAACATACCATAATCAAATATATGGTCAGAAAAATATAATAATTAATATATTGAAAGACTTGATTTGAACATGTGTGTCATATTTTGGAGGCTAGTGGGATATCCATTTCATACTAGTCAATTTATCATATAATAACATCTACCAATCCTTAAAAAAATGGATCCCATTGATTTTTTATAGGGGCTAACATATCCATAAACACTGTATTGTATTGAGGTGGGTGAGACCGCATTGTTGGGATCGAGTTTATAGTAGGAAAATTATGATATTTTCTGGTTGAACTGGAAGTAATTTTTTTAGAATGAAGATCTATCAAAAGTCTTATGCTAATGAAATGCACAAAACCATGGAAATATCAGTGGGTGACTAGGTGTTAATAAATGTGGGACCTCACATGGTTTACCTTCACATTGGAATGAATGGAAAGCTAAAGCCAAGGTATGCCAGACATTTTGAGATCATTGATAGAGATTGTAAAGTGGCATACTGGTTAGCTTTTCTATCCCATTTGATGTCAATTCTTAATTTTTACATGTATCTTAGTTAAAGAAGTATAAGCAGGACCCGTCTAATGTGTTACATTCAGATGATTTGGAGTTGGAACATGAATTGACTATGTTTCAGCAACCAAAATAGATTTGGATTCCCAAGAGAATGATACTCATGGAGAGTCCATAGTATTTTATTTTGTTATTTGGAATCAAATATTATGATCCTGAGTCATGGGAGTGGAACTACTTTATTTGCAAGTATTCACTTTTTCACTGATCAGACTCTATGATGAATATCCAAGGGAGATATATTTTTTATGTGGTGAGAATTTTCAAATTCATGATTTTATTTTGATGTACTATTTTTTCCTTATATTTATATCTTCGTTTTCTATATTTTTTTGGTGAAAATTGTTGTTTTGGACACAAAAAAAGTTGATCATGGTTCTCTTAAGTTTAGGGGAATCTATCTTCCATCATAGAAGAGACAGGACACCCTAGATACTGTCAATGTCTAGCTTTCCCTTCATACCACGTGGGAATGCTCTCCCCCCATGAAAACCACGAGGCTAGCTTCATCTTAGATATAGGAGGTAATAAAGTTACTTCATGATTTTTAAACCATGTCTCCAAACCATGAAACTAGACCAATACAAAAAAATGATGAATTTTTTATCTTTACCTTCCCTAATTTTACCCCCAATCCACTGCTAATTCAACCCACTCAGGATTCCCTACCCCACGCACGTCTCCCTCTCCCTCTGGGATCCCTTATACTTCAATATTTTTGTGGATTTGGCCATGTATCATCAAAGTATAATCATGTAATCCTATCATATCTTTATTACAACCTGTTTATTAGTTTTATCCTTATTCTTTCATTGGTTCCTATTTTTCTAGATGGTTGGTTTCCATAAAATGGGTTAAACATTGTTTCTTTGGGTTTAATCTTGATGTATATAGGGTGTTTTTTCATTTGTTGGATATCCTCATTGCATGGCTTTGTTTTTCCACAATATTAATAAAGGTTCCAATATTAAAGAAGGTAATTCCATGATTTTTTATTATTGTATGTTTTTCTATACTTTATTTGTTTCTTGGAATTTTAAATATGGATTGTGGGAGTGGTGAGAAATGTGTTTTCAAAAGGTTTCATGGTGTGTATGGGTTGAAATGTGATTTTTAAAATGAAATTTTTTGGTTTTTAGGACAGTCACAAATTGATGACATGTTTTTGCATGTGTTTAAGGAGTATGAACATGATTTTCTATTGAAAATGGTTGTTTAGAATTGGTTTTTTCAATGTTGAGTGTTTTTTTCTTATGGAAAATGGTGATCTAATGTGTGTGATCATATTGTTTGGTGTGTGTATATAGATGAGGTGTTTTATGTGATAGTAAATAATAAAATTGAACACAAATGGGATACTAGGTATCTAGGTGGTCGAACTAGGAATGGTATTCTAGTCGGAATGGTAGGAACGAGGCTTGGTTCCATCGAGAATAATCGATGCTCCAAAACTAGCTAAACTGGGATGGTGATTATAGACCACTAGATGTTTAGATGGATTACTCTCTAATGAACTGTCAAAAAGGACCCAATGAGTCATGATTTCTATAACACATCAGTGAGATATAATGTTCCTAGGTTCCCAGTTTTTCTAGCATGTTTATGTATTTCCCATAGTTCTCATCTGATTTCAATCTTACAGTCATCATAAGGTGGACTTTACATTACATTTAAATCTCAAGCATGTTTTATTTAATAAATCATCCATAAAGTATTACATTAAAATGTTTTATCAAATTTTTATAAAAAAATATATTTTGATTTTTCCTTTAATTATGTATCCTGGAATATATTTTGGTGATATCCAACTAAGAATTTTATAACACACTAAATACCCCTTAGTGTGTATGTATATCTTGTTTTGTTTTCTCTTGGTAATGGAAGGATGTTCTTTCGTGGTGATGGTGGATCTAGTTTCTAGTAGTTATTCTTATCTCATCTAGTGGTGGAGGTGACATGAGTTTTTTCTCCATCTAGTTTTATAGGGGATTGTTTTTTCGTTGGTACCCCCTCCCAATTTTGATATTTTGGTTTTTGGTAAATGTTGTAATGTATTTAACTTGTGTGGGATGTCTTTATTTGGTTTATCGATATTTCTCTTAGTGTGATGTTTTATTCTTGAGAGTTTTTTATAGTAATTTTTTCATGGGTTAAATTATTCCCAAATGTGTAATGTTGATACCTAGGCATTGATTTCCCACCCATCAGAATTTGGAATTCCCATTCGATTATATCATGGTCCCAATCGGGTGTAAGATCATATGGCACCCTAACTTCATCATAATAGAAGAGTATGAAGTTATGTCTTGTTTAATAATTACATAAATATAATAATATCGTAAATATAATATATATAAATAATAAATCCATCATTATATTACATACTTTAGAGAAGGTAATGGAAAAATTAATGTCATCAGTTCGTGAGGTGGCAGTCCATTGTACACAAGAATGGTGATTTCATAACCTATTTGATGGAAGTGGAGATTTTTTTTGTTCTTTAACATAAGATACAAAAATTATTATAATATTAAATATACTGCGGTTATTGTATCATTATGGTATAATAAAAATTTCTAAAGGCTGAGTATTAATTAAAACAATAACACTCATTAATGAACTTTACCTCTTTTTGGGTAACCTCCTGAGGTTTCCACCAATAGACTTCCTACATTGGATTTTTGTCTAAATTAAGGCTTCTATGTTGATGGGAGGTAAATTTTTAATTAATTTTTTAAGGTACAAAAACAATTGGGTTTTAAATTTGTTAATAATGGAGGAGTGGGGGTGCTATTTTATAGGTTAGGTGAGTGAAACACTTCTAATGTTTTGAAAATAAAAGTTCTGAAAATGTTTTTTATCAAAAAAAATGATTCCAAATTGGATAATTATTGATATTAAAAGATAAAAGATCTAAATATGTCCATAAAATGTATGTTGGAAATGTTTTTGGGGAATTTTTAACCCCTGTATTTTTAGTTTAACTTGTGCTAAACACATTTTAAAATTAATCCCATTAAATAATTTTTACAATTTATACTATTCATTTTGGTCATTAAATTAACATAAAATTAATAGATAACATACATTATTTTGATTCAAAATATGGAAACCAATTTTTAAAATTCTATTGACATTTTTCGAAAAAGACAATTTAAAGTTAATCTCATATACGTGACAAAAAAATGATTTTTAAATTGAAAAGTTGGAAAATTTTACATAGATTATATATATAAATTCAATATGCCATTCGTTATAATGATATAATTTATATTAATGGATGTATTATTGAACTATTTTTAATTTAAAACTAATATGAAATATAATTTGTCTTCATAAATAAAATAAAATAAAATGCATTTTTCAATTAAAATTATGTATTTTAACTATTCATCTAAAAATGAATCTTTTGAGAAAAATACCAAAATATCACCCTAAGATAATTTTGAAATTATTATTTCAAAAATAATTTTAAATTTACAAATTAATTTTATAAATGTTTTAAAAATTAACATTATTAATATTCAAAAATATAATGAAAATAATTTTTTAGAAAAGAGTATTTTTCAAACATAAAAAGGATTTATGAAAAATTAATTACTATTATAATAAAAATGTTTACTTCATTTAAAAACATTATAATTAGTATTTGAACTAAAATTAATAATTTTCATATCACTAATTTTAATTTCAAGCTTATAATAGTCACAGATAAATAACTATATTAATAATATATTGTTGTTTTGTAAAGACATTGTATCATGTGTAACACAATATGACACAATGCCACATGTAGAAAAAGATTAAATTGGTGTCATGTGTCACAAAATACTATCTTTTTTGGGTTTTTAATGAAATATAAAAAAAATATATTATTTATTTGAGAAAAATTCATTCAAAAACCCATGTTGTTTTACGTCCTTCTTTCTTTAATAATATATTTTGAACCTGTCTACTATTAGAGATGACATTCCCAATAATTTTACTAAAATTTAAAAAATGTGGTATCGATTCATATGAAAAATTAACCTCAAACCTATCACTATCGATAAAAAGGGTGAAATTTTTAGGAAGGGGTTTCATAAGACTGAATATTAAATTAAATTAATTAAGATAAACCCCCTTTTAAGGTGTATGGGGGAACCAAAATGACATTGAAGACGTAAATACAATCAAGAACAACGGTCTAAAGTCCCATTACCAAAAACAATATGATTCAAATATGCTAAGATGGTCCCCTCCCCAGTATAAAATCATCGTGATGAGCTTCCACCTTTACATCGCTGCATGGAAAACAGTTACCTGCATGAATGCACGGGCACAGAACTAATTGAAAACCCAATACCCTCTCAAACATAAAATTCCAAAAATACATGATATATGGAAGCTCCTTTCTATAAACCTCTTCTGAAGTCGTTTTTTGTGATGAATCACATTCATTGACCTAATACCACAGACTATAGTGCCACAAAACATTCATACCAACAGAACATTCAAACCAAAAATTCAAAGATTCAACCTACCAAAGATCAATAATGAATTTAGAAATCAAGAAAAATCTCACACTGAAATATACGAACCATGAGAAATCGATTTCTTCAAGGACCAAAAAATAAATAACCATGACTGAGCTTCCAATATCCCCTAACACATAACATTTAAAATCAAATATGTGAACCGAACAGATCCAAAATAGAACCATGTAGTACATAGCATGTCAATAAGAACACATCCAATCACAAAATAAAAATAACAGGGTTGAGGAAAATTACCACAACCAGTAACCTGAACACCAACACAATGGAATAATGACCCACCACAATCTAGAACAGAACTCCTATCACCGTATTCGATACCGCACTCAAATCCCACTACAAACTTCCCACTACACCTAAAGCAACCACAGATGCAACCCACAGAAATGGAACAAGGCCTCCAAACCTTCACTATGCTGCCTTGAAACTCCCTATCAAATTCAATGATAAGGTTAAATGGTAGGCATACAATGGTGGAAATTATGGAAGAAGAGCATCAAAGTCACATGCCACACCCTGATTCGCCATTACGAATAGATGAAGAAGGATGCCACCATACGGAGATGGAGAATATTGAGGTAGCAGTAATGGGAAACCCTAGCTTTGTGGGTCCACTTATGAGCTCATACACACATTCATCATAAAATGGATTAATAATAACAAAATCTATAATCACTCCTATATAATATCCCAACATACATTCTATGGTATTTTCAACTAATTTATGCACAGAAACATTAGAGGCAGTGAAGACGTTGAGGACCTGGTGATTCCAAAATACATATATAATACCACACATCCAAACTACATCGAGGCATTGGTGTTGTTTTTATTATAAGGGTTGAGCTCCCACAAACAAATCCCTAAGAATCCCAGTTTGAGAATATAAAAACTAAAACCCAATGTGGGCGAACACTTTCATTTAGACCGGAAAAAGTTAAAAATATAACTTAGAGATTGGAATTATTTTTAGGTTCATAAATCTCAATATTCTAGATAACATCGATATGTGGTAATATTTGTTCAATGGTTTATCAACTTTCCCAAGATTAGATGACCAATTATGGAAAACCTACAGAAATCCAACTCCTTTATCAACTCATATTGATATACATTTGTAAATACCCGTAAAATTTAAGGGAAATTTTTTTTCCTAATTTTCTTTGGAATTTTACAAGAACGCGGTTTCTGACGGCACCTGATTCCGAGGCCCGGTGTGCCCGGAATCAATTTCCGAAGTTTGGCTCGGGTACGTTCAGTGAACAAACGAGCGGGATTTTTTTTCTAACTTTTGAACCGATGCTCGGAATCGAATTCCTAGGGCACCAATAAACTCGCAACGCCGGTAATCTCTTAAGGGAACCTTTACCGTAGTTGTGTTTGTGCGGGTGAAGAAGTTAATTAATGGGGTTTAATTAAAAAGAAAATAAAATTGTTGAATCAATTTTATTTCTTATCAAAGTGGATATTTTTCTCCCATGGGAAGTTGGTGGTGGGGGCCACATCCACCCAACTTCCCATGTGAGGATAATTGAATGGGTGGGGCCCACACGAACCCCCCACCTTTTCAAATACCAAAACTCCCTAACCCCTCTTAACCCCTCACTTTCCTAACTCCCCATTAACTCACTTTCATTAAATTTTGACAACATGTTATAATTAATGAAATGAGTTACTTAATTTCAAACTCATGAAATTCAAATGGTTAGATTGTGTTAATAAATTGAGACTTAGACTTATTTTATTTTTGTTAGAGTTTTTTCCACCATGAGAGGATTGGGAAGCGTGAAGTCTTATTCTTCTTCAACATCGATGAAGAACGCGAAGAACACCGTTCTTCAACAAAGAACACCTCCGCCGAATAATGCGACGTCTTCTTCCAACAACGTTTCCTCTTCGAACGCGCCTCGACGACAATAGAATCGACGTTCGTTTCCCGCGACACCCGACCTCCGCGACACTCGTCTTTCGCGGCTTGATTAACGTGCACCGTTCCTGAACCGAGGTAGGGGTTTATTTTTATTTATTTATTTATTTGTCCGTTCATGAAATCTAGATAGTAGTTCTTCATGGTTAAAACGACTAAATGATAATGATTAAAGAGAGGGGGTCGGACCATACAAACACGGCCGAACCCCCCTCCTTAATTCTTGATTGTTCATTGTGGATGGAACGGAATGGCGTGGTGCCGTTGCACCACGCGGGAATCACACGACATGTTTTACGCGACGCCGTCGCGCCACGCCGTGGAGTTGAACGAGGATGCGATGTCGTCGCGCCGCATCAAAGAGAACCGAAGACACCACAACCGCAGCGGGGCTGTGGTGGAAGGGCGCGGTGCCGTCGCACCGCACCGGACGAACCAAGCTACGGCCGGTTCTGGGCCGCGGCGGAGTAGGGTGACCGGCGGCCGGTTCCAGGCCGCTGGTGTCGGCAAAGTAGGGGACCAGCCGTCGCCGATCCCGTGGAGGCCGGAACCGGCCGGCCAGGGCAGGCCGGCCGGACCGGTGTGCAACCGGGGGTACAAACCCCCGGACGGCTGGCCAAAACGGCCCCCATTAATTGCGGGGGGCCGCGGTAACACAGGGGGGCAGGCGCCCCCCTTGCCGAAACGGCTCAGCCAAAGGCCGAGCCAGCAGCGCGCTATGCCCAGCCGGACTGGCGCTTAGCCGGTCTTCCAGACCGGGCCACGCCGGGCCGACCGGGGGGTCTCGGTCCGGGTCGGTCTGGGCCCGAAACCCCCGTTTTCGGACCGTTTGGGTTCAATTGCCCATAAGTCGGGCTACGGACCTCCGATCAACGCGCTGTCAGCGGCGAAACGATCCTTAAAACGAGATGGTCATTTCGACATATTGCACTCAAGTTTTCGGAATACTTTGAGTTCGGCCGGGTTGGTTCGTACACAAAACCAACCGGGCCCTCGGAGCGGAAACACTCATATCTTGATCTACGGATGTCCGATTGACGTACCGTCGACTTTGTTGAGTTCCTATTAGTGAGACAGATCTTTTGGCATACTCCGCCTGAGGTTTGGATGCTGGTGGAGTACGGTTGAGTTGGTTTTTCCTTAAAAACCAACCGGGCCCTGGGACGAAAGACCCAATAACTCTCAGACCGAGCGTCCGATTGACGCGCCGTCTGCAACGTTGAGTTCCAGTTGGCGATACGGAACTTTTGGATACATCAACTATTGACTATGTGTCAATTGATGTATCAGCCTCTCGGCTCGTGGAGCGGACCCTCCCGAACGAGCTTGCTGTGTGCGGGAACCCTAGTGATGGCTACGACTGCTACTATGACTGTGAAGAAGACTGTGCAGAGATCCTCAGTGGATTCAACGATGACGACTACAACACTCAGCGATCCTGTATGGATCAGTGCTACCGATCCTGTGTGGGTCTGATCCTGTGTGGGTCAGCGCTCAGCGGTTCTGTGTGAGCCAGCGCCTACAGATCATGTGTGGGTCCGATCCAGTGTGGGTCTTTGCGGGGGTTTGTACCTATCGATCCTTTGTGGGTCCGAAAACTTAAATGGATCAGTGATCATCTCTATCGTCTTTCGAAGAAGTATACCTATGTAAACTGAAACCTGTTTTTCTATCCTGTGTTGATTGTGTTGTGCTATCCTGTGTGGATTACATTTTGCTTTACTGTGTGGAATACGTATACTTTCCTGTGTGGACTGGGTTGTACTTGGGCTCGGAGGTTGGAGCATATTGAAATTTATGACTTAGGTATATGTATGGGCATATACCTAACCAGCGTCGGTTGTTACTTCGTGATTGTAACCTTCCTTTGTGGTTTATCCTTTTGAATTTTGGTAGACCTTCAGGAGTCTCGGGGTCCCTACTGAGTAGCTTATACTCAACCCTGCACTAGTTATGCCCGCACTATGTTGTGTTGGTTACAGACGATGGATAGCGCTGATCATGGTTGAGGCTTGCAGAGCAGGACGGTACCTAGAGGTGGACCACTGGGCGGGACGTACTCGAAGCGGACGGTGGGACCCGAGGAGCAGTGAAGCTATCTGTACCCACCCTTCAGGTGGGATTTCTAGTGGACAGCTCGACGTAGTGTCTTTTACTTTATAGTTGTTGTTTTTCCTTTCGAGTTATACTTTACTTTCAGTTTGGATTTGTATACTGGCCCACTTACTTTCCGCACCTACAGTTGTACTTAGTTTTTACTTAGTGTTTACTTTTTTCGCTTTCTTACTCTATGGTGATTGTTTACTTTACAAAGTCAATGCCTTCCCTTTCTACCAGTATTTACGCCTTGGTGATAGTCACCAGCCCCTGGCCTATGGAAGGCGGGCTTGGGGTAGTCACTGCACGGGCCCCGACGACGGGTCGTGACAAATTGGTATCAAAGGAGTTCGGTTCTACAGCGAACTCTGATCTTTTTATATTTGAAGCAATTGTGTTTAGCGTATTGAGTGTGGTTATCAGTCTAGGTAGTCCAGTGTTGGTGCGGCGGTCGACGTGTCTGTACACCAGGACCCTGACTTCTGATTCCGACTTAATGCATGAAAACATTGATTTCATGTGTGTTACAAGTTTTCATTGTGATTACTTTGTATCAGCTCACCAGGTATACTGTTCTGACCGTGGCGCACCTGTTTCCTTTTCAGGATGGCCCCACGATGGCAGCCAGCTAGGGTTCAGAGAGTCGAGCGTGAGGATAGACCACCGAGCGATGAGGCCTCGGTACATGGCCCTTTGTCAGCAGTGGCACCGGCGGTAGCTCTACCTGCCGAGCCACCGTTTCTTCTAGCACCAGCCGCTGACGATGCACGTCGCCTTAGTGCACTGCAAGAGTTCCAACGCCAGTGACCGCCCAGGTTCCGCGGGGAGACAGACCCCCAGGCATCCAAGGACTGGCTAGAGGTAGTCGTACAAGTGTTCAGGCTAGTGAGGACACCGTGAGACCTCATGGTGATCCTCGTTGCGATCCTACTGCATGCAGCAGCGGGCCGATGGTGGATATTGATGCTCCAGGTGCACGATGAGGCATCTATACATTGGACAGACTTTGAGTGCCTCTTCCGCTCGAAGTTCATCCCAGCCACCCTCCGTGCGGTGCGCATTCAGGAGCTTCTTCAGCTATGGCAGGGCAGCATGACGGTCGCTCAGTACTCAGCGAGATTTACTGATCTCTCGCGCCACTCGACCGACATGGTACGGGACCCATTCTTCCGGGCCTGGTTCTTTGAGCAGGGATTGAGACACGAGATCAAGGCATCACTGATCTCCCTCAGCATTCCGACTCAGACATGAGTACTGGAGCGGGCCCTTTTGATCGAGAGATTTCTTGCTAAGTCTACACCAGCGCCGAGACCCACCGCAGGGCGGTAGTAGTAGAGTCTTCTACAGCAGGCAGTCGACGGATGACTCATGGGTCCAGGCAGACCAGACCCTCAGGAAGATGACCTCAGGACACTGGCTCAGCAGTGCGGGGCACACAACGCGGAGTCAGTCTTTCGAGAGGCAGACTGTGCTACTCGTGCGGCGGGCAGAGCCACATGGCTCGTGACTGCCCGACCCACCGTGCCGAGGAGCAGCTGACAGTTGAGGGACCACTGAGACAGAGGCAGAGGGTCAACCATGGCGGTCCGAAAGGAGGAGGCGGACGAGGCAGAGGAGGTGGCCGAGAAGCCGGTGGTGGGCGAAGCTTTGAGGCTCTACCACCACCACCACTAGGAGGTCCACCCTGACCACAGGGAGCTGGCGGAAAGAGACAGGCACAGCTCCAGGCAGCAGAGGCCTATGACCACGGCGTGCCCGAGATGATTTGAGGTAAAATCTATGTCTATTCCACCCTTGCTGTAGTACTTATAGACACAGGAGTGAGTAACTCTTTCATAGCTTCTGCCTTTGTTCGGAGCTCAGAGAATCCGACAGAGCCGTTGGCTCGATCCTTATGGCTAGAGACTCCTACGGGAGCAGACTCGACGATTACGCACTGGTGCTGGCAGTGTGAGCATACTCAAGGAGGAGAGAGCATTGGCTGGGATCTTCTTTTAGCAGCGTTGAGGCCTTACGATGTCATCTTGGGCATGGATTGGTTGTCTATGGTCCATGCATAGATTGACTGTATTAGGCGCAAGGTACGATGTGTACGCACCAACAGGAGCAAGTTCACCTTCATTGGCCAGAAGGGAGCCTTTGCAGCACAGGATGGACTTACGCGGAGGAGAGGACAGCCCATCACTCCTCAGTTGGCTGGCCTCATCCTAGGAGCAGTTGACGTGCGGAGTCCTGTTTTTCCTGCAGTGGTGGATCAGTTTGCGGACATTTTTCCCGAAGACATTCCAGGGTTACCTCCTCGCGGATAGGTAGACTTTTATATCGATCTGTACCCCGGGACATCCCCGATATCGACTCCAGCATAACGGATGGCCCCCGCCGAGCTTCGAGAGCTGCGGGTACAGTTGAAGGACTTGCAGGGAAAGGGGTTCATCCGACCCAGTGTTTCACCCTGGGCTTCCCCAATATTGTTCACCAAGAAGGCGGACGGGAGCTTGTGACTTTGTGTCAACTATCGTCGCCTGAACCAGGTGACAGTGAGGAACAAGTATCTACTACAAAGGATTGATGACCTCTTTGATCAGCTCAAGGGAGCACAGTGGTTCTCGAAGATAGACCTCAGGTCAGGCTATCATCAGCTCAGAGTTCGAGATGAGGACGTGCAGAAGACGGCCTTCAGATGTCGGTATGGCCACTATGAGTTCTTGGTTATGCCATTCAACGTATCCAATGCTCCAGGAGTGTTCATGGACATCATGAACAGTATCTTTCAGCCATACCTCGATCGATGTGTCTTGGTCTTCATCGACGACATTTTGATTTACTCGACGACTGAGGAGGAGCACGCCTACCACTTACGGGTTGTACTAGACACACTTCGAGAGCACCAGCTTTATGGAAAGCTCTCGAAGTTTCAGTTCTGGATACGTGAGGTCCACTTCTTGGGACACGTGATCTCTAAGGTGGGAGTTGCAGTGGATCCTGTGAAGATCGAGGCAGTGTTAGCTTGGGAGCCACCTTGGAGCGTGACGGAGGTGTGGAGTTTATTGGGACTAGCTGGACACTACGAGAGATTTGTGCCAAAATTCTCCAGAGTTGCGGCACAACTCTCAGCGTTGACGAAGAACTAGAAACCCTTCGTGTGGTCAGACAGATGTCAGCAGAGCTTCTAAGAGCTGAGGCAGATATTGACCAGCGCACCTATCTTGAGGTTTCCTAAGGAGGGAGTAGGGTACGTAGTTTACTGCGATGCATCAGGGACCGGGCTCGGTTGTGTCCTGATGCAGGAGTGGGCAGTGATCGCCTATGGATCACGCCATTTGAGGTCGCATGAGCAGAACTACGCTACCCATGACTTGGAGTTAGAAGCAGTGGTCTTCGCTCTAAAGACATGGAGACACTACCTGATGGGCGAGCGCTTTACGATATTTTTTGACCATCAGAGTCTCAAATACATCTTCTCTCAGAAGGACATGAACCTGAGACAGCGGCGATGGCTCGAGATCCTCCAGGACTATTACTTTAAGATAGTCTATACTCATGGGATGGGGAATGTGGTAGCCAATGCCCTCAGTAGGAGGACGGGCATTCAGCTACCTGAGGAGGCGAGAAAGCAGCTAGCCTCTTTGCAGATATCCTTCGTGGATAGAGATGGAGCAGCCTACCTTCAGTCTCTCACAGTCACTCCTCCACTACTACAGTGGGTCAGAGAGGCACAGCTTGGGGATGCTGATTGTGAGACGCGTCGTGCATAGATATCCTCAGGACAGGAACCTGATGGCTTCTCTTTGGAGTAGGGCACGACATCCATTTTAGAGGACGTACCTTGGTACCAGTTGCTTTTCGAGAGGAGGTGCTGAGAGAGTTTCACACTTCTCCATTGGCGGTACATCCTGGAGTGGCAATGATGTACCAGGACCTCAGACGACAACACTAGTGGCCGGGCATGAAAAAGGTTGTGGCAGAGTACGTTTCTCGATGCCTCACCAGCCAGTAGGTGAAGGCAGAACACCAGGTACCAGCAGGCTTGGTACAGCCCTTGGAGGTTCCGAAGTGGAAGTGTGACGGCATATCTATGGACTTCGTGACGGGACTTCCACGCACTTCCAGAGGTCACAACTACATTAGGGTTATTGTCGACCGACTCAACAAGTCGGCACACTTCTTCCCCATCAGAGAGCATGGCTCAGTGGAGAGCATGGGAAGACTTTACGTTCAAGATATTGTACGGCTTCACGGTGTGCCATCTTCTATCGTCTCTGATCGAGATGCTCTATTTACTTCCCGGCTTTGGAAGGGATTGCAGGAGGCGTTCGGAATGCAGCTACGTCTGAGAACAGCCTTTCAGCCTCAGACGGATGGTCAGACGGAGAGAACCATTCAGACTCTCGAGGACATCCTCCGTGCACGCGTCCTCGACATTGGTCGCAGCTGGTCGGACCACCTACCCATGGTGGAGTTCACGTACAACAACAGCTACCACTCCACCATCGGGATGGCACCGTACGAGGCGTTGTACGACCGACCTTGCAGATCTCCATTGTGCTGGACAGACCCTGGGGAGTCAGCACTTGTGGGACCGGAGATGGTCCAGGCCACGACAGAGAATGTCCAGGTCATCCAGGAGCAGATGAGGACAGCTCAGAGCCGGCAGAAGTCATACGTTGACAGGAGGCGGAGGCCACTAGAGTTCAAGGAGGCGACAATGTCTTCTTGTGTGTCTCACCTCGACCTGGATTACAGAGATTTGGCCGAGGCGGCAAGTTAACTCTCCGCTTCATCAGACCCTTCCAGGTCCTCAGCAGGATTGGTGAGGTGGCTTATCGCTTGGCTCTAACACCTCAGTTGCACCGGGTGCACGACGTCTTCCACGTATCCCAGCTGAGGAGATACGTGCACGACCCGATGCACATCATTGACCATGGGGAGCTTGACGTTGACGATGGGGTGACTTTTGCGGAGGTCCCAGTGGAGATTGAGGATCGACAGGAGCAGGTCCTACGTGGATGGTCGATACCTCTGGTGCGCATCAAATGGCAGCACGAGAACCTCTAGGAGAGCACTTGGGAGCTGGAGGCTCAGATGCGTGCTTAGTACCCTCATTTGTTTCCCTAGTTTTCGATGTATCTTTACAGGGACGTAAAGCCCTGAGGTGGGAGTAATGTAAAGACCCGTAAAATTCAAGGGAAATTTTTTTCTTAATTTTCTTTGGAATTTTACTGGAACACGGTTTCTAAAGGCACCTGATTCCAAGGCCCGGTGTGCCCGGAATCAATTTCCGAAGTTTGGCTCGGGTACGTTCAGTGAACGAACGAGCGGGAATTTCTTTGTAACTTTTGAACTGGTGCTCGGAATCGAATTCCGAGGGAACCGATGAACTCAAAACGCCGGTAATCGCTTAAGGGAACCTTTACTGTAGTTGCATTTGTGCGGGTGAAGAAGTTAATTAATGGGGTTTAATTAAAAAGAAAATAAAATTGTTGAATCAATTTTATTTCTTATCAAAGTGGATATTTTTCTCCCATGGGAAGTTGGTGGTGGGGCCCACATCCACCCAACTTCCCATGTGAGGATAATTGAAAGGGTGTGGCCCACATGAACCCCCCACCTTTTCAAATACCTAAACTCCCTAACCCCTCTTAACCCCTCACTTTCCTAACTCCCCATTAACTCACTTTCATTAAATTATGACAACTTGTTATAATTAATGAAGTGAGTTACTTAATTTCAAACTCTTGAAATTCAAATGGTTAGGTTGTGTTAATAAATTAAGACTTAGTCTTATTTTATTTTTTTTAGAGTTTTTGCCACCTTGAGAGGATTGGGAAGCGTGAAGTCTTCTTCTTCTTCAACCTCGATGAAGAACGTGAAGAACACCGTTCTTCAACGAAGAACACCTCTGCTGAAGAATGTGATGTCTTCTCCCAATGACGTTTCCTCTTCGAACACGCCTCGACGACAACAAAATCGACATTCGTTTCCCGTGACGCCCGACCTCCGCGACACTCATCTTTCGCGGCTTGATTAATGTGCACCATTCCTGAACCGAGGTAGTGGTTTATTTTTTTTATTTTTTTCCCGTTCATGAAATCTTGATAGTCGTTCTTCATGGTTAAAACGACTAAATGATAACGATTAATGAGAGGGGTCCGGACCATATAAACACGGTCGAACCCCCCTCCTTAATTCTTGATTGTTCTTTGTGGATGGAACGGAATGGCGTGGTGTCGTCGCACCACGCGGGAATCACACGACAAGTTATACGCGACGCCGTCGCGCCACGCCGTGGACTTGAACGAGGATGCGACGCTGTCGCGCCGCATCAAAGAGAACCAAAGACACCGCGGCCAGAGCGGGGCCGCAGTGGAAGGGCGCGGTGTCATCGTACCGCGCCGGACGAACCAAGCCACGGCTAGTTCCGGGCCGCGGCGGAGGAGGGTGACCGGCGGCCGGTTCCGGGCTGCCGGTGTCGGCGAAGAAGGGGACCGGCCGTCGTCGGTCCCGTGGAGGCCGGAACTGGCCGTCCAGGGTGGGCCGGCCGGACCGGTGTGCAACCGGGGGTACAAACCCCTAGCCGGGTGGCCAAAATGGCCCCCCTTAATTGCGGGGGGCCGCGGTAACACATGGGGTTAGGCGCCCCCCTTGCCGAAACGGCTCGGCCAAAGGCCGAGCCAACAGCGTGCTGGGCGCGCTGTGCCCAGCCGGACCGGCGCCTGTCCGGTCTGCCAGGCCAGGCCGGGCCGACCCGGACCCGGGGCGGGTCGACTCGGTTCGGGCCGACCGGGGGTCTCGGGCCGGGTCGGTCTGGGCCCGAAACCCCCGTTTTCGGACCGTTTGGGTTCAATTGCCCATAACTCGGCCTACAGACCTCCGATCGACGCGCCGTCAGCGGCGACATGATCCTTGAAATGAGAAGGTCGTTTCGACATATCGCACTCAAGGTTTAGGAATACTTTGAGTTCGGCCAGGTTGGTTCGTACTCGAAACCAACCGGACCCTCGGAGCTGAAACGCACATATCTTGAGCTACGGACGTCTGATTGACGTGCTGTCGACTTTGTTGAGTTCCTCTTAGTGAGACGGGTCTTTTTCCATACTCGGCCCGAGGTTTGGATGCAGGTGGAGTACGGTCGGGTTGGTTTTTCCTTAAAAACCAACCGGGCCCCTGGGACGAAAAAGCGAATAACTCTCAGACCGGGCGTCCGGTTGACGCGCCGTCTGCGACGTTGAGTTCCTGTTGGCGATACGGAACTTTTGGATACATCAACTCGGGACTATGTGTTAGTTGATGTATCAGCCTCTCAGCTCGTGGAGCGGACCCTCCCGAATGAGCTTGCTGTGTGTGGGAACCCTAGTGCTGGCTACGACTGCTACTATGACTGCGATGACGACTGTGCAGAGATCCTCAGTGGATTCGACGATGACGACTACAGCACTCAGCGATCCTGTGTGGATCAGTGCTACCGATCCTGTGTGGGTCCGATCCTATGTGGGTCAGTGCTCAGCGGTTCTGTGTGAGCCAGCTCCTACAGATCCTGTGTGGGTCTGATCCTGTGTGGGTCTTTGCGGGGGTTAGTACCTATCGATCCTTTGTGGATCCGACGACTTAGATGGATTAGTGATCATCTCTATCGTCTTTCGAAGAAATATACCTGTGTGAGATGAAACCTGTTTTGCTTTCCTGTGTGGATTGTGTTGTGCTATCCTGTGTGGATTATGTTTTGCTTTCTTGTGTGGAATACGTATACATTCCTGTGTGGACTGGGTTGTACTTGGGCTCTGAGGTTGGAGCGTATTGAAATAGATGACTTAGGTATATGTATGGGAATATACCTAAGCAGTGTCGGTTGTTACTTCGTGATTGTACTCTTCCTCTGTGGTTTATCCTTTGTGGATTTTGGGAGACCTTCAGGGGTCTCGGGGTCCCTACTGAGTAGCTTATACTCACCCCTGCACGGGCTATGCCCGCACTACGTTGTGTTGGTTGCAGACGACGGACAGTGATGATCGTGGTTGAGGCTTGCAGAGCAGGACGGTACCTGGAGGTGGACCACTAGGCGGGACGTTCTCGGAGCGGACGGTGGGACCCGAGGAGCAGTGGAGCTATCTGTACCCACCCTTCAGGTGGGATTTCTAGTGGACAGCTCGGCGTAGCGGCTTTTACTTTACAGTTGTTGTTTTTCCTTTCGAGTTGTACTTTACTTTCAGTTTGGGTTTGTATACTGGCCCACTTACTTTCCGCACATACAGTTGTACTCAATTTTTACTTAGTGTTTACTTTTTCCGCTTTCTTACTCTATGGTGCTTGTTTACTTTACAAAGGCAATGCCTTCCCTTTTTACCGAGATTTATGCCTTGGTGCTAGTCGCTAGCCCCTGGCCTATGGAAGGCGGGCTTGGGGTAGTCACGGCACGGACCCCGAGGACGGGTCGTGACAACATTGATTAGAATATACCATATTTAGATATGGAGATTCACAACCCTTATAGGATTCTTTTTGTTGAAGCATCCCCCTTTTAAAAAAACCCCTGTAATGGTAACTCCCATCTTGGGAGGATGTTTATGTTTGAAAGATTGATTAGGGATATCTATAGTATCCTACACGATTGATCACTATATCGTAAAACAATCGATGATTGACATGCCAATAGAGAATCCTCATAAGGTTTCCATTAGAGGTATCTCTGAATGATCCAACAAACTCATCCTCCAAATTTTAATTTATATAATTGATAATATTTAGTATAACACATATAATTAGAAATTTATAATATTATTACTAATACATAAATAATTATTTATAAGAATTAGTAAATATTAGTATAATTAATTAATACATTTAACACTTAAAATTTCATTAAATAGATAATTAATAATATATTTAATATAATTAATAATAAATTATATAATTCAAAAATAACAAAAATAACAACCAAAATAATAATATATTTATCAATAAAATTAACAACAAATTATATAATTAAGATTATATGTCATTATTAATGATAGTTTATAGTTCATTTAATAATTACAATTAATAATGTAATTAATATAATTAACATATAATAATAATTTATATAATTAATTTTTTAAATAATTATAAAAAATAATAATCCAATTAATAATTAATAATATAGATAATAATAACAATAAATAATTTTATTAATTTTTAATTAAATTAGTAATTATATTATAAATGATAATAATTAGTTATAATTATTAATTACCTTATTACATAAACATTATATTATAAACATTATATTTTAATTATATTTTTTCTTATTATTCCTAAATATCAAAAAAAAATTATTAATTATTAATTATTTTAATTAATTATTATTTAAAATAAAAATAAATATAAAATATCATTTTTATTAATTATATTAATTAATTAATCTTTTCCACTCAATTAATTATATTCCTGAATTTTAATAATCTTAATTATATATCCAACAATGGCGCCAAGAGGTATATGACCGCAACTACTACACTAAGGTAGTCATTGAGAAAATCTCAATATAAAAAAATATCCTCCGTGAAGGGTGAACATTTCCCCACAAAATACAAGAGAGGTAGTTACTTTTCACAAAGGATAATGGTGATGTGATGATGGTTTCATGGATGTTCACAACAATGGGGATGTGATGCACAATGACGGTTCGGGGATGTAAAAATGCATAACAGAAGGTATATATGGCATGGAGGGAGCATTGGAAGTAACTCAAGTAGTATAGGAAAATAATATTTTATTTATGGTGATTGGTCCATTGGGACATGATTCGGGTCCTTTAGGCCATTGAAGGTTCGGTCGTTGGGATATTAAAAATTAGTCAAGTTGGATAGACGATTTAAACATTCGGGGATCCACGTCCTGTCCTCTGAGCATAGGGGTGTGTGTATTTATTTGTATTATAAACATAACAATATTTTTAGATTATTATAATAATTATATTGTTTGTTGTATTAATTAAATAATTATTTAATTTTCATTACATTAAAAGTTATCAATTATTTTAATTATATTTTCACCCCATTTTGGGGGGTGGAGTGCATTTTCTGTAGGGCTGTGTGGGTACATGTGCAGGTGAATGGGGAGGGTGCGGGGAACAACTAATGATGGAAGTCACAGGGTGGGATCGTAATGATCAATGTGTATGGTGGTTCAATTTAAGAAGGGTTGTAGAAAATCCGCGGAATGGGTGCATAGACGAACATGGAATGAGGGAGTTGTAAAATACAAGTGTCTCTAGATGGGAAACACTATCATGGCCTTTGAGCCATCAAATATTTGGGTCTTTTAGTCACCAATATGTTAATCTATTTATGTTTGTTTTTCAACCCAAATGGTGAGATATGAGGATTTTACACCTTCCCCATGTGTACTCTATTTTGTGTGTTCTTGTAGTTTATATTCCCCTCAACCAACATAATGAACATTATTATTGTTATTATAATTATTAGTTAAATTAATTATTAGATATGATAAATATTTTTTAATTTATTATTTATATTATTAAATAATAATTTCTAATAATAATATATTAATATTTAAATTCTAGCGCAAGTGGAATCTGAATCCCACTTTTCTAATTTTTACGATATAATAGTCAGTACTCCCTTATAAAAGGGGGGTTCTAGTGGTGTTTTCAGTTTTATTTTGAGATTATTTTAATGTATGAAATTATGAATAAAATAACATTTTTTTAAATACTATTTAATATTGTAATATATATATAAAAAACAAATAATATTATTATTATTTTTTAAAAAATATATATTAGATTTTCTTGGTTGAATATGGTTTTAATTTTTAAAGGATTTCATTAAATTAGTTCATGAAAGAGACATCATTTTTTCCAAAGTGGTTTTTGTATGAATTCATTCAAAAAATCATGTGTTTCTAGATTTTATGAAGGATGTTCACCACGAATAAGTCTTATTTTATGAAATAATATTTACCCTTCCCCTTTTATAATTTTTTTGGAGAACAAAAATTTAAAAAAATACAATTTTCTATATTAGGGTATTCTTGATAGATTATTCTCGGTAAAATATTCCATTACACTTTTTCAAGAATAATTTATCCTTCTCACCTTTAACTCTGTTGGTATCTAATTCTTCCCTTACAATATACTTATTGACTATATTCACTCTATGGATATGATAATTTTTGCTGGTTGTTTTGAGATTTCATTATCTCAAATTGAATTTTTCATTTTTGTCAAGCACCGTAATTTGAATTTCATGATCTGGTGTAGTTCTGACTATCTTCTTATAGAAATTTGGAGGGGTATTTCAATATAACATGGGGTTTACAATATTTGAAACTAATGCGTCGTTATGATTTATTTTATTTTAGAATTTAAATATTTATTAATATATTTTTTATGGATTTTTATCAAATAAAATTTGTGGTCGTATTTTATATTTTTTAAAACTAAACACACATGGATAGAAAATAAAAAACATATAAAATTTATATGGTTCTAAATGTTCCTATATCCTTTAGATAAGGTTTACAATCTAATTAATTCTCTCTTAGTAATATTTAGTGGATAAAAACATTATAATTATTTAAAGAAAGATCTATTTTTATACTGTAGGAACAATATTTTTGGTTATGTATTTAATGGGTGACTCAGTCACTCTTAATGAGTATTAATTCCATTTTAGTTACCTATTATTGAATACAAAAATCATAGAATAAAAATAAACTTTCAATATTCCTCCTATATTTCTTTCCCAAAATTTGGAGTGGATCTAATAAATATCTTCCTCATAACTCATTTTTCGTAGAAGCTAGACCATAAATCTCCAGAAAATCTTATGTATTCTGTTTTGGTAAAATCGTTACCGTCATACCTAACATATTTTCATTTATGTGGATTCTTTCAATTATAAAAAAAACCCCACACATTACAGCTATAGTAATATCAAATATCGTTTTTTTAATATTTAAAAAAAATTTGTGTTCTTTATAAAAAAAATTGTAATGTCCCCAACCCTTTTACACAATACTAGGTTCTCTAATATCATTCATCACATGACCTCTGGTGCACCTTCTTGTATATTAGTGTTTTCTGACAAATATTGTGTGTCTAAGGAGAATCATTTGGTAGATTATACCCTCATATAAATGTAATTCCACATCAAAAATATCATCAGCATATATAATAAATAATGGGAATATATTAAAGGAAAACATGTGAAAATATTCACTAATAACCATGCATGATCTGATATTATAGTACGAATAATACACCACATGTTAGGAATTCAATCACATAACATCCCAATACCAAATCATCCAATGGACCCCCAAACATGGACCTGAGTCGGAACCTGGTCTAGAAATCCCATGGTGTAACCCATCATCCCAACTATAAACCAATTCCTAGGTCCGTTTCTTAATCATTTAATAGAATGAAGTAGTTCTACTTCGATACCCAAGTGTCATGGAGGCCCAATAATGGTGTGATTACTACTCAGTAGGCCCCCACCAATAGTGTCTAAAGAAATAATCAGTATGTACGATGGTGTTTTAGGGGAAATAAGTGTAATAAATTAACATGTCAAGAATGGAACATGTTTCACATTTAAATAATCATCAATTTAACCATATTTTATTAATAAATATGTAAAAATTTTGAAACAATTAAAAATAAACCATTTTCATGATCATGTTATTTAAGGTCAAAAAACTAACTAACTAGATCTAGTTGCATTGGTAACCTGATTCATAGATTAAGGGTTTATAAATTTACATCACAAGTGTATACACTAATCTCAATTTATCAACATACCCTATAGATTCATTATGGTAATAAATCCATCCCAAAAAGTATGGGAAACATAGATCCTTTGTCCAACATCCCATCCAACATAATGACCTTATGTTGGAAATCCTAGAGTCTTAGTCAAAAATCCCAACCATAAATCACATAAAAGTTAACATGGTGCCTCATTCCATGTAGTCTTATCCAATGAAACCATTAGGGGCCTAGATAATCAGTTTTACTCCCTAACCCTTACATTCTAAGGTAGGTTATATAGCCCTAGTCAAACCCAACCTGTGAGAGGATCCTTCTTCCAATATCCCATATACCACTAATCCATGTTCACATTATTCTTTCACCATTATAAAATTTTAAAACAAAAACTATAACTATGGAAAAAATTACTAATTTAAATTATAAATCTTATACAGATTCCACAAACATGGACTAACCCATTTTCATATGAACTACTATTCTAAACACCCTGTTATGTTATTTTAAACAGGTGAATAATCGACATCAAATTCATTTCACAATCCCTGATAAAACTTATATAAAAAAACTTATTTCAAAAATCACCTTGAATTAACCCTTTAAAACAAAAGTCTTCCTCATTGAAAAACTGAAACATGCCTCATGGATTTCATTTATATTTTCAAGATTCAAATAATCATTAAACACATTCCAGGAAAAGGGATCCACACACTTAATTTAGTCATCATTATAAATCTATAATGAGAACCACAAATTAAATCATGATGAGGTCAGCACGTCGTTTTAAATCATTAAACCCTTCAAAACATCATTTCATTACAATAAATCTATAATCAGGTCAATCCCCAAGACAACCCATTTAAACCATTTCAAAAACTCGTATGTATTTTACAAAATCCAACTCAAAATCATTTCAATTAAACAATTATCCATTACCACATAACTAATTACCCCATTATAACACATTCACTATCTTAATTCCTTTATCTCAATTTTACCATGTTATTCACAGTTTACAAGGGTTCGACATACCACATGGGTAGCCTTGGGCTTTCTCTCACTTCTTCAAGAGAACCAACAATGTCCGTGAAGGGTTTTAAACCACAATCAAAGGCCCCATTCACATTTCCTAATTAAATTACTAAAAAAATAGTATGTAAACACATTGGAACAACTACATACACATATGAAACATGAATACTATAGAAGAGATATTTAACACCACCTACCTCATGGTCTATGATGAAGACTACCAAAACATAACCATTCATTAAAACTCAAGTGTTCAATAATATTAAAACAAAAAACACCTTGAAAATATAAGGGATTAGGTGTTTAAAATAAGAATAATAATTAGAAAAACCCTATTCCAGAAAATAGAATGAATAGGAGTTATAGACTCACCGAAAGATTCAATTCTTACTAAACGAAACTCCAATCAAAAAAATTGAAGGAGAACCTCCCATAAAGGATGCGGAGGCTACAGGTTTCTCACTCAAGAAAGAGTTGATCAAATGTGAGGAAACATAAATGATTAATAGAATATAGTAGTGATGATTTTTTTTTTAAAAATACACTTTTTTAATTATCACACAGTTTGGACCCTTAGTTTTCTAAATTGTGTGCCAAATGTGTAGTTCCCTCTATATAAGAGGAAACCGAGCCATCAAATTTGAATTTACACCATAATTTTTTGTTAAAAAAAGTGGTCTCTATGTGATAACTGTCATATAAAGTGTACCCAAGGTACATAGTTTCATGGTTAAGGTGCATAGTTTATACTAACTATGTGACAACCATGCCATGCACACTGTTTGTCCTTAATTATCCTCCTCTCATGTTCCACACCCCCAAAACATCCCAAAAACCACGCACACACCCATGAACCACTTTATCAGACATAACAAATAAATTTCATCGAAAAATTTAAATTTATAAGATCCACCATTCATGTTCAAGATCTTACAACTTCCCTTCCATATAACAAATTATCTTCAATACTCACTTCTAAGAATTACTAAACTTCAAGAACAAAAGGTTAGGCCAATGGCCCCACCTTCTAACCTTATTTTACCTATATTCCTTTAGAACATGGCCATTCCATTACAACAATAGGACTAAGAAAATATCTATTCCCCAATGAAATTCCCCCACTATAATCAACAATGACTAACCTGAAGCTTCTTAGAGATAGATCCAAATCAAACTCTTCACTACCAATATCAAACACATGAGAGAAGTCAGGGTAAGATCATTGAACCACGTCAATAGTGGATATCAACTAAGTGATACAATACACTATGAGATACAATCAGGACACATTTGGTCCAATACTCTCCATAAATCTTGCCCCAAATCAATTGTTCCATCTCTCCATGTTCTTCTAAAAATCAACAATTTCCGCTACTAGGCATTACCCAACTGAAAATTTATATTTTGACCCCATTTCCTAACCTACTATGATCTTCAACTTAAGGCCCAATGAGCTCACACCATATTTGAACTCTCATAAAGACAACCCATGTTTAATCAGAACCTCATTGTATTCAACTGGTTGAAACCTGAATCAAGGATCATTTCTAAAGGCATAACACTAAGAAGATGCTCATCAAAGCCCATCTAACTAGTATTATAGCTTAAATGATAAAACAACCTTCTTACTGATATGGTTCCTTGAATATCTCACCGCCACCCCCACCACCTTTCAAAGGCTAGGACATCCACCAATGAAGGATCTACTAGAACTGTAAACTAAATTTACCCTACTTTGATGATTTATTTCAGAAATAAACATACCCAACACCAATGATAAATCAACCGAACAATGGAATCCAGTCGTTCTGTTAATCCCACCCCGACTGAGAATCCACACTCTATCCCTTAGTGGGATAAGAACAAATTCACCTCCCATAAGCTCACCTTTATTTTTGACTCAAACTTCCATTAGACATTAATTCATTGGGAGCCTATATTGACCATATCCATTCCTCTTTCAACACCATGTTAGACCATCCCCATATCTCTTATCCCTAAACACCCATATTCCATCTTCAACATGCAACCCATTTCACCATCCTGGGATTACTACGCACATAATGCATAACTCCATCATCTGATGCGTCATCAAGAGTGGCCTCCCATAATCTGATGAAACGTCACCATCATAAAATCCATATATCCTTAAACCATTTTTGGAATTTACTGCACACACCAACACATATTTTATATCACCACTGTAATTTTATTTTAGAATCAGCCCGAGCCTGAAGTCATCACTTAGCTGGATTTACCAACACATCCAAGGCCTATTTGTACATCCCAAAGGAACAAAAACATGTAACTCATAGTTTTTTTGGAATCTAAATTCCACCACATACACTCCACAACCTTCTCCACAAATCTGTAATTTTTGTACCACTCCCCACCTTAGGAGTTTCATTGTCACCACATTCTTCAATCATTTTTTACCAAAATGGATCATGTTCAGATCATGTGTTAAATATCAAAAATTAGATGTGGACATCTATATTTTCCTAGAAAAAAATCATCAAATGATACCCATTTTGGGCTTCTAATAATGGCACCCATTGCATTCATCGACGTCTGGCCCATCCTAAGGACCTCTCTCATAACCGGTCGATTGTGTACTACCCAAAAATATATATCCCCATGTGCCTATCTATGGACGTATCCACTAGGAGGATCCATTTCCTACCAAAAAACAATTTGGATATTAGAAATAAATTCATAACACTCCTTGTGTACCTAGGATGATGTCAAAATGTTGGATATGATCATTACTAAGTAAAATTATGCTAAGAAATTTTCAAGGAACACCATCACCAACAATTTTTCACCAATGTTACCTCCCACAACTAGAATACCTTGACCTATCGAAGGCCTCAGGATTCCCTATCCATAAACATATCATCAATACTCAATCCCTATAGTTCAAATGGGATTTAACCAAAATATCACTATCACTTCATGACCCTTTCGTCTAGTTTTTGTGATCCAAAATTCCCTTTTTAAATTCTTCCATTACCCCACTAGAGTTCCTCCATCATGTCCTTAGTGATTTTCATTGAAAAAAATGAACACCCCCCTAATCCACAAACCAAATGTTTCACACATAACTGTTTCTTCCCATTGTCATCACACATAATTGTTAAATGTTCATCTCTCAAAACATCATTTCACTCAACCCAAATGACAACATGCCTTTCCAAAAATGTGCTCCCATCAGAACATCATCAAAGCTTTAAATATATCAGAGTTTCTTGAAACTAGCCACTGAAACCGACTCAAAATCACACATTTCGTACATCATCATATCTGTTCCCAAAGCCTGCTTACTTACATGACCATGCCTCTTAGTCTGTCGTCATCATTACACTCAAGGCATTCCAAAAATTCGTATCCAACAAAAAATAAAATTAATTAATGTAAACCATACTACATGACCACAAATTTCATGGGTATCCCCTATATAACAAAAGTTTCCTTCCCTACATTGGTCACCCTTGTATTATTAACCAGAAAACAATACATATTTCTACATCCAACAACCACAATCCACAACATAAGGCTACTAATAACCTTGCTTCCTATAAAACCGACCTTTCAACCAATCATATACACTAAATCATCTTATTGTAAATGAAATTGGGGCATAACCTTATGCTTTCACCAATTTCATTGTCACCAATAGGGCATTGATTACACCTTTGGAGAACCCACAAATGCTTCATAATATAAGGCACCTGCAATTCTAGGATAACCTCCCAAGAGGCCACCATATATTTCCTATGACTGGTGAATCACATTCACAACTCAAGTTGCATCATTAAGACCATCACCCTTCCAACTTATTCCATTAGGACAAACCCACACTAGGAATGTATCTCCCCATTTCAAGGCCAAATTCAAAAACGTCCAAATATTCCATATGCACCCAAAAGCACTAGAATCCCCAATTAATCCCTACCCCAAGACACCACAATGTTCAAACGATACCAACTCCATAAATATCATTTAGTTATGACAAAGGTCGTCGAATATCCCTTTAATGCATACACAGAAACCTCAAACAACCCCCTAATCATAGGAAAAATCCTCTACCCTTAAAAATATTCTTCATATAACGCACAATGAAACCATATACTAGAGGATTCAAACCAAAAATACTCCCACATGAAAATATTAAACATGATCTAAACACCAATTATAGTTTCCAAAAAAACTCAAAGTGTCTCAAAAAACAAGAGTCACCAAATATTTATTAATAGTCATTATTTCATAAATCTAAGTTCACATCCTACCCATGGACATGACAAGAAACATTTAATTAATTGGTAAATTGAAACCATAAATCCCTCATGTCTAGTAACCCATGGTTTAAAAAATAAGGCACTATCACTACACTAACAACCCATACACAGGTTCAATAACTAGTAAAAGGGAATAACACAAAAATTTTATTTTAAAAGAGCAATTATTTTCTCATTTTCCTTCTTAATGAAAACATTATCATTTAAAACCCATGATTTCACTTTCTAAAACATTTCAAAATATTCAATTTCAAAACAAAATAATGTAAACAAACAGAATTGTTTTTGTAAAACCACCATTTAAAAAATAAATGATTTATTCAAATTAATATTTCAATACATGTTCATTAATGACCATTTCATGGAAATTTCATTAAGCCAAAATCACAGTCATAATGTTAACGACTAACATGTGAGTCCCAAAAAAATACCAATCACGGGAAACAGACAGATGAACTAAAAATCCAATAGGCCTATTATGATTCCGGAACTCACATACCCTCTCTTCCCATACCAGACCTAGAGATAAAAATTATGAAATCAATGACATCACATTAATGTACATCACTCAATGTGGAAGTATCAATATCTATAAATGAACAAAAACAAATATCAGTTCTAACCCTTGATAATATGTGGTTTCCCCCATACATGGGGATATAAGAACCCTGGACCAAGAGAAGTTCAATGTACAGAAAAACGCTATTCTCTTATCTACGAGGTCCCAAATAGAAATAAAAAAGGCACCCCCTCTAATAGCACTTTGTAACATCCTTGATCCGATGGTCACTATACTTGGTGCCTGGAGCCAGTTCATCACATGACCTCAGGTAGACCACCTCATACACTATAGTCTACCGACTAGTAGCATACGTCAAAGGAAAAACATTGGGGAGCCTATACCTACTTATGAAAGTTTTGACAGATCAAAAATATGATCAAAATATATAGTAAAAAGAATGAAAAAATGAATGTAAACCATGTGAAAACATAAAACAATAAATAAGTAACACATTATATAATAGTATAAACAATACACTGCAAGTAAGATAGTCATTCAGATATGATCTAAAAACAAAAACATACAAATTTCCCATATGAAAAAACTCGAGTCCCAACGCGGTCTTGACAGACCGTCCTCTAATAAAAAATCCACTACATAAGCCAAATTGTTTGTCCATATCCTAAACCTATAACAAAAATGAGTAGTTTTTCTCAGGTACCCAAGTGTCATGGAGTTCGGAGTAGGCTGTGAATACAGATCAGTAGGCCACCACCAACACTGTATAACAAAATAACATGTCAGTTCAATAGTGTTTGTTGGGAATCCATTTAAATAAAAAAATTGAAATAATGGAACATGTTTCAATTTTAAATAAGCATCCATTTTACCAAATTTAATAAAAAAACGTTTCACATCTTCAAAATTAGAAAATAACCATTTTCTGCATCTGGTTTGTTAAGATAATCCAACAGTCTCACTAGCTCTAGTTATACTCGAAGCTTGATCCATAGCATATGGGTAACATAATTTTAATCACAAGGGACATTAAATAATAAAAATTTATCAACATACCCCTTAGACTCATTCTAGTAATCATTTCATGTCCATGTAACTTATAAGTATAGAGCCTCAGTTCGACAACCTAAACCACACCATGACCACACATTGGGAAGAACAGAGCCTCAGTCCAACAACCAAACCATAAATTACAAAAAACATACATTGGAGACTTATTACATGTAGTCTCATCCAATGAAACCATTAGGTTCCTAGAGAATTAGTCTAAATCATTATCCCATTCATTCTATGGGTGGTTTAGAGCTTCAGTTCAACCTAACCTAAGGGAGGAGCATTATTTTATTATCCCACATAGCACCAATCCATGTTAACATTATTCTTTTACCATTACACATTTATCCAAAAAACCCATTTAAATAAAACACATTCATCAAATACAATGATAAATAATATACATATACCATAAAAAAGGAATAACCCATTATCTCAAAAACCACAATGGAAAATACCCCCTTATGCAATATTAAACTGGGAAACAACTGACATAAAATTAATTTCAAAATTCATGAAAAAACACAACTACACAACCATAATTTAAAATAATAATCTTCAATAAAACCTTTAAAACATGGGATAACCAATTTGAAATTCTAAAACAAGACCCAGGTAGTTAATTTCCATTTCTAGCATTCAAAAAATCCTTAAAACCTTTTCATAAAAAAGGTCTACATTCACTCAATTCGATTATAATTTAAAATATCTTATGAGAAAACCTTTTTAAATCACTTTTAGGTCAACAAATCATTTTAAAGAATTACTTCCTTACAAACATCATCTTTATCAATAAATCTATAACTGTGTCAAGGCCCCCAAACACACCATTTAAACTGTTTCAAAACCCCCTAGAAATTTTATAGAAGGAAAATAATAACTAATTAAATTAACCCATTATCCTTTTCCACAAACCCAATTACCTATATCAAACCTATTCACTATCATAATTCCATTATATCAATTGTTACCAAGTTATTAATCAATTACGATGGTTCAATATACCCCACGGGTAACCCTAGGTTTGGTCTCACTTCACCAATGAAACCAATAGGTTTTGTAAAGGATTTCACACCTCGATCAAAGGTCCAAATAAAATATCCTAATTAAAATTATTAAAACTAATTAAGGAAACACATTTTCGAAAATACATACAAAACATAAACATCAAGACTATTGGAAAGAGCTTTGAGACCACCGGCATCATGCTCGAAGATGACCACTACCCCAAATAGAACCCTTGATTTGAATTCAACTGGAAACCAATAGTAAAACAAATAACACCTTGGAAGAACATTTTTTAGGGATTTAGAATAAGAATAATAATTAAAAACCCCTATAATATAATATAAGAGGAATGAGACTATTAGAATCACCTGAATCAATGATTCACACTAAACGACACCCCAAATGCCCATGAATCAATTGATAAAAACCCATGGATGAAGAGGGGGATGATGGTTTTTCTCCCAATATGGAAGGGGTAATTTGGGAGAAAAAAATATGAATGAAAAAAATTGGTTCTAGAGGTAAAATGTTAAAACCCCACTTTTTATGTGGTGCGTGATTTTGCCACATAGTATTCCAAACCATGCACCTATCACACGGTTCCCTCTATCCAAGAAGAAACCAAGATGAATGGTTTTTATCTCCAACTTCAATGTTTGATAAATGATGTAGTGGTCATGAAATCTTCATTATACGAAGGGCCCCAAGTTACAATGTTACCCAATCCAAGCACACAATTTGAACTAACTAAGTGCCAACCATGCACTACACACAGTTCAGCCTCATTTATCCTTCTCTCATGTCATGAATCATCATAGCTCCCCCAAAACCTCTTATATACCAAATAGACGCTTCATAAAGCATAAAAAACGAAGTGTATCCGATAATTTAAACCAGGATTCACCTCTATGGAAGGTTGAGATCTTATATGAATGACACTCTAGATGCTATAATATAGATAATAATTTTTTTGTTTCTTCTCAATGTAATTTATACATCTATTATATTTTTTAGATTATAATGATATATTAGTGATTAATATAGTTTCATAATCCTTAAGAAATGTTAAATATGGAACCCCATGCAACAAAGATAACATTATTTTTATAAATAAGTAGTGGATAAAATCTTATATGTACTATATACTAAATAAATTACACCACTTTATCAAGTCAATACATGAGAAATATCACAAAGATGGATCCTAAATACATCTCTCATCCATGGAATATCTATAAGCAATATTGACCAATTCATAAAACATGAATGCCTCTTATCTCTCTCTTAATATTCTAGAATAAAATAATTTAAAGATAGGAGATGAAGAGGGTTTAACGCATGAATCCATAGTATGAAGGTATATTGTTAAATGGCTTTCATTGATATTATAATGTCCTATAAGACACTACCATATCCACCATGAATTTACTAATGCATTAAAAATGTGAGTGTAAATTGAATGTTATTAAAAAAACTAATAAATCATAATCGAACTATATACACCAATGAATTTACAATAATGATAGATCATGTGGATGATATTCAAATGTGAACTACACAAAATTCAATTAACAGGAACATTAAATCATACAACTTTCTATTTGGAAAATCCCAACACCAAATCAGATGATGTGCCTTGAATTTCATAAAAATCATACTATAATACATGAATTTGTAATAAATTACTATATATACATGTGTATAGACTTTAGGTCACAACTCTTTTAATATACCACTTACACTAAATATGTATAAGATTATTTCCATTTTACATTATATCATATTATAAAGAATAAACTGTGAAACCATATACAAAAATACTATTGGATATTTTTAAAAACACTTTAAAAAAACTTTCATTTAGATCATTGTGAATCTCATAATATGAAATACCTTGTGAATACCCATCGAAAACGTTTTTTTAAACTCTAGAAATATTTTATAGAAGATATCCAATTTAAACTTATTCCCTATTCATTTAGACAAAAAAATTTACCCCATGGAACATTGTATCATTGAAAAAAATATGAATAACAAAATCCATAAATTTATGAAAACACTAGACTCTAGAAAATAATTAGTTTCAATGAATCTATAAATGGATTTTGTGTGATCTCAATAAAAAAGTTTTATGTCTACACATGTATTCCCCAGATGAATCATATAAAATGTTTAATTCTCATGTGATTCCATTTTCAAAGACATCATGTGACCATGGGATGTGTATTTTGTTAATCCCATATTGATATCTCAAACATTCTTAATTAGTATTGTATAGACTGGTCGAGTTGATGAATACGTCACATGTCATTCAACTTTATGGATGATCACATCAAATGCCCCTCATATAAACCATATGTAAAAAATAGTTATAACCATGAACTTATTCATTTGATCTCAATTAAGAGACCATATTTTATAATCACTAAATGAGATGAAAAATCTCATCTCAGTTATGCTTCCACCAATGTAATGACCATAAACATACCCAACATCCCCTACTTATATAATAATTTTTTTTGTATAAGAAGTATATCAACATATAATGGTTATAAAGCTGGGTATTTCACAAAAATTGGGTTCTGGCATCTCAATGTATGAATATTTCACCCCAAGTATATCAATAAAATAGTGTATAGGACTCAATGTGGTATAAATTGTGGTCAATCTAGTTTCCAAAAACTTTTTTATACCTTATTAGTATAGTATGTATCCAGAAATAAGAATCACACTCACAATAAATGTAACATTTAATAAAAACAATAATACTCTATCATAGACATTTCTATGGGATAACTCATGATCCATCTTTTTTTTAAATCATGTATAATTTTATTTCATGAAATAAATATTAATTTTTATAACCAATGTAAAGAATGATAATGTAAATATAAATTTTTTAAAATATGATACGTATTATATTACTAAACACCTTTATGAATATTAAAAAACCATACATAAGATCTTGTATAACATGTAATATTTGATAGACTACCAGATCAACATTTTTGTTGCTGCATCTTCAAAGGTTTTGTTAAACTCTATAAATCTCTATGTAATTCATGACTTATGTCTTTGTGACCACCTGATAAAACCCTCACAATAAACTCTTTTGTGAGTAACATCTATGAAATAATCTATTTTGAATTATGGTGAGACTCATGAATCATATTCTTAATTTTCAATACCTTGATCACATTAAAACTCAATAACTTCACAAAATTTAATTTTATAATTTTAATAACTTTTTATGTATACATTGAACTCTTTCTATGCTTATCATCATCCTTAAAAAACAATGACCACTTTTTTCAGTTTAAATTTTTTTATAACTAATGTAACTATTTACACTATTCTTTTACCAAAATATATTCTAAATGTTTTTGGGATATAAATTGATATTCACTTTGATCAATGGCGAGAAAAATTCAATATTTTTTATAATTAAATATAAAAAGGACCAAATATACTCCCACAAGCCTTTTAGACAATATATTCTATTAAAAATGTCATACTAATATACACTAACTTATTTATATTAATAAATATCATTTATTTCCTCTTAATAAGAATATTTAAAAAATTTAATATTAACTATCAAATTTTATCTTATAACCATAAGTTGAATCGCTGGATATTTTGATAATTAGAAATAAATTACAATTCATTTTATGTTATTTCAAATATGTGAATAATTTTAGATTTGAGTTAATATGGAAGGAGATAAACTCTAGATCATATAGATTTTTTAAGAATAAATCATTGTGTGATCACAAGGATCATGTCATAAGTGTTGTTTAAATATTAGAAAATTGAAAAAATCGTAAACATAAGTGTTAGATTCTTCAGAGTCCTCATTAATTTAATGATCCAAAATAATTTTAATAATATTATTAAGGAATTTTTTTTTCTTTTAGTAATTGATTTTTTGATCAATACTATTAAAATGGATAAGTTTAGAACTTAACATGACACCCTATAACAAGGTAATTTTTCTTTCCCTGAGAAGATGGAAATATTAGAGAGAAGGTCAGGTGATTGTGTCAACATACCACACATTATTTTTCACCTTAAAACATGTACTAACTACCAATTTTATTAAGATGAAAAAATTTGTTCGACATAAGAAACTAAACGTTAGGTGGATATTAGCCTACCATGTGTTGAGAATCACCTTAATACATGTACAATCAACCTACTACTATAAATATATTTACCTAATGTCATTAAAATTGACCAAAACATGTAAATCAATGAGGTGTCAATATGAAAGAAGAAATCTTCCAGATAATGAAATAAAGTTACTAAGAGAAAATATATATAATTTTTCATAAGAAAATAATGATCATGTCTGTTATTGTAGTGACTTCATGAAGAAATAGCCTAATATATTAAGAGAAATTCCACCTTCTATAAAAAAATTCCTGAAATCATAAATGAATGAACAAACTTTGACACATTTCTACATCATCTAACTATGCCAAACAATTGTGTTAATTTTTCATAATATCAACTAAAAATTCATTATGTAAATACAACTGATCATGGATAACATATATGTGGAGAATTTAAAATCTACAGTAGCTATTTATCTAAGAACAAAATGATGATTCATTGATTTTAATATAGAATTGATTTTAATAAAATGGATACGTCTAATGATTTTATCTTTTAAGAAGAAAATATGATAGTTTGAGTACCAGGGTGAAAAAAAACTTATTCTATTACACATAGAATAATAGAGGATTGTATATATGGAATTTTTCTATAGAGATGATTGTATAACACTATTTTTTTCTTATCCTATGGTATAAAACTGTTAATGATTATTCCTAAGTCTAATACAAGGACTCTGGATAGTAGAATCTATTCAGATCAAAATGGATCACTTTTTCTCATCCACTATCTCTTTATATTCTCATTTATGATATAGTTTTAAATTGTGTTTTTCTATTTATCTATATATATTTGTAAATAATATTCTACTATAAGAAATTGTTGAGAACATGATACACAATTAGTTATTTTAATTCAATTCCCATGAATAACTATAAAAGAGTTCTTTTGTAACTTGCATTTTGAATTCACCCATACAAAACTATTGAAGAGGCTATGTTCTGGGATAGTCTTGTTTACTTTTTTCTATAAAACCCAATCCAAATTTTAGATTGGTTTATTTTTATAATAAAATACAATGAATGTTGTTATTTTCATGTAGAGGGGATAAGTAACTTTTTATGACCACACCACTTGTTTAATTATTTTATATTGTATTTGATATAACTTTTTAACATCCCTTTATTTGTTTTCTCTTATTTGTTATAAATAAAACAAGTTTTTGTTTTCTAAAACTGTTAGTTAATAATTTACTCGGATAGTCAGATTAACCTAGATTTTTATATACTGTATTTGATATGAGTATATTAGTTTCAATGGTTAGAGTATTTATAAAATCATTTTATCTAATTTTGATTGATCTTTTGAGAACCTTTTCAAAAGTTAAAATTATATATTTTTACTATTTTATATAAATTTTAATATTTTTAAAATTGAGGAATTTGGTTTTTAAATTGGTTTAAAATAGATATTTTATTTGAATCTCAATTAATCCCTCTCTTGGGTTTTCTACTTGGAAAATATTTTGTATCAAATGTTTTTAAAAATATCATTTCTCTGTAACATATTTTAATTTTATGATCTTAGTATTTTATCTAAATTTAATTCCTTGTGGATAAAAATATATATGAAGTAATAACCACTAATATACCACATTATATTAATAGAAATAATTGTTATCAAATGAATAATAAACTGAAGATTAACTTAGATATTATAGGTTCTGATATCTAGATTTCCATTAAAGAGAAATATGAGAATACATAAGATTATAGATCTATATATAGCGATTCCACTAAGGTAGTGTAGGACTATAAGTATAAACATATGAATTATTTTAATTATGGTTTAGGTGAATATGAGTACAACCTAATATCAACATGTGCTAATTCTAAAGAGATTAGGGATACCCTTACAATATCTTATAAATGAACTATTAATTATAAAGAAATGAATTTATGTACTTATATGATAAAATACGATACTTTTAAGATTAATTTTGTAAAATATCTCTCTTAAATTTATCTTAGATTAAAGGATATTGTTAATAAGAAGTGTATAATCAGAAGGATGATTATTATCAAGGATCAAGTCTTGTGGCTTCTTAGCTGCCTTCTAAGAAGATGGAGAGTAAAATCTGTGTCCATAAGAGAGTATTGTAATATTAGTATATTACCAGTAATTGAAATAATTAGAGAGATCATGATATATTAATAAGAAAAATAGTGATATAAGAGGAATTGGATGGACCAATGATAATGTTAATAGATTTTCAGAAATATGACTATAATCATAAAGAGATGATCAATTATGAATTCTATAATAATGAAGAATAACTATTTAATAATGATGATAAGGTGGAACATCTGGCTAGGAGTAGCAAAAAAAAATATATTAATTTTTTTTCAAGTTGTTGAACTATAAAGGTAAATTTTCAATATACTAATTTTCATAAAATATGAAAAAAAACAATGATCCCGAAAATAATGTTATTTCTTTAGAATGTAAGAGAAAATGAAACATCAAATAAGGCTATCCTAAGTGGAATTATAAAATTATATTTTAGAAAAATACAAAACATAATTAAGAGGATATTAATTACACATATATTTCTACGGAGGATAGTTCTAGTGATTCATACTCAATAAAAAAAATATTGAAATGATAATGTAAATATGTGTTTTATGACAAACACATCTAATGTATTTAATTTTTATCTTGAACCTCATCCTCATATTTCAAATCATTATGATATTGAAAATCTTTTTTAAAATACTTCCATTTATGAATTATTTAAATATTATAGCATGAATTAAGAAATATTTAATGAATAAAAATATAAATAAAAAAGATTAAAGAAGAACCATTCTTTTTCTACTCACATTAAAACAGATATTCTAATAAAAAATTATAATGATGCCCAATGTCATTTGGAAAATAATGACCTTAAATAATATAATGAAAATATAATGAAACATATAGAGATATTTACCAATTTAAGAATAAAATTAACCTTTATTATAGGTAAACAAACAACTTCTATGTAAACCTATATAATTGGATATCAACCTATACATAGTAAAATACATAAGTATAAATTTCTTCCAGATTTAATTTTTTCTGTTTTACTAAGTTTTTCTATTCTACAATACCAAATATATTATTTATTTCTAAATTTCTAATATCATCTTAAAGTAAACCAATAATATAATTATTGATTGAAAAAAATTGTTACTAATATTTATATATCGAATAAATTATGGGTTTCAAAGCCATTTTTGGTTTAAAAATATTTTTTGGGAAACTGACATAAAGATTTATAGAAAAAAACTATGGTATATGGATAGTTTATACTCTAGAAATATGACTATGGACTACCCTAGTGTCAAGAACTTGACCAAGGTTGATGGTGTAAATTTTACTTTTTGTGGTAATGATAAAGGGAATATAACAGGACTTGGCCATCTTGGTAACTATAGTACAATTTTAATATATAATATTTTATTTATACATAGATTAATGTATAATATTAATAAAATATCATAATTGTGTGATGATTATTCTCATGTTAATTTAAAAAAAATATTGTAATTTTGTTGATGTACAACATGCATTAATTTTAACAGATATGTGAAATGAAAATATTTGTGCTATATATATATATATATATTCTTTACTCAAAATGTTTCTTGTTTCAGTACCTTTCCCATGGAACTTTTTCTTTTCCATGAGATACTAGAAAATTTCAATATCTACTTCATTATAAAGATAACAAGGAAATTTTTAATAAAGGATCTTCCTATACTAGAATTCCCAATGGATAGGATTGTATTCCTTATTAAAAATGAACAAAAGATAAAATATATTTTAATATAATAAAATAAATTTCAACTTCTCTTACTTTAGAGTTTGATCACATGGAATTTTGTGGACCCTATAAATTTTATAGTTTAATAGGAAATCATTGTATATATGTTATAGTAGATAATTATTCAAGATATACATTGGTGTTTTTCCTTAATCATAAAATTAAATCTTTTTCATCTTTTTATAAATATGTTAGATATGTAGAGAATTTTAATGGACATATAATTAAGACCCTAAAAAGAGATCTTGGCTACGAGTGTGAAAATCATGTGTTTGAATCATTATGCACAAAAAAATAGTAGAAATAAAACTTTTCGATTCTCAAAACCCTGTAGTAGAATGGTGTAGTGTAGAGAAGAAATATAACCCTTTAAGAAAATTTCTAGACCATGCTCAATGAGTAAGATTTAGTAGATTATTTTTAGGAAGAAGATATAAATATAAACAGTTACATAATTAATATAGCTTTTCTTTAACCACTATTAAATAATACTTCTCATGAACTATATAATGATAGAAAACTAAACGTTAATTATATTACAGTTTTTGGTTGTAATGTTTTTATACCCAACATAAAAGAAAATTTAGAAAATATTTCTTCTTTGAGGGATGAAGGAATTTTCCATGGATATTATACAACCAGTAAATAATATATGATTTTTAACGAATGGTCAATGTTTTTAAATGAATCTATAAAAGTTATGTTTGATGATATAATTTCACATGATCCTAACACCTCTTTAAAAAATATGAAGGAATACCTTTCCAATTTGGACATCAATTATAACCAACATATAGTAATGAACTCTCCCAATTTTATTAAATAGCCTAAAACAAAACATTATATAAAAATTATTTTCCAAAAATTTACATTCCTAGAACTATTAGGACTCATCTATTTCATCCCTTATATATAGTTGTAGGAAACCTAGATGAAGGAATTTAAACGAGGTATTCTCTATAAAACCACGTTGAACATCAAAATTTATTATCATAGATTGATCCTAAGAACATAAATGAAGTAATTAATGATGAATTAAGTGTTATGATAATGAAAAAAAAGTGAAATTAGTTTTGTTAAATAAATTATAGGTATTAGTTGAAAGACATAATGTCAACATAACTACTGGCACTAAATGGGTGATTAGAAAAATCGTTGATTAGTTGAGAAAAATAATTAGGAACAAAGGTATACTCGTTTCACAAGTATATAGTTAAGAAGAACGTATTGAATATGAGGAAACCTCTAGTAAAGAATATAGACATGAACCCAAGAAAAGTATTCTTGATTCTGCAGCACATTTGTATTTCAAATTGTATAAAATTGTTTTCAAGTATGAATTGTTAAATGGATATTTTATAGAGGATCATATTTCTGAGAAAACATTTCTGAGAAAACTCATATATATCAGAACCCACACTTTCAAAATCATAATTTAAAAAAAATTATATTGTTCAAAAAAAGATCATATAGATTGGTATGATTGCCTCACCTAATTATTTATTTTATGATTTTTCAGTAAAGGAATAACTAGCCCTACTGTAATTGTTAAAAAATTGAAAATCTTTTAGTTTCAAACATTAATGTCATTAATAATGCTTTTTTATCATTAAAAAATTATTTTTGTACTTAATTATCCAAAATATTTCAAATTAGATTTAAAAGGAGTTGGATGGGTGAAAATAAATTCTTTATTGGTTTTTAGTTTTTTTAAACAAAATAAGTAATTATTTTTCATCAATAAATGTACACTAAATATATTTTAATTTTTTTCTGTCTGGATATTACCCGAGGTAGTGATACTTATTTGGGTACAAGGTATAAGTTTGATCATGATAAAAATTGGAAACTAGTTGATCATATCACTTATTGAGGTAAAATTTTATGTTTACTATATATAACTACTAGCTAACCTGATATAATGTTTATTGTGTGTATATTCTATTTCGTTCAAGTCAACCCACAAGAGTCACAATTACTTATTGTGACTAGAATTTTCAAATATATAAAATATGAATCCAATATAATATTTTTTAAGTCTAGAGGATAAGAATTTGACATAGTGAGTTATTCATAAACTAATTTTTTGTTTTGTATGTTATTCTGAAAAATCACCTCTTGAACATGTAACCTTTTGAAATTTATTTTGTATAATTTTTTAGTAAATCTTTAAATTCTTTTGTATTATCAACTAATGAAGCTATGTAAAAATCCATATGCAGTTTTTGTGTACTGATTCTGTGGATGAGACATACATTACTCGACTATGGATATTAATTCTGGCATGTCCCTATAAATTTTGATAAACAAGTGTGTTAAATATTTCTACGAATACTATATCACATTATAGAACAAAAATAATTCATATATGACCTCACTTTTTGAGAGATAATTTTCAAAATGGTGATATAAAAAATAATTTAATTAGTAATGAGGATCATTTTAATGATTTATTTAAAAATCCAAATAATGTAGAGAGAACAACTATATCATACATGAATTTGTTAAGATAAATTATTACTAATTTTTCAAATTATATTCTTATATTGTTTAAGTTCTATTTAGATTCTATATAATGAGTATTATAAGTATGTGAATATTATGTGAATTACACAAGCTTATTATTATTTTTGTGAGTTTTTGTTCAGGTGTTCATTATTCCTACTATGAACACTTACTAATGCAGTCACCATAATTACTATGAATATTATCTCACACGACAACAATGTGTGCTGTGAAATTTAATTATTTCAACTAGAATACTTATTGTGAGGTTATGGTTATCATGATAATCTTGATTATGTTTTACACATCCATGGTAAGTAAACCCACCATGTTTTATCCCTTTTAATTTTACATTAAAACATTTTGGTGGGATTTTATTTTAGAGTATTATTATTTTATTACTAAAATGATTAAAATAAACTTTTATTCAGGTTCTAAATCACCATAAAAATTTTCCATAAAATATATTAAATACTCTTTTATACATAGACATTTCTAATCTATCTCATTACACATACAAAAATCACTCGAAGAACCAAACCTCTAGGTAAATTGAATTTAATAAAAAATATAAATATGATAATGTACCACTGATGTCATGCCTCTTGTTGAGTTGTCTCCTTCTATAAAATCTAGAAAAAAAAAAGAAAGATGAATGAATCTCTAAATCTAATGAATCCAAACTTAATCAATCATCCAGTTTCAATAGAAAATGTAATTAATGAATATTTGCTTCATTCATGTAGATTGTTGGTCTAGAATTTGATTGAAAATCAGGGATGAAAAGCATTGTTTAAATAAATTGGTAGGACTTTTTATGTGAATCTTTTCTAGCAGTTTTTATGCAACAAGTAATTTTTCATTATGGGAGAATAGATATGTTTAGATCAATGATAAGGGGTAAAGTTTTTAAAATTCTATTGAACCATTGGGTAAATTTTTTTGGTGTTACTCATAAATGAAAATATGAGTATTATCAATGCTCTTATCCAATTAATCAGGCAAATATCAATTTTTAGAATGATTTGGACTAACTAACAAGGAACAGAACCCCCAGGAGATCTACATCAGAGGATCTTAGTAGATAATATAATATTATGGTCATTTTAATTTAGTATTTCATATTTCTATGAAAAGGAATTTACGCATCATGAAGTTTCATGAACTATTTTTCCTATATTTGATGAAGAATTATATTCAAATCGTCCTTTTCTGATATTTTATAAGACATATGGTTGATCTTCATAATACAGCTTCAAGGTTTAGTTCTTTACCAAATCCTAATACCATTTTAATATTATATGATTATAAAGGATTCTCTCTTTAGTTGAGAAAAAATAACGTCCTCTGATATATTTCTTCTTATAAAAAAATTTAGTACATAAATAAGAGTAAAATAGAACCTGTGGGAAAAAGGAATGGGTGGATTACATATAAAAATTAATTCAAATGTCTAATCTAGTGAAGTTCCCAATTATAATAAGTGATCAGGAAGATCCAAGTCTCTACCCTCAAATAATTTTGCAATACTCATATAATGATGTTTCTATATCTAAATATGCATAAAGGGATATTGTTTTTGGGGAAGAGAAAGAAGAAGAAGTGATAAAAAAATTTGGCCATCCTGAATAACCTAAATAGATAATGAGAATGATATTTATTGGGATAATCCTAATGAATATAGTGATATTTGAGATAGATCATAATAATATTATATTCTATGGAGTACTCCTAGGACGCCTATTCCAAGACAACTTCCTAAGGGGGATAAGTCCCTTGGATCTTTTGTTCAAGGATAAGACTTTCCTGATTAAAAAGGTGATGATCCTGCAAGTATTCTGCCTAGACATGTTGGACCTACAATTATCTATGGATAAAGAAGATTAAAATTAGAATTTATTATAGGGGTTTATAATGAAGAGAGAATTGAAGTGTCACATATAAGACCTTTTGTTGACCAGACTATTCAAAATATTTGATTCTTCTACCACCAAGGAATGTGAGGAATATTTTTTATTTTCTATAAGTATATAGTTGATAATAATGATATATTTAGATTTGATGATTTTAATAGATATGATTATCTAATTATGAGATATAGATCAGTATAGGATACACCTGAGGTAGATGGTAGGCATTGCGTTGATGATCCACCCCCCTATGCTCATTCACCCTATATTCCTTCCATATCATATGTATAGTGATCGAATATTCTCATACATGGATATTACATATTTTAGATGAATATTAAATACATTACAAAAACACACACCTGTGAAAAATAATGGGTCAGTAGTATTTCAAAGATGGAACATAATATTTTCAATTTCTGAAATCTATTTAATGTATTAAATAAATATCTTCCCTTTGTGTACTCTTCATAGACATACCCTACATAAAACCATTCCTCCTAACCAAGGGAAATTAATCATAATAAAGGGCGAGATGATATGTAAAGTAAGGGTAAACAAGAAAGATTCATAAGTATCTATTGAACATAAGTATATGAGAATTTGATAATAATATTTTCAAACCGTATCACTTATATTAAATATCACAATCATGAGTCATAAAAAATGATTAAAAGTTAATAAGTCAGGAATCTTATGATAATCAAAGAAAGTAATCCATGAGAGAAAAATATTTTTATAAGAAATTTATTTCTGTCATACACATAAGCACGTAAAATCATTTCCATATTAGTTAGTGATCATTGTCAAGGATATCATATTTGAATGTATTCACTCCCCAAACCATCATAATTATCTAGGTTCACCACCAAGACCATCGTAGAGGATAAAGACCCTTACTAATTCTGGTTCACTCCACATTCTAGTAATGTCTATATCGTGAGATAAAAATGACTACTGGAAATGGTGGTTTTCCAAATGGATATATACCAACGGATTGAAGAAACCATTGGTATACTGTAAAAAGCCACAGTTTCGAACAGTTTGCTCAAACCATTAGAAAATGTGTTAATATATTTATGATTTCCTAATGGTTTAAAACAACCATTGGGAAAGATTTAGTTCCTCTAACATATACCAATGGGTTAACTAAATTGTTGGTAAAGAGAGGCATTCCCAATGGTTTTTAAAAACTGTTGGGAATGATTCCCCCAAATACCCAGCGCCCCAGCTCCCACTCGGCCCGATTGCCGGCCTAATCTAGAGATCCTCTTGAAGTCTTCTCGGTGGAGAAACTCCTTCCAGCCATAGATCCTTCTTCAATGAAACAAATGTTTATTTCTACACTTCAACTTTGTAAGTTATTCCTTAATTTATGTGTTTTTTCTCTCTTTTATTCGATTTTCTGATTTGGTTTCAGCTAAATTCCAGTTATTGTTGTCTTTGGAGTACTAAACCCTTTGGTTTGTGTTATGATTTTCTGTTATACACTTTAATCATGATAAAGTGTTTGTTTAGTGTGGTTTGTTTACTATAGGGGGGTAATGGGTTTGTTTTATTTTTTTGAACTTTATTTTAGTTATAAATTTGATTTGGATTTTGGTGTTGGTTGGATGATGGATCGGAATTGTGAACACCCCCCCCCTGGACACCTCCCACCCCTGGACACCCCCCACCCCCTAGACCCCCACCCCAATGGACAGCCCCCACCCCCCCTGCACCCCCACCCCCTGCACCCCCACCCATTGGACTGCTCCCTACCCCACCCCCTAGACACCCCCCACCCCACCCTCCCTAGATACCCCTCACGTCCCATGGATAGCCCACCCCATCGACACCCCCACCCCACTTGGACACCCCCACCCATTGGACAGCCCCGAACCCCCACCCCTGGACACCCCCACCCTTTGGACAACCCCCTCCCCCACCCCCTGGACACCCCCACCCCCACCCTCCCTGGTCACCCCTCACCCCCCATGGACACACCCCACCACCCCCAACACCACACTACACACCCCCACGAGCCCTAGACTCCCCCCCCAGACACCCCCTTGGACAGCCCCCCCCCCACCCCACCCTCTTAGACAGCCCCCATAGACACCACCACACCTCCTAGACACCACTGCACCTCCTAAGTGGCTGACCTAATTTTTAAATTGGTGTTAACAACGTAGTTTATTTCCCCTTTTCCCAATAACATTTTCTATGTGACCCATAGAGACTTATAAATTGAATTTTCCAGGTTTTGATAAATTTAATTTATCATGTTTTGATAAATAGAATTTTTCATGTTTTGATAAATTGGATTTTTCATGTTTTGATTAATTGAATGGGTTGTTTTTAATGAAATGGTTAATGAATGATAGTTTGGATTTCATAATGAATAAACTGGTTTGAAATAAAAATAACCTGGGGGATGTAGGAGGGGTAGGGGTTGTCCAGGTGTTGTGGGTTATCGTGGTGGGGGTGGGTTGTCCAGGGGGTAGGGGGATATAGGGGTGTGGGGGAGGGGGGAATGGTCTTCCCCAAGGAGGGGTTTGGGCTGTCCAGGGGTTCATGGTGGTGTTTCCATGTGGGGGAGGGGGTGTGTGGTGTCCAGGGAGGGTGGGTGGCCAGTCCAGGTGGGGGGGGGGCTGAAGGGGAGGGGGTGTGGGCTATCCCGGGATGGGTGGTATGTCCTGGGGGGTAATCTAGGTGGGGAGGGGGTCTGGGCTATCCAGGGGGGTGTCTAGTGAGGGTTGGGGGGTATGGGCTGTCCAGGTGGGGGGGGGGGGCTGTCCAGTGAGGCGATGGGTTTTCCAGGGGTGATTGTGGGTGGGCTATCATGGTGGGGGAGGGGGGTGTGCTATCAAGCGGGTGGTCTTTCCAAGGGGGGTGGGTGTGTGATTTCCATGTGGGGTGGGGGTTTTGGTTTTCTAGGGAGGAGTGGGGTGGGATTTCTAGGAGTGGTGGGGGTCTAGGTGGGGGTGGGGGCTATCCAGGTGGGGGTGCAGGGGGTAGGGGTTGCTGGGGTGTGGGGGTGTGGGTGTGTGGGCTGTCTAGGGAAGGGGGAGGGTTTTACACTCTGATACTCCACAAAAAAAGATAGGAAACAAATATAACCAATGTATAGTTTCTTTCACACGTTAAGATGTTTCTTGAAGTTCGATACCAATACTCACTCTTACCCTTCCAAAAAGAACAAAAAGAAGTGATATCTATCAATAAATCTCACTCAGGTTCATAACCACTATCCATATTGATCTAAAAAAATTAAAATTTTTATAACTCCATATCAATTAATGATATAACAAGTCTCATACTCTTATAAGTTTTGTCCCATCGAAACATGGCTCATAAAATCCGATCAACGTATGATATTTAGTGGTGTGTTTACAATTGGGTGTGTTGTGATTTATATGTATGCTATCTATGGTTTACACCAACAGTATTCTAGGTCATCTATAATAGGCTTAAAATAATGATATAATTTGATAAAGATAGGATTTTACGAGCCTAGTTTATGGTGAAAACCCCCACCCCTTGGACTGCCCCTACCCCCATGGACAGCCTCCCACCCCTGGACACCCCACCCCCCTGGACAGCACTGCCACCCCCGTGGAATCCCAAACATGCCCATGGACAACCCGCACCCCCCAACCACCTCACACCCCACCCCCTCCCCCCCACCCCATGGACAGCCCGCCCACCCACCATGTTCCCCCTAGATAGCCCTGCCACCCCTTGGACAGCCCTCCCACCCCCTGGACACCTCGTACCCCTGGACCTCACCCACCCACTGGAAGGCCCCCCGAGACCCCCCGACCCCCCCTAGGCAGCCCTACCACCCAATAGACATCCCACCCACCCCCTAGACACACCCCCCCCCCCACAAATGAATAGCCAGCCCACCCGCTGGACACCCTTTACCCCATAGACAGCCCAACCAAACACCATGTACCCCCTGGACAACCCTACTACCCCCATGGACAGTCCAACCACCCACCTCGTACCCCCCTAGACAGCCCTGTGACCCCCATGGACAGCCCGCCCACCCACCTCGTACCCCCTGGACAGCCCTGCCACCCCCCTTGACAGCCCAACCACCCCTAGAAACCTCATACCCCCTGGACAGCCACCGACCCCTAGAAATCCCCCCATCCCTAAAAAGACCCCCCACCCCCTGGACACCACTAATCACCCTGGATAGCATCACCAATCTTTTGAAAACTCGCCCACCCCTTGAACACCCCCCTGTGAACGCCCCCCCCCCCCCCCAACCCCATGCACAGCCCGCCTGCCCCCCCTAGACACTCGCCCACTATCCACAGAACACCCCCATCCCCCGGACACGCCCACACGCTAGAAATCCCCCCACCCTCAGAGACACCCTTGACCCCACTAGATAGCCCCCGCCACCCTATGGATAGACCGACCACTCCTCGTGGATAGCCCCCTAGACACCCCATACCCCCTCCACCCCCTGGACACCTCGTACCCCCTGGACAACCCCCACCCCCTGGAAACCCCCCCCCCCCCCCCCCCCCGACTCCCCTAGACTCCCTGACACCAAGACAGCCCCGCCACCCCTGTGGACAGGCCCGCCCAGCCCCTAAAGCCCGTACAACCTAGACATCCCCACCCCTGAGGAAATCCCACCCACCCCCCTAGAAACTCGACCACCACCCCCCAGACACCCCCATCTCCCTGGATTCCCCTAATCCTGGAAATAACCTCCAACCCCCCATGACACCCCAGCCCTACTGGACAACCCCGCTACCCTCATGGGAGCCCATCCACCCCCCCCCCCCCCTTGGACAGCCTACCCACCCCATGGACAGCCCTCCCACCCCTGGAGACTCCATACTCCACTAGACACCCCCCATCCCCAATGGACAACCCGCCCACCCCCTGGACACCCTGTACCACCTGGACATCCCTACTCACCCCTGGACACTCCTCCCACCCCCTGGACACCCCGTTCCCCCTTGGACAACCCACCGCTATAAATCCCCCACCCCCTAGACGCCCCTGACCCCCTGGACAGCCTCTCCACCCCCGTGGATAGCCCACCCACCACCCTGGACACGTCTTACCCCCTGGACATCCCCCACCCTTGTGGACAACCCGTCCACCTAGACACCTCGGCCCCCCTAGAAAGCCCCTACCCCCTGGACACCTCCGACCCCCCTGGACAGCCCTGCCACCGCTTGGACACCCCGAACCCCCTGGACACCCCTACCCGCTTGGGAAATGTTTGGGATCACTCAAATTATCTACTAAAATAATAAAATTTCTTTTATTTAAAATTTAGTCAACTCCTGAATAATTATCCTCCGCAAGTGTACATGATCTTGTACACTCATGTATAGTTATTAAATGATATTTTGTTATAAATATACTATTTTGTAGTATTTTATATTATGATTCTAATATAGAGTAGTGGGTCAATTATGGTTTCATATAAAGTGAAAAAATTCTCTTTTATGTAAATATATTTTCCATGATACTTCAATATTATTAAATTGTTTTTGACAAAATGACTTATAATTTTTTTTACATAATAGATAGAATTTGGGTGTATGAAAATGATCGGATCTCAAGATATTTTCAAAAAAAATCACAGAGCTTCTTAAATTTTGCATTTCATAATGCTTCAGATAGTGCTCACATGCATTTCCTCTATTATAAGTTTGTTGTAAGACCATCGTTGAGCGGAAAAGAAGTCAGGTAACACATAATAAAATATGGTTTTCAAGCAAACTACTCTGTGTGGTATCACAATGTGGAGAAAATGAAATCTCTAATTTCTAATGATCCAAATTAGAGGACTGGATTGGAGAATTTGTTATATGAATGGCTTCCATTTATTCATCATCAAGAAAAATAATATATTCTGACCCAAGAAGATTTTGATATGATGACACATGATGCGTCTAATGAAAATGATGATGTTGTCAGGGTGAAAATTTTGAATGATGTTGCCATGACTCCAGTATATCGACAATGAGGTAAAATGAAAAAGCTAGAATTTTTAATCTGATTTATTCATGGGAAAACTATGTATGGGATTTCTAATACTTCCATTGATTAAATTCTTACTTTGTTGAAGGAATTGCTTCTAGATGTTGTAGATATTCCCTCAACCCACTATATGGAATAGAATTTATTTGAGGAACTTGGATTTTCAAGGAACAAAATTCATACTTTTCTGAAAGATTGTAGTTTATTCTAGGAGGTAAATTCTGAACGGAATGATTGTATAAAATGTGGCAAATCCTTCTAGAAGCTAAAAGCTAATGGAACACCATCCTCCGTGCCATAGAAAGTAATGTGTCCCTTTACATTGATCCTGAAACTCTAGAGTATTTTTATGTGTTATGAAATATCAATAAAAATTTGATGGCATGATACCAAGATAAAGAAGAATAATGATTATTTGTTTCACCCTACAGATATATTTTCATTGTAGATATTTGATACTCGATAACATGATCTTGCATCTGATGTGCGTAATGTGAGGTTGGGTCTTTCATGTGATGGTTTTAATCAGTTTGGAAAAATTCTTACGTCTCACAACACATGGACAATTTTTATACACATTTATAATCGTCCCCCATGGTTGTATATGAAAAAACGTTTCAATTTCATGAGTATACTCATATATGTCCCATCTGATCCTGATAATGATATAGACGTATACATGCAACCTCTAATAGAAGGGCTGAAAATTATTTGGAATATGGTTCAGTGCACATACAATGCTTTTTAGAAAGACATATTTCATATGTTTTATGTGCTTATGTGGACAATCAATGATTTTCTTACTTATGAAACGATGTCTGGATGGAGCACAAAGAGAAAACTATCATGTCCTATTTGTATGAAGAATACATGATCCAGAAGACTAAAAAATTATTGTAGTTTCTATTTTATTGGACATCGATGATCCTTGCCAATGGACCATCCATATATAAATAATAATAAAATATTTGACAATACCATGGAGACCGATGATCCACATCAGCGTATGTCTGGAACTAATGTGCTTAATGAATTGAAAGATTTCATTTTTTTTCATATTAGAAGTGTCAAATGAAATCTGTAAAGAGAAATACCGTTTCTTCTGAAACCTATTACAATTGGAAGAAGAGAAGTGTGTTCCTTGATTTACCTTATTGGTCAAACATTTTGTTATGTAATTTCTTAGAGGTAATGAAAATTGAAAAAAATATGTTTGAAATGCTTCTTTTGATTCTTCTAAATGTTAAGGGAAATGAACAAGATGATTTACGATCATGGCGTGACATGGTGGATTGGGGAATCCAACTAGAATTTCATCCTGTGTGTATCAGTGAAAATAAATGGAAACATCCATGTGCTTCTTATGTGATGACACCTAAAGAAAAAAAAGCAATTTCTGGAAGTACTAGAGACTATTAAATTTCATGAGGGCTATTCAAGCAACATATCTATATGGGTCACCAGAATAGAGTTGAAGCTAAAATATTTTAAGACTCATGATTGTCACATTATTATGTGTGAGTTGATCACAATACAATTAGTAATATTTCTTCCAACAATGTAATGGTGGATTTTATTTGGTTGTGCCATTTTTTAGAGATCATTTTGCTAAGAAGTTTTCCATGCCTTTCTTGCAAAAAATGATGGCAGATGCCCCATTAATTTTGTGTGAGTTAGAGAAAATATTTCCTCCGTCATTTTTCATACGCATGATGCATATGACTATCCGTATTCCAGCTAAAATACTTCTTGGAGGACCTATTTCTTTTAATTATTTGTATCCAACTGGAAACAATATGTACACATTAACTTACTATGTCTGTAACAGGAATCATCCATAAGGTTTTATCATGAACGGTTACTTGGCTCAAGAATATATAGATTTCTACTCTATGTATTTTTATGATCTTACTACAAGAAATAATATATCAATGTGAAATGAAGAAGAACAATATGAGGAAATTGATCCCATTTTTCCTTCACTTCCTCAAATAGGAGGAATTTCTGGATCATATACATTGACGACATTAAGCCTTGAAGAGACGGAGTTGGCACATCAGACAGTTTTTTGCAACTATAACTTGTTTGATGACTACATCTTGTATGTAAATTGTATATTTATATCTTATATATATATATTTGTGTGTGTGTGTGTTAAACTATTTATTTTTTTATATACATGGTACATAAAGCGATGATAAATAGAAAGAATCGTTCTTTATCATTGAGAAGGACTGAGACTTTGTATTGCCAAGAGTTTCCTGCTTTGTTAAAATTGAATGTAATAATATTACTATTAAAATAATTAAAACAATAATTAATTAAGTTTAATATTGATTTATATTTCAGGTATTGAGGTTTTCTGCTGAGTCTATCTCTAGGTAAATTAGAGCTTTGGATTTTTGACCTAATGTCGTAGTTCGTGACTGTAAATCAATTGTTATCAATGGGTAAAAATTTATTATCACTGAACTAGAAAAGAACATGAGAACACAATGTGATGGTGTTATGGTTACTGCCACAACAGACTATTATTCTAGTGCATCAGATAGTAGATCGTGAATTGAAAATTTAGGATAATATAGATTCATTGGAAAAATAATAATATTGGATTATTATTCTCATGGATGAGTCACGCTGATGAAATGTAAGAGGATTGATTCGATGACTATGCAGGGAACATTTATTGATGATTATGGATTTTGATCAATTGATATGACTCTCATTCTTGCTACCAATTAACCAAATGTATTGGCATTGATGGAAAAACAAACTTTTTATGTCAATGACAAACATCGACCTGAATTTGGTATCATTATTGAAATAATTCAAAGAAATATTTTTTATGATGGTGATGATGGAATGCACATCATCCCTACTACCATTAGACAGCATCCCCCCCACCACCACCCTAGACACCCCCACCCCATAGACACCCCATGGATAGCCCCCCTCCCCCCCCACATCTTCCCTGGACACCTCGTACCCCCTTGGACATCCCTTCCACACCTGTGGACAGCCCACCCACCCCCTGGACATCCTATACTCTTATGGATAGCCTTTCCACCCCCCGGACACCTCGTACCCCCCTGGATAGCCCCACTCTCCCCCCTGGACACCCCGTACCCCCTGGACATCCCTGCCCACCCCCGTGGACAGCCCCGCCCACTCAACTGGTTAGACCCCCTGGAAATCCCCCATCCCCTATAGACAGCCCCACCCACCCCGTGGAAAGCCCTTCCCACCCCCTAGACACCCCCTACCCCCTGTGGACAATCTACGCACACCCTTAGACACCCCGTACCCCCTAGATAGACTCACCAACCCCGGTGGACACCCCCTACCCCCTGGACAACCCCCTCTCACCCCCTGGACACCCTCGAGCCCCTGGATATCCCCACCATCCCCGTGGATCCCCCCTACCTCCCTAGATAGCCCCTCACTCCCCTAGACATCCCCCACCCCTTCGGACAGCCCCCCCCCCCCAACCCATGGACCGCCCCCACCCCCTAGACACCACCCCACCTCCTGGACACCCCCACTCCCCAAAAATCCCCCCAAACCCTAGACACAACCCCATACTCTTGGACACCCCCATGGATAGCCTCCCCCAACCCCCAAGACACCCCCATGGACTACCCCCCCCCCCCCCCACCCTTGGACACCCCCACCCTTGACAGCCCCCTAAACAACACCCCCCCCGGACACACCCATACCCCAAACTCCCCACCCCTATGGACACCCCAAACCCCCTTGGACAGCCACCCCAAACCCCTGAACAGCCCCTCCCCCACACCTATAATTCTGAATTGAATTGTTTATTTATTTAATTAACATATGAATTATGACATAATGTTGTATGGGTATACTTGTTGTATGTTTATACTTGTTGTAATTACCTTATAAATTATGTGTTAATTTGGTATGTGTGTAGAGGGTAATTAAATACATAATTATAGGTATTCAAATTGATGTTTGAATTAAGTGTTGGATGAATTCTGTATGAATTATATATGTTTTATGCTGGTATACTTGTTAATGGTGTATTGTGTTACTTGTTGTATGTGTATGTATTATGTAGATATTTTGTTGTTTATGAACATTACAGGCTTACTGGTGGAATTGATGCTGCTCCACCGGGGGCCTACTAGTAGAATTGATGCAGCTGCACTGGGGGAGGCCAACAAGCCTGCTTGCTGCTGTAGGTATAAAAATGATATGCCAATAGTTCACAACCTTTGGTATATGTGTGAAACCGGAACATATACCAATGGTTTACATAAAACCATTGGTATAAGTATATTCCAAAGGTTTTTAAATAGTTATAATATATAATTTTACATCATATTTACCAACGGCTTATGGAAAACCATGGGTAAAAGTATATACCAATGGTTTACATAACCGTTGGTATATAGATACTTCATGGTATTACTCACTATGTAAAACTTTTGGAAAACATCTATACTAAGAGTTTACTAAAACCGTTGGTATACAATGAATTTTTCAGACATATCTCAACTGTTCTCATAGAACTATTGGTATATGTCTATCCCAACGGCTCAAGACCCAACGGTTTGGACAACTATTGGTATAGTTTATTCCAACAGTTATCCATCCTATACCAATGGTTTTAAACCCTTAATAAAGCTAAAATTTTCAGTAGTGAATATTTTCCCAATGTATTTATTGGAGGTACTGGTCCCAACTGTATCATAATAAAAACAATATTATTGTGTTTCATAAGATCATTAAAAATTCATTATATCATAACCCCTGAAATGAAATGGGTTTTATATATATTTCATTATATCATAACCTTTTGAAAAGAGACAGTTTCATAGTCATTTCATCATCTCATCAAAGCATAACCCATAAAAAGATGTAGGTTTTGTAATAAATTGTTCATTTATAATATGTGGAAGGGAAATGGGTTTTATAAACATCTTGTCAATATAAACCATTCATTGAAATAATAAGAATGGTGTCATTGGTTCATATCCCCTTTAAAACATAATTTACCTTAAGGTATGTCATTTTATATTTAAAATTATTATGAAACATAAATAACTTGGAACGTTTCTTGAGGAAGGTAAATTTTCGTTAAAATTTTCTTTTTAAAAAATTAAACCTTTTAGAAATATCATTACTAAAAAAAACAATAAAATTTATAATGGTATCTTGAAAACCAATTTTAAACATTTCATAAGGAAAATATCTTTTCCAATTTGAAAAATAAATTAATACAGAAAACACGTTCAAAAAACTTTTCAATTTGATATCATTTATTTTTGACCTTAAAATTTTTAAATATTATTGAAAAAATGTTATTACAGGAGAGATTTTAAAATATATAAGGGATGATTGAAATCATTGAGTGGCCATGATTGGGAAAAATACTATTCATGTCTTTTATGTTAACACTACTACAAAAGAAGACATTAATAGTGCGTACCATTATGAGTGCTAAGAAAAGTGTTGCTAAAAGGTACCCTTTATCAGCGATTTATTTTTAGCAATGAGAAAGGGAACACTTTATGAGCACTGATAAAGTGCAGCCTTTGTCAACATTTTTTTGACTCTAATAAAGGTCTTGAAGAAAATGAAAAAATTATTAATATTATAGTTAATTTTGTTAACAATTTTATTTATTAAATAATTATTGAACAAAATGAAAGTACTAAATATACATATATATATATATAAATGAAAAATTTTAACAAATAATATATATTAAATATATATAAATATATGTAAAATATATAAAATTAAATAAACAAACAAATTAAAATTAAAATTGATTAAAATAATAAAAATATTAAACATTTTATTAATTAAATTATTATTGGTAAAAATGAATAAATTTAATATACATATATATAGATTAAAATTATTTAAAAAGTCTATATATCAAATATACATATATATATAATGAATAAATTGTATTAATTAAAAAAATTAAAAATGATTAAATTGTAATAACTAAAAAATGAATAAATTATTAATTTATTAAAAATTTGATTAAGGAAACAACTATGGTTAAAAATGAATAATTTAATATATATATATATTATAAATAATAATTAATAATATATATTAAGTATATATGTTTTGAAAATGAATAAAATGTAATAATTAAAAACATATTAATGCCTTCTTCATTTTTAATTTTTTTTAATTTTTCAATTTAAAATATATCAAATGTGTGTTACACTGAATTAACAAAAAAATCACAAGTATTTCATTTTTATATACATTACACAAACATAAATGAAAATAAAATTAATGAAATCTTATATAGAAACACATGCGCCTGATATTCATGTAAATTATTCAAAATTTACTGTATTTTTGAATTTCATTATAATATGATAAATTTAATATATCATGTTTTTAATTATAAATTTTATTATTATTATTAAATTATGCACAATTTATTAATTTTTTATATTTTCTATTTTCTATTTTATAATTTTTTAAATATTTTTCTATTATTGATTTTTATATTTATTTATTTACTATATTTTCGTGTTATCAATATTCATTCCTCTTTACTTTAATATATATCTATATGTTTTAGATAATTATTATTTTATAAATAAAAAATTCCAATTTCTTAAATGTTTTTAATGTTTAATCATCTATAATTATTCAATTCTATTCATTTCAAAAATGCATGTATTTATAATTATATATTCATTAATGTTAAAAATATATTTAAAGACAGATATTTATGAATAAATATATTCACAAATTTATATTTACTATATTTATAAATTTAAATATTTATAATTATTGTAAATTAATAATGATTTTTTAAAAAAAGTAATTATATAATTATTGATAAATAATTTTATATAAATACATAATTTTAAAATTTTAATAAAGCTATTTAAATCCTGAATATAATATATTAATTTTTATATTTTTATTTGTTTTATATATATATATATATTAGAGGTTGAAGCCTCAATTTATTTAGGAAAATGGGATACATTACAGAGAAAATTAGAAAATATACAATCCTGGGATGTACTTAGCGAGACATGAACTCATGACCGCACCGAGACCCACAAGGGTTGCTACCACTGAGCTACACCATGTGGGCTATATATATATAATTATATAAATATTTATAATAATATAAATAATGAAGTACTATTTTTTACAATTTTTCATATATTTATAAATAAAAAATTTGATATTTAAATAAATATTAAATAATAATTAGTATATTAAATTAATGAATATATTTATTACATTTATATTTATATTTCTATATCTATTAATTATATATATACATATGGATATAAATATATAAATATATAAATATATAAATATATTCATAATTAAGAAATTATAAAATATATACTTAAATAATGACTATATTTAATATATATATATTTAATATATAAAATTATATAAATATATTTCATATTATAAATAAATAATGATAAATATATTTATATATGTATAAATAAATAATATATTTTTTTATGAGTGGATTAGTGTAATTATTAGTAAATAAATATAAATTTGAATAATTATAGAATTATAATAAAAATGTATATAATTATATATTTTTATTTTATTTTTTTATAATTTTAAATATAAATCCACTATCAATGCTATTTTGTAGGAATTAATAAAAGTTTCCCTGATCTACATAAAAGACCTCTAACAGTGACTGATTCAGACATGATTCTAAAGCTCTTGCAGAACTACCCTGATGTCGGCACTGCTCATTTACATTCTCTCAGATGAATCATTTCTAGAATCCATGGTATGTTATTTTCACATTTTCCCCTCTATTTGATTGATTAATTAGGTTTCTCAGTTTTCTGTTTGTCATTTTTCTTGACCACGATAACCCCTACTTCTTAATTGGACAACAATGATTCTTTATGCTTCTTGAATTTAGTATTTTCGTTAAGGAGTTCCAAATCATTCCATAGAGTGCTTCCCATTTTATATAGTCAGATTATATGTCTAACACACTAACTAATACAATGTGATATAATCTCATTTCCCATTTTGACTTCACATGCCCTTTATTCAGTCTGATTGCCTTTACATATCCCCATTCTTGTTTATATACCTTAGGTTTGTTTTGTCATTATTTTTCATTCAAGGAAATTAGTTTGATCATTGGCTTTTACAATCCACATGTTCCTTGTAGTGAAACTATTGAACTATGTGTGGTGTTCGGAGTGATTTTTTTTATTTTAGATATCGCCTCTCAAGAGGTGGCTCTCAATGTTCCTTGTTCACTATAAAAGACAAAAATTTAGAGCTCTATTTTTGTTGAAGGAAAAACCAATTCTTCTTCGGAAATGTATATTTTTGGCCAACTATCATAGACTACACATTCTAGAATAAATTTACACAATTAGGTGAGACTTATAGATAGTTCCCCTTCTCCTCATCTTTCACAGGTATGGCCTTCGATTTAGATAACAATGATTTGATTAAAGCTAAGGCAAGAAAACCAGTGAGTAGTCCTAAACAAACCACCTCCTTGGCTCCCACTGATCAAATGAATTCCCCCAAGTCTTGAGAAGATATTTTTATTTCTATTAGAGAGAAATCACACAAAGAACCTGCTATCCTATAGCAGGTTCTGGACTCCACTACAGAACTTTTTTTTGCTATAGGGGTTATTGATCTGGACTCCAATAAAGGAGGAAAATGAATATAGGTTGGTGCTTCGATTTTCTCTCAAAAATACTTCAATGAACAGAAGGTAACAGATCCTACTATGAAGAATAAATGCACATAAACTAGATATACTGAGTAGAATGTTAAAGACCACATTTGACAGACCAAATGCACCTCTTCTTTGGGTTCGATCAAAATGTTGAAGTCAACTGCTCATGTAGAAAAATACTAAGATACCCTTGACCCGAGCATCATTTCAGGTACCTACATCACTGATGTAAACCATATTACATCAACAAACAATATTTTATGATGCTTTTAACAAGAGAAAAAATAGTAACAATGTGACATCATATGATAATGATATCATACAAGAACCTACCATGCAATCTTTGTCTAGAGGTGATAATTTCATCTCCTTGAACTCCAATAAATGTAAGAAGGGGTCTAATTCAAGCCCTAGTTTTTCTTAAAATGTTAGAAGATCAACTAGGAACAAAGTCCCATATAGTAAGAAAAAGGGAATTCTAACTCCAAATGTTGGTTTAAATGAATATATTATATTGAAACTGCCAAGGTACTGCAAACCCTTTCACCTTCATTATTTTAAAATGATTGGTCAAAATTCGAAAGCCTGTAATTTTTTCCATTGAGGAACCAGGGATAAAATTTTCAACTAATTTAGTTCACTTTTTTCATTTTGGATACTCCTTCATAGGTTTATCCCATATCAACACCCATCATGATATTCTTTTGATTTTTTCTCATTCAACTTTTCCAAATGTTAATTTTTTCAGATTTCTGATCAATGAATCACCTGTGATTTTATGAGGGATCACACACATCTCTTTTGTTTTTTATCAATTCCAAGAAAAAATATCATGATAAGAGGACACTCTGAAATGACCTCTCCTTCATGAGTTCTAGTATTCATCTTCCCAGGTTTTTTTTTTGTATATTTTAATTCAATTATTTCATCAAGTGAAAAACATTTTCCACTCCGCTCAACATTATCTATAAGGGAATTTATATTTGAAATATAAAAAACCAATTTAACTGAAATTTCACTCCTCGATGCCAAATATAATTAGTACATGAGTCATTAAAATAGAGTGGTAGTGAGAAACCTAAATAGAGCCTTCACTAAGGACCATGATTTAGATAAATGGGACACTATTTCCAACACCGCCCTCCCAAAAATCCAATATGAAAATCATCCTATCATGGTCACTATCTCTTACAAAAAAATTGGAATCTCCTCTTTCCTTCATATTCAACAATACATGGTTCTCTAATCTTGAATGGTGTAATCTCATTAATCATTTTTGGTTCTATATGACTCAATCGAATTATTCCTTTTCTTGTACTCTTAAATTAAAATATCTCAAAAAAAAGATTAAAAATTGGTACAGTGTTAAAGCCCAAAAAATTGATAATGACATCCTACATATTGAGAATGGACATCATAAAATAGAAAATAGAAACACACACTTGATCATTTCTTTAGATCAAAATCAATAAATTAGAATTATTTTGACTCTAAATTTGCTTCTAAATTTCAAGGAATATATACATAAGAATACTTTAAAAATAATATGGATAGCTAATTGTCATAGAAATACCATATTATATAATTAGATGATGAGATTATGGAAAGCTACAGACCAATTTCCTCCCTCAAATATTTAGAAAACATCTTGGATAATGAATATTACATAGCTAATAAGGTATTCTTTTACTTTGACTATTTATTCAATGTCCGTAGCACTAACAAGGATCTCATTCATGATATATTTACGACAATTTTCATTGATTATGATAAAAAATTTCCCATTTGTGATCCCTATGATACTGAATTTAGAGACATTATATTTAGCTTGAAACCTGACAGTGCCCTGAGTTTAGATGGTTATAATAATGGATTCTATAAACAATATTGGGATATTATCCAAACTGAGGATTGCAAACATGTAAAAAAAATTTCTAGTGGCTGCCAACTCCATGAGTTGAATGAAATTTTTTTTACTTTGATTACCAAGGTAGACAATGCCTCTAAAATTTATCTCTTTTGACCCCTAGCTCTAATCAACACTCTCTATATAATAATCACAAAACTTATTACAAATAGACACGCCACTATTACAAATAAAATTATCTCTTGGAATCAATTTGGATTTTTCAAGGGAAGATATGTCTAGGACTGAATTTCTCTCACATCTGTATTCCCTAACTTGTTAAACAATAAAAATATTGGTGGTAACATTGATCTACATAATGACATTAGGAAATCCTTTGATAAAATTGATTGGGATTCTATATTCACAGTTCTTCATGGATTTGACTTCAACAACATATTCAACTCTAGAATCAAAACCCTTATAAATTTATCCCACATTTGCATCCTGATCAATGGCTCTTCAAGAGGATACTCTAATTTTACCAAAGGTGTCATACAAGGCGATCCCCTATCTATAATTGTTTTCTATTGCAGAAGACTCTTTAAGACATACGATCACTCGTGTGGTAAATCAAAATAAACCTAAACATATTAATTCATATAGTAATGTGAATACTCCCACCCACCACCTTTATGCAGAAGATATCATTCTATTTCAAAAGCGTGACAAAATAAACCATAGAACTCTCAAAACTACTCTCTGTCACTATTAAGAGGTCTCAGGTCAAGTAATTGGATGGAAAAAATTCTCCATCTACATTAGTTAAAGCCTTTTTAATTGTAGAAAAAGTTGTATCATCAACGAACTTGGAATCAATGATGGAAATATTCCCTTGAAGTATATTGGGATTCCCATATTTTGGGGAAGACCTAAAGAAATCAATTTCTCAAAAATTATTGATCAAATATTTAATCATCTTTCCACTTGGAAAGCAAAATCTCTTTCCATGGAATGAAGATTATATATATTGTAACATCATTCATTCCTAAAAATTGGGATACTAGATGATAGTGAACAATTGGAAGGATATTATCATTAAAAATGAATGTTTACATAATAAATTTTTTTGGACTGGTAGTAGCATGGTCATGAAACATATTACTATCCCTTGGGCAACTTGTTGTAAGCCTTTGGACAAGGGTGGTCTTTGTATAAAAATTTTAAAGCACTTTATTGATTCCCTTCATGACATATTAACATGGAACATGATTTATAATGATTCCACCTCGATTTGATTCATAAAAAATATGTTCTTGTATTGATTGAAGAGAGGTAACCATAATATCCTGAATTCTTCCATTTGGTCCTCTTTTCAAAATATGTATGCCCGCATTATGACCAATTCTAGATGAATGGTTACTAAAACCACTTCCATATCTTCTGGATGGACCACCAGACATGTGCTCCTTTTATCTCATTAATGCATTCTGACCATTCCTAGGAAAATGTCAACAACACTATTAGAAATGTTCTTAATTCACATTTTTATACTCTTCCTGATAATGTTATTCAAATTGTTAATAATTATCTCTTGTTTATCTCTTATGATTTTTTAATTTGGTAAATTTCTCACAATTGGTTGCTAAATTCAAAAAAACTATATAAAAACTTCTTCCATAACTCTGATAATGAGATTAAATGGATTAGACAATTTGATAAGTCTTTCATTAAACCATCAATACTCACTCTTTTTTGGAGACTTTCCAACAACAAGGTTCCCACTGATTCTTGTTTCCAAATTTTTGGGATCCAGTTTTCCTTTAAATATCTTCTCTTTAATAAACATAGAAAGGATAATAAAAATTTAATTAAATCTTTTTCTATCTCAAATTCTCTTTGGAAATATATTTTTGCATATTTTATTACAGATGGATGGTTCTTGACACTGTCAATGCCCAGCTAAAATGTTTTGTTGATATGGATAACTCCCAACAACTCAAAAACATATTTCATGTTGGGGTTGTGGAGCTTATTCATGTGATCTGGTATGATAGAAAAGAAATTCTTCAAAAATAACTTCCCACTTATCATTAATGTAGGTAGAATGTGGATTTTCATCGCCATCCCTGAAGCTGTGTTAATTCAGAATGGGTGCTTCTACATCTGTAAGAACCTGGACCTTCTTTTCAGGTATGTTTTTTCTTTTCTATTTGTATTTTGGAAAATGAAGAGAATCTATAAATTTTCTAAGTACACGCTGTGTATTTTATAAGTACACACCATGTACATTGATTCCACTCGAGGTCGTGTGCTGGCCATGTCATTGCCCCACACATGGCCATGTAGGGGTGATATGGAGGTTGCCTAAAGCGGAGTACAGAAAATCCTAGTACACACTGTGTACTTTAAAAGTACACACTGTGTACTTTCTTTTTTTCATTAAACGGACGGGGGGTATGTCATAACCCCAGAACCATCTTCTTCTCTAGCTTCTTCGACCGAAGGTATCCCATACGGTCATGACACTCCTATGAGCCCCCAAGCCTCTGTCATTTCTCGGAATCGACCGCCGTCTATTTCGTTGGAACTGCAGCGGTAATCTCTTCCTTCTACCAGAACTTTATTTTCCAATTCCTCCTCTTTCTCAAGTTATCATGGGTTGAACATTTTAGTCATTTTTTTAGATCTTCTCTGTTCAAGTACGATTCATGGGTCGTGGTTCAAGTATATCGATCTCTTATGATCGAGGTAGGTGGTTTGTTGCCTTACGTTGAATTTCTTTGAGTTTTTGTGAAAAAGTTTCAGATACCCATGTATCGGGTATCTCGGGTTAGGGTTTTAATCATGATTTATTATCTTTCATAGATTTCTTGTGTGCATGTGACTATTAGATGAATAATGTTTGCTTGTTAGCATGTTTGAGGATCACCACACGAGTGTTTCCCTTGTTCTTGTTGTTTATCGTCGTTTGGCTTAGGTTGTCTATGAGGCTGACCTTGTTGCATTGATTTCCTACCTTGATATAATTTATTACATGTGTTGCCTTCTGTTTATATGGCCCTGATGCATTTTAGATATTATCCAAGTAGTTTGTTGCACTTACTTAGGGCTGCTGACAGTCGATTACGCACGACTTTACTGCCCAAGGCTGTGTGAACATAGTGTAGTAGACTAAAGGGGGAATTGACGATTAAGGGCTCCCCTAGAAAGTCTGTTATAATTTAGTTTTTTTCACATGACCTACGAGAATTGGACATTGTGCTTCCTTAGAGTGTCCTTAGTTATGTATTAAGACTACATGGGGAATTAGATGTAAGTGATTTTTCAAAGAGTTTTTAGCTATCGTTGCAAGACCATAGGGGAATTTACGGTGAGAGCTTCCCAGAGTTTATGTTCCTTTTTATCATTATTTGACTAGAGGGGTCTGCCAGTATGAGCCACCCCGAGAGTCAGTGTGAATATTTTTTGTTTGATTGTGACGAGTCTACCAAGCCAAAGAACAAGCTTGGGTTTTGTACTACTTGTTGTTTAGGTTTTCTGTTGAGATAAATTTTTTGTTACTTGATATGATTTGGGATTATATATATTTTTCCTAGAAACCTTGGATGATAACTAAATGATGATATTAAGTTAATAAATAAATGTGAATGGATATTTGTGGGATTGTTTACATTACTATACTCATGTTTCTCTCCTGCATTTATTTCTTTCACTTTGCTATATTGCTCACTAATAGTAGGGTACAAATCTTGTGGTGGTTTCCTACTAGGATTAGTCTCACACCCTGTTTGGGTCCTTCTTTTCGGACCAAACATGTTATATGGTTGCAGGTGTGGATAGGGACTATGGACCCTCTACTTCAGGTACAAGATTGTTGGTTGGAGCTGGAGAGTATATGACCGAGCTTAGGCTTGCGATGCTGCTGGAGTTGCTGTTACTTTCGTGCTCTGTTTCTCAGTTGAATTTCATCATGTTGTTGTGTTTTGATGCTTCCCTTAGATACTTGTACCAACTGCATCATTATCATCATTACTATGTATTCATTGTTTTGGCAGTTAGTTTCAGTTATTGTATGTTGTTTACTGCTTCTGCTATTGATTGTTATTTCCTTTCCTTTGTATACTTTACCAAATGAGGGCATAGTTTCCCCAATAACTCACCAAGGCCCTCGCTGCTAGTTGGCAGCCTCTGGTGTTTGTGGAAATGCGCTTGAGGTCATGTGGTGAACCGGGTATGGGACACCAGTTGAGTGGCTCCGAATTCAGGTCATTACAAAGTGGTATCAAAACAGGTTCTTTTTCTTTAATTTCTATTGACCTACAGTTGAGAGAAATTAGACAGGGATAGGAAAAATAGGTAAATGGTAAATAGTTGTGCTCGGGAGTTCTAGAACCCGTGTATAGAGAAAAATCTAGGTTACCTGGAATATTTCAATTTCGAGTTTTTCAAATGTTACAGTTTAATTGATTTCACCATTGGGTGGTGCATTTGTTGTGTGTTGTTACAATTTATATGATTTTGGTTCTATTTTGTTGCAACCCGATGAGATGAGGGACTGTCATCACATGCTTCATATAGGATCTTGTTAGAAAATCACATGTCATGCATTTTTCCATGTGATCTAAATTGCATTAGAAATTGCATGCTGTTGTGATAGAATTTTTGATAGACTATGAATGTTGTTGTGATAGCTTGTTGTGATAGAATACCTACTATGTTGATAGAGTATCGTCTGTTTGGAGCTTCTTTATAATGGATGCCAAACTTTAGTCTTAGAGGTGTTATGGGCCATTATTGACCTGAATTTGGTGGATCATTGACCTGTTTACTTTTTATATTTATTGTTATGATGCCAAGATTTGATTTGCGGGGAGTATCGGCCCTCACAGATCAAAATTTGGCACCTTAACGCTGGTTTTCTGTGTTTTCTGGGCTTCAGAGATGTTTCTGAGTCTACTTTCTGGAAAAACCCAGAATACATGGCATGTAATTTATGGTTACATGTCGTGTAGTCTATAGTCGTGTCACTGACCATGAGAGCAAGGACACGGGGTTCTGAAAAATCTTGTTGGCACACTCTATGTACTAGTTTAGCACAACGTGTAGTTTGATCTAGGTGCCTGGCCGTGTCATGAACTACATGGGTCAGTGTTATCCATTCTCTTACATGACGTGTGCTTCTGAAACATGTCGTGTAGTGTCATCCATGTATCCGGCCGTGTGGATAACCAACACAGTATCTTCAGACTTCTTCTTACACATCATGTCTTTCTAGAACATGTTGTGTAATGTGACCTGGGCACATAGGCAGTGCCACTAATAACATGGGCCAGGTGAGTCTTGTTCAGTACACGCCATGTATAATTTTAACATACTGTGTATTTTTGTCATTAGGAGAGCCATGCGTCTTAACCATGTAGAAGAAATGGGATTGGAAGAGAGATAGAGTACATGCCGCTTGTTAGGACAGCACGCTATGTATTTGGGGTGTTACACGGCCAGTTAGGTAGGAGTACACGCCCATGTAAATGTCATAAGGGAACACGCCTCGTAGTCGTTATGCATGTCATGTACTCATGTTCTTTTTCTTTTGAATACTTCTTTACCATATTCCCTTCTTATGATCCTAGTTTTTAGTTCCTAGTAATGCGATTTAAGGTGTTATTTTGACCTTACAGGGTCATGGCACCGAGACATTCTCCCTTTCTACATTAGGGACTACCAGTAGTTCTTCCTATCATTCCGGACATGGAACCTGCAGGGATTTCAGACACAGGCACTGACACTCAGTTTAGAGAGGGTTTCATGAGATTCATGAAGACCTTATAGAGAGCTCAGCATCCTGCCCCATCTATGGCAGAGCTGATGCGGGGTTTTCAGCAGTAGCATCCTCCAACGTTCACAGGGGAAGGAGGACCATAGGCTGCGGAGTCTTGGCTAGAAGCCATTCTATCCATATTCAAGCACTTGTAGATGCCTCTAGAGAGAAGAGTGAATCTCTCAACTTATATGATGCGAGACTCTGCCAAGAGATGGTGGGACGTGGTTTCACAGGCTGGGTGCCATCAGGTTATGTCTTGGGACGAGTTTCAGCGTACGTTCTACGACTACTTCTACACGGTGACACTAATGGATGACAGAGCTTGAGAGTTCATGAACCTGCAGTAAGTTACTCTCACATTTATGTATTCTTTATCTCACTTCACAGAGTTATGGTGATTCACTCTCATTCTGTGGAATGACGAGCTGTTTTTAGAGAGGAAGTTTGAGGAAGGCCTCAGACTGGACATCAGATCACAAGTGAACGTCTTTCAGTTGACTTCAATTACTCCAATAGTCAACTAGGTGCTTATCACAGAGAGAAATTTTACGGATACTAGAGCTGTGGACTAGGGTGGTTTAGCACCTAGGGTTGATTCATTTCAGATAGACAGCAGGAAGCACCACCGTGGGTCTACACGAGGTGACCCGATGAAGTGAGGTATTCCTTCTAGTAGATAAGATCTTCCTTATGGAAACCATGTGGTGTTCTCTGAGTGTGGAAGAAGTGGGAATAATAAGCCTTAGTGCCCAAAATACCCAGTGGAGTGTCGATCTTGCGGTAAGATGGGTCATTTGCAGCATTTCTGCAGGGTTCCCCTATCAACGGCTAGTGAAGGAGGATCAGTTTCGACTCTGTGTATAGGAGAAGGATTACTAGTCCCACAGTAGACTGGGGGGTGGAGTTCTTCAGGTCATTCAAGATAGGGTAGAGGTCGTGGACACAGTGGTCAGGCTCAGGAAGGGTTAGCTCAGAGATCTCGGGCTTCTACACAGGGCCGCTGTACAGGCCAGACTTTTGCGGTAGAGAAGATTAATCTGGAGCAGGATCCTGGACCTTCTACAGTTTGAGGTACAATTATAGTAGCCTCAATTTTATCCTCTGCACTTTTTAAAACATGATCTTCTCATAGGTTTATTTCTTTTCACACTATTTAATCCCTTAGACTTACTGTTTATACTTATGAGGATTTGATGATGCTAAACACTCCCTTGGAAATTAGACCTGCTATCGTGATTCAGTGCTTAGACTGCCCCCTTGAGGTTGGTGGGTGCCATTTTTCATGGATTATCTATGTTTTGGAGATGATATGATATGATGAGTAACTCCCCGACCCTAATTACCTAGAGTCGGTGCATTATTACATAACATGGGTATGATCACGAGAAAGATCAAGTCTCGAAAGACCGATTAGTTTAGTAGCCTTGGAATAACTAGATACATCCATAAATTTTACATTACATCATAAAAAAAATATCTTGTCTTCATATCCCCTCATACTATCCCTGCAGGTCATTCATAAATTACTTCTTCATAATCCTGGGAAAAAATAAAACATTGAAAGGGGTGAGCTCAGATGCTCAGTAAGGATAACATTATAGCAGAAGCTTTCATAAATAATCATAAACACTTAAGGCAATTTATAACTAAAACAAAAGCCTTTTAAACTTGAACTTCAGCATAAAATGGCAAAGGTAAAATGAAATAATGCCATTTACTTACTCACATGGATATTCTACTAGTCGAATGATCACATGCAATATCAATAACCACTTTCATAATGATGGAATGCATAATGCCAGACTATCATAACCACATATCCAAGGCCTCGTGCCAAGACTACAAATAAGATTTTGCCAAGGCCTTGTGCCAAGACACTAGTTTGTCTCATGAGACCTACCGATGCATCGAGGAGCTATAGCGGGCTCCACCCGTCACTTATTAAGTCCAATGCATTCCTCATATGAATAGGTTTAAACATAAAATAAACATTCGTATTAAAACTAGCACACGAAATGTCAATACTTTAACCACAAACCATGAATGGTATAAAAATAGAACATCCACAGTCAAACATAAATCATTTGATACAATATGGAAGATTGTATTGTATCACATGAACCTCAATCATGAATAATGAAGGATGTTGACATAGATGAAAATAATCATCAAAACTATTTGAGGGAAATATCCCCCTTTTCTTGAAATCATTTAAAAGTCACACTATTTGTCAAGAAGCCATTTAAAAATAGATTTTTTTGAATCAAAGTGTCCCATACCACTTTGAAACTTTTAAAAGGATTTTTAATTTTAAAACATTAATTTCCATATAAATAAATCCTTAAAACCATTTTTAAAACATGGACATTAATGAGCAAGATATAGATGAATAAGTCTTTAAAACATTTTAAAATGGTATTTTGGTTAGAGATTCTAACCAAAAGAGAGACACTTGAATACATATATTTGAGGTAATAAAAAATTTGTAATATCATGAGAATAAAGGGATTCATGATATACTATGTCAAAGTACATTATATACACCACATAAAAGTGATTTGGTGTATATCAACAAAGAAGTCTCAGTTGAATGTAAATTAAGATGAAATCTCTCATAAAGGCCGTATCCTTAGGTTAAGGATAAATCAAAGACATAATTATGTGTGAAAAAAATATAAATACACTAAATATGATTGAATATTCAGTTTAAAACAATAAAAGGATATTCACACATATTCTTGTAGAAACAACACCAACGAATTGGATGTTTAACTCAACAAATGGTGAAAGAGTTAAAATTAATCTTATCAAATTCATATTAATGACTTGAGAATTATCAATGGAGTGATTATGTGTATCAAAAGTATATCCACATGAAGGGGAGTGGAAATTATGACATAATCCAATGAATAGTGATTCCACACATAATCTTGGAGTAACATAATCAATGAAATATGCGTAAAGCCGAATGAGTGGAAATTGAAATCTCAAATTCCCTTATCGATTTGGTAACATACGAAACAAACAACCATGAAATAAGGATCATACCATGACTATGTAAATACCCATAAATTAAAGTATATTACACAATGAATACAATCATGGGCAGTACACATACACCACATGTAATAATTAAGTGGTGAACAATGGAATTCTCACGAAATTAAGAGCGAGATAAGAAACTCCTTACCACGTTAATCAACTGAGTCGTATGGCCAAAAGTTAATAACCACCAAATTATTTACAGAATAACATGAATATAAAGATAATCATGATAATATATATCAAATGGCAGTACACAATACACCACTTTCAATAATTTAGTGCCGAACAATGGAAATCTCACGGAATTGAAATTGAGATAAGAAAATCCCTTACTTGTAATTTTTTCCTTGGTCGATGGTAGGTTTAACTCCTGTATAATGGTGAAGTAATTTTTATTGAATAATACAAGAATCATTTACTTTAATATGATATCATATATCATCTTTTAACATTGATTTGTTAATAATATCTTAGAATTATCGTTATTTCGGGTGTTAACGGGTTCATTTTACTTTATATTCTTTGTTATGTGAGCCATATTCGTTATTAATGGGATGTATATTATTCATATCAATAATGATATCAAGTCCTTAGATAATATTTTTAAATCATCAAATTATAATTATACTTGAATGGATATGATGGACAATGAATCTCATCGCGTTCGTGGAGACGGTAGTCCGTACATACACACGAGCGACAATATCATTATTTTGATATTAAAATAATATATAATTGGATTTTATATCATATATACAGAATCATTATCATGTTATATTTATTATTTACATGAGTTACACATCATTATTATACCCATCCAAATAATAATATATTGAATAACAATTACACCACGACGTGGAGACGGTAAGCCGTACGTACGCATTTATGGTGACATGTTATTCAAAGGATGGATAGAATACTGAATATGGTTGTACCATATTTATAATACCATCACAGTATATATATGATAGTGGAGTTATTATTTTATAATGGTAATAACAAAGAAAGAGGAAGTGGAAGAAGAAAAGAACTTAAAAAGGGGTGGTGAAAACATTACCTCTTCTTCGGGTTCTTCCTTTTGATTTGATCAAAAGGGATCCTTAGGATGGCTTTCTGATCAAACTAAGGTTTCTAGGTTGTAGTGAGGGATGTTGGGAGAGTATTTGGGCAGAGTTTGGTCGAACCAAAAGGATTTGAAGGTGTGAAGAAATGAGAAGGAGGAGTGCCTTTTTATAAGAGGGGTGAGGGGCACCTTTGGAAAAGCTAGAAATATTAATTTATAATAAATTCATATTCAGTTTCGAAGGGCTCCAAAGTTGACTATTCAAAGGTTAAGGTGGGGATAGGTCGAAAACCACTCATCAAATAGAATTTAGACAGGTTTGGGTACTTATGTTAACGTTATCTTTAAGTATTAACTCTAAGTTAATTAGTTTCACTTTTACAATGTCTCTTTGTATTTTTATATAATATGGTTAATAAACTTACTATATACATCCTAGAGACCCCCAAGTGGTCCATTAATGATGAACCTATCATGATATAAGTCTCTTGGCCGAACATTAGATTTTTAGGAATTTAATATCAATTAATAATATAATATTTGTTTTAAGAACTCTTTTATGTCAATTTTGACACTATTCAATAGTTGATTTTTGTGAAACTCATAACAGATTGATTACTTCAAACAAAGTCAATTAAATCAATCCCAATATATCATATTATCCTATAAAATTAGTTTAATTCATTAAAAGTTTCATATTATATTTATTTGGGTATTTATAATATCAATTATTTTAATTTTTCACTATTATAGTAATTACTTCATCATCATTGTGTCATAAATAAAATAAATTATTTAATGTCTAAGAATTATAAATAAAATATCATTATGTAGGAAATATTTTTATCTTTCTAATGAATATTTATAATCGAAAATCCAACATATATAACCCTATGTAAAAATTGGTTTGCTAAAAGATATATGCTTGTGTCATTTTTATATTCATTTTAACTTAATTAAAATAAAGTGTCATTATCACTTACAAGTGGATCCATGGGGTCCCAATATCGACCCAAAGATGCCCATGGTCGACCATGTATCAACCAATAGGGTTAAGACACGTTTTAGGGTAATTTAGTATTATTATAATATTAATTTTTAACCCTTATTTACCGGATTACCCTTAACCATGGTAAATAAAATATTTACCGCAGTAATTATTCAAAATGTCTAAAAATAAAAGTTACCTATTTACACAATTTGAACATCCTGATTCCAAATATGGAATCCATTTTCCTAAATTCAAAACACAGAAGTGGAAGAAATTAATTTAAAATTAATTCCCGCTGTCAAAACAAAAAGCGTGTTTTTAAGAGATAATAACTATCAAAAGATTGACACTTGTTTATGTTCGGTTTAATTGTAAAATTATGTCCAATGACCAAAATTATATTAAATGGTAAAAATATATTCTAAATATACTTTAAAACTACTAAAATTCATAATTTATCACTATTAATTATTTTGATTAAAAAAGTTGTTTTTAATTAAAATTTAGTAATTTTCACTATTCATCAAAATATGAAAGTTATCCGAAAAGTACCAAAATTTCACCTTAGGATAAATTAGATATTCCGAATCCAAAAATGAAGTCCATTTTGAAATATAAAATATAATTTTAAAAAGTAGGTATTACTATTCATAACGGCTAGTTTGATCGGTTGTGGTGTGTGTTAAAACTCGAAGTTGCATACAACACACACTACTATTTTATTCAAAGGAAAGCATATCGTGGAAGCTTGGGATGTTTCATTTTAAATTTTTTTGATGTCTCCATTTAGTCAAAAAGTTTAAAATATTGTATTTAAAAAGTTTTCACTATTAAAAGTTTATAAAAGTGCAATACTGAAAATGAATCTGTTCTTGCATTATGACTAAGAAACTCATAATATGGATTCTAAAATTATAAGGATTATATAAAGTTTAAAATTTAGTTAATACTATTCATGACCTCTTTTAATGGCTTTTTTTTGTAAGTCAAGGTGTGATTGAACTCGGTGTTGCGTGTAGTTCAAGTTATTGAATTATTTTGAAGAAATAACACACTATGAAATCTTGGGGTGTTACATTCTCCCCTCCTTCAATAAATTGCGATCTCACAATTTGAAATTGTTCTTCGAAAATAAAAGGTTGAAAATAGAAAATATATTTGTGGGAAAACCCACATCGGAAATTGGGTTACTAAAATTTAGTCTTAATATGAGGAAAAGAGAAATGAAAGGGTCACCATCGAATTATGATCTCGATTAGGAGAACATTGGTGGTAATTAGAGACATATAATTGGAGGAAAAACGTAAATATTTATAGGTAGTGATTGAGGTCATCAATCACAAACAAGTATAAAATTGAGGTCCTTAAACTCATCAATCTATGATGATTTGAAATAGCATCGGTCCAACAAAACATAGGGTATTGGGATAACACATTTTTGACGTTTCAAAATATCTTAGTTGAAATCCAACATCGAAAAATGAATTAATGAGGCCTCTATTTAAAATAAAGAGTGGAAAGTATGAAGATTACCGAAAATAACACATACTAGGGTTCCATGTAGGAAAATATGGATATGGAAGAGAAATCTAACCATCAATTATCTGATGGAGAGTGGTAGATAACATGGCTATGAAAAGGCCATCAATCCCAAAGCCATAAATTAGTGATGATTTAAGGTACCATCTAGGACAACCTTTTTTTAAAGTTACATTTCATAAGGAAGAGGAATTCATTTATGATATTGACTAAGAACATTATGAGATATACTTACATTTTAAGTATATTTTCATTCTTTAATAAATTTCCACCACTAACTCAATTTTTTTTAAACGATAATTATTTAAGAAGACTTGGTCACACTGGAATAGCTAGAATAAACTTCTATAGAATCACATGATCCATGCAGGATAAACCATATATTTACATTGTCTTTGAAGATTAATCAAAACCAAAAGGGTTAGTGAATGATCTAATGATCCCCCAAAAGGATATTCATTGAGATAAATATGTACTAATCTTAATTTCTAAAATTAAACCAACAATACCGCAAAGTTAAATAGATACCATTCAATAACCAATTGTCCTTAAAATCCTTTAATATAATCCAAACTAAAATTGAAACCCAAAACATAGAATAATTTGATTATGTAGTCTCCCATGTTACACTGTATCTCAAAATGACATCAAATACTCTTAAAGTCACAAACTTAAAAATAATTAACATCATCACATATTCTCTGTTATAGGTTTATCATTTCCATAAATAACCCAAATCACTATAAATCAACAATAAAAACGTAGATAAAAATCCACCATTACTCTACAAATGAAACCTCATTGTATTCTATTTTCCTTGGGCATATAGTGTTCCTAACAAAACGAACATCTTCCAAAATAACATTTATCACTTAATCACCAAATCATTTTCCTATACCAAGGGCATTCGTTTGATAAGACATAAGAACCCAAATCATCTTATTATTGATCAATAAAATCATTTAACAAAAAAAATAGTCACACTAACCAGGGACTTCACGTAGTCCAGTGGTAGGCGATAAATCCCAATCGCACTTTGGTTGTGGGTTCGATTCCCACAGCTTTGTCCGACGCGACGGGTTGTCACACGGTCTACATGTTGTCCTTTTTCAAAAACTATATTTTATAATATTACCAAAATGAGATAAATTCCTCAAAATAACATAATTTAACCACAAATGTTATATCATACTTTTCATTTTCATCCCAAATTATAATAACTTATCATTTTCTCAAACCCCAATGATCATATAAAACCAAATGGTTATTTATACCTATATCCACAAGAGAAGAGACAATTATTCCTCAAATATCATTCTCACATGGAAAACATCGGGGTTACAAATACAAGAGAAAATTATTCCAAAGTAAACCCATCAACAAGGATTGCTAATACTTTTTAAATTTTTCTCCAACCATATATTTCCACATAGCTTCTTCTTTGACCAAGAAAATATTCTATAGAATAGGACATTCATTCGGGTAATGGCCAGGTCGCCTACATTTACAGCAAATGACTGTAAATGGACTCTTGGGACCATTTTTATCTTCTTCCATAGTACTCTTCATTTTTCTTCGGCAATTCTTCACTTTATGTCCTTCCTTCCCGCACGTAAAACATTTCGTTGTCCCATTGAGACACTTTCCTGGGTGTCTCTTTCCACATTTCCTGCATGATGAAAATTGAGGTTTCGTTTCTCCATGGTCTCCATTGCTGGAGATCTTATCATTTATCACCTTTCTCTTCCTTGTTGAGTCTGGGAGTTGGTTAATATATATGTTGTTGATCATATTTTTGGAAAACTGGTTTGGCATAAAGATGATATCTTTTACGCCTATCAACATTCCATTTTGTTGCTCATTGACACCACCGTTCCCACCTTGTACATCATTCTCAAAGTCACTATGACTTCATTGGAATCCATCCATTGAATAAAACCTGAAAGCATTGTGTGAGTAATAGTAGTCGTAAAATCATTTAGATATTAAAATGTCACCATATTCTCAATTTGAAACATATTAGGATTAACCAAGGTCATTTACTCTCATCTTGTGTATATATTACTTAAATCGGTTTGTAAAGAAAATGTAAATTATCCTAAGCATATCCCCCGAGAGTGTCGTAACCAAGAGTGCATCAAGGCCCGTTGTCGTGCACCAGTTCCCGTTCGAGTCTAGCTCAAAGCGGTGTTTTCGGGTTTTACCCCTAGGTACATCTGTGCCAGAGCCGCCTCTACCTGCTCGTATCCAGACAGGGATGTATTGCTCGGAAAAATCACAAAATCTCCACAATACCAAAATTCTAGGAAGTTCTTTTATACTAATCCTCGAAGTTCATCTTAGGTCTACGTGCTCTAATCAGAGTTTATCTAAATCTAGCTACCAAGGTTTGTACTAAACTTCCTCTGATACCAACTGTAACGCCCCGACCCTAATTACCTAGAGTCGGTGCATTATTACATAACATTGGTATGATCACGAGAAAGATCAAGTCTCGAAAGACCGATTAGTTTAGTAGCCTTGGAATAACTAGATACATCCATAAATTTTACATTACATCATAAAAAAAATATTTTGTCTTCATATACCCTCATACTATCCCTGCAGGTCATTCATAAATTACTTCTTCATAATCCTGGAAAAAAATAAAACATTTAAAGAGGTGAGCTTAGATGCTCAGTAAGGATAACATTATAGCAGAAGCTTTCATAAATAAGCATAAACACTTAAGGCAATTTATAACTAAAACAAAAGCCTTTTAAACTTGAACTTCAGCATAAAATGGCAAAGGTAAAATGAAATAATGCCATTTACTTACTCACATGGATATTCTACTAGTCGAATGATCACATGCAATATCAATAACCACTTTCATAATGATGGAATGCATAATGCCAGACTATCATAACCACATAGCCAAGGCCTCGTGCCAAGACTACAAATAAGATTTTTCCAAGGCCTTGTGCCAAGACACTAGTTTGTCTCATGAGACCTACCGATGCATCAAGGAGCTATAGCGGGCTCCACCCGTCACTTATTAAGTCCAATGCATTCCTCATATGAATAGGTTTAAACATAAAATAAACATTCGTATTAAAACTAGCACACGAAATGTCAATACTTTAACCACAAACCATGAATGGTATAAAAATAGAACATCCACAGTCAAACATAACTCATTTGATACAATATGGAAGATTGTATTGTATCACATGAACCTCAATCATGAATAATGAAGGATGTTGACATAGATGAAAATAATCATCAAAACTATTTGAGGGAAATATCCCCCTTTTCTTGAAATCATTTAAAAGTCACACTATTTGTCAAGAAGCCATTTAAAAATAGATTTTTTTGAATCAAAGTGTCCCATACCACTTTGAAACTTTTAAAAGGAGTTTTAATTTTAAAACTTTAATGTCCATATAAATAAATCCTTAAAACCATTTTTAAAACATGGACATTAATGAGCAAGATATAGAAGAATAAGTCTTTAAAACATTTTAAAATGGTATTTTGGTTAGAGATTGTAAACAAAAGAGAGACACTTGAATACAAATATTTGAGGTAATAAAAAATTTGTAATATCATGAGAATAAAGGGATTCATGATATACTATGTCAAAGTACATTATATACACCACATAAAAGTGATTTGGTGTATATCAACAAAGAAGTATCAGTTGAATGTAAATTGAGATGAAATCTCTCATAAAGGCTGTATCCTTAGGTTAAGGATAAATCAACGACATAATTATGTGTGAAAAAAATATAAATACACTAAATATGATTGAATATTCAGTGTAAAACAATCAAAGTATATTCACACATATTCTTGTAGAAACAACACCAACGAATTGGATGTTTAACTCAACAAATGGTGAAAGAGTTAAAATTACTCTTATCAAATTCATATTAATGACTTGAGAATTATCAATGGAATGATTATGTGTATCAAAAGTATATCCACAGGAAGGTGAGTAGAAATTATGACATAATCAAATGAATAGTGATTCCACACATAATCTTGGAGTAACATAATCAATGAAATATGCGTAAAGCCGAATGAGTGGAAATTGAAATCTCAAATTCCCTTATTGATTTGGTAACTTACGAAAAAAACAACCATGAAATAAGGATCATACCATGACTATGTAAATACCCATAAATTAATGTATATTACACAATGAATACAATCATGGGCAGTACACATACACCACATGTAATAATTAAGTGGTGAATAATGGAATTCTCACGAAATTAAGAGCGAGATAAGAAACTCCTTACCACGTTAATCAACTGAGTCGTATGGCCAAAAGTTAATAACCACCAAATGATTTACAGAATAACATGAATATAAAGATAATCATGATAATATATATCAAATGGCAGTACACAATACACCACTTTCAATAATTTACTGGCGAACAATGGAAATCTCACGGAATTGAAAGTGAGATAAGAAAATCCCTAACTTGTACTTTTTCCTTGGTCGATGGTAGGTTTACCTCCTGTATAATGGTGAAATAATTGTTATTGAATAATACAAGAATCATTTACTTTAATATGATATAATATATGATCTTTTAACATTTATTTGTTAATAATATCTTAGAATTATCGTTATTTCGGGTGTTAACGGGTTCATTTTACTTTATATTCTTTGTTATGTGAGCCATATTCGATATTAACGGGATGTATATTATTCATATCCAGAATGATATCAAGTCCTTAGATACTATTTTTAAATCATCAAATTATAATTATACTTGAATGGATATGATGGTCAATGAATCTCATCGCGTTCGTGGAGACGGTAGTCCGTACATACACACGAGCGACAATATCATTATTTTGATATTAAAATAATATATAATTGGATTTTATATCATATATACAGAATCATTATCATGTTATATTTATTATTTACATGAGTTACACATCATTATTATACCCATCCAAATAATAATATATTGAATAACAATTACACCACGACGTGGAGACGGTAAGCCGTACATACGCATGTATGGTGACATGTTATTCAAAGGATGGATAGAATACTGAATATGGTTGTACCATATTTATAATAACATCACAGTATATATATGATACTGGAGTTATTATTTTATAATGGTAATAACAAAGAAAGAGGAAGTGGAAGAAGAAAGGAACTTAAAAAGGGGTGGTGAAAACATTACCTCTTCTTCGGGTTCTTCCTTTTGATTTGATCAAAAGGGCTCCTTAGGTTGGCTTTCTGATCAAACTAAGGCCTCTAGGTTGTATTGAGGGATGTTGGGAGAGTATTTGGGCAGAGTTTGGCCGAACCTAAAGGCTTTGAAGGTGTGAATAAATGAGAAGGAGGAGTGCCTTTTTATAAGAGGGGTGAGGGGCACCTTTGGAAAAGCTAGAAATATTAATTTATAATAAATTCATATTCAGTTTATAATGGCTCCAAAGTTGACTATTAAAAGGTTAAGGTGGGGATAGGTCGAAAACCACTCAACCAATATAATTTAGACAGGTTTGGGTACTTATATTAACCTTATCATTAAGTATTAACTCTAAGTTAATTAGTTTCACTTTTACAATGTCTCTTTGTATTTTTATATAATATGGTTAATAAACTTACTATATACATCCAAGAGACCCCCAAGTGGTCCATTAATGATTAAACTATCATGACATAAGTCTCTTGGCCGAACCATAGATTTTTAGGAATTTAATATCAATTAATAATATAATATTTGTTTTAAGAACTCTTTTATGTCAATTTTGACACTATTCAATAGTTGATTTTTGTGAAACTCATAACAGATTGATTAATTCGAAAAAAGTCAATTAAATCAATCATAATATATCATATTATCCTAGAAAATTAGTTAAATTCATTAAAAGTTTCATATTATATTTATTTGGGTATTTATAATATCAATTATTTTAATTTTTCACTATTATAGTAATTACTGCATCATCATTGTGTCATAAATAAAATAAATTATTTAATGTCTAAAAATTTCAAATAAAATAGAATTATGTAGGAAATCTTTTTATCTTTCTAATGAATATTTAAAATAGAAAATCCAACATATATAACCCTATGTAAAAATTGTTTTGCTAAAAGATATATGCTTGTGTCATTTTTGTATTCATTTTAACTTAATTAAAATAAAGTGTCATTATCACTTACAAGTGGATCCATGGGGTCCCAAAATCGACCCACATATGCCCATGGTCGACCATGTATCAACCAATATGGTTAAGACACGTTTTAGGGTAATTTAATATTATTATAATATTATTTTTAACCCTTATTTACCGGATTTACCCTTAACCATGGTAAATAAAATATTTACCGCAGTAATTATTCAAAATGTCTAAAAATTAAACATACCTATTTACACAATTTGAACATCATGATTCCAAATATGGAATCCATTTTCCTAAATTCAAAACACAAAAGTGGCAGAAATTAATTTAAAATTAATTCCCGCTGTCAAAACAAAAAAGCGTGTTTTTTAGAGATAATAACTATCAAAAGATTGACACTTGTTTATGTTCGGTTTAATTGTAAAATTATGTCCAATGACCAACATTATATTAAATGGTAAAAATATATTCTAAATATACTTTAAAACTACTAAAATTCATAATTTATCACTATTAATTATTTTGATTAAAAAAGTTGTTTTTAATTAAAATTTAGTAATTTTCACTATTCATCAAAATATGAAAGTTATCCGAAAAGTACCAAAATTTCACTTTAGGCTAAATTAGATATTCCGAATCCAAAAATGAAGTCCATTTTGAAATATAAAATATAATTTTAAAAAGTATGTATTACTATTCATAACGGCTAGTTTGATCGGTTGTGGTGTGTGTTAAAACACGAAGTTGCGTACAACACATGCTACAGTTTTATTCAAATGAAAGCATACCGTGGAAGCTTGGGATGTTTCATTTTAAATTTTTTTGATGTCTCCATTTAGTCAAAAAGTTTAAAATATTGTATTTAAAAAGTTTTCACTATTAAAAGTTGATAAAAGTGCAATACTGAAAATGAATCTGTTCTTGCATTATGACTAAGAAACTCATAATATGGATTCTAAAATTATAAGAATTATATAAAGTTTAAAATTTAGTTAATACTATTCATGACCTCTTTTAATGGATTTTTTTGTAAGTCAAGGTGTGATTGAACTTGGTGTTGCGTGTAGTGCAAGTTATTGAATTATTTTGAAGAAATAACACACTATGAAATCTTGGGGTGTTACATGATGTTATTCTCAGGATGGACTAGTTAGTTCCCTTCCAGGCCTTTGTCGATTTCTATCACCGTAGGGTGATTTTCACATCACTGAAGGGTGTATCCTTTCTTTACAAGGGCGAATGGAATGTCCATGAGAGAAGAGCTAGACCATAGAATCATGGGATAGGTGGAGTTACAACTCAGATTTCCAGTTTATAACTGGATGACCAGGGGACTTCATAGAAAGATTATCCTCCAATGGTTGATCGCTTTCCAAACGACTTTCCAGAACACTTTTCAAGTTTTCCTCTAGATTAAGAGGTCGACTTCTCTATTGATCTTGTTCCTGGAGAAGCATTGGTATCCATTCCTTCTTATAGGATGGCTACACCTGAGTTACAAGAGCTCAAGAAGCAGTTGGAGGAGTTTCGGGAAAATAGTTTTATCTGACCCAGTACTTCTCCTTGGGGTTCGCCCATTCTGTTTGCAAAGAAGGCAGATGGTACTTTACAGATTTGTGTGGATTATCGGAAGCTAAACAAGTTGATGGCAGAGAACCGATATCCATTTCCACGGATAGATAATCTCTATGATGAGTTACAAGGAGCCAGTGTGTTCTCGAAAATCGACCTGTGATCTGGCTATCATCAGTTGCGTGTCAAACCATCTAATATACCTCTTACATACATTCGTAGTAGGTATGGTCTGTATGAGTATGTGGTTATGCCATTCGGTCTCAAGAACGTGCCAACAGTTTTCATGGAACTGATGAACAAGGTTTTCCATCCTTACATGGATACTTTTGTGGTTGTTTTTGTGGACGATATCTTGGTGTACTCTCACACTCGACACGACCTTGCTACCCATCTTTTGATCATTTTGAGTACACTGAGGGAGCAACAGTTATATGTTAAGCTCTCAAAGTTCCACTTTGGATGGATGAGATTCACTTCTGGGTCATGTCATCTCAGATACAGGAGAATCAGTAGACCCAATGAAGGTGAGAGCAGTAGTTACATGGGAGCAGCTGAAGAATGTCTTCTAGGTACGAAGCTTTTTAGGTCTGGCTGGTTACTACAGGCGGTTTATACAGGACTTCTCATGCTTACCAGCACCATTTACGGGCTATACTAAGAAGGAGGTGAAGTATTCTTGGTCATAATCATGTGATTCAGCCTTTCAGGAGCTAAAGGGGAGATTGACTTCAGCACCCATCCTAGTTTTTCCAGAGCTGGGAAAGAGTTGTATAGTTTTCTATGATGCATCTGGCATCGGTCTTGGAGTAGTACTTATGCAGGAGGATCGTGTCGTTGCATATGGATCTCAGCAGTTGAGGCCACATTAGAGGAACTACCCTACGCACGACCTAGAGTTTGCCGTAGTTGTTCACGATTTGCATTGTTGGAGACATTATCCTCTGGGATAGAATTTTGTGGTATATACTAACCACAAGAGCCTCAATTATATCTTCATGCAACGTGACTTGAATATGAGATAGCGGAGTTGGGTTGAGTACCTACAGTCATTCGATTTCGAGCTTTCTTATACTCCTGGGAAATGCAATGCTGTGGAAGACACACTGAGCATGAGGACACAGAAGCAGGTAGTACAGAAGGCCAGTAGTGAGTGGAAGCTTATGACTCTATTCTCTGAAATGCATTTGGAGGTGCACGACAGATAGGGTCAGACTTTTTATTCCTTTATAGCTGTTACCTCTACCCTTCTTGATCAGGTTCGCATGAGGCAGCTATCAGATTCTGAAGGCCTAGTCCTACGGGAAAGTGTGTCAGGAGTGGACCCTCTTCCCAAATGGACTGTAGGAGAGGAAGATATATTTCATTTCTAGGGACTTGTATGGGTGCCGGTAGATATACATGAGGAGCCAATGTGATACATTCATTCCTCAGTTTGTGTAGTTCATCCTAGCATCACCAATATGTATCGTGACCTACACCGCCAGTATTGGTGGCCAGGTATGAAGAGTGATATTATTGGTTTGGTCATGAGGTGTTCCACCTGTCAGCAGGTGAAGGCGGAGCACTAGCGGCTATCAGGGCTTTTACAGCAGCCACCCATTCCCACGTGGAAGTGGAACAATTTCAAGATGGACTTCGTGACAGGGTTATTGAGATCGCCTTGATGGAATGACATGGTATAGGTGTCATCGACAGCCTCACAAAGGTTTCTCACTTCTTCCTAATTAAAGAGACCATCAATGTTGATGATCTTGGACGGTTGTACATCTGTGAGATTTTATTCTTTCATGGGGTTCCAATTACATTCATTTCAGATAGGGATTCTCACTTTACGTCTCATTTCTGGAAAAGGCTATAGAAGGCAATGGGTATATAGGTACTTTTGAGTACATTGTACCCTCCCCAGACAGATGGCCAGTCAGAGCACACAATTCAGGTGCTAGAGGACATGATACGAGCATGCATCCTTGATTTTGAAGGTTCTTCGGAGATACATATACCTCTAGTGGAGTTTTCTTATAATAATAGTTTTCCAGCAACTATTCAGATGAACCTTATGAGGCCTTGTATGGTAGGCCATTCTGATAACCCTTGTGTTGGCAGGAGGCAGGAGAGGTAGTTTTGTTGGGACCTCATCTTGTTCAAGAGACCACAGAACAGGTGTAGTTTATTTGTAAAAGAATGGTTACTGCACAATCTCAGCAGAAATCTTTTTCCGATCAGTGGAGACAACCTTTGGTGTTCAAGGTCGGAGATCAGGTCTTTCTACATGTTACCCCAAGGTTCGGACACAAGATGATCAGGAGAGAGAGTAATATTTCACTAAGATACATCGGGCCATGTGTGGTCCTAGAGAGAGTCTAGATGGTTTCTTATAGGTTGTAGTTACCTCAGAGGTACCAGGCTATACACGACGCCTTCCATGTTTCTCAGCTTCGACGCTATTTCTCAGACCTGTCTCATGTTTTTCAACCCTAGGAGGTTGAGCTGGTGCATGATGTATCATTCAAGGAGCATCCTATCAGTATTTTTGATCATAGTGCAAAGGTACTTTGTGGTCGGTCTGTTCCTCTGGTATGGGTGCTATGGCAGCACGACCATGTAAAAGACGATACTTGGGAGAGGGAGGCTGATATGTGATCACTGTGTCTAGAGTTGTTCGAGGCATCTTCTTCACCACCTTGTTGGGGATATTCAGGGATGAATTTCTTTAAGGGGAGAATTTTTTAAGAACCCAGACATTCTTTTCAGGTATGTTTTTCCTTTTCTTGTCATTTTTGGGAAAAAGATGAGAATCTAGAAATTTTCTAAGTACATTTCATGTATTTTATAAGTACACACCGTGTAATTTAATGTCGCATGAGTTCGTGTGCTGGTCTTGTCCTGGCCACACACATGACCATCTAGGGGTGACATGGAGGCCGCCTAAAGCGGAGTATAGAAATTCCTTGAACATTGCGTCTACTCTAAAAGTACATGTCAGGCACTTTCTTTTTTTTAATTAAATGGACCGGGGTCATTTATTAACCCCATAACTGTATTCTTCTCTAGATTATTCTACCGAAGGCTTCCAGTACGGCTACGACACACCTCCGAGCCCCTGAGCCTCCATCCGCTCTCCAAATCGACAACCATCGATTGTGTTGGAACGATAGCGGTAAGATCTTCCTTCTACTAGAACTTCATCATGCAATTCCTCCACTTTCTGAAGTTATCATGGGTTGAACGATTTAGATTTTTTTAAGATCTACTCCACTCTAGGCCAATTCACGGGCCGTGGTTCAATTATATCGATCTCATATGATCGAAGTAGGTGGTTTGTTTCCTTACATTGAATGTCTTTGAGTTTTTGTGCAAAAGTGTCGGATACCCATGTATCGGGTATCTCATGTTAGGGTTTTGATCATCCTTTGTTATATTTCTAAGATTTCTTGTGTGCTTGAGACTGTTAGCTAAATAATGTTTTCTTGTTAGTATGTTTGAGGATCACCCTACTGGTGTTTCCCTTCTTTTGGATCTTTATCACCGTTTGGCTTAGGTTGCCTATGAGGCAGACCTTGTGGCATTGATTACCTACCTTGATATAATTGATTTCATGTGTTTCCTCCTGGTTATATGCTCTTGATCCATTGTAGCTATTATCCACATATTTTGTCGAACTTAGTTAGGGATACTGATAGTCGATTACACACAACTTGACTGGTCAGGGCTGTGTGAACCGGGTGCGGTAGACTAAAGGGGGAATTGACGATTAAGGGATTCCATAGAAAGTCTATTATAATTTAGTATTTTTTGTAGGACCTACAAGAATTGGACATTGTGCTTCCTCAGAGTGTCCATAGTTATGTATCGAGACTACAGAGGGAATTACATGTAAGTGCTTTTTCCGAGAGTCTTTAGCTATCGTTGCAAGACTGTTGGGGAATTGACGGTGAGAGCTTCACAGAGTGTCTGTGCCTTTGTACGATTATTTGAATAGAGGGGTCTGCTAGTATGATCCTCCTAGAGAGTCAGTGTGAATATTTTTTGGTTGATTGTGATGAGTCCACCAAGCCAAAGAATAATCATGGGTTTTGTAATGCTTGTTGTTTAGGTAGTCTGCTGAGATTCATGTTGTGTTACTTGATATGCTTTGGGATTATCGAGCAATTTCCTAGATTACTTGGTTGATAACTAAATCATTAAATTAAGTTTATAAATAAATTTGAATGGAGATGTATAGGATTTTTTACTTTTGTGTACTCCAGTTTCTATGCTGCATTTATTTCCTTTACATTGCTATATTGATCACTAACAGTAGGGAACAGATCTTATGGTGGTTTCCTACTGGGAGTAGTCTCACATCCTGTTTGGGTCCTGCTTTTTGGCCCAAATAGGTTATATGGATTCATGTGTGGATAGGTAATGTGTCCCTTCTAATTTAGGTACATGATTGTTGGTTCGAGCTGGAGAGAATAGGACCGAGCTTATGCTTGTTATGCTTCTAGAGTTGTTGTTACTTCCGTACTCTATTTCTCAGTTCTATTTCATCATGTTGTTGTGTTTTTATAATTCCCTTAGATACATGTACCTGCTGAATCATTATCATCATTACTATATATTCATTGTTTCCACTGTTAGTTTCATTAATTGTATGTTGTTTACTACTTCTTCTATTGATTGTTATTTCATTTCCTTTGTATACTTTACCAAATTAGGGAAAAGATTCCCAAATAACTCACCAGGTCCCTCCCTGCTAGTCGGCAGCCTCGGGCATTTGGGGAAATGTGCTTGGGGTCATGTGGTGAACCGGGTACAGGGCACTAGTTGAGTGGCTCCGGATTTGGGTCGTTACAACATCTCTGTAGAAGATTTTATAATTATGAGATGTCTTCGGGTCATTTCCATTTTCATTCATCCAATATGCATGTTTGATGTTTATTGGATACCACCACTCCCAGGGTGAATTAAAATCAATGTCACTAGAGCAACTAAATTATATTGAAGTTATGTTTGTAGGGTGTGGATCCATCGTTAGAAATAATCTTGGTCTGATCATTGCATTCATTTTTTGAGGTTGTAGTATTGTAACCTACTTGAAAGAAAATATATTGAGTGTGATACCTGCCATCTCTATTTCCAATCACCAAGGTTAGATCAACTTGTGGATTGAAAGTGACTCTACTACTATAGTGCAGGCCATTTGGAATGGGGTGATTCCTAGAGCTTGGCTGCTTACTACACACTAGATGAATTGTCACTGTTCTCTCCAAGACATCAAAGAAATTTAAAATCATACCTACCGAGAGGTAAATATAGTTGCAGATGGTATTTTTAATAAAGGGGTTTCACAGAAAATAACCTGGTTGGAGGAACTCTCGAACATATTTCTTCCTCTATACATGAAATATTGCAATATGATCTCCCATTTTATACTCTTTTAATCTCTTCTTTATTAATAAATTTTTCTTTGGTCATTAGACCAAAGCGTAACCATCTTTAAAAAAATAATGCACTATATTCCCTTCTATGTCACTCTTTAACCCTTTATTTATGGAATTAGGAATTATAATTGAGTCCATCGAACAATATATTGGTCATATGGGAAGCAATATAAATTTTCCACCATGTCATTTATTATTTGATCTCGAGTGTCACTCTATAAATCATTTCATATCGTAAAACACATGGGGCCATTATATAAATTCAATTTTTAAATTAAGATAAATTTAGAATACATCATCATAATATCCAATGTCTTGAATAACAAGAGATTCATAGAAATGTGTATTTAAAAAATGAGACTATGTATTTTTATAAAAAAGTAGATAACAATGTTAGACGACTACCATGAATTATTTATGAATTATTACTCTTATATTCCAATATATTAATTCTCCTTTTTTGGATCATTTATAATCCACTCATTATCTTATTTTAATTAATAAAAGGAATGTAATTCTTATAAGATATTTTCCAAAATTACATCATCTCTAAAAATTCGACTTCATCCATTAGTATTGTACTCATAATAAATTAAACACATTTATATTATTATTAAAATAAATGGTATATAATAATATCATATTCCTTATACTCTCATTAATATATCAAAATATTTATCATATCCTCTTGATTAATACAATGATCTATAATAAATTAATATAAGGATCTACTATATAGAATAAATTTCATTTCCATAAATATTTCAATATAGTGTTTTTTATTATTATATGAATTTCCATGTTTCAAATAATTTATATACTAGTTTAAAATAAAAGATATATTAATTACTAATTTTTGTTTTAGAATTAAATGATTTACTACCTCATAAATGTCTTTTGTAAAGAAATGAATTTCACCATACATGTGTTGTTTGGTTAGTTTATCCTCATTCAGGCCATATTTTAAAATCGTAAATAATATTTTAAAACATAAGTGGTAAATAATTATCTTTAAAATTTATATTATAACCATTATATTATTCTAAATCTGTGATGTTCAATATTTAGTATATTTTTGGTAATATTTTTTAGCGTTAATTATTACAAAATACTATAAATTATTTGAACTGAATGATTCGTAGATTTATCAAATAATTTTATTTTTAAAATGATAGTTTTATAACTATATTACATGTTTAATGTTGTGATTATGGATGTGGAAAATACTATAAATATTATAATATGTATAATTTTATTTGTAAATGAATTCATTGGGAGAACAGTTAATTGATTTATTTCATATTTGGAATGGTAATCCGAACAAATTAAATTAATACATTAATGAACATTTAAATGAAAAACATTCTTGCAATACGAATGTTGACTCAATATTTTTATACATAGTAATGTTTTGAATATATACTCACATTTTCATTATATTCTCTAATGATTTACCTTCATAACCATGTATCCTGGAGGAGGAGCAAATTGTAGACTAAGAAATTGAGTTGGCGAATAGTTTTTGGTGATTGAGGATATGAAATTATCATGAAATTATGCAAGTTAATATTGATTTCCATATTTTTATAGTATTTTAAATTATTTTCTACGTATGTTATTTTTGAATTGGTGCATAATTCCTAATAATTCAAGATAATTATTATTATGTAAGATTATATATTAGTTATAATGAAATCGATATTGATTATAAATATATTAAAAATGAATTAATGGGATAAACAAGAATTTATACATGGTTGACTGTTTTGGGGGATGTTTAATTGGTTTGAAACTATTATGATAATTAATTTATATTTTAATAAATAATACATCGTAAAATTATTTTCATTTAATTATAGTGGATTAATAATGGATATTGATATTATTATAGAGTATTTTTCAATACTTTTATTGAATTAAGAATATGATGATATTCTTGATACATTGGTATTTGAGTTACAATAGAAATATTAGTGATTCATCGAGGGATTTGGTGAGGGTGATGTTACATTTGTCTTGTTGTTTGTTCTTATTTATGGTTTCTAAGAATTCTGGTTTAACTAATGTCTTGTGGAAACCATTGTGTGGTATGTTTTTATGGGAACTAATTATGTTATACATTACCATATATCTAATTCACATACTAATAAAAATGGATATGTTATACCCATTTAATGGCTTGGATTCAATATGTACACACAATGGTCTTCCCTGAGGGATTGTCTAATATGCTAGGGGTATGAGGTAAAATCTCATTGTACCGCTAATGTTCTTATTTAAAAAGTGAGATAAATAAATTTTTATACTCCTATTATTCAAATGTAAAACTCATAGTAGTTATATGATTTAAATTTCAGAGAACAACATGGAATAAATTTTTTTATCATTAGTATAATTCACTCGCATGAAATGAAGTCACTACATTTGATTATCAAGGAGTCATATTTAGTGAAAAAGGAAATGACTTACATGTGTATATTGAGGGTTAATATTCAGAAAATATACAGAAAAATTTTCAATGTTGTATATTTTAGGGGCCATGTTAGTATTTACATGTTTATTTTTATACCCACCCCCTACACATCAACCTCAGTGGATATAGAGATCTTATATTTGAGATACATGTTAAGAAAAATGACTAGTAACATATATTAGATTTGTTGTAGGTCCTTGGGTACGAGGTCATGTTTTTATGACTCTATTAGGATCCTTTTATCATTTTGATAAAACATTTTAAATTTTAAATTAAGGTGTGTTAGTTTATATTTTTTTAAGGAGATGACTATCATCATCATGGACTTTATCTCTTGAAATATTTATTATTTCATTTCATTTCTTGAGACTCATCTCACATCTGGGATGAATACTATTAATAGTAGTTCCAGAAACATAGGTGCACATATAAAAGAGATGGAGGATGATTCCCCAGAAAAAAAATTCAATAATAACTGTTTGGAAGATGAAGATGATGGATATGGTAGTTGTCTATAACATTCATTTTTTTGAATTCATAGGATAACACCTACTATAGTGCAGTAATTATTTTCCTAAAATCAAACAACTATGTACGTAAAAAATGTATTCATGCTAATTATTTGACAGTAGATTATGTATATTAAATTAAATATTTCATCATGTTTTCAATAGATCATGAATGGGTACCTTCTCAATTCCTACATCTATGTTTATGTTATTGTTATTCAAGAAGCAATAAATATTTTACTACTCATGTAGACAAAGTCTTCTGCACATGATGATGTTATCAATAAAAATTAATAACAAACTATTGATGATGAAAATTTAGAATTATTATGGGATCAACATCATGTTGATGAAAAAAAACAACAGCATTGCAGAATCATAGTGTTGAATAAAATTATCAAGGAAATAAGTCATTGTAAGTAGTTTGAGCTGGTTTGAATCAACACAGCCAACCTATTGACCCTAAAAAGTCAATGGTTATTAGTTATATTTGGATATCAATGAAGATGAATGTTTATATTGATATTGACTCATAGTTCCATGTACAACATTTAATAAAGGAAATCATTTCGAAATATTTGAAGATAATTTAATGATATAATCTCTATTTAATTTAAAAATTCGGTAATGGAATGTTGATTTAATTTTCACTATTAATTAAATATTTCATTTATTTTAGAATATTTCTATGATAAATTTTTCTAATAGATGCTGAATGTCCCATAGAGGATTATAGAATCTTCTTATAAAGTTACATATCAGAAATGTTGAGGATAAAGTAATTTCCCACCCACCAATTAGTTACGTACACATTATAAAACCATAAACATGGAAAACTTTCATCAATTTTCGTAATGAGAAATCCTTTTAGGAGTATTATAGTAGGTAATATATTATTTTATATTATTTATTTCATACAATTTCATTAAAAATTGTTAATTATAAAACAAAAAAAACTGTGTTGAAAATAAAGACTGTGCATCAACACCAATATACGTCTATTGCAAAGCCTAGAAGAGGTACACTTCAGTAGAGGGAAAATTTGAATGTATATTAAATAAACGATAAATGATTTATCTGATATGAAACAACATATATTCTTTTGTCTATTTGCATTTTGTTGGGTATAAATCTTTTAAGGTATCATTGAAGCATTTTAAGGTGATTATGTTTGATGAAAAAGTGATCCTCCATATTGTGTTTGTTGACAAAGTAGACCATGATGTCCAATTTGTGGAAAATGGTGGTATACATGGTGATTAGTAGGGTTCAAGAGATGTTTTTTTCTATCCATGATTGATAGAAGAACCCCGAAAATGGAATGGATGATCCAGAGGAGGTATAAAAATAACTGATCTAAGGTGGTATAGAAACATGTGCACAAGGCATATTTCAGGAGGAGAATGTTGGAAAATGGAAAATTCATAAAGTGCGCAAAATATTTAGAATAGTGTGAGAAAGATAATTCCACACAAAAGAAACTTACCTACCCAATATAAAGTCAAATTGGGGACTGCATGCTCGAAGAAGATGTTTTCACACAAGGCATGTTTCAGGGTCAGAATGTGGAAAAATGGAGAATGCATGATGCAAGAAAATGATTTAAAAATGGGCGTGAAAGATGAGGTTGCACAAAAGAAAATTGTTCTCCCAATGTGAATTAAAATGTGGTTTTATGCACTTGAGGAGGATCTTGTTTGACATGGTGAATCTTCCATGCATGTGTTAAGAAATCCTATAAATAAGTGGTGGCCCCCCTCATTCGGTAGGGCTTAACACTTAGACAAAACTCGAGAACCAGATCACATAATAATTTCATACAAAGGGAGTTGTGCGAAAGATTTGGAGTTGAGAATATGCTAAGAAATTTTCACGTATGATTTGACTTGTGAGTAAGATTGGAGTTGTGAACAAGGGATTTTTCATGCCAAAAAGTGGAATCTTGTGTGCAAGGAAATAAAGTTTCATGTAAGATATAGTAATGGTTTCCTGAATGATTTGGTGTTACCCACTAGTACTACTGTAAAGTGGTATTTATAATTGGATGAAAATCAATATAGAATCTACATATAGTTGAGGATATATTTATTCATTTAAATTAAGTGACCTTTAGGTCTATAAACTTTGAGTGGATCCCTTCCAAGTTTAGTGTGAAAAGGAATGGGAAGAAAGTTATCCTTTCAATCGGTAGTGACCTAGAGAGAGAGAAATTAGGTGTAACCTTTGTCAAAGCAGTGAGCTGACCCTAAACATTGTAAAGGTAGTGAGCTTGCACATTGAAGTGATCTTCCCCAAACATTATTGGTAGTGAGATTTAGTGTATTTGTTACATCTTCATATTGTCGTTGTATACTCCATAGACGTAGCCCACTGAGGGTGAACCATGTAAAAATATATGTGTCTACCTATTTGCATTAATGCATCATATTCAAGAATCATCATCAGCAGATAAATATGGGATGAATAAGACCAATAGTAAAACATAAGTGGAAACAAAGTGACCCTTATAATATTGAGGTCAATATCTAGTGCGAATGGATTAATTTTGGAATAGAATATCCATACCATGATTCACCCCCTTAGGGTATTTTGGCCCATTTTGTTCCTATCAATTGGTATCAGTGGGAAGGTTTCCTTTATCATATATTTATTCTCTAACATGGTTTAGTCGATTTGTGAGGTTAATGATTTGTTCTGATCTTATATTATCGGGCCATGTAAAAGTGTAGAACATCATAGAGGAAGCGCATGTCTGGTGTAAATACTCAGAGTGTATGTGTCTATAGAAAGAGTGTGATTTAGCTGAAGGAATCAAGTGGTGAACAGAATAGTGATCTGGATAAATCATATTGTGAAAATACTTACTCATTCAATGATATAGAAGGATATAGTGGAGAATATAATATTCCAAGTGATGTTGGAACTACTGATGATGAAGAAGCTCCAAAAAGGAAAAGTGGGGATGTTTTCCATGAAACAAAGGAATTGGATCAAAAGTTATATGAGGAGATTAAATCAAACAATATCTATATCCATGTAACAAAAATGGAGGTTAACAAGCTAAGAGGATTAAATCAAATACTTATTGATGTGGTCATTGGTCTAAGAGAGAACAATGATTCTCAAGATGAATAACTACAAAATTTATCTACAATGAGAGAAAATTGAAAATCTGGTAATAAGGGGAAGATTATGAAGTCAAATAACATTTATAATTTGAAAGCTATAAATGATGATAGTGTTGCATAGCTAACTGAACTAATTAAGATGAATCAAAGGATACAACAAGAGAATACATGTTGTTCTGATTATATTGCTCGTGAAACCATAAAAGTTAATGAGAAAAGTGAAATGGTTTATAATCTACAACATGAGTTATTGGATGTGATGAGTATATGGATGAATTTCGAGATAAAAATCAATGATCAATTTAAATGTAGAGATAGGGAGATTCTAATACTGGAAGAAGAGTTAGAGTTAGTCAATAATGAAATGGAGAAATATAATTCTCAAAACAAGACCCTGTTGAAGGATCCTTACACTTACTATTTGATTATCCTTTGGCAGGTGATGATGAAATTAAATCCAAATATACTACTTCAGAGGAGAAGAATGAAAGTATTTTATTATCCAAAATGCCACCAATTTTGGGAAAACCTATAATTGGATACGATGATCACTCTGAAATGTAAGATAGGAAAAGAGAAGATAAATTCTCAAGAGGTATGAAAAACCATGTAGGTGCTGTAGATATACCTAAAAAGGATTTTACAGGAGGCAATGGTGGCATGTGATATTTTTGTGCGATTCATGGTCATACGTAAAGGTTCTCTTCAGAGGCACAAGAATACATCTCAGGCTATGAAAATAGAAACATTACCAAATCTGAGAATAAAAAGAAGTGTCATGAGAAATCAGAAAGAAAAGTTTCTCATAGAAAATAATTCATAAAATGTTATTAATGTGGAAGAATGGGACACACCATGAGTATGTGTCAGGAAGCTCTGGATCTCAATGTTAGATGAATAACTCAAATTTCATCAACATCTCGATAGAGAAATGATTAAATAAGGAATTCCTTTGATGGAGATTTTTTATATGTTCTCATTATAGGCATATAGTAAGACATTATAGTAAGAATAAATTAGGAAAATAAAATAGACTTAAAAAAAATTCTTAACTATAGTGGTTCAGAATGAGAAATTATACATAGTAAGACAACGATGCGTGTTGAATATCATACATACAAAATTAGGGGAATCACAAGGATCTGAATGAAAGGTGTATAAATCACATCCTCTTCCATACTCACAATATATCTATAGGAGAGAATGAGAACAAATCTGAAAGATTTAGGGATGAACTACACCAGTTGTGAGAAATAAGAATGTTAAATTAGTGAAAAAATCTATACTATCTAAAAATGGTGGAATGATTCAAAAAAAAAGAAAAATTAACAGATAATACATTTAAAAATTCACATGTCATGTGCCACAACAAAAAGTAATGTGCATGATCCTTGCAATGGTGGAATATTCAAGGTAATATTACAAGAAAAGATATTCCTACTCAGAGAAGGATTCAAGGGAAATGGATTTTTGGTGGAACAAAAAAGAAGGGAATGTATACTAGTGGGTTTAAACCCCAAATGAAGAGAAAGTATAGGCCTGCAGAATGTACATATCAAAAAAAGGATCAGTATGTGTGTACTAAATGCTTAGTCATATGGCTAGATCATTTGAAGTTGTCTAGGTAGCTAGACGAAGTGAGTAAGGAGTACTATGCTCTATAATAATGAATTAAAGGGTTGACCCAACTTGATCAAGCATAATCCTTTTAATTCGGATTCCATAATTTCTTATCTCTATATGTGTATTAATTCTATAAAATGATATTAATTTGATTCATAATTAAATGGAGATATGATCCTAGGGGAATTGGCATCAAAATATGCAAAGTGGTGATGTTATGTGATCCATAATGTTAACTAATTACAATCAGTTACCAGAGCTGAAGAAGGAAAATAGAAGAATTCCATGAAAGGAGTTAATGGTATATGTTTTCATGAGATAGGTGAACGTAATTGAGTGAAATTTATAGTGATTGTGTTATTAACTTTATATGTGGTTTCCTACACCGATATGGACTATGTAGGCTTAGAGGTTTTGCTGATAGCTTATTTATAAGAGTTGAATTCCCCCAATGATGATCTGGTTGATGTAAGTAAGATGTAGAAGTATCTCAAACCAGAATTTTATGTTAATAGATGATACATGAGAATAATAATGTTTATGGTTCTAAACAATAGGTCGTGTAACTAGAATAGCTAGACATCATTGGGGGAGCATTCAATTTACTAATCATATTCAAGAAGTGTGGTTACACAATAGTTCTATTTTTGAATTCTGTATCATAAGGTTGTGTACTATAGAAAAAAGGAGTTGATATGATGAAGATTATACATTGAAATTGAGAATTGTTAAATATATACAAGGATTATTAAGTGGTTTTGAGTTGAAATGAATATATATCCATTGGCATCATGCCCCAATTCAGGTGTTAGATTTCCATCGAGAGAAGATGAATTATGGTGAAGAAAAAACAATCATGAATTTCATGATTATTTATTTATTTCTAACAGTGTGGTATCAGATAACAATTTTTAGGATACCAAGGAGCTGTGAAATAATATAAAAAATGTTTAAATAAGGAGCTATGAGAAGTAGCTGAAAGAAACGATGTCACTATGCAATGACACATTGAAAATATTCTTATCTAAATTACGATTTTGTAAGAGAATCCGGAGGAGCATATGTGAAAATAATTATTTAGAAGTATATACAGATAATGAACATAAGGAATTCAAGTCTATGTTAGTGAAGAAGTCAAACAATCAAACTGAAATTGATAGGGAGAATATCAACGTTGATCTAATTGTGTTAGTGTAGATGATAAAGATGAGGACACTACAGAAAGCTGGATACTTATCACATGTAGAGATTAGATGCTTTGAAGAAGGAGACGAAGATGAAAACTGGGTTTAGCCTATGAATGAAGAACTTGAAAAAACGGAGAAGATCCAGTTATTGGGAGATCACCAAGAATGAATTGAACATTTATTTCTGAATCTAAATATTCTAAGTAGGTGTTGATAAGAATTTGTCAAGGAAAATTCCATGTATATGAAGACTTTGGTTTCTACACTATGAAACTGCCAAAATATGATGAAGGTAGGGCTGTTAATAATATAGAATATAGGAAACTTATTAGGAGTTTACAGTATTAGACCTCTACAATGCCAGACTTTGTATTTCCCACATGCCTTGTAACAAGATATCAATGTAATCCCAAGTAAATCTACATGATTGAAGTGAAAATAATACTTCGTTATATCAAGGGAATAGTGTATTTTGTCTTTCTATATAATGATAAATATTAGTCAGAGTTATTGGGACATACTGATGTAGATTGGGCTGGTTCAGTGGATGACAAGACAACACTGTCTGGAGGTGCATTATATCTTGGGGCTTGTGTATTTCTTGAATAAAAAAGAAGAAATATTTCATTTCTTTAATCACCATGGATGCTATGTATATTGTGTCCACTCGAGCATGCACAAAATTATTTCAGATGAAGCAACAACATGATGGTATGGGAGTTGGAGGGAAATATCCGATCTGAATCCACTACAATAAATCAATTGCTATAATTCTCATCAAAAATCATTTCCATCACTCAAGGACAAAAAACATTGAGATAAAGTATCATTTTATCTAGGAGAAGGTGGAGCAAGGGTTAGTGAAGTTATAGTATGTTCCTATAGAACTATAGGTTGTAGAAATTCTGAAAAATTCCTTACCCAAGGAAGCTTTTGAAAGACATCGACTGGATTTGGGAGTTCGGTCGACTCCCCATACTTTAAACCGTGTGGATGTGGAAAAGCCCCTCTCCCCGAGTATGGTTTGTTTTCCTTACTATAATAATATGTGATATGTACTCTATTGCAGAAAAAAAGGAGTGAAATTTGGGTTTGTTGAAAAAGGGAGAGAAAGAGTGACTCCTAAAGGAGGAGGAACTATGGCTTGAAAAAGAAGATAATGTCTTTTACAAAGAAACATGGAGAAGCTGATAGGTGGAGAAGTGATATCGGGGGAGTTGAAAGATTGAGAGGAGTTGAAGATCTAATATGAAATGGGGATGTTAAAATCATAAAATTCTAGAATAGATTGATAAAATAATAGATATCACGACAACTGGGGATCATGATAAAAGAATAAGAGTGTAGTTGGAATGGTGTTTGAAGGTTTCCATAGTTCAACAATTGGAATCAGTTTTTAAATTGGTATCAGTTTGGTGTCAATAGTTGGTGTCAGAAATGAAGTTATTCTATGATGAACTTCTCATTTACTCATTTTTCTCATGATGATCCTTTCTCATATGGTCATAGAGTATGTGTTATGTGAATCCATGAATGCTATAAGAATCACAAGTGGTGAATGGTGGCAGTGGTTGAAAGAATATTTAATAAGGTATCAATGTGAAGAAAATTTTTATGAGAAGAGTTCTCAACAATCCCAAATTGATAGATTGTTGGGAAAATTCCCTCAAGGTATCATTGAAGCATTTTTGAGGTGATTGTGTTTATTGACAATGTAAGCCTCCATGTTGCATTTGTTGACAAAGGAGACCACGATTTTTAATTTTTTGAAAAAGGGGGATTACATGGTGATTTTTCAGGTTCAAGAGATGGTGTGGACAATCCATGTTTGTTAGAAGAACCCCAAAAATGGAATGGACAATTTATAGGCAGTACAAAAAGAGCAGATCTAATGTGGCACTGTTTTCTAATGTTTTCAAAAAATTTGGGTCTCAAAATCAGAAAATGGAAATACATGTTTTTTTCAATGGAAGTTCTGTGCAAGACTGAGGATGGTCTGAAAACTTCCACGCAAGGCAAGTTTCAGGAGAAGAATTTCGAAAAAATGGAAAAGGCCTAAAGGATATGAAATATTTGGAAATGTGCTCAAAAGATAAGGTTTTTTAAAAGAAACTTGCATGCCCAATGCGATGTTGAATTGAGGTTTTCATGATGGAAGAGGTTGTTTGTGTGCAAGGAATGTTTCAGGGTCAGGATGTGGAAAAATTGGAAAAGTCATGATGCACGCGAAAGATATAAAAATGGGTGTGAAAGATAATGTTGCGTGAAAGAAAATTGTGTGCCCAATGAAACGTCTAACATGGTTTTTCACACTCGAAGATGATCTTGCAAGACACGTTGAATCTCTTGTGCAAGGGTCAAGAATTGCTATAAATAAGAGGTGACCCCCTCATTCTGTAGATCTCAATACTTAGAGAAAATATGAGTGTCGGATCGTGTAATAATTTCTCACAAATAAAGTTAAACAAATCTGTTTGAATTGCGCAAAAGCTAAGAATTTTGGGAATAGGATTTTAGTTGTGCATATTATTGAATTTTTTCACAATTCGTGTATTATGCCCGAAGTGGAATCTTGCGTGGAAGGAAATAAATTTTCACAAAAGACACAGTAAATGTTGCGATAATGATTTGGAGTTACCTGGTAGTATTGTGGTAAAGTTGTATTCCTCCCTGGATGAAAGTAGGACATCAATAGAGCATCTACATATAGTGGAGGATTCATGTATTCATGCAAATTAAAATACCTACAAGCCCATAAACTGTGAGTGGATCCCTTCCAAGTGTAGTGACCAAATAAAGAGAAAAAAGGTTATCCTTTCTACTGGTAGTGAGCTAGAGAGAGAAATATGGTGTGAACCTTGGGAAAGTAGTTAGCTAACCCTAAACTTTTTAAAGGCAGTGATCCTAAGAATAGAAGTGATCTAGAACGGACATTATTTGAAGTGAGCATTAATGGATTTGGTAAATATGAAAGTTGTCATTGTGTGCCCCTTGGATATAGCCCAGTGAGGGGGAACCAAGTTAAAATATTTGTGCCTACCTGTTTTCATTCCTGCATTGAATTTAAATGATCATCACCATCAAATAAATAAGGGATGAATAAGACCAATAGTAACACATATGAGAAAATGAAGTGACCATTACAATATTAAAGTCAATATCCAGTGGGGATGGAATAATTTAGGAGTATAATATCTAAACTTTGATTCCCCCCCCCCCATTCTCAGGGTATTTAGGCCCCTTTTGGTCCGAACACATATTGGTGAATCAAAATTCGATGATACTTTCATCCCCTGTCATGTGTTATGGAATGAGGCGTGTGTAAATAATTAGGGTAAACTAGTTGATTAAAGTACAAAAAAGCAAGGAAACATGTGTATGTATGACATAATTGTAAATAATTATTCTTTATAACACTATTAAAAAAATCTATTTATGTTCATATTTTTTTTATATATTTTAGACACAAAAATATACTATTACATTACCAGAAGAAAAACTATATTCAGTAGCTTTGATGAGGCCAGAACAACATGGTTTCATTAGAGGATTAGGTTTTGGAGTGTCTTCGTGAACATATTTCAAGAAGAAAAAACCAAATGAAGATACATATAATATGTTGAGATGATTAAGGAAACAAATAGAATCACTGCAAGATATTATAGTGTTGTCTTTTTGGGTAGACAAATTTATATGAATTGATCAATGTGAACCGTTAGTGGAACAGAGATACACACATGAACCAAATGACCTCGCTATCATTGAGGCTAATCATTCCTCTAACTGTATACCTCCCCCAAGGAAATACGTTTTTTCATTACTCTTTATACCAAATGTGCATAAAAACATTCATTAACATTATATTAATAAAATTATCTAAGATATAAATATATGTGATTTTAATCTCACAACACCCACACAATGCCTTGTTGTGCGGGGTACAGTGTATAAAATCCTTAGAGACAATATACAAAATAATGACCACCCAAAAGATCACATGATAGGGGGATTTTGGTATCTCACAATCCGAATAATGAGTTATATGTTTCACTTGATGATCTAGATATTACAAAAGTAAATAATTATATTGGAACTTTCATAGAATGTCCATATCACATTATTAAGACACATAAGTTGTGTCTTTTGAACAAATTTCATATAATAGACCTATAATAGTTGAAGAAAAAAGGTTTTATGTGAGTTATTATATTATATATGGATAAATAAATAGTGAAATAGAAGTTCGAATCAAGACATTATATTGAATTTACTAAGAAATAAAGACATCCTTATGGAAGTTCTTTCTCCCCATTAGTTCCATAGAAACATTTCTTATCCTTACAACTTCAATTAGATAACACATTTAAAGATAAAAATATGCATTATATTACACATGAAAAAGAAACATACAAAACTTTTATGAGAGATGTAACTGGTCTCGAGGCTATCATTAAGATTCTAAATCATGAATGGTTGGGAGTCTTAGATGTAAATACATACATTAGGTAAATTTTAATAAAATTTATGTCAAAATTATGAGATAATTTGTCTATTAAATTAAATAACCATTCATATTTTTCTATATGTTTTTTATTAATTTTATATAAATGGAAAATCAAGATAATCATGATTCGGATTCATTAATCCCTTTATCATTTATATATAAAACATTATTTGGATTATGAATAAATTCAGAAGAAATAAGATGATATACTTGAAGCATGAGGGAAAAAATATCAGATGATAGACTATTTTTCATGAAAACAATGTTTAAGTAAAACACTATAACCGAATCAAATATAATTCATTTTTTATCTTTTCATTACTTATTTGTATTTTTTTCTAGATAACACTAGATGTTGATCGAAATCAATCTCAATACCTCATATATTTATTTTTTTGGATCCAATGCATGGATATCCAAAAACCCGACCACACATAATGTGTATTTGGAATTTTTAGAACATCTAAATGAATATTCCATGTATACAATTTAAATTATATGTTTCATTCTGTGTTTTAGGATGAATTTTTTATGATATGGATGTTTCTAAATAAATATAAATCGTGGAATGAAGTCAGTTTATAAATAGATAAAGTTAGTGGATTACTAAAAATAGAAAAATATTAAGGTATATAGAGAAATATTAATCCATGAAATCATATTTCAAAACAATTTAATTGTTGTTTCAATTTTTATGCAATGTATGAAGTAAGATAATGGAACCAATTTTTTAGTTTATGCTTGAAAATTTATGGGAGAGATCATAAAGCATTAAAAGACCAGCACCCCCTAATATTTAGTTTTTTAATGTATTTAAAAATTCATTAAATGTATTTATTAATAAATGTTTTTTCTATATTTTCTCAGTAAAATCAATATTTCCAAAAAAACATCATACTCAAAAGAAAGAAAATTTTAGTGATAATATGGAAGAGTGCATTCTCTTAGAATTATTGATGACAATAAAACTAGGTTATTAACTAATATGTTTGTGATATAGTATGATCTATATCCTCAGAAATATATTTGGGATGTGAATAATAAGTTTCACAATTCATAGAAATTATATTTAATCTTTTTTTCAAGGATACATATAACAAAAGTAATCAATTTGTTTAGAATTGATAAACTAAAAACAATAAAATTGTTTGTAAATTGAATAGGTAGTGGCAGCGGAAGAGGAATTGGTGAAGGAAGAGGTGGATGAAGATTCAGAGTTCGTCACTATGGTGGAGGTGGAGGCTGAGGCAGATACCAAGGTGGATGGGGAGATGAAGTGTTGGCTATAAAATAATAAAAGTGTTTGGAAATGTAGTATAATGATGATCGTACAATGGTTATGTTTGAGAGAAAATTATAAAATGTGACCAAAATTCTATTCACATAAGATAAGAGGCATATTTCAAGTATTTTGGGTGTATTATTGAATAATTGTTTTCACCACTTGTTTAATTGATTTTATAAAAAAAATAAGTGGAATTTTTAAAAAAATAACAACTTATTTTTTCAAAAATATTATCATTTGATAAAATTTATTTTATCCCATTCCATATGCTATCAAATATCTATGATTTTTTAATGAAACCCATACCCAAGAACAAAATGAACAAAAAAATCAGAAAAGATGTAGTTGGATTCCCATGACTTGTCTGAACTGTAAATACAGGGTGCTAGTTTTGGATCTAATAGTCTATTGAGAGTCACACACCACCAATCCATTCATTAAACATATATATAATCTGAATAATTTTTTTTTTGAAAATATATGGGTAATCAACCACTCAAGCCATCTGGTTTATGAGAGAAATATTATAGCACAACTAGCATTTAGAATTATTTGTCATTAAGGTGGGATGGGGTTAAAATAAACATGACATCAATCAAAAATATAATTCTTTATGAATAAATAATTCAAAATGAAAAACCCACTTCAAATGAAATCATGATGCAAGAAAAATAAAAATGACCACCTCTATAAAACATAATCTTGTAGATTTATAAAAATCTCTAGAAAAAAATAAATATATTCAAAATTTCATCCATTAAATCATGATTGTTTAGAAAATAAAAATATATTGGATTCATATATGGTTGGTGGAATTATATAGGCTATGAGATCATCAATTCGATTCATGATATAAAACCATAAATTCTTTTGAAATCCATAAAAGTAATATTCATTATGAATTTACACATTCATTAGGAAAAATGATACATGTAAACAAGCTCAGTAATAAAAAATTACCATTGTTATCAATAAAAAATAAAGTATAATATGGATTTTCCTATTATGATGAACAAAAAATTATGATTTTGTGGTAGATTTTATTATAACCTATAATATTGAAATGGATATATTGATTTATAGGACAATACAAGATGAATTAATTTATGCACTAAACTTTATTTTCATTTGGATGTAATAAAGGGATATAAAGATGTTTAATACTACAAAAAGGTGTAAAAAATATATTAGAGTTTTCAACATTATATAAATAATTTTTAAGTTATTTTACTTAACATTTTAATTTAATAATTTTTTTCATATATGTTTTTTGAATCAACCTCACATATGTCTGACACATGGCGTGACTTGTATGAATCCAAATGCACCTTTATGTTTAAAACTAACATTAATTTTATTAAAAAGGTTGTAGATGTACTCAAAACCAAGAAAAAACATTCACATTGTTTGGATACTTTTTAATGATGAATCTTTATTCATTTTTATGTGTAGGAATCGATCCCACCCCAATCTGATACACGTCGTTCCTCGTATGACTTAAAGTGCCCATTATCACATCAAAATTGACATTTTAGTTCAAAAAGAATCACTCAGTGAAAACAAAGAAAATGAACAGAGGTTTTCTGGAAATTTATAAAGGAGAGTAATAATTCATTTGTGACATCTTGGAATCAGCCTCACATCAATGCAACACATGATATGAGCTGTATGAGTCAAAGTGTGAGTTTCCATTTAAAATTGAAATTTTAATAAAAAAAAGTGTCATACTAAAAAATTATTAAACACATTTGGATTATTTTTATAATTTATTAAAATAACCCATACGTAATTTGGGATGTATAGGAATCAGTCTCACCTCATCTTGACCAATAGTGTGACTGTTTTAACTGAAAATGTGCTTATTTAATTAAAATGATATTTGTTTTTGTAAAAAAAATACAACTTACATACTCATAACTATGAAAACCCATTCATATTATTTTGATAATTTAGAAAAAATAGTACATAATTAATTTTTAGCTTGCATGAATTAGTCTTACAACAATATAAAATTTCATGTTTCCAATATTAATCAACGTGTCACTTATCAATTTATAGTTGAAATTTTAGTTCAAAAAGTGTCACTCGAAGAAATCTAAGAAATCAAACTCATATTTTCTGGATAATTTTGAAAAAAAATTCATAATTTATGTTTTATGTGTATGAATTAGCCTCACATAAATCCCAGACATGATGTGACCAATATTACTTAAATCGTCTGTTTCTTGTAAAAAATGGCGTCTTAGTAAAAAGCACAAGTGGTCTAATCAAAACTAAAAAAATGAATTATTATTATTTTAATGCAATCAAAAAATGATCCACATATCATTTTAGTTGTTTAGGAATCATCCACACCTCAATATGACACATCGTGTGGCCAATATGACTCAAAGTGCATCTTTTTTTATTGAAAATTGACATAAATTTTAGTAAAAATACAACCGACATACACAAAATTAAGATAATTCATTTGGATTGTTATTATACTTATATAAAATGACCCATATGTAATTTTAGACATGTATGAAATATCCTAACCTCAATCTTATACATGATGTTCCCAATAAGACTCAAAGTTTCCCTTGTCAATTTAAAATTGACATTTTAGTTCAAAAAGCGTCACTCAATGAAAAAAGATAAAATACCACTTGATTTTATTGATAAGGAACATTATTAATAATTAATTTTTTATGAATAAGAATTAACACCATATTCATACCTCACATGATGTGATCGGTATGACACAAAATTCATGTTTCTAGTTTACAATGTCATTTTAGTTAAAAAATAAAAGTGGCATACTAACAAATGATAAATCATTTTATAATTTTTTTTATAATTTATTAAAATTGTCCATTATTCAGTTGGGATGTATAAGAATAATCCTCATGTAAATATGACGCATGGTGTGACCGCTATGAATCAAAGTGCATCCTTTTATTTAAAATTGGCATTAATTTTAATAAAAAAGACAACTGACATATTCAAAACTAAGAAACCCCATAAAAAATATTTTGATAATTTATTAAAACAAAAAATAATTAATTTTTTATGTTTATTAATTAGTATCACCACAATATGATACATGATATTCCCCATATAACTCAATGTGTCCCTTATCCATTTAAAATTGACATTATAGGTAAAAATGTGGCACTCACTAAAATTAGAGAAAACACACTAGGAATGTGTTGATAATTTTGGTGAATGAAAAAAAATAATTTTTTAACATGTATCAATTATCCTCAGGTAAAAATCAAACATGATGTGACCAGTATGACTCAAATTTTGTGTTTCCAGTTTAGAATAACATTTTAGTAATAAAATAAAATTTTCGTACTCAAAACCATGAAAACACATTCGGATTGTTTTTATACTTTAGTAAAATTATCCATATAACAGTTGAGATGTGTAGGAATAAACTTTATCTCTATTTAAGGAATGTTTTTACTAGTATGACTCTATGTGTGTATTTTTATAAAATTGAAAATAATTTTTGTATGAAGGAAAACTTCCATACTCAAAACCAAGAAAAAAATGATCTTATTATTTTTCTACTTTAAGCAAAAATATCCATAAGTCATTTATCATGTGTAGGAATTATCCTCCTCTCAATTCAATACATCATGTTCCCCGAAAGTCTCGTAGTGTCCACAATCAATTTAAAATTAACATTCTTGTTGAAAAAGTCACACTCACTAAAAAGTGAGATAATGAGATTGGTTCATATTATAATTTAGGAAAATGATTCATAATTATTTTTTAAGTGTATAAATCTGTATCTTGTTAAACCCACACAGGATATGACTGGTATGACACAATGTTTGTGTTTTCAATTTAAAATGAAATTATAGTAAAAATGAACTTGGTATACTAAAAACTAAAAAATGAATTCATATTGTTTTTATACTTTAGATAAATGATACATAAGTCATTTGAGTTGTATATAAATCACACTAACCTCAATCTAATGCATGGTGTGATTGGTATGACTCCTTGTGTGGATTCTTATATAAAATTGATAATAATTTTTTTTAAAGAAAATTGACATAATATTAACTAATAAAATTAATTAATATTGTTTTGATATGTTATAAAATTATAAATAACTCATTTTTTGATATATAGAAATTAGGACGACAACAATAAAATACATGATATGTGTAGTATGACTTAAAGTGTTAGTTATCAATTAAAAATTGAAATTTAAGTGCAAAATGTTCCACTCCCTAAAAACTAATAAAACACAGTCATATTTTATTGATAATTTTTTAAAATTATTTTTAATTATTTATTTGTTTTTATTAGTTAGTCTCACATCAAAACCACACATGATGTGGCTAGTAAGACTCAAAGTACGCATTTCCACATTAAAAAGAAATTTTATTAAAAAATACAACTGTCATACTCAATAGCAAGGAATCACGTTTGTATTATTTTGATACTTTAGGAAAACAATAAATAAGTTATTTGGGATGTGTAGCAATTATTCATAGCTTTATCTAACACACAAGGTGTCTTGTATGACTCCATATACATCTTCTTGATATATAAGTTTCATTTTATTTTAAGTCATGTATCACATCGAAAAACCATGCAAACAATCCAAGATTTTCTTAAAATCATTATATTTTCTATTATTGGTTAATTTATTATCATTTTTATTTTATACTTATTTAGATAATTTTCACTCATTATTCTTGAAAATTGATAATAAAAATTGTGATATTCAAGAATCAATTGTAACTCAGTCTGATACACAATGTTCCTGGTGTGACTTAAAGTATAGTTTAAAATTAACACATTCTATTTAATTTATTTATTAAAATTATTAATAAGAAAATATTTTTTTCTTATATCGGTGCATTATTTTTATCAAACATGAGTTCTTTTTTCTTTTATACAGGTGTGTTTTATTCTCTATAAAAGTTTTTTTTCTTTTATTATTATTTTAAATTTTCTTAAATTTAAATTATATATTTGTATCTAATTTTTCTTTTTTCATGTAATATTTCATATTCTACACTATTTTATTATATCACACTACAGTATGCCTTGTTTCTCCACTTTATCAGCTCCACCAAATGCAGTAATAATGTCATAATTTATGAGATCTTTTAAAAGTGATGATAAAGGGACCCTTTCCTAGCTCTTCTACATGCACTGATCAAGGTCCTTAATCTTTGCTTTTTGAACTACTGAAAAATTATTCCTTCATAAGTTCACTCATTAACACTGATAAATGATTCTTTTATCAGCTCCTGTAGAAGCACTAATAAAGGGTCCATTTATCAATAGTAAATAATAGAGCTAATAAGAGGCGTTGTTTATGAGTTCCTATAAAATTAAAGATGAAATACATTGGATTTTAACCATTATGTGATATAAAATTCTCTTTTAATGATGATAAAATCATATTATATTGTATTTAAAGGACCCTTTTGTATTAGTGTAAAAACAAATATTCTATCCATATTTTCAATAAAATCCAATTTTGAATTATTTGGAAAATGAAATGAAGATTCATTTAAAAAAAATTAAATACAGAAACATTGTGAAAAAATGCATTTAATAAATTATTTTAATAATGATAAAAAAATTAAAACATTTCTAGAAAACAGTGTTTTGAAATAAAAAGTGTTTTCGACTGAAAACCTTATTTTTCACAAAAAATATATTTTTAAAATAATGACTATATAAATAAAGGAAAAAAATGTTTAAAAATTTATCCTCATTATATAACTATAGGTTAAAAAAATTCATGAGTTTAATGAGAGATATATCATAATATTTCTTCATTTCAAATCATTATTCATAGACAATCCAGATAACCAATGAGATTGTAACATTAATCATTTACGAATTACATAAATTTGAATCACAGTCCCTATAAAAGAATAATATTAAATGATAACTATATGTTAAATAAAATAATGATATATATGATATATAATTTGAAGTGGATTTATATACACAACATTCTATACAATAGGTGAATGATATAACTTATGTCCCAAAGAAGGAAAATAGAGAAGAAACCCCTTACCACTTTGATAACATTTGAATTGTAAACCCTATGAAATTGAGATCCTCAAATGGATATATAATCCAAATTAATTGAAATTATAATAATAATAAGATATATTCATGGGTAGTATATACATCACATAAAAGAAACACATGGTGAATATGGATTGGGTCTCATAAAAATATAAAATGTGAACCAGAAACCCTCTCCATAAATATAGACATCCATCCTATACGTTCAGAACATCTGTATAACGAATATATGATTATTATAAATATATTAAAAAAATATTTATATATATCATACCATATATCATTTTCATATTACATTTTATTACTTATTTATTAAGTAGTCCATGTAAAAGTTACATATCAGGTAATAATAGCTTTATTTTTTGTGTATGTTTTAATTTTTTTGTCCTCTAATTTTGATAAATATTTCATCATATTTATAATTTTTAACATGATATAAATATAATACATATTTATTGTGTATTTATTTATATTAATCCATATAATTTGGTTACTGATCATGAAATAAACTATTCAAGGAGACGGTTGGTCGTATGTACGCATGAACACTGATTCAATTTTCATGATGGATTGAAATAAATAAAATTACATAATATATGATAATTATAGAAAAATTACTACTTTATATATATATATAATATTTCCATTAAAACCAACCTTATTACCTTCCATTTCAAGAGTGAATGAATCACATCTCTTTATGAGGTGGTAGTTCACTATACACATTTGAAACATTATCATATTCTAAAAAATGTATAGAATTTTCATTTGTGTTAATTAATAATTTAATAAGAATAAATATATCCAAAATATAATCTATAAATAATAAAAGTGGCATTATTTCTAGCTTTGGGAAGTGTAAATGGAAAAACAAATTGCATCGGCTCGCAAGGTGGTAGTCTGATGTACACAGGAATGATGATTTCCGAACACATTCAATAGAAGTGGAGATGGTTTTTCATATTTAACATAAAATAACAAAATCTAAGTATATAGTATTCTAAATTTATTATTTAATAATTTTATAATAATAATTGAAGGATGTGCAGTATGAAATAAAATAAAAATCCTTATTAATGAATGTTACCTCTTTTCGGGTATCCTCTTTAGTTTTCCACAAAATCCTTCCTAGGATGGATAAATGTTCAAAATAATTACTCTATGATGATTGGATGGATTTTTGTAGTTATTTTTGGATGAAATATTCCGACCAAAATGGGTTGAATGTGTGAAGAAGAGAGGGGAAGGGGTGTCATTTTATAAGTGTGGTGATTGGCACACATGTAATTTTTTGAGTTGAAAAAGGGTCGGCCACATTTTTCTTGTAAGAACCTGGATCTTTGTTTTCAGGTATGTCTTAACTTTTTCTAATGTTTTTGAGAAAGGAGGAATTTCTGGAAATTTTTGAAGTTCACGCCGTGTACTTTCTGAGTACACGCCCTGTACTCCCTTGTCGTGCTAGGCCATGTGATGGTCGTGTCCGGGCCACACACACGGTGTGTAGAGGCAATGTGGCGTCTGCTTAAAGAGGAGTACAGAAAAATATAGTACACATTGTGTACCCCAGAAGTACATGTCGTGTATTTTCTTTTTTTATTAAACGCATTGGGGTCGCACCTGACGGACAAAACACCTTTCTTCTAGGTTTTGTTCATCCGAGAGAAGCCATACGGTTGCAGATCTTCTCAGAGCTCCCGTGCCTCCGTATATTCTCCGAATTGACCACCGTCGATTGCATTGGAACCGCAGTGTTAAGATCACTATTCTCCTAGATCCTTTTTTTCAATTTCTTCTCTTTCTAAATATATCTTTGGTTGAGCGGTTTTTACATTTTCTCATATCCTCGACATTATAAGGATTATATGTCATTGTGGTTCACTTATATCAATCTCCTAGCATTGAGGTAGGTGTTTTGTGCCTTTCTATAAGAAGTCTGCGAATATTTTGTGCAAATCCCACCAATACCCTTGAACTGGGTATTGCATGTTTCCTGTTTTTCCCTTGTTGTTGCCTTCTTTTCTTGATTGCTTGAGTAGAGGTAATTGTTTGTGAATAGGGTAAATTGTATTGTGCACTGGATGTTTTACCTTGCCTGTTTTTCTTGTTCAGCGTTTTTTCCAGTTTCCATGCCTAGTTGTAGTATAGTAGAACTATTGTACGGTTATGTTGTTGTGCCTTAGAATTATATACACGTAGTTCCGGAGGCTTACTTGGGGAATTTCGTGCGCTATGCATGTTTGTTTTACATAGGGCTGAGAGAACCTATTGTAGTAGACCATAGGGAGAATGGACGTAAAGGCTTCTCTAGAGTGTCTTTAATTTACGATGCGAGACCACAGGGGGAATTGACGTTGAGTGATTCCTCAGAGAGTCTGTAGTTCCTCGATGTGGGCCACATGGGGAATTGACATTGAGTTCTTCCCCAGAGAGCCTTTAGTACGATACTAGACTATATGGGGAATTGACGGTGAGTGCTTCCTCAGAGAGTCTATTCTAAAGCTGAACCAAAGGGGTGAGACTGTGTGTGCCTCCCAGAGGGTTTCCAGTACTTGTAGGTAGAACATTAGGGGATAGACTATGAGAACTACCCAGAGGTTACCTTTTTGTTCTAATTTCTTGAGTGGTTGTTCCTTTTTGTAGAATATATGCTAGAAATTGTGGATTGTTACTGCTGTGTATTATTTTGTTTACTTCTTATTGTACTTTATCTCCCTTATGTTCACTGACTGTTAGGCACAGATCTTGGGGTGGTTTCCTATGGGTAATTTCCCTCACACCCTATTTGGGTCATGTTATTGGGACCAAATAGATTATATTGTTGCAGTTATAGATAAGGTAAAGTTCCCTTCTACGTCAGGTTTTGATTGTACTAGAGCTGGAGAAAATGGGACCAAGCTAAGGCTTGCAATGCAGAGGAGTTTCTCATCTATTTTTCTTTTGTACATTGGATTAGTACTATATTCACCATTTTGAGGTGTTTGACTGTTTTCCTAGACATATATGTATCATGAAACGCTTACATATATATTTTTTCCCTAGTTGTTTCTTTATCAGTCTTTCTCTGTTTACTCTTGTATGGATGTCTACTATTTCTGCAATTGTTGTTATTTGTTTTTCTCTTCTGTTATGCACTCTTCCAATGAGGCAATAGTTTCCACACTATCACATCCAAGGCCCTCTCTTCTAGTCGATAGCCACTGGCGTTCGGGGAAATGCGCTTGAGGCCATGTGACCAACCGGGTACAGGGCGCCTCTAGCTGGCTTCCAAAACTAGGATGTTACAAAGTGGTATCAAAGGAGTTCTTTTCTCTTGATTTACTATTTTGAGCTTTTAGCCAGGGATAGAATGGATTCGGTACATGGTATTAATCTTTTCTTAGGAGTATCTAACCTATGTACAGGGAAAATCTATACTACCTCGTTTATTGCAGTTTTCTGGTTTTGAGATTTTACAGTTGATATGATTTCACCTTTAGTGATTAACATTCCTTGTGTTGCTATTTTTGTTGATATTGTGGTTCTATTTCTGTCGCATCCCAATGAGATGAGGGTATTCCATCTCATGCATCATATATGCACTTGTTAGAAATCACATGGCATGCATTATTTCCATGCCATCTTGGGTGCACTAGTGATTGCAGGTTGTTGTGATAGACCTTGTGTAGATTATGCATGTTGTTGTGATAGATGCTTTGATAGAAACATTGTTGTTTGTAAGAGGATTATTTGTATTGTACTTGATTAGATGAACACAAAATTTTTGTTCTTGAGGTGTTATGGGCCCTCTTGAATCGGAAATTGGTGGATCATTGACCCGCTCTTCCTTTTATATGAGTGTATTGGATACCAAGCTATGATTTGCGGGGAGTATGGGCCCTCACGGATCGGAATTTTGAGACTTCATTCCTTGTTTCTGTGTTTTCTGGACTTCAGTGTTGTTTCAGAGCTACTTCCTAGAAAAAACCCAGAATACACGGTGTGTACTTTATATATACACACCGTGCAATTTTAAACCATGTCACTGACTGTGTGAGTAGAAACACAGGTTGTGAAAATATCTAGGAACACGTCGTGTATGATAGGTGCACGCCGTTTTGTATAGAGCCGTGTACCCAGCCGCGTCACTAACAACACGGTCCAGGGATGCTCAAGTAGAACACTCCGTGTTAGTAAATAACATGCCGTTTAGTCTCCTTCCAAGTACCTGACCGTGTCACGAACAACAAGGGTCGGTGTCATCTCCTCCTATACATGCCGTGTTTGTTCGGAACACACTGTGTAAGGATCAGCCATGTACTTGGCCGTGTCGCCAACGACCCGGGTCGGGAAAATCTTCACGTACATGCCATGTTTGTTCAGAACATGTCGTGTAGTCTCAGCAGTGTAATCAGCCATGTAACTAACAACACAGGACATTGAAACCTTGCCTACTACATGCCGTGTCCATAGGGAACACGCCAGGTAGTCTCAGTTTAAGAAGACCATGTGGATTAGCCGAGCAAGGAGACTCAGATAGGATATTAATGTTAAGTACATGTTGTGTAGAGTTTATGAATGCTATGTACTCATGTTTTGTAAATATTGAGTGTTTCCTTATCTTGTTTCATTTTTTATTCCCCTGTTCTCTATCCTTTATATTCCTAATATAAGGTATTCTTTTGATCTTTCAGATTTATGCCTCTGAGACATCCTCCGTTTGTACATCAGTTGTCAGGCAGTGATTAGATGCTAGATATGGCTGATCAGGGACTTCCTGTCGATCCTTCGGTCGGGCTAGCCTTGGCACCAGCTATCATATCAGTTGTTGGAACTGATGCATAGTTAAGAGAATGATTTATGAGGATGATGCAGACCTTTCTGGGAGCACCACCTCATGCCACGTCTATAACAGACTTGACGTGGGTTTTCCAGCAGCAGCATCCTCCTACATTCTCAGGGGAAGGAGTACCACAACCTACAAGGTCATGAATGGAATCCATTCTAACAATCTTTGAGAATCTAGAGATTCCTCCAGAGAGGGGGTTCTAGCTAGCTACCTATAACCTACGAGACTCCACCAAGAGGTGGTGGGACGTGATCTCACAGGTGGGTCATTAGCAGGTTATGACTTGTGAGGAGTTCTAGCGCGTGTTTTACGAATACATATACATGGAGACCCTGATGGACGATCGGGCCCAGGAGTTCATGAGTCTAGAGCAGGGTACTCTTTCTTTCATGGAGTATTCCCCTCGTTTCACTGAGCTACAACATTTTACACCCCTTTGGGATGGAAGTGGGGTGTTTTTAGCAAGGAAGTTTGAGCATGGTCTCAGGAGGGAGATCCGCTCGCAGGTGAATCTCTTCTAGTTGACTTCTATCACTTCCATCGTCAACCAGGCATAGATTGTGAAGCATAATCTGAGAGTCTCTGGAGCTGCAAGCCAGGGCTGTTCTACTTTCAGAACCAGTGTTCCTCCAGTTGACAGCAGGAAGCGCTGGAGGGAGTCTATGCACAGTGATCCGAGGAGGTGAGATACATCTTCAGGTATCCAGGTTGTATGCTACGAGTGTGGAAGGGTAGGGCACATGAGGCCGTAGTGCTAGAGAGACCCAGTGGAGTGCCACTCTTTTGGTAATATGGGTCACCTTCAGCGTTTCTGAAAAAACATATCATTCTAGTGATGGACTAGTTGGTTCCCTTCCAGGCTATCGTCGACTGTTATCTTCACAGTGTGAGTTTCATTTAACTAGAGGTTCAATCCTTTCTTCATAGAGGCGTGTGGGATGTTCAAGTGAGTCGATAAGGACTCAAGAATCATGGGCTAAGAAGAGTTACATCCCAAATTGCTAGTCTGTATTTGGATAACCAAGGGACTTCATAGTTATTATTTCCCCCAGTGGTGGATCGTTTCAAGGATGTCTTTCTAGAGGACTTTTTAGGTTTACCTCTAGAGCGTGAGGTATACTTCTCGATTGAACTCAGGCCTAGAGCGCCACCGGTCTCCATTCCCCCTATAGGATGGCTACGCCTGAGTTGCAGGAGAGCAAGAAGCAATTGGAGGAGTTGTAGGCAAAGGGTTTCATCCGACCCAGTACTTCTCATTGGGGTTCGCCTGTCCTTTTTGCGAAGAAGGCAGATGGTACCCATAGGCTTTGCGTGGAATATCGGAAGATGAACCAGTTGACGGTCAAGAACCAATAACCCTTGCCAAGGATCGATGATCTCTTCGATCAGCTTCGAGGATCCAGAGAGTTCTCAAAGATTGACTTGATATCTGGTTATCACTAGTTTCATATTATAGCGTCAGATATACCTATAACAACCTTCAAGATCAGGTATGGTCTATATGAGTATATGGTTATTTTGTTCGGCCTCACGAACGCCCCATCAGTTTTCATGGCGCTGAAGAACCAAGTGTTCCATCCATAATTGGATTCCATCATCGTGGTCTTCATGGACGATATCTTAGTGTACTCTCACACTCGACACAAGCATGCTACCCATCTTGAGATCGTTTTGAGTACACTGAGAGAGCATCAGCTTTATGCTAAACTCTCGAAGTGCCACTTTTGGATGGATCAGATTCACTTTTTAGGCCACACCATCTTGGAGAACGGAGTTTCAGTGGACCTAGAGAATGTGAGAGCTGTAGTTTCATAGGAGCATCCGAAGAATGTCTTTGAGGTGCAGAGTTTCCTAGGGCTGGCTAGATACTACAGGCGCTTCATTCGGGACTTCTCATGCCTAGTAGAACCATTGATAGGTCTGACCAAGATGAGGGTGAAGTTATTATGGTCAGATTCTTGTGAGTCAGCCTTTTAGGATCTGAAGGGGAGGTTGACATCATCACTGATACTAGTCTTTCCAGAGCCAGGCAAGAGCTATACTATTTATTATGATGCTTCAGGTATCGTACTAGGAATTTTGCTTATATAGGGAGATGGGGTTGTTGCGTACGGGTCTCGGCAGTTGAGGCCACATGAGAGGAACTACTCGATGCACGATCTGGTGTTGGGAGCTGTTGTTTATGCCTTGCGCTTTTGGAGACATTACCTTCTGGGAGAGCACTTTATGGTTTTCATCGACCACAAGAGTCTCAAGTACATCTTCACTCAGTGTGATATGAATCTGAGACCTCGTAGGTTTCTCGAATATCTTCAGTCCTTTTATTTCGAGCTTGCCTATACACCAGGAAAGGGAAACGCAGTGGAAGATGCGTTGAGCAGGAGAACTCAGATTCAGGTAGTCTTGAAAGCCAGCAGTGAGTGGCAGCTTATGGTTCTATTCTCTGAGATACACTAGTTGATGAATGACAGACATATATAGAATTTCCTTTTTTCTGTAGCTGTTACCTCTAATCTTCTTGATTGGGTATGGATGAGGCAGATATCGGACACAGAAGGCTTAGTCCTGTGGCAGAGAGTGTCAAGAGAGAACCCTCTTCCTGGATGGACAGTGGGTAAGGATGAGATCCTGTGTTTCCAGGGATGCATATGGGTGCCAGCAGAAATATGCGAGGAGATGTTGTAGGATTTTCATTCCTCGGTTTGGGATGTTCATCCTGGCGTCACCAATATGTATCGTGATCTACACCACCAGTACTGGTGGCCAGGTATGAAGAGATATGTTGCTGGTTTTTTCAGGAGGTGTTCTACTTGTTAGCAGGTGAAAGCAGAGCATCAGATACCCACATGCCTTTTATAGCAGTTACCCATTCTTGAGTGGAAGTGGAATGATGTCGCAATGGACTTAGTGACCGCGTTTCCGAGGTCACCCTCAGGGAACAATGTTTTTTGGGTTGTTGTTGATAGGCTTACGAAGTTTGCTCACTTATTTCCAATTAAGGAGACCTTCAATGTTGATGAGTTGGGGTGGTTGTACATCCAAGATATTGTACGTCTACATGGGGTTCCACACTCCATTATTTCAGATAGGGATGCATGCTTTACTTCTCGTTTCTGGAAGGGACTTCAGAAGGCATTGGGTACACATGTGGTTTTTAGTACCGCATACCATCCCCAGACTGATGGCCAGTTCGAGCACATGAACCAGGTGCTTGAGGATATGCTCTGAGCATTCATTCAATTCTTTGGTGGTTCTTGGGAGAAGTGTATTTCTATTCTTGAGTTCGCCTATAACAAATATTTCTAGGTGACTATTCAGATGGAACCTTACGAGGATTTGTACGGTAGGCCATACCGATCACCCTTATGCTTGATGAAGGCAGGAGAAACAGCTTTACTGGGACCTCGTCTTGTTCAGGAGACCTCAGAGCAGTTAGAGTTGATTCGAAAGAAGATGTCTACATCAGAGTCTTGGAAGAATTCTTATGCTGATCAGCGGAGACGACCTCTAGAGTTCTTGGTCAGGGATCAGGTCTTCCTATGTGTCACACCATGGTTGGGACACATGAGGATTCATAGACAGTGTAAGATTTCACCGTGGTACATCGGGTCGTTTGAGGTGTGGGAAGACTTGGGCCAGTTGCCTATCGGTAGCAGCTACCTCAGATGTACCAGGCCTTGCACGACGTCTTCCATGTCACTCAGCTCTGATGTTACTTTTCAGAACCGTCTCATTTCTTTCAGCCCGAGGAGGTTGAGCTCGATGTGGATGTATCGTTTGAGGAGCATCCTCTCGGGATTGTCGATCGTTGTACAAATTTTATCCGAGGCCGGTCTGTTCCTCTGGTATAGGTGCTATGGTAGCACGAAAAAGTACAGGATTAGACTTGGGAGAGGGAGGAAGAGGTATGATCACAGTGGCCAGAACTGTTCGGGGTTTCTTCTTCAACGCATCGCTAGGGAAATTCAGGGATGAATTTCTTTAAGGGGGAAGTTTTTAAGAACCCAGATCTTCGTTTTTAGGTATGTCTTAACTTTTTTTTAAGTTTTTGTGAAAAGAGAAATTTCTGGAAATTTTTTAATTACATGCAATGTACTTTCTGAGTACATGTTGTGTACTTCGTTGCCGCGCCAGGCCGTGTGATGGTCGTGTCCAGGCCACACACACAGTGTGTAGAGGAGATGTGGCGGCCGCATAAAGCGGAGTACAAAAAAATAGAGTACACGCCGTGTACCACAGAAGTACACACCGTGTATTTTCATTTTTTCATTAAACGCATCGGGGTGACACCTAATAGACAGAATACCTTACGTCTAGTTTTCGTTCGTCCGAGATAAGCTATACGGTTGTGGATCTTTTTCGAGATCCTGTTCCTCTGGCTGTTCTACAAATTGGCCACCGTCGATTGTGTTGAAACCACAATGGTAGGCTCTCTCTTCTCCTAGAGCCTTGTTTTCCAATTTTTTCTCATTCTCAAGATATTGTTGGTTGAGCGTTTTTGACGTTTTCTCAGATCCTCGGTGTTATAAGGAGAATAAATCATTGTGGTTTACTTATATCAATCTCCTAGCATCGAGGTTGGTGGTTTGTGCCTTTTTGTAGGATGTATGGGAATATTTTGTGCAAATCCCACCAATACCTTTGAACGGGGTATTGCGTGTTTCTTTTTTTCCCTTTTTGTTGCATGTTATTCTTTATTGCTTGAGTAGAGGTAATTGTTTGTGAATAGGGTAAATTGTGTGGTGCTCTAGATGTTTTACATTGCCTGTTTTACTTGTTCGGTGTTTTTCCAGTTGCCATGCCTAGTTATAGGATAGTCAAACTGTTGTACTGTTATGCTGTTGTTCCTTAGAATGATAGCCATGTAGTTCATGAGGTTTACTTGGGGCATTTCGCGTGCAATGCATGTTTGTTTACATAGGGCAGAGAGAACCTAGTGTAGTGGACCATAGGGAGAATGGACATAAGGGCCTCTCCAGAGTGTCATTAATTTACGATGCAAGACAACCTGGGGAATTGATGTTGAGTGCTTCCTCAGATATTCTTTATTTCCTTGACGTGGGCCACAGGGGGAATTGACATTGAGTGCTTCCCTAGAGAGCCTTTAGTACGATACAAGACTATAGGGGGAATTGACGGTGAGTGATTCTTCAAAGATTCTATTCTATAGTTGAACCAGAGGGGTGAGACTGTGTGTGCCTCTTAGAGGGTTTCCAGTACTTGTAGGTTGAACCTTAGGGGTTAGACTATGATAGCTACCCGGAGGATACATATTTGTTCTACTTTCTTGAGTGGCTGTTTTTTATTGTAGAATATATGCAAGAAAATGTGGATTGTTACTGCTGTGTATTATTCTTTTTACTGGTTACTGTTTACTACTTGTTGTACTTTATCTGCCATATGTTCACTGACTGTTAGGCACAGATCTTTGGGTGGTTACCTATTGGTACTTTGTCTCACATCCTATTTAGGTCATGTTTTTGGGCCCAAAAAGATTATATTGTTTCAGGTATAGATAAGGGAAAGCACCCTTCTACTTCAGGTTCTTGATTGCACTAGAGCTGGAGAGCATGGGACCAAGCCGAGGCTTGCGATGCTGAGGAGTTTCTCATCTGTTTTTCTTTTGTACTTTGTCTTAGTACTATATTCATCATTGTGACCTGTTTGGATATTTTCCTAGACATATATGTATCATCCATCACTTACATATATATATTTCATCCCCAATTGTTTATTTATCAGTCTTCCGTTGTTTACTCTTGTATAGATGTCTACTTTTTCTGGTATTGTTGTTATTTGTTTTTCTCTTCCACTATGCACTCTGCTAATGAGGGAATAATTTCCCCACTATCACACCCAAGGCCCTCACTGCCAATCGGAAGCCTCTGGAATTCAGGGAAATGCGCTTGAGGCCATGTGACCAACTGGGTACAGGGAACCTCTAGGTGGCTTCCGGAACCGGGAAGTTACATTTCTCATCCCAAAAGGATCCGAAGTGGATTATTTTGCAGAAATTTAAAATATAGAAATTAATTATTTTTATAAAATGTGCATTTGTAAAAATAAATATTTCTAACCATATATTTTTTACTTTAACCCCCTGACAAACAAATTTTTACCTTAACCACTATAATTAATTTATATTGTGTTCGCTATTAATTATTTAAAAAAATTATATTTTCTTTATTATATTATATAAATTATTATGACAAAAAAATTTGAAATAATTTAATCAAAATTCAAATCACTTAAGAATAATAAAATATAATAAAAAATTAATTCTACAAACACGATGATAAAGCAGGTTTTCCAAGAGAAAATGTTCAAAAGATTACAATGTTTTTTCATGCAATATAAAGACAAAATTTACGCCATTTACCTAAATTAGATTGATATATATATATATATATATGTGTGTGTTAACAAACATTAACTAAAAAAGAACTTTAAATACATTATATCCTTGTAAATAATTTAAATCAGAATGCAACTTTCAATTAAAATTTCGTATTATTACTGTTCATCAAAAAAATCCCTAATATATAATTTTTAAATAATGATTTAAAAAATAAAGTATATTTTTTTGAAATAAAATTTCAAATATCAAAAAAAAAAGATGTTTAAATCAAAACCCATAGACATGACCAAAAATCTATTTTTGGAAAAGTGTATTTTTCAAGAACAAGATGATTTAGTATTAACACTATGCCTAATAATAATCAATGTATGAATATAAAAAAAATTTGTTGATATATAATATAAAAAATTTCATTTAAAACAATCTTCATTATGGTTTATTTAAATTAATTGAACTGGATAATAATTATGAACATTATAAAAATTTTCAGAAAAAACCCTTTTTCAAATAAAAAAATTACTTATACTAAAATACAATATAAAGTTAATTAAGTAGTAGTTAGGTGGATAGAAATATAACTAAATAATAATTATGTTATCTTAAAACATAATATAGCATTTAATTTACATAATTTATTTAAAATAATTGACATTTATAAAGAATTGGAATTATCCAATATTTTGGGAAAATTCAATATTTTCCAAAAAATTGAAAAATATCACAATATGTTAATTTTGATACGATGATTTCAAAAATTATTATTTTTGAATTAATTTTTTCAAAATATCTTCAAATTTTAATCATCAAAATTATAAAAAATAATTTTATAATAAGACCTATTATTTATTAATATAATCACTCCACTAAAAAATGATAAATAATTTATTATGAATTTAAAAATAAATTTATATTGAGTAGAAAATTTATATATGTGATTCAGAAATTATTTAAAACTATTAATAGCCTCATTCCTAATTTCTATTTTATAATAATAATATTTCATAATTCACTAAAACTCGATGTCGCGTGTCATTCATGCTATCGAACAAACTCATTGTTTTGTGTAAAGAAAGCTAACTCATTGTTGTGTATAATTATATATATCTAAAAATATAAATTAAATTGAACAAGTTATACAATATTATGTGGTTACATTATATCCCCATAAAAGTGAATTTCTACACCAAAATTCATCTCGGTCAATAAAGTATTATCATTTTAAATTTCTTTCATAAAAACACACATCATTCAAATGAATAATAAAACCTCTCTTCAAAAGGGATAGTTGGAAAAATAAATTAATCCTAAAGTAACTCATAACTAGGCATCCATATAAGATAAAATAGGTGGGAAGTGAATATTTAGACATGGAAGGAAAGCGTAAATAATTATAGAAAGTTATATATTTCATTGATCACTACAAAGCTGGTGATCTATGGAAGGTTAACGACCAAAAACACCCCAAACCAAAGAGCTATGAAAAAAGGTTATTTATATAATAAAAATGATTATAATAATAAAATATTTTATTAAAATATCTACTTCCTAAAGATGAATACTTTTCATGAGAATATATACCTATATGATTTCATTCCATTTCATAGGCAGAATCTCTCCCATTAGTTATGCCTTGACCAATTTCCAATTAATCTCTTACCCCATGAAATAATGGTGAGGTTCTTTTCATGAAGCACAAATAGTTCATAATATCCGTAAATGGAATGATAATTTATCCCGTATATCATTATTTATCATCACATTAAAATGGTTATCACGTGTTATACATAAATATCTATATGGTAAAATAATAAATTAGACTATAAAACCTCGTACAATGTTTAAATTAAACCATTCCATAAATTTCTAACCTTATAAAAATTCCAAAATTCAAAATTCATAAAAATTTCACTAAATATATAAAAAAAACATTTCATTAATCAACAATATATAATAATGTGAATTTTTTTCTTTCACATACCAAACATGTGAATACTTTCATCTTGTATTCTCTTGAAACAAGGTAATACCCTGAATTATCATAAAACCAAATTTATGACATAAATTATTCTTAATTAATTTTGTAAAACACATATTATTTGATATATTATTTAAATTAAAAAAATTAAAATCTATGCATGATAGAATAATCCAATTTTTCAATAAATCATTAATCAGTTCAATGGTAATTAGTACTATCCAATTTACATTATTCTTATCTAATATATTTTTATCCTAAAATCAATATCTCAATATCTAGAACATGCTAAGGGTTATCTTCCCTAAATAAAATATCACATTTCCATTCAATAACTTTTCCATTCCATCAAGACCATTTATCTTATTTTTTAAAATACTTAACAAAAAAAGATTACAAAACAATCCTAATATATTTAATTATTCATGTAACATAACTGAATTACAATAAATAAATACATCAACAGTCCCACGGCCTCAAAAATCTATGAACAATGCCTCATCAATATATTCCTTAATACCTCTTTTCATTAACATTATATTCATTACCGCATCATCATCAATAGTAAAACCATTACTCATAAACCCATGATGATAATTTTTATAAAATTTCCCCTCAGGACATCATTTTTCATAATTATCATATTTTTCACATTTGAAACATTCAACCATTGATGATATATTAGGGTGACATTATTCCCATAAATTAAATTAACTAAACATTCCACTTTACTTTTTCATTTATTTTCATTTTTCCATTCTTTTCCTCACCCAAAACATATTCTCATCTATATGTGACATTCCATTGAGTTATTCATTCCACATAATCAACATATAAAAACTAAATATTCTTTCCACCATAGTGTCCACTAAACAAACTCTCAGTGAACTCTATCATTCCCTTCTTTATTGAGTCTAAGATTTGGTTAAGGTGTACATTGTTAATCATGTTCCATGATAACTGAATAAGCTTAAACATAATATATGTCACTCTATTTATTGTCCAATTTAGCTTCATATAAAAAAATTTCTTGTCAGATTCACCTCTAACTCTGTTTCATTAAGTTCCTATCATTGGCTAAAACTAAATTACATAGTTTAAGATACAATAATCATGATGGGGAACCACATAATCATGAAAAATCACTTATATTATTTATAATTAGTGAAATCTTAATTAATATTTGACTATATAGGTTTATAATTGGTCTTTCTTTGTAATATTTTATTAAAATCCTTCCTGATGATTCATAAATAGTTTGTGAATTTGCAAATCATATCCCATAGGAGTGTCAAACAATGTGTGAAAAAGGATTATTTTCATGCACCAGGTGATAATAGAGTCAAACATTAAACACCCACTTTTACTTCATAGATACCTCTATTGTATGTCCAAATCGAATTATAGTTTCCAGATATGGATGTAATTCATTAGAAACCACTCACACTATATTTTACTACAATTCCAGGACATTTCCTTATATCTTGACTCATTGTGAGAATTATCCTTATAAATTCCCTTAAGGATCTCAATAAGGATCTCCCATCATAGTTTCTAATTATTATCTCAACCTATCAATCAATTCCAACAATAGAGAAGCAAGATTCTCATGCATTTATATTAGATAATTTTATATGATTATTCATTATGTTAAAAAACATCACACATGAGGACAATAATAGTTTAGTGCCTTTAGAATTCTGGAACACAATATTTTTAATTTCTAAAAGATCTTCAATTTCTCCCATAAATCTATTCCTTTTAAGTTATCTTCCTATAAATAAAATACATAAAAGAAATTTTCATAACATGGGGAAATGAAAAATAAGAATGGGTGATCTTAGAAGATCTGTCTAGGTGAACAGTGAAGATACATAAGCATATCTTAAACATAAGAGTATGTGAATATGAGAATAAAATTTGAAAACCAAACCATTGAAATAAAATATCATAATCATGCGTCATGGTAAAAATATTGTAAGGTCGTAAGACGGGAATCATAAGTGAATTAAATAAAACAATCTATGAGAGATAAATATTGGCATAATAAATAGATTTAATTATTTCAAATAGTAATTTAAAATAATTTCCATATTACTCATGGATCACTTCCAAGTATATCATAGTTTAATGGGTTCACTCCCCATACCATGGATATCACTGATCATAATCTTGAGTCCTCACATACATATTGGATGTTCATAAGATGTGAATGATAAAGAATTAAATAAACGATCCACGAGCAATTAATATTGGCATAATACATAGATTTATATATTTAAAATAATAATATAATATAATATTTATAATTCTCAAGGGTCACTTTCATGTCTATCATAGTTTAATGTGTTCACTCATTTTACCATTATAATAATCAATGTTCAACCCCAAAATATCCTAATGGACAAATTATCTTTCTAAATAGGGTTTACATCTGATTCAAAAAATTTCAATCTCACAAGATATAGATATTTACCCAATTCATCGGAGAGATATATAGGTCATAACCATCTCATAATGAAAACTGTATTTTTTAATTCCATAAGATCATTAATAATTAATCATATTATAACCTGTGAAATTATTTTTATTTCATAGATATTTAATCATAACATAGCTAATGAAAAATAAACATGTTTCAAAATCATTTCATTATCTACTTAAATAATAACCCATTAAAAAATAAACAAACTTCATAAACATTTATTCAGGGTATAAATAGTGGAAGAAAAATGGGTTTTATAAAAATATTGTTATAATAATAAATTCTAATAAAAAATAAGAATGACATCCTCTTTTAATATCCCCAATAAATTATAAGTTAAATTAAAATATTTCATTCTAGATAGATATAGTTTTTGAATGATACGTGACATGGAATTTTTTTTATGGTAGAAAACTTTTCTTTGAAAATCATGTTATGAAAAATAAAACATTTTGAAAATTATTTTCTTTGAAAACATTCCTTAAAAATTATAAATTAATATTTAAAGTTATTTATAAAATTTCTTAAAGAAAATTACAATTTAGCATTAAAAAATATATTTGAAAAAATAAAAAAATAAAAAAATAATTTTCACTTTAAAATCCATTACATAAAATCTAAATAAATAAAAAATTATGGAAAAAAATATTTGAGAATATATTGAAAAACCTATAAGAGAAATGTGAAATATGTGGTGTAAATTCACTTGGTTATCATACAGATGATCGATATAAAGTAAATAAAGTTTGAAGTTGATTGAAATCTTAATTTTCATTTGAATTTTAAAATTATTAGAATATATTAGAAACTATTGTATAAAATGAGGTAAATAATACAGAATAAGGAATATCAAGAAGTAGTAAAGTAATGTGTGAAACCATTATATTACTTAACGAATATCATAAATTAAATAGTAAATTGTGATAATATTGAATTCCATTTAATATCATTCTTTTATGTGAAGAGTTATTACACATATCAAAGATAATTGGAAAGTTTGTATAATTTAATTATGAATAACAGACACAATTGTCTAGTATCATAAATACAAATGTTATATTTTTTTAGTTTTACATGTGTGTGTTCTTTTTGTATGGCTCTCTTTGTGAATCTGTTAGAGAAATATATCAACTTAGAGAATGTTACTAATAGAAAAGTAGTACCCCAATTTAATGGATGAAATAATCAGTTGTGAAAAAATAAAATAGGGTATAATTAATTATTTATGTATCTTGATGTTTCCTTAAAAAATTAACTTTATTTAAGTTATTTTACTATAATTTAAATGGTAGTGGAAGATTTTAAATTTTTTATTAATGGTGTTAATGTTTTGAATGCCTCATTGGGAGCACTTTCTAATTAGATATACATGAATGTTATGATTTTACCAAAAATCAATGGATTTTAGGGATATATTCCAAATATTAATTAATTTGATAAAAATGATAAAGTGGAAATGATACATCTTTTTAATAAAATAATTGATGATTTGAGGATGAGTTCATGTGAAAATATTTATAGTTTCTTCAACAATATTATTAATATTTATGGCGTTATTCATGTACTTGGTTAAGAAATGAAATATGATAATGTATTAAAGAATATTATATAAATATTAAAAAATATTTATAATACTAAAGTGTCAAAACATGAAGAAGTAAATACTATAGAATTATCTTTCATTGATTTACATAGAAAATTGGTCCCATATGAAATTCCCATGAATATATAAATTTATTTTTAGAATTCAAATAAAGATAAAAAAGTAAATCTAATGAGAATGAAGTGATATAGAAGAATAAAATTTAATAAGAAATTAATTATCATTTATTACATCTTTTTTTAAGGATTTATAAGAGATAAAACGGAATACTATAGGTTAATAAACCACTATCAAGTTTTAATTGTTGATGTTTTGATAACATCACTACTAGGTGATTGAAAATATATTATGGAGAGTATGGTGGGTCTGGATTCACACAAAACAATGTATGACTAAATCCTTTTGATGGAACATTAATTAACAAACTATAAGTTAGAAGAAAGTTCTGAGAGACATTCTTATAATAAAAGAGGAATATGATATAGAGTAATACCCTTATTAATTATTAATAAAAAAATTTATTCTATAATAAATATATTAAATAAATATAATGATTTTGTTGAATTAGATGATCAAACAAAGGTTGGTATTGATCTCAAGGATGAATTGTAAGGTTCTTTTGTGGTTCTTGACAAAAACAATATTAATATAAATTTTATATTATTTATGAATTAGTCATCAAATTATTTTTTTGATATTGAAGAAAAAATTTACCACACAGATAAATTTTTGGAAGAATGTGAATGTGATCCTCTGAAACCTAGAGTAGTGTTTATTTACATGTTAATGATTAAAGAACACGCCAATATCCCTGAGAATCTTACTATGTAAATCAATGAAAAAACTAATGAATATTAAAACACTAAATGGTAAATTATTAACTTTTGGAAATAATCTTATGTCTGTGATAAAAATAGTGGAATCATGAAAAATGATTTAGTTTGTAATGTTCTAAATTTTGTATACAATTAAAGGGACTAGATGTGTTGAAAAACATTTTGATGATTTTTTGTATACTCATATACCAAATATAATGGGTAAAATTGGAATTCAATGTGATTCTGAAACATAAAAAAATGTAAAGATAAATTTTGTTTGAATAAATTCATAAAGGCCTAAATTATTGATAACTTACTAAAAATAAATAGGTAATTTAAAATGTATATATGAATAGATATGTAATAAAATCAACATTTACTTTGGTGAAGTGAAAGTTTTATTCCACTTATATTACATAATGTCTCACTATGATGAAGTTTAAAGTTACATAAAATTATATCAAATTGGAATTCATCAAATGATAACTGAAAGGCATCAATTATATTTAAATACAAAAACATTTTATAGATATTATTTTAAATACAATAATGTTGTGCATAAGTATATTAATTATAGGAAAATAATTGTGTGTTGTTTCCTATGTAATACAAATAATAGTTGATTAAAGTCAATATAATTTTATTCTTCATTGGAATATATTTTCTCTATTGAAGGATGAAAAATGTGACTTGGTTTCTTGTACTAATGAAAATTATAAAAAAAATAGATATATTTATCAACTCATTTTTTAGTCTCTCAAAAAATAATAAGCTATAGATAAAGGAGATGTCTATTATTTCAAATATATATTTTAAATCTATGAAGAATATTACTAAGTGGAATCATGATAGTGAGTTATTTTCCTACATGATTATTAAAATGAATCATTATAAGAATGTGAAATGATGATTTTATGGAACAATTTTCTTTATAAATAATGGATATATAAATATCAAAGAGAGTGGTAAGACTCACGTTGGTGGAGGTGAATTTAATAATATTCATGTTCACTATTTATAAGAATTTAATAATAATTTTCATAGTGTGTATTAGTTATGTTACAAAGGATTGGAAGTTACATTTAACTAGAAAGGATGAAATATAAAAGGATGGGTGGTAGACTCTTTTATACAGAGATGGATAATGAATGGAAACCAAAATTATGTTGATATAAAGGGGTAGAGTAAAGGGAATTATATATATTTACCAAACCATTATGATTAATCAGGTTTAAATTATTGCTTATATACTCTAATTCTAATTAAAAATGAAGAACTTCCAAATTAGGAACCATAAGATTTAGAACACGTTATGAAATTAGAATTTGATTGATCACAGTTTTACTTGGAAGATATATTTACCAAACCATTAGATTCAATTGACTTATAGAAGAATTAAATAGAACATATATTTAGATTAATTTCCTAAAACTATATGGTTTAAAAAACCTCTCCCCAACTCATATAATGATTCATTTGGATATTGTTTGTTATTAAAGGAATATATATATTTTTTGTAAATCTTTAGGGGGAGGAAAAATCCATGTAGGATTAATAATAGAGTGAAGGGATTTAGAAAAAGAGGGAACATTTGATCAGTGAATCTAGAAAATATTAAAAAAATTAATTTATTTTCTTACTTAGTATAATGATTATTGACTCACAGTGGCTTAGATAATTTTATTAATAAATCTTTACATATTTGTTTGAAATATTTATATTTCGTGAATGCTCGGACATGATAAAATCTAAAATATGGAAACTATTTAAATTTTAGTATAAAATGGGGAGCATGATTGTAGTTCGAGATTCATACTATAAGGGAACATGAATATCTTTTTATGTAATATTTATTTTTACATGGGTTGGTCCTTACAAATTCCCAAGTGGGATAAGTTTGAAACTACAAGTTTTAATTGTGTATTTTTTGTCAATTTCATGTCAATTGGAAAAAATTTGAGGGAGATTGAAATGTGGGAAGACTTTTTAATTTAGGTTGAGATTATAGCATATATACTCTAAAGGTTCTGAATATTATATGAGGAGATCACACATCAATCACAAGGATCATGCCGTGAGTGTATTTTTAATCCAAGAAACTTGAAATGTTTTACAAATAAAATTTTTTAATGTATAAAAAATTTATTATGGATTTTTATACATATTATAATTATTGAGCATACTACGACTGAAATATTATAATGTTTTGAACTACATTGGAATACATAATAATTTAATTAACATCTAGAATAAATATTAAAATCAATAAATGATATAATATTTCAGGGATTATTAGTATAGAACCATTATAAGTATGGATAATATGACATCCCATTTTTAATAGACCTTAATTCTATATTTATTGTATAATGGTACACAAGATACAATCTCATATGATAATTTGGCCTAGTTTCATTAGTAAATTAGGTACATATCCCAATAACAGGAACATGGATACAATAACATTATTTAAAAAATCCACAACATGACCATAAAATTCCTATTCTCTTATAAAATAACATGGAATAACTTAGGGACATACCTAAGAAAAAAGCGAGTTATAAATTCCATTTAGGTGATAATCAAATAATATCATAAAGTAAATAAGTACACATTATTCTATTGGAATATCAAGGTATCTTAAGAGGGGTGATAATCGTAAACATGATTATTGAAGGATGATATAAGCTGATAACATAAATTCTAAATGGGAAAAAGGAAATGACAAAAATTTTGAACTTATAAACATAATTCAAGTATAACTTCTAAGACATAAAAAATAGTATTATTAGGATAAATTATCTTGAACTATATAGTGTATATCCAGAGGTAAAAACATTACTCATATCATTGGAGGGATTTATAATCTCAAGCATACTCATCACATTCATATCATATACATAAATATTTATGAAATATAGATCATACATCATAAGGATATCTATAATAACATTTAATCTTATAATTAAGGATTTTGGGTTATATAATTAAGTATATATACATATAGGTGAATTCCTTTTAGTGGTAATGGGTATGGGTACTCAATACCCAAATGATTGTATTAGAAAATAATTGGATAATATTGGCAGTATAACGTGGCTACAAAAAGATTTTTATAAGGTATTAATGAGAGTGATAGTATTTTATCATCCCTTTCACATTATCATGATAGTAAGAGTGATATGTAAAAACATACCACATGTGAAAAATTGGAAATAAAAAAGGAATAATATAAATAAGGTGATCGAATTTAGAGGAGAAGGATAAGATTACATACCAAGTAAGGGTGCTTCAAAAAGATTTGGGTGGCTTCTTAAGATCCTAGGAAGACCTATAGAGGGATCTAGAGAGTGAAACAAAGAGTAATGTTTTGATCAAATGATATTATGTGAATGGAAATGGGTGGTGCGATGGGTTTTTATAACAAAATATATGAAATTCATTTATAAATTTCTAAACATATGTTCAAATATATATATATGATAAAATAGTAACAACCAAAATCCAAACCATTTGTTTTTAAATGGTTTCTACTAAAGAGGATTTTCATTATTTTTTAAGTATAAAAACAGAAATCATCAATATGATTCCTTTGGTGATGGGTAAGTGATATATGTCACTAAAAATTTAATTTTAAAACCTTGAAATATAATATATATTTTTGATGCTTCATTAATGGATTAAAAATAAATCAAATAACTTCAAAAACACATTATTTTAAAGTTGAAATATAATTTTGGTCATGGTTATTATTCATTGTTTCTATAACTTGAATTTTTCATTTATTATGTTATAATACATACTTTATATTTATAATGTACTTATTTTTAAACAAAAATATTATAGTCTTTAAGAATTATGTAAAAAATTATATTGTATTATTTCAAAAACATTATTTCAAAAATAACATTTATATTATATTAATTATTTCCTAAATATGAAAATTACACTTTTTAATAAAAAACCATCAATTTTTTTTTTGAGAAATATAGGTTTTTACACCAATAGTTTTCAGCCCTTATAAAAATTATATATGAATATATAATATTATATTATCATTTATAATTAATCAAATTTTATATAACAAGACTATTTTAGTAAAACTATATATATTCAATAAATTATTGATATTATAAAAAAATTTGTCTTGATTGAAACTATATATTTCCCAAAACACTATTTTTTCTCCGTATCAAAAAAAATTATCAAACTCATTATCTTGTCATTTATAATGTAATAATAAAAAGGAAAAATGTAGTAATTATAAAAATATAAATATTCATAGTGGTAGGGTATAGATACTTGACCCCTTATTAGACCTGTGTATTTTTTAAATTTATGGTGTGAGATGGTTACAAGTTCTAGTGGTTGATCGATGAACATGGTTTGGGTTGTGATCTTGGTAAGATTCAAATTCTATTATAAACAGTTTCAATAACTTTGTAGTTGTTGTATCCAGGATTGGTCTTGCTTAAGGTAAAATCCCAAGGATGTTGCCTCCCTTTTAATCTCTAATAAATGATATTCATATGAATTGATCCTACTTGTAGTGGCCATACTTTTTTTAATTTGTTATAGAACTAATCATAATGGTCATTATACAATACCTATATTATCAATAGTTATTATGATTAACAATATTTTAAATATGACATTAAATAACTTATAATGGACATAAAATAACAGAATTATTGCATGTATTTTCTATTAATTCATTACAAAATAAAATATTTACTTATATTAAAAAGGGAATGACATTTATTGATCATTGGTTCATTAAAATCTTCCCCAACAAAGTTTCTATCCGTACACAAAATCATATGAGGGTATTTTTTTCATCACCTCTTCTGATCACCATGTTACTTCATCAAACATGTTTTTCAAACACAATACATTGACCATGTGAGTTTTCTTATTTCATATAAATTTTTCTCTATGATATTATTTCTTTCAGAGTCGTAAATCACATGAATGATCATTGTCTAGTGGTATAACATATGTATTTCATACATGTGAGGGGTATGAAATGGATTTATTCCAGAGGGATACATGGAACACATCATGTATTTCATATATATTACCTGAGATTTTTAGTCAGTAGGAAAAACCTCCAATAAAATCAATGTTCTCAAATAGGTAGATGTATCTTGGGTTAAGATTTCTCTTCTTCCCAAGCCCTATGAATTTATTCCATAGTGACATATGAATTAAATATTTATCTCTAAACTCAAACTGAGTATCACATCATTGATTTTATGTATGTATTTTCTATAAATATTTTTTGACTTAAAATAACTTTGAATGGTATGATCCTACTCTATAACATCTAAGAAAAAATTTGTTCCCATCAACTTTAATTATATAACATCATCCCATAATGCTAGAATATGAGACAAGATTCAATATAAAGCCACATAAAGACCATTTGAATGATATAATGGGAATTATTGCAAAATCTAAACTCCACTTGGGTATGTTTTTTGTCCAAACATATTTGTAAATCCATTGAACATGACCTCAATATATCTTATAGTGCATGAGTCGTTCTTATAGAGTAACAATTTTTATAATGATTATAAGAATTAATGAATCCCAACTCTATATCTAACTGTTTATAAAAGATTCTCTAGAACATTGAGGTAAACCTTATATCCCGATTAAATAAAATGTAGAGTGGAACTCCATATAGTTTACCACTTCTCTTATGTATATCTTGGTGATTTGGTCAATATATAAATATTCAATGATAATAATGAATTGCACTCCCTTTATAAGGCCATCGACTATAACTGGGTTTGAATTATTATAGTCGTATGTCGTGGGGATTCCAAGGAATAAATCCATGGTTATTTTTCCTATTTCTATAGTAGTATAAAAAATACATACATCATACACTTAGACATATATCATTCAGCATTGAATTTTTGGAATAATAAACATCACAAAAAAAATTCTCCAATCTCACACATTATTTTATCCCACAAAAAGAATTACTTCAGATATGTATATATCTTAGTTATTATAGAATGAGTATATAAGGATGGGATATTTGCATCAACTGTAAGTTACCACTTTATTTTTATTTTTTATATGACACACATCTGGGTTCTTTTACTTATAAATCCATCTGTAACAAATTTTAACTTGAGAATATTTTCTTCCTTTTTCTATATCACATCATCATCTTTTTATGAATCCATGCTCATATCAAGAATGGATGGTTAAGTAGTTATTTGATCAATCTTATATGAAGATCTGTTTATTATTACCATGTCAATACTCTATCTGTCCAATAATATTATATCCCTTTCAATCCTCATCTTGCATATGGTTGCGAGGTCCTTTATAATTAGAGAATCTTTCACGGTGTTCCCTTTTTCGAGGTAGTAATGGATTGAACAATCATAATCCTTGATCAACATTTACTACCTCTTTTAGTGCACATTGAGATCCCTTTTTTGAATACATAATTTAGATTTTTGTGATACATATATATGTTACAATTCTCCCCAATGAGATAAAAACACAATATCATCAATGTGAATATCACTATAATCAATTATTGAGTAGAAATTTAGTTGTTCTACTCATATATATTTAATTTCAAGGATGCATAGGCTATCAATTTCTAATCATACAAGATTCAAAAACCCAATCTCTTCTGTATATATCACTATAAATAAACAATCCTACCACATTACTTGGTAATATGAGGACTTTATGAGTGATTAACTTCTTTTTTATCTTTTTAATGCTATCAACACACTCATTAGTCTAAAATAACTTTACTCCCATACATGTTATAATAGTTAGTTGTCATTTAAATCATGAGAAGTTTATAAAAAATCAACAATAGTACCAAAATATTCAAAGGATACTATGGATTTACATTGTAGATATTATTCTATACCATCCCTCATTTTCATCTGTTTTTACTAGATCCATATATAGCACATTCCTAGTGATAACATACAACAGTAATGTTACTATCTCCATCAAAAAATCATATTGTATTTACTTTTTATAAACCTATATTTTTCATGGTATTTAGTAAAATATTGAAATTTATTAATGTTACTTCTTGATTTTGTAGTAGATATGAATATCATCTCTAAATAATAACACAAATTATTCTTGTAAATATGTATATTATCTATTTATCAAGTCTATAAAGATTTATAATGGATTATTGATCCTAAATAACTTCAATATGAACTCAAAGTTTCCATAACATGTATGAAAACTAGTCTTGGGGATATCCACATTTACCCATTTACTTGAAAATATATTACCCAATGAACCACCTTGGATATATATTTGCATCTTTTTAGTTAATCAAACAAGTCATAAATACATGTAAGAGGATACATATTCTTTATCTTGATATTTATTATCTCATGATAATAAATTCATTGGCCCATTGACCCACCCTTCTTTATAATGAAAAGGATCAGTTCATCATATGGTGAAATATATGGGAATATGAAAACACTATCATGATTATCCTATAGTTTCTTCTTCAGATCCTCCAGATCAATATTAGATAATCTATTTGGAGCCATTGATATTTTAAAATCCCTATCTATAGGATTTATTAAAAAATAAACCATTCATATAGGAGTAAGACTAGGAAAATCTTTAGGAAACCCGTCAAAATATTTCCCTTATAATGGGAATGTCATTAAGGATGAAATTTTCCTTAGTCTAAATAATTTTATATTGATTCAATTTCTCATAAATAATTAATATACATAGTTGAGATAATTATATCAAATGAGATTCATTCTTCTCTAATCACATGAAAATAATTATAGGTCAATTTGAGATATGGAGGGTGATTTTATTATCTCATAAATTTGTGTTGGATCTATACAAAGAAATCCAATCTATACGCATTATAGTATTAAATTACACTAAAAGGTGTATCAAAATGTTTTCTATGAAATTTATCCCTCATAATTTTTTAGACATGAGTTATATTCTTTGGAAGCAATAATTGATCTGTTTATTGTCTTCTCTTATTACTTTACTACCATGTTTTGTGTTGGTGTTTGAATAGTTTTTCTTAACAATAATTATATTAAAAATTGTGTATTACTATATTAATAGTGGAAATTTAAAGTGTATAATAGATGATAATCCAAAATTTTACTATATTATTCCAATTATAATCAATTACTTCTACTAAAATGACAAAGTGAAGATAATTTTCAATACATTTAACATCTAAAGGGAAACTATGAACATCTAATGGATAACCTATAAATAAAATTTACTCTTTATATTATGAATATATAGTTTTCTGTCTTTTTTATCCATGATCTATTTCCTGATATAATGCTTTCATGGGAATTTTTTATCCCTTAATAATGGTTCATAAACAATTTATTAATTTACTAAATAATATCACTTAGGATTGTCATATAGGGTGTACAACAAAACCTCTATTTCGTGCACCGGGTGATGATCGAGTCAAGTCCCATTGTGATTATTTTGTGGTTATTACCCCTAGGTGCAACAATACTGAATCCACATCCATTTTTTGTATCTAGATAGGGATTTTATTTCTCAAGAACCAAATAATCTATAATATATCCAAATAATGGGACGTTTTCAAATGTTTTGTATTATCCATAAGGCTTTAACTATGATTGTCTAGTCCTAATCCCCTAAATAACAAGACTTTCATATCATAACAACTATGGAAACCCATGTTTTAATACACTTTATTGTATGAATTATTAATAAAAGGTACACATAATACAATCGAAGAAGACGGTGATGTCAAATGCCTTTAGGAAATTAGGTCCATCGCATAATAATGTATTCATGGAAACAACTACATTATTTAAAAACATGATAACAATCCCTTAAAATCATTTTTCTATAATAAAATTGCATGATATAACCTAAGGATGTAAAAAATAATGTTTTGATCTATAAATCATATTATGGTAATAATCAAAGAATATCATAAATAAAGTAATACATGTAATTCATGTGATACAATGAAGTAACATAAGATGGGTGATAATATTAAACTTGAACATAAAATCATGATATACTATTATAACATAAATAAAACATGGTAATATAGAAGAATATAAAGATTCCAATGTAAAAATAAGTCAACAATAAAAACCAATGTATCATATAGCAACCCTGCTTTTCTTATATTAATTTTACATCATTTTAATGAGAAATAACATAAAACATTAGAGCATAGGATCCCAAGGTTTAGGGTCTTGTGAAAAATATAACCATTCATAACTTTTCAAACATAATAAATAATCATTTATTTAATTCCTACTTCTCTAGTTTCTTATTAGATATTGACTTCTCTTTAGTACAAGTAGTCACCTGAGGATGTAAATCAAAATGGGGTGACCTAAATGCCCAGTAAGAGGATATATAAGAACAAGAGACAGTGTAACATTGGTTTATCATAATCATTATCATCATAACATAGTCACAAGATCATAATCATGAGATAAAACATTAAGAAAAGGCATGGAATGTGGAAATTCATTAAAGATGAAATATCATGTCATAGTGGATCAATTCCACTCCTTGATGTGATCAAATAAATCATCATGTTCACACATTATTTCACTTTAAAACATGAGATTAATCAACTTATCCAATGGATTGGAGCACTGTATAATTCCAGGAACACCCGTCACCATCAAACATTAATATTGCGCTATATAATTATGGGTGCATCCATTAGATCATAACATTTTAGTTTTAATACATGCCACATATATCATATATCAATAATGAACATAAAAAAACATGTAAAAGAATAGTTTTAACCTCATAATAACACGTTAATAAAAATTCTATTCCAAAAAGAAAGAGGGAATAACAAACTTGATACGAGAACCATCAACCTTCAGTGAGATGTAAAAAAGGCATGTTTTTGAAAGAATAGTTATTTGGGAAAACAATTTATTGGAAATAAACTATAGTGTAAAACATATATATCCCAAATAAGGTAATATAATGAAAAAATAATAATTTTTATCTAGTCACCAAACCAAAAATCGAGTAAAATATGGAGAACCTGAAGAAAGTAAGTAGGGTTCAAGAATTTCCACATACTCAGTATCTGAATGATTTCATCACATTAATGGCTAGTATAATCACATTAGATTCATTAATGAACAATTAAATAATATTATATTAATGTATATTATTTATTATGGATTCATTAAGTACTTTTATTTTACTTTGTATGGTTTATAGTGTTTAAATTCATTTTTCGGGAGTGTTCCTTTTCTTAGTTTTAATGAACGGTTCACTTGTACACATGAATGGAAGTTCATATAGAATATGGGTAAACATTGAAAAGTGATATTTAATGTCATTAAATATATTGTAGGATTTTAAATTATCTTTTAATGAATTATGTTATATACCATTTTCATGAATCATTAGATAATATTTAATGATGATCGTTTTAGGTTAATTTGGGCAGGTTTTTTTATTATAATGAACTTGTTTTGTTTCATCAATTAGAATTATAAATAAAAGTTTTTCCCAGAACAAAAAAGTGGTTACAAAATAAATATTAAAAAAATCAACAATTTAATGGTTTTATTCAAATACTTTAATGAGTTGAAGTAAAATGGATGTGCATCGCCCATAATGTAGGAAAATTAACACATCATGGGCAACGATTTCATTTTTATAAAAAAATAGGGGGAGGGTGGAGAATAATAAATAATATTACATTAACAAGATATAATACTATTATATAAATAATAATGGAGTTATCATGAAATTTTCATAAGATAAGCTGAGTATAAGAGAAGAAAAGAAATGAAATTTGAAAGAAACTCGAAAGAAGAGAGAGAGATGAATTAGCTCTTGAATCCTTATTTTGACACCCTCCTTATGGAACTGAAGAATGGTATTTTGATGAGACCAAAATCTATTGGACGTGGGGGAGGGAAACTTGGGATCATTGTGCAGAATTTGTACATGAATTGTTGTTTGAAAGGTGTGATGTAATCAGGGTGTGAGGGGTGGTATTAATAGTGGAGGGGAAAGGTATTTTCTCAATAATATATTCATTAATTTATTATATCTCAAAAATACAAGAAACAGTGATGATTTAATGACCATGAATAGTAATAATTGTATATATGTTTGAACCAATTGGTATTACATAAGAATAACATCATCTATGACTCTATATTTTATATATTTATCTTATTTCATAAATTATAATATTCATTATTCATCAAAAGTTCAAGTATTTCATAAAAAATTCCAAAAAATCACCCTGACCATTTTTTGATGCATAGAATCCAAAAATGAACTCCATTTTTCACAAATATGTTCCTAATTTGATTAATTTAATTTTTAATTTAAGTTTTAATTTTCCTAAAAAATATATATTTTAAAATGAAAACATATTTTTTAATGCCTTTAAAAATTACATAAGGTCATATAAAATTATCTAAAAACCAAAAGACATGTAATTTTTTTATTTATGTACACATTTTAGGAAACTAATTTTTTTAAATTAATTAATTTATTATAATTAATTATTTATAAGTTATAAAAAACAAATACTTTTACTATAGTTATATTGTCACCTATAATATTTTGAAATTTTATTTAATCAGTAATGGGTGAGGTTACAATTATTTTGGATGATTTACTATTCATAAGGGTTATACTACAATTCATAAGGGTAGTTTTCTATTTATAAGGGTAGGTTACTATTCACAAAAAATTAATTTTTCCCTATCAGACACCAAACATCTTACTGATCATAGCCATGTGTGTCAGATTATGAAATTTAAAACAAATAATTTTCAAATATATGTTTAATGGTCACATAGTAGTTTATTTAAGCATGATGTGGAACTATGTTTACGATGATGATTGATTATGACATTAATATAGTAAGGGAGAAATTGAATTGATAAAAGTTTGGGATGTTACACAGTATAACATAGTGTGCTTAGGATTACCTCCTATTCACTTTATATGGTGTCTCATTGGATAAAAATATTAGCCAATTAATTGCAGTAATATGTAACTTCATGCCCACCCTTCACATCCATATCATGTACATGCATAAATTTTTCTCATATATCGTACAACATAAAGATGTATTCCATAAAATGTAATATAAAAATTATATATATTGGTTTAAATACATATAATTTCCTTATAAATAAAGGTTATAACCATCTATGTGGATTCTATTTAGTCGAAATTTGGATGATTATTCATTATACACAGGTTTTTCATGGTAAATAAAAGGATTATTTTGGAAACATAATTCTGTTAATAGAGATACATGGAAGGGATTAATGATATTGATAAGGGGTATCTCATGAAATTGAAATCATATGGATATTAATATGAATGTGTAAAAACTTATCTCATCAAGAACAATTGGACATCAAAAGGAAAAATTGGAATAAGATTGTTGAATAAAAAGGTTAAGGATAGGATCCCTTACCCTAAGGGGAAACTTCAAAAAGCATAAAAGATGAATATGAAGTGCTTTGGAACACATTGTGAGTGATATATTGATGTAAAAAAGGGTAAAATCATGATCAATGGTTTTTTAGTGAAGATTAATGGGGTTTTGGTGATTTTTTTATAAAAAGTTAAGGGAATTGTTTAATAATTTTTAATCATATGTTTTAGACTATATATGATAAAATAATAATAACAAAAAATATTCCCCTAATTTTCCCCTAGTTTCATCCAATGTGGGGTGGTTTTCACTGTTTGAGATGGATATAAAATGATATAATTAAAATCACTTCATTAGTGATGGTGAAGTCAGTCATGTTCATAATGAATTAATTTTAAACCCTTAAAATATAATATATGTTTTGAAAGATTCATTAAGATTATATAAGACAAATCAAATAACATTAGAAAAACATTATTTAAACGTGGACATACTTATTTGGATAATCTTTATTACATTTATTTCAACACTATTGGGATTTTATGATTCATTAATGCATACAATATATTTATCCCATATTTAATATTTTCTCAAACATTTAGTTGTCTCAGAAAATTATAAAAAAAATTACCATTGGAAACATTAAATATCTCGATTTTTAGATTTATATATATTTTATCAAAATAATTATATAAATAATAAAATTTACACTTTTAAATAAAAAACCATAATTATAGAAAATATGGGTATTTTTGAGGATATACATTTCTTACCATTATAAAAATGACATTTGACATCATAAATTTACATTTTCATTTATATTTAAATAATTATTATTTAACAATCAATTTTTTATTAAAACAAAAAATATTTTAATAATTAATGAATTCATAAAAAAGGGTTTCTTGATTGAAACTATATATTTTGTAAAAAAATTGTTCCACATTATGAAAATATAATTATTATATTTCTCATTATTTATTCATGTATAAGGTAGTAAAAATTAATTGATAAATATAATAATTATAAAAATATAAGGACCCATACTATTAAGGTCTAGATATATAACCCATTATTACACCTATGTATTCCCTATGGTTAAGGTGTGTGGTGGTTACACTTTATTAGGGTGGCTTGGCGAACATAGTTTAAGAAAAGATCTAGATAATCATAAACATGTCCTGTAAATGTTTTCACTATTAATTTTGTTATATAATCTTATCATAGGATTAGTATAGTAGAAATCCCAATGAGTCCATCTCTATTACAATCTCAGATAAATGGGCTTGATAGGGTAAAATCCAACTGCTTGTGGTCCTCACTTCTTCAATCTATATCAATACTTTTCATATTAAGAACTATACAATTTTTATATTACCAATATTTATTATTCTTAATGGTATTTAAAATATTATATGATATAAAATAAAATAGTATAAAATAAAATAAAAGTACTGGCGTTTTTTTCTATAGTTTCATTACATAATATGTAATTTGTTCATTTGAAAAAGGAGTATCATTTATAAAAATAGGGGTCATTTAATATTATTCGTTTTCCACTATGTCTCCAAAAATTGTAAATGTTACATGAAGTGTATTCACATCATAATGGATGTTTTGAAATATCCCCCAGGTTATTCCTATTTGAAGATTCCCCCATAGTGGAATAAATTCATTCCTTGATTGTTTTAATGTTTTAGGAGATCGATAATATTATCATTACATGATAAAATATCCATTCTATTATTAAATGGGATAAAATACAATAGATAGATGATAAAGAAGGATGAAAGTTCATAAAATTTATGATTTTTGAAATTTTGATACATAAAATAAGATTATTTCATGAATATTCCTATAATGTTTTGATGCATCTAGAAGATGAAGAAACTTGAAGAGGTAACCAACCTATCATACATAAATTTAATATATTGGTTTGTGAGTGGTTAAATCTAGTGAATTTGAATATAATTGATGAATTGGAACTCTTAAGGAGGTTTGGATGTTTTGGGTAACTTTATTAACTACATTTTTTAATATATATGGTGGAAATTCCCATGGGAAGAATTAAATAAATGGATTTTAAGTAGAGGAGGTTAAATGTTTATTAAAATTTTAATTTTAAATCTGAATATCAAAATCCTGAGAATATATTGAAACCTTTATAATTGTATAGAATACATAGATAATAGAGGATGTCAATAAGAATGAAATAATAATGTGAACTAGTTGTGGAATTTGTTAAATATATGGAATTATGAAGTGAAGTGTGATTGGATTGTTTGGCATTAATGATATATCCTAGAAGTGAATAGTTATTGTCTTGAATTATATATTCAATTTTTATTTTTTATATCTTGACATGTGTGTCAGCATTATCTATTTTTTATAACTCTCTTGGTTATCAATGAGTGAAAGACTGAAAGAAGACATGAATATTGGATTATAAGTGATATAGTCATAAATATTGTAATAAAAAACTAGTGTATTAGTGGTCATTTAACATATCAACACATAATTGATATGTTTAAATTGTATGTATCATTGTATGGGTGAACAAAGTAAAATATATGTTCATGTGATTCTTTTTATTAATAATTGTTTATTCTTATGTGTGATCATTGTGATAGGTTCAAGGATTATTTCTGAATTTGAGGATAATATCTAGTGAAACAAGAGAAACAAATAAATATTATGTCACCCAAATTCACCCAAGGTGTTTATATTGGGACCTTAGGTTAAAATAATTTTTATCGTATTCTGTGAAATTTTAGTATTTTATCAAAAGGAATATTATGTTTTAAAATATTCCATTTATAGTTTTGGAATATAAATTCCTTATATTTTGACAACCATCTGGATAAAAAAATTTATTCTTCATAAAGAATTTATATCTTTATCTTCTTATCAGGTATCTAATAAAATTTTATAAATCATATAAAATGTGTATTATACCAATAATCTCATATTTTTCATAATAAAAACTTGTTGACGAACAAATTATCTTATCATATATGATAAATGATATGAATACACACAACCTTTACATCAATCCATGTGATACTTGTACATTTTCAGACATTCAAATATTTGATATAGAAACAATTTTCCCTATTAGGAAAATGAAAACTAAAAAATCTATAAATTATTAATTTTATTTTGAACTCATTTATATTTATAAAAAATTTAAAACAAAAATTTGTATCATATAACCTTCAAAAGTTATGAAAATATATTCTATAATAATAATACATGGTATGGACTTTCTATGAATTTTTTTAAAAAACATCAGGTATTCCAAATAATCTCATTATAGATATACTTTAATCCTCTACCTTGATAACTCTACATTTCAATAACTATAGATAGATTTTTTTAATAAATATTATTGGGTTTTACAAATAATTTATCATATTTTTGTTTCATCTTTTACCCACCTATATATTAAATACAACACTAAAATCCATACATTGAAATTATATGTTATTTATCTTCAATAATATCATAATACTAATTGAATGTTTCATTAATACAATCATATTTTAAAAATCATTTCCATTCAAGTCAAGAGAATGAATTCATTATCAAAAAATATATAATAAAATACCTAGTCACTCTAAGTTATTATCAATTTTAACAATATTGAGCATATTGTTGGATATTAATAGGATATGTTAAATTTGATTCAATTTGTAATTAACAATACTAATAATGAGAAATTTTTAAACACATGTTTCATTCAAATAAAGTCTTACAATAGTGGATGTCTAATGTTGGTGATGATTCCGAAATTATGTTCCTAAACATAGTGTACTGGTGGTCTATGTCGTGGATAATGTTTAGTTGAATTCATATAAAAAATATATTCTTTAATTTTTCGTACATATGTTTTTTTCCTCAAGGGTCATTGAAAAAGGAATTGTGTAATGTTTTCAAAATGATAAATAAGTGTGATGTTATACTTTTAAAAAAAAATTAGTAATCATGGTAGGGTAAGCTATATAAATTTGAATTTTTTTAACGACCAAATATGATCCCCCTAAAAACATTAAAATGTTTGGAACTCGTTGATAAGGTAATACCCTCTATATTGAATTAGAGGGACCATTTTAATATATTTTTTAGATGATTTATTAGTTAACTAAATTAATTCTTTGGTAAATAGTAATTATAATACTATTACTTTCATGAGATTTAAGGCATATTTGTTTTCTATTGTTAATGTAGGACTAATATTATAACCACCTAAATAATTTTTTTCCCTTTATTTTTTTTTTTTCTGAATGATTTTTTTGTGATATGTTTGTTTTTGTGTGTGTTAGAAGATTTACTCATTATGTTTATTTTTGGGGTATATTTTTCTCCTATATTCTGGAAAATTGGTGTTGGGGAATTTATTTTAATTTGGGTATTTTATAGAGTTTTATATATTCTTTTTTATGTTTTGATGCTTTTACTTGACGATCAGTGGTCAAGAATGTCCACAAGTGGTAATAGAACATTATGACTCAACAAGGATTTGTAGTACACTCAATAAATAATATTGAGGAAACATTCTTTTCTTTTCATTTATTTTATTGAGTGATTACAATTTTAGATGCCAAGGAATTGTAAGAAGTAGAATTATTGGAAAAAATCAATGGGTTGTATTTCAACTTCTGGAGGATAATGATATATGACTATTTAATTAAAAAGGACATTGAGATTCTATTATAATGTCTAAAACTAGAAGAAACTAAAACTAGTAGAATGGTAAAAGATGGATTTAAATTCACTTAGAGTGGTTTTTTTAATTATCATGGAATTTATACTATAATATAAATAAATTAAAGACCAATTTGGATCTAATAAATTATATAATATAAATGTATGAGAATCAAACACTTATTAACAAGGTGATCATGATGTGATGGTTATTTGATATGTGTTTGGAGAAATGAATAATAGTTTATTATCATGTGTATGAATTTAATAGGATTCAAAGTCATCTTGAAAGAGTTAAAGTAATGTTTGTGTATGATGTGTGGTATTTGTTCATTATCAACCATACTAGAAACATGGTATGTAATGGAATGTGCCATGATTAATTCTGTCAAGAAATATAACCTAGTGTTATAGGGTGTATTTGAACTATATTAAAATGATTAAATCCAGTGTTGGGAAGTACAAGTACCTAATGGGACTGTGTTCAATTTAAGAAGGTAGAATATGATCGCCTCAATGGAAAGGTATGAAGAAATAAAAATATATAAAAAGTGATAGAGGTCGAGGTAAATCAAATGGACCCAAACTCATATGCTAGAATTATACGAAGAGGTGACACATGGAATAAGATTGTATATATTATAGGGTATATTTATGAATTTATACTTCTAGAAGTTATAATTCCATTACATTCATAACTAAATGAGATAATCATTTATTGTTTTGATCCAATGTTATATTAGAATCCAGAAAAATTTATTATAGTTCTTTCTTCCATTCCATGGATGACTAGGGGTTCATGGTTAATTATGCATTGAAATGATTCAAAAGGATCATTTAGCAGATAATGACCATCTCAAGGTCAGATGGATGGTTAATGTTAAATTTAGAATGATGAATAAAATATACCATGAATTAAAGAATGTTCATAACAAATAAGGTTTATAAATGAAATTAATTTCCATTGGTTATCAATATGAATCATGATCCATAATAGGGCATTCAAAATATATTATACTATATTACTTGGGAAACTATAGTCATATCCATAGGTGTAATGTATGTGATGTTGTATTTTAAGGGAAAATAAAATAGTGTAACATTTTATTGAATAAAAAATTCTGATAATCTAATGTTTTTGTATTTTCTTCTAAGGAATCACAATTGTTATATCAAGTGAGTCTTAGTGAATAAGTGTATTATAAAGATGGCCAAAACAAATTTGGATCTTTTTATATTTTTATACATGAAAATCATATAAATTTATCATTAAATTTTAATAAAATAACACCTATATATCTTAAGATATATTTTATGCACATAAGTTGTTTAGGTGTAACACCCCAAGCTTCCACGGTACACTTCTCTTTGAATAATACAGTAGCGTGTGTTGTATGCAACTTCGAGTTCTAACACACACCACAACCAATCAATGTAGCTGTTATGAATAGTAATACATAAATTTTGAAATTTTATCAATTTTATCTTGCCAAATGGTCTTCGTTTTTGGATTCAAAATATCGAAATTATCCTATGTTGAATTTTTGGTATTTTTCTAAGAACTACCAATTTTTTATGAATAGTGAAAAATACTTAAAAACAACTTTTTTAATAAAAATAATTTATATTGATAAATTATACTATTGGCTGGTTTTAAATTATAATTGGAATATATTTTTACCATTATATCCAATGGTGGTCATTCGAATTAATTTCACTTTGAAATTGGACATAAACAATTGTCAATCTTTTCATATATATTGTTTCAAAAAAACGTGCTATTTGTTGTGATAGCGGGAATTAATTATGAAATTAATTAATAAAACATATATGTTTGGAATTTTGTAAAATAGACATCATTTTTTAATTCGTAATATCAATTATATCTTAGGGTGAAATTTTGGCATTGTTCTGAAAAACATCAATTTTTGATGAATAGTGAAACCACTAAGTGGTAGTTAAAAAACTGATTTTTCTTTTAAATGAAACATTACCACTTCTGTGTTTTTATTTTCAAAAATCTGATATACATGGTTGTCATTAGGTAGTAAAATGTGGTTCAATGGGATTAAAATAATTTTTTGGTGAATAGTAACTTTTAAGTTTAATTAATCGCGATTTAAGATAATTAGTGAAATTTAAGGTAAAAATGATATTATAAAAATATTAAAATACCTTTACACTTGTACTTCCCCTATTGTATGATTCATGTCCGACCAAGACAATCCATGGGTCATCTTGGGGACCCCATGGAGCCACTTTGGTAGGAAAATGACATTAAAAACTTTTTATTTAATGTTAAAATAAAAATGTCACAAACAAGAGTTGTTTTACTAAAACAATTTTTAAATGTGGTTATAAAAGTCATATTTTTTACTATAATTATTCATTAGAAATATAATAAGATTTCCTACATCAGGATAATTTTTTATAATTTTTAGACATTATATAAATTAAATTATTTATGACACCATGATGATGCATCGATTACCTCATTAATTAACAATTTAAATAAAATGAAAAGATAATGTAAATTCTAAGGCTTACACTTGTCAAAAACCTATTTTATGAGTAGATTTATAACCTGTATCATCTTATCCTTGAAATATATAAGTGTGGGACCTTTAGATTCAGAAAAATCATTTTATAATAATGTAACATTTCAGTCTTTCCAAGAGTGCCCCTTCTCTCCTCTTATAAAAGCCCCCCCCCCCACTACCACCTTACTCACACCTTCAAAGCCATTTGGCTCAGCCAACATCTGCCCAAATACTCTCTAAACATCCCTCCCTTACTCCTAGAATCCTCAATTTTGGAAGAAGTCTTCCCAAGTAAGCCTTTGGCTCAAATCAAAAAGAGTTACCCGATTTTAAGGTAATGTCTTCTCTAATGTTGTTTTGTTTTATTTTGATTCTCCAACCCCTTAACCTCTTTTTATTCCTTTATTTTGTAAAAAACAATAGTATATAAAATATACTAGGATTTTGTTATGATAATTATTTGGTTTACACTTACACACACCTTCGTCTAATGGTTAAAGAACATACTATTTCTGTGGGTGGCGAAATACTGCCTCACGAAACGATGATTGTTCAATATTATTTAACACCACTAATGGTGGCCATTTTGATGACACTATTTTTATATATGATATATATATTATGTTTATGTTTTCCTTATGCTTCTTTATTTCTCATATGTGGCATACTTTATGATTTCCATTATGGGTAAACACGATAATTTCATTTGAGGAAGAGTGGACTACCGCCCCCTCAAAGTGATTTGAATCGTTAATTCCATATGTGGGATGTATAAAGGATGGAGTAAATAGTATTATACATTATATTATACTGGAATTATATTATACCATTATATAATTATAACTTCATTCCATTAAATACGAAATAGAAATGAATGTAGCGTTCATGAATACATACAGCTTACCGTCTGCATGAACGGTGCATTTCATTTCTTACCTCTAAATGTTATGTAATATTATGAATTAATGTATATACTGGATATATATGATTTATATGATATATACATCATGTATATAATTATGGATATAATGGATATATTACCACATGAACAAAGTGTAATTATAAGAAGTTTATTTTTGACTCAAGTACCTAAGATCGTCAAAACGACCGTTATTAACATAAATAATTACATAATGTTTTCTAACATGGTAATAAGTGATGTAAAATGAATAAAAAACTTGAAGAAGGTTCTTAATAAATTATAAATTAACTCTTGTTTATTATTCAAGAGATCAAAGAACGGTCGAGTGAATTCAGACACGAGGTAAGGGAACTTCTTAACCCAATTTCTATTTTTTGGGTTAATCTCCTACTTTCAAATTATGTCATGATATTATTATGTCCTATATTGTATTTGTACTTTATTTATTTGTACTTATAGTGAATACACATAATATATCTACTTTATTTAAACAAAATGATCTTTGTAAGGGTCTTTGTCTCAATCTCCTTTCATTGAGGCATATTTTGTTTTATACACAAATTTCATATATACGGTGTATAAACCCCTTTGGCTTTGACTTTTATTCAAAAAGGAATCTTTTTTTACAAAGCGTTTTACTAAATTAAAAAAGGAATGTTTTTGTCTTACGTATGTGGTGACAACGACTTCTCCGCCTCCGTGACCATTATTTGTGTTTCGGCTTCCTCTACAAGCAATAACTTTTTTTAATTAAAAAATAGGTACAAAGTTTTAACTTTCATTTATTTTGGTATTGAAAATGGTTTTGAAAGTGTTTGTATTATATCAATGTGTTGTATTGATATCTTGTGATTGAAATATGGAAATTTTATGTTTCCATTATACATGTTTTATGTGATACGATTATGTTATGGTTTATGATATGTTTAAACCTATTCATATGAGGAATGCATTGGACTTAATAAGTGACAGGTGGAGCCCGCTACAGCTCCTCGATGCATCGATAGGTCTCATGAGACAAACTAGTGTCTTGGCACGAGGCCTTGACAAAATCTTATTTGTGTTCCTGGCACGAGGCCTTGGCTACGTGGTTATGATAGTCTGGAATTATGCATTCCATCATTATGAAAGTGGTTATTGATATTGCATGAGATTATTTGACTAGTAGAATATCCATGTGAGTAAGTAAATGGCATTATTTAATTTTATTTTTTCCAAATTATGCTGAAGTTCAAGTTTAAAATGGCTTTTGTTTTAGTTATACATTTCCTTAAATGTAAATGTTTATCTATGAAAGCTTCCACAATATTTCTATCCTTACTGGGCATCTGAGCTCACCCCTTTCAATGTTTTAATATTTTCCAGGATGTGAAGAAGTATTTTATAAATGACCTGCAGGGATAGTCAGAAGAGGATATGAGTGTGGACTATGGAGACTTTGTTATTGTAGTTTTTCACTTTATGATATAATGTAACATTTATTAAAGTATCTAGTGTTTCCAAGGCTATTAAACTAATCGGTCATTCGAGACTTGATATTTTGTGATCATGCCAATGTTACACAATAATGTACCAACTCTGGGTAACTGGGGTTGGGGCGTTACAGTTGGTATCAGAGGCAGTTTAGTACTAACATTGGAAGATAGATTTAGATAAACTCTAATAAGAGCACATAGCCCAAAGATACACTTTGAGTATTAGTATAGAAGAACTTCCTATAATTTTGGTATTATAGAGATGTTGTGAGTTTTCCGAGAAATACATCTCTGTCTGGATACGAGCAGGCAGAGGCGGCTCTAGAACAGATGTACCTAGGGGTAAAACCCGAAAACACCGCTTTGAGCTAGACTCGAACGGGGACTGGTGCACGACAACGGGCCTTGCTGCACTCTTGGTTACGACACTTCTGGGGGAAATGGTTAGGATAATTCTAATTTTCATTACAAACCACTATGAAGGGTTATGAGTTTATACTTCCTAAAAGAAAGAATTTTTAGGGATTATATCCATAAATAGTTCAATTTATGTTAAGTATTTTACAAGTATGGAATTATGTATTTTGATTCATAAACAAATCTAGTTTATGCCATTGTCTAGAAATGGCGCCTAGTGGAAGGAATGGAAACCGTATCAATGTACGCACTCCGTCTAGGGATTTTCCTCCTGCTCAAGATAATTATTGTGGATCTGGAGATACAACTAGTGATGATCAACTTATTACCATACTGGGACAACTCACTCAGGTTATGAATAATAACCTTACTCGTATGGAAGACCCTAATCCGCAACGTGGAGGATCAATGTTAGACTTCTTCACGAGGCAACAACCACCAAAATTTAATTGGGGTACAAATCCATTAGTAGCTGAGCAATGCATAAACTCCTTAGAAAAATATTCCATGCCTTGGGGAGTAGCGAAAGGGACAAGGTTGTCATGGCAGTCTACCGCCTCACTGGAGATGCCGATCAATAGTGGTCACTGATTCAAAACACAAAGGAAGATGAAAAGGTATCAAATATGGAATGGAGAGAGTTCAAAGATCTTTTCATAGAAAAATACTTTCCACATGACCATCGAGCAGATATGGAAAGGCAATTTCTGAGTCTGAGGCCGAAAGAAGATGAGAATGTTGCAATGTATGAGGCTAACTTTACAAGGTTAGTGAGGCATGCTGCAGATTATATATGTAGCCCAAGAAGTAAGATTGATTGTTTCTTTGATGGGTTAAAACCATTTCTCTGTCGAGCATTAGTCTCACAAACATTCTCTTCATACGAAGATATCGTCTCGTGTGCTATCAAGACAGAAAAGGAATTCTCTAATTCTTATGACTTTAAAGAAATGCAAGAAAAGAAGAGATCTTTTGATCAATCTTGAAATGGAAATCAGGGGAAGAAGGGAAGATTTGAATATCAGTCCTACAGTAAATGTGGAAAGAAATACCCTGGTACATGCTTGAAGGGAATGGGAGTCTATTTCAAGTGTGGTGAAAAAGGCCACCAAGCTCATGATTGCAAGGGAAAGAATGTTGATGTCAATGTGGAATGCTATAATTGTAGAGAGATGGGACATTATTCAAATGAATGTCCTAAGCGTCAGGGTAACTTACCTCAGAAGAGGCCAAGGGATCAAGGCCAAGCATATGCTATCACTACTGCTGAGGTTGAAGCTCCGAAAGACGTGGTGGCAGGTAATTTAATGGTTTCCTCAAGTTTAGCAAATGCATTATTTGATTCTGGATCATCACATTGTTTCATATCTTCCCAGTTTGTTAAGAAAATTAGATTTTTTCAATTTGATTTAACAAGATAATTTTCAGTCAAAACTCCTAAGGGGAGTATTATTGCAATAAAGTTTTGTGAATCAGTCCCCATTAGAGCACATAACTGTTCTTTATCGGCTGATCTCATTGTCATACCTATGATTGAGTTTGGTATAATTCTCGGTATGGATTGGATTTCGGACTATGATGCAAATCTTTATTGTAAGAAGAAGTAGGTTATGATTTTTGATGATGATGATAAGGAACACCTTATTTTTAGAGCAGAATCGTCACCACCTAATTCTTATTTAGACCCACGCCTAGTAGCCCAACTAAATTCAATTATTGGGGAGGAAGAGAATGAAATTACTATGGGTGAGGAAAGAAATGTTCAAATAGAGGATGTACCTATTGTGAAATAATATGAAGATGTGTTTCTGGAAGATTTACATGGACATCCTCCAGAACAATAAGTTGAGTTTTCCATTGATTTAATTCCTGGATCAAGGCCTATATCGAAGACCCCTTATAGGATGGCCACCGTGGAATTAGTTGAACTAAAGAAACAACTAGAGGGATTGAGTAATAAGGGATTTATTCGCCCTAGTGTTTCTCCATGGGGAGCCCCTGTCCTTTTTGATAAGAATAAAAATGGATCTATGAGGTTGTGCATTGACTACAGGGAGATCAATGCTATAACAATAAAGGACAAGTATCCCCTACCTCGAATTGATGATTTATTTGATCAATTTCATGGAGTTCAATACTTTTCAAAGATTGACCTTTGATCTGGATACCATCAGTTGTGTGTGAATAAGGAAGACATTCCAAAGATAGCATTTCGAACAAGGTATGGGCATTACGAGTTTATAGAAATTCTTTTTGGATTAACTAATGCACCCTTTGTATTCATGGATCGGATGAATATAGTTTTCAAGGAATATCTAGATGATTTTGTGATGGTATTTACTTATGACATCTTAGTGTACTCCAAAAGATACGAAGATCATGAAAATCACTTGCACATTATCTAGAAGAGTCTTAGAAGGCATGAATTATATGGGAAGTTTAGCAAGTGTGAATTCTGGCTTCAGGAGATTTCTTTTCTTGGCCACATTGTCTCTAAGGATAGAATTTCTGTTGATCCTTCTAAGTCCAAGGCAATCCAAGAATGGCCAGCACCGATGAGTATAACTGAGGTACACAGCTTTATTGGTTTGGGAGGTTATTATCGACGTTTTGTCCAGAATTTTGCCCGATTGGCTAACCCATTAACGAAGCTCACACGTAACGGGGTTAAATTTGTCTGGACAAAAGACTGTGAAGAATGTTTTAAAGAACTGAAGAGAATATTAGTCAACGCTCCTATATTGACTCTACCATCATGGAATGATGGGTTCGTTATTTATAGTGATGCATCAATGAAAGGACTTGGTTGTGTCCTTATGAAGAATGATAGGGTTATTGCCTATGCATCACGACAGCTAAAAAATCATGAGCAGAACTATCCTACTCATGATCTCGAGTTAGATGCTCTAATCATTTCCTTGAAGATATGGAGACATTATCTCTATGGTGAAAAATGTGAGATATATACCGATCACAAGAGTTTGAAATATATTTTCATACAAAAGGAACTCAACATGAGGCAAAGGCGATGGCTTGAACTACTCAAGGATTATGATTGCATGATACACTACCACCCAGGGAAGGAAAATAAGGTTGCAGATGCTTTGAGTAGAAAATATCATGGAGTTTTGAACATGATGAGAGTAGAAAGGGATACTATTTTCATGGATCTAGTAAATATGGATATGGGAATCACCATGGTGGGTGAAACATCAAAATATTTTCAAATGGTTGCTAGACCATCTTTACTAGAAAGGATAAAGTGTTCTCAGGCCAATGATGAAGAGTTGAAAAAAAAAAGATTAAAGCTATGAATGATGGGTGATTGAGTGACATTGTGTATGAAGATGGAATTTTGAAATTCTGGAGGAGACTTTGTGTTCCCGATATACCTGATTTAAAGAGGGAATTGTTGGTTGATTCTCATAGCTCCAATTTCTTTATACACCCCGGGAGCACCAAAATGTTTAGAGATTTAAAGGGACATTTTTTGTGGGACAACATGAAGAGGGAGATTGATGATTTTGTGTTAAGATGTATGGTTTGTCAATAAGTAAAAGCTGGAAGGAAACATCCTGGTGGAGTATTGCAACCTCCTCCCATACCTGAGTGGAAATGGGATAATATTATGATGGATTTTGTCATGGGACTACCAAAGACTCCTAGAAGAAATGACGCAATATGGGTCATTGTTGATCATCTCATGAAGTCAGCACATTTTCTTTCTATAAGTGAAGATCTACAACTTGAACATCTAGGAAGACTGTATATTAATGATGTTGTGAAACTTCATGGAGTACCCCTATCGATTGTCTAGGATCGTGATCCTCGTTTTGCATCATGATTCTGAAAAAGTCTTCAGAAGGCCTTGGATACTGAACATCGTTTGAGCCCTGCTTACCACCCTCAAACAGATGGACAATCAGAAAGAACTATTCAAACCTTAGAAGACATGTTGAGATCATGCTCACTTGACTTTCGAGGAATGTGGGATCAATATTTACATCTAGTATAATTTTCCTATAACAATATCTTCCATTCAAGTATTCAGATGGCACCGTATGAAGTGTTATACAGAAATAGATGTCGCACACCAACCTATTGGGATGAAGTTGGTGAAAGAAAACTTGTAGGCCCAGAACTGGTGGAGGAAACAATGGAAAAGGTGAATGTAATCCAAAACCACATCAAAGAAGCTCAAAGTAGGTAGAAGATCTATGCCGAAAATCGAAGGAAGGATTTGGAATTTCAGGTAGTAGATCTTGTTTTCTTGAAGGTATCTCCATGGAAAGGAGTTATACGTTTCGGTAAGAAGGGTAAATTGAGTCCCAAGTACATTGGACCCTTCAAAATTCTAGAACGAATTGGGGCTGTAGCTTACCACTTGGGAATGTTGCCAAGTCTCTCCAAAGTTCATGATGTATTCCACGTATCACTATTGAGAAAATACATGCCTTACCCAACACATGTACTCATATAAGAGGAATTAGAACTGGAACCTGATCTGTCTGATTGTGAAGAGCCCGTCATGATTCTTGATACAAGAGAACAAGTGCTGAGAAACCAGACGACTCATCTGGTAAAATTTCTATGGAGAAACCATAAGATGGAGGAGGCAACGTGGGAACACGAGGAACTTATGATGAAGAATCACCTGAGTCTTTTTATACAGCGATATTATATGAAATTTAGAGGATGAAATTATTTGAATGAGGGGAGAATGTAACACCCCATTCTTCCACGGTACACTTCTATTTTAATAATACAGTAGCGTGTGTTGTACGCAACTTCGAGTTCTAACACACACCGCAACCAATCAAAGTAGCCGTTATGAATAGTAATACCTAATTTTTGAAATTTAATAAATTTTATCTTTCCAAATGAACTTCGTTTTTGGATTCGGAATATCGAAATTAGCCTATGTTGATTTTTTGGTATTTTTCTAAGAACTTCCAATTTTTTATGAATAGTGAAAAATACTTAAAAACAACTTTTTTAATCAAAATAATTTATAGTGATAAATTATACTATTGAGTGGTTTTAAAGTATAATTGGAATATATTTTTACCATTATATCCAATGGTGGTTATTATAATTAATTTCACTTTGAAATTGGACATAAACAATTGTCAATCTTTTGGTATATATTGTATCTAAAAAACACGCTATTTGTTGTGACAACGGGAATTAATTATGAAATTAATTAATGAAACTTCTATGTTTGTAATTTTGTAAAATATACATCATTTTTGAATTTGGAATATCAATTATAGCTTAGGGTGAAATTTTGGCATTGTTCTGAAAAACATCAATTTTTGATGAATAGTGAAACCACTAAGTGGTAGTTAAAAAACTGATTTTTCGTTTAAATGAAACATTACCACTTCTGTGTTTTGATTTTCAAAAATCTGACATACATGTTTGTCATTAGAAAGTAAAATGTGGTTCAATGGGATTAAAATAATTTTTGGTGAATAGTAACTTTTAAGTTTAATTAATCGCGATTAAAGGTAATTAGTGAAATTTAAGGTAAAAATGATATTATAAAAATATGAAAATACCTTTAAAATTTTCCTAACCCAATTTTATGAGTCATGGATGACCAAGAAAATCCATGGGTCACCTTGGGGACCCCATGGAGCCACTTTGGTAGGAAAAAGAAAATTAATAACTTTTTATTGAATGTTAAAATAAAAATGTAACAAACAAGAGTTGTTCTTCTAAAAAAATTTAAATGGGGTTATACAAGTAATATTTTTGAATTTAAATATTCATTATAAAGAAAAAATTATTTCATACATCATGAAATTTTTTTATAATTTTTAGACATTAAATAAATTAAATTATTTATGACACCATGATGATGCAGCGATTACCTCATTAATTAACGATTTAAATAAAATGAAACGATAATGTAAAATCTAAGTCTTAAACTTGTCAAAAACTTATTGGATGAGTAGATTTCGAACCCTTATCACCTTATCCTAGAAATATATAAGTGTGGGACCTTTATAATCCGAAAAAGAATTTCATAATAAAGTAACATTTCAATCTTTCCAAGAGTGCCCCTTCTCTCCTCTTATAAAAGGCCCCCACCACTACCACCTTACTCACACCATCAAAGCCTTTTGGCTCGGCCAAACTCTGCCCAAATACTCGCTAAACTTCCCTCCCTTACTCCTAGAAGCCTCACCTTTGGCAGAAGTCTTCCCAAGGAAGCCTTTGGCTCAAATAATAAAGAGTTGCCCGATTTTAAGGTAATGTATTCTCTAATGTTGTTTTGTTTTATTTTGCTTCTCCAACCCCTTAAACTCTTTTTATTCCATTATTTTGTAACAACACCGGTATCTAAAATATTCTAGGATATTTTTATGATAAGTATTTGGTTTACACTTACACACACCTTCATCTAATGGTTAAAGAACATACTATTTCTGTGGGTGGAGAAATACTGCCTCACGAAACGATGATTGTTCAATATTCTTTTAACACCTCTAATGGTGGCCATTTTGATGACACTATTTTCATATATGATATATATATATATTATGTTTATTTTTTCCTTATGCTACTGTATTTCTCATTTTTGGCATACTTTATGATTTCTATTATGGGTTAACGCGATAATTTCATTTTAAGAAGTGCGGACTACCGCCCCCTCAAAGAGATTTGAATCGTTAATGCCATATGTGGGATGTATAAAGTATGGAGTAAATGGTATTCTATATTATATTATACTGGAATTATAATATAACTTTATATAATTATGTTTCATTCCATTAAAATATGAAATAGAAATGAAAGTAGCGTGCATGCGTACGTACGGCTTACCGTCTCCATGAACGGTGCATTTCATTTCTTACCTCTAAATGTTATGTAATATTATAAATGAATGTATATACTGGATATATATGATGTATATGATATATTCATCATGAATATAATTATGGATATAATGGATATATTACCACATGATGAAAGTGTAATTATAAGAAGATTATTTTTGACTCAAGTACCTAAGATCGTCAAAACGACCGTTATTAACGTAAATAATTACATAATGTTCATAACATGGTAATAAGTGATATAAAATGAATAATAAAATTGAAAAAGGTTATTAAGAAATTATAAATTAACTCTATTTTATTATTCAGGAGATCAAAGAACGGTCGAGTGAATTCGGACACGATGTAAGGGAACTTCTTAACCCAATTTCTATTCATTGGGTTAATCTCCTACTTTCAAATTATGTCATGATATTATTATGTCCTATCTTGTATTTGTACATTATATATGTGTACTTATATTGAATACACCTAATAGATCTACTTTATTTAAAAAAATGATCTTTGTAATGGTCTTCGTTTCAATCTCCTTTCGTTGAGGCATATTTTGTTTTATACACAACTTTCTTTTATACGGTGTATAAACCCCTTTGACTTTGAATTTTATTCAAAAAGGAATCTTTTTTTACAAATCGTTTTACTAAAAAACAAAAGTAATGTTTTTTTCTTACGTATGCGGCGACAACGACTTCTCCGCCGTCGTGACCATTATTTCTGTTTCGCCTTCCTCTACAAGCCATAACTTTTTTTAAGGAAAAATAAATACAATGTTTTAACTTTATTTTATTTTTGTATTGAAAATGGTTTTGAAAGTGTTTTTATTATAACAATGTGTTGTATTGATATCTTGTGATTGAAATGTGGAAATGTTATGTTTCCTTTATGCATGTTTTATATGATACGATTATGTTATTGTTTATGATATTATTAAACCTATTCATATGAGGAATTCATTGGAATTAATAAGTGATGGGTGGAGACTGCTATAGCTCCTCGATGCATCGGTAGGTCTAATGAGGCAAACTAGTGTCTTGGGACGAGGCCTTGAAAAAATCTTATTTGTGGTCTTGGCACGAGGCCTTGGCTACGTGGTTATGATATGCTGGCATTATGCATTCCATCATTGTGAAAGTGGTTATTGATATTGCATGAGATTATTCGACTAGTAGAATATCCATGTGAGTAAGTAAATGGAATTATTTAATTTTATTTTTTCCATATTATGATGAAGTTCAAGTTTAAAAAGGATTTTGTTTTAGTTATAAATTGCCTTAAATGTTAATGTTTATTTATGAAATCTTCCGCAATATTTCTATCCTTACTGATCATCTGAGCTCACCCCTTTCAATGTTTTAATATTTTCGAGGATGTGAAGAAGTATTTTATTAATGATTTGCAGGGATAGTCAGAAGAGGATATGAGTGTGGACTATGGAGACTTTTCTATTGTAGTTTTTCACTTTATGATGTAATGTAACATTTATGAATGTATCTAGTGTTTCCAAGGCTACTAAACTAATCGGTCTTTCGAGACTTGATCATTTGCTATCATGCCAATGTTACGCAATAATGCACCGACTCTGGGAAACTGGGTTCTGGGCGTTACATTAGGGGCCTATAAAAATCCAATGAAGAGTTGAGTTTTTTTCGTATTTAACAATAATCTATAATTTAATAATAAATCTAATGGTTTACATATAAAATAAAATATATAATATTTTCAAATTGTTTTTATGTAGGTCATAAGAATGTTTAATTTGATAAGTACTCATAATTGTGGTGAATATAGTGGCATAGATTTCATGTTTTTCTCTAGAAAAAATGATTCTACATTGAGAATTATACACTTAGAAAACTAGATTAGAATGGTGTAGTACTGAAAACGAATTTAATTTTAATAATAAGTCATAGACCATAAGATTTAATTTCGAAATATCAAAAAATAATTTGTTACAAAAAGCCAACTAAAAAGTCTTCCTTCTTAATAGATTCATATCAGCATCATTGGTGCTGATGATTATAGAACATCTTTTGTATATAAAAATAGACATAGTTAACCTCTTCAACGTTTTTAGATGTTTATAATTTTCTATTTTGATTATAAGGATATTTGGAGACTTGAATCAATGTCATGAGCATTTTTATATGTCGTATACAGTGATGATAAATTTTTATTCTATCGTTGGGATAATGATAATTGAATTGTCATTAGAATAATAAAATTTCTCTTCAATGAGATGGCCTTATGGAAGTATTGGATCTTTGTTAAAATATAATGTTAATAATAATGAATAAAATAATAACATATTAATATATTTGAATGAAGGTTATGGAAGGATAAATGTTTTGGAAATTCAATTGAAGCACAAAAAATATTGAGGTTTTAGTTAAGATAATTGATATAATTGAGAGCTTAGGAACTGTAGAAGTTCAGGGTGTAGTTCTGAAAATTATTGTTCTTGATGAAGTGGTTCTAGTAGTATTTTATATATAGTACTTATTATAAAAAACCATTGGAATTATATGTTAAATATTAAGGCTATAAGATGACATACATTAACGTTTCTTACATTTTGATGACACCTTGAGACTCCAGAAGAAGTTTCTAGTCTTGTGTATTCTAAATAGTGAGGGTTATCCCTGAAATATGAGTTTTTTTCATTTTATGAAAATAAATCCGACAAGATGATGTAATTACCATAGGGTAATCAAGTGATATATAAAAATGGATATTTTTGTTTGACGGTAGAAGCTAGTGGTGTCAAGAGGTAAAAGGGAATATAACAATTCCCATGGTTTCAACTGAAGTAAAGGTTATACTTCTTGGAAATTTTATCACCTATAATAAAAAATACAACTATCCAAATAGTGATTATTATATTTCCTTCTAAAAGATTATATATAAAATATAGTAATGTGAAAACCCATTTATTTATGTTTATTTGGTATAAGAAATTGAAATGGATCTACTATATTATTTGATGGAAAAATGAAATAGGGGAATTTTTTCAAATTTAATAAAACAATTTCATTGCTAAAACAACTCTCTGTGCAGTGGAACAGGATATTAAATGACTTTATATGGTAAGGGGATTATCTAGACCAACTCAAATCATTATTCCTTAAAGAATATGTTTGAGTATAAGAACCTTATTATCCTTTACATATATATAGATGAAATTATCCTAGAATTTGTTGGAAATTAATTATATTCAAGAGGTTATATTTTATTTGTTAGGAAGGTTTTATATTAAGTATATCTATAAATATAAGAAATTTTTTGTTATGTAGATTGAAATAGGGGGAACAGAATTTGGTTTTTGTCTAAGGAGTACATCATGAGGTTCATTGAGATATTTTGAATGGTCGATTTTAAGCTACTTTAAACTCCATTGGATTCAATTATTAAGTGGGAATGAAATGAACATTTAATATGAGGAGAAGTATATAGAAAATTTTCATTTTCAACATTGGTGGGAAGATTGATGTACTCCAAGGTATGTACAAAGATAGAAATTTCAATTTAATTGGGAGAAGAATATCCTTGAAAATAACACTAGGAAGTTCTGAAGTGAATTATCTATTATATTATATTAGAAGAAGATATAAAATTATAATTTCCAATTGATTTTATATTTTATGTTTATATGGATATGAAATTTTAAGGAGATATGGAAACACTAATAAGTACCATAGGTTTTTTTTACCATCAAAGAAATAGTCATGATCAAGATGTTATGATTAAGTCTATTATAGAAATATCAACAAAAAATATAATTATGTAGATGTAAAGAAATATAAGAAAGAACTTATTTGAATAAGGTTTTTTATGTATGAACTTGAAATTAGTAACTTAATAGTATTTTAATTATTTTATAAACAAAGTGAAATTAAATTTAATCAGAATATAGTGTTTCACTAATGGTAAATCACATTGAAATTAAATATCGTATCATTTAAAAATTTTAGAATAAAGGGGTTATGCATCTATGAAATATTGATGTGTGTTAGAGTTAGTATAATTTTTCAAAAACATGTTAATATAAGAATGTAAAAGAAATTTTTTTCCCTCATTGGTGTTAAGGTTATTAGAAGGTGGTGGGGATACATTTTTTGTCACTATAGAATATTTTGATGATTGGAATTATCCTATGTGTTTGTTTTTTAAATTTTCCTTGAAATGAATAATGAAGTATTATGTTTGTAACAGCCCGAGATTTTAGGAAAAATATTATTTTTAATTTCACTAATGTCTTGTGTTGTATGCTACACCAAAAGGAGCCTGCACAACACGCATCCTTGACTTTCCTTGCATTACACGCAATCGCAACCTTCCTCGATAGCGTGTGTAGTACGCAATACTAAGTTTCACGAAACAACGATATGCTATTAAAATATTATTAAAACTAGCCGTTTTGAATAGTAATAACAACCTTTTAAAATTTTATAAATTTTATCTCTCAAAATGGACTTCATTTTTGGATTCGGAGTATCGAATTTAGCCTAAGGTGAAATTTTGTTACTTTTCGGATAACTTTCATATTCTGATGAATAGTGAAAATTACTAAATTTTAATTAAAAACAAATTTTTTAATCGAAATAATTAATAGTGATAAATTATTAATTTTAGTGGTTTTAAAGTATATTTATAATATATTTTTACAATTTAATACAATTTTTGTCATTGGATGTAATTTCACATTTAAACCAGACATAAACAAGTGTCAATCTTTTGATAGATATTGTTTCTTAAAAACACGCTATTTGTTTTAACAGCTGGATTTAATTATAAAATTAATTAATGCAACTTATATTTTATGAATTTGGTAAAATAGACTTCATTTTTGAATTCGGAATATGAAAAATAGCTTAGGATGAAATTTTGGTATTGTTCTGAAAAACATCAATTTTTGATGAATAGTGAAACTACTAAGTGGTAGTTAAAAAAACTAAATTTTTCATAAAAAATAATTTTACCGCTTCTGTGAATGGAATTTCAAAAATCCGAGAGACACGGTTGATGTCAGTAAGTAAAATGTGGTTCAATGAGATGAAAATAATTTTTGGTGAATAGTAACTTTTTACTTTTATTTACCACGGTTAAAAGTAAATAGGGTAATTAAGGGTAAAAATGATATTAATATTACCCTAACACTTGTCCCAATCCTATTGGACAAGTTTATCTCGACCAAAAACAACCTTAAGTGTAAAATATTATCATTTAGACCCACTTGGATTAGATTAGGACATTTATTATTATTTAATTCAAAGAAGAGTTAAAAGAGTTAAAATCAAAGTGTTTTTACTAAAACATTTTTAATATAGGGTTATACATAAGCTAAATTCGATTATAAATATTCATTAGAAAGATAAAAAGATTTCCTACATAATTGTATTTTATTTGTAATTTTTAGACATCAAATAATTTAAGTTATTTATGACACAATGATGATGCAGTAATTATCTTATTAATGAAATATTGACATAATTGATATTATAAATGCCTAAATAAGTATAATTTGAGATTTTTTTATGAATTCCACTAATTTTATAGGTTACTATGATATATTAGTGATGATGTAATCAACTTGGTACGAACATATAATTCTGTTATGACTTTCACAAAAATCATATACCAAATAGTGTCAAAATTGACACAAAATAGTTTTTAAATCAAATATTATATTATTAATTGTTATTTTATTCCTAAAAATCTAAGGTTCGGCCGAATGACTTAGATAAGGATATATATATTAATAATAAACAATTTGGGGTTCGTTTGGCATGTTATAGAATGTGTATTAACCATATAGTGTAAGAAAACAAAAAGACACGGTAAAAGTTAAATTGTTTAACTTAGAGTTAAATCTAATTGATAAGGTTAAAATAATAACCTAAACTTGTCTAAATCCTATTGGTTGATAGTATTTCGACCCATCCCCACTTTAGCTTCGAAATAAGACCCTTTGGAACCATTATAAACCGATTTTGACTTTAATATAAAATAATATTTTGAGATATTCCTAAGGTGCCCCTCTCCTCCCTTATAAAAGGGCACCTCCTCCCCTTCCTCCTCACACCAAATTGAGCACTCAAGCTCGGCCAACCCCTGACAAAATCCCTTCTCCACTTCCCTAGAATGATCCTAGAGGTCCTGGTCTTCTTCAAAGTCCAATCTTAGTTCCCTAAGTGGAGGATTCAAAGAGGCGTTCCAAAGAAGAGGTAATATCCATTACCGATCTTTTCAATTTCTTTCTTCTTCAACTTCTTCTTCTTTAGTTGTTTCACGATAAAGTAATAACATCAGTATTACTTACATACTGATATGTTATTATAAATATGAAACAACCCTAATTCACCTTCTATCCATCCTATGAAAAACGAAATCAACGCGCGTGCGTACGTACGGAATACCGTCTCCACGCCGTGGTGTAATCTATTTTCTGCCACCACCTTAATAGGATGGGTATAATGGTGTAATGAGTAACTATATATTATTATTATAAAGTGATATTGATACTGAAATAATATGCATACACTTTAACACAATTCCACGACCATGGGAACGATATCATCGCTCGTGCGTATGTACGGACTACCGTCTCCACGACGCGATGAGATTCATTCTCCACATTAACCATTCATGAATGATTGTAAAGAATATATAATAAGTACTAATGAAATATATGACATAATAATGATAGTTGAATTATGTATATTTATATGTATGTCATCTACTTAATTCCATTCAATACAATAAGGAAACGAAAACAGCGTTCATGCGTACGTACGGACTACCGTCTCCATGAACGGTGTATTTCATTCCATATATTATATATATATGTATATTATGAATATATATTATATATAAATCATGTTTTACATTCTGGATATAAGTAATCATGATCCAAGTAATCATATTAATAATTACAAGTTAAAAACACAAACGACAAATGAGACGATTTTACCCAAAACGCTACTTTAACATGAATTTACAAAAGACCGTGTAATATAAAGCCATAAGAGAACCATATATGATATCATAACAATGAATATGATTCTGTAATAAGTCAATAACATTATTTAAATCATTATACAGGAGGTTCGGACACGTACAAAGCAAGTCGGACCTAATGTAAGGGAAATATCACAATCTCATTTTTATTCGAGATTGTTTATACTTTAGCATTTACTGGGGTGTATTTTATCATCCACATCCATGTTTCCTAAATATGTAATATTATTTCCATCCACCTAAAATTGTTTAAATCCAATTTTACCCTTTGGTGAGTTTTTAGTAAAATATATGAAAGGAATTTTTTGTCGTTTTTCGTACGAGGTACTTTTTGACTTTTCCGAAAAATGTACGAAGAATGTTTTTTTAACTTATATGGAATGAATGGATTTTTAAAACATTATTTCCAAGAAGCTTCCTTTACAAGTTTTCAAGTTTATTTTTAATCAACTTCTTTTATTTTAAAGTCGTATGACATGTTAAGAAAGGAAAAATGTTTTTGAAGTAGAAAGGATATTTTCCTCAAGAATGGAGTTCAAGTGTTTTATCAAAATTATTTTCCATCTAAGATAATAAAGGATTCTGTTTTTATCCCTATTATTACATTTATTTGATCATGTTGTGATGGAATTATTTTTATGAATTCCTTTATCTTATATGAATTGATTTATGATGGCATGATGTTTAAGATTCCCAAATGTATTACATGGGTTATGCAGTGATGTATAATTTACGATTTTGTGGCACACATAAGAATGGTATCATTATTAGATGGGTGGGACCTATATCTCCCTCCAATGGATTGGGTAAAGATTTTATATCTCATGAGATAGACATGGCTGGAACGGTGGGTTATACCGATTCAGTGAAACAAGACTGAAACGAGGGTGACTCGATTCAGAAAGGGACTTTGTCCACTAAGATAGTCTTGGAAATTAGTATTGACTAACAAGAAATGATTCTCTATGATTATGTGTGTATGCCACAAAGTTTCATGTTTTAAGTTATGATTATTGGGATTACATTTCACTTCTATGAATTATCCCATGTTATGATATTATGAGCTCTTTTGCAGGTTAAGATTTCCAAAAGTTATGTGCTTATGTATATGATGTGATTTATATTTCTTTTGTTTACCCTTACTGAGCATTTGAGCTCACCCTTTTATGTTTTCTTTTCCCCAGGATATAAAGAAATGTTTTAGGTAAAAAAAAGGATGATCTTTATGGGAGATATTGAAGATCTTTCACCACGATTAGAAGATTATGTTCCGAGTTTCCAAAGACACTAAAGTATTACGATCCTTTAGTGTGTGTTTTTGTTATGTACTAAGTATTCCGCAAAAGTAATGTAATGTCTATGTACGTCAAGCTTCGGGTCTCTATTGTTGGTATCCGAGGAAAGGTTTAGTCAACCTTTGGAAACTAAGATGCGAGAACTTTAGTGAGATCTCTAGAGATATTTATAAGGTATGTCTAGGGATGTCCCTAAGGATAAGTATACGTATAGGATACAGTCCTAGAACTATGGTAACGATCATAGAATTTAACCTAAGATGTTAGATATTGAGGATACTCCACCTTTATTATGTTGTTTTCCCTAGCATGATTTTTTCCTCTCACACTATTCTTTTTTTTGGGTTTTAGAAAATGGCTGGAAACAAGATTATTCAAGATAATGGAGGATATGATGGACAATGGAATGATATTCTTCATAATGAAATGGGATTTGGAAGTCCAAACATCATTATTATTCCGAATCAGCAATCTCATAATATGATCAATAAAGTAAAATTTGGTAAGTTTCCTGACTCGGCTAATAAGAGAAAGATGGAGTTTCATGATGATCATAGAGGAAAGAAAGTTCAATTTCCCCTATGTAAATCATGTGGGAAGAGGCATCAAGGAGAATGTTTCAATGGAACTGGAAGATGCTTTGGGTGTGGAAAAGAAGGACACAAAGCAAGTAAGTGCAAAGGAAAAGGTTCAGTTAACACCATGGATGAGGATAATGGTATTGCTACAACATCAACAATGGTAAAATGTTTTAAATGTGGAATGTACGGGCATTATGCAAACTGATGCCCTAAGGGAAAGTCTCATGAAGATAATAAGTATGGTCGTATGGGAAGTATTTATGTTGATGATGATGAAGATACTACAAATGATATGTGAGATGAAAGAATTGTTGAAGCTTGGTCAATGGTTTAAGAATGTAGTGGAATGATTACATGTTTATCATGTGTAATATTGTATAAGAAATCTCATGGTACTATGGAATAAAGAGACATCTAAGGATTGTTACACTGTTGTCTTTCCTTGAGTTACGAAAGTGTATGATTAATGGTACCACTATTCATGAAAGGTTATTCAGATATTTTTGGAATTTAGATGATATGCGCATAATGAAGGAATAATAAGATAATGAGGTGTTTGATTGTATTCATGAGCTCATGACTGATATAAGGAGAAGGTTATATCATGGTTTGAGTATAGAAAATTTTTGGATTTTGGTATGTGGAAAGAGTTAACTTTTAACTGCATTCATGTTTTCACTAAGGTTCAATGGGTATTCAAGAGAATACATGATTAAGGCCTTTGAATGTTTGGAATGTGACCAACAAGACATATCTTATGATATATAGGGATTTACGACAGTATTAAATCTCTGGTAATCGTTTTCACTATATTATGAGAGTGGACTGTAGTATTATGGATAAGCCTAAAGATTAGAATGGATTATGTTGGACATAAGTTATAATTGTTTAAGGATAGAAGATTTTCGATATTATTGATGGGATGTTATATTAATGTAGTTTTAGAAAAAGGAAAACCTGCAGGACGGGCGACATCCCATCGCTTCAGACAAGGCTGTGGGAATCGAACCCACAACCGAAGTGCGACTGGCCTTTATCGCCTACAACTGGCCTACAAGAAGTCCCCGTTTAGTAGAAACTAGTTTTATTATATTAAGCAGTATGATATATGAAGTATAAGTCCATTTTAGGAACCATATACGATTAATCTCACTATAGATCGACTTATGTATATAATTTTTTCTAACCTTTTGTTTGAGACAGATGGAATGACCCATCATTCTATAACATGATCTGCTAACACTTCACGAATAACAAATTCAACTTCATTTATTGAAGAGATGAAGTAGAAATTGTTCAAGGGACGAACAATAGTGCGATTGTACCAAAATAAAGTAAGTATTTATTCTAATTCAAATTCTTCAACTTTAGGGAAACGATCTTGAAAACCAAAAAAAATGTTGTCCTAGTGATCTTATATCTGATTAATCGGATGGTACCTTAGATCGTCACAAATTTATGGATTTTTGATTGTTGGCTTTTCCATAGCCATGTTCTCTACCACTCTCCATCAGAACATTATGGTTAGATTTCTCTTCCATATCCATATTTTCACCTATGAGGAAACCCAGTGATTAGTTTATTTGGGTAATCGTTACATTTCATACTTTAGTTTTTAAAGCCAAGTTTTGGTATTTTTTTTTACGATGTGGGTTTCTATTAAAGAAACTTTCAAATAGTAAACCATTTATAACCCTGACGAATTTCGAGGGCGAAATTCATTTTAAGGGGGGTAGAATGTAACAGCCCGAGATTTTATGAAAAATATTCTTTTTAATTTCACTAATGTCTTGTGTTGTACGCTACACCAAAAGGAGCTTGCACAACACGCATCCTTGACTTTCCTTGCATTACACGCAATCGCAACCTTCCTCGATAGCGTGTGTAGTACGCAATACTAAGTTTCACGAAACAACGATATGCTATTAAAATATTATTAAAACTAGCCATTTTGAATAGTAATAACCACCTTTTAAAATTTTAGCAATTTTAGCTCTCAAAATGGACTTCATTTTTGGATTCAGAGTATCGAATTTAGCCTAAGGTGAAATTTTGGTACTTTTCGGATAACTTTCATATTCCGATGAATAGTGAAAATTACTAAATTTTAATTAAAAACAACTTTTTTAATCGAAATAATTAATAGTGATAAAATTATTAATTTGAGTGGTTTTAAAGTATATTTAGAATATATTTTTACAATTTAATACAATGTTGGTCATTGGATGTAATTTCACATTTAAACCAGACATAAACAAGTGTCAATCTTTTGATAGATATTGTTTCATAAAAACACGCTATTTGTTTTAACAGCGAGATTTAATTATAAAATTAATTAATGCAACTTCTATGTTATGAATTTGGTAAAATAGACTTCATTTTTGAATTCGGAATATGAAAAATAGCTTAGGATGAAATTTTGGCATTGTTCTGAAAAACATCAATTTTTGATGAATAGTGAAACTACTAAGTGGTAGTTAAAAAAACTAAATTTTTCATAAAACTTAATTTTACCACTTCTGTGAATGGAATTTCAAAAATCCGAGAGACACGGTTGATGTCAGTAAGTAAAATGTGGTTCAATGAGATGAAAATAATTTTTGGTGAATAATAACTTTTTACTTTTATTTACCACGGTTAAAAGTAAATAGGGTAACTAAGGGTAAAAATGATATTAATATTACCCTAACACTTGTCCTAATCCTATTGTACAAGTTTATCTCGACCAAAAACAACCTTAAGTGTAAAATATTATCATTTAGGCCCACTTGGATTAGATTAGGACATTTATTATTATTTAATTCAAAGAAGAGTTAAAAGAGTTAAAATCAAAGTTTATTTACTAAAACATTTTTAATATAGGGTTATACATCAGATAAATTCGATTATAAATATGCATTAGAAAGATAAGAAGATTTCCTACATTATGGTATTTTATTTGTAATTTTTAGACATCAAAACATTTAAGTTATTTATGACACAATGATGATGCAGTAATTATCTTATTAATGAAATATTGACATAATTGATATTATAAATGCCTAAATAAGTATAATTTGAGATTTTTTTATGAATTCCACTAATTTTATAGGTTACTATGATATATTAGTGATGATGTAATCTACTTGGTTCGAACATATAATTCTGTTATTACTTTCACAAAAATCATATACCAAATAGTGTCAAAATTGACAAAAAATAGTTTTTAAATCAAATATTATATTATTAATTGTTATTTTATTCCTAAAAATCTAAGGTTCGGCCTAATGACATATATAAGGATATATATATTAATAATAAACAATTTGGGGTTAGTATGGCATGTTATAGTAAGTGTATTAACCATATAGTGTAAGAAAACAAAAATACACGGTAAAGGTTAAATTATTTAACTTAGAGTTAAATCTAATTGATAAGGTTAAAATAATAACCCAAACTTGTCTAAATCCAATTGGTTGATAGTATTTAGATCCATCCCCACTTTATCTTCGAAATAAGACCCTTTGGAACCATTATAAACCGATTTTGACTTTAATATAAAATAATATTTTGAGATATTCCTAAGGTGCCCCTCTCCTCCCGTATAAAAGGGCACCTCCTCCCCCTCCTCCTCACACCAAATTGAGCACTAAAGCTCGGCCAACCCCTGAAAAAATCCCTTCTCCACTTCCCTAGAATAATCCTAGAGGTCCTGGTCTTCTTCAAAGACCAATCTTAGTTCCCTAAGTGGAGGATTCAAAGAGGCGTTCCAAAGAAGAGGTAATATCCATTACCGATCTTTTCAATTTCTTTCTTCTTCAACTTCTTCTTCTTTAGTTGTTTCATGATAAAGTAATAACATCAGTATTACTTACATACTGATATGTTATTATAAATATGAAACAACCCTAATTCACCTTCTATCCATCCTATGAAAAACGAAATCACCGCGTGTGCGTACGTACAGAATACCGTCTCCACGCCGTGGTGTAATCTATTTTCCGCCACCACCTTAATAGGATGGGTATAATGGTGTAATGAGTAACTATATATTATTATTATAAAGTGATATTGATACTGAAATTATATGCATACACTTTAACACAATTCCACGACCATGGGAACGATATCATCGCTCGTGCGTACGTACGGACTACCGTCTCCACGACGCGATGAGATTCATTCTCCACATTAACCATTCATGAATGATTGTAAAGAATATATAATAAGTACTAATGAAATATATGACATAATAATGATACTGGATTTATGTATATTTATATGTATGTCATCTACTTAATTCCATTCAATACAATAAGGGAACGAAAACAGCGTTCATGCGTACGTACGGACTACCGTCTCCATGAACGGTGTATTTCATTCCGTATATTATATATATATGTATATTCTGAATATATATTATATATAAATCATGTTTTACATTCTGGATATAATTAATCATGATCCAAGTAATCATATTAATAATTTCAAGTTAAAAACACGAACGACAAATGAGACGATTTTACCCAAAACACTACTTTAACATGAATTTACAAAAGACCGGGTAATATAAAGCCATAAGAGAACCATATATGATATCATAACAATGAATATGATTCTGTAATAATTCAATAACATTATTTAAATCATTATACAGGAGGTTCGGACACGTACAAAGCAAGTCGGACCTAAGGTAAGGGAAATATCACAATCTTATTTTTATTCAAGATTGATTATACTTTGGCATTTACTGGGGTGTATTTTATCATCCACATCCATGTTTCCTAAATATGTAATATTATTTCCATCCACCTACAATTGTTTAAATCCAATTTTACCCTTCGGTGAGTTTTTAGTAAAAGATATGAAAGGAATCTTTTGTCGTTTTTCGTACGAGGTACTTTTTGACTTTTCCGACAAATGTACGAAGAATTTTTTTTTAACTTATACGGCATGAATGGATTTTTAAAAAATTATTTCCAAGAAGCTTCCTTTACAAGTTTTCAAGTTTATTTTTAATCAAATTATTTTATTTTAAAGTCGTATGACATGTTAAGAAAGGAAAAATGTTTTTGAAGTCGAAAGGATATTTTCCTCAAGAATGGAGTTCAAGTGTTTTATCAAAATTATTTTCCATCTAAGATAATAAAGGGTTCTGTTTTTATCCCTATTATTACATTGATTTGATCATGTTGTGATGGAATTATTTTTATGAATTCCTTTATCTTATATGAATTGATTTATGATGGCATGATGTTTAAGATTCCCATTTGTATTACATAGGTTATGCAATGATGTATAATTTACAATTTTGTGGCACACATAAGAATGGTATCATTATTAGATGGGTGGGACCTATATCTCCCTCCAATGCATTGGGTAAAGATTTTATATCTCATGAGATAGACATGGCTGGAACGGTAGGTTATACCGGTTCAGTGAAACAGGACTGAAACGAGGGTGACTCGATTCAGAAAGGGACTTTGTCCACTAAGATAGTCTTGGAAATTAGTCTTGACTAACACGAAATGATTCTCTATGATTATGTGTGTATGCCACAAAGTTTCATGTTTTAAGTTATGATTATTGGGATTACATTTCACTTCTATGATTTATCCCATGTTATGATATTATGATCTCTTTTGCAGGTTAAGATTTCCAAAAGTTATGTACTTATGTATATGATGTGATTTATATTTCTTTTGTTTACCGTTACTGGGCATTTGAGCTCACCCTTTTATGTTTAACACAATTCCACGACCATGGGAACGATATCATCGCTCGTGCGTACGTACGGACTACCGTCTCCACGACGCGATGAGATTCATTCTCCACATTAACCATTCATGAATGATTGTAAATAATATATAATAAGTACTAATGAAATATATGACATAATAATGATACTGGATTTATGTATATTTATATGTATGTCATCTACTTAATTCCATTCAATACAATAAGGAAACGAAAACAGCGTTCATGCATACGTACGGACTACCGTCTCCATGAACGGTGTATTTCATTCCATATATTATATATATATGTATATTCTGAATATATATTATATATAAATCATGTTTTACATTCTGAATATAATTAATCATGATCCAAGTAATCATATTAATAATTACAAGTTAAAAACACGAACGACAAATGAGACGATTTTACCCAAAACGCTACTTTAACATTAATTTACAAAAGACCGGGTAATATAAATCCATAAGAGAACCATATATGATATCATAACAATGAATATGATTCTGTAATAAGTCAATAACATTATTTAAATCATTATACAGGAGGTTCGGACACGTACAAAGCAAGTCGGACCTAAGGTAAGGGAAATATCACAATCTCATTTTTATTCGAGATTGTTTATACTTTGGCATTTACTGGGGTGTATTTTATCATCCACATCCATGTTTCCTAAATATGTAATATTATTTCCATCCACCTACAATTGTTTAAATCCAATTTTACCCTTCGGTGAGTTTTTAGTAAAAGATATTAAAGGAATCTTTTGTTGTTTTTCGTACGAGGTACTTTTTGACTTTTCCGACAAAAGTACGAAGAATGTTTTTTTAACTTATACGGCATGAATGGATTTTTAAAACATTATTTCCAAGAAGATTCCTTTACAAGTTTTCAAGTTGATTTTTTATCAACTTCTTTTATATTAAAGTCGTATGACATGTTAAGAAAGGAAAAATGTTTTTGAAGTAGAAAGGATATTTTCCTCAAGAATGGAGTTCAAGTGTTTTATCAAAATTATTTTCCGTCTAAGATAATAAAGGGTTCTGTTTTTATCCCTATTATTACATTGATTTGATCATGTTGTGATGGAATTATTTTTATGAATTCCTTTATCTTATATGAATTTATTTATGATGGCATGATGTTTCAGATTCCCATTTGTATTACATGGGTTATGCAATGATGTATAATTTAAGATTTTGTGGCACACATAAGAATGGTATCATTATGAGATTGGTGGGACCAATATCTCCCTCCAATGCATTGGGTAAAGATTTTATATCTCATGAGATAGACATGGCTGGAACGGTAGGTTATACCGGTTCAGTGAAACAGGACTGAAACGAGGGTGACTCGATTCAGAAAGGGACTTTGTCCACTAAGATAGTCTTGGCAATTAGTCTTGACTAACAAGAAATGATTCTCTATGATTATGTGTGTATGACACAAAGTTTCATGTTTTAAGTTATGATTATTGGGATTACATTTCACTTCTATGATTTATCCCATGTTATGATATTATGAGCTCTTTTTCAGGTTAAGATTTCCAAAAGTTATGTTATTATGTATATGATGTGATTTATATTTCTTTTGTTTACCCTTACTGAGCATTTGAGCTCACCCTTTTATGTTTTCTTTTTCCCAGGATATAAAGAAAGGTTTTAGGTAAAACAAAGTATGATCTTTATGGGAGATATTGAAGATATTTCACCACGATTAGAAGATTACGTTCCGAGTTTCCAAAGACACTAAACTATTACGATCCTTTAGTGTTTGTTTTTGTTATGTACTAAGTATTCCGCAAAAGTAATGTAATGTCTATGTACGTCAAGCTTCAGGTCTCTACAATGTTATTAGGAATTTTTCAGTATGTTTCAATTTTTAACCCACAATTAATTGAAAAATAAATTTTGTAACATATGTTTTGTTATGATAGAGACATGTTGAAATGGATTTCTAGTAGAGGATGTTTTCAAAATGCAATATCTTAGATATTAGTGTATTGATAGTCTGGGGTACGGATGATATCATGAAAATGTTATGGAAAACATATGGTCTTTCCTAATGATCTTTATGATAGGATTCATCCTAGAAATTTATCAAAAAAGGAATTATATAAGGTTTCTATATTGATAGGTATGACTAATTTTAAGAATTAATTAGAAAAATAGTGGTTATAGTCAGTAGATCTATAGGAAATCAATGCTTACCATGTCTAATAGGGGATCCACTGTAAATGTATGATGGTCGTGGAACCGGGTGACATACTGGTCCCCGCTACAATGGTTGGGTGTGACAACTTGTACATGTGTCCTATTATGAATGATTAGTGATCAAAATTGACTAATTTTATAATAGTGATTTTAATAATTTAACATCTATGAATTTAAAATTGCATAAGTGTTTTATAATTAATATAGGACTAACATATGAACCATATAAATATTTATTTTTCAGTTCTTATATTCATTATTTTTCTAGTGTTTTTTTTATATTAATTGATTTTTAGGGTGTGTGAGTGGAATAAATTTGTTTTTTGATTTACTTTATTTATTATCTTATTAAGTTATAGTATATCATTTTTTGGGAACTCTTAATGTTCTAGATATATTTGAGATGTTTTTTCCACCTATGGATGTTTCATTGGTTTAACATATGATGATTGGTGGTTAAGAATCCTAATAGAGGATATATGTTTTTTGGTCAGCTTTAATTTATTTCCTTTTAAAACTTAACTCAATCCCTCTATTAATCTCACACACATCTACATTCACATGTTGAAATATATCGATGGTAGGTTTCTTTGGAAGATTTTACTCTAACACATAATATTTACGAATTTTTTATAAGTCACCATTCATATGAGTTCCTTATATTATGTTAGGATGTTTCAAGGATTGGTATATATGAAATATTTTGTGATAATAATGTTATATATCTATAATAGGGGATTTTATCATATGAGTGTAATGTTTTAAAAAAATGGAATTTTATTAAAATTATTCCCACTAAAATGATGACCCCATCTAAATTCACCATAACTAATAGTGGGATAAGATCCATATTTCCCTATTAAATTAATCTTCTTAATGGTTCTTGTCGTATAATAGTTATTTAGGTAGGAGATTATTCCAATAATATCACATATGACTCTTAGATAGTTGACCATAATCATCTTCTATAAAACAATAAAATATAGAAAAACATAAGTCGATTCCAATAATAACATAGTCTTATTAGGTAATCCTAAACGTTTAAAACCCAAATAAAATTCCATGAACATGGAACTAATACTATTTTGGTCACCCATTAATTTTATCCCTTACAAAATAAAATCTAAAGGAACCTAGATATTCAACGACCTTCATAGTTTGATTATTGAGGTATTGAAATGATTATCCTTTGAAGGAATCTAACAAAAAGTATTTTTAATGGTATTTAACCACACCATATTATCGCATGAATTTTTTTATGTCTGAATACTTATAATGATTTAATTTGGAATATTATCTATCCACTATGACAATATATTGAAACCATATTGATGTGTAAATATATACATGTTTCTTATCTTAAGTTACTAACCCAGATATATAGTCAAATATATTTGAACATCTCCCAATTAATCTCATAAATAAGGCACATGAAAAACTTTCATGTCATGTATAAATCATTATCAAATTGGTCACTCATTTTTATAACCATGTACAAGCCAATGTTATGGTGGATATAGAATAGTTCACTTTTCATACCTAAAATGTTACTCATTATATAGATTTATAATAAATATCATGATGTTTAACATTGTAAAATAGACCATACAATAATCACAATTAGAAATATTTTTATCAATGTGTGATAATTTTAAAATATATTTTTGGGTGTCATGTAGTAGTGAAATGTTTTGGAATCCCAAGGAACTACATCCTTGTAATCTAAGGTAGGGATTAAATATTAGATAAAATTATAAAAAATTATTATAGATAAAATTTAGAATAATTAATATAAACATCCATATTCACTAAATACCGTGTGTGAAAAACCAAAACATCTTTCTCCGTAATAAATTTATAGGATTATGTAGGCAATACACCAATGAGTTTTTAGGTAATCAAAAAATAATACATCCACAATTTTTGTATAAGATCCCACTATATTATACCCTATGTTATAAATATTACTCAAGGTATGTAAAATGTGCATGGTTTGGTCTTCTTCCCCCAGACAGTTTCCATGGCCATAAAAATAATTCAAAGATAGTACAACAGATCCACACAGATCCTGAATAAACCCACATACCCTCATAAAAATATGATCACAAACACCGTAAATATTAATATTCAACCAGGATTTTGGTATCATCCATCTATAATGATACCCATGAATCCTCATGTGGTGTCTGTATAGTCCCAACAATTTTTTAGGAATGATATTTTTAAAATTTTGACAGTTAAATGAATTTGATCAAAAGTGTGTGGTCTGCCACCAGAGACATAATATTGACATTATTTTTATCCAATTAATATTTTTTCACAAGGAAAAAATATTTATATGTATCCCTTATAATCCAACATTAAACAAAATTAATATTTTTATACTAATGGGTTTTACAGATCCACCTCTCCATATGCCAAAACCATGATTACAAGAAGAGCATGAGGGACTGAAACTGGAGAGTGATCAAAAAAACACTCCCAAGGACACTCTAGATAAAACTAGATCATTCAGACTTAAGAAAAATATGATACTTGTTTCCTATATTCTCATTTTAATATATGTTAGATCTTTACCGTAGATGAATGATATAATGTTTTACTCCAAATTTTTTGAGGATAATAATATTTTTAATACACTAAAAAAAGAAATTAATCTTTTTTCAATATTTCATTACAACATGAAATTCTCACAAACTGATTTATGTGTTTTAGAGGTAAAATCCTTTTGAATCTCAAAATAACTACATCTACCTGATCTTAAGAAGGTAAACACATAATCTTATTATACATAAATCCGTTGAATACAGGAGTAGATAATTTCCTTCTCTTTTCCAAGCATCACATTGATGAAATCAGGGTGGTTGATACCTAAAAATATAGAGATATCTGGAATTGGAAATCCTATAAAGAATAAATGAACCACTACCAAGTTATTGGTCAAGAATATGATTTCACAATTAGACTTGATCCAATGGGAATTTTCTTTAATAACCCAATGATTGTCTTATCAGCATCTATATATAAGAGTAGATTGAAAATATACAAGTTTGGAAGATGATTTAGATAACCATATTTATCTTTAGTGAATATGGTCGGTATAGAGTATTGGGCCCTAAATTGTTTTCCAAAAAGACAAGCATAAACTTGTTAATTTTGAATAGGATAATAATATCTAAAAATGAGTTTGATGATGATTGAACGAGATGTAAAGGGTGAAATAATTCTGTGAACTGTAAAGGGCTCCATGGACTCATACTCCACAAGGAGTTATGCCATTCTGCAAATCACCCACTAATGAAATTCATTTTTGTAAATGGTTTAAGAAAAAATTCCCACAAAATAAGAAAATCTATTTATGGAGTGAGGCGGTTATTTCCATCTCCACAAAATAATATTGTACTTGAAATAAATCATTTAGAGGGTGAGGCTGTAACATCCCCCCTCAGGAAAGATTCACCCAACTGACCGAGTCCTTTGGATCTCCCAAAAAAGATGGTCTTCATCGCCCCGCAAATTACAGTAAATTCCAATTAATAATTACCCCAAATAAAATAAATATAGACCCTAAGGGGGGCCCAAAAAAAGAGACCAAATGGATGATAAAGACACTCAATCTAAAGAAAGAAAAACAAGGAACCATTGAAACTAGATTTTCCTATAATTCCATACAAGTAAAACCCATCATATAAGAGAGAGAGAGAGAGAGAAATAATTAATCACTCATTGGAACATGAAACTAAACATTTTTTGGAAAAAAATCACTCAATTTATAAAAATTGCTTGCCAGTATATGGATAGGTAGCAAGCATTGCAGATACCTATGTAGGATAAAACCTTCCTCATGTTGAAAATTACTATGCGAAAGAAAATCAATCCTGTGTATAAATATTCTACATGTATGGAGCCATATCTCATATAGGAGTATCCTATGTGGGAGGCATCTAGGTTTGAGTGACACTATTTTATATGAACTAAACCTCTTCCCGTGTAGCTACATAGCACATAGAGGGAACCCCATTCCACATAAGAACATGATTTGTGTAAGGGGGAATACTATGTCATTATATTATCTTGTTCCCATCATTATCTTTGGTCATGTTCCCCAAGCAGACTATTCTAAAAACATTAAGACATAGACACTTCTAAAAACAACCTACATGTATCGTAACATCATTGGAACCATCAGCATGTCCCTTTGAATTTATATTCCCATTGTAGGCAGAGTAACTTGTGTAGCATACTCAAAATGGTATACCCTCAAATTTTTTTCACATTTACATTCCCATGTTAAAGTGGGTTATGACCTTGAGTTGCTCATGTGAGCCCCCTCCTTACATTATAGAGATTGATGTGAACCACTTTCCTTTCCTTTCAATGAAATCCATCATTGAACAATCCCTTCCTTCCTCAAACTGGTTTTAAGGAATTCCTCTTTGGTTAATCCCTTATCCTTTCTTCTGGGAGGCGAAAATCTTTCCCATATTTACTCTAGCACAGGCCATAGCTAGATAGATCACTAAATGTGACTATCATAGATACCAAAGGGGATTACGGACACACTCAAATCACTCTCTCTTTCCCTCTAAGCTCCATCATTATCCATCTGTGAATAAGGGATATTCATGTGATCATCATGTCTACTACTCCCTCTTGATTCTAACACCGAGCTTTACTCATGTGGGATTAGAGTTTATTAGTGACTATAACATCCGTACGACCCCACATACTCATTGGTCCTTCTCCATAGATATAAGATACAATTTTCATAGAGTGGAACACCACTTTAAAATAGGCCCAGTCATGTACTCAAAGGGAATTCTCTATGAAATAAGCCCTATCATTTATCTGATGGTCCACTTTTATGTGTAATCCCCAACCATCTCTCAAATGGGACTCTTCCATTCATAAGCCTAGATAATTTACTCAATGGTCCTTATCCATAGATATAAGCCCTAATCACACATTCAATGTGCTAATTCCATGCTCAATCCTCAACCACATACACCCCCATTCCTTCAAAGTCCCATATTCCTGAACAAGAAACCATTTCATATGCATCCGCTAAGTGTAATACAAAATAATTTGAAATCATTCCATATTAATGGGTCTCCAATATGGGTATATTCTCCAAACATGCCAAAATATGTGGGATTTGATTCTGAACCAACTGGGATATGTAAGAAGCCTCCCTGAGGTCCAAACCTAACACCTATATTCACTATACTATTCCCTATGAAATATTTCATGCAGGTTTACCGCCACATTGGAGACCAAATCATTTCCAAGTCCCTCGGTTAGAATTGTCATAAGTCCCACAGAAGACATTGACTAAAACAATCCAAATATACATCATGGTCACATGAAAATAAACTGCTTCAATTGGTCCTTATCGTACAACCTTAAAAGGCGATTGTCCTATTCTGTGGCACTAAACTATGTGTGTTATGATTCCTCCCATGAGGGTATGTATGAATTCTACTTCATGGGTAAAATCCCAACATCAAAACCACTTTCTTCCCATTGGATGACAATAAAATCTAGAGCACCCCAACACATGTCTTAAAACTAGTGTCATCCTAGTGAATGACTCCAGAATATTTCATCTATCTATAAGAAGAATTCTATTAATGGAGAAACTTAGATACATATAGATACATCCATTGATAGAGATATTAAAATACATGTAATGGATTTTGAAACCATGAATGTTCATAATTGACTGTCACCATTAGGTAATTCCTTTTTAAATACTTAAGAATGAACCAATAGTTTGTGAACATATCTTAAATCAATAAAATATTCTTTGAATAGGAAATAGTTTCCCCATAAAAGGTTGTGATGATCCTGACTACCCATCCTCTCAACCAAATTGAGTTCTTAAGTGTTATGAGATAATTCACCCATTAAACACCTGACATTAGAATGTAGGTCCATGAGTCATCATGAATATAATGTTTGTTGGGAGTTTCATTCTCCATGAATAAAACCCTTTAGAGACCGATCAAATATGTTGTACCAAACATTAGTGATTTTACACAATTAAACCCCATAAAATCAACAATAAATCTCATGAATTTTTTCTCATAAAAAATTGGTACCTTATGTAAAAAAATGTGACACCTTCTTCATAAGACAAAAAAGAATGCAATACTGATTCCACCTCGGGCCAAAATTCACCTTTCCAGACTGTAATGCATATTCAAAAAAATGTTGAACCTAGTTTGAATCATTAACCAAGGTTGTGGTGTTACCCCACTCTGGTACCCCTTTCACATCCAACATAGAAGAGGGAAAAATGTGGTACTCAATTACAAATGTGGTAATGAGATGATCCTTTAAAAAGGTTTTCTCGCTTGTATATTTCACATACATTACAAGAACTCTTCATAGCTTCCATAAATCCAATGGAATATCTGAAATTTTAATATATCTATGAACCAACCATTACAATGGTTGGGTCCTCCATGATGTAGAAGAATCCCTCACCAACCTAGTGTCTTCATTGTAGGGATTCGAATACACTGGTTAGGGAGTATCATGAAAATGGTACTCTCCCCACCCTGGAGGCATTTAGATTGTCCCTTCATGCCACGAAGCCCTACAATATGTCCTCCCAATGAGGTTCAAGGCCTAGAACATGGTGGATACACTATCCATATACAATCATTTCTAGATCCTATACCCAAAACATTATAACGGGTACCTACCTTATCATAGGGTGGCAGATGAAGTCACTGTAAATTACTTCATCCCTAATGTATAGGGGTCCCACCCATGGGATCCTACAAAAAAAATAATATTTTCCAAGGCTGTGTGACTTATCTTCTTCGCCAAGTTGAGTATTCTGCCCTGTGGTCCCCAGCCAAAATTATATTGAACTGGGCCCCTAGGGAATCTCGCACAGGTAAATGATCATATAACCAAGGACAAGCCAATATCCTCACTCTTATTACTGAATCCCTCCTTGAAAATTGGGTGGCATTCTACGTGTAGAAGTACTTTCTTTCCCAAGAACCTAACGCTCATAAGGAAAATTCTATGGACACCGATGAGAAGATGAAAATATCTACATGAAAATAGGAATACCATCAATCAAATATGAAGGAAAATGATAAGATAATTAATATTACTACTCTTTCATGTAAATACAATTAGGTAAATATGGTTTTATACAATAAGAAGATGTATATTCCTACTCCCAAATACAAATTCCACCTACAAAATATGGTGGAATCCAATTTTATTATGGATCAAAATCCTTCCAACACATATCAAGACCCTCATAAAATTAGGAAGTAAAACAAGAAGAAGAAATATCAACTCATTAATATGAATCCCACTAATAAAATACTGTGTAAATAAAATACGAGTCAAATTCACGTAGATTCATATCTAGCATGTTATCCAAGAAGGGACAAAATGAGAAGACATAGATCCTCCCTCAAGAATATAAATCCCAACAGTCAAATACAATAGAAATAAAATACATGATTATTCAAATTTCTACTGATGAATATGAAGCCCATCATCAAAATATGGTGTAAAAAAAGAATTCGATAATCTCTACTTGCTATTATAATGCCCATAAATAAAATATGGTGGATATCCAAGAAACCAACTAGAATATCCAAGTCATATATTATGGGAGGACACATATATTATCCCTCATGTAGAACAAATTTCATTACCAACCCCTATGAAATGGAAGACTGGAGCACCCACATATTTTTGCTCTAACATACGAATGGGCATATATTCTCATTCTAACTAAGGACGTCTCCAAAAACATCGTAGTGATGATGGAGGATCAAGTGTAAATTTCTAACCATATCATGTGGAGTTGTTTAGATGCAATCCCATATATAGAAGTAGAATGGAGTTCGTCCCGCAACCCCACCTTACCATGTGAGTGACTCATTGATACAATAGGGTGGTCTCTAAAGAGCATACATGCATTAATCTTTATGTCCATTTGGTTCGTCGGCCATATTTATTGATAAATGGATATGAGAATCAAGACCAAATTCCCATTCAAACTGGGGAACACTGGTCCACCATGGTGGACACTCCAGGTAAGGAATGTATCCCTACTAGAACTCAAGATATCTATCATCATATCATAAAAACACTATTGTATCCAGTTAAACAAGCACCATTATATGAAGCCCATCACCTATAGCAAACGGACCTAGTCACCTTAAAAAGTGTGCCCCAAAACAAATCACACAAAAGGCTACTAAAAAGTACAGAGAAGATTTGTGACCCTTATCTATTGGAATATAATGTTATAGATTCCATCAAACATATATCATTTACAGATCGTGATCCTTCTGATCCTTTACCAAATTATAGAAGTAGAAGTATCAGTTGTGAAGGTGTTCCCCACAAAATTGATACCAACAACTTTGGAGGTCCTCCCAAGATAACATATCAAAAAGGATTACATCATCGGAACAAAATTATCAATCATGAAATCCTATCAAATGATGAGTAACATGGTATCCATCCTCATGACCATAAAATCAAATAACTATATGTTCCTCCCATTATTGTAGTCCTCCCTAAAAGTCCTTCCTAGGGTATACGGTATAAATATTCTCCCTATAGTCGGACATCAAGCCATGATGGTAGTCCTTCCCAGGATATCATCCATTGTGAAAGTTCTTCCCACAGGGATATCTTATTATAGTAAGACGGTCCTACCCTTATAATTTTCGACCCTAAATGTCCTCCCTGGGGAACACACTGCAATAATTATCCCTATATTCTGATATCATGCTATGATGGTTTTCCTCTCCATGACAAAACCCACTGTAAATGTCCTTCCTGCATTGAATATTTTTTTTTTCAGAAAGATGGCCCTACCCTAACAATGAAAAATTCTACAAATACCATATATTCTGAGGTTTTTTGATATGATGGTACAAACAAGATCAAAATCTTCTCAATGAAAAATGGAATCCTTTATCAGCCATGAAATTGACTGAGTCAATGCTAATTCTATGAGCCAACCCAGAACCATTCACACACCGATAAGATCTCCACCATCATCATTTCTTGTGATAAAACAAGAATTTAACTCCCATGTTGATCTAATATGGTCACAGATTCTTTCATGAATGAACCAAAGGGCATGTTTCTTGTAAGACGGATATTTTCCCAAGAAAATGTACTCATCGTGTTTTGTCCCTCATCCACTTCACAGTTCTTCATTCCATAGGTTTTGTAAGAAGAATGGGTGAATAAAAGTTTCCTCAACCAATGGGGAAATATTCACCACATAACACCCAAGTAATTTCAATAAGACAACTATGTAGGACATGTAAAAATAATAGGATATCTTTATTGCCAAATCAACTCAAAATCCCTTCCATGTGCAAGATTAACCCTATCAGGTAGAAAACAGAAATATTTCCCGTTAACATTTCTATATACACTTCATTATTTGGGTCAACTAATTTTTGACACCCCACCTAGTGTTCATATCCAGGGATGGGGGTCAGCATGGACATTTGTATTTTACTACACCCCTCATTCAAAATAATATTTCAATGTTCGAATCCTTTTATGATATTAACCCAAGGAATATATCAATAAAAACTCCCATTCATAAAGGGTGTTACACTAAAAAAGAGTATCCCTAAATTATGTCTTAAGATCATCAGGACATAGGATAAAATTCCATTAAACAGCTCATATGCCAAGAAACTGAATATATTTAGCAGGATTATTATATGAGAGAAGAAAATAAAAAATCATAGTGAATTTCCTTGGAAAATAGTTCACGTACATACTTGGAATCATATCCAAATCATGATCAAACAATAATACTTGAGATAAATAGAGTGGCGATAGTAATCATAGTTTCTACAGTACAAGAAGAACCCCATCCCATGGGTATTGGGGAATTGTTAATAGAAATTCCCCTATAAAAACGACCAATATAGATTGGGTAACAATAACAAGAGAACGGGATCAATCCCATCCCTTAGGTAGGGATAATTTCTACCTCAGCCAAAACATAATGGAAATCAGTCTTTTCCCATTTGGGCAGAGCAAAAAATGAAGTGTCCTCCCATTTCACCCCATCTTGGGACCCATGTACCATGAAAGGGAGGATCACGACCATGATTCATAGAGGCTACTTTTTAGTCATTCTTCACAATGTGTCTTAAAGAGGATCTCGAAAGGGAAGATAGATGTCCACTGAAATGTGAAAAATACCCCTATATCCCTCAACAACCGGTGTGGTACCCATAATGCATTATAAATTAGTAAACATTGTGGATTCCAACACTATAGATGAAACTATGAATGAAGAAAATACTGAGGAATAAGGAGGGGATGGTTCCATACAAAATATGATCGACACTCAAAATGAAGATATGTGTACTTAGGACAAGAGATCCACCCTAAATTTGGGATCTCCATCAATCAATCCAATAATGCCTCCTCAGTGAATCTATAATAGAAAGAACAATAAAAATTCACGTTCTCCCACCCTACTCTCAATGAAAAACATCCCCTTTCACTAGAAGAAATATTCACTCTGTATGAGTAATAAATTACGGATTTGATGAAAATCAACATAGATTTTATCCAAGGTAGAATTCCTACATAATATGATACATATTGAGAACTTAAAAATATACTACTAGTATGTGGATGGAAATAATAACGGTCCATACAAACAATTGAGGAAAGGCCAGGACACCCGCCTAACATAGAACCTAGGATGTCAGCGTACTGGGAAATGACAATAGATAGGCATCAATATTTCCCCCAACTAAGAGACTACATGATCATGTTAAAGTGAATCCTAAAAATTTGTCCTCAATTTGATATCCATTGTAATTAATGGAATAACTGGCACATCAAATATGTAAAGACCCGTAAAATTCAATGAAATTTTTTTCTTAATTTTCTTTGAATTTTACAAGAACGCAGTTTCTGACGGCACCTGATTCCGAGGCCCGGTGTGCCCGGAATCTTTTTCCGAAGATTAGCTCGGGTACGTTTAGTGAACGAACGAGCGGGGTTTTCTAACTATTAAACCATTGCTCGGAATCAAATTCCAAGGGCACCGATGGAATCAAAGCGCTGGTATTTTATTAGAAACTCCTTTTCCGGAGTTGCATTTGCTCAGGTGTGGTTTTTAATTTTTGGGGTTAAGTTAAAGAATAAAATAAAGGTGGTGCAACACTTTATTTTATTTCACTTAAAGCCACTTAAAGCCACTTAAGCTAAGTTAAGCGTATAGGGTGGAACCTAAAATATCCTACCCACTTGGTAGGATATATGTGAGGTGGGGCCCGCACGAGCCCCACCGTTTCTTCCCTCCTAAGTAACACACCTGCAACCCCCTCTTTAATGAAAGTCAACCGTGCGTTTTTCTGGTTAACAAATGCCCCATTAAATTAGGCAGTTAAATTGTTACAATTAATTCTTCGAATTAATTGTTCATTTCTTATCGTTGAATTTCAAATCGTTGGCATGGGAATAAAATAAGACCAAAACATTTTTTTACGGGTTTTTTGTTGAGAGGATTTGGAAAAACTCTAAAGCTTGAAGATCTTCATCTTTCATTGCGAAGAACGCGAAGAACCCGAAGAACGCCTACCTTCGACAAAGGGCGACGAAGAACGCCGAACCCCCGGAGATCGACGACGCGACGCTGTGTACCGCGACGCCGATGATTCTCCTTCCGCGACATTTCTTCCGCGACGTTCCTTCCCCACGAAAATCTTCGATCAACATCCGATTGAGGTTGGGGATTGCGGTTCTTTTAATTCTTTGTGAATTATATCCTTGAAATGGTTTCTTTTGGTGCATCTTAAATCTATGTGATATTAATCCTCAATGTTTTTCTACGCAACATCGTGTACCGCGACGACAGCGACACCCCCTACCGCGATGCGACGATCCTCTTCTTCCGCAACGTTTAATTCCGCGATGGTTAACTCCACGACGAACTCAAGTTCGACAACAACGTTGAGGTAGGGGTTTTTGTTCTTTTTAATCTAAGTGATTATATCCACGGTTTGTTTAAATGATTTTTGTGAGACTTTTAAAACCGCTAACGCGGTGGGTGCGGACCAATGAACACGTTCGAACCCACCACCCTTTCGTTCTTGGTGTGCGGAATGGCGGACGATGACAAAACAAGCCGCATGGGTGATTTGAGGTCCTCGCAGTGAAGGATGGGCCCCGGGAGGGCCATTGGCAAAGACGAAACGCAATTCTGACCACCGGAACACGTCCGGTGGTCCGCGGAGTAGCCCACCGTCGCGCCGCACCGGCATGACGACAGCAGGCGGCAACGCCCGGCGCGCCGCCGGGAGGAGCCACCGCGGCTGAAGCCGCGGCGGCAGGGCGCTGTTCCACGACCGCGCGGGACCGGAGGGGCGACGGGACGCGGAAGACGGCCGCGTCCGCTTGCAAGGGCGGCCCCACGCGGGGCCGCGACTCCTTCACGCGGGGGCAGCGCGCCCCCCGCCCGCGTCGCTCAGCTGTAACGGCCGACCCGACCCGCTGGCCACCCGGCCAGCACCAGCAGGGTCACGCCCCGGCCGGTCCGGGTCGCGCCCAGCCGGGTCGGTTCGACCCAGTTCTGGCCGACCCATGGAGGGTTGGGTCGGGTCGGTCCGGGCCAAGGCCCCCCGTTTTCAGACACATTTCTGTATTTTTCCCATATCATGGGCTACAGACCTCCGATCGAAGCACCGTCAGTGGAGATGCGACCCTTGGATCGAGACGGTCATTTAGATATATTACACTCAAGGTTTTGGAGTACTTTGCGTTCGGCCGGGTTTGTTCGTACACGAAACCAACTGGGCCCTCGGAGCGGAAACACTCATAGCTTGAGCTCCGGACGTCCGATTGACGTTCCGTCGACTTTGATGGATTCCTCTATATGAGACAGATCGTTTGGCTTACTCCGCCTGAGGTCTGGACGTAGGTGGAGTACAGTCGGGTTGGTTTTGACTTAAAAACCAACCGGACCCCTCGGACGAAAAAGCAAATAACTCTCAGACCGGGCGTCCGATTGACGCGCCGTCTATGGCGTTGAGTTCCTGTTGACGATACGGAACTTTTGGGTACATCAACTCTAGACAATGTGTTAGTTGATGTATCAGCCTCTCGGCTCATGGATCGGACCCTCCCGAACGAGCTTGTTGTGTGCGGTTACCCTAGAGCTAGATGCGACTACGACGACGACGACGACTGTGCAGAGATCCTCAGTGGATTCAACGACGATGACTACAGCACTCAGCGATCCTACGTGGATCAGTGCTACAGATCCTGTGTGGGTCCGATCCTGTGTGGGTCAGTGCTCAGTGGTCCTGTGTGGGCCAGCGCCTACAGATCCTGTATGGGTCTGATCCTGTGTGGGTCATTGCGGGGGTTAGTTACCTATCGATCCTGTGTGGGTCAGATCCTATGTGGGTCATTGCGGGGGTTGTACTTATCGATCCATTGTGGGTCTGACGGCATAGATGAATCAGTGGATATATCTGATCATCTCTATCGTCATACGAAGAAGTATACCTATGTGAGCTGAATCCTGTTTTGATTTCCTTTGTGGATTGTGTTGTGCCATCCTATGTGGATTTCGTTTTGCTTCCTATGTGGACTGTGTTGTACTTGAGCTCGGATGTCGGAGCCGAACTGGAACTGGTGACTTAGGTATCTGTATGAGCATATTCCTAAGCAGTGTCGGATGTTACTTCGTGATTGTATCTTTCCTTTATGGATTATCCTATGTGGATTCTGGGAGACCTTCGGGGGTCTCGGGGTCCCTACTGAGTAGCTTATACTCACACCTACACGGGCTATGCCCGCACTATGTTGTGTTGGTTGCAGACGATGGACAATGCTGATCATGGTTGTGGCTTCAGAGCAGGACAATACCTGGTGGTGGACCACTGGACGAGACACACTCGTAGTGGACGGCTGGACCCGAGGAGCTGTGGAGGTTATCTGTACTCACCCTTCAGGTGGGACTTCCAGTGGGCGGCTCGACATTGCGGCTTTACTTTTAGTTGTTGTTTTCCCTTTTGAGTTGTACATTACTTTCTGTATGAGTTTGTATTCTGGCCCACTTACTTTTCCTCACTTACTGTTGTACCCAGTTTTTACATAGTGTTTACTTCTACTGCTTGCTTGCTCTGTGGTGTTTGTTTACTTTACAAAGGAAATGCCTTCCCTTGTTACCGGAATTTACACCTTGGTGTTAGTCGCCTGCCCCTGGCCTATGAAATGCGGGCATGGGGTAGTCACGGAATGGGCCCTAAGGGCGGTTCATGACAAATTGGTATTAGAGGAGTTCGGTTCTACCACAGAACTCAGGACTCTGATATTTTTCTATGTGAATCAATAGTGTTAAGAGTATTGAGTGTGGTTATCAGTCCAGGGAGTCTAGTGTTGGTGCGGCGGATGATGTATCCGTACACCAGGACCATGACTTCTGATTTCCGACTTAATGCACGAAAACATTGATTGCATGTGTGTTTCAACATTTCTTTTTGATTACTTTGTGTTAGCTCACAAGGTATACTGTTCTGACAGTGGTGCACCTGTATATTTTCAGGATGGCCCCACGACGGCAGCCAACTAGGGTTCTGAGAGTTGTACGTGACGACAGCCCACCTAGTGACGAGGCCTTGGTACATGGCCCTTTGACAACAGAGGCACCGACGGTACCGCTACCCGCTGAGCCACCGATGCTACTATCCCCAGCCCCTGATGATCCACATCGCCTTAGTTCACTGCACAAGTTTCAGCGCCAGCGACCGCCCAGGTTCCGCAGGGTGACGGACCCCCAGGAAGCCGAGGATTGGCTGGAGGCAGTGGTACGAGTTTTCAGGTTAGTGAGGACACCATCAGACCTCATGGTGATCCTCGCAGCGAGCCTACTGCACGCAGCAGCAGGCAGTTGGTGGATCTTAATGCTCCAGGTGCACGATGAGGCATCTCTCCTCTGGTTAGATTTTGAGAGCATCTTCCGCTTGGAGTTCTTCCCAGCCACCCTCCGTGCGGTGCGCATCCAGGAGCTTTTACAGCTGCGGTAGGGCAGCATGACGGTCGCCCAATACTCAGTGATATTTACCAATCTCTCGCGCTACTCGAAAGACATGGTACGTGACCCATTCTTCTGGGCCCAGACCATTGAGTAGGGATTGAGGCATGAGATCAGGGGATCGCTGATCTCCCTCAGCATTCCGACTCAGGAAGGGGTACTGGAGCGAGCCCTTCTGATCGTGAGCTTTCATGCTGAGTCTACATCAACAGCAAGACACACCGCAGGGCGGCACGTAGCAGAGTCTTCTGCAGCAGGCAGCTGACGGATGACTCATGGGTCCAGGCAGACCAGAACCTCAGGCAGACGACTTCAAGACACTAGCTCAGTAGTGCAGGGCACACAGCACGGAGCCAGTCTTTCGAGAGGCAGGCAGTGCTACGAATACGGCGGGCAGGGCCACATGGCTCGTGACTACCCGACCTGCCGTGCCGAGGAGTAGCAGACGGTTGAGGGGACACCTAGGCAGAGGAAGAGGGTCGACCGTGGTGGTCCGCAGGGAGCGGTCGGACGAGGAAGAGGAGCTGGCCGAGCAGCAGGTGGGGGCGACGCTTTGAGGCTCTACCACCACCACCACCTGGAGGTCCACCCTGACCACAGGGAGCGGGAGGGTAGAGACAGGAACAGCTCTAGGAAGCGGAGGCCTATGACCACGGCGCGCCCGAGATGATTCAAGGTACTATCTGTTTCTATTCCACCCTTGCTTCATTTCTTATAGGCACATGAGAGAGTCATTATTTCATAGTCGTTGCCCTTTTTCGGAGCTCGTAGATTCTGACAGAGCCGTTAGCTCAATCCGTATGGATAGAGACTCCTATGGGAGCAGACTCGACAATTACGCACTGGTTCCGGCAGTGTGAGCTTACTCTAAGAGGCGAGAGCTTCGGCTGTGATCTTCTTGTAGTGGCGTTGAGGCCTTATGACGTCATCTTGGGTATGGATTGGTTATCTACAGTCCATGCTCAGATTGACTGTATTAGGGTCAAGGTGCAATGTGTACGCACCGACGGGAGCAGGTTCACCTTCACTGGCGAGAAGGGAGCCTTCGCAGCATAGGATGGACTCTTGCAAAGGAGAGGAAAACCCATCACTCATCAGTTGGCTACACTAATCCTAGGAGTAGTTGACATATAGAGTCCTAGTTTTCCTACATTGGTGGATCGGTATGAGGACGTCTTTCCCGACGACGTTCCAGGACTACCTCCTCACAGAGAGGTAGAGTTTTATTTTGATCTGTACCCTGGGACAGCCCTGATATCCACTGCAGCATATCGGATGGCTCCCGCCGAGCTTCTAGAGCTACAGGTACTGTTGGAGGACTTGCAGGGAAAGGGATTCATCTGACCCAGTATTTCACCCTGGGCTTCCCTGATATTGTTCGCCAAGAAAGCGGACGGGAGCTTGCGACTTTGTGTCGACTATCGTCGCCTGAACCAGGTGATAGTGAGGAACAATTATCCACTACCGAGGATTGATGACCTCTTCTATCAGCTCAAGGGAGCATGGTGGTTCTCGAAGATATCCCTCAGGTCAGGCTATCATCAGCTCAGAGTTCAGGACGAGGACGTGTAGAAGACGGCCTTCAGTTGTCGGTATGGCCACTATGAGTTCTTGTTTATGCCTTTTGGCGTATCCAATGCTCCCGCATTGCTCATGATCCTCATGAATAATATCTTTCAGCCATACCTCGATCGATTTGTCATAGTCTTCATCGACGAAATTTTGATATACTCGACGACTGAGGAGGAGCACGCCTACAACATGCGGGTTATACTATACACACTCCGAGATCACCAGCTTTATAGAAAGATCTCAAAGTGTCAGTTCTAGTTACGTGAGGTCCACTTCTTGGGGCACATCATCTCTGAGGCAGGATTTTCGGTGGATCCTGTGAAGATCGAGGCAGTTCTAGCTTGGGATCCACCCAGGAGCGTGACAGAGGTGCGGAGTTTCTTGGGACTAGTTGGATACTATCGGAGATTTGTGCCAGACTTCTCCAGAGTTGAGGAACCACTCTTAGCTTTGACAAAGAGGGGAAACCCATTGTGTGGTCAGACAGATGTCAACAGAGCTTCTAGGAGCTGAGGCAGAGATTGACCAGCGCACCTATCATGAGGTTTCTGAAGGAGGGAGTAGGGTACGTAGTCTACTGCGATGCATCAAGGAACGGACTCGGATTTGTCCTAATGAAGGAGAGGGTGGTGATAGCCTATGGACCATGTTAGTTGAGGCCGCATGAGCAAAACTATGCTACTCATGACCTGGAGTTAGCAGGAGTGGTCTTCGCTCCGAAGACATGGCGGCACTACCTGATGGGCGAGTTCTTTACAGTCTTTTCTGACAATCAGAGTCTTAGGTACATCTTCTCTCAGAAGGACCTGAACCTAATACAGTGGTGATGGCTCGAGTTCCTCCAGGACTAGGACTTTGAGATAGTCTATAATCTAGGGAAGGGGAACGTGGTAGCCGATTCTCTCAGCAGGAGGACGTGCATTCAGCTACTTGAGGAGGCGAAAGAGCAGCTAGCCGCTTTACAGATATCCTTCATGGATAGAGATGGAACAACCCTCCTTTATTCTCTCACAGTCACTCCTCCACTACTACAGCGGGTTAGAGAGGCACAACGTGGGGACGCTGACTATGAGACGCGGTGTGCGCAGATATCCTCATGATAGGCACCTGATGGGTTCTACGTAAGAGGAGAGCACGACGTCCTTTTTAGAGGAAATACCTTGGTACCAGTTGCTTTACGGGAGGAGGTGCTGAGAGAGTTTCACACTTCCCCTTTGGCGGTACATCCTAGAGTGGCGATGATGTAGCAAGATCTCAGACGACACCACTGGTGGCTGAGCATGATGAAGGATGTGGCAGAGTTCATTTCTTGATGCCTCACCTACCAGAAGGTGAAGGCAGAGCGCCAGGTACCAGCAGGCTTGGTACAACCCTTGGAGGTCTGGAAGTGTATGTGGGATGGGATATCTATGGACTTCGTGACTGGACTTCCACGCACTTCCAGAGGTCAAGACTCCATTTGGTTGATTATCGACCGACTCACCAAGTCGGCTCACTTCTTACCCATCAGACAGTAGGGCTCAGTGGAGAGCTTGGGACGTCTCTACGTTCAGTAGATTGTACGACTTCACGGTGTTCCATCATCTATCATCTCCGATTGAGATGCTCGCTTTAATTCACGGCTTTGGAAGTTGTTGCAGGAGGCGTTCGGGACGCAGCTACGTCCGAGCTCTACCTTTCACCCTCAGACGGATGGTCAGACAGAGAGGACCATTCAGACTCTCGAGGACATGCTCCGTGCATGTGTCCTCGACTTTGGTCGTTGCTAGGAGGACTATCTACCCTTGGTGGAGTTCGCGTACAACAACAGCTACCACTCCATCATCAGGATGGAACCATACGAGGTGTTGTATGACCGACCTTGCAGATCTCCTCTGGGCTGGACATACCCTGGGGAGTCAGTACTTGTGTGACCGGAGATGGTCCAGGCCACGACAGAGAAGGTCCAGGTCATCCAGGAGCGGATGAGGACAGCTCAGAGCTGGCAGAAGTCTTATGCTGACAGGAGGTGGAGGCTAGTTGAGTTCGAGGATGGAGACCACGTCTTCTTGCGTATCTCACCTCGACGTGGATTACAGAGATTTGGCTGAGGCGGAATGTTGTCTCCATGCTTCATCGGACCCTTCTAGGTCCTCAGTAGGATTGGCGAGGTGGCTTATCTCTTGGCTCAACCACCTCAGTTGCACCGGGTGCACGACGTCATCCACATATCTCAGCTGATGAGATACGTGCATGACCCGATGCATATCATTGACCATGGGGAGCTAGACATTGAGGATGGGGCGATGTTTGCAGAGGTCACGGTGGAGATCGAGGATCGACAGGAGCGGGTCCTACGTGGACGATCGATTCCTCTAGTGCACATCAGATGGCAGCACGAGAACCTCAAGGAGAGAACTTGGGAGCGGGAGGCTCAGATGCGTAATCAGTACCCAATTTTGTTTCCCTAGTTTTTATGTATCTTTACGGGGACTTAAATCCCTGAGGTGGGAGTGATGTAATGACTTGTAAAATTCAAGGAAATTGTTTTCATAAATTTCATGGAAATTTTACAAGAACGCAGTTTCTGATGGCACCTGATTCTGAGGCCCAGTTTGCCCGGAAACTTTTTTCGAAGTTTAGCTCGGGTACGTTCAATGAACGAATGAGCGGGGTATTCTAACTTTTGAACAGGTGCTCGGAATCGAATTCCGAGGGCACCGATGGAGTCACAACACCGGTATTTTTTTAGAAATGCCTTTTCCGTAGTTTCATTTTCTCAGGTGTGGTTTTTAATTTTTGGGGTTAAGTTAAGGAATAAAATAAAGGTGATGCAACACTTAATTTTATTTCACATAAAGCCACTTAAAGCCACTTAATCTAAGTTAAGTGGATAGGGTGGAACCCGAAAAATCCTACCCACTTGGTAGGATATTTGTGAGGTGGGGGCCGCACGAGCCCCACCGTTTCTTCCCTCCTAAGTAACGCACCTGCAACCCCCTCTTTAATGAAAGTCAACAGTGCGTTTTTCTGGTTATGAAATGCCCCATTAAATTGGGCAGTTAAATTGTTACAATTAGTTCTTCAAATTAATTATTCATTTCTTATATTTGAATTTCAAATCATTGGAATGGGAATAAAATAAGACCAACACTTTTTGTTGACGGGTTGCTTGTTGAGAGGATTTGGAGAAACTCTAAAGCTTGAAGATCTTCATCTTTATTCGCAAAGAACGCGAAGAACGCGAAGAACGCGAAAAACGCGAAAAACGCGAAGAACTCCGGCCTTTGACGAAGGGCGACGAAGACTCCGAACCCTCGGAGATCGACGATGCGACATCGTGTACCGCGACACCGAAGATTCTCCATCCACAACGTTTCTTCCACGATGTTCCTTCCACATGCCAATCATTGATCAACAACCGATTGAGGTAAGGGATTGCGGTTCTTTTAATTCGTTCTGAATTATATCCTTGACATGGTTTCTTTTGGTGCATCTTAAATCTGTGTGATTTTAATCCTCAGATTTTGTCTATGCAACGTCGTGTACGTCGACGACAGCGAGACCCCCTTCCGCGACGCGACGATCCTCTTCTTCCGCGATAGTTAATTCTGCGACGAACTCATGTTCGATGACAACGTTGAGGTAGGGGTTTTTGTTCTTTTTAATCTATGCGATTATATCCATGGTTTGTTTAAATGATTTTTGTGAGACTTTTAAAACCGCTAACGCGGTGGGTGCGGACCAACAAACAAGTCCGAACCCACCGCCCTTTCGTTTATGGTGTGCGGAACGGCGGATGATGACAAAACAAGACACAAGGGCGATGTGAGGTCCTCTTAGTGAAGGATGGTCCCCGGGAGTTCCATTGGCGAAGACGACATGCAATTCCGACCACCGAAACTCGTCCGGTGGTCTGTGGAGCAGCCCGCCGGTGCGCCGCGCCGACACGGCGGCAGGTGGCGGCGGCGCACAGCACGCCGCCGGGAGGAGCCGCAGCGACAGGGCACGGTCCCTCGACCAAACGGGATCGGATGGGGGATGGGACGCGGCAGCCATCCGCGTTCGCTGGCAAGGGCGGCCCCACGCGGTGTCGCGGCTCCTTCATGCGAGGGCAGTGTGCCCCCCGCCTACGTCGCTCGGCCGTAACGGCCGAGCCGACCCGCTGGCCACCCGGCCAGCGCCAGCCGGGTCGCTCCCAGGCCGGGTCGCACCCCGCCAGGGTGGACCCAGACCTAGGTCGGGTCGACCCGGTTCGTGTCGACCCAGGGGGGTTGGGTTGGGTCGGGTCGGTCCGGGCCCAGACCCCCCATTTTCGGACCCCTTTCGGTCTATTTCCCATATCTTGGGATACGGCCCTCCGATCGATGCACCGTCACTGGAGATGAAACCCTTGGATCGAGACGGTCGATTAGATATATCACACTCAAGGTTTCAGAGTACTTTGGGTTTGGCCGGGTTGGTTCGTACACGAAACCAACCGGGCCCTCGGAGTGGAAACACTCATAACTTGCGCTCTAGACGTCCGATTGACGTGTCGTTGAATTTGATGGATTCCTCTAAGTGAGATGGATCTTTTGGATTACTCCGCCCGAGGTTTGGATGCAGGTGGAGTACGGTCGGGTTGATTTTGACTTAAAAACCAACAGGGCCCCTGGGACGAAAAAGCCAATAACTCTCAGACCGGGTGTCCGATTGACACGCCGTCTGTGGCGTTGAGTTCCTGTTGACGATACTGAACGTTTGGATACATCAACTCTGGACAATGTGTCTGTTGATGTATTAGCCTCTCGGCTCGTGGAGCGGACCCTCCCGAACGAGCTTGTTGTGTGTGGGGACCCTAGAGATGGCTGCGACTGCAACGACGACGATGACTGTGCAGAGATCCTCAGTGGATTCGAGGACGACAACTACAGCACTCAGTGATCCTACATGGATCAGTGCTACAGATCCTGTGTGGGTCCGATCCTGTGTGGGTCAGCGCTCAGTGGTCCTGTGTGGGCCAGCGCCTACAGATCTTGTGTGGGTCTGGTCCTGTGTAGGTCATTGCGGGGGTTAGTGATCTATCGATCTTGTGTGGGTCAGATCCAGTGTGGGTCATTGCAGGGGTTAGTACCTATCGATCCTTTGTGGGTCCGACGGCTTAGATGAATCGGTGGATATATCTACTCATCTCAATCGTCATACGAAGAAGTATTCCTGTGTGAGATGAATCCTATTTTGATTTCCTTTGTGGATTGTGTTGTGCTATCCTGTGTGGATTTTGTTTTCCTTCTAGTGTGGACTGTGTTGTAATTGGGCTCGGATGTCGGAGCTGAACTGGAACTGGTGACTTAGGTATATGTATGGGCATATACCTAAGCAGTGTCAGATGTTACTTTGTGATTGTATCTTTCCTTTGTGAATTATCCTTTGTGAATTCTGGGAGACCTTTGGGGGTCTCGGGGTCCCTACTGAGTAGCTTATACTAATCCCTACATAGGATATGCCCGCACTAAGTTGTGTTGGTTGCAGACGATAGACAACGCTGATCGTGGTTGAGGCTTGTGGAGCAGGACGGTACCTGGAGGTGGACCACTGGGCGAGACGCACACGGAGCGGATGACTGGACCCGAGAAGTTGTGGAGGTTATCTGTACTCACCCTTCAGGTGGGACTTCCAGTGGGCGGCTCAACATTGCGGCTTTACTTTCAGTTACTATTTTCCCTTTTGTGTTGTACTTTACTTTCAGTTTGGGGTTTGTATTCTGGACCACTTACTTTTCCGCAATTACTGTTGTACCTATTTTTACAAAGTGTTTACTTATACTGCTTGCTTGCTCTATGGTGTTTGTTTACTTTACAAAGGCAATGCCTTCCCTTGTTACTGGAATTTACTCCTTGGTGCTAGTCTCCAGCCCCTGGTCAATGGAAGGAGGGCTTGGGGTAGTCACAGCATGGGCCCCGATGACGGGTCGTGACAAAATATCTTTTTTTCAACACTTGTTCATGCTCTAGTTCCACTGAGAACCCATCAATGTTTTATAGTCATCATCAAGGCATTGGATGTCTGATTAGAAGTGGTATAGGTGAGACGTACACCAGTATGGCTAGAATGGAAACATTACTGCAATTGGGTGAGAGACACTCTGCCAATGCCAAATTTTAAGAGTCATATGTTTCCCATATTCAAGTGTTTAGGAAATACGTAACAACATCTGACACATTTTACATCTCATTGTGATCTCATGATTTGAAATATTGAGAAAACAAGTAGTGAAAATCAAATGCTTCGTTCAAACACTACAAGACCCATATTTCATATGATATTAAATTTTTCTACCGCAGTCGAATAGCAGATGAGTGAATCTCCTTTAGAAATTCATTTTTCAGTTCACCTAAATGCTATAGAAAACAAATATTTATGGCCTCTAAAATTTCGAATCGTGAGATACAAATGGGTCTCTAATTTAATTTTTAGATTCAAAGAGCTGACCTACTCCATAAACTGACCAATTCCATAAGAGGATATTATTTCTCTCTATACTGATAATCTACATTATGAGTTGTGATTGCTGCTCATCTCAGTGAAGTATTTGAGAGTGTCTTGATATTTCTCCAACATTTTCCAAATTAAATTAGAAGCTATACGACATATTAAGCTCATGTATCAAATAAATCCACCAGTCCCTGGGAAAAACTATGGAAGGAAGAGGTAGTATCCATCACACATAAGACATCCCCCGTATATTCTCCTTCACCAAAACGTTAAACGAATCATGCAACCCCACCCCCAAAAATCATCATAAACCCTCACCTCGATAGCATGGTTGAAGGGGACCTAATAGAAATAAATTGAAAAAACAAATGAAAGAAATTATTTGTTCCAAGATGACCAAGTATATGGATTTTCATGGATACTATGGATAATGATTTAATACATCTACCAGAACTGAAAAGGGCTGACTTAGTGATTATGGAAGACTGGACAGATTATTTCCTTATTCCCCAAATTTTATGACATGACATTCCATTATTCCTTATCATTAAAGACCTCATACATAAAATTATAAAATTTAGTATGGTAAGGATGGGACCTCTTCCAACCCAAGTGACATATGTTTTTTCATCTGCCCCCAATGAATATGGTTAGTGGAAAAAACGTTTTCAGCATAAGATAATAGAAATTTGATGGATATATGAATAAAAAAATCAACCGATCTCATTCAGTTATCCAACAATTTTTGAAGCAACCCAATTCTACCCTATCCACCTCTGATGTGACACAGCTGACACCATCATCCCCACAGACCTCCAGAAGCCAGGATATCAAAAATTTGTCAGGCCAAAAAGGGAAGGAGGAAGTGAAGGACAAAAAACTATGTAAAGACAATAGTAATAATTAAACCAATCCAATTTATGCCCATAAATTTTAAGAAATAGGAAACCAACCTTTCTAATGGCACTAGGGGAAATGATTAATCTGGTGGAGTCCTCAGCAGATGATGAGTTGTTATTTGGTTCCATTATTGTCGTCCCCTTAATGGATCCATTCTATAATGATGATTGTGACTATGAACCCAAGTTCCTTGTTTTTGGCTGGGAAGCTGGAGGAACAAGACGTAGGATCCAATAATATAAGGTGAAATGCACCCATGGAAAAAACTAGATATTTATAGGCACCCCTAGAGGCTTAAAAATGATCAAGTGATGAGGAAGGTTTCCAAATGACAAAGCGAAGTCATATTCAGATCTGGGGACCAATTTTGAGGATCCCGGAGGAGGCGCGTGAAAAAAAATTCATAAGGGCATGAAAAAATGGTTCCCCTTACGGAATTTTCTGGGATTCACGAGTGTTCTACGGTAGTGGTGTGAAATCTTTCGCGCCCCACCCCGTGCGGTTGACATTTTTGCGCCACTACCTTCGGCGTGAAATTATTTCATGCTAACCTATTTTCCGCACCCCTGATCTTCTATAAATTAAAGGCAACCCCCTTTGATTTCATGGTTAAAAAATCTTAACAGGATCTCATGCACTAAATTCTCCATCCACGCACGCAAATATGGCTTTCAGGTACAGTTCTTTTCACACCAAGTTGCCTCGGGTTCCACCTTCGTGTGAGATCACATTGGTTTAAGAATGAAATCCAATCCCTTAAGTGTCTGCCCCTTGGGCTCAATCAATTCCACTTGCATGCGGGTTGGCCAATTGCACACAATCCCCTTCAATTGTGTGCACCCTAGGCATTGTGGGCAATCCCCTTCAATTGCGCACAACCTATGAATTGCGCGCAATCCCCTTCAATTATGCGCACTCTAGTTATTACGCGTGGCCTCTCCCAAATGTGCACAATTATTATTTCTTGTGTGCAATACTTTTAGTTACGTGCAAAATATCGGCTCCATTTGCGTGCTAATCCACAATGATTTCATGCCATCCTGGTGTTTTTCACGCAAGGCCACTTATTTCGCGCGCAAGCCTCAAAGGTTGCATGAAAGTTCCTAGGACCCCTCACCTCGGTACTCCATGGGCATACCTCTATGCATGTGTCAGATTCTCTTCTCAGGGATTCCATTCACGAGCATCTCTCACCCCCCAGTCATCCACATCATGCATCGTTTTCCCATACGACCTTTTAGGCTTGTACTGAGTAACTTCATGCTCCCTCGAATGGTTCTTCCCATTGTGTTTTTTCTCCTTATGCTTCTTCACATAGGCAGGCTAACGACTATTTCTTCTTTGCATAATCATGCCTACGTGGACCCCTCTATGGTTCGTTCCATGTAACCCCCTCCCCATGGCGTTGTCGATGCCGTCCCTTCCACAACGAGCAGAAGGTACCGGTTATATAAGCACTAGGGGTGCGGAGCGCACCCACCTCATCCAATCTGCCGGATGTTAAACTACCAAGCACCATCATCATCAGCATGTGACATTAAAATGTGACCTGGCCCCGTGCCACATACGCAGGGTCCCCCACCTTGGACATTATCCACTCCCACTCGTCTCCAAAGTGATGGGATCACCCCTCACAAGGGATGATAACCTCCTCCTCGGAGTGGCGTTTGTCTATGGGGAAATGGTGGCCATATCAGCATGATCTCCTAGATTTTCTTACCAGAGGCAGCATCTCTACTCCTCCTTTCATCTTCAGTCCCCAGTGCCAGCAATGGGTGTGGTGTGAAATGGTGCTTCTCCATTCTTTTGTACCGATTCCCTCTCTCGCTATGTTTTTTCTCCCTTTGGACTCCATCCTGGAGTAAGCTATGACTTATCGTGATACTAACCACACATAAGCGTCTGTTTTCTATTTGGTCTGCTCCATGCACAATCCCCACTCCATCTCCCGTGGATGCACCTTTCCCGACATGATCATCAGGTCTCTTCTCTCTCTTTTTTCTCAAACCAATCATTACTCAAGTGAGCTTAGAGAAAGCTCCGACCATGACCCAACACCTTGGGCTACCTCAGAGTGTAAGCCCCAACCCATCCCAAACTATGGGGAAATTGATCCATTGGAAGGCATGGTATGTAGGAAGCCTCCACGAGGTTCAAGCCCCACAAACCAACACCTTGTCCTACCTCAGAGTGTAAGCCCCACAACCCATCCCAAATCACGGGGACTTTGACCCATTTCAAGGCATGGTACGTAGGAAGCCTCCACAAGGTTCAAGCTCATCACCCGGTCGTTCTATCCACTTTCATGTCTGTCCACCAACACCTTGGGCCACCTTAAAGTGTAAGCTCCAACCCATTCCAAACTATGGGGATTTGATCCAAGTCAAGGCATGTTATGTGGGAAGCCTCCACGAGGTTCAAGCCCCACAAACCAACTCCTTGGGCCGCCTCAGTGTGTAATCCCCAAAAACCATCCCGAACTATGGGTGCTTTGATCCATGTCAAGGCATGGTACGTAGGAAGCCTCAATGAGGTTCAAGCCCTCCACTTGATCATTCCGACAACATTCACATCAGTCCACCAACACCTTGGGCTGCCTCAGATTGTAAGCCCCACAAACCATCCTGAACTACGAGGAATTTGATCCATGTCAAGGCATGGTACGTAGGAAGCCTCCATGAGGTTCAAGCCCCACAAACCAACACCTTGGGTCGCCTCAGAGTGTATGCCCCACAACCCATCCCAATCTATGAGGACATTGATCCATGTCATGGCGTGGTACGTAGGAAGCCTCTACAAGGTTCAATCCCACCACCCGGTCGTTCCAACCATCCTCACAACGGCTCACCAACACCTTGGTCCGTCTCAGAGTGTAACCCCCACAACCCATCCCGAACTACGAAAACATTGATCCATGTCAAGGCCTGGTACATAGGAAGCCTCCACAAGGTTCAATCCCACCATCCATTAGGACCTCAGTTCCAACATCAAGTCGGTTTACTGACCCCATGGGCCACCTCATAGCGCAAGCCCCAAATGCCACCTGGACAATGTGAACTTTGATTCCCTGCCACGGGGATACGTAGGAAGACTCCATGAGTTTCTAACTAATCAATCTCATCTCATCCTGATATATCCTTCAATCCCATGCGTCTCGAGAAGTTCATGCCCTATCCCAGATGTTCCATTTCTTTTGGGTCTCATCCACATGTTCATTCTCCCAGGTCGCCTCCCCAAGCGTCCCATCATCTCATCGAACTACGTAGACTTTGATTCCCTGCCATAGTGATACGTAGGAAGTATCTTCGAGGCTCAAACCCAAAACTATCATCCCCACATGATGATTTTCTCCAACTCACCATCCAATTCATAGAAACATTCATCATTCATCTTGGTTCCTACCCGGGTCGCCACATATCGGTGGAATCATGGCACCATATTCTCTGTTCCGTTTAATAGCACTCGTGAAGCCACCCATGTGTTGGCCCCAATATCATTGTTCCCTCCAGGGGGTTCCTCCATCTGATCCACTCTAATCAATGTTTTGATCGGTCTGATCCGTCTCCGCTAGATGTTAATCTTTCAGCATACCCTGTGTAAAACATAGGATGCTGAGAAAAACCTCAGATACATCCCAATAGAATATGATTTTGTGCATTCGATGTGGGATGCCTTGGGCTTCCATGCCCCAGAGAATCCCTATAAGAAGGGATAGAAGATAGACATGCCAATACCCTAGCTTCCAAACACACTAGTGATTCCCAATAGGATTACTCCCCTAACCAGAGGTTGCTGCCCTGACCGGACCCCTTGGAATGTCCTGACAGAAACAGCATAATTAACTAGTTTCCATGAAGATATGGTGCCAGGAAGAATTTCACGAACAACGTCTTAAATCTATGAGGGAGACACGGACTAGGTGACAAGCTCCGTGGAGGAATCCATGGAAGGAATAATTAATATCCCATCATCCCATTTCAATCAAGGAGTAGACATCCCGGAATAAGGAGTGGATGTCGCCTGCCTTTGGAAAGTGGGAAGGCGGGGTAACAGCAGCACATCTTCCACATGATGGATGTGTGCGCCCCGTCGAATGCATCGGAAACAGAAATGGTGAACCCAACGTGAAGATATTCTCCTCTATATGGAGACTAGTAATGTTTGAGACACCAATGGATTAGCATTACACCGGACCTCATCATCTGGTACCAGGTCCCAACATGAAAATAGTGGCTCTGACATGAAACTCGCCATAAGTTGGGGCAGCCAGGACGTTGAGAATTCCGTGCTGCGACGTGTTAGCGTGGATCCCTTTTATCGGACACGAAAGACGGAACAATGCTAGGGCACTGGTTGTTAATTTATTTTCCTATCAGTATTAATGAGTTCATCTCCCTACTTTCAGTAATAAGGTTTTTGCATCCGGTACCCGATCACCACATGTACACAGGTGTAGGGGCAGGGGCAATATCAATGTGGCCACCCCGTGCAGTTCTGCCTCTTCCATGATGGCTTCAAACACCATGAGTACTGGGCACCCATACCCCCTATCCCCATCTAAAATTATCCAGCAAAGGAGAATTAATGACCTTGTATGCTAGTACAAGGAAGAGGGGGTCATCCCCACCAGGGATATTTCCTGCCAAGATCTTGATGTGGTCGTGCCTCGCCATCAACACTACCCCCGAGGGCCGCGCTAGGAACCGCTGGTCTCCACCGCAACATTCAATCGTTTCGGGGGATTTTCCCCACAATGCGTGGAAGACTACCTACCCTACGCCGATGAGTTAGGGGATGTCTGGGTTGGCCCAATCAGAATCCTACTCCAAGGGCTCCTGGTGAGGCCTCCTACCAGGCTGCGTCAATGCCGTCACCTGATTCCCCAAGCCAAGGAGTAGGTAGGCCACATGCCTACGCCACTGGCTCTTGTTCATCTAACCCTGTGCCAGCGTCAGGCACAAATAGAAGAGGGCACCCTTCTTGGGGTGTCAACATCAGCGACTACTCTGGACTGAGCCACTGCTGTCTCATATCCCCAACTCCCCACATAAATTGAGCAGGGGAAGTTATATTCACAACCTGGATCAAGGCCCCAACCACCCCACATGCAGGCTGGGTTGACTCTCTCGGTCGCTGGCATAGGTGATTGCTGATGCGGACTAATCCGCAGAAATTCCACCTAGTGTAGAGTTCCACTCCATACCACCTCTATGGAAGGTGTGATCCCTCCCTTCTTCCAACATCGGCTTGGAGGTCTGCCTCGTGCCATCTTCAACCCAAGCGAGGGTCTCCCCAATGACAGAAACACTCCATATGGGGGTCTCTCATGCGTTAACTACACTGGGTACGGGGTCACTCCCCCTGTTACATACCGCAGGTATGGAGACATTGCATGTCAGGTGACTCGCCTACACGGAGGTCCTCCCCGTGTTCCTTATGACATTTTCCCTAGTGCTCCTTGCACCACGGCCCACCCCTGGCAGGAGCACTCTCCACCCCAAAACCAGTATGGTCGAAGGACCTCTTCTTGCTGAAAGTGAACCTTGCCCCAAAGAGCCACATAGGGGAAGGTGTTCACAGTCACAAGAGGAATTTTGGGGATGGCTGGACATGAATCAAACTAGTCCTCTTCTCAGACTCTGAGGCGGAGTACAACTCCGCGCTGGTACCCTCCCTTCAGTCCTCCGAGTCAAGGGCTCGGGCAGGAACGAGGTGCATCATCCTCATACTCCCGCAACGCGAGGTCCATAGGATCCTTGTCTCCCACTAAAGGTATATCTAGGAGAACGAGAACCTGGAATGTCCCCAGAGCGCAACCGTACTGTCACCACCGTCATCTCCTGAAGCAGCCACTTCCCCGACTAGAGACCGCAGAGAGCTATTTAGGGGGGACAATGGTGGAAGGGCCATGGAATTGCTCACCCTCAGAAGGCGCTGATATTGTGTCAGAATATTTGTTCACTGGTCCATCCTATCATGACATAGCATCCAGGTCACTACAATCCTCAGAGGAAAACCTGAGGTTCCGCGGCGAGTCTGCCTGCTCGTCATATTCTCCGCCGGCCAGCCCGCCGTCCTAGTGGTCTACCTCATTGTTGCTACCAGTTCCTCAGCCACCCAGTGTTGATGAGTAGGAGAATCAAGGGCCAGACCATGAATCTGAGCTGAGGAGCTTCTGGACTATCCTTGCAGAGGGCCACTCCCCTGAGAAGTTTTGGCCAGTCGTAGGAATAAATTTTTTTTCACTAGAATCTCTCACCCCGGAGGAGTTTGAATGTTTCCACAAGACCTTAGGGGCGACACACTTCCGTCTGCGCCACCAGAAAGTGTCTTATTCCATGATCCAAGTGCACCTTGAAGACATCGGTGGACAATACCCTTTGGTTGATCTGGTCACGCTCCCCGCGGTCCAGCACCCCGAGTCACCTGGTCACCACAGGGCCCTCCAACAGCAATGCATTCAGAGTTTCCACATACTCCACAAAGTTATTAAAGAGGATACCCCCCACATGCGAGTCCATGGTTGGGGGAGGTACGCTGCCCTCCTCTTCAGTTCTATTCACCAGCAACCTAACATGCTAGGCGGCATTGAAGACATTCCCCCGAGAAGAGTTTCAGTCAACATAACTGATCTGTCGGGAGAGGAAAACGAGGTGGAAATTCTTGATGGGAATGTCCTCCCGAGGGATGTGCCACCACTACTGGACCCATCAGGGAGGATTAATCATCAACAAAGTAACCTCCTAGTTCACCCTCCACCCACCAAGGCACTAGTTCTATGTCGGAATTCCGATAAGGTTAATGAGAACGTCAGAGCTGTCAAGCACTCCATCCCATTGGCTTCAGTTCAAAAGATGGAGGAGGATCCTGAGAAGTCCACATTGTGCCAGAAGCTTTCTGAGCAGAAGAAGTTGGTTGATGATCTTCTGGTTGAAAGTATTGTTGAGTGACGAGCCAATTACGGTGATCCTAGGCCAGGGTAGCATGGGTAGGTAAAACTAATCTTTGGCGAGCTTCCCCTAGGAAACCCTGCTCATGCCACACTCACTGACAGGGCAGAAGCTGGAGCTCATAGAAAGAGGGTGCAGTATGTCTTACCAAACCCTCCTGAGTGGTGTGATAATCCAAGAAACTCTGCTCGGGCTCCCCTAGCCTCCCCAAGGGTCACTCCAACAACTGCTCTACTAGCTGTTGATCCTATCTACCACATCGAAGAACTCGTCAACGTTATCGTGGTTAGAGATCCCCATCAAGATTGGGACCCATGTCCATCGGATCTAATGGCGGCCCTCATCGCCCACCTGGAGGCTTTGGAAATGCGATAGGTGGAAATCCCACCTGATGGAAAGCCAAACCCGGAATGGGTGGATGACATGCTGGCACCTCCGGGTTTCGGGAATCCCACCTTCTCTCCCTTTAAAGGGACTAGGGACCCATCGCAGCACGTAGACAACATCAAATCAAGGTGTGGACTTATTCTAGGGACTCCATCACAGCAGAAGGCTGCCAAGATCCGCTATTTTGTTCAGACACTGGAGGGGACAACATTCGTCTAGTACAGCCAACTCCCCTTGAGATCTATGACCAGCTGGGAGGACCTTTGCAAGAAATTACTCTACCAGTTCAGTTCTACCACCTGGAAGACAATAATCACATACCTCTTCAAGTGCAAACAATGTCCTGATGAGCGAGTCACGGACATTATCACCCGGTGGAAGGGGCTCACATACTCCCTTGACATGCCGCTGACTCAAGAGTAATTACTGACGATGTATATAGGTAATGTCAAGATGGAGCTGGTTCCCTCCCCGAACACTTAGAACTATCCCGAAGGGTTTCGAGACTTCTCAGATAAGGCTCAGCACCTTGAAGAAGCCTTGCAACAGGACATTCAGGAACGTCTGTTGGCCCGTGTAATCTTTGTGAGGAGGTTCATCAGAGCCAAGCATGATGCGGTGGCCTAGATAGAGGCCCCCAAACAGCTGGAGTTACTACCAGTAGAGCCAGCTCTGTAGCCCCGCAGAGTTCTACCACCACGGGCACAGCTTCCAGCCCAACAGCAACCGCCAAAAAATCGGCAGGTGCCTCTGTGTAATGCACCGCCACCACCTAGGTGAGATAATCAAGTTCTTCCTCCTCGACAGGTTCCTCTGACACCTCATCTCGGTCAGGCCCCTAGAGCCCTCTTTTTGGATAGAATAAACCGATCATACTCATTCAATGAGGCTCAGGTCCCAGGTTACTTCTGTAGCGCCTTAAAGTAGGGAATTGTACAACTGCCTGAGTGCAGAAAGCCAGAGGAGGTGAATCTCACTGATCGCCCCAACTACTTCCCTTATCACCAGATCCTGGGGAACACCCTCAGGAAATGCTATGTGTTTAAGGACTGGCTCCAAGACCATATTGACAAAAACATAGTCTGGTTGGGCCTAGACCCATCACAAGTGGCAGGTGTCTTTGTATGGGTAGATAGTTGTAGCGACGACGAATGCGTGTGGCGGCGGGTTTCTAACAGTGGATCTCAGAATTATAAGGACTGGATGGCCTAAAAATCAGTCGTCCATGCCCATGGAATTATCCATGCACACATGAATCAGTTAGAGTCTTCGAGAGCTGCATCCACCACTTCTGCATCATCATCTCAGTCATCCTCTTCCCAGAATAGTAGGCATCATCAGCACAAGAAAAAACAATGTGCCCCGCCAATTCCATTGTCGTCTCACACTCTCTGGGACTTTATATACTTGAAGATGGGGATCCCTCCCAGAATCCGCCCAGTGATGGATGACTCTTCAATTGATAGTCAAGGGTATGCTTAGGTTAATACCGTCGAGTTGGTAAACCCCTATATGACTCCCGACGAGGGGGAACGCCAAGCAAACGTCCCCAATCAATGCCAACGTCGGCAGAGCTGTGGCCATAAGGGTCATTGGGCCACGTCAATTGGAACCTCTATCTAGGTTGTTCATACGATTGAGACCAGACAGTAGGCCCAGCTCAGAACCCAGCAGGCGCAGCCACATCACCCTGTGTCGACAGGCCCGCCTCCACCACCTTTTGTGCTACTAGATCAGGCAGAACCACTTCAGCCATGCCACGACCATCTTCGCCTCATTACAAGACAATATCAACCATCTATTCCTCATCTGAAAGCCACTCTTCATGCTTTGATTAGTGAGAAGAAGGATATGCCCAGCACAAGCCAGTCGTCGGTCCAACTGGCAGGGTCCGTCATGCCTCCAATCGCAGAGTGGCCTCCTGTAAGCATAATTTCACACCTAGAAGGGAAGTATGATGTCCTCAAGCACCTTTCTGGCATTACAGCGAGGCTTTCCACCCTTTAATCACTTATCCTATCGCCAGATATGCGCGAATCCATCTCCGAGGCTTTAATAAGCCCCCTCCAGTTTGAGACAGAGGTCACAGCTGCAGAAGCCATTCATGTTGAGACAGTTGAGAGTGCCGAATGCAAGGACATCATTTCATTCTTTGGAGATGATTAAGGCTCCCCCATACAGGGGCACTTCGACCAGTTGTATGTCACATTACAATTTAATGGTATGGGGATTCGCCAATGTCTCATTGGCACCGGCTCCGAGATCAACCTTTTCCTAACACGAACACTTTGGAAGATAGGGCTATCTGAGGATAACCCGAATCCCACTGATTTAAGAATCCAGGTATACGATAAGATGGAGTAGACCCCGGTTGGCATAATCCTCTTGAATACCATGTTCAGTGCCATTGTGGCTAATACTAAGTTTATGGTTGTCACATAGGATACCACGTACAATGCATTGATGGGAAGGACAAGGATCCACCTGCACACGGCGGTCCCATCATCATATCATTAGTGCCTCAAGTACTCTTTAAATGGTCGAGTAGGCGTATTCCAAGGTGATGCATCTACTTTATCCTTTGGTGAAGCCCGTTATCTAGACGATGACTATTACAAGAGAAAGGATAAACAAGTCAAGGAAAGTGGAGTTGAGCACGTCAATGCTACGACTGACCCTTGGGTAGACATGAATGACACCTACATATGTCTGATCCATTGGTTGGTGGCCATGACCCCTGATATGGGGAAATTTTTTTCATTTACAGGATAAGGGGGACCCATGCTCCCAAATCCAGGCGGTGTTGGAAGATCACTTCGTATTCTTATACGAACTAGGCTCCAGTGTTCCTAGAGCCTCCCACTCCCATAAAGTATCGGGATGTCCGTCTCATGACAATGGCAGTACGTTATACTTGTTTGTTTTTTCATGCTAGAATAATCCGACTCCAGCCGATGCGCCACCACTTCTTTGATATCATAATGTGTGGCCCCTATGGCTTAAGACTAGATGGGATTGGATCGACTGACTTCATTGTTATGGTCTAAGTGGCACGAGAATCCTCTAATGTGTTGTCCACTACTGTTTAAGCTAGTACCAGCCTTCCATCAGGTTATTCCAACCTAGAGGAAGCTTCGCCCACTGAGACTCCCTCATCAACAAGCGAAGAAGAATGTATGGAGGATGCTTCACCCACTTTCGAAGAAGGCATCTCCGCCACGGTTGACAAGTTGGTACAGGTGAACCTCGAAAGTGAGGCAGACCTGAGACCCACATTGATCAATACTTCCATGCCCCCAAGGAGGAGCAGTGGTATTTAGGCTTCCTTAAACAGCATCGCGACGAGTTTTCCTAGAGTTATGATGAGATTCTAGGACTAGATCCTCATGTAGTTGTCCACCGCCTCGGTCTTCTGGAAAACCATCGCGGGTTCAAACAACCTCCTAGAAAGATATACCCTTGTCACGGTGCAATGGTCGAGGCCGATGTCAAGAAACTCATCAGGGAAAACTTCGTTAAGGAGGTCCAGCACCCCAAATGGTTCGACAACATTGTACCAGTCAGGAAGAAGAACAGACAGATCAGAGTCTATAACAAATTCTGTGATCTCAACCACCATTGTCCAAAAGATTATTTTCTCTTTCCAATGACAAAAATGGTGATTGACGCTACTTCTGGGATCCAATCCCTCTCCTTCCCAGATGGTTACTCTAGGTATAATTAGATTTGGATGTCCCCTGAGGATGAGGAGTCCATAGCCATTAGGGAAACCTAAGGTACTTTCTGTTACCAGGTCATGCCCTTCGGCCTAAAGAATGCAGGTGCCACCTATTATCAGGCTATGCTTCGCATATTCAAGCCAATCCTCGAGACATTGGTGGAGTGCTATTAAGTTAAACTGGTGGTCAAATCTCACTAGTGTTCGAACCATCTCAAGGGTCTTGAGAAAGTGTTCAGCTTCCTCTGTTCCTACCTCTTGACGATGAACTCATTTAAGTGTTCCTTTGGGGTCACATCCGAGAAGTTCCTTGGCTCCTTTGTTAGGTAACGGGGCATCAAGATTGACCTAGATAAGATCAAGGCCATCTTCCAGATGCCTCCACCAAGTAATATTCTATAGATTCGAGGTTTCCAAGGCCACTTTGCCTACATATAGAGATTCATTGTGAATTTGGCTAGCAAGTGTAAGCCCTTTTCCCGGATCATGAAAAAAGGCTCTGCCTGTGAGTGGGACGAGGAGTGTCAGACCGTGTTGGAGGAAATCAAGCCGTATCAGCTCCAGCCTCCGGTCATAATGCCACCCGTCTTTGGGAAACTGCTAGTCCTCTATGTCACTACCTTAAAATGATCTCTCGGTGCCCTTATCGCCCATAAGAACAATGATGGGACGGAAAATAGTCCCTAATACCTTAGCCACATGCTCCTCGATACAGAAACCAGATAATCCCCCATTTAGAAGAGCTTCCTCACGCTGGTATTCACAGTACAAAAATTTCAATATTACCTGCAGCACCAAGAGGTATAGGTAGTCTCTCGGGTGGACCCGCTGAAGTATATTTTAAATCGCCCCATGTTGACCGGCCGTCTAGCACGGTGGGAGGAAATCCTTCAGTAGTTTGATATCAGGTTTTTCCCTCAGAAGTCTATCAAGGGATAAGATTTGGTGGACTTTCAGGCTACCCATACAACTACTGGTAACTGGTCATTGGACTTGGATTTCCCTGACAAGGCAATCCTCTCTCTAGATCCTTACCTCCCATGTTGTCAAATGCACTTTGATGGATCCTCCCGGAGCCCCATCGGTAAGAAGATCAATGATCCATGACTCAACAGAGTAGGCCTGTGAAGCGTCTTTATTACCCCAGCACGAGCCATTCCTCCGTACTCATTTCTACTATCAGAAGGATTCACTAACAACGAGGCAGAGTATCAGGCCCTCATTACTGGCCTAAAGCTGGTCCTTGATATTGACGTGCCTCATTTTCATGTGAAAGGTGACACTGTGCTAGTCATTAATCAGGTCAATGATGACTATGTTGTCAGAACTCTAGAGCTCATACAATATTTGGAGTGCACTCTATGGATAATGGCTCAGTTCCCTTCTCGAGCGGAGGTTACGCATCTCCCTCGGTCACAGAATGGTCGAGAAGATGCCTTGGACCGCTTAGCTGCATCACTTGAAAATCCCGAACATGATGATTTGATTATCAATGTGGCACATCAGAGAGTCATAGCTCTGGTTACCCTAGATGGAGATGACGACCCAAAAGTAATCCATCTTACCATCGGTGCCTCTACATCAGGACCCCCAGGTCAATCAGATGTAGTGATCCAAATTGTTGCCGATTGGAGGACACCCTTGGTCAAATACCTCCAACACAGTAATAGTTCGCCAGACCGGGCTAAGTGTGAGCTAATCTGAGGTCGCATGCTGCAGTATACCCTCTAGAGTGGTCCCAGTCTTGGTCAGATTCCCTACAAGTGTGGTTTTGATGGTGTTATCCTCTGTTGCATTCAAGGGGTTGAGGTCCCACATGTCATGCAAGAGGTTCACATCGGTTCTTATGGTGCCCATCAGGCTGGGCCAAAACTGCCACACTAGATCCAATGATTATGTTATTTTTTTCCCTCCATGATCCACAAATGCATCAAATTCTCCAAGTGGTGCCATTAATGCCATGTTCATGCTAAATTTGTGCATTGGCCACCAGAGCCTCTCCAAACTACCAAGTACTCTAGGTCCTTTGCAATCTGGGGATTAGATGTTGTAGGGCCATATCCCCCGGCAATGGCTCGCCGATATCAGGTCATCCTAAGCGCTACAGATTTCTTTTCCAAGTGGGTAGATGTAATTACTCTCATGTAAGTCATGGCCCATTATATCGTTGACTTCGTGAGCTCCAACATCATCTACCGATTTGGAGTCCCTCATGCCATCCTCACCGATAACGGCACCAACTTCCGAGTAGCCGAAATGAAGAAATTTTATTCAAAGTACAATATCTCTTCGAACCATACCTCTCGCTATCACACGCATGCGAATGGGAAGACCAAGGTGTTAAATAAAACCCTCTATAACATTTTGAAAAAATGGTTGGTCATAACAAGAGGAGATGGTCGGATAAGCTCCCCAATGCCCTCTGGGCTTATCGGACGATGACTCGTAATTCCACCCAGGCGACCCCGTATTCCCTAGTGTATGGAGCTGAGGCCATCCTGCCCATCGAGGTTCAACTCCCCTCATTGTAAAAAGCGGTCTATGACCAACAAGTGCCAGATAGAGTGGATGAAATTCATCTAGCTAATTTGGAATCACTTGACGAGAATAGGCTCCATGCCCCCCACAATCTATGAAGGCATCAAAATAGGATGGCTCGAGCCTTCAACAAGAAGGTTCACCTTCACTCTTTCCTACAAGGTGACTTGGTGCGGCCTCTAGGAACACCAATGATCCTTAGTATGAAACCACCCAAGTTGGACCCCAAATGGGAATGAAATTTCATTATTCATAATGTTTTTCCCCAATGGTGTGTGCTCACTAGTTACCATGGATGGTGGGAGTATGACCCCTCCCACCAATGCCATGTTCCTCAAGCAATACATTTTCTGAGCCCCCTGGTCCGGGATGTCCTTAAACTATGTGGTCCTACATGACCTTAAACAAGATAATGGTCCTACATGACCTTAATCTGGATGATGTTCATGCACGAACTTAAACCGTTTGGTCCTGCATGACCTTGAAGTGCTTGTCCTACATGACCATAAACTATTTGGTCCCGCATGACCCTAAACTTCACACCGGTCCTAAATGACCTTAAATTGTTTAGTCCAGCATGACTTTAAAATGCACAATCCAGCTTGACGTTAAACTGCACATGCTTGCATGATGTTTAACTGCACCTTCTAGAACTACGTGTGGCTTGACTCCCATCCTTATGGGATACATAGGACCGCTCAAACATTTAGGTTTTGGGTCCAACCCCATCTCTTAGAGATATCCCAGTCAACTAGGCCCCTTGGCTTATCCACTCCCATGAGAGGGATATGTAGGTGTGGTATAGAGTTACGCCCTTCTTTGTATTGGGTTTTTTTGTCAACTGTGCCATGCCCCCATTTTTTCTCCTGAGAGTTTGCCATATCTTTGTTCCATACTCATATATGAATTGGCCTCTCTCAAGTTGAGACCCATTGACCCTTTGTAGTGGTTCGTTCATGTGTTTCATAGTACTCTGATCTAGGACTTGGAGTGTCAGATTCAACTTGGGAAAGTTCCATTCACTAGTCAGGCTTTGTATTCCCCTTCATTTCGGCCCCTATTATCTTTCATACCCGAAGGGACCCCCAAAACGACATGGATTCTTGGTGTTAGGGCTCTCATATCATTATAGGCCAGCACCCCATAGATTTATTGACATCAAATTGATACAAGTCCCGTGTTGCGAACATGGTCAGCAGTCGATGCTCATTTGTTTGTCCCCTTTTTAGGATAACGCGATAGGATATTATGTTGCGAACATAGTCTGCAGTAATCCTCCATCTCCACGCCAGTCCCATTAGGCACTAAATGTTGGTTACATGATTTATATTTTGTTTCACCCCATCATGTCCAGGTAGAATTTCGACACTCCTAGAACTATCCCTCAGTGCACCTCCGCACGTCAAGGGAAAAAAGCTGCAATAGGGCGTCCTTCAAGGCTCCCATGGTCCGAGCTCTAATATCATAAACTATGATATTCTCTAAGTACTATGTGCGGATCGATTCGCATCCCCATGGGATACGTAGGATCACCCAGACATCACGTTTCCGGGTCCATCTCAGCTGGGAGCTAGCTTCTCCTGCCCCTTGTCCTCTAACCCTTACGGGCTTCTTGGCCCGAGGCTCCTTTACTAGAGTTGCGCATGGTGATGATGTTGACCTTGTCCTCATTAATGTCGAGTATGCTTTATCGCATTGTGCACACTCATTCACATGTCCAAGCCATATGACTTTAAACTATTCAGTCTAGTCTTATCACATGACCCTAAACTGTGATGATTTCGTCTTGGCCGCATGACGAAAAACGAAACTGCATTGTGATGACCTCATCATAGGGGACATCACATTGGGTATTAGTCATCCATCATACCATTTGTCAATGCCTATATACGACTTTATTCTTGTAGTGATGCAAATAATTTCTACCCTAGGCTTATCGCTTCACAAAAAAAACCATTCACCTTATAGGAAAAACAAGATACATCAAATACCACTTCATTTAGTGCAAGGTCCAGTCCCTCAAACCCCTTTCATCCTTTGCACAAGTACCTTACCTTTCCACTCTCTAGAACTACGTATTTCTTGATTCCCATTTTTATGGGATACGTAGGAATGACTGTGCGCCCTGTTCATGGGTCCAGCCAAGCTTTCATGTTTGGTCCCATGACCTAAACACTTCCCCAAGGAACACATGGTAATCTAGGCTAATGTCCTCATTCACATTGGGTTGAATAATTACCTTACAATCTGTCCTCTACATTCCATACTGATCCCTGGTCTAAGTTCTAAGACCTTAAACTAAGCCCCTCTCTAGAACTACATATGGAATGATTCCCATCTTTATGGGATTTGTATGAATGCCCAGATAGTTCGTCTCAGGTCCATCCCTGAGAATCGCAAATCCCATCCTTTATCACCATCATCTCCCTGGCCTGACCCCCCGGGGAGTTGTGTAATTGCATAATTTTCCCTGAACAAGTTCGGGATACCCCATAATGACATTAGGAAGAAATGTATCCCTCACCGAAGAGGTCCTATCTAAAATTAAGAATGCTCCATGATCAGATTAATGCGCCTTCCTAATGTGCTTCCACCACAGTGGTGTAATTTTAAGAGTGTTGGATTTTGTTCGAAAAAACCACCACTTCACCATCCATGTTTTGAGAGCCCTTTATTTGGACCCTCATCCTCTTTCACATCTAAGGGGACCCCCGAACAGCATAGATGTTCGGCCTATGGTCCGCCTGTTGTCCTCGACTAATGTTCTGGAAGATTGATGGATGATATTTTGAGTTAGGTATCATGTTTTAAACATGGTCAGTGGTCGACCCTCATTTATTGTCCCCATTTCAGGTTAACTCAAAATGGATGTTCTGTTTCGAACACGGTTAATAGTTGTCGTTTACTGCCACTCCCCTCCCACGGTGTTTCGAATTTGGAGTAACGTGATTTACATTCTTCATTATCCTATGTTAGGACTGATTCCAATTCCCATGGTATTACATCGCTCGTTAAATAGAGAATGTTGAGAAGACGATACATCGATTGGTTTGAGGTCCTCTTCCTTTGAACAAGCCTCCCTCTTCTACTCAAATATCCAGAATCCAATATCGAATGCCTGGAGCTTGGTTGACGCTTCCGTGATCAAACAAATTTATAGTACGAGAATCCCTTGTTTCTCACATCAGGTATGGCCCACATGAGATTAGGAATTGATTGTTATTTATTTGGGGCTTATGGTTGAGCACGTTAAACCAAGGGGACAAGTAAATAAATTAATCCATAAATACAGTTTAAAATAACAAGAAATAAGGCAAGATAAGTTTATGGGATCAGCCAAAATAGGGCCCATAATGGTCAGCTTCTTGGATGGATCATTTCAATGTCGCTACCTTTTGGTTGGTGGCAACCAAGACTACTTCCTTCCCCATGAGGATCCTCTCTTTTTCTCTCTCCTGTTCTTCTAGGCGTCGGACCTCCAACTCTGCCTTCTAAAATGATTGATCACTCCCCGAATCCTCTCGACACCGGCTGATGTCAAAGAGCTGACAACTCTCATGCATCTTTTTGTCCATGTAGTCACAGACCCTCAAGTGAAGGCGTTGAGCATCTTCCCCTCCAGCACATAGGAAACACAGCTAGGTGTGGGGTGATCCCATCTGCTTCTGACATTCCGTCTGAGGCTGACTGAGAAAACACATGGAGCAATTCCACCCTTTACATCGTGTCATCCGACACTCCTCTGCCACTTTTGAGTCTGAATCATTAATTTCCTTGGGATCAGCAGGCAGATAGACATGAAAAATGGCCAACAGGCTGTCAGCACGGTGTTCTTCGGATATTCCTCCTAGGGGGTTGGGCTCTTCATCATTTGAGAAACCTTCCACTCTCACCTCATCCCTGGTGGCATCTTCATCATCATCAGGCCCTTCCCAGATGGCAGGGCCACTGGTTTCCACCACTCTCTGCTTGGAAATTTCCATGGCCGACTTAGTTTGGGAAGCATGTCTTGGATTGGGCGGTACGTTTACCACTGACTCACTCGTTGATGGTCCGGGCTCAACATCCGGATGAGCCTCTAATGTCGTGATCACTGTACAGACAAAGGGTCACCCTAATCAAATGAGTCCTCTGATGTTAAGTACTGGTATCGAAGTAAGGAACTTACAGGAACCCAAGGCACCAGCCTCTAGTTTTTTGGCCACTACAGAAGTTGTCATAGTGGGGGATCCCTCAGCACTCGTCAGTTTAATAATAGGTGTTGGTACCCCACCTTGTTCCATTGGCACTTCCCCCCCCCCCCCACACCCTTCTGTTGGAGACTCTTGATCAGCAACAATATTCTTTTGAGTAAGGTAAGGAGGGTGGATTAAGGATTTCAAATAAGAACGGATATAGGATAAGGATAGATAAGGGTTGAAGCATACCTCGAGTAGTTTAGTCACCTCTATATAGGATCCCACGATCTCGCCACTCTCCCGGAGACTACCATGGTGGGACTCCCCCTGAGACCCTTCACCTTCAAACTCCTCTTCCCCTTCACCTTCTCCTTCTACCTCCTCCTCTTCTATCTCGCCACCCTCCGACTCATCATTGCTGTCATCATCCCCCGATGGCATCATTTCCGGATCATGCTCCTGGTCGAGCATCACTTTCACTAAGAATGGTGGCTCCACACGCTTCCCCCATTGGCGTGTGTACATGTCCTTGGCTGTCAGATATGCATTCCATCAATGGAAGTTCACCCAGTCGACAACCCGAATGAGCCCCACATCTGGTAGTTGGATCTCGTCTCGCACTATCTTCTACCAGAGGGATTCGGTACCCACCGACTGCCACAGGGTTAACCAAGATGACCACAATGCTAGGAAGATTTCATCATGATAAGGTTGAATCATATATCTAATTTTCTTCCTAGTAGGTTCTTCAGACACTCCGTGGGACCCTCCTCTAGGCAACAAGGGCATGAACCCTCCATGCGACATCCCCGCTGTAGAGGTCCCAGCCTGTGCGGGCCCTTTTGTCTGATGTACTTATGGCCTTCCCCCTCTAACGTTACTCTTACTACCCTCTCGCCGCATGGGTTCCACACCGGCGACCTTGAGTTTTCGAACTTGATTATGAAAATGCACCTCAGGTATGCTATGGTCTAATGTTCAGCATACTCGGTTGAGAGGCTAGCATCAACTCTGGTGGGAGGAAAGTTGATGACATTGTCGAAGCCATAGTTCGTAAACATAAACCACACTTGATGAATAACACATGGATTCCTTTTTTCCCAGACATCTATGTATACTTTCTTTGGCATCCGCTGGAGGAACCCAAACATCCTGGAGAATCTGGACGGCACAAAAGGCTCACAGAAGATCTTCCCATCAATCCGGGCCCCAAGAACCCCACCTCTAATGCACTGGAAGTACTCCTACAAATCAAGTGAGCCTTTTACATTGTCTATTATCTGTATAGTCAGGGTGGGGAATGAGATGAAGGTGATGTTGTCATGGTTACCAATTCTGATCCTTACTCCCTCCTCATTGAGCATCAGTGGCATGACCCCCGACAATGTTCAGTAGGGAAGGTCGCAGGCCATTACCAGGAGGATGAATGGAATTTGGGAAGGTATATCCACCGCAATGAGTTGCAACCCAGAAATAGAAGATCTGTAAGGGGCCGCATATTCTCCTAGGTGACCCCCCTCTCGAGATGCGTCCCAAAATGGCATAAGGACGAGCCAGCACGAGGACCCCCAGATTGAATCTTTTGTTGGCAGCCATGATTCTTGACATCACCAGGGTCACTCGACGGACTCCCATCCTTACGTCCCTCACTGGTAAGATCCACCCACTAAAGAATGTGCCGAGAAATCCGACATACTAAATATTTGGGTCTCGACTCTCGTTTTTGCTATAGCCCCATAACTAGTAGTGCCCCGCCTCCAGGATCCTCCAGTATGATCCGGTCTTACTCTTATGTGCCACAGTTTGACACCGTCTCCTTTACCATGGAATCTTGACTGCCAGATCCCTTTTGACGAACAAGCTCAACCATTCCTTGTAAGCGATGACTTTTAGGAAATCCTTGACCCCCCAACCTCTCCTTAGCCAGCTCCAGCAGATGCCACGTCACAATGGGTGTTCGTAATCTATCACCCTAGGTGCTCATTGGCGAAAGTAATTCATCATATTAGTGGCCTCCAAAGGGATACCCCCAATGCAGTGAATATACAATACACTGATACCGACTTCCCCGTGATAGAGATGGAAGGTGATGGTATCAAGGGACCACCGAGTGAATAGCTCTGGCCCGAGCTCGTGCTGGGTTAAAAAGTGAAATTGAGACATCCACACCACCTCAAATAGTCCAATATGCCACATCTCAGTCTCAAATTGGTCACATGTATGGAAAACCCAGTACAACAAGGCCCATTCTTTGGTGAAGTTGCCTTCGGACCGCAGGTCCCAGTCCTACAACTAGCCTTTAGCCTCGTCAGTGACGCTCTGACAGATGGTGCTCGCATATAGGGATGAGGAGCTCTCCATAAAAGGGTCTCTCCCAGAGATGGTCCTGGTCTTGAGATTCAAGGCATAAACGTCCATATGTCTAGTTTCCATGGTAGGATGACCATTTTTGGTGATTTTGTAGTGAGGGAGGTCATCCTCACGAGTCACCCATGACCATGGTGTATCCACCTCAAAACCCAACAAAGGGACATCCTCCAGGATACCAAAGTTTCATAGAGGCATATTGTTGGACAGGGTGTACTCATTTTGGGCAGGGGTTAGAATATTAAAAAGGGTATGGTTCTTGGAGACAATCCTTTTTGCGCAATAAACCTTTGGGTTGGAAACTATTTTATCCCTTTGAGCAGCAGCATCTCCCTCATCAGCCTAGTTTGCGGCCATCTTCTTATGGAAATTGATCGAGTAGCTGGTGCAGAATATGAGAGGGGGGCATGATTTTTCAGCGGGTGTCGCAAAATAACGGGTAAAAGGCACAAAAAAACCAACTTTCGCATAAAATGACACCTGATCTCGGTGTAATTACGCGTAGCCGTAGCGGTTTTTCGCGTAAGGATAGAAATATTTTCGTGCACGAGAGATCAAAGCTTTTCGTGCGAGAAAATTCATACGAACCATGGGACTAGCATCGGATTTTATAGGAAAAGCATGTTGTGTGCGCGCATGAAAAAAGAGGATTTCATGCCCTCTTTAAGTTTTGGACTCCTACCAAGTCTTTTGCACGTCACCCTAGTGTTTTGCACACATGGACCCCACTGTGTTTTGTCTTTCATCATTTACCTTGGAATTCGACCGTTGTGACCCCTTTCTGATCCAATTCCAAAGGGGGGCATTTGTAGACACCAAAAAATGATCAATTGATGAAGAAGGATTCCAAACGAAAAAGAGAAGTCATATTCCGATCCGAGGACCTAGTCCGGGGGGCCTGGAGGAGGCACGCAAAAAAATTCATAAGTGCATGAAAAATGGTGCCCCGAGCAGAATGTTTCAGGATTCGTGAGAGTTCTGCGGTAGGGGCGCGAAATCTTACGCGCCCTGCCCTACGCGGTTGACATTTTCGCGCTGCCGCCCTTAGCGCGCAATTAATTTATGCCAACCTATTTTTTTTGCCCCAGAAATTCTATAAATAGATGGTGACCCCCTTCAATTTTAGGGATAATGAATCTGAACCTTCTCTCTTGCGTGAAATTCACCTTCCGCGCGTGCAAAGATGGATTTTAGGTACGGTTCTTGTCGTGAAAAGTCACCTTGGGGTCCACCTTCGTGGGAGATTACCATTGATTGATACTGAATTTTAATCCCTTTGGGGTCCGCCCCTTGCGTGAAATCCATTCCACTTTCATGTGGGCTAGCCAATTGAATGCATTCCCCTTCAATTGTGTGCACCCTAGGCATTGCGCGCAATCCCCTTCAATTGCGCGCACACCTGGCATTGGGCGTAATCCCCTTCAATTACGCGCACCCCAGTCATTACACGTGTCCTCTCTGAATTGTGCAAAATTAGTATTCCTTGTGTGAAATCCTTTCAGTTGTGCGCAAAACCTCACCTCTATTTCTGTGCTAATCCTCATTGATTTTGCGCCAACCCTATGTTTTTTGTGAAATGACACTTATTTCGCGTGCAAGCCTCAAAGGTTTCGCACAATTTCTCGGGACCCCTCACCACGGTACTACGTAGGAATAACTCTATGTGTGTGTCTGATTATCGTCTCACAGATTCAATTCACGGGCGTCTCTCACCCCCAGGCATCCACATCATGCATCATTTTCTCGTTTGACCATCTTGGCTCGTAAGAAGTAACTTCAAGGTCTCTTGGACGGTTCTTCCCGTTGTGTTGATTCTCCTTATGCTTCATCGCATAGGCACGCTAAAGGCTATTGATTCTTTGCATATCCATGCTAACCTAAAACCCTCGATGGTTCGTTCCATGGAATCTACTCACCACGGCGTTGTCGTGGCCTTCCCTTCCACAAGGAGCAGAGGGTACCAGTTATGTATTCCCTAGGTTTGTAGAGTGCACCCACCTCATACGATCTACAGGTCATTAAACTTCCATGCACCATCGTTTTAAGAACATGATGTTAAACTGTTACATGGCCCCGTATCATGCACATATGGTCCCCCACCTTGGACATTCTCCATGCCCACTCGTCTCCACGGGGATGGGATCACCCCTCACAAGGGATGATATCCTCCTCCTCACAGTGGTGTTTGTCCTTGGGGAAAGGGAGTCCATCTCAGCGTAAGCCCCTATATTTTCCTACAGGAGGAAGTATCTATGCTCCTCCTTTCATCTTTGGTCTCCCGGGACAATGATGGGGATGGTGGGAAATGGTACTTATCCTTTCTTCAGTTCCGAGTCACTCTCCTGCTGCACTTTGTCATCCACGGGCCTCCATCCTGGAGTAAGCCCGGACTTCTCAGGCTTCTAGCCATGCATAATCCCATGTTTCCTCATTGGGCCACTCCATGTGTAAGGCCCACTCCATCTCCCATGGACGCACCTTTCCCAACGTGATCATCAGGTCTCTGCTATCTCTTGTTTCTCACACCGATCATGACTCATGTGAGCTTAGAGAAAGCACCAACCATGACCCAACACCTTGGGCCGCCGCAGAGTGTAATCCAAAACCCATCCCGAACTAAGGGGAAATTGATCAATGTCAAGGCATGGTACGTAGGAATCCTCCACAAGGTTCAAGGACCACAAAACAACAACTTGGACCGCCTCAGAGTGTAATCCCCACAACCCATCCTGAACTACGAGGACTTTGATCCATGTCAAGGAATGGTACATAGGAAGCCTCCACGAGGTTCAAGCCTGCCACTTGGTCATTCTGACCACTTTCATGTCGGTCCACCAACACCATGGGCCACCATAGAGTGTAATCCCCAACACATCCCGAACTACGCGGACTTTGATCCATGTCAAATCCTGGTACATAGGAAGCCGCCATGTGGTTCAAGCCCCACAAACCAACACCTTGGGTTGCCTCAGAGTGTAAGCCCCACAACCCATCATGAACAACAGAGTCTTTGATCCATGTCAAGGCATGGTACATAGGAAGCCTCCACGTGGTTCAAGCCCACTACCCGGTCATTCTGACCACTTTCACATCGGTCCACCAACACCTTGGGCCGCCTCAGAGTGTAAGCCCCACAACCCATCATGAACTATGGGGACTTTTATCCATGTCAAGGCATGGTATGTAAGAAGCCTCCACAAGGTTCAATCCCCACAAACCAACACCTTGGGCTGCCTCAGAGTGTTAGGACTACAACCCATCCTGAACTATAGGGACTTTGATCCATGTCAAGGCATGGTACATAAGAAGCCTCCACGAGGTTCAAGCCCACCACTCTGTCATTCCGACCGTCCTCACGTCGGTTCCCCAACACCTTGGGCTTCCATAGAGTGTAATCCCCACAACCCATCCTAAACTATGGGGACGTTGATCCATGCCAATGCATTGTACGTAGGAAGCCTCCATGAGGTTCAAGCCCACCATCCATCAGGACCTCAGGTCCACCTTCACATCAGTTTACTGACCGCATGGGCCACATCAGAGTGCAAGCCCCAAATTCCACCTGAACTACGTGGACTTTGATTCCCTACCACGGGGATACATAAGAAGCCTCCATGAGGTTAGATCCCATCACTCTCGTCTCATCCTGGTCTCTCCATCGAGCCCATGCATCTCTGGAAGTTCATGCCCCAACCCAGAGGTTACATTTCTTTTGGGTCCCATCCACGCGTCCATTCTCACGGGTCGCCTCCCCAAGCATCCCATCGTCTCATCGGACTCAGAGGAAATTGATTCCCTACCCCAGTGATACGTAGTACGTATCTTCAAACCTAAATCCAAAAGAAATCGTTACCCCAAGACAATTCCATCCCACTTACCATCCAATTCACAAAACCTTTCATCATCCATCCTGATTCTTACCCAGGCCACCACATGCCGGTGGAATCATGCCACCACATTCCATGTTCCATTTAAAAGCACTCGGGAATCCACCCACATGTTGGCCCCAATATCGAAGTTCCCTTTTGGGGGTTCCTCCATCTGATCCACTCTAATCAGTGTTCCGATTAGTCTGATCTGTCTCCACTGGACGTTAAACTTGTGGAATACCCTCTGTTAAATAGGAGAAGCTGAGGAATGTCTCATAGACATACCAATGGAATATGATTCCCTACGTTTGATGTGGGATTACATGGGCTTCAGTGCCCTCGAGAAGCCCTATAATAAGGGAAAAAAGACAAAAATTCCAATCCCCCAGATTCCTGACATGCCGATGATGCCCAACGTGACTACTCCCCTAACCGAAGGTTTCTGCCCTGACCTGACCACTAGGAATATACTGACAGAAGCTGCGTAATTAACTGGTGTATATGAAAATATGGTGTCGGTAAGAGTTTCACGAACAACGTCTTAAATATATGAGGGATACCCGGACTAGGTGATGAGATCTGAGGATGAATCCATGGATGGAAGAAAAAATATCCCATCATCCTGTTTCGATCAAGGAGTAGACGTCCTTGAATAAAGAGTGGATGTCACCCGCCTTTGGAAAGTAGGAATGTAGCGTAACAGCTGCGCGTCCTTTATAGGATGGATGTACACACCCCGACGAAAGCGTTGAAAACATCACCCCTTATCGATCCATTAATATCTCGGAAACCCATGGGAGAACCCTACAACAAGTTTGATATGATGATTTTACTACCCAATAATGAAGCCACTAAAACCCAATCAATATAGAGTACCAATTAGGAGATGAAATGGTGATATATTTCCCTTGGAAAGAATGATGGTTGGCCTTTCCCAAAACCCCAAGGAAAGGATAACATCTGGTCTATGCTCTAATGGTACATCCATATATATCAAATTCGGAATCCCCTAAAGCACTTGTAAAATACAAACCCATCTAGGAAAATATAATCCACTTAACCTGAAATATGTAATCTTGAAACAATAAGAATTGGTACTAGCCGATTTATTGTTCCTAGATGCCCTATGTTTTTCAAAATTACTTAGGTAATAACTCATAATGTCTTTGATGCATCCCTGAGAGTTTGACGAAAATGTTTCCACTACCGAGTTTTCTTGGCTAGAGATAAATCCCATTAAATATAACACGATTATATCCTTGAAAAATCAATATGAACAATCCATTATGCAAGTAAACATCATACCAATATATGGGAATGGTAGGATAAATGGGGTTGGTGTAAAAAAATATATTTTTGATAATGGATCTGTAGTTAATATTATTTTATCATTAACACATCATCAGATATGCAATAGCAAGGATAACTTAATGCCTTCTTCCAAGACCCTTCTAGGTTATGAAAAAAGTGAAAAGAAGTTGTGGAGCCAAATAAATCTTAAGACTCGGTTTGGATACCTCATGGTCAATAAAAATATTTAGGTGGTTTTTAAAAACACATCCTTCAATATCTTACATAGAAGGCCCTTATTGAATCAGCATAAGGAAATTCCCTTATCGTACCATCAATTCATCATGTTCTACAATAGTGGGAATTATGAGAATTTGTATCCTTATAAAGCTTCTTTCAAATTCTATGAGGAACATTATATTGATGCATAATTCTATCAAGAGATAGGGAAACAAACTTTTATTGAGGTTGTGGATAGGGTCTCTACCTCGAATGGTATGTAAATCATACCAACCAACCCCTTCAAACTACCCAATGAAGAATACATGTTACCCATCAATAATGTTGGGTTCATAAGTCTAAATTCAGAAACATATTTAGAAGTCCTCAGGATTTCAGTCATGAACACTGAGTCTAGAATCATTAAAATTATAGAGTGAATAGATGAAAATTCATTAAATCTATCCTCATATATCTAGGGAGTCCCTACCTCACCATTTAAAGAAAACGATTTAGTATTTTTACCCAAAATGATGAAGATTCTCCAAAACCTCACACCCCATCTTCTCCATAGTCTCAATGAAACCACCAATTGTTAGTCATGTTAGGGGAGTCACATCAACTTCTGGATACTAACATGTCAACTCCTTACCGAACTCTATAGAAATCATATTAAGATTTGTGTCCCAATATGAATAAGTGGAATTATATGATGATGTGGAAGAGGGAGTGGAGGAGGACCTTAGGGGCCTCCCTCTATCATTCGGAGAAGGAAACCCCACTACCATTGATGAATAGTGGGAAATAAAACTTGGCACGAAAGGAGATCCAAGTTCCACCTTGATTAGAGTGGACATGTCTTATAAATATCTAGATGTATAAACTTTATTCATAAGCTATGATAGAGATGTATTCCCCTAGAACTACACTAGGATTCCAGAACATGATCCCAAGGTGTCCACACACAACATTAGCATGCCAAATGTCTATTTAGGATATAAAAAGGTATCCCGAAGGACACACCCAATATGTGCTACCAAAATTGAGGTAGATTTTGACAATATCAATAAATAAAACTTCAATCGGGATGTCCAATATCCTATGTGTCTGGCCTATATAGTACCCATCATAAAAATAACATATAAATCAGGATCTTCATCAACTTCAAAGATATCAATCAGTACATCCCAAATTATGATTTCCTACTCCTGATCATAGAATTACTGATCTATGAAATGAATAACTATATGAATAATTCCATCATGGATGGATATTAAGGATAAAATCAAATCTGAATTTCCCAAGAAGATGAAGAGGCCACTACCTTTTAGGCCCCCAAAGATTATTTTGTGTTCAGGTAATTCCCTTCAGTTTGAAAAATGTTGATGATACATAACAACATATCATAAATTTTATCATTAATAGCTTCGTAGGAATGTTTTTCGAGTATTATGTTAATGAAATTGTTCTTAAATCATTACAAGGCTAATACCACAGTGTATGTTGAAACTATATTCAATAAACGTCAAAAACAAATCCTAAAATTGAACCCATTAAAAAGTTCTTTTGGAATCAACTTAGGGAAATTATTCATCTTCATCGTATGAAATAATTAAATAATTGTATAACCTATGAAAATAGTCAATATCCTTGGAAATTAACCTTCTCACAACCTCACAGAGCTATGAAGACACTAAGGTAACATAGTATAATTCTATTACTTCATAACCAAGCATGGTGGAAGATGGTTCCCCTTCACCTTGTTGATGAAACAATGATTTTCATATCAGTGGAATGATGACATTCAAGTAGCATTTGACAACCTCAAGAAATAACTCTTGAGCCTTCCAGTGCTAATGAAATCGGATGAAGAAATGCCACTAATTTTGTATGTTACATCCCAAGAATGATTATTGGTCACATATCTAGTGAAAAATAATGATACTAGTAACAAGAAAAACCTCTCTTACCTCAAGAAAACCTTGATCAATATAGAAACACATTATTACAATATCGAGATGAGTTTTCCTGCACTAATTTTTGTGGTTCAAAAACTGAGGCACCATCTACAGCATAATAAGTCCCATTTGGTCTCTCAAAAAACCCACTCAAATACATTCTCAGCATCCTATTGTTGAATGGATATATATCTTTTCATATGGTCATTCAGTATCATTTTTACATTCAGTTTATTCCTCAGAAGGAAATCCAAGGATATACTTTGAAAAAATTTATTACAGAGAATCCCTCATCAGAAATTAATTCATTAGACACTGAAATACCAGAGGAAGATGTTTTCAATGTTCAATAGGACCCCTAGATATGGGAAATACATTTTGATAGAGCATCTATAAGGCTAATAGAGAAGAGGAAGGAAGACATGATCCTTAACAAATTGGGTTTGGGTTTCGTTCTCATATATTGACAAAAGTATGTCTTCCCTTACTCCTTCATGATTTTGGAAGTATACATGAACAATTATAAAAAATATCATGCTCTCATTCCACTTCGATAGCATGAACATTACGTATATTTCAACCACTTAATGATAAAAGGAAATTCAAATCTGGACATTAAGAAAGTTATAGTGTCACGCTTTCAACGAAGGAATAAATAATCCCCCTATTAAGCCATATTTGGGGACTAAAGGATGACTTAAATTTGTAAGTAACATTAAATCATGTTCCACAGACATATAATTCATAGGTAGATTCCATGGAAAATGATGCCATAGCTCTAGCTGATCCAGACTAATATGATAAATTTTTCATCATTTTTCATTTCTAGATGGGTTCCACATTCGTTCAGGCCATCAAAGAAGAAATCCATGAGACTATCCCTCTCCATGAACCATATGGTCTAACCACTAGCTGATGATTCCAATTTGGGACTACATTCAATGAGGCGAGGTCCCACTAGATAGAGAATGGAGAGATACCATCTGAAGGTGAGTAAATAACATTGATTTTTATGACGACATTAGTCAGCAAAAGGCCCACTGTAAGGAGATCTATGATATGGACCTTCTTAGATGCATCGAAGGAGAAGAAACCAATACTATCCTAAAATAATTACAAATAGAACCTGTAGTGCCCACTAGTCAAGATCCCTAATTTCCCATCAAATCTAGAGGCTTGTGTACTACCAATGCACTATAATGTAGTACTGCACTAAATTCAACAAAAGGTGTCATTCCTATTAGGTTCATTCCAACTTTATCTACCATCAATTATTATTGTTTCATACATCTTATAAATCCTTACCATTTATAATATGGGGAACATATGCTTTTGTGCCTTATCCTCCCTCCATGCTTAATAAATATAATTACATTCTTACTACAACCAATTTCATCTTTAAGTTGGATAAATATATACTCCTCAAAGTAGTCAAAATAAATAACATAGTCAAATCCATGAAATCTAGTATCTTAACCATATTTTTTGTCCCCCACACAATGATAGATGACAAGAACACCAATTTATGTTCTAGTGAATTGAAAAATCTATATTATGAGTATGAAATCAAGTCCACCCATTTATCCTATTACCTTGGAGTGGATAAAATAATCATATAGGCCATTAACAAGACCCTATACAATATACACCAGACGATGGTAGATATGGAAAAGAAGTCATGGTTACACATCCTATTACATTCCTTATGATATTATTAGACCACAACCCACACTACCACATATGTGACCCCATACTCATTAGTATATGGGACAGGGATGTTCATACCCATCAAAGATCAATTTACCCTGCTCCATGTTTTCGTCTATGGATTTCTCTCTATATATGTTAAATCCCATAAACAGATGGATGAATTATAGAAACTCTATGAAAAGAGATTGTGTACCTTTCAAAATCTAGATATTTACCAAAATAAGATTTCATGATCCTTTAACAAAATGGTTCACCTCTAGTATTTCCTTAATGGGGAGAAGGTAATTGTTCTCAGAAACCTAATGATACATGGAATGAAAAATCCAAAGTTGGATCCTAAATGGGAGGGACCATATTCCATATACCATTTCTACTCTAATAGAGTTTATTCCTTCATCTCAATTGATAGAAAATCACAACAACTCCCACCCATTCAAGGCTATTGATGAATTTTTTTGTGAAACCACAAGAATATTGTCCTGATCACATGATATTAAACTCCATGATTAAGTGTCCATACCACATGATGTTAAACTAAATATCATTAACTATCTCAGTGCATGAATTTAAACAATCTAAGGTTGTAGAACTATGTATGGTTTGATTCTCATTATACGAGACACGTATTGGTTACTGGATTTAAGGTCCTAGTCCAACCACCTAAAATCTAAAATGTCCCTATATTTCATTTGGTTGCCTCTAGGATGTTGAATAAAAATTTTCCAACACTGGTTTCCCAAATAGAGAATTTCTCACATGGAATTGGGTGTGTTGTAATGCCCCGACCCCAGTTACCCAGAGTCGATGCATTATTGCATAACATTGGCATGATCACAAAAGATCATCTCTCGAAAGACCGATTAGTTTAATAGCCTTGGAAACATTAGATACATTCATAAATGTTACATTGAATCATAAAGTGAAAAAATACAATAACATAGTCTCCATAGCCCACACCCATATCCCCTTTAGACTATACCTGTAGGTCAGTCATAAAATATTTCTTCACATCCTGGGAAAAATAAAACATTGAAAGGAGTGAGCATAGATGCTCAGTAAGGATAACAATATAGCGGAAACTTTTATAAATAAACATAAACATTTAAGGCAATGTATAACTAAAACAAAGGCCTCTTAAACTTGAACTTCAGCATAATATGGAAAAAATAAAATGAAAAATTGCCATTTACTTAATCACATGGATATTTTACTAGTCAAATAATCACATGCAATACCAATAACCACTTCCATAATGATGGAATACATAATTCCAGACTATCATAACCACATAACCAAGGCCTCGTGCTAGGAATACAAATAATATTTTGTCAAGGCCTCCTGCCAAGACACTGGTTTGTCTCATGAGACCTGACGACGCATCGAGGAGCTATAGCGGGCTCCACCTGTCATTTATTAAGTCCAATGATTCCTCATATGAACAGTTTTGAACATATCATAAACCATAACATAATCGTATCACATAAAACATCCATAAAGGAAACATAAAATTAACACATTTAAATCACAAGATATCAATACAAAACATTGATATAATAAAATCATTATCAAAACCATTTTCAGTGCCAAAATAAAAGAAAATTAAAACACGGTATTTATTTTTCATTTAAAAAATGTTATGGATTTTATAGGAAGCCGAAGCTCAAATAATGGTCACGTAGGCGGAGAAGTCGTTGTCGCCTCATACGTAAGAAAAAAACATTCTTTTTTCGTTTAGTAAAATGCTTCATATAAAAAAACTTCCTTTTGAATAAAAGTAAAAGACAAAGGGGTTTATACACCGTATAAAAGAATGTTGTGTATAAAACAAAATATGCCTCAATGAAAGGAGATTGAGAAGAAGTCTCTTACAAAGATCATTTTTTAAATAGAATAGATCTATTATGTGTATTCACTATAAGTAAAAATAATGAAAGTAAAAACACAATATAGGACATAAAAATATAATGACATAATTTTATTGTGGGAGATTAACCCAAATAAGGGAAATTGGGTTAAGAAGTTCACTTACCTCGTGTCCGACTTGACTCGATCATTTTTTAACCTCCTGGAAAATAAACTAGAGTAAATTTATACTTTCTTAAGAAACGTTTTCAAGTACATTATTTATTTTATATCACTTATTACCATGTTATGAACATTATGTAATTATTTATGTTAATAACGGTCGATTTGTCGATCTTTGTACTTGAGTCAAAAATAAACTACTTATAATTACAAGTTGTTCATGTGGTAAAATATCTATTACATCCAGAATTATATTCATGATGTAGATATCATATATATAATATATATCCAGTATATACTTGCCTTTATAATATTACATAACATTTAGAGGTAATAAATGAAATGCACCGTTCTTGGAGACGGTAAGTCGTACGTACGCATGAACACTACTTTCATTTCTATTTCATATTTTAATGGAATGAAACATAGTGATATAAAAATATATTATAATTCCAGTATAATATCATATATAATATCTCTTACTCCATCCTTTATACATCCCACATATGGCATTAACGATTCAAATCACTTTGAGGGGGCGGTAGTCCACACTTCCTAAAATGAAATTATCTCATTTTCACAACATGAAAAGCATAAAGATATGTTTTAAATGTAAAATACAGAAGCATAAATATAATATATATCGTAAATAAATATAGTTTCATCATAATTGCCCCCATGAGAGGTGGTAGGATAAGATAGAACAATCATTGTTTCGTGAGGCTGTAATTCACCATCCACAGAAACAGTATGTTCTTTAACCATTAGACGGAGGTGTGTTTAATTGTAGCTCGAATAATTATCATAAAAACATCCTAGTATATTGAATATACTGGTGTTTTTACAAAATAAAGGAATAAAAAGTATTTATGGGGTTGGATAAGAAAAATAAAACAAAAGAACATAAAATAAGACATTACCTTAAAATCGGGTAACGTTTTTTGATTTGAGCCAAAGGCTTCGTTGGGATGACTTCTGCCCAAAGTGAGGCTTCTAGGAGTAAGAGAGGGAAGTTGAGAGAATATTTTGGCAGAGGTTGGAAGAGCCAAATGGCTTTAAGGTGTGAATAAAGTGGTAGAGGTGGAGGCCTTTTATAAGAGGAGAGGAGGGGTACTCTTAGAAATTCATGAAATGTTACTTTATTATATATTGTGTTTCGGGTTTTAAAGGTCCCAAACTTATATATTTAGAGGATAAGGTGATAAGGGTTCGTAATATACTCATCCAATAGGTTTTTGACAAGTTTAAGTCTTAGATTTTACGTTATCTTTTCATTTTATTTAAATCGTTAATTAATGAGGTAATCGATGCATCATCATGGTGTCATAAAAAATTTAATCTATTTAATGTCTAAAAATTATAAAAATATTTCATGATATAGTAAATCTTTGTATATTTCCAATTAATATTTATAGTCTAAAGTTTAACTTATATATCCCAATGTAATAATTGTTTTAGTAAAACAGAACATGTTTGTGACAATTTTATTTTTACTTTAAATAAAAAGTTATTAATGTAATTTTCTTACCAAAGTGGTTCCATTGGGTCCCCAAGTTGACCATGGATTTTATTGGTCGGCCATGAATCATCCAATAATGGTAGGACAAGTGTAAGGGTATTTTCAGATTTTTATAATATCATTTTTACCTTAAATTTCACTAATTGCCTTTAATCGCGATTAATTAATCTTAAAAGATACTATTCACCAAAAAATTATTTTAATCCCATTGAACAAAATTTTACTGACTAATGAAAACCAGGTATGTCATATTTTTTAAAATCAAATCACATAAGTGGTAATGTTTCATTTAAACGAAAAATCTGTTTTTTAACTACCACTTAGTGGTTTCACTATTCATCAAAAATTGAAGTTTTTCAGAACAATGTCAAAATTTCACCCTAAGCTATAATTGATATTCCGAATTCAAAAATTATGTCTATTTTAAAAAATTTCGAAAATATAAGTTGCATTAATTAATTTTATAATTAATTCCCGCTGTCACAACAAATAGCGTGTTTTTAAGAAACAATATAAATCAAAAGATTGACAATTGTTTATGTCCAATTTCAATGTGAAATTAATTTCAATGACCACCATTGGATAAAATGGTAAAAATATATTCTAAATATACTTCAAAACCACTCAATATTATAATTGATCACTATAAATTATTTTTATTAAAAAATATGCTTTGAAGTATTTTTCACTATTCATAAAAAATTGGCTGTTTTTAGAAAAATACCAAAAATTCAACATAGGCTAATTTCGATATTCTGAATCCAAAAAGGAAGTCCATTTTGAAATATAAAATATATATGATTTCAAAAAGTGTGTATTAATATTCATAATGGCTATTTTGATTAGTCTCGGTGTGTTAGAATCTCGAACATGCGTATAATGCAAGCTATTGCATTATTGATAGAGAAGCGTATCGTGGAAGCTCGGGGTGTTACATGTGTTGGTTGGGATTACAATTAAAGACCATAAATAAAGACATCTATATTGAATCTTGCAATCAAAATATATGTAGTGAAACCTAAACATATCATGCTAGGTCCAGCTAAAAACCCTTCCCCATCGATGAGATGATTTAATTTATAGACTTTGGCCATATAGCCTCTTTTCATGTTAGGATTATTCTTATCACTGGACTAAAAAATAATATTTATTTTCTTTTTCATATGATGTTAAACTAAATTTTACACTGTCTATTTTTCAAGGCAATAATCTAAAAAACCACATTAATCATAGTATGACATTAAAACTATGTGAAACCATGATTTTTCCACCCGAGAGAACATTTCCTCAAGCATCGGTCACCTACCATGCCCTATTATTCAACTATGTGTGGACTGATTCACCTCTTATGGGATACATAGGGACATTGTGTTTTTACATCTTGTTCAAGCCACCACCATTATGATTATGAGAAAACAATGCCCCCTCCCTAGGTATGGACCTATCCTAATTAGGGATATATCTTTAAAAACTATGAATGGATATTCCTACCTTATGAAAAAACGTAGGGATTTCTGTACCTCCATTAATTGTCGAAGATGCAATATACCCCTTTATTTCAGGAAACTAATTTCATTTCCACATGTCATTAAACTAAATGGTGATCATCCTCACCATATGGTGTTAAGCTTCATGGGGGGCACATAATGATGTATGACTCGATTCCAATACATACAACATATGTAGTGATGCTTGTATAATACATCCTGGTCTAGTCACCCAATAATAAAATGAATACCCCTCCCTATGTATGTGCCAAAGATACACCTGGAAATTCTAATCAAGAACTACGTGTGGATTAATTATCATTTGGACATGATATGTTGTGAAAAAAAAAATCATCCCATCCTACTCCCAATCATGAGTAAAAACATAATTTTCCCATTTATTTTTTGAAAATACATATTTGGGTAGGAGACCTCAAGTGTGGGTTCTACATTTAGGGATCCATAAAAAAAGCTGAAATAACCTCCTGTGCATGAGTGATATCTATTTAGGGAATTACAAACACCATGTCCAATCACGGTCTGAATGTTTCAAACATACCTATACTCATCTGTAACTACCCAAAAATTCATTAATGAAAATTCCACTTGGTCAATTTAAATGTATTTTTATGGTTATGTAAAACGTATAAAATTACATGGTTTTATGTTTTGGATTTTAAAATACCATTAAGAATTGCGACCGTTTATAATAAAGTCATTGAATAGTGATCACATGATTAGTATTAATATAGGTCTTTAACAAATCCAATATACATCGACAAAGGAAGTGATTGCCTCATCTAATAGACATGCCCCGTATGAATCCCACTTTCAGAGCTCCGATAAGAGGTGGAATCATTGAGGTTCTCTCCTGAATAGGCCCAATCTGAGAATGAATACGTTAAGCTTGAGAGGAACCTCCTATGGGAGAAGTTGAAGTTGATAGAGATTACCACTCGAGCGATGTTATCTGAGCCACCCCAAGTGCCTTTCACCACTGTCTACCATACTCTAAGGTCTTATTCAAGTGTTTTAAGGTTTTATGTAACAAGACCCTAGCACTATGATTATGTATATTTTTTTCATACAATAATGAATATACTTTTATTTTATTATTGTCACTTTGTAAATAGTTTTTAAAGCACAAATAGTATTTTTAGTTAATGTTCAACTAAGGAATCTATTTTGATAAATTAATGGATTTTTGAATAAAATACTAATTTAATAAAATATAATTATTAATAAATTACTTTTTATTCATTATAAATGATCATATAAGTTTTATGAATACAATTGTAATTTTTATTAAGGTTTAAAAACAATTTTTGTAAAAACCCATGTATTTTTGGAAAATGACAGTTTTTATTTTAAACCTGAAAATTCACATATTTAGAAAATTATTTGGAAAAAATTAATATTATTTTTGGAATAATTATCTAGAAATTATACAATGTTTAATTTTTCATTATTTTCTGAGATAATCAAATTTTTAGGTAAAAAATAAATACCATTTAAAGATATTATGTGTTTTATGACATCATAATGACCCAATAGTTATGTAATAAAGTTAAATGAAAATTATTTTAGTAACATATATGTTTTATCCTTAAAATAATTTGATTTTAGATTTATTATTTTTATTTCAGAAATCCATGTTGGACCCTCAAAGACTTATAAAACATTTTTTCTTTTTAAATTGTTTTCCTTGAGAGTGTGGCCCACCTCCACATAAGAAACCCTAGTATTTTAAACATTCTGCCCATTTCCCTTATAAAATACTTTTTTCCACTCCCCTTTGGAAAAAACATGGGCAAAATCCATGGGCTAGTTTGTGTTTTTGATTAGTTTAATGTGTGGGGTCCCAAATATAAATAATAACGAATTCCCTCTCATTTCCTATATAAACCCATCCAAGCATCTACATCCTCTTCACTCCAAGATTTTGGAGTTCATCCAACCTCTTCCTTACTCTCTCTATAATCCCCCCAAGTCACCCCATTCTCCAAAAAATCCTCTCTTAAGCCTCTTTTGAGCCTTTGGAATCACACTTCCAAGTAAGGGATTTCTTCCTTTATAAATTTTTTGCAAGTGTCTTTATATAGTTACATACTTTTGATTTAAATTAAGAATGATGGCGTATGATTTATCACCATCCCCATACATCCCATTTCATGTTTTTATAATAATATATTCCCTTTATCTCTCATTAATGCCTCCCATGTACACCTGTTACCAAGATGAAATTCTGTAAAGAGTTTCTCCCTCCTCATTTACATTCAAGCAATTCTTTTATATTATGTATCTAAATTCCATTACATTTGTTGGGACATGTATCTATATGACCCCAATTACTATCCATTTAATTTATATATGATGATACATCCATTTCTATCTCATTAATAATATTTATAAATTCTTTTGGCATGCTGTTATGTAGCCGAAATTGCATCATGTTTTCCCAAGCCAAGATCATTGTGTAGTGAATACCATACCCATGTCTCTATCAAGGTTATTAACCATTATGAATGTATATATATTGAATGGTAATTTAATTTATTTATTCCACATTCATTAATCATGTAATAACTTATGATGTTGATTGAATCCATGTTTTATGATCATGTGGCACACTAATGCATGAAATGAAATGTTTAAGAAAGGTGTGCCCTAATAGCACTCCAATGCATTGGGTAATGTATAGTATCATGATATTTCATGAAAAATGAGTTTTCACACATGACAATTCAAGTAAAACGAGGTTTTACTCATGATTCATGTGCAACGAGGGTTTACTCACGCTCTATGTGCAATGAGCCTTGGTTCATGCTAATTCCATGTTAAGTGTTGTTTCCACATAACCATGTTATGATTATCATGGTTTATCATTATTTTATTTTCATATTTATCTTATTCTCTATTTATATGTCTATTTATTAACATGTATTTTATTCCTCATATTATTCCACGTTTATTTCATTACCAGGTTTATAGCTCACCCTTTTCATATGCATGTCCCCAGGTTATCCCATGCAATGCTAAGTACGAGGGAATCTAGTGGTCAGGTAAAGGAAGTTCTCAATAAATATGTTGTATTTCATGTTTTAAGTTGTTATGTAATGATCATAATCCCCAAATACAATAGACCATTTGATCTTTTATATTGTATCAAGTGATGTTTTTGTAAAAAAATCATGTTTAAGTGTGTAATAATGATTAGGGTTGTTATAGTTGGTATCAAAGGATATGATTAGTTATTTTGGAATTAGGGTTAGAAATCCCAAGTGAATCCTTAGAGACAATAATAAGTATAATTAAATCATTAATATTTTTTGGTGAGTGTTGAGGAAGTGATTTATCAAGAAAATGCATCCCTGTCTCGATACGAGCGAGTAGAGGCAGCTCGAGAATAGGTGTATCTAGGGGTGAAATCCCCGATATGGAGTTTTGATATTACCACTAGGTATCCTGGTACATGACAACAGGCCTTGCTAAACTCTTGGTTATGGCACTCTTAAGAGATATGCTTTGGTAAACTCAGAAGATTAATATGAGCCCTTATTAAGAGAATTAAAAAATGCACCTATGAATATATTTTATAAACTAGATCATGGATAACATAGATTGAAGCCTATAAATTATTATGTTAATGAAATAAATGTAATTTATAAGTTATTATTATTTTTCAATGGATTCCCCTTTATGTGTTTAATACCCTAAAAGTACTCATCCATATTTTTATATTGAATAGATTGGAACTAGAATAAAAAATTGAAAATAAGGGTTATCACCCATAGTTATATGCATTATTTTTATATCCTAAAAGTTTAGTAGAACAATCCCAACACCACCAAAAATCATGGAAGAAAAGATTTCTGTGAGTATGAAAAATGGGGCAATCATTGCATCGCATGAATATAACTCCTCCCTTATCATAATCGGTGGATTTAATTTCCTGGAGAACCTCATCATACTACCTCTTGTGGAATTTGATGAAATTCATTGCATGGATTGGATTTCCCTATCTAGAGCCAACATAAATTGAAGTGATAGGGAAATCACTCTTCGTGTGGAGAATCGACCCTCGATTTTGTACAAGTGCATAGAGGAAGATGAATCTTATTTAGATCCACCAAGTCAAGCGTGAATATTACTACCCTATGATAATGTATATCTAGATCAGATGATTGGGTCTAAGGAGGAAACCATCCTTGAAGAGATACCTATTGTTAGGGAATTCACTGAAGTGTTTCCTAAGGAATTGTATGGTTTTCCTCCTAGAAAATACGTTGAATTATCAATTGATCTTATACCCGGGGCATTGCCAATATCCAAGGCTCTGTATTGAATGGTTTTTGTGGATCTTGAGAAGTTAAATAAGTAACAATTTGAGAATCTAGATAAAGGGTTTATACGCCCAAGTGCTTCACCATGGGGTGCACTAGTCAACTTCATCAGGAAGAAGTATGGGTCAATGCACCTTTGCATAGATTATTGTGAGTTTAACAAAATCACAATAAATAACAAGTATCTTAAAAAAAATTGTGGACTTTTTCTATCAGATATGTGGAGTATAATACTTCTCCAAGGTAGATTTGTGGTCAGAATATTATCATGTAAGGGTGAAGAAGGAAGATATCCCAAAGACTGCTTTTCATACAAGGTAGGGGCACAATAAATCCTTAGTAATGCCTTTTAGACTCTCTAATGTTTCAAAAATCATTATAGACTCGATGAATAGATTGTTTAGAGATTACCTTGAAAAATTTCTGGTAGTATTTATATATTATATTCTAATATACTCCAAAACCAAGGAGGATCATGAGGAGAATCTAAGAATTGTACTAGAGACCTTGCAAAAGGAGAATCTCTATACAAAGTACAGCAAGTGTGAGTTATGGTTGAAGGAGGTCTCATTATTTTCCCATATCATCAGAAGCAATGGGATATCTGTGGATCCCTTCAAGACAGCTACAATAGTGGGATGGTCGAGGCCGACATCTGTAATGGATATCCATAGCTTCTTGGGGTTAGATGGGTATTATCGATTATTTGTGAGAATGTTCTCACAATTTTCCAACCCTTTTACCTAGCTAACTTGGAAGGGAGTAAATTTTTTTTAGAGTGATGAATTTGAAAAAAGTTTCAAGGATTTGAAATGAAGTCTTATCACTGCTCTCATGCTCACTTTTTCCATAAGTGGAGAACGTTTTTTGGTATTCATTGATGTTTTGAAGAAGTTCATGTGTTATGTGTTGATGCAAAATGAAAATGTAATTTTATATGAATCATGGAAATTAAATGATCATGAGTAGAATTATATAACACATGATCTAGAGTTAGATGTGGTGATCTTTACTTTAAAAATTTTGTGCCATTATCTATTTGGTGAGAAGAGTGAAATATATCTAGACCACAAAAGCCTCAAGTATATATTCACACAGAAAGAGATGAACATGTGCCAATTAATATGGTTAGAAATGATCAAAGTCTATGACTGCTCAATCCATTACCACCCAGGGAAAGAAAACAAGGTAGAGGATGCTCTAAGTAGAAAGGACGCATCGATTCTATGATTGATGAGAATCGAGAAAGATCCAATCTTCTTAGATTTGATGAAGATGGACATGGGAATCATAATGAAGGGTACATCATCAATACCTTCACAAATGATTGCTCTATCGTCTCTTTTGGAAAGGTTAAACGATGCTCAAAAGGATGATGTGGGAATTCAAAAGAAAGTGGAAGGTCTCAAAAAATGGAAATCCTCAGAGATCAATGTTAATGAAGAAGTAATTGTGAGATTTGGGGAAAGACTATGCATTCCATCATGTCTGGAGATGAATAAAGAACGTTTGGATGATGCACATAGTTCAAATTTCCCTTCTCACTATCGATATCTCTAAGAGAATTATTGGTTGGATAATATGAAGAAGGAGATCACTGAGTATACATCAAAATTACTGGTTTTTCAGCATGTGAATGTAGAGAGGGAGATGTCTAAGGGGATGATGCAACCATTTCTCATGCCATTATTGAAATGATAGAATGTCACCATGGACTTTTTCGACGGACTTCTGATGACATCCAAAGGAAACAATGCAATCGAGGTTGTTGTGGATCTTCTTACAAAATCTGCACACTTTATTGAAATTTGGGAGAATTTCCCATTGGATCAACTGGCACAAATATATATTAGGAATGTGGTAAGGCTGGATGCAGTACCACTATCTATTGTATCATATCGAGATCCAAGATTCACCTCTATGTTTTGGAAGAGTTTTTATCATGCTCTGAACACTGAACTGAACATCAGTACGGCCTATCATCCTCACACTGATGGCCAATCTGAGTGAACTATTTAGACACTTTATGATATGTTAAGATCATGTTCTATGGACTCCAAAGGAAGATGGGACCAACATCTTCCCCTTGTTTAATTCTCATAAAATAATAGTTTCTACTCGAGCATCCGAATGGAACCATATAAATCCCTATATGGGGAAAGGTGTAGAACACTAGTGTGTTGAGATGAAGTCAGTGTGCATAAGCTGCAAGGACCTGAAAGGATCAAAGAAATAGTGTAGAAGGTAAAAACCATTCAACTACATATCAAGGCAGCCCAAAGTCAACAGAAGAGTTATGTAGATAACTGTCAATGAGAGCTTGAGATAAAAGTTGGAGACATGGTGTTTCTACACATATCTTTGTGGATGTAGGTCATCAGGCTTGGAAAGAAAGGGAAGTTATATCCTAGGTACATCTTCTCATTCAAGATTATTGATCATGTCAGGGATGTGGCCTATCCACTAGCACTTCCACATACCATGGACAAAGTACATGATTTCATTCATGTATCCCTCTTAAGGAAGTAAATACTTGACCCTTCACATGTAATCTCTTTATAAAAAGTATATCTAGAGGATGATATTTGTTATGAGGAGAAAGCAGTGAAGATATTAGATCATAGTGAAAAAGTTCAATGAAATAAGACAATGCCCCTTGTCAAGGTGTTGTGGCCAAACCACAAGCTCGAAGAAACTACGTGGGAATCAGAATAAGTGATGAAGCAGAGTTACACATATCTATTTTAAAGTGGGAAAAGGAAATTTCAAGAGAAAAAATTATTAAGGGGGATGATTGTAACAACCCATTTATTCATTAATGAAAATTCCTCTTGGTCTATTTAAATTTCTTCTTGTGGTTATGTAAAAAGTATAAACATAATTGGTTTTATGTATTGGAATTTAAAATACCATTATGTATTGGGAACATTGCTAATATAGTCGTTGAACAGAGATCACATGATTAGTATAAATATATGGATTTTACAAATCCAATTTACTAAGAAAAAGGATGCATTGGACTCATCCAGTTGACTTTCCCCACACGAAGCCCATTTCTCAGAGCACAGTAATGAGGTGGCATCCATGGGATTCACTCTTTACTAATACCAAGCCAAGATTGAATACCTTATGCTTGAGCTGAACTGACTATGAGAGAAGTGGAAGTTGATAGAGATTACCACTCGATCGATGTTATCCAAGCCACCCCAAGAGTCTATCACTATCCCACGCATTACCCTAAGGCCTTATACATGTTTTTAAGGGGTTATGTAACAATACCCTAGCACTGTTATTATTTAAATTATTTTTTATATAATAATTAATTTCTTCCATTTTATTATTGTTACATTATAAATAGTTTTTAAAGCTCAAATTGCATTTTTTTAATATTCATCTAATGAATCTATTTTTATAAATTAATGGATTTTTCAATTAAATATTATTTTAAAAAATATTATTATTAGTAAATTAGTTTATATTATTTATAAATTATTGTATAAATTTTATGAATACGATTGTATTTTTTATTAATGTTTGAATGCTATTTTTTTTCAAAACCTATAAATTTTCATTAAATGTAGGTATTTATTTTAAAAGTGAAAATTCAAATATTTAAAAAATTATTTGGATGAAATGAACATTGTTTTTGGAATAAAGATGTTGAAATAATAAAATGGTGATTTTTTCTAATTTTTTGCGACAGTCAAATTTTTGGATAAAAATTAAATACTGTTTAAATATATAATGTGTTTTATGACATCATAATGACCCAATAGTGATGTAATAAAATACTATAAACATTATTTTCTGAAATTTTAAGTTTTATCTTCAAAATAATGTGATCTTATATTTATTTGATTTATTTTACTACTCCTTAGTGGACCCTCCAAGTCTTATAATACATTTTATCTTTTTAAATTGTTTTCCTTGAGAGTGTGACTCACCTCTAAAAAAAGCCCTATTATTTTAAGATGTTTGACCATTAGCCTTATGAAATATTGTTTTCCAACCCCCTTCGTCAATAACCATGGTGAAAAACCATGTTATGGTTTTTTTATTCATTGAATGTGTGGTGCCCCACACATAAATAATAAATAATTCCCTCTCCTATCCTATATAAACCCATCCAAGCTTCCACATCTTCTTCACTCAAAATTTTTTGAGTTAGTCCAATATTTTCTGTCTTCTCTCTATAATCCTCCCATGTCACCCCACGCTTTAAATAAGCCTCTCCCTATACTCTCTCAAGCCTTTGGAAGCACACTTCCACGTAAAGGATTTCTTCCTTTCTAAAATTTATGCAAGTTTCTTTATATTGTTACATTATTTTTATTTAAAAAAATGATGGGGAATGATTTATCACCTCCCCCATACTTACCTATTCATGTTTAAATAATGATATATCTACTTTATCTTTCATTAATTCCTCCCATGTACACCTGTTACCATGCTGAAATTTCGTAATGAATTTCTCTCTCCTCATTTACATTCAAGCAATTCTTTTGTATTATGTATCCAAATTCAATTAAATTTGTTGGGAAATGTATCTATATGAATCCCACTTAATGTTATTTTCATGTACATATGATGAGACACCCATTTCACTCTCATCACCCATTTTGATGAATTCTTATGTCACGTCGTTATGCTGTCAAAATTACACCACATTTTCCAAGACAAGATCATTGTGTAGTGAATGCCATACCCATGTCTCTATCAAGGGTATTAAAATTTATGAACATATGCATAATTAATGGTACTTTCATGTATTTATTCCTCATTACTCAATCATGGAATAACTTTTGATGTTTATTGAATCCATTTTTTATGATCCATGTGGCACACATATGCATTAAATGAAATGTTTAAGAAGGGTGGGCCCTGATTATAAATACTCAGCCTTAAAAAATTACATAATCTTAAATTAAATTAATAATTCACATTTAGGATCATTTTAGGCTTATATTTGTAGACAATTAGGCCATAAAAATTACATTACATCTAAAAAATTACAAAGTAGAAAATTCTTCTCAGTTTCTATTTTTTCGTAAAATAAAAACTCTTAAAAAATGAGTTATGTCTAGTTATATGTTTTAGACAACATGAATTTTCCATGATCTCATCCTTGACCCTATTTATCGTTATGTCCTGTGAATGTTTTTTTCAAAAATTGGGATGAGCATAAAAAACTCAGTAAGGGTTATAAGATAAACAATGATAACATTAGTCCATAAATACATAGCAAGAATAAGGTCATACCTAGTGAAATCATAGGATTTATGAATTACACATATAAATCATTAATCATAAAGTTAATTTGTGGCATCAAAAACATACATACATTGTATCTTTCACAGCTACGTAGAGTGTTAAATTTTGAATACTCTTCACATTATATTCCCTAAATCCCTTAGGAGAAACATTAAGGTTTACCTCTGCCGTGTTACCCAATGCATTTTAGGGCTATATCGGGATCACCCTCTTTAGTTTAATCATGGAATGACCCGTATACATATACAATTCCTAAGAACCATAACATATTCATAACACATAAAATAAACATAAAGGAAATATAACATTTCCATATTTAAATCACATTATATAATTTAAATATATTGACATAACAAATCCATTATCAAAAACATTTTCAACAAAAAAATTTGTAAAAGAGTATATTTTATTTATTTTCCTCTAAAAAATATAACTAGTTAAGGGAAACAATGATCAAATAATACTCGCGGCGGTGGAAAATGTCATTGTCACCACTTCTATTAAAAATTAACATTCATTTTTTTCATTTAGTAAAATTCCTCGTATAAATATATTCCTTTTTAATTCAACGAAAAGTAAAATGTTTTTATACACCATATAAAATAATGTCATGTATAAAAACAATATCCATCAATGAAAGAAGATTGAGACGAAGTCCCTTAACTCGTGTCCGACTTGACTCGATCATTCTTTAATCTAAATAATAATAAACTAAAGTCAATTTATAACTTATTAAGAACCTTTTCAAGTTTATTAATCCTTTAATATAAATTAATACCTTGATATAAAAATTAGTTAATTATTTGAGTTCATATCGTATATTTGGTTGTTTTTCAGAACATGAGTTTATAATGAACTTGTTATAATTTTAAATTGTCCGTGTGGTCAAACTTTCATTACCTCCGGAATGATCTTTATGATTTTGGTATAATATAAATGATATATATCCAGTATATATATATTTATAGTAGTACATAATATTTAGAGATAATAAATGAAATGCACCATTCACGGAGACAGTTAGTTGTACGTACGCATGAACGCTAGTTTAATTTTTATTTCATATTTAATTGAATAAAAACATAATGACGCATTATTATATTGTAATTAAATTATAATATCATATATAATTTCTTTAACTTCATCTTTTATATGTTCCATTTATGGAATGAGCAAGTCATATCACTTTGAGGGGGTGGTTGTCCGAACTTCCTCAAATGAAATTATCGTATTTACCCACTATGGGAAATCGTAAAGGAATTATATAAATGAAAAATAAAGAATAGTAGAAACAATATAAATATAATATATATCACATATGAATATATTTCCATATTAATTTCCACCATAACAGGTAGTAGGAGAAGATTGAACAGTCATTATTTCGTGAGGCAATAGTTCAACGTCCACAGAAACAATATTTTATTTACCAAATAGATGGAGGTGTGTGTAAGTGCAGTTAGAATCCTTCTCATAAAAACAACATTGTATATTGAGGATACTGGTTTTTTTATTAAATAAATGAATAAAATGAGTTTAGGGGGATGTAAACATAAAAAAAACAAAAGAACATAAGATAAGATGTTACCTTTAAATCGGGTAACTCCAATTTATTTGAACCCACTTGTTTACATTAAGTGCCTTATTCATAGGGTAAGGCTAATAGGAGGAGGATAGGGATTTTGGGAGCTTAATTGGGTCAATTATGAATGAGAAAAGGGGATTGAGAAGTGTGTGGAATGGGATATAATTGAGGGATTTTATAAGGGGGAGGAGCTCTTTATGAAAGTTTAAAAATATTATTTTATTATATAATGATTTTTGGTTTCAAAAGGTCCAAAAATAATTAATGTTTATGATAAGATGACTCATGTTTGAAAAAAAATCATCCAATAATAATTTAACAGGTTTTAGATACTATTTTAATCATTATAATCTAATTTATTTAAATCATTCATTAATGAGGTAAACACTGCAACATTATTATGTCAAAAATAATTTTTTTTATTTGATGTCTAAAAAACAAAAAAAAATACCATGATGTAGGAAATATTTTTATCTTTCAAATTAATAATTATATTAGAAGATATATCTTATATAACCCCATGTAAAAATTTAATTACAAAAGGATATATGTTTATGTCATTTGTGTCATTAATTTAAATAAATTAATATAAAGTGTCATTATGACTCCCAAGTGTTTCCATGGGGTCCCAAAATTGATCCAAGGATTCCAATGGTCATAAATATATCATAAAATACGATTAGGACACATATTAAGGTAACTTAAAATTATTATAACATTATTTTATTACCCTTATTTAAAATATTTACCCTTTAATCATGGTAAATAAAATTTTTAATAAAGTAAATATTCATATTTTCTAAAAATAATAGTTACCTATTTATAGAATTTGAACCTAATGATTCTAAATATGAAATCCATTTTTTCAAATTCAAAAAAAAGAAGAGGCAGAAATTAATTTAAAATTTATTCCCACTATCAAAACCAAAAAGTGTTTTTTAAGAAATAATAACAATCCAAAGATTAACACTTATTTATGTCCAATTTCAATGTGAAATTACATAAAATGGACAACATTAGGATAAATAGTAAAAAAAAAATATAATTACACTTTAAAAAAATAAAAAGATAATCTAACCTTATAATTAAATTATATTAAAAGCTTGTTTTGAATTAAAATACAATATTTTCACTATTCATTAAAAATGAATTTTATTAGAAAAATAGCAAAAATTTACCCAAAGTAAATTTTGATGTCCCGATTCTAAAGAGGAATTTTATTTTGAAAAATAGAATATATTAAAGTTACAAAAACTATATTTAAAGAGGGTTATCCATCCAAAGGCGGTAAATAAACCTTTTAAGGAATATTAGAGTATTTATGCATAAAATCATATTCTTTATTATTTTAAGCCTCTAAAATTATTGGATAAATATAAAAACATTTAAAAAACATATATATTTATATTGTAGTTAGTTCTATCCATTCCTGCCAATACAACTTCTAGGTGTTAACTACCATTTAAAATAATATTATATAATTATTTTTCAGTATGACCCAACATTATGCGCAACATAAGATTTCAAAGAACCCCATTGTTTCTTATTGGGTACTCTATGAAACATAGAATCCCTTTTAAAATAAAATTAATACTTAATTCAAAAATATTAATATATATGACAATTTTATATTCTTTATTTACCTTGGATGTTACATCCTTATCCCCTTTTGGAAATGGAGTCCTCATAATATTATTAACTTATCAAATATGTGGGGATATTTATCCCTCATAGAATTTTCTTATTCCCACGTTGCCTCTTCATGTGCATGGTTTTTCCACAAAACCTTTACCTGATGAATTACATTATTCTGCAAAACGTTACATCTTCTGTCAATAATCTGGACTAGTTGTTTTTTGATAAGACATATTATCTTCTTAATGAACGACCTCTAGACTCAAAACATGAGATGGATCTGGAATATACATTATTTATATTAAAACATGAAAAAACATTGTGAACCTTGGATAAAAATGGATGTAATTCCACTATGTATGCAACTGAATCAAACTTTTTCTATGATTTCATAAGGTCCAATGAACCTCAGACTCGACTTTCCTTTCTTACCAAAACACATCACACATTTCCATGGAGAAACGTTTAGAAATACATGATCACCTACCTCAAAAGAAGGATCCTTCCTCCGGTTATCTGCATAACTTTTCTGCCTGCTCTGAGCTATTGTCATGTGCTTCTGAATCAACTGAAATTTTTTACAATCCTTTATACCAATTCTAGTCCCATCAGCTTTGTTTCACCTATATCATCCTAAAAAGATGAAGTTCAACACCATTTTCAATTTAATTCCTCAAATGGATCCATCTGTATAATGGAATGGTGACATTTATAATAAGAAAATTTAACCAAAGAATGACGTTGGTCCCAACTTCCTTGGTAATAAATTGAGAAATCACGTAACATATCCTCAAAGGTTTGGGTTGATCATTCTGACTTCCCACATGATTGAGGATGAAAAGCTATACTAAAATTTAATTCAGTTACCAATGTCTTCTTAAGGCCTTTACAAAAGTTAGAAGTAAACTTGCGATCATGATTGGATACAATGGAGGGGGGAACACCATGAAACATGATAATACCATTAACATACAATGGAGAACGTTGATCTAGAGAATAAGTATCACCAATAGTATGTAAATGAGTAGATTAAGTCAATCAATCAATAATAACTCAGATTTAATTATTAACTCGAGATGTATTTTGTAATCCCACTGCAAAGTCCATGGATATTATTTCCCATTTCCACTCTAGCACTAGTAATGATTGAAGAATCCCTTTCGGTAACTGCCGCTCTTCTTTAACCTATTGACAAGTCAAACACTTCATAGTAAAATCAACAATTTATCTTTTCATTATATCCCACCAATAAAACTCCTGAAGATCTCTATACACCTTAGTACTACCAGGATGAACTGAAAATTGAGAACTATGAGCGTCACATAATAACTCATTCTTCAATATTGAATCACAAGGCACACATAATCTCTTTCCAATCCTCAAAACGCAATCATTGTAAATGTTTAAATCAGTCAACTAACCCTTCTAAAATCACTCTACATTTTTTTTTCAACTCACTGCATTCCTTCGGTTCTTTCTTAATTCTTTCTAATAGAAATGATTTCCATGACACCTGAAACAAAACAGAGGAATTTCCTGCACTAACGACTTCTATGCCAAATTTTGTCAAATCAAAAACCAAATGATCATGTTCAAAATATATAATGGTTAATGAATCATTACTTTTTCTACTCAAATCATTAACCACTTAATTTGATTTTCCTTGATGGTAATAGATCATGAAATCGTTATCCTTGATTAATTCCAACCAGCTCCTTTGTCTCATGTTTAATTATTTTTGAGTTAATATATACTTCAAATATTTTTGGTCAGTATATATTTCACATTTTACTCAATATAGATGATTCCTCCAAATTTTTAAAGAAAAACCAATAGCAGCTAACTCCAAATCATGTGTAGGGTAATTTAACTCATGAGGTCTCAATACACATGAAGTATAAGAAATTACCAGATCATTCAACATTAGGATACAACCAAGTCCTTTCAACAAAGCATCACTGTAGATAACAAACAAACCATTTCTAAAAGGGAGTTCCAAAATAGGAGCATTCACCAATCTTCTATTCAATTCCCAGAAAAAATCATCACATTCTTTTGTCCAAATGAACATAACACCTCTTCGAGTTAACATAGTCATTAGGGTAAATAATTGTGCAAACTTTCAAAAAACCTACTATAATAACCCTCTAATCCAAGAAAACTATGAATTTCGATTATATTTTTCAGTCTTGGCCATTCTTCAACAACTATTATTTTTTCATGATCAATATTTATGCCATTTTTTGAAACAATGTGACCACGGAATGAATTTTTTTGTAACCAAAACTCACACTTGATGAATTCCCCATAAATATTCGTTTCATTTCAATATTGTAAGACATCCCTTAAATTACTTTCATGCTCCTCTTTAATTTTAGAATAATCCAAAAAATCATTAATGAACATAACCACGTACTTGTCTAAGATCTCAAGGAATGTTTTATTCATAAGATCACCAAATACAGTAGTTTTTTTGGTTTACCCAAAAGTCCTAACTACAAATTCATAATGGACATATCTAGAATGAAAAGTGGTCTTCAGAATGTTAGCATCCTTTACTTTCAACTGATGTTGCCCCGACATCAAATTTATCTTTTAAAAATACTATGCTTCCTGGAACTGATCAAACAAATCATCAATATGTGGAAAAGGATTGTTTTTCTTAACAGGGATGTCATTAAATGCTCTATAATCAATTCAAAGTCTCGTTGAACCATATTTCTTTTTATCAAACAAGACAGAAGAACCCCATGTTGATGTTCCAGGTCGAAGGAAACCATTATCTAATAACTCTTGTAATTTATTCTTTAACTCTAAAAGTTCAATTTGAGCCATTCGATATGGGGTTTTGAAATCGGCTTAGCATCAGGAACTAAGTCAATAGTAAATTCCACTTCCCGATCAAGTATAATACTAGAAAACTCATCATGAAAAACATGAAGATACTAATTTACCACTGGAACATCATTAATCTAAATAGTTTATTTGTTTTCAACAATATTTATAAGGTTACATTCATTTACATATTTTACTAGTTTATCTAATTTCTAATATGTTGTCAAATTTAAGGGTTTATTCTTGTACACAACCGGAAAATCATTTTGAAAAGAAACCACTTTAGCTCAGCATTAAATCTTAGCATGGTAAAAATAAATCTAATCTATACCCAAAATAACATCAAACTCTACTAGAGGAAAACAATAAGGTATTCAGGTATATTATTTCCGCACAAACTACAGGAATGTTCTTATGTTTTTTTGTCTCAACATTCCCCCTAGGGTTTTCACCATAAGTTCAAGATTCATATCTTGAGAAGGAATTCCTAATTTACTAGAAATCTTCTTAGAAATGAAATAGTGTGTAGACCCTAAATCAAACAACACATTGGCATAATCTGAAAAAACAAACAGTTTACCTGATACTACTTCATTTGATGGGCCAACATCTGTTGAAGTAGTTGCAAAGGATTTCACCACCCCTTTCTGCTTGTAGTCTGGCTACTTTCCCTCAGTTGAGTTCTTCATTGGAAACTCATTTGCATAATGACCTATTTCATATCACCTAAAACATTTTACTAACTCTAAATCATATTTTTTTCTTACCATTACCATGATATTTTTCAGGGAAATTATGAGCCTTATGTCTCATTTTATCACATCCGTAGCACTTACCTGAATTCAAAAGACATTCCCCAGCATGATTTTTACCACAATTTTCACAAACTGTAATCTTAATTTTATTACCACGATTCTTTTTTGAAGAGTTCTTCCCTTTCTTCTACCACCTCAACCTCTTATTCTGTTTTTTTTCAAAGAATACCTGATCATCAAAAAACCATATTTCCACCTTCTCCGCACATCTAACAGGTTTTTCATAACTTTTTACCTCACAAGAAGCTAAATCCCTTCAATACTTTGGCTTTAATCCTGAGTAAAAAACTGTTGATTTTACTATCAAGATCTCATGTGAAATTTGTAGCATACCTTTCCAGATGAGTGAATTTTTCTTCAGAATCATCCACAGAGTCATCCTCCTTCCTCAATTATAGGAACTATTTTTTTATCCTAAGATGAACCACATTAGGAAAATATTTATCAAGAAACATACCTTTTAATTCATCCCAATCAATATCATCAATCTCATCACTATCCCTGATATTTTTCATTGCCAAAAACCACTGATCAGCTTCACCTTCAAAAAGATAAGAAACAAGACTAACATTTTTATTTTCTGAACCCCCATGACATCAAAAATATTCTCTGTTTATTTAATACACCCTTCATCTAGCACATGGTCAGTTGATCCTTTAAATGATGGGTTATGTTGGCTCATGAAATTCTCCACTACTGACATGTTCCTATGTGGTTGTTCTTGTTGATCTTTTGCATGGATACTAACACCATTTATAGCCTAATTAAATTATTCCATCATAGCATCAAACTGTTCACTTTCGATTCCGACCATCTCAGGTTGCTTATTTGGAAGGTTGTCTTCCTCTTGATGTTTTCCCAACATAGTTTCTCTATTTCCTCTGCATAAAACCATTCTGAACATAGAAATAACTTAGGTGAAGCTACATGGTAATATCTAAATGATATATCATTTCAATTATAACATAAAAACTAAAAATAATTTATGGATATTAATTTAAAAATATCCTAACTCCTAAATTTGTCTTAACAGATCGTTGATACCAACTATAAAAACTCAGCCGTAAAACATTACATGATCATGAAGTAAATGAAGAATTCACATTTTGGATCTTTTCAGGTTTAGAGTTTTATAAAATTAGGCCATAACTATTAAATTACATCTCAAAAATTACAATGTAGACAATTCTACGGAGATTCCATTTATTCAAAAATGAAAAAATCTTAAAAAAAGAGTCATGTCTAGTTCCATGATTTAGACATCATGACTTTTCCTAGATCACATCCTTGGACCTATTCATCATTAAGTCCTTTGAAAACCATTTCAAAACATGGGATGAGAAAAAATAGCTCAGTAAGGGTTATAAGATAAATAAATATAACATTAATCCATAAATACATACCAAGCATAAGCTCATACCTCATTATATTATAATATTTATGAATAACACATATAAATCATAAATCATAAAGGTAACTTGTGGAATCCATAATATACTTACATTGTCACTTTCATAGCTACATAGGGAGTTAAAATTAGAATACCCATCATTGTATATTTCCTAAATACCTTTGGAGAAACATTCACATTTTCTTCCATCACATTACCCAATGCATTGGAGAGCTATCTCGGGCTCACCCACACTAGGTTTATCACAGAACCCCCTGTATACGTAATCAATGAACAAGAACCATAACATATTCACAACACATAATAAAAAAAGGAATGATAAAATTTCCACATTACAATTATAGTATATCATTTAAATATTTTGACATAAAAAATCCCTTATGAAAACTATTTTCAATACCAAAATACAAAAAAAAGAGTATATGGTATTTATTTTCCTTTTAAAAAACATTATGGCTTGTTAAGGAATCCAAAGATCAAATAATACTAGTGGTGGAAGAAAAGGTCATTGTCACTGCTTATGTTAAAAAGAGACATTCGTTTTTTTTGTTTAGTAAAAATCTTTAAGGAAAGAGATTACTTTTTAATGAAATGATAAGTCAAATGTTTTTATACATCTTATAAAATAATGTCATGTATAAAACAAAATATTCCTCAATGAAAGGATATTGAGACGAAGTCCCTTACTCGTGTCCGAGTTGACTCAATCATTCTTTATGCTCCTAAATAAAAAACTAAAGTTAATTTATTCTTGATTAATAACCTTATTAAATTTTATTATTCCTTCTATATCAATTATTACCTTACTATAACAATTTGTTAATTATTTGAGTTCATATTTGACATTTTGTTGATGTTCAGAAATTCAGTTAAAATTGAACTTGTTATAATTATAAATTGTCCATGTTGTGAAAATTAAATTATATTCATAATAATATTCATGATTTAGTTTCCATATATACCCATATATATATATATGTATTTATAATAGTACATAACATTTGGAGACAAGAAATGAAATGCACCGTTCATGGAGATGGTAATCTGTACCTACGCATGAACGCTGCTTTCATTTATATTTCATATTTAATGGAATAAAAACTTAATGATACAAAGGTATATTATAAATCCAGTATAATACCATATAATATTTCATTAACTCCTTCCTTTATACGTTCAAATTATCTCATGAACGAGTCATATAACGTTGAGGGGGCAGTAGTCCACACGTCCTCAAATGAAATTATTGTATTTAACCACTATGTCAAACCATAAAGGTATTATATAAATGAAAAATACAGAAGAATAGAAACAATATAAATATAATTTATATCATATATAAATATAGTTTAATCTTAATGGCCACCATAAGAGGTGGTAGGATAAAATTGAACAATCATCGTTTCATGATGCAATAGTTCACCGTCCACAAAAATAGTATCTTCTTTACCCATTAGATGAAGATGTTTGTAAGTGTAGATAGAATAATTCACATTAAAACAACCTAGTATATTGAGGATACTAATGTTTTAATAAAATAAAATAATAAAAAGTGTTTAGGGGGTTAGATTAGGAAAATGAAACAAAATAACATTAGAGAAGACGATACCGTTAAATCGGGTAACTCCTTTTTGGTTTGAACTAAAAGGTTTACTTGAAGTACCTTATTCCTAGAGGAAGGCTTATAAGAGGAGGAGAGGTATGTAAGAAGATTAATTGGTCAGATTTTAGACTAAACATGGGGCTTTAGAAGTGTGTGTAATGGGTTAGAAGTGAGGCCTTTTTATAATGGGGAGGAGGGGCTCTTTAGGAATGTTTAAAGATATTGTTTTATTAAATAATGATTTTCGGTTTCTAAAGGTCCAAAACTCATTAAAGATTAAGATAATATGACTAATATTACAAATAAAATCATTCTATAATAATTGGATAGGTTTTGGATATTTTTTTATCTTTATAATCTTCTTTATTTAAATCGTTTATTAATGAGGTAAACACTACATCATTATTGTGTCATAAATAATTTTATTTATTTGATGTCTAAAAATTATAAAAAAATACCATGATGTAGAAAATATTTATTTATTTAAAATGAGTATTTATATTCTAATATATAACTTATATTACCCTTTGTAAAAATTTATTTACTAAAAGTATATGTTTATGTGATTTTTGTCTTTAGTTTAAATTAATTAATATAATGTGTCATTATCCCTCCCAAGCGGCTCCATGGGGTCCCAAAATCGACCCAAGGATGGCCATGGTCGGAAATGTATACATAAATTGGATTATAACACATGTTATGGTAATTTATTATTATTATAATATTATTTTTGTACCCTTATTTACCAGATTTAACATTTAACCTTGGTAAATAAAATATTTAATGAAGTAAATATTCACAATTTCTAAAGATAAAAGTTAACTATTTACACAATTTGGACCTCATGATTCCAAATATGGAATCCATTTTCCAAATTATAAAAACAGAACTGGTAGAAATTAATTTTAAATTAATTCCCACTGTCAAAACAAAATGTGTGTTTTAAAAAAAATAATAACTACAAAAAGATTGACACATATTTATGTCCAATTTCAAAGTGAAATTACATTCAATTAAAAAAATTGGATTAAATAGTAAAAAAATAATATAATTAAACTTTAAAAAAATTAAACATATAATATAACCATATAAATAAATTATATATAAAAGGTAGCTTTGAATTAAAATACAATATTTTTCAATATTCACTAAAAAATGAATTTTATCAGAAAAATACTAAAAATTTACCCAAAGTATATTTTGATGTCCCAATTCGATAGAATAATGTTATTTTTTCAAATATAACATATAAAAGTGGCAAAAACTAGATTTAAAGAGGGTTCACCATCAAAAGGTGGTAAATCATCCTTTTAATGAATATTAGAGTATTTAGGCTTGAAATCTTATTCTTTCTTATTTTAAGCCACTAATATATATTGGATAAATGTAAAAACATTTGACAAATACATATATTCATAATATAGTTAGTCACATACATTCTCACCTATACAAAATCTAGTTGTTAACTACTATTTAAAATAATATTATATTATAATATTTCAATATGGCCCAATGTTGTGTGCAATGTAAGATTTTAAAGAACCCCATTGTTTCATATCAGGTACACTATCGACCATAGAATACCTTTTGAAATAAAATTAATATTTAATTAAAAAATATTAATAAATATGAAAATTTTATATTCTTTATTTACATGTGATGTTACACTAATAGCGCTCCAATGCATTGGGTAAAATAGAGTATCATGATATGTTATGGGCAATGAGTGTAGAATCATGATAATTCAAGTGCAACAAGAGTTTACTCATGCTTCATGTGTAATGAGGGTTTACTTATGCTCTATATGCGACGATCCTTGGATCATGCTAATTCCATGTTATGTTTCATTTCCACATTTCCATGTTATGATTATCAAGCTTTATCATGCCTTTATTTTCATATTTCTCTTGTGCTCCATTGATATTCCTATGGACTAACAAGTATTTTATTCCTTGAGTTATTCCATGTTTATTACCTTATTGGGGTTTATAGCTCACCCTTTTCAAATGGATGTCCTCAGGTTGTCCAATGCAATGCTATGAATGAGGGAATTTTGTGGTCAGGTAAAGGAATTTTTCAATAATGATGTTTTATTTCATGTTTGAAGTTGTTATGTAATGATCCTAAGCCCCAAATACACTAGAATTTTCAATATTATATGTTGTATCTGGTGATACTTTTTTAATAAATCTTGTTTAAGTGTGTAATAAACTGCATGATTGTTATATCATCCCTTTCATTAATCAAAATCTATTCCCCATGATATTTTTTATATTCATAAACCTCCCTAGACATCCGAAGTGGAGGTCAAGTGTCCTGAGGACACCATTGATTGACTATACACAATATTTCCTAGTTGGCTTCGCATTAGTTTCCCACTAAAAGGCATGTCATCCAATGGAATGTTCATCCCCAAGATAGGGTTTTCCTATCTCCATATTCCCTAATGGATTTCATGCCCTGTATCATTTCTCATGTTTCAAGAATCTCTGATACCATGGTTTGCATTTTCTATCCCTCGAACATCTATGGTATGTTAGAACATTTGGGCTGGATTAACCTTTAGTAACTCATTGTTTCTATGAAAAATGGGCCTATATGTATAACCACTAATTTTAGGACCCTATTTCATATGAACATCATGGAATTAAAGTTAAAGACCAATGTTCTTATCACATGACACAAAATGACATGATATCAGGAACTACATGTGGCTTGATTCTCAACCTAATAAGATATATAGCAAAGCCCAGATTCCCCATCTCAGCCCAGCCAACACAAACTCCAAAATTCCATTTTCCTTGTTCATGGTTAAGACCTACATGGGGAGATTTACAAAAACTTCATTTATATTGATTCGCATCATCACAGCATACATAGTGACACTTGAACTACATACCTCGGTTCCATCCATGGGGTAAAAATATCCCCTCTATTTGTATGTTTGCATCTAACCTACACAAAACATTTCCAAACATAAAAAATCCCCCCCACCCCCACTCTCCTATGCATGGTTTAGATCTCTATAGGAGATTAAAATATGAGCCATTCCTAATTCATGATCTCATATTTAAGGGATAATGTCTCTTTCCAACACGCAAGAATTCAATATGCACATGGGTAAACCCTCCCAGAACTATATATGGGTTTTCTATTATTATTGTGGGATATGTAGTGATTTATAGACATCATGTATTTAATCCATCCATATGATTAATGAAATATATAAATATTTCATACATTTGTGTCAAACTTGCATATGCGAAATGAATCTACCTACCCCTAAGATGTTTCAATTTGGAAAGCCCCTTTCATGTTCAGGGACTATCCAATAAGAAACCATTGTATGAATCCAAAATTCTATAATACCCTTTAACCCTCACGAACCATCATAAATGGATGCCTAGTTTCTAGTGGAATCCTTTCTTTGACTATACATAATTTTCCCTTGATGTATCTACATAAGTTTCCCACTAAAATGTCATGTCAACTAAAGAAAACTCCATCCTCAATAGATTATTTTAATATATTTATATTATCCAATTATTTCCTTTACAAAATCCTAATTTGATTCAGCAACCCTTGTGATTATTGTTTATAACCTATTCCCCTTCATTCCTGAAGATAAGATAGAATTGTTGGGTCAAATTATCATGAAAAGGGAGACATGTTTTTCCCTTAATAAATAAAAAATGACCATATTTTTTAAGACCCAAATATCTTGGATGTAAGGTTTTAAATAGCACCACCCATATCCTATTTTCATGACTTTAAATTGTACTATTTTTTTACTATCATTTACATAAGAAAAATACTCTAGGGAGTATATTCTCATCCATGGGAAAAGTTGATACATTTTCCGTGGAAGTTTTCAAACACCACTCCATTGACAAGCCACCTTGGATAATCTTATGAAATCCAAATTTTCAAAAATTCATTGAATATTGGAAACCGAGGGATAGTGTAATGAGAACACATTTTTTTGACTAGGCGAAATATTCCACATCTGGATCTTCATAAGTCACCCTCTAATAAGTCTTATCAACTAATTAGAAATTCAACCTGAGGAGGGGTTTTTCCTACCCCTATATGCCCTAGAAAAAATGTATTCGAACCCATTTTTATTGACACTCCTCTCAAATTCATAAAATCACAAAAACGGGGTAAAGAACAATCCTTCACTCTCATATGGAAAATATGAGGGCATTCTCATCCAATTATTCCTATTGGGGCCTTCACATTATAGTTCAGAGTCAAATCATTTATATGTAAAATACCAATCTTGATTATTCTAGCCTACAAGACTCTAAAATACACAAAAAGTGGCAAAAAAATTAACAGGTTGAAAATCCACAAATGGGCCATAGATAAAGGATCAGTACTAGCTATCTAGACATATTTTTCACATGGTTTAGGAAAAAAATCATGACATTTGTGAAAGGAAAAATGCACAAAATTTTTTGGGTGATAACTTGAAAAGAGAGGCCTATGTAATAGTTATTTTATACATTCTTTGTCCTCAACATAATAGGACTTAGGATAAAATTATGGTTGAAATAGAAAATACATAACATTCATGGGGTTTTTCATATAACCCTATATGTAGTCAAAACTATGCTCACTAATTCCCTTGGATATGGAAAAAATTAGAAAATGTTTTTATCTACCATTCAAATTTTTACTACTTCTACACTAGAATAGCTTTCTCTTCATCTCGATCAGATCCCATTCTGATTGGGGGAACTTGTTGGGCCTTAAAAAATTTTCAAAGAAGGTTAGGATAAATCTGTTAATTGGGAAAAAGAGAATAATATCTAAATAAGAGTTTGAGGAAGACTTAATGAGTTGTAAAGGGTTAAATGATTCCATGAATTTTAAATAAATCTATAGAACACCACTCCACATAGAGTTCTTCTATTCCACGAAGTGCCCGTGAATGAATAATGTTCTCAAAAAGCGGAAAAGCTAGTAGTTCCTGAAAATGATTAAAATACATTATCATAGATAAGTTGTGATTTTAGCCCTTGGTAAAAAATATCCTCTTGAACTAAATCATTCACGGGGAGAGATGTTAATATCTTCTCATGAGAACAATTTAAACCACTAAGTATTTATTCTAGTGCTCTGGTAAAAGATGTTATATGGCTCTATGTGGATGATTGGAAATGCCGACACCCAATTCCTCCCACTCCTCTATAAATAGACCCAAAGGGGACCCAAAAAAAATAATATAAAAGATGGGAGGGTTGCTTGATATGAATAAATATGAATGAGGAACCACTAAAAATATAGCCTTTCGATGATTCCTAACAGGTAAACCCTGTCGCATGGGACAAAGGATGAAATATTAAATCAGTCAGTGGTCCATGAAACAAAACCTTTTACATGAGAAATACCACAATGAATGAAATTTATGGTCTCTCTATGGATGTATATCCTATATTGAAAAGCACTATGTGAGTGAAATCCTTCCTCATGTAGAAAATCACTACGCAGAAGAAAATCGACACCACAAAGCAGTCTGCTAACTGAACGAAACCCGGTATTGCATAGCAACATCCTACATGGGAAGCATGCAGGTCCTCATGGAACTATGTTTCTTAGAATGAAACTTTTCTATCATAGCATCAAGCTACACTGAGGTAACCCTATACCATGTAATAACCTGCTACACTAAATGGGGAATCACAAAGTGTTCTATAATCCATCTCCAATCATCCAATACATTTGTGTTCCCCCATAAAATAGTCCAATGGTATTAGGCCAAGGCCTCTTCCAAATCCACCTAACAAGTATGGAAGCATTATCGGGAACACCATCGTGTCACTTCGTGTTTACATACCCAGGAAACGCATGGTCATGTATGTAACATCCTAAATAAGGATAAACCTAAAAATGTTTTCATGTTTACATTTGAATGGTAACACGGTTTCTGACCTTTAGGTTCCCATGTGAACTTTCTTATTCTATGGATTCAGTGGATCCACTAGTCGTTTATTTCAATGAGAGAAAATGTTGAACATTCCTCTCCTTCTCAGAACTAGTTTAGGATACACATCTTGAGGTAATCCCCTAGCCTTTCATGAGGGATGGGGAACACTTTACCCTATTCACTCTAGATCAAGACATTACTAGATAGATCACTAAATGTGACTATCATAGCTATAAAATTAGAATAGGGGCACACTTAAATCTCACCCCCTCTCCCTTAGGGCCCCAACACTATCCATCAATGGATTTGGGAGAATCATGCAATCATCATTTCTTCTACTTCTTCTAATTTCTCTCACTGGGAATGAATCACTTGGGATTAGAGGTTAAGGGAAACTATTACATTCTTATGATCCCATATACTCAAATGGATTTCTCCATAGGTATAATCCCCAATTTTCCCCCAATGTTACATCTCTACATGTAATCCCTAGGTATGTACTCAAAGTTAATTTTCCATAGAAATATTCCCCAACCATTACGCAATGGGACGCTTCTAGGTGTATGACATGTCCATATCTCATGTGGTATGCTTCCATGTGTAAAACTTGATCAAGTACTCAATGGGCCTTTCCCATTGATATGATCCCAAATCACACATTCAATGGGCCTCTTATATGATTAATCCCCAACCATATACACCTAATTCCTTCAAAGGGACATATTCTCGATGAAGAATCAAATTCATGGAAATCCCCTGAGGGTAATCCCTAATTATATGAAATAAATAACCCTTTAAATGGGCCTCTATTATAAGTATAAACCCAAAACATACTGAACTACGTTGTCTTTGATTTCTATCCAACCAGGATACATAGGAGGCCTCCATGAGGTCCAAAACCAACACCCAAATTCCCTCTATTCTTCTTCAAGGCATATTCCTTATAGGGTCACCAGCACCTGTGAGACCAAATCATTTCTATATCCCCTGGGCCACCTCGGCATATTTACCACACCAAACCTTAAATATGAATCTTTCACTGAGATTTCCACTCCAAATGATGTTAAACTACATGGATTATTCCTTGTCGCACTACCTAAAAAGGTGATGTTTCCCATTAAGCAACAAAAAATTATATGGGTTATAATTCCTCTATTGAGGGTATATAAGAATCCCATCTCATGGGTTCAACCTTGACAAAAAAACACTTTCTTTTCCCAAGATGATGATAAACTCTATAGTTCCCCACCACAAGGATTAAAACTAGCGTCATACTGATGAACAACCAGATAATCTATGATCTATCCAAAAAAATGGTTCTATTGATGGAAAACGTCATATACATACATATCCATTATTTTATGGAGGTATTTTGATAGATACAGATGATTCTAAAACCATGAATGTTTATAATTTATTTTTATCATATGGTAATTCTTTTATGAAATCTTTTGAATGAACAAAGGATTCATGAACATATCTTAAATCTATAATAGTGTACCAGAACATGAAATAGTTTTCCCCCATGATTGTGTGATGATCATGAATTACCATCCCCTTGAACAATGTGATTTATTATGTGTCATGGGTCATGTTAACCAATGAACTCCTACCTTTGAAAAGATGTTCCATTTGTCATCACGGATATAAGAGCCACTGGGAATTTCTAGCTCCATGAATAAAACCTAGTGGATACAAACTGAAGATGTTGTACCCAATGTCAATGATTTTACACAATTCATCCTCATACATTCAGTCGTCAGGATCAAGAAATTTGGTTCGAAAATGTATGGTACATGATGTTATAATATTTATTGATGAACCTCCTTCACAAGATAAAAAGGATACACTACAAAATACTCATTGGAATAATATGTCCTTTCTATACAAGAAAAAATATTCAAACAAAATATAGAGTTAATTTGAAACCCCTCCCTTGAATTTTTAGCTTGAAATCAATTTATGGAAACCTTAAGAATTCTCATGTCAATCATACACTCCTTGATGTTTTCCATTAACCTCTTCCAACTAGACTAGTGATATCTGTCATTATGTTGAAAGTACTAGTGCCATTCATCACACCTACTATACTCCATGTGATAGTTTTTGTAACTTTGATAATGGATAGTACATGAATAGTAATTGATTAAATCATTATATAAACTTGTGTAACCATTCCTCAAAAGGATAGAAACCTACTCTTCCATTTCATGATGCAGACTATAATATTTATAAATATCCCATCGTGGTGACAAGATTGTATTCTATATAACGAGATAGGTTTAACTAGATACTGCATGGGGAAGTTCACTATTGTGATCCATATACAATCTTCATGGAATTTGACATGATCAACATTACATTGTTTAGAAATATTGTAACTAATCTTGTAGTAATAACATTACTAATCCACTTTATATAATATTAGCATACAAGACTGAAGGATTTAATGGATTTATACCTTTAATTCATGAAAAATATTAGATCATATTAAAAACCTATGTGTGATATATTATTAAAGAAATATATACCCTTAAATGGGCATTATTCCAGTACAAATTCCATTATTAAGGATCTAAGTGAGAGATTATTGGTCCAAAATTAAGAGATCAAAAAATAGTGGAACACTTTAACAAGGACCCCACACATATATGAAGAATCCAAATATTATACTTATATAAGATAATGAGAACAATGATGATGAATAAAATTGAAGAAACAAAATCCAAAAACCCACACCAGGAAGCCAAATTGATTCCTAATATTCATGTTACAATTCCATTCCAGCCTTTCATAACCCTTATCGATATCAAATTTGATCCTAAAATTAGTACCCTGCACTGTTTCTATATGATCTATTATAATTTTAATTGTAAGGAAATGGATCAATATATAGTCATTCCCTTAATGAACCCATGTATCTCACTCGATATAATCCTAGGATGAAATTCATCAATTATTTTGATTAGGATTGTATCTACCAATTTATATGAGAAATTTAATATACTAATAGGATGATACTGATCAAAGGAATATAGTTACATGTCCTTGGGAACTAAAATTATATTTTTTTTCCATAAGCTACTCTGTGAAGATATCTTCCTATGATGTAATCATGCACCACATATGTGAGATCATATTAAATAATATTGTAGAGTATAATATAGAAGGATCCTACAAATCAATCCAGGATGGGGGGACTGTCATTGTTGAGTAAAAAAAGATATTATTAATTTCAAAGAATTCTATTAGGACCCCTATTGTTATTCTCATCAACACATCTTGAAATATTATTGAGAGAAGTTGGAAATGTTTCCTTTCAAGGATATCCATCCCAAGAACCACACCTTGATCATGTTTTAAGAGATTAATAATGGCTTATAATAAGTTCAATTATATATGAAAAATTCTTAGATTAATAATTACAAACTCTTTAAAATTTAGTAGTTAATTATGTACAATTTTAATTAAACACATAAAATTTTCATATTTATTCCTAATATGAACTCTTTCATATTATTCATTCCATGGAATTCCCTATTAATATATAATAATAAATTATATAAAAACTTTTTATATTCAAAATATAAAATGTAAACAATAACTATAATCTAAATATCATATATTTAATAATAAATAATCATTTAGCAATTCAAAATTTTTAAAACTTATTTTTTACGTGGTATAAATTATTTTCAAATAAGGCCTTTAATTTTAATATTCAAATAAAGTAATTATGAGATATTTATAGTATTAAAAATAATATATTTTATCATTTATGTTTTTTTTATATTTTATTTATTTTATAAATTACCCTTATAATTTCTTAAAGAACTTTATTTCTATACTATAAGGCATGCCACTTAATTGAATAAATTATTTCAATGTTAACAATTAATATTTTTTATATTTATATATTAAATCTTTTATAAATATTTATTTAATTAATTATTAATATAATATAATTAATTAACATGTAAACACGTTGAAAAATTAAATAATAGCCCAAAATAAATTTTTAAATGACTTATAATCTATTTATAAACCATTATATTCAGTTTTAAATTGAAAAATAGAGAAAGAATATTTTCATCATCATGTGAATGCGTAAACCCATCATTGGAGGCCTGGATGTAATATTAAACTTGGAATTATATGATATAAACCTATGTAATGTTAATTTAGTCATGTAATAAACTTTATAAGAATAAATGATCTCTATTGTGCACTCATGACTGAATAAATTATTGTTGGAATCATCATGTGAGATTTATCTTCACTAGAAATTGTTTATGTAAGAATAAAACCTGTGCAGGAATTCCCAAATTATGTTAACCCAAAGTAAGGATAATCTTGGGTGGTAAATATAAATTTTTTATAAGGAATCTTCATAGTGATGAACCATGTAAAATTTATCTACATTAGATTAATATTTCATATTTTGGGTTTCAGTGATAATAAAGTTGTTCTAGTTTGAGATTTACTAAGTACCTACATATGAATAAATTAAATTTTTGCCCATTATATACCATTATGACATTAGAACCATCGATATGTGTCATGTGTAATAGTGAATTTAGTGTCCAGTCATTACGACCTAGGATAGAAATTTACATAGTATTAATTCATCATGGGGATGTTTTTAATGATATACAATGTATCATATATATAGTATGGTGATCTATTTATCAATAAGATGAAAAACATCAATTAAATTATGATTTTAACATCCAAATCACATGGTGAATATCTAATATTCTTTCTAGTTATCTTTGGATATATTAGTTCTCAATCTATGAAAGAGACGCTTTATGAAACCATAAATGGATAAAATCATTCAAGAAAAATGAAATTATGGTTTAAATATAAGATGATGAAATATTTGTAATGAACCTCAAACTAATGAGATTATGAAACAACCTTTATTTGATGTGTGATAAATATTACAAATTAGAATCCTAAAGAAATACTTCTTCTATGATGTATCCCTTGTCTATATTGAGTCATCCATCAAATGTGTTGAGCCTTATCTCACTAATAGTAAGATAGTATCTTTAAATAAAAATATATTTGAAGAAGAAATATTAATGGGATAATTAAAAGAATGTATAGATACCGTTCCATGGGATTTTAATATTTTATAAAGGACATGGGGACACTACCCTTGACACCATGCATTTAATCATGTGTTACATAATGTATTAATAAATCTCAAGTGATTAAAATATCTTATAACTCATTGACCTACAATATTATCCCATTAATTTAATTTTTTGATAACAAATGAAATTGATATTGAAATATTATCTTTTCAGAATTCAATTTGTTGTATAATGATGTCATATATCATGTTATTTTGATAAACACCGACACTAATTCCAAAAATATTACATAGATTTCAGGAAAGTTATACTAATATGATAATTCACTTATTATATATAATGATACGGCCACAACTCTATATTTAATGAATAGAAATTTAAAATATATCCTTAAAACCCTAAGTGATTTTTATACACTTTTCTTCTATATATTTTTGGGATTAACACTTCTTTGAATGTGATTTCCAAGAGATAACTCCATCTACAAATGATATCAATTATTTAGAGATTGATTTTCTTATGTCAACATATCCATCCATATCATCTTTTTTTATATACTTCTAAAATAGTTTGATTATTCCCATAACCTAAATAATAAAAATATTTTCCTTCAAGATAGTAAAATATACATTTTAGGACTACCTATAGAACCTTTCTTGAATTTGACAAAATTAAACTTACAACACCAAATGAATGAGACATATCAGGATCGGTGCATACCTTATCTTAAATGATACCTATAACCAATGAATGATAAATAAATGTTTTCATATATTTATTCTTCTATTTGATGATGTGATTTAATTTTTCATCAGGCCAAAATGAATAACAAGTGGATAATTAACTTCATTATCCCTACTCATATTAAATCTTCAAAGAACCTTCATGATGTATAATTATTGAGATAACCCAGTTATGTAATTCATTCTGTCATATGTAATCATTATTCTGAGAATTTATTTTGAGACTCCTAATTCATTTATTTCAAATGACCTATTCAAATCCATCTTTAAGATTTTAAAAACTAAAATAACTTTTCCAATAACCAACATATCATCACATTAAGTAAAATTATAATAAAATAATCATAAAACATTTTAACAAAGATACAATTATAAAAGGTTATTATGTTATACTGTTTTTAATATATAAATATGTCTTCTTTATTACACCAATATATCGGTACCTCTTTTAAACCATATACATTATTCCCCACTTTATATAGAATGTATGATTTACATTTTACATAAAAAACCACTTGATTCACCATTTATATCTTATCATTGATGTCACCATGTAAGAATGAAGTATTTACAACATATTGTTATACATTTTCATAAAGTATTGAAGGAAATATAATAACAGTAGTAATAGAATACATTTTTACCACTCAAGAACATATTATTTTGAATTCAATACATTTATAGTATTGGAATTCCATCATAATAATCCTATAATTTTAAAGTGTTATTAAGATTCCACCTTTATATTTAATTATATAATTCAACTTATTCTTGAGTTCCATTATTCTTTATGGTAACTCTATAAGGTTATGTATATGGTAATTTTTTAAGGATCTCACCACCTATGGAATAGTTTTTCTCTATCCCATTTTTTGATGAGCTCTAATTACATCATCATAAATTTCTAGTTCTCCTCCATCAATGACCAAAAAACACTGATGTAGTGAGTATTGATGACATGGTTGTATTTCTCTTATAGATATCCTCATCTAGCCTTCTAAAGGGATTTGATTTGAATTATCATGTTATAATGACATATCAATGTATATAAATATATTACCTTATTTTGATGTATCTTAAGTGTAATAAACATCCCCATATTTTCCTAAAAGTGGTGGTAGTGATATTTGTAATTAATTGAATATAATTGTTTTATATTGTGACTACCCAATTTGATAAGAATATTTAATTATATTATCCTCATGAATTATAACATCATTTCTTCTAATGATCATATTTTTTATAGGATCCCCTAATATACATATGAATAATTTTTTATCATATCCCATAATGATACATAACTTTACATTTCTATAATTCTTTGTCCTCTCCTATTTTATAATGTTCACATGCTACTATTGAAAACACTATAATTTTTCAATAAATAGTATATTACAATCAAAACCATTTTTTATGTGTCATATTCAATGGAATTGAAATAGGATGGTCGAGAATATCTACTATAGTCATTATGGCCTCCCCTCAAAAATATTTTATGAGATTTTGATTTGAATATATACACTTGTCTCTCTAATAAATTGTTATGTTCATACTCTCTACTAGTCCATTATGTGGAGTAGTCTTTGTTACTTAATTTTCCATACCAAATAAATAAAATATATAATTTTTTTAAAATGGACTACAATACTCTATTTTATTGTCTTCATTTACACAATTTAAATTTTTTCTTTCTTTTACCCTTCACATGAAATTTATTGAAAATATCCTTCATTAGATCTTTATCTTTGAAAGAAAAATTCCAAACCTTCTCTAGAATTATCATCAATGAAATTTAAAAAATGATCAATACATCAAACGATTTTTACCTCATCATAATGTAATTTGTGTGTACTGAGTCTAAAATATTATATTTTCTGGATAGAAAATAACCATGAATAGATTATATATTTTTCTCGTTTTGAAATCATCATATGTATCTAAATGTATACCTTTGATTCATGTAAATAGATTATTTTAGTTAATTATTCATATTACTTTTTCACTCAGTGTGTAGAAGTCATTTAGGTTATTCCACTATTGATATTCCCTTATGAGAAAAATTGATTTCTCAAACTCATGGGTTGGCCTTTATGAAAAACAAAATAACTCTTTCTTTCCTTAGAAATAACCAAGTTACATTTTGTGAGAATCCATTTTCTATCACCAAATAAAATTATGTAAGTAAAATTATATAGAATTATGATAGATATTATAGTTAGGTGAGTATCAATAACATGACTCACATATTTTATAAATAAAATAAATTTAAAATTATTTTCCAAAATATTATTAATAATACCACATATTCTTAATTTAATATAATTTCCCTCCATTATGTTTCCATCACACCCTATAGTGTAAGAAGAGAATACGTGCATCAGGAACTAACAGGTTATAGGGAACCTGATGTTGAGCATGTGTTGTTTTCAATAACACAATTTTTTTAATGGGAGATAATTGAGAACAATACTTTATCTATTTATGATTATTTTTATGTTCCCAAATACCCTTAATTATTATTCTAATGAATTTACTTTGAGTATATTTCTACAAATTAATATTCTTTATTTCTCTATTTATGAATAATATTAAATCATTTCATCCATATTGAATATTTGATTTTTTTTGGAAATAATCTTTTCATATTAGCATGTTTTGGAAACACTGTTCATACTCTACATGTTCAAAAATTAATTTCTTGTGTTCTAGAAACATTGTTCATACCGTATGTTAGGATCGTAGCATAAGGTTGGAATCTATCATTTACTTTACGGAATATCAGAAAGGTATAAATATGAAACCATACGTTATAGAAAAAATTATGGAGGAAGAACCCTACGTTTGGAAGGAACCTTTTGTTTGAGATATTAGAAAAGTATAGAAGGATATCCCTACGTTAGTATGGAATTTTATGTTTGTTTTTCAAAAGTATAGTTCATCAACCCTACTTTTGAAAATATCCTTACATTTTATCATAAATAATGGATCATATAACTTACATTTAGAAGCTGATAAAAATATGGATCATCAAACTTACTTTTATAATGAACCGTATGGATCTTGTATCTTATTTTTTGATAAAAAGGAAAGTATAGATATTGTACCGTACGCTTGAGAGTTTAAGTGAAAAGTATTATAGATCAACCTTACGTTGTGAACCTTATGTAGTCAACCTTACATTTTCAACCTTTCGTGATCAACCATACATTGTGAACATTATGTTATCAACCTTATGTAATCAACCTTACGTTCAGAGAAATAATGTTATACAGTTCAACCCTACATTTGGCATCAGAGATTCAAATACGACTTTATTGAGAAATGGTCCTTATAGAGATTATTAGGATGATTTCAAGCCAAATTCAAAGCACGTTTTTAAATCATGTCTTTGAATAATTCAAAGCCATTTATTTTTTTTCGAAGCCTCGATTTAAGAGGAGATTTTCGTGCTCAATATTAAGGGGATTTATGAATGCTCTGTTATTCAAACATTTGAATATCGTGATTCTAAAGGAGAATTTTGTGGATCCAAATTTTTAAGGAAAATTGTCATCGTTGTTCTCTATATATCTATAATATTTTGTATTTCCAAGTAGTGAGAGAATCATCAATAAAATATATAACAATCTCTTGACTTTTCACAACTATAGTTTTACATAGTCATTAGATATTTACAAATCTACTACTACCAAGATCTATAAAACTATGTTTATTTTTTGAAAAGAAGAATCACATTAAAGATTCATCATTTATACAACGAAGATCATTCATGAATCCAATTTTGTTAGAGTTTATATACTTATTTCTATATCAATTTCAACTAGATCGACTCAGAACTTCCCTTATCTGAAGAGAATCTTTTCAGAAGACAATGATCTATCTACTGTATGTTGCATGTTGTTGCAGCTATGAAGATAAACTGAAATGTATTTCAATACATATACTTTTTTTGTAATCAACTTCTCAAACTATTTTGTCTATTTGGTTCTGTGTATGATTCAAAAGGCTATGTTTTTAATATTAACATGTAAATGATTCAACTATCTCCACTCAATTGTGGACAATATTTTGATAAGAGTACCAGATAGTGATAATCACTATGCTCATGGAGTATAGTGTTGGTGGAGTGGACTAGGGTCACTCTATTCCATGAACCACTATACATCCTTTCATTTGATAACTATTTATTTTCTATTCCATAAACAGTCTAATAAAGATAAAAGGAAAGACTCAATCTTTATCACAATTATTGAAGAATTTGTAAAAGACACAATTCGCCCCCCCCCCCCCTCTTGTGTGTATTTGGTATAACCCGATCCAAAAATTGGTATCAGAGGAGGATCTTTTGTCAAACCTATAACAAGATGATTTTTTGGATTATACATAGAAATATGGATGATACACGAGAGGGTATATCAATGGTTCAATATCCCTACTTCAACGGTGAAAATTAAGGATGCAAGAAATCACGGATGATCATTTTCTTAAATAACCTTGGATACAATGTCTACATGAAAATTCTAACTCACTATGTGATTCCAGAGAATCCTAATACCTGGATTTCTCATAAAGAAGCGGAGTACGACATAAACTCAAAAGCTATGAATGCTACCATCTGTGGTCTTGGACCAGATGAATTCAACAGAGTATCTCAGTGCCTGACTACTTGTGAAATGTGGCAGATAGTTGCAGTTTCTTATGAAGGAACTGACAATGTCAGACATATGAGGTATGCCACAGTTAAATTTAAATTCAACACATTCATAATATTTGAATGAGAAAGCATCGCCCAGATGAATGGAAGGATTTCAGCATTTTTTAATAACATCACTTCCTTAAGAGATCCTATCTCTAGAGGCCCGAAGTTTGACATACATGGATATTACCTTACTTTTGCAGAATAATTAATACATAACAAAAACAAACACCGAGGGACCAAAATAGTTTAGTGTCTTTGGAAACTCAGAACGTAATTTTCTAATCATTGTGAAAGATCTTCAACATCTCCCATAAAGATCTTCCCTTTTTGGTTTTCATACCTAAAACCATTCTTTATATATGGGGGAAAATCAAACATAAAAAGGGTGAGATCATATGCTCATTAAGGGAAAACATATAGAACATAAAACAATACATAAACATTTGAATGCAAAAACATGAACATAAATTCTAAACATCAAAATCTTGAGCAAACACATAAATCATGGACATATGTAAGGAATATATCATAAAGGAACATAAATCATGATAAAATAGCATGTTAATAAAACATGTAATTGTGGAAAACCATTAAGCACATGATATGATTTCCATAGTAGCCAAGGCATTGATTCCAAGTCCATCTTAGTGGACAAAGTCCCATTTTGAATCGAGTTCACTCCTCGTTCCTGTCCTGTATTACTGAAGAGGATTAACTTACCGTTCCAGCCATGTCTATCTTATGAGATATAAATCTTTACCCAATACATTGGAGGGAGATATAGGTCTCACCCATCTCATAATGAAATCATTCTTACATGTGCCACGAAATAAACTTAAAACACTCATCATAACCCAAAGAATAAAATGGGTTTCATAAACATCATCCCATTATCACATAATCCATATAAAACAAATGGATATTTCATCATAAGAAAATTGAAACCATTTAAATCATAGAGAAATTATACTTGAAACATACAAATATGATATAATGTCATCTTAGATGGAAAATGGTTTTGATAAAACACTTGGAATGAATTCTTGAGGAAAATATCCTTTCTTCTTCAAAATCATTTTCTTGTCACAAAATGCCATGAAATTTTAAATGAAAAGTATTTGGTTGAAAATAGTCATAAAATCTTTTAGAGTAAGCTTCATGAAAATGAGGCGTTATGAAACTGTAAAAATCCATTCACACTGTATAGGTTAAAAATAACATTCTTCTCATACTTTTTTTCTGGAAAAGTCAAAAGGTTCCTCATGTGGAAACCAAAAGTAAGATTCCATTCATAACATGTGGTAAATTTCAAAATTTTGTAAAAAGGACTTTAAAATTACATGAAAACGTTTTTATAAAACATGTGCATGGATGATAACAATAACCCCAGTAAATACTTACGAATAACAGTATCAGATAAGAACGAGATTGAAATAGTTATCCCTTACCTTATGTCTGATATGCTTCATATGTATCTGAACCTCTTGTATAATGATTTAAATAATGTCATTAACTTATTAAAGAATTGTATTCATTGTTATGATATCATATATGGTTTACTTATGACTTTATATTACCCGTTCGTTTGTAAATTCGATGTAAAAGCACCACTTTGGGTAAAATCGTTTCATTTATTGTACGTGTTTCATCTTGTTGTTCTTGATATTATTACTTATATCCTGATTACTTAATTCCATAATGTAAAACCTGATTTATATATAATACATATTCATCATATACATATATATATATATGATATATCAATAAATGGAATGAAATACACCGTTCATGGAGACGGTAGGTCGTACGTACGCATGAACGTTGTTATCATTTCCCTATTAAATTGAATGGAATTAAGTAGATGAAATACAAATATATAAATACATAAATACAGTATCATTATTATGTCATATATTTCATTATTATTCATTATATTTACTTTATAATCATTCATGAATGGTTAACGTGGAGAATGAATCTCATCGCATCGTGGAGGCTGTAGTCCGTACGAAGGCACGAGCGATGATATCATTCCCATGATCGTGGAATTGTATTGAAGTGTATGTATAATATTTCATAATAAATATCAATTTACTATAATTATATATAGTTATTTATTTACACCATTATACCCATCCAAGTATGGTGGTGGTCGAAAACAGATTACACCACGGCGTGGAGAAGGTATTCCGTACGTACGCACGCGTGGTGATTTCATTTTCCGTAGGATGGATTGAAGGTGAAATAGGGTTGTTTAATATTTATAATAACATATCAGTATATAATTAATACTGATGTTATTACTTTATAATGAAAAAACTAAATAATAGGAAGTAGAGAAGAAAGAAACTTGGAAGAGTCGATATAAGAAATTACCTCTTCCTCGACGCTGCTCCTTTAAAATTCTTCTTAGGGCACTAGAGTTGGTCTTTTGAGAAGACCAGGACCTCTATGATGTAACTAGAGAGTTTTGAGAAGAGGAATTGTCAGGGGTTGGATGATATTTAAGTCTCAAAAGGGTGTTAAGAGAGGAGGAAAGGTGTGCCCTTTTTATAAGGGAGGAGAGGGGCACCTTTGGAAAAAACTTAAAATATTATTTTATAATAAAGTCATATTCGGTTTATAATAGCTCCAAACTGATTTATTTAGAAGATAAGGTGGTTAAGGGTCAAAAAAATTTCAACAAAGAGGTTTTATACAAGTTTAGGTTACTATTTTATCCATATCCTTTAGATTTAACTCTAAGTTAAATAATTTAACTTTTACCGTGTCTTTTTGTTTTCTTACACTATATGGTTAATAAACTTACTATAACAAGCCAAAAGAACCAAAAGTGGTTCATTATTAATATATATATATATCCTTATCTACGTTATTTGGCCGAACCTTATATTTGTAGGAATAAAATAACAATTAATAAAATAATATTTATTTTAAAAACTATTTTATGTCAATTTTTGACACTATTTGGTACTTGATTTTTGTGAAAATCATACCAGCATGATCAGTTCAAAATAAGTTAATTAAATCAATAATAAAATGTCAGATTAACCTAGAAAATTATTGAAATTCATAAAAAGTCTAAAATTACATTTATTTGGGTATTTATAACATCAATTATGTTAATATTTCATTAAAAAGGTGATTATTGCATCATCATTGTTTCATAAATAAATTAAATTATTTAATGTTTAAAAATTATAAATAAAATACTATTATGTAGGATATATTTTTATCATTCTAATGAATATTTATAGTCGAATTTATCATATGTATAACCCTATATTAAAAATGTTTTAGTTATTAAACTTTGATTTTAACAATTTCAACTATTCTTTAAATAAAATAATAATAAATGTCCTAATCTAATACAAGTGGACCTAAAGGGTAATAGTTTATTCATAAGGTTGGTTCTGGTCAAAATACACTTGTCCAATAGAATTATGACATGTGTTAGGGTAATATTAATATCATTTTTACCCTTAATTACCCTATTTACTTTTAAACGTTGTAAATAAAAGTAAAAGGTTACTATTCATCAAAAATTATTTTCACCTCATTGAACAACATTTTAGTTCTTTATATTAATCATGTCTCTCGGATTTTCGAAATTTCACTCACAAAAGCGGTAAAATTATGTTTTTGTGAATTTCCAAATTCTCATAGGAGGTGGGTAAAAGACGGTGAAAAGTTCAATAAAAATTATATATATATAAAATTATTAAAAAATGACTCCAATGAATTAAATTGAACATAAATAGGTATTATGTATCAATTTTGACCTAAAATAAATTTAAATAAAACAAAAAAATATTTAAATAAAAATTCGGTTTTTAAATAATAACCCAGGGTTTTCACTATTCATCAAAAATTGAAAGTTATCAGAAAAATACCAAAAATTCACCCTAGGCTAATTTCGATATTCAAAATCCATAAATGAAGTCCATTTTGAAAGATAAAAATTATAAAATTTCAAAATGTGGGTATTACTATTCATAACAGCTAGTTTATATAATATTTTAATAACATATCGTTGTTTAGTGAAACTCGGTATTGCATACTTCACACGCCATCAAAGTAGGCCTTGGTTGCGTGTAATGCAAACCATGTCAGGGTTGCGTGTAGTGAAATCTCCATTTGGTGTTGCGAATAATATAATAAAAACTTATTTCATTTATACATTAAACAAAATCTATATTTAATGTTGCGTAGAATAGTTTCCGTAAAACAAACTTGAAATGGTGTGTAACATGAGCCAATAATAGTTTTGCGTATACTAAAAGCTAATATAGTGTTCCGTATAATACAAGCTAATCTTGGTGTATTGTATAATAGAACACATCATTGAAATTAAAAATAATATATCTCATAAAATCTCGGGTTGTTACACTATCAAACATGTAGATCTAGACCATAATGTTCTAAGAGTACTACTACCTAGATGGAATGGGATCTCAGTGGCTATTGGACAATTATCAGTAGTCAATGATCTTACAATGAGAGATTTTATTGGAAATATAATGATGTATGATGCTATGATTCAAGATGAAGAAAATGAGCATTAAGTCTTCATCAAGAGATAAAATAATTTGTTGAAAGTAACATCCCAAAAAAAGAGCATAAAGATGAAGACAGAAATCAAAATGAAATAAAATAATTCTGATTCGTCTAATTTAGATGTAGAACTGGCTCAACTAGCCAGAAAATTCAGTAAATTATACAGAAAGAAGAAGGGATTAGGAAAATCCTTTAAAAAGGATGAAATAGAACCTAAGGGCATCAGAAGATATGAATGGAAAAAGATAGACCACATTAGAACTGACTCTATTCAATTAAAATAAGAAAAATAATAATATTTTCAAAACCAATGATTATGGGAAGAAATAAAAAAGATAAATGTAATCTATCTGGAGAGTTTCTGAAGACTCCAGCCGCTCTTCAAAGTCTGACTCAGAAAAAAGAAGAATCCAATATAAAATAAAATATGTGCTTTATAGCAGATGCTGATGAGGTACAATTATATCACTCATCTGATGCTAATTCTTATCTAGTAGTTCAAAAATTAAACATTCAGCCTATAGAAACATTGTAGAAGAAAAATATTATTCTTTATTTAAGAAACATAAATCATTAAAAAATATTCACACTGCAGTTTTAGTAGAAAGTGACACTCTGCAAAAACAACATCAAGAGTTAATTGAAAAATATAACTCATCAAACTTAAATTGTACAGATAACGAAACTAAAATAAAAACCATGAAAAAAGAAGTAGAAACCTATAAAATTTCATCTTTTTTTTACAAAAGGATAAAATACACTAAATAAAATTATTGGAGAAAATCTGATTAAAAAGGAAAGATGTGGAATAAGCACTAGAGTTAAGAAACCCAAACTGTATAAGAACTATTTTGTTCCAAGTATCAAAAGTAAAATTTGCAACTTCTGTGGAACAAAAGGTAACATATCTAAAAACCGTTATTTAAGGCAACCAAAAATAATATGGATTAATAAATCCTCAATTTCAAGAATTTTATATAATTTTTTAATTATAAAAAAACAATGCATGTCTGGATTCCTAAGACTTTTCTGGCTAACACTGATGGACCCAACAAAATATGGGGACCAAAACTAAACTTTGTTTAAATTCCATTTTAGGAAGCATGTCATAGAATTCAAACTGAAATATGGTATATGGATAGTGGATACTCTAGGAATATGAGTGGGAATCCATCAAATATTAAAACAATAACTCAGAAGGATGGAGGATTAGTCACATTTGATGACAATGCCATAGGTAAAATTATTGGCCTTGGAACTAATGGAGATCCAAAAGCTGTCTCAATTAATAAAGTATTCTATGTACAAGGATTGAAATCCAACCTAATAAGTATCTGACAACTTTGTGATGATGGTAATTTTGTGGTTTTTTATCTCTGTTGGTCTATTTTTAATGAAAAATTGATTAAATTTAAAGCACCTTGAAATGATAATGTTTATACTCTGGACATAGATTCCTTGTGTAAACAAAAAGTAAACTTCATAACTTCTAAGATAAATGAATCATGGATTTGGCATAGAAGACATAGACATTTCAATGTATATGATTTACATATGTTCTCTAAGAAATAATTTGTTTTTGATTTTCCTAGTCTCAAACATGATCTTGATAGATTCTGTGATGCATGTCAAGTTGGAAAGCAGCTCAAATCATCCTTCAAGTATTTTAAAAAATTGCAACATCTAAACCTCTAGAACGTATCCATATGGATTTTTTGGACCTTCAAGAATAGAAATCTTTGCTGCTAAATTATATTTATATGTTTTAGTTGATGATTATTCTATATTTACTTGGATTTATATTATAAAATATAAAAATAAGATTTTACTATATATGAAAGTTTTTACAAAGCTGTCCCAAATGATAAAGGGTTTAAAATAATTTCATTGAGAACTGATCATAGTGGAGAATTAGAGAATATGGAATTTAATTCATTTTTCTCAAATATAGGTATTAAACAAACCTTCTCCGCACTAAGAACACCTCATCAAAATGGAATTGTTGAAATAAGAAAATGACTATTCAATAAATGGTTAGGACTATGCTAACTGAATATAGTCTTCCTACCTATTTCTGGGTAGAAGCCGTATGTACAAACTACTATATAATGAATATAGTTTTAATTAGACCAATTTTTAAAAACACTCTCTATGATCTATTGAATAAAAAAAACCTAAAGTACATTAAATTAATGTTTTTAGATGCAAGTTTTACACCTTAAACAATAAGGACAGTCATGGTAAGTTTTATCCAAAATATGATTAAGGCATTTTCATAGGATATTCTTCTACATCCAAAGCTTATGGAGTTTTTAATAAAAATCCAAGGATTTTTGAAGAATCAGTTCATGTGAAATTTGATGAATCTAATCCCCTTGAGAAAAGGAAAGGCCAAATTGAGGAATCTGACTCTAATGATAACATGGGACTTGATAACTTAAAAGTTGATTTTGAAAAAGATATAAATGAAATTCAATCCATTTCAGAAAAACATAACTTTATAGATCCTAATAGTGTACTACCTAGATAGTCTAGAACCCTAAAGAATCACCCTTTAGAAATAGTTATAGGAGACGTAGACACTGGAATAAAAACTATAAGGATTATATTAAATCTTTTGGAATTCTCTGCCTTTATAACCCAATTATATCCTAGGACATTAGAATAAGAATTAGATGGTGAAATTTAGATGATATCAATGCAAGAAAAACTAAACCAATTCAAGAGAAATGAGGTTTTTAATTTAGTTGAAAGACCTCAAAACTATCCTATTATAGGAACTAAATGGGTATTTTGAAATAAACAAGATGATCAAGGAATATTAACTAGAAAAAAAATACTAGTAACTGAATGATATAATCAGGAAGAATGTATAGATTATGATGATACCTTTTACATATAGCTAGATTAGAATCTATTAGAATACTTTTGTCATATGCATCTCATATGAACTTTAAATTGTTTCATATGGATGGCATGTCTTCCTTTTTAAATGGTTACGTATTGGATTATATTTATGTTGAGAAACCTCTTGGTTTTAAAAATTCACAAAAACTAGATTTTATTTTTAAACATACTAATGCTCGTTATGGCCTTAAACAAGCACTTAAATCTTGGTATAAAATATTAACTTCCTTTCTATTGAAAAATGATTTTTTTATTAGGATGATGGATCCATCATTGTTTATGAAAAATTTTAACTCTAATATTTTAGTGGTATAAATTTATATTGATGATATAATTTTTTCTTCAATAAACAAAAATCATTGTCACAAGTTTTGAAATTTAATCCAAAATGACTTTGAAATGAGTATGATGAGAGAATTATATTTCTTATTAGGACTTCAAATTTGTCAAAAGGATTTTGGAAATGTTTTAAATAAATTAAAATAAATTACTAATTTACTAAGGAAATTTGGACTTCAAGACAACAAGACCTATACAACTTCTATGTGTACTAATATAAAACTTGATTGGTATGAAAATAGATAATCAGTTGAGAACAAGTTATATAGAGGTATGATTGGTAGTTTATTATATCTTTCTGCTAGTAGTCTAGATATAATGTATTTAGTATGTATTTGTGATAGATTTCAAACTGATCCTAAATAATCATACTTAAATGTTGTTAAATGAATTTTTAGATATTTAAAAGGAATTATTTTTCAATCACTTCTCTATCCAAAAACATCTAATTTTAAATTTATATCATATTCAAATGATGGATGTGGATGTTTTAGAATATATAGAAAAAGAACCTCATGGACTTCTCACTTATTAGGAAAATCTTTAGTGGAATGGTCTATTAATAAACAACACTCAGTTTCCTTGTCAATAGCCAAGTCAGAATAGGTATCTGCAGGCGGTTGTTGTGCACAATTTTTGTGGATAAGAAACACTCTTATAGAATTTGGACTAAATTTTAATAACACACCTATTTTATGTTATAATAAAATTGCTATAAATATTTCAAAAGACCAAATTAATCATTTTAGAACTATGAATTTTGATATCAGACATAATTTTCTAAGAGATCATGTTCTTAAAAATGATATATTCATAGAATTTGTATGTACTAAAATTCAATGTGATGATATTTTTACTAAAAAAATTCCCACTGTGAGGTTTGATTTTATTAAGGGAGAGCTAGGTCTATCTAATTTTAAATAAAATTTTAATTTTAATTTTTACTTGTTTTTTTCATCATTGTTTTAAATAATTTAATTATTTGTTTTAGAATAATTTATAATTTCATTTTTATTATTTTTTCCAGATACATTTTATTGTATTTAAATAATGTAATGATTATTATGTAAGTAAATGACACGAGAATCAAGGATGTCATAAACCGTTTCAAATTACTAACCCTTTCATTTTATCAAAACCTTTTGAAACACAAAAAACCCTTACCGCCTTCATCTACCATTGGAAAACCCTTTGAAACCCTACACGTTTGAGCCTTTAAAACATTAAAACAGAAATGACAAGACACATAGAATCGAGTAAGGAGATGATAGTAATTCCAAGAGTCAGCACACAATAGGAATAAAGATTCTATAGGGAAAAGTAATCGATTTGGAATGGTTGTATCAAATGGATCTCATGCTACGACAATCCCTCGCTCTTCAGAATCTCAAGAAAACATTCAATAGAAAATATATAGAGTTTCTATATGAGGTATATCATTGTCACTTTTTCAAATACGTTTATTTTAGTATTAGAGATATAGAGGACATCATAGTTGTGAATATTAAAGATTCGTATTTTTCAATTTCATCTGTATAAATAGTTAGAATCTTAAACATCCCCCATGAGAGAGTTTATCATTTCAACTTAACGAATATTGAATATGATGAACAGAAGTTATATTACATTATGTTATTTTTACTTGGATCTACAAGTATAAGAAAAATGATAGTGAATGATCTGGAACATGATAAGAGGATTCTTGCAATGTTTGTGCAAACAGGGATTGAACCTAGGATGTTAGAGATGGAGAAGATTTGTTTCCTGACTGTATATAATGTTTTTTCTTATGAGTGAAATCAATATGAATTTTTTGATATATATGGTAGTATATCTCCACTACTGCTATAAACCAGAGTCTAGAATGAACTTTTATCCTTATGGAAGGTTCATTTCAAAATTACTATTTATGTCTAATATGGTGAGATTAATAGCTACCAATGTAAAATGCCACTCTACAATATTTTCAATATTGAAACTCTAAGTAAGATTGGATTCTTCTGGAGTACTATGAATGGAATTCTTATGCCTGTTGAAGATAAGGAAGACCATAACTCATCTCCAGGGGAGGAACCTACAAATTCTAAAGAAGGAATAGTAGAATAAATAGAAAGTGGAACCTCATAAAGACTGAGATTTGAATCAATTGATCTATTTACTAATGAGGAAAGTCAATAGGGACTTCATAGGAAAAGACATCGAGTGGATCCAACTGGTGAAAATATTGTTCAAGGAACTACTGATGCAAATGAACCACTTGTGAGTTGTATATTTATTTGAGAAACTATAGAATATCAAATTGAACAACCATTCATTTCCCAGATTGAGGTGACTTCTCAAGTGGAAAAAATAAATTGTGCCTGAAACTATTGAAAATCCTAGAGAAGTAGAAGTGGATGGAACTGAATCTACTCAAACTGTACAACATAATGTGATTGTACAAGAGAAATTAGCTCAGGAATAAAATATTTTAGAGGATCCAGTATTAGAAGAATTCAATGAAGAATGTGATTAAAAATAGAAACATCCTACAAATGTGAATTTGGAATCGAATCTTTCTAAGATTAATACAAATGTTCTTAATGAACAATTTTCTTTGGATGAGTCAGTTCATGAATCTGAGGAAAATCATTTGATGAACCAACAAAGAACTCTACAGATTAGAAATCTGATGCTCAATATTTTTCTCTATCTATATTAAATTAAGTTGAGAATCATGCATAGGGTGCATCTAATTCTGATAATGTTCATGTGGAGGAGTTAATCGGAAAATTTAATAAAGTTCAAGCTGAAAATGCCTCTTTAAAAAGAGCATTAGAAAATGATAGACATACATTTCATAACATGAAATATAATTCGTTTTCAATAATGGATGTTGATATTTTTAATAAGAAAATGTTAACTACAGTTGGAAAATTCAAATCATAATAGTTAATGACGTCAGATTTAGAAGATTTAATGATTTTCAGGGAGCAATAGTTTGCAACTATCATGGACAGTTAACTATGTACCTTAGGTACTTCGCCTGATCTAATAAGGATATTTCAGGCCATTATAGAAGTAATGAGAAATATGAATGATAGATTGTAGGACTTACAATGTAACAGTGCTTCATTATTTCTTCTCTCGGATTACCAAAAGCATCTCGTTGACTAGCTTACCTCAGATGAACCGGGGATCAGAGTTCTGTTCAAAATTTTCATATAGAAGCTAAATCAGTTTATATGGAAGAAAGAGAGGTTAGATGAGTTTTTTTGAGTTAATTTTGATAATGATATCCATCTGTCTCATGAAAGAAGGTATCGCATTGTCCCATTAGGCGATGGAATGATGAAAAGGTTGCGACAACAGTTGTCAATGCTCAAAGAAGTCATTTAGAGGTGTTTAAACCTATTTCCCAAACCTTATTATCCCAACATTGATTATCATTTTCATTAATGTACATGTAATTATAGATTCAATAAAATATACTTGTATCTCATTTTCATTTGTTTTGATTCATTTTACTGTATTGTCTATGTTAAAAAACCAGTAATCCCATTCCAAATATTGATAAATAGTTTATCATAGAATTTACATAAGTTCATTTCTACATTATAATGTGTTCTATTCCTTCATCTATCATTTTTATATCACAAATGGGGGAGAAATATAGATAAACACAAATTTTTTTATATAAATCCTTAACTCGGAGGGAGAAAAGAAAAATTTTCATTTTAAAGAGAGAAATTTCTAATTTTTTTAAGATTAAATTTTTGGATAAACAGAAAATATTATTTTCATTATTTATAATGGAGGATATATTATTTTACATTATAAAGGGGGAAAATGTAATAATTAAGAAATAATTTTTTTAAAATAAAATATATATTTTTCCAAATTTGAAACTATATAAAATTAATTTTGTAAGATAATTTCATTGATAATTTCATGGGTTTTTTGATCATCAAATATGGGATATTGTTGAGAAAGTGTTGTTTTCAACAACACTCTATTTCATTAAGGGGATGTCGTTGAGAACAATACTCCATCTCTTCATGATGATTTTTATGTTTTCAAATACAATTATGTGATATTCTAATGATTTTAATTTTAATATATTTTATGAAATTAATATGATTTATTTCTCTATATTTGAATAATATTAAATCATTTAATCCACATGGAATATTTGACAAAATGTTCAGAAATGTTTTTTGTTTATTAGCGTGTTCTAGAAACACTATTCTTTCTCTAAATTTTTGGAAATCACATTCGCGTGTTCTGGAATCACTGTTCATACCCTACGTTGAGGACCATAGTGTAATGATGGAATCCACCATTTACATTATGAAATATTGGAAAAGTATGGTTAAGAAACAATATGTTATAGATGCATGTATGGAAGAATATCCCTATGTTTAGTAGAAACCTTATGTTTGGGATATTAGAAATGTATAGAAGACGCACCCTATGTTAGTATGGAACATTAGGTTTGTTTCTCCAAAGTATGGTTCATCAACCTTCTTTTGAAAACAATGTTATGTTTTATCCAAAAGTATGGATCATATACATTATGTTTAGAAGCTGATAAAAGTATTGATCCTCAACCTTACATTAATAATGAACATTACAGATCATGTATATTATGTTTTTCTAAAAAGTAAAGTATGGATATAGTACCGTACATTTGAGAGTTGATGAGAAAATTATGTTTGATCAACCTTACGTTGTGAACCTTAAATTGTTAACCTTACGTTTTGAACCTTACGTGATCAACATTACGCAGTGAACCTTACATTATCAACCATATATCATGACCCTTACCTACAAAGAAATATTTATATGCAGTTCAACCCTACGTTTCACATTGGGGATTCAAATATGACTCTATTGAGAAACGGTCTTTATGTAGATTATTTGGCGGATTTCAAGCCAAATTCAATGCCCATTTTTAAAGAACGTCTCTGACTGATTCAAAGCCAATTATTTATGATTTAAAGGATCAATTTAAGAGGATCTTTTCTTGCTAAATATTCAGGGAGAGTTACAACTGCTCTGTTATTCAAACATTTGAATAACATGATTCTAATGGTGACTTTTGTGGATCTAAATTTCTAAAGAAAACTCTTGTCATTATTCTATATATATTTGTGAAATTTTTTATCAAAAAGTAGTGGCCGAATCATCAAGAAAATATATAACAAGCTCTTGAGTTTTTCACAACTACAGTTTTACAGAGTCATTTGAGATTTATAGATATGTTGCTACCAATATCTATCAAACTCTTTTTTTAAGTAGAAGAAACCTGTTTAAGATTCATCATTTCTACATCGAAGAATTTGTGTGAATCCATTTTTGTTGGAGTTTCTGAATTTTTTTCTATATTCATTGAAACAGGATCGACTCAGAACTTCCCTTATCTAAAGAATGACTTTTCTGAAGACGACGATCTATCTACTATCATGTTTTTGTTGATGAAACTGTGAAGATCAACAAGAAAGTATTTCAAAGAAAATATGATTTTTATTTTGAGTAATCGGAATCTCGTACTAGGATTATTATTTCGTACTGTGTATGAAGCATAGGGATATGTTTTTATCCATAACTTTTAAAGGTGTCAACTGCCTGCTCTCAGTTGTGGATAGTCTTTTGATAAGAGAACCAGATAGTGAAAATCACAAAGCTCATGGAGTATAGAGTTGGTGGAGTGGACTAGGGGCCTTCTGTTCCCCAAACCACTATACATCCTTGCATTATTTAACTGTTTATTTTTCCATTGCATAAGAAATCTGATAAAGATAAAAGAATAGACCTGGTCTTCATTACTATTCATGAATAATTTGTAAAGGACATAATTCACCCTCCTCTTATGCATATTTTGTAATACCCGATCCAACACCTGACGAACCCTCCATGTTATGATTTTGGATATAATAATAAAAAAAATTAATTCGTGAAAAATAATAATATAATTACAAAAAATTGTTTTTTTTGTGACTATTTCCCCCTTGGTTAAACTAATACACCTATTACTTATAAAAATATTATATAAAGAGATCATATATTTCAAAATTGTGGAATTTTGAATCTTTTCATGGCCATTATTTTGATCACTTCAATATTTGTTGATTTTTTTCATGGGGTTCTTTTTATCTATTTCTACCCAAACATATATGTATCTATATTTATCAATGACATGTACTTGTTGTTCAGGGATATTCCATATTCTCTACCCTAATAATTCTTATTCAATATTTTATCTTTCATTATTTACATGCTAAAAACTATATTGGGATAGAATTTTCTGACCAACATGACTGGTGTTCCTCATATATTCAATAAATAAACCAACATCAAATTTTCCTTCAACTCATCATAACCCATCATTTTCATTGAATTGTGTGGATATAAAAAACCATGTATTTCGCTCATTTTCTCTGATTAATTTCTCCCATATTTTTAATTTAGATTTGATTATCATTAAATCATGGTTTCTTTATTCTTCATGGTATTACTTGAATACATTTTCCTAAATCGTTTCCAAAGAACATATTCCTCAACTGCATTGTAATAATTTTAGATGATACTTTTTTCAATCCATTTCTTGATTTGAGGATAACATTATTTTTTATAACAACCCATTCTACCTCAACTAGAGGTGAAATCAATGTTTTTATTTTCTAAATAGTTTGTTTTTTAATCATATTTTTTCTCTGGTGATTCTACAATAATTTGTTTTCTCAAATAGAACTATAATAGGGTTTTAATAATCAATAGTATATTAAATATCATAAATTTTTGAGAATTTATATTTTATAATTTAATATAGTTAATTTTATCGTAAAACCTATATTATACTCGATTAAATTAGTGTCTATATTGAAATACTAATAATAAAAATGTTTATATAATTTTCAGTTTAGCGTAAATAGAATCTCAGTTCAAAAAAATTTGAATTCAAATGAGTGAGTTATAATCTACCTCATCAAAACAACTATTGAAAAATTGTTAGGAAGTCATGTTTGAGAACATTAAAAAAATCCCCACAAAAAAATATCCATGTTTCATTATCAATTTTGATATAATACTAAACTTTTAAGAAATAAAATTGTCATATATAGTTTACTTCATAATAATAATGAAAAAACATGAATATAATGTAAATAAAAAATTTGTGGTCTGAAAATATGCCCATACCCATACGTGAAGGGTTTCAATCTATTTTTTTTACACCAAGTAATTGTCAATGGATAAAAAATATAAATCTCATTAAAATTGGTTTATATTTTAATATGAGTTTAAATAATATTGGATTAGGATTTAATTATTTATTTTTTAATACTTTAAAACACTTTATTCGACCTCTATTATTGATTAATGAAAGAAACCATTCATGGATGGAAGATGAATATCCTTTCTTGAATTCTATACCCAAATTAGGAGTTTCAACTAAATATTTAATATTTATCATATAATTATCTTCCAATGTTTTGAGTGATTAGACAAGGTAATGGCCTTATGTATATCACATTTTTGATAACTGAAGGTATTTTTTGTTAAACTTGTCTATGTATTTTTCTAATGAAAATGTCTTAAAGGTATAATCATAGTGAATTTGGTTTCCATGACTCCACCTTCCAAACCAAAACAAAAAAATAAGGGGATTATGGGATATTGAGATTTCATAAATGTATGATGATAAAAATCTGTTATTTAAGCATCCCATGTTCTATACAAAACAGTCAAGATGATGTGGAAGATAATAATTTACGAGGTGAACGTAACACTCAGAGGCATTAGAATATAATTATATTAAATAACAATTTTTTATATCTTATGAAGGATGAAACACTAAAATTCTATATATTATTGTTATATATAAAAGAAATTAAGCACATTATATTGTATATAAATTAACTATAATTGTTGAAAATAATTTATAATTCACTTAAAAAATTATATTGATCATTATTAAAATTTTAAAAATATTTTATTTATGAGAATTGTTTTTGACATATTAGATTTATTTAAAAATAAATTAAGAGTAATAAAATTATTCAAAATTATTTCTTCCAAATCTATAAAAAGATGAGTTTTTTTGGAAAACCCAATTTTTATGAGTACAATATGATTTTTTCTTAATAAATTAAATTTATCACTAATGATGAATAAATTTAATGAAAATTTTATATAATATATTGAATCAAATATTTTAACATTCATATAACTATTTTTATTTGGAAAGGAATTGGATTAAATATAGTTTTATTCTTAAATTTAATATTTCAAAAAATTATATTCATTGCGTTTTCATGCTTATTTTTAAATTAATTCCTTAAACCTATAGAAATTGAATTTCATATAAATATCATATATTTTTAATCAAATTTTTATAATTTATAAATATTTTAATTTCATTTTTCATTATTATTAATTGTAACCACTGTAGAACTTTTTCACCATGGTAAGTGTTAATAGGATTAATTATGGGGTTAAAAATGGAGATAAGGGAAAAATATCTCTAAAACATTGATAAATTTAATTGTTTTAAATTATTTATAAACAAAAAAAATTATATCCTTAGATTTGGGTTTCCTTTGTTCCACTTGATCATTAATATGACTTTACTATATTTTTAATGATTCTAGAATTTAATGCAGTGCCACCCACCTCACTTATAAATCTTCCCCCCCATTAAATTACCCAAAAGGTTGATCCCGCTTTATTGGTTAATAAATACATAAAAATATGCCCTATTTTTATCCCCATGTGTTAGACCTTATAGTCTTCCAAAAATTCCAACCTTTGAAGTCTTACGGTGTAGTATAAACAAGGTTTCCCAAGTAAGATGTTGTTATATTTACAAATATGTTTAGTGTTTATTTATTGTGTAACAACCAATAAATATTTTTATAAATATGTTAATATTATTAAACCATTATCACTTTTATAATAATTTTTTTTAATAATAATTTTATATCCATTTTTAACTCCTTTCAATCCTATGATAAATGATAATGGCGCCCATGAATATGTGTGAACAACCACTAACACGAAGCAATGTGATTATTTTTAAGGTCTGACAATCATTGTAGGTCATATAGATGGAATTAATTAATATTATATATTTATATATATTTTATCATGATTTTATAATGTTAAAATTTTACTTTATTTATTTCATTCAATTAATTATAAAATTAAAACATTACTGAAGCGTACGTATAGACTAATATCTCCACGAAGTGACGTACTCCATTTACCATCGCCCCCTTGTATGAATTATTATAAAATATTAAATAATGAATAATTATTTTACTTATAACATTATTAATATTTGGTAGATGTTGAAACTATGAAAAAGGTGCATGGACTGTAATTTTTAAACCAAAACATGCATGGGAAATATAATAATAAGCACCCTGAAAGATGATTTTATTTTATAATTGTTAATTAATTGGTAATTGGAAATTATAAGGAAATTATATATTGTAAAATAATTATTAATAAAGTTCTTTTATATACATATGATAATTAAAATTTTATTGTACTACATCATAATAATGCATATAAATAAAGTTTGGCCCTGAGGTGAGGGTTTAGTTGTAATTTCATTTATTAATTACGATTATTTAGAATTGAAATTATGTAAATAAAATTATATAATACTTGTCTCTCATAGACCATATATTTTATTCTCCTATATTTATTTATATGTTTTTAATTTTTTCCATTAATTATCCTCTCATTGACCCTTAAAAGGACCAAGAATATGTTCTTATTAAACATTGACCTTATTTCTTCTTTAGTTGGAAAAATTTTTATTCAATGTAAAAATTTATTTATGGTTTTCAATAATATTATCTTATATGTTCAAATTATTATTTACAGTAATTTAAACAATATTTTAATTCCTTTTTAAATTATCAAAAATTAAATTTTAGTTTTTTTATTATATTACTAAATACTTTTACTAAAAAGTATGAAAGGATTTGTTGTTTTAAAATTTACTACATTAAATGATTTTCCCACCCTCATAATTGTTACTTTATTTGAATATTATCTGAATATTTACATGGATATTTTTATATAAAATAATTTTTCAAATATTATTGTTATTTTTATATAAAAGTTTATCAAAACAAATGGATATTTTTTTAGGTTTTAAAGAATAGTTTGGATGCACTTTTAATGGGTTTTCCATCTATAAAAAATATTTTGATGTTAATTATTATTAATTGAGGATATGATCAAATGATACTAACCATGTTCTTTCTCTTTATGGAATATTTTTATGTCAATAGACTTTTTTTATAAAACGCATTTTATTTCGATTTGTTATGGTATAATGAATTGATGAATATTTTTGGATCTTATATTACACTTATGTATGGTTTTCATTATGTTATGGGTGGTTCCATTAAATCCCTCTAATACATTAGGCAATGATTAATATATTATGAGATAACATAAAATAGTATGGGGAGTGAACCCATTTAATGAATGGAAAGTGGTTAGTGAGTGAACATAATCAATTATGGTACTTTTTCTTGTATGTTTGGATTGTCTTGGAAGTGATCCTTGAATAATAAATTTATTTCCTCTATTATTTATGGTTTTTTAATTCATATAAAATTTAATTATTCTTTTATATTTTCTCATGTCTCTTGATTTACTAATGATGATACCTCACTCTAATAATATATGGATTTTAAAATACTAAATCATTATTCAATAAAACATGATTTATAACTAATTGGGTACTTACTTCATAAGTTATGATCATTATCTCATACCCTTATACTATAATTAGGCTTGAAATGTATTATGGATTGATATATCCTATGTTTACCAATACTAGGAATTTGAGTTCACCATTTCTTATATTTCCATTTTTTTCAAGGTTGTGTTGAAAGGAATTATGTAAGAAATTTCTAAAAAGGGTTTTCTGATTGAATAAATTTGTGGGAGATTTTTATTATATTAAATGAAATTAGTTTATTATATATCTAGTCTTTAATTATAATAAATATTTATTGTTCTAGAGAATGAATTATTATGTAATTTATTTTGTTATTAACTAAAATAATGTAATACTTGTGAATATTTTTCTTAGGTCTCCTTAGTGAAGGAAAAGTTCCTAAAGATATCAATTTATATAATATTATTAATCATAGAGTAAGGGATCTCGTATAGTGATCCTCCACCCTTATCTACCCCAATTTCCCATGATGGTTTTTTGAATTATGATCATCATATCGTAAATCTCTTATTTTTATCCATCATGGACCTAGTGGTATACCTATGTCTTCTCTATGGGGACATTCTTGTGGTATTACTTATAAAACAAATAGTGCTCTCACCTTCATATATGGAAACATATGAAATTGATAAGGAGAATACTATCATGGATCCTTTTGACAAGGAAATGTTTTCTTGGAAAATGCGTAGATTTTTCCCCCCAAGGAAAGGTGAATATGTCCCACAATTTATGTTTCCTAATGTTTAACCACCATCCTTGATGTGATATAATGATTTTTTGGATGTTATTTCACAAATAGAATAATATTTGACCATACTAGAGGAGTTTGATTGAATCATATTTTTTAATTAGTGATATAAATGATATGTTCTTATAATATTGATCATTTCTACATAAAAACTACAATAAAAATGTGTTGGGTAAAAATCTCTCATTATGTAAAAAATTTCAAAGGTTTAAGGAATAACCTGGAATCCTTTTTAGAGTAGGGATATATGGTATATAATTTAATTAAAAGGTATTATCACTCTTCCAATTGTTAATTATTATGTTTTGGAATATTAAGGGTGTTGTATCTTTAGAAAAGAGTGAATGTCTCAATAAACATGTCACTGATTCTAAAATATTTTTTATATATTTACATTATACAAATCAAGGTAAAGATTCTGTAAAAAAAATCAAAATCGATTCAATTTCACTTTTCCATTCCTGATTTTTCAATAAATAAATTCATTTATTTTGAAATATAATATAAAGGATAATTTTTTTTTGTTTTTGGAAAAAAAATATATAACATTAAAAATTTACCTGACTTAATTTTCATTTAATATACATTTAGTTTATATAATGCTTTATATGTATGATTGTTCTGCCTCCGAGGTGGTATGTTTCGGGTGATCTTGTAATGGTCCGATAAGGATCATCCCCCATTGCTTTTCCAGGAGATGTTTTGCTATTAAATTTACCATGGATTGTTTTGACCCATTCTACATCATTATCTTATAAAATAAGGTTGGATTAAACATGCAAGAAACATGAGAATTCGCCCCTTTCATGCTGTGAAGGAGGTGACACTGTCAGTCAGTCCCAATGGGTGATTGTGTGGGGTCAAGTACTTGTGTAATCAGTCCTCCCAAGATATAACATCATTTTATGGTCTCCAATGGGTTTAATAGTGGTGCCAAAAACACCCAACGACCATGGAATCCATGATTCATGGACCTGCTTTCCAATGGAAGGATCTTGTTGATTGATGATAAAACCAATGACACTTGAGGACTCCCTTAGTCTATAGGATGGGAATTTATGATCACCACACCATTTTGGGGGATGATTAATGCCCATTTTGGGACACTCTTATAGATTTAACTTGTGTTCATATGTTCATGAATCCTTGGTTCATTCTTGAAGTTTGTGTTCACGGTCTACCCTTAGTTGGAAGGATCGTCATAGGAAAGCATATATTTGATTCTATAGAGGTACTGTTGACTTGATCCATACAATAAGGATTTTTGGAGTTTATCGTCATCCAGGGGGATGGAAGGTGATTTGATATTGGGATCAGACCGATAAGATGGGTTTTCTATGTATCATCAAGATAGGAATTTGAACCCACATAGTTCCGAATGGAAGGGGCTTATGCACGGATGTTTTCCAATTGGGGGACATGGTTGGGTGATCCCTTTTGGGAGGGAACCCTTTTGAGCCTGTTCCTTCAAGCAGGCGTACTATGTATCCTGGTTTGATCGATAATAAGAATACTCATTGTTCATTATTTTTGGGGCATATTCATAGAAATTTTCTATTTAACGGGGCAAGATTGGGTAAACCCTTTTTGATGGGGACCCTTTTGAGATCGGGCCTTCATGAAAGATCCCTAAGTATCCTTGTTTGACCAGGTTTTAGAGTTCTTGTAGTTCAAAATTGGTGGATATTATTTATATAAGATTCCCATTTTAAGGTTCATGATTGGGTAAACCCTTTTGGATGGGTACCCATTTGAGATCAAGCCTTCAGGTAGGCATCCTACATATCCTTGTTTGATCAGGAATCAGAGTTCTCATAGATAATAATTTTTTGGATGTTTTGATCATCCCAAACCTCCAAGCCCACGTGAGTCATGATCAGTGTGATAAACAATAGGATTCGAGAGATCCAACTGACAACATGTTTCCTATTCTGTTGGTGGAAGAGGGAGAGCCTACGAAGAAAGAGGTGGGGGTGATGGTAAGAGAGCTCACAAATCGATGAACATTTAAATGTGAAATGACATTAAAGGTAATACGGCCTGACCATGGATGATTGGGGACATACCTCAGTGGGAGGGCCCCAGAATACATTCTTAGAATGGGAGGAGTGTTGACCACTTCAAATGAGGATCGAACATAAATCCTTCAACTAATCACTATTTCACATTGAATGGAAAACCATGTGTTCACCCTTAATCCCTAGAATGGGGTGGTTCACATCAGCATCCCAAGGGTTGGACTCCGGGTTACCAAGGGAATGTAGACCCACGAAAATTCTCAAAGCCTGAACCGTTGACGGAGAGCCTTCGTGACTCCACTTACCATGGGTATGTAGACTCAAAGGGGAACACTGATGCACCCAATTGTCGGATCATTCTGGTCTGGTGTCTTTGGATGAGGCTTTGGCATGATGTCATAGGATTGGTTTGCGGAGGTATTATAGAGGACTACATGTTAGTAGAGGGGTGAGGTTGGAACAAGAGGAACTAATACAAAAAAATATTCCATTCTGTGTACTGGTTTCTTATACGGGATGGGTGAGGCTCTGCATATCATAGTGGTATGTGAGTATAGGGGTCGTCTGCATACCAATGTTGTAAATGGGCATTGGTATGAACTACTGCATACCATAGTGGTATATGGCCCATCACACCTTTTTGGGTCACATCTGCGTACTGATGCAGTACATGGCACTGGGTTCATTTCATTTAGAGGTACACTGTAACACCCCTAGCTTCTATGGTATGTTTCCCTTTGAATAATGCAATAGCTTGCATTTTACGAAACATCAAGATTCTAACACATTGTGGCCAATAAAACTAGTCGTTATGAATAGTAATTCCTACTTTTTTAAATTTTATGAGTTATATTTTTTTAAATGGAAATTATTTTTAAATTCAGTGTATCAAAATTAGCTTAGAGTGATTTTTTGGTTTTTTTTCTGAAGACATTCAATTTTTGATGAATAGTGAAAAACACTGAGTTATTGTTTAAAACTGAATTTTTATTATAATAATTATTGATTTTATTTAAATTTATTTTAGGTCATAATAGATACATTATAACTATAAATTTTCAATGTAATTAATTGGATATGTTTTATAATAAGTTAAGATATATATAAAATTTATCGAACTTTTTACCGTCTTCTACCCACCTACTAGGAGCATTTCCGAATTTGCATAAAATGTAATTTTACCACTTCTATGAGTTGAATTTTAAAAAACTGGGACAAATAGTTAATATCAGTAAGTAAAATTTGGTTCAATAAGATTAAAATACTTTTTGGTGAATTGTAACTTTTGACTTTTGTTTACCACGGTTAAAAGTAAATACAGTAATTAAGGGTAAAAATGATATCACAATTACCCTAAACATGTCCAAATTATATTGTATAATATTCATTCCTACATAACCAACCTTAGGAATAAAATATGATCAATTTTGTTCTACTTGGATTAGATTTGGACATTTATTATTATATTATTTAAAGAAGAGTTAAAAGAGTTAAACTCAATGTTTAATAACTAAACCATTTTTAATATAGGGTTACACACATTATAAATTAGACTATAAATATTCATTATAAAGATAAAATGATTTCATACATAAAGGTATTATTTTTATAATTTTTAGATATAATATAATATAATTTATTAATGACACAATGATGATGCAGTAATTACCTTATTAATGATATATTAAAATAATTTATATTATAGATATTCAAATAAATTTAAATTGAGAATTATAATAAATTAAACTAATTTTCTACGTTAATATGACATGTTAGTGTTGGATAAATAAATTTTATTCGAAGTGATAATGTTTTAATGGCTTTCAAAAAAAAATCAAATACTAAATAGTGTCAAAATTTACATAATTGAGTTTTTAAAAAATACTATATTATTAATTAATATAATATTCATAAAAATATATGGTTCTATAAAAAGACTTAGATAAAGTTATATATATTAATAATTAACCACTTGGGGTTCTCTTGGTAGTTTATTGTTTGTTTATTTACCATATAATATAAAACTATAAAGAGACATGGTAAATGTCAAACTATTTATATAAGAGTTAAATCTAAAAGATCATTTTAATATGGTGACATAAACCTGTATAAAACCTATTGCTTGATAGGTTTTAGACCCATATCCAAATTATCCTATAAATAAATAATTTTTTATCCTTCATAAACTGAAAAGGATTTTGTTATAAAATAATAATTCAAGCTCTTCCCAAAGTGACATTCACCTCTCTTATAAAAGGGAACATCTCGTTCTCCCAAAATCACACCTCCAAAGCCATTAGAATTGCCCAAAATCTGCCCAAATATCCTCCCAAATTTTCTCTATTCATTCTAGAGGCCTTAATTTTGTCACAAATACAACCTAAGGATCTTTTTTGATCAAATCAAAAGGAAGAACCCGAAGAAGAGGTAAATATTTTATCACCACTTTCAAGTCCTTTTCTTCTTCCACTTCCATTTACATTGTGGTTTCCATAAAAAAATAATAAATCTAGTGCCTTCTACCTACTATGATGTTATTATAAATATGGTACAACTATATTATTTATTTTAGCCATCCTACAAATGACATAGTCACCATATGTGCGTGCGTACGGCTTACCATCTCCACGTCGTGGTGTAGTTTGTTATTCAAACACATAATTATTTGGTTGGGTATAATAATGAGTATAACTAATGTAATTAATTAATATATCATGTTAATGATTCTTTATATATGATATACCATCCAATTAAATGTGATTTCTCCATCAATAAAATGATATTTTCCCTCGTGCATACGTACGGATTACCGTCTCCATGAACACTATGATATTCATTCCGCATCGTAATATTTCAACAATAGTATTCATTTAATGATTAAAAATAATGTTTATGAACATAATATAATTCTTTATATGAATAAAATATATCCTGTTTATAACAAACCTGGCTTACGTAACCAAGCATATAAAGGAAAACAAATTAGTTAACACTGAAAACGATGATACTACTAAAATATTATTAAAAAATCAATATTAGAAGATCATGTATGATATCATATTTATGTATATAGTTCTTGTATAATTTAATAATAATGATTTAACTATTATACAAAATTTCAACATACCATCGACCTAGGAAAAGTACAAGGTAATGGTTAATTTCACAATCTCTTTATTATCCGAGATTGTTTTTACATAAGTATCTATTGGGACCTTTTTATCATCCACATCCCTATTTTCATAAAAATGTATTTGAAAGTATTTATACTATTTACTAGACAATGGTTTAAAGTCATTTATACCTTTATTTTACCTAATATTTTTTGAAAGGAATTTTCCATCATTTTCTAAATAAGGTACTTTATGACCTTTTTGACAAAATTAATGTAAGAATGTTTTTTTAAAATTATATAGAGGGTACGGCTATTATCCGCCATTATAACATCATCAAAGCTTCCCTTACAATCTTATAATAATATTTTCAAAATAAATGATTTCTTTTATAATAATGTGACTCTTAAATGGTTTCAAAATAGAAAGAGATATTTATTTCAAAAAGTTTTCATTTCATTTATGTCAACATCTTGTGATGGATTTAAACTTGTTTTATGTTGATTTATTATGATTCAAATCATCCATATTGTATTGAATGTTTTGTGATATGTTTGACTCCAGATGTGTTATTTTTATACCATTTATGTTTTACGGTTAATGTATTGACATTTCATATACTAGTTTTAATACGAATGTTTATGTTATTTTTCAGCCTTTTCATATGAGGAATTTATTGGACACAGTATGTAATGGGTGGAGCCCGCTATAGCTCCTCAGCGAATCAGTAGGTCTCATTAGAAAATTAGATGTGGAATTGTCCAAGGCCTTTCCTAATTTTATATATAGTTTTGGCCTAGGCATAAATCATTTTTAGACGTATTGGCTGAGGCCTTGACAAAATGTTTCAGAATATCTGAAATTTTACATTCCCTCATTATGAAAATAATAATGATTTTTAATGTGTTTATTCAAATACTAGAATACTAATGATTATGTTTTATTATGGCATTATTTACTCATCTTATATTCCTGCCTTAAATTTTTCATATTTATTATTTGTAAAGGCATTCATTTTTAATTATTCACCATACCTAATGTTTATGTAATCTTCCGTTGTATTTCTTACCCTTACTTAGCGTTTAATCTCACCCCTTTATTATGTTTCATTTTCCTAGGATATGAAGAAGTTGGTTATGAATGAATTGTAGGAATAATCTAGGAGTCTTGGATGTTTCTAATGCAATAAATTAGTGTTGTATTTCTTTTCAAGTTGTACTGTTGAACTTATGTATGTATCTTGTTTCCAATAATATTAAACTGGTCAGTCATTCGGGACATGATTACTTGTATCATTCCAATGTTATTTAGTAAAGAACAAACTTTGGGTAACTGGGGTAGGGGCATTATAGTTGGTATCAAAGGAAGTTTAGTACAATCCTTGGAAACTAGATTTAGAATATCTTTCATTAGAGAACATTACCTTAAGATAGAATTTGATGATTAATATAGAAGAACATCCTAGAATTTTGATACTATTGAGATTTTTTATGTGTTCCAAGCAATACATCCCGATCTGGAAACGAGAAGGTAGAGGAGGATCTGGCCGAGATGTACCTAGGTGTAAAACTCGAAAACACCATATTGAGCTAGACTCGAACGGGAACTGGTGCATGACAACGGGACTTGCTGCACTCTTGGTTACAACACTCTCGGAAGATATGCTTAGGATAATTCTACTTTTCTTTACAAACCATTATGAAGGATTTATTAGTATATACCTCCTGAAGGAAATTTTTTTATGATTAAAGTTTATATCCATAAACTGTTCAATTTATGTTAAGTGTTTTACAAGTTAAGAATTATGTATTGTGATTATTAAACTAATATATTGTTTGTCATTGTTTAGAAATGGCACCCAGTGGAAGTAATGGAAACCATATCAACGCACGTAATCCAGGTAGGTACTTCCCTCTTACTCTACATAATTATTGTGGAGTTGTTGATGCAACTGGTGCTGATCAACTTATCACCATATTGAGACAACTCACTAATGTTATGAATAATAACCTTACCCATATGGAGCACCCTAATCCACAACGTGGCGGATCATTGTTAGACCAATTCATGAAGAAACAACCACCATGATTAAATGGGAGTACAAATCCATTAGTAGCTGAGAAATAAATAAGTTCCTTAGAAAAAATATTTTATGCTTTGGGAAGTAGTGAAAGGGAAAAAAATTTAATGACAGTTTATCACCTCACTGGAGATGCAGATCAATGGTGGACATTGAATCAGAACAAAAAAAAAGATCAATAAGTATCAAACATGGAAAAAATGGCGTTTAAATAGGTTTTCTTATAAATATACTTTCCTCGTGACCATAGAGCGGATATGGAAATGAAATTTCTAATACTGTGGAAAATGGAGGATGAGAATGTCGTAAAGTATGAAGCTAACATTACAAAGTTAACAAGGCATGCTACAGATTATATACATAACCCAAGAAGTAAGATTGATAGTTTCTTTGATGGGTTGAATCCATTTCACGGTCAAGGATTATTATCGTAATCCTTCTCATCGTATGAAGATATTTTCTCGTGTGATATCAATATAGAAAAGGAATTATCTATGTCTTATGAATTTAAAGAAAAGAAAGAGAAGAAGTTATATGTTGAACACTCCAGGAAATGAAATAAAAAATAGGGAAGAAAGGTAGAGTTGAATTTCCAACCTGTGATAATTGTGGAAGGAAGTACCCTACTGCCTATCTAAAAGGAAAAAGAGTATGATACAAATGTAGACAGAAAGGAGATCTTGATAGTGAGTGTAAGGGTATGAAAGAAGCTACCAATGTACAATTCCACAATTGCAGAGAGATGGGACATTTATGAAAATGAATGTAATAAGAATCATGGAAACATACCTCAGAAAATCCCAAGGGATCAAGACCAAGCTTATGCTATCACTACTGTTGAAGTTAAAGCTCCAAAAGATGTGGTGGAAGATAACATACTAGTTTCCTCAAGTTTATCCAATTCTTTATTTGATTATAGATCATCGAATTATTTCATATCTTCCCAATTTTCTAAGAAAACTAGATATTTCCAATTCGATTTAACAAGGGATTTGTTAGTCAAAACTCATAAGGGATGTATAATTGCAATAATGTTTTGTGAATCAGTCCCTATTAAGACATATAAATGATATTTTTATACTGATTTAATCATCATACCCATGATTGAATTTGATATAATATTTGGTATGGATTTTCTTTTGGATCATGATGTGATAATTTATTGAATGAAGAAGGAGGTTATAATTCTCGATGATGATAAATAGTACCTTATCTTTATAGTAGAAACGTCACAATCTGATTCTTATCTAGATCCACCCCCATTAGCCCCAATAAATACAATTATTGGTGAGTATGGGAATGAAATAATTATGGGTGAGGAAAAGATTTTTCTAATAGAGGAAATACCTAGTATGCAAGAATATGTTGATGTTTTTCCCAAGGATTTACCTGGAAATCCTCTAGAATGAGAAATTGAGTTTTTCGTTGATTTAATTTATGTTTCAAGGCTCGTATCGAAGACCCTTTATATAATGTCCACTATGGAATTTGTGTAACAAAAGAAACAACTAAAGGAATTGAGTAATAAGGGATTTATTATCCATATTGTTTCTCAATGGGGAGCCCATGTACTTTTTGTTAAGAAGAAAGACGGATCTATGAGGTTTTTCATTAACTACAGGGAGATCCTTTCTATAACAATAATGAACAAGTATTCCCTACCTTGCATTGATGATTTATTCAACAAACTTCATGGAGCTAAATATTTTTGAAAGATTGAACTTCCATTTGGATATCATCAGTTGTCTGAAAAGATGGAAGACATTATGAAAATAGCATTTCGAACCTGGTACGAGCATTATGAGTTTAAAGTAATGCCTTTTGGATTGACTAAATCACCCATTTTCCTCATGTATCTAATAAATAGAGTTTTCAAGTAATATCATGCTGACTTTATAGAGGTATTTATTGATGATTCTTGGTATATTGTAAAATCTTCGAAGACCATGAAAATCACTTACACATTATTCTAAAGAATCTTAGATGAAAAGAATTATATGGGAAGTTTTTTAAGTGTGAATTCTCGCCTCATGATATTTCGTTTCCTGGATATATTTTCTCTAATGATGGAATATCTATTGATACTTCAAAGACCAAGGCAATCCAATAATGGCCAGTACCAACGCGTATAACTGAGGAACACAATTTTATTGGTTTATTAGGTTATTATGGAGGTTTCATCCAAAATTTTTCTCGGTTGGCCAACCCATTAACCAAGATCACACGTAAAGGGGCTAAATTTGTTTGAAAAAAAGTGTGTGCATAATGTTTTGAAGAAGTGAAGAGAATATTGGTTAATTATTCTATCTTGACTATACCATTGGGGAATGATGGGTTTCTTATTTATAGCGATTCCTAAAATAAATGAATTGGTGGTGTCCTTATGAAGAATGGTGGAGTTATTTCTTAAGCATCACAACAAATAATAATTTATGCGAAATACTATCCTACTCATGATATTGAGTTAACAGCTATAATATTTTATCAGAAAATATGGAGACCCGATATCTATGGTGAAAATTGTATGATTTATACTGATCACAGAAGTTAGAAGTATTTTTTATCACAAAAAAGAACTAAACATGTGGAAAAGGAGATGGCTTTAACTACTCAAGGATTATGATTTCACTATACACTACCACCTGAGGAAGGAAAATAAGGTGGCAGATGCTTTGAGTAGAAAGGATCATGGAGTTTTGAACAAGATGAGAGTTTAAAGGGATCCTATTTTTATGGATATAGTAATGATGGATATGGAAATAACCATGGAAGGTGAAACCTCAATAATTTTTCAAATAGTTTCCAAACCATCTTGACAAGAAAGGGTAAAAAGTTCTTAGACTAATTATGAGTAGTTTCAAAAGAATATTAGAGCTATATATGATGGGAGATTGAGTGACATTGTATATGAAGATATAATTTTGAAATTTGGGAAGAGACTTTGTGTTCCCGATATACCTGATCTAAAAATAGAATTTTTGGATGATTCTCATATCTCCAAATTCTTTATAAACCATGGGAGTGCCAATATGTATAGTGATTTGAAGGAACATTTTTGTTGGGACAACATGAAGAGGGAGATTTATGATATTATGTCATGATGTATGGTTTGTCCACAAATGAAAGATAGAAGGAAACATCCTAGAGGAGTCATGCATCATCTTCCCATACCTGAGTGGAAATGGGATAATATTACGATCAACCTTGTCATGGGGATACCAATGGATCCAATAATGAATGATGCAATATGGGTCATTTTTGATCATCTTACCATGTTTGAAATTTGTTTGGCTATAACAGAAGATATACCACTTAAAGGTTTAGCAAAAATATATATTAATGATGTTGTAAGACTTCATGGAGTACCCCTATCAATTTTTTCTGATCTTGATCCCCATTTTACATCAAGATTCTGAAAAAGTCTTTAGAAATCCCTGGATACTGATCTTCGTTTGAGCACTTCCTACCATCCTCAAACTGATGGACAATTAGAACGAACTATTCAAACCTTAGAATTCATATTTAGATCATTCTCACTTTACTTTCAAGGTATGTGGGATCAATATTTCCCTCTTGTAGAATTTTCATATAACAATAACATCCATTCAAGTATTTTGATGGAACTATATGAAGAATTATATGAAAAGTGATTCCGCACACCAACTTGTTGGGATGATGTTGGTGAAAGAAAACTTGTAGGCCCAAAACATATTGAGGAAAGAATGGAAATAGTGAATAATATCCAAAACCACATCAAAGCAGCTCAAAGTAGGAAAAATATCTATGTTAATAACTGAAGGAAGGATTTGGAATTTCAAGTAGGAGATCATGTTTCCTGAAGCTATCAACATGGAAGGGTGTTATAAGTTTTGGTAAGAAGGGTAAATTGAGTCCCAGGTACATTGGACCTTTCGAAATTCTAGAAAGAATTGGAGTTGTATCTTATCCTTTGGCAATGCCTCCCTGTTTTTCCAAATTTCTAGATTTTTTCCACGTATCACTATTGAGAAAATACATGCTCGACCCAACGCATGTACTCACCTATGAGAAAATTGAATTGGTACCTAATACATCTTATTGTGAAGAGCCTTTCACAGTTCTTGTTACCAGGGAACAAGTACTGAGAAACAGGACAACTCATCTGGTAAAATTTCATTGGAGAAACCATAAGATGGAAGATGCAACGTGGGAACCAGAGGAACTTATGATGAAGAACCCCCCGAATCTTTTTGTGTGGTAGTATCCTAGAAATTTCAAGTATGAAATTATTTTAAGAAGGTATGAATATAAAACTCGAATCTTCTATGGTGTGTTTCCCTTTGAATAATACAATATCTTGCATTGTACGCAACTTCGAGATTCTAACACATCACAACCAATCAAACTAGTCATTATGAATAGTAATACCTACTTTTTTAAATTTTATAAATATTATTTTTCAAAAAGGACTATATTTTTGTATTCAAAATATCAAAATTATCTTAGGGTGAATTTTTGGTATTTTTATAAAAACTTTCTATTTTTGATGAATAGTGAAGAATACTGAGTTATGTTTTAAATCCGAATTTTTATTTAAATAATTATTTAATTTATTTAGATTTATTTTATGTCAAAATATATAAATAATACATATATATGTTAAATGTATTTTATTGAAGTCATTTTATAATAAATTTAGATTTATAAAAATTTTATCGAACTTTTTACTGTCTTTTACCCACCTCCTAGGAGATTTTGAAAATTTTCATAAAACATAATTTAACCACTTATGTGATTTGAATTTAAAAAATTCAAGAGAAAAAATTAATATTAGTATGTAAAATGTGGTTCAATAAGATGAAAATAATTTTTGGGGAATTGTAACTTTTGACTTTTATTTACCACGATTAAAAGTAGATAGGGTAATTAAGGATATAAAGGATATCATAATTACCCTAACACATGTCCTAATTATTTTTTATAAGTATAATTCGACCAAAATAAACCTTAGGAATAAAATATGATCCTCTTTGGTCCACAAGGATTATATTAGATCATTTATTATTATTTTATTTAAAGATGATTTAAAAGAGTTAAATTCAATGTTTAATAACTAGACCATTTTTAATATTGGGTTACACACAAATATAAATTCTACTATAATTATTAATTATAAATATAACAAATTTAGTACATAATGGTATTTTATTTATAATTTTTAGACAGTAAATAATTTAATTTATTTATGACACAATAATGATGCAGTAATTACCTTATTAATGAAATATTAAAATAATGTATATTATAAATATCCAAATAAATGTAAATTGAGACTTTTGATGAATTAAAATAATTTTATAGGTTAATATGACATATTAGGGTTGGTTAAATAAATTTTATTTGAAGTGATAATGTTTTAATGGCTTTCAAAAAAAATAAAATACTAAATAGTATCAAAATTGACATAATTGAGTTTGTGACACAAATACTATATCATTTATTGATATAATGTTCATAAAAATCTAAGGTATGGCTAAAAGACTTATATATGGTTATATATATCAATAATTAATAATTTTGGGTTCTCTTGTCAGTTTATCGTATGTTTATAAACCATATAATATAAACATTTAAAGAGACATGGTAGATGTCAGACTATTTAACTAAGAGTTAAATCTAAAAGATAATGTTAATATGGTGGAAAAAACCTGAATAAAACCTATTGGTTGAGTTGATTTAGACCCATCCCGACTATATCCTCTAAATAAATCATTTTTAAGCCATTATGAACCAAAATTTTTTTTACTATAAAATAATATTTCGAGCTTTTCCTAAAGTGACCTTCACCTCTCATATAAAAAGGCACATACCCTTCTTACAATATCACACCTCCAAATCCATTTGGATCAGCCAAATTATACCGAAATATCCTCCAAAATTTCCTCCCTTCATCCTAGAGGCCTTACTTTGGTCATAAATCTAGCACCAGGATCCCTTTTGATCAAATAAAAAGAAAGAACCCGACAAAGAGGTAAATATTTCATCACCTCTTTCAAGTTCTTTTCTTCTTCCACTTCCTATTTATTTGTTGTTTCCATACCAAAATAATAATTATGGTGACTTCAACATACTGTGATGTTATTATAAATATTTTACAACCATTTTCATTATTCTATCCATCCTACAAATGAAAAATTCACCATACGTGCGTATGTACGACTTACCGTCTCCATGTCGTGGTGTAATTTGTTATTCAAATACTTCATTATTTTTATGGGTATAATAATGAGTATAACTGATGTAAATAATGAATATAACATGTTAATGATTCTTTATATATGATATACCATCCAATTGCATATTATTTCTCAATCAAAATAATTATATTGTCGCTCATGCATACGTACAGATTACTGTCTCCACGAATGCGATGTGATTCATTCCCCACGCAATCATTCAAAAATAATTTTCATTTATGATACAAAATAATGTTTATAAACAAAATATCTTTCAATTTATGAATCAAATACATCCTATTCATAACAAACATGGATTACATAACCAAGCATATAAAATAAAACAAATCAGTTAACACCCAAATTGATGATACTAATAAAATATTATTAACAAAGAAATATTAGAAGATCATATATGATATAATATTTACATATATGGTTCTTTTATAATTTAATTACAATTATTTAACTATTATACAGGAGTTTAACGTACCCTTGACCAAGGAAAATTACAAGGTAAGGGTTAATTTCACATTCACATTATTATTTGAGGATGTTTTTATGTAAGTATCTACTGGGACCTCTTTATCATCCACATATGTGATTTCATAAAAATGTATTTGAAAACATTTTTAATATTTACTAGAAAATGGGATAAATTCAATTATACCCTTATTTACCCTTATATGTTTTGAAAGGAATCTTTTCATCACATTCCAAACAAGGTACTTTATGACCTTTTCGAAAAAATTAAGGTTAGAATGTTTTTTTAACATATATGACGATTGCATCTATTTTATTCCATTATAACATCATTGAATCATTATTTACAAGATTATATGAATATTTTCAAAATAAAAATTTTCTTTTTTAATTATGTGACAATTAAATGGTTTCAAAATAGAAAGTGGTATTTATTTCAATTGGATTCATTACATCTATGTCAACATCCTGTAATAGATTTTAATATTGTTTGAAGTTTATTTATTATGATAGAAATCTTCCACATTGTATTGAAGGTTCTATGACATTTTGACTTTGGATGTGTTGTTTTTATATCATTCATGGTTTATGGTTAATGTATTGACATTTCGTTTTCTAGTTTTAATACTAATGTTTATGTTATGTTTCATCCATTAAATATGTGGAATTTATTGGACTTAGTTTTAATGGGTGGAGCCCGTTATAGATCCTCGGTGCATTGGTAGGTCTCTTGAGACTATTAGACATGGAATTGGATGAGGCCTTTCCTTATTTGATATATGGTTTTGGATGAGGCCTAAATTATTTTTAGACATCTTGGCCGAGGCCTTGACAATATGTTCTAGAATGGTTGGAATTATACATTACCTCGTTATGAAAATTATAATAATGGTTAATGTGGTAATTCAACTAATAAAATACCCATGACTATGTTTTATTATGGAATTATTTACTCAACTCATATTCCTACCATAAAGTGCTCACGTTTATTATCTATAAGTTTATGTGTTTTTAATTATTCATCATGCCTAATGTTTATGTTATCATCCATTGTATTTCGTACCCTTATTGAGTGTTTTAGATCACCCTTTTCTAATGTTTCATTTTCCTAGGATGTGAATATGTTGGTTATGAGTGAATTAGAGGCATAATCTAGGAGGCTTGGCTATTTATAATGGAATACATTAGTGTTGTATTTAATTCCAAGTTGTAATGTTGAAGTTATGTATGTATCTTGTTCCCAATAATACTAAACTGATCATTATTTTAGGACATTTTTCCTTGTATCATGCCAATGTTATGTAGTAAAGCACTAACTCTGGGAAACTGGGGTTTTGGCATTACAAACACTATAGGGATCACCATATTGAATGAGGGCCAAGGGGATTATTGTTCGCGATAATTTCATCCACAAAAGGTATATGGTTCTCAGTTTTACCTTTTAAGATCACAGTTCTATTTTTAGTATTATGTTCCCCCATTTTTTGGTTTCTGGTTGGCTGCACCTGCATAGAGCATGGTCCATAATTCTTGCTTCGCTAATGAATCAATACTTAAGCCAGAATCTCTTCTTAACTCTTTCTTCAAATCTCCGGGTTCAATTCATTCTTTAGTCATATTTTTATTCTCGATTCATTATGTGCTCCTTTTTATAGAGATTCTGGTAAATCATGTCTATGGGATTTCGACACCATTTTTGGAGGCCCATGACGAGATATTTTGACACATGGAAGACTCTGTCTATCTGGGGTTTGTAAAGGCTACGGTTCATGATCATGGTTCGTGGAACCCTTTGTCACGACCCGTCCTCGGGGCTCGTGCCGTGACTACCCCAAGCCCGCCTTCCATAGGCAAGGGGCTGGCGACTAGCACCAAGGCGTAAAATCCCGGTAAGAGGGAAGGCATTGCCTTTGTAAAGTAAAAAAACACCACAGAGTAAGCAACTGAAGAAGTAAACACTAAGTAAAATCTGGTACAACAGTAAGTGCGAAATAAGTAAATGGGCCAGTATACAAACCCAAACTGAAAGTAAAGTACAACTCGAAAGGGAAAACAACAACTGTAAAGTAAAGTCGCAACGCCGAGCTGTCCACTGGAAATCCCACCTGAAGGGTGGGTACAGATAACTCCATTGCTCCTCGGGTCCCGCCGTCCGCTCTGAGTATGTCTCGCCCAGTGGTCCACCTCCAGGTACCGTCCTACTCTGCAAGCCTCAACCACGATCAACGCTGTCCGTCGTCTGCAACCAACACAATGTAGTGCGGGCATAGCCCGTGCAGGGTTGAGTATAAGCTACTCAGTAGGGACCCCGAGACCCCCGAAGGTCTCCCAAAATCCACAAAGGATAAACCACAAAAGAAAGATACAATCATGAAGTAACAACCGACACTGCTGAGGTATATGCCCATACATATACCTAAGTCATCAATTCCAAAACGCTCCAACCTCCGAGCCCATGTACAACCCAGTCCACACAGGAAAGTATATGTATTCCACAGAGGAAAGCAAAACGTAATCCACATAGGATAGCACAACACAATCCACACAAGAAAGCAAACAAGATTCAGCTCACACAGGTATACTTCTTCGAAAGATGGTAGAGATGATCACTAATCCATCTAAGTCGTCGGACCCACAAAGGATCGATAGGTACTAACCCCCGCAAAGACCCACACAGGATCATACCCACACAGGATCTGTAGGCGCTGGCTCACACAAAACCACTGAGCGCTGACCCACACAGGATCGGACCCACACAGGATCGGTAGCAGTGATCCACATAGGATCGCTGAGTGCTGTAGTCGTCGCCGTCGAATCCACTGAGGATCTCTGTACAGTCGTCGTCGTCACAGTAGCAGTCGCAGCCATCTCTAGGGTTCTCGCACACAGCAAGCTCGTTCGGGAGGGTCCGCTCCATGAGCCGAGAGGCTGATATATCAACTGACACATAGTCCGGAGTTGATGTATCCAAAAGTTCTGTATCGTCAACAGGAACTCAACGCTGCAGACGGCGCGTCAATCGGACGCCCGGTCTGAGAGTTATTGGCGTTTTCGTCCCAAGGGCCCGGTTGGTTTTTAAGGAAAAACCAACCCGACCGTACTCCACCTTCATCCAAACCTCGGGCGGAGTATTCCAAAAGTTCTGTCTCACTAAGAGGAATCCAAAAAATTGTACGGCACATCAATCGAACGTCCGTAGCTCAAGATATGAGCGTTTCCGCTCCGAGGGCCCGGTTGTTTTCGTGTATGAACCAACCCGGACATAACCAAAGTATGCTGAAACCTTGAGTGCGATATACCGAAACGACCGCCTTGATCCAAGGATCGCATCACCGCTGACAGCGCGTCCTTTGGAGGCTCGTAGCACTTGTTATGAGAAAAAGACCGAAAAGGTCTGGAAACGGGGGTTTCGGGCCCGGACCGACCCGGCCCGAGACCCCCCGGTCGGTCCGAACCGGGTCGGCCTGGCCCGGCGACCCGCACGCTGGGAGTGCTGGTCGGCTACTTGGCCAAAACGGCCGAGCGGTTTAGGTTCGCGCGGGGGGGGGGGGGGGGGTGGGTGGGGGGTGGGGGGCGCTGCCCACCCGGTTTTCTGTAACCACGACCCGTTAATTGGGGCCGCATTTATGTCCGGCCAGGGGAATTAATTCCCCTGGCTCCTCCCTATTCGGCCGGCCCGACCTGTCTGGCCGGTTCCTGCTCAACGGGACCGGCGATTTCGGGTCCCCTTCCAGCTCCGATGCCGGCGGCCCGGTCCGACCGCCGGTCACCTTGCTCCGCCGCAGCCCGGAACCGGCCGCGGCCCTTGTCGTCCGGCGCGGTGCGACGGCACCGCGCCCCTCCGCCATATCCCCGGTACTGACCGCGGTATTTTCAGGTGTCTCCGACGCGGCGCGATGGCGTCGTGTCCTTGTATTAATTCGCGGCACGGCGCGACGGCGTCACGCCCTTGATCTTATTTCCACGGCGCGGTGGGACGGCGCCGCACATTTCCTTTCGCATGATTCCGTGTAGTGAGATGACACCGCGCCTTCCCATACCAAACCACAAAAGAACCAACATGAAATATGAAGGAGGGTCGGCCATGTTTGTGCGGTCCGGCCCACTCGCGTTATTCGATAACTATTGGTTTTAATCCACGAAGATCGTCATGTTGTTATTGACGAACAAAATAAATAAATAAAACCCCTACCTTGGTTTCAAGAGCGGAGCTTGTTCGGAGGTTCGTCGAAGAGAAAACGTCGCAGTATAACCGTCGCGAAAAGAGGCGACTTGGATGGAGGAAGTCGCGTCGTGGAAACGGCGTCACGGAAGAACCGTTGCGGAAAGAGACGTTGCGTCGTGGGTCGATGTTGCGGAGTCGGTCTTCGAGGACTCGACATTCTTCGACGGAGACCGATGTTATTCAAGTTCTTCATCAAAGAAGAAGATGTTCTTCCCAAAAATCTCTCAATGACAAAACTCTAACAACAAATAAAATAAGCTCCTTTCTTATTTTATTAACACAACAAGCCTTATGAAAATTCAAGGGTTTGAATTTCAAAAACCCACATTTAACTCACCACATTAATTCCATATGTTAAGTAAACTTAAGTTATCAACATTTAATGGGAGCTGAGAGGGGTTAGGGGATATGAAGAGGTGGGGTTCGTGTGGGCCCCACCACCCTCATAACCTCCCAAGGGAGGTTGGGTGGTTACCCAACATCCATCAAGAACTAAACACATAGAGTAAAAATAATAAAAATTGTAGAATAATTATAAAATTAACTTCCACAATTTTTATCATCAACTCTCGTGAAAACAAAACTCCGGAACAGGTGTTCCTAAGAAATTACCAGCGTTGCGGTTCCAGCGGTGCCCTCGGAATTCGACTCCAGGAACCTATTCAAAAGTTAGAAATTTCCGCTCGTTAGTTCACTAAACGTACCCGAGCTAAACTTCAGATAGAAATTCCGTGCACACCGGGCCTCGGAATCAGGTGCCGTCTGAAACTGTGTTCTTGTAAAATTCCAAAGAAAATTAAGAAAAAAAATTCCATTGAATTTTACGGGTATTTAAATTACTCCCACCTCAGGGCTTTACGTCCCCGTAAAGATACATCGAAAACTAGGGAAACAAATTTGGGTACTGAGAATGAATCTGAGCCTCCCGCTCCAAAGTGCTCTCCTAGAGGTTCTCGTGCTTCCATCTGATGCACACTAAAGGAATCAACCGTCCATGTAGGACCCGCTCCTTTCGATCCTCGATCTCCACTGAGACCTCCGCAAAAGTCACCCATCATCAACGTCATGCTCCCCATGGTCAATGATGTGTGTCGGGTCATGCACGTATCTCCTCAGATGAGATACGTGGAAAACGTCAAGCACCCGGTGCAACTGAGGTGGTAGATCCAGGCGATAAGACACCTCTCCAATCCTGCTGAGGACCTGGAATGGTCTGATGGAGCATGGAGACAACTTTCCGCCTCGGACAAATCTCCGTAATCCACGTCGAGGTGAGACACGCAAGAAGACGTGGTCGCCATCCTCGAACTCTAGTGGCCTCCACCACTTGTAAGCATATGACTACTATCGGCTCTGAGCTGTCCTCATCCGCTCCTGGATGACCTGGACCTTCTCTGTCGTGGCCTGGACCATCTCCGGTCCCACAAGTGGTGACTCCCCAGGGTCTATCCAGCACAAAGGAGATCTACAAGGTCGTCCGTACAACGCCTCGTATGGTGCCATCCCAGTGGTGGAGTGGTAGCTGTTGTCATACGCGAACTCCACCAAGGGTAGGTGGTCCTTCCAGTTGCGACCAATGTTGAGGACGCATGCGCGGAGCATGTCCTCGAGAGTCTGAATAGTCCTATACGTCTGACCATCCGTCTGAGGGTGAAAGGCTGTGCTCAGACGTAGCTACGTCCCTAACGCCTCCTGCAATACCTTCCATAGCCGGGAAATAAGGCGAGCATCTCGATCGGAGACGATAGAAGATGGCACACCATGAATCCGAACAATATCCGGAATGTAAAGTCATCTCAAGCTCTCCACTGAGCCCTGCTCTCGGATGGGTAAGAAGTGGGCTAACTTGGTGAGTCGGTCAACAATCACCCAAATGGAGTCGTGACCTCTGGAAGTGCGTGGAAGTCCAGTCACGAAGTCCATAGATATTCCGCCCCACTTCCACTCCGAAACCTCCAAGGGTTGTACCAAGCCTGCTGGTACCTGGTGCTCAGCCTTCACCTACTGGCAGGTGAGGCATCAAGAAACGAACTCTGCCATAGCCTTCTTCATGCCCGGCCACCAGTGTTGTCGTCTGAGATCCTGGTACATCTTTGCCACTCCAGGATGTAATGCCAAAGGAGATGTGTGAAAATCTCTCAGCACCTCCTCCCGTAAAGAAACTGGTACCAAGGTACATCCTGTGAAAAGGACGTCATGCTCTGATCCAAAAGAGAAACCATCAGGTTCTTGTCCTGAGGATATCTGTGCACGCCGTGTCTCACAATTAGCGTCCCCACGCTGTGCCTCTCTGACCTGCTGTAGTAGTGGAGGAGTGACTGTGAGAGACTGAAGGAAGGCTGCTCCATCTCTATCCACAAAGGATATCTGCAAAGCGGATAGCTGCTCTGTCACCTTCTCAAGTATTTTAATGCCCATCCTCCTGCGGAGAGCATCGACTACCACGTTCCCCTTCCCAGGAGTATAGACTATCTCAAAGTCATAGTCCTAGAGGAACTCGAGCCATCGCCGATGTCTCAGGTTCAGGTCCTTCTGCGAGAAGATATACCTGAGACTCTGCTGGTCAGAAAAGACTGTAAAGCGCTCGCCCATCAGATAGTGTCACCACGTCTTCAGGGCGAATACCACTACTTCTAACTCCAGGTCATGGGTAGCATAGTTCTGCTCATGCGGCCTCAACTGACGTGATACATAGGTGATCACCGCCCGCTCCTACATCAGGTCACATCCGAGTCCGGTCCCTGATGCATCGCAGTAGACTACGTACCCTACTCCCTCCTCAGGCAACCTCAAGATAGGTGCGCTGGTCAATCTCTGTATCAGCTCCTGGAAGCTCTGTTGACATCTGTCTGACCACACAAAGGGTTTCCCCTTCTTCGTCAAAGCTGAGAGTGGTGCCGCAACTCTGGAGAAGTCTGCCACAAATCTCCGATAGTATCCAGCCAGTCCCAAGAAACTTCGCACCTCAGTCACGCTCATGGGTGTCTCCCAAGCTAACATTGCCTCGATCTTCACAGGATCCACTGCAAGTCCCACCTCAGAGATGACGTGTCCCAGGAAGTGGACCTCACATATCCAGAACTGACACTTCGATAGCTTTCTATAAATCTGGTGCTCTCAGAATGTGTCTAGTACAACCCGTAAGTGGTAGGTGTGCTCCTCCTCAGTTGTCGAGTAAATCAAAATGTCATCGATGAAGACAACAACAAATCGATCGAGGTATGGCATGAAATATCCTGTTCATGAGGGCCATGAATACTGCTGGAGAATTGGTTATGCCGAATGGAATAACCAAGAACTCATTGTGGCCATACCGACATCTGAAGGATGTCTTCTGCACGTCCTCATCTCAAACTCTGAGCTGATGATAGCCTGACCTGTGGTCTAACTTCGAGAACCACTGTGCTCCCTTGATCTAATCAAAGAGGTCATCAATCCCCGGTAGCGGATAATTGTTCATCACTGTCACCTGGTTCAGGAGACGATATTCAAAACAAAGTTGCAAGCTCCCATCCTCCTTCTTAGCGAACAAAATCGGGGAAGCCCAGGGTGAAACACTGGGTCGGATGAACCCCTTTGCCCTGCAAGTCCTCCAACTGTACCCGCAGCTCTCGAAATTCGGCGGGGGCCATCCGATATGCTGGAGTCAATATAGGGGCTATCCCGGGGTACAAGTTAATATAAATGTCGACCTCTCTGTGAGGAGGTAACCTTGGAACGTCGTCGGGAAAAATGTCCGCAAACTGATCCACCACTACAGGAAAACCAGGACACCGCACGTCAACTGCTCCTAGGATGAGGCTAGCCAACTGATGAGTGATGGGCTATCCTCTCCTCCTTGGAAGTCCATCCTGTGCTGCAAAGGCTCCCTTCTCATCGGTGAAGGTGAACCTGCTCCCGTCGGTGCGTACACATCGCACATTACGCCTAAAATATTCAATCTGTGCATAGACTGTAGAAAACCAATCCATGCCCAAGATGACGTCGTAAGGCCTCGATGCTGCTACAAGAAGATCCCAGCCAAAGCTCTCACCTCATAGAGTAAGCTCACACTACCGGAACCAGTGCGTAATCGTCGAGTCTGCTCCCGTAGGTGTCTCTAGCCGTAAGGATCAAGCCAACGGCTCTGTCAGAGTCTCCGAGCTCCGAACAAGGGAATCGGCTATGAAATAGTGACTCGCCCTTGTGTCTATAAGTACTGCAGCAAGGGTGGAATAGACACAGATAGTACCTTGAATCATCTCGGGCGCACTGTGGTCGTAGGCCTCCGCTTCCTGGAGCTGTGCCTGTCTCTGCCCGCCAGCTCCCTGTGGTCGGGGTGGACCTCCTGGTGGTGGTGGTGGTAGAGCCTCAAATCGTCACCCACCACCTGCTGCTCAGCCAGCTCCTATGCCTCGTCTGCCTCCTCCCTGTGGACCACCACGGTCGACCCTCTGCCTCTGCCTCGGTGGTCCCTCAACCGTCTGCTGCTCCTCGGCACGGCGAGACGGGCAATCACGAGCCTTGTGGCCCTGCCCGCCGCATGTGTAGAACTACCTGCCTCTCGAAATACTGGCTCCGCGCTGTGTGTCCCGCACTGCAGAGCCAGTGTCCTGAGGTCGTCTGCCTGAGGGTCTGGTCGGCCTGGACCCAAGAGTCATCCATCGACTGCCTGCTGCAGAAGAATCTGTTACGTGCCACCCTGCGGTGGGTCTCGGAGCTGGTGTAGACTCAGCAAGAAAGCTCTCGATCAAAAGGGCCAACTCCAGTACTCTTGTCTGAGTCGGAATGCTGAGGGAGATCAGCGATGCCCGGATCTCGTGTCTCAATCCCTGCTCAAAGGTCCGGGGCCGGAATAATGGGTCCTGTACCATGTCTGTAAAGTAGCGTGAGAGATTGGTAAATCTCATCGAGTACTGGGCGACCTTCATGCTGCCCTGCCACAGCAGAAGAAGCTCCTGGATATGCACCTCATGGAGGGTGGCTGGGAAAATCTCTGAGCGGAAGTGGCTCTCAAAGTCTGTCAGAGTAGAGATGACTCATCGTGCACCTGGGGCATCATGCTCCACCATCGACCTGCTGTTGTGTGCAGTAGCCTCGCTGCGAGGATCACCATGAGGTCTGCTGGTGTCCTCACTAACCGAAAAACTCGCACCACTGTCTCCAGCTAGTCCTCGGCTGCCTGGGGGTCTGTCTCCCCGTGGAACCTGGGCGGTCGCTGGCGCTGGAACTCATGCAGTGCACTAAGGCGATGTGCATCGTCAGTAGCTGGGGCTGGAAGCCTCAATGGCTTGGCGGGTAGGGCTACTGCCGGTGCCACTGCTGACAAATGGCCATGCACCGAGGCCTCGTCGCTCGGTGGGATGTCGTCACGCTCGACTATCGGAAAACTAGCTGGCTGCCATCGTGGGGCCATCCTGAAAAAGAAACAGGTGCACCATGGTCAGAATAGTATACCTAGTGAGATAATACAAAGTATTCACAAATAAAACATGAAACACACATGCAATCAATGTTTTCGTGCATTAAGTCAGAAATCAGAAGTCAGGGTCCTCGTGTACGGATATGTCGGCCGCTGCACCAACACTGGACTCCCTGGACTGATAACCACACCCAATACGCTAAAAACTATTTCTTCACATATAAAAAGATCAAAGTTCGCTGTAGAACCAAACTCCTTTGATACCAATTTGTCATAACCCGTCCTCGGGGCCCGTGCCGTGACTACCCCAAGCCCACCTTCCATAGGTCAGGGGCTGGCGACTAGCACCAATGTGTAAAATCACGGTAAAAGGGAAGGCATTGCCTGTGTAAAGTAAAAAAACAAAACACAGTAAGCAATAGAAGAAGTAAACACTATGTAAAAGCTGGTACAACAGTAAGTGTGGAAAAAGTAAATAGGCCAGTATACAAACCCAAACTGAAAGTAAAGTACAACTCGAAAGGGAAAACAACAACTGTAAAGTAAAGCCGCAACGCCGAGCTGTCCATTTGAAATCCCAACTGAAGGGTGGGTACAGATAGCTCCACTTCTCCTTGGGTCCCGCCGTCCGCTCCGAGTATGCCCCACCCAGTGGTCCACCTCCAGGTACCGTCCAACTCTACAAGCCTCAACCACGATCAATGATGTCCGTCGTCTGCAACCAACACAACGTAGTGCGGGCATAGCCCGTGCAGGGGTGAGTATAAGCTACTCAGTAGGGACCCCGAGACCCCCAAAGGTCTCCCAAAATCCACAAAGGATAAACCACATAGGAAGGATACAATCACGAAGTAACAACCGACACTTCTTAGGTATATTCCCATACATATACCTAAGTCATCAATTCCAAAACGCTCTAACCTCCGAGCCCATGTATAACCCAGTCCACACAGGAAAGTATACGTATTCGACACAGGAAAGCAAAATGTAATCCACACTGGATAGCACAACACAATCCACACAGGAAAGCAAACAGGATTCAGCTCACACAGGTATACTTCTTCTAAAGACGGTAGAGATGATCACTGATCCATCTAAGTCTTCGGACCCACAAAGGATCGATAGGTACTAACCCCCGCAAAGACCCACACAGGATTTGTAGGCGCTGGCTCACACAGAACCGCCGAGCGCTGACCCACATAGGATCGGACCCACAAAATATCGGTAGCACTGATCCACATAGGATCACGGAGTGCTGTATTCGTCGCCGTCGAATCCACTTAGGATCTCTGTACAGTCATCGTCATCACAGTAGCAGTCGCAGCCAGCTCTAGGGTTCCCGCACACAGCAAGCTCGTTCGGGAGGGTCCGCTCCACTAGCCGAGAGGCTGATACATCAACTGACACATAGTTTGGAGTTGATGTATCCAAAAGTTCCGTATCGTCAACAGGAACTCAACGTTGTAGACGTCGCGTCAATCGGACGCCCGGTCTGAGAGTTATTGGCTTTTTCGTCCCCGGGGCCCGGTTGGTTTTTAAGGCAAAACCAACCCGACCGTACTCCACCTGCGTCCAAACTCGGGTGGAGTATGTCAAAAGATCCGTCTCACTAAGAGGAATCCAACAAAGTTGACGGCACGTCAATCGGACGTCCGTAGCTCAAGATATGAGTGTTTCCGCTCCGAGGGCCCGGTTGGTTTCGTGTACGAACCAACCCTGCCATACCCAAAGTATTCTGAAACCTTGAGTGCAATATACCTAAACGACCGTCTCGATCCAAGGATCGTATTGCCGCTGACGGCGCGTTGTTTGGAGGGATGTAGCTCAAGTTATGAGCAAAAGACCAAAAAGGTCCGGAAATGGGGGTTTCGGGCCCGGACCGTCCCGGCCCGAGACCCCCCCGGTCGGCCCGAACCGGGTCGACCCGCCTCGGGTCTGGGTTGGCCCGGTGGGGTGCGGCCCGGTCCGGCGACCCGCGCGCTGGGCGCGCCGGTCGGCTGCTCGGCCAAAATGGCCGAGCTGTTTTGGCCCACGCGAGGGGGGGGGGGGGCGCTGCCCCCCCTAGTTTTCGGTAACCGCGGCCCCTTAATTGCGGCCGTATTTATGTCCGGCCGGGGGAATTAATTCCCCCGGCTCCTCCCTGTTCGGTCGGCCCGACCTGGTCGACCGGTTCCTGCTCAACGAGACCGGCGATGGCCGGTCCCCTTCCAGCTCCGACGCCGACGGCCCGGTCCGACCGCTGGTCACCTTGCTCTGCCGCGGCCCCGGTACCGACCGCGATATTTTCAGGTGTCTCCGACGCGACGCGATGGCGTCAAGTCTTTGTATTAATTCGCAGTGCGGCGCGACGGCCTCGCGTCCTTGATCTTCTTTCCACGGTGCGGCACGACGGCGCCGCGCATTTCCTTTCGCATGATTCCGCGTGGTGCGACAGCACCACGCCTTCCCGTACCAAACCACAAAAGAACCAACATGAAATAAGGAGAGGGTCGGCCGTGTTTGTGCGGTCCGGCCTCCTCGCGTTATTCGATAACTATTGGTTTTAATCCACGAAGATCCTCAAGTTGGTATTCACGAACAAAATGAATAAATAAAACCCCTACCTTGGTTTCAAGAGCGGAGCTTGTTCGGAGGATTGTTGAAGAGAAAACGTCGTAGTATAAACATCGCGGAAAGAGGCAACTTGGAAGGAGGATGTCACGTCGCGGAAGAACCGTTGCGGAAAGAGACGTCGCGTCGCGGGTCGATGTTGCGGAGTCGGTCTTCGAGGACTCAGTGTTCTTCGACGGAGACCGATGTTCTTCGAGTTCTTCATCAAAGAAGAAGATGTTCTTCCCAAAAATCTCTCAACGACAAAACTCTAACAACAAATAAAATAAGCTCCTTTCTTATTTTATTAACACAACAAGCCTTATGAAAATTCAAGGGTTTGAATTTCAAAAACCCGCATTTAACTCACCACATTAATTCCATAAGTTAAGTAAACTTAAGTTATCAACATTTAATGGGAGTTGAGAGGGGTTAGGGGATATGAATGGGCAGGGTTCGTGTGGGCCCCACCACCCTCATAACCTCCCAAGGGAGGTTGGGTGGTTACCCAACATCCATCAAGAACTAAACACTTAGAGTAAAAATAATAAAAATTGTAGAGTAATTATAAAATAAACATCCACAATTTTTATCATCAACTCTCATGAAAACACAACTCCGGAACAGGTGTTCCTAAGAAACTACTGGCGTTGCGGTTCCATCGGTGCCCTCAGAATTCGATTCTGGGTGCTGGTTCAAAAGTTAGAAATTCCCGCTGGTTCGTTCACTGAACGTACCCGAGCTAAACTTCGGATAGAAATTCCAGGCACACTGGGCCTCGGAATCAGGTGCCGTCTGAAACTGAGTTCTTGTAAAATTCCATTGAAAATTAAGAAAAAATTTCCCTTGAATTTTACGGTTCTTTACACCCTTCTTGTTCGCTTTATCAGCAGACTGATGAGTTTTCGATATGGTATGTGGATCACCTTCGCGTGCATGATTCCTTTAGTGATGTGGTTCACAATGAACCTTGTTCACAAGCCATCACACTGTAGGACAATAGTTTTCAAATCGTTCTGTATATCGGTGATTCATAATCCAGGTATTCTGAGGATTCTTCATAGTGATGGTACGTGGACCCCATGAAATTATATGAAAATATAGAATTCCATCAAGTTTCTTCTAAAATTTGTAATTCGATTTGATTTTATTCACCTTGATAGACATGTTAAAATACTTATTGCCTTCTAAAAAGTAATTGTGGGTGTATTTTCTTCCCTTGGAAGAAATTTTCAAGACCCTAAAAATTCCCCCCAAAGGAATGGAGTCCCTTTGGATCAAAAGGGGGACTATTCCGATGTAGAAGTGGTCTTAAACTGAAATGGGTTACTATAGAACATATATGATCGGTAGGAGGGGACCACACCTATATATATGGGCCCATGTCATTTTTATTTTACCATTTCTCATGGAAAAATGTGCTTTGAACTCCTTCATCTTCTTCAGCATTTACTTACCATGAATTTTTTTTCAAAAATATTGTTTGTGAATCGCATTGTAAATGCCACAAACCTAACTTTTCACCATATATCTGTCTGTGTAGAAAATTTTGGGTTTCTCGAACATCATTGTGGAATTTTTAAAATCAAAATACATATTTCACATAGGAGAATTTTATATGGCTTGTGTGTCCACATACAGAGCTTGAATTATCAAACAATAGGAATTATTAATCTGAACTTCAATTTTTAACCCGTAGTCATTGAAAATGAACTTAACAAGGCCTAGGTTCAGGGTATCCCCCTTCGGCAATCCCTTCCATTCACTGGACAAATATCTATGGGCCAGCACCCCATGGATGTTCTACGTACCATAGCTGTACGTGGTGGGATGCTTCCGTGTATCGTAGCGGTGTGCAATAGTTTATTCCACACATTATGCAGTACGTAGGATGTGGTTACCACATACCATTTTGGAGAATAGTTTTCAGATCCTTATGCAGACATATATTTTAATTCCTTTAGTTGTTCCTCTATATCTTTTATCCATCAATTTTTATTGGAATGAGTTTTTATCAGATTTTGGAAATTCCTGAGTAGGCTACAATGGATACATCACAGGCTACTGCTGACATCACTGCTTCTTCTGAGGGTACAATTACTGATCCTCTCTCTACATCTAATAAAATATTGAGGAACATGGTGGGATTGGTCAATGAAAAATCTATATTATTTCCATTTCACTAATCATTGGTTAATCTATTTACAAAAATCCAACGAGAGTACCCAGTTTCAGACAGGTTTCCTTCTTAATGGTATTGTCTATTTTATAACACATAAATCCTAATGAAAAATCCAACCGATTACCCTACCACCTGAATAAATAATACCTCTATTCGAAAGGCTTTGATTTCATCTAATACGAGTTCCTTTATAGAGATACTACCACTGGGTATTTGCTGAACTACACACCTCAAGCATTAGAGGGGGTGCAGCGAATACCTGACAAGATGACCCACCGTTATCCGAGCATTGTGTGGAAAGATATAGCGAATGAGCAGCATAGATGGTCATCCTGATAGGATCTTCACTCTAGAGGATCATTTGGCTTGGACTGGGAGTGGCCTATTTTGGTTCTCTAGTGTTGCGAAGAAATAAAAAATGTGCAAGAGACTATGGGACTATATGAGGCCACATGGGTTTCTCAGACATGCACCCATCATCCTACAACACTTATTTCACATCTTCTATGAAGGTGGATTCAAGACACCAATACCTTCCACATGACCCATGGGGAGGTTGGCATCAATTTTTGGGACATCCAGCTCATTTTGGGAGTCCCTATCATTGAAAATATTAATGGTGAATTTATTCCTCCGTCTTCTAATTGGGATGATGAGGAAAGAACCCCCCCCCCCATTAGCTGGGAAACTCATTGTCCATGTGAAGATGGTAATGAAGGAATGTGATCCTAGTCCAAATAAAATCCATTCTTTTGTTGACTGGTTTTGTGTCTTTGTTAAGGATACTGGTCTAGAGCCCGATCTGTGGAGACCCAAGGCTTGTCCTACCAAAACCACCCTGAGGCGAGCAGGTACATTCTATTCCACCCTAGAAGAGGGGAATTTTATGAAATGGGGATAGCGGATCATCCCTGACATCGATTGATTATTTCGACTAGTAGATTTCTTGCCTATCTTTCTGAGTTGATGTCTCCAACCAGTGCGGGTATCTAGTGGTGTTAGAGCCTCTATTTTTAACATGGTTGCTCATTTTTTCACCAGAAAATGTAAAAAAAATTCTATCTTAGTGTTGGCCAAGATTTACTACATAATGGTTTGAATCAGCAAGTGTGAGTCACTTTATCGGATGACTAGACCCATCTAAATTATTTGGGGTTGTATGGGGGCCCACATATGAGTTTATTCAATCATAAATTCCTTACCAATTCAGCACTCCACCCTCCAACTCTACCTTCATAGTACCAGTGGGGTCATGTCAGCTTCTTGGTCGTCACTGGATGAGAAATAGAAGAAAACTGAAAATAACGAATAGGAATTAATGTCTTATTTCAATGTTTATGAACGTTTCAATTTTCACTCTTATGAATAACCTACTGGTACTACTACAAATATTGCATATGAAGACTTCTTCAAATTAGGTTACTTCTTTTTTTAGAGAAGGCGGCCTAACTACCCTTATTAGAGGGGAGCTTATTTGTGAGGGCTATGCAACCTGCAAGCTTAGTCATCAAATCAACTGTGTCTAGAATTTGAGACCTTCTTCTCTCAAGAGTTCTCCTTATAAGAAATATCTCATGATATCCCATCATCTATGGATAATGTCTACTTGGCAGGACACCTAAATGTAGGAAAGACATTCGGATCCACGGGATTTTGTGAACTTCCTCACCAAGAACTATGTTGAGGCCTAGTATAAATCATATCATGATTTCAAATTTGCTAACCTGGTGCTTATTGTGATGAATTCCAAGTCATCCAAGGCAAAGGGAAAGGAGAAGAAAAAGGGAGTTGTTGGACACACTCGACTAGTAAATTTCCTCCAATGGCCTCATGGATCCCCCAAGAAAGTAGTTAAAGACATGTTTTTACCTCATGGGTGGCCGAATATTTTACTGAAGCTGATATAGGGAGTTCACCATCCATTCCCCCCAAATTTCGATTTTCTAGCGACCTGGAGGCAATGAGACCTTTTGAAAGGTCATCCATCTACCCATGGTTTGTACCCTCATTATATATGGTAGCTCCTCCGAACTAGGGAAGTTTCTCTTACTAGAATTGGATATTTGTCATAACCTACTGACGTTACTCTTGATGAGGATCTAGAGAGGGTGGTTCGTTACCTCGATGACCTCAATAGCCTCATCCATTCCCAAAGTGTTCACTAGAAGTAATCGCATCAGGTTCTTCCCATGCTACGACTATAAACCATTGATGAGGATGACGATTTCGTTGGATCACCTAATGCATTCTCCCTGGAATTTTTTTACTTTCTCCCATCGTCTCATAAACATTCCTCTTCTAGAGGTTCTACATTTTATGGGGCACCTGGGAAACATTATCAGTTGTCGAGCCCCACTCCCCTTCCTTACCCCAATCCCCCACCGATGGCCATCCCAATTACAACTTCATTTATGGATTCCTAGAGTGTTTGGGATGAATTTAGAGTGGGACCCTCCAATAAAGATATATTGAGGATTCTTCAGGATGGATGCTTCGACCTTCCAGGCTTTGGGGGATCCATTTATCCAACAAGTTTTTCAAAAAATAAAGAGCCTGGGGAAGTGAATACTTATTTGTATGAGATGGGAAAGTGTATCCATGCTCCTTCAGATAGGGATTACTGGCCGGATCACATGTTGTTGATGCCAGTACACCCTTGGATGAAGAGAGTGGTTTTCTCTAAAACCTATAGCTTTAAATTCATTTAATTCATAGATGTTAATGGTTCCCCCACCCCTTTTTATTTTTTAGCGGCTTATAGGGTCTCATGAAATTTCTTTTTCATCAATTTATTATTCTAGAGGTACAAAAATTAGAGAGAACACCCTATCAATGGTTGGGTTACTATGGAAGGATCCCCTGGATCCAAAGAATACGTGGATGCATTCATTGTAGACCCCTCTAGGGCATTTCCTCCTCCATCTCCTCTTGGTGAACTTATTCATGAGCCATCCCCCCAAAAGTCAAATAAATGCAAGAAAACCTCCCAGCTGTCAAAGAATATTCATAGGGGAATAACGTGTAATTGTTTATTTACCTGGTGATTGAACAAAGTAACCTTATCTCATCAACTCATTGGTACATATATGTACTTTTCATAGGGCCTATTGTTGACCAGACGATGACCACTCAGGCATCTATAGCTCCTGTCCCTTTTAGGGAAGATGAAGGGTCTCTATATATTGTGGCTAAACAAAATTGGGAAACATAGTCATTTGAAGGGAGAGGGGGTGTTGTTGACCCCTCTGGTGTGCCTTATCCCACTCAAACAAGTAGTATCCCATTAATAAAAGGATATCCATATGTTTATGGCACACCTAACTGTGCTAATTCAACTATCATGGAGAGAGACAGGGTGGTCTTTACAATAGGGGATCATTCAAATGGCGAGTCCCAAAATTTTCTAGCTCTTAGAGGGGTTTCGAATATCAAGGAGACAATGACTCTTGACTGAACGACCAATGCCCTTATTGATGGAGTGACTCTAGGGATTGATATTATGCCTTCTCAAGGTGGCTCTGGGGACTTCACAATTGGGGAGGATAATATTCCATCCCCTATACATTTGGAGAGGGCTATCATTCCCTTTTTTCTAGTTTGGAGAGGGGTTATGTTTCCTAACCCCAGAATTTTGAGACCAATATCCTTATCTGGATTGACTATCCCCACAAGCATTAAATTAATCAAAAACCTCTTTAGGGCCACCTTGAGGGCTACTATTTCGGTCGAGCATCGCACTAGGTCTTCAGTTTTCCCTTTTATCCATAGAGAGAAACTAATGAATGAATATGTAACACCTCCTATATTAGATAGTGGTAATATTGAGAGAGTGGGAGGTATAGATGATGTCTATCTATATCATCATAATCTCAATCACATGACTTGGAAATAGTTGGGGACACCCCTAATTTTTTAAACATTACAATTACCAGAGACTGGGTTGTTGCAGGTCCGAGCCACACTATAACTACTAAATCCATTCCATATATTGTATCATTCATTCCTAACTACATTTCATTTTCAGTGAATGACTTCGATACTGATCAAGAATGCTTGGTTAATCTGCATCCCATTAAGAAAAATTCATGGAGGAACATTTGGATATTAATTTGTCTGACTCCGTTGGCTGAGATGGTAGTGAAATTTCCAAAGTTACACCACCAATTTTTTGTTCATGGTTTTAGTGGAATTGACTATAACGATGTCTATGATATAGTAAAGAAGGTGTTTTCATCTTAGGAAGAAACTGGTAAGATTGAATCTCAACTTTCTGCAACAGAGTTGACGACATATCTAGTGGCTACATTGAAAATTACCATTGAATAAGCTACCAATAATGCTAAAATGGTTGCAAGGTTGATGAACGAACTCATTAAGCAAGGCTATTTGGTAGAAAAACATGACCATGTAGTGGATCAATAGTTCTAGAAACTGGATCGGATCAAATAGAAGTATGATTAGGTCGCTTCCACCATTGAGGAGGGGAGATGGAAAATGAAAGAGGGAGAAAAGACCAGGACTCCAAGCTATGAGGTATGCAGAGGAACGTTGGGAAAGTGCAGAGGTCGGTATTGTGAATTAAATGAAGCTTCACCAATACATTGAGGAGTCATACCAATTGTTGATGCAACTCTGCAACTCTATTTAATGTCTCTTATAATGTTATTTTCTTTCTTACAAGTTGAGGCTCTAGGTTGTGGGTGCCAAACATACATTTTTATGAAATATGATGGAACCAATTTTCTTTTCAGTGCTTCTTCTTTTCTTTTTCTTATCATTCCAATTGATCAATCATATAACCATCATTTCTATCAGGTGTTAATTTTCAAAAATGACCAGTAAAAATAATAATTGACTCAGGCTCTAATGTTTTTCAGATTCGTGTGGTACAATGAGTGTATTTCGACTATTTTTGAGGTTTTATGGAACACCTCACGAACTTTTATGTATTTTTCATTGTTAACATAATTGGTTCCTAGTATTGTTTGACATGGGATTAGTGGCTATACTTGATTTCCTAAACCCTCATTTATGTCGGTCAATGTTTAAAATTTATATTCCTACAAACTACTTTATATGTGGCAGGTAGGTTCGAACCAACAGGGATGGTATATTTGGCCACTAATCTTCTAAAAAACATGGTAAACTCCACTGTTGTCAGTCATCGAATTATTTTTCATTTTTTTCACATTTTATTTTTCTTATTATTATTTTTTCACATTTTATAAGCAGTACAGTGACAGAACCTTGTAAAACATGTATTTAAACAAGATTGAGGCTAGAGATAGTAGAAAACATGGAATAACAAAGATTTATAACACTGATAAAAGGACAATCGATTAAAACGCACAGGAAGTAATCTCCATTCTACTAGTTTTAAAGGTGTTTCAATTCACTTATCGGTTGTTGTAGAGTACCACTATAAGGAGTATGACTCACCTCTTTCACAAGGAGTTAATTCACACAAGTAAATAAATTTAAGAGTTCGCCACTCCAATATCAATCAACTGTGAACTATTTGAAAATTAACAGCAAGACAAACTCACCGTAAGTCTTGAAGTCTTTTGAATCTAATATCTTTGGGAATGTGTTTCCATAATCAATCTCGCCAATTGATTGTGAAATTTTGAAATTAAACTTTTCTGGGAAAATGCAATTGAATGAATTCAATATCGATCTGGCCGATCAATACTGAATACTTGATAAAGTGAAATGAAAATTTAATGATAACTAGTAGAACTTCAATACATCCCCAAACTATATGATTTATCTAGAAAATAGGTATATTATCAAAACAGTAATTAAAGACATGCTAAACAGAGTTTAAGAATTCAAATGCAATGGAAGATGAACTCCCTGAAGATACTCTGCTCGTATGCTCCTCCATCTACAGGAAGTGGTTCCACAGTCACCCTCAAGGTTCTTTCTTTGTAATACTGTGTTCGTTCCAGTCCCCCAAACAATCTATTGTGTGCTCTACTTTTGTAGTCACTATCTTCTGCTACTTGTCACCGAACATTTTCCATTAACTTCAAAGGATCTTCAAATGTGCACCACACACATGTGTTTTTTTTGCGACTGACATGTTCCACTATTTTTTACCTCATAACTAACTTCCATTGAGTTTGTTACGTGAACCAAGATGGTGTATCAACTATTGAATGAACCTGCACAAGAACAATAAATGACACAGTTACAACACGAAGGAAATACAATTTATAGTTTATGAAAATAAAACACCTTAAAATAATTAATAACTCTTATGTAATGTTGTTAAATAAATTATTTTATTCTTATTACTTACAATTAGTAATTATATTTTAATTAACTATAATGAAATAATATTTATAAAAGATAAATCATGATAAATTGCGTATTATATGTTGAAAGAATTTGTTAATAAAAGAGTTATTATTATTATTAATAATAAGAAGTTTTATTAATTATTAATTTTGATTCTAAATTGATTATAAGTTATTATTTTTATTATTTTTAAATTAATTAACATCGCTAAAGTAAATTATAAACATTATGTTTATTATTATTTTGGAATTTTACATTATTAAAATTTTAAGATAACTAGTTTAGTTTATCTATAATATAATTTATAATGTATTATTAGTATTTTATTTTATAAAAAAAATGTATTATTAAATAATTATTAATACATAATATTAAATTATAATTAATAAGATTTTTAATAATCTATCATTACTTGATTTTAAAAATAACTATCAATTAATTAAATACAATTTTATTTATGTTTAATAATTTTGTTTTATTAAATATTTTATGTAAATTATTTATTTATAAAAATTAATGTTTATTGTTTTTTTTAGTTTGAGTTTTTATTTTAATTTTTTTAATTCTTTAGTTTTTTTAGTTTCTTTAACCCCCCCCCCCCCCCCCACCCCAATCGGTGCAACAGGGGGTAGGGTTCTGGTTTTGGTTCATCAATGGTGACTCCTTCCGTCTAGCATCCCATGGCACAACTCCTCCTCCACCAGACAGTGCTGGCTTAGCAAAGGCGCGACTCCCCTCAAATAGCGGCTATGTCCCTAATCTGGTCATGTGCGTGGTATCATCAGGACTCAGCTACCCTACAACGTCCCAACTCTACCTCTTTCCTGCAACGATGGCATGGGGTGCATCCAATTCAGCTCCTCAATACCGGTGAACAGTGTGATAGCAGGACTCTTCATAGAGGCGGAACAACGATATTGGTGATGACGAGTTCTCCCTCAGGCGCATCAAATCCTTTTCCTAGATTCCTCCTCAAGAACCCCTTTCTCTAACAACAGTGGCATAGAACTACAAGGCATACTTCTTCGTTGAGGGTTTCAAGAATATTTCATATCTATAATGGAGTTTTTAATTCTGGATGTTTATGGCTGTGAAATGGTTTTATAATTGATTTACTTTTTTAAAGAATTAGTGTGTTGTGGTTTGATAAAATTGTTTTGGTGATTCAGGATTTGGAAGTGATGTAGAAGAAGAAAAAGAAATGTAGGTGCTAGAGGTTTCAGCGGGAAGACGATGCGTAAGTGTGAAGAGCTGGGACCTGTCAGTAATAGTAAAGGAGGCACAACGTGGGTTGGTGAAGGATCTGCATCGGAGAGAAACAGAGGAGAAAGGCTATCAGTGAGATGCAGTGGAGGTAGACTAACGGTGAGGTAGAAACACCAAGAGTGAGGTGCTTGAGAGAGCGTTGGGTCCTCAAGAAACTAACAAGGTCACTGATAGAATATTAAAGGATGGGTAACTGTTATGAAATATAAATACAGGTCACCATTATTGAAAAAAGTAATGCTCATCGTTACTTTAAATCAACGGGTCACCGAAACCAATAAAATTAAAAAATAAAAGCTCACTGATTCTATAAAATAGAAAAGGTCACCGATATACTGTAGTAACAGTGAGGTGTGGGGGTGGGGGTCACCTTTAGAATTAATGTTTTCTGATATACTTGAATGAAAGATATCGGTAAGCTGCATAAAGTCACCATTACGAATAAAATTTAAATACTCACTATTGTGGCATTCAAATAAAAGCTCACCATTATGCAGAAAAAAGGGCCACTGGTAGAATTCTAACGGTGAACTTAAAAAAACAAATTGAACTTAAAAATTAAAAATTAGGTTATTTAAAATAAGGATTGAAAATAATTACTTAAAAGAAAGCTAAACACCATTAATTAAAACATGGCTTTTATTAAACATTAAACTTTAAAATTATAATAAAGAGTATTAATTGATAACACTTGAAATTAATAACTAGATATTTAATAAACTAAATTGATAAAAAACATAAATTAAAATACCTATATAAATAATTACAGGGTAGAATCATGTGAAAATAAAAAGCAACGGTGACTCATTAGGTTACTGATAGTTATAGTCTACCTCACTGGTAGACTCAAACTAATAGAATATGAATAGATAATCAAACTGCGTACATAAAATTAAATAATCAATGTTTAAATACACAAAATTAATTAATTAAATAACTATTTGAATACATAGAATTAAAAGATAACTATGTTATTTAATTTAAAACTAAAATTATTAACTAAAGTATTTAGCTGGACAATTAGACAAGTTAATAAATAAAGTTAAAATATCTTAATGAATCCATATTAAAGAATAAAATATTAAAATAAAGCTTAAGGATGTTAAAATATTATTTATTAAAGTCAAATTGTTAAATAATGCGCAATTTGGCGTTAACACAACTAGTAAAAAAATAATTAATATAGATAATATAAGTAAGATTAAAATTATTATTGGAACACTAAAAATACATAATTAATTATAAAAATCGTTTAATTATAAAAATCTTCCACCAACATAAAAAAGTACAATTATTTAATATAAATGATTAAATAATTAATTAAATCATTAAAAATTAAGTTAAAAAATGTGGAAAAACTATGTAAAAATAGAGCCACATCAAATTCCCGCACACTTAAACATTGTTTGTCCTAAAACAATATCATGTTTTATTATCTTTGAAAATTGAAAAATGTTTCCATTATATTTCTCAAGATATAACATGTCTAGAACTCAAAACAATAGAGGACTAAACATAACAGTAGGATTTTAAAAAATGAATTACTCATATGAATCTTGCCTATAACAAATACTCAAGGGTAATTAAGAAAACAAATACCATCCACTAAAGAATATTTCATGCCTTATATGTGATACAACATAGTGAATAACTTCAATCCTGGCTTAAGTCCAAAGTTTGAGGGTGACAAGAGGTAAAATTTATGTGTAATTAAGAACATAACCAAAGGAAACATGTACTTTGACTCAATATTAATGTCCCGAAATAAATATTTTTTTGTAAATCACCTAAATGAAACAACCTAAATGACTCCCATATAAAAAAAGTGACCCCTTCTTCATCTAGCATTCATCATTCCTCTCACCATAATTAACTCATTTTTTGACCATAGATACTTTATTTTATTTTTCCCAAGCCATGTATCATTGTGTTAAGCACTGTTCAATGCAATTATTCAAGAAGAACAAAGGGCTTAATGTTAACAAAAACACACCCAACATCTAGGGCCTCAGAGACTCACTCTGGGATCCCAGATGCCCAGACTACTCCGGTTCCAAATGATTTAAATAAAAATCATTTCTATTGGCTCATTAAGATGATTACTTTTAAAAATTAATAGATGAATGGGTCCCTATAATCAGAATCAAACTTCCAGTTTCAAGGATTATGATCATAATTCCATTAAAAGGATACCCATATCACATTCATAAGTTGTTACTAACAGAATTTCCATCAAATCACTAAGTAATATCACTCAGAAATCATCCGTTATCAATAATTTCAGGCTCAATGCACAACTTAACTACCAAAGATATATTTTCCATAGGCAAGAACCATTTGAGTATAGTGTACATCTTAAAATTATACAAGATTTTTGAAAGAATATACCCATTATTTCACAAAATGTTTGAAGTGAACTGAGAATTGATGGGCTTTAATTAAACACAGTTTTTACATTCAAGAATTGACCCCCTCCCCCACACTTAAAACCCAACTTTTTTCCCAAAGTTGACTTCTAAAGTGGATATTTGTTTTTTACAATTTAGGGTTCAAAACAGATTTTCAATTTAGCAGATTTATGACATATATAAAGGTCACATTAAAGATCAAAAATTATGTTTTCCACAATGATTAACTTACCGTATGTTCATATCAATACACACACCTTAATATTTAAGTCTAATGACACATATTTTTAATACAACTCAAAAGTAAATGTGAAGTGTAAGTGCACTATGAATTGGGGTGAAAGAAAGTTTAGTTGAATTAATTCAGTTGGGTAATCAACACAGTATACAAAGTTCAAGATAAAAACCCCAACCCAAATTAGATTGAAAATACCAACTACAAGTACCCCCCACACTTAATTTCAAACAATGGTAAAATTTTAATAACAATGAAATTCAGTTTCCAGCAGTGATGTACATACATATTTTTTATTTACACAGTGACATACAACATAATTTCATTCCAATACGAGCAGAATTTTAAAAATATGCAGAATTTTTATTTAAGTAGCATGACATGCAGTAGAATTTAATACTTCTCAAGTCATTCAATAGAATTTTCAGTACACATATTGATGAATTTTATAATACAAGAATAATTTTTCAGTGAGCAGAAACAAGAGTAGAAATAAATGCAGAAAGTTGAAGTAATTACCTAACTAAGTTCTTGTCCAAAATTGATCATGGGAATTCCACTCCTTTACTAACACAATAGAAGCATCCTAAGACATAACTATGAAAAAAAGAACAAACGAAAATAGGTATTTCACAAAAACAGATCCAGAAGCATAACATTATTCAAGGATAAAAAGAAACAACATAATGACAATAAGAACCATGGGTTGCCTCCCATGCAGTGCTAAATATAAAGTCATCAGATAGAATTTATTCATGAATAGTTTTTATGCTCATTGAAGGTATTCAAGCCCTTCAATTATCCCTCAAAATAAAGTTTCACTCTTTTCCCATTAAATAACATGGGTTTATTCTCTTCACCTAAAATTTCTAAAGCACCATTCTTCAGAACTCTTATAATTGTAAATGGTCCAGACAACTTGGACTATAGTTTTCTAGGAATGAGTTTATGTCTAGAGTTAATGAAGAAGACCTTCTGTGTAGGTTTGAGTTCATTGTTTTCAATAATATAATCAATAAATTATTTTGTTCTCCATTTATAAATCCTTGAATTATTAGAACTATCTCTTCTAATTTCATCGAGTTCACTTATCTCAAGTAATATCCTCTCACCAGCACTCTTAAAGTCAACGTATAGTGCTTTAATTGCCCAATATGACTTATGTTGCAACTCCACAAGTAAATGAAATCATTTCCCAAACAACAACCTGTAAGGAGACATACATATTGGGGTCTTGAAAGTAGTTCTGTATGCCTATAAAGCTTCATCCAATTTTAGAGACCTGTCATTCCTAGAGTTTGAAACAGTTTTCTCAAGAATTTGTTTTAGTTTGCTATTAAAAATTTCCACTTTTCCACTGGACTATGGATGATAATGAGTACATGTTTTATGATCACATCCATATTTCTCCATCAATTCTTGAAATTTTTGGTTCTTAAAATGTGTTCCATTATCAGTGATAAAAGCACTTGGGACTCCAAATCATGTAAAGATGTTTTTTTTCACAAATTTTATTACAGAATTGACCTGATTGTTGGGAAGTGCCACTGCCTCAACCCATTTTGACACATAATTTACATCAACAAGAATATAATCATTACCATGAGATGATAGAAATGGATCCATAAAATAAAAACCCTAGACATCAAAAGTTTCAACTTCCAGAATTCCTTTTTGGGGTAACTCCTGCTTCCTACCCAAATTACAAAGCCTGTGACATCTATCACATCCAACCCCAAAGCTCCTAGAATCCTTAAAAAGAGTAGTCTAATATAAACTAGATTGTAATACTTTTTGACTAGTTCTTTCACAACCATAGTGACCTCCCCAAGGTGAAGAATGACAAATTTTTAAGACAAAAAACATCTCTTCCTCATGTATACATCTCCTAAGAATAACACCAACACATCTCCTAAACAGCAAAGGATCATCCCAAAGATATTATATATGTTCAGAAATGAAATTTTGTCTTTGATCATTAGACATATTTTTGGAAAAAACACCTACTGCAGGTGGTTGGAAAAATTATAAAACCAAGAAGATTGCCTGATTGACATAGTGAATAGCTTCTTCATCAAGAAAGGAAGAGTTTATCTCCCTAGGATCTTCAGAATGTGTATTAGAAATCCAAGAAAAGTGGCCAGTAACTAAATTTTCTGCTCCCTATCTATCCTGAATTTCTAAATCAAACTCTTGTAGCAAAAAAATCCATCTAATCAGCATAGGATTAGTTTCTATCTTAGACATAAAATACTTTAAAGTAGAATGATCAGTGAAAATGACAACTTTTAAACCTAACAAATACTGTCTAAACTTATCTTGAGAAAACAAAAAATCTATCAATTCTTTTTCAGTGGTGGTATAATTCATTTGGGAATCATCTATAAGTCATCTAGCATAATACACCACATGTAATTTTCTATCTTTCCTCTGTCCCAAGATAGCACCAACATCAATGTCATTAGCATCACACATGAGATCAAAAGGTAGCTTCAAGTTAGGTGTAGTGATGACAGGTGATGTAGTGAGTTCCTCTTTAAGAAGATTAAATGATTTCAAATAGTTTTCAACAAAATTGAAAGGTGTATCCTGGACCAAAAAAGAACATAAGGGCTTCTTTATTTTTGAACAATATTTTATGAATCTTCGGTAGAAACTGGCATGCCCTATGAAACTTCTAACACCTTTAACACTAACAAGAGGTGGAACTTTTTGAATAAAATCAATCCTAGTACTGTCAACTTATAGACCTTTCTTTGAAACCTTATTACCAAGCACAATACCTTATGTAACCGTGAATTGAAATTTCTCCCAATTAAGTACAAGGTTGGTTTCAATGCATCTTTCTAGAACTAACTCATGATTTCCAAGACAAGTATCAAAAAGTGCTACCCACAATGAAAAAGTCATCCATGAAAATATCAATAATTCTCTTAATCATATCTGAAAGGATAGCCATCATAGAACTTTGAATGGTGGTTGGATCTCCACACAACCCCAAGGGCATCTGCCTGTAGGAAAATATTCCAAAGGGGCATGTGAAAGTGGTCTTTTCCTGGTCCTCTAGATCAACAAGATTATAGTTATAACTAGAATACCCATCCAAAGAATATAATAATTCATTTCCAGCAAGCCTCTCAAGAATTTGGTCCAAAAATGGCATTGGAAAATGGTCTTTCCTAGTGGCTGAATTAAGCTTCATATAATCTATACAAACTCTCTATTTTGTGTCCTTCCAAACCCGAACTTCTTCACTTTTTTCATTTTTAACAATAGTGAAACCTCCCTTCTTGGGGAAAACCTAGGCAGGGCTGACCCAAGAACTATCAGAAATGGGATATATCATTCCAGTGTCTGGAAATTTAATCAATTCCTCTCTCAAAACATCTTTCATGTTAGGATTTAATATTCTTTGACATTATATCCTAGGCTTATGATCAGGTTCCATAGGTATTTTATGCATACAAAATAAAGTCCTAATACCCTTAATATCAGCTATTGTCTAGCCTATGGCAGATTTAAACATCTTAAACACTCTTAACAATATTTACTCATGATTTTCATTTAGTTCAGCATAAATTATGACAGGAAAAGTGGAGTTCTCACCCAAAAATGAATATTTGAAATGAGCATGGATTGGATTTAGTTCAAGAATGGGTGGTTATACACTAGAAGGAAGACTCCTAGTCCTGGGATTTCTAAGATCTTCAACATATATTTTGTAGGGATTATTGAAATATGAATGATTTTCAATTTCATGTTCAGATTCAGAAGTAACACTACTGTTATCCAAAGTAGGCAGTACATTGTCCAGATTTTCCAGATTAGATTTCAACAAATTTATCAGAGAAGAATCATTTAATGGTATTATAAGTTCTCCCTCAATATCATAAAAATATTCACTAAGGTTGGTATTAACAGAAAAAACCCTAAAATTTACTAAAAAATATCCTTAGTTTAGAAACTGAGGACCTTCTACAATAGAAAATGGACAGTTGTCCAGTTCTGGAAAATTTTCTAGATTTGGTGTTCAAACAGAATTTTAAATTTATAAATCAGATTCAACATGATTTTTAGCTTCACAAGAATTTTCTTCAACAAATGATTTATTTTTATATTTTTCCATATTTTCAATTGAGTTCTCATCTCTTAAGGACTCTAGCATTGAACAGTTTTAGAAAACAATGGACCTTTAACATTTTTAATCATATCGAACTCTTCTTATTATTCTCCAATTTTAAAGATCAATTGACCCTTAGATACATCAATAACAGCACCACTTGTGGCCATGAAGGGCCTACCCAAGATTATGGGAACCTCTTGATCACAATCCATATCTAAGACTAAAAATTCTACAAAAAAAACAACTTCCCAATCCTAACTAGAAAATCAAATACCCTACCCACAAGATGAGTGAAAGATTTATCATCTAATTGTAGTATGACTGTGGTGGGTTTAAGTTCACCCAACCTCAACTATTGAAACAATGATTATGGGAGAAGATTAATGGTAGCACCTAAATCAGATGAACAGTTGAGTTGATTAGAGTTTCTGAGTGGAAAGGTATGAAAAAACTATCTGGATCTTTTAGTTTAGGTGGGATTTTCTTTTTTAGTACAACATTGTACTCTTCAGTGAGGCAGTAAGTATCAATTTCTTCTAGAATTTCTTTGTTTGAAGCAATTTTATTAATATATTTCATGTAATATGGGATTTGAATTAAGTCATAAATGAAAGTAATGTTTACCTAATGTTAAGAAAAAAGAATAAAGAACTAAATATGTTTAGACTTGGTGTTACTTTGAGGTTTCAGCTTCTTAGGGAAAGGGATGGGTGGGGAATATTTTTCAGAACAGTAGGTATATCCCTAACCTCTTCTTCAACTTTTTCTTTTCCTTTATTTATTTGATTTATAGATGACGTTTCAACTTGATTTTTAGGTGAAAAATTCAGATTCAGATCATTTTCAAGACTTTTCTATGAATTTACAGCATGTGTGCAAAGCAAGTTTTTATTACCAGATTGATGTAGATTTTCATTTTGGGAATTTTCATGGCTTTTTCAGCAACTTATTGAGTATAATGCCCACTTTTAGTGACAAAAACCATGGAATTATCTCTAGGGTTGTGTTCAGTGGTACTTAGACGTATAAATTTTTTCCTAGATAAAAAATCTCTAGCAATTTGGCCAAGTTGTGTATCCATGTTTTGCATTCTAACATCAGTTTGAATTTTATCAAACTCATATTGATTTCGACGTTTGGTCAGATGAGTCATGTATCTTTCATCTTATTATTTGATTTTATACAAAATTTAATCATTCTTATAAGACATGTGATTATCATGGTTTCCTTTTACACTAGAAGACTCACCCCTCCATAGATTTGGAATGTTTGGTCTTGGTGGATTTGAGTAATTAGGGGTAGTGGATTATTTAATTAAGTCTTGATCATTCCAGGACAGATTAGGGTGGTTCCTATATCTTTGATTGTAATTATTTGAAAATGTATATTCTTTATGAGGAATTCTAGGACCATAGTTAACAAGGTTCTAGTTTTCTAGTTGTTGGGCTAAAATATCAAAAATAGGAAAAAACTTTTCTATATGCCCAAACATACCACACTGGACACACCATTCCCTTAATGATTGGTTGTAATTTTGACATCCCAGTTGGTTAACAGTTTCCTTTGAGTTCTGGTTCATTAATTATTGAAGTTGGTTGGTTATTTCAGCAAGTTAAGATTGATTTTCATTTATTGAACCAGAGTTTGGGTTAACATTTCTATTGAATTTTTTCCTTTGTTGAATTTTTATGTTGTGAATTATGTGAATGATTATTAAAAATTTGTCTAGGTTATTCATCTATTTTAACATTGTAATTACCCCCAACAGCTTTATCAAATAGATTCTGTCCAGAGTATAACAACCATTCATAGAATGTATTCATGAGATGGTGATATGGGATTTGATGATGGGGACACTACCTAATCAGATTCCCGAATCTATCCCAAAATTCATGAAAAGCTTCTCCATACTCTTGATAAAAACTAGTTATATTTGTCCTCATTTGACCTTTATGTATTTGAGGATAAACTTTCCTAATGAAAGAGTTATACACTTGATCCCATTTTTAAAAAATGTTCTCATCTAGACTCAGAAACCAATTTCTAGCATTCCCTTTAAGGAAAAAGGAAAATACTCTCATTCTAAGTTCATTTTCTGTGAGTCCTAGAAGAGTTAATTGATGTATAGTGTTATAGAAGTCTCTAATTAAGGCTAGAGAGTCCTCATTTGAGAGCCCATGAATGGTAGGAAACAGAGAAATCTTGTATTGCTTCAATCCATAGTTTCTGGACATCGGAGATAACTGAATGGATGGTGGATTACATGAATCTTGAGGAAGTTGAAACTCCCTCATCCTAGGACTTTAATTTTCTTCTAAGAGATATGGATGGTTCTTTTTAATGTTATTATTCTCAAAAACCCTATTATATATTTTCTCCATTTAGTTTTTTTGTTCCTTCTTAGAGTAGTTAAATGTTTATGTAATTCATAGATCAGAGGCTCAAATATAACACCAGAAGTTATTGTTCTCATAAAAACAATAGTAAAGGACTCTACTCACCAGTAAAAATTTAGTAATAAGTGAAACCATTTTTTTACAGTTTTCAATATTTCAATTTTTTTAAGATTTTTTTAATATATGTGTTTTTTAGAGTAATGGATCGTCCCTTCAATAGAAACAACACCAAAAACATGATCTAAAATGCTGTATCAATCGGTCAAAGTATAAAATTTATATTCCTAATAACTACTATATATCTGGCAAGCAGGGTCAAACCCATAGGGAAGGTAAATTTTTCTATTAATCTTCTAAAAAAAACTTGTTAAACTCCATTGTTTTCAACCATAGAGTTATTTTATTTTTTTTTTGATTTTTTATTTTTTTTATTAGTTTTTTTCACTTTTTATAAGTAGTAGAGTGACCGAACATTGGAAAACATGTATTTAATCTATATTGATGCTAGATATGGTAGAAAACATTGAATAACAATGATTTAGAACACTTATAGAAGGACAATCAATTAAAACACTAAGAGAGTAATCTCGATTCTATTGGTTTTGAAGGTGTTTAAATTCAATTAAAGGTGGATTAAAAGTACCACTGTAATGATTATGGCTGACCCCCTTCTCCAGGTGTTAAGTCACACAAGTCAACCAAATTAAGAGTTCGTCCCTCCAAAATCAATCAACTGTGAACTATTTGAAAATTAACAGCAAGAAAAACTGACTGTAAGACATGAAGTCTTTTGAATCTAATATATTTTGAAAAGTGTTTCCATAATCAATCTCGCTAATTTATTGTGATATATTGAAATTGAACATTGGTGGAACAATGAAATTGAATAATTCAGTATTGATCTCACCAATCAATATTGAATACTTTAAAATGATAAAGTGAAATGGAAATTTATTGATAATCAGTGGAACTTCAATACATCCCTGAAATATATGATTTAGCTAGAAAACATGTATATTATCAAAAAACTAATTGAAGAAATTCCAAATAGAGTGTAAGAATTGAAAACCAAGGGAATCCAAACTCATGAAGATACTCTGCTCTTATGCTCCTCCAGCACTAGGAAGTGGTTCCAGAGTCACACTTAAGGTTCTTTCTCTGCAATCCTATATTCATTCCAGTACCCCAAATAATCTTCTGCTTGCTCTGTTAAGTATTCACTATCTTCTACATCTTGTCACGGAACATTTTCCACCAACTGCAAAGGCTCTTCACATGTGCACCGCACACGTGCGTTTTTTCGAGACTGGCACGTCGTTCTAGTTTTTCCCTCATAACTAACATCGGCTAAGTTAGTTACGTGAACTTGGATGGGGATTCAGCTATTTAATGAACCTGCCAAAGAAAAATAAATGAAACAGTTACTACATAAAGGAAATAAAAATATACAGTCTTAGAAAATAAAAAGTCTTAAAATAATTAATAACAAGTAATGTTGTTAAATAAATTATTTTATTAGAATCACTAACAATTAGTAGTTATATTTTAATTTACTATAATGAAATAAAATTTATAAAAGATAAATCATGAAAAATTATGTATTATAAGATGAATGAATTTTTTAATAAAATAGTTATTATTATTTTTAAAAATAAGAAGTTTTATTAATTATTAATTTTGATGCTAAATTGCGTATAAGTTATTATTTTTATTATTTTTAAATTAATTTACATCACTAAAGTAAATTATAAATATTAAGTTTATTATTATTTTAAAATTTTACATTATTAAAATTTTAAGTTAACTAGTTTAGTTTAACTATAATTTAATTTTTAACTTATTATTAGTATTTTATTTTATAAACAAAATGTATTATTAAATAATTATTAATACACAATATTAAATTATATTCAACAATATTTTTAATAATCTATCATAACTTTATTTTAGAAATAATTATCAATTAATTAAATAAAATTTTATTTATATTCAGTAATTATGTTCTATTAAATATTTTTTTAAATTATTTATTTATAAAAATTAATGTTTATTGTTTTTTTAGTTAGAGTTTTTATCTTAATTTTATTTTTAATGATTTAGTTTTTTATTTTTTATTCTTACCTCCCCCCCCCAATCGGTGCAACAGGGGGGGTATGGTTCTGGTTCAGATTCATCAACGGCGACTCTTTCAGTCCATTATCCGGCGGCTCAGCTCCTCCTCTTTCGGACAACGCTAGCTTTTCAACGACATGACTCCCCTCAAACAGCGGATATGTCCCAGTTCTGGTCCTACGCGCGGTGGCTTCATGACTCATCTACCCTACGGTGTCCAGACTCTACCTCGTTCCAGCAACGACATCATGGGGTGTGGCCACTTCAAATCCTCAATACCGGTGGACAATGTGATAGCAGGACTCTTCATAGTGACGGAACAACGAGCATGGTGACAGCGAGTTTTCCCTCAAGCACAGCAGATCCTCAGCCTAGATTCCTCCTCAAAAACCCCTTCTCCAACAACAGCAGTGTGGAACTACAAGGCATCCTCCTTCATTGAGGGTTTCAAGAATATTTCATATATATAATGGAGTTCTGAAATCTGGATGTTTATGATTGTGAAATGGTTGTAGAATTTATTTAATTTGTTGAATAATTAGTGTTTTGTGTTTTAATAAAATTATTTTAATGATTCTAGATTTTCAATTGATGCAGAAGAAGAAAACGCAATGTAGGCACTAGAGGTTTCAGTGGGAATACAATGCATAAGTGTGAAGAGCTGGGACCTGTCAGTAGTTGGAAAGGAGGCGCAATTTGGGTTGGTGAAGGATCCACATCAGAGACAACCGAGGAGAAATGCTATCAGTGACATGCCATGGAGGTAGTTTAACAGTGAGGTAGAAAAACCAACAGTGATGTTCTTGGGAGAGCGTAGGGTCACCGAAATACTAACAAGGTCACTAATAGAATATGAAAGGATGGGTCACTATTAAAAAATTAAAATCCAGGTCACCATTAGTGAAAAAAGAAAATCTCGTCGTTACTTTAAATCAGTGGGTCACCCATACCAATAAAATTAAAAAATAAAATCTCACCATTTGTATAAAATAGAAAAGGTCACCGATATATGGTATTAACAGTGAGGTGCAGGGGAATGGGTCACCGTTAGAATTAAAGGTTACGGGTATACTTGAATGAAAGCTACCGGTAAGCTACATAATGTCACCGTTACGAATAAAATTAAAATTCTCACTGTTGTTCCATTGAAATAAAAGCTCACCGTTACGCAAAAAAAATAAACGGGCCACCGGTAGAATACTAACGGTGACCTTAAAAAACCAATTGAACATAAAATATTAAAACTTATGTTATTTAAAACAAGGATTGAAAATAATTAATTATAAGAATGCTAAACAACAATAATTAAAATAGGATTTTTATTAAACATTACACTTTAAAATTATGATAAAGAGAATTAATTGATAACACTTAAATTAATAACTAGATATTTAATAAACTAAATTGATAAAAAAAATTAAAATAAAAATATAAAAAATTACAGGGTAGCTGGAAGTGAAAATGAAAAGAAACGGTGACTCATTAGGTTAACGATAGTTATTGTCTATCTCACCGGTAGACTAAAACCAATAGAAAATGAATAGATAATCAAACTGAGAACATAAAATTAAATAATTAATGTTTCAATAATAAAAATTAATTAATTAAAAAACTATTTTAATACATAAAATTTAAAGCTAACTATGTTATTTCATTTAAAACTAAAATTCTTAACTTAAGTATTTCACAAGACGATTAGACAAGTTAATAATTAAAGTTAAAATATCTTAATGAATCCATATTAAAGAATAAAATATTAAAATAAAATCTAATGATGTTAAAATATTATTTATTAAATTGAAATTATTAAATAATTAGTATATTGGCATTAACAAAACATGTAAACAAATAATAAATTTAGATAAAATAAGTAAGATTAAAATTATTATTTAACGACTTAAAAGAATTAATTAATTATAAAAATTGTTTAATTAATAAAATTAACTATAAAAATACAAAAATACCATTATTTAGTATAAAGGGATTAAATAATTAATGAAATAATTAAAAATTCAGTAAAAGGATGTGGCAAAAGTATGTAAAAATTGAGCCACATCACATGACTTTTCCTTAGGCCTCCATTTTTGTGGGTTTTCGTCCTAACAAGCATTGCACCTTTTGGATGACTCAATGTTTTTAATGATTTGATACTTTACATGTACCTAGAGGTACATTCTTCATATTTTCCTACTAGAAAGTATATTGTCTTTTTTTCTCAGAAAGTTCACAGTCCTGCCAATCCAACTCCTTACTAATGTTTTAGGTCAAGCAAAATTGACCAAACTTAACAGGGAAGGGCCCGAATTTGGGATCATCCGATGAGAATTGTTTAATATTATGAAGACATGGATTAGGGGTTTTTACCCTAAAATTGGTAATATTGGACCTGAATGAGGCTCATAATCCATTTTAGGCGTACAAATGTAGGAATGAACTATCCTAGGGACAAATTTTCCTTTGATTTATGTTCGTTATTTTGGGAAACATATGTAGAGACACCTAGGCATGACATGAATAGTCAATCGATGGTGTCTGCTGGACAATGGCCTTCCATCTTCAATGGCCTTGTTGTGTTCTGCAACACTTGAATTTATTTTGATGTCAGGAGCCAAAGTGTGTTTCTGGCCTGAGTAGTGGTTTTTGAAAATATTATGGACATTAATATCATCTTTTAATGGGAAATTATTCCTACAATATTCTTACTTGCAAGAGGGAGAGTGGGTGAATGGTTAGTTTAGTTAGAAGTCTTTTTTATGTCAGGGGAATTTAGAAAGAAGAAGGTATGTAGTCTATTATCTAGTAGTTTTCTAAATCTTGGGTGTGACAGAACATGATTTCCATTTAAGAATACGAAATCTTGTAAGGAATATCCTAGGAAAAAATTTTCCTTTGATTGAAGATGATTTTTTTGGGTAACATATGCAGATCCACCAGGTCATGATGTGGACAGTAAATCAAAGGTTTCTACATGAAAATGGCTTTCATTCTACAATGGCTATTGGGAACATTCTAGATATAACATGTGACCTGCGACAAGGGGTGTAACAGATCAAAAAAATGGGTCATTTTAACTGAACTTCTTTGGGGAAACCAGGAAATGGGTGCGTGAAATCTACTTTTGTATGCGGATTAACGTTGTCCAAATGGATGGGGTATCCTTAGAAACCATAAAGGGTCTAGGGATGAATCAGATTCGTTGTTTTTGATATTTCCAGGATGTGTGTATGGAGGAGAATGTAAATCATGAATTTGAGGGTCCTTGAATCAGGAAGGATAAAACATGACTCGGAATCCATTGGGTGTACTGAGATAGTATAGGACTCTCCTGGAGATGAATTTTCCTTTGATTGATGATCATTTTTGTTAGAAACATATAAAAGCCACTATGTCATGATTTGAATAGTTAAACATAGGTGTCCGTATGAAACTGGCCTTTTATCTCAGATGTCCATGGATGATTATGGGGTTCAAGATCACTCAAATCATGGAGTTTGATGTATCGTATGAGTGTATACAGAAATATTGGAAACATTTGGGCTACGATCATCTCATGGAATTAGGTATCCCTTATATATATTTGGATCACATGTAGGTTGAGGAATTCCTTCCATTATTGGGTTACCTAGTCATTTAACATCACATGGCCAGGATGGGGGTTTCTTCTCAGGGATGGGAACAATGACATGCCTTTTAGTGTTGTATTTCCAGGACCAAATTCCAGGGGAATTTTTCCATAATGTCATTGAGGATCTCTCACTACGATCCCTAAGATTTCATGAGCTGTGATCTGTTGAGAAAGAAGGGATTGCGAGGATTTTAGGACATTACCTAAGTGAAAAAAATCAACATTAGAGTAAAGTTTAGGCTTATGACAATGCTATGTAGTTTAAATTCATGCAACAAGGATGATTTTTGCCTTGCAGTTTAATGATGTGCGGTGAAAACATGATGCTATACAGTTTGGAGTTATAAAGTGAGGATGATTATTCTATCATAAATATCATTAATTGTTTTTATCTAATCACAATCAGGATGATCTGGAGTTCCTTATATGTGAGTGATGATAGAAGGTGAAATTCATAGTCCTAGTGGAAAATTGAATCTGGAGGAATGAAATGGGGCTTGGAAGCCATTGGGTTTAATAAGATTGGAGGGGACTCTCTCGTTGATGAATTTTATTTTGATTTATTGTCATTTTTTGGGAAACATATAAAGAGATATTGGGGCATGATGTGAATAGTCAAAAAAATGTGTCTATAGTACACTGGCCTTCTATCTCAGATGGCCTCAAATGATTATGAGGATCTACATTTTCCCAGAATATGGAGTATGGAAAATGGGAATTATGTTCCTGGGAACATAAACAGTACCCAGACATTGATTAACATTGAACTACTAGAGCTTCCATATAGGTCTTAATTCATATTCATAGGGGTAATGAAGACCTTTTGACTTCTTATGAGTGGGGGGCATGTGCGGGATTTCGCAAAAGCGAGAACTAGGCTACACATAACTCTTGAACAATTTCACAGATTACTATCATGCAATTAGGTCCTTTCATGGACACCTCGTAAAACCCAGGCCAATGCATAGGGAAAGGGGAATTTTTTTCTTGGTGGTGGTAGTTGGGCTGGGATGTCATATCTGGGAATCACTATGTATCTTGTAATGCTATGAATCAATCCATACATAGTTCTGAATTCTCCCAGTACTAATCTGGCTCGGTCCATGTGTAAGAACTCATGAGGGAATTTTTTAATGATGGTTGGGACGAGATTCCAAATCCAGGTGTTACTACGTATCCTTCAATGGTAAGATTCAATCCATATGTAGTTATGTAAGTTACCTATAACGATCTGGCTTAGTCCGTGTGTCAAAATATGTGTGTGCATTTTTTTTAAATGATGGCTGGGCCAGGATTCCAAATCTGGGCATCACTAAATATCCTGCAAGGGTAGTAATCAAGCCATACATAGTTCTGAATGTTCAATATACCGATATGGATCAGTCCATGTGTAAGGACATTTTCGTTTCATTGTCTACGGGTGTCAGGTCTACCATATTTCCCTATAATTTATTTGTGTAAGAGAATCATTACCACTAATCCTATGCTCACGTGAGTTATACTCAATGTGAGAAACAAGGAATGAAAAATATTCTTGTGCCGTTGTTGGGAGGTATAGGATATGATGTGGCATTTTTTGTTGGGGTAGGGGGTCCATGATTGAGGGTCAATTCATTACTACGTATGCAGTGAGAGCAGGAATCAATACATAAATAATTATGTGAGAGATCAGGCAGTTTATTGTCATGAGATTAAGACACAATGTGCCATATAGTTCAACGTCTTACAGCAAGGACATGAGTAACAGTTTAAGGTCATGTTTCAGGGACACGTTCCTTAAAATTAAACATCTTGTGGAAGGGGAAATGCCTCATAGTTTAGGGTCATTGTGTTTGGACCATGGATACACTTTACGGCTACTCATAATTTATGGTCATAGAGTTTTGACCATGATGTGGTGATTTAAATTCTCATAGTTTAAGTTCTTATAGTTTGGACCAAGACTCGGGGGTATTATTATAACTCATAGTTTAGAGTGATAGAGTTTTGACCACGACTTCCTGGGTTACTATTATGCAATGTACTTCTTTAAAAACATTGCATTTGTGGAAGTCGTGAAGAAATGTTTGTCCATTTATATAAGGGCGTATGCTCCATTATAATAGACCCTATATAAGACATATGGTACATCCCACATTGGTTCAATCTTTTGTGGCTTCATCTTGAGTATCATCAGGGCTCTAAAGATTAACACCATTTCTTTGTTGTGGAAATATCAAAGGCGAGCTTTTTTGTTGAAGGCTCGTGTAATATTGTTTTCATAGATTTCCAAATGATGTAAAGTGTGAAACATTTTTTCATCTATCTACTCAAACTCATCATCCCCTCTTTGGTATTTCTCGTCATGAAAATTTGATCTCAAATTTCTACATGAAGTGATGTAACATGGATTTTGATAGGCCAAAATTCCTCTTCCCCGTATAGTAGTGAGTACTGGGTCACCTGGGTAGTAGAATGGGTCGTGGTCCGGTAATCCCAAAATTCATGAAGGATCTTGTATGGCCACAATTACTTATCCTTATCAACCTTATTCTTGAGTATGTTAGACAAATTATTGTTGAATGACTCTATCATCCCCTTGGCCACGGCGTGGTAATCGGACGAACAATTGGATTTAATTCCATACTCCTGGTATAACTTTTCCAACACAATGGAGTATAAGTTGGTGTCATTGTCCATTATTATTTTATGAGGGACACTAAATTTTGTAATGATGTTGGCCTTCACAAAGCTAAGGATGTTTTTTACCCATATATCTTTAAGTGGTAGGGCCTCGTCCCATTTGGAGAAGAAGTCAGTCACTATATGTCTGTACTTGAATTGTATGGCTATGGCGGGAGGATATGGTCCCACAAAATCCAACCCCTAGGTGGTGAATGGCCATGAGTACTTAGGTATATGAAGTAACTCTAAGGCTAGGTGTATGAAATTGGCATGAATGTGGAAGAAATGGAACTTCCTGGTGAATATGGCACGATTTGGTATCATAGTGGACCAGTAATACCCATTCTTTCTGGCTTGGTGAGAGATCTTGGTTGTTGATTGATGTGCTCCACAAGCTCTGCCATGCACTTATTTCATGATGGCAACCGTCTCTTCTCCATCCATGCACCTGAGAAAGGAATCTGTTAAGTTCTCATTTTTAGAAAACCTTTTCTTGGTTTAACCCATTGTACAATAAAAAGTTGAATGCCCATCTTTGGACCTTCTCCCTTAAAGCCCTATCTGGTGGGAGTTCCCCCTTTTGAAGTTAATTTGAACTGGGTGTCATCCACCTGATGGTGTGACCTTAAGGATAAAAATGAGAATAATTTCATTGATTTCCTCCGTATTTATCTGGATAAATGGAAAGACCATCCGGCAGTGGGAAATTCAAATGGCCATTTCATCCTGGTCTAGATCAGCCGTGGTCATGGCTGCATTCACCAGAGTGGAATCTTGGTAATTTTTAGATTGAGGAACATTGGTCAATGTTTTCCTTGAAGGGAATTATTCCATCCATTCTCAAACACGGTTCATCAAGGGGACCAATATCTCTTTCTTAATGGTGTAGTCACCATTGACCTATTTGGAAATTAGCTCTAACTTACGTGTTATTTGTATGTGATTGTCTTGCACATGAAGTGCTAATTCCAGTCCTAGAATGAGGGTCTGATATTCTGCTTCATTATATGTAAACCCTTCCAAATGCAATAAAGATTTAGGCATGATGTCCTTTCGAGGGATTTGAGTATAATTCCCAAACCCTCTTTATTGAGCATGGTATCCTACATTTTTTCCTTTTCGGGCTTCTAGAAGAACCATTGAAGTACATTTCTCATGTCCGTGGGTCCTCCAGGATGGAGAGAAATTATTCATCTGGAATATTGGCATTTAACGGTGTTGTTTCATCTGTGGGGTTCTCTGCTAAGAAGTATTCTAATTCCTAGATTTTGATGGCATGTTGGGTATGTACTGTATGTCAAACTATTGTAGGATGACAACCCATCATGATAGGCCTCTATTTAGCCTAGGGAGGTTGATGATATATTTGAGAGGGTTACAGTGGGAGACCAGTTGGACAACATGGTGCTGTTGGTAATTCTTAAGTTTATAAACCGTGAATATTAGGGAATGGATGCTCTTTTCAATTTTTTTATACCAATTTTCAACATCAATCATTGTTCTACTTAGGTAATAGTGGTAGTTCTCACAATCTAAATCATTATTTTGCATGAGGAAGACATGAAATGACCATTCTAGGATGGTTACATTCAAAATGACTAGTCTCTCCTCAACTGGTGGAATGATCACCAGTAGGCTTATGAGATATATTTTAATACAGTCGAATGCTTCTTGGCTATCATTACCCCACTCATATTTAACTAATTTATTTACGAGCCTGGTGAAAGGTTATAGTTGACCTGCTTGATTGTCCATGAAGCGTCCGATGTAGGAAATGTGACCCTAGAGACTTCTCAACTTGTTGAGGTTGAGAAGTGGGGACATACCAAGGATATATTTTTTCTTCTCAGTGCCGAATCTGATGTCGTGATGACGTATAAAAAAGTTGAGGAATTTTCCAGAGGTAACTCCAAACGATCACTTTAGGGGATTCATCTTTAAACTATGCTGCCAAATTTTTTTGAAGAAACTTTCAAGGTCGGATAGGTGGTTTGAGTGTTGTCATGATTTAACCACCAGATCATCGATATAACACTCAACATATTTTCCCAAGAATGGCTTGATGATTTAATTCATGGGGCGTTGATATGTGCCATCATTATTCTTTAGACCAAAGGGAATACATTTATTACAGAACACTCCTTAAGGGACCCGAATAGTGGTTTCTTCTTCATCTCCCCAGGCCATCCAGATCTTTTTGTATCCTGAATAGACATCCATGAAAGAGAGAGCCTCATATCCTCTTGTTTCATCGATCAACAATTCATTGATCGGGACTGGGAAATAGTATTTTGGGAAATATTGGTTAAGGTCCATGAAGACAATTCAGATTATAATCTTTCCTTTTTTTCTTTTTGACTGGGACTATGTTTTCTAGCCAGATCGGATATTGGACTTCCTATATGAAGTTTTCATTGATCACCTTGTCAACATCATCCTCGATTTTGGTAGCATGCATCGGACGGGTCCTTTTGGCTACCAACTTATAGCCTCGGTGATCTTTTGTTAAGCCCAGATGATGAGTGGAAACATCAATATCGAGGCATGTCATTTCGGTGTTGTTCCAAGAAAATACATATCGATCCTTCTTTAGGAAGGAGTTATATGCCTCCTAATCGTCTACATGCATATCCAAACTAATCATAGTGGGACTCATGTCATCTTTAGTGCCCAAATTTATCTTCTTATGCTCATATACTGTGGTGGAGACACCTTCTTTGAATGTCGGAGGGGATTTATTGAGGAATTATTTTTTATCTTATTTTTTAACCTCGTCACCCTCATCTTCTTCCCATTCTTATGGAGAGAGGATTTTTTAGATGATCTCTACAATGTTGGGAGAGAATTCATAATTTACCTTATCCAGCAAGGTAGGGAAAATTTGGGGTCCCGTTGATGGGTTGGGAGAAGTTTTTGTAGGGATTTTCCTATCACCGTAGAAGCCAAAATGTTATGTCGTTTCATTGGACTTTGAAGTCGTAATAGGGACCATGCAGAAAATTGATTCTGTGTCTATAATTGTCTTATTCATTCATATTGGTTGATAGGTAATACATACTCTTCCCCAAATAGGTGGAGGGGACCACTGGGAGTTGTTTCCAATCTATTTAAGGCAGTAATACAATCAATTACGTTGACCGAAATATGTTTTTCCACAGATTCATAAAACCCTACATCAATATAAAGTGACTCACATGACCCAAATGCGGATTTATATATGTGAAATGTTCAATTTTTCCATTAGTGAATAAGTTGACATACTGATGGTTAGATAATGGAATTGAAGAATTCTGATGCAGCCAAGGCCTCCCTAATAAGACGTTGAAGGTTGTACTTTGCCATACTTCAAGGAAATCAGAATCTGACAATGGGACTCTGAGATGAGTTTTAATCTTGATTATTTCCAGTGGTTTATTCTCTCTTTTTTCATATCCCAACAGAGTTGTAGTACATGGTATCATGATATCTTCATCATTTCCCATTCGGCGAAGCGTTCACAATTGGAGGAGATTGAATTCAGATCCATTGTCGATAAAGATTCCCCAGGCATCAATTCCATTTATCTTGACGTACACATATAAGGGTTTGATGTTCCCTTTAATGAGGGCATATGAATCCCTATCTCAAAAGGAGATTACGGAATGAAATTATTTGGGATTAGTATTTATACAATATACTTTGTTTGCTGCTACTTTGGCCTCGAATTCCTGGGGACTTAGTAAGGATTTGATGAGTTCCTATGTCAGATCTATAGACAGGATTAATGCAACAAAGATTTATATTTGTTTGGTACTAAAGCTAAATTATTTATATTATCATTCTTTTTTCCTATAGGTCATCACTTCTTGGCTAAGGGTTGATATTTCATTGACACTTTAGGGGCTTGGTCCTTGGAGGTAGGGGATTCAGCCTCTATGACATGAGATGGTGGTGATGTGGTCCTTTAGGGGTTTGGCTGAACAGGTCCACCTAAATGCCTTCAGTGATTTGATATTTAGTCTTCCCTTGATCGGTGTTCCAAGATAATTGGGCTTGGATTTATTCCAAAGGGGGTAGAGGAGCATTCCAGTTCTTGTTGTGTCTGTCAGAGGGTTCGTCCGTGAGTTTCTATGATGTTAACGGTGTAACTTATGAAGTGGCCAAGAAATTGACTCCCACCATGATTGTGGATTCTATAAGACCTCTAGAATTTGTGGTATATTCCTCTGTAACTCCATTTGGGTGTGGGGAACATGGTTCTGTGGTCGTAGTCTCCATATGAGAAGGGATCTATCAATTGAATGACATTGATGGAGTTGAAGATAAATTATTGATCTGAAAATGTTTCTGTCAGACTGTCTCCTTCTAACAGTGTCGTTTGGCAGGGCAGTGCCTTTTGTACCATTTGGCAGTGTGGTGCCTGTTGTACTATTTGGTGTGGTGGTTCATGTTTTAGCATTTGGTGGGGCGGTTCCTGTTCAACCGTTGGGCGAGGCGGTGCCTGTTGTACCATTTAGTGGGGTGATGCCTATTGTATGAATTGGCAGGGTGGTAATCATTGTACCATGTCAGTTGGAGTGATGTCCAAAAGTGTAAACAATTACATTTTCTTTGGTTTCATATCATCTTTTTTATTTTACATTATACCATTCTTGACCTTAGAGGACCGCAAGGTCGAGGAGGACGGTTGTGTTGTATAATGGGATTTTTGGGGGAGGCATAGTTGGTTGCTTCAACTACACCTGAAGGATTCCATGGGATCGATTGATGGTATTTTGCATTATACAGTTGTGAAAATATTTTTACTTATTACTGGAGACTATTTCCCATTAATTTTCCTCCCTTGAGTCTAAGTTAGAAACATACGCCACTTGTGCATGTGGCGGGCCCAACATGACTTGCCCAAAATCCAGCATCTATTGTAGGATATCTTTGAAAATGAAGCATTTTTTGATGGTATGTCCCAATATTCAGTGATAGGGACAATAATATGATGGTATTTGTGATTGAATTCATCGACTATCTTTGGATCTGGTAGCTGGAACAAGTTGCATTTCATAGAAGATATGAAATAGGTGTGGAATTGGTCATCTTGGAACAAGTAAAATGTATTTCTTTTTCTTTGAACTAATTTATTTTATCACCCATCACTCATCTTACTAAGGTTGAGGTGGATGATGGAATCTCGGGGGTCCATCACGGTTTGGTGGGGGCCTCACAATTGGAGCTGTTATCAGGGGTGTCTTATTCCTGACAAAAGTCGCTTTAGCTCTTCCCCTTCTTTTACCAAGGGCTGATGGGGCCACCCGGACATGAGAGTAATCCATTAAAATGAGTCTTGTATACTTTTGGCAATGGCATAGAAGTCTCGGAACCCACTTATGAACTTCACCAGGATAAGAATTGTTCGCAATTCATCCTAAAGGATATCGATGCCCATAAAGAGCATTTCATCCTGGGGGAGTGTCCTGTTCATGTAATAATTTTGACCATTACATCTAGAAATTTATTCTAAGACTCTTTTATTCTCTCACTGTTTGTGGTTCATGAGGTCACTAACCCTAGTCTTAGTAAACTTTGAACTAAATTGGAAGAGAAACTGTCGATAGAGATCTTCCCAGCTGGTGATTGAGTTAGCTGGTAGGCTAATATACCATACTAAAGCCAATCCCTCTGGGGTTCATATAAATAACCTGATATTTACTACTTCTTGCTCCTTTTGAGTTCTGATTATGGGGTAAAAATGAGAGGCGTAGTGCATTAAATGTGGTTTCGGTTCCTTCTAGCCATTGAATACTGGGAATACGGGGTACCCAAAGATTGGCGGTGGCAGAACATTGCTCACCCAATCAAGGTAGGGTTTGCACTCAAGAAATATTAGAGCATGTATCCCCTCCATGGATTCTAGATGAGCTATTAATTTCTTGATGATGTTCAACATCCCTTAATGCATATCCTATCAGGCTTGAGCTTTGGTTCCTACAGAAGTGGCCAAAACTGTGAGTGTCAGTGTTGTTGGAATTTTGGTTTGATACCCAACTAGAGGAATTTTTTGTGGGATTACCTAAATATATTCTGGCTACCTTCCCTTTGTGGGGAAGTCCTAATAACCTTTTTGGGCCATGTTTAAGTAAGTTTCCAGTCCCGATGCCGGATTGGATGGGCCTCTTAGCTTGGCTTCGTTTGCAGGGATGAGTGCCTGTGGGAAATGCACCTTTTATGGGAGTACCTGCGAACCTTCCTCCAGGGGAACACATACAGTGAGGTATCTCCCTAGATGAAACTCTACTTTAATTCACTTGAGATCTTTTATTTCTTCCTCTTACTTGGAGAACCATTCTTTGAGAGTGAAGGATGAATTTCTAGGGGGAGGAGAAGGCGGTTCATAGATAAACATGTATTTATTCTTCTCTTGGATAGGGTTTTGTGCAGGCGGTAATATCGAATTAACTAAGGAGGTGCCCAGATTTAAGATTGTTCTCTGGTTTTGGGTATACACAACACCATGTTCAGTGTGGGATGCCTCTAGGAGGGAACAATCTTATTTTATGTAAAATCCCTCTGCATCATTTCTTTTGAGATCCTCGGGGTTGACGTATACCACGTTCACTGAGGCATACTACACTGGGGATGGTGTAGCTAGTTCCGAATAGTATAAAGGATATTTGTATCCTTTTTTGGGACATTATACTTCTATTCTACAGTATTAACCGGGGTTCTTGGAAAAGATTGTCCCGAAGGGAGCCCTGGTCTTACCTCATAACGCGTCTTTGTCTTGGAGGGTGTGAACAACAAGAAGGGGTGGCATGGGTGACTCATTTGTCCATCATTCTTTATAGATAGTGGTTGAAAGGCATCCGCTGTTTGGGGACTTGAGGTCAAAATGCCCGAGCCCGATGGGCTGGGGTTGTTCCCTATCTTATGTTGATGCGCCACGACCTGGATTTTTTGGACTTATTAGTGGACATTGATTTACAAATTCCCCTAGCCCTGTGGGATGATGTTTTTCTTACATTGTGGCAGCGACCGCTACTATTTCCACCTTTTCAATTTCACATACTCCTTTGCAGTTGTGATCTGAGTATGGAATTGGGACTCTGTTGAGTCTATGGTCTTTAGAAAAAAAATCACATCTTGTTCGTTGGCTTTCCTTAGGCAGGAAGCCTGCTGGATGTTCTTGGTTTCCTAACTCAGAATCTTTTTTGACAGATTGATCTCTTCTGTCATGATTCCTTTGAGACTTACTCTAGTCCCGTCTTTGTTGAGTATCCCATATTTCCTGAGTAGGGGTTTCACATGATTTCATCCTTTGCATGATGATTTTTCAAGATGAAATTTCCAATTTGGTTTGCTGGACAGGATGAAGGGTGAAATGTAGAGCTCCATGTTCTCCTCATTTGAAAATGTGTACTCCAGTCGGGGCATCTCCAATTAGGTGACTCAAGTTCTTCAGTGCATGGAGTTAGGCCAGTTCATGGTTTTTCTTTCTCCTTTATGATTTTGGATTCCATGCGGACATGAGGGATTCCAGGTCAATTAGATAACGAAGATCCCCTATTAAATTAACAATGTATGCATACCCTTCTTAGGGTAGGAATTTTTCATTTATCTGATTAAGAGTAATCCATATAATGAAGTAAATATCATGTATACATTCCCCAGACAAATATCTAGGTAGGTCGAAGTGAGAAGTGGTCATAGTCCAATACATCATCGGTATGTTATCCTTAGCTAGTTGTTTTCTCACAAGCAACAGATCAAGTTGTTGTTCCTTTGTAGGCTCATTTACATTATATTCCCATATCTACTACTTATTAATTATTTTGTTCCAAGAAACCATGCTGGTGAGAGCCTTATTGATATATAGACGTCATGGGGGTGGCTTGGAAGATAAGTGTTGCCCCGATCCATCCTCTAGTTGAGAAAGAATATAACACCTTATAGATGGAGTGATTGATGTGTCTGACTCATTATTTCTAAGCGCCTTAGTGTAGGTGGGCTTTCTAATATTTTTATAGAAATGGGAGGAACTTCTTTCTAGTATAAATTTTGGTTGTGGGGAGGTCCTTTTAAATTGGTTTTTCAATGGTGAGGGATATTATTGCAATGTGATTCCTGATTGTAGGAAATGACTTTACAACGTATACCATGGGGAGGACCTTCACGGTCGGCTACAGCGAGAGTAGGACCTTATTTATTTTTGATTTCACTATGCGGTGGAACTTCATAGGGACTACTATAATGGAGAGGACTACCATCACAGCTTAATACCAGGATGTAGGGTGAATTTCTACAGTTCACATCTTGGGGAGGACCATCATGATGTACTTCAATGAGAATAGAACCTTCTTGTTACTTGACATTACTATGGGGAGAGCCTTCATAGAAACTACCACTGTGGGTATGGACTTCACAATTATTTTCATCATGGAAAGAACTACGATAATGACACAGAGTAAGACTATGTGGAGAAGCATATCTATAGCGTATACCCTGGGGAGGACCATTAGGGTGGATGAAAAATAGGGGAGGACCGTATTGCTATCCAATCATCAGGTCATGGGAAGGGATACCCCGACACACATCAAGAGATATGCTCTCATGATCGATCATTCCTATCCCATAGAATGATACCCCACGGGTGGTTTTGGGATGACCTTCACAGTGGATGGTAGCGATATTGCGGGAGGGACTTACGCATCTACTACTTCCACTTTTATAATTTTGAAATGGAATGATAAGTTCTTGACCCTTTATTGATATATGTTTTAAGGCATAAAGAACCTAAAAATCAAGTATAGCTAGATCGTGTATGTTCTGTTCATTTTCTGGTAGCCTTTGGCGCATTTCATTTTTGAACGCTCTCTTGTAGGAAACTAGGGCCATATACTATTTGTAATTAACTTATTATATATGCCCTTCTCTTGTTGGGTCTTGTGATGTATTTGGGACACACCGATGGGAATCTTGTGTTTTGGTAGGTATATATGCTTTCCCTTGAGTGGCCCCCACATTGGACCGACATCCCCCAGTTGGAATGTGTACTTTCTCCCAATCTGGTTGTCCGTGTAACATGGGATATTTCTATCAACCCTCTTGGACTATAACAGGGATGCATAACTTCTCTGGAGTTACTAACTCATTTAGAGAGTGAGTCATTTTATTGAAGGAAACCGGATTGTGGGCATGGTTTCTCGCCTTTATCATCGAGGCAATAATGTCTTGGCATGTTTGGATGATATGGCCTAGGATCATTGTCTGATATTCTGTCATTTCAAGGATGTGATAAGATAAATATTTAGCTTGAATGGGTATAAAAGACCATTACAATATCATAGTAGAGGTTTATGGCTACTCCACTCCTCCATGATTTTATTGTAGGAACTGGAAATTCTTCTGTGTCGGGATAGAGGAATGAGACTTCCACTGGTTTTCTTCTCTGGTTACACCCTTTTTTCACTCGTGGACATCAAATTCACAATCGTTGATTTTGAACTACTCTATTATTGTTGTAGTTATCTCATGGGATTTGTACGTATCTGTATGAATTTAACTATAGTCATATTTTCTTTCCACCCTATTTGGATAGCGGGCATGATGAGCATTAGTAGGTATTTGTGCCTGCGTGTAGCTGGTTTCCGACCTATTTGGTTGATGGGACGTTTATGCATCAGCAAATATCTACATCTACCTATATTTTTCCTCTCTGTCTTCACGGTATGATCGAAGATCACTAGAAAGAATTCGCATCTTATCATATTGTTCCACCCTATATATATGGTGGGCTTCTTTAGAGGGGGAAACATCATATGTCTTCCCATTGAATGTTACTACATTAGTATGGAGGAATTTCTACTCAGGAACCAAGTTTATTGGATGTTTCTAATTATATATTTTTCACCCTCGAAGGAAATCCTGAGGGGATTGGGTCTCCTGTAATTTAGCAGGTTCCCTTGGCATAAGGTTCTCTTTGGTAGGAGGAGGTATAATCGTCTGGTGTCAGCAACGACAGTTTCTGGAAGGGCCCCATGAGTAGGACCCATGTGTAGTTGAGATGAATCTTTCAACATCGACTTCATCTGCCACCCTATGATAAAGGAGGTACTCATTGTCACATTCTAGGGATAAGCTCCCAAAAATGTTTGAGGCGACCATAAGGGATACCTTGGGATAGGGTGCTAGTCGTGGCTGAGGAGGCATCTGGCAAGTCATCATATATTAGAGGTCTTGTCTCGCATCCTCCACAGTGGGGAGAGTACCATTTTTTGGTACTCCCTGATCAGCATGTTGGATACCCAGTGTTGAAGATTCTGGGTAGGTGAGGGGGTCATGGTCTTCATTGGGGTCCTGACCACCTGTGGGATCACTGATGTGTGTGTTTGCATCAGTTTTTGGGATTCCATTTGTATCTAAGGTTTCTCTATAGGAACCTATGACATACATATATGACATACAGACCAAAAATACTTGTCAAAGTATAATTATTTTAAACATATGCCTATCTGGAGATACGTCATGGCCCCCTTCCCTATTTTTTTCTTATTGTAGGGCGAAGGGGATTCAGTGGGGTAAGAAAACCACCTTGGTTAAGGATTCACATCCGGTTCACCATTTTTGTTCCACCTCTGAGGTGGAATGTTTCGCGCACATAGGGGCGAAAAAAATTATCTGACGTGATATATACTTTTGTGTATATTATCATTGTGGTAGAACCACCACCTTGGTTTTGGATTCTTGTCGGGTTCACCATTTTTGTTCCGCCTCCAAGGTGGTGCTTTTCATGCATACCAGGGAGAACAAAATGGGATGACATGAAATGTCATTTTTTTCTTTTATCATTGGGTTAGAACCACCACCAAGGTTAAGGATTCACACTGGGTTCACCATTTTTTGTTCCACCTCTGAGGTGGCACATTTTCAGGTGATGGTGAAATCGTCTGACGAGAATCACCACCCATCCCTTTTTTCAGGGATGGTTTCCTACCAAATTAACCATTTCTTTTTATGATACATTCTTTGACATTATCCTTTAAAATAAGGTTGGATTAACCACATAGGGATTGGGAAATTAACACCATTCACATTGTGAATGAGGTTCCAAAGTAAGTTGGTCCCAATAGGAGATTGTGTGGGGTAAAGTACATGTACAATCGGTCCTCGTCTAATATAAATTCCTCATATGGTCTCTAATGGGATTATTTATTGATCCAAAAACACCCAACGGCCCCGGTATCCATGATTCATGGACCTTCTTTCTAAAGGCTAGTGCTCGTTGACTGCCGATTCATCCAAAGACACTTGAGACTACATTGTTCAATAGGATGGGAATTCAAGATCACCACACCCATCTGGGGAGGATTATTTCATGTTTCAAGACACTCTTTTAGATTTAAGTCGTGTTCATATGTTCATGAATCCTTCATTCATTCTTGAAGACTGTTTCCACAGGCTACCCTTTCTTTACATGATCCTTAATGGCATGCATGTATTTGTTGCTACAGAGGTAATGCTGACTTGATCCATACAATAAGGCACTCTGTATTTTATCATCATCCAGGGGGGACATAAGGTGATTTGATTTTGGGATCGGGCCCATAATATGGGTTTCCTATATATCCTTTATAGTGTAATCAGAACCCACGTAGTTCAGAATGGATGTGGTGTATGCATAGATGTTGTCTATTTAGGGAACATGCATGGGTGAACCCTTTTGGGAGGTCACCCTTTTGAGCTTGGGCCTTCAAGTAGGCATCCTACATATCTTGGTTTGATCAGGAATCAGAGTTCTAGTACATCATAATTTTTGGGGGTTAGGTATAGAAGCTTCCCATTTAAGGGGGTATGTGTAACAACCCAAGCTTCCACAGTACGCTTCTCTTTGAATAATATAATAGCGTGTGTTGTACGCAACACTGAGTTCAAACGCACCACGACTTACCAAACTAGCCGTTCAAAAGCGGTTATGAATAGTATTAACTGAATTTTAAAATTTTTATTATCCTTATAATTTTAGAATCCATATTATGAGGTTCTAAGACATAATTTAAGAACAAATTCATTTTTTTCAAATAAAAGAAGTATTTTTCAAAATAAAATGCAATTTTACAGCCTTTTCATGGCGAAGCATTTTTAAATCCAATATTTGAATCTTTTATATATTAAATTTGACAAAATTAACTTATTATTAAGAATTGGGACTTAAGAATTTAGTTTCAATAATGTTTCGGTGTTTTTCTGATAACTTTCAAATTTAGGTGAATAGTGAAAAATACTATATTTTAACTAAAAACAACTTTTTTAATCAAAATAATTTATATTGTTAAATTATAAATTTTAATGGTTGGGAACTATAAATAGATTATATTTTTACCATTTAATTCAATTATTGTCATTGTAAGTAATTTCGCTTTGAAATTGGACATAAACAAGTGTCAAACTTATGATAGTTATTATTTCTTAAAAATACATCTTTTGGTTTTAATAGCGGGAATTAATTTTAAATTAATAAATTCAACTTTTATGTTTTTAATTTGGTAAAATAGACTTCATTTATAGAATCGGTACATTGAAATTAGCCTAGGGTAAAATTTTGGAACTTTTCGGATAACTTTTATATTTTGATGAATGGTGAAAATTACTAAATTTTAATTAAAAACAACTTTTTAAATAAAAATAATTAATAGTGATAAATTATGAATTTAAGTGGTTTTAAAGTATATTTGGAATCAATTTTTACCATTTAATAAAATTTTGGTATTTGGACATAATTTCACATTTAAACCGGACATAAACAACTGTCAATCTTTTGATATTTATTATCTCTTAAAAACACGCTTTTTGTTTTAACAACGGAAATTAATTTTAAATTAATTTATGCCACTTTTGTGTTTTGAATTTAGAAATATGGATTCCATATTTGGAATCAGGAGGAACAAAATTTTTAAATAGGTAAATTTTATTTTTAGACATTTCGAATAATTACTTCGGTAAATATTTTATTTACCATGGTTAAAGGGTAAATTCGGTAAATAAGAGTAAATAATAATAATATAATAATATTAATTTACCCTAAAACGTGTCCTAACCCTATTGGATAAGACATGTCCTACCATGGGAATATTTGGGTCGATTTTGGGACCCCATGGATCCACTTGTATGTGACAATGACACTTAATATTAATTAAGTTGAAGTAAATACAAAAATGACATAAGCATATATCTTTTAGAAAAACAATTTTATATAGGGTTATATATGTTATATTTTTTGGCAATAAATATTCATTAGAAATTTCAAAATATTTCCTACATCATAGTATTTTATTTATAAATTTTAGAAATTTAATAATTAAAATTATTTATGACACAATAATGTGGCAGCATTTTCATTATTAATGAAAGAATCAAATAATTGGTATTATAAATATTAAAATAAATATAATTTGAATGTTTTGATGTCGTACAAGAATTTTATTGCTTAATATGACATGTTAGGATTTATTAAATGAATTTGGTTCTAATTAAAAATTATTTTACGACTTTAACCAAAGTCAATTATTAAATAGTGTCAAAATTGACATAAAAGAGTTTTAAAACAGATATTATATAATTAATTGATATTCTATTCATAAAAATATAAGGTTCGGACAAAGGACATATATCATGATATTTGTATCATTAATGGACAACTTGAGGGTATCTTGGATTTATATAGTAAGTTTATTGACTATATAATATAAAAAAACAAAGTGACATAGTTAATGTCAAACTAATTAACTAAGAGTTAAAACTAAAAGATAAGATTAATATAATAACCCAAACCTTTCTAAAATATATTAGTTGAAAGGATTTAGACCCATACCAACATTAGGCTTCGAATAATCCACTTTGGAGCCATTATAAACCGAATATGAATTTATTATAAATTAATAGTTTAAGTTTTTCTTAAAGATCCCATCCTCCCCCTTATAAAAGGGCACCACTTCTATCCTATTCCTCACAACTATCAAGCCTTTTTTCTCCACAAAACGCTGTCCAATTAAGCTCCATACATTCCTCTTCTCCACCTAGAATACTTACCTTAGGCATAAGGCACTTCAAGAGTCCTTTTTGGTTCAAACCAAAGGGAGTTACCCAAATTAAAGGTAACGTTTTCTCTTAGCTTATTTTCTTTTATTTTACTTCTCCAACCCATAAAATATTCTTATTATTTTCTTCGGTAACAAAACCAGTATCATAAATATACTATGATATTTTTATAAGAAGTATTATAACTAAACTTACACACACCTCCATCTAATGGGTGAAGAACATAATGTTTATGTGGATGGCAACAAAACGCCTCACGAAACGATGATTGTTCAATTATCTCCTACCACCTCTCATGGTGGCCATTATGATGGAACTATAAATAAATATGATATTAATGATATTAATTTTATATATAATCTTCTGTAATTCCATTTTTTAGCATAACATTATTCGTTTCATGTTGTATATATATACGATAATTTCATTTGAGGAAGTGTGGACTACCGCCCCCTTAAAGTGATATGACTCATTCATACCATACATGGATCATATAAAGGATGGTGTTAATGAACATAAGTAAAACATATAAGATATTATATTATACTGGAATAATAATATAACTATGTATCATTTGGTTTTGATTCCTTTTAAAATTAAAAATGAAATGGAAGTAGTGTTTGTGCGTACGTATGGATTACCATCTCCACGAACGCAATGAGATTCATTTCCCCATCATGTCCATTCAATAATAATTCACATTTTATGATCAAAAGTAATGTTTAAGGACTTTATATCATTATGGATATGAATAAGATACAACCTATCCATAACAAACATGGCTTACGTAACGATGCATATAAAGGAAAACGAATCACTTAACACCAGAAATGATGATAATACTAAAATATTAATAACAAAGAAATATTAAAAGATCATATATGATATCATATTTAGGAATATGATTCTTTTATAATTTAATAATAATGATTTAACTATTATACATGAGGTTAACAAACACACTATCAAGGAAAAGTATAAGGTAAGGGGATTTCATCTCACTCTTTATTCCCGTGAGATTCATGCCATATTACCATTATTATCTTTTGTGTGGTGTATGTACTGTCTATAATTGTATAATTTGTGTAATAAAATTTAATTTATGTGTGTTTACATATTCATTGTATGATACCTCTTTCATTTGTTGTATGTTACGTAAGTTACCGAATTGGAAGGGGTTAATTTCACAATCTATTTATTAACTGAGGTTGTTTTTACATAAGTATCTACTGGGACATATTTATTATCCATGTCCATATTTTATGAATGTGTTTTCAAAGGAATTATTTTAATGTAATTTTTACTAAAACATAATTTAAAATGTTTTAAATATTTATTCTTCTAAATCATTCTCTTTAATGTCCATGTCTTCAAAATGGTTTTTAAGGATTTATTTATATGGACATGAATGTTTTTAAAATGTTAATTCCTTTCAAAAGTTTCCAAGTGGTATGGGACATGTTGATTCAAAAATTTAGTTAAATGACTTATTTTCTAAAATGTGTGACTTTTAAAAGATTTCATGAAAAAGTGGTATTTCTCTAAAATATTTTTTCAAATCATTTTCATCTATGTCAAAATTCATTAATGGATTTTAAACTTGTTTTGAAGTTGATTTATCATGATACAAATCTTCCATATTGTGTTGAAAGTTTTGTGATATGTTTTCATGTGGATGTGTTATTTTTATACCATTCATGGTTTATGGAGAGTGTATTTACATTTCGTATACTAGTTTTAATACAAATGTTTATGTTATGTTTAAACCTGTTCATATGAGGAATGCATTGGACGTAATATGTGATGGGTAGAGACCGTTATAGCTCCTAGATGCATTGGTAGGACTCATGAGACAAACTAGTGTCTTGGAACGAGGACTTGACAAAATCTTATTTGTAGTCTTGGAAGAAGGCCTTGGCTACGTGGTTATGATAGCCTGGCATTATGAATTCCATCATTATGAAAGTGGTTAGTGATATTGCATGCGATTATTCAACTAGTATAATATCAATGTGAATAAGTAAATGGAATTATTTTATTTTTTCCATATTATGTTGAAGTACAAGTTCAAAAGGATTCTTTTTTAGTTATACATTTTCTTAAATGTTTATGATTATTTATTAAAGTGTCCTCTATATTGTTATCCTTACTGAGCATCTGAGATCACCCCTTTCTATGTATTATTTTTTTCCCAGGATTCCAAGAAGTGTATTGTGAATGATATGCAGGGCTAATCCAAGGGAATAATGGTATTCATAAAGGATTATTTATGTTGTTTTGTATGCTATAAAGTGTAATGTAACATTCAAGTATGTAATCTATTTTCCAAGACTGCTAAACCGATCGGTCCTTCGGGACTTGTTTCCTTATGATCATGCCAATATTATGTAATAATGCACCAACTCTGGGTAACTGGGGTTGGGGTGTTACAGTTGGTATCAGAGAAAGTTTAGCAATGACGTTGGAATCTATATTTAGATAACCTTTGATTAGAGCACATAGCCCTATGATAAACTTTGAGGATTAGTAGAGAAGAACCTCGTATAATTTTGATATTGTAGAAATTTTGTGAGTTTTCCATGCAATACATCCCTGTCTAGATACGAGCAGGTAGAGGCAGATCTGGCACAGATGTACCTAGGGGTAAAACCCGAAAACACCGCTTTGAGATAGACTCGAACGGGAACTGGTACACGATAACGGGTATTTCAGCACTCTTGGTTATGAAAATCCCGGTGGATATGCTTAGGATAATTGTCATTTTCTTTATAAACCATTATAAAGGGTTTTTGAGTATATAATTCCTCAAAGAAGACATTTTTATGATTATTGATTATATTCATAAACTGTTTAATTTATGTTATGTGTTTAACAAGGATGGGATTAGGTATTTCTATTCAAAAACTAATCTAGTGTATGGTATTGTTTAGAAATGGAGCCTAGTAGAAGGAATGAGAACTCCAGCAATACGCATGATCCAAAGAGTAAGAAAGATCATATCTTTCATGGTCATAAGTCATAATTTATAAGGGAAATAGTCTCCCACGTATTATCATAATATGAAGAAATAATATCATGTGTTGATAAGATAAGTAATGAATTCTCGAAGTCCATTGGCTTTGAAGGGAAGCTTGAGAAGGAAAGGATGGTAGGGAGAAGGACAGATAAAGGGAATGAGGTAAAGAAGGATTTTTCCATATGTGATAACTGTGGAAATAATCACATTGGAAAATGCATGAAGGGAATGAGAGTATGTTATAATTGGGGTGAAAAATGACACCATATATGTGACTACATGGGTAAGAAAAAGGATTCAAATGTACAATGCTTCATCTGCAAGGAGTTTGGACATTACGCGGTCCAATGTCCCAGTCATCTGACTATGCCGCAAATGATGCTATTGGATAATAATAAAGTTATTATACTACCACATATGAAGAGGAATTACTAGTGTTCTTATGTTGTTATTAGAGAATTATGTCATTTGAGTGTTGTATCAACAATGTACAGGTTATAATGATTATGGAGTATATAAGGATTTTACCGCAGTACTATTAAATTGAGAATTTGAGATTTTATGGTATGAAGAAAAGTGACTCTATAGAAAGATATATTTTTTGGAAATTACATGGTTTAAGGAAAGAGAAACTTTAATATGGTTCTAATATTTAGGTACTGATTTTGGAATAAGATATGGTTGATTTGGTAAATTATATTGGATATTCTTGACTTCCATGAAATTGATTAATGATTTCTATATTCCATCATTGTTGGGGTTTACAACATTTTTGGATAAATGGAGTATATCCAGTATTTATTATGTAATAAGGGATCATGAATGTAATCAATAAGGTTTTATGGTAATTCAGGATGTTGTATTGTTTTAAGAGAATACATGATGAAGTTGTTCACATGTTATTACATGGAAAAAAGGATCGTCATTGTTTTACCTTCCTTATAAATTATGGACTATGAGTTTGGAAAGATGTATTTTGGATGATTCTAGTTTGAGATTATTTTTAGATTTCCATAAAAAGGACAACCTGGAGGTCGGGCGGCAACCTGTCACGTCCGACAAGGCTGTGAGACATGAACCCACAACTGAATGGTGACAAGGGTATATCACCTACCACTGACCCACTAGATGTCCTAGATTGAATAATATAGTTTGTTTAATGGTTCTTCTAGATGAATTATAAATTCATTTTTTTGAACCCTATACGAATAGGATAAATAGAATATTATTATAAGTTCTATTATATTTTAGAGTGAAAGATGAGTTTGTGGTAGAACTTAGTTAAAGTTTTGGACTCTACTTGTCAAGTATATATTTTTCTCCTTCTCTTATTCAGTGAAGAAATTAATTCTTATACTCTACTAAAGTGATCCTAAAACAAAAAATGTGTTATCCTAATACCATATGTTTTGTTGAACTGATGGTATTTTAAATCATCATAGATTGATGATTTTAAGGCCCTAAATTTTACACTTCTTTGTGATTGATGGCCTCAATCACTACCTACAAATATTTACTTTTTTCAACCAATTATATGTCTCTAATTTCCACCAATTTTCTCCTAATCAAGATCGTGATTTGGTGGTGACCCATTAATTTCCCTTTCCTCTCATTAAGACTAAATTTTATTAACCCAATTTCCGATGTGGGTTTTCCCGCACAGATATTTTCGATTTTCAACCTTTTATTTTGGAAAAATAATTTCAAATTGCGAGGACCCAATTTATTGAAGGAAGGGAGAATGTAACACCCCAAGCTTCCATGGGACACATCTCTTTGAATAATTCAATAGCGTGTGTTGTACGCAATACTGAGTTCAAACGCACCACGACTTACCAAACTAGTCGTTCAACAGCGGTTATGAATAGTTTTTTTTGAATTTCAAATTTTATATTATCCTTATAATTTTACAAAACATATTATGAGTTTCTAAGATATAATTTAAGAACAAATTCATTTTTTTCAGATAAAAGAAGTATTTTTCAAAAAAAAATCAATTTTACTGCCTTTTAATGGTGAAGCCTTTTTAAATCCAATATATGAAACTTTTATATATTCAATTTGAAAAAATGAACTTATTCTTTAGAAAGGTTACCTAAGAATTTAGTTTCAATAATGTTTTGGTGTTTTTCTGATAACTTACCAATTTGGGTGAGTAGTGAAAAATACTATATTTTAATTGAAAACAACTTTTTAATGAAAATGATGTATATTGTTAAATTATAAATTTTAATGTTTTGGAAGTATAAATAGATTATATTTTTACCATTTAATCCAATTATGGTCCTTTTATGTAATTTGGCTTTGAAATTGGACAAAAACAAGTGTCAAACTGTTGATAGTTATTATTTCTAAAAATACGCCCTTTGGTTTTAATAGCGGGAATTGATTTTAAATTAATAAATTCAACTTTTATATTTTTAATTTGGTAAAATATATTTCATTTTTGTATTCATAATATCTAAATTAGACTAGGGTAAAGTTTTGGAACTTTTTAGATAACTTTTATATTTGGATCAATATTGAAAATTATTAAATTTTAATTAAAAAATTTTTTAAATCAAAATAATTAATAGTGATAAATTACGAATTTAAGTGGTTTTAAAGTATATTTGGAATATATTTTTATGATTAAATACAATTATGGTCATTGGACATAATTTCACATTTAAACGGGACATAAACAGCTGTCAATCTTTTGATAGTTATTATCTCTTAAAAACACTTTGTTTTAACAACGAGAATTAATATTAAATTAATTTATTCCACTTCTGTATTTTTAATTTAGAAATATGGATCTCATATTTCTAATCAGGAGGTCCAAATTTTGTAAATAGGTAACTTTTATTTTTAGACATTTCGAATAATTACTTTGGTAAATATTTTATTTACCATGGTTAGAGGGTAAATCTGGTAAATAAGGGTAAAACATAATATTATAATAATAATAATTTACCCTAAAACGTGTCCTAACCCTATTGGTTGATACATGTCCGACCATGGGAATCTTTGGGTCGATCTTGGGACCCCATGGATCCACATGTAAGTGATAATGACACTTTATATTAATTATGTTAAAGTAATACAAAATGACAAAAGCATATATCCTTTAGAAAAACAATTTTTACATAGGGTTATATATATTATAATTTCAACTATAAAAATTAATTAGAAAGATAAAATTATTTCATACATCATAGTATTTTATTTATAATTTTTATAAATTTAATATTTAAAATTATTTATGACACAATAATGATGCAGTATTTTCTTTATTAATGAAAGAATCAAATAATTGGTATTATAAATATTAAAATAAATATAATTTGAAAGTTTTGATGACATAAAAGAACTTTATTGATTACTATTACATTTTGGGATTTCTTAAATGAATTTGGTTTGAATTAATAATGTTGTTAAGACTTTAACAAAAATCAATTATTAAACAGTGTTAAAATTGACATAAAAGTGTTTTTAAAACAAATATTATATAATTCATTGATATTCTATTCCTAAAAATATAAGGCATGGAAAAAAACACTTATATCAAGATAGGTGTATCATTAATGGACCACTTGGGGGTCTCTTGGATGTATATATTATGTTTATTAACTATATAATATAAAAATTCAAAGTGACATGGTAAATTTCAAACTAATTAACTAAGAGTTAAAACTAAAAGATAAGGTTAATATAATGACCCAAAATGGTCTAAAATCTATCAGTTGAAATGATTTAGACCCATAACCACCTTAGTCTTTGAATAATCCACTTTGGTTCCATTAGAAACGGAATATGAATTTATTATAAATTAATAATTTAAATTTTTCCTAAAGAGCCCCTCCTCCCCATTATCAAAGGGCACCACTTCTAACCAATTCCTCACACCACTCAAGCCTTTTGGCTCATCCAACCTCTGACCAATTAAGCTCCATACATCCCTATTCTCCTCTTAGAAGCCTTAACTTAGGAAGAAGGCACTTCAAGAGTTATTTTTTGGTTCAAACCAAAGGGAGTTACCCAAATTAAAGGTAACGTTTTCTCTTAGCTTCTTTTCTTTTATTTTACTTCTCTAACCCCTAGAATTATCTTATTATTTTATTCTATAACAAACACAGTATCCAAAATATACTAGGATATTGTTATAAGAATTATTCTAACTAAACTTATAAACACCTCCATCTAATGGGTGAAGAATATAATGTTTCTGTGGATGGAAACCAAACTCCTCATGAAACGATGATTGTTCAATTATCACCTACCACCTCTCATGGTGGCCATTATGAAGGAACTATAATTAAATATGATATTAATGATATTTATTTTATATATAATAATATTTAATTCCATTTTATATCATACCATTATTCATTTCATGTTGTATATATATACGATAATTTCATTTGAGGAAGTGCGGACTACCGCCCCCTTAAAGTGATATGACTCGTTCATACCATACATGTAACGTATAAAGGTTTGTGTTAAAGAAAATAAGTAAAAAATATAAGATATTATATTATACTATAATAATAATATACCTTTGTATCATTTGGTTTCTATTCCTTTTAAAATAAAAAATGAAATGGAAGTAGCGTTCGTGCGTAGGAATGGATTACCATATCCACGAGCGCGATGAGATTAATTTCCCCATAATGTCTGTTCAAGACTTATTATAGTTTGATTATTAAAAGTAATGTTTATGGACTTGATATCATTCAGGATATAAATAAGATACAACCTATCCATAAAAAACATGGCTTATGTAATGAAGCATATAAAGGAAAAGGAATCATTTAACCCCTGAAACGACGATAATACTAAAATATTATTAACAAATAAATATTAAAAGATAATATATGATATCATATTTATGAATATTATTATATTATAATTTAATAACAATGATTTAACTATTATAAAGAAGGTTAACATACACACTATCAAGGAAATGTACAAGGTAAGGGGTTTTCATCTCACTCCTCATTCCCGTGAGATTCATGCCATATTGCCACTATTACCTTTTTTGTGGTGTATGTACTACCTATAATTGTATTATTTTTGTAATACACATTAATTTATGTGTATTTACATATTCATTGTATGATACCACTTTCATGGGTTGTATGTTTCGTAAGTTACTAAATTGGTAAGGTTTAATTTAACAATCTCTTTATTATCCGAGGTTGTTTTTACGAAAGTATCTACTGGGACATATTTATTATCCATGTCCATGTTTTATGAAAGAGTTTTAAATGGAATTATTTTTAGGGAATTTTTAATAAAACATAATTTAAAATGTTTTAGATATTTATTCTTTTAAATCTTTCTCTTTAATTTTCATGTCTTCAAAATGGTTTTTAAGGATTTATTTATATGGACATGAATGTTTTTAAAATGTTAATTCCTTTTGAATCTTTCAAAGTGGTATGGGACACTTTGATTCGACAATTTCTTTAAATGACTTATTTTCTAAATTGTGTTACTTTTAAATTTTTTCATGAAAAAGTGGTATTTCTCTCAATGATTTTTACAAATCATTTTCATCTATGTCAAAATTCTTTAATGGATTTTAAACTTGTTTTGAAGTTGATTTATCATGATACAAATGTTCCATATTGTGTTGAAGTTTTTGTGATATGTTTGACTGTGGATGTGTTATTTTTTTTACCATTCATTGTTTATGGATAAAGTATTTACATTTCGTATTCTATTTTTTATATGAATGTTTATGTTATGTTTAAACCTTTTCATATGAGGAATGCATCAGACATAATATGTGACAGGTGGAGCCTGTTATATCTCCTCGATGCATCGATAGGTCTCACGAGACAAACTAGTGCCTTGGCACGAGGCCTTGACAAAAAATTATTTGTAGTCTTGGCACAAGGCCTTGGCTACATGGTTATGATAGTCTGGCATTATGCATTCCATAATTATGAAAGTGGTTAGTGATATTGTATGCGATTATTCAACTAGTAGAATATCCATGTGAATAAGTAAATGGCATTATTTTTTTTCCATATTATGTTTAAGTTCATGTTTAAAAGGCTTTTGTTATAGTTATAAATTGCCTTAAATGTTTATGATTATATATTAATGTTTCCTGTATATTGTTATCCTTACTGAGCATCTGAGATCACCCCTTTCTATGTTTTATTTTTTTCCCAGGATTCCAAGAAGTGTATTGTGATTGATATGCGGGGTGAAGCCAAGGGAAAAATAGCATTAATAAAGGATTATTTATGTTGTTTTTTATGTTATAAAGTGTAATGTAACATTAATGTATGTAATCTGTTTTTCAAGACTACTAAACCATGCTGTCCTTCGGGACTTGTTTCCTTATGATTATGCCAATGTTATGTAATAATGCACCGACTCTGGGTAACTGGTGTCACGACATTACAGTTGTTATGAGAGGAAGTTTAGCAATAACCTTGGAAGCTATATTTAGATAAACTCTTATTAGAGCACATATTCCTAAGATAAAATTTGAGGATTAGTAGAGAAGAACTTCCTATAATTTTGATATTGTAGAGATTTTGTGAGTTTTTTGAACAATACATCCCTGTCTGGATACGAGTAGGTAGAGGCGGCTCTAGCACAGATGTACCTAGGGGTAAAACCCAAAAACACTGCATTAAGCTAGACGCGAATGGGAACTGGTGCATGACAATGGTCCTTGCTGCACTCTTAGTTACGACACTCCCAGGATATACATAGGATAATTCTCATTTTCGTTATAAACCATTATAAAGGGTTTATGAGTATATACTTCTTCAAAGAAGACATTTTTATGATTATGGATTATATCAATAAAATGTTTAATTTATGTTAAGTGTTTTACAAGGTTGGGATTAGGTATTGCTGTTCAAAAACTAATCTAGTGTATGTCATTGTTAAGAAATGGAACCTAGAAGAAGGAATGAGAACTCCAGCAATACGCATGATCCAAAGAGTAAGAAAGATCATATCAGTTATGGTCTTAAGTTATAATTTAGAAGGTAAATAGTCTCTGACGTATTATCATCATATGAAGAAATAATATCATGTTTTGATAAGATATTTAATGAATTATCGGAGTCCTATGGATTTGAATGGAATCCAGAGAAGGAAAGGATGGTAGAGAGAAGGACATATAAAGGGAATGAGGTAAAGAAGGTTTTTCCCATATGTGATAACTGTGGAAAGAACCACCTTGGAAAATTCTTTAAGGGAATGGGAGTATCTTATAAGTGTGGAGAAAAAGGACACTATGTACGTGACTGCAAGGGTTAGAAAAAAGTTTCAAATGTACAATGCTTTATCTGCAAGGAGTTTGAAAACTACGCGAACCAATGTCCCAGTCATCAGACTATGTCGCAAATAATGCTATTGGATAATAATCAAGTTATGATACTACCATAGATGAAGAGGAATGACTAGTTTTCTTATGTTTTTATTAGAGAATTATGTCATTTGAGTGTTCTATCAACAATGTACTGGTTATAATAATTATGGAGTATATAAGAATTGTACTGCAATACTATTTCATTGAGGATTTGAGATTTTATGGTACTAAGAAAAGTGACTCTATAGAAAGTTAAACTTTTTGGAAATTACATGGTTAAAGGAAAGATAAACTTTAATATGGTCCTAATATTGAGGTATTGATTTTGGAATACGATATGGTTTATTTGGTAAATTATATTGGATATTCTTGACTAACTTGAAACGGATTAATGATTTGTATATTCCATAATTGTTGGGGTTTACAACATTTTTGGATAAAAGGGGTATATCCAGTATTTTATATGTAATAATGGATCATGAATATAATCAATAAGGTTTTATGGTAATTAAGGATGTTGCAGTGTTTTAAGAGAATACATGATGAAGGTGTTCACATGTTATTACGCAGCAAAAAGGATCTTCATTGTGTTTACCTTCCCTACAAATTATAGAGTGTGAGTTTGGATAAAGTATTTTAGATAATTATAGTTTGAGATTATTTTTAGATTTTCAGTAAAAGGATAACTCGGAGGTCGAGTGGAAACCCATCGCATCCGTCTAGGCTGTGAGACATGAACCCATAACTGAAGGGTGACAAGGGTGTATCACCTACCACTTACCCACTTGATGTCCTAGATTGAATAATGTAGTTTTTTTAATGGTTCTTCTAGATGAGTTATAAATTAATTTTTTGAACCCTATATGAAAAGGATAAATAGAATATTATTTTATGTTCTATTATCTTTTAAAGTGAAAGATGAGTTTGTGGTAGAACTTAGTTAAAGGATGGGACTCTACTTGTCAAGTATATATTTTTCTCCTTCTCCTATTCAATAAAGAAATAAATTATTATACTTTAGTGAAGGGATCATAAAACAAAAAATGTGTTATCCTAATACAATATGTTTTATTGAACCGATGGTATTTTAAATCATCATAGATTGATGAATTTAAGACCCTCAATTTTACACTTCTTTGTTATTGATGACCTCAATCACTTCCTATAAATATTTACATTTTTCCTCAAATTATATGTCTCTAATTTACACCAATGTTCTCCTAGTCGAGAAAATTATTTGGTGGTGACCCTTTAATTTCCCTTTCCTCTCATTAAGACTAAATTTTGTTAAACCAATTTCTGATGTGGGTTTTCCCACAAAGATATTTTTGATTTCCAAACTTCTTTTTTCAAAAAATAATTTAAATTGTGAGGACGCAATTTATTGAAGTAGGGGATAATGTAACACCCCAAGCTTCCATGGTACGCTTATCTTTGAATAATACAATAGCATGTGTTGTACGCAACACTGAGTTCAAACACACCACGACTTACCAAACTAGCCGTTCAAAAATGGTTATGAATAATATTAACTGAATTTTTAATTTTATGATATCCATATAATTTTAGAATCGATATTATAAGTTTCTAAGACATAATTTAAGAACGAATTCATTTTTTTCAGATAAAAGAAGTATTTTTCAAAAAACATGCAGTTTTACCGCCTTTTAATGGCGAAGCCTTTTTAAATCCAATATTTGAAACTTTTATATATTAAATTTAAAAAAATTAACTTATTCTTCAGAATTGGGACATAATAATTTTGTTTCAATAATGTTTTGATGTTTTTCTGATAACTTACAAATTTGGGTGAATAGTGAAAAATACTGTATTTTAACTGAAAACAACTTTTTTAATCAAAATAATTTATATTTTTAAATTATAAATTTTCATGGTTTAGAATTATAAATAGATTATATTTTTACCATTTAATCAAATGATGGTCATTTTACATAATTTCACTTTAAAAATTGGACATAAACAAGTGTCAAACGTTTGATAGTTATTATTTCTTAAAAATATGCCTTTTGGTTTTAATAGCGGGAATTAATTTTAAATTTATAAATTCAACTTTTATGTTTTTAATTTGGTAAAATAGGGTTCATTTTTGGATTCGGAATATCGAAATTAGCCTAGGGTAAAATTTTATAACTTTTCGGATAACTTTTATATTTTGATAAATAGTGAAAATTACAAAATTTTAATTAAAAACAACATTTTTTATAAAAATAATTAATAGTGACAAATTATGAATTTAAGTGGTTTTAAAGTATATTTGGAATATATTTTTTATCATTTAATACAATTTGGTCATTGGACATAATTTCACATTTAAACTAGACATCAACAACTGTCAATCTTTTTATAGTTATTATCTATTAAAAACACACGTTTTGTTTTAACAACGGGAATTAATTTTAAATTAATTTCTTCCACATCTGTGTTTTGAATTTAGAAATATGAATTCCATATTTGGAATTAGGACTTCCAAATTGTGTAAATAGGTAACATTTTTTAGACATTTCAAATAATTACTTCGGTAAATATTTTATTTACCAAGGTTAAAGGGTAAATCCGGTAAATAAGGGTCAAAAATAATATTATAATAATATTAATTTACCCTAAAACGAGTCCTAACCCAATTGGATGATACAGTTTCTACCATGGGAATCTTTGGGTTGATTTCGGGACCCCATGGGTCCACTTGTAAGTGATAATGACACTTTATATTAATTATGTTAAAGTAAATACAAAAATGACATAAGCATATATCTTTTAGAAAAACAATTTTTACATAAGGTTATATATATTATATTTTCGACTATAAATATTAATTAAAAATATAAGAATATTTCCTACATCATAGTATTTTATTTATAATTTTTAGACATGTAATAATTAAAATTATTTATTACACAATAATAATGTAGTATTTTCCTTATTAATGAATGAATCAAACAATTGGTATTATAAATATTAAAATAAATATAATTTGAAAGTTTTGATGCCATAAAATAATTTAATTGATTAATATTACATTTTAGTATTGCTTAAATTAATTTTGTTACAATTAATAATGTTTTTAAGGCTTTAAAAAAATTAATTTTTAAATAGTGTAAAAATTGACATAAAAGAGTTTTTAAAACAAATATTCTATAATTAATTGATATTCTATTCCTAAAAATATAAGGTTCATCCAAAGGACTTATATCATGATTGGTGTATCATTAATGGACCACTTGGGGGTCTCTTGGATGTATTTAGTAATTTTATTAACTATATAATATAAAAATACAAGTGACATGGTAAATGTAAAACTAATTAACTAAGAGTCAAAACTAAAAGATAAGGTAAATATAATGACCTAAAACTGTCTAAAATATATTGGTTTAAAGTCTTTAGACTCATACCCACCTTAGTCATTGAATAATCTACTTTGGATCCATTATAAACCATATATGAATTTATTATAAATTAATAGATTATGTTTTTCCAAAAGAGTCACACCCCCCCCTTATAGGAGGGAACCACTTCTAACCAATTCCTCACACCTCTCAAGAATTTTAGCTCTCCAAACTCTACCCAATTACTCTCCCTGCATCCCTCTTCTCCTCCTATAAGCCTTACCTTAGGCAGAAGGAACTTCAAGAGTCCTTTTTGGTTCAAACCAAAGGGAGTTACCCAAATTAAACGTAACGTTTTCTCTTAGCTTCTTTTCATTTATTTTACTTCTCCAACCCATAAAATATTTTTATTATTTTCTTTTGTAACAAAACCAATATCCTAAATATACTAGGATATTGTTACAAGAAGTATTCAAAGTACACATACACACACCTCCATATAATGGGTGAATAAAATAATGTTTCAGTGGATGGCAACCAAACGCCTCACGAAACAATGATTGTTCAATTATCTCCTACCACCTCTCATGGTGGCCATTATGATAGAACTATAATTATGTATGATATTAATAATATTTATTTTATATATAATCTTATGTAATTCCATTTTATATAATACCATTATTCTTTTCATGTTGTATATATATATACGATAATTTCATTTGAGGAAGTGGGGACTACCGCCCCCTTAAAGTGATATGACTCGTTCATACCATACATGGAACTTATAAAGGATGGTGTTAATGAACATAATAACAAATATAATATATTATATTATACTATAATAATAATATAACTTTGTATCATTTTGTTTTGATTCCTTTTAAAATGAAAAATGAAATGGAAGTAGCGTTCGTGCGTACGTACGGATTACCATCTCCACGAACGCGATGAGATTCATTTCCCCATCTTGTCCATTCAAGAATAATTCTCGTTTGATTATTAAAAGTAATTCTTAAGAACTTGATATCATTCTGGATATAAATAAGATACAACCTATCCATAACAAACACGACTTATGTAACGAAGCATATAAAGGAAAATGAATCAGTTAACACCTGAAACGATGATAAAAATAAAATATTATTAACAAAGAAATATTAAAAGATAATATATGATATCATATTTATGAATATTATTCTTGTATAATTTAATATTAATGATTTAACTATTATACAGGAGGTTACCATACACACAATCCAAGAAAACTACAAGGTAAAGGGTTTTCATCTAACTCCTTATTCCCGTGAGATTCATGCCATATTGCCACTATTAACTTTTGTGTGATGTATATACTGCCTATAAATGTATTATTTGCGTGAAACACTTTAATTTTTGTGTATTTACATATTCATTGAATGATACCTCTTTCATGGGTTGTATGTTTCGTAAGTTACCAAATTGGTAAGGGTTAATTTCACAATCTCTTTATTATCCGAGGTTGTTTTTACGTAAGTATCTACTGGGACATATTTATTATCCATGTCCATGTTTTATGAAAGAGTTTTCAAAGGAATTATTTTTAGGTACTTTTTACTGAAACATCATTTCAAATGTTTTAAATATTTATTCTTCTAAATCTTTCTCTTTAATGTCCATGTCTTCAAAATGGTTTTTAAGGATTTATTTATATGGACATTAATGTTTTTAAAATGTTAATTCCTTTCAAAAGTTTCAAAGTGGTATGGGACACATTGACTCAAAAATGTCTTTAAATGACTTCTTTCCTAAATTGTGTGACTGTTAAATGTTTTCATGAAAAAGGGGTATTTCTCTCAAAGATTTTTACAAATCATTTCCATCTATGTCAAAATTGTTTAATGGATTTTAAACTTGTTTTGACGTTGAGTTATCATTATAAAAATCTTCCATATTGTGTTGAAGGTTTTGTGATATGTTGGACTGTGGATGTGTTATTTTTATACCATTCATTGTTTATGGATAATGTATTGACATTTCGTATTCTAGTTTTAATACAAATGTTTATGTTATGTTTAAACCTGTTCATATGAGGAATGCATTGGAATTAATATGTGATGGGTGGAGCCCGCTATAGCTCCTCGATGTATTGGTAGGACTTATGAGACAAACTAGTGTCTTGGCACAAGGCCTTGAAAAAATATTATTTGTAGTCTTGGAATGAGGCCTTGGCTACGTGGTTATGATAGTCTGGCATTATTCATTCCATCATTATGAAAGTGTTTAGTGATATTTCATGTGATTATTCAAATAGTAGAATATCAATGTGAATAAGTAAATGGAATTATTTTATTTTTTCCATATTATGTTGAAGTTCAAGTGTAAAAAGCTTTTGTTTTAGTTATAAATTGCTTTAAATGTTTATGATTATTTATTAAAGTTTCTGGTATATTGTTATCATTACTGAGCATCTGAGCTCACCCCTTTCTATGTTTTATTTTTTTCTCAGGATTCCAAGAAGTGTATTGTCATTTATATGAAGGGTTAAGACAAGGAAAAAATAGCATTCATAAAGGATTATTTATGTTGTTTTGTATGTTATAAAGTGTAATGTAACATTCATGTATGTAATCTATTTTCTAAAACTACTAAACTAATTGGTCCTTCGGGACTTGTTTCCTTATGATCATTCCAATGTTATGTAATAATGCACCGACTCTGGGTAACTGGGGTCGAGGAGTTATAGAATGATTGGGTAAACTCTTTTGGATGGGTACCCTTTTCATCACTATCCTTCAAGAAGGCATCCTACATATCCTAGTTTGACAAGGAATCAGATTTCTCATAGTTCAAAATTTTTAAGGCATACACATAGAAGCTTACCATTTAATGATGCATGATTAGGTAAACCCCTTTGGATTTTCACACTTTTGAGCTCGGGCCTTTAGGTAGGCTTCATACATATCCTAGTTTGATTGGGAATAAGATTAATCATAGTACATAATTGTGTTGATATTTTGATCATCACAAACCTCTGAGCCCATGAAAGTCATACTTGGTGTGAGAAACAAGAGGATACGAGAGATCCAAACAACCACATACTTCCTCTACAGTTGGTGGGAGAGGGAGAGCCTATGGCAGAAGAGGCCAGGGTAATAGTTAGAGTGGGCGTGAAGCGATGAACCTTTTGATGTGAAATGTCATTAAAGGTTATGCGGCTAGACCTCAGAAGATTGGGGACATACCTCATTGGGAGGGCCCCGGAATACATGCTGCGAAGGGGAGGATTTTCTTCCTATCAAAGGAGAAGTGAACATAACTCCTTCGACTAAACACTATTCCTCAGTGAAGGGAAAAGAAAGTTATCAACATTAATTTATAGAATGAGGAGGTTCAAATCATAATCCCAAGGTTGGACTCCAGGTTACTATAGGAATGTAGACCCATGGACATTTCCAAATTTCAAACCATTATGGGGAGAGCCTTCGTGACTCTGCTTTACATGGGTATGTAGACTCAAAGTGGCACGCTGATGCTCCTGATGGCCTGATCATACAGTTCCAGTGGCTTTGGAGAAGGTTTTGGCCTGATGTTGGAGGACTTGTTTGTGAAGGAATTATTGAGGACTGGATGGTATTAGAGGGGTGAGGTTGGAACTGGAGGAAATAATACCAAAAAATACCCAATTCTGTGTACTTGTTTCTTATGCGGGATGGGGGAACCTCCACATACCATAGTGTTTTGGGGGGAAGAGGGGTCGTTTTCATACCGATGGAATACCCTAGCATGGGTATAGACCACAAGGTACCATAATGGTATACGTACAATCACCATGCTTTGTGTTCCATCCATATATAGATGGAGTACGTGGAACTGGGTTCAGTCCACATAGCGGTACACTACGGAGAGAACCATATTGATGGAGGTTCTGGGGGATTATCGTTCATTAGATGTTCATCCACTATATGTATATGGTTATTGGTTCTACCATTTATATTCGTGGTTATTTTTTTATTATTATGTTCACCCATTTTATGGTTTTCAGCTGGTTGTACCTTCAAAGAGCATGGTTCGCAATTTGTGCTTTGTCGATGCATTGTGACCAATGTCAGAATCTTCTATGAACTCTTCCTTCCAAACGTTGGTTCCCCTTCAAGTTTTTTTTTTCATTCGTCTACTCTCAATTCATTTTCCCCTTTTATAGAGCATCATAAAAATTGTATCTATGGGCATGTGAGACCATTTTTGAAGGCCCATGAGAAGAAATTTTGACTCGCAGAAGACTAGGTAAATCCAAGGATTTTGAAGGATACAGTTTGCGATCATGCTTTACATGACCCTACCCATTCACATCATCCACGAATTGATGAGTTCACATGATGGTATACAGATCTCATTTTCATGCATGAGTCCTTCAGCGATGCGGTTCACAGTTCATCTTGTTCATTTTCCATCGCTCCATAGGCCAGTAGTTTGTGAATCATTATGTGATTCGTTATCCAGGTAGTTCATGAACCACTCCATGTGAGGGTACATGGGTCCACTTGAAATTAATTGAAAACATAAAATTCCTTCATGTTTCTTTTGAAATTTTAAACTCGATTTGAGACCATTCACCATGTAGACTTGTAGAAATACTTTCTACCTTCTTGCAAAGTGACAGTGGGAGTATTTTATTGCCTTGGTAAAATTTTTAGGACCCTAAAATGACATAATGAATCTTTGGAACTCTCTCCCCAACATTAATCCATGGTTATCTCTTATATTATTGGTGGATGATTTTAATACCGTCATTGAATGTAAACAGATAAAAATCAAGGATTGCTTTATTTTTTATTAAGAATTTGTAAAATCCATCATAAAACAATCATGTGTGTAGTTTGTAGATCTCAAGAATCATACATTAACCATTTATAATGATTAAAAATATCCTCTAAACTGTAGTAATTTGTTTTCTATTTGTATTATATGTTTTTTCAAACTGTATTCAAATATGGGACACTAACTTTTTGATATTTTTACTTTGTTTTGAGATCCTTGGGAAAAGGTTTTGAATACATGATATGTGTATTTTTTTAAGATATAGTCTGTTATAATCATTCAAACCTTATATTATATATCAAATGCTTTCACTCAGTTGTTAGATACCTAGGAAAAGGATCTAAATTAAAATTTTGAGATTATTTGGGGTTTTTGTGGTATAGACTAGGCAATGTTGTTTTTATCCCTACACATCTATAAAAACATTATGTTTCCTTCTCATTATTTAAATTTATTTCTATTTCATTATCCAATGAAAAGATACATGATAAATCAAAAGAAACGTAATGAGTGAAGTTTTAATTTGGTGAAATATTTTTAAAGGACTCAATTCACCTGCCTCTCTCGATTCTTTATCTATAATTTTTCTTGGATAACACATTCTTTAGTAAATCCATGGGTCAAATTTATTTATATTTTACCCCATGATAGTTTAATAGACATGGGTTATTAATGATGTAGGTTTACCAAGAAATATAACATGTATTTGTACAAGAACATATGTGGGAAACATGATTATTGAATTAATAATCACTAAAGAAAATATGAATTTACAATCCTATATGTGAAACACCTCCCAATGATTATTTTTGATCACTCTCCTCTTATCAAAAAATTTATATGTTTTTTATAGAATGATACTAGATTTATTATATTGTAATAATTAGAATGGTTATGAAGAAATCTTATAAAACATTTTTAAATTTGGTAATGTTTATATTTCATATCCATCTTTGGTATTTTTGAATTAAATAAGGAAATTTTTTAAGAATATGTTTTATACGGGTGCCCCAAACCTTAAATTGTCATTGTTTTTCAATATTATACTCTATTATGTTTATTTTCTAGAAAAATAACCTTACATGAAATTTTATGAGATGTTTTACTCTTTATATTATTCAAAAAACATTTTAATGGATTAAAATATTGCTCAAAAAAAATAATTTTATTTTTGTGGGTGACTATAAAATGAAATACACTCAATAATATGGTAATGAAAGTTTATTTTGGTAAATTAATTGTTTAATTTCAATATAGGTATTTTTTATGATCCTAGTATATTAAGGAACCTTTAAGTGGATCATTTTTTGTCCTAGTTTTGTAATAGAAAAAAGAATCATGTGGGTAGTTAATTAATTACCTTAGAATATTTCACTAAATTTAAACAACCCTCTTCAAGTTGGTTTACATACATCATTTCAATTTTAAATAAGATAATAAATTAGAAATTAAATGTAAATATTGTGCCTAACACATGAAAAATTATAATTGATTAAGGATATAAAAAAAATTTCCTAGTCCCCTCCACCAACTCTTAATTCATGATATATGATTTTTTTTATATAATCTTCCTATGGATATCATAGATAAGTGCAAGAAACAGACACGTTATAAATGTTTCCAATAACTTTTATTAAAATATACCTTATAATAAGTCCGTAATAAGGCATACATAGCCTTTTACTATAGATATCATATCTAAGTAAAAGTAACAAACTCTTATTCTCCCACACAGAGTGCAAGAATTATAATGTTACAATAACAATATAAACATGAATAATGTTTAATATAGTTCAAAACATAGTTATAATCTTTTGAAACTAATAGATGATGAGTCTTTGAGAATATAATATATAATAATTTAAAATTCATCTCTAAAAACGACTTTAGGAAAAATCTTCATTGCTCACTGTCCTGTCAAGATTTCTACGTTATATTTCTTTATAATTCTCTCTTTTGTTCTATTATTTTACACATTAATAATATAATATTTAAAATACATAAGTTAGAGAATAATATAATATATAAAAAAATTACCTCACTTTTTTATTAATATTTTTTGTCATATGATCCACAAAACCTTCTAGAATATATATTTATTATATTTTTTTTACTATTGCACACTCCCTTCTTTGATGATCAAGTTAATGTGATCAATATTTTCCTCCATGAAAAATTCATATTGTATTTTTAGACATACATATTTGAAAATAAATTCAGAATTATTAACTCAATTGTTCTTCGAAAATATCTCATCAAAATTTAAATTTATTTATAATTACTCAATATATAATATCTTCAAAATTTCTTTTCAATATTCCTAAAATCATACATTTAAAATAACTAATTCATTGTTTGGGAATATTTCTTTAACATCTTCATAACCAGTATATACTTGTATTATGGAAAAACATTTCCATTCAAATTTTCCCTAAAAACATCTCTTTAAACCTTTATGAAAAAATTATCATTTAATTTAGAAAACATTATTCATTTTTTTATCCACATATAAATCTTCATATATATTCTATAATTAAATCCATAATTAATATATCTATAATCTATGCATGTATGTGAAACAATGCCATCAAATTTTCATTAATATTATCTTTGAATATAAGAAATTTTTTACACGTTATGTATCATGGAAAATAATGAATAATAGATTGAAATATGTGATTGATAATTAACTATGTTTATTTCTTGTAATTTTGAAATACTTTTTATGATGTGTAAGATTATATTCATGTGTAAAATATTTAACTTATCAAAATTTATAATATATACATTTTTTAGAACCAATATAGTATATAAGTGTTAAATAATCTCAATATCAAATGGTACTTGAATAATTAATATATTAATAGTCATTATACATAAGATTCCATTAATGTGTATGAGTACATTCATTTTCAATTATAACACCTAATGTTTTTTACTTTTCCAACTTTTTGAATATAATGTTTTTGTCTGATTTCATTTGTATATTTAATAAATATTCTTATATAGAATATTCTTCCATTTACCAAAATATCCAATACAAAAGGGTATTTATTTTGACATGTAATACATTTCAACTATATGAAATATTGTAACCATTATATGTAATATATTTCATTTGAAAAAAAATCATATTTAATATAATTTCAAGATTTTTCTTCATTAATAAGATCATCTACATAGAAAACCATTTTCAACAAAAAATATTATAAACATTCAATATAAATTCCATAGTAGTGATGAATAAGAAGAAGAAATAACAATAATAAATAATGATAAAAATTATAATAATCAAACCATTTATATCAAAGTAATATGAAATTGAAATATATAAATCAATGTGAGAGATAACATGTATCTTTCATAACATAACATATTAGAAAGGATCCAATCAACATTATCCCCATTTACGATAATTTTAAAAACTGAAAAACACTATCCACGTTTCTTATAAGGATAAAAAATATAACACAATGTAAAGAAGACAACACAAAAACAAACTAATAAAATACAACATAAGAACGAGGGGCATGTGATTTAAAATAAAACCTTTCTCACTTTTTTAATCAATAAAATTAAAAAAAATCTTTTTATAAGTAAATAATCAAGAATAATTAGAACTCAAAACATTCAATGATAATAAATATGAAATATAGGAAATTATATAAAATATCTCTTATAGAATAAGAATTCAAACATAAAGTAACTCTTCTAAAATTCACACATAATAAAAATAATTCTTAAATAATATTAAAATAGTAATATATATCCCCCTTAATATAAAATTCCTATTTGAAATGATATGGAAGAGAATTTTCTTCAATTTGTCTCATCTTATATAAGAAAATTAATATTAAGGATCTAGGAAAAATGTTGATTTTTTTAAATAATTGATATATGGTTTGAAATGAAATAAATAGGTAACTAATAGTTTATCACAAGAGAGTAAAAAATAGTTAAAACATACTGAATGATTAATACAAATCCACTTAAACTAAAAATTATGTCTAAAAAATATAATATATTTATGCAATTGAAAAAAATATATTTATAAATATATATTATTCATCACACTTACTGCCCAAACAAAATATAGAATAACACATAGTACATGACCAAAATATAATATGATAATTAATATTAAAAAATACATCCTTAAATGATTAAAACATTTAGGAATGTATCTCCACCTATATTAAATAGTTAGATATGACACTCAAATAAAAAAACAAGTATACAAGTGGGAAAATCGGTGGTTAATATAACTCTGACATAAGTGAATGAAATTAACACTATAAATATGAAATAATATTTTAAATGAACTCCCTCTAGAAAAAAAACTAATGGTATGGGGTGAAAACGATTATAAGGATTTATATTGGGATATTTTACGATCCAATTCCTATGAAAATTCATTTAAAATTATCTTCATAAATGTCATGAATTCAATAAATTTTGATAATTAATATTAATTTTAGAAGTCTTTATTTATATATCATGAGTACACATTAACCATTTTATCTTTATCATTTATGAAATTTTATCTCCATCCCTAGAAAATATTTAAATTGTTTTGGTAACTATATACTTTTGGGCCCAATAGAGCTAGAAATAATTTATTTAGATAACCAAATATACTTATTTAAATTCAAAATTTCTACCATAATCTTAGATAAATATTTAAAAATATAACCATTCTCTACATTATATAATTAAACAAATTTAAAATGTAAATCATTATCATAATTTTTAGAGATAACATAGATAAATCAAGTAACATGAGACATGCCCTTTCTTTTTGGACCGGGAACCAAATAATTCTTATAAATAATTAGATTATAACCATTGCATCAGTTTTAAAATTTACCATAATTTATATTGTTATTACAATAATTTTTTTTATAATACAAATTTTATAGAACATACTAGTAACCAATTTTTGTGAATTAACATTAGTTAATAAATCATTAATTCTTTTTTCATGCAATGAACAGTAATATTAATCATTATTATGTTTATACATTAATTGTAAAAATTGTTTGGAAAATAATTTTTTTCTTGAAGAATGTAACCATAATTTTTTCAACGATATTTTGTTCTGTGTTTAACATGTAATATTTATCATAAAACGTGAAACAGTAATCATTAATCTCATTAAAATAATAATTTTAAAATTCAAAATATAGAGAGAAAAAAATTTCAACTCTTAATTATGAGATATAATATATATATATTTTCATTGTTTCAATTCCTCAGTGTAATTTTTATAATAATAATAAATAATTGAATCCATAGAAGAACTATGAGTAGATATTTTGTTTATTTATTTTATTTTTATAATAATATTTTCTCAAATTTATTTTAGATTTAGGTTGAGGGATGTCGGTTTTGATCTGATAAAGTTTCATATATTCATAGAATCTAACCTCATTTATTATTCCATCATCCGTATTTTTAAAAAAAATACCTTTATAATCATGTAAACCATACTGAATCTTATATAAATTTATATATCTACATCCCTAGAATCCAAATAATAATATTCTTCATAACATGAGTTATAATATATTTCTTTATAATTTTTCTCATAAATTTTAATCTGAGACACCTTGATGTGGGGTGAATTTGTATGTCACCAAATTTAGAATTTCTCACATATTCTATTTCACTTTGGAATAGGTTACCTTATTTTAAAAAACACTATTCAACCTTTGATTACTTTCAGTTTATCAATTTCATTGAGAAATGGTTTCATAAACACTAGTGAAAGATAAGATGTATAGAGAGACATTGATTTTACATAGATTATAAATAATATGATAGAGCTAGGGACCATACAAACAATTTAATATTAGTGTTACCACAATCCATTATAACTCACTATTTTTTTGGATACAAGTTTACATGATGTCACACCTTGTCAAGGATCATCAATTATATAAGATTAGGTAGAATCACTTATAACTAATGGTCGCATCTTATGTGATGATTTAGGGAATACTTACCTACCTTCCACTGGTCACTCCCTTCTATTCCTTCGTGTGCTTCTCAAAATATAATAATTTGTATACATATAGGTATTTTCTCATCTTATTAACACGTAGATTAATTTAATTTTATCATTTATAATCTATATCATAATTCCTAATGTTATGCTTTAATGTATATGATGTGTTCCTCTCAATTCCAAATCTATATATAAAATTTTAATTAGCAGGTTTTAATCTTGGATCTTCGAACAATCTTCATAAAGTAGTAGACAATATTATCCACATTTAATAATTCCAACAAAAGAATTTTCTTCAATGTAATCTACCGTCTTTACTCTGTCAAAACATACATATCATTAATATTTCAAAAACTTGATCTTTAACATATAATCAACCATCAATAACATAATCTTATTAATCTAGATATTAATAAATCTCATGTTTGTTGAACACTGCCAACTTCCTCCTCCTTCCTCATGTTGTGTATCTCTCTTTTCTGATATTTATTTTCTTTTTTTACTTTAGTCAAAAAACCATAGTAATTATTTAATTTCCATAATCACACATTGTTTCTATTTTGGTTATTTGAATAAATTATAAAATTAAAATAATTAATTACCTTTAAAATTCATCTCAGATCATGTTCAAATAAATCTATATTTTTCTACTTTATTTAGTATTTTTCAGTTCATTTCATAATTGAAAAATACTTACACAATGAACACAAAAAAAAATTATTTGAATTTCCTAGATTTATATTTCATCAATTATATATTATAATGTATTATAAATATCATAATCATACTTTGGAATATTATATCTGATCATGATGGATTTTTTCTGTCTTCAATTACCAACAACATTATAGTGTAACACATTGCTTCATGGTGAAGAAACAATTTATATTATAGATCAATATGAGGATTGAAAATCATATTTTTTTTTCATTCTCCATGATATTTATATCATGGTTCAACTCCTTTAATAACAAAATAACCTCTATAATATAAAAAGACTCATAAAAGTCTCCCATTAGTCATGAAAATTAATATATCATATCTTTCTTATGTTATTTAAGTGGATATTATATATTATACATTATCAGTGGAAATTAATTCTATAAAAATTATATGAGTAATTTAATAACTCACCTATTTTCTCCCTAATTCATATAATTTTTCATATTTTAGGAGGACATTACCTTTATTTATAAGGTTTATGACAGTTATATATCTATTGGTGCTTCTCTAAGATTTTATTAAAAAAAAATTCAATGCTAAATGAATCTTATATATTTGAAATTTTCTATTTTTCATTAAAGTGACTCAAATTTATTGATTAAATTTACTCTTACATATACATGGTTGATTTTATTACTTTTTAAGTTTCTCTACATCTTCTAGAACATAATATTATGTATATATGGAGGCTTTCCTGTTATAATTTCTCAAACTCTTCTTGAATATAATCTTATGTATATAATGAGATTATGTTTATATTTTTCCACATATCAATACCTAAATATATTTTAACGCTTATAAACAATTGAAATCAAATACTTGTTTTTAAATCTTTTACAAAGTCAAAATAAAAATCTATAATATCTAAACTTCATGAAATTACAACTATTTTAGGAAAACATTCAAATATACAATCATCAAATAATACTTATATATATTTAAAAACGCTTTTATATCCTTTTTTCCAAAAAACAACATCATGAAATAAAATTATACAATAACTTCAATAAATTTTAGTTCTACTATCTTTCAGCATTCATGTTCTTTAATTTTATGGGAACAAATACTTTTCACTATATATAGGAAACATATAACCTTCATTTAACTTCAAGAACAACTCATGAATTCTACTAATTTAACCATTAGTGATTATAAATACCATCAAATATTTTCAATCACTATCATTTGTGATTTTCAATAAATAAAACACAAAACCTCCTTGTCATGAAATTCTCTGCATTTGAATTTTATCAAAAATTATTCTATATAATATATACCCAAATAAGAGATGGAGATTAATCTCTCATCCTTTCTCATTAAATAAAACATCCTATAAACAAATGGATTTTATGGAATTACGTCCCCATTATGCTAATAAGAAAAAATGTTCAGCATTGTTCGATATTTCATGTAACACCTTGAGATTTTATATGTATTCATTTTAAATAAATTTAATGTATTCAATAACTCTCTTTAGAGACACCACCTAGTTTAAAAGAACCATGAAATATTATTAAATCTAAAACAAAATTAATGAATTATAAGGTATGAATAGAATTAACAACATTGAAATTTATATTTAAATGTTTTCAAAAATTAAAATATATTGATTAATTCATAAGAAACTATCATTAAATTTTAATTAAATTATTCCATGATTAAAAGACCAAATGTTTTATGAAATTTATTTTTTAGGTGTTATGATTTATTATATAAAAAAAATTATATAAATATTAAAAATTAATTTCTTCAAATTTATTGATAATGAATTAATAATATTTTATACATTATCAATCTAATGGTTAAGAATTATGATAAAATAATTTTATAGTAAAAAGTGTTATTTTTTGGAAAACCTTTTTATGTGTGCAATGTATTTTTATCATAAAAAATTAAGTAAATAATTATTGACGAATGATTCTAATGATATGAAAAGATTAAGTAGAAAATAAAATATAATAACATTATTCTATTTTTTTCAAGGAATGTAATGATTGTAAATCCAGTTTTGTGCAAAAAAATGAATTTGTCAAAAAAATTCTTTTTGTTTTGAATATTTTATATTTTATTTTTATATCACATATTTATATATAATTTGATAAAATGGATTAAGATTTATAATTATAATGTACAAATTTTTTAAGGACTACACTTTAATTTTTGGTCATTTTGATAGTAAAAAAGAATAATTTTTTACCAGATTTGGTATTTAAACGATTTACCAACACTAGTGAAAAAATGATTTTTAATTTTGTTATTTTTTTGTTTATTAATTTAATTTATTACAAATAGTTATTTTATGTGACATTTTAAATTAGTTTAGAAAATCTATTTAAAAACTAATGTTGTATATTTTTTTGGGTTTTCTCACATCAGTTATTAAATAAATAATTTAAAACCATACTGATGGTTGATTTTTCATATCAGTTATGAAATAGGCAATGAAAAAATTTAATAAACAATTTAATTTCATACTTCACCAACATAGAAAAAAAGAAAAAAATAAGAAAATCGATGAACTAGCAGAAAAACAATGAGACACTTATAATATAAAATTTCAAGATAACAATATATAACACAAAAAACCAAAAACTAACCTATCCTATAAACATATTTTCCCATTAAATTTGTAAGTGTCTTAGATCCTATAAACTATAAGGATGATGGTTATCCAAAAGATATAAATTAAAAGGAAATAATTTAACTTGTAATCTGAATAAAAAACTAAAATATTAAGGAAATGTTTATAAAGTTATCTAACTTTCTTAAATTTCATAACGTTCCCAATTGAAATTATTTAAACCATAAATATTTAAAAATAATATCAAAATTTCTTAATGACTTATTTTTTATGAAAATTCTATTTAGAAGAGTTTCATTATGTAATTTATCCAAAATATAGTTCCATTAAATTAAAACTTACATTTTCCTTAATATAATTGATCTTGGAACTCTTATTTCATATGGTATCTCTAATTAAACTCCATGCCGTTTTTAAAAATAATATAAATAAAATTAATTTATAATTATTTATAATATAAAAAATTATTGAAAAATTTAAACATACATATCCAATACATTCTTAAAATTTTATTACACTTCTCCAATGATAGAGTATAGCTAGTAAAGTGACATCTACCTAGGAAAGAAACACATAACATTAAATTTCCTCTAATATAAAAGAAATTTTAATGTTATTGGTTGTTATTTTAAGACATATATAACAAATTATGATATATATATATGTGTTTCATACTCATGAAGATAATGAAACATCCCACACTGAAAATTATATTATATTTAAATCATTAATAAATATAAATTTTTATTTTATTCTTCATTAATTTCCATCACTATAAGTGAAATAAACAATTTGTACATAAATAAATATACATTTCACATATCATGCTCCTCAAAAAGTGTATATATAATCTAGTAAAAAACAAGCATATGAAGAAATTTTCAATAAATTAAAATACTGGAATTTTTTTTAATAGACTAACATCGAAATAACATAAATAATGTTGATTCCCAAATAATCTCCAGTTATAGGATCCATGATATCATTTTTCAAAAACAACACATTCAATTCACATCCACAAACACCAGCTTCAATTATAATCCTTTAAACATAGAATAAAAAAATTTATATATCGAAAATGTATTAAGACTACTGTAATGTGTATCTAAAATCCTAAAACTTTTAATTCTTTGTTTTTTATGCATAAATTATTTACTTTGAAGTATTCATATAAAAAAAGATAAATATATAATATATTTAATTTTAAATGAAATTAATTCTAAAATGAAATAAATGATTAAATATACACATACCATTATAGTAGCATATCGAACAGGAACTATTGAAAATTTATCCAATCACAATGGTTCCAAACCATTAGTATAGGTTACACCAATGGTTCCATGAACCTCTGGTATGTGAGCTATTAAGATATCCATATACCAATATCTTATAGGGAATTGTTGGTAAATAGTGGCTAAAATAACATGTTCTCAATATTTAATATTGAACAGTTGGGGATGTCCAATCCCAATGGTTCAAGATAAATCATTTTGATTGATTTATACCAATGGTTGTAAAAAAATTGGTATAGAACCCCCCCACTCAATAGTAGTATCCCAAAACATGGAATTCAAATCAAAACTACCATCAAACAGAACATAATTCAGCCCCTGCATAACAGAACTATTATTACACAATTCACCTACTAAAAAATAGAACTACCTTTAATGTAATTCATGTGACTTAAAAACATAAACACATAATCCACCTGAATCTAGAACTACCAGTAATAAAAAAAGAGTAAAATAAATAATGAAATAATATTCCCATTGCACCTATAATCAATACAAAACATTGTCTAACGATAATTTGGAATCCTCAACTGGTGAAAATAGAACTTATAATGAAAACAATACATAATACTCAAATAGAAAAAATAGTTATAATGATATCATAAAAATCAATTGATGCATTAATCCAATAATATATAACATAGAAAACTATCAAACATATATTCAGTCACAATAAATCATTAAACATCAAATGTAATAAATATTAGTCAGAAATGTAACAGATCAATCAATTCATTATTACTATAACTATCATCACCTACATCATCTTCCTTATCCCCAACCTCAAACTGATCCCTTTTCTCATCCACATCCTCTTCCTTATTCTCTTACTCAACCTTATCCTCATCCTTGTCCTTATCCTCAACCTTTTCCTCAGCCTCGTCCTCGGCCACTTCCTCACCATCATCCAACCATTGATATCACAAATAATGTTTTCAAATCAACCACAATTAGTACTACCACATATTGGACAATATAAACAACACATCATAAATATATATGCATCACAAGACAAGGTGGTCCTTCTTGAATGTGATGGACCTAAAACATCCATCGGTTTCATAAATTCATCATTCCCCCTTTGATTTCCATCAACCACCTATATGGACATTTTTATAGTCCGTTCAATCATAGACTTAGTCTTTGATGCTTTTTTATTAGACTTTCTCAACATGACGATACTACAATGGGTACCAGAAGTGGGAAAATACTTTTTTGAGACTATACTCTTCCTATGTTGGAAACATACTATTCCATGGTGATCATCTCTTAAAACGTGATGTAAGATATCATTTGTCCCAAATTTTTCAGGTTCCTGGAAATCATGTTCCTCCATAGTATCCTCTTATAAATATTAAAAGAGTATTAAGTTACTAAATAGTTTTTGACATTTTAAGTTATCAAAGTGAAACATTCAATCATCTTTTGTGTGAGTTTGTTAACCACACTTCCATCATTTTTATTTCTACTCATAGAAATTATTTTTTCTTGAGTAACATGTCCTTAAATAATCAATAACTCCATCTATGATGACATTGAATGTTAAAAACCATATTTTAATATTGGTTACTAATAATTAATTTCAAAAATCAAATCAAATGGATAATAATTTTAAATGAATCTGAAAATTAAACATATGGTAGTTGAATTCATGTTGGTCTAATCCAAATTGGTTTTCTTTATTTTTTTTAATTTCGTTTATTGTATGATTTTTCTATTTTGTTCAGATCTGGTTGAGTCTATTTAAGAAAAGGTAGTTTGATTTGATTCAATTCAATTCATAATTCTTGGGTCAAATTTGAGTTGTTTCAACAATATTACAAGTAATGCAATTTTATTTTATTTTATATAGTATGATTATATTCAACATAATTTTGATTAGGTTGTCTTGTTTCAATAATATTTCGTTCTATGGGTTTTAGGTTGGTTTTAGTCTTTTTAATAAAAATATATTCCTTTATATTAATTTTCATTTGAATTAGCTCTACATGAATTAGTGAATACATGTTCTTTGTGGTTCAATTTTATATATGTATTCCTTGCCTAGTTTACTTTAGATTGTGTCTATTTGATTTGGTTTGATTTAATTAAATATTATTCATGTCTGGTGGATTTTTTTGGATTAATTTAAGTCTCGTCAAGTTATATTAATATCACTTATTGTCTAATAAATTTGATTTAAATCTATTTGATTTAGATAGGTTTCATTTGATTCGATTTAGTATATTCTAATTCAATTTAGTTTGTTTAGGTTTGATATTCTATCTCCACTACTATAATAAAACCTTAGCAATTGGATGAAATATGGATAAAACCATAGAAGGTGAATGTACAAAAGATAAATTATAAACGATTGTCGTACCTACTTCCTCTCAAGGTTTGACATCATTGTCTACCTCAAAGTGTGGAGTTATTTCACTGCATCAATGTTTTTTTTAATTTTTTCCAAAAAAATTATAAAAAAATAAATAATACAAAATAAGGAATTAATGAAAAACATTAATAGTTTCATTTAATTCCCCAAATTTTTTTAATACCTTCAATGTGGTACTCATCCAATGAGTAATACTTTTTCGATAATTTTATATTTAAAAATCATCCATGAACAATGTTGACTCTAAATCTGTGAAAATTCAAGCACATTATCCAATATATAACTCAAACTTATATCCTCCTTATTTCTCAAAAATTCTATTTTTTGTGTTTGCCTCACACTCTCACCATCCAGAAAAGAAAAATTAATATTGAATGAAAATATCATTTAAAATAAGTACACTAATAATATGACATTAATCCAAATTTATTTTTTACCCATATTTGTTCCCATTTGAAACATTTTACATTATCTTATAGGTATCTCAAAGAGAGTGGTCTGATGGGAATGATGTTATATTATTTGGAAAGCATCCCCAAAAATTCTTACTTTACCACCATGTTTTGGTGATCACTTGGTTTCCTTCATTTTATTCCACCATCAACTATGTGTGGCAGTACCACAATACTCACATGCATGTATTCACGCACTGTCTATTAGTATATATATCTTTTATGGAATAAAAACAAAAATTATATCAATACGTATTATAATGAAAATAATTTATGTTAAAAAATTTAATACGGTTCTATAAATATACCTATGACGGTCTGATTAATTGGCATCGTTAGATCCTAAAGTACAGAAGGAACATCAACCTATATAGATGGATCAAGAGTCGAAGAATAAGGAATATAAAAGCTTATAGGGAAGAAAGAAGAAGGGAAAATAAGACGGCATGGATGGATATCCAAATGCTTGATATGGATGAGGAGTAGGTATCATCGTTAGTTACTTGAGAGATGGGTGAGAAAACACATATATAAATTCTGGTGAAAACATAGGTGACCTAAATAACTTATGTGTCCCTAAAGACACTACGATATTAGAATGTGTGGTGGATGGTACGTCAGTGCGAGGGATAGGGTCTAATTGTGTACACCGACTGGTGCACTTGGCTCTAATACCCCTACCCTCGTATCGTCGACCTGAGTATAGGGACCACTAGGCTAATCTAAGAATAATTATAACCTAGGTGTTAGATCCAACATAAAAGTTTAAAATAGAATCAATCACATGACATTACAAGTTATTTATAAATATATTTGAGAAAAATACTCACAGTAAGAACTAATGGAGGAACTCCCATAACAATCATTTAATGATTCTTGTCTGTCACCCTTCTTCTTCATATCTCCTCAATAGGTTTCATTTCCTTCATTTGAAAACAAATATATAATTATGTAAAAATTGATAACTAATGTGTAACATAAAAAATATGAGACAAATATAGGATACATAGTTATATAATGAAAACAATTTGACATTTTTTTGGAATAATATCCAAATAGAAAACATTTCTTTTAATAAAAAATACGCTAAAATTTTCATGTTTAGCATACGTATGAGATAGTTTTCTTCTATTTTAAATTAAATATAATTTATATTTGGTCAATTTATATATTCATTTTTATTTCTCTTTTTTCATTTGGTTTATTTTTTTTTCAATTTATGAGTTCATTTTTCTGTATTTATTTCTATTTTGTCATTTCGTTTAATTTTGTTATTTTATTATGTCATTTTTTTGGTTTTATTTATTTTAGGTCATTTAGTTCATATTTTTGGTTAGGAAACTTTTTCATTTATTCGGTATGCCATTGTTTTCAATTGTTTGGATTTTCATATAAATACTTTAATATGTCTAAATCAATTACTCATGTTTTTTTATAATTTAATTATTTCAGTTGTGTTCGGTTTTGTAGGTTTGAATAACGTTCAATTCTATATTAAAAAATGAAACTTAATAAAAATTAAAAATAATTAATATTTAAAATAAAAAAGGTTAATTTTGATACAAAATATTAATATTCGATAAGAAATAAGTTCTAAATTAACCAACCTCAACAACCCAAGTTGAGTTAAACCAAAATAACTGAGAACACAGATGGATGATTCTTTATATATCCCACCACAAAATCAGGTTCAAAATCATCTCTGACATTTAATCGATTGGAGTAATGAAAATTAATAAATGGATCTAGGATAATGGGAGTTGGGATGGGGTCAATTCCATTATCACCATCATCAAAAATACAACATGTAATTACAAGAATAATGGCACCAAATTCCGGTCAAAGATGATCCTTGACATAAAACACATGTTTCACCATTGATGTTACTACATATGGTTCATTGGTAGAATGTTTGCGAGTTAGGTAAATAACTTGAAATCCACAATCATCTATAAATGTCCCCTACTTCATTAACGAATCAAAACACTAGTATTTCATCATATAGACTAAACCAATAGGGTAATAATCCAATGTTATTTTAATCAAAAACACCATTATAAACTACATTTTCAATTCGAGGAATACTATTCGATAAAATAGAATATCATTATATTGTGGTGGTTACCATAACACCATCATGTTGTGTTCTCATATTCTTTTCTCATCTGTCAATAATAAATCTGTATCCATTGGTCACAATTGATTTATAGTCATGAATAACAATATTAGGACCACAATCCAATTATCTTATTTCCTCATAGATAAAGTTAGTTGGAAAAATAAATACATGAAATACAAATGAATATTAAAATTAATTAAATATTTATTTCTTTAATATATTATAGTAATTTTTCTACATTTAATTTTTGTAGAGGGGAAAAATCGTTGTTATAAAAGTCACTCTATTTTTTAATGTAAAAGAACGATGCTTTCTAAGTGTCATTTATTTATGTTCCATTTACAAAAAAAGAGAAATAGTTTATGTTATATGAAAAATAACATGAGATTAGATAAGATATATATGTTTAATTTACTTTCATGATGTAGTCATTAAACAAGTCCTTGTTGAACAAAACTGTGTGATGTTCCATGTCCAGGTCTTCGAGGATTAATTTCATCAATGTATATGATCTAGGAATTCCTTTTATTTGAGGAAGTGATGGAAAATTGGGTTCAATTTTCTCATACTATTCTTCTTCATTTAGCATTGGTTTGTTTATTCTTGTATTAATATAAGGCAAATACATTGAGAAGAAATCCATACATTCTCTATCCAAGAAACCATTCATGATATAACCTTCAAGATGATTCCTTTTCCTAACATAAGACACCAAAGTGTGCATATTTATTTAAATTAGATACATCTAATTAAAAGAAATAGATCCTACAAGAAGTATTTTGTTTTGAATATGGATAGTCAAATGAAGCATGCATATAAATCATTATAGCGGAAATATTTTCTCTAACTCACACAAAATTCATGGTTTCACTTCCAACATTTTGTTGATGAAATACTTGGAAAAATATTATCTCAAATTTCTCTAATCAAATAGTACAACTGAATAAATTCCACCCTTACATTATTAGAAAAAAATATGATGGATTTCTATTGGAATAAACTCGTATATAATGTCATGATAATCATGAGTCTTCAATGATTTCATCTTCGTCTTTATTCTATTGACCTATTATGATATGTTTATTGAATAGCCATCAGTAACTCTAATAGTCCATATTAATTCTAGAGTTAGATTTTTTTCTATAGGTTTCATCGCATAAAAATAAAATGTAATGTTCCATTTATTTTCCATGAAACACACAAGATACAATTATGGTTTTATTCCCCAATCTACCATACCACTACAATATCATAAATCATCTTTTGTCTTTCCATGACATTTAAAAGAAATGAAAGAAACATTTCACATATATACATATCAATGTTCATTACTTATATATAATTACATAATAAATTAGTTGAAAAATAAATCAACTCAATCAAGATACTCCTCTTATTCCAATTATAACAGGTTTTAGTTGACAAAATTTTCCTCTTTCAAGCTTTTATTTTACCCTTCCCGAATAAACACCTGAAATCTTGCAATTCATTAATCACATCAGCTCCAGATATATTATGAGGATCATCATTGGTCGCCATTTTACTATCAACTCCTCAATGGTTATTTCTTTATGGATGGTATATTGGAAAGAATCTTCGATGTCCAATAAAAATGAACCTACTTTTATATTTTTGTATTCTGGATCATTTAATCTTTATACAAATATTACGTAGCAGTTTTCCCTTTGCAATCAGCACATAAATCATCACATAAGTATGAAAACGATTTATCATACATATAAGCACAGTACACATATGAAATATGTCATTCTAACAGGCATATTATGTGCACATATCAACATATCAAAAAATATTGAACTCTTTTATTAAAGGATCCATGTATATGCCTATATAATATTCAGGATTAGAAGGGACATATAAGAGTATAATCATGAAATTGAAATGGTTTTTCATACATAACCTTGGGGGAAGGATATAAATTTGTATAAAAACCATTCATGTGTTGGGTGAAGTAATTATCTTCCCAAATGGATTAAAACCATCACATGAAAGACCGAGACTCCCAATACACATGTTAGGTATGAAATCAAGAGATCAATCACCAAATATATTCCATGAAAATTCATATGAAGGGTGAACGAACTCATTATTATCCTTCCTTATCTCAATATAATTCCATTACATTTTATTGAAATTTTATCGGACTTGAAAAGATTATGGAGTCTCAGATCTATGGAAAGTGACACATTAAATTATATTCCAAACAAGATGGTGGTATATCACCATTTTTCTTCCATTGGGATGTACCAAATTTTATACAATCATCATTTCACCAGTTTCCCCCCAAAATAATCTTCAATCATTCAAGCATGCATGATTTTTTTTGAATATCCAATTTCCACAACTTACCTCCATGACATATAATGGTATAATAGAATATCTACATCATATAGAATTCAGTCCTTCAAGAATGTAATAATGTAATTTAAGGTGGTATTATAAATCCCATACACTATTTTACCATGAAATAATCATATTAAAAATTCTAGCTTTTTCATTTTACCATATAGCCGATATACTAGAGTAGTTGTAGCATCATTCGATTTTATCACCCTGTCAACATCCCAATTTTATTTATACGCATCATGTGTGATCATTTTGAAGTATTCATCAATTGAAATACTTACCTTCTCATCATGAATAATAAATAGAAACTAGTTATATAAAAAAATATCTAATTTAGTACTGTTATAGGGATCAATAGTATTTTGAGATACTATTTTATCCCCATTTTAATACCCCACATAGTTTTTCCTTGAAAACTATATTTGGTTATGTGGTAGATCACATTTTCATTAGTCAACCAAGGTATTCAAACACAATTATAACATGGTCCGTGTATGTAACCAATATCTGAATAATTACCAAATGAAAAATCCAAAAATCTCTCCAACTTGTTTTGAAAATAACTTGAGATCTGATCGGTTTCACATATAATAATTATATCCATTCTTTAAAAAAATTATAATTCATTTGGTAAAATCAATACAAAAATATTTATGTTTAATCAAAAATATAATTACAAAAATATAATTTTTTCACATTATATGAAACCATAACTGACACAATACTCTATATGTGAATCAAAATAAAAAATATAACAAAACCTAATATATATAAAAAATAAAATAAATATATAACCATGATATTGAATTAAATTATAAATATAATACCAACATATTGGTTGGTTTTTTTATTTTATTTGGATTGGTCCGGTGTATGCCTATATGGGGGTTATTAATGATTTTTCATGTTATATCATTTTTATCATAACTATTGAATTTTTTTGTTAGGTTCAATTTAATTGAATTCTCTTTATTTTAGTATAGTTTGATGTATTTTAGTGTCCTTCAGGACTACAAAAGTATACTTGGATCAAATTAAGTCAATTAAATTCAATTCAGATGGTTTGGTCTTATTTCTTCAGTTATGAAATATATATGATTTGTTAGTTCATTTATGTTTCTGTGTATAAAGGGTCGATGGGTTTAGTTCATTTATTTTTAAGACTAGTTTTGTCGGTTTGGTATTATTTAGTTTCCTTACATTATGATATATTCATTTCAATTTATTTTATATAGTGATTCATCATAATAAGAAATAAATTGTGGAATTATGTGAAACATATTGAATGTCAGGGAAAATCATTATATAAATACCATAATAGTGGATAATGCCTTTATCCTAGAAACATAACATCCCCTATTAGAACTATATTTTCTTCCAATGATTTCAAATTAAAACCCAAAATGTAATAACAATTATGAAAAATAATATTATGAAGATTTTTCAAGTACTATAGATCCAAAAAATTATATCTTTATTCAACTAACAATTTATCAAATATATATCATTAAATAAATTGTTAATTCTTACTGAATCACACCAAAATGTCTTCTACAAAATACCATCACCACAAAATTTAACTCACTGCAAAACACATCCACACACAACCTATAATTCCGGTTTTTCATTTATATATCTAACTAATTTATATATTTTCCAATTTATTAACCAACATCTATTTAATATCCATTTAATTCCATATTTATTGAAAACCCCATTTTTTCATCACCAAAATTTATTCTAATTTATCAAAATTAATTTTTTTAATCAATTACCAAATACTTTATTCCATCTTACACTTATTTAATTTCAGTGGATTTAATTTTCTTTTTATTCCTACTAATCATATTTCATACCCACTAAGAAACATCAAAAATAAATCCACACAAAAACACATCATGAATGTTACAACAAACAGTATATCCCACCACTAATCCATCATTATAGCATTACCATCACACAACAACATACATCTTCCATTCACCACTAACAGTCCCCCATCACATCCCATGAAAATCCAACCCCAACATCACTTCATCAACACAATATGTATCAGAAATGGTCGTCACTATCACCATAATTTCCCAAAAATATATAAAAAATCACAATGTAAAAATATAAGACATAATAGAATGCATAGAAATTTATTTCAATAACCATAATTACCATAATTTTAATTTAAAATGAGATTTTAAATCATTTCATCATCTCTTTCATCATTATACTCCAAAAATTTCTAGATTCACACACAAATTATTTATTTCTATATTTATGTTTTTAATTTTTTTTATGAATTGTGAGTTAAAACAATTGATTTCATAAGGGGTTCATAATTCTCAGTGGCCAAACATAAAAGATCCAAATAGTGTTCATGTATAATGTGAGGAGATTACAGCAGAAGCAGAATGTAAAGAGGAAAAATTAAATCAATATAGAATATATGACCTAGTTACAACATTCATATTTGAAGTGGAATAAAAATGATTTAAACAAATGATAGACACCAGGTTGGTAGAATTATTTCATGGATGTGAATTAGAGGATAACACTGGTTTATGAAAAAATGTCGGCCATTTGATTCTAGAGTATGTAGGTTGGGTGTTGTGTATTTGGGGTAATGAATCCCAATATTTTTTTAAAACCATTGGCATACCATTTATGAAATTTCACCATGGATTGATTTTATAATACTTTATCATAACATTTTAAAAAACTATTGGTATAAGACCCCCTATCACGATATTTTTTTGAAACTATTGAGGAAACCAAACATAGAAAGCCCTATTCCAACTATTTAATGAAACAATTGGTATATGAACCTTTATCCCAATATTTTTTTGAAAAGATAAGGATATGAGTTTTGGTATAGATGGTATTTCTGGTAATGAAATATAGATTTAAAATCTAAAAAGTGTTTGATAATGTTTCTTACCATACTCATCTCATCTATAGGTAATGGTATTTCTGCAGATCTATCTATTATATCTTATATAGTGACCCTATAATCCCCTATCACTCTCTTTTGATGATTAATGGTATGAATAATATAAAATATCATCCGATATAGAACAATATGATGATATAGATCATAAATATATTGCTCACAATCACTATGTTGTTCTAGAGGAGGGGTGTAGGAGTAGGACATGAAGGAGTATGTTATGCAGGAAGAGGTGTAGCGGTGGGTGATGCTAGTGGAGGTGGTGGAGTAATTTTAATAGACTACAATTGTGTTTTAATGTCTTCAGGAATCATCTATAATGAATATATGATCATTTCTGCCATCGTTACTTTAATATCTTGAACATTAACTTCCAAAGATTCTATTTTTTCCAAAAATACACCATTGAAGAAGCTTAAAAACCTGGAAATAATTTTTTCACTGATACACCTACTGGGTATCCTCATACATGACTCAGGTGTTAAGGCCTTACCAATGTTATAGATGAAATATCATTCTTCCCCTCTACTATAATGATCTCATGTTCTCTCTACTTCTCATGAAAATCAGATATAAAGTATTTGAAAAAATTTGTAACGAATAATAGTATATGAAGAATATAATTAACATAAATAAATAATCAAGGTAAACATCATACAATTATCTTAGTTACAACCATCTACTCTTCTATAAGATGTTTTCTTTTTTCCCTCATATGACCCCTATTCAATTTTTCATGTCTTGTGGGTGGAGGGGTTGAAGACTCAACTCTGAGTTTTTGAAAAATTTCAACCATCATTTGTGTTTCCAGTATCATATACCCTCCCTTAGATAAAGTATGAGGGTATATGTTTCTATATTGGATCTTTAGATGATATGTCCTTGATTTTTGTAAATTACAATTAAATAAATCATTAATAAGAGACTTAATATTAAAAAATATCTAAAAGGTAACATTTCACTTAACAAAAATGTTTCTCATCTTCTAATTTCAACAAATTGATTCTATGTATCTTCACTTATAAATTATTATATATCTCATCGATTATGTTTTTACCTATGCTCAAAAATAAAATATTATGTAATGTTTGAATTAAAATCCCATTATCTTCTTTCTTCCAATGATAAAAATTTCTTCCTAACTCATCTATTCTCAGGTATATCATATTAAATTTTGATAGGGAGGGGAAAAGATATATTATTATATTTATATCAATATAAGTAAAATAATAACACAAATGATTAAAAAAAATTAACTCCCAAAAGTAAGATAATGTCAATAGCTCAATATATCTCTAATCATCAATAAAAAAACTAATATTTCATTTAGCATGAACATATATAAATGTCTTGAATTGTTTTAAATGTTGACCTCTTGGAATATCATTATCAGTAAATTATACATTTACCATTTGTTCCTAGCTATGAGAAACTGATAAATTTGGTAAAGTGTGCTTCCATATTTACAAACCCTCAATCTCACCTTTTTCCCTATAGAAGTATATTTCTCTTGTAAAGAAGGATGAGGCTCATGTAGAGGAGAGTTTGTACATTCCTCCCCAGAGGTATGAGTATGATCATCTCCAGAAGTATGTGGTGTATCAGTTTATTTATCTTTCATTATAATAAAAATCAAATAAAATATAATATGTACACTAATAAAAAAAATCAATCATTACCTATTAAGTTAAACAAGAAATAAAAAATTATAAAACAAATAAGTAAACTAATATAAAGTTACCAAATTTTTATTCATTTGTTTTATATTTGACTAAACTTATATCAAAATTAATTATATTTAATATGAAATACATAAAAAATTGAAAAAAAATATCCAAAAATGGGGTTTGAATATTAAAAATGATCCAACTTAATAAATCATTTATTCCAACAAAAAATATTATTTTTGAATATACTATTAAACAATATTAATGTTTTTATTTAACACATCAGATTTAAAATAAAAGTTTTTCAAAAAAAATTAATAGATATGTTATGTAAGAGTATAATTTTAAAATAAATTATAATAAAATAAAATAAAAATCAATTTAACTTATTATATATAATAAGTTATTTAATAAAAAAAATTAAAAAATATAATATTTTATGAGATATTAAAAATTAAATGAAAAATAAATATTTTTTACCTATAATATTAGGAGCGTACTAAAGGATTGTTAAAATTCCTTCATCATTATCATTTTGTTTGGAAAAAAACCAATTCTACACCATGTTCACCAAACTTTCTTATTAATATTTACATAGAAGTAGGGATCCCTCATAAATTAACATATATTCAATTTTATCATCACCAAAATAATTTTTTTCATTATAAAACAATAAAACACTTTATATTAGGTTGATCTTGATAATATATTTTTTTATTTGTTTCTATTTTAAAAAGATCAGTAGTGTATAAAAATCTATTCAGATTAACAAGTGTCATTTCAAATTCATCATTTATGACAATATTGTTACTGATAATCCATTTTCTGTTTAACACTAAAACACAAAATTTATTGTAATCAACCTCCCGTATTTATAAAATTGCATCATAACATGAACATGATGTGAATATTGGTATTTTTTCTTTGTCACATGAAAAATTAATTACTTCTGAGAACACCAATATACTATTATTATAAACATCACATCTTTTGTCCTAAACTATCATTCTAAATGTATTTCCATTAGTGTAATAACCAAACAATGTTATAAAATTTATATATAGACCACACCACTAAATATCTCAATGCTTTTGATGCATCTGATCTACGAAGAACATTCTCCTTAAACCATGGAAAAAAGTTGTGTTATTCTCATTAAATATCTACATATATTTCTACTTTGGATAAAATTGTTTCATTAAATTAATATGAAATTTTATATATGGTTGATCCTCATCTATGTTATTCATAATGTATAAGTGTACCTTCTTTATATATTCACCTATCAATGAATTGAATTTCAATATAAGTATCCCCTTTCCCTTTTAATTAACTCATTCAAATCAAGACATAGGAAAACCAATGTTATCCATTGAATACATATACATTTTACAAAACTCAGAAACCTCCTAAAAATATGCTTCCCAAAAATTGTGGATTATGGTTGATAGGTATTTTTAACACACACCTACAATGTTATCATTTAAATTTCAAACAGATACACAAATATAGATATACGAGTCCTAAAATCTGTATTTATCACACTATGTGAACTATTAAATGCATTATGATATCAAAAATAGATAGAGGAAAATACATGTCCAATTAACATAGTATAGAAACAAATTCATTCTCCCAAATGATCAAATCATTGAGATCAATCATATTATTAAAAATTAAATTAAAAATAGGACCTAACTCTATGATACTAATTATTTCATGGATGGGAAATATTACATGCAATGAAACTATTAAGAGCTAATTCATTATGACATGAAAATCATGATATTTAATACCCGTCCACATCAAATCCTTTAAAGAAACACTTTTATACATTTTAAAAATAACCATGAATAAATTGATATCATGAAGACATTAAAAAAAATATGTTTATCCCTCTTGGATAATGTATGAAAAGCTGGGGGCCTAAACGTTCAACTTCCGTCAGGATTGGAAGCTAAATCCAAACATATTCTTAATAAGAGTAAGTTAAATCTTGTATTCTTTACATATTTAGTCATTACATTAATATATAACAATGTTCTAATCGAGCTATAACATATTTTCTTCTCTATGTTCATTACATTAATGTTATTTTTTACCTCATGATATATCCAATAGAGTAGATTAATAAATATTAAATGTTTCATCCAAATATTTGTATCATTAAAAATTTTATGTTTCATTCCAAATGTTACATCAATGTTTTCCACTCTATAAAAATACTGTTCGGTGGATAATGGTTATAGAGAAATATCAAATTATTATGATCTGTTGAATTTTATTTTTAATCATATATATGGGTGATAAATATAAATAAACTATCAATGAACCATGTATACCTTTTTTCTCTTTATATCGTAGTTTATAATATGATGTTTTTTGTTCGTATATTGGAAAACCATTATGGAAATTAACAATTTATCTAGAAAAAATTTCTCTGGGAAGTCATATTTAGTGGGAAAAATTCATTCCATGTAGTTGAAAATATTCTATTATATAATAATCAAACATATTAATACCATCCTTCTATTAAAGTCTCAAATTATGAATTAATAGTCACAGAATACATAAATATCATTTTTGGGCTATTTTGGTAAACTGATAATAGATCTCAACATGAAATATTTTAACCTCATAAATAATTCATGAGATGAGTTTAAAATTACCAATAAAAAATTATATGGACTATATGGGCTACTAAAAATTCCTTTTGGATTCATTAAATCAATAAAAATTCCAAGTCTGATATTTCATAATTCATTTCTAAATATATGAAATTGATGATAAATATTCTTACACTACAGAAAATTAGTTGGATTCTGTAATTTTCCATCACATATTATTTTATTACATTTCTATATTAATAATTTTTCATTATTTGAATTAAAAAAAGTGTTTCAAATGAGGAATAATGTGAGGATACCAAAATTCCTTCATAGGGGTCTATGTAACTACTATATCATACTTTTATTTTTCTTTCAAATTATATGGAGATGTCACACATTTAGGACACCTTGATAAAAAATTATTATTTCTTATATAGCATAGATTATTTTGAGAATGAATGTATTTTTTACCCTAATTAAAATGGGAATAATATTTTCTTCACTTTATAATGTTAATCTAGGAGATCATTATCTTTAAGAATAATATCATTGAATAATTATTATAAATCCATAAAATTATTATCACTCCATTTATGTTTCACCTTAAAGTTAATTAATATAATCTCAATTAATAATACCATATGTTCCGTACAACTTAAACACAATGGTTTTTCATCATCACTATATAGACACTCAATTATAGGTTCTTTATCAATTTCATCTACTTTAATATCATGAATAAGTTTTTCAATTTGATCAGAGTTATCATCTTGTAAAGCATCATCACTAATAGAATTGAGAATTTTTCCAATTTTACCATGCCAAATCCAAGGTCTATAACTCAGATTAAAACCACGACAAATTAAATGATCATTGATCTCTCTCCTTTTAGACATCTTTATATTTAATCATTTTAGGAATGGATGTAAAATCATGACTTTATTTGGAATATTGTTTTATAAAATTATAAAAAATCATCATCACCATCCTCATATTCATCACCTATTTGATATTCCATAATCCAACCTCAACTCAATATAATCTATAACAAATACTTAAAATAATTATCATTTAAAAATAATATAGTAGTGAAAAAAGTGAATAAGAGGTGGAATTAGTAGATTATTTCAATAATAATCAAGAATAAACACTTATGATACAATTCATAAGTAAAATGTTTATATGATTCTCATAATTTTTGAATATAATTTTTAAAAAGTTAATAACATTAGAGATGAAATTTAATGTTATTTGGAATTATTACTGATCAACAAAATAAAAATAAAAATAATGTTATATCAAAGATTACAAGATTTAAAAGAAACATTTTTTGGAAAATAAAAATATATATACACATTGAAAATATATTTATTAATTATAGAGAGAATTGGAATGAAATTTTAAATATTAATGGTAAATCATAAAAATAAATGTATGGAACTAATTTAAATAAATAAATACACTTATACCCTTCTATGATTTTTCATTCCCTTATGAATGAAATTTGTATAACCATGAAATTGAATATAATTGTCTAGAATCAAAATCATGGGTTCAATTTCCATTTTAATTTGAACAATTTTCACCAAATATTTTAACATTTTTCTCATAAAAAAAAACCAATTACTATTTGAATAAACATTAATTAATACTATAATATAATCATATAGTAGAGCTCAAAAAACACAATGATGAAAATTTAATGTAGTATATATATATGTACAAAATTAATATTATATATTATTTATACCAAGTGTATTATGAAAATTGTGAAAAGGACATTACATATTGTGTATTCTATTAAAACATGTTTCTTTTTTTTACAACACCCCAATAACCAACATTTTAAACATTTTAGTCAAATTAATTTGGTACAAAAAATAAAAATTTATGGGGAGAATATTTCATTCAATGTGAAGACTATATAATACATGTGTAATTACATGAATATATAACATATAAAAACTCTACAAATACTATGGGATAATACACTAAATTTAAAAATATATGTAACCTAATGTATAAATGGGGATATACACTGCATTAATAACTATTATAATTTGTACCAAAAGGGTTAATTAGTGCTAATAAAGTCAAAACAGAACATATATCTCTCAGAATTTAATAAAAATATATAAATGAACCAAATGATAGTTCCTATTATATGTTCAACAATAATGTCAACATAATATTGAATGTATCTCACAATTTGCAAACATCATATTTAATATATTATTTTTGAATATAATAATATTCACACATGATAATAAAAGTTTTTATAATACATATACACAACTTATATGATATTTTATATCAAACTATATTAAAATTTCAATGTTTTTGTATGTTAAAATTTAATATTACTATGCAACTAATAAATGCATAACACTAAATGAAATTTCTCCATACACTTGGACTAGTTTTTATTTACAATGAGTGATTCACAAACATCATACAAATAAGAAAAATTCATAGATTCGAATCAAAAATTTAAGATGTGATGTAGTATAAAAGTCATTGAACCAATTTAGTGAAAACATGTTTTCAATATATTAGAAACACTAGATCATTGTTATATAATGCAAGAAATTTATGATCCAAAATATAAAATTAATACATAATTCAATAGATGCATATTTTCACTAAAATAAATGGATAATGATGGTATAAGAATATAGTAAAATAATATCTTTAGGCATAGAGGTCAATGTTTAAATTTTTAATGATGAGGATGAATAAAAACAAAATGTATTTTGAAGATTTTATTGAAATATTTGAGTCACAAAATAAAAATATTCAGAGTTATTGAATCACACCATTTAACAGGTAAAATATAAGATTGATGTGTGAATCTTACTTGATTTGACAAGTAGATCGAATGCACAACAATGAGGACGAAGAAACTTGAGGTTAAATGAATAGGGAAATATAACATTGGAGTCCACTCGATTAAATAAAAGAGGGCTAGGGATTCCATGAGAGATTAATGTGTCTACTTTCATGATATAGAGTAAATCTAAAATTATTCAAACTGACAATTTGTTGAATTTTAAATGGTATATAACATAACTTATATAATAACCAACAGGATAAAGAAATGAATATTTCATTTTCACATAATTTATTGTCTATCTTGATGTTTAAAATATACCTTTTCATGTTTTTTATATAATAACCAACATGATAAATTAAAATACATGTATTTTTATGTTGGTTATAAATAACAGACATAGAATTGCCAATATAGTAAATTCATTTTTGTACTAGTGAGGGTGGAGGTTAAAATAAGAATTATGGGTAAAAGCTCCAATTAAACATTTATTAATATTATTTGTTACATAGATTTAAACCTAATATTACCAGATATTCCATATATTGGCCATTTTTTCACATCTACATGAAGCTAACATTATATTATTGAAATATTTTATAAAATTACATGTGTGGCCCTCCCCTCACTTATAAAAGGGAAACTATAATACTCAAATATTCACACAATTTTGAGTCTTCTTGATCATACAAGGACTTAAAAAAACATTTACTATCTTCTTTAGCTTAATTCTTTATCTTATATTATTACCCTAATTCCATCCAAATTTATATTTGGTGTAATCCAAATGAGGATTCTCATAGAATAGGTATTCATCTTACCAAAGTATTTCAAATTTTATTCCTAATTATAATTCTTATAATTATTTTTTATCCATATTTACACAATTACTCTTAAATAATAATATCTTTTTATGTTGTTATGATTATGGTAAAACCATTTTCTGTATCCATTATACTATATGAGAAATGAAAGTATCACCTCTGTGTGGGTGTGGCCTACCACAACCATGAGAATATATGATTAATTGTTTTCATTTTCATTCATGGTTGGTTTTTGGGATTGATTTAATGTTTATATATGAAATATATAAAATATTATTATTTAATAATTACAATATTCTTTCTTCCTTCTTACCTTACCATTCATTGAAAATGGCATTGTCGCTCATGCTTAAATGGGGACTACCAAATCTACGAAGTAATATGATTCGTTTTCCATCACTAATTTATTTGAATGATTTTAAATTATATATTATGTTTAAATATAATATTTATGAAATTATTTATATTATGTATAAGATGGAAATATGATCAATATACATGTATTATAATTGTAGAACTAAAAAATAAATTACAAATAAAGTAGTTAACACCCAACATTATGATGATAAAGAAAAATTATTAATGAATGAGTAAAAATATGTTATAAATAAACCATGTATGGTATTATAATTATTAATATTTTTATAGTATATAATTATAATAAATTTATATTTATTATATATGATTTTAGATTACTAAAGAAAAAGTAAGGATTCAGATAAGGACTTATCGCCTCACTTTAGTTTATGTGATATATATTCCATTTTCACAACTTATTTCCTTCATTTGGTGAATATAATACCACTTTATATTTCATATAATGAATATAAAAATTTTAATTTTTTTAAATATCTATGTTCTGCTATTTCTATCATGAGATTTATGATTCCAAATTTACCAAAGTGGTAAAGATTATATCTTATAATATCACTTTTTACATATATTTTTTTTAATAAATTCACAATGATAAAATTATATGATCCATATCAAAAAAAAAATTATTTATTTTATTAATCTATATTTATTTCTATATAATAAATGGTTTCCTTTCATTATCCCCTGTCTAAGTACTAAAAAGTCTGAATGAACATTCTTAAAGAAAATCTAATTTTTTTCTATTAGGTTGGGATTTTTTTTCTTCCATGTCCATATTTATATAAAAAGTATCTAATTATTATTTTACTATATTCCAATGATTGATTAAATTGATTCCCCATGTTTATCTATTAATTTTTTTAATGAATATTCATGTCATTTAAAAAACAAGGTACCGTTTACTAAATTGTGTTAAAAATATTTATTTTGACATATACCTCCCCCTTGACCAAGAAATGACATCATCGAGGCATGGATCACCTATACTAGATACAGATTGGTTACATTGAGATATTATAATTAAGACATCAATAATCTCAGATATGTGGGAAGTCGCATCATTATTAGCTAGTTATGAATATCAAGAGGTCCCTCTCTCTCATGAACTCGATTTATCTACTGATCGTATCTTTTTACGGGGACACCTATCTAATCTTTGTCTTATGGGTTAGGCTATCTACTTTTTTATACTATTTCCCTTTTTTTTGTGTGTTTCCTACTGGGTATGTATATACTCATACTTGTGTTTAATTTTCTCATTTTTTGTGTCTTATAGAGTTGAAATGTTGTTATATGGTTACTTTCATCATCTTGGTGTTTATAAATCATTGAAGTACTCAAAACCAGTGATCACAAGTTATGGTTGTTATTATATTTTCGGATAATGGTTCTTCTTCTTCATTATTTTATGTTATTTATCCCTTTATTTCTAATTGTGGGTGTATTTATTTCCTTTATACAACAAATATACTTATTGTTTCACACTTATTATTCTTGTAGGTTGTTATATGCATCTTCTTTTTCTTGTGTTAATATAATTTCATTTTAACCTACATTGTTTCAATGTACTTGGAGGTATGTGTGTGTTTTTGTGTTCATAAAATTATATTTGGATAAAACCTTCCAATTATGTGATATTACTATCGAGGGATTGTATTTATCCCTTGTCTAATTAGTGGAAGGCTTTGAGTGTCACACTCAGATGAGATTTTTTCTATAAGGGCCCTTAGTTGGTAGTATCCAGAGAGATTATTTACTAAAGGATTTTCTCTACAGATATATTTTTATTCTTGATTTATATTAGTTTTTTAAACACTAAAATGTCTCATGGGGTCACATTTTTTTATTTATTGAATACTTATTTTTGAAAAAACATTATAGAGATGCTCCAAAAGTGTTTAAAGATTAATTTAAATGGATTTTAAATGGATAATAAAATGGTATTTTATATGATTTCAGACACAGTTAATATGTTGATAGATTCCAAAAAATGGATTTAATAAAATTAAAAAGGTATTTTGGGTATGGTTTCCCATGTTACTGTATATGATATAGTGTGATGTGGAGTAACAAAATATGTACGAGGTTTTAATTCAATAGGTATATTAATATATATTTTTAAATTATTATTTTCATATAATTTAATTTGGTAAATATCATGGTTTATGATATATTTTTTATGGAAAAGTGGCTCCCATCATGTGAATATAACTCTACCATTTTTTTAAATGTATGAGAACAAATATATTGGCGTTTTGTTACAAACACATAATTCACATGCTTTCATTTTTATCGAATTTAGACTTTTCTATAATGGTTTATGGTCACTATGGATTTAACTTTGACACAACATATGTGCCTTAGTCTAATATATGGAAGGTCTGGATAATCTATCCAATTAAAGGAAATGTATTTCCAACATTGAAACTCTATTATATATTTAAGATAAGATCAAGAATCATTCTCAAATCATAATGAAAACTGATTACCATCATATATAATATCGATAAAAAACATGTGATGATGGGAACATCATTATAGCGCACATGTTCTCTTTATATATATTATTTGTTGATTAACTCTAATTTAAAGTCACATAGTCAGTCACTCTTGAATTTGGGACAATCTTGGGAGGTGATAAGTGTTCATTTGTCATAATCAATCATAGGAATGGGGATTCTTATATATCCTTATAAATAGAATCAAAACCCATGTTTTTGTGATCTACGTAATGTGATATTGAATAACTTTTAAGGTCCCATGGCAAGGAATATTATGGATACTTTTATGGTCATCCATCCATGACCAATGATATTTTATGATTGAACCATAAGTTGTAATCTTTCATATCATAGATAATAAAAATAAAATAACACAAATTTTCAATTTCATAGTTTATGTCTTTGTGATATGACCATACCATGATGTTCAACATCATATTAAAATGGTTTCTAGGTAAATGATTCTTCACAATGGTTGGTTTGAGAATTATTTATGAACTATCCATTTTTGTTTTCCTACTCGTTGGTGATGAAATGGGAAATGGAATGACAACTTACAATGAATATAGATCATTGAAGATGATTCTCATGCCAGGAATACATTCCATTGAGGATGGGTTGAAGGGGGAATATGTCCCTATGAGAATGAATTGGGGCTTACACCTAATATACCTAGTCATGTTTGTTTCCTTAATGGATAATCGGTTTTTTATCTTTAATGATGAAATGAATGGGTACAACTTATTTATGTTTGGACAATGAAGGATAAATATAGGAATGAGGAATAAAAAATCATGATAAAGAGGTATGTTATTATACATAGGCTTCTAGTATATCCTTAGGATAAATAGGAATATATTATTCTATTGGGTTCTAAACATAGCGGATGAATCAAGTTAAGAAATTATTTTAGGTACTTTACCTTGTAAAAGAATTGTTCTAGATCCTTGGATCATTGAGTTGACATAAGAGGCCATTTTTTTCCATGAAAATGAAATTATTAATATGGTTATAAAAAGATAATAATTGTGATCTAATATAGGTTTCACAGACATCTTCATGATAAAAACCCTCATTATAAGGGTTATAAATGATTCCCAACCCATTGAGGGTCACATCAGTTATGGATGAAATTTAGGAGTTGCTTTTTTCATGTTAGTACACGATCCATGGGGGGAACACGATTGTGAATTGTATGAAAATAAATTTAAATAGGATTCAGTGGAGCCCTTTGTAACAAGGTTCTTGGGATGATAATTAGAAGATGGTTCCCAGGTTAGAGACTAAGTTATAAGGGGTTCTCATTGGAAATAACATGGAAGAAGGATATGCCTATTGGGGTACTTGGGTGAACTGGTTCCTCAGTGTAGGGGCATGAGTTAATATGGATCCCTAGTATGAGGTATGGAGAAGTTTTTACCATAATATAGGGTTGGAAGACGTGGTTAACCTAATAAGAGTAGGATGAATATGGAACCCTAGTGGAAGGTTTGGGTGATAATTCCCCCTAAAATGATGTCTTGTTTGATGTTTTCCATTGTAATATTAGGTATGATGATGTAGTCTCACTAATGAGTTTAGGGAGATGCCTTTACCCTAATCATATGACACATATAAGGTTTAACCCTTGTATATAGGTTTCTAAGCATGACTGGAGTGCATTAAACCCTAGTGTATAATTGATATGGTTTTTTCCCACATACTTGTGTAAAACTACGGATGGAATGGTATTTAATGAGGTTTTACTCATATAAAATCTTTGAGTAACTCAATAACCATAATTTTGGGTCATTTTTATAGTTTTATTTCATTTAATAGGTCACATGATGGGATCTATAAGATTTGAGTGTCTGGTGATAGAGGACCTTGGAATTATGATTTTTAGTGTTCCTTATTCATGGATTTCCTCTTTAATATGAGTGTATTTTCTCAAAAAAAAGAGACCAATGGGGTCAATTTATAAGAATAATATGAGGAATAAGGTTCATCAAAGTATGTTTTGTGAGGATGTTTGTGCAAGTTTCCTTACAATGATATTTGTTCAAGAAATTTCACTCATGAAAAACGGTTGTGAGATTGATGTAGGCATCTTAATGACCTTAATAAAGTGCGCTCAGACAAATACATTATGTGATAGAGGTAGGAACTATAATTGAATCATGAATGTAAACTCAAATGAGGTCACTGAAGCATGTTGATATAATTGATAGAATTCAACTAGGTTCATTCCTCAGTTAAGTAAACATGATACATTGAGATAGTTAGCCACCTTTTACTTTGGTGACTTGAAATGGGAGCACAGAACTCGAAACATTCATAGACTTGATCAAAATTGAATCATAAAATTCTATCTACAAATAGAAATAATATTTTATCCATGTGTTTGATTTTACTCTATGTGAGATGAAATATGTTACTATAAAAATAATTCTGCTCGTTGTTAAAGGGTTCCCCCAAAAAACTTTTATGGATAAAAATTTCATAAAATACCCTCCAAAATGGGATTTATGGTTTTAACTATCCTCTTCATAGGAACTGATGAAATACATGGAATACTCTAAATGAGATGTTATCACCACCACATCACCTAAATGGGATATATTTTAAAGTTTATTTTTTCCTCAGTTTAAGATGAATCATTTGGCATATGAAGATCCCTTTTTCATTTATTCATTTGGAAAGATATTTTTCTACCAACACATGAATTTTTTTAGATGGGTGATGTTTTTATCCTGGATTATATGGTAAAGTGTATAGAATAAATTTTCTAGTGAAAAAATATCCCCTCCCCAACAATTTCATTAAATTATAATGAAAAGGACTAATTCTTAGGTAATATAGGAAACTTTATCTCACTACATGAATATTAGGTAAGATTGTAGAGTTGACTCTGTAGTGGGAGGATTTATGAAATAGTAAGATCTCAACTCTTTGATTTTTAAACAAAAAAAGGATAATATTGACTCATAATAATTATTTTTCCTTGACTTACCAATTCATTATAGTCTATGAAACTCATGAGGATTATGTATTAATATAGACTATACTATAGAAGGTAAACTCCAAATGATAAATAATCACACAACTTTCACACAAAAGAGAAATTATTCAAGAGAAAATTAAATTGATTAAATTATAAAAGATAAAATTTATTTTAAAAATCATAATTTTTTAATTCTTTATCATTATGATTTCTTAAGTTGATTTTTTTTGAAATTTATAAAATGAATGATTTTAAGTGAATATTGAAAATAAATTTATTGTTGAAACCATGAATTTTATGAAACTTCTAGAATATATGCATAAAATAAGACACAAAAAACCCTTATCTTGAAAAATATATTTTTTACAAGTAACATTAAAAAAGCTAGATTATTATTTCTATTTTATATACATATATTTAATATTTTAAAAAATAATTAACATATTTTACTAATATTACATTATTAAATTATAAACATACAATATTAAGTTTATCTTATATAACTTTTATAAATTTAATCTTATTAATTATATTTAATATGTTAAATCATTATGTCCAAATTTATTAAAATTAACTACTTTATTTTTAGGGATAAAGGATGATGAACTATGATGAAAACTATTTACCACCATAAAAGTTAAAATAGTAAAAGTGGGAAATTATCAGGTAAATAGTTAAAAAAAATATGAAATTTAATTTTAGAGGATTTATAAACCATATCTATTCTCCACTCCATTATTTTCCAAATTTTTAACCACTTTCCTTGAAATTTACTTCCCATTATTTAATATTTAAGGGTATTTAAAAATATATCAACACTTTTCAATTATGTAATATGCCTCTCACCTCCCCTTCAATACCACTGTAAAAAATATGTTTACACCTAAAAAAATACCAAATTTCACTTCCCATTGAATCAAATATTTTTTAAATTATCTTTTGGTAACATGATTTTATCTTAAGCCTTCAATTTCCATAGGATCCCCAATAGAAATCTCAATGTACTTTACATGAGTAATGCTTATCAATGGACTTGATTACTTTATGTTTTACCTATACAATGATAATTTTATCATCCATATATTTTAACATAAATACCAATTATATAATTATTTTTATTATGTTATGGGAATAATAATTAACCATATTTCCCGATTTCCTAATAAAAAATGAAATCCTGATTTGTGTGTCTGTGAGAACTATATCCTCCATAAAGCATCATGTTTTGTTATCTTTCACTTAAAAACATGTATAGTATAAAAGAATAAAATATTATTTAATTATAGTATATATAAAATGTTTTTATTTATAATATAATAAACAACAGTACACTTTTAGTCCATTCTATGTAAACTCAAATAATCATGCATTTGTATGTGAAGACTACTACTTCTATAGGATTTTGTATCCTATATCATTCCATTACCATCATTGATGGATGAAATTAATAATGGGTTTAAAGGATACATATGATTTTTATCTCACTATAATTTAATTGGTATGATAAATTGAATAATGTATTAATGATATTAAAAATTATTATAAAATTCACTGTCTTAAAAAAGCTATGTATGTGGAAAAACATTATTTATATTATTTAATATTTTCATGTACATTAAATATTTTTATAATTATTTTTGATTAAATTATATTAGAATAATAAATAAATAAGATCATTATTCTTTTAATATAATGATGCTAAAACAAAATGACCTTATAATCATTTATTAAATCAGTGTAGGATCATGTTTGTTCTGCTTTAACCACCAACCTAAAAACAATTATACATTTATAGCATAGATTACAATAGAAATTTAATTTCAAGAAATATGTAAAATAAATAAGTAAATAATTATTATTTTGTATAATAATTCTAATTAAATATGTAATTAATTATTTAATAAAACACATTTCATTAACTATGAATCATTGTGACATTCCCATCATTAATTTTACCATTAAGATTTGTAACCAGAAATAACATATAATTAAATTATAAGTTAATAAATAATTAAGAATAATTAATTATAATAACTTTTGTGATATATTAGTCAATAAAAAATTTATAATATTGAAGAACAACTTAGATATTATTAAACTAGTATAAATGAACAAAACTACAACCACCTGATGTGGAAAATATGTAGAATTCATATACAGAATAATAATTTATGGAGAGTATAAATGAAAATGGATATTATTATTGTTATAAATTAATTATTTATAAAAAATATTTTTTCATATAGGAGTTCTCTATATGTTTATGAAATTATAGAATAGTGTTGTGGGTTTTCCATTTCACATTCCTCTATTTGAATTTTTTTTGTATTATGCAATTAATTTTTTATGTGTATGTATACTGACTATTTGAGTTTTTATATCATGGAATTTATTTAAATCACAATATTTTAAGATAAATTTTAATCTATATCTTTCAATTGGTTTTAATTTAATTTCTACTCAAACTATACGTGGATATTTCTATCTTAATTTTCATTATTTGTAATTTTATATTTACCACTGATTTTATTTTGTGTGGTTATTACATTTACAATTACTAATTTTTCTATATTTATAGATAATTTTAATATATTAAAATGCAATATTTTAATCCTAATATTATATTATTATGAATCAAGATTCACTAACACTTTTTTAAAACTCAACCTTTTCAATGGTGGGAGATATTCTCCTATTTTTTTAAAGGAAAAATGTCTATATTTTATTAGAAAATAAATCATGTTTATATATAGTAAAGTGTATGTGTATGTGGAATAGGTTCCCCATGGGTTAGTCACCCAAAAAATGGTTGGTTATGGATTTAATTCATCTAATACTACACAATATACTAGCCACTCCTGGTGGATATTTTTTGAACCATGATGAAATATTTTTAATATTAATTTCATGGCCTCCAACCAATATAAAGATTTTATCCTAGTTATTATTTTCAATGAATATCCCAAAACAATGAATGTAGCATCACCATTATATTTCATCGATAATGTCACTTATAGTAACATTGGGGTTACCCTCATATATTATATTGTTATTAAGAGATGTTATCCTAGAAATCCATAATATTCCATTGAATGGGGAAGTATTATTTCCATATTTTTCATTATATAGATATCCATGTTTCAATTCATCCAAAAGATTCTTAATTAATGTTACGAAATATATTGTTTACCCTCATGGTGAATGAATTTCAATCAATCAAGTGATGGGTGGGGCCCAAACATATACATCCCTTTTATTCATTGACATGTCTCATGAGAAAAAACATCACGTGTTTTATTGTATGCATCTCCCCATATCAGTATAATCTCTTATAACAAGGCCTTGAAAACATGTATTGTTTCTAGTAACATGAATTCCCTCAGTATGATATTGATGATAATTATTATAACTTTATTCATTAATTATATTGGATATTTCATTCCATCGTTTTCCATTGATTATAGATTTATGTTTTTTCATTTATTCTTACTAAACCACATGTTTCTTATTTATGATATGATAGTTTCAGATAATTTCAACTCATTACTGAGTATTTGATCACAACCTTACTTTTTTTAATTTCCCCATCAAACCAAGAGGGGAAATATGTGTAATTTTCATAGATATTATAGAATGGATAGTAATATCCTGTCAAAGTGTTCATGTTGTACCTTATGTTTTGAAATGTAATTTATTTATGTATCTATTATTACAAGACTACTAAGTTGTTGTAACCTATGGAAACTATTTTTATAATATAAAAGTAATTTAATATAACTATTAGGTCTCAGTTTCTAGAGTCTGGGTTGTAATAGTTGGTATTAATGAAATATTATTTTGAACCTTGAGGAAAATATTTAACTCAACCTAGTTACACAGACCAATTACTATAAAAAAATAAATATTTATAAGGAACACTCTATAAAACTTTATATTAATTGTATTGTTCAATTTAATATCATTATATAATTAAGTTTATGCCAATGTAGATAGATGGAGACTAATAGGAGGAATGTGAACTATGTCAACACCTGTAATGAGTGTATGGAAATCCCCCTTGGGCATGTCAATGAAGCTTGAGTTGAGGGTAATCAGTTGATAACCATATTAATGAAGATGAAGAATGTTATGACCAATAATATCAACCATGTATGGGAACATTTATATCCATATCATGATATAACTATGTTGGGTAAAATAATGTGATAAAAAACTCCATCAATTGTTGAATTAATAATACATTGGTTACTAAACATGGGATTAAGTCCCTAGAGAATATCTCTCTCACATTGGGAAGTAGAACAAAGGAATACGTAATTATAGAGGTGTATTTTATAAAGGGACATATGGGTTAATGGTGGTCACTAATTCAATACACTAGATAGTAATATCAAGCATGATCTATGGATAAAGATGATATCCAAAAAAATATATGATGTAAAAATTGTACCAAAATTCATTGATGTTTTTTCAAAATAATTAACTAGTTTCCCAAATGTGCAAGAGGTTGAGTTATCCACTAAGCTCATTCATGATTAAATATTTACATCCCAAACTACATATAGATTATAAATAGTTGAGTTGATAGATGAAAAATAAAAAGCAATAGGTTTTTTGTGATAATGGATTTATATTCCCTAGTGTTTCATTATGCGGATATCCTATTTTATTTATCAAAAAGAATAAATGGTTTATGGTATTTATATCCATTATATAGAGATAAATTATATTAATATAATAAATATTTATCATTTACCATGGATTGATGACTTATTTTATCCACTTAAAGGTTCTCAATACCTTTAAACGATCAATCATTGGTATGTTTATCATCATTTAAGGGTGAATAAGGATGACATACTGAAAATCCATTCTGAACTAGGTTTAAACATTATCAGTTTATTGTGTTTCAATATGGATTGAATAATATTCCTTATATCCATATTGATCTGATGAATATATTATTCATGAATTATATTGAAAAAATATTATATGATATTCATTAGAGATATATTGATACACTTTAAGAGCTATATTGAACATGTGAGTAATCTATTTTAATGAACGAACCTAGGCCAACCTGACATGTCACCCGATCTACCTTACCCATGGCCTAAATCACACAACCACATATACTAGAGACTTCTTAATAGAATTGATTGTTTAACAGATATAGTGGGGATATTAAACCCTCTACTCTAAGTAAGAAAAATAGAAAATATTCAAACTCATGCAAAATGATAAGAATCAGAGTACCCACGATAAATAAACTAAATCAGAAGAATGATAATGTAGAATATATACATATAGAATGAAATTGTGAAAATAATACTGTAGTGAGTTACCCACCAGGTCGACCACACATAAAAAATATAAAATATGAAAATAAATACATGTGTATCTACATACAATACCAATCAAAACCAAAAAAACTAGTCCCGATGATGTTTGAGATAAACTAGTCTGATCCTAAGACTCCACAAAAGTAGTCAAACCCAATCAATAAAATTGGGCTTCACCCAAATCACTTATCCATCCTATTATCCCACTAAAAAGAATACATTTGAACTGTATGAATACTATGGTTCACGTATAATGGGTGAGAAATAAATCTCAATAGGCCACCCCCAATAGTGAACCTAGGACAATATTTCGTAATAAACTCAGGTACATAGGATATGATCATCCTAGATAAAAAGTATTTCAAAAAATAATAATTGTAAAAAATAAATCGAGGATAAAAATAGAGAAAGAGCCAACCACTGGTTCCAAAATAACAACCAAGGAATATCTACCCCTACATTGGCCCCCGCCTAAGGATTTATAGCTTGTGGCCCACCAAACCACATGAAAACTAAAATTTCATACAGAACTACAGAGTAAATCAAAAATATATTACTAAAATTGAACAAATTTTAGACCCCAAAGTGTTACCACATGCATCTATTAGAACAATGTTCATCTACTGGGAACTAGGACTCCAATATCCCAATCTGAACAAGTTATTAAAACATCTAGGCCCACACAACTAGAGTACCTGTCAGTCCAAAAAGTCTTACAAAATGAATGGAAAACTATCTATGAACCAAATAAGGGTAGGATCCATACAATAATATAGGATCATCTTGTATCCTCAACCCTAAGATAACAACAACATCTATGGTATAATAAATACACTCCATGAGCACATCAACACCTCATAAGCATGATGCCACTCTAGTTGGGTGTCACACTAAACTAGAGGGGTCTTTTACTCATACAAATATTCTATGACCCCCTAATCTTACCTATCCATATAAAATCAATGGAGGAGAGAACTAGATCAATAGTTATTGAAAATTCTTGATCCAAGATGTCCTATGTATCTCCTCCTAAAACCAAATTCATAAGAAAAAAATCAGCAAAAATCATGGCCAATGGATAATAAAATTGGGATGATCCATCCTCAGGCCCACTGTCCAAATACCTTAACTATCAGGACCAATCAACTATTATCCAAAAAATCATGGGGCACTTTATTATTTACTAAAACTCATAAAATAGACACAATAGGATCTCTAAAACCCTCCTGAAGGGCAAAAAACTCAATTCCCCCATAGTCCTTGGGGTTACAATATGAACCAACATCCTTCTTGGAACTCACCTACTACACCCAGGATCTCGAACCATTCTTGTTAATAGATCCTCAAATACCCCAAAGGACACAAAAACATAATGTCACCAAACAAGGAGTTCTTCTAGGATATCCAAATCAAGGTAATTCCAAGAACAAAAAGATCCCAAATGACCCTCAGTGACATCCAATTGATTATTGATCAACAATGTGATCGATAGGGCATCCAAAATCCCAATCATGCTAATAAAGAAATTCTTAATGATCCTCATAACCACCTTAAAATGGATCTATGGATCCCAGTTGTGATCGATATACCTATGGTGTTTTATCAACCATAAAAAGGAGACCCTCAAGTATAACCTCAAATAGGGACACCAACCCACCCCAAAAATAGGAAAAAATGAGAAACCACTCATATCCTAGTCTAAGAAACCACAAGAAACTAGCATCACATATTTTGTGTATTATAAGTGTCACATCCAAGATATATCTCATTCCCAACTTCTGGGTACTATCCAAGAAAACCCAAAACCAACCCCATGGAACTCTAAGACCAAGGATCCAACTATTTTACAACCTCCATATGTTATCTATCCATGCCTTTCACTAAGATATTTCTAGGACCAAGGCCTTGAGGGAGACCTCCTAGCCTCCCTCATCTTACATAGAATAACTCATCAAGGATCCTAAGCACTCACATGATACATCATTCCATCCCACTTGAGAGTTGAAAATATGTGGGAAATATAAAAATTACCTAAATGGACCAAACATAATAAGCCTCCCCCATGAACCTCCTCAATACATTCAATATGCACTACCATGGGGTATATGAGGTATTATCCTATGACTGGACCGAGAATGAGTGTCCTATAAACAATGAATCTTATTAAAGGCACTTAAAACCCAAAACCTTCCAAAAATCAAAAGAATCAAATGATGGGTTTCACAAAACAACCAAGGAAATAATTTATGTTAAACTAAATGATCATTAATAAGGGAAACAAAGTAATAAAAAACCATAATCTACCTCACAATGAAACCATCGAAGAATTTAGCCCAAACTAGTGCTCCACCTATGGATGAAGCAATTAAATCACACCAGACACAAGAATTAACTCTGTAGAAGAAATTTATATTGATTTATTAAAAAAAATTACATTATTCATAAATCTTGAAAAATAACGGGGGTGTATCCACTCTCTAAAACTATGACCAACCAAAAACGAAATTCCCATGATGAAAATCAAGCACCCATTAAAGTAATAGGCATAACACAGGATGACCTATTTTCTAGAAATGCCATTCAAATTAAATAAATTTCATGTCAAATACACATGGAACCATAAATCCAATGAAATGAAGAGTTATGACAATAATAAAACTTCTCATGTTGTCCTCATACCATGACATTCCAAATCCACATCATCCTTGTCCAATTCCAATAAGTTTAAGTTGAATTTGAACTGAAACCCTGTGCAAATAAAATAAAAATCACCCCTAAGTGAGGAGGAAGAGGAAATGGGAAAAGAGAAGAAGGGAACTACCTCATCATGTTGAATAAAACCTCAAAAATATACCAAAAATAGTGGGGTATTTGAGAGAATAAAATGAGAGGAAGATGGAATATTCAGCACATGCACAAGAGGATATAAGGTTGGGGAAGGATAAAATTCCATGATGGTATTTTTTTTATTTTTCTATTTATAACCTAACCTTGCAACCATGTGTATTGGTTTCACATTTTGATGAATCATGTGTCAATATTGTTGTTGGGCTTTCCCAACACCAACACTACTCACATGGTTTTGATGTACAATTTTCCAAACCATGTTCCAAAAAATATAGATTGGAACTAGACCCCTCTTAAACACCCTAAAAATATTTCATAAAATCATGAAAAAATGTTCACTTTTTTATAGATATCCAAACACAGCATATAGTTTATTATCATACTCTAATAGTATTAATTTAACCATGTGTAGACTATGGACTCAAACCATGACCAATTTAAAATAAACTGGAAACACCATGATCATCAAAGGGAATTATGATTTTCAGTAAACTATGCACACCTAATTGTGAATGAGACAAAAAGTCCTAAGAGGTCAAACTCTCTCTCAGAACCTCTGAGCATCACCCAAGCATCTGATCCACCTTCAAACATTCAATCCACTCCCAAAATACTTCCAAGAAGAGGATATAACATTTATAATTCATATCTAAATATAAATCCACCAATCCACACCTCAACATGTCAAAAAATATAATTTTATTTGGATTTTACATCCCCTAATGATGAAGACCAATAAATGTGTAAATATTTTTAGGTACACACATGAAAAAATTATTATATGGAAATTATATCGTTGTAAATTTTATATACAAAATTTAATTTATTATTCATTTTGTCTCTAAGGATAAAATACCTTTTTCCCCTCAAAATTTATACGTAGTAAATGAATGGCCTACACCAATAAACATAACTAATATATAAAGAATCCTTGGTTTAGAGGGTTATTATTGGTAGTTTATTTGATATTTTACTATATTGGATACTTGTTAAACAATTTAAAACATAGAGAGTATATATTAATTTGGTTATGTGCATGTGAGGAATGTTTTGAAGTGGTAATGAAATATTTATTGATGAATAAATATTAAACATACATTTATAATGTAATTAGTTTTTATAAATAGTGATTCCAAGATAAAATGACATGGTTGTTTCCAAATTTATAATTATAGGTTGGTTGTCTATGCATCATGGAACATGAAAATCAAGGAATAAGAACTATCTAAATAATTTATATGATCTATATTTCATAATCTTTTCTTTTAAAATATTGAGATTTTACCTCTATGGAGAAAGATTCAATATATATATACTACAAGAGTTTGATGAATAAATTTTCATAGAATGAGATCAATATGAGGAAAATTAGTTGGTTTAAATTACTCAAGGGATTCAATTTCATGATACACAACCACCCTGGGAAGGATGATAAGATGGATAATTCCTCCAGTAGGAGGGATCATGTAATTCAAATGATGATGAAGATTAATAAGGCCTATATATATAGTGGTCTAGTAAATATAAATATGAGGATTTTTAAGAATTGGGAACCAGCATTCCTTTTTTAAAAATATTATAAACCATCTATACTTTAAAATATATATAATTCATAAAAGTATGATTAGGAATTAAAAAGAAATATTAAAGCAGAAAAAATGATAAATGTATATAATTCATCAATTGATATGAAGTGTTTTTCTAGAAAGAGGTTATGTGTTCCATCGATACAAGAGTTGAAGAGGGAAAAACTAGTTGAAACACATAGATAAAATTTCTCTATACACCACAGTATCTCAATAATGTATAAGGATTTAGTGAACATTTATGATGGGATGGTATAAGGAGTGAGATTTTATACTATGTGTTGATATTCTTAGTATGATAGTCGGTAAAATATGAAAAAAAAAATTTGTATGGATTCATAAAACCTCTTTCTATACTTATATTGAAGTGGAAAAAGATTTGAATGAACTTTTTAATTAGACTTGTGAGGACTATAAGGAATAATGATTCTATATTGGTCATTGAAAATAGCCTTACCAAATCTAGTTTAATAGTAATAAGGGATGATTTACCCCATATAATTCTAACAAGCTCTATATCAATGAAATAGAAAGGCTACATGTGGAACCACTATCAATTATTTCATATTTTGAACCTTGGTTCATATTAAAATTATGTGGATTATTGGAAGGTGTCTCAAGGGATAGGTATATTTAAGAACCAAAAATCATACAGAAACCAATGAGAGGTCTGAAAAGACTATCCAAATATTGGAAATCACGATGAGATAATGTTATCTTGACTTCCCACGTATATAGGTTCAATATATACATTTGGTTGAATTTTAATTCAATAATAGCTTCAATTAAAGAATATATATGGAACCATATAAAGAATTTTATGGAAAGGGATTTCATACTCTAACCTATTGAGAAAAAGTTAGAGAGTGAATGCAAGTTGTCCCAAAACTTGTAGAGTATATTATAGTTAATTTATGGAGTTTCTTGGATCAAATTAATATAGCCTAATGATGACATAATATTTATATTAATAATCTAAGGAAATAAAATGAATTTAATGTGGGGAATCATGTATTATTTAAGGTTACCCCATGGAATGGAGTTATGTGTTTTTTTTAAAATGTTAATTTAATCCCTAGGTGTATTATTCATTTTGAAATACTAGAAATAATTGGGGTTATAGATTATCGATTATCTATGATTACCAACATTTGAAAAGTACATGAAATTTATATGTTTCATTAATAAAGAGATACATTATTGATCTAATGTATGTGCTTACATATGAGGGAATAGAGTTAGATCCAAGAATATTTTATAATGAAGTTCATGTCCAACATCTCTACACTATAGAGAAAGTGTTGTAAAATCATAAAACTCGTTATTTGAAAGTTATTTAGAGAATTAAAAAATTATAATGGAGACATATAAGATCCTAAATAATATATAATGAATTAATATTCAAACAATTTCAATAGATTTTATATTCACCAATTTCCAGGACATAATTATTTAAGTAGAGGATAATGTAATACCCGAGACCCTATAGTGGTATGTAAACACCATATCTCAAACATTAAAATAATAAAAATTATAAATATACTATATTCATGAGTATATATAAAATTTTAATTTCAGAATATTAGAATTTTATTTTAATAAAAAAACAATTTTTTTTAATATGCATAAATATATTATCTAAAGCTAATATTTTTTGATTAATCTAAAAATATTTATTTTTAGAGTAATAGTAAAAATACCATTTTTCTACCAAGACTTTTGTGGTTCCACTAATTTGTAAAAAAATAAGACTAAGAACCCCATATATTTAACAAATATACATTTTAAAAGTAACATTTTTTATTTTAAAATATTTTTTTTTCATAAACCTAAATTTCATATTTCAAAACATAAGTCACATTTTTTACTAAAATTGTTTTGTTTCATTATACATTTATCATATTAAAATTAAATAATATAATTTTTTTAAAAATAATCATAAAAATTTTAGGTAAAATGTGGAACATTAGACCCAAATCATATAAAATTAACCATTTTAGGCATAAAATAATACCTAGTAATGTAAAAATAGGTTTCATGGTAAAAGGTAAAATGGAAAAGGTGGAAAATAAAATGGTAAAGAGTTGAAAATATATTTTAATGTTGTATGAAATTTCATGGTAGATGATTTATCAAAATTATCTATTCTATACACCATTATTTATCAATTTTGGTTCCATATTTCTTGGGAGCGACTTCAAATTATTTAATAGCTATGGGTACATACAAAAATTACATCCCTTTTCACATTCAAAACAGACCTCTCACAACCCCCATAAATAACGATCATAAAGATAATATACCTACAAAAACCTACCCTTTTACTTCCAACTAAATCCTATATATCTTCAATTATCTTTTGGTCACATGTTTATTAAATCCCTCCATTTTGAAGGGTCCTATATAAAAATCTCCATGTTCTCAATGTGAGTAATCATTTTTTTTAAAATAATTCCTTTATATATTAAATTTAAAATTACATTTTTATTGTACCTATATGGTAATATAATTATTTATTATGTAATGAATTTTATTTTGTTAATTGAATAATCAATAATCACACTTAACTTCTTTCTTAAAAAAATAAACTCGATTATGTTTATATGTGGACTACCACATCCAAAAATTAATATATTTCCTTTTATTTAACCAACTAACAATGATAGCCTAAAGTCGGATAAGTATTAATAATTATGTTATATATAGCAGTTTTATATTTTTAATATAATTAACCATGTTCCTCCTTTCTTCCAACCAACGTAAAATTAAATCATCCCACATGTGTCTATGGAGAATACTTCTTCCATTGGACGATGATTTCAATTTTTTCATAATTACTTTAATGGATGGGATGATTAATGGGTTTAATTGATAATTTCTACATTTGTGTCACTATTATGGTTATATATAAAAAAATTTAATTACTTATTAATGAGATAATTAATAAATAACCCTTATGAAATTAACAGTATGAAACAAGCATACTAAGAGAAAAATGTTTTTATTCTTATTATATAGTATTTTTAACATCCCCTAATTCTACATATACTGAATTAAAATTATAATATATATCCATAATAAACAATATATATTATTATTTCTCTTATATTATAATGATATTACAACTAAACTACCTCAAAATCATTCATTAAATCAGTGTATGTTCATGTTTTGTTTAACCACCAACATGAAAAATAATATAAATTTATACGATTGATGACCTTAGAAATTTAACATCTAGTAAAATATGATATAAATATTTAAATAATGTGTTGTTTTTAATTCAATACTGGTAATAAAAATATTTAACTCATATTATAATAAACCACCTTTCATTTTCAAAAACAAATTATTGAAACATGCCCATTACGAGTTTGAGATTTATGATTGATAACCAAAAATATAGTAGAATTAAATTATAACTTTAGAAATAATTATTTATAATAATTTATAGTAAATGTAATGATTTATTAATGATTAAATTTTCTATAATAATTAAAAACAACACTATTATTATGAAATTAGTAAAAATGATAAAAACTATAGACCCCTGATGTGAAAAATAGGTAGAATTAATATAGAGAATAACAATATATAAATATTATAAATTAATTTTTATATAATTATGTATAATAATTATGTGACTATGGATGATATATTTTTTATATATGAGGTTAAATTACATTCATGGAGTTTTTGATAATTAGTAATGGTTTTTTGTATCAAATTCCTCTATTTGAGACAAGTTTTATATTTTTCAAATAATTTTCTTTATGGGTGGTATATAACAACTATTTGATACATTATATTATGAAATTAATTTCATTTAAAGTAATTAAAGGTAAAATTGTATAAATCTCTCCTAAGGAATTTGGTTTTAATTTCTACTCAATACATATGTGGGGTTTTCCACCGTAATTTTTATTATTTTAGACTCGAGTTATATTCAACAATTATTTCTTCCTATGTTAGGAATAAATTTCTAGGGAAATTTTTTTACAATATACCTAATTAATTTATGGGTTTTTAAAATCCTCTATTTTTATTCCACACTCACATTATTATTTATTCTAGAGTTAACAAAACAATTGTATGACTCAATATTTTCCATAGTGTAAAAAAATATCCAAATTTTTGTAAATTTAAATGGGGTTTGTAGTTTCTTACGAAATACACCCACGTATGGATAAAATTAGGCAGATATGGGTGTGACACCTATTCATTTTAGGATAATAAACTCTAAAATTGTTTAGTTGACCGTTGAATCAATGATTATTTTGATGAAAGAATAGTGGTTGCAAACACCAGGCTAGACTCTACTGGGTGATATAAATTGTAACACTAAAACCCTATTTATTCCATGATGAAGTATATTTCCTATCATTTCCTTTTTCTCCTTCCAATTAAAACTATTGGACCCAATTTTTATTTTTCATGGATAACCAAACACATTAAATGTAACCACACTTCTATATTTTTATGATAAGGGTACTACCTATTACATTGATGATAACCTATAGCTTTTATGTTGATCATGTGATGCTCACATAGACTTCCACATCATTCAACTAAATAGGGAAGTATTTTTTGTCCATGTTGTTCATTATATTGATATCCATGATTTTCATCAGCCATATATTCCTTATGGAAGGATATGAGATGTATCATTAACTCTTATGATGAATACATTGGACTAAATCATATGATGGGTGGGGATTAGAATTATAAAACTCTTCAATGCATCAATAGATCTTATGATAAAAAAATAACTTGTGTTTTTTGTTGATACCTCTCCCAATATTAGTATATTATCTTGGAATAATTCCTTAATAGTATTTTTTTTATTTCTTATATTTTGGATTCCATCAGTATGAGATCAATAATTATTATTATCCATGTTTTTATTTATTTGAATTGATATATAATTCACATTTTTTAATTGATTATAGATTCGTGTTTTTCAATTTTTCATACTATATCACATGTTCTATGTTTATATTATTATAGATTATATTTTATTATACTCTTTACTGGGAATCTTATATATCACAACCCGTCCCCCGAGGCCCGTGTCATGACTACCACAAACACACCATCCATTGGCCAGGGGCTATAGACTTTCACCAAAGGCGTAATTCCCTAAAACTGGGAAATAATTGCCTTTATAACCTGTAAACAGACACACAAGAAAGAACACAGTTGGAAAAACACTATGTATACTGTAAAAGGGTGCTAAAAGTAAAAGGGTCCAGAATACAAGCCTAACTAGAGAGTTCAAGGAACTGGAAGTACAAGTACAACTGAGGAAAAAGGAAAAATAGATATTGGGTCGTCCTCTGGGGTTCCTACCTAAATGGTGGGTATAGATCACCTCCTCAGCACTCCATGTCCGACTGTCTCCTCCGTGTACCGACTCATCATAAGGTCCACCTCTAGGTACCGTCTAGTCCTAGTTCTTGACAGCTGAGACAACATGAGCAGAACTATGATACCCATGACCAGGAGTTAGCAGCAGTGGTCTTCGACTTGAATATGTTGTGGCACTATCTGATGGGCAAATGATTTACAGTGTACTCTGATAACAAGAGTCTCAGGTATATCTTCTCTTAGAAGGACATGAACCTGAGACAACGACGTTGGTTTGAGTTCCTCCAAACTATGACTTTGAGATAGTCTATACACCAGGTAGGGGGATCATTGTTGTAGATACACTCTGTAGAAGATCTAGTATACAGCTTCTAGGTGAGTCGACGAAGCAGCTGGCCGCTTTGTAGATATCCTTTGTGGATAGAGACAAAGAATCTTTTCTACAGTCTCTTACAGTCACTCCCCCACTTATTCAATAAGTCAGGGAGGCGCAATGTGGGGATACTGACTGCGAGACACGACATGCTCAAATATCCAAAAGATAGGCACCCAATGGTTTTTCTAAAGGTGGGGAGCACGTCATCCTCTTCAAATGACACACCATGGTACTAGTTTCACTTCAGGAGGAAGGGTTGAGGGAGTTCCACACATCCTCTCTAGTGGTACACCTAGGAGTGTCGAAGATGTACTAGGATCTTCGACGACAACACTGGTGGTTGGGAATGAAGAAATCAATTGCAGTGTTTGTTTCTCGGTGCCTCCCATGTTAGCAAGTGAAGGTGAAGCATCAGGTACCAGCATGCTTGGTTCATCCTTTAGAGGTCCCAAAGTGGAAGTGGGATGAGATATGCATGGACTTCATGATTTTAAATCCATGTACATCTAGGGGATATAACTTGATTTTGGTGATCGTCGACCGACTCACCAAGTCGTCCCACTTCCTACCAATCAGAGAGCAGGGTTCAGAAGAGAGATTGGGATGCCCCTATGTGCAAGAGATAGTGCGGCTACATGGAGTACCCATGATGATTGTCTCTGATTGTGACACATGATTTACTTCCCGACTATGGAAGGGGTTTTCGGAGGCTTTCGGGACATATCTTTATTTGATCACCGCCATCCATCCTTAGACGGATGGTCAGATTGAGCGGATCATTTATACCCTTGAGGACATGTTGCGTTCTTGTGTTCTTGACTTCAGTCGCATATGGAAGGATCACATTTCTTTGGTGGAGTTTTCATACCACAACAACTATCACTCCACCATTGGGATGGAATCTTTTGAGGCGTTATACAGTCGACCTTGTAGATCAGCCTTGTGCTAGACTGGCCCAATGGAGTCAGCACTAATGGGGCCTGAGAAGATACGAGCTACCACCGAGAAGGTGCAGATCATCTAGGAGCGGATGAAGACTGCACAGAGAAGGCATAAGTCGTCTTCTAATAGGAGATGGAGATCTATAGAGTTCGATGATGGAGAACACATCTTTCTACAGGTCTCACCTTGATGAGGATTATGGAGATTTTTTTGAGGTGATAAGTTATCTCTGAGGTACATCTCACCTTTTCATTTCCTCAACAGATTTGGTGAGGTGGCATTCCGCTTATCTCTTCCACCTCAGATACACTGGGTGAACGACGGCTTCCACGTATCACAACTGAGGGGATACGTGCATGACCCTTATCACATAATTGACCATGGAAATCTGGACTTTGATTATGGGGAGACTTTTACAGAGGTTCAAGTATAGATTGAGGATTGGCAACAGTAGGTCCTTTGTGGTCGGTCGATACCTTTGGTGCGCATTCTCTAGCAGCACATGAACCTCTCGGAGATCACATGGGATCAGGAGGCTCAGATGCATGCTCAGTACCCCCACTTGTTCCCTTAGTTTGTGTTTTGGCTTAAGGTGATGTAAATCCTGAGGTGGGGAGAATGTAAAGAACATAAATTTCTGTGTGATTTTTTTTAAATATATGGGAATTTTACGAATCCGTGAAAATTGACGGTGCATGATTCTGAGATCTGAAGTGCCCAGAATGAATTTCTAAACGTTAATTCAGGTACGTTCAGTAAACATGTGAGCGGGTTTTCTAGCTTTTTAACCGGTGATTGGAATTGAAATCTGAGGGCACTATTGAACTCACAACACCAATATTCCCTTAAGGATACATTCACCTCGATGGCAGTGGGTGGAGAGTGAAGGATAGTTTTTGGGTTTTTCATGTGAGAATAAAATAAAAATAAAAGTGTGTGACATTTTAATTTTTATTTGCAACACCCATGTGGTTGTTGGGAGGTGGGGTCCACCGGAACTAAACCTCCATGTGGAAGTTGGAAGTGGGGACCACCCGAACTTAACTTCCCATGGGAGGTTATGGTGGTGGGGACCACCCAAACTATAACTACCCATGAGAGGTTATGGTGGTGGGGACCACCCAGGACTAAACCTCCCTTTAATTGAGAGAAACTCTCAACCCCCCTCATTAATGTGGAGGAGCATCCTGACTTCCTCCACCCAAATTATTCAAACACACATAAATTTAAATGTGTCAACTTAGTTAATTAGCTTGACCCCTTTTTAAATTAAGTAACATTATCGTTGGAATTTTGGAAGGTTCCTAATAAATGAACCATCATAAATTCCATGATCGTTACCTACCTTCCCCCCTCTTCTATATTTATGGATCTTGGGAGGAGGTTTTGGGACGGTTTCACAAAGAGACAAAGCACGGGTAAAGTGACGCGTCACCCAACACTTGGAGGATCATGCTCTCCAACAAAGAACGCATTCTCCAATGAAGAACGTGCTCCCTAATAAATAACGTCAACCTAGACTTCAAACTTCTTCCTCGAGACTTCCTCCAGCATAGGACATCTTCGACTACGATTAACCGACGCACAAACCGACGATCGAGGAAAATGCCGATGACACCGACGTCCATCATTACCCAGTGATTTGTATTCTTCCCGAGGACTATGTGGACGTATCAACTAAAGGTAGGGGTTTAATGCTATTTGTTTATAACATTCTATGCACCCCATTATTTTTCTTTTGCGGGTGGGGAAGAATCTTTACAGAAGGGTTTGATGTGCTTAGTTCTTGTGAACCTCTTGCTACCACTCTAATGTGGAGAGTGCAGGACAAACTAACATGGCCTTTCTTCTTCGTACCCATTGTGTTGATTTGCGCTGTTCTTTGAAACGGATGAAGGAAATGAAGGTGAAAAGGCTGACAAAGGAAATGACACAGCCACTCGTGGCCTCCATGACCTGTGCCACCCATGCGGCGCCCCGCGCCGCCGCCGGCTGAACCGGCCCCGAGCTATGCCGCACCCCTGCTGTGCCACACCCCGGTCGTGCCACATCCCAGCCACCCCAGAAACTCAGCCAAGCCACTGTAGCCCTACCATCCAACGGTCACGCTGCCCCCTGCCACTCCGGCCTCTTGGCCAAACCAGCCCCAGTCACACCATCTGCCGGCCAAACCACCCTCGACCGCTTCAGCCTCCCGGCTGTACCGGCCCTGGTTGCACCACCCACTGGCTGAACCGGCCCTGGCCGCGCCACCTCACCCCTCGGGCCATGCCGCCCCAAGCCATGCCCCCATGGACCTACGAGCTGAACCATCCATACACCCCAGAATGAGCTGCCCTCACTGCGCTCTTCGGGCCGAGCTGCTCACACGGTGCCCTCTGGGACGAACCGCCCTCATGTCGACCCGCGACATGCTAGGTTGGGCCCAGGGGGCCAGGCCGAACCCAATGGGCTGGCCCGCCAAATGGGTCAGGCCAGACCAAACTGGTCAGGCCGGGTGGTTCCGATCGGTTCGGACCAGACCTAGGCCCACTACGACCCATTTACGCTCTTTCGACCATATCTTTAGCATCAGATGTCCGTTTGAAGAACCGTCATCGGCACTGGAAATCTTGGGGCATGGTGGTCTTTTTGAGTATACCCCACTAGAGTTTGGGGTATAGTTTGGATATGGTCAGGTTGCATCATGGCCGGATCCAACTGGGCCCCTGGGGCTAAAAGGATAATAACTCATTGACCGAGAATCTGATTGATGCGCCGTCTGTTGTGTTGAGACCTCTATGACGTGGAATGCCTTTGTGATTATTATTTGTGAGACTTCATGACAGTTGTAGTATAGACTAGTAGCTCGTGGAGTGGATCCTCCTAGACATGAGCGAGCGTTGTGCAGAGACCTAGTTGCCTACTGAGTCCTGACGACTACTGACCATTTTGACTCAGAGTGGCTCCTATCACAGTGGGGAGCATCTACGTGTCACGAAAGACCCACAGTCGGGAGTGCCTTGGTGTCGTGGCAGACTCACGGTACTCGACAGGAGGAGTACCTCAATAGGCTATAAAGGGGAGCACGCTTGGTGATGCGGAAGACCAACGGCGGGGAGCGTGCTTGGTAAGGTGGTAGATCCACTCTACTCGATAGTAGGAGTACCTCTGCAGTCCAAGGATAGCGGGAAGTGTGATTGGTGTCGCGGCTGTCCCACTATACTCGATAGAGGAAGATTCCTCTAGCAGCCGAGGTTTCGACAATGTGACTAGAGATGTTACTTGATACTACCCCTATAATAAAATCATGGTTGAGCTGAGTTAGTTTTTTTGTGTTTTCCTCAAGATTGAGATGGATCACTTGATAAAAAAGGTATATGTATGAGCATATACCTATTTAAGGTTATCTTTTGATTTCATACTTTTTGGTTTATCCTTGGTGGATTTTTGTGAGACCTAGAGGGTCTCGGGGTCCCTACTGAGTACCACTATACTCACCCCTGCATGAGCTATGTCAACACTTCATTGTGTTGGATGCAGATGATGGACAACACTGATTGAGGCTGAGAGTACCAGGATAGGATGGTACCCGGAGGTGGAACTTACGATGAGTCTGTACATGGAGGAGATAGTCGAACGTGCAGTGTTGAGGAGGAAATCTATACCTTCCCTTTAGGTAGGAACATCAGAGGATGACCTAGTAGCTGTTTTTCCTTTTTCCTCAGCTGTACTTGTACTTCTAGTTCCTTGTAATTTCTAGTTGGGATTATATTCTGGCTCCTTTTACTTTCAACACTCTTTTATTATACAGTTTATTTAGTGTTTCGTCCAGTTGTGTTTTTGCATGTCTATGTGTTTACAGGTTATAAACGAAATGCCTTCCCAATTTTAGGGATTTATGCCATTTGTGTTAGTCTACATCCCTTGGCCTATGGAAGGCGGGATTTGTGTATTCACGACATGGGCCCCAGGGGATGGGTCATGACAAATTGGTATCAAAGTAGTTGGTTCTACTACAAAATGTAAGACTCTGATCTTTTCTGTGAAGAAGTAGTGTTTAGTGTAGAGAGTTTGGTTTTCAGTTCAGGGAGTCCAGTGTTGGTGCAGCTGCCGACGTATACATACACTAGGACTCTACCACAAATTTCCGACATAGTGCATAAAAACACTGATTATGTGTGTGTTTCCCAATGTTTTCTTTATGTCAGCTCACCAGGCCAGCTCACTAGGCTATTTCACCAGGCAGTTATGAGGAAGTCACATCACGGGCTCTGGGGGACGGGTCATGAAAAATTGATATCAAATGAGTCGGTTCTACCGCGGAACTTAGGACTCTGATCTTTTTTGTGGACCAATAGTGTTTAATTTAGTGAGTGTGGTTTTCAGTTCAGGGAGTCCAGTGTTGGTGTAGCGGCTGATGGATCTATACACCAGGACTCTGACCACTGGTTTATGACTTAGTTCATGAAAACACTAATTGTGTGTGTGTTTTAAAAATATTTCTTTAAGTCATCTCCCCAGGTATAACTTTTTAATCGCAGCACACCGATATCCCACTAAGTGACGGGGCCTCGGTGCATGGCCCTTTTCCAGGTCAATTCATGGAGTCCAGTGTTGGGGTAGTCACTGCATGGGCCCCAAGGGATATGTTCTATAAAATTGGTATCATTTGTACTTATTGTGAAAACTCGGTCCTGGTATAAGCACAGACACCTCGCCTTACCATGGATGTCATCTCCCGACCCACCAGGTACCACCTGTTTCCACACAGACACGTGGTCCCCACCCTGGTGCACTCTTAATGCCTGAACAGTTCATTTGAATAATGACTGTCCCAATAGGCCAACACATTTCCTTTCTAGTATCCTTTTTCCTCACTCACACATACCCTGAGAAACTTCTCAGAAGGTCACCCATCTTGATCACTACTCCAGGCAAAGCATTCTTAACTATGGAGTTCTAATCAGACAGGATCCCGAAAAGGAAGGTGAACCTTGTTTACCTGAGTCATGTCATTTAGCCATTTAACCCTTTATCATTCGGGGGTGTTACAAGCACCCCCCCCACCTAGAGCCCAACGTCCTCATTGTGAGTTGTACATCTCAACCAAGGCAGTGCACCGCACTTAAGGCTAGGTACCACCTCTGATACCAAATGTGACAACTCGGTCCCTGTGACAGAACAAACACCCACCTTAACATGGTCATCGAGTCCCGACCCACTAGGTACCACCAGTTGACCTGCAGACACGTGGTCTCCACCTTGGGTCCCACCCACGTGACCGAACGAGCCATCTAACTAATGACTGTCCCCACAGGCCAACAGATGTCCTTTCCAGTTTTCTTTTTGCTCACTCACACACACCCTAAGAATCTTCCAAGAAATCCACCCATCCTGATCACTACTCTAGGCCAAGCATGCTTAACTGTGGAGTTCTAATCAGAAAGGCTCCCGAAAAGGACGGTGCACCTTGTTAACATGAGTCATATCATTTAGCCATTTAACCCTTTACCATTCGAGTGTGTTACATTATGTCACCATTATTTTTTATCCTTTTACGTGGAAACCTAGAGTAAAACTATGTATAATTTTCATAGATATTATAGAAATGAGAATATTATTCTTATTATGTGTTCAAATTATATATTATGTTTTCAAATGTAATATATGTATTTATCCACTATTCTATGAATTATAAGAAATTGGATCCTGTAGAATGTCATTTATACTTTACCAATAATGCAATATAACTATCGAGTTTTTGTATCTTTAGTTTGGGTTGTTAGAAATTAATACCAGGAATAATTAAATCCACATAAAAAATATTTAATGATCAATTAATTACATTAGAATTCACCACTAACTGAGTTAGAAATGAAATATAAGGAAAGTCATTATACACAAAACATATACCATAAAATTGGTATTGATATGCCAAATATGGATGAAAATTTACAATTACCATAAGACAAGGATAACTCATAAGATATTGGAATGTGAGATTCATTCATTTATTAAGAATGTTCACACATATGGATATTGGAAGGATGGATACATTGGCCCATTTACTATCACTATAAGAAAATATTTGAACAATTTGACATGAAATATGGTTTCCCCCTTTATGAGACCTCTTGAAAGGGTATAGGTGTCAACATATGTTAGTGCGTATACCGTCCGCATACACTGGAGTTATTCCATTTATAAATAAGTTGAAAGTTACTCAGTATATTAAACATCATTAAGTGGGATTCTGAATGGGGATTCCAATGTTCAAGAGGGTACAAGATATAGTAACCCTGCATTCCCATACATTGATATTACATCCTTTTCTATAAGTATTCATTACATTACACAAACAAACTCATGATAACTAAAAGAGTTTAGTATATTTATAAACAGAGAAACAAAAATAATTGGTCCATAGGTAAACTACATCATGTAAAACTTTGTTCTTCATAGCTAGAACCCTTCTAAGATATATCAAACGTAACACATTTATTCATATCTTAGAGAACATAAACATAAGAAAGGGTGACCTATGTTTCTCAGTAAGGGTATATAAGTTTGATAGGTAGGTATAAAATGAACAAAAGGTTATGATTAAATGATCACAACATTTGAAAACCATTAAATGTATATCATATATCATAATCTTGAGTAATGGAATACATATTGGTAGTTTATAAGAAATAAATAATAAAGGAACCAAATAACATGATCCATGAGAGCATAAAATTGGAATAATACATAGAATGTTTTCATGAAAATAATCATAGAAAAATCATTTCTATAGTATTTAAGGATCACTACCAAGGCTATCATAGTGAAATAGTTTTACTACCTAGACCATAATAGTATTCAATATTCACATGCAATGCTATCATAGCAAAAAATTACCTTATTATCCTGGGTTCACTCCACATTATTATCATGTCTATGTTTTGAGATATAAATTATTACCTAATTCATTGGATAGAGATATAGGTCACACCCTTCTCATGATTAAAACCATATATGTGTTCCACAAGATCATAAAATGTTGATCATATCTTATCTCGTGAAATGAAATGTTTTTCATAAAAATTTCATCATATCTTAACCTATAAAAAAGATACATATTACACAATTATTCTATCATCTCATCACATCATAACCTATTGAAAAAATAGGGGTTCATAACAATTTTATCATGGAATATCCCATGGAAGAGAAATGTGTTTCATAAATAACATGACACTGTAAACATAAACCCTTTAGTAAAATAATAATAACAGTATCCTTGGCTCAAATAACTATTAAGTAATAGGTAACATTAGTATATGACATATTAAATGGAAAATAATTTTTAATGATCATTTAAAACATTTTAGGAGGAAAACATCTACTTGCCTTTGAAAAAACTTTTTAAAAATTAAATTATTGAAATTATTTTCATTATAAATTGACATGAAAAATTATAAAATAATTTTTAATTAATATAATTTTTTTCATGATGAGATTTTTCATTAATTTCATACACAATAAAAAAAATTATTACTATCACATTTTTAGTAAATGCCATGCGGTAATGTTTTGGAAAAAAATTATTCCATTCACTTTTTTTGAAAAATATAAACATGGGTGAAATTTTAATTAATAGATAATTTTATAGGGATAATAATATATTTGATAACAACTTAAAAAACTGGGTTTAGAATAAAAACGTGTTTTCAGATGAATAGATAAATAAAAAATTGATTCATAAAAATATTTTCAACTATTTTACGTTCCAATGATTCTAAAGATGGTACTATTACATGAAAACTAACCAATGGAGAAGAAAATTCATGATTTTATTGGGTGATGGATGATAATATTTTATCAAAGAAAACATAATCATAAACAATCCTAATAAAAGATGATATTGTAATATAAAATCATTACCACTTTGGTATCCTTGAATCATAATCCTCATGAAAAAGAGATACTAAAATTAATAAGTAAATATAAATAATTTTTATGAGAATAATAATAATAAACATTAATGTGTAGTATAAACACCACAAAAAATAACTGTTTTGAATATAGGATGGGTCACACAAAAGCAAAAAGTGAGATTAATATCCCATACATTAATTCATGACTTCAGTAATACATGTTAAAACCTCCAGTATAATAAATATTATTTTATTATACAAACATTAAAGAAAATAATTTATATTTATCATAAAACATATGATTTTCTTGGGGCCTTTTATTACTAGTTTATTATTTGTTTCATGTTAAAGTTATGTTTCAGGTAATAAATAATTTTTTTATAAATGTTTTGTTTTTTATATTTGGTCCTATTTGTTTGATTATAATATCATAATATAGATAATTTTATCCATGATATAACTTTTATATTTAAAAATTATATTTTTATTTACATTAATCCATTAAATTTAGTGACATAAAATAAAATATATTGTTTATGAAGACTGTAATTAGTAAGTTAACATGAAATATTATTCCATTTTATTTTCATATTTAAAGAAAAAAAGTGAAATTTTATATTATAAATAATGACTAATTATTGTGTTATATATATCAGATATTTTCATCAAACCATTATGTATTACCTTCTATGTAAACCATGAATGAATCACATCACTTCACATGGTAGTAGTCCATCATGCACACAAGTGATGTTATTATATTCCCACAAAATAGAGAATATAAAGGTATGTGCGATATAGTAATTAAAAAATTATAATAATATCATATTTAAAATATATAAATAATAAATATATGATTATTTCTATCCTTTATAGGTGGTAATGGAAAAACTAATGAAATCAATTAGTGAGGTGTTAGTGTGTCGTACACTAGAACGATGATTTCATAATCCATTTGATGGAAGTAGATATTTTTTTAGGTAATTAACATAACGTAAAAACATCCTAGTATATGTAATATAATGAGGTTATTATACAAACATTATATAATAATAATTGAATATGTTTGGGTATGAAATAAAAAAAAATCACTCTTTGATTAACGTTACATCTTCTTCTTGTGTCCTCTGTATGTTTGCTCCAAAAACCCCATTAGGATGGATTTATGAAGAAAATAAAATTTCTATGATAATAGGATGGATTTTAGAAATTTATTATGGTAATTATAGTCAAATACCAATGGGTTTGAAGGTTTGAATAAGATGAGAGTGTGTGGCATTTTATAAGTGAGGTGAGTGGCACGATTGTGATTTTTTGAAAAGAAAATGGTGTACCAACAATTATATCATATCTTTAGTTTCAAGATCCTATAAGATATATATTAAATATACTTCAATAAAATGGGTTTTTTAAAGAATATGGTTATTTTAATCATTTATATTTTTATTTTAACCCCTATAGTAGACTAATTTTTACCTTACCTTTAGTAAATAATTTTTAGTTTTTAAACTATTCATTTTTGTAAACAAAATATGTTTTTCTTTATTAGATAAAATATATTATTATGATTCCAAATAAAAAATAATTTTTTACAAATCATATTCACATAAATGTAAAAAAAATATTTTAAAATTAATCACATAGATGCAATGAGATAGCAGTATTTGGAAGCGAAAATGGTAAAATATTTACAATGTTTTTAAATAAACATTAAACTAGAAATTGAATGAAATGAAAAAAATTGGATTAAAATATTTATAATTTTACTAATTTTACTTTAAAACTATTTTAATATATAATTTATCTTTATTAATAAGTTAAACATAAGAGAAATATTTAATTTAAATTTAGTATTTTTCACTATTCATCAAAAAATGGAACTTATAAAAAAAGTCAACAAAGGTCATAAAAAGCCATCTTTGACATGTTTATCTCAAAAATTAAGTTTATTTTACAAAATTAATTTTCAATAATTGTGAAAAATTTATATTATTAATTTTCATAAAGAGAAAATATTCTATTTTATCAAAAAATTGTATTCTCAAAACATAAAAAGACATTAACGAAATTTATTTTCTTTTTATCAATATGTTTACATTATATAAAACCATTATAAATAATATGTAAAAAATAGTTATTAATAAAAATATATCTAATTTTAATGACTATATTAATAATATATCATGGTTTTTTAATTCTCAATGTCATGTATAACACAAGTTAACTCAGTGGTGTGTGTAGCATAAGCTAAACTCTATGTTGTGTGTAACACAAGCTATCAATGAAATATAATTTATTTAAATAATAATAATTAATAAAAACTCATGTTTTTAAATTCTCCAACCTTTAAAATAAATTATACACACCAAATCATCACTTTGATACAAAAAATGAGGATAATTCTACCTCATCTTAAACCAATGTTCTGATATAGCTTCTTCAAAGTGGTTGTTTTTTCCAAAAACATTGAATGAGTGAGTGGTATTATATTATAGTAATTTATATATATGATCTATAATATCTTACGTTTTTTCCTTATAAGAATGTTATTTATCCCATGTTATGGACTATGAATTCCATACAAGTGATGGGTCAAGAATATATTTCTTCAGGAGAGATAGATAGAACATATCCTGGAGTTGATGAAGGTTTGGTGGACACATCAAGAGATGAGATATAATCCTGATATGATAATGAATTAAATAGGGATAAATAAAACTAGGTTTTTTTATCCCTTTCCTCCTGATTCTCATAACCTTATTCCATGTATAAAATATTAGAAACACCTAGGCAACACCATAAAATTATATATCATGTCAGTGATTATCAGTATAACTCTTCTATTGAATATAAACTTCATTAATGCCTTTATATATGTATCTAAACTTATCTTCTATTAACTGAAATATCATATATCCCAATATATTTTTTTATTCAACTTTATTCTATAAAGTTGAAGATCTACACAACTTTCAAAATTTGGCTTCATAAGGAGTCATCAGAATGCTTTAGTAAAAACTATTCTTGTATGAAAACGTAACTAAAGAAAGGTTTTGATCCCAATAACCACTGAAATAGAAAGAATAATATACTATAGGGTTTTAATTTTTATTTTCGACACAAAATAATTATTAGTTTGATATACACTGCTGAAACAAAACTCTATATCAAGAATTTTCTAAAGACATCACCAGAACATTAATGTAAAACTCAAATATTAATATGACACAATTAGATGGGGTAATCCATAAAGCCATACCACTTAATTAATGTATAAACTAGAAATATTATATAGCGTTAATTATTCTCTAATATTTATGAATTATTATAACATATTAAGGTGATCATAAATAACCCATATAACATTATTCCCTTTAGATGTTTTGGGGGTTTCAATGAAAAAAATACATGGAAATGATTTTCAATTTAAATTATTGTATTGTTAATTAATGTAACATATCTATATAGTTTTTCCTTTCATAATTAACATTATACTATAATAATAATCAAGATGAAAACTCTTAAATATCATTGTTCATGGTGTCTCACTAGAAAAATCTTTCAAATATCCATACACCTTTGTACCTCATAGATGAATAGAAATTTAAGAAAAATAATCTTTTTCTAGAAACTATTTCTTAAAATATCGTTTAAATTTAATGTTCCTAAAATTTATCATTCCATAATGATCAAGGTTAAAATTAGGAACATTTCTATCCTTCTTTTTTATCTCTATAACATTTGTTTTCACTTCTTTAATCATAACATAGAAAGGTGGATGAACATCAATTCAACTAGATAATATTTTTTCCCATACTTTAGTATTTCTATATCCAACATATTAAAATACAAACAAAAATATCTTTTGTAATCCTCATTACAGATAAACTATAATGATACTTTCAACTCAAATCAATAAACACATTGTTCTATTTCTTATTGTGGTAATTTATTTATCTGTCATTATATTTATTCATATATAACCATCTTATTTAGAGAATATTAATCTTTTTCATTGTGAATATATTCTTTAAACTTTTATGATCATTATATATATCACACTTTTCTTTATAAAGATAATACCTCCATATAATTAATACAAAAATTTCCTTAGTTAACTAAAAATAATGAGTTGCGAAATTTTTTTCATTAATCGTAAATGTTTGTGAGGTAAAAGGTATAACGATGTTATTATGATAAGGAACACATACCAATCCCACAAGGATGCATCACTATAGAAGACAAACCCTTATCCATTGTAGGTTAATGTAAGCGTAGGTACATTGACAATTACACTATTTAGTTCCATGAAATTTTTCTCACATTCATCTGTCTAGATGAAATTGGATCCCTAATGATTTAACTATGTTAGAGGATTATATAGTTCTGACATATTATCCAAAAATATTGATAATAAAAATATAATCCAACAAAACTGTGAAACAGATTACCTATGGTTGTTCTAGTATAACATTTAATATCTTCCACCTATCATGTATATACAAATATACCATTTTTATGATATTATATGACCCAGAAATGTTTTTATAGAGAAAAATCAATACTTCTATATTTTTCATATAGTTCCTCCTTCCATAGTGTCTTTACTAAAATTCTCAAATTTTCTTCATTATCTAAAGTGACCAATAAATTGATAAAAATATCATCTAAAAATACTATAACAAAATGATGAACGCATTATATATAGACTCAATTCACTTAATAAATGAAGATAATGACAAAATATTAAGAATTAATAGAACCACAATATTTTTATAGTGTCTATGCCTTGTATGAAATGTCTTCTTGTGTATATCCTCCATATTATGCCCCAAAAAATGATATATGGAATAAATTTATATCTAGGAAAGGTATTGATCTTAGTGTATTTTATAAATCAATTTATCGATATGTGGAAGAGGATACTTTTTCTTAATTATGTCGTTGTCCATATTCTGTTAATCAATGTATATTCTTATTCATCCATCTATATTTAAAAAAAGAATATGTGCACTCCACAGTGACATAGTTGGCCTAATGAATCCATTTTCAGGGTCTTCCTTTAGTAGCCTCATTAATTCAGGAATCTCAGTTAGGGATATTTTATAGGGATTTATGGAAGTTGGTATGGCACCAGGTATGAGTTCTATTGAAAAATTATCTTAATGTTTAGGTGGAAGTCTAAGAAACATTTCTTGTAATACATCAAAAAATCATGCAAAATAGTTGTATAATTAATGTCAGATTTCAAACTATTCATTTGAGATAAAAAACCTTATCAATGGAAGTTAAGACTCATTCAATGGATGTTATCTCCATTAAAAGTTTTTACATTTCATCATATGATAGATGATCATATATTTTTTTGTAACATAAAATGTAACTTCCATTACACAAAATTTGATGTGGGATTTAAATATATAAACAACATTCATTTCCAAGATAACATTGAATTTATTGAGAGGAAAACTTATAAGATTTGTAGAAAGCGCATTCCCACAAACATCAAACACAGAGGAATAAAAGACCCAAGATTCAATAATCATACCATTATGAATTTTAAATACTAATTATATATATAATAATTTGGTTGGAATCTTGATAACCTTATAAAATTCATTTGATATGAATGAATTGATAGATCTCGAGTCATATCAAACATTATTAATTCTATTATAGATGGTAAGTGTACCATTCACCATGTTATTACCACACCCCTCATCAGAAATAGTGATCACATGAGTTTTACGTTTTCTAATTATATTAATAGGTTTATGATATTGATCATCCTCATAAACCTTTATATTTTGTAATTGGTTATTATAAACCTCTCACTCCATAAATTTGAAACACTAGAGTGTGGGTGGTTAATTATATGAATCTTTTTCTCTATTTGAGTAAATAGAAAACATATTCTCATCACATCTGTAATCAATTATTCAATAACCTTACCTTCCACACATTAAAAAAAATTTATTCCACTTAAGACAATTTTCTCTTTGATTATTCTCACACTATGATCATAAAGAATGATCATCTTCTTTATTCCATGTTTTTTAGATTTTCCTTTAAATTAAATTATTTTTCTTTTTATCGAAACCATGATATTTATAATTACCTCTAAACTAAATTTACACCTTGATAGATCATTGAAAAATAAATTCATAGCTACTAAAATGTATTATTTATAAATCCCTTTATAGACATTTTTAAGCCACTAAAGACACAACCAATGTTACTTTCGGGATGGATGATTCTACCTGAAGCAAACCACGCATGTCTTGTAAATGTTTCCTCATTGGTACCAATAGATTTGTCATATTTTTTCTTCAACATATAGAAATACTTACCCATATTCATAAGAAGAGTATTAGGGTTGTAATTATTGAAAAATAAGTTCTTGAACTTAACCCAATTTATGCAATAAATTTCATCCTATTTCCTTCTATTATTGATAAAATTACACCATTTAATAGCTTCACCTTCCAAGTTGTAGATATAAAAAATAAATATTTAAAGTTTCAAACATTGAATAATGGAAAATAAATTTTCAGCATTACTTATTCAATGATTGGAAACTAGTGGATTAGAAGACCCAATAAATTAATGCGTATATTTATTTATGAAGGAAGAAATAGAATTTTATTCCCTCTATTATTAGTTTGGAAGTCCAGTATTATTCATATCTTGATAAATTTGTGTGAGCATATCACCACGATTTTAAATTACATATCCCATAATATTTGGATTCTCTAGAGGAAATTCATTTCATTTTCCATCTCACATAGAATAAATATGGTTCCTTCAGGATCCATCCATTTAATAAAACTAAAAATCATAGTGTATGAAACAATAATCATGATGGGGAACCACATAATCATGAAAAAACACTAATAAGATGTATAAATCATGAAACCATCCTTAATATATTAATACTTATGATTAACATAGGCCATTAATAGTCGTAATATATTTAATTCCTTAAAGATGGTTCAAAATGTGTTTATGAATTTCGAAAGCATATCCCATGGGAGTGTCAAACCAAATGTGCAGCAAGGCCCACTATTCTGAACCAAGAGACTATTGTGTCTAGCTCAATGAACTATTTTTTATTTTATTACCACTAGGTACCTTTGTTCTATATCCACGTCCACTTGTATTTTCTTGAATGGGATTTAATTTCTTAGAAACTACTCACTCTATCCTTAACCAAAACTCTATGATATTTTCTTATACCTTAGCGCATTCTTAGACTTATCCTTAAACATGTCCTTAGGGATCTCACTATATTTTTTCCATCATAATTTATATATGTGAACAAGACCTATCTCATTAAACCAAATATAGTGACCCAAGCTTATCATACATAGATATTACATCATTTTTTAGGAGTATTCATTACATTATACAGACACATTATCAAATACCATATTATTTTAGAGTCTTTAAAATCATGGAAACAAAAATAACTTTTCCTTAGGAAAACTATATAATGTACAATAATTATATTCATAACTAGATCCATTTTTATATATAAATATTCAATATTTAAAATAATTATATATATCTTGGGGAAAGGATACATAAGAAAGGGTGAGGTCAAAGGCCCAGTAAGGGTAAACAAGTGATATAACTAAGAATTATATGAACATAAGTGTTTAAAAATTTGAGCATAACATTTAAAAATCATATATTTTATTTCAAATATCACAATATTGAATCATTTTATAAGGATTGGAAGTTTATAAGAAATAAATCAAAAGGTAATTAAGGAACATGAGCATTGAGAGAATCACATTTGAATAAGAAATATATTTGTGTCATATAAGAATGCATAGAAAATCATTTTAATATTAATCAAGGATAACTTACAAGGATGTCATAATGGAATGGTCTCACTCACCAAACAACCATAGTTATCAAGTAACACATTTAAGATTATCATAATAGACAATTTCTATTAATGACCCATGGTCACTCCATATTCTTATCTTTTCAATCTCATAAGATATAAATATTTACCCAATGCATTGTAGGGAGATATAGGCCTCACCCATCACAAAATGAAAACCATATTTATGTGTTCCAAAAGATCAAAAAAATCATAATATCAAATCCCATTAATTGAAAGAGGTTTTATAAATAGTTCACTACACCATAACATGTTGAAAAGAGACATGATTAAAAATTAACTCATCATTTCATCATTTCATAACACAATGAAATGGAAGTCTGTTTCCTTAAGAATTTTATTATTGGATAACCTATGGATGATAAATAGGTTTTATAAACATCATGACATCATAAAAAACCATTTAGAGAAATAATAATAATGATATCCTTGGATATTATCACTATTAAGGTATAGGTACCATCAACATATGTCATCTTAGATGGAAAATAATTTTGAACGATCATTTAAAACATTACATGATGAATATATCCTTTACTCTTTGAAAAAACATCTTATAAGAGAAAAAATCATGAAAATATTATTCTCTGAAAATAAAATCGAAAATTTATAAGGGAATAATGAATGAAAATATTTTTAGTTATGGAGTGATTTTTTGTTCATAGTTTTCATGTTAAAAAATATTAATTTCATATTTTTTGCAAAATCCAAACATCAATTTTTTGGACAATGACTTGAATATTAATTTAAATTTTTTAAAGTATTAAAAAATTGGTCAAAATATTCATTATAAATGTTTTTGAGTATGTTAAAAAAATTTAAAGCACTTCTAGAATACATGGTTTTGGAATAAAAATGGGTTTTTGATCGAAAAGAGAAACAAAGACTATTTTATTAAAAATATTTACTAAATTATTTTGAGTTAAAACAAGTAGAAAATTGAAATATTACATGAAAATATCATAAATAAACATATCACAAGAAAATTCATGTTTTTCTTTAGAGTTGGACCATAATATTTTTTTCAATGGAAACTTATTCATAAACAATCCTGATAAACGGTGAGATTGTAACATAAACTAATTACCACATCGTAATATTTGAATCATAAGCCATATGAATGAAATATATTCAAATGGATATGTAATTATAAATTATTTTTATTAGAATAATAATAAAATTAAATCATGGGTAGTATATACACCACATAAAATAAATATGTGGTGAATATGTCATTTGTCTTATAGAAGTAAATAATTGAGACAAAAATATAGTACCTCAAGTCTTGGATTCCACCGTACACACTCTATACTCCGATATACTAAATATAATATTACTAATTCTATTATAGAACAATATTAATCAATATCATAACATATATGATTGAATGATAACCTTTTATTACTAGTTTATTAACAATTTCATACTAAAGATATGTTTTGGGTAACAACCAATTTTTTCATATATGTTTTGATTTAATATTTTTTAACCTCTTACTTTGATAATGATTTAATTATATCGACAATTTTATCCATTATGTAAATAATATATATTTATTAAATATATATGTATTTAGGTTAATCCATTAAATTTACTAATATAAAATTAAATACATTGTTCATGGAGATTGTAGGTCATGCATACACATGAACACTGTTTTCATTATAATTTTTGGTGGAAATAAATAAAGATATATTATATATTAACATTATATGTAACACCCCATATTAATAAAAGGCTTAAATGATTACATGAAATGAATCATTTCAATAAGGTGCACCTTCATTTTCAGAAGCCTACCAAATTAGAAGTTCATAGATCAGTGTGCATGGGCTCGAGTAGTGTTCAGAATAGGTGACCATCTGGAATGTTTCCAGGGTGTGTGTGAGTGAGGAAAAAGCACACTCGAAAGGACATGTATTGGCCAATGGAGATTTTTGTTAGTCATATGACTTTTTGGGTGTGTGGGTGGGCACTAGGATAGGGACCATGTGTCTACGAGGCAACTGGTGGTCCCTGGTGGGTCGAGACCTGACGACCATGTTAAAGGTGGGTTGTTTGTGCTGTCATCAGGACCTAGTTATTAAATTTGGTATAAAAGCTAGTACCCAACCTTGAGTCTGGTTCCCTACCTAGGTTGATATGTATGGACCATCATGAGGACGTTGTTCTTAATAATGGGTTAATGTAACACCTAATAATGATAAAGAGATAAATGACAAAAATATATGACTCACGTCAACAAGGTGCACGTTCCTTTTTGGGATCCCACCTGCTTAGTACTCCGAATATAAGCATGCTTAGCCTGATGTAGTGATTAGGAAGGGTGACCTTCTGGGTATTTTATAAGGGTGCGTTTGAGTGAGTAAAAAACATACTAGAAACGACATGTGTTGGCCTGTCGGTCTTTTATTTTTCACATGACCCATTCATGCTTGTGGGTGGGCCCTAGGGTGGGGGCCACATGTTTGCGGGGTAACTGGTGGTAACTGGAAGGAAAAGACCTGATGAAAATGTTATGGAAGGGTGTTTTTATTGTCACTGGGACATAGTTTTCACATCATAGAATAATTGTTATGTCATATATTCCAATATTTTCATTAAACTTATTACCCTCTATGTAAAATGTGAATAAATCACATAATTTTGTGGGGTGGTAGTCTACTGTACACATGAGTGATGTTATCGTATTCCCAAAAGGAAGATATTATAAAGTTATGTGTGATATAACAATTCCATATTTATAAAAATATCATAAATATTTAATCTTTCATTGAGAGGTGTTAATGGAAAAATGAATGTCATAAGTTCATGAGGCAATTCTGTGTCGTACACATGAATAATGAGTTTCTAACCCATTTGATGGAAGTGGGCATGGTTTTAGGTCATGGAGTTATTATAAAAAATATATTATTACATGTGAGATACATAGTCTATTACATCATTATGGTATAATGATATTTGAGAAATCTAGATTAAGATAAAAAAACTCTATTGATAAATGATACCTCTTCTTCAAGAATCCTCCTAAGGCTTTCACCAAAACCCATTAAGGGTTATATTTTCTTCTAGAAAAGACATCAAGGATAACATGTGTGAATTTAGGAAGTGATTTGAAATAATAATGGCTGAAAAATAGGTTTTGATGAGTTGAGATATGAGGATTGGGGGTTCCTTTATTTATCAGGTGAGCGCACACTTATAATTTTTATAAAGTAAAAAGGTGAAACCGAATTTTTATAATGCCACAAGGTTCCCAAAATAGACCATTATTGATAGTATAAGATATAATTACAATATATGTCCATAAAATATGTTTTGGAATAGTTTAGGGTTATGTTTTACACTTAAAATATTTGTTTTACTACCCCTGGTATACCCATTTTTACCTTAACTGTGGAAAATATTTTTTTACTATTTTTTCGTTCTATTTTAGAAAAAACATTATTTCAAAATTTTTAGATAATTTAAATTATGATGATAAAAAAATGGAATCCATTTTTCATAATTAAATTCATTGATAAGAAAATATTAATTTAAAATAAATCATATATATGTAATGAGAAAGTTGGTTTTTAAAGATAAAATGATCAAATATTTACAAAGTATTTATTTCAAAATTATATTCAAAATTGATAACAATGACATAGATTTGGTAATATGATTTATAATGGATCTAATTTTACTTTAAACTAATTTAATATATATTTAAATATATAATTAAACTAAAGTAAATTGATTTTTTTATTAAAATTAAATATTTTTTTATTATTCATCAAAAAATGAAACTTTTTAGAAAATGACAAAAAATTAAACCTAATCTAATTTTGACCAAGTTATTTACAATTTAATTTAATTTTATCAAATAAATTTTCTAAAATTGTAAAAAAATTAATTTAATTAATATTCAAACAATAAATATAAATATTTTTTAAGAAAATATTAATTTCGAAAAAAATAACGAATTTACCAAAAAGTAAGTAATTTTTTATCAATATGTTTTATTTTATATAATATTATTATAATTAATATTTATAATTAGTTATTATTATTCATATATCTATGTTCAACATCTAAATTACCAATATATCGTGGTATTTTTAAAACTCAATGTCATGTTGACGCAAGCTAACCCAATGTTGCATGCAGAGAATGATTAACTCAGTGTTACTTGTAACACATGCTATCAAAGAAATTTAATTTTTTAGAAAAATAATAAATTATAATATCTTAGGGTGTTATACAAGAAACTGAAAACGACAACCTCATTAATTTCTTATAAGGTATTTGAATATATATATATGTGGAATAGAAGAGTTCTCTAATTATATTCTACATCAAGGGAACTAGTGATCATTGTTTGAATTTTTCCAAAGTAATATGGTGGAACCTAAAAGAATCTTGTCCCTTAATTAAACTCTAACTTTTTCCTAATCCTCCAATGGTGGTGGATTATTGGGTAAGAATATGTATTTTCTTTAGGCAACACTTATTTGGTTTTAAAATTATTTTTCTTTTTGCCTTTTCCATTTTCTAATTCTTAATAATTTCTAGGTCATGTGAGGGAAATGTCTAGTGAGTAGAGACTAGACTTTTTTCATAGGATATAATTTTTGTTTTTAACTTATCGAGTACCGTATCTCCTCTACGAGGAAGTTTAGTTTTTTGAAATCTAAGACAATTTCAATGCAATTTTATTTTAGAGAACATTAACCAAAATATTATAAAGTCTTCATAGTAATACATGTGAAGCAATCCTAACATGAATAGAGATATAATTGTCAAAGCTACGGGAAACATCATTGGATAGTGTTTGTAGTTTAAGTTCATAGTTCTTAGATTAATGGTTGTTCATTTTTAATTTCAAACAACAGGACCGAAATGTGAATAATTTTTTCAAGAAATAAATTTAGGATAAACCACACATGGATGGAGATTTCAATGAAATTAATGTAGAGATAATCAATATTATGTTCATGAATTTTAGGGTCATTATGATCATATAAAATATTTATGATGTTTAAGGTTAAACATATTTGACTAAAATGTGAATAATTAGTTTATATGGATGATATATAGGTGTGTTTAACATAAAGTGAATGAATTATATCCTCTATTATTATAGATATCCTCAAAAATATTATTACATGGATTATGTCTATAGTGAAATGGATATTGTGTCATATTGTTTAGGGTCACATGATAAGGACCACATAGGACTGGAGTTTGAATTTTTTAGCTTAAAATGTAATTTTATAGGTTATTAAGTTCATTAATCTTTGACGAAATGAAAATAGTAATGTAACTTCAGGAATATAAATTACCAAACCCAAAGATAATGTATATTCCTAATATTGGTATGGACAATCTAATGATGGATTCAGTTAGTTTAAGATTGTATTTCTCTAATCATAAAATCTTGTATTTAATGTACATGTGATCAGGACAAGTTGAAGTATATGAATAGGGTTTCAAATTAGTACTTTTAAAATGAGTACAATGTGGAAATTTATAAAATCAAGGGTATTATAATCCATTTCAATTTTTGTTTCATAGGATGTGTAAATCATAAATCAGAATATTTTAATAGGGACGTTATGGGATGAAATATGCTGCATTGGATTACTATTTAACTCATTTAAATACTAGATTCATCTATGATTCTAATAGAATATACATAGATTATGATACTATCATCTATATAATAAAATATTCATCTAGTTTGGAAGTGCTGAATATGGTGGAAGAAACATTATCAAGTTGTCCTATGGAGATGGATTCACTTGTTACCAGTAACTAATTAAATGTTTTTGACAATTAAAACACTAAAGTAAGGAAGTCGTATTATTGAGTAAATGATATTAATGAATTGTTCGAAAACACAAATGGTTACACAACTATGTACAGAATATATCCTAAATGTGAAAGGTCATAACATAAAACTACATGAGAATTCATACATTAGAGTAAATAGTGGGTATGATATAATTATAAGCAGACAAATTGGTCATATAAGAATATCATGGATTTTTTAAGGACATATAGTGGTCTGATGAGATTTGATCCTTCTTTTTTACATTAAATTTTTCATAATCCATAAAAAGGTTATGATTTTGTAAGTGGAAACTTGATTTTTACTCAAGATTCCCTTTTTGGGTTTTCAAAATGACATGATTTGTTCCTCTTTCATTTAAATTTAATGGTTTATACCATTTTTAACACTAAGGAATTCATTTTAGGGTTATTTATCTTTTATAAAATATTACTAGGATTTAGGCTCATGGAAAGTTGAAAAAAAAGATGATAGAGTATAGAATCTATGTATTTCTGAACACAAATATTACATATTAATAGATTAATATTCATTACAATACACAAAATACATTACATAGGAATGTAAAATCTAACTTTATTTTTAAACATGAATACATGAACAGCTGGTTTATAAGTTTACTATATCATCTTCCACTAAGTAATTCCCCTTTTGTACTGATCATAAACACACCTTAACCAAAACATTTCTTTCTAACCTAGGGAAAGGAAACAAAATAATGGGTGAGCTCAAATGATCTATAATTGCAATCAAGGCAGATACCTACCAAACATGAGATAAAAGGTATTACAAAATGATAATAACATCTAAAAACTATACTCTGTAAAAAAAAATCATAAAAATGAGACATGAAATAAATATTAAAAGATAATAAGTTTTGAATCATAGGATAACTAAGGAAAATATTCCATGATATCATAACATTATCATAATATTTATAATTTTTTAATTCACATAAGCATAGAAAATAATTTCCATAGTAGTGAAAGTTCACTTCCAATACTATCATAGTGTACAAACTCTCTTATATAACTATGTTTACTCCCCATTCCATTTCTATTTATCTCACAATATATCATTATTTATTCAATTATTTGGATAAAAATACATGTCCCATCGATTTTGGATATAACTTTACCACCATCTATGTTTGTAACCAACCCACTATAAATGGTTATAATGTAAACACCTTCATTAGATATAATGTAACAACCATCATTGGAAATTATGTAACCACTATTATTAGTTATAATTTTACTACCACCCTTAGTTATAATGTAACAACTATTACATAATAAAAATCATAAAAATGTGTGATAGAAGATCTGAAAACATTCATCATATTAGAGACCATGAAAAGTAATGGGTTTTATAAAAAAAATTTCAAAACAAATAGAGATGTAATAGTATTTATAAACATTTCATCAATCCATATAACCTATGATAAAGGAATGAATTTCATAATTATATTGTAATAATAATCATAATCTATTAATAGATTGATTATGAATGGTATCCTGGGATCATATCCCTAGTAAATATTTAATAATATCACAAAAATGTTATCTCAGATAGAAAAAGACATTTAAGGATTACATGTAACATTTATTGAATAATTTATTCTTTCTACTTTGATACAAAAATAAATCATAAAAATTCACAAAGTAGTTAAAAAAATTCTTATTAGAGTAAACATGGAAACATATAAATGAATTTTCTAATTAAATATTGGTCATGATAGGCAAAAATTTTGTTCATGTAATTCACAATAAAATAAACATTCATTCCACATTTTCAAAAAAAAGTAAAACGTTCCCTCTTTAGAAAAAAAAATATATTCCTTTTATCCATTTTTCTAAAAAAATTAAACATGGGGGAAATTTTATTTAAAAATCATTAGAGAATATAAAAAAAATTCTATATTTTTTTAGAAAACATGGTCCTGGAAGAAAATTATTTTTGACCAAAGAGAGAAATAATGTTTTAGTGTCCTTTAAAATATATTTTTGTGCTATTGAGTACATAAAAATTGTAATGTTATAGGGAATCATGTATTCTCAATAAATAACCATATGATATTTTATTATTGGAATCATAGTCATAAAAAATATTCGTAATCAATGAGATAAAATCATTACCACTTTGGTAACATATGAATCATCTACACCACGAAATAGAGATCCTAAAATTTATATATGAATCACAAAAGAATATCAAACTACTTATAATATACATTTATGGGAATTATATATTCTTTGTAAAAGAAACATGTGTTGAATATAGAATTTTAATTACCAAAAATAAATGTGAGATTAAATCCACTTACCTTGAGTTCATCTTTACTTGAAGGTGATATAACCTTATGTATAATAAATATAAATTTATTAGACAAAAATTAAAATACAATAATCATATATATCATAATATTAATAATTTACTTATGCTCTATAATCACTCATTAATTAAAAATTCATTGTTCAAGTCACATTTTCATGTCATAATTGCTTCATATTTCATAGATGTTATCACTCGGTACTTTTGTTCTTCATAATTTTTTCATGGTTCAAAAAAATAAATAATTATAATAATTATATAACTATAATAATTTTTCATTGCATACATATTTAAAATAACTTAGAAAATTTAGAGACAGAAAGATAAAATGCACCATTCATCGAGATGTAGACTGTACAAACACATGAACGCTGCATGCTTTTTCGATAGAAGGAACGAAAGAATGATAAATAATAAATAAAATTTTAAAATTAATTTTGACTTCATATATATCATATATATTCATTTAATACATCAATATTACTATACATGTAAAATTTCAATGAAAAACACATCACATCAATTTGGGTGGTGGTGGTCCACCGTACACAAGAACGACACTATTATTTTAAGATGGGTTGGATGGAAAGAAGTTTCGTGGGATATTATAATTATATAATTATGTTTTTGTTATAATATATCTTATATTAATTTAATTTAAGATTATTAAATTCCATTTAAATAGTTAGATAAAAATGGTTTATATAGCTTTGTGTGGTGATAATTTGTCGTCCACACAAGGAATGTTATTGTATCACTGATAGAATGAGAAGTAATACTATATATGTGATATCATAATTGTAGAAGTATAATTATTATATATATAATATATATATATATATGTTAAATATGTCATTATTAAATTACAAGAGATTAGTTGATGGAAAATGAATTATGACAGTTCGTGAGGCAGTAGTCCGTCGTACACACGATAGACGGTTTTGTTTTCCATTTGAGGGAAAATGAGATTTATATGGGCCATGAACTTAAAATAATTACATATAAGTATATTTAAGAAATGTATTTTTTATATTATAATTTTTTAATATTATTTTAATGATTTAAAAAAAACTAAAAGGCTTCTTTAAGAATGATACTTCTTCTTCAGGAAACCTCCTTTGGTTATCACAAGAAGCCTTGTTAGGATAGATTAATTATCAAACCATGGGACCTAGTTAATTTCATGGGAATTAAATATGGTGTTTTTTCTAATATCATCTGAACCAAATTTATATGGATGTTTGATGATGATTTTAAAGGGGGTTTCCTTTTATAAGTGGGGGAGATGATAGACTTTGTATTTTTGAAAAAAAAATAATTATACCCACATTTTTTCACTTGATAAAATAATTTGAAATGGGAAATTAGATATATTATGAATATATAGGGTCAACATATGTCCAAATAAAAGTAATTATATATGTTTTGGGTAATGTTTAATACTTATCACTTCATTTAACCCCATTGTAATCTAGTTTTACCAGAACCGTAATAAATAAATTTTTTTTGTTTTGAAAATTAATTATAATAAAAAATTAATTTTTTGTTATTGAAATATATTAATATCTATAATTAAATATATGTAATATATTTTTATTAAATAAATTAAAATAATTATAGAAATTATATTAAAATTAAACTCATAGTCTTCACAAAAAACGTTTTTTTAAAGAAAAGGTTTTCATAAGTTTAAAAACCTTCTACAGTATAACTAAAATTAAAATTGATTCCAATGAAATAGATTAAATTAATAATAATATAATTTTTCATAATTTTTCTTTTCAAATTATCTTAACATAATTTTTTCATTTTTAAATTCTTTAAATGAAAATATAATTCTTTATAAATAATGTATTTTCAATATTCATTGAAAATTTTGACTTTTCAAAACAAACATTAAAAAATAACACTATTAAAATTTTGATGTGATGATTTAAAAAATGAATCCAATTTTTTCAAATAAATGTCCATAATTTTAAAAATTATTTTTCAAATTTTTGTTAAATATGTGATAAAATAGTTTTTTCCGGAAAAAATTTTAGTTTTTAAGCATAAAATTATATTTATTCTCATATAATACCTATAAAACTCAGGATAAAATTAAAACATTTTATTGAATATATAATTTATAATGTTAATTAAAATCATTTACCAAAATTCAATTTTATAATTTTATGTGATAAAATTTTCTTGTACATGTAAGAAAAAATTTTCCTAAATAGATTTTATTTATTTCTAATAAATATATATATTTTCATTTATAATTAGTTGATAAACAATGAATAAATTTTATATGAATGTGCAAAAAATAAAATTTCATACTTCATTTAATCTTATTCATACCCACAATTTTTAATGGCTATGTGATAACTATAAATATTAAATAATAATATTTTAATAGTATATCATGTTTCGTTAAAACTCGGTGTTGCAAGTAAGAAAATATATCAAAGAAATTAAATGAAAAAAATATTGCATAAAAACAGAAGATATTACATTCTAACTTTATTTAAATAATTGTTTCCTCCCAATTTGAACTTCTTTCCCATAATCAAGTGTTTAACACTAGAGAGCTTTTTTTGGAAAACCCAAATATATAAATGTGTTAATGGAACATCTTTTAAAAAAGTTATTGTAAATGTCTTATAGAATTAAAAAACCAGATATTCACATAAGGATAATATTTAAGGCATTTGAAAACATGTACTAGGAAGATAATAAAAACTTACAAGGATTAATAGTGAGTGATATATAACATGATCATGAGAAATTTAACAACCCTACAACCATAAATCTATAATGATTTAAAGATAAATACCCCTTTAATTAGGGCATACCCTCATCATTCCTCCATCGGCGATGAACTAGGAGGTTGATGTTACAGAAAAAGAACCATCCCCCTATAATTTGGAAGGGGGACCTCCTCCTCAAAACATCATCTTCCTACCCATGTGAGGTGCTCGGAGATTCTGGCCTTCGATCTAGCCTCAAAGGTTCCTAGGATCTCATAGGGTCTTCCCGGGGATGATATCCCTTCTTACAACTCTAAGTCATCTCAAATTTTATTTTATTGGTGCTTATTGATCACTTAGGTAAGATATTTCTATATTTTCATGATTTTATGATATATGTAATGTCATATTAGGGTTTGAATCACTATGTCTCGATTTGTATTCTTGGTTCTAGGAGATTCTTTTTTTATATTTCTAAGAGGAGGATGATTTTTTGAATGTATGGTCATAAAAATGTTAGTACTTCCGTCCATTCAGAAGTTTTTTTATATTATCGATAGACTATTACATTTTCCTTGATCCTATTTCAAATTTGGTTTGAGTGAGCCTTCTAGGTTTCCCCTTACATGTTTTTAATCCCAAAATATTGTGACATGTTGGAAATTACTGTGGTGGATTTTTTTGTTGGGATCTACATTCATCCTCACTCAAGCATCCTTCCTATTTATGACTATGTGTGGAGGATGATTTAATTAAATCTATCCCTGATTTTATTTGGATCTGTATAATATTAGAGTGTTGTTTCAATCACTAATTGATTTATGAAGCATGAACACCTTTATGGTAAAATAAGTTTTAGGCATGGTAAATCTTTTGTCTAATCCTAAAGGGTGGCATTTAGGATTCATCGAGACATTGTTCATTTGGAATAAGTGTATCGGAGTAGAAATGTTTGTGAGGCTTGGGATAAACCTATCTTGGGTGATTAATAGCCGAGTTTCGATCCAATAGTCGATTTATGGTCTGGGTTCTAGTCTGGTTTAGGGGAAGGCCCCAATGCTCAGTATGGTAGTCATGTCATAGAGATATGGGTTGTTATTAATGAGGTAGTGGTCCCTTATCGTATGGATAGTGTATCCAACCATGGTGACCCCATAATTTCTGGCATGAAGGAATATTAGAGGGAGTAAGTGGATGCTAGAGCGATAGGAATTTTTTCAGGTATCCTATCATATTCGAAAGAAATGTATGAACAACTCACAAACAATAATGATCAAGGAAATAATGATATTTTGGAGATGGTTCTAATAGATAATGGTCATGTCCTGGTAAAGAGACATACAAAGGGTGGTGTTGTGTCCCCAAAACAAAATTCTTTTTAAGGACATAGAAAATTTATGTCATAATATTCATCCATGATCTATTGGAATTTCATGGGTCTAATTGATAATTTTATTTGGTCCCCTAGGAGAGGTTATACTAACCCCAAATGAGGATGAAGGTTTGAAATTATTAGGATCATGAAATAAAAATAAATAAGCCTTGGTTAATGATATAGATCTAGGGATGAGAAACATGTTTTCTCTATAATTTGATCTCAATAAAACAAGATATGTTATTTGAGGTTATACCTCAACACCATAATGGGAATAGGATGATCTTATTGTGTCTTTTCTGATCAGTAAGTAAGAAAGGGAAAATATATTCTTTGTATTATAGGGTTATTTCATCCCCTTCTAAGAAGAATACAATGAATCAGAAAGACAAATACTACCTTTCCAAAACTCTGTTGCCTGGATCAGGGAAGAACCTTTGTGTCCCCCAAACAGCTATGGAAAAAAGGCTAGTGGAATCATTGACATAAAAGGTTCCAGTAGTCTCAACCCCATCAAAGGAGGGCTGACCATCAAAAGTTCAGAATAATTGAGACTCTTTGAGAACATATTTTCTCAATTCCAAAATGATAGTGGAATTTAGTAAATTTATAAAGAATAAAAAATAAATTATAAATAGGTAAAAACATGGGGAATACTGTTTGACTGTGGAGGTTGGAGAATTCATGACCAGGGTAGTTATACAGTAGATAACTTACTATAAACTATGTCATAGTACACCTCTAAACGTGATGTATTGTTCCAATATTTTGTTCCTATATTTTATATGGAGTCCTTTCAGGAATTGAATAACTGTATTTCTGTCATGTTAGAGAGGTATATTAACACTCACCCTGAAAATTATATTAGATACTTGATTTCAAAGTATTGGGATAACCCATATGGGAAGAAATTATTTCTAGGTCAGTGAGGTATGCATCCTAAATGAATTTGGATACTTGTGGATCTATCGAGGATTGTTTTCCTCTCATCTATGATGTGATTCAATTTCTTTCCCTCTGTTTATTTCCAACACATTCCTTTTACTTCTCTGTTTTTTATTTTTTTTGGGGAATTTTATGTTTTTTTTATTGTGTATGTTTGTTTGATCTATGGTCACTATAATTATAGTAATGGGTGTGAGGTTCTCAATAAACATATAAGTGGTTTTATTGAAAAACAATATTTTTAGTGTTGATGAGTTAAAATACCATTGATTCATCAAAAATGAAATAAAATAGATAGGATTTTTATTTCATGGTAATTTTCCTTGATTTGAGGTATTTTTTCTATCAACATAGAGAACTAAATAAAATATAATTACATGATAGGAACAATATCATCCATTGGTTATGCTTCGAGAAATTTACACTTTATCTCTTATTCAATGTAATGATGATTAATTTTACATTCCTGAACCAATAAAATTAACTCCTTAGAGAACACGATATCTATAAAAAGTGATAATTCATTCCTTCTATCTATGTTTGTCATAAAATCTAATATGGCCACGATATGTTATCCAATATGGATAAATCATCATATTATAAAATAATACAAATAACTCAAACAAAAATTATATTAATCCATTTCATAAATGGTTAACCTTAATACCCATCCAAAAATAAAAAAATTATAAAGAAGTTTAATAAATTTATAAAATCAACTTAACAATAATCATTTAAATATCATAAACTAGCTATTTATTATCACATACCAAATATGGGAATATTTTGATCATATATTATATTTAATCATGGTAATAATCTGAATCACCATAACAAAATAAATAAAACATAACAGATTACAAAAACTAAATCTTTCCTCATACCATAATTAAAATCTAATATCGTAGAACATATTCCATAAATAAAAAATATTATAATCTCCATCAATGATATTATAATCAAATTTTTCATCAAATCATTATTTAGTTCCAAAATTATCATTACAATCAAACTTAATTTATCAATATCAATAATCTCTTTATTCCAAAATCATTATCTCAGAATCAGGAACTTATTAAGTGTTATCCTTCCCTCAATCATGTGTTTTTCATTAAATATCATCATAACATTAAATAACATTTCTAGTTCATCAGTACCATTTAATATGTTCTTTAAAATATTTAATGAAAAATTTACAAAAAATACTTATATACATAATTGTTTATATAACAAAATTCATTAATTCCAAAACATAATCATATTAGTCATTCCACTTCATTCATAAAAAAATTAAATAGGTTTCATTAGCTTATTAATTAATACATTATTCCTTTTATATGTTATTCATATTATCTTCACCATCAACCAAAAAACATTTACTCATACAACATTGATGATCCTATTATTTTTATTTCCACCTAGAAAATTTCATTTTAATAAGTCCACAAATTACATGTTTAAACCATTCAGTTGTTGATGATTCTTTTAGTAAATATTTATTCTTATATATAGTGTTAATTAATGTTTTCTTTTATCATTGTAAATTACTTAATATATAACATTCTTGACCACCCAAAAATCATAATATCATTTCATTAAGACATTACCTTTATCCATTATTCCAATAATATTGATATATATAAAATTTAATCTTATTTCCTCCATGGTCTCCACCAACACATGTCTTAATGAATTATATCCATATATTCTTTTCTGAGTCTGAGAGTTTGTTAACATTATATATGTTAATAATATATCATGATAACTAATTATGAATAATCAAAATATCCTTCACTATAGTAATCATCCAATTTGGTTTCTTATCAACACATTTAACATTAACCAAAATCCATTTGGTTCCTGAAATTGGCTAAAACAAAAAATCACAGTGTGAACAAAAATATTCATTGTGGGAACCCACATAATCATGAGAAATATGTTATAGGATATCAAACTAAATCCATTTTATTTTAATCCTATTAAAACTTTTGTTAAAATTAGTTCATTTAATATTATAGTCTATTCAAATCATTCAAAATGATTCATAAAGAAAATATGTATTAACCAAATAATATTTATAGGGAGTGTCAAGACTAGTGTGTAATAATTAAAATTCACATGTATTGGTTAATCATATAGTTATGTTTGAAAAACATTTTTAAAAGATAATACCCCTAGGAATATCTATTATAGAACCTCATCCTCTTGTAATATCTAAAATTTGATGTATTTATAGGAAAACCACACATTCTCTTAAAGAATATTTGGATGTTATCATATACATAAGATTATCCTAAGAGTTATTTATAATAATTTTCTATCCTTGTTTACAAAGGATAATTAAACCTATAACTCAATACCAACAATAGAATACTAGTATTTACATAAATATATATTTCATCTTAATACATGAGTATTCATTTCATTACAAAATACACATCTGAGTATCGTAGTGTATTATTGTCTTTGGAGACATGGATACCTGAAAAACTAGTTCTTAAGTAAAATACATCATCTCCCTCTAAGTTTTTCACTACCTGTACTCTATTTAAATATACCCCACATAAAACATTTCTTCATAACCTATTTAAAGGAAATATATAAATGGGGATCTCATATGCTCATTATTGGTAAATAAGGAATATTTCAATATAATATGGGCATAATGATATTGGAAAATGAGAATAATACTTAAGAAAATCATACACTGCTATCAAAGATCCTAAACAATATTCATGAAATAAATCATTGAACTTCATAACTCATGGATTCTAGGATAATAAAATATAATAAGTTATGAGATAATATCATTTACATATGACATATAATTTTTTCATACACATAAGCATAGTAAATCATTTCTAATGTAACCAAGGTTTGTTCTCAAGAATATCATAATAAAAAAAACTCCCTTAATGAAGTGGGTTCACTCCCCATTACAATCATATTTTTATCATGATATATCATTCTTTACAAAATAAAATCAAGGGAGATATAGGTCCCACCAATCGTGGTTATAACATACCAACCATAATAGTTTATAAAGTAACCAACTTCCTTGGTAACAATGTATCCAGCATCTTTGGTTATAATGTAACCACCATCCATAGTTCTCATATAACCATTATCTAAAGTTATAATATAACAAATATCACATAATTAAATTAATACATATGTGTTACAATAGAACATAAAATGTTTATCATATTAGAATTTATAAAAATAAATGGGGTTCATAAACATTTCATCATAACCATATAAAAGGAATGTTTTTCATAATCATTTAATTAATTCAACTAACACATTGAAAATGAAGGAGTTTTATACCAATATTATCATTATAATAATAAAATATTCCTATAAATAATAATAATATTTATCCTTGGATCATATCCTGAATAAATCTTATGTAACATAAAAGGATGCCATGTTATATTGAAAATGATTTTAAAGGATAACATGGAACATTTCTTGAGGAAAATATCCTTCCAAATTTGAAAATAATTTTTTAAGAATATATATTAAAAAAATTATTTTAATTGAAATGACGCTTGGAAATTTATAAAGTAATATTCAAAGTAAGGATTGGTCATGACAATGAAAAATTAAGGTCTCTTCGTATATGTTAGAATAATAATTCCTTTCCCATTTTTTGTAAATCATCAACAGATAATTATTCATAAAATGATAATAATAATAAATTTAATCCATTTTTGTAAAATTATAACATTGGTAAATAATCATTTAAACAATAATTTTAAAATATTAAAATATTTCTTTAAATCATTTTTAGAAAACATGGTCCAATAAAAAAAATAATTTTCAACCTAAGTGAGAAATAAAATAAATTTTCCATTAAATTTTATTATATATTAAGTATATAAAAATAGGAATATGAAAGACAAATATTTATTCAAAATAAAGATATATTGAAGAATAAAATTCATTAATTTCATCATATATTAATCATAAGATATCATTATCCAAAATATAGTTATAAATAGTCTCGATAATTATTGAGATCATATCATTATTACTTTGGTACCATTTGAATCATAAAACTCATGAAATATAAAACATAAATTGGATATTTAAATACCCATAATTTTAAGTATAATATTCAAAAAATAAATTCATGATAATTATATACACCAACTAAAAGAAATAGATGGTGAATATGTCATGTGACTCAAGGGAAATTAAAGTGAGATCAAAATTAATTAAACCAATTCCTCCATGAATTGAAAGATCTATAGCCTCATTTATAATAAATATAAATTTATCATATATATATAAGGAATATAATCATATATATTGCACCATATATGATATTCTTATATCATTTTATCTGTGTTTTATTAAAAATTATACGATAAAATCATTGTTTTGGGTAATAATTGGTTAATCATTTATGTATATTATCAATCAATAATTTTGGTACTTATAATATATTAATAGTTACATAAAATAAAGATTTATTATAATGGTATAAATAGAATGATAATTAATTATATACATATTTAATATCATTCATAAATGTTATAGATAGAAATATGAAATGCATCATTCAAGGAGAAGGTTGACCGTATGTACATATGAGCGCTACTTCAATTTCTCAATAGATGTAAATAAATAAAGGTTAATAATAATTCACCAATAAAGAGTAATTATAATATAAACTATATAATATATATTCTTTTATTCCATCCTTATTACCGCACATGTAAAATATATATGAAAACACATCACATCGGTTCGCAAGGCAGTTATCCTCTATTCAACTGAGTGATGTTATTGTTTTCATATGTGTTTGATTCAAATAATTTATATGTTATATTATATTTTTATAAGTATTTATAACTTATAATTATCAAATTTTTTAATTAAATTTATCCTTATTACCTTCCATTTTAAGTGTTAGTAGAAAATGAATCACATCGCTTCGTGACGGGGTAGTTTGTCACCCACAAGAGAGGCGTTGTCATTTTCTTTTATGTAAGGGAAAGTAAAAAAGTATATATGATATCATAATTAAATAAGTATAATATATATGTATATATATCATATTTATACTGTAAATACATTATTATTGTAACATCCCAGGTAAATAATGAATATGAAATTTTCATATTTATTAATTTTTGTGGATAAAACGTTAATATTACTTTAAAGGGAATTCTATGTTTTATGGCGTACTCAATATTCAACAATGAGTTTCATGGAAATATTACGTTGCACACTAATAATATAATAAAATTATTTTAAATGGTAGTTAACGGCTAGCTGTTGTAATGGCGAGAAGGAACATAACTAACTACAAATTATTATATATGTTTGTCAAATATTTTTACATTTATCCAATAAAAGTTATAGGCATAAAATAAGAAAATAATTCTATTTTAAGCATAAATATTCTAATGTTCTTTAAAAGGTCGATTAACCGCCTTTTGATGGAAAACCCTTTCCATAACAATTTTTTGTCAATTTTATATTTTATATTTGACAAAATAAAATCCTTCTTTAGAATTGGGACATCAAAATTTACTTTGTGTAAATTTTGTTTTTCCAATAAATTTCATTTTTAATGAATTTTGAAAATGTTGTATTTTAATTCAAAACCACCTTTTAATATAATTTATTTATATGTTTAGATTATTTTTTTAATTGGGTTTAATTTCTAGTTGAAATATATTGTTACTATTTAATCCAATTGTAGTCAGTGAATTAATTTCAATTTGAAATTGGACTCAAACAAGTGTCAACCATTTGATAGATATCATTTCATAAAAACACATTATTTGTTTTGATAGTGGGAATTAATTATAAAATAAATTAATGAAACATCCATGTTTTTAATTTGGTAAAATGGACATAATTTTTTAATTTGGAATGTCAAATTTATTTTGGATAATGTTTTAGTATTTTTTTGACAAATGTTCATTTTTAATGAATAGTGAAAATACTGCATTTTACATCAAAATTGTTTTTTCATCTAATTTAATTATATAGATAGATGGCCCTTTTAGATAGTTTTAAAGTGTAATTGAATTAGTTTTTTACCACTTAATACAATTTTGTTCATTGGAAGTAATTTTACTTTTCAATTGGATGTAAAAACAAGTCAATCTATTGATAAATTTTACTTCATAAAAACCCATCATTAGTTGTGACAACGAGAATTATTTTTAAGTTAATTAATGCAATTTCTGAGTTTGGAATTTGGTAAAATGTATTCCAAATTTTGAATCAGAAGGTCTAAATTATGTAATTAAGACACTTTTGTTTTTGGACATTATAAATAGTAACAACGGTAATTAACTTTAATTAACGCGATTAACTAGTAATCTGGAAGTTAAGGGTAATAAAATAATATCATAATAATATAAAATGAACTGAAAATGTGTCCAAATCCTCTTTTTATAGTCATGTCCTACCATGGAAGTATTGTTACAGAAGATGAGTGCCCATTGAGTCACATGGGTGTAATAGTGACATTTATTACATTATTTTTTTAAAAAAAGAAGAGAAATATAATAAAGGTTTGTATATACTAAGTAAAACAATTTCAATTGTGTTTACATAAATTATCTCTTAGAATATAAACATTCATTTTAAATATAAAAATATTTACTACATCATGTTAGTTTTTTATAATTTTTAGACAATAAATAAATAAATTTATTTATGACGCCATGACAATGCAGTGATTACCTCATTAATGAAATATTTAAATAAAATGAAAAGAAAAGGTAAAATCTAAGACATAAACTTGTCTAAAACCTATTTTATGGGTGTATTTAAAACCATTATCACCTTATCCTCGAAATATATCATTGTGGGACCTTTAAAATATGAAAACCATTTTATAATAATGTAACATTTCAAGACTTTCTAAAAGTGACCCTCCTCCTTCTTATAAAAGTACCCCACCTCTACCCCCTTAACCAAACATCTCAAGCCCTTGGCTCGTCCAAACTCTTCTCATATTTTCTCTCCACATCCCCCTCTTACTCCTAGAAGCGTCACTTTGGGTAGAAGTCTTTCCAAGGAAGCCTTTGTCTCAAATCAAAAAGACTAACCTGATTTAGAGGTAATGCCTTCTCTCAAGTTTCTTTCTTTTATTTTCTTTATTAACTCACCAATATATTTTTATTATTTGATACCATAATAAAACAAGTATACTCAATATACTAGGATGTTTTTAGGATAATTATTCTACCTACACTTACACACACCCCCTTCTAATGGTTAAAGAATATACTGTTTCTGTGGGTGGCGAATTACTGCCTCCTGAAACGATGATTGTTAAATCTTCTTTTAACACCTTTTATGGTGTCCATTATGATGTAAATATATTCATATGTGATATATATTATATTTATTTCCTCTATATACTTCTTTATTTTCTATTTAAAACATACCGTTATGCTTTCAATGTTGGGCAAATGCGATAATGTCAAATGAGGAAGTGTGGACTACCGCCCCCTCAAGTATTGTGAATCATTCATGCCAAACATGGAATTTATAAATAATGTAATTAATTAACTTATGTTACCTATATAACATATATATTATACTTTAATTATAATATATTTGTGTCTAATTTAGTTTTAAAGTCCATTAATATGACAAAAAAATGAAAGTAGTGTTCATGTGTACGTACGGATTAACGTCTCCATGAACGGTACATTTCATTTATTATCTCCAAAAATTATGGAATATTATTAAATACATATATAGTGGTTATATATGATATTTAAAACATTATCATCATTTCGGAGATGATGTACTTATAACTACATGGACAATTCTCTTCAAACAAGTTCATTGTTGACTCATGTACCGAACATCGACAAAACGTATGATATGTAGTCACATAATTAACTAATTATTATAACCTGATAATATGTGATAGTAATTGAATCATAAACAATAAATGAAGTCTTTAATCAATTATAAATTAACCAATGTTTGTTATTCTGGAATATAAAGAAACAAACAAGACATGTCGGACTTGAGGTAAGGGATTTCTTATCTCACTTTTAATTATGTGATATTTCCGATGTTCGCCATTTATTTATTGCATGTGGTGTGTTGTGTACTTAAATTTGATATATATTATCATAATTATATTTATATTCATTGTATTATGTGATTCATTTGATTCTTATTATCTTTTGGTCATATGACTTGATTTATCACAACAAGGTAAGGGGTTTTTATATCACTATTTATTCACATGAGATTCATGCTATATATGTCACTATCTCCATTGAGTGGTGTATGTACTTCACATTATTATATACTTTGTGTAATATAATTTCGTTTATGGGTATTTACATCAACTTTGTATAGTTCTTCTTTCATGGGGAGTACGTTTCAAAAGTTACCAAAGACGTTAAGGGAACCTTTCACCCTCCTCTTTTTAAAAGACTTATTTTTGTTAGTTCTATTAATTTACTTCTTCTTAATGTTTCTATATGTTCTTATATATCCTTATTTCTATAAATTTTATTTCCAAGTGATGATATAACCTTTCTATCTCTCATCACCTAATTTTTCTGAATTTTAAAGTCACATCGTTAGGCTGTCGAAATTCTCTAAGGGAACTTCTTAACCCAATTTCAATTCTTTGGTGTAAACCTCTACTTATTGATATGTGTGGATGAACTTTGATTGTTTTACACTTAGTATGAACTTATATTAGGTGTATTTATATTTTTGACACATAATTATGTAATTGAATTATCCTTAATCTAAGGATTCCATCTTTATAAGGGACTTCGTGTCAATTTTTTTTATTGAGGCATCCCTTGATTTATACACGACTTTTTTTTATACGGTGTATAAAACCATTTTGAATTTTCATTTCTTTCAAAGGGAATCTTTTCTCTACTAAGCATTTTACTAAACAACAAAAATAAATGTTTATTTTTTTTACATAAGCAGTTACAACGACCTTTTCCGCCGCCGCGAGTATTATTTTGTCTTTGGCATTCTTAACAAGATGTAATGTTTTTAAAAAGAAAATAAATACCATATAATCATTTTACATATTCGGGTATTTAAAATGGTTTTTAGAATGGATTTATTATTTCAATATCTTAAAAAGTTATATTTTTATTGCAGTGTGGGAATGTTATCTTTCTTTTATGCTTAAGTTAGGTGTTATGGTTATGTTATGGTTAATGGGAATTGTTTATATAGTTGGGTGGTTCTTTGATAAACTAAGGGAGGTTGAGTGTGAGATATCTCTCCATTACATTGGGTAATGTGAAGGAGTTAAACTCTAATGTTTCTCTGAAGAGATTTAGGGAATATACAATGATGGGTATTCCAAACGTAACTGTGCGGGTTACTCCCTACGTAAGAATGTTATGAATGCCTCAAGTTACCTTTATGTCTTATGATTTCTATGTGTATTACAAAAATATTATGATTTCATGAGGTATGTTAAAAAGATTATGATATGTATATATTGATGATCTAATGTTTTCTCTCTTTGTGTATACCTTGCTGAGTTTTTTATGCTCATCCCAAGTTTTTGAAAAAATTTTCACAGGATATAAAGTGGAATAGGGTCAAAGATGGGATCAAGGAAATTTCATGATGTCTAATACATGGAAATGACATTACTCTTTTGTTCAAGAGTTTTTATTTTGTGAAAAAAATGGAAACTGATTAGATGTCTCTACTTTGTAATTATTGAGAAGTAATAGTTATGTCCTAATTCTCTAAAACGCTAAACCTAAAAATATCCTCAATGTGAATTATTCAATTGATTCAAGATATGAAATTTTTTAAGGCTGGATCCTTATAGTTGGTATCAGAGGTCGGTTTAGATAACTGTAGAGGTTTGGGTATTCTTTAACCACAGGTGACATTACCATAATGGTTAGGATTTCAGAAAGAGTCATAATTTTTTTATATAGATAATATTAATAATAATATCTTAGTATTTAACCTCCTCATGAGATATTATATGATGATTTTACTGATATACTGACACTGACCTTTTTGGTTTTAGTAAATGGTTAGATTTAGCGGGGACCAAAGTAAGAGTGGATGTGAAGAAAACTATGACGATTTTCTAAATGAGCAACTGAATTATATGGGAGCTGCAATGAGAACTCTTGTGGTTATTCTCAACCAACTATCTAGATTCATGATTTACCCCATAAACCGTTGTGATTTTCATAAGTCATCATATATGTGAGAAACAAATCCTGACGGATGTTCAACTAATAATCATAATGGTATGTGTGTTTAAAAACCTATGTGTCAAATATGTGGAATGAAACACCTATGAAAATGTTTCAAAGGGACAGAAAGATTCTATAGATGTGAAAATGAATTTCATAAAGCATGAACCTACCATGGAAAAAGGAAGCATCTAGTTGACTCTAGGAAATGGAAAGAAGTTCTTTCTGATGGATCAATTGAATGTTTTAAATGTGGTGTGTATGGTCATTATGCAAACACATTTCCTATGAAGAATTTTTGGGAATGAGATCACCAAGATCGTACAAATATTCATTTACCAATACCTAATGACATTCCGATTGAGGATGAAGAAACTGATAATGGCCAATGAAAGGTATGGATTATTTCTTAACATATGTTTTCCTATTATTGAATCTTAGGATATGATTCGTGATTTTGGTTTTAGGAAAGAAGTTTGGCAGAATAAGTTGGAAAGGAATTGATAATGGATCACGAAGAATGTTGAATGAGTAAGAAGTCATCATATAAGCGATTCAAGAGTAATGGTAGATTTTAGGATGGTGAAATTCATAAATGTATTAAGGCTCTTTTGATGATGAGATTCCATTAGAAGACTTTTTATAGTTTGTGTAACCCTAATATTTGATATATGAAAATTTTATTCAAGGAACAATTATCTTTTCTTTTGTGGATATAGTTACAAAGAACCATTTTGGTTTATATGATAATTGAATTTGAGGTAATTATCAGTTAATACATTTTGGGATGCAAATCTAAAGTTATTAGATATCATTTTTGGTTAAAATATGTTATTGTTATTTTTTATGAATTTATCTATTTTTGGGAATATTGTAAAATTATGTTTCTTTTAAAAAGGGACAACATGCAAACCGTATGGCAACCTGTCGCGTCGGACGAAGCTGTGGGATTCGAACCCACAACCAAAGTGAGACTGATATTTATCGCCTACTACTGGACTATGTGAAGTCCCTGGTTAGTATGAAAAATTCTTTTTAGTTAGATGATTTTATGAATCAAGAATAAGTTGATTTTGGGTTATCTATAGATATTATTAACCTATCATGGAGGATATGTGATTAGGTTAATTACTTTTCAGTATGAGACATTAAGAGTAACTGATGTTATTTGAAGATAAATGCTAAGATTTACCTTGGATGAGTACGTGATTAAATCCTTTAGAGATTTGGGTTTCAATCATAGATTTAATTACTTTGAATAATTTTATAGATAACTATTTATTTAATGGTATTTCTTGAACCTTGGGTTATTTTTGTTGAATTTTTGAGATTAAGAGTAGTTTTCTTTTTGTAAAAGATTATCCTTTTTGGGGATTATCTAATCTTGTACTAAAAATTTTGGTTTTGGTTAAGGTCTAAAGACATAGGAAATATATAGTTCAGATTTATTTAGATTAGGTGATTATAAAGAAGTTGATTATAGTTCTCTTAATGTGAACAAGTTATCCTAAATACTCATCTTTTAGAGAAAATATGAGTTTGTGTAAGAAATATAGTAAGAGATGAAAGTCTACATGACAAGTAAGTATATTTCCTTATGTTTTAGTTAATCTAATAAATAAATTACTAAATGAAAAGTAACTTAAAACAAAACGTTATCTGTTATATTTTCCTACTGGGGAATCAAATACTGTTTAACCCATCACAAGTTGGTGATTTTCTGGTGGGTAACATTCTCCTAGACATGTTTTCTATCACTCTCTATCAGAACTTGAACCTTTGTTTTCCCTTCCATATCCATGTTTTCATGGAATCCTAGTATCTGTTGTCTCGAGTGACCTTTTTTACTTTTCTTTCTTTCTTTTAAATTGAGTGTTTAATTTACTCCTTTTCTGATGTGGGGCTTTCAATGAAGTTTCCAAGCCCAAGTTTAAAATTGCGAGGACGCAATTCCCAAAAGGGGGGAAGGATGTAACATTCCAGGTAGATAAAGAATATTAAATTTTCATATTTATTAATATTTTTGAATAAAATTTTAATATTACATTAAGTGGAATTCTATGTTTGATGGCGTACCCAATACGCAACAACGAGTTTCTTTGAAATCATACGTTGCACACTAATAATATAATAATATTTTTTAAATTGTAGTTAACGCCTAGCCGTTGTAATGGTGGGAATGAAAAGAAATAACTTCAAAATGATTATATATGTTTTTTAAATATATTTAAATTTATCTAATAAAAGTTATAGGCTTAAAATAAGAAAAGAATTCAATTTTAAGCATAAATATTCAAATGTTCTTTAAGGGGTCGATTAACCACCTTTTGATGGCGAACCATTTTTAAAAATACTTTTTTTAAATTTTAAATTTTATATTTGACAAAATAAAATCCTTCATTATAATCAGGATATCAAAATTTATTTTGTATAAATTTTTTATTATTTTTCCGATAAAGTTGATTTTTAATGAATAGTGAAAATGTTGTATTTTAATTCAAAACCGCATTTTAATCTAATTTATTTATATGGTTAGATTATTTATTTAATTGGGTTTAAAGTTTATTTGAAATATATTTTTACCATTTAATCCAATGGTGTTAATTGGAATTAATTTAACTTTGATACTGGACACAAACAAGTGTCAATCTTTTGATAGATATTGTTTCATAAAAACAAGTTATTTGTCTTGACAGTGGGAATTAATTATAAAATTAATTAATGAAACTTATATATTTTTAATTTGGTAAAATGGATATAATTTATTAATTTGGAATATCAAATTTACTTTGGATAAATTTTTGCTATTTTTCTAACAAATGATCATTTTTAATGAATAGTGAAAATACTGCATTTTACTTCAAAACTACTTTTTCATCTAATTTAATTATATAGATAGATGGTAATTTTAATTGGTTTGAAAGTGTAATTGAATTATTTTTTTATCACTTAATACAATTTTGTTCATTGGAAGTAATTTCAATTTTCAATTGGATGTAAAAACAAGTCGATCATTTGAAAAATTTTACCTCTTAAAAACTCATCTATGTTTGCGACAATGGGAATTATTTTTAAATTAATTAATGAAATTTAAGAGTATGGTGTTCAGTAAAATAGATTCCATATTTGTAATCAGAAGGTCCAAATTATATAATTAAGACTCTTTTTTTGGACAATATGAATTGTAACAACGGTAATTATATTTAATTATCGTGATTAATTAGTAATCAGGTAGTTAAGGGTAATCAAATAATATCATAATAATATAAAATGAACCCAAAAAGTGTCCAAATACTCTTGTTTGAGTCATGGCCTTCCATGGGAAGCTTTTCACCTAACATTAGGGCCCATGGAGTCACATGGGTGTAATAGTGACATTTATGACATTCTTTTTAAAAAAAGAAGAGAAATATAACAAAGGATTGTATATCCTAAGTAAAAAAAATTTAATTTTGTTTCCACAAATGATCTCTTAGAAAATAAATATTCATTTGAATGCTAAAATATTTCCTACATCATGGTATTTTTTTTATAATTTTTATACATTAAATAAATAAATTTATTTATGACACCATGATGATGCACTCATTACCTTATTAATGAACGATTTAAATAAAATGAAAAGATAACGTAATATCTAAGACATAATCTTGTTTAAACCCGATTTTATGGGTTTATTTAGAACCCTAATCACCTTATCCTATAAATATATCATTTTGGGACCCTTAAAATCCGAAAACCATTTTATAATAAAGTAACATTTCAATAATTTCTAAAAGTGGCCCTCCTCCTTCTTATAAAAGGCCCCAACCTCTACCCCCTTACCCACACCTCTCATGCCCTTGGATCGTCCAACATCTGCTCATATTATCTCTCAACATCCCTCTCTTACTCCTAGAGGCCTCACATTGGGCAGAAGTCTTTCCAAGGAAGCCTTTGGCTCAAATCAAATAGAGTTACCCGATTTAGAGGTAATGTCTTCTCTCGAGTTTATTTCTTTTATTTTACTTACTCACTCACCAATAAATTCTTATTATTTGATCACATAATAATACCAGTATAATAAGTATACTTGGATTTTGTTATGATAAGTATTCTTCCTACACTTACACACACCCCTGTCTAATGGTTAAATAACATACTGTTTCAGTGGGTGGCGAATTACTACCTCACGAAACGATGATTGGTCAATCTTCTTTTAACACCTTTTATGGTGGACATTATGATGGAACTATATTTATATATGATATATATTATATTTATTTCCTCTATATGATTGTGTATTTTATATTTAAAACATACCTTTATGCATTTCTTGTTGTGAAAATGCGATAATGTCATATGAGGAAGTGTGGACTACTGCCCCCTCAACTGATGTGACTCATTCATTCCAAAAATGGAAATTATAAAGAATGTAATTAATGAACTTATTTTACCTATATAACATATATATTATACTGTAATTATAATCTATCTATGTTAAATTTAGTATTAAAGTCCATTAATATGACAAAAAAATGAAAGTAGCGTTAATGTGTACGTACGGCTTACCGTCTCCATGAACGGTACATTTCTTTTCTTTTCTCCAAACATTGTGGAATATTATTAAATACATATATACTGGATATATATGATATTTAAATCATTATAACCATTCTGGAGATTATGTACTTATAACTACATGCACAATTCTTTTCAAACAAGTTCATTGTTGACTCATGTAACGATCATCGACAAAACGTATGATATGAACTCACATAACTAACTAATTATTATAAAATGATAATATGTGATATGAATTGAATCTTAAACTTAAAAGGAAGTCCTTAAGAAATTATATATTGACCAAATTTTTTAATATAGGAATATAAGGAAATGAACAAGTCAAGTCAGACTTGAGGTAAGGGGTTTCTTATCTCACTTTTAATTCCATGAGATTTCCATTGTTCACCAATTATTTATTGCATGTGGTGTATTGTGTACTTAAAGTTGATATATATTATCATAATTCTATTTATATTCATTTTATTATTTGATTCATTTGGTTATTTTTATCTTTTGGTTATATGACTCGATTTATCACAATGAGGTAAGGGGTTTGTATCTTAGTATTTATTCCCGTGAGAATCATTCTATATATGTCACTATCTCCTTTGAGTGGTGTATGTACTGGCCATTATTATACTATCTGTGTAATATATTTTCGTTTATGGGTATTTACATCAATGTTTTATAGTCCTTCTTTCATGGGGTGTATGTTTCGAAAGTTACCCAAGTCGTTAAGAAAACCTTTCACCCTCCTCTTTTTAAAAGACTTGTTTTTGTTGGGTCTTTTAATTTACATCTGCTTAATGTTGTGATATGTTCATATATATCCTTATTGCTGTAAATATTATGTCCACGTGCTAATATACTCTTTCTATCTCTCATCAACTCATTTTTATGAATTTTAAAGTGACGTCGTTAGGCTATCAAATTTCTATAAGGGAACTTCTTAACCCAATTTCAATTATTTGGGGTAAACCTCTACATCTTGAAATGTTTGGATTAACTATGATTGTTTTACACTTAATATACACTTATATTGGGTGTATTTATATTTTTCACACATAATTATGTAATTTATTTATCCTTAATCTAAGGATACCATCTTTATAAGAGACTTCGTATCAATCTCTTTTTATTGAGGCATCCATTGATTTATACACAACTTTCTTTTACACGGTGTATAAAACCCTTTTGACTTTTCATTTCATTCAATGAGAATATTTTATCTATGAAGAATTTTACTAAAAGAAAAAAATAAATGTTTCTTTTTTTACATAAGCGGTGACAATGACATTTTCCGCCGTAGCGAGTATTATTTGGTCTTTGGCTTCCTTAACAAGACGTAATGTTTTTAAAAGGAAAATAAATACCATATACTATTTTTACGGATATTGGTATTGAAAATGATTTTTATAATGGATTTATTATTTCAATATCTTAAAATTTTTTATTTTTATTACAATGTGGGAATGTTATCTTTCTTTTATGCTTACGTTATGTGTTATGGTTATGTTATGGTTCTTGTGAATTGTTTATGAAGTCAGGTGGTTCTGTGATAATCTTAGGGCAGGTGAGCTTGAGATAGCTCTCTAATTCATTGGGTTACGTGAAAGAGTTAAACTCTAATGTTTCTTTGAAGAGATTTAGGGAATATACTGTGATGGGTATTCCAAACGTAACCATGAGGGTTACTCCCTACGTAACAATGTTATGAATTCCTCAAGTTAACTTTATGTCTTATGATTTCTAGGTGTATTCCACGAATATTATGATTTCATGAGGTATGTTAAAAATATTGTGATATATATATATATATATTAATGATCTAATGTTTTGAATCTTTGTGTATCCCTTATTGAGCTTTTTATGCTCATCCCATGTTTTTTAAATGTTTTTCACATGACATAAAGTGGAATAGGGTAAATGATAGGATCAAGTAAATGTCATGTTTTCTAAAAAATGGAACTAGACATGAATCTTTTGTTCAAGAGTTTTTATTTTGTGAAAAAATGGAAACTGAGTAGATGTGTCTACTTTGTAATCATTGAGATGTAATAGTGATGTCCTAATTCTCTAAAACTCAAAACCTGAAAAGATCCTCAATGTGAATTATTCATTTAATTCAATATTATGTCCTCTTTTAAGGTCGTGTACTTATAATTATAACAAGTTGTGAGAGTCGGAGATGGAAAACGTATTACGTATGTTCATGAGGCGGTAGTTCACCGTAAACACGACTGATGGTTTTGTTTACAATTTGAAGGAAGAGGAGATGGTTAAGGTTAATAAACATGGTTTATTAAAATATAATTATATTTAATATACTTTGGTTATTACATTATCAGGTTTTAGAATTACTTTGAGGGGTTTGAAGAGTAAATAATATATAAAGATCGTTTAAGAATGATACATCTTCTTCCGAAAACCTCCTTAGGTTAGCACCAAAATCATTCTTAGGATTAGTTTATGATAGAAATGTGGCTCTATGTAATGGTTAGGTATTTAAGTAAGGTATTTATATAATAAGTTTCTGAAAATAGGACTTTGAACATTTGAAGAGGAGACACAAGCAGGTTATCTTTTATAATTTGGGGAGAGGACACACTTGGATCTTTGGAAATAAATAATTATATCCACGTTTTAAAGATGAAACAAGGATAAAAATGGATCATTATTGATACTAGGATGTTATTGGGTCTAAATATATTCATTAAATAGTAATTATACAAGTTTTCGGACATTTTTAACCATTATTTGTTTTGTCTGAACCCTAGGTAAACCTGTTTTTACCTTAACATCGACAATTAATTTTTACTATTTTTACTATTCATTTGGGTAAAAATCAAATTGAACATATTAGAAAATATTAATTATTATGATTCTAAATATTGAATCTATTTTTTTAAATTACATTCATTGAAGTGGTATAATATAATTTAAAATTAAACCCACCGATTTGGTGAAAAAATAGTCTTGAAATGAAAAATATATCATATGTTTAAAGAGTTTATATATATAAACTAAGAATTTGATTTATTTAAATAAAAATAATTTGATTAATAATAATATAATTGAACTAATTTTTATTTTAAAACTATCTTAAGATATTTTTTTTAAAAATTCATTAAATGAAAAGTAAATTCTTACCAAAAACTATTATTTTTCAATATTCACTAAAATTATTATCTTATTTGAAAATAATCAATACATCACACCAAGGTAATTTTAAAACTCACAATTAAAAAATTATATAATTTTTTTAAAATAAATTTTCTATTATTGAAAAAAATAAATTTTTAAAGAATATGTAATTATAATTTATTTCATTCATCATGAAATAAGGAGAATTAATAACATGTAATTATAATAAAATATAGTTTCTTTATATATCTAGCACAAATATAGGGAAAATCATTTACATATTCTATTATTGTATTAGAATTCTCAAATGGAACTATGAATACACCACAAATATGATACTTGACCCTTTTAAAATAGTATATTAGTGAGTTATCTAGGTAGAACACCTAGTACTAATATAAGACTCCTAGGTTCCATAAAATATTTATTTATAAAAATAAACTTCATTATAACATGGGTTTCAGGGTAAAATCCATACATCAGGTACACTTAAATGAATCTGGATGTCATGTTAGAATTATGGGATGTATAAAATGGACCTCTATGAATTGTATATGTTCATATAGGTTGTAATATTTGTAATTTAGTTTTACATCATGAAATAAGGACTCTTGTAGGTCATACCACTTATATTGTTTTATAGAGGGTTTTATAGATATCTAGATAATGTTCAAAATAAAATGGTTTCATCATAATTTTGGGCCAATGAAGTGAAACATATCATTAATGAAAGGGTTAGAACATAGTGATTTAGAGGGGTTCTTTTAGAATTCACAGTTGGTCCCAGGATAGGATATCCAATTTTCACAACATGTCATGAAATAATATGAATAAAAAACACATAGTTATTGTATATGGAACCTCTATGTATATATATGGATCATGTAAAATAGAAGAAGGATGTCATACATGGGTTCCCTAAAGAGGGAAAGATAAAAACCTGAAGCAAATTAGAAAATGTCTCATCACTTATTCATAACCTAGTATTGAGATGAAATATGGGGTATGTAATGTGATATATGTTCCTAGAATCACTATATATCATGAGTTAGAAATAATTAATCCATTAATACTTCCAATATATTTTGGTGCATCATAATGGTTTTAGGTTAAGATAATTATGGTACCTGGATATGGAAATATAGTTGTGGCCATAACATCTATTATGAAAGATATATCTTAATTCCATATATCACTTACTCATGAAGGAGTTTTTAGTTTGTATGACAATATATTATATAATGGGGATTATATATATATATATAAGTTACATGAAATGTAATTATATGATTAGTTTAAGTTCATAGAGGATAGGATATTTCTACCAGTTTTAGGTAATGCAGAATTGATTGAATGTTGTGTATTTTAATGTCATGTGACAAGGAATAAGATACCATTTAGTTTATAATTATACAATGAGGACCATAAAACTATTCATTATTTTTATATCTTGGTCTTTAAAAAATATATAAAATATTCTCTTGGAATATATTGAATTAGTGAAGATTTAGACACTAATTAAAAGTGGGGGTTTTATTTTAATTTATAGTTGGTCCTATGATAGGAGATCAAAATAACACTTTGTATTCTATTATGATCCTAATTCTATTTAATTTATATTTATTTTCATTAATATATAATGTGATGGATCATTTTATGTAATTATGAATTGATGTAAAGAATAATTGGTTGGAAGTATACTATAGATCCCAAACATGTGGTTGAAGATTAGATCCATCCATGGAAGTTCAAAGGCCCCATGTTACATTTATAGATTATGTGTATTTTATCTATTATGATTACTGAAATATTCATAATTTTTCAAGAAAAAGTTATAATGGTGTGTCACGAAATGAAATTTTCTATAAAAATAAGTATAATTAAATAATAACTACCATTTATGATTTTAATACTTTGAGAATATTAATTTTCATGAAGAAGTATTCTTGAAATCCTTGAAAACAGAAATAAAGAAATTAATATTTTTGCATGATGAATAATTTGTAAGAATACTTGGGTTGGGAATTTTATACCTGGTAATTATACAAAATATTTTTAGATGTGAGATTATTTTAAAAGGATTTTCAACCAAGAATTATATATTGTCTAACTCAATCTCTAACATGTGGGAGTATGCTAATCCTTTTGGGAGATCTATCTAGCCACATCGGTAGAGAATGTGTGATCATGGATTTTATTATGAGTGCACAATGCTTTTATAAGGGATGGCCTGGTGGACCATAGAGGTGTGATGTAGATCTGTGAGGGAATTTGTAAATGGTGTTCTAGTTCAAACCTTGATTCCATCTCATAAACTCAATGCTATGATGTGTATTATAAAAAAGATAACAATAGTGGTGAACTCAAATATTGGATAGGGATAGTTAGGCCTATGGTTTATTCATTATAATGTATTCTATTCGATCTAATCAATCTAGGTCATACATCCACTTCATTTATTCATCATCCAACTATAAAAACCCTTTTGTGGGTGTTCCCTTATAAAAAATCATGTCTACCTTACACACTAGCTTTAAACGTTATGATATCATGGATACTACATTTAAAATGAAATAAGCTACATTGGACATACTTCTATTTCCATGGGTTAAAATGAAGTGAAAAATGATATATTCGTTACATATAAATACCATGATTTTTTAATTAATTAGATAATTTTAAAAAATATTCAATAAAATAAAAACTACAGTTATAAAAGTATAGTCATGTATTTGAGAGAATTTATGTGGTCATTTTAATTTGATTATTTTAATTTTAATTGCATACACGTGTTTCCAAACCCACAAAGGCATAAGATGGTAATTACATAAAGGTGACATGTTTTTCAGCATAAAAACACTAAATAAAGATTATCATATTTTAAAAATAACAAGACCATTATGAATTACAAATCATTTATTATTAGAACATGTTATCAAGGATTTTGAAAAAGAATTGCAATGGAATGATCTTTACATCCACGGTGGTGTAAAGTAAGAAAACAAAATCTATAAATTAAATGTATTTTCTATTAAGAGTGTTGTTAATTCTTTGATATCTCTTTATTTCCATTCTAAAAATAAAGCATCCATGAAATTAATTTTTTTCATGAACATTTTCTCACACAAAATGAATGTAAATAAGTCCCACAATATTCCCAGTATCATTAAGAATAGTTCCTCCAAAATCAATTGAGATTGTGTAGAGTAGAAGTTCATGCTCTTATTTTTTCATAGAAAAATAGAGGGTCATATGAAGGGTAAATATAAAATATCATTATATATATAGAAATATAGTATTATATATAGAACCCACAAATGATCTATTTCATTTGTGATGTATAGATATTGTACCATTCTTAGTTTATATGAAGGAGAAGGATTTATTTAAATAAAATTACATGAATAAGGATATAATTTTAGAAAATGAATTAGAGTGACTAAAAAAAGAATAATCATAGTTATGTTAAACATAGTGTGATCACAAGAAATATAACACCTATCTAAACTATTTCATGTGAATAAACATAATTATATCAATTCAGGAATTGATCCTTAGAGAATAGAATTTCCATTGATGTCACAAATGACATTATTTCATGAAGACTCATTCAGAATCCAAAATTGAAATTTGATATAACATATTATTTATCAAATATCAAATGTATAAGTATAAATTATGTCTGATATAATATTTTCTTATTAATATTTGGGTTAGTTAATTTTGAGATAGCTTAACTATAAATCGTGATCATATTATTCTGATAGAAGAAGAAGAAGAGGAAACCTACATTATTACTACATATTTAGATATATCTTAATACTTACTGTGAAATAGATGTATACATTTGATTTCTGAATTTATGTTACACCTAGAGACTTTATAATATATTTATTTTCAAAAAAATATTAATCTCTTGGATAGTTTATGGTACACACAACACCATTTCCAAATCAACCATAATAAAGTATACTATTTTAACCTAGATGTTAAATTGATGGGTATGAATATTAATAACTAAATAATTAATATTGTATGGACTACAAATTTATAAAATAAATTTAATTGTTATCAATTTACTTTAAATGAAAAATAGAATTATTTAAAAGTAAAAGAAATGTTTTTCTAGGAAAATTATATTCTTTTCTACAAAATGGTTTCATTGTGTCTGCCACACCTATTTTAAAATTTAATTTAGGAAAATTAATTTCACCAAATTAATTTTCTAAATTATCATTTCAGATTTATTTTAAATTGAATTATTTAGAATTTATTGAAATGATTTAGTTTCTGATTAATAGTGAAAATAATAATTTTTATTAAGAACTCCTTTTGATTTAAAGAATTTTAATGTTCTATTTCGTTGATAATTTTTTTTAATTAAATATTTGATCTATAATATAATGATTGGCATAATTTATTTCATTTTTATCAATAAGATGTTTTATTTTTAGATAAAAAATTTAGACTTTGGAAAATAATTTCTTTGGAAGATGTTTTTTCGTCAGGCCTACACATTTAAGTTTGATTATATTTTTTACAATAAGTTGAATTTAATATTCAAATATAAATACCATATTTTTAATCAGAATAACTAATACTATTAAATAATATCTAATGATTCTTTTTCAAAATTAATATCAATAATTCTAAAAAATTTGTTCTTTGGGTAAGCTTAAAATAAGATTAGCATGGGTTATACTACAAAAAATAACAATAAAATGACCTAAAAACATCATTAATTCTAATTTTATGCCCATATTTAGAACTTATCTTATCCATGGATTGATAATTATCCATTTTAGAGCATTTTGTAATGTAGAAAACATGGGACTAAATTACTTTTTTCAAAAATTAAAACTATGTCCCCCCAACTCAATTATAAATGAGAACCTCCTGCCTAATCATATTCACACATATCAAGCCATTTGGGTCAACAAAACCCTTTAAAAATATTCCAAAAACATTTTTATATACATTATATATATTTAGGTCATCCCAAAGAGACCCTCATTAGTGTCTTTAATCGGAGATCCAATGGATTTTCTTCTATGTGAAGGCAATACTCTTCATCATGATCCTTCTTTTTTAGTTATACTTTTCCCACATTTAATCCTATATTAGCAGTTAAAATATAATAAAACCTAAATACCTAATTAACTGATATGTTATTATGTTGATTTAATAATAACTATCCATCTCCTTTTCCATCAAATTGAAAAAAAAAACATTTGTAACACCCATATGTTTTTATCAAATATTTTCTTTAAATAATTTTTATTCTCTAGTAGCTCTATTTTCACGAAATCATGAGTTTAAAAGTACTGTTATATATCCTTATTATAAAATTATCGTTAAATCCTAGCTATTAGGTTAGCATGAATAATTATAACCAACTTCTGAAAATGCATTATGAATTCTTTTTCTATCAATTATTTATAAAAAATATTAATCAATTAGATATTTTTATTTTTGAGTGAATTATTTTTGGTAATGAAATTAATGAGATATATAGGTGTTATATACTTAATAAATTATTTTTCATATTCATCTAATGGATATTTTTGTTATAGGGTATGAATAAAACCCTATTCTATGTATAAAAATCTATTTTTTAAAAAGGATAATTTTAAACATTGAATGGCGAACACATTTTAAATTTTGATTTTGAGACATTAATAATTTTTATATGAAAAAATAAACATTTTATTTTTAAATGGGATATAAAAATTTACTTTGGATAAATTTCTGATATTTTTTGAAAACATTCATGTTTTGATGAATAGTAAAAATACGCTGAATTTTAATTAAAAATAAGTTTTTCAATTGAGATAATTTATATGATTAAATTTTAATATTTAGTTATTTTAATGTTTAAATAGAATATATTTTTATCATTAAATATAATTTATGTCATAAGAATTATTTTTACATTGAATTCATAGTTAAAAACATTTTAATCTTTTCCAATGTTTTAAATTTTAAAACTCATTTTCTCATTTCCAAAACCGGATTGATTTTATATTAATTACTGCAACTTTTGTAATTTAAATTTTGAAAATTTTATTTTTTATTTGGAATCAGTAAGTCCAAATTATTTTAATAAGCTACTTTTATTTTTGGACATTATGAATAGTAACTTTGGTAATTATTTTTATTACCACAGTAAAAGCTATATTGGTTAATTAATTATAAAAATACTACTATAAAATTACCTGAACACCAATAAAAATCCTATTAGATGACTAAATTCGGCCCTTATCATATATTGTTTTAAATGGAATCAATTCAAGGCTACTTACCTATGAATATGACATAAATGTAATAAAAACTAATGAATGTGTCAAAATGACAAAAAAGAATATTCCTTTTTATATATGGTTAAATAGGAGATAATATCGACTATAGATATTATCTGGAAATATAATATAATTACATACCTCATAGTAATTTATTTATAATTTTTCTAAATTAAATTATTACCATTAATGATGATACAATAGTGATGTAGAAATTCTTTTACAAAGAGAAATGTCAAATAAATGTTATTAATAATGTTAAAAGAAATATCATATAAACTAATTAATGTGATGAAAAAATTTTAAAGGTGACTATGACATGTTATGATTGTATTAAATATTTTGGTTCAAATTTATCATCTGTGATAATTTTATTTAAAGTCAAATAAATGAATAGTGTCATAATTGACACTATTGAGATGTCATAAAAATAAAATTTTATTAAATTATTTAAAACCCATAAAAATATTTAAAAATTACAAATTGATGGTTATAAGGTCTAAAATTTCATAAAATAACCATTTATAGTCAATTAACAAAATATATTTAAATATTTATTACCATTATATATTTATAATGTTATACCACTATTAAAATAAAAAATAATAACTAACTGTTAATTAAATTGATACTGGTTAAATTGATATAAAAAATTGTCTATAATTTATTGGTCTCTCATATTACAACCGTAAACCCTCTAATATTAAAAATTGGGTCATTTTTTATGTTTTTATGTGGTGTTTCAATTTATTATAAATAAATATTTTTGATCATTCCAAAAGTGTCCCTCACCTCAATTATAAAAGGGCACCTCTTCCCTCACTAATTCACTTCATTTTGGGCCATAATGATCTTCCAACCTATTCCATGTATCCTTATAAACTTTCATATTTTCATTCTATTAGTTTTTATCTTCCTTCAAGACAAACTCTAGTGCCCTAAGAGGAAATTTAAAGAAGCCACAACGAGGAAGAGTTAATCACTTCTACCGATTCATTCAAATTTCATTCTTCTTCTACTTCCTCTTGTTTATTTTTTCATTATAATGTAATAAAATCAGTATCACTCATATAATAATATTTTATTATATATATTTGACAACACTATTTCACATTCTATGTATCCCATGAAAAATGAAATCACTACGTGTGCGTATGTGCGGCTTACCGTCTTCCCGTTATGGTGTAATATTTTTTTCACCACCACCTTACATGGATTGGTATAAAGGTGAAAATAATAACTATATATGATTTTTATATATGATACTAATTATTTGATATTATACACCATCCCTTTCAATACCATTCAACAATTATGGTAATGATACCATCGCTCATGCATAGGTACGACTTACCTTCTCCATGGTGCAATGTGATTTGTTCTATATAATATTCATTAAAGTGTTATTATATAAATAAATTTAATGAATAAATTTGATATATATTAAAATAATACCATTATGTAAATTATATAACCATAACCTAAAAAATAGGAATAAAAACTTCCCTGATAAAACATGCATAAGAACATAAAGCAGTTAATACCTGGATAACGAGTAACAATAAAATGTTACTATAAAATGGTCAGAAATATAGTAATAAGTGTTATCTTAAAAATTACTATTATTTTGGAGTAAATAAATATCGTTATTTAAATCATTATATATGAGTTTCAGATACATACGAAGCATTTCAGACCTATGGTAAGGGATAATTTTTCAAATCTCGTTTTTATCCAAGATTGTTTATTCCTAAGTATTTACTGGCGGTTATTTATCATCCACATCCATGTTTCCTAAATATGTATTTAAAATTATTTTGTATATCCTTAAATAAATTTTAATTTACAATCTTACGCATTGGTAAATTTTTACTAAATGGTATGAATGGAATCATTTTTCATTTTTGGTATGAGGTACTTTTTGACTTTGTTTGGAAAAAGTAAAAGAAGAATGTTTTTTCTAGATTGTAAAATATAAATGGGTTTTTATGCTTTAAAAATTATTTATTTCCTAGAATATTCACCTACAATATTACAAGGTTATTTTCAAATAAAATTATTTTTACTAAAAATGTGTGGCATTTTGAAAAAGAAACACATTTTTGATGAAAAAAAGTTATTTTCCTCAAGATTTAATATCAAGTTTTTTCTAAAAATTATTTTACATATAAGATGACACTATTTAAATAAAGTTATTTTTCTAACCCTATTATTATTATTATTTAATTGGTTAATTTAGTAAATACATTTGTTTTATATAAATTATGATAGTAAGATGTTTAAGTAACCCATTTCATTTCATGGGTTATGCAATAGTGAATGTTTTTATGTTTTTGCGACACGCATAAGAATGATTTCATTTTGTGATGGGTGTGACATTTATCCCCCTCCAATGAACTAGGTAAATATTCATGTCACATGATATATACATTAATGGAACAAAAAGTTAATCTGTTTCAGTAATACGGTTCTGTAATGAGGAGTGAACTCAATTTAGTAATGGAATTTTTTAAGTATAATGGTATAGGAAATAAGCCTTGACTAATATGAAATTATTTTCTATGCTTATGTATGTTTGCCACAAAATTTCATCTCTTATTCTATGACTATTGGGATAACCTATAACTTTTATGATTTATCTCATGACACGATATTATGATATTTTATATGCAAGATAATATATTCATATGTTATGTTCTTATGAATATGATATAATTCATATTTCCTTTTATTACCCTTACTAAGAATTTGAGATCACCATTTCATATGTTTCTTTTTCCTAGGTATTGAAAAAGGTTATTAAGTATGATATTCAAAAAAGGAGTGAAGTTATGAATAAATAAAGGGAGACAATTTAGATGTTTTATAAACCAGGTGTTAATGTTACCCACTATCTAAATACATTATACCTACATGTGAAAGTCATGGTTTTATTATGTGTTGTAATGAATATACATAAATTCTGAAGTTATACCAATGTTTGTGAATCATTGGTCACTAGAGTTGGTATCAGAGGATAGGTGTATTTACCCTTTTGAAACTAGGATAAGAAACCCTTAGTAAGAACCCTAATGATATATATAAGTATATGATACAATACTAATGTATTAGAAATGACAATAAATAACCAAGGATAATCCATAAAGTGTCCTAAACTGAAATTTTATTATTGATTATGTCAATTTTATATTATGATTAGTGTTTCTCACGCTATACTTCATGGTTTTATTCAATGGATGGAACCCTAAGGAACCGTGTTAATGCTGAATCTAACAGGAAATGTAATGATAGTCCTCATGAGAAACCAAATGTTATGGGAGATGAAATGAAAAATATTGTATCCATGCTCATACAACATTATCAAGATATTAATCAAGTCGTACATCCAAACAATCATTGGAGGGAGTGATATTCTGTTTAATACTTCATGAGGCACCATCCACCTTCAATCATCAGGTCTTCGGATCCATTAGTGGATAAACAATAGATCAGTACCACTGAAATGACATTTTTAGTTCTCCAATGTTCTGAAAATGATAAATTCATCTTAGTAGTATATCATTTTGAATGTGAAGCTTATCAATGGTGTAATATTATCAAGAATATGAGGAAAATTGACTAAATTGCATCCATGGAATGGGACGAGTTAAATAACATATTTTCTAATAAGTAAATTCTTCATATTCCTCAAACAAAGATTGATAAAGAGTAACTTAAACTGAAAAAAAATGATGAATTTTTTGGTACCTATAAAGAAAATTCTTCAACACATTCAACGTTTTTTATGTAATTATTATACAACCAAAGAGTAAAATTGATTGATTCTTTGGTGCCTTAAAAACATGTCTTCGAAGGGTATTATCCATAAGGGACTTAAATATCTATGAGTAAATTGCTTCATGTTCTATCATGTTTGAGATTGATATTTGAGTAACCCATCCATTATATGGGTTTGATAAGAAGAGTAAAAAGGAATTAAAAGGAAAATCTAAAGACCCCACTAAAAAGAATATGTGTTTTCCCTTATGTTTAAATATGGAAAGAAACATGGGGGAAATTGTCAGAAAGGGACTGGTAAATTTTTTAAGTTTAAAAAATAAATTCATCATGAAATTCAATGATAAATTGATGAAAAAAATATGTTTAATGATGTGAACAAAGAAAAGGATACAAGGAATGCACCTCCTACACTTTATTGTCACAAGTTCAAGGTAATGGGGAATTATGCAAATTAATGCCCTAATCCATGGGTTATTGATGATGATTGATGTTAATAAACTCTTAAGGGATAATAAAAAATAAAAGTCACATGAAATTACTATTGGCGATGTGGAGTATGATAATGAAGTGGGGATTGGTGCCCTTACCATCCACTATAAAGTAGCAGATGTTTTATTTGATTCAGTATCCATCCACTCTTTTATTTCTGAAAAATGATCTAAGGGAGTCGATGTATTACCTCAACAATTATATTTTGAGATACCAATGACAAATCCTAATGGCACAATAATTTCCTCAAAAGTTTTTAATTCATCTATAATTGATGTTTGTGGGAATGTGCTTTCTAAAAATCTTGTTGTCCTTCCTATAGTGGAATTTTTTGTGATTCTTATAATGTATTGGATTTATCTATATGGATATCATATCAATTTACAAGGAATGAAACTCACATTTCATATTCCAGATCAATAAATGATCATCTATATATGCAAGGATGAATATAACCTTCTAATAGAAATTCCTTCTATCTTATGGGTATTCATTCCAATAAGTAAAGGTTATATATCTCAAGTGGTTGTAAAGAAACATACCATTTAGAATACACCCATTGTACTGGATTTTGATGATGTCTTTCAAGAGTAATTTTTAGGTCTTCCACTAAATTGTGAAGTTTTGTTTTGAATAGAACTCATACCGGGTGCTAGGCTTATTTAATCTAAACCTTATACAATGTTCCTAATTGAGTTTCTATAATTGTAGAAGAAACCCCAAGATATTCTTGATAAGAGATTCATACTCCATAGTGTGTCACCTTGGGGATCCCATATTCTATTTTTTAAGAATTAGGATTGATCAATGAGACTCTGTATTGATTATTGAGAACTTAACAAGTTCAATATAAAGAACAAATATCCTTTTTCACACATTTATGACTTATTTGACCAACTTTACGGAGCTCAATAACTTTCCAAGATTGATCTTCATTTAAGATATCATCAATTAAGGATAAAAAATGAGGATAAACCAAAGACAACATTCCGTAAAAGGTATGGACACTATGAATTTATAGTGATGACTTTTGGTCTTACTAATTCTCATTATTTATTCATGCATATAATGAATATAGTCTTCAGATACTATCTTTATAATATTGTACTAATCTTTATAGATGATATTCTTGTTTATTTAAAGGTCACTTATGAATTGAAAATTGTAATGAAGACCCTGAGAAAGGATAATATTTATAACAAATATACCCAGTATAAATTTTGCATTCAGAAAGTCTCATTTTTTGTCACATAATATCAATAGAGAGGATATCTATTGATCCAGCAAAAACAAAGGTTATTGAAAGATGGTCAAGACCAAAACTAGTAACTGAGATCTAAGGATTTCTTGGTTTGGAAAGATATTATTGATGTTTTATGAACGATTTTTCACTATTATCTAATCCACCCACAATGTTGACTCCAAATGGAGTTATGTACATTTTGATAGAGGAATGTGAAGGGAATTATAAAGGGATAAAAATAACATTATCCAGTTCACCTATTCTCACAGTACCTTGTAGTGGAGAAATGTATTTGATCTATAATAATAAATCCATGAATGGGATGGGATGTGTTCTCATGAAAAATTATATGGTGATATCTTATTCCTCAAGGAAGATGAATATCCATGAGTAAAATTACCTAACTCATCATTTGGAGTTAGCTACAGAAATATTATCATTAATGATATGAAGGAATTGTCATTGTGGTGAATGGTGTGACATTTATACTGATTAGAAAAGTTTATAGTATATTTTCCTAAAAATGAGCTGAATATGTGCCAAAGAAGATGGTTGTATTTGATTAAATATTATGAATTCTCAATAAATTACCACCCTGGGAAACAAACAAGGTAGGAGATGCATTATGTCAACATGACCATGGTATGATATACATGGTAAGGATCACAAAAGATCTAAAATTTATAGATTTTCAAAGGATGGATCTTGAGATTTTAATGGAAGGGGTGAAATATTATCTTTCTCAAATGAATTTTCAAAAATCTATATAGGTGAATATTAAGTAGACACAATAGGAAGATGTATAAATACAAAATAAGGTGAGAAATATTCCAGAATTCAACCTTGATTGCGATGAAATAATAAGGTTCATGAATCTGGTTTGTAATCCTCTCATACCAGAATTAAATAAGGGGCTATTTGATAAGGATCATAGATCTTAATTCTTTATTCACCCTATAATCACAATGATGTATAGGGGCCTGAAAAGGTAATTTTGGTGGGATTGCATAAAAGGAGATATCGTTGAACATGCATCTTGATGTTGTTTTTCTCAGCAAGTTATGGTTGAGAGAGAAAAGATTAAGGGGTTGTTACAACTATTACCCATACCAAAATGGAAATGGAAAAACATCATTGTGGACTTTGTCATTAGACTTCCCAAACATCTAAATGTAATAATGCTATCTGAGTTATAGTTGATCATCTTAAAAACTTGGCACACTTCATTGCTTTTAGATATGATTTCTCTCTTGGTCATCTTTCAAGGATATATGTAAAGTAAGTGGTATGATTTAATAGATTACCTCTTTCAATTGTATATGAACAGTATATAAGGTTTACCTCCAAGTTATGGTGAAGTATTCAAAATGATTTGGATATAGAGTTATGATTCATCATTGCTTATCAACCTCAGATAAATGGTCAGTATGAGGGAACAATTCAAAATCTGGAAGACATGTTGAGATCTTTCTCTATTGATTTCAAAGGTTGTTGGTATAAACAACTACCACTAGTGAAATTTTCTAATAATAATATCCTTCAATCTAGTATTCAAATGGATCTTTATAAATCACTCTATGGAAAGATGTGCATAACTCCAACATTTTGGGATGAAGTTGGGGAAATAAAGCTATTAGGACCTAATCTCTTTGATGAAATGGAAAAAAGGTCATATATACTCGACAACACATAAGAGCAGTTGAAAATCAACAAAACATTATGCTGAAAACCGATTAAAAGACCTAGATTTTTAAGTGGGTGATAAGGTGTTCCTACAAATATCACCCTAGAAGAGAGTAATGATAATTTTAAAGAAGATAATGTCAAGCCCTAAGTATATTGGTCCTTTTGAAATTCTGAATTGTGTTGTGAAGATAGCTAACTGATTATCACTTCCACTGAATCTATCTCAAGTTAATGATGTGTTCCATGTATCTCTACAACGAAATTATACACCTAATCCTTCACATGTACTAATATTAGAAGTGGTATCTCTGGATCAAGATATTTCTTATGAAGAACAACCAATTGAGATTCTGGATCGTAATGAAAAATTTCTACAAAACCAGACCACTCGCTGGATTAATGTTTTATAGAGGAACTACTAATATGAAGAATATTGATGGGAACATATGGATATGATGCTGGAGAGGTATCCTTGTATTTGTTTACCAAATGAATAATTTTTATGTATAAATTCTGTTTAAGGGAGGTTGAATGTAACACCATGATGTTGTTATAAAATATTTTCATTAAATAATTTTTATTCTTCACCAGCATTCATTGCACACAATCAAGAGTTTAAACAAACTGTGAAATTCCCTTATTATAAAATTATCATTATAGCCTAGAAATTAGGTTCGTGGGAATAATTAAAACTAAATTATAAAAATTCATTATGAATTCTTTGGCTATCAATTATTTAGGAAAAATTAAAATCAATTAGATATTTTTATTTTTGAGTGAATTATTTTTGTAATAAAATTAATGAGATATATATTTGTTATATACTTAATAAATTTTTTTTATATTCATCAAATTTATATTTTAGTCATAGGATATAAATAAAAAACTATTTGTGGTATAAAAATCTATTTTTTAAAGGTTAATGTTACACCTTTCAATGGTGAACCCATTTTAAATTACGATTTTGAAACATTAATAATTTTTATATAACATCATAAAAATTTTATTTGGAATCAAGATAAAAAATTTAAATTGGATAAATTTATGATATTTTTCTCATAACTTTCATGTTTTGATGAAAAGTAAAATTTTTCTAAATTTTAATTAAAAATAAATTTTTTCTTTTAGATAATTTATATGATTAAACTATAATACAATTTTGTTTTAATTTATTAATAGAATATATTTTTATCATTCAACATAATGTATGTCATTTTCATTAATTTTACATTGAGTTCATAGGTAAAAACATTTCAATATTTTGCAATGTTTTATCATTTAAAACTCGTTTTATCATTTCAACAACAGGGGTTAATTTTAAATTAATTGCATCAAATTCTGTGTTTTGAATATTGAAAAATGGATTCTATATTTAAAATCAGTATCTATAACTTATTTTAATAGTCTACTTTTATTTGTGGGAATTTTTAATAGTAAATTTGGTAATTATATTTATTACCATGATAAAAGTTAAATCGGATAATTAAAGGTAAAATTAATATTTTAAAATTATATTAACACCCATAAAAATCCTATTAGAGGACTAAATTAAACCATTATCATCTATTTTTTAAAATTTAATGACTTTATGGCCACATACCTTTCAATATGACATGAATGTAATAAAAACTAATGAATGTGAAAAAATACCAAAATCTCATTTCATATAGGTATATTAATGTTAATATATATATAACTAGGAGATAATATATAATATATATAGTTTTTGGAAAAATAAAATAATTACCTATGTCATATAAATTTATTTATAATTTTTAGAAATTAAATAATTACCATTAGTGATGAAAAATAGTGATGTAGAAATTAATTTATTAATAGAAATATGAAATAAATGTTTATAAAATATTAAAAGAAACAACATATGAACGAATTAATGAATTACATGAATATTTGGGTTAATATGACATGTTATAAGTGTATTAAATATTTTATTTTGAATTTATCTTTTGTGTGAATTTTATTTAAGGTCAAATAAATGAATAGTGTCATAATTGACACTATTGACATTTTATAAAACATACATTGTATTAAATTATTTAAAAACCATGAAAATATTTATATATTACAAATATATAATAATAAGGTATAAAATATCATTAAATATCCATTTATAGTCAATTAATACCATATAAGTAAATATTTATTACCATTAAATATTAATAATTTTATTACCACAATTAAAATAAAATAGAATATCTAAGTGGTAATTAAAATGATAATAATTAAATTTATATAAACACATCCCTAAAATTTATTTTTTCATGAAATTATAACCCTATATCATTTAATCTTTGAAATTGGGACATTTTTGATGTTTTTATGTCAAGTTTTATTTTATTATAAATTAATATTTTGAGGTTTTCAAAAGTGCCCCATCACCTCAATTATTAAAGGGAACCTCCTCCCTTACCTATTCACATCATTTTGAGCCTTCCCACTTAGAAACCCCCTACCAGGTTTCCTTATAAACTTCTCTATTTTCATTATAGAGGTTCTGGTCTTCTTCAAAGACCAACTCTAGTACCCTAAGAGAAAATTTAAAGGAGGCATGTCGAGGAAAAAGTAATCTCTTCAACCGATTCTTTCAACTTTATTTATTCTTCTATTTCCTCTTCATTAGTTGTTTCATTATAAATAAATATCATCAATATCACAAAAATAATTATATTTTATTATAAATATTAAACAATCCTACTTGACATTTTATCCATCCTACATAAAAAAATCATTGTGCGTGCGTATGTACGACTTACTGTCTCTACACCGTGGTGTAATCTATTTTTTACCACCACCATAATTGGATGGGTGTAATGGTGTGAATAATAAATATATATGATTTGTATAATATGATACTAATTCTAATATATTATATACTAGACACTACAGTTCTATTCAACAATTATGGGAATTATATTGTCGCATGTGCGTACATACGGCTTACTGTCTCCACGATACGATATGATTCATTCTACGTATAATTATTTAAAGCATGATTATATAAATGAATTGAATAAATAAATATGATATATATTATAGCAATTCCATTATATAAATTATATAACTATAACATAAATATAGGAATAAAATCTTATCTAAAAAAACATGCATAAGAACAAAATTTAGTTAATACCTAAAAATGAGTAACAATGAAATTTTACTAATAAAAATACGGAAATATGATCATAAATGTTGTCATAAAATTGATTATGTTTTTTTAATAAATCAATAACATTATTTAAATCATTATACTGGTGGTTTGTATACACCACTAGTTGAGCTGCGGGTTCTACGAATCTTTTAATTATGCTTCGTACCCAATTCAATATTTAATCTTAGAGTGGTTTCTTGTGGTCAAACATGAACCATAACTACTTTCTGTTTTATATCAAGACTTATACCAACCTTATTATTCATAATTGATTGTTTCGTTTGTTCTAATGGACCACTCATCTCAAATATCATCTTATTTATTGCATGTATGATCTTCATTCCTAATGTCAAACTGATAGTAGTTTCTCATTATCTTGGATTGTTTTTTGCGGATTGAAAAATTCAAATTATAGTTGTTCGATGTTTTTGATTTGATCTTCTCCAGTTTTAGTTAAACTATCAGTTTCTATTACATATTATTCAATTTTGAGTTTGTTCAAAACTAAATATTTTTAGCTTTCTGGTATTAAAGACCTCACTTTTTCAATTTTTTGTATTCAACTCATAATCCTCTTATACATACTATTTCATAAAGAGTTTTGAATCACAAATAACTTTGTTATCTTAATTTGTTTTTCCTCTCAAAATATCTACCTCTTCAAGGGTAGCTTCTAATTCAGCCTCAAGATCAACACTTCCTTCAATTTCTACTTCTTCATTGTCACTTTCCTCTCTTGTTAATGAATTTATAAAAAATTCCACTAAAGCATCTATTTTAGGATCCTTTCAGTCCTCTAACACTTCTACCTCAGATTCTTCTAAACATTCATCCTCTTTTGAATGCATATTCTTCTATATGAAGAACATTCACCTAATACTTCTTATTTCTTTGTCATTTGACGAATACATCTTTTTGAAAATTTCATCATTTTCTTCATTTTCATTATAAATCTACCTAGGAAACTTTACTTCAAAATTTCCAATTGTTACGCATCGAAAGCATAAAAATGGAAGATTACCTTTGAACATCCCTTTCCCCCTTTGAATATTGGATGATAGAAATGACATGAAACCTTCCATACTATCCTCCTCATGAATATCTTCAATAGAGATATTATTTTTGGAATTGAATGTCAGTTCCTTAGACACCCCCTTTTCCAATACACCCTTATCATTATTTATCATTTAATATGCTACAAGGGTACTGTATAGGTAATCTGAAGTCAAATCTTTCATGTCATTGTCTTACAGCACTAAAACCATCAGATTGAATCATGGTGGAAGTTTCTTCAAGATTCATTTCACAATTTTATTTCCTTAATGACTTCCCCAAGACCACACACATCTTCAACCATAATTTTTATACTATTAAAGAATTCATCAAAAATATCATTGGGATTCATTTTTAGATCCTCATACTTGATCCAGATAACCTGCAACTTTTCTTCTTGGACTTTTGTGTCGCCCTCATAAATGTTTAACAATTTTTCCCAAATTTTATGTGATGTTTTATATTACATAACCATTTTATAAATTGTATTCGATATGGATCACCCTAAATCTTTGATCTCTTTATCATAATCATCCAATTATCTTCTTCCAACATCTGATAAATCACAACTATTAATGTCATATGATATGCCATGCATAACTACTGTAAAGACATCCATCCCTACTGATTCGAAGTAGTGACGAAATCGATTATTTCTATAGTGGAAAATTATTTATTTCAAATACTGTAATTCATTTATGAATGACCACCTCCATTTCTTTTCTTTTCTTTTGAGATAGAACCACTAACTTTCATCCCTTCGCATTGATACCAATTGTTAGGTCCACTAGTTCGAATACCCTGAGAGGGGGGGTCAGGGAATGGATGATTAAAACTTTCTACCTTCTGGATCTTGTTTTGTTATTATATGAAGCTCAATTATCTCGTCCTCCCATAGATATATATAATCAGATATGAAATCATGCATAGGAAACAACAAATTTTACTTGGTTCACCCTCACTGGGCTACGTCCAAGAAGCATACAACAGTGATGTGCCGATGTACCAAATTCACTAAGGCTCGCAGCCAATAATGAGTACAATGTTTATGCTAGATCTTTTATGCCTAGTCTCACAACCATTACAATGATTAGAGTCTACTCACTTCATTTCCAAGGGTCACATCCTATCCCTCTTTCTCAAGATCACTACCAGTGGAAAGGTTCACCATCTTTTTATCTTAAACTCACTATTCTTGAATGGAATCCACAAATAGTTTATCGACTTGTAGTTCAATAAAAGTTTATAGACATGTAGGTCATGTAATTTTCATGAATTCCTACATCCTCTACTATTGGATGATGCTCTATTGAAGTCCCTTTTTCACCCATATATAAAGTCCACCTTCCCAAGTACTTCTAGGTACCATATAATACTTTCGCAAATTTATTTGTGGTCTTTTCAATCATCCTTGTGAAAATCGTGAACAACCTACTCCTTTAGTGTAATACATTCCATGTTTGTTATGAAAAACACCTCCTATGTGTACTACGGCTACTGATGATAACCGCCATTTTTCCATAGATTGCCTTCTCCTTCGCTATCGCATACTGTCTCCGCATACCAATCATGCGAACCCCCTCTGTGAAACCCCTCCTATCTGTTAATTGTTCATTGTTTGTGGACTAATTTTGCTAACCATCTGCCTAGAATTCCTTCCTCCTCCGCATACCATGTCATATGTGGGGTGCATCTCTCCACTAAAATCCTTCGGCAAAAACGCTTCCACGTGAACCACTTTAGCTTTCACGTAATTCTTCTTCTCCAACCTCCTTTGGATTTTCTGAAGTCTTGAACCAAAAATAAGCTCTCTAAAGATATTTGGTATCAAGAGTAATTATTGATATTGGATATTCTTATAAAGTAAAATATAAACACAAAATATATTAATCTATGATTGATCAAATCATCAATCCATCCTTCAAACCATACCAATCCTTCTGTCATCACGAACCGCAAGCCACCCGCGAACCATTTTTATTACATGGTCCGTGTAACACCCTGACCCCACTAGGATGGAGCTGGTGCATTACTTGTAATATTGGAACGGTTAGAATGAATGAGAATCCCAAAGGAATGATAATTTTATAAGTCTTGAAGAAACTAGATACATATATGTTACTCAAATTACATTGCAAAAGATTACAAAATATAATACATAATGAAACTAAAAACTGCATCCACAAGAACTCAATAAACGATCTCCTCTTTGTCACCTATTGAAAGTAAAAAATGAAAGGGGTGAGCTCAACTGATCATTAAGGGAAAAAAATAGTAGAATAATGAGTAAAATAATAAGTTAATCACAATCAATCTGAGATAATCAATATGGCATAGTGAATAAATGAATAACTGATGCCATTAAAAAACTGAGAATGAAACTACATCCATAGAATTTGTCATAGTGAAAACCTCAAGGATAATAATAATAACTGATAATAAATAAATATAATTCTTTTTAATTCTAATTCATGTATCTACCACATGAAACCATAATATAGGAAAAACGTTTTAGTTTTATGGGTAGAAACCCGCCTGATTTTTATGGAAACAAACTCGAAGGGTTTGTCGCCAACTGATTTGTCTCATGAGACCTACCGATGCATACAGGGGCTATATAGGGCCCCACCCTTCTCTACATGTGCAAATAATTATTTATAAATTGATTCAATACATGATCAATATGACTTTTTAATATCTGTATAGAGTAGAGAATACGGATTCATCAATATTTCCATAATTAAAATAACTTTCCAAATAAACACCATATGTAAAATGGTATATGGATTAGACAACAAAAAATAAATGATATGAGATTATGGATATTTAATATAAATATAATTTCAAATGAAATTTGATCTCAAATGGGCAGCAAGTACACCACATAAGGATTATTATGTGCACAATACAAGGTTAGTCACAACAAAATAGTTGGTGGGACAAAGTCTCTTACCACAATGTAATCGGTCGAATCATATGAACAGAACTTAATAAACCTCAAATGAATCATTTAATAAAATTAATATAAAGTGAGTAATGTTATTATATATCAAATGTCAGTTCACATATACCACATACAAGAAATAAATGGCGAACATTGAAAATCTCACAGAAATGAAAGTGAGATGAGAAACCCCTTACAAACATTTCGGCATGGTAATGAGTGTTATTGTGATGGATTAATGAGATGTAAATGGGTATTCAATTATTTATATGTCACAAGGTAAGTATGGGGGAGGTGTGAAAACATACCCCATAATTAGGAATTAAAATAAAAAGGGCACAACATAGTGGATATTCTTGAACAAAAGTGAGAGAGAGGATCCATTACAAAGATTCTGTCATTAGAGTGACGATAAATCAATGAAATATTTATGTGTGACAAATATAAAACCAAAATATATAAGTGGATATATAGTATAAAACAATCATAGGTCATTAACACATATTATTGGATAAATGTAACCAATGAAATATATGTTTAACTCAAAGAATTAAAATTGAGTTAAGCAATCCCTTACCTTAGGCTCGAAGGTGTTCCTGATTGTTCTTAACGACCTAAATAATCAAATTTAGATTCATTAATTAATAATTCCAGAACCTAATAAACATGTAATTGATATTTTATAACCTTCTTACATTCATTAATGTCCTTTTTGATGTGTTTAAGAGATTCAATTTTATTATTTTGGTAGCATTTTCTTACTTGGTTTCATGATTTGTTTATTTGTATTCATGAATGGAAGTTGGTTTGAAATATGGTGAAACATCCAGAATTTTTAATATACATTATTAGTGAAATTAAAGAGATATAAATGATCTTATAATGATTATGGTTATATACCATGATGATGACTCATTCGATGAGGTAAAAATAAACGCTTGAATTTGGCTTGGCAATTTTGTGATCAATAAACTTGTTTGGTATTATTATTCCATATTATGTATGTGTAAAAATTCCAGAACATTAATCAAGATAAAATACATATATTATTACCTGGTTTGACCATAAATATTGTTTCATGAAATGTAATGAAGGAATGATTGAAGAACAAAACTTCAACATCTACGAAGGTTATAAATTGGAACCTCATGGACGTTGATTTCATTTATAAAAATAGAAGGGAGGGAGTAAGAATATTGATGATGGTTCTTAGATTAACATGATATAAATTCAGTATATAGATGATAATGGAGTTATCGTGATCATTTAGATATAGGAGGTGAGTAGAGGATAACAAATGATGATAAATTCAATTGAAACTAAAAGAAAAAGAAAGGTGTTTTACCTCTTGAAATGACTTCCTCGAGAACCTCCTTAAGAGAAGGGATTTTGGTCTTTTGGAAAGACCACGAGCTTCCTGGTCATGGGGAGTGACTAGGGAGGGGTATTTGGGTATAACATTGAGGATCTTCAAGGCATAGAGGAGTGAAGAGAAGAGGTAGTGGTGAGGGGTTTTTATAGTGGAGGAGAGGGGTAAATTTTGAATATTTAATTCATTATTTTATTATTTCCCTCAAGACAACCAATAGTTTGGTTTCATGTGACCACTAATAATAATAAATGCATATGAGTTCAAACCAAGTGGCCTTAAATTACTTATGATATCATAAATAGTGTATTTAATTGATAATTTGTATATACGGTATTTTGTCATATTTCACTATTCATAAAAAATTCTAAAATTTTAGAAAAATCCCAAATATTTACCCTAACCATTTTTTGACATTTAGAATTCATAAATGAACTCAATTTTTAAAAATTAATTTTCTAAATATTATTATTTTAATTTTTAATTAAAGTCATAGTTGAATTGAAAAATAACAATCTTAAAGGTGCAATTGGTTTTATTTCTTATTGAAAAACTAATTAATAACACATTATCTTGTTTCCTTAAGAAAATAAAATGATTTTATTATTTACTATTCTTAAGGGTCATAATACTATTCATATTACTATTCATAAAGGTATGTTACAATTCCCCAAAAAGTATGTTTGTTCTATCAGACTCCAAATGACTTACTGATCACAACTCTAGATGGCCATTTTTTGAAATTCAAAACATAGAAGTGGAAAATTTATATATAATGGTTAGGTTTTTACTATCTCTTAAATAACATATTGTTCTTTAAAAGGAACACAGTGATGAATAGAATGTATTTAAGAGAAACACACCATAAAATTTTTGGGGTGCTACATTATTGCCTCCTTCGGAAATTTCATCCTGGAAATTCATTTCATAACTACAAAAGAAAGCTCTCTGATGTTCTTACCACATCTCCCATCGTAGAGGATACTCAGGTGCATTTAGAGAAAAACCTAATTTGATGCTAAACTCCCCTAGTTCCCTGAACAAGACACACCTTGGACAGAAGGGTTGAATCGGTGCTTAAAGCACTCAGGCTTCCAAAGATAGGCGCATGAAATGTGGAGGTCAAAAATTTCAGTGTGGACTAAATCCCTATAATTCCCCATGCACCATTTCATTCTTGAAGATATTAATGTCATAAAGTTCTATGTACATACTAAAACTCAGGATCTGAAATAGGTGGGTCACTCGATGGTCACCATCCAAATCAGCTTCTAGAAATTTACCCACATCTCGGTAGTTATCAGCCAAAGTGAAACATAGAAAAAGAGATTCATGATACTTCATTATTTTCCTAAATGAAGAAAATTGTGCATTTTCAATAAGGTAATATACTAGATTTATTCCTTGGAAGAAATTGAAAATGTTTGGATGATTCGACACCCAATGGAGTAGTTTACAAGTCAGACATAAGTTGGCATAGGTCTGGTCCTCTTCGGAGCATGTATTGACAATTATAATTTCTAACAAATTGGTAGGTAGCGATAAAATATTGGTTGCTTGACTCATATCTTCGATCTGAAATGTTTTAGTAATTAAACATTCAGTATGGCGAATCCATTTTACAGAAATTTGTTGTTTTATATAAAAACATATCAAAGAAGAGAATACAACAGAATTCATTTATATATTATCTATAAACCTCAAGAAATTACCCAATCTATTGATCCCTTTCACAAAACACTAGTATGGACATCCTGATTTCCTCTAAGATAAATCCTCATAGATTCCACCAATTTTGGGGATTTCCCTGTTTCTAGACAAACGGATCCCCAAAGCAATTCCAAATTCCTCTATCTCTTTGGTCCAGATGCAACATGTGAAACTAGGGTTAGCTACCTGTGGACATCTAGAATTCAGATTGAGAGAAGAATGCCAGGTATCAAGTTGAGTGGCATTATTATGAACTTGATGCCAATAATGAAAATGGGTAGGCTCATTCTGAAGGTCTTCAAAGTCCACAACGTGACCATAGACTCCGTAGGTTAAAACCTGACATAGATATGCTTCCCAGAGGTCGCCCCCTTGTGCATCCTCCTCAAAGTCCTCAAGAAAAAATAAATTATTTGCTAGGGTAAAACATTTAAAGATACCCTCAAAGTATTTCACTTGTCATACATAGAATGGTAACTATGCGCTCATCATGAGGTAATAGACGAAACTTGCTCCATGGTGAAGTTAGAGTACCCGAGGAGAGTTGGATACACGGTAGCGGGTTTTGCTTGATAAACAAATATTTTCAAAAGTATCGTAGTTTTCCACTATGGTCTCTAATACTTCTGTTGGAAGAGACAAAAGGCAAGTACTTTTCTTTTCCATATAATAATTAAGAAAACATCGCTCTTAGAATTATTTAAGTAAGTTTTTCATTGTTCAGTTCTAGTTTCTAGATTTATGAAAACCAAATCCTCTGAGGAAAATTTACATTAAAATCCTTCATAATGTATTGTAAAAAATGTGAGTTATCCTACGCATATCCACTAGGAGTGTCGTAACCAAGAGTGAAGCAAGGCCCGTTTCCGTGCACTAGTTCCCGTTCGGGTCTAGCTCAAAGCGGTGTTTTCAGGTTTTACCCCTAGATACTTATGTTCCTGAGCCGCCTCTACCTACTCGTATCTAGATAGGGACGTATTGCGTAATATATCCACATAATCTATTCCTTATGAAAATAACAGGACGTTCTTGTATGTTTATCCTCAAATACTACCTTAGGTATTTGTTCCCTACTATACATTTCCTACTCTAGTTTCCAAGTTTTCTACTAAACTTCATCTGATACCAACTGTAACACCCCGACCCCACTAGGCTGGAGCCGATGAATTACTTGTGATATTGACATGGTTATAAGGAATGAGAAAACCGAAGGAAAGATCAGTTTAGTAGTTTGAAAAAACATGATACAAAGATGTTACTCAAATTACATTGGAAAATTTTACAAAATATAATAAATAACGAAACTAAAAACTGCATCCACAAGAACTCAATAAATGATCTCATCTTTGTCACCTATTGAAAGTAAAAAAAATGAAAGGGGTGAGCTCAAATTCACATTAAGGGTTAAAAATAGTGGAAGCATGAGTACAATAATAAGTGAATCACAATAAATCTGACATAATCAATATGGCATAGTGAATAAATGAATAACTAATGCCATTAATAAACTGAGAATGAAACTGTATCCATAGATTTTTTCATAGTGAAAACATCATGGATAATAATAATAACTGATAATGAATAAAGATAATTCTTATTAATTGGATTTCATGTACCTGGCTCAAGAAACCATAGTACCATAAAAATGTTTTAGTTATATGGGTAGAAAGTAGTCTGATTTTTTTGGAAACAAACTCGAAGGGTTTGTCGCCAACTGATTTGTCTCATGAGACCTACCGATGCATCGAAGGGATATAGTGGGACCTCCCCTCCTCTACATGTCCAAAGAATTATTTATACATTTATTCAATACAATAGAAATATTCCTTTTAAATATCCGTATAGAGTAGAGTATATGGATTGATCAATATTTCCATAATTAAAATAACTTTCCAAATAAACACCGTATGTAAAATGGTATACGGTTTAGAAAACAACATATCCATGATTTGTGATTATGGATATTTAATATAATTATAATTTCAAATTAAAAGTGATCCCAAATGGGAGGTAGGTACACCACATAAGGATTATTATGTGCACAATACAACATTAGTCACAACAAAATAGTATTCGAGACAAAATATCTTACCACAATGTAACCGGTTGAATCATATGAACAGAACTTAATAACTCTCAAATGATTCATTGAATAACATAAATATAGATAGAACCATGTTATTATATATCAAATAGAAGTACAAATATACCACATACAAGAAATAAGTGGCCAACAATGAAAATATCACAGAAATGAAAGTGAGATGAGAAACCACTTACAATCATTTCTGCATGGTAAAAAGTGTTATTGCAATGGCTTAATGAGAGGTAAATGGGAATTCCATTATTTATATGTCACATGGGAAGTATGGGGGAGGTTATAAAACACACCTCATAATTAGGAATTACAATAAAAAGTGCACAACATAGGGTATCCTTAAGTGCATCCACAAGACCCAGGTTCAAAACCAGGTAGATGCATATTTTCAGGGGTATTGTAGCAGTACTGTAGCAGGTACTATAGCAGGCACTATAGAAGTATTGTACATTGTGTGGGTACTGTAGCAGAACTGTACACTGTACAGGTACTATAGAAGAACTGTACATTGTGCGGGTACTGTAACAGGCGTTGTAGCAGTTACTGTAGCAGGTACTGTTTGGTACTATAGTAGCTAGAAATATTCACCTAGTACCACTGGTTTGGGCTTAGAGTCTTTATGGCTTTCAGGCCACCCCGGCCTTTAGGTCAGTAGGGCTTTTGGGTCACCTTTAAGGCCCTCGGGCCACCTCAAGGCCTTCGGGGCACATGCAGTTTCCCCATAGACACTACAGAAAAGGAGCAGCCCCAGATGAGGATTCAGAGCAGGTGCACTCACCAGAGCAGGACCAAATGGATTTTCAGAATGATAGGGTATGGTTATTCCATCGGTACCAGCCTTTTCTTGCATGGGAAGCCTAGCCAGAAGGTCATGAAATGGTGGAGAGCTACTATCATGACACAAATGTTGGGGAGGGGTAGTTCCTTGTAGATAGTTTGGTTGAATTCCCTAAGACCTTCAGGTCATGTAATCTCCTAGGCCTGAAGGTCTTGTAATCTCTGAGCATACGAGACTTTTAAGGGTTACCCCTCATCCCTTGAAAGAAGGGTTATCAAAATCAATAACAATGAAGGCCTTCGGGGAATTCGGTCTAAGGGATATTCTTGAACAAAAGTGAGAGAGAGGATCCCTTACAAAGATTGTGTCATTAGAGTGATGATAAATCAATAAAATATTCATGTCTGAAAAATAGAAATCTAAAAAAAATAATTGGATATAAAATATAAAAAAAATCATAGGTAATTCACACATATTCATGGATCAATTTAACCAATGAAATTGATGTTTAACTCAAAGAATGAAAATTCAGTTAAGCATTCCCTTACCTTATGCTCGAAGGTGTTCTTGATTGTTCTTAATGAACTGAATAATAAAATTTATATTCATTAAATAATAATTAAAAAACCTAATAAACTTGTAATTTATATGGTATAAACTTATTAAGATCATTAATTTCCTTTTTTATGGGTTTAAGAGATTCAATTTTATTGTTTTGGAATCATTTTCTTACATGGTTTCCTGATTTGTTTATTTTTATTCATGAATGGAAGATGGTTTGAAATATAGTTAAACATTCAGAATTTTTAATATATATTATTAGTGAAATTAAATAGATAAAAATGATCTTATAATGATTCTGGTTATATTCCATGAGGATGACCTATTCGATGAGTTAAAAATAAACGCTTGAATTTGACTTGGCAGTTTTGTGCTCAATAAACTTGTTTTGTATTATTATTCCATATTATGTACATATAAAGATTATAGAACATTAATCAAGACAAAATACAAATATTATGAACTGTTTCAACCATAAATATGGTTTCATGACTAGTAATAAAGTAACAATTGAAGAACTAAACTTAATCGTCTATTAAGGTTATAAATTGTAACCTCATGGACGTTGATTTCGTTTATAAAAATAAAAAGGAGGGAGTAAGAATATTGATGATGGTTCTTCCATTCACATGATATAAATCCTATATAAAAATGAAAATAGAGTTATCATGATCATTTGGGTAGAGGAGGTGAGGATAGGATAACAAATGAAGATAAATTCATATGAAACTAAATGAAAAAGAAATGTGTATTACCTATGGAAATGACTTCCTCGAGAACCTCCTTAAGAGAAGGGATTTTGGTCTTTTGGAAAGACCAAGAGCTTCCTGGTCATAGGGAGTGACTAGGGAAGGTTATTTGGGTAGAAATTTGAAGAGCTTAAAGGCATAGAGTGAAGAGAATAGGGAGTGGTGAGGGGTTTCTATAGTGGAGGAGAGGGGTAAATTTTGAATATTTAATTCATAATTTTATTACTTCCCTCAAGAAAACCAATAGTGTTATTTCATGTGACCCCTAATAGTAATTAGTGCATGTGAGTTTGAACCAAGTGGCCTTACATCACTTATGCTGTCATAAATATAGTATTTTAATTGATAATTTTTATATACTATATTTTGTCTTATTTCACTATTCATAAAATATTATAGAATTTCAGAAAAATCCCTAAAATTTATGCTGACCATTTTTTAACGTGTAGAATTGAAAAATGAACTCCGTTTTTCAAATTTATTTTTTCTAAATATTATTAATTTAATTTTTAAATAAATTCTTAGTTTATATTAAAAATAACAATCCTAAAGGTGCAATTTTTTTTATTTCTCATTGAAAAACTAATTAAGATCTCATTATCTTATTTCCTTAAGAAAATAAAATGATTTTATTATTTACTATTCATAAGTTTCATATTACTATTCATATTACTATTCATATTACTATTCATAATGGTATATTAGTATTCACCAAAAATCAATTTTTTTCTATCAGACTCCATATGACTTACTGATCACAACTCTCGATGACCATTTTTCAAAATTCATAACATAGAAGTGGAAAATTTATATTTAATTGATACGTTTTGACTATCCCCTAAATAACTTAGTGTTGTTTCAAAGGAACATAGTGATGAATAAAATTTATTTAAGAGAAACATATCATAAAATGTTTGGGGTGCTACAGTCCGCATACTGCATTTGTTTCTGCATGGTCAATCTTCTCCGTTAATGGAATTCCATCAGCAAACCACATCACCTTCCACTTCGAACTATTTTTGGTTTCATGAACCTCTCTGTCGTACTGTTCCCACAACTCCATGTACCATTCCCAGAACATGGTACACTCTCCATGAATTGTGGTATAAAGTTCTCATCATTTTCCTATTTTCTTCAACATTCTTCATACCATTCACTCTTATGAATAAATCCTTCTTTTTCCAACATCGAACTCTCGATTTTAAAGCCTAAAAATATGGAAAACACCGAGAAACAATGCCACCTTAAAAAACTATCTTCTCCAAACACTAACCATTCTCATTCACATCCATCTTGATTTTTCAACAAACACAATAATAAACAAAACATTCTTGAGGGAACACCTTGAGGTAATTTTCCACAAAAAATATTCCCCTTTGGGTTTGTTGACAAATATTCTCATAAAATTTATTTTCATTTTGACATCTCAATAAAACTCATTCCATATTCAACCATCATTCACTTCATGAGATTAAGATAGTGACCAATGATTTATTAAACACATACTCTAAGACCAAATGAACCATGGTCGATGTGAGAAACAAGAGTATAATGAAAAGTTCGCCAATGAATCACTTCATTTATAATCACTGATTGTTGATACCAAATTGATAAAATGATACCAATAAACTGCTTTCATCAGGATTCTTAGCCTTCATGACATATAATCATTGTTTAATCACTTCTAGCATTAACATATTTAATGCTCCACATATGGTATAGCTCCTCTGACCAACATTATCTTAGCATCAACTCCCCCTATCTCAGTACTCTAGTTAATAGCTTCTCCCCATGTCTTTTCTCCCCCTGGAATAGTCACACCTTCTCCCCCTTTTTCAACTAACCTTAAGGAAACCCAATGGTTTTATACAATAGGGTAAAGACCATGTATAATTATATTAAATAAAAGCACATCATACGTTGGGGAGAGGGAGACCCACATCCCCATTGTTTCAAGTGCAGAAATTCAACTAGACACCCATATCCAGTCAATTCCTTTAAAATGCCTCTTTCGTTAAGGCCTTTGTCAGAATGTCTGCAACCTGTTGTTCTGTATGAACATACTCCAATTTCACAAGACCTTGAACCAAATTCACCTTGATAAAACGATATTGGATTTCAATGTACCTTTTCCATGACTGATTAAATAGATTTTTTTCAATGATTTATATCTCTATAATTATCACAATAGATTTCGATCGGATATTTCACTTCAATTCCCATATCCTCAAGATGTTACTCCATCCATAATAGTTGCATTCATGTTTGAGTAGCTGCAATATATTCATCTTCTGTGGTGCTCAGGGAGAAGAAATCTTGTTTTTTTCTCAACCAGGAAATACACAACCTTCCATGATAAAATGAACCTCCTATTCTAGATTCCCTGGAAACTACTAATCCATCCTAATCTGTATCCGTATATACCAACAATTGTGGCTGAGTTTTTTCATAATACATTAAACCAAAATCCATTATTTTTTTTATATATTGAAGTATTAATTTTCCTGAAATCATGTGGTTCTCCATTGGATTTCATTGATACCTTGCTACTTGGAATGTATCAAATACAAAATCAGGACTTTCCGATGTCAGGTACAATATACTTCCATTGATTTGCCTATATTTTGTGATATAAACTACCTTGTCTTCATCATCCAGTGGAAGATTCAATCAGGTAGCAACTGGAGTCATCATTTTTTTTGAAATTATCCATTAAAAACATTCTCAAAACCTTATTATCATATTTATATTGAGAAATAAAACTTCTATTTATTCCATGTGTCACTTGTAAGACAAAAAAATTCATCTGACCAATCATCGACATATCAAACTCAATTTTCATGAATTTAGAAATTTTTCTGCATTTTTCTTTATCTGATCAACCATAGATTATGTCATAAACATAAACTAAAACCATCATCATTTTACTGGTATCATTATTAAAAAAAATTGTAATCAACTCCACCACTCTAAAAACAAACCATATTTATAGACTGATCAAGACTAAAATACCATGCTCTTGGTTCTTTCTTGAAACCATATAAATCCTTCTTCAGATGATATAATCAGTTATCATATTCATGAATGAGAAAACCATCTGGATGCTCAATGTAAACTTCTTCTTCTAAAAATCCATTTAGAAACCTTGAATTGACATTCATATGAAAAACCTTAAAATTTAGTTGCACTGCTATGGCCATGACTAATCTGATTGCCTCTAGCATTGAAATGGGTGCAAAAGTTTCAAATACATCTATACCCTCTTTTTGGGAGTACCCTTTGTACACATCTTGTTCTTTGTTTCAAATCACAACACCATATTTATTAATTATTTTCTGAAAAAATTCATTTTTTCCATATGACATTCTTGTCTGAGGATCTTGAAACAATCTCCCATGTTTTATTCTTTTCAATTGTTCAATATCTTCATTCATGTCTTGAACCTCATTCTCATCTCCAGCTACTTCAAAAAAAACAATTATGTTCCACCATTGATAATTATGATTCTTGTTGTAGATTCTTTATGTTATTTTCCTGTATTGGTGTTGTCTGATCACCAATTATATTTTTCTTGTCAATTTCAACTCTTCTTACTGGTCTCTGGATGGACACTAATTTATTCTCATCATCTTATTCTTCTTTTGGATTATCCTCTCTAGTTTTATTATCTCTCGATCTTCTCATGTCTTCATCACAATCCTCTTGATTTTAATCCAGTATTTGTTGAAGATTATGTTCATTTTATACTTTATTCACATCATGAATTTCAACATTCTTTTCCATCCACTTATTAAATCACTTATATGATTTTCTCTTCTTTGAGTAGCCAAGAAATATCCCGTCATCACCACATGATTCAAATGTTCTATATTTCTCCTAATTGAGAGTAAAAAATTTACTTACAAATATTCAAATGTACTTCAATGATGTATCCCTTCGATAATTTATTCCTTCTATACTATAACTTTTATTAAGTATTCTCCTCTTTTTTACAAAGAAAATCTATATTTTAAGTGAATATTTTTTTCATTACTGATTCTTTCTAAAATTTCTTCCAAAGGAATTTCTCAAGGAGCATTGTTCTAGCCATGTTGTTGAAAATCCAATTTATTCATCCCACTAATCCTTTCTTTTGAGGATTCATTACTGTTGAAACATGATGCATTATCCCATGTTTCTCGAGAAAATCCTCTACTTAGATATTTGTGAACTCTATTCCATTATCTGTTCGAATCATCCGGATTTTTAGACCAAGCATATTTTCATATTCTTGTCAATATCTTGTAATAAAACTGAACACTTCATATTTGTGGTTTATTACTGAAACTCATTACATTCTACTATAATGATCAATAAATCGGACATAATATCCCATTCCATCAATAGACAATGGATAAATTGGCCCACACACATCAATATGCACCAACTCAAGCAATCTTGTTGAATTTTTATCCTTTGTATTATATTTCGTTCGAATGATCTTACCTTATTGAAAGGAATTGAAAATATGAGTACCATCATGTGATAATCTAGGGAGATTTTGAGTAGCATCCTATTTCATTGAATCTTTCAAAAGAGTTTTCCTTTTGTGGCCAAGACGCTTATGCCATAACTCTTTTCCTTCATCCTTGGTCAGAAAGCACATATCTTCTTCTCCACCCATAATGCATAGATTCTCCTTCACATGGTTTCCTTGAAAAACAATAGCACCATACTTTGATTTTATGATACATAATTTCTTGGAAAAAAATATGGCATGTCCTGAGTCACACAATTGACAAACACTAAGAAATGTTTGACTAAGCACCTCAACAACCAAGACATCTGCTTATCTCTTGTCTTTTCCTCCAAACATGGATTTTCCTAAACTAATAATTTCATGACCTAATCATTACTAAATATTACAATAAAATCAATATCGTACATGAGTCCGGTCACTATATCTTTATTTCCTATCATATGGGAAGTGCATCCACTGTCAAATATTCATATCCCCGTGTGATCTAATGTGTGGAACACAATTTCTGCAACCCCGAACTTCTCGACCCTTTTATTTTTGACCCAAGTATTTGAATTCATAATCGACATGGAATGATAATCTTGATATTCCTCAGTATATGATTGAATGACTTCAATATGTAGAGCTGGTTATCGATTTTGAATTTTCGGCTCTTCTGATTATACATTTGATTGCTTCTTATACAAAAAATAATTCTCCCTATACACATTCCTTTTAATTAATGATGTGAAATATCTTTCCATATGTTTGGTTCCTTTACACCTTAAAAAATACCATCAAATGATGACCTAGAATATTGATCTCTATACGACCTCATCTGTTGGTCTTGTTCCATTTGGTACCTCTTTGCTATGGAACATACATTCTGAGAGTGTCCCATCTTACTGCAACAATAGCGTCTTATGTGTGGTACATTCCTGTGTGGAAAATATGCACCAATATTTGAGACTTGGGTTCTCTAAATCTTCTGATTCTGCTTCATACCAAATTCAAAATTCAATCTTGGAGTGGGTTCTTGTGGGCTCACTTGAACCATAAATGCATTCTGTTTTAGATCAAGCCACATACCAGCCTTGTAATTTCGAATTGATTGTTGTTTCTTTTCTGATTGACCACTCTGCTCTAATTTCATCTTATCTATTTCATGTATTATATTATTTCGTGATGTGGAACTGAGAGATAGTATTTTCTCCTGATTTTCTATTTTTTGTCGCAGAATGACAATTTCCACTTCTATTTGTTTGATACATTTTATTGGATCTTTTCTAGTTTCTGTCATACTATCAATTTCTATTTTGTATTCATTAATTTTGAGTTTGTTCACAACCTCATTTTCTGTGATTTCTGGTATTTAAGGCCTCATCTTTTCAATTTATGTAGTCTTTTTAGACTTATCTTCAACCTGTTGCTGCATAAAGTGTTTTGAATCACAAACAACATTGATAGCTTTCTTTTTTTTGGATATCAAAATATCAAACTATTCAAGGGAAATATTTAATTCATCTTAAATTCCAAATCTTCCTTAATTTCTCCTACTTCATTGTCACTTTCCACTCATGTTAATGAATTTAAAACAAGTTCCATGAAAGCATCTATTTTATGACCCTTGCAATCCTTCAACTATTATACCTCATGTTCTTCTAAACATTCATCCACTTTGGAAAGAAGATTATTCTTTTTAAAGAACTTTCTCCTATTACGTGTCCTCCCTTTCCCATTTGATGAATACTTATTTTGGGAAATTTATTCATTTTCTTCATTTTAATCATAAATCCTCTTAGGACACTTTGTTGCAAAATGCCCAATCTTTCCACATCGAAATAATGAAAATGGATGTTTACCTTTGAACTTCCCTTTTCCCCTTTTCATATTGGAGTAGAGAAATAACATGACATCATCCATATTGTCCTCATCAGTACTATCTTCAATAAAGACATTCTTCATGTCCTTGAAATTCACTTCCTTGGACTTCCCCTTTTACACTACATCATTATCATCATTTCACATTTCATATGCTACAAGTGTATTGTATAGGTTATCTAGTTTCAGCTCTTTTGGGTCTTTGTCTTCCAAAACTAAAACCATCAGATTGAACCATGGTGGATGATTCTGCAAGATTCGTTTCACAATTTCTATGTTTTAAATGACTTCTCTAATACCCCACACATCTTCAAAAATAATATTTTTCCTTTTGAAAAATTCATCAACAGTATCAATGGGATTCATTCAGATATCCTCATACATGTTTCATTGAACCTAAAAATTTTCTTCTTAGACTTTTTTGTTTCCCTCAAAAATGTGTAAAAATGTTCCCACGTTGTATGTGATGTTTTATAGGACATCACCTTTTTATAATTTTTTTTTATAGGGATCCCCCTAAAGCATTATCCCCTTTAGCATTAGCATCAAATTCTATTCTTCCATCTTCTGATAAATCACCACTATTAATGGTAGATGATATTCTATGAATAGCTATTGTGAAGACATACATCCCTATTAATCATAAGTAATGTTGCATTAAATTATTCTATTGTTCAAAATTATTGTTTTCAAATATCGTAATTCCTTTATGATTGACCACCTCCATTTCTTCTTCTTGAGAGACAACCACTATCTTTCATCTTTTCACTCTGATAACAGTTATTAGGTCCACTAAGTCAAATACACAGAGAGGGGGATAAATCAATGTTTGGATGATTAAAACGTTCTCCCTTTTGGATCTTTTATACTTTTTAGAAAAAAATCAATTCTATCTTCCTCCCATAGAAATATATAACCATATATGAAATCTTGAATAGAATATAGAAATTGTTACTTGGTTCACCCTCACTAGGCTACGTCCAAGGAGCATACAATGAGGATGTGCTGATGTACCAAATTCAAAAAGTCTCATAGACAATAATGAGTACAAAGTTTGAGCTAGATCATCTATTCCCAGGTTCACTTCCTTTACAATGTTTAGGTTTTGCCCACTACATTTCCAATGGTCACTCCATACGCCTCTCTCTCTGGATCATTGCTAGTGGAAAGGGTCATCGTCTTCCTATTCATACGCTCAATGCACTGGAAAAGAATCCACACATATTTTATCTACTTGTAGGTCAAACATAGTTTATGGACAGGTAGGTCCATTCATTTGATTGAATTATTTCATCTTTAACTATTGGTAGATGATCTTCTGAAGTCCATTTTTCACCCATAAATTAATTCCACCTTCTTTAGTATTTCTAGGTACCAGAAAATACTTTCACAAACTGATTTAATGTTTTTGGAAGCCTCCTTGTGAAAATCGTAAACCACTTGATCCTCCCATGTACTATGTTTTAGGTTTGGTACAATGAACACATCCTCCACATACTGATGTCACAGCTGCGAACCACTAATCATCTATAGACTACCTATTCCTTCATTATCACGTACCGCCTCTGGATATTGATCCTACAAACCTTCTCCGTGAAACCCCTCTTGTCTGTGAACTATTTTTTGTTCATGGACTGACTTCACTAACTGGTCGCATACCATGACTTTATCCTCTGCATATCATGTCTTATGCAGGTTATAGATCTCTGATTAAATTCTTTGACATAATTTCTTCCTTGTGAACCACTTCAGTTTTTGTGTAATTAATCCTCGCAAACCTCGTTTGGACTTTCCCAAAATCCTGGAATAAAAAATATGTTCTCTAATGATATTAGGTCTCAACAGTAATCAGTGAGATTGAAAATTTTTATAAAGTAAAAGATACCCACATAATTCCCTAATCTAATATTTTCAAAATCATCAATCTGGACTTCACCACGTACTAATTCTTCTATCGTCACGAACCGCAAGCCACCCATGAAACATTTTTCATACATGTTCCACATAATTCCTTTTCTCCTCTGTGTTAAATATTCTCCATCAATGGAACACCATCCATGTATGTCATCACCTTCCACCATGAACTATTTTTTGTTTCGTGAACCACTCAGGAGTACCATTCCCACTGCTCTGCATACCGTTCCCAGAAAAAGGTACATGGTCCCTGAATTATGGTATGTGGTCTCATCCTTTTCCAAGATTCTTAAAAATTCTACATACCATTCACTCATATGAAGAAATAATTCCTTTTCCAACATCAAACTTATGATTTTGAAGCCTAAAAAAGATGAAAAACATCACAAAATAGTGCCACCTTAAAAACCTATATTCAAAAAACACCATCCATTTTCATTCTCAATCATTTGGCTTGGTCAGAAAACACAATAACACCCAAAACATTCTGAGGGGACACATTGAGGGGGTTTTTTCAACATTTTTAATGTATATGGTGATAATAGACATCCCTACTACAAATTTGATTTTACAAAATTTAGATTTTTATAATCGTTTTCAGTGGTTTTATAATGATTTTTTTAAGAAATAATATTTTAATATTTCTCTTCCATTTACTTTATTCTTCTAAATGAAAAGAATTTATATCAATATATATAGTCTCACTCATTGATCTTGTTGTTTTTAAAACTATCTTGAAACATTCACTTTACTGAAAACATTAGAAAATTAATTTCCCTTAAATATCTATATTATTTTCCATTGATATGATTATTTTCTAAAAATTATACCATTTTTAGATATGGTGTTTTTTCATGAATGTTATTTGATTGACTGCAATTGTTTTTGTAAATCCAAGTTTTTAGTCAATATAGATGATTATTAATGAGGAAAATTGTTATTAAATCGAACTGATCATTCAATGTATGAGGAATTATTTGTAAATGAAGTTATCTGTGGGTACTGGTTATATATATCCCCATAATTCATCAATAGGTCCCATGATACAAATCATATGGCCAAAATAAATTATTTTTTACCCATTCTTTTAATCTTCTTTGGAAAAATGTCTTTATTGTAGTGTTATCTTGATTCTCAATATCACAATGTAAAATATTAATCTTTTACATCATCATGAATTTAAATATTGTTATCCATATGACTATCACATTTATGGTATCCATGGATTGATTCCATTCACTAGTTATTGAATAACTATCATCTGTTTTTAGTTATTTAACTTTCCATATAGATTATGCCTTATTTCATGATAAATTTATTTATTAAATGAAATGTGTTTTCATTTATATATTTCTTCATATTATTTATGATTTATCTACTCATGATATCTTTTTATTTAGGTAAACTTTATTAATAGTTTTATCTTACCCTTTTTTTTCTTACCCAATGATACGAAGAGGAATTTTTTTAATGAGTTTCAAGGATGCCGAAAATTTTCTTTTATTATGTTCTAGTTATTTTTTCAAATGAAAATTTGAAATCGTGATTATATTTGGTTCTTCAAGACTATGAAACTGATAGGTCCTTTGGGATAAGATCCTTTGTATCTTGTCCCAACTTAATAAAATAAATATCATCTCTTGGTTACCATATATGGTGGTGGTACAACTGGTAATAGATAATGTTTAGTAAAAATATTGGGAACTTTATTTAGTAAATCATAGGTAATAGAACATAACACTATGATATATTTTGAAGAATTGACTATTTTTAAGAAACTATCATGAATATTTTGTTATGTAATAGATTATGTGGTTTTCCTATAAATATGTCTCTCTTTGGATACTACAAGTGGATGTAATTTTGAAATAGTTCTACCTTAAGGTAATAACTCAAAAAAGGTTATGTCAATATTGACTGAAGTGTTTCCTAGTGAATGAAATAGTCCTTACTACAATCTGAGTTTTACATTACCATGTGATATGATTTTGGTAATTATAATTATTATTCCAAACCTTTACAAAAGATAAGATAATATTTATATGATTTAAATATATTTCTAATGAAATCATGTTATGAATATGAGATTAACAATGCATAAATTTTAAATATATGTTATGTTTTGGAAAAAAATAGACTTATATATTACGACATAAAATTCATAATAATCTAATTCAGTGTATTCTGGTGTTTCAAAATGGATCCTAGAAGTGATAATTGTACTGAAAATCATGGCCATTTTATAGATATCCCTATTGAGTAAGACAATGAAGAAGGTATAGTAAAAGAGAATATAATTTTTATTGTTTTTATAGAAAATACAACAATTACTATCATGGGTCCCCTCATGATAGGAAAATATGGTATTATGATAACTAGGAAGACTAACTTTTTATATTAAGAAGATTGTGTGGTTAAATTATTTTGCACTAGAATAACCATCTTTTGTTTTCTTAGAAAGAGGGGTGCATTTTTACTCATTATTAATAGAACCCCCAATGATTCCCACATCTGTAACTGAGTATAGACTAAATTTTCAGTGGTAGGAATTCAATTTAAGTATCAAAACTAATGAGAGTTAGTAACACACATTCGCATAGATAGAGAGAGTTTGGGATCATCATACCCTTTTTGGGGTAATTGTTTCCAAATCAAGAAATCTCTTATAGATTAAAGACATGTTCATGAATCTCTTCATAGTCCCTATGTGATATTTGTTACCCAAAATAAATAACCATACAATAAATCTATTTTATACACATAGGGAAATCTTTTAGTGAATCTATTTTTATGTATATGAGGTTCTTCTCCGGTTTCCCCGAATGGGTGGATGCTTATATGTTGAAGCCGCATATCTATGAACATAGGAATTTTTTCCCAAGAATGGAAGTGTTTAATATTTTGAGGATGAGATTGAACATCTATAAGTAATCCTACATATCATGTTTATTTTAGGAACAAATTCCCTTGTAGATTACTGAGCTCGTGCATTTTAACTTCATACAGAAATGACATGTGTGTTAACATTTAGGAACTAGGTATTTGAGCTCAATTATTGAGGATAAAAACTATATATCATGATTATGGAAAGAATTAGAGTTATCATAGTTCAATCATTCCCTTGGGACTAGTCTAAAAGTATATGTACTTATATGAATATATTTGCATCATACTACTCATTGGGTATTACACACTATAGTTTCCCTATATGGTGGAAATTCATCATGAGAATGATAAGACCATTAAAATTCCCTATACCCATGTGATACATGCTTAGTGTTAAAAACAAGGGATTCCAATTAGCCAGTTTTACTATATATGGATGTAGGAATAATGTACTAGGATAGACATTTGGAGGTTTAATATGGAGATGTATCCTTAGTAAGGCGTTTTACATATCTTATTTACTATAGAAATCATATTAATTGTAGTTCAATTCACTTCCAGGTCCACTGATGGATGAGGTGGAATGACAAGACCATGGGAATGATTGGGATATGATTCATGACATTTCAGATACATTGGTGGAATTACATTTAAGTAGGTTTTCATTTCATATCATTCCTTAGTAAGTTGCCCTATGTATCTTATTAATTGATGGAATCATGGTTCTTATAGTTCTGTCACTTCTTAGTCCATTGATGGATGAGGTAGAATGATCATCCCATGGGAATGATTAGGTCCCTATGGATGAAATGTCAAATACTTGGGGGAAGATACACTACAGTGGATTCCCATTTGAGCATGGGACATAGGAAGGAGCCATATGTATCTTGGTTGTTACATAAATCCTAGTTCTTGTCTTTCTTTAGATTGGGTATTACAGATAATGTTTCCCTAACTACAGAGGCTGGACAAGGTTATCAAGTCATGAGATTCATGCTTAACATATCATAATTAACTTATTAACATGAATTTATTTTCTTCCTGAAACTTCTTGATTGTATATAGGACATGTGAGGGGATATCATGAATGTTGGATGACACACTTGGTGGGTGTCACAAGAGTCAGTGTGAAATTTCCAGATCGTCCTTCATGTCCTGGCTGACTTGTCTAGATATCATGCCGAAAGCCGAATGACATTTTTAATGAATGTAACAAGATCTTCCTAGTTTATCCCGAAGAAATTGTGAGAGACAAATGACAAGCCCTATGCAATCAGGAGACTCATATGACATGTAACAGTGTGGCTATATGATTTGGGTGACACTTTGTATAGAAATATCATGGTTTCAATAGAGAGCCTGAAGGGTTATGTGAGACACAAGTGGAATTCTCTAGGTGCTCCATGTGGCATGATCTGATATCTCTGGAGGACTTGGACACATGGGCCTCAGCCTAGTTGGTGAGGTATCCTTAAGTGCATCCACAAGACCCAGGTTCAAAACTAGGTAGAGGCATAATTCTGGAGTACTGTAGCAGTACTGTAGCAGCACTATACACTGTGTGGGTACTGTAGTAGAACTATACACTTTACAGGTACTATAGTAGAACTGTTCACTGAATGGGCACTGTAGTAGCTACTGTAGCAGTTAATGTAGCCGGTACTGTTCGGTACTATACCAGCTAGAACTATTCACCTTGGGCCACCAATTTTTTCATGTAGTCCATAAAGCATTTAGGACACCTAGACCTTCGGGTCAGTAGGGATTTTGGGCCACCTTTAAGGCCCTTGGGCCACCTCAAGGCCTTCGGGCCACATGTAGTTGCCCAAGACCCACTAAAAAACGAGCAGTCCCAAAAGAGGATTCAGAGAAGGTGCACACACTAGAGTAGATCCAAATGGATTTGTCAGAATGAGAGGGTATGGCTATGCCATCGGGACCTGCCTGTTCCTGCACGGGTAGACTATTCAGATAGCCATGCGAAGGTAGAAAGATACTATCATGATGCAGATGTTGGGGAGGGGCAGTTCCTTGTATATAGTCTGGTTAAATTCTCTAAGACCTTCAGGTCATGTAATCTCCTAAGCCTACGGGCCTAGTAATCTCTGAGCCTACGAGCCTTGTAAGGGTTCCCCCTCATCCCTTGAAAGGGGGTTATCAAAAAATCAATAAAAATGAAGGCCTTCATGCCATTGAGGAAAGAGGAATTGGCATAATCCATGTTGACTACTAAAGGCTAATTGTGTGATCTAGGTGACATGTCTTCGTGACATCACATGACCTGGTTTTCTTATGTTAATCAAATGAGTGTAAATTTATATTTTCACTGCTTATGTCTTCATTAATTTTAGTATTTTTTCATGTATTTCATCACATATTCCTTAGATTTGTTCAATTTTATATTTTTTATGTCTCACTTGATTTTTAAGATATGATTTCTCACTTTCACATTACCAGAAAAAAGTCCATTTTAGGATTTATGAGTTATCAAACGAAGTGACTATACATATAGAATGATCTCTTAGTTGGTATCGTGGACTTTAACTAATGGAAAAACTTTCTGATCATGATAATAGTATCTTTGATAAATATTCTCTTATTATTGGGTTCACCTGTGTGAGAATAAAATAATGAATTTTTTCATGCTAGGGTGGTAGATTTATATGCCCCCCTACACTAATTATTCTCCACTTTGTGTGGCATGTATTTCATAAATCTAGGATTATGTCTGGAAATGGATCTAACATCATGTGTTTCGTGAGATCCTCTTATACATCATTTCGGGGGGTGTTATGGTTTTTGGCATCCACAAGAACAAACCATCAATGCTTTATTTATTGGACTATAGATAATAAATGGGTTATTTACTAATCTTGTCTTCCTGCCATGGGTATTTCACATTGTTTGGACGACACGTCCAAGGGACTTTAGGAAATTAGGATTCCTATGGAAAGGAATTTATGTGGCCTGGGGTGGCTTGTAAGGCGTATTATTTGAGACAATGATGGATTTGTTAGGGGAATTCACAAGATCATATCATTATTCTCATGTTATTTTCTAAGTTGTTTTTATAGCATGATTGCATCGTATGATGCTTATGACCGTAAGAGATTCCCTCCATTTCCCTTTTTATTTCTTTTTTAATTTTACAAGGGTCTGGTGTCTTGTAAGGTTTCCCAAGTGTTTTCAAAGATAAAAACTCTCCCCAAAGGTCATGCATCCTTTAAACAACAACGGTTTATATGGTGATGTGAATGAAATAAATTGGAGAAACCCTTTTGCTAGTTTTTGGATCAAGAGTGGGAGGACATTACTATATAGAAAAGATTCAATCACTTCACGTGACAAGGGTGACATGTCTGTGAGCTCTTGCGTGAAAATTAGGACATGTTTTCAAGGATTATAAGGTGTATTTCATACCATATTGGTCATTTCAAATGATTTTTATGATGGCTGGAGGATCCCTCCATTTGGATTTTTCTATCTTATTTTACATTGAATCATAGATGGTAGTCTGGAGCCTTCAGAAAGACTAGTTGTCTGACTTTATGGATCCCATCTAGAAATCACCACATGATCAAAAAGTGTCCTAGACACCTTCATGAGAGAATGACTTGTCAAAGGGGCTATATCATATCTCTAAAAAGTTATGAGTTGGGTGATACCATCCTCATCACCTCCTGAAGGTCATGTGATCAACTATCTTATAGAGATTCCCATGATCTATATTATCTTGTCCACCCCATTCTTACATTACATTTTAGAGGAAGTAACACTCATATTTAGGTATTTCTTCCCCTATATATTTTCGTATTCTCGTTTTGAGGGTGTCAACCCCCCCCCCCCCCCACCCTAAGGAGAGACATCCATGGGTAAAAAGGTGTTATTCTAAGGAAAGTAAATGTCCACCTGAGGATTTATTTTTCTCTCCAATGAGTGGATTTGGGTGACACTTGCTATAACGAGTTACATTTGGTATTACATGATGGGCCCTATAAATATGGGAATGGTGGGTGTATAATTCAATAGATGCCCAACCTTTAGAGCTATTTCACCATTTTCTTTGTCAAGTGACCCTTTTTCAAGACCCTTCTATAAGAACTGATCGTGAGATCCCTTAACGATGCCATTTTCATGAGAAATTCTTCTCAAGACTTGTTTTTCAAAGGGTAATGTCATAATAAACTAGGAATCTATCTTCGTTAATTGGTGGGACATTGTATAAAATGACAACATGGCCATATTGATGGTTTTATAGGCTCTATTGGATCGATTTGATGACCAATCAACTATTATTTTGATAGTGTGACCATGTAAGGGTCACTTGATCATGTTTTTCATGAATATTTGAGCGGTTGTAATATGTCTCCCAGATTATTGTGGTCCACAAGATCCTAATGATCAAGGCGATTCAGGTGTATTTTAATCAATTCACAAATGTACTTTTTATTCATGGGATAAATATGATGTCTCCAAAGTTATGCATTTTTTAAAGATTTTTTTTCATCTGTCCAACATATTCTATTCACTTTATTTTAGATGGCTTCTATGTCTCATCATAGTTATTCTACCACAGATATATAGAGAGATATGTTTTCATGGAAACATAATGTTGACCCTCAGTACCTCATGTTCTATGAAAACAATTTTTAGAAAATGATCCTCCCATATATGCTCTAGGAATATCCTTTATCCGATTTAATTCATTAATATGGGTTGGGACTATTGGAAAAGGCTCCCATCCATTATCTAAACAAAAAACTACCATCCTGTTTGGTTTCATAATCTCTTGACTACAATCGTATGACTATTTTTTAGGATTTATGATTGGTCATAGTGTAGTGCCAAGGGTTATCTTATATAATAGAATGTTCCCTAATATGTCCCGATGGTTTCCACTTCAACCACAATCCCATTACTCAGAGCTATTCGAGCATATTATTCCTTTCAATGAAGTACTTAGGTGGTTTTTGGAACTTGAAATGGGATATTAAACATGGTGGAAACATTATGATGAATGGGAATGGACATTCTGGGTTAAGTAATGTTTCTTGGAGTTTGCTGACCAATTATAATCTTTCATTCTCTACAAACTTTTCTAGGTTTCCCAAGTCATGTTTTACCACTATCCCAACCATCTTAAAGAATTAGTTAGTCACTAGTTCCATGAAAAAAATCATTTCATCTAACATATTACAAACTAGGAATCTATCTCTGGGATATCTATCAATGAGGTGAGACATCCCCTCTCATAGAGATGTATGAAGAGATCCTTCTTTCCCCAAACATCAGGGATGACCCATCATAGTATCTAGTCTTGGGGAATTACATGCTCAAAATCATGAATGAAAATTTAATAAAGTAGATAATTATTCACTCCTTCAACTATTTAAAATATCATATCAACATTTTCCTCTATCGTAGTGGATCCAGGATGATTGTTATACAACCCCATCGGTTCCCTTCCCAGAAGGTTCGTGAAAGCATCGGTTCATATTGGGAAATTTTGGAAGGTAAATATAATAACTCATGTGTATATAGAGTGATGCTAGAGATATCACTAATAATTATGATAGAAAGACTCAAGGCCATGTTTTTGAATGGGTGGCTTCTCTCCGCTTGAGATGCATGATTAGGAATCCTTGTTAGTACACTGGTGATGATAGCATGGCTAGTAAATTGATGGTGCCTCAATCTAATGGTTCCAAATAATGAACACCTCTACTATATATTGGGAAAAAAAATACGGATACAACCCCTATAAGATTTTTGGTCCTTTTTAGTTTTCTTTTAACTAGATAGGGGAGCATTATCAATTCTATAAATACATAAATATAACCGCGACCCCCTAAACCTTATGTCTTCCTAGGTTTTTGAACATATCTACAATTGGGACCTTGTTATTAGGCCATGATAATGTTTAAGATGTGTTATAATGACATGATAATTTAGATTCCATTCCTTAGCCTACACTAATTGGTCAAAATGTTGATATTGGAGGTGACTCGTTCGATAAAAGTTCATAAAATATTTCCCTTTGGGATGGGGTTCTTGGATAAATTACATAAAAAATGATAATTTTAAATACGTATACACCTTATTTATTTTATTGGTGGTTTATCTACATCCAAAGGGTCTCCCCTTTCTGTTGGATGGTGTTCAGTGAGAGAAACCCCATGAGATCATCAATTAGTACTCACAGATATTTTCATCTGAAGACACCAATGTCGATATCACCCTTCCTCTTTCTAGTACCCCATATTCTTATCATATGAATATTCCCAAGCTTGGGTGAAGGCCAATCTGGGTGTAGCATAGAACAAGTTGGTATATCGTATGGGAAAAATACTTTCATCACTGGCACATCTATCAATAGAAATGATGGAATTCATTGACCACTTGGGAAAGTATTTGAGGAAAATATCCCATTATGAAGATGATCATACCATCAGTTTAAGAGAATTTATTGAGGAAGTTAGTAATTATGTGAAATCATCATGCAAAACATATTTTAAGGGAATAATATATGGGACTACTTCTCCTACTTCCTCACAAAATCAACTCATTGTCCCCCCTTTTGACAAACCCACTATAGAAGCCAAATAAGCATAGACATGGTGAAGGATGATATGGAAGTAGATTAATACCCTAACCACTGAGACCCATCATGTAACATTCTAGGACTAATATAAAAGAATTCACCAAGTATTCCATGATTTCAAGGATGATGGATTTGACCAAGAATCGTTATATGAATTTATGTGAAAAATCATATTGGCATGGAAATAATTGGATGCCAGTGAGAGGTACTTGTACAATATTTACAATGAGGCTTATAATCCAAATTAATCATGGAATCATTAGAGGTGTTGGAACAAATCCATTGGTTCATATCTAATCTACAGTCAAAAATGGACATTTGGACCATGAATATATGGAAGTTTGTGGAGATCACGTCTCACTCGATGCTAGATATTTTGAATTCATCATCCTCACCCTAAACCACTCTGAAAATGGTTCAGGATATTTCCACATTGATTAATTATATTTATACCAGGATATAATAAGGTTATGAAGGGTGAGTCACTCTATAGCATTCAATTGAAACTTCTCCCAAAACTCTTGATGACTTGGAAAGATTCGCTAACCAAATATTATAATAGTTTTATCCTTGATATGTATTTGATTGTGATCAAATTCATCGAGAAAATCCTAGGTATGGAAATTTATATTTTCACACTCTATTAATGAATAGATATAGTGAACTTTATGTGCTATTTTAAAATTCTATTTTATTCATGTTGTGCATGAAATTTCATGGGTCTAATTTCACATGAATCATCAATGATACATAAACTTTTCATAATGTCATGTAAACCTGAAATCCTATATCTGATCATTTGAATCCTAATAAAATTTTCTCAAGAAATTCTCATGAAATATGTAACACCCTGAGATTTTCAGAGTAATATTATTTTTAATTTTATTTATGTCTTGTGTTGTACGTTATAACAAAGGAGTCCTGCACAACACGAAACCCTAACTTGGCTGCATTACACGCAATCACGACCTTCCTCGATGGCGTGTGTAATACGCAATACCGAGTTTCACTAAACGAGATATTATTATAATATTATAATGAACTAGCCGTTATGAATAGTAATACCAACTTTTTGAAATTTTATAAATTTTATCTTTCAAAATAGACTTCATTTTTGGATTCGGAATATCAAAATTAGCTTAGGGTGAAATTTTGGTACTTTTTGGATAACTTTCATATTCTGATTAATAGTGAAAATTACTGAATTTTAATTAAAAACAACATTTTTAATCGAAATAATTAATAGTGATAAATTATTAATTTGAGTGGTTTTAAAGTATAATTAGAATATATTTTTACAATTTAATACAATGTTTGTCATTGGATGTAATTTCACATTTAAACCAGACATAAACAAGTGTTAATCTTTTGATAGTTATTATCTCTTAAGAACACTCTATTTGTTTTCACGACGGGAATTAATTTTTAAATTAATTAATGCAATTGATATGTATTGAATTTGGTAAAATCGACAAAATTTTTGAATTCATAATATCAAATATAGCTTAGGCCTAATTTTTGGTATATTTCTGGAAACTTTCATTTTTTGATCAATAGTGAAACCACAAAGTGGTAGTTAAAAAAATGAATTTTTCATAAAACAAAATTTTACTGCTTCTGAGAGTGGAATTTCGAAAATCCGAGAGACACGGTTAATATCAAGCACTAAAATGTGGTTCAATGAGATTAAAATAATTTTTGGTGAATAATAACTTTTTTCTTTTTTTTAACCACGGTTAAAAGTAAATAGGGTAATTAAGGGTTAAAATTATATTATTATTACCCTAACACATGAACTAATTCTATTGTACAAGTTTAATTCGACCCTAAACAACCTTAGGAATAATCTATGACCATTTAGGCCCACTTGGATTAGATTCGGACATTTATTATTAATTTATTTAAAGAAGGGTTAAAATAGCTAAAATCAATGTTTAATAACTAAATAATTTGTAATATAGGGTTATATATAAGATAAATTGGACTATAATTATTCATTGGAAAGATAAAAAGATTTCCTATATAATGGTATTTTATTTATAATTTTTAGACCGAAAATAATTTAATTTATTTATGACACAACGATGATGCAATAATTATCTTATTAATGAAATATTGACTTAATTGATGTTATAAATACCCAAATAAATGTAATTTGAGACTTTTTATGAATTTCACTAATTTTATAGGTTAATATGAAATGTTATTATTAATTTAATTAACTATGTTCGAACTATTAATTCTTTTATAAATTTTACAAAAATCAATTACTAAATAGTGTCAAAATTGACATAAAATAGTTTTTAAAACCAATATTATATTATAAATTGTTATTTTATTCCTAAAAATATACGGTTTGGAAAAATGACATAGATAAGGTTATATATATTAATAATATACAACTTGGGGTTCTTTTGGCTTGTTATAGTATGTTTATTAACCCCATAGTGTAAGAACACAAAAAGACACGGTAAAAGTAAAATTATCTAACTTAAAGTTAAATCTAAATGATAAGGTTAAAATAGTAAACTAAACTTGTCCAAATTATATTAGATGAGAGGATTGCGACTAATCCCCACCTTAGCTTCGAAATAAATCAATTTTGAACTATTAAAAACTGAATATGGCTTTATAATAAAATAATATTTTTAGTTATTCCAATGGTGCCCCTCTCCTCCCTTATAAAAGGGAACCTCTTACCTCTCTTCCTCACACCACGTTGAGCCTTCACACTCAGCCAACCCCTGCCAAATTATCTTCTACACTTCCCTAGAAACATAATAGTGGTCCTGGTCTTCTTCAGAGACCAGTTTTAGTGCCCTAAGATGACGTCACAACAAGGCGCTTCAAAGAAGAGGTAATGTCCATTACCGATTCTTTCACCTTTATTTCTTCTTCCACTTCTTCTTCTTAGGTTGTTTCATTATGAAGTAATAACATAAGTATCACTAATATAATGATATGTTATTATAATTATGAAACATCCCAATTTCACCATCTATCCATCCTACTGAGAATGAAATCACCGCACCTGCGTACGTACGGAATATTGTCTCCACGCCGTGGTGTAATCTATTTCCACCACCACCTTACTTGGATGGGTATAATGGTGTAAATAATAACTATATATAATTATTGTAAAGTGATATTGATTCTGTAATAGTATACAAACACTCAAATAAAATTTCATGATCATGGGAATGATATCATCGCTCGTGCGTACGTACGGAATACCGTCTCCACGACGAGACGAGATTCTTTCTCAATGATTAACCATTCATAAATGATTATAAAGTATATATAATAAGTAATCATGAAATATATGACAAAATAATTGATACTGTATTTATGTGTATATATATATGTATGTCATCCAATTAATTCCATTCAATTCAATGAGGAAACGAAAACAACGTTCATGCGTACGTACGGCCTACCGTCTCCATGAACGGTGTATTTATTTTCATTTATCGATCTATTATATATTATGAATATATATTATATATAAATCATGTTTTATATTCTTTAATTATGTAATCATGATCTAATTAATCATATGAATAATTACAAGTCAAAACATGGACGAAAAATGAAATGATTTTACCCAAAACGCTCTTTAACATGGAATTTATAAAAGAACGGGTAATATAAAGTCATAAGTGAACCATATATGATATCATAACAGTGAATATGATTCTGTAATAAGTCAATGACATTATTTAAATCATTATACAGGAGGTTCGGATACGTACGAAGCATATCGGACCTAAGGTAAGGGATAATTTTGCAAATCTCATTTTTATCCAGGATTGCTTATTCGTAAGTATTTACAGGGGTTATTTATATCATCCATGTCCATGTTTTATAAATGAGTTTTCATGTATGATTAAATTCCTTTTTACCCATTTTTGACTTTTACTACATGGTATGTAAGTAATCTTTCTTTTGTTTACGTTACGAGGTACTTTTTTGACTTTTCCGGCAAAATCACGAGAAGAATGTTTTTTTAACTTATACGGCATGAAAGGATTTTTACGGTTTTATAAAGCCTTATTTTCATGAAGCTTACTTAAAAAGATTTCATGTCTATTTTCAACAAAATCTTTTTATTTTAAAATTTCATGACATTTTGTGAAAAAAGAATCATTTTGAAGAAGAAAGGATATTTTCCTCAAGAATTCATTTCAAGTGTTTTATCAAAACCATTTTACATCTAAGATGACATTATTTCATATGTGTATGATTCAAGTATAATGTCTCTATGATTTAAATGGCTTCACTTTTATTATTATGAAATTATATCCATTTATTTTATATGGATTATTTGATGATGGGATGATGTTTATGAAACCCATTTTATTTATTGGGTTTTTATGAATGATGTATGTTTATTTTGTGTCACAAGTAAGAATGATTTAATTATGATATGGGTGGGACCTATATCTCCTTCCAATGCATTGGGTAAAGATTTTATATCTCATGAGATAGACATGTCTGGAATGGTATGTTAATCTGGTTCAGTGTTACAAGACTGAAACGAGGAGTGAACTTGATTCAGAATGGGACTTTTTCCACTAAGATGGTCTTGGAAGCAATGCCTTGGCTACTATGGAAATCATAACATGTGCTTAATGGATGACACAATTACATGTTTTATTCCCATGCTATTTTATCATGTTTTATGTTCCATTTTGATCTGTGCCTTATGTACTTCCATGTTTTATGTCGTTGTTCAAGATTTTGATGTTTAAACATTATGTTCATGTTTTTAGGTTCAAATGTGTATGGTATGTTTTATGTTATCCATGCTTACCCTTACTGAGAATTTGAGCTCACCCTTTTTATGTTTTATTTTCCCAGAGGATTAAACAAAAGGTTTTAGGTAAGGAAACAAAAAGTGGAAGATCTTTATGGGAGATGTTGAAGATCTTTCACAACGATTAGAAGATTACGTTCCACGTTTCAAAAGACACTAAACAATTACGGTCCTTGTGTGTTTGTTTTTGTTATGTATTATGTATTCCACAAAAGTAATGTACTGTCCATGTACGTCAAGCTTCGGGTCTCTACAGTTGGTATCAGAAGAAAGGTTTAGTCAACCTTTGGAAACTAGGATGCGAGAACTTTAGTGAGATCCCTAGAGATATGTCTAAGGTATATCTAAGGATGTCCCTAAGGTTAAGTATATGTATAGGTTATAGTCCTAGAATTGTGATAACGATCTTAGAATTTAACCTAAGATGATAGATAATGAGAGTACTCCCCCTTTACTATGTTGTTTTCCCTAACATGATTTTTTCCTCTCACACGATTCTTTTTGGGTTTTAGAAAATGGCTGGAAAAGGGAAGATTCACGATAATGGAGGATATGACAGACAATGGAATGATGTTCTTCATGAGAAACCAAATGAAACGGGATTTGGAAGTCCAAACATTGTTATTATGACTGATCAGAAATCTCATAATATGATCAATAATCTAAACTTTGGTAAGTTTTCCGACTCAGATAATAAGAGAAAGATGGAGTTTCATGATAATCATAGAGGAAAGATAGTTCAATTTCAACTATGTTATTCATGTGGGAAGAGGCATCATGGAGAATGTTTCAAATGAACTGGAAGATGCTTTGGGTGTGGAAAAGAAGGTCAGAAAGCCAGTAAGTGCAAAAGAAAATATTCAGTTAACACCATGGACAAAGATAATGGTATTGCTACGACATCAACAATGATTAGATGTTTTAAATATGGAATGTACGGGCATTATGCAAACCAATTCCCTAATGGATTATCTCATGATGAGAATCAGTATGGTCATATGGGTAGTATTTATGTGGATAATGATGAGGAGACTACAAATGATATATAAGCTGAAAGAAGTGTTGAGGCTCAGTCAGTTGTATTAGAAGGTAGTGGAATGACTGTATGTTTATCGAGAGTTATGTTGTATAGTTAATGGTACTATGGAATAAATAATCATCTAAGGATTGTTACACTATTGTTTTTTTCTGAATTATTTGAAAGTATATATTGAATGGCACCAGTAACCATGGAAGGTTATTCAGATATTTTTGGAAAGTATATGATATGTGCATAATGAAATAATAAAAAGATAATTAGATGTTTGATTGTATTCATGAGATCATGATTGATATAAGGACTATCATGGTTTGAGTATATAGAATTTTGAGGATTTTGGTATGTGGGAAGTGTTATCTTTTAACTACATTCATGTTTTCACTAAGGTTCAATGGGTATTCATTTTTCAATAGAATACATGATCAAGGCCTTCGAATGTTTGGAATGTGACCATCAAGACATATCTTATGATATATGGGGATCTACGATGGTATTAACATGCTTATGAAATATCTGGTAATCTTTTTCACTATATTATGAGAGTAGACTGCAGTATTATGGATAATCCTAAAGATTGGAATGAATTATGTTGGACATAAGTTAGTATTGTTTAAGGATAGAAGTTTTTTCGATATTATTGATGGGATGTTATAGTAATATAGTTTTAGAAAAAGGCCAACCTGCAGGACGGGGGATAGCCCATCACGTCAGACAAGGCTGTGGGAATCGAACCCACAACTGAAGTGCGACTGGCCTTTATCACCTACCACTGGCCTATAGGAAGTCCCTGGTTAGTAGAAACTAGTTTTATTTTATTAAGCGTTATGATATATGAAGTAAAAGTTCATTTTTGGAACCATATACGATTAATCTTACCATAATATGGACTTATAACTTTTGCTAACCTTTTGTTGGAAACAGATGGAATGACCCATCATTCTATCACATGATCTGCTAACACATCACGAATAACAAATTCAACGTCATTTCATTACGGGATGAAGTGGAAATTGTTCAATTCCTGAACAACAGTGAGATTGTACCAAAATCATGTAAGTATTTCTTTTAATTCATCAACTTTAGGGAAATTATCTTGAAAACCAAAAATGTTGTCCTAGTTCCCTTATATCTGATGAATCAGATGGTACCTTATATCATCACAAATCTATAGCTTTGTGATTGTTGGCTTTTTAATAGCCATGTTCTCTACCACTCTCCGTTAGAACATGATGGTTAGGTTTCTCTTCCATATCCATATTTTCACCTATTTTCTCCTATGTGGAAACCCAGTGATTAGATAATTTGGGTAACCGTTATGTTTCATATTTTAGTTTTTAAAGATTGGTTTTGCTATTCCTTTTTACAATGTGGGTTTCTATTAAAGAAACTTTCGAGTAGTAAACCATTTATAACCCCAATGAATTTTGAGGGGGAAATTCATTTTAAGGGGGGTAGAATGTAACACCCCGAGATTTTATGAGAAATATTCTTTTTAATTTTATTGATTTCTTGTGTTGTACGTTACAACAAAGGAGTCTTGCACGACACGAAACACTAACTTGGCTGCATTACAAGAAATCGCAACCTTCCTCGATAGCGTGTGTAGTACGCAATACCGAGTTTCACTAAACGAGATATTATTATAAAATTATTATGAACTATCCGTTATGAATAGTAATACCACTTTTTGAAATTTTATAAATTTTATCATTCAAAACAGATTTAATTTTTGGATTAGGAATATCGAAATTAGCTTCGGGTGAAATTTTGGTAATTTTCGGATAACTTTCATATTCTGATGAATAGTGAAAATTACTGAATTTTAATTAAAAAAACTTTTTTAATCGAAATAATTAATAGTGATAAATTATTAATTTGAGTGGTTTTAAATTATGTTTAGAATATATTTTTACAACTTAATACAATGTTGGACACTGGATGTAATTTTCCATTTAAACCAGACATAAACAAGTGTCAATCTTTTGATAGTTATTATCTATTAAGAGCACACTATTTGTTTTGACGACGAGAATTAATTTTTAAATTAATTACTGAAACTTATATGTTTTGAATTTGGTAAAATATACATCATTTTTGAATTCATAATATAAAATATAGCTTTGGCCTAATTTTTGGTATATTTCTGGAAACGTTTATTTTTTGATGAATAGTGAAGCCACTAGGTGGTAGTTAAAAAAATGAATTTTTCATAAAACGTAATTTTACCGCTTCTCTGAGTGAAATTTCGAAAATCTGAGAGACACGGTTAATATCAAAAACTAAAATGTGGTAAAATAAGATGAAAATAATTTTTGGTGAATAGTAACTTTTTACTTTTTTACCACGGTTAAAAGTAAATAAGATAATTAAGGGTAAAAATGATATTATTATTACCCTAACACATTTCCTAATTCTATTGGACAAGTTTAATTAGACCCAAAACAACCTTAGGAATAAAATATGACCATTTATGCCCACTCGGATTAGATTAGGACATTTATTATTAATTTATTTAAAGAAGGGTTAAAATAGTTAAAATCAATGTTTAATAATTACATCATTTATAATATAGGGTTATACATAAGATATATTTGACTATAAATATTCATTAGAAAGATAAAGAGATTTCCTATATAATGGTAGTTTATTTGTAATTTTTAGAAATTAAATAATTTAATTTATTAATGACACAAAGATGATCCAGTAATTATCTTATTAATGAAATATTGACATAATTGATGTTATAAATACCCAAATAAATGTAATTTGAGACTTTTTATGAATTAAACTAATTTTGTAGGTTAATATGACATGTTAGTATTGATTTAATTAACTTACTTTGAACTAATAATTCTGTTATGATTTTTACAAAAATCAATTGCTAAATAGTGTCAAAATTGACATAAAATAGTTTTTAAAACCAATATTATATTATTAATTGTTATTTTATTCCTAAAAATCTATGTTTCGGCCAAATTACTTATATAAGGTTATATATATTAATAATAAACAACTTGGGGTTCGTTTGTCTTGTTATAGTATGTTTATTAACCCCATAGTGTAAGAACGCAAAAAGACACGGTAAAAGTAAAATTATCTAACTTAAAGTTAAATCTAAATGATAAGGCTAAAAGAGTAAACTAAACTTGTCCAAATTCTATTGGATGAGAGGATTTAGACTCATCCCAACCTTAGCTTCTAAATTAATCAATTTTGAACTATTTAAAACCGAATATGGCTTTATAATAAATAATATTTTTTGTTTTTCCAATGGTGCCCCTCTCCTCCCTTATAAAAGGGAACCTCTCCCTCTCCTCCTCACACCACTTTGAGCCTTCATGCTCGGCCAACCCATGCCAAATTATCTTATCCACTTCCCTGGAAACATCCTAGAGGTCCTGGTCGTCTTCAGAGACCAATTTTAGTGCCCTAAGAGGAGGTCTCAAAGAGGCGCTTCAAAGAAGAGGTAATGTTCGTTACCGATTCTTTCAGCTTTATTTCTTCTTCCACTTCTTCTTCTTAGGTTGTTTCATTATAAAGTAATAAAATCAGTATCACTCATATACTGATATGTTATTATATGTATTAAACAAACCTATTTCACCATCTATCCATCCTACGGAGAATGAAATCACCGCGCGTGCGTACGTACAGAATACCGTCTCCATGCCGTGGTGTAATATATTTTCCACCACCACATTAATTGGATGGGTATAATGGTGTAAATAATAACTATATATAATTATTGTAATGTGATATTGATTCTATAATAGTATAAATACACTCCAATAAGATTCTACGATCATGGGAAAGATATCATCGCTCGTGCGTATGTACGGAATACCGTCTCCACGATGCGATGAGATTCTTTCTCAATGATTAACCATTCATAAATTATTATGATGTATATATAATAAGTAATGATGAAATATATGACATAATAATGATACTGGATTTATGTATATATATATATGTATCTCATCCAATTAATTCCATTCAATTCAATGAGGAAATGAAAACAACGTTCATGCGTACGTACGACCTACCGTCTCCATGAACGGTGTATTTATTTCAATTTATCGATATATTATATATTCTGAATATATAATATATATAAATCATGTTTTATATTCTGGAATTATGTAATCATGATCTATGTAATCATATGAATAATTAAAAGTCAAAACACGGATGAAAAATGGAACGATTTTACCCAAAAAACTTTTTAACATGGAATTTACAAAAGAACGGGTAATATAAAGTAATAGGTGAACCATATATGATATCATAACAATGAATATGATTATGTAATAAGTCAATAACATTATTTAAATCATTATACAGGAGTTTTGGATACGTACAAAGCATATCGGACCTAAGGTAAGGGATAATTTTGCAAATCTCATTTTTATCCGGGATTGCTTATTCGTAAGTAATTATTGGGGTTATTTATATAATCCATGTCCATGTTTTATAAAAGAGTTTTCATGTATGTTTAAATTCCTTTTTACCCATTTTTGACTTTTACTACATGGTATGTAAGGAATCTTTCTTTTATTTATGTTACGGGGTACTTTTTTGACTTTTCCGGCAAAAGTACGAGAAGAATGTTTTTTTAACTTATACGGCATGAAAGGATTTTTACAGTTTTATAAAGCCTTATTTTCATGAATCTTACTTAAAAATATTTCATGTCTATTTTCAAAAAAATAATTTTACTTTAAAATTGGATGACATTTTGTGAAAATAGAATGATTTTGAAGAAAAAATGTTATTTTGCTCAAGAATTCATTTCAAGTGTTTTATCAAAACCATTTTACATCTAAGATGACATTATTTCATATGTGTATGTTTCAAGTATAATGTCTCTAGGATTTACATGGTTTCACTTTTATTATAATTAAATGATATCCATTTCTATTATATGGATTATGTGATGATGGGATGATGTTTATGAAACCCATTTTATTTATTGGGTTTTTATGAATGATGTATGTTTATTTTGTGCACAAGTAAGAATGATTTAATTATGAGATGGGTGGGACCTATATCTCCCTCTAATGCATTGGGTAAAGATTTTATATCTCACGAGATAGACATGGCTGGAATGGTATGTTAATCTGGTTCAGTGTTACAGGACTGAAATGAGGAGTGAACTTGATTCAGAATGGGACTTTGTCCACTAAGATGGTCTTGGCAGCAATGCCTTGGATACTATGGAAATCATTACATGTGCTTAATGGATGACACAATTACATGTTTTATTCCCATACTATTTTTTCATGGTCTATGTTCCATTATGATCTACGACATATGTACTTCCATGTTTTATGTTGTTGCTTAAGATTTTGATGTTTAAACATTATGTTCATGTTTTTAGGTTCAAATGTGTATGGTATGTTTTATTTTATCCATGCTTACCCTTACTGAGCATTTGAGCTCACCGTTTTTATGTTTTATTTTCCCCCAGGATTAAAAGAAATGTTTTAGGTAAGGAAATAAAAAGTGGAAGATCTTATGGGAGATGTTGAAGATCTTTCACCATGATTAGAAGATTACGTTCCAAGTTTCCAAAGACACTAAACTATTACATTACTTTTGTGTCTGTTTTTGTTATGTATTATGTATTCTGAAAAAGTAATGTATTGTCCATGTACGTCAAGCTTCGTGTCTCTAGAGTTGGTATCAGAGGAATGGTTTAGTCAACCTTTGAAAACTAGGATACAAGAACATTAGTGAGATCCCTAGAGATATGTCTAAGGTATATCTAAGGATGTCCCTAAGGGTAAGTATACGTATAGGCTATAGTCCTAGAAATGTGCTAACAATCATATAATTTAACCTAAGATGTTAGATATTGAGGGTACTCCCCCTTTACTATGTTGTTTTCCCTAGAATGATTTTAGCCTCTCACACTGTTCTTTTTGGGTTTTAGAAAATGGTTGGAAACAGGAAGATACACGATAATGGAGGATATGAAAGACAATGGAATGATATTATTCATGAACAACCAAATGAAACGGGATTTAGAAGTCCAAACATCGTTATTATGCCTGATCATCAATCTCATAATATGATCAATAATCTCAACTTTGGTAAGTTTCCCAACTCATATAATAAGAGAAAGTTGGAGTTTCATGATAATCATAGTGGAAAGAAAGTTCAATTTCCACTATGTAAATCATGTGTGAAGAGGCATCAAGGAGAATGTTTCAAATGAACTGGAAGATGCTTTGGGTGTGGAAAAGAAGGACACAAAGCCAGTAAGTGCAAAAGAAAATGTTCAGTTAACACCAAGGAAAAGGATAATGTTATTTCTATGACATCAACAATGATTAGATGTTTTAAATGCGGAATGTACGGTCATTATGCAAACCAATTCCCTAATGGAAAATCTCATGAAGAGAATCATCATGGTCATATGGGTAGTATTTATGTGGATGATGATGAGGAGACTACAAATGATATATGAGCTGAAAGAAGTGTTGAAGCACAGTCAGTTGTTTTAGAAGGTAGTGGAATGATTGTATGTTTATCGAGAGTTCTGTTGTATATTTAATGGTACTGTGGAATAAATAATCATCTAAGGATTGTTACACTATTGTTTTTTCTAAATTATTTGAAAGTATATGTTGAATAGAACCAGTAACCATGGAAGGTTATTCAGATATTTTTGGAAAGTATATGATATGGGCATAAAGAATGAATAAGAAGATAATGAGATGTTTGATTGTATTCATGAGCTCAGGATTGATATAAGGACTAAGTGATATCATGGTTTGAGTATATAGAATTTTGAGGATTTTGGTATGTGGAAAGTTGTAACTTTTAACGGCATTCATGTTTTCACTAAGGTTCAATGGGAATTAATTTTTCAATAGAATACATGGTCAAGGCCTTCGAATGTTTGTAATGTGACCAGCAAGACATATCTTATGATATATGGGGATCAACGATGGTATTAACATGCTTATGAAATATCTGATAATCGTTTTCACTATATTATGAGAGTGGACTGCAGTATTATGGATAAGCCTAAAGATTGGAATGGATTATGTTGGAAAAAAGTTAGTATTGTTTAAGGATAGATGTTTTTTTGATATTATTAATGGGATGTTATAGTAATATAGTTTTAGAAAAAGAACAACCTTCAGGATGGGCGATAGCCCATCGCGTCAGACAAGGCTATGGGAATCGAACCCACAACTGAAGTGTGACTGGCCTTTATCGCCTACCACTGGCCTACAGGAAGTTCCTGGTTAGTAGAAACTAGTTTTATTTAATTAAGCGGTATGATATATGAAGTATAAGTTCATTTTTGGAACTATATACGATTAATCTAACCATAAGATGGACTTATAACTTTTTCTAACCTTTTGTTGGAAACAGATGGAATGACCCATCATTCTATCATATGATCTGCTAACACATCACGAATAACAAATTCAACTTCATTTCTTTAAGGGATGAAGTGGACATTGTTCAATTCATGAACAACAGTGAGATTGTACCAAAATCATGTCAGTATTTCTTTTAATTCATCAACTTTAGGGAAATGATCTTGAAAACCAAAAATGTTGTCCTAGTTCCCTTATATCTGATGAATCAGATGGTACCTTAGATCATCACAAATCTATAGCTTTGTGATTGTTGGCTTTTTAATAACCATGTTTTCTACCACTCTCCATCATAACATGATGGTTAGGTTTCTCTTCCATATCCATATTTTCACCTATGTTCTCATATGTGGAAACCCAGTGATTAGTTAATTTGGGTAACCGTTATGTTTCATAATTCAGTTTTTAATGATTGTTTTTGGTATTAATTTTTACAATGTGGGTTTCTATTAAAGAAACTTTCGAGTAGTAAAACATTTATAACCCCTACGTATTTCGAGGGCTAAATTCATTTTAAGGGGGGTAGAATGTAACACCCTGAGATTTTATGAGAAATATTCTTTTTAATTTTATTGATGTCTTGTGTTGTACGTTAAAACAAAAGAGTCTTGCACAACACGCAACCCTAACTTGGCTTCATTACACACAATCACGACCTCCCTCGATAGCATGTGTAGTACGCAATACCAAGTTTTACTAAACGATATATTATTATAATATTATTTTGAACTAGCCGTTATGAATAGTAAAACCAACTTTTTTAAGTTTTATGAATTTTATCTTTCAAAATAGAATTCATTTTTGGCTTCGGAATATCGAAATTAGCTTAGGGTGAAATTTTGGTACTTTTCTGATAACTTTCATATTATGATGAATAGTGAAAATTACTGAATATTAATTAAAAACAACTTTTTAATCAAAATAATTAATATTGATAAATTATTAATTGGAGTGGTTTTAAAGTATATTTATAATATATTTTTACAATTTAATACAATGTTGGTCATTAGATGTAGTTTCACATTTAAACCAGACATAAACAAGTGTCAATCTTTTGTTAGTAATTATCTCTTAAGAGCACGCTATTTGTTTTGACGATGGGAATTAATATTTAAATTAATTAATGCAACTGATATGTTTTGAATTTGGTAAAATAGAAATCATTTTTTAATTCATAATATCAAATATATCTTAGGCCTAATTTTTGGTATATTTCTGGAAACTTTCATTTTTTGATGAATAGTGAAACCACTAAGTGGTAGTTAAAAAAATGAATTTTTCATACAACTTAATTTTACCGCTTCTATGAGTGGAATTTCGAAAATCCAAGAGACGCGGTTAATATCAAAGAGTAAAATGTGGTTCAATGATATGAAAATAATTTTTGGTGAATAGTGACTTTTTACTTTTTTTTACCACGCTTAAAAGTAAATAGGGTAATTATGGGTACAAATGATATTATTATTAATCTAACACATGTCCTAATTCTATTGGACAAGTGTAATTCGACCCAAAACAACCTTAGTAATGAAATATGACCATTTAGGCCCACTTGGATTAGATTAGAACATTTATTATTAATTTATTTAAAGAAGGGTTAAAATAGTTAAAATCAATGTTTAATAACTAAATAAATTTTAATATAGGGTTATACATAAGATAAATTTGACTATAAATATTCATTATAAATCTAAAAAACTTTCCTATATAATGGTATTTTATTTGTAATTTTTAGACATTAAATAATTTAATTTATTTATGACACAAGGATGATGCAGTAATTATATTATTAAAGAAATATTGACATAATTGATGTTATAAATACACAAATAAATGTAATTTTCGACTTTTTATGAATTACACTAATTTTATATGTTAATATGACATGTTTATATTGATTTAATTTACATTGTTATAACTAATCATTCTGTTATTATTTTTACAAAAATCAATTACAAAATAGTGTCAAAATTGACATAAAATAGTTTTTAAAACCAATATTATATTATTAATTCTTATTTTATTCCTAAAAATCTATGGTTCGTCCAACGGACTTAGATAAGGTTATATATATTAATAATATACTACTTGGGGTTCGTTTGGCTTGTTATAGTAAGGTTATGAACCCCATAGTGTAAGAACACAAAAAGACACGGTAAAAGTAAAATTATATAACTTAAAGTTAAATCTAAATGACAAGGTTAAAATATTAAACTACACTTGTCAAAATTCTATTGCATGAGAGGATTTAGACTCATCCCCACCTTAGCTTCGAAATAAATCAATTTGTAACTATATAAAGCCGAATGTGGCTTTATAATAAAATAATATTTTTTGTAATTCCAATGGTGCCCCTCTCCTCCCTTATAAAAGGTCAACTCCTCCCTCTCTTCCTCACACCACTTTGAGGCTTCAAGCTCGGCCAACCCCGGCCAAATTCTCCTATCCACTTCCCTAGAAACATCCTAGAGGTCCTGGTATTTTTCAAAGACCAATTTCAGTGCCCTATGAGGAGGTCTCAAAGAGGCGCTTCAAAGAAGAGGTAATGTCCGTTACAGATTATTTCACCTTTATTTCTTCTTCGACATCTTCTTCTTAGGTTGTTTCATTATGAAGTAATAAAATCAGTATCACTAATATACTGATATTATATTATTAGTATGAAACTGTAGAGACCTGAAGATTGACGTACATGGACATTACATTACTTTTGCAGAATACTTAGTACATAACAAAAACACACACACAAGGATCGTAATAGTTTAGTGTCTTTGGAAACTCGGAATATAATCTTCTAATCCTGGTGAAAGATCTTCAACATCTCCCATAAAGATCTTCCCTTTTTTTTACCCTAAACCTTTCTTTATATCCTGGGGAAAAGAAAACATAAAAGGGTGAGCTCAAATGCTCAGCAAGGGAAAATAAAGGAAATAAAAATCATATCATATCTTTTTGAAAATCATAACCTACAAAAGAGATCGTAATATCTTAACATGGAAAAAATTATAGAAGTGAAAATGAGATCCCCATAACCATAACATGAAACTTGAAACTTTGTGGCATGCACACATAATCATGGAAAATCATTTCTTGTTAGTCATGACTCATTGCCAAGACTATCTTAGTGGACAAAGTCCCTTTCTGAACCGAGTCACCCTCGTTCTAGGCCTGTTTCACTGAACCGGTATAACCTACCATTCCAGCCATGTCTATCTCATGAGATATAAAATCTTTACCCAATGCATTGGAGGGAGATATAGGTCCCACCCATCTTATAATGAATCATTTCTTCTGTGTGCCACATAATCATAAACCATACATCATAGCGTAACCCATGTAATAAAAATGGGATTCTTAAACAAAATGACATCATAGAACAATTCGTATAAGATAAAGGAATTCATAAAAATATTTCCATCACAACATAATCAAATCCATTTATAATAGGTATAAAAACAGAACCCTTTTATTATCTTAGATGGAAAATAATTTTGATAAAATACTTGAACTCCATTCTTGAGGAAAATATCCTTTCTACTTCAAAAACACTTTTCCTTTCTTAACATGTCATACAATTTTAAATTAAAAAAAGTTGATTAAAAATAAACTTGAATACTTGTAAAGGAAGCTTCTTGGAAATAATGTTTTAAGAATCCATTCATGCCGTATAAGTTAAGAAAAACATTTTTCGTACTTTTGTCGGAAAAGTCAAAAAGTACCTCGTACGAAAAAACGACAAAGATTCCTTTCATATTCTTTACTAAAAACTCACCGAAGGGTAAAATTGGATTTAAACTATTGTAAGTGGATGGAAACAATATTGCATATTGAGGGAACATAGATGTGGATGGTAAAATACACCCCAATAAATACTTACGAATAAACAATCTCGAATAAAAATGAGATTGTGATATTTCCCTTACCTTAGGTCTGATTTGCATTGTACGTGTCCGAAGCTCCTGTATAATGGATTAAATAATGTTATTGACTTATTCTAGAATCATACATATTGATATGATATCATATATGGTCATATTTTTAGCTTTTGTTAGTAATATTTCATTGTTACTTGTTACTCGGGTCTTTATTGCCTTTTGTTCTTATGCGTGTTTTGCTGAATAAATTCTTATTCTTCTTTTAAGGTTATAGATACCGTATATCCAGAATGCTATTAGTGTAAAATATATCATATTTATTCATTCAATTTATTTATATAATTACTATGTAATGATGATCATGTAGAACGAGTCGCATCACATCGTGGAGATGGTATTCCGTACGTACGCATGAGTGATTATATCGTTCCTATAATCGTGTAATTTTATTGGAGTATATATATATTATTTCAGTATCAATATTAATTTATAATAATCATAAATAGTTACTCATTACACCATTATACCCATCCTTGTAAGGTGATGGTGGAAAATAGATTACACCACGGCGTGGAGACGGTATTCCGTACGTACGCACGCGCGGTGATTTCATTTTTCCGTAGGATGGAAAGAAGGTGAATTAGGGTTGTTTCATATTTATAATAACATATCAGTATGTAAGTAATACTGATGTTATTACTTTATCATGAAACAACTAAATAAGAAGAAGTTGAAGAAGAAAGAAATTGAAAAGATCGGTAATGGATATTACCTCTTCTTTGGAACGCTTCTTTAAATCCTCCACTTAGGGAACTAAGATTGGTCTTTGAAGAAGACCAGGACCTCTAGGATTATTATAGGGAAGTGGAGAGGAGAAAATGGCAGGGGTTGTCCGAGATTGAGTGCTCAATTTGGTGTGAGGAGGAGGGGGAGGAGGTGCCCTTTTATAAGGGAGGAGAGGGGCACCTTAGGAATATCTCAAAATATTATTTTATATTAAAGTCAAAATCGGTTTATAATGGTTCCAAAGGGTCTTATTTCGAAGCTAAAGTGCAGATGGGTCGAAATCATATCACCAAATAGGATTTAGACAAGTTTAGGGTATTATTTTAACCTTATCAATTAGATTTAACTCTAAGTTAAATAATTTAACTTTTACCGTGTCTTTTTGTTTTCTTACACTATATGGTTAATACACTTACCATAACCTGGAAAACGAACCCCAAATTGTTTATTATTAATATAGATATCCTTATCTAAGTCATTTGGCCGAACCTTAGATTTTTAGGAATAAAATAACAATTAATAATATAATATTTTATTTAAAAACTATTTTGTGTCAATTTTGACACTATTTGATATATGATTTTTGTGAAAGTCATAACAGAATTATATGTTCAAACCAAGTTGATTAAATCAACACTAATATATCATAGTAACCTATAAAATTAGTTTAATTCATAAAATGTCTTATATTACATTTATTTTGGTATTTATAATATAAATTATGTCAATATTTCATTAATATGATAATTACTGCATCATCTTTGTGTCATAAATAAATTAAATTATTTGATGTCTAAAAATTACAAATAACATACCATCATGGAGGAAATATTTTTTTCTTTCTAATGAATATTTACAATCGAATTTATCTTATTTACAACCCTATATTAAAAATGTTTTAGTAAATATACTTTGATTTTAACTCTTTTAACTCTTCTTTGAATTAAATAATAATAAATGTCCTAATCTAATCCAAGTGGGCCTAAATGATAATATTTTACACTTAAGGATGTTTTTGGTCGAGATAAACTTGTCCAATAGGATTAGGACATGTGTTAGGGTAATATTAATATCAATTTTACCCTTAATTACCCTATTTACTTTTAACCGTGGTAAATAAAAGTAAAAAGTTACTATTCACCAAAAATTATTTTCATCTCATTGAACCACATTTTACTTACTGACATCAACCCTGTCTCTCGGATTTTTTAAATTCCATTCACAGAAGCGGTAAAATTATGTTTTATGAAAAATTCAGTTTTTTAACTACCACTTAGTAGTTTCACTATTCATCAAAAATTGATGTTTTTCAGAACAATGCCAAAATTTCATCCTAAGCTATATTTCATATTCCGAATTCAAAAATGAAGTCTATTTTACCAAATTCATAACATAGAAGTTGCATTAATTAATTTTATAATTAAATCCCACTGTTAAAACAAATAGCGTGTTTTTAAGAAACAATATCAATCAAAAGATTGACACATGATTATGTCTGGTTTAAATGTGAAATTACATTCAATGAAAAACATTGTATTAAATTGTAAAAATATATTCTAAATATACTTTTAAACCACTCAAATTAATAATTTATCACTATTAATTATTTCGATTAAAAAAGTTGTTTTTAATTATAATTTAGTAATTTTCACTATTCATCAGAATATGAAAGTTATCCGAAAAGTACCAAAATTTCACCTTATGCTAAATTTGATACTCCGAATCCAAAAATGAAGTCCATTTTGAGAGATAAAATTTCTAAAATTTAAAAAATTGTTATTACTATTCATAACGGCTAGTTTTAATAATATTTTAATAGCATATCGTTGTTTCGTGAAACTCAGTATTGTGTACTACCCACGCTATCGAGGAAGGTTGCGATTGCGTGTAATGCAAGGCAAGTCAAAGATGCGTGTTGTGCAAGCTCCTTTTGGTGTAGCATACAACAAAAGACATTAATAAAATTAAAAAGAATATTTTTCATAAAATCTCGGGCTGTTACATTCTACCCCCCTTAAAATGAATTTCGCCCTCGAAATTCGTCGGGGTTATAAATGGTTTACTATTCAAAAGTTTATTTAATAGAAACCCACATCGTAAAAAGGAATATCAAAATCAATCTTTAAAAACAAAAGTATGAAACGTAACGGTTACCCAAATAAACTAATCACTGGGTTTCCACATAGGTGAAAATATGGATATGGAAGAGAAATCTAACCATCATGTTCTGATGGAGAGTGGTAGAGAACATGGCTATGGAAAAGCCAGCAATCACAAAGCCATAAATTTGTGACGATCTAAGGTACCATCTGATTCATCAGATATAAGATCACTATGACAACATTTTTGGTTTTCAAGATCGTTTCCCTAAAGTTAAAGAATTTGAATTACAATAAATACTTACTTTATTTTGGTACAACCTCACTGTTGTTCGTGCCTTTAACAATTTCCACTTAATCTCTTAAATAAATGAAGTTGAATTTGTTATTCGTGAAGTGTTAACAGATCATGTGATAGAATGACGGGTCATTCCATCTGTCTCAGACAAAAGGTTAGCAAAAAATTATATACATAAGTCGATCTATAGTGAGATTAATCATATATGGTTCCTAAAATGGACTTATACATCATATGTCATACAGCTTAATATAATAAAACTAGTTTCTACTAAACAGGGACTTCCTGTAGGCCAGTGGTAGGTGATAAAGTCCAGTCGCACTTCGGTTGTGGGTTCGATTCCCACAGCCTTGTCCGACGCGATGGGTTGTCGCCCGTTCTGCAGGTTGTCCTTTTTCTAAAACTATATTACTATAACATCCCATCAATAATATCAAAAAAAAACTTATATCTTTAAACAGTACTAACATATGTCCAACATAATCCATTCCAATCTTTAGGCTTATCCATAATACTGCAGTCCACTCTCATAACATAGTGAAAACGATTACCAGAGATTTAACTCCATCGTCGATCCCCGTATATCATAGATATGTTTTGTTGGTCACATTCCAGACATTCAATGTCCTTAATCATGTATTCCATTGAACCTTAGTGAAAACATGAATGCAGTTAAAATTTAACACTTTCCACATACCAAAATCCTCAAAATTCTATATACTCAAACAATGATATCACTTAGTCCTTATATCAATCATGAGCTCATGAATACTGTTAAAAATTTCATTTTCTCATTTTCCCTTCATTATGCTCGTATCATCTTATTTCCAAAAATATCTCAATCACTTTGAATACCACATTAGACCAATACATAAATATTCCAATACTTTATGATACAACATTATTTTGGAATCCCATTACATAAACACTTAATCATTCCACCACATCGTTATCATATTCAACATTGCCAATGGTGATCGCATGTGACTTCACTTTCTCCTTTGCCTTAAGCGGTTGCTCATGTCGATCATCACTAACCCTTGGATTAGGGCATTTATTAGCATAATGCCCCATTTCCTTGCACTTGAATCATTGAAGTGTTGGTGGTGCGTTCTCTGTAGTGTTTTCTTTATTCACATCATTAGAATCCCTTTTTCCATTACTTTGACACTCAACTGCTCGATGACCTTCTTTTCCACACTTAAAACATTTTCTAGTCCCTTTAAGACAATCTCAACCATGCTTCTTTCCACACTTTGTGCATAAGGAAACATTCATCTTCTTTTCACCATTATTCTAAGATTTCTCCTTGAACTCCATCTTTCATTTCTTGTCAAAACCATGAGATGGATATGTAACACCAACTTCCATTTCTACCTTGATAGCACAACGCACAATTTCTTCATAGCTACTGAAGTCTCTTATAGCTAATGCCCTTCGAAGACTTGGTTTTAAGCCACTGAAAAATCGATCAAATTTACTTTCAGGTTGGATGATAATGCCAGATGCATACCTTGCAAGTCTTGTAAAATTTGCTTCGTATATACCAACAGATTCATCATCCTTCTGCTTCAGCTCCAGAAACTCCTTTTCCATCTTTGTTCGAAGAATACGAGGGAAGTAATTACTGAAAAACAAGTTCTTGAACTCGTCCCATTCCATGGAATCAATTTCATCTCTTGGCCTCGTATTCTTGATAAGATTCCACCATTGATCAGCTTCACCTTCCAAACGATATACTGCTAAGATGACTTTATCATGTTCAGAACATTGAAGAACTGAAAATATCTTTTCAGTGGTACTGATCCATTGTTCAGCAACAAGTGGATCGGAAGTCCCACTGAAAGAAGGTGGACATTGCCTCATGAAGGACTCAATATAATATTGTTCCCTTATCTGCTCATTTTGAAGTCCAGAATGATTCATATCTTGTGTAAGGATAGCAATAAGATTTTTCACTCCATCTCCCATAGCATTTGTTTGTTCAGGAGGACAATCATTGCATTCTCCATTGCATTGATCAACACGGTTCCTTCGGGTTCCAGCCATCGTCTAAAACCCAAAAAGAATAGTGTGAGATGCAAAAATCATGCTTGGGAAAAAACATAATAAAGGGGGAGTACCTTCAATATCTAACATCTTAGGTTTAATTCTATGATCGTTAGCATAATTCTAGTACTATAACCTATACGTATACTTAACCTTAGGGACATCCCTAGACATACCTTAGAAATATCTCTAGGGATCTCACTAATGCTTTCGCATCCTAGTTTCCAAAGGTTGACTAAACCTTTCCTTTGATACCAACTGTAGAGACCCGAAGCATGACGTACATGGACATTACATTACTTTTGCGGAATACTTAGTACATAACAAAAACACACACACAAGGATCGTAATAGTTTAGTGTCTTTGGAAACTCGGAATATAATCTTCTAATCCTGGTGAAAGATCTTCAACATCTCCCATAAAGATCTTCCCTTTTTTTACCCTAAACCTTTCTTTATATCCTGGGGAAAAGAAAACATAAAAGGGTGAGCTCAAATGCTCAGCAAGGGAAAATAAAGGAAATAAAAATCATATCATATCTTTTTGAAAATCATAACCTGCAAAAGAGATCATAATATCTTAACATGGAACAAATCATAGAAGTGAAAATGAGATCCCCATAATCATAACATGAAACATGAAACTTTGTGTCATGCACACATAATCATGGAAAATCATTTCTTGTTAGTCACGACTCATTGACAAGACTATCTTAGTGGACAAAGTCCCTTTCTGAACCGAGTCACCCTCGTTCCAGTCCTGTTTCACTGAACCGGTATAACCTACCGTTCCAGCCATGTCTATCTCATGAGATATAAAAGCTTTACCCAATGCATTGGAGGGAGATATAGGTCCCACCCATCTTATAATGAATCCTTTCTTATGTGTGCCACATAATCATAAACCATACATCATAGCGTAACCCATGTAATAAAAATGGGATTCTTAAACAACATGACATCATAAAACAATTCATATAAGATAAAGGAATTCATAAAAATATTTCCATCGTAACATAATCAAATCCATTTAATAATAGGGATAAAAACAGAACCCTTTTATTATCTTAGATGGAAAATAATTTTGATAAAATACTTGAACTTCATTCTTGAGGAAAATATCCTTTCTACTTCAAAAAAACTTTTTCTTTCATAACATGTAATACAATTTTAAACTAAAATAAGTTGATTAAAAATAAATTTGAATACTTGTAAAGGAAGCTTCTTGGAAATAATGTTTTCAGAATCCATTCAAGCCGTATAAGTTAAAAAAACATTCTTCGTACTTTTGTCGGAAAAGTCAAAAAGTACCTCGTACGAAAAAACGACAAATATTCCTTTAATATTCTTTACTAAAAACTCACCGAAGGGTAAAATTTGATTTAAACTATTTTAAGTGGATGGAAACAATATTACATATTGAGGGAACAAGGATGTGGATGATAAAATACACCCCAATAAATACTTACGAATAAACAATCTCGAATAAAAATGAGATTGTGATATTTCCCTTACCTTAGGTCCGATTTGCTTTGTACGTGTCCGAAGCTCCTGTATAATGGTTTAAATAATGTTATTGACTTATTCCAGAATCATACATATTGATATGATATCATATATGGTCATATTCTTAGCTTCTTGTTAGTAATATTTCATTGTTACTTGTTACTCGGGTCTTTATTGCCTTTTGTTCTTATGCGTGTTTTTCCGAATAAATTCTTATTCTTCTTTTAAGGTTATAGATACCTTATATCCAGAATGGTATTAGTGTAACATATATCATATTTATTCATTCAATTCATTTATATAATTACTATGTAATGATGATCATGTAGAATGAGTCGCATCACATCGTGGAGACGGTATTCCGTACGTACGCACGAGTGATGGTATCGTTCCTATGATCGTGGAATTGTATTGGAGTATATATATATTATTTCAGTATCAATATTAATTTATAATAATCATAAATAGTTACTCATTACACCATTATACCCATCCTTGTAAGGTGTTGGTGGAAAATAGATTACACCACGGCGTGGAGACAGTATTCCGTACGTACGCACGTGCGGTGATTTCATTTTTCCGTAGGATGGATAGAAGGTGAATTAGGGTTGTTTCATATTTATAATAATATACCAGTATGTAATTAATACTGATGTTATTACTTTATCATGAAACAACTAAATAAGAAGAAGTTGAAGAAGAAAGAAATTGAAAAGATCGGTAATGGATATTACATCTTCTTTGGAATGCTTCTTTAAATCCTCCACTTAGGGAACTAATATTGGTCTTTGAAGAAGACCAGGACCTCTAGGATTATTCTACGGAAGTGGAGAGGAGAAAATGGCAGGGGTTGGCCGAGCTTGAGTGCTCAATTTGGTGTGAGGAGGAGGGGGAGGAGGTGCCCTTTTATAAGGGAGGAGAGGGGCACCTTAGGAATATCTCAAAATATTATTTTATATTAAAGTCAAAATCGGTTTATAATGGTTCCAAAGGGTCTTATTTCGAAGCTAAAGTGGGGATGGGTCGAAATCATATCAAAAAATAGGATTTAGACATGTTTAGGGTATTATTTTAACCTTATCAATTAGATTTAACTCTAAGTTAAATAATTTAACTTTTACCGTGTCTTTTTGTTTTCTTACACTATATGGTTAATACACTTACCATAACATGCCAAACGAACCCCAAATTGTTTATTATTAATATATATATCCTTATCTAAGTCATTTGGCCGAACCTTAGATTTTTAGGAATAAAATAACAATTAATAATATAATATTTGATTTAAAAACTATTTTGTGTCAATTTTGACACTATTTGATATATGATTTTTGTGAAAGTCATAACAGAATTATATGTTCTAACCAAGTTGATTAAATGAACACTAATATTTCATAGTAACCAAGAAAATTAGTGTAATTCATAAAAAGTCTTAAATTACATTTATTTTGGTATTTATAATATCAAATATGTCAATATTTCATTAATAAGATAATTACTGCATCATCTTTGTGTCATAAATAAATTAAATTATATGATGTCTAAAAATTACAAATAAAATACCATCATGTAGGAAATCGTTTTATCTTCTTAATGAATATTTAAAATCGAATTTATCGTATGTACAACCCTATATTAAAAATGTTTTAGTAAATATACTTTGATTTTAACTCTTTTAACTCTTCTTTAAATTAAATAATAATAAATGTCCAAATATAATCCAAGTGGGCCTAAATGATAATATTTTACACTTAAAGTTGTTTTTGGTCGAGATGAACTTGTCCAATAGGATTAGGACATGTGTTAGGGTAATATTAATATCATTTTTACCCTTAATTACCCTATTTACTTTTAACCATGGTAAATAAAAGTAAAAAGTTACTATTCACCAAAAATTATTTTCATCTCATTGAACCACATTTTACTTACTGACATCAACCGTGTCTCTCGGATTTTTGAAATTCCATTCACAGAAGCGGTAAAATTAAGTTTTATGAAAAATTCTGTTTTTGAACTACCACTTAGTAGTTTCACTATTCATCAAAAATTGATGTTTTTCAGAACAATGCCAAAATTTCATCCTAAGATATATTTCATATTACGAATTCAAAAATGAATTCTATTTTACCAAATTCATAACATAGAAGTTGCATTAATTAATTTTATAATTAAATCCCGCTGTTAAAACAAATAGCGTGTTTTTAAGAAACAATATCTATCAAAAGATTGACACTTGATTATGTCTGGTTTAAATGTGAAATTACATTCAATGACCAACATTGTATTAAATTGTAAAAATATATTCTAAATATACTATAAAACCACTCAAATTAATAATTTATCACTATTAATTATTTCTATTAAAAAAGTTGTTTTTAATTATAGTTTAGTAATTTTCACTATTCATCAGAATATGAAAGTTATCCGAAAAGTACCAAAATTTCACCTTAGGCTAAATTCGATACTCTGAATCCAAAAATGAAGTCCATTTTGAGAGCTAAAATTTCTAAAAATTAAAAAGTGGTTATTACTATTCATAACGGCTAGTTTTAATAATATTTTAATAGCATATCGTTGTTTCGTGAAACTCAGTATTGCGTACTACACACGCTATCGAGGAAGGTTGCGATTGCGTGTAATGCAAGGGAAGTCAAAGATGCATGTTGTGCAAGATCCTTTTTGTGTAGCGTACAACACAAGACATTAATAAAATTAAAAAGAATATTTTTCATAAAATCTCGGGCTGTTACAGAAACAACCCTATTTCACCATCTATCCATCCTACGGAGAATGAAATCACCACGCCTGCGTACGTACGGAATACCGTCTCCACGCCGTGGTGTAATCTATTTTCCACCACCACCCTAATTGGAAGGGTATAATGGTGTAAATAATAACTATATTTATTTATTGTAAAGTTATTTTGAATCTGTAATAGTATACATACACTCCAATAAAATTCCACGATCATGGGAACGATATCATCACTCGTGCATAGGTACAGAATACCATCTCCACGACGCGATGAGATTCATTCTCAATGATTAACCATTCATAAATGATTATAAAGTATATATAATAAGTAATCATGAAATATATGACATAATAAATATACTGGATTTATGTATATATATATATGTATGTCATCCAATTAATTCCATTCAATTCAATGAGGAAACGAAAACAACGTTCATGCGTACATACGGCCTACCGTCTCCATGAACGGTGTATTTCTTTCCATTTATCAATATATTATATATTCTGAATATATATTATATATAAATTATGTTTTATATTCTGGAATTAAGTAATCATGATCTAAGTAATCATATGAATAATTACAAGTCAAAACAAGGACGACAAATGAAATGATTTTACCCAAAACGCTCTTTAACATGGAATTTACAAAAGAACGGGTAATATAAAGTCATAAGTGAACCATATATGATATCATAACAATGAATATGATTCTGTAATAGGTCAATGACATTATTTAAATTATTATAAAGGAGGTTCGGATACGTACGAAGCATATCGGACCTAAGGTAAGGGATAATTTTTCAAATCTCATTTTTATCCGGGATTGCTTATTCGTAAGTATTTACTAGGGTTACTTATATAATCCATGTCCATGTTTTATAAAAGAGTTTTCATGTATTCTTAAATTCCTTTTTACCCATTTTTTACTTTTACTACATGGTATGTAAGTAATCTTTATTTTGTTTACATTACGAAGTACTTTTTTGACTTTTCCGGCAAAAGTACGAGAAGAATGTTTCTTTAACTTATACGGCATGAAAGGATTTTTACTGTTTTATAAAGCCTTATTTTCATGAATATTACTTAAAAAGATTTCATATCTATTTTCAAAAAAATCATTTTATTTTAAAATTGCATGACATTTTTGGAAAAAAGAATGATTTTGAAGAAGAAATGATATTTTCCTCAAGACTTCATTTCAATTGTTTTATCAAAACCATTTTACATCTAAGATGACATTATTTCATATGTGTATGTTTCAAGTATAATTTCTCTATGATGTACATGGTTTCACTTTTATTATTATGAAATGATATCCATTTCTTTTATATGGATTATGTGATGATGGGATGATGTTTATGAAACCCATTTTATTTATTGTGTTTTTTTGAATGATTTATGTTTTATTTGTGGCACAAATAAGAATGATTTCATTATGAGATGGGTGGGACCTATATCTACCTCCAATGAATTGGGTAAAGATTTTATATCTCATTATAGACATGGCTGGAACGGTAAGTTAATCTGGTTTAGTGTTACAGGACTGAAATGAGGAGTGAACTCGATTCAGAATTGGACTTTGTCCACTAAGATGGTCTTGGAAGCAATGCCTTTGCTACTATGGAAATCATTACATGTGCTTAATGGATTCCACAATTACATGTTTTATTCCCATACTATTTTATCATGGTTTATGTTCCATTATGATCTATGCCTTATGTACTTCCATGTTTTATGTTGTTGCTCAAGATTTTGATGTTTAAACAGTATGTTCATGTTTTTAGGTTCAAATGTGTATGGTATGTTTTATTTTATCCATGCTTACACTTACTGAGTATTTGAGCTCACCCTTTTTATGTTTTATTTTCCCCCAGGATTAAAAGAAAGGTTTTAGGTAAGGAAACAAAAAGTGGAAGATCTTTATGGGAGATGTTGAAGATCTTCACCATGATTAGAAGATTACGTTCCAAGTTTCCAAAGACACTAAACTATTATGGTCCTTGTGTGTCTGTTTTTGTTATGTTTTATGTATTCTGCAAAAGTAATGTATTGTCCATGTACGTCAAGCTTCGGGTCTCTACACAATCCCACTAAAAAATATTCCTCACTGATATATCAGTTCTAGCTATCTCAAGATTACCTAATTCACATAAGGATAACTGGGAAGTATATATGTTCCAAAGGGAGTGTAATATATTTTTCATTATGTTTCTATACTTGGAGAGCATGGAATTTTTCTTTTAAATCCAAATGGGGGACTCCCATACTTTTTTCATTCTTTCATACTAATATTGATACTTTGGGGTATTTTAGGTTCTTCTAGGTCATACCATTTGTCACATTAGTTTAGAGTCCTTTATTTTATACATTTTATCTTTGAGGTTTATGGTATTTTATCTTGGGACTTAAATTGATGTAGTTTGTGTTCATTTATCTCATTCCTTCTTTCACAATAGTTTTGGTACTTTTATCTCAAACCATTAAATTTTATTCGGTTTAATGTCTTGTTCCCAAAATGTGATCAATGATAATCGAATATGGTGTAAATATACTGGTAATGACCCCAAAACCCTCGTTTTTAGAGTTCTTCCTTGTTGTTACTAAGGCTCATGAGGATTATATATTCTTTCCTACAAGGATAATTCACCACTGGTTGGTAGTTCAAAGACCTTAGGTATCATTAATACTATCAAACAAAGGTTTATTGACTCTTTTCAAAGGTTCATGGATGATTTATGGGTATAATAATAGTTGAGGGATAAATTATAGGGATTATAGGTTCATTTATATTGTTTTACTACGGGTGATGTAATTTATTACCCAAAAATTTGATTAGATGAAAACGGGATTGGGAATGCATGTCATGGACGACCCATAACACCCTGAGGTTCTAAGTTCTTCCACAATGTTATCAGGGATTACAATGATTGATGTTACATTCCTATAAGGTGGATATTCTCCTAGTAGGTTGTTCAAGGCCCTTATGTGTCTATAGTATGGTCTAGAAAATATTATCTCCACTAGTTTTTGAGGGACATGAATGATTTATAATGACTCAAAAATATGGATGATGAGGTTTTGTATGGAAAATAAAGGTTCTCCATGATGTTTTTTGAAACCCTAGGGATGTTAAAATCATTAATTGTGAAGATCGATCCATACACAATGTGATTTAAAATCATGGGATGTGAGCCATAAAAATTTTCGAGAACGGAGTTTCACATCCCTTCTTTCAGAAATGATTAAAAACATGGTGACATAACATCAATGGTGTTTAATCCTATAGAATAGTGTGGGTATGGTGATTGCATATAATGGTCCAAAGATTTATGTTCATGAGGAAGGTGTGTGATAATTGTGTCTGGAATGGCCTATAACAGACTAAGGTGTTGAGTTCTGCCACAGTGAAATCAATGCTCAAAAAGATCAGAAAAAAACTTTTACATAGTGACACATTTTTTATGACCATAGTAACATATGTAGGAGCTATAGGAATAAATTCCTAGTCAAACAAAGGGTCCCATAAATCTAGGTACCATTTTAGAGGGGCCATGGATGATTGCAGCGATCCTAGGAACTCAAAGCATAATTTGTGATTTTGGGGGAATGTAATATTCATAAAGGGTTTGAGTACCCTAAAAGCCTTTTCTATTCCTAGTGAACACATTTCCATAGAGAGGATATGTGAAAAACCATCACTCTGACTTTTTTAATACTAAGTGGACCAATAAACATAGGTTTATCTCATTTTTAGGTCCCTAAATGAGGCCCTATCATCTTTATGCATTATTTTTTTACACAATATTTTTTTTCTTAACATCTAAATAGGTAGAGTTTAGTGGGCGAATACTTAAATTTTTAACAGTCTACACATTGTGGATTATCATCCTAATAGGTTTTGTGTATCCATATCTAGAAGTTCAAAGTTGTTGTATTAGGATAGTCAAATTCTCGAGTTTATTGTCCTATAGATTATTCCAAAGTTCACAGAGTTTAAATTCATGATGCACATGGACCTAATATGAGGGAAATGTTATAAAAGAACCCAATTAGGATACACATGTTCAATAGTACTCCAATATCCTTCTAATAATAAGATGATAATATTTTAAATCATGGATCAAGATTCTAATGTCATGAATAATGATATTGAAAAATCAATCAATAGATGACCCAAAAACACAAAGGTACAAAGTTCCACCATGCTTACATATGGATCACAAGTATTAGGAATCCCTTCTTATATAGGAAAGATATATCTATTTGGTAGGCTTGAGCCCATAGGAAATAATATAATGGTCAAAAAGAGAGATATATTTCCTTTTGAGTGGCCATTAATGTTTTACATCAACCCAAGGAACTCAGGATGTGATGTGTTATTTATGGATTTAGGGGATTAAAAATAATGGAAGAACATCGTATTTTGGTGGACCATGGTCAATATCTTATGATGATTTGATAATAGATAAAAATTAGTGATCCTATATAAATATTAACATTGTGTAGTAGGGATGTATTTGTATAGTAGTTTTAATGTCTTGTGACTAGGACTTTTTCGTTGTAGTTTAACTTCATGTGGGAAAGATAGATTTATTTCCTTGAAATTTAATATCTTGTGGTAAGGATGTGGGAACCTAAATGAGAAATTGTGAAATATCTATTTTTAACAAAAAAATACATATGAATATCTGACTCATACATAAGAAAAATGTTCTTATATGACTCAATCCCAGTATAGTTTGGGGAAGTTCCTTGTGCAGGCCTGACTCGTATGTAGAGATGGAGGGACATTTTTAACATAAATGGACCCAAGAATCAATAATCTGAGAATCAATACATATCATATGAGGATAAGAATCAATCCAAATGTAGTTATTGAGTAGGAAACATTTTATATAGGTTTGACCCATAATCTAATGGGGGAATTGATCAGGTAGATTTTTGTAGTTACGTCATAGATTGGATATTCTGACATCACTACATATCCTAAAATTAGTGGAATCAATCCACATAATGTTTTGAGAAAACTCTCTATATAGGTATGACTCGTATGTAGAGATGGGGGTATTTTATGTATATTTTTGTATATAGGACTTGTATTACTGATTCGGGCTTCATTATGTATCCGATAATGAAAGGATTCAAGAAAAATATATTTATGGAAACTTGGGAATGTTAGTGTCATACAGAAAGGAAATAAATAATTCAATTTAATGTCTTGTGGTAGGGACTCATGAAAACACTTCCATGAACTGATATGACTCAACCAAATGAGGATAAAATTTACCAAAATGCCTAATCTCACATCTTCTATGCTCAGCATGAGAAATAAGAAATGGAAAAAATTCTTGATGATGCTGATTGAATTGGAGGATAGACCGGAAAATTTCTGCTACGTAGTGGCTTGGCCAAGATAAAATATCCAGGCCTCTTGATGTATCTCATTATAATGAGAATAAATCTATATGTGGTTCTGAAAAAAACCATTTAGTTTAATTTAATGTGATAAATAAATGACCAATGTAGTTTAAATATGTCTAATAAGGAGATGGGTGGCTCACCAGGAAACAAGAGGAATATTGGGGATTCATGCATTTTTACATCATGTGGTAAGGACATATGTCGTGATATTTCACATCATACAGAAAGGACATGGGTCACCCGATATGAAAAAAAATGAGTATTGGGGTGGGACCTGAGAATAGAGTTTTGGGTGTCAATACATATACTCTGATGGAACGAATCAAGACACATGTAGTTCAAGGATAAAGAGATTCCGTTTTTTGGATCTACCTCTCACACAATTCTAAGGGAATTTATTTGTTCTTTCACATATATCACTCTCGTGTACAATAAATTTTCAAAGAGATAATGCTTTCCATGCAGTGTTAACATCACGTAGTGAGAACTTAATTTGTGCAGTTTAACCTCTTGCAGTAAGGAAAAAAGATGATGTTAGGTTTGTTTTATTGCATCTAGGATGGGAAACATATAATTTCACATCATTTTGTTATGGTGAGAACCATTCAGTTTAGCATCATGTAGTTATGATGAATAATGCTATGCAGTTTAACATCTTGCTACTAGGATAGGTTTCTTATTGTTTAACGTAAGTTGGATATGAAGATCTCCATATAGTTTAATGTTTTTTGGTCAAGATGAGATATGTTTTGAAACATAACATCTTTATTCTATGATAGCTTCTTTATATTTTAACATTAGATGGATAGGATTATCTCCATACAGTTAAATGTGGTTTGGTCAGGATGAGAGATGTTGTTCAATGTAATGTCTTTCTTCTAGGATGGGTTCTATACCATTTAACATCATATGGTATTCATGGGATTGATAAAATTTAACAATATGTGGTTAGGTGAAAGAATATTTTTTTTATAATTTATTACTTCAATGATGGGTCTCATATAGTTTAATGTCATGTTTTTTGGATGATCTCTGTAAGATTAATTATGTGTGGTCAGGAAGAGAGATAACTTATTGTTTAACATCTTGATTCTAGTATGGATTCTTTACATTTTAACATAATTTGGTTTGGATGATATCCATAAAATTGAATGTTATGTTTTCAAGATGAGATACAATATGTAGTTTAAAATCCTGATGCTAGTGTTGGATGTGAATCTACATATTATACACAAGAGGGGGGGGATGAATTGTGTCTTTTGCAATTTTTCGATAACTATTTGATTGAATGAGTTCTTTCCTTTATAATTTATTAAATTTGATCATGCATAGGAATAAGTAAAAACAAGAACAGTGGTTCGGGGAACAGAAGGCCCCTAGTCCACTCCACCAACACTCAACTCCACGAGCTTGGTGCTTTTCACTATCTGGTCCTCTTTTCCACAGACCGGTTCACAACTGAGTGCAGGCTGTTGACACCTTTACAATCTTCTGGCTAACAAAGCCTTATGGTTCAAACACGAACCTACACAACACAGAATGAGAAGTTGGTTACTCATGAATAAAAATAATTTTAGAAAGAAGTTTTCTAGTTGATCTTCACAATTGCAATAGAATGAAATTGATAGAAGATGGATCAAATTTCCTAGAAATATTGATCTTCAAGAAAAAGAAGTTCTGAGTTGATCCGGTTGCAATAGATATAGAGATATAGTTCACAACTTTAGCAGTAGTAGATCCACAATAGATATTAGATGCATAACAAGTGAATCTTCTATCGAGTTCCTTCTTCTTAATTAAACAGAACTTTGACGCTCCTTTTTGAATTAGTAGATCAATCGTGAATTTATGCAGCCTCTATTTTCCACCATTTTATTAATAGATCGATCACCATATACATACATACCTAGTGTTTCAGAGAGAACATATATAATAAAGCTGAGCATATCTCCTGCACATTTAGACCCACAAAAGTCGCATATTGATTCGCGATATTCAAAATTTTGAATTTACAGAGAATTTGTAACTTCCTTTAAGAATCTTCCTAAAAAGTGCCTTTTAATTCAATATTAAATCCATTGATAAAACGTCTTTGAATCAGTCAAAGTTGTATTTTAAAAATTACTTTAAATCCGGCTTGAAATCTGCCCAATAATTAGCTTGTTGACCGCTACATAAAAATATAGTCTTTCAAAATTTCTGACACCAACCTTAAGGTTGATGACGTGAACTCCAAACATAAGGTTGATGAAATAGTCTTCAAACGTAAGTTTGATAATGTAAGGTTGAACATAAACGTAGGGTTGATCATCCATACTTTTTCTTCAACTCTCAAACGTATGGTAAAATATCCATAACTTTACTTGATCCATAATTTTCCATGAACGAATGGTTGTTTACAAAAGTAAGGTTGATGAACCATACTTTTGAGAAACAAACATAATGTTTAGTATTTACGTATGGTTCTCCTTCCATACTTTGCTAATAACCAAAACGTAAGGTTCCTTCCTAACGCAAAGTTCTTCTTCCACACTTTGCTGAAAAAGTATGGTTGTTTAACCATACTTTTCTCTTATCTCAAAAAGTATACATCATTTTCATCCTTATGCTACGTTTATCCACATAGGGTATGAACAATGATTCCAGAACACACTAAAATAGATTCTGCGCTATATTTATATACGTAAGGTATGAACAGTGATTCCAGAACGTGCTTAAAGTAGATTCCTAATAAGTAATAAATTATCGTAATTTCAAGAGTAAAATAAATTAATAAATTCCTACAAAATACTAAATGAAATCATTATAAAATAACTAAGGGTATTTCTGAGCATCAAAATTATCATAAAGAGATAGAGTATTATTTTCAATAATCTACCCCTTTAAATAACATTAATATGTATTGTTGAAAACAATACTTTGCTCAACAATCTCCCCCTTTTTGATCATCACAAAACCCATAAGATAATATAATTATTTAAACAAAATTAACTTTCAAAACTAGTTACATAATGTTTTATAATTTTGAGAGGATGAAACAATATATAATTTTAGAAAAATTTCTCCTTCTAAATAGACAATAAATATACAAAAAATTATTGAAATAAATTTTTGTAAAAATAAAATACTGTTGGTTATCCAAATTCTCCTTTAATTATCCTCCTAAATAAAATTTTGATGTTTATCCAAATTCTCCCCCTTTTTGTGATATCAAAAAGAATGAAAAATCATGGATTTTAACACATTTAAGGTTGCATTGAACTGTAGGTAAATTCTTATTATTAACTCTTTGTCAATAATTAAATCTGGAGTACTAGAATATCAAAAATAAAGTCAGTAAAACAAATAGAGAAAGAAACAAATAAACAATGAAGGAAATTTTCATTCAATAATAGTAGTATATACATGAAATTGATATATAAAGGAACCAAGGTTTGGGTAAGATAGGAAACAGGTTCTATATCCTATGGATTGCAGACGTGATTCATGTAAACTGTTCATGATGTCTCTTCATCATCCCATCTCCAAGTTTAATAATGAGCTATCTATTCTCTTGTGTCATATTAATATACTCAATTAAATTTACTCTGAAAAACTCATGCATTCTTTCCTCTTTTTCGACAAACACTGGCAGCTTCTCTGATAACTAATTTAACAGGATTCTGAACGATGGCTCAATAGATGTAAGTTGATCCACTAGAAACTTCTGATTGTCCAGCAACACTGATAAAGGAGCACTGTTACATTGAAGATCTTGTAACCTGTCATTCATGTTGCTCATCACAGTTGTGATAGCTTGAATCCTTCTGATTAAATCAGGAGATGTACCTGATCAACTAACAGCATTATTTTCAACTAATGCAAATTGGTTCTCCATAAAAGACTTCAGATCTAATAAAACTAACATCATAACCATTTCAGATTTCAATTTTGCAACAGTAGTCAGCATATCCTCTTTATACATGTAAACTTCTTTCATTGAGACTGTACACTCCGTTAGCTTTTGAAACTTAAAATGTTCTATGTCTAAGGCATTCCTCATAATGACATTATCAGATTCCAACTGAGATACTTTTCTTTACAGTTCATCAATTTCTTATTTCCTTGAATCAGATGCACCTTGTGCTTGATCATATTCACATGCTCTGGTTGATGCAGCAGTTTAGAAATAAATTGATCAAAAGGGTAGAAATTCATCCAGGCATCGCTTTCACAGTAGTAATTGAGATACCTTACCATGTAACTTGGTAAGTTTAACATAATATCACATAATAGAAGAAACACTATATACATATCAGGGTACGAAATCTTCTCCATCTCTTCCATTCTTAGAGATATTCTAGTCTAAATAAATTTGACCAAAATTTTCTGATCAGGCTCCAAATCCTTGATAATAATTTTATTTATAGTTTTAGTACCAAAAATAAAAGACATGATGTCTTCAGATTTATGCAAAGAATCTCTAATATTTTTCAAATCGAAATGAAAAACTCCCTCATGAGGGCAGGTGAGAATCTGACCAATCTCTAAGGATGAGATTGAGAAATCTCTATCCTCTATATTAGCCATCATACTATCCTCGGTATCTCCCAGACTAAACTGTATAGCTTTGATGAAGTATCTAAGTTCTACTTCCTGTGGAAATTCCGTATTTTCACTATTGAACATTTGTTCAAGATTATGAAACGACAGCGCTTTCTTCAACAGCCAATTTTTCTGAAATAACCAGTCGAGATCGATTAACTTGACCTGTAAGATTTTTCTTCCCTCGGAGCGTTTTCTCTGATCATTGCTTGGCTCGGCTTCACTGGCTCTTTTAGTTCTAACCATCATTGCGAGAATCTATGAAGGTTTGAAGGATTGGGTTTCAGAGGTTCGATGATTAGGGTTTAGAAGCATAAGTGTGATTTTCAGATTTTGAAAGGGTTTCAATAGAAGTGAAAAGGTTTAGAAGTCGAAAAGGCTCTAACAGCCTTGATTCCCAGGTAATCACTAATCATTACATATATTTAAAACAAATAAAATTTGCATAAGGCGAAAAAAAATTAAACAGTATTAAAAAAAATTACAAAAAAATAAATAAAAGTAAATAAAAAGAAAAAAAATTAAAATTAAATAAACCTAGCTCACCATTAATAAAATCAAACCTTGCAATGGGAAGTGGTTTATTAAAAATATATGCTAATTGAATTTATGAAGTTATAAATTCTAAAAATATATCCTTTTTAATGACATGATCTCTTAAAATGTGATTCCTTATATCAATGTGCTTAGTTCTAGAATGGATAATAGGATTTTTTGAAATATTAATTGCACTTTTATTATCACATAAAATAGGTGTATTATTAAAATTCCATCCAAAGTCCATAAGAGTGTTTTTCATCCACAACACTTGTGCACAGAAACTGCCAGTAGAAACATATTCTGCCTCAGCTGTTGACAGGGCAACTGAATGTTGTTTCTTACTAGACCATGATACTAGAGACATTCCAAAAAATTAACATGTTCCTGATGTACTTTTTCTATATAATATAAAACTTCCAAAGTCAGCATATAAATATGAAATCAAATTGAAATAAGAAGTTTTAGGATAAAAAAGAGATTGAAAAATAGTTCCTTTTTAAATATCTAAAAATTCTTTTAACAACAGTTATATGAGATTTATTAGGATTTCATTGAAATCTAGCACAAAGACATACTGAATACATTATATCTGGCCTACTAGCAATAAGATATAACAAAGTACCAATCATACCTCTATATAACTTGTTATCAACTGATTTCCTAGTTTCATCCAAATCAAGTTTTATATTAGTAAACATAGGAGTTGTAAATGGCTTGTTGTGTTAAAGTCCAAATTTCTTAAGTAAATCAGTAATGTATTTGCATTTATTTAAAATATTTCCAAAATATTTTTGAAATATTTGAAGACCCAAAAAGAAATTTAATTCTCTCATCATAATAATTTCAAATTATTCTTGAATTAATTTGGAAAATTCATGACAAAGAGTTTTATTATTTGATCCAAATATTACATCATCAACATAAATTTGAACCAATAAAACATTATTTTTCACAGTTTATTTAAAGAGTGTTGCGTCTGCCATTCCAACAGTAAAATTATTTTTCAAAAGAAAAGAACATAATCTTTCTTACCAAGCTCTAGGTGCTTGTTTAAGGACATAAAGAGATTTAGTAAGTTTAAAAACAGAATCTGGTTTTTGAGAGTTTTCAAAACCAGGAGGTTGTTCAACATAAACTTCCTCTATTAAATAAAAATTTTAAAAGGCAGATTTAACATCCATCTAAAATAATTTAAAATTCATATAAGATGCATAGGATAAATGGATTATAATGGCTTCTAACCTAGCTACAGGTGCAAAAGTCTCATCATAATCTCTTCCTTATTCTTGATTATATCCTTTAGCTACTAATCATGCTTTATTTATAGTTATTGTGCCTTGGTCATCATGTTTATTTCTAAAGACCCATTTGGTTCCTATTATTGGATAATTCTTAGGTCTTTCCACTAAATCCCAAACATCATTTCTTTTAAACTGGTTTAATTCATCTTGCATTGCTATTACCCATCTTTCATCATCTAAAGCTTCTTCTATAGTCTTGGATTCTTGTTGAGATAGGAAGGTAGAGAATTCCCCTAGGTTTCCTATGTTTCTTCTAGTTTGAACACCAGTTTCTAGGTAACCTATTACAGTTTATAAAGGGTGATTCTTTAGGGTTATAGACTATCTAGGTAATATAATTAAAGGTTCTTCAGTATCATGTTCCTCTATACTAGACTGAATTTCTTTTATATCATTTTCAAAATCATTCTTTAAGTTCTCAAGTCTCATGTTATCATTAGAGTCAAGTTCATCCATTTGTTCTGTCCTTTTCTCAAAGGGATCAGATTCATCAAATTTCACATGAACTGATTCTTCAACAATCCTTGACTTCTATTATAAACTCTATAAGCTTTGGAGGTAGCAAAATATCTTAAGAAAATACCTTCATCAGATTTTGGATCGAACTTACCAAGATTATCCTTGGTGTTTAAGATATAAACCTTGCATCCAAAAACTTTAATGTTATTTACTTTAGGTTTCTGTTATTCTATAGTTCATAGGGTGTCATTTTCAAGATAGCTCTAATTAAAACTCTATTAATTATATAACAAATTGTATTCACAGCTTCTTCCTAAAATTATATAGGTAGGCTATATTCATTTAACATAGTTCTAGCCATTTCTTGAATTGTTCTATTTCTTCTTTCTATAATTCCATTCTGTTGAGGTGTTCTTGGTGCCGAGAAGGTGTGTTTAATACCCATATTTGAGCAAAAGGAATTAAATTCCAGATTCTCAAATTCTCCACCATGATCACTTCTCAATGAGATTATATTGAACCCTTTTTCATTTTGAACAAATTTATAGAAACTTTCAAATAAAGTAAACACTTCATTTTTAAATTTCAAAAAGGTAATCCATGTAAATATTGAATAGTCATCAACTAAAAAATATACATATAATTTACTGGCTAATCTTGCTACTCTTGAGGGTCCAAAAAAATCTATATGAATAAGTTCTAGAGGTTTAGATGTAGCAACCTTATTAACAGATTTGAAGGATGATTTGTGTTGCTTACCAAGTTGACCTGCATCACAAAATCTGTCACTTTCAAATTTAAGACAAGGTAAATCAGAAACTAAATGTTTCTTAGATAATTAATGTAAAACATATATATTGCAATGTCCAAGTCTCTTATGCCAGATCCAGGATTCACTTACATTAGCAGTTATGTAGTTCACTTTTTTTTACACAAGGAATTTAAAACCAATGTATAGACATTTTCAGTTCTTGGTGCTTTAAATTTAAACAGTTTATCTTTAGAAACAGTACAACAATTGTTAGTAAAATCAACAGTATATCCATCATCACAGAGTTGAAAGATACTTATCCGGTTGTGTTTTAATCCTTGTATATAAAGTACTTTGTTGATTGAGGCTGTTTTTGGATCTCCAACAGTTCCAATGCCAATGATTTTTTCCTTTGGGATTGTCACCAAATGTGACAGGTCCTCCTTCCTTTTGAGTGAGTGAAGAAAAATTCAATGAGTTTCCACTCATTTGTCTTGAGAAGCAACTGTCCATGTACCATATATCTTTTTTCTCTGGTGGCCTGCTACCTGCAAAGACATTCAAACAAATTGATTTGGTACCCATATTTTGTTGGGTCCAGGGGTGTTAGCTAACAAATGATCTGGGTATCAAGATTTGCTTTGTTATTTTAAAATCAGCTGAATCATATAAGTCCTTTGAAACATAGGCTTTCTTAATACCACAAATTTGAGGTTGTCTTAAGAAATAGTTTTTAGCTATATGTCCCTTTATCCCACAAAAGTTACAATTAACCTTTTTAGAGCTAGAAATAAAATAATTTTTTTTAGCTTTGGTTTTTCTACATTACTGACAATTCCAAATTTCTCATTTTTAATTACAGTTTTTTCAAGAATTTCATTTAATGAATTCTCTCCTTTTATAAAAACCAATGCAACCTGTTTGTAAGATTCTACTTCATCCTACAGTGTTTTTATTATTGATTCAAAATTAATGTAGTTAGTGTGAATTGAATTGTATTTATCAGTTAAATCATTATGTTGTTTCAACATTGTATCTCTTTCATCTGAAATGGCTTTATGTATGTTCTTTAGTGATTTATGTTTTTTAAATAGTGGGTCATATCTTTCTTCAAGCATATTGCAGTAGGCTGCAAGTTTTTCATTTGTGTAGCTTGATTCAGAATTTTATTCACTATTTGAGTCAGCGGAGTAATAGGAGTGTACCTCATCAGTTTCTTCCATGAAACCCATGTTTTCCTTTAGATTGATTTCTTCTTTTTCTGAGCTTGATTCAGGAGTGCTACTGGAGTCTTCGGATACACTCCAAGTGTCTTTCATAGCTTTCTTGTCTTTCTGCTCAGAGTCATTTCTTTTAAATAATTTCTTCTTCTTTGCATCTTTGAATTGTTGGAAATCTGGTGTGATATGCCCCATCTTCTTGCATTCATAGCATCTTACTTCTTTATCATCTCTCTTAAAGAATTTTTTGAAGACACTTTTCTTACTGTAGAACTTTCTAAATTTCCTGGCTAGCTGAGCCAGCTCTTCATCTGAGTTTGATGAGTCAGATCTCTCTAATTTAGCTTTGACTTCTTTTTTATTCATCTTTATATTCTTTTGTTGTGATGTTACCTTCAAGGCAGTATCTTCTCTTTTGATAAGCAGTTTATGTTCATTGGCCTCATCTTGAATTTCACCTTCATACATCATCAGTCTACCAATCAGCTCTCTCATGGTTAGATCTTTGATAGGTGTTGATTGTCTGATTGCAGCAGAGATACCATTCCATTAAATAGGAAGTACCCTCAGTACCTTTAATGCTTGATCAACCTGCTTGATATGTTCTCCTAGTGTTTTTATATTATTGACAATTTCAGTCAATCTCCCATTCATTTGGGTAATGCTTTCACATTCAATGATTCAAAAAGTGTCAAATTTTAGTTTTGCAGTTGCATATCTTATATGTCTCACATTGTATCCTCCTTCATATTCCACGGAAATTGTTTTCCACATCTCATATGCTTTGGGTCACTGAGATACTCTATTAAATTTATCTGGTCCTAGACCGCAGATAATTGCATTCATAGCCTTTGAATTCATATCATACTCTGCCTCTGTAGTTGCACTCCATGTCTCAGGATTTTTAGGAATTTCATAAGGAGTTAGAATCATTGAATATACTTTATATTCAAGGTTTTTCAGATATATTATCATGCGCGATTTCCAGCAATCATAATTGTCTCCATTAAAATATGGTGCTCTGACCATTGACATCCCTTCTCTTGTATCAGTCATGATGCCCTGTAGTATAATATTTAAATCCTTCTTTCTTGCTAAGGCTCTATCAGAAGCTCCACCTCTGATACCAATTGTTGGATCTGAATCTACAGATTATACACAAGTGGTGGGGGGGTCAGTTGTGTCTTTTTCAATTTTTGATAACTCTTTGATTGAATGAGTTATGTCCTTTATACTTTTTCAGATTTTATCGTACAGAGGAATAACTAAAAACAAGAACACAGATATGTATAGTGGTTCGGAGAACAGAAGGCCCCTAGTCTACTCCACCAACGCTCAACTACATAGGCTTGGTGATTTTCACTATCTGGTCATGTTTTCCACAGACCGGTTCACAACTGAGTACAGGCTGTTGACACCTTTACAATCATCATGCTAACAAAGCCTTCTGGTTCAAACACGAACCTACATAGCTTATAACGAGAATCTTGTTACTCAAGAATAAAAATAATTTTAGAAAGATGTTTTCTAGTTGATCTTCACAATTGCAACAGAATGCAATTGACAACAGATGGATCAAATTCTCTAGAAATATTGATCTTCAAGATGAAGTAGTTATGAGTTGATCTTGTTACAATAGATATAGAGATATAGTTCACAACTTCAACAGTAGTAGATCCACAGTAGATATTCGATACAAAACAAGTGAATATTTTATCGAGTTTCTTCTTCATAATTAAACAGAGCTTTGACGCTCCTTTTTGAATCAACATATTAATCGTGAATTTCTGCAGTCTCTATTTTCCACCTTTTTAATAATAGATCAATCACCATACATATACATACCTGGTGTTTCATAGAGAACATATATAATAAAGCCGAGCATATCTCCTACACATTTAGATCTACAAAAGTCACCTTCTGATTCGCGATATTCAAAATTTTGAATTTACAGAAAATTCATAACCTCCCTTAAGACTCGGCATAAAAAGATCCTTTTAATTCGATCTTAAATCCATTGATAAAACGTCTTTGAATCAGTCAAAGTCGTATTTTAATAATGACTTTAAATCCGGCTTGAAATCCACGCAATAATCATGTTGTTGACCACTGCATAAAAATACCGTCTTTCAAAATTTCCGACGCCAAACGTAGGGTTGATGACGTGGCCTCCAAACGTAAGGTTAATTACATAGTCTTCAAACGTAAGGTTGACAACGTATGGATGCACATAAACGCAGGGTTGATCATCCATAAATTTTCTTCAACTCTCAAACATATGGTAAAAGATCTATACATTTACTTGATCCATACATTTCCAGGAACGTATGCTTGTTCACAAAAGTAAGGTTGATGAACCATACTTTTGAGAAACAAATGTAACGTTTAGTATTTACATATGGTTCACCTTCCATACTTTGCTGATAACCAAAATGTAAGGTTCCTTCCTAACGTAAGGTTCTTCTTCCATACTTTGCTGAAAACGTATGGTTGTTTAACCATACTTTTCTCTTATCTCATAAAGTATACATGCTTTTCATCCTTACGCTACATTTAACCACATAGGGTATGAACAGTGATTCCAGAACGTGCTAAAGCAGATTCCGCGCTATATTTATCTTTGTAAGGTATGAACAGTGATTCCATAACGCACTTAAAGCAGATTCAGAATAAGTAATAAATTCTTGTTATTTCAAGAGTAAAATAAATTAATAAATTCATGCAAAACACTAAATGAAATAATTATAAAATAACTAAGGGTATTTTTGAGCATCAAAATTATCATAATGAGACAATGTATTATTTTCAATAATCTCCCCCTTTAAATGACATTAATATGTATTGTTGAAAACAATACTTTTCTCAACAGCTAGGACAAGTTTTTTAAAGTTTAACAACATGTGTTTATGATGATCAACAAAATGTTCAACATCATTTTTTCAAAACAAGAGACGTTTTGTAGTTTAACTTCTTTCTTCTCTGTTGAGTTTGTGTACATTAATTTAGTGAAACAAGGATGATATATGTGTGATGATATCTATGTTATTTTTTTCATGATAAATATAGTGTTGGTGGGGTGTGTCATGTGTTCTTCATCCATCATGGCTAGAGGGTAATCTCTTATGTGATAGATTTTATTTATGATAAAAGTCCATTCACATTTGGGTTCCATATTCAGTAGCTCCTTTCTTGTTATTATTGGGGTCTTCTGAGAAAATAAAAGCTCACCTCATCAGTTTTAATGGAAGACAAATTTTTTTTGAATGCCCATGAGATCCAATTCTAGTTGACATGATGGTTTTTCAATGTACACAACCATTTCACACAAATCCACTCCAATTCATCAAATCAGTTATATTATTTTTCATCGTCCAAGAGTTTTCCACAAATGTTTATTAAATGTGGTGGAATTTGGACTTCTATGGATATCCATTCTTTAGTCATGTGAAGAAATTAATATAGTGATTCTCATGTAGCAGTACACATGGTGGTATATTATGCCCATAAAACATGTATGAGCTTGTCTATCTAGGATTTCATATCCTTATTCACCATATTTGGTAGTATATTTTATATATTCTTATTGAAGGCCTATATCTATCCATTTGTTTATCATGATAGATATTTGAGTGATTTTACTCAATGTTATATTTCCAATACAACTTCTTCAACTCCTTAGAATAGAATATGGCATTATAGCATGTTAGTATTATGTGTGGGAACCTGAACCTGGTGAATATATAAGAGTATACAATGTTTACGATGTTTTTCATACCAAATTATTTGAGGGGTATTGACCTAACCCATATGGTGAAGAAGTGGATAGTAGTAAGGATGTATTTGAACTACTTATCTATGGTTGGGGGATAAGAGCACAAAATCCAATCTAGATACAACAAAAACCCCAGAATATTTTTCAATATGTATAAATTTTAGGGGTTGATGGATAAAGATTACATGCAATTTTCTTGCATGATGTTTCTCTGCAAATTCCACAAAGTCATGTATCATGGTTTTCCATTAGTAACCCATCCTTATTATTTATTGGGAGATTATGGTCTGAGATTGATGAGAAAAAAACTATCCCACATATACATCATTCATGATGGTGAAAATATATCGTTATTTTATACATATGAGGATGATCCCTTCGAATCTTCTTTTGTAGATCTATTTCAACTCTTTTGGACCACCCCACAAGGTGATTTTCATTACACAATATCGTATTTGTTCCTTTTTGGATAAATCCATTGGGAGTGTCCCATTATGGAGACAAAATGTTATGAATTTCATCAATATGGGAGTGGATGCCAATACATCATGCTCTAGGGATGTTCTGATCTTGTTTATTTCTCATATATTGCAGGAAATGATCGATAAGACTATTCTCCAGTGTTTGATATATAATATTTCTTCCTATTTATTAGTGTCGTCCGAGGGTGTGGCTTCATTATCAAATGGATATAAATGAGTATTATATGATCATGTAGTATAATGCAGTGTGGGGTCAAAAGGGAATAGTTTTATTACTCCCATATGGTAGCAAGTGAGATGGTCCAATTATTCCTTTTTTTGATGCCATACTCACCCTTGGTATGATTTATCACCAGCTCAGAATCCCATTTGTTATTTTATAGTCTGTATTCAGCTTTAGGGATAATTCCAATCCAGAAATGAGGGCTATGTATTCTACCTCATTATTTATAAAGCCTTCAGACAATGATAAAGTTTAGGTAAAATTGGTTTCTCTGGAGAAACAATTACAATTCCTAATATGAACCTATTGAATAGAGGATTATATAGTTTCTTTCTTATATGACACCGGGAGTCACCATCAAATACATCACCTATGTCCAGTGAGTATCATGGTCATAGAAAACCTCTTCATCCAAAATTTTAGTGCCTACTGGTGTTATTTTTTGGAGTGGAATTTTCCATAAGAAAATAATCTTGGGCCTTTCCTTTTAATAAATTATGGGACAGAAACTAAATGTGTTATTATTGAAGAATGACCTCTAATCAGACCAAATTCCCAGTAATCATGGGACATCCATGTATGTACTTTATCATGTCAATAAAATAGACCTAGAGGATTTCGTGGTGCTTCATGTAATGCCTCAACTTTTTTAATATAAAGATGAGTGTAAGGTAGTTCTTCTCAACATCAGTGTATCCGGAATTAGTTCATATCATCATTCGACTGAGGTACTAGAGGTTGTTCAAACTACCCACATCAATATTTTATGCAAGGAGGGTGACCAGTGTGTATTCTATAGTGGACACATATAATATGAGTGGCCTTCCTTCCACAAATGTCATATGGACCTATGGGTGTAACAGGTACTGATTGAGACTCTTAAAGGATTCTTGGAATTCCCTAGCCTATTAATATTAGATTCACTTATAAATTAAGTTGTTGAAGTGGAAAGATTTTATAGCCAAGTTGGATATGAAACACTATATATAAGTGATTATACTTTGGTTCCTACTTAGTTCTTTGAGATTTTGAGAAGTCTACGTTTCTAGAATATCACCAACCCTTTCAGGGTTAACTGTGATTCCTCGGTTTCATACCAAAATGATGAGGAACTTCACTAATGTTACCCCAAAAAGAAATCTCAATGGATACAACTTCAAATTATGTTGTTGCATCTTGTCAAAGACTATTTTGAAGATCAATGAAGTGATCACACCACTGTCTAGTTTTGGACACCACATCATTGACATAAATTTCTTTATTATTCCCAGAAAATGCTTAATGATATGATTCATGGTGTATTAATATATAGTGCCATAATTATTTAATCCAAAATTAATGACCTAATAAAATAATAAATCATATGTAGATCTGTAGATAGTGGATTACTCATATTGGGGGTCTATCTTTTTCAGGTTGTACCATGAGGACCCATCCCTGATGGAAAGGTCCTAGAAGCAATTATGTTCATTGATCAAGAGCTATGTGATATAAAATGGTAAGCCATTATTTAGTAAATGTCGATTAATGTAGGTAAAATTCATGCAAACCCTAATCATCCCATTATTATTTTTGATAGAGATGATATTAGAAATACCTCTTGGGTATTTCAATACTAAGACAATTTTTTTTATTAAATTAATTTTTGAACTTTTACCTCGACATGAGTATTATGCGAGGGTTGAATTTTCTTTTCTACTTGTTTGAAGACTCAATGGTCATAAAGTGAATTGTGATAGTGCGTAGCCACATCTAGACTTAGTCTGGGATTTGTTTGTATAATTACAGGAGGAACATATCAGTTTTTATTTAAAAAAAGTAATGTACATCTAGTTATCCTCAGGAGTCATGGTGGTAATAATCATTGTTGATTGAAGGTCTTCTTCTTTACCTATATTTACTTGCTCCAGCTCATCAATGGTGGTGGAGATGACTTCATTGAATGTAATAGGGGCGTTCCACTGGTCCTCCTCCTCTTATTCCACCTATGAGTCTTTGGATACATGTTAAGACAAAGATGGAAATCTGGGGGAGTACTTGTCACTATCGAGGTGATAGAGGACATGAGAAAATAACTCATCATCTCCTATTCTCAAAAAAAATGCAATGATATTTCAGAACTGATTGTCTTTTACACCGTTACTTGGGAAAAAAGTGTCTTCGGCATCTAGGGTTAGTTATATTACCTCAAATAGATTTATGAGGAGCATGTAATTGATATTGAGGAAATTCTAGGTATTTACATGGGAGATCCCCAAGCCAGTGGGGGATACAACATGTATGTCATCATCCACCAGTTTTGTTCTCCTTCCCTTTTGATGAATCCCCATTTGTCGTATGTGGATCCACAAATCATTATGAGGGAAATATCACTATGTAGTATTCCTACCTTTACATCTAGGGGTTTTTAAAATATTGACAGAATGTTGAGGGTACCACCAAAGGGCTATGGATCCAGGTCCTTTTGAGAAGAAAACATTATGTGGTGTCTTTCTAGATAACCACAAACGCGGTGTTAGATGTGATATTCACAAATTGATTTTTTCAATTGACCTTACCAATATGTCTTTTCTTATGATTATCTTACCATTAGAGAGTCATATTATGGGGATAAAAATCTACTTCCCTATACCCAAAACAACATAGGGTCTGAATCATTATTAGGTTGATAACATAAACATTTTCAGTAAAAAAACTTCAAAACTAAAAATTATTGAGTCTACCAAAAATATATAGTGTCATGATGTGTCCCTGTATGACCTCCTCATGATCCTAATCAGTGATTGAGATCGTGAAATGTTTCCCTATTGGTATTGTATCCACTAGATAGACTTGGCTCCATCGACTTCTGTATCGAAATAATGTGGGATCTAGAAGGATTCAATGAGATCCACCCAAAGTTATTTTTAAGGACAATGGGAATCCAAGATTGAGATATTGGTTTGGAAAACCGCCAGCTTTTTTGGAATTTCATACTATTGTGCCATAGGTCTACAATTCCATAGGTGGAATTTCTTCTAAATATGTTCCATAGGATCAAGGATCTATGAGGTAAGTGAGACTGGTTCATGTGAAGAGGCTAGGGGAGAATCTACTTCCAGGGGAGTAAGTCATTTCAACCTTCCATGTTGTTTATAATTCTCAGATATTCACTCATTCATTAAGTGATCATATAATAAAATTGGGTATAGATGACCACTGTATGGTTCTTTGACACCTCCATGTCCCTGTCGGGCATATCTTCATGATTGACCATATTTCTCAGCTACATATATGTATTCCTTAGAGATGTGGCGAAGATATTGTGTCTAAACACTCATGGGTTGTCCCCTATATCCTCATTTCTAGCTCATGTAGCTTAATATCCACCGGTTATGTGCATGGAACTCATACTCGGTGGATAATTCATCATTACAGAAGGGGTATTACAAGTGTATCACCTTGATAGAATAAGATATGATATTTTTTTATAAGGGTCCCATTTGGTGGGGTGGTTCCCATGCTTTAGATGTTGTGGTGAAGAAATGGGAAAGAGACATAAATTGATTTATATCAAAATATTAAACATTCTATTCTATTTCATTTGGTGTCCAATCATAACATCCACCATTAGGAGACATATCTAATGTAAACTCTCTCAGTGGAGGAATAACTTCTTCTCTTAGAGGTTTTGCTCTCAAGGTGGCTGGATCCCAATAAAATTTCTTTTGAGTCATCTAGTTTTTTTTCACTTTTTCCCACATTTAGACACAACATTCTTTTGATCACCATATTATTATGATTGGGAAATTGTATTGTAGGTCAATTTCTCTGAGGATTTTTCCAACATCACCTTTCTAGAATCAACCATGCCATAGACAATGTCATTAAATATGACGAAATTATTGATTTTATTACCCAGTCTCTTATAAAAATGGAAGTAGTAATGAAGATTAGTGAGGTTATCTTCATTGTGATTCCTATACTATGGTATCTTGAGAACATTATAGTCCATGGAGTCTAAGAAATAAATGGGTACTTGTTCAATTCGGATGGGGTATTCTTTATTAAAATGTTCTTAAAATATTGGGTGACTCAAATCTATTTTGTCTTCTAGATGAGGGTTATATTTTGTTTTTTCTACTAGACATGAGGAACTGAGAATTTTGGGACCTACCTCGGTGCATGAATGGGAAATTCTACATTTTTGAGTCTAATAGCAATAATTTATGAATTTCTAAGCCTTTTTATCTATGATGATGGGACGGGTTGATATTTCGATTGATTTTTCTGAATGGATTCTTCAATATGTTATACCATTTCCAAAAACTAACAGAACCTAAATGGATACATCATTGGGAATTGAAGGGTATGAAACTCTTCTTAGAGATTCTCATCATATAATTCCCCCAATTTCTTGTGTGGGAGAGGGATTCTAGGTTAATAGGTTAAATGTTTCAATCATTTTATGAAGTTTAGGACACAATAATTTTCATGTTTCTTGTATTTCTTCAAGTCAAAAATGTTATTTTTCCATAGAGTGGATCTAAATTGGTAAATTAACTAATGATGAAGGTTATCCCATCATAAAATGGATCCTACTATATACTTTGGTACCAAAAAACGTTTTCCCCAACTAGGGGTTCTAGAAAGAACCTCATCTTTATTGTGTCCTGCTGATCTCTAGGTCCCATCATTAAACCACATTGTGATACAAAGCATGTGATATATTACCCAGGGTCTCCCATGACACCAATGGTTTAAAAGGAATATTTTCCAAAATTGGGTAAGGGAAAAATGTAATCCACCCATTCAGGATATGGATTCTTCTCAGGTTGTAATAGTGTATGTCACCCTTCAATGGATTCCATTTGAGTATACAAGACTAGATGGAACTGAAAAATTATAGAGGTAATTCTATTTTATCTCACTCCCATCTATATGAAGTGTGAGAGTCTTTCGGAGGTGGTCTCTTTTTCATATCCTAATAATCATAAACCCATATGAGGGATGAGTGATTACCTTGGTGAGGGATAAGCAATATCTATAATTGTGATCAGTTACTATCATTTTGTACTTCCTCATTTTTTTAGATTGGATTCCTAGATCTAGATCCATTCTAACACCCAAATTCAATCTGCGTAAGTGGATCATCCCTAGTATTAAGAATGTACATCTATTTATATATACAATACCGAGCGGGAATATTTCCCATGAGTAGATCCTCATTGTGTTTTTTAGATTTTCTATCTCATTTTCATATTGAGACAATTGATCCTCTATTGAAGGAACCTCGGTTCTCCTATGTGGTAATTGGGATGTGGCCACACTTTCCCCATTATATGTGGTAGTTTTCTGCTATATAGGAATAAAGTCAATATTCATAGGTTCTAGGTTTTAAAGCCTTGTCAGATTTTGGGTGTGTACCACCTCAGTTGGTGCATACAAATCCCCCTCCTCTTAGGTTAGGTTTTTTGTTTTGTAACCCTCTACATCAACGTTTTGATCCACATTTTCTATAGTGTTAGTAGTGACGACATTTTAAAGGGTATATCAAGAAGTGGGGGTTGTACCCTTACATTCAACACAAGATGAATATTCTTACATGCCTACATTAGGGTCATTTCTTGAACCCTTGGAAATGTTGGCCCTTTTTGGCTTGTGACCCTGATGTGGTTTGATATTCATCCCTACATGCTCCTCCCTTATCAGCCTGTGACTAATGTCCTTGATGGAGTTTCTTGTCTTAATTGTTGAACATCCTCCTATTTACAGAGGTTTGTATTTTGGTTGGAGGAACATATGGGATATTGAATGTCGATATTTACCTCCTAACCTAAAGAAGACTAATTACATCTATGGTGATTATGCTACTAAAAATTCTCCCAGACCTTCGCAGTGGGGATTATTCGACGCCACAATTGTAATTGAATGATCCTACTATTTAGGATCTAATGCTTTTAGTAGGGAATTTGATGACCCTCGAAACAATCATTGGGATATAAATTCCCCATGCCCAATAGGTTGGGGTTGATCTAGATTTGGAAATAATTTCCCCAAAACCTTGCTGGTGGGTGATGAATTTTGTGATAGTGATTAATTTATGAATTCCACAAATCTAGTGGAGTATTGTTTGTTTGAATGAAATGGTGATATTTCCAAAATCCTCCCAGGAATTGATATTCCGAGGGGTGGAGGTGGTGGTAAATATTCATTTGTCCTGATGGCCTGAATTTTCTCCTGGATGGCTATTGGGGAAGATACTACTGTGACATATTTGATGTGGTGAAGTTGTTCTTATGTAGGGGATGAGTGTAAGGAAATCTCATGTCAGGAGTCATTTTCTAGGGTAATTTGATGTGTTTGTTGAAACTTCAGCTTCCATTTTAAAACAAATTTGCATTTATTTGAGGGTCCCAGTTCAATTATTCATAGGATATTATATTCCTCCATTCTTGATTTCTTTGCACCTTGGAATTGGGGGATTCTATTTTAGTGACCAATAGGCTCATGTGTTATGGTCCTCTAATTTCACCAGAGGCTATGAAAATATAGGACTTTTTATTTGAGGGTTTCTCTTATTCTAGGGACATATTGTAGTTTAATGCTCTATATTTCTCCCATACTCTTATACGTATCTCTAGTTATAGTCAGGAAATTATTTAGTGGATATTTCTTATGATGTATAGAAAAACACTACATATGAATATTTCATGCTACTACATTCACGGGTTACAAGCTACATAAAATTAGAACATATACAGTTGAAAATAGAGTGTATTGGTGATCTTATAGTGATTTCATATGATGGATAAGGGGTATATCTATCCTAGAAGTGATTATTAGTATACCATATATTATTGACATAAATAAGGCATGCACTACTTTTCAAGCTCATCTAGGAGCTCATAGTTAGATGTGGTGAGGTTCTAAAACATGGTGGAGAGGTTTTTTCTGCTAACTCTCTCTATATGTCATTTTTTGACTCCTCTTCATTATACTTACTCACCACCATCCAATTAGACCACATAAGATTCTTCTTCGGCTCACATTCTAACTATAGTGGAGTATTTCAAGGATTTGATAGGGAACTATATACATTGGTCCAAATGATTCAACCACCTATCTATATGATGTTTTTTGAGTTTTGAACACGTCCCTATATAGAGGTGTTTGGGAAAGGGGATTATTTCATTTTTTGTGGGAGATATCATAGTGGAGAGTTTCACCATGATGGATGTTAGGAGTTGAGTCACTATAGTCTATACACACACTACTACAAGGAGGAATATCATGTACATGATTGCCTTATTATTTTATTAAAGAGTTTATAAACCCTTGGTATATTGGGAATGTGTATATAACATCCCCAAGGACCCAATAATTGAGAATATTAAAAATAAAAATCTCATTCTTTTCAAAGGAAATAATATGTAGACATACCCTTTGAAATCATTCAGGGATATGAGCCTATTTTGTCATGTTTTTTGGACTTTATTGATAATAATATGGGACTACAATTATATGATCACACTATGAGAATATTCTGGAATATGTAGATGATATTCCTCATTATTGGTAGGAATATAATCCTTATCCAAGGAATGTTCCACTCTCACTTTGTGATCCTTATTTAGAATGGGTATATGAGCTCGATCTTAAGACTTTGAAATATCCTGCTAGTCTTTATTTATAGGAAAATGAGATTTTCTTGAGTCTTGTGCTAATCTAACCTAGTGAAACCCAATTGTATTCAGATAATGAACCAAGTCCAAATATTCATTATCCATTGGAATATACTGATGGACCTCTGGAATGGGAGAAAGGATATGAGCCTCCTTTTGTAGAGCCTTGAATGTATGTTAATGCAGTTGTTCTTTCGAGGAAGTAGGGATATGATAATTGCTTCTAAAATATTTTGGAACATGATTTTCAGATTCACTAACATGACTGTGAGAATATCCCAAGGCATGTTTCATTGTCACATTGTGAGCACTATCTAGATCCAAAATAAGAGCCTGAACCTGGGCCTTTAGATTATGCCACTGGCCTTCTTTTATATGAATTTGTGCATGTCCCGAGGTGTGTTCCACTCTCATTTGGTGAGCCTCGGCTATAATGATAATATGGATCTAATCTAGGGAATTTGGATTATTTCACTGGTCTTATTTGAGAGAAATGTGCCCTTTTCCTGATGATTTTTCTTCTCTCACTTGTTGATCCACAGTTGGAATGCCAATATGATCTTGATCTGGTGCCTCACCCATTAATAGAATATGCCAAAAATCATCCTGGATGGGAGAAATAATGTACACTTTCTCTAGAGACACCACTTGATGATAATTAGTATAGTGTTGTGATTCCTTTTTTATAGGGATAAGAATTATTACCTTTCCCTTTATCTATAAAAGATCAAAAATATGTCAGTGGAGTTCCTCAATTGTTGCTAAGGTGTAATGATAGTTTTGAAAAGTTTTCATTTGGAATATAATCCTGTACATTTTTTGTATAAACTATATACTAAAATATTTATTTGATTGAAGTGGGAATATTATCCCACATATATCCTCATCATTCAACTGAATATATTTATGGGATTCATGCACAGGGGTTGGGATATGTGCATCCCCTATGCCTGCTATAGGAATATGCCAGCAGACTAGCTCCGAGTGTGTAGGGATATAATACTTCCTGCTAGTTTCGTCGATAATATGTCAGTAGAAATCGTCGGCGAGTGAGTGTCTATGATCCCACTGAAGATTATCCAGAGTCTTCTTTATACGATGTTTCTTATTTGTTTCTCAACGACGGTGATCATATGTTGGGTTGGGTTTGGTGGTACCCTCAATAAGTTATTAAAGGGAACCAGTAGGATGATGCTAGAAAATAAAATTAACTAGAGCGCTCATTGGTGACCCATAAAGTACAAGGGATCACTTGTCCACCTTTACCAGTGATTATTGGTTGTGATTTTCACACTCAGCGGTTAAGGTCCCAAAGTAGTTGGTTGTGGTGACGAAAGCAACAAATATTACTACAATTGTCCTTGGATGAGGTGGACTCATCAATTTTTGTGATTTCAGAGCCTCGTGGGAAGAATAAATGTTTCAAATCATACCATATCTTTGGTATTAATGGACCATTTCATTGACCACCTTACGCAGAAGGTGTCTGGTGAGTGATATTATTCTGAGGCTCACACTATTTGTAGCTGGAGCTGATTTTCCAGAATGGTCACTAGATAAAGACATGTTGGATCATGATGTTATTTTTGAGAATAGGTTCTGTAGTCATGAAGACAATATAGAACATGGACACCTATCATTATATCATTCTAGGCATGATATGTGCTCAATTAGATATGCATGGGTAATTCAATTATCCTTTTATTCCTTATCTTACCATTATCCTCACACTAACTTTTCTAAGTGATTATGGACATATTTCATAAGAAAATAAGTTATATAAGATAATCCTTAATATTCTTGTCTATTTTTTCATTTTTTATTATATGTAAATAATATGTACCAATTCATGTTCAACTAATCATTCTGTTATTTTAGAGATTCATGTTGGGTTGACCAATTTTTTGTGTTTATATTAGGCAAATAAATGGCCTAATTCATGGTTAACTGAGTATTCTGTAATTTGAGAGATTCACATTGGGTTTAAAATTATTGACTAAATAGATTATGAAAAAAATGGCCTCACCCATCGTCAACTAGTCATTATGTTATTTTAGATATTCATGTCAGGTTTCCCATTTTTGTTTCAATGGAAAAGATGACAACGACCTTCTTAGGGAACCCTCATGATAAAGAAAAGTTGTTCTGATGATAACTATGTAGACTATCATTTTTATGCTTTAGAGATTCAATTGTCAAATTAGTTGGTTCTTGGTTTTCAATATTTTGTTTTGTTAGAAATATTGGTGAATTATTCATCATTCTTAATGGAATCTCCCAAAAGTTATGACATCCATAATAGGGTAAAAAACTACTTTCCAAAGGAAGGTGTTCAGTTGAGGTTTCAGAAAAAATATAATGTAGGAAGTCACATTGGTTGAGAGGATGGGATTTTAGGCTCATAAACCCCTTCGGGGTTGTATCTTTTCCTACACTGAGACACTCATATAGATTTATGATATTGTTGATGCTGAAAAACACTCGAGGGATAGAGAAGGTTGGATCAGGACAAAGTGAACCCATATTTGGCACCGAAGGTCTATTCCGGGGGGGCCAGATGGGCCGCGTCAAAAAAATGTCTGGCGTGAAAAACATCGGGATTAACGAGACTCTTTGCGTGTGGGCACAGAAAAATTGTGTGTGCCAGCCACGCAAGGTTGACATTTCACGCGGCCGATGTTGGGGCACAAAATTTTGCGCAGGCCTATTTTCAGCACGGATCCGCGACCCTTGAGTGCTTATAAATAAGAGGTCACCCCTTCGATTTATGGGCTGAAGAATATGAATTGTCCCCCCTTCATGAAATCCCTCTAATGTGCGCGCAAAAAGATAGCTCTGAGGTACTGAATTTTCCGCACCAAGTCACCCGGGGGTCCACATTTTTGCGCGACCACTCAGGTTTGATCCTTGTCTGAATCCCATAAAGCCACTTCCCCCACGCGCAATTCTTTCCAATTACGTGCAATTAGTTATTCATCACTTAATTACTTTTGTGTGTTGCCCCTGCCATTTCGCGCACTCAATTCCTTCTGTGTGACGACCTAGCCTTTTATGCGCGCGCACCTCAATTGCACGCCGACACCACCGTTTTCATGTACATAGCTCCATTGTGTGTCGGCCTGGCCCTTTTTCATGCACGCTTCTCATTTTCACTTCGGCCCGCTCCTTTTCGCGCAACGGCCCCTTTTACGCACAAGCCTTCCACATTATGTGCCTGTGATGTCCCTCTTCCGGGCATCATTTTCAGGCGCCTCCCACACCCAAAGCACCTTCTCCATATACTCATTTCTCGTGCAACCTATTAGGTTCACACAAAGTAACTTCAAAGTCCCCTGGACGATACCGCCCGTTGCATTACTTCACCTCATTCTTCTTCGCATAGGCACGCTAACGGCTATTGCTTCTTCGAATAGCCACACTAACGTGGGCCCCCAATGGTTCGCTCCATAACACTCTCTATCCACGGCCTTGCCTGTACCTTCTCTTCACCTAGGTGCAGAGGGTATCAGTTATGTACGTCCTAGGGGTTCGGAGCAAACCCACCTTGTTCGAGCTATAGGACGTAAAACTGCCAAGAACCATCATCCTCAGCACGTGAAATTAAACTGTGACTTCCCCCCATTAATCCTATAAGGGTAAAGGGAAACCATTTTGGTGTAATCCCCTATCCTTTCTTGTAGGAGGTTGTACCCCTACTCCTCCTTTAATTTCCTGTGCCAAAGGCTAGCAAAGGGCATGGTGGGGAACAGTTTTCCTCCTTTCTTCGATGCCAAATCCCTCTCCCGCTGGGCTTTGCTGCCACCGGGACTCCATCCTGGAGTAATTCCTATCCTCTTCGGGCTGCTAACCACGCATGATCCCCTATTTCCTCTTTGGGTTGCAATCATGTGTAAGCCCCACTCAATTTCCCATGGACGCACCTATCGCGACCTTATCATTAGGTCTTTATTGGCTCTTGTTTCTCACACCGATCATGACTCATGTGGGCTTAGAGTAAGCATTGACCATGACATACCTCTCACACACCATTCCAAACTACAAGGACGTTGATCCATGACACGACATGGTATGTAGGAATCCTCCATGAGGTTTAATCCTAATAAACATTGGTCCTAACCATCTTCACGTCGGTAAACCAACACCCTTCCGAACTACGAGGACATTGATCCATGCCATGGAATGGTATGTAGGAAACCTCTCTGAGGTTCCAACCCAAAAACTAATGGTCCAGATCATCTTCACATCGGTGTACCAAAACCCTTCCGAACTATGAGGACTTTGATCCATGCCAACGCATGGTACATAGGAAGACTCCCTGAGGTTCATGCCCACCAACCATTAGTCCCGACCATCTTCACGTCGATGTACCAAGACCCATCATGAACTATGTGGACTTTGATCTTTTCCAAGGCAAGGTAAGTAGGAATCCTCCCAGAGGATCAATCCCACCACCCATTAGCCATTCTGACCATCTTTATATCGTTTCACCAACCCCTTGGAAAGCCTAGAGAATAAGCCCCACACCATACCAAATCGTGACCTTTGATCCATGCCAAGGAAAGGTATGTAGAAAGCCTCCCTGAGGTTTAAGCCCAACAACCAGTGGTCCTAGCCATTTCACATCGGTCCACCCCCTTCCCTGTATGTCATTAAACTGTATTCCACTTTTGATCCCCGATTCAGCGTCAAGTCGTTTTCATTCTTATCTAGTAGTGAGATGTTGTGATCCTATTCAGCGGTAAGCCGTTGACATTATTATCCAGCTGTAATACATTCCGACCGCACCCAACATCAAGCCATTGAAATCCCCAATCGGTGGTAAGCTGTTGTCAGATGAACTACGTGGACTTTGATTCCCTGCCACAGGGATACGTAGGAATCCTCTTCAATGATCAAGCCCAAAAACATCGTCATCCTCATGTTGGTTCCATCCCATTCACCATCCACTCATTCAATCACTCCATCATCCATCCTGATTCTTACCCAGGATTCCACATCCCGATGGGATCATGCCACCTCATACCCCATTCCCCTCAACATTAATCGGGAAGTCAACCACGTGTTGACCCCAACATCAGTGTTCCCTCCAAGGGTTACACTCATCTGATCTAATATAGTCATTGTTTTGATCAGTCAGATCTATCTCCACTGGACATTAAACATGAGGCATACCCTATGTTAAACATAGGAAGCTGAGGAAAACCTCAAATACATGCCCATGGAATATAATTCCACGCAATCTACGTGGGATGCCTCAGGCTTCTCCACCCTCGAGAAGCCCTATAATAAGGGACAGAAGACAGATGCGCTAGTGTCCCAGCACCCAGACACTCCAATGATGCTCAACATGACTACTACCCTAATCGAAGGATTCTGCCCTGACCGGACCCCTTGGAATATCCTGACATAAGCATTGTAATTAACTGGTGTCCATGAAGATATGGCACTATGAAGAGTTTGATGAACAACCTATTAAATCTATAAGGGAGACCCGGACTAGGTGAAGAGTTCCAGGGAGGAATCCATGGAAGGAAGAACCAACATCCCATCACCCCGTTTAGATCCCAGAGAAAACATCCCAGAATAAGCGACAGATGTCGCCTGCCTTTGTAAAGCGGGAATGCGGGGCAACTGATAGTTCCATCGTCCCCCCAAAAGAGACGGATGATCGGGCCCCGACAAAATCATTGGAAACAATAATGGTGAAGCCGACGTGAAGTTCTTCTCCTCAAAATGGATATTAGTAGTGCTTGAGGCATCAATGGATTGACGTGTCACCAGATCCAGTTATCTGGCACCAGGTCCCACTAAGAAAATAGTGGTCCTGGCATGAAACTCACGAGAAGTTGGGGTAGTAGAACGTTGGTATCCCGTTCTGTGACATTGTCAGTGTGGATATCTTTTACCGGCCATGGAAGATGAGATGGCGTTGGGGCATTGGTCCTCGATTCCTTTTTATTTCAGCACTGATTAATTAATCTCCCTGTTCTCAGAAATTAAGGTGCTACTCAAGAGACGCGATCATCACCTGCCCATCGATGTAGGGGTAGGGGTGGCGCCCACACAGCCGTTCCATATGGCCATACCTCTTCCACGACCGAATCCACATCTATGACCATGGGGCACCCACGCCCCCTCTCCCCATCAGAGGCCATCCAAAGAATGGTGATCAATGACCTTGTGCGCCGTTACGAGGGCATAATCTTGACCCGGGCAATTTCTCACCTAAATCTGGAGGTGTCTGCGCCTCGTCACCAATGCCGCCCCTGAGGGCCACGCAGGGATCCATTACTCCCCACCCCGACAAGCAACCGTTTCAAGCGCCTGTCCCAGGAACGCTTCGATGATTCCCTGCCTTATGCTGATGAGGTAGGTGATGTTCGGCCCAGCCTGGTCAGAGTCCCATTCCGGGGGCTCCCAGCGAGGACTCCCACCTGGCCGCATCAGCGCTGCCACCCGGTCTTGCTGGAAGAGGAGCAAGTAAGATACATACATGTACCACTGGTCCCGGTTCATCCGACCCGATGCCGGCGTCAGGTGCAAGCTGAGGAGGATGCCAGCCAAGGGGCGTCAACATTGGAAATTAATGTGGCCCAAGCCGCCACTGACAAAATTTCTCAATTCCTTGCATACAACGAGCATGGGCACTTAAACTTCCATCCCATATCAAGGCCCCAACTGCCCCACAAACATGTTGGGTCGACTCTCTTGGTCGCTGACATGAGTAGTTGTCACCGCAAGCTAACCCATAGCGGTGTAACCTAGTACGGAGTTCCTCCTCATATTGCTACCACAGAGAGTGTGGGCCTTCCCCGCTTCAAGGTTCAGCATGGAGGTTTGCCCCGTTACACCGTCAATCCGAATAAAGGACTTCCCCACAGTGGTGATACTTGGCATAGAAGCCTCTCCCATGCCAATTACACTGGGTATAGAGTCATTTCTCCATCCCCCGACTGCCAGTGTGGGGACATTGCCCATCCAGTATCTCTTCATCATGTGGATCCTCCCCATGTCGTCTCATTATCTGGTGAAGGTCCTACTCGCCTCATCAACCATAGGGATGAAGGAAAGCCTCACTACACCCGCACCCAGCACAAAGGTCCTACCCATGTTCAACTAGAACAGTACAAGGACCCTCCTCGTACTGAGGTCACCAGGGAAAACAAGCGTGGAGGTCCTCTGCATGCTTATTCCAGTTCCATAAGAGGTCATGCCCGCTCTAGTGCAACCCATGGAGGTCCTCCCCATGTCCCATTTGACATTTTTCCTGGTGCTCCTCACACAACGGCTTCCTCGAGTGGAAACCCTCTCTGCCACAACACCAGTGCGGCCGAAGGACCCTGTGTCGGAAATCATCCATGTCCCAGTGAGCCACCCAGGTGAAGGAAGATGGGTTGTCGCCGCCATAAGAAGAATTCGTGGAAGGTTCGAATAGAGACCAGACTAGTCTGCTTCTCAGAATCTGAGGTGAAATATGATTCAGCACGGGAACCCCCCTCTCACTCATCCAAGTAAAGGGTCAGGGTAGGGACAAGGTGCATTATCATGGTGATCCCGGAATGCACGATCTATCAGATTCCTTCCTCCCTCCATAGGTATATCCAGAAGGATAAAAATTTGGAGACCCCACAGGTTACGGCCGCGCAATCACCACCATCAACACCAGAAGCGCTCTCTACCTCGATAAGAGATCGCAGAGAACTATTCTAGAGTCTGATTGAAACTGACCAGCATCGAGACCTATCACTAGTATCCCTTTCCCCTGAGTCAGGAATGATGGTCGTTAGACCGTCTTATCATGACTTAGTGGTCATATCACTACTCTCTTCAGAGGACAACCCAAGATTCGGCGGCCATTCAGCCAGTTTTTCGTACTCTCCCCTGGCCAACTTGTCGTCCAAGTAGTCTTCCCTATTACCGCTACCAGTTCCTCAGCCACCTCTAGTTGATGAGTGGGGCAATCAAGTTCCAGACCTTGAATCTGAGCCGAGGAGCTTCTAGAATATCCTCACAGCAGACCACTTCCCCGAGAAGTTCTGGCCCATGGCAGCACCAAATATCTGCATACCGGAACCCCTCACCCTGGATGAGGTTGAATGTTTCCGCCAAAAACTATGGGTGACTCACTTTCTTCTTAATCATCGATGTGTTTTTATCCCAAGATCCAAGTGCACCTTGAATAAATTATTGAACAATTTCTCCTGCTTGATCTGGCAGCACTTCCTATAAACCAGTGCCCCGAGTCACCACACCATCGTACAACCCTATGATAATAATGCATTCATTGTTTTAAGGAACTCCATAAAATTATAAATGATTATACCCCCCACATGATAATCCATGGATGGGGGTAGTATGATGCCCTCCTCTTCAGTCCTATCTGGTGGCAGACCGACTCGCTTGGCGATATCAAGGACATGCCCCGAGGAAGGGTCATGGCCAACATGGCCAACATAGAGGATGAGGAAAACGATCTGGATCTTCTCGATGGAGACTTACCCCCCCCCCCCACGAGGGTGTGCCACCACTATTGGACCCATTGAAAAGGATTAATCATCAGCAGAGGAACCTACATGGTCTCCCTGCACCCACCGAGGCACTGGTACTCAGCCGGAATTCTCGTAAGGGAAAAGAGCACGTTGGATCCACCAAGCACTCTGACCCGTCCGCCTCAGTGCAGAAGACAGAGGAGGACCCTGAAAAGGCCACATTGCACCAAAAACATACTGAGCATAAGAAGTTGGTCGACGAACTCCTGGATGAACCCGTTATAGAGAGATAGCCTGACTGGGACAATCATAGGCCAGTACAGCAGGGGCAGGAACAACTTCCCGTCAGTGAGCTACCCCTAGGCAACCCTGATCAGGCTGCTCCCGCGGAGAGGGCTGAATCCGGAGCTCACAGCAATAGGGTGCAGTATGTCTCTCCAAACCCTCATGAACAGTGAGGGAATCTAAGGAATCCATCTCAGGTTTCCCCAACTGCCCCACAGGTCGCCCCACCAACCGCTCCACGAGTCGCTGAGCCTGGTTACTGTGCTGACGAACCTACCAACACGCTCATAGTTAGGGATCCCACAAAATACAGGGACCCCCACCTAGACGATCCTATGGTGGCACCAATAGCCCACCTTTAGGCATTGGAAACATGACAGGTGGCAATACCACCTGATGGTAAGCCATATCTGGCATGGGTGGATGATATGTCGGCGCCTCCAGGTTTTGGGAATCCCACCTTATCCCTCTTTAACGGTACGGGGGACCCGCCGCCACACCTGTACCACTTCAACTCAAGGTGTGGGCCCATTTTAGGGACTCCATCGCAGCATGAGGCTACCAAGATCTCATGTTTTGTTCCGACATTGGAGGGCCCGATATTTTTTTGTACAACCAGCTCCCCGTCGAATCCGTAACAAGCTGGGAGGACCTTCACAGGAAATTCCTCTACCAGTTCAACTCTAACACCCAGAAAACAAGCATTGCAGACCTCTTCAAGTTCAAAAAAGGCCTGATAAGTGAGTTGTGAACTTTATCTCCTGGTGGGAAGGGCTCACATACTCCCTTGATAATCCACTGACTCAGGAGTAATTACCGATGATGTGTATAGGGAGCGTTCAGATGGAACTGGTTCCTTCTCGGATCACCCAGAACTAACCTGGAGAATTATGAGACTTCTCCAATAAGGCCCAATGCCTGGAGGAAGCTCTGAAATAGGCCATCCAGGCATGCCCATTGCCCCCTGTAATTCCAGCAAGGAGGGATGCCAGAGTTGAGCCTGCTGCAGTGGCCAAAATAGAAGCCCCCTCGCAACTAGAATTTCTACTAGGGGAACTAACCCTGTAGCCTTGCAGAGGCCCTCCACCTCAGGCACAACCTCCAGCTCAGTAGCGTCCGCCTCAGAATTGGAGGGTGACCCCACAGAATGTGCTTCCACCGCCTAGGCTGGACAACCAGGCTCTGCCTCCATGACATGCCCCTCCATCTCCTCATTAGGGCCAGGCTTCAAGGCCCCCCTTTCTGGAGAGGAAGAAACCGGACCTACTTGTTCAACAAGAATCAGGTCCCTGGCTATTTTAGAAGTTCCTTAGAGTAGGGTATTGTACACTTTCCTGAGTGGAGAAGGCCGGAAGAGGCGAATCCCACTGATCGCCCCAACTACTACCCATGTAATAGAATCATGGGGCACACCCTCAAGTAGTGATATATGTTTAAATACTGTCTTCATGACTAGGTCGATAACAATATAGTCAGGATGGACCCAGCCCCGGCATAATTGGCAGGTGACTTTGTATGGCCAGACAATAGTAGCGACAATGAAGCTAAGTGGTTGTTGGTTTCAAACCGCGGGGTCCCAGAAGTATGATGACTAGATGGCTCGAAAAATGGTTTCACATTCCCATGGTATCATTTTTTCACGCTTGAATCAGTCGGATCCTTCAGAAGCTGTGGCCACCACTTCTGCATCATCGTCTCAGCCGACCTCTTCCCAGAAGAGCAAGCATCAGCGGCACAAAGGAAAGCAATGCGCCCCGCCATTGCCATCATCACCCCGAACTCTTGGAGACTTCATGCCCCCTGATATTGGGATTCCCCTCGAATCCACACAGTGATGGATGACTCTTCATGTGGGAGTCAAGTGTACACATCGGTTAATACCATTGAGTTGGTAGACCCCCTATATGACTCACGACGATAGGGAGTGCCAGGAGGACCTCCCCAACATCCCCAGATGATGCCAAAGTCGATGGATTTGCGGCCATATGGGCCATCGGGGCACATCAACAGGCACCTCCAGTTTGGAAGTACATGCCACTGAGAAAAGACAGCAGGCCCAGTGCAGAGCTCAGCACGCGTAGCCTTGTCATCTGGTGTCGTCTGGCCGCCTCCCCCACCATTTTTACTACTGGATCAGGAAAAGATACCTTGACCATATGATGACCAGCCTCCCCCTTCTACTGGAAGATCTCAGTCATCCGGTCCTTATCCGGTAGCTACTCTTCGGGATTCGACTAGCGAGCAGTGGGATATACCCAGTACCAGTTAGCCGTCGGCCCAACCAGTAGGGCCTTCCATGCCTCCTATCAAAGTGCGACATCCTGAAAGCCAAAGATCGCACCTGGCATAGAAATATAATGTCCTAAAGAACCTTTTCGGTATCCCAGCGAGGCTTTCCATCCTTGAGTCCCTATTCCTATCATCAGATATGCATGATACCCTCGTTAAGGATTTAAAAATCCCACTACAGCTTGAGATGGAGGTAGCAGCTGCATAAGCCTTTCATGCTGAAGCGGTCGAGAATGCTGAATGTTAGACCATCATTTAGTTTTATGGAGAAGATGAAGGTTCTCCCGTACAGGGTCACATCCGCCCACTGTACATCACTGGCCAATTTAACGGCATAGAGTTTCGCCGCTGTCTTGTTGACACTGACTCTGGGATTAACCTTATCCTGACGCAGGCACTGCGGAAGCTGGGGTTATCCGAAGATGACCTAACTCCCTCCGACATAAGGATATAGGGATAAGACAGGATATAGTAGACCCCAGTCGGTAAGATCTGCTTGATGACCTAGTTTGGAAGCCTAGTTTCCAGCACCAGGTTTATGGTTGTCTCCCAGGACACCGCGTACAATGCATTGATGGGCAGACCATGGCTCCACCGGCATGCGGTCGTCCCCTCGTCGTATCACCAATGCCTCAAGTACTCCCTTATGGTCAAGTAGGCATACTCCAAGGTGATGCATCTTCTTTTGCCTCTTGTGAAGCCCGCTACCTAGATTCTGACTATTAAAAGAACATGGATAAGAAGATTTAGGCCAATGAGGTCGAACCCGCCACGGTTACAACTGACCCTTGGGTAGGTCTGGATGACACCTATGTCTTCCCAATCCATCGATTGGAGGCCACAACCCCTGACATGGGGCTATGTTTTGTTGTCTCTAGTACAAGAGGGAAGCATACTCTCAAGTCCAAGCGATGGTGGGAAATCACCCAGTACTCCTACAAAAATCAGGCTCAGGTGATACAGAAACCTCCAACCCTCGTATGGTATTGGTATGTCTGCCCCATGGAAACGACAGTACATAACATGTGTCTATTTCGTCAGGCTGGGATTAACCGGCTCAAGCTGACACAACACTATTTCTTTGATATCACCATGAATGGCCCCTTGGTCCGAAGATTATATGGGATCAGATTGACTACCTTCATTGTTATGGTTTCAGCAGCAAGTGAATCTCTCGATATACTGTTCGTTGCTGCCCAGGCTGGTACCAGCCTTCAATTAGGATCAACCGACCCAGAAAAAGTTTCCCCTACTGGGGATCCGTCCTCCGCAAGTGAAGAAGAGTATTTGGAGGACTCTCCCCCCACCTTCGAAGAAGGCGTCTCCACCACGGTCGATGAACTGGTATAGGTGAACCTTGGTAGAAAGGCAGATCCGAGACCCACATTAATCAGTGCCGCCATGTCCCTCGAAGAGCAGCAGCGACACATGGAATTACTTAAACAGCACCGTGACATGTTTACCGACAACTACGCAATGATTCCAGGATTGGATCCTAAGGTATCCATCCACCACCTCGGTCTCCCGACAAATCATCTCAAGTTCAAGCAGCCTCCCAGGAAGACGCACCCTTCTCATGGTGTCGTGGTCGAGGATGATGTTGATAAGATAATCAGAGCCAACTTCGTCAAGGAGGTCCAGTACCCCAAGTGTCTAGCCAACATCATGCCAGTCAGGAAGAAGAACAGACAGATCAGAGTCTGCATCAAATTATGGGATCTCAACTGTAACTGTCTGAAGGAAGATTTTCCCCTTCCTATGACAGAATTACTGATTGATGCTACGAATGGGTTTCAGGCCCTATCCTTCATGGAAGGGAACTCTGGATATAATCAGATCTATATAGACCTTGAGGATGAAGATTCCACCTCTTTCAGGTCACCTCAAGGTACTTTTTGATACTAGGTTTTTACCTTTGGATTGAAGAATTCAGGTGCCACCTATCAGCGAGCCATGCACCTCATATTCAATCCAATCTTCGTGAAATTGGTGGAATGCTATGTGGAAGATCTGGTGGTCAAATCTTGCCAGTTCGAGGACCATATCAAGCACCTAGCGAAAGTGTTCATCTTCTTCTGTTCCTGCCACCTAAAGATGAACCCGTTGAAGTGTGCCTTCAGGGTCACCTCTGGGATGTTTCTTGGCTTTATTTTGAGGTACTGGGGCATCGAGATCGACCCAGATAAGATCAATTCCATCATCCAGATGCCTCCCCTAAGCAATATTTGGGATCTTCGAGGTTTCCAAGGCCACTTTTCCTACAGACGCTGATTCACTGCAAATTTGGCCAGCAAGTGTAATCCCTTTTCCGACTCATGAAGAAAGGCTCCGCCTACGAATGGGACAAAGAGTGCCAGACCGCGTTCATGGAAATCAAGCAGTATCTGCTCTAACCTATGGTTTTGATGCCACCCGTCTCTGGAAAACTGCTGATCCTGTACATTACTGCCCTGGAACATTCTCTTTTCACCCTTCTCACCCATAATAACAATGACGGGACAAAAAACAGCCTCTACTACCTCAGTCGCTTGCTCCTCAATACGGAGACCAGATAATCCCCCATCAAAAAGAGATGCCTTGCGCTGGTAATCATAATACATAAATTTTGAAACTACTTTCAACACCATGAGGTACAACTGGTGTCTCAGGTGGACCCACTAAAATACATTCTGAACCGCCCCATGTTGAATGGTCGTCTAGCGTGGTGGGCGGTAATCCTCCAGCAGTTCGACATCAGGTTTTTGCCTCAGAAGGCTGTCAAGGGACAAGCATTGGCATATTTTCTCACTGCCCATCCAACCACCATGAAGCAGTCCTTGGACTTGGATTTTCCCAATGAGGCAATCCTCTCGTTAGATCATGCCATCCCATGTTGGCAGATGCAATTTGATGGTGCCTCCCAGAGCCCCACCGGCATGAGGCTCAATGATCCCATACTCGACAGAGTAGGCATGGGTATTGTCTTTATTACCCAGTGCAATACATTCTTCCGTACTCATTCATGTTGTCGGAAGGCTGCAACAATAATGAAGCGGGGTATTATGCCCTCATTACTGGCCTCAAGCTGCCCCTCGAGATCGATGTGCCCCATTTTCATGTGAAAAGTGAATTTCTAACTAGTCATCAAAGAGATCAACGTTGATTATGTCATCAGGAAACAAGAGCTTGTACCGTTGTTGGAGAGCACCCTCCAACTAATGGCCCAGTTTTTATCTCGGCGTAAAGTTACCCATGTCCCGCGATCTCAGAACGGTTGAGATGATGCCCTGGACAACCTGGCTGCATCACTAAGAGAACCCGAGAAGGATGATAGGATTAACCACATATCACGTCAGATATTCATTGCTCCCATCACCCCCGATGATGATGAAAACCTGTAGGTAAGCCATCTTACCATTGGAGCCTCCACGTCAGGACCCCCAGGTTCCTCAGATGTTATGGTTGATGTGACTCCCGAATGGAGAGCTCCCTTGGTCGATATCTCTAAAATTTTTGCCTCCCAACTAATCGAGTCAAGAACGAGTGAATCTAATGCCGCGTGCTGTAGTTTACCCTCCATAGTGGTCCTAGTCTTATGCAGATCCTCTACAAGTGTGGTTTTGGTGGTGTTATCCTCCATTGCATCAAAGGAGTTGAGATTTTTCAGGTCATGTAGGAGGTTCACACCGGTTCCTGTGGGGTTCCCCAGACTGGGTCGAAGCTTTCTCATCAAATCCAAAGACTGGGATACTTCTGGACCTGCAAGATCCATGATTTCATCGAGTTTGCCATGAGATGTCACACGTGCCAAATTCATGTGAACTTCATGCATCGGCTGCCATAACCTCTCTACTCCATCATGTACTCAAGTCCATTTTTGGTGTTGGTACTCAATGTCATTGGACCATATCCACCGGCAACAGCTCGCCATTGTAGGTTCATCCTGACCGCCACAAATTTCTTTTATAAGTGGGAAGACGAAGTTCCACTCAAGGAGGTCAACATCTATTCTATCATTAACATTGTGAGCTCTAATATCATCTACCGATTTGGAGTCCCTCATGTCGTCCTCACCGATAATGACACCAACTTACGAGTAGCTGAGATGTAGAAATTGTAATCTAAGTACAACATCCGTTCGAACCATACCTCCTTCTATCACGCACAGAAAAATGGGAAGATTGAGGCATTCAACAAAAACCTCTCTAACATTTTGTAGAAAATGGTTGGTCAGAGTATGAAGAGTTGGCCAGAAAAGATCCCCAACGCCCTCTGGGATTATTGGATGAAGACACGTTATTCCACCCATGTGAACCCGTATTCCCTGGTGTATGGAGCTGAGTTCGTTCTTCCCATTGAGATCCAGCTGCCTTCATTACGCAAAACAGTCTATGACCAGCAGGCTTTTGATAAGGTAGAAAAAATCCATCTGGATGAATTAGAAGCACTTGATGAGAATACGCATCGTGCCCTGAACGATCTGGAAAGGTGTCACAATAAGTTAGCTAAACCCTTCAACAAGAAGATTCGCCTCTTCTCTTTCCTACAAGGTGACTTGGTATTTGCCCTCCGGACACCAATGATCTTTGGCAAGAAATCACCCTCGCTGAAGCCCAAATGGGAACGAATTTACATAATTCACAAGGTTTACCCCCGTGGTGCATACTCACTGGTGACCATGGATGGTGAGTGTATAACTCCTCCAACCAATGTCAGGTTCCTCAAACAATATATTGTCTGATCCTGTCTGGTCCTACATGACCCTAAACTGGATGATGGTCTGACATGACCATAAACTGTTTGGTCCTGCATGACCATAAAATGTTTAGTCCTACATGACTTTAAACTATGCATCCTCCTGAAAGACATTAAAACTGCACCGTTAGAACTACGTGTGGCTTGATTCCCATCCACATGGGATACATAGGAATTCTCCAGCGTTTCATCTTGAGACCATCCTAAAACTCTTCAATTTGACTATCCCCCTTGGGAATAGTTCTCTCATAGGATCCTTGCATGATATGGTGTAGGATTCCTTAGCCCCACACATTCTAGGATTAAAATGGTCTCACCATGTGCCAGCCCCCCGTTCTTCTATCCTCCCACGTCCTCACCTCATGAGATTAAACTGCATGGTCTTCAAGAACTGTGTAAGGCTTGATTCTCATCCTTATTGGATATGTTGGACCACCAGAACATTTTGTCTGTTGGCCTAGCTCAAATTCCAGAATCTCCCTTGGGTCAAGAAATATGGTGGGGTGTAGGGCTTTGCCTCAATAAACGTCGATCTCATCTCGATTCCTCCATACATCCCACTCCCCAGAGGTGTTCACCCTTTTCACTGCCCTAGTGGAATTTAAAATGTATGGGTACAACTATGCTTCACCCACTCCTTTGATTGAGACCCCATCATCCTTCTCATCCAGAAGATCCCATGAACGGAAGGGGTGCTTGGCCCAAGGGATCTCCTACCACTTCGGGCCAACGCCCTCGATGATGCTGATCCAAAAATTGATAAAATTCCCACGTTGCAAATATGGTCAGTGGCCGATTCTCATTTGTTGTTCCCATTATACGTCACTATAAGGATGATGTGTTTCGAACGTGGAAAAAAACTATCCTTTATCATTAGAGCCACCCTAAGATGACTCAAACATCGAGTGCAGTGGTTCATTCTGCCTTATTGTATATCCAAGCAATGAACTCCCCTCGAGTGATGTCAGCTATTAAAACCCCATAAGGCAGGGAATGCTGTGTCTGGCTCCTTGTTTCCCACATCAAGCATTTCCCATGTGGGCTTAGGAGCTGTGATGAGGCGGTAACCGCACAAGAGGTCGCATGGCTACCATTGGCTGGGATGTCGGGCCTCAGGCCCCTTGGCCTTTTCAGGTCCCCGGCCCAAGTTCCTATTTAGAGTTGTATGGTGTGGTGTGGGATTATGTCCTCATTCACATCGGGTTACTCTTCTCATTGTAAACCACCCTTGTTTAGGGTATCATACCCCTCTCTTCATCCTCACTACAACACGTTAAACTGGGAATTGACTGGGCCTTCCTATCTGAGGCCCAGCCTCAGGCCCCTTAGCCTTCTCGGTACACATCCCAATATCTTATGGGATTGTACGGTGTGGTATGGGATTATGTCCTCCTTCACGTTAGGTTACTCATCGTGTTTTACACATCCTTGGATGAGATACCTTATCCATACTCGTCCTCACTACAAGTTGTTAAACTGCGAATTGATTGGGCCTTCCCATCTGAGGCCCATCCTCATGCCCCTTGGCCTTCTCGGGCCCCCTCCTAAGTTCTTTTGGGATTGTACGGTGTGGTATGGGATTATGTACTCATTCACGTCGGGTTACTCATCATTCCCTACACATACGTGGATGATATACCTTATACATACTCATCCTCACTAGAAGACGTTAACTGTGAATTGATCGACCCTTCCCATCTAAGGCCCAGCCTCAGGCCCCTTGGCCTTCTCAGCCCCCATCCCATGTTCTTATGGGATTTTACGATGTGGTATGGGATTATGTCCTCATTCACATCGGGTTACTCACCGTTTCGTACACATACCTGGATGATATACCTTATCCATACTCGTCCTCACTACAAGACGTTAAACAATGAATTGATCGGGCCTTCCCTTCTAAGGCCTAGCCTTAGGCCCCTTGGCCTTCTCGGGCCCCAGTCCAAGTTCTTATGGGATTGTACGGTGTGGTATGGTATTATGTCCTCATTCACGTCGGGTTACTAGTCATGCCGTACACATCCCCAGATGAGATACCTTATCCATACTCGTCCTCACTGCAAGATGTTAAGCTGTGAATTGGCTGGGCATTCCCATATGAGGCCCAGCCTCATGCCCATTTGCCTTCTCGGGCCCTAGCCCACATTTTTATGGGATTGTACGGTGTGGTATGGGATTATTTCCTCATTCACATCGGGTTACTCGCCATTCTATACACATCCACGGATGAGATACCTTATCCATACTCGACCTCACTACATGATGTTAAACTATGAATTGACGAGGCCTTCCCATATGAGGCCCAGCCTCAGTTCCCTTGGCCTTCTCGGGACCCAACCCAAGTTCTTTTGTGATTGTACGAAGTGGTATGGGATTATGTCCTCATTCACATTGGGTTACTCGTCGTGTTGTACACATCCCCTGATGAGATACCTTATCCATACTCGTCCACAATACAAGACAATGAGCTGCACATTACTCAGCTAAGGAACTATGTGCGGCATAATTCCCATCCTCATTGGATATGTAGGACTGGCCGAACTTCTATACATCTATTTCAGCATCATCTCTCAGAAATCTCTCATTCACATTGGCCCCTTAGCCTACCCTTTCCCGGGGAGGGGAATATATTATGTGGAATGGACTTATGTCATCATTCATGTCATGTTTTGTAACAACCACTCCATTTACCCCCTCCTCTTGAGAGTTTTCCATCCCCTTGTGTTGTACTCATCTTTTCAAATCAGCCACTCTCAAGATGAGCCCCTCGATCCTCTTTGGAGATTCAATAATCTGCCCAAGGGTACTCTTGTTTAGCACCTAGAATGTTGGGTTTTACCCAGACATGCGTTCAACCATTTCTTAGGCTTCATGTTCTCCTTCATTAGGTCTTCCATCACCTTTCACACCCAAATGATCCCCCAAATGGCATGAATACTAGGCATAAGACTCTTCTACAATTATGGGTCAACGTCTTCGAGGGTCTCATACAAAAAATTGATACAAGTCCTGCATTTTGAATATGGTCAGCTGTCGATGCTCATTTTGTTGTCCCCATTCCAGCTAACATGATATGGATGTTGTGTTTCGAACACAGTCAACAGTTATCCTCCATCATAACACCAACCTCATTAAGTCCAAGATGTTGGTTACCTGATTCACATCCTTCTCCACCTCATCATGTCCAAGTAGAATGTTGAAACACTTCGTACTATTCCTCAATGCACATCCGCACGTTAGAAGGAAACATCAGTGAGAAGGAAATCATTCGGGGATCCACCAATTTCCACTTTGAAAATCTTTCACGTATTGCAAATAACTTATTCACCCTTGTTTCCTACACTGACTTCGACTCATGTAGGCTTAGGGATTGGGATAAGGTCCCCCTTTACTAGGGATAGTCCTGCTTCTCCACGGTCTGAGTTCTAATACATTAAACTAAGATCTTTTCGTATTTACACTTTGTCATGAACTACGTATAGCTTGATTCATGTCCTCATGGGATACGTAGGAGCTCCCAGATGTCTTGTTTACGGGTCCCGCTCTATTGGGAGCCAGTTTATCCTACCCCTTAACCTCTAACCTCTATTTTTTCCCCTTGGACTGAGGTTTATTTCACAGAATTGCATACAGTGTGCTATGGGATTATTTCCTCATTCATGTTGGGTATGCTTTATTGCTCCTTGCACATTCCCTCTTGAACCTCATCTCTATGTCTAGGCCATATGACTTTAAACTATGCTTCCTAGTCCCACGTGACTTTAAACTACTACGTATGTGTCGTGCGACATTAAAGTATGTGGTTGGTCCTATCACATGTCCCTAAAGTGTGACAGTATCATCCTGGATGCACGAAGGAAAATGGAACGTCAATGTGATGTCCTCACCCAAGGGGACTTCATGTTTGGTATCGGTTATATACCATGCCATTTGTCAAATCCTGCATATGTCTTGATTCATGTGGCGATACCGGGACCTTCTGTCCTAGGTCCATCGCTTAAAAAACACACACATTCATTCTAAAGGACACACAAGATCTATCAAATACCGCTTCTTTTTGTGCATGGGCCAGACCTACACAACCTCATTATATTCTTCACGGGTAACCCACCATGCCACCTTGAGAAGTACGTGAAACATGATCCTCATTCTCATGGGGTACGTAGGAACATCTGTTCAGTTTGCCTCGAGCCCAACTTAACATTCATTTCCTATCCCTCGACCTAAAACCTTCCCAGGGAACACATGGTGGACGGAACCCTAGGTTCCCATTTACATCAGCTTTTATAATTACCCAACCATGTGTCTCCAACATTTCCTTCCATCCATGGTCTGAACTCTAAGACCTTAAACTAAGATCTCTTCCAGAACTACATATGGATTAATTTCCATCTGCATGGGATATGTAAGAACACCCAGGCATCCTGCCTCCTGGTCCATCCCTAGGAATCATCAATCATGTTCCTCCTCATTTCAGGCCCCTGGCCTGACCCCTTGTGGGAAACCATGTAACTGTATCTTTTCCCTGAACAAGTTCAGGATACCCCACGATGACATTGGGAAGTGACAGCTCCTTTTCCAGAAAGGTCCTATCTAAAACAAGGAATGATCCATGCGCCCATCTAATGTGCTTCCACCATGGTGGCATAATTTCAAGAGTGTTGGATTCTATTCGAACAAAAAATTACTCCACATTCCACACTTTACATACACCTTATTCGGACCCCGTCCTCTTTCACGTCTAAAGGAAACCCCTAACAATATGGATACCCGGCTATGGATTGCTTATTGTCTTAAGACAATGTTCCGGAAGACTAATGGATGACATTCTGAGTCAGGCCATGTTCTTCAAACATGGTCAGCAGTCGGCCCTCGTTTGTCATCCCCATTTCAGGCTAATACAATATGGATACTATGTTTTCAACAAGGTCAGCAGTTATCCTTTTTTGTCACACCACCCCTGTAGTGTTTTGGATATGGGGTATCATGATTTAAATTTTCCATTCCCCTATGTTCGGATTGATTCTAATGCCCCTATAATTACCTCGCTCGTGCACTAGAGTATACTAGGAAGACGATATATTGATTGTTTTGAGGCCCTCTTCCTTATTCAGACCACCATATTCTCTTCTCGAAAATCCGGATTTGGTTGTTCGAATCTCGAATGCTCGGAGCTTGATGGATGCTCCCATGATCAAATGAAGTAATAGTACGAACAACCCTTGTTTCTCACATTGGGTGCAACACGGGTAAGCTAAGGAATGGATTTCTATTTATTTCAGGATTGTGGTTGAATGCGTTAAAACAGACAAACAAGTAAATAAATTTATCCATACATGCAGTTCAGAATAAGACGCATTAATGAGAAATGAGTTTATGAGTTCGGTCAAAACAGGGCCCTTAAGGGTTTACTTCTTGGATGGATCGTTGTAGTGTTGCTACCTTTTCGCTGGTGGCCTCCAGGATTGCTTTCCGCACCCTAAGGACTCTCTCTTCAACAGCGGCCGCAGAGCACAATCCACTGACCCTAGCCCGTGCTTGCGCCTATTCAGTTTGAAGTGATGATATTTGGTGACCCGCTTCCACTAGTTTCTCTTGAGAGTATGCCAGCTGGGCCCTCAACTTCTCTACAAGCTCATAACAGTTTGAAATGAATATCTCATTTTCCTTCACATCTTCTTCAATGCGTCGGTCCTCTTGATCTGCCTTTACTGTAACACCCCGAATGATAAAAGTGTTAAATGGCTAAATGATATAACTCACGTCAACAAGGTGCACCTTCCTTTTCGGGAGCCTGTCTTATTAGAAATCCAAATTTAAGCATGCTTGGCCTGGAATAGTGATCAGGATGGGTGACCATCTGGGACGTTTCCCTGGGTGTGTGTGAGTGAGGACAAAGCACACTGGAAAGGACATGTGTTGTCCTGTGGGGGAAATCATTAGTTAGATGACCCGTTCGTGCACGTGGGTGGTCCCCAGGGTGGGGACCACGTGTCTGTGTGGCACCTAGTGGTACATGGCAGGCCAGTACCCAAAATCCATGTTAAGGAGGGGATGTATGTGCTATCATTGGGACCTAGTTGTCACATTTGGTATCAGAGGTGGTACCCAGCCTTAAGTGTGATGCAATGCCTGGGTTGAGATGTAAGTCCCATAAAGAGGACATTGTGCTCTAGGGGGGGTGATTCTAACACCCCTAATGACAAAAGGGTTAAATGGATAAATGATATGACTCATGTAAACAAGGTGCACCTTCCTTTTTAGGAGCTTCTCTGAATAGAACTTCACAGTTAAGCGTGATTATCCTGGAGTAGTTATCATGATGGATGACCTTCTGGGAAGATTCACAGGGTGTGTGTGAGTGAGGAAAAAGCACACTATAAATGACATGTGTTGACCTGTGGGGAAAATCATTACTCAGATAACCCATTCTGGCACGTTGGTGGGCCCTAGGGTGGGAACCACGTGTCTGTGGGGCTACTGGTGGTACATGGAGAACTAGTACTCGATGACCATGATAAGGCGGGGTGTTTGTGCTGTCACCGGGACCCAGTTGTCACATTGACAAACGCTTGGGTACTCCCTGACCCCTCATGACACTAGGCACCATCGGAGTGTCGGCTTCTCTCACGCATCTTCTCGGCCATGTAGTCATGGACCATTAAATGAAGGCACTGAGCATCCATCCCTCCAACACAAAGGTAGCGCAGCCAGGTTTGGAGTGATCCATCTGTTTCAGCCATTTTTTCTGGTGTAGTGATCATGATGGGTGAACTTTTGGGAAGATTCCCAGGGTGTGTGTGAGTGAGGAAAAAGCACACTAAAAAGGACATATGTTGGCCTGTGGGGACAATAATTAGTCAGATGACCTGTTCGGGCACATGGGTGGGCCCTAGGGTGGGGACCGCGTGTCTACGGGGCAACTGGTGGTACTTGGAAGGCCAGTACCCGATGACCATGTTAAGGCGGGGTTTCTGTGCAGTCACCGGGACCTAGTTGTCACATTGACAAACGATTGGGTACTCCCTGACCCCTCATGACACTGGGAACCGTCGGAGCATTGACTTCTCTCGCGCAACTTCTCATCCATGTAGTCATGGACCGTCGAATGAAGGCGCTGAGCATCCTGCCCTCCAACACAGAGGTAGCGCAACCAGGTTTGGAGTGATCCCATCCGTTTCATCCATTCTGTTTGGGGATGACCGAGAATGAACTTGATGCACTTCCACCCTGTGGGGACAATCATTAGTCAGATGACCCGTTCGGGCATGTGGGTGGGCCCTTGGTTGGGGACCACGTGTCTGCGGGGCAACTGGTAGTACTTGGCGGGCCAGTACCCGATGACCATGTTAAGGTGGGGTGTCTGTGCTGTCACTAGGACCCAGTTGTCACATTGACGAACGCTTGGGTACTCCCTGACCCCTCATCACATTGGACACCGTCGGAGCATTGACTTCCCTTGCGCAGCTTCTCAGCCATGTAGTCATGGACCGTCGAATGGAGGCGCTGAGCATCCAGCCCTCCAACACAGAGGTAGCACAACCAGGTTTGGAGTGATCCCATCTGTTTCAGCCATTCTGTCTAGGGATGACCGAGAAAGCACTTAATGCACTTCCACCCTTTGTTTTGCGTCATTCAGCTCTCCTTATCCGCCTCTGAGTAAGAATCATCTATCTCCTCAGGGTCTGTAGGCTAATAGTCGGGGAAGGTAGCCAAGAGACTAGAAGTGGGGTCTTTTTCATGAACCCCTCCCAAGGGGTTGGGCTCTTCAACGCCTGGGTGACCCTCCCCTCTCGCATCAGTCTCGACAGCTCCCTCACCGACTCCCATACCCACCCCGACCTGAGTGCCACTGATGTCCACTGCTCTCTGCTCATCGAGATTCAGGGCTGGCATAGTTTGAGAAGTTTTCCTTGAATGGGATGACACATTTTCAGTTGAATCAATCATGGACGACCCGGGTTCGGCAGCACGACGGGCCTCCAAGGCTGTGATTACTGCACAAACAATGAACACCCTGATCAATTGATCTGTCCAATCGTAATTAGCCAACGTTGAATTAATGAACTTATAGGAGCCCAATGAATCAGCCTTTGGTGTTCTAGCCGCTACAGGAGCTGCCATTATTGGGGATCCCTTAGCGCTCGTCAGCTCAATAATGGGTATCGGCTCCCCGCCTTGTTCTATCGGCACCTCCTCCTCTTCGAATGGAGACCCTTGATCAATGACGATATGCTCTTGAATGGGGTAAAGATATTTGATTGAGGTCTACGAAAAAATGATGAGGGGAAAGGATATATAAGGGCTGAGACATACCTCAAGCATCTCAGTTATATCTATATCAGAGCCCGTGATCTCACCACTCTCTCGGAGACTCCCTTGGTGGGATGACCCTTAAGACCCACAACCTTCTGGATCACCTTCTTCTCCACCCCTCCCTCACCTTCTCCTTCTTCCTCATCTTCCGTCTTAGCGCCCTCATGCTCATCATCGTTGTTTTTATCCTCTCACAGCTTCATTTATAGATCATGCGCCTGGCCGAGCATCACTTTCACCCGGAATGATGGCTCCTCATGCTGACCCTGTTGGCATACGTACATGTCCATGGACATTAGATACACATGCCAATGATGAATGTTAACCCTATCAACAATCCGAATGATTCCAACCTCTGGCAGTTGGATTCCATCTCGTACTATCTTTTTTCAAAGAGCTTTAGTACCCATCGATTGTTGTAGGGTCATCCAGGCTGACCATAGAGCCGTGAAGATTGCGTCACTGGAAGGCTGGAGCAGATACCTTATCTGCTTCCTGGGAAGCTCTCTGGCCACTTCATGATCTCTTATTCCCCTAGGTGATGAGGGAATGACCACGCCATGCAACATTCCCACCACTGAAGTCCCGGCCTGTGCGGACCCAGTAGACTGATGTGCTTCTAACCTTTGTTCCCTGGAAACACCTTGTCTTCTCTCTCGCTGCCTAGGTTCTACACTGGATATCTTGAGTTTCCTAAATCTCTTCTGCAAAGCCCCTCATGGTATGATGTGGCCCAATGTTTAGAATATTCGGTTGAGAGTCCAACATCAACTCCGGTGGGAGGAAAGGTGATAACATCGCCCGGAGCCCTGGGCTGTGAACATCAGCCACATTTGGCGAAGAACGCAGGGGTGCCTCTCTTCCCAGACAACTATATACACCTTCTTCGGCATCCCCTGAAGGAATCTGAAACTATCTGGTAAACCCGGGCAGCACGAAGGGCTCACAAAACATCTTCCCATCAATCCGGGCCATGATCACCCCACCTCTGATGCTCTTGAAGTATTCCCTTTTCTCCAGTGAGCCCTGTGTGTTATCTATATTCTAAACAGTCGGGGTGCGGAATGGGTTGTGAAGTTATCATGATTGAAGATTATGATCCTTTCTCCCTATTCATTGAGCATCAACAGCATGACCCAAGTGATGTTCAGCAACGAAGGTCACAAGACATTTCCTGGAGGACGAATGGAATTCGGGAAGGTATACCCACCACAATGAGCCACAACCCAGCCAAAAAAGATCTGGAAGGGGCCACAGATCCTCCTCGGTGACCCCCCTCTCAAAATGCACCCCAAAATTGTGTATAGACGATCCAACACGGGGAATCCCAGATAGAATATTTGATTAGCAACCATGATGACATCCATTACCAGGGTCGTTGGTTGAACTCCCATCCATTCAACCCTTACTGGAAAGATCCACCCACTCAAGAATTTGGAAAGAAATTCGATGTACCAAACGTTCAGGTCCTGAATCTCATTTATGCTGAATCCCCATGACTGATAGTCCCCCGCATCCAGGATCCTCTAGTAGGATATGATTTTTTCTCCTATGTGCCTCGGTCGGACACCGTCTCCCTCTCCCCAATGTCTTGACTTCTGGATATTTTTGTAGTAACAAGATAAAACTTTTATTGTAAGCGATGTCCTTCAAAAAATCCTTCACCCCCAGCCTCTCCTTGGCTAGCTCCAACAGGTGCCATGTCAGCATAGGGGTTTGTGATCCGTCGCCCCAGATGTTCGTTAGTGGGAGAAATTTATCGTACTGGTGCCCATCCAATGGGATACCCCCAATGTAATGAATGTACCAGATTCTAATGTCGACTTCCCCATGGTGAAGATAGAAGGTATTGGTATTAGCGGACCATTGGGTAAACAACTCTGGCCCGAGCTCATGCTAGCGATAGAACGGAAACTGCGACGTCCACACCACCTCGAACAAACCAATGTGCCGCATTTCGGCCTCAAATTGGTAACAAGTCTGGCGTACCCAATACACCCAGTCCCAGTCATCGGTGAAATTACCTCCAGACCATAGATCCAAATCCTGAATTCTTCCTTTTTTCTCGTCAGTAACACTCTGATGGAAGGTGCTTGCGTACATGGCCGGAGAGTTCTCCGTAACAGGGTCACTCCCCAAAATGGTCCTGGTCCTAGGATTCAAGACGTAAACATCCATATGTCTGGTTTCTCTAGCAGGATGACCATTGTAGGTGATATTTTACCGAGGTAGGTCATCCTCACGGGTCAACCCTGACAGCGGTGTGTCGACTTCAAACCTTGGCACGGGTACCCCCTCCAAAATACCGAAGTGTCATATCGGCAGGTTGGAAGACAGTGCATACTCATTATGGGCAGGGGTCAACATGTTGAAGAGAGTTTGGTTACTGGATACAATCCTTTGGGTTCCATAAACCTCGGGGTTGTCGACCATCTCATCTCTTTGAGCAGCGGATGTGACTTATCCCTCATCATTATCCCAAATGGCTGCCATCTTCTGTCAGCGAGGTATTAAGAGGTTGGCATGAAAAAGCAGAGTCAGGCACGGAAATTCATAGGTCGGTGCGAAATATCTGAAGTAGGTGCAAGAAATCCAGGGTCTGCGCGTAAAGTGAATGCTAGCTTTGTGAATTTCACACAACCGAAGCGATTTTCGTGTTGGGAGGAAGAACGTTTTGGTGTGCGAGAGTTCTTGGCTAATCGGGCGAAAATAAATCCATACGAAATGAGAGATATGCAAGACCTTTATAGGCCAAGGGATGGCTTTCCATGCGTGCACGAAAAGTGGATTTCACGCTCCGCCTCGGTTTTATGCGCCCCTTTTATTTTAAGCGCACCAAGGCCCCATGAAGTCTAGTTTCTTGGAATTTCCCACGGAATCAGGCCTTTGCGGCCCCTCGCCAATCTGATTCCGAGGGGGGGGCAGTTGTTGACAACAAAAAACACTCCAGGGATAAAGAAGGTTGGATTGGGAAAATGTGAACCCATATTTTTCACCAGAGGTCCATTCCGGGGGGCCCAGAGGGGCCGTGTGAAAAGAATTCAATGCCCCACAAAAAAATTGTCGGGCGTGAAAAACTTCAGGATTCGCGAGACACTTTGCATGTGAGCACGGAAAAATTACGTGCGCCAGCTGCGCACAGTTGTAATTTCGTGTGACCAATGCCGGTGCACAAAATTTCATGCAAGCCTATTTTCTACGTGGATCCACGACCCCACGAGCTCCTATAAGTAGAAGGTCACCCCTTTATATTTCGGGTCGAAGAATCGGAACCGTCTCTCCTGTGTGAAATCCCTCTCCCGTGTGTGAAAAAAGAAGGCTCTCAGGTACTGAATTTTTCGCACCAGGTCGCTTGGGGGTCTTCCTTTGCGCGTGACCACTCGTGCTTGATCCTTATCTAAATCCCTTCACGCCCCTTCCCCTGCGCACAATTCATTCCAATTTCACGCGATCAGTTCTTCGACGCATAATATCTTTTGTGCACGGCCCTTTGCATTTCGCGCGCTCAATTCCTTCTACGCACCGGCTCGGCCTTTTTCACGCGCACCCCTCAATAGTGCACCAGCTCCACTATTTTCATGCACGCAGATCCATTGCGTATCGGACCGGCCCTTTTTCGCACACGCCGCTCATTTGCGTGTCAGCCCGGTCCCTTTCGCACAACAACCCCTTTTGGGCGCAATCCTCCTGCCTTATGTGCCTATGATGTCCCTCTTCATGGCATCATTTTTGGGTGCCTCCCACACCCAAAGCACCATCTCCATATACTTATTTTTTGTGCAACCTCCTATGTTCACACGAAGTAACTTCAATTTCCCCTGGACGATACCGCCCGTTGCATTTCTCCGCCTCATGCTTCTTCACATAGGCACGCTAACAGCTATTGCATCTTCGCATAGTCATGATAACATGCCCCCCAATGGTTCAATCCATAACACTCCCTCTCCACGGTGTTTCTTGTCCCCTCTCTTCACCAAGGTGTAGAGGGTACCAGTTATGTATGTCCTAGGGGTGCGGAGCAAACCCACCTCATCCGAGCCGCAGGACGTTAAACTACAAAGCACCATCGTCCTCATCACATTATGTTAAACTGTGACTTCCCCCATGCATCCTACATGGGGAAATGGAAACCATTTGGTTGTAAGCCCCTAGCCTTTCTTGTAAGAGGTAGTAACCCTACTCCTCCTATCTTTTCTGGTGCCAAAGGCTGGCGAAGGGCGTAGTGGGGAATGGTGCTCCTCATTTCTTCGGTGCCAAATCCCTCTCCCAATGGGATTTTTCACCACCGGGCCACCATCCTGGAGTAAGACCCAACCTCTTCGGGCTTCTAACCACGCATAAGCACCTGTTTCCTCTTTGGGTTGCGATCACGTGTATGTCCTGCTCCATTTCTCACAGATGCACCTTTCACGACGTGATCGTCGGGTCTTTGTTGGCTTTTGTTTCTCACACCGGGCATGAATCATGTGGGATTAGAGTAAGCATTAACCATAATATCCATCTCACACCCCATTCCGAACTATGAGGACTTTGATCCATGCCAAGGCATGGTAAGTAGGAAGCCTCCCTGATGTTCAATCTCAGGAACCATTGGTATGGACCATCTTCACGTCTGTGTACCCAGACCCTTCCGAACTATGAGGACATTGATCCACGCCAAGGAATGGTACGTAGGAAGTCTCCCTGAGGTTCAATTCTTACAACCATTGGTCCTGGCCATCGTAATGTCGGTGTACCAAGACCCTTCCGAACTACGAGGACTTTGATCCTTGTCACGGCATCGTACGTAAGAATCCTCCTTGAGGTTCAAGCACAACAACCATTGGTCCCGACCATCTTCACGTCGGTGTACCAAGACCCATCCTGAACTACGTGGATTTTGATCCTTTGCAAGGTAAGGTACGTATGAAGCCTCCCAGAGGTTCAAACCCACCACCCATTGGTCGTTCCAACCATCTTCACGTCGGTTCACCAACACCTTGGGCAGCCTAGAGTATAAGCCTTGCACCATCCGAACTATGTGAACTTTGATCATTGCCAAGGCAGGGTACGTAAGAAGCCTCCCTGAGGTTCAATCCCAACATCCAATGGTCTTGACAATTTCACATTGGTACACCCCCTTTCTACATGACATTAAATTGTTTCCCACATTTAATTCACTATTCAGTGGCAAGCCGTTGTCATTCATACCTAGAGGTGAGCCATTGTGATCCTATTCAGCGGTAATCCATTGACATTCTTATCCAGCGGTATGCCGTTGCAACCCCAACAAGAAGTAAGCCGTTGAATTCCCCAATTGGCGATAAGCTTGCGTCAAATAAACTATGTGGACTTTGATTCCCTACCACGGGGATACGTTGGAAGCCTCTTCAAGGCTCAAGCCCAAAACCACCGTCATCCTCATGGTGGTTCCATCCCATTCACCATCCACTTCATTCAATTTCTCCATCATTCGTCCTGATTCTTACACGGGCCACCACATCCTGGTGGGATCATGCCACCTTATACCCCATTCCCCCAACATTAACCGGGAAGTCAACCATGCATTGGCCCCAAAATTAGTGTTCACTCCAGGGGTTACAGTCATCTAATCCACTCTAGTCAGTGTTCTGATCAGTCTGATCCCTATCCACTGGACGTTAAAATTGCGGCATACCCTATGTTAAACATGGGAAGGTGAGGATAGTCTTAGATACATTCCCATGGCATATAATTCCAAGCATTCGGTGTGAGATGCCTCGGGCTTCCACGCCCTCGAGAAGCCCTATAATAAGGTACAGAAGATACACGCGTCAGTGTCCCAGAACCCAGACATGCCAGTGATGCACAACGTGACTACTCCCCTGACTGAAGGTTGTTGCCCTAGCCGGACCCCTTGGAATGTCCCAACAGATGCTGTGTAATTAACTGGAATCCAATCAGATATGGCGCTAGGAAGAGTTTCACAAACAATGTATTAATTCTATAAGGGAGACCCGGACTATGTGAAGAGTTCCGAGGGGGAATCCATGGAACAAAGAACCAACATCCCATCATCCCATTTAGATCACGAAGGAAATGTCCTTGAATAAGCGATTGATGTCTCCCACCTTTGGAAAGTGTGAATTTAGGGAAACAAACAGCGACCCCCCCCCCAATAGAGACAGACGTGTGCGCCCCGACGAAAGCGTCGGAAAAAAAAAGATCATTGATCTCTTACTGATCCGGACATGGGATAGGTTACCATTACTAAATTACCATAGGTTAAATCTATTTTAAACATTAAGGGTTGTAGAGACCCGTATCTTGACGTACATGGACATTACATTACATTTTCGGAATACTTAGTACATAACAAAAACACACACACAAGGATCGTAATAGTTTAGTGTCTTTGGAAACTCGGAATATAATCTTCTAATCCTGGTGAAAGATCTTCAACATCTCCCATAAAGATCTTCCTCTTTTTTTATACCTAAAACCTTTCATTATATCCTGGGGAAAAGTAAACATAAAAGGGTGAGCTCAAATGCTCAGTAAGGGTAAACAAAAGAAATATCAATCACATCGTATACACAAGCACATAACTTTTGGAAATCTTAACCTGCAAAAGAGATCATAATTTCATAACATGGGGTAAATCATGGCAGTGAAATGTAATCACAATAATCATAACATAAAACATAAAACTTTGTGGCATTCACACATAATCATAGAGAATCATTTCTTGTTAGTCAAGACTCATTGCCAAGACTATCTTAGTGGACAAAGTCCCATTCTGAATCGAGTAACCCTCATTTCAATCCTGTTTCACTGAACCGGTATAACCTACCGTTCCAGCCCTATCTATCTCATGAGATATAAAATCTTTACCCAATTCATTGGAGGGAGATATAGGTCCCACCCATCTTATAATGAATCCTTTCTTATCTGTGCCACATAATCATAAACCATACATCATAGCGTAACACATGTAATAAAAATGGGATTCTTAAACAACATGACATCATAAAACAATTCATATAAGATAAAGGAATTCATAAAAATATTTCCATCACAACATAATCAAATCCATGTAATAGTAGGGATAAAAACAGAACCCTTTTATTATCTTATATGGAAAATAATTTTGATAAAATACTTGAACTCTATTCTTGAGGAAAATATCCTTTCTACTTCAAAAACACTTTTCCTTTCTTAACATGTCATACAATTTTAAACTAAAAGAAGTTGATTAAAAATAAACTTGAAAACTTGTAAAGGTAGCTTCTTGGAAATAATGTTTTAAAAATCCATTCATGCCGTATAAGGTAAAAAAACATTCTTCTCGTACTTTTGTCGGAAAATTCAAAAAAGTACCTCGTATGAAAAACGACAAAAGATTCCTTTCATATCTTTTACTAAAAACTCACCTAAGGGTAAAATAGGATTTAAAAAATTGTAGGTTAATGGAAATAATATTACATATTTATGAAACATGGATGTGGATGATAAAATACACCCCAGTAAATACTAAAGTATAAACAATCTCGGATAAAAATGAGATTGTGATATTTCCCTTATCTTAGGTCTGACTTACTTTGTAAGTGTCCGAACCTCCTGTATAATGATTTAAATCATGTTATTGACTTATTCCAGAATCATACATATTGATATGATATCATATATGGTCATATTCTTAGCTTCTTGTAAGTAATATTTCATTGTTACTTGTTACTCGGGTCTTTATTGCCTTTTGTTCTTATGCGTGTTTTGCCGAATACATTCTTATTCTTATTTTAAGGTTATATATACCTTATATCCAGAATGGTATTAGTGTAACATATATCATATTTATTCATTCAATTCATTTATATAATTACTATGTAATGATGATCATGTAGAACGAGTCGCATCACATCGTGGAGACGGTATTCCGTACGTATGCACGAGTGATGATATCGTTCCTATGATCGTGGAACTGTATTGGAGTATATATATATTATTTCAGTATCAATATTACTTTATAATAATCATAAATAGTTCCTCATTACACCATTATACCCATCTTTGTAAAGTGATGGTGGAAAAATAGATTACACCACGGCGTGGAGACGGTATTCCGTACGTACGCACGCGCGGTGATTTCATTATTCCGTGGGATGCATAGAAGGTGAATTAGGGTTGTTTCGTATTTATAATAACATATAAGTATGTAAGTAATACTGATGTTATTACTTTATCATGAAACAACTAAAGAAGAAGAAGTTGAAGAAGAAAGAAATTGAAAAGATCGGTAATGGATATTACCTCTTCTTTGGAATGCCTCTTTGAATCCTCCACTTAGGGAACTAAGATTGGTCTTTTAAGAAGACCAGGACCTCTAGGATTATTCTAGAGAAGTGGAGAGGAGAAAATGGCAGGGTTTGGCCGAGCTTGAGTGCTCAAATTGGTGTGAGGAGGAGAGGGAGGAGGTGCCCTTTTATAAGGGAGGAGAGGGGCACCTTAGGAATATATCAAAATATTATTTTATATTAAAGTCAAAATCGGTTTATAATGGTTCCAAAGGGTCTTATTTCGAAGCTAAAGTGGGGATGGGTCGAAATCCTATCAACCAATAGGATTTAGACTAGTTTAGGGAATTATTTTACCCCTATCAATTAGATTTAACTCTAAGTTAAATAATTTAACTTTTACCATGTCTTTTTGTTTTCTTTCACTATATGGTTAATACACTTACTATAACATGCCAAACGAACCCCAAATTGTTTATTATTAATATATATATCCTTATCTAAGTCATTTGGCCGAACCTTAGATTTTTAGGGATAAAATAACAATTAATAATATAATATTTGATTTAAAAACTATTTTGTGTCAATTTTGACACTATTTGATATATGATTTTTGTGAAAGTCATAACAGAATTATATGTTCGAACCAAGTTGATTAAATCAACATTAATATATCATAGTAACCTAGAAAATTAGTGTAATTCATAAAAAGTCTCAAATTACATTTATTTTGGTGTTTATAACATCAATTATGTCAATATTTCATTAATAAGATAATTACTGCATCATCATTGTGTCATAAATAAATTAAATTATTTAATGTCTAAAAATTACAAATAAAATACCATTATGTAGGAAATCTTTTTATCTTTCTAATGAATATTTATAGTCTAATTTATCTTATGTATAACCCCATATTAAAAATCATTTACTTATTAAACTTTGATTTTAACTATTTTAACCCTTCTTTAAATAAATTAATAATAAATGTCCTAATCTAATCCATGTGGGCCTAAATGGTCAAATTTTATTCCTAAGTTTGTTTTTGGTCGAATTACACTTGTCCAATAGAATTAGGACATGTTTTAGGATAATAGTAATATCATATTTACCCTTAGTTAACCTATTTACTATTAACCGCGGTAAAAAAAAGTGAAAAGTTACTATTCACCAAAAATTATTTTCATCTCATTGAACCACATTTTAGTCCTTGATATTAACCGTGTCTCTCGGATTTTCGAAATTCCATTCACAGAAGCGGTAAAATTAAGTTTTATGAAAAATTCAGTTTTTTAACTACCACTTAGTAGTTTCACTATTCATCAAAAATTGATGTTTTTCAGAACAATGCCAAAATTTCATCCTAAGCTATATTTCATATTCCGAATTCAAAAATGAAGTCTATTTTACCAAATTCATAACCTAGAAGTTGCATTAATTAATTTTATAGTTAAATCCCGCTGTTAAAACAAATAGCGTGTTTTTAAGAGATAATAAATATCAAAAGATTGAAACTTGTTTATAAGTGGTTTAAAAGTGAAACTACATCCAATGACCATTATTGTATTAAATTGTAAAAATATATTCTAAATATACTTTAAAACCACTAAAATTAATAATTTATCACTATTAATTATTTCGATTGAAAAAGTTGTTTTTAATTAAAATTTAGTAATTTTCACTATTCATCAGAATATGAAAGTTATCCGAAAAGTACCAAAATTTCACCCTAAGCTAATTTCGATATTCCGAATCCAAAAATGAAGTCCATTTTGAAAAATAAAATTTATAAAATTTCAAAAAGTGGTTATTACTATTCATAACGGCTAGTTTTAATAGCATATTGTTGTTTAGTGAAACTCGGTATTGCGTACGACGCAAGCTATCGAGGAAGGTCGCGATTGCGTGTAAAGCAAGCCAAGCAAGTGTTGTGTAGAAAAAGATTCCTTTGATAACATAAAAGTCTCGGGTGTTACATTCTACCCCCCTTAAAAAGAATTGCGCCCTCGAAATTCGTCACTTTGTAACAAACAGATGAGGATACTTCTCCCTCATCACATCCTCAAGCTCCCATGTAGCTTCTTCAAGTTGGTGGTTCCTCCATAAAACTTTCACCAATCGAGTGGTCTTGTTTCGTAGAAATTTTCGCTATGATCCAGAATCTCTATCGGCTGTTCTTCAGAAGAAAGATCTTGCTCCAGCGGTACAACTTCTGAGCTGAGTACATGTGAAGGATCTGGTATGTACTTTCTCAGGAGAGATACATGGAACACATCGTGAACTTGAGAGAGATTCGGTGGAAGCGCCAATCGATAAGCTACCTTCCCAACACGATCTAGTATTTCGAAAGGACTGATATATCTAGGGCTCAACTTCCCCTTCTTTCCAAATCTCATAACCCTCTTCCTGGGAGATATTCATAAGAACACTTTATCGCCCACTTCAAACTCTAGGTCTTTTCTTCGGTTGTCGGCATAACTTTTCTGTCGACTCTGAGCTGATCTTATGTGTTGTTGAATAGATCTAACCTTTTCTGCCATTTCATCAACGAGATCAGGTCCTAACAGCTTTCTTTCCCCAACTTCATCCTAGCAAGTTGGAGTCCTGCATTTCTTTCCATAGAGAGCTTCATAAGGAGCCATCTGAATACTGGAGTGAAAGCTATTATTATAAGAAAATTACACCAAAGGTAGGTGTTGATCCCAACCACCTTTGAAATCCATAGAGCAAGCTCTCAACATATCTTCTAGGGTTTGAATTGTTCTCTCAGACTGACCCTCTGTCTGGGGATGATAAGCAGTGCTGAAACTCAACTATGTATCCAGAGTATGCTGAAGACTTCGCCAGAACTCGAGGTAAATCTTGGATCCCGATCAGATATAATAGAAAGTGGTACTCCATGTAATCTTACCACTTCCTTTACATATATCCTGGCAAGCTGATCTAGAGAGAAATCCTATCTAATAGCAATGAAGTGTGCAGACTTCGTAAGACGATCAACTATGACCCAAATAGCATTATTGCCTTTAGATGTTTTAGGAAGTCCTGTGACAAAGTCCATAGTGATGTTTTCCCATTTCCATTCGGGTATGGGTAATGGTTGTAACATCCCCTTAGACTTCTGTCTCTCAGCTTTAACTTGTTGACAAACCAAGCATCGAGAGACATATTCAACAACATCTCTTTTCATGCCATCCCACCAGAAGTACTCTTTCAGGTCCCTATACATCTTCGTGATTCCAGGATGAATAGATAATGAATAACTATGAGCCTCATCCAGCAGCTCCTTCTTTAATTCGGGGATGGGAGGAACACAAACCCGATTCCTGACCTTTATTATCCCATCACAATCAAGGTTGAACTCAGGAACATTTCTCACCTTCTTTTGTAACTCGACATCTTCTTTCTGTGCCTCTTTAATCTTCACATGTATAGATGGTTGAACATTCATTTGAGAAAGATATGACTTCTCCCCTTCCATTATAATTCCAAGATCCATCCTTTGTAAATCCATAAATATTGGATCTTTTGTGATCCTCATCATGGATAAACTAGCATGGTCTTGTCGGCTTAATGCATCTGCCACCTTGTTTGCTTTCCCAGGGTGGTAATGGATTGAGCAGTCATAATTCTTAATCAGCTCCAACCATCTTCTTTGGCGCATATTCAGCTCCTTTTTTGTGAAAATATACTTTAAACTTTTATGATCAGTATAAATATCACACCTTTCACCATAAAGGTAATGCCTCCAAATCTTTAATGAAAAGATTACCGCAGCCAACTCCAAATCATGTGTTGGGTAATTTTTCTCATGGATTTTCAACTGTCGTGAGGCATAAGCTATCACCATATCATTTTGCATAAGAACACACCCCAATCCCTTCTTGGATGCATCACTGTAGATCACAAACCTTTCTCCACTACAAGGTAGTGTGAGCACAGGTGCACTGGATAACCTTCTTTTCAACTCCTTGAAATTCTCTTCACATTCCTCTGTCCAGAAAAACTTAACTCCTTTCCGAGTCAACATGGTGAGTGGATTAGATAATCGTGAAAATTCTTTTACAAAACGTCGATAATATCCAGCCAAACCAAGAAAACTTCGGCTCTCAGTTACTGTTGTTGGTCTCGACCATCTTTTGATAATCTCTGTTTTTGCTGGATCCACAGATATCCCCTCTTTTGAGATTATGTGACCCAAAAATGCAACTTTTTGAAGCCAAAATTCACACTTGGTAAATTTGGCATAAAGCTTCTCCTTTCTCAGGGTCTTCAATATAATTCTCAAGTGATCTTCATGTTCTTCCTTGCTCTTTGAATAAACAAGAATATCGTCTATAAAGACTACCACAAATTTATCAAGATAGTCTCTAAAGACTCTATTCATTAGATCCATGAAGATAGCAGGGGCATTCGTAAGACCAAATGGGATCACTATAAATTCACAGTGTCCATACCTTGTACGGAAAGCCGTCTTTGGTATATCCTCCCTTTTGACCCTTAATTGATGATACCCTGAACGAAGATCAATCTTGGAAAAGTATTGAGCTCTGCGTAGTTGGTCAAATAAGTCATCAATGCGTGGGAGAGGATATTTGTTCTTGATAGTGATCTTGTTAAGTTCTCGATAATCAATGCAGAGTCTCATTGATCCATATTTCTTCTTAACAAATAGAACAGGTGCTCCCCAAGGTGACACACTAGGGCGTATGAATCCCTTATCAAGATTCTCTTGGAGTTGCTTCTTCAATTCCTGCAACTCAATTGGGGCCATTCTATAAGGTGTCTTTGAAATTGGCAAAGCGCCCGGTACGAGTTCTATTCAAAACTCAACATCACGATTTGGTGGAAGACCCGGTAATTCCTCCGAAAAGACATCATCAAACTCCCGTACAATGGGAATATTCTTAATCGTGAGTTTCTCACCAACCATTTGAGATAAATAACCTTCATTTAGTGGAATCAAGACCCATAAGATGGAAGGAATTTCCCCTGGAAGGTTATGTTCATCCTTGCATTGATAGACGATCGTAGATTGATCTGGAATATGAAATGTGACTTCCCTTATTTGGAAATTGATATGAGCTCCATGTAGAGAAAGCCAATCCATGCCAAGAATCACATCAAATTCCACTAAAGGAAGGATCACAAGATTTTCAGGAAGCACTTTCCCACAAACTTCGATCGGAGAAGAATTATAAACTTTTGATGCGACTGTTGTGCCATTAGGTGTTGTCACAGATAAATCAACATCTAATTGTTGAGGTAATACGGTGATACCCTTAGAAAATTCTTTAGAAATAAAAGAGTGGGTGGATCCAGAATCAAATAAAACATTTTCTACTTTAGAGTGGATGGTAAGTGTACCTTTCACCACTTCGTTATCGTAATCCACATCGCTGATAGAAATTGCATGTGACTTTCCTTTGTCTTTAGCCTTAAGATTTTGTTGACGTCGACCATCATCATCAACCCTTGGATTTGGGCATTGATTGGAATAATGCCCCATCTCCTTGCACTTGAAACATTGAAGTGTAGTAGGTTCATTCTGTGTATCCCTTCCTTTTTTTGCATCATTAGACATCTTCTTCCCATTATCGCGGCATTCAAATGCCCGATGACCTTCCTTTCCACATTTAAAAAATTTACTTGTCCCTTTAAGACAACTCCCTCCATGTTTCTTTCCACACTTTTAGCATAAGGGAAAGTTCATCTTCTTTTCAGTGTGCTCTTTAGATTTTCCTTTGAATTCCATCTTCCTCTTCTTATCAAACCCATATGACTGATGGGTTACTCCAATCTCCATCTCGACTTTGATAGCACATCGAACGATTTCCTCGTAGCTATTGAAGTCCCTTATGGCTAACGCCCTTCGAAGACTTGGTTTTAAGCCACTAAAGAATCGATTGATCTTACTCTCAGGTTGGATAATAATACCAGAAGCGTACCTTGCAAGTCTTGTAAAATTTGCTTCATAGGTACCAACAGATTCATCATCCCTTTGCTTCAGCTCAAGAAACTCTTTCTCCATCTTTGTTCGGAGAACACGGGGGAAGTACTTATTGAAAAATAAGTTCTTGAACTCATCCCATTCCATAGACTCAATTTCATCCCTTTGCCTCGTATTCTTAATAAGATTCCACCATTGATAAGCATCTCCTTCCAAGCGATATACTGCTAGGATGACTTTATCATGTTCAGAACATTGAAGAACTAAAAATATCTTTTCAGTAGTACTAATCCATTGTTCAGCAACTAATGGATCAGCAGACCCACTGAAAGAAGGTGGACGCTGCCTCATGAAGGATTCAACAGAATGTTGCTCCTTCCTTTTCTCGTTTGGAAGTCCTGCATGATTCATAGCTTGAGAAAGTTCTGTGAGCATGGATACAAGATTTTTCATTCCAGCTCCCATATCGTTGGGTTGCTTAGGGGGACAATCATTGCATTGCCCATCGCATTCCGTATTAACACGGTTCCTTCGGGTTCCAGCCATTGACTAAAACCAAGAAGAATAGTGTGAGCAACACTAATTATAATAGGAAAACCACATAATTCAAGAATAAAATTTTCATGCTTAAGGTCTTATCCTAGGTTATTCAAGGCCATTTCTAAAACACTAAGATTGTGTTCTATGCTTAGACTTATCCTTAGGGTTCTTACTAAGACTTTCACAACCTAGTTTCCAAAGGTTGACTATACCTTTCCTCTGATACCAACTGTAGCGGTCTAGAATTACTTCCAGTGGACTAAAATTGATACCTATCAGGGCACTCCATGGGTGGCTACACCCCCTGGGCGGGACACACCGCCATCCCCAGTGGCAGCCATTTCCGCATGAAGCCCTTGGGCGGAGAGCCATGCTTCGTCCAACGCTCACATGTGAGAGTTCCCAAGGATCGGATACATTCCTACCTCCTTTGCCTCTGATACCAACTGTAGAGACCCGTATCTTGACGTACATAGAAATTACATTACATTTGCGGAATACTTAGTACATAACAAAAACACACACACAAGGATCGTAATAGTTTAGTGTCTTTGGAAACTCGGAATATAATCTTCTAATCCTGGTGAAAGATCTTCAACATCTCCCATAAAGATCTTCCTCTATTCTTTATACCTAAAACCTTTCATTATATCCTGGGGAAAAGTAAACATAAAAGGGTGAGCTCAAATGCTCAGTAAGGGTAAACAAAAGAAATATCAATCACATCGTATACACAAGCACATAACTTTTGGAAATCTTAACCTGCAAAAGAGATCATAATTTCATAACATGGGGTAAATCATGGAAGTGAAATGTAATCACAATAATCATAACATAAAACATGAAACTTTGTGGCATTCACACATAATCATAGAGAATCATTTCTTGTTAGTCAAGACTCATTGCCAAGACTATCTTAGTGGACAAAGTCCCTTTCTGAATCGAGTAACCCTCGTTTCAGTCCTGTTTCACTGAACCGGTATAACCTACCGTTCCAGCCCTATCTATCTCATGAGATATAAAATCTTTACCCAATTCATTGGAGGGAGATATAGGTCCCACCCATCTTATAATGAATCCTTTCTTATGTGTGCCACATAATCATAAACCATACATCATAGCGTAACCCATGTAATAAAAATGGGATTCTTAAACAACATGACATCATAAAACAATTCATATAAGATAAAGGAATTCATAAAAATATTTCCATCACAACATAATCAAATCCATGTATTAATAGGTATAAAAACAGAACCCTTTTATTATCTTATATGGAAAATAATTTTGATAAAATACTTGTACTCTATTCTTGAGGAAAATATCCTTCCTACTTCAAAAACACTTTTCCTTTCTTAACATGTCATACAATTTTAAACTAAAAGAAGTTGATTAAAAATAAACTTGAAAACTTGTAAAGGTAGATTCTTGGAAATAATGTTTTAAAAATCCATTCATTCCGTATAAGGTAAAAAAAACATTCTTTTCGTACTTTTGTCGGAAAATTCAAAAAAGTACCTCGTATGAAAAACGACAAAAGATTCCTTTCATATCTTTTACTAAAAACTCACCTAAGGGTAAAATAGGATTTAAAAAAATTTTAGGTGAATGGAAATAATATTACATATTGAGGAAACATGGATGTGGATGATAAAATACACCCCAGTAAATACTAAAGTATAAACAATCTCAGATAAAAATGAGATTGTGATATTTCCCTTACCTTAGGTCCCACTTGCTTTGTAAGTGTCCGAACCTCCTGTATAATGATTTAAATCATGTTATTGACTTATTCCAGAATCATAAATATTGATATGATATCATATATGGTCATATTCTTAGCTTCTTGTTAGTAATATTTCATTGTTACTTGTTACTCGGGTCTTTATTGCCTTTTGTTCTTATGCGTGTTTTGCCGAATACATTTTTATTCTTCTTTTAAGGTTATAGATACCTTATATCCAGAATGGTATTAGTGTAACATATATCATATTTATTCATTCAATTCATTTATATAATTACTATGTAATGATGATCATGTAGAACGAGTCGCAACACATCGTGGAGATGGTATTCCGTACGTACGCACGAGTGATGATATCGTTCCTATGATCGTGGAACTGTATTGGAGTATATATATTATTTCAGTATCAATATTACTTTATAATAATCATAAATAGTTACTCATTACACCATTATACCCATCCTTGTAAAGTGATGGTGGAAAAATAGATTACACCACAGCGTGGAGACGGTATTCCGTACATACGCACGCGCGATGATTTCATTTTTCCGTGGGATGGATAGAAGGTGAATTAGGGTTTTTTCATATTTATAATAACATATCAGTATGTAATTAATACTGATGTTATTACTTTATCATGAAACAACTAAAGAAGATGAAGTTGAAGAAGAAAGAATTTGAAAAGATCGGTAATGGATATTACCTCTTCTTTGGAACGCCTCTTTGAATCCTCCACTTAGGGAACTAAGATTGGTCATTGAAGAAGACCAGGAACTCTAGGATTATTCTAGGGAAGTGGAGAGGAGAACATGGCAGGGGTTGGCCGAGATTGAGTGCTCAAATCGGTGTGAGGAGGAGAGGGAGGAGGTGCCCTTTTATAAGGGAGGAGAGGGGCACCTTAGGAATATCTCAAAATATTATTTTATATTAAAGTCAAAATCGGTTTATAATGGTTCCAAAGGGTCTTATTTCGAAGCTAAAGTGGGGATGGGTCGGAATCCTATCAACCAATAGGATTTAGACAAGTTTAGGGAATTATTTTAACCTTATCAATTAGATTTAACTCTAAGTTAAATAATTTAACTTTTACCATGTCTTTTTTTTTCTTTCACTATATGGTTAATACACTTACTATAACATGCCAAACGAACCCCAAATTATTTATTATTAATATATATATCCTTATCTAAGTCATTTGGCCGAACCTTAGATTTTTAGGAATAAAATAACAATTAATAATATAATATTTGATTTAAAAACTATTTTTTGTCAATTTTGACACTATTTGATATATGATTTTTGTGAAAGTCATAACAGAATTATATGTTCGAACCAAGTTGATTAAACCAACATTAATATATTATAGTAACCAAGAAAATTAGTGGAATTCATAAAAAGTCTCAAATTACATTTATTTTGGTGTTTATAACATCAATTATGTCAATATTTCATTAATAAGATAATCACTGCAGCATCATTGTGTCATAAATAAATTAAATTATTTATTGTCTAAAAATTACAAATAAAATACCAAAATAAATGTGTGAATGCCACAAAGTTGTTTTTAATTAAAATTTAGTAATTTTCACTATTCATCAGAATATGAAAGTTATCCAAAAAGTACCAAAATTTCACCCTAAGCTAATTTCGATATTCCGAATCCAAAAATGAAGTCCATTTTGAAAAATAAAATTTATAAAATTTCAAAAAGTGGTTATTACTATTCATAACGGCTAGTTTTAATAGCATATTGTTGTTTAGTGAAACTCGGTATTGCGTACGACGCAAGCTATCGAGGAAGGTCGCGATTGCGTGTAAAGCAAGCCAAGAAAGTGTTGTGTAGAAAAAGATTTCTTTGATAACATAAAAGTCTCGGGTGTTACAAGGGTGATCTTTTAGTGAATCCATCTCTATGTTTCCATGGTTCTTCACCCATTAGCCCAGATGGGTGGATACTTATATTTTGGAGCCGCATAGCTGGTTGATTTGGAATTTTCTTCCTTGAAGGGAGGAATTTGATATGTTGAGGATGGTATTAAGACTCTATCATCATCATAACATAAATTTTTATTCATTGAGAAAATGGAATGAAAGAGCCACAAATGAAGGCCAAAGGAAGAGGCTACGGGGGTTGGAAATGATGAAGACCAAGGGTATTCCCTCTAATAATATTAGTCCTTGTTGGTAACAGTGTATGAAGGTTAAGAAAAAATAGGCTCTCCTATCCTGGAATTTCATGCAATGCCAGATAATCTACCTCCTTGTGGCCCCCATGCTAGTTGTGGGACACTTTGATGTTGTTGTTGAGGATATCATGGCACTTCCGAACGACATACTCAATGGACTAAGGGACAACACTAATACTCTATTGGGAATTAGGGACGATCATAGAATCAATTTCAGCCTTCATGAGATCCAGCCCTCTATACCAGCACATAGTTAGACTAGAAAAAATTGAAACGAAGTTCCATGACTAGGTATAAAAATCCTGGATGGTCGAGCTGTTGGAGTCATGAACAATCCCCCCATCGAACATGATCCCCAAGACACAGGACCCATCAGTGTAAAGCTTGAGGCCTCGAAGGGGAGGATTCCATCTGACCCATTTATCAGGTGAGATGTTGGTGGTATGAGCATAGTCATGATAGAAATAATAGAGCTGATACAGGGTGCGGTCCTCCATACCAATTCCAAAAGCCTTGGCCTGATCAATTATTAGTTTTTAGTCCTTATAGTGATCTCACACATAGAGTAAGACACTCTATCATGTAAGTATCTATTTTGGGCCTGCCACATGCACTAAAATCCTATCTGAAAACCCAGGTAGCGTACAATTTTCTTTGGTCCCTATGCACCCGAGCTATTAAACCAATGATTATAAAAATGTTTCTCTTACATGGATGGAATAGAGAAACTAATAAAACCACTAGAGCATATCCAAACCTATTGCATCCAATCACTCTAAAAAACAAGTGACTTGAACCTTCCTCTTTATGCATCTTGCAGAAGACACATTGGGAGGACATGCCCATGCCGCATCACTTGATATTATCGTTAGTGGGTATTCCTCTATTGCAGATCCTCCATGTAAGAATGTTGAACTTTGTGGGGGTGGCCCAATTCCATAGGAAATCATTACATTCATCCACACCAGCCTACGAGTTAGAGACTCGATGATAATCCTCTAATGAGAAGGATCCAAAAGGGGGTCGGGTAAACACACAGTTATCAAGGGGTGAGGTTAGGCCAATGAGATGGAACAAGTCTAGCTAAACCCTATTAAGAATATAATTGATGAAGTACAGATAGCTGCTTCCCCCTGAAGGATATGTTCATGGAAGGGAATCTCAGGTAACCAATTCTCTCCTCACACAAGTTAACATGCCAAAATGAGACATCCCATCTTCTAATGAACCATCGAGAATAGTCCCTAAGATAGATAATGAGGGGGTAAATCTCACTCCAAATGGGGGAGATACGACCGTCCCTAACAACCATGTCCCCTGCGCAACAGGCGTGCATGGTTATTCCCCAAATAGAATGATTCTCCATCACCTCCCATGCCATTTTCATATGAAAGCAGGTAAGAACATTGTTCAGACTTTGAACATTTATACCACCTTCATTGATAGGCCTCACTGGATTGTACCAAGATTTACAATGCCTTCTTCCATCTGGATTGGTATCCCAGATGAAACCTGAAAAAATATTATCCACGCTTCTAATAACCCATTTGTGGACCTTGATATATAAGAGGTCATGGATCAGAGTTTCCAAAAGAATGTTCTTAATAAAGGAGATCTTACCTCTAAAAGATAAGTATTGTTTCATCCAATTGAGAACCGCCTCTGTAATTCTAGTGATGATGTAATAAAAATCACGAATGTGTAGAGGCTCTGAAAAAACCGGGGAACCCAGGCACAACATGGGATGACTAACTTTTTGTATGCCCATAGAGAGACTCACAATGAGAACATGCCAATCAGAAGAGTGTTTAGAAATGTAGAAATTACTCTTTCATTTATTTATTTTATGAATTCTCCAATAGTAGTAGGCCTCCAAAACTCTATTCCGGCCTTTCACTGAATTACTAGATGCATTGATGAAGAGAATGGAGTCATTTGAGAACATAAGATGAGATACAGAGGGAAATATCATCCTTTTGGGGAAGAGGAGGATCTCACCAATGATGATGTTCTGATGAATGAGTTGATAGAAGATATCCTGAGTGATGGTAAAGATTTTTTGGGAGATGGGATCTCGTTGTTGAAGGATGCGCGAAGCTTTGGAGAAGTCGAATGTTTTTTCCATGAGTGAGATCACCATCCGGCATGAACTTAAGCACTGAAAGATGATATCAAAATTCCAAGAGGAAAGGCCCATACCTGTAAAAACATTTTTAATGAAGATTTACTCTACATTATCAAAATAATTTCTCATGTTGAGTTTGATCTCCATATTGGAACCTTGAGATTTGATGTTGAGATCCCTAATCATTTCCTGGGGCAAGCCAATCTCCCCCTGAATGGAACACCCAGTCACAATGTTGTGTTGTTCCATGGAGATCCACCTGGGAAGATGGATATATAGCCCAACATTAATGATACTAGAAAATATTTTTTTAGATGCATTACACATGAGAATCGGAAAAAAGTTATCAACAGAGGTAGGGGACATGGATTAGCGAATGAGGACAACAGTGGTGGAGCACGCAACTCGAGGCCGTGAACTGCCCCTGAAAAATTCTTGAATCACTGCAATGAGATCCACCTTCACGATATCCCATGAGTCCCTATAGAAGGCTCTAGGAAACCCATCGGGACCTGTCATGCTCTTAGGATTTAGATTCATCATTGAATCACAGATCTCATCCTCCCATAGAATGGTGCTCAAGACTTAATTATCCTATGAAGAGATGTTTGCGATGAATGACATCAAATATCCCTATCCCGCCCCCTGTGTACCTATTTGGAAAGTTCGTATTAGGTCCAGAAAGCAGGTAGCGGAGCTGGGAGCCAGCAAGCTCCCCTACCAACTCCCAATAAACAGAGTATGATCCACCCCCCATTTCAATGTTCTTTTTGATCCACCTATTTATTTCCTTAATACAAGTATGTATGTACTTTGTATCTTTGCCACCCTCTCTAAGCCACATAATCCCATAATCCTCACTGGCCTTCTGATCTTGTCCCAATAGCTTTTTTGACAGAAGCTCCTTCTTACTATTAAGCTCCTCAAAGGACCGAACATCCTATTCCTCTTCTAGGGGCCTTCAATATGATAAAAATCCTTCATAATAGCTTCTAGGCCCGTATAGGCTAAAGGATAATCCTTAGAACACATTTGGAGCCTCTGCTTGAGTCGTCTATATTTTTAGTGCAAATCTGACCACGTGTGGCCTTGGGTGGGGGAGTCCCAGGAGAGTCTAAATAGCTCGTTATAGCCAGAGGTGTTGACATAGTGCTGTTAGAAATGAAAATTAGTGTGATTCTCTTATTTAGTAGATAAATTGATCAAAAGAGGGGAGTGATCTGAAACTCCTCGTGCTAGTCGGGTCACCCGGGTGCCAGCATAAATAGTGATGGAAATGAGGTTCTTTAATCATTTATCAACATTTCTCCACGTCATATGGGATCCTTGTTGGTGTTTTCACCATGTAAACTTGTCGTCTATGAATCCAAGGTCCAGAAGACCTTTTCTGGCCATGAATTGGAAAAAAGGGAGATTAGCATCCCTGTTTAAAGGGATTCTTCTCCTTCTTTCCTACGGGTCTCCATCAATAATGAATTCCCCCTACAAACCAAGGTAGATTGTTGGGTTTGATTCCTTTGATAGAGCTCCAAAGGGACTCACACAGATTAGAGTCACAACTTCCATAAACTAAAGAGATGAAGGAATGATGATTAAAGAAAACCTTAACAGTAATGAACTGGTCCCCCTCCTAGTTCATCACCACTAATGAACTTCGATACCAGAAAATCAAGATGTGTTTTTTGGAAGGATCACCATGCATGTATACATGATGTTTGAGCTTTCTGGAGAATTAATTAATCCTACTTGGTTACTGATTATGCTCAAATATAGCCACAACCAAGATCTTATGTTTGGAAATCTCTTAATCCAGGAAGTCCATTTTGATGCAAGCTCTAATTCCTCGGGCATTCCAAATAACCAGAGGAGTCATTGGGAAAAGAGGAATATGAGACTGGCCCCTGATTGCCAGGACTCCTCAAAATGGAAGGACAAACATCCCTTTAGTTTCATGGACTGAGATCTAGTGCATACACTAATACCAATAGGTAGGGAACCGTGACATGGATACTCGAGGCCACGGTGACACCCACAAGATCTCCCCTATTTCCGGGGAAGCAGTGGGGATCCCTCTCTAGACTAACATTCTTCTATTGAGTGTCCTCCATATAGTGGACCCAGTTGGAGCTTGTTGTATTAAGATTGGGTGATCCTTCGAATGAATAGCCTAGTGGAACTACTTCCAGAGACCGCTCCTCCACAGTAGGGCCACTACAAACCGATGATAAATCTAGAGGTGGAAGAATTGGGAGGGCCAGATAAGGAACAACAGAAGAAAGGAGGAAGTTAACCTTGACCTTGGGAATGCACTACGGATCATAAGGCACTAAGTGTAAACAATCCTCGCTACCAAGCACCACGGTAGAGTAAGGGGATGCTCAGGGACCTTGTCCACCATGGGATGCTCCACAGACACACCAATATCTTTTTTGACATGAACCGGGCGATACATTCCGACCTGGCAAAGAAGACGACACACCTTCCCAGAGTGTCCCTGAAGAAGGCTGTGAGAAATAAAGCTCGGATACACTGGATAGGATATTTGTTGAACCCCAAAAAATATTTGAGAATACGTAGATCGATATATTCTGGAACTGAGAGAGATAAATACAATTCCACTCAAATACTGGCCATAGGGGCCTCCACACAACAGCTGATCTGGGGATACTAGAACAAAAATCTACCTAGGGACTCGTTATTTTCTTTTATAAAGCCTTCACTTTGGAAGGGGAGCGGGATCCCCGAGAGAATGATCCACACTATAGTACGAGTGCTCTACTTTCCCCATTGAGCATCCATTGACAATCTGGTTAAGCTGAAGCTCCATCGACCCCAAGGGCAACGAGCCCTACACTACACCTAAATGATATCCTCCAACGATGCAAGGACAATACCGAAGTAGTGGAGATTAAGAGATGAGATCTACACTTGGAAGCGTAGGCCCCAAGAATCCACAAAACATTGAAATGCCATGAGGGAGGGTTTAAAAGCGATTCAAGCATGTAGAATCTTCCAAAAACACTAAATAAGGGATGTCTAGGAAAACATGAGATCCTTCGCGTGAAGACTAAGCCACCCCTAGATAGACCACTAGAAATTAGGGATGGTTAGAAGATGAGGAAGATCCATATAGAGCATCACAGAAGGAAAGAAGGTCTTCATAGACGGGGTGGGGGGAGCACGCCAACCTCTCTGGAGGGGGAGGCATGAATCGTGGATCCACCGTCCCGAGGCCAGAAGAGGAAGAAGCCGACAAGGAAGGGGAGCAACATGTCACACCCCACCAAATGGAGAGGAGACCTAGTGGTGAGGCTCTCTAGAATCCGCCAAGTCCTGTGACAAACTGCTAAGATCGAATGGAGGCAGAGCCGAGAGGGACGACGCTAGCCCAGCAGAGGAGGCCAAAATGGTCGACTTTTTTAATGAGGTGGTGCGTGAGGTGCATTATTCAATGGTTCCATCAAGGTTATTCTATTAAAATTTTCTCTTAAGACTCTATGAGGTTTCATACATGTCTTATTTATTTAAGGAATCAAGTTCTATTTAGTTCTTTCAACTCGTAATAATTAATTTCATGTGAATAGGACATGTGTGTGGAAACATAGGAACCAGGTATTTGAGATAGAGTCACGAGGAGATGTCCTACATATCATGGTTTTGGAAAGAATTAGTATTTTTATAGTTTGATCATTCCCTTATAAATGGATCCAAGGTATATATCCTTATATGGATGGAGTCATATCATACCACTCATCGGGGATTATACAATGTATATTACTTGGCTGGTGGAGATTCATGTTGTGAATGAAATGACCATTTCAACTCCTTGAGTCCATGTCATCCATCAACGTTGTGAGAAATAAGGGATAACAATAATTCATTCTCACAACATATGGATGACAGAACTATGTATTGGGGCAACCCTTTTGAGGTTTAGTATGGAGATCAAGTCATTTAAAGGAATCCTACATATCTTATTTATATTATGATTTAGAGTCATTATAGATAAATTCACATCTCAGTACATTGATGGATATGTTAGAAGGATGAACTCATTGGAATAATTGGGTCTCGATGGTGGAAATGTTAAATAAATTGTAGGACGTACACTGAAGTGGATTCCCATTTGAGATCGGGCCTTAGGAAGGTGTCCTACATATCTTGGTTAATGAAGTCATCAAATTTATTTTTGTTTAGTTAACTTATTATTCCACATATGGATGAGTTTGAATGATAATACCATTATAATGATTGGGTCATGATGGTTGAAATGTCATCAACATGATGGGGATTACACTAAAGTGTTTTCCATTTGAGCTTGGGCCATATGAAGGTGTCTGATGTATCCTTGTTATTTTTTGAATCAATGTGCACATAGTTTAGTTTATTGGGGTTTACATGGTGATGTCACTCTGACAATGTAAGCTAAAGATAGTTATCAAGTCAAGTAATGCCTGCTATAGCATCCCATCTTTATATAACATAACTTTCATTCCATTACACGGAACTTAGGATCTTTAAGGTTTAGTGTCTTGGAAACAAGGAGCATAAAACATGAAACAAAAAAACATTTTTCTTAAACACTTGAAAGGCTTCTCGTCATGTTCACCCTAGGCTCATTACTGTATCTCATAACCTGGGGACATACATCAAAAGAAAGGGTGAGCAGAAGGCCCAGCAAGGGAAACAAGTGAAACATTTTACATATGAACTTGAGATACATCAATAAAGTCATGAAAAGAACCTTAAGGCATGAAAATGAAATCATGAGGAATATCATAATAAAAATAAAACTTTTTCATAATTTGAATATGTGGCTACATCATTTAACATAGACAATCATGAACATATCACCAAGGTCCATCCCCAAGGTGTCATTTGAAAATTACGAAGGTTATTCACCAAGGTATCTAGAAAATTGTAATCTCTAGTAGTTACATCATTACCCAATGCATTGGAGCGCTATCAGGGCACACACTTAAATTTTCCTTTATTATCATGTGAGCCACATATATCATCATCAAAAATTTCATAAATAACCCATATAGCATAAAATAAATGGGTTTCATTTCTTAATCACAACATTTTAAAAACTTCTTTAAGGACATGATCTTTACGTCACGTTAAAACCCACAGAAAAGGAAGGTGGGTCTCATGTATGTAAATCCCATAATTTAAAATAGAACATTTTGGTATATATGTGAATACCCCTTTAGAAGAAAGAGCTTTGAGTATTTACTTAATAATATAAAATAACTTTAGAAAAAGAGAGAGTCAGTTTGAGACGGAAATTCTGCAGCATAACGGCTACGTTACGAGGTTTTAGAAGACATTAAAAAGAGAGGGAAAATGGGTCAAACATTCATAAATGACCCATAAAACAGTAGATGGACAGAATAAGAAGGATACATGATCATGGTAATGAAATTTCAAGGACATACCATTTGAAATGAAAAACATGGAAGGAAGACAAAAATTAGATTTCTCTTATGAAAGTTCGGCAGCCTGACAGCGTTACTTAAACTTCAACAAAAATGATTTGAAAAGATCAAATAGGGTCTCCCATCATGTGAACATAAGAGTTAAGTATTATAGATATAGAGATAATTCCCCAACATAATTAAAAAGTAACTTTAATGACATGACATGAAAGTAGAACTTTGAAAAGAATGAGAAGGGTGAAAAAATCCCCTAAAAATTCGGCAGCCTAACGGCGCCACTTAAAACTTCAAAATACGGAATTGAAGAGATCAAATGGGGTCTCTCATCATATGATCATAAAATATCAGTATGATAAATTTAGAGATCATACCCCAACATAATAAAAAGTAACTTGAAATACTTTACATGAAAATAGATCTTGTAAAATGAGAAGAGAGAAAGAATCTGTTACAAAACTTTCGGCAGCCTAACGGCGCCACTTAAAACTTCATAAAACGAAATAATGAGAGTAAGAGGGGATATATCATTATATGAACATGAAAATTGCAGTAAGAGGATTATAAAATAACATCCTCCAACATAAGAACATGGAGAATAAAAGGAATGACATAAAAGAGATTACTTGAAATGAAAGAGAGAGGTCGGATCCCTTACCTTAAAATGCAACTCTTAAAACTCAAAGGTTTGGACCTTGAGGGCTTGGGGGAACCTTGGGAGGACTCCTAGGGAGGTAAGGAGACCAGAACTTCGTTGGGGGAGAGTGGGGAGTCGAATGGATGAGAGGATGGCTTGGAATTTATAGGGAAAATGAGGGGACAAGGCATTAATGGCCAAGGGACACCTCATTAGTGGTTTTGGCAAAACCATGGGCTTGCCCATGATATTTGCCCATGGTATTGGCCACTTGGGACACCTCATACCTTATCTTACTATTCATAAGTCGACCATATTGATTACATACTTAATACATCATTTAATGATGTCATTAAACACCCGTAACTTAAAAACTGTATTTTCACTATTCATCGAAAATTCTATTTTCTCAGAATAGTCCCAAAATTTCACCTTAACCAAATATCAATGCTCTGATTTGAAAAATGAAATACATTTTATAAAAATAATTTTCTATATATTTTTAATTAAATTTTTAATTAAAAACACTATTCATTGAAAATATATTTTTTTCAGAAAAATCCCCAAAAATTACCTTAACATAATATCGATGCTCTGAGTTCAAAAATGAATTCCATTTTATAAAAATAATTTTCTAAATATTTTTAATTAAAATTTTAATTAAAAAACGCTATTCATCTGAAAAAACTAATACTTGAATAATAATTTATGAAACCGTTATTTAACCATTTTATTAAATCACATTACTTAATCAAAGTGCCTATATTATTTTAATACTTTCTTTAAATGAGATTACTAATCCATTTGGACACATTATTAATCCTAATCATAAAATCACTATTCATAATTTACTATTCATCAAAAATCAAGTTGATCTTATTAGACTCTAAATTTCGTACTGAACATAATTGTATAAGACCATTTTTCGAAAATCATTACACATTTTTAATTATTTAGGGTTTACATAAACATATTTAAAATATTCTTTTTCTAAAATTCATCAAAAATATGCATACTATATTTATCCGGTCATTTGAAAATTCATAAAAGAAATCGAAATTTTTATTTAAAATAAAGGATTACACAAGACAGTTACGGTCTCCTTACATAGCCCCTTATCACACCAGCATAGGACCTAAGTGTAAGGTGTGATAAGGTGAGAGAATCCGAGGGAGGCTCGGCCAACATCACACGAGTAGTAATTTCTATCAGTTTGAACTTCTCGCGAAGGCGATCCCGTTCTAGCTTTATACAATGAATTTCAGCTTGGGTTTGGACCAGAGAAAAGCCCAGTGGTGCTACCTCCTTCCCAAGTTCTGTTAGATGGGCTTCGATCGGTCCAAGACTACTGGGTGAGGCCATCGAATCTTCTTTCTATATTAATTAACCAAGATTTCTTGTATTTAGAGACAATAGTCAAAACGTTTAGTTTCCAGTGGTCATATTGACCAATGGTCAAATAACAGTCAAAACCCAACAGTCTCATTTTAAATATACTCATGTTATCAAATGAAACATTTTTTTTGAGTATAAAAATAAAATAAAATTACACATAAAATTAGGAAACAATATTTATTTAAAAAATTCGGGTCGTTACAATCTTCCCACCTTAAAAAATTGTGTCCTCGCAATTTTTTTAAAATTGGGTTTTGAAATTTCATTGAAAGTCCCACATCGGAAAAGGAGTCAGTAAAACTATTACTTTAAAAGAAATAAAGGGAAATACAAAGGTCACCCGAGTTAACCCACACTAGTATTCCATGTAGGAAAACATGGACATGGAGGAGAAAACCAAGGGTCATGTTCTGAGGGAGAGTGATAGAGAACATGATTAGGAGAAAGTTAACCATAAGAAAATCCCAAACTTATGATGTGTGTAAACGGTCTTTGACTACCTAGTAGGAAACATAAATGAACAACATTTTTGTTTTACGTTTCTTTTCATAATTTTGAGGAATTCATTTACTACATAGAACAAAAACATAAGAAAATATACCTACCTTCATGTAGAGTTTCATCCTTTAATAAGTCGCTACCAACACTAATCTTTTCTCCAAATGATGAGACTTCAAAAACACTTGGTCTCATAAAAGAACAAGAATCATCTTCTAGAGAATCACATATTCTACAAAAGATTAACTATATATTTCTTCTATCTTTAAAAATTATCCCAAAAACAGAAAGGTTAAGGTAAAAAAACTCTTCAAAAAGAAAGAATCCCATAGGAATGGAAACTACTTTTAAATCTCCAAAGTTCCATGGTACTACCCAACGTTCATCATAGACCATTCCATAAATAACGGTCCTTAAAATTCCTCAAAATAAACCAAACTAAGATTGAAACCCAAATACAAGAAGTATTTGATAACATAGTCGTCCAAAACAACTTCATTGTTCATCTCCAGACAACATCAACCACTCCTAACATCTTATAACAAAAGTAGCTAACCTAAACATATTTTACCCAAGATAGGTTAATCATTCCCATAAGTAACCTAAATTACTATAAGTACACCTTAAATTCATCAATTCTTCAAAATATAAGTCAACCTTACTCCTCAATGAAAATACTATAGTAATCTATTTACCTCGATCATATAGGGTCCCCAAAATAGTGAACGTCTTCCAAAATAATAATCATCTTTTAATCCCCTAATCATCTCTATCATATTAATACGGAAATTGTCGCATTTCCTATCACATTGGTTGTTGGGACACGTTATTCCATTTCCCACCATTAACTAAGAAAAGAAAGTATACTTAGAGGCTTAAATACTTAACCAATAATCATGAAAAGGAACATAAATCATATAAGGATAACTTGTAGAAGAAAAGTATACCCTAACTTGTGATCCCCTAGGTTCCCATCTAGGTTATCCATGATCATATATTCTTATGTGAATCTTTATTTTATTTTATCTTTGTTCCTTTAACAATGGTTCATACCAAGCTTATGAATTTACCAAAGCATATCCCCCGGGAGTGTCGTAACCAAGAGTGCAGCAAGGCCCGTTGTCGTGTACCAGTTCTCGTTTGAGTCTAGCTCAAAGCGGTGTTTTCAGGTTTTACCCCTATGTACATCTGTGCCAGAGCCACCTCTACCTGCTCGTATCCAGACAGGGATGTATTTGCTTGGCAACCCCTTACTCAATACTCACCAAAATACCAGGAATATTTTCTATATTTAAACTTTTCTATAGGGTTCTTCCTAAAGTTTTCATATCCTAATTTCCACAAATAACTAAACCATCCTTTGATACCAACTATAGCATCCCATATTTTTATAACATAACTTTCATTCAATTACACGGAACTGAGGATCTTTAAGGTTTAGTGTCTTGGAAACAAGGAACATAAAACATGAAACAAAAAAAAATTCTTCTTAAACACTTGAAAGGATTCTCCTCATGTTCACCCTAGGCTCATTACTGCATCTCATAACCTGGGGACATACATCAAAAGAAAGGGTGAGCTGAAGGCCCAACAAGGGAAACAAGTGAAACATTTTACAAATGAACTTGAGATACATCAATAAAGTCATGAAAAGAACTTTAAGGCATGAAAATGAAATCATGAGGCATATCATAATAAAAATAAAACTTTTTCATAACTTGAAGATGTGGCTACATCATTTAACATAGACAATCATGAACATATCACCAAGGTCCATCCCCAAGGTGTCATTTGAAAATTACGAAGGTTATTTACCAAGGTATCATGAAAATTGTAATCTCTAGTAGTTACATCATTACCCAATGCATTGGAGCGCTATCAGGGCGCACCCTTAAATTTGACTTTATTATCATGTGAGCCACATATATCATCATCAAACATTTCATAAATAACCCATATAGCATAAAATAAATGGGTTTCATTTCATAATCACAACGTTTTAAAAACTGCTTTAAAGACATGATCTTTACGTCACTTTAAAACCCACAGAAAAGGAAGGTGGGCCTCATGTATGTAAATCCCAGAATTTAAAATAGAACATTTTGGTATATATGTGAATAACCCTTAAGAATAAAGATCTTTGAGTATTTACTTAATAATATAAAAGAACTTTAGAAAAAGAGAGAGTCATTTTGAGACGGAAATTCTGCAGCATAACGGCTACGTTACGAGGTTTTAGAAGACATTAAAAAGAGAGGGAAAATGGGTCAAACATTCATAAATGACCCATAAAACAGTAGATGGACAGAACAAGAAGGATACATGATCATGGTAATGAAATTTCAAGGACATACCATTTGAAATGAAAAACATGGAAGGAAGACAAAAATTTGATTTCTCTTATGAAAGTTCGGCAGCCTAACAACATTACTTAAACTTCAACAAAAATGATTTGAAAAGATCAAATAGGATCTCCCATCATGTGAAAATAAGAGTTCTGTATGATAGATAAAGAGATAATTCCCCAACATAATTAAAAAGGAACTTGAAAGACTTGACATGAAATTAGAACTTTGAAAAGAATGAGAAGGGTGAAAAAATCCCCTAAAAATTCGGCAGCCTAACAGCGCCACTTAAAACTTCAAAATACTGAATTGAAGAGATAAAATGGGGTCTCTCATAATATTATCATAAAAGATCAGTATGATAAATTTAGAGATCATACCCCAACATAATAAAAAGGAACTTGAAATACATTACATGAAAATAGATCTTGAAAAATGAGAAGGGAGAAAGAATCCGTTACAAAACTTTCGGCAGCCTAACGACGCCACTTAAAACTTCATAAAACGAAATAATGAGAGTAAGAGGGGATCTCTCATTATATGAACATGAAAAGTGCAGTAAGAGGAGTATAAAAGAACATCCTCCAACATGAGAACATGGAGCATAAAAGGAATGACATAAAAGAGATTACTTGAAATGAAACAGAGAGGTCGGATCCCTTACCTTAAAACGCAACTCTTAAAACTCAATGGTTTGGACCTTGAGGGCTTGGGGGAACCTTGGGAGGACTCCTTGGGAGGTAAGGAGACCAGAACTTCGTTGGGGCAGAGTGTGGAGTCGAATGGATGAGAGGATGCCTTGGAATTTATAGGGAAAGTGAGGGGAAAAGGCATTAATGGCCAAGGGACACCTCATTAGTGGTTTTGGCAAAACCATGGGCTTTCCCATGGTATTTTCCCATGGTATTGGCCACTTGGACACCTCATACCTTATCGTACTATTCATAAGTCGACCATATTGATTACATACTTAATACATCATTTAATGATGTCATTAAACACCCGTAACTTAAAAACTGTATTTTCACTATTCATCAAAAACTCTATTTTCCCAGAATAGTCCCAAAATTTCACCTTAACCAAATATCAATGCTCTGATTTCAAAAATGAAAACCATTTTATAAAAATAATTTTCTAAATATTTTTAATTAAAAACACTATTCATCGAAAATTTATTTTTTTCAAAAAAATCCCCAAAAATTACCTTAACATAATATCGATGCTCTGAGTTCAGAAATGATTTCCATTTTATAAAAATAATTTTCTAAATATTTTTAATTAAAATTTTATTTAAAAAACACTATTCATCTGAAAAAACTAATACTTGAATAATAATTTATGAAACCGTTATTTAACCATTTTATTGAATCACATTACTTAATCAAAGTGCCTATATTATTTTAATACTTTCTTTAAGTGAGATTACTAATCCATTTGGACACATTATTAATCCTAATCATAAAATCACTATTCATAATTTACTATTCATCAAAAATCATGTTGATCTTATTAGACTCTAAATTTCATACTGAACATAATTGTAGAAGACCATTTTTTGAAAATCATTACACATTTTTAATTATTTAGGGTTTACATAAACATATTTAAAATATTCTTTTTCTAAAATTCATCAAAAATATACATACTATATTTATCCGGTCATTTGAAAATTCATAAAAGAAATCGAAATTTTTATTTAAAATAAAGGATTACACAAGACAGTTACAGTCTCCTTACATAGCCCCTTATCACACCAGCATAGGACCTAAGTGTAATGTGTGCTAAGGTGAGAGAATCTGAGGGAGGCTCGGCCAACATCGCACGAGTAGTAATTTCTATCAGTTTGAACTTCTCGCGAAGGAGATCCCGTTCTAGCTTTATACGATGAAGTTCAGCTTGGGTTTAGTCCAGAGCAAAGCCCAGTGGTGCTACCTCCTTCCAAAGTTCTGTTAGATGGGCTTCGATCGGTCCAAGACTACTGGGTGAGGCCATCGAATCTTCTTTCTATATTAATTAACCATGATTGCTTGTATTTAGAGACAATAGTCAAAACGTTTAGTTTCCAGCGGTCATATTGACCAATGGTCAAATAACAGTCAAAACCCAACAGTCTCATTTTAATTATACTCATGTTATCAAATGAAACATTTTTGTTGAGTATAAAAATAAAATAAAATAACACATAAAATTAGGAAACAATATTTATTTAAAAAATTCGGGTCGTTACACCTACTTTATATGGCCTTCTTGTCTTCTTAACATCCATTGATTATCTACCTAACATGCCTTTCTTTTCTGCTTGAAATGAAAGAGGGTATTTGCCTGATATTTTCAAATACAGTCAAATGATCTAGTCCACTTGTCCGAGTTATGTCACATAATCTAGATGTATTTTCTAAAGGATATCTCACAACAATGCTGACTTATTCAGATGACATTACAAGAACTGGATGACTGATCCTAGAGGCCATCACATGATCTCGAGTGACATACTTTGAGGGCGTCACATGGTTTAGATGACTCTCTCTAGTGCCATCATAAAATTTGGCTGACATACGTGGTGAGTTTCATGAGAGTTAGTATAAAATTAAATGAGGGTGCTACATGTCCGTGCTGAATTTTCCAGGTGTTATCAATAAAGACGGTTGACATGTCCATATGACATCGCAAGATTTGTAGGGCTTGTCCAGAGGATTCTGTGATAGCAGGTTGATTTTCCCTGGTTTGATCGTGAATCATAGAAGAAATGTACTAGTGTCACTATATGATTTGGTTGACATGTCTGAAGGACAAGAAAAGGTCTGTATGGAGATCCAAGAGGGTTTTACAAGAATCGGGCGGCATACCCGGGGTGAACCATGTGGCTTTCTCAAACATGTCCATGGGACTTCTCATGTTAGAAACAGTATATGAAAGGACAATTTCATGATATAGGTGACATTTCCTATTGTTGTCTCATTACCTGTGTGGTTTATGTGAAGCGCCCGAGGGTCAACGTATATGTTCTTTGGATAAGTATCTTGTCTTATTAGTCAATTTTCCATCCTTTTATCGCATATTCATTAGTTTTTTAGTGTTATCTTGTTTAATTCTCATGTGACGTAAATTATATGAATGATATTCTTCTAATAACTAGTTATATATGTTTCATGTGATCTATGAGTGATCACGTGAGGTTCTTATATATGTCACATGATCTCTTGTGTTGTCCCCCAGACATTACCAATTAAGAAACCTTTCTTTTCATGATATCAACCGCTCCAAGAAATCCTCTCTGCTTATTACGTTCATCAGTGCAAGTATCAAAGGATGCATTGTTTCATGATGGGTTAGGGGACTTAGAGGCCTATCCTCCCTGATTATTAATCAATTTGTGTGGGTTTTATAGCACAAATCTAGGAAATAGTTAGTGGAGGGATTTAATGTCATGTGTTTCGTGAGATCCTATTATAAATCATTCTGGGGGAGCCACGCGATTTTTAGTGGTCATAATACCATCACATCAATTGCTCGTGTATTTGATTACAACCAATTAATGGGTTCTTTCTAAATGATGCGATCATGTCAAGGGGATTTCACATTATCAAGCCAACATATCCAATGGAATTTGTGAGATCAGGAAGCCTGTTGAAAGGATATTTCATGACATGGGGTGCCTTTTCCGGGTTATTATATGAGATAATGATGGCATGCTAAGGTGACTTCGTAATATTAGTCTATCATGCCAAAGGGGGTTTATAATTTCTTGCAGATTGAATGAGTGTGACACAAAAATTTTATAATCCCAAGAGGCTCTCTCCTTTAACATTTTTTAAATTTATTTATTTACACTGGCTTGGGGTTTCATAAGTTCTCTTGAGTGTTATCAAATCCAAACACTCTTCCCATATATGATGATTTGTGTGACCAACAAAGTTTTCTATGGTGATGTGAAAGCATTTTCCTGGGAAAACCCACCTGCTTGTTTTTAGAGACAAAGGGGGATCACATGACTCAATTAACATGCATGAAGCCCTTCATGTTATAATGGTGAAGCATCTATGTGCTCTTGAATGAAAAGACATGTCTCTAGGAATTCTGTGTTGTATTGAGAATCGTATTGGGAGTTTCACATGAAGTTTACGAACAAAAGAGGCTTCCACATTTTGGATATTGTTCACCTTGTTTTACAAGGATTTTTTATGGTTGTCAGGAACCTACTGGTATACATGTTTCATGACATGGGGGATCCCATTTGTGTACCTGTGTGTGATAAAAAACTGTCACAGATGCCATCAAAAGAGTAGGAGCAATCATTAATGGGGCTCTATAATATCTCATGTAGGTTATGTTTTATGAGAGACCAAACGCATGACCTCCCAATGGTCATGCGATTTTGTGTCTTTCTATAGTTCATGTGATCCATGTGATCTTGGGCACCACCTTCTTCATTCACTCTGTGGATGCAATATAAACCATATTTAGCTATTTCTTACCATTTAGATTTTTTGATTCACATTTGGAGGACATCAATAGTCATATTTAAGAATCTTACATAGTTGATGAAAAATAAACATTCCAAAAAGGAGAAATCTGTTATTCCACAATGTGATTCTCCTCTATTAGATTGTTTTATACGAAAAAACCACAATAATTTTGTGGAACTATTAATCCTTTGGCCTCTCATCAATGGGTTAACCTCATTGAAAATAAATATTTTGTGATTGTGATGGAATAAAAGGGAAAATATTATAATTTATGTATATTATATAAAAGCATGTAATAATAAATATTGGTAGTTGAACCAGAATACTATGGAAAAAGATTTAAAATATCTCATTGAATTGATATATTTTAATGAAAATTTATTTGAAAAGTATTTCCATTACAAGAAACGAACTAGAATAAAGAGGAATCTCCTTCAATTAAAAAAAGAAAAAATAAATTATTTAATAGTATCAAGATAAAATTAAAAGACTATACATGTATGATATAGATTAAATGTGTAATACAAAATGTAATATTTACTCCTTCATTTAAGGGAATAATAAAAATAATCGAAGGGTTCTATTTTATAAAACATTTTTATCATATGACGAATTAGTATTATGCACCACCAAAAAGGAGAATGAATTTTATATATCCTATATATTCAATGTAAATCATGAAAATAATCGATCACTTGAACAATAATAAAAATGGAATTCCTCAATGAAGAATATGAGAATGAATTAATTTCAATCTTGTGAAAAATGTGGGAATAATAATCGTAGGAAATGACTGAAGGGAATTGTGGTTTGTTATAATTTTGGAGATAATGGTCATTAAGATAATTAATTTAATGGGAAGAAAGAAAATATTTCTATCTAGCGATCAAATGTAATAAAATTTGGAATTATTCAAACCAATTCCCCATTAATAAATGAAGAAAAACAAAAAAAAATAGGAAAATGGAAGAATTCTATGCTTATACGATCACTACATCCAAGTTTGAAGTTCACAAAAATGTGGTGGTGGGTACTTTTATCATATCCTTAAATTTATCTAATTTTTATTTGCTTTTGAGTTATCATTATCAATTATATCTTCCTTGATTTATATGAAAATTATATATTTCCCTAGAACATTAATAATTGTGTTGTTACTCATGAAACTTTGTGGATGTCTCAATACAACATAGATGTGTTTGCAAGACCCCATTATTATAATAAATGTTCCTTATTTAATGAATTTATTATAATACCTATTATTGAATTTTATATAATCCTTGGTAGGTAATGGATTTCCAAATATGATGAAAGAATTTATTTTAGGGAGAAGTAAGTTATGATTTGTGATGATGATAGGGAATTACGTGCGCCAGCTGCGCACAGTGGTAATTTCGTGTGACCGATGCCGGTGCACAAAATTTCATGCAAGCCTATTTTCTATGTGGATCCGCGACCCCCCGAGCTCCTATAAGTAGAAGGTCACCCCTTCATCTTTCGGGCTGAAGAATTGGAACCGTCCCCCCTGTGTGAAATCCCTCTCCCGTGTGTGAAAAAAGAAGGCTCTCAGGTACTGAAGTTTTCGCACCAGGTCGCTTGGGGGTCCACCATTGCGCGCGACCACTCGTGCTTGATCCTTATCTGAATCCCATCAAGCCCCTTCCCCTGCACACAATTCTTTCCAATTGCACGCGATCAGTTCTTCGACGCATAATATCTTTTGTGCACCGCCCTTTCCATTTCGCGTGCTCAATTCCTTCTGTGCGCCGGCTCGGCCTTTTTCACGCGCACCCCTCAATAGTGCACCAGATCCACTGTTTTCGTGCACGCAGATCCATTGCGTATCGGACCGGCCCTTTTTCGCACACGACGCTCATTTGCGTGTCGGCCCGGTCCTTTTCGTGCAACAACCCCTTTTGGGCGCAATCCTCCCGCCTTATGTGCCTGTGATGTCCCTCTTCATGGCATCATTTTCGGGTGCCTCCCACGCCCAAAGCACCTTCTCCATATACTTATTTTTTGTGCAACCTCCTATGTTCACCCGAAGTAACTTCAATTTCCTCTGGACGATACCGCCCGTTGCATTTCTCCGCCTCATGCTTCTTCACATAGGCACGCTAATGGCTATTGCGTCTTCGCATAGTCATGATAACATTCCCCCCAATGGTTCAATCCATAACACTCCCTCTCCACGGTGTTTCTTGTCCCCTCTCTTCACCAAGGTGTAGAGGGTACCAGTTATGTAAGTCCTAGGGGTGCGGAGCAAACCCACCTCGTCCGAGCCGCAGGACGTTAAACTACCAAGCACTATCGTCCTCATCACATTATGTTAAACTGTGACTTCCCCCATGCATCCTACATTGGGAAATGGAAACCATTTGGTTGTAAGCCCCTAGCCTTTCTTGCAAGAGGTAGTAACCCTACTCCTCCTTTCTTTTCTGGTGCCAAAGGCTGGCGAAGGGCGTAGTGGGGAATGGTGCTCCTCATTTCTTCAGTGCCAAATCCCTCTCCCACTGGGCTTTGTCGCCACCGGGCCACCATCCTAGAGTAAGACCCAACCTCTTCAGGCTTCTAACCACGCATAAGAACCTATTTCCTCTTCGGGTTGCGATCACGTGTATTTCCTGCTCCATTTCTCACAGATGCACCTTTCACGACGTGATCGTCAGGTCTTTGTTGGCTTTTGTTTCTCACACCGAGCATGAATCATGTGGTATTAGAGTAAGCATTAACCATAATATCCCTCTCACACCCCATTCCGAACTATGAGGACTTTGATCCATGCCAAGGCATGGTAAGTAGGAAGCCTCCCTGATGTTCAATCTCAAGAACCATTGGTATGGACCATCTCCACGTCTGTGTACCCAGACCCTTCCGAACTATGAGGACATTGATCCATGCCAAGGAATGGTAAGTAGGCAGTCTCCCTGAGGTTCAAGCCTTACAACCATTGGTCCTGACCATCTTAATTTCGGTGTACCAAGACCCTTCCTAACTACGAGGACTTTGATCCATGTCAAGGCATCGTACGTAAGAAACCTCCTTGAGGTTCAAGCCCAACAACCATTGGTCCCGACCATCTTCACGTCGGTGTACCAAGACCCATCCTGAACTATGTGGATTTTGATCCTTTGCAAGGTAATGTACATATGAAGCCTCTCAGACGTTCAAGCCCACCACCCATTGGTCGTTCCAACCATCTTCATGTCGGTTCGCCAACACCTTGGGTAGCCTAGAGTATAAGCCCTGCACCATCTGAACTATGTGAACATTGATCCTTGCCATGGTAGGGTACGTAAGAAGCCTCCCTGAGGTTCAATCCCAACAACCAATGGTCTTGACCATTTCACATTGGTCCACCCCTGTCCTGCATGACGTTAAATTGTTTCCACTTTTAATTCACTATTCAGTGGCAAGTCGTTGTCATTCATAACTAGATGTGAGCCATTCTGATCCTATTCAGCGGTAATCCATTGAAATTCTTATCCAGCGGTATGCCGTTGCGACCCCAACTAGAAGTAAGTCGTTGAAATCCCCAATCGGCGATAAGATGCCGTCAAATAAACTATGTGGACTTTGATTCCCTGCCACGGGGATACGTTGGAAGCCTCTTCAAGGCCCAAGCCCAAAACCATCGTCATCCTCATGGTGGTTCCATCCCATTCGCCATCCACTTCATTCAATCGCTCCATCATTTCTCTTGATTCTTACACGGGCCACCCCATCCTGGTGGGATCATGCCACCTCATACCTCATTCCCCCCAACATTAACCGGGAATTCAACCATTCATTGCCCCAAAATTAGTGTTCCCTCCAGGGGTTACACTCATCTAATCCACTCTAGTCAGTGTTCTAATCAGTCTGATCCCTATCCACTGGACGTTAAACTTGCGGCATACCCTGTGTTAAACATGTAAAGGTGAGTAAAGTCGTAGATACATTACCATGGCATATAATTCCCAGCATTCGGTGTGAGATGCCTCGGGCTTCCACGCCCTCGAGAAGCCCTATAATAAGGGACAGAAGATACACGCGTCAGTTTACCAGCACCCAGACACGCCAGTGATGCACAACACGACTACTCCCTTGACTGAAGGTTTCTGCCCTAACCAGACTCCTTGGAATGTCCCAACAGATGCTATGTAATTAACTGGTATCCAAGAAGATATGGCGCTAGGAAGAGTTTCACAAACAACGTATTAATTCTATAAGGGAGACCCGGACTATGTGAATAGTTCTGAGGTGGAATCCATGGAACAAAGAACCAACTTCCCATCATCCCGTTTCGATCACGAAGGAAATGTCCTTGAATAAGCGATTGATGTCGCCCACCTTTGGAAAGTGTGAATGTAGGGAAATAAACAGCGCCCCCCCCCCAACAGAGACGGACGCGTGCGCCCCGACGAAAGTGTCGGAAACAAATATGATCATTGATCTCTTACTGATCCTGACATGGGATAGGTTACCATTACTAAATTACCATAGGTTAAATCTATTTTAAACTTTAAGGGTGATCTTTTAGTGAATCCATCTGTATGTTTCCGTGGTTCTTCACCCATTAGCCCGGATGGGTGGATACTTATATTTTGGAGCCGCGTAGCTGGATGATTTGGAATTTTATTCCTTGAAGGGAGGAATTTGATATATTGAGGATGGTATTAAGACTCTATCATCACCATAACATAAATTTTTATTCATTGATAAAATGGAATGAAGGAGCCACAAATGAAGGCCAGAGGAAGAGGCTACGGGGGTTGGAAATGATGAAGACCAAGGGTATTCCCTCTAATAATATTAATCCTCATTGGTAACAGTGTAGGAAGCTTAAGAAAAAATAGGCTCTCTTATCCTGGAATTTCGTGCAATGCAAGATAATCTACCTCCTTGTGGACCTCATGTTAGTTGTGGGACACTTTGATGTTGTTGTTGAGGATATCATGGCACTTCTGAACGACATACTCAATGGACTGATGGACAACACTAATACTCTATAGGGAATTAGGGATGATCATAGAATCAATTTCAGCCTTCATGAGATCCATCCCTCTTTACCAGCACACAGTTAGACTAGAAAACATGGAAATGAAGTTCCAAGACTAGGTATCAAAATCCTGGATTGTCGAGCTGTTGGAGTCACGAACAATCCCCCCATCGCACATGATCCCCAAGACACATGACCCATTAGTGTAAAGCTTGAGGCCTCGAAGGGGAGGATTCCATCTGACCCATTTATCGAAGGAGAGGTTGGTGGTATGAGCATAGTCATGATGGAAATAAAAGAGCTGATATAGGGTGCAGGCCTCCATACCAATTCCAAAAGCCTTGGCCTGATCAATTAGCTGGCTTTTAGTCCTTATAGTGATCTCACACATAGAGGAAGACACTCAGTCATGTAAGTATCTATTTTGGGCCTGCCACATGCACTAAAATCCTATTTGAAAACCCAGGTAGCATACCGTTTTCTTTGGTCCCTATGCACCCGAGCTATTAAACCAATGATTATAAAAATGTTTCTCTTCCAAGGATGGAATAGAGAAACTAATAAAACCACTAGAGCAAGTCCAAACCTATTTCATCCAATCACTCTAAAAAACAAGTGACATGAACCTTCTTCTTTATGCTTATTGCAGAAGACACATTGGGAGGACATGCCCATGCCGCATCACTGGATATTATCGTCAGTGGGTATTCCTCTGTTGCAGATCCTCCATGTAAGAATGTTGAAATTTGTGGGGGTGGCCCAATTCCATAAGAAATCATTACATTCATCCACACCAGCCTACGAGTTAGAGACTCGATGATAATCCTTGTATGAGAAGGATCCAAAAGGTGGTGGGGTAAACACACAGTTATCAAGGGACGAGGTTAGGCCAATGAGATGGAACAAGTCTAGCTGAACCCTTTTAAGAATATATGGATGAAGGACAGATAGCTGCTGCCCCCCTGAAGGATATGTTCATGGAAGGGCAGCTCAGGTAACCAATTCTCTCCTCACACAATTTAACTTGCCAAAATGATACATCTCATCTTCCAATGACCCATCGAGAATAGTCCCTAAGAGAGATAATGAGGGGGGAAATCTCACTCCAAATGGGAGAGATACGACCGTCCCTAACAACCATGTCCCCTGCGCAACAGGCGTGCCGGGTTATTCCCAAAAATAGAATGATTCTCCATCACCTCCCATGCCATTTTCTTATGAAAGCAGGTAAGAACGTTGTTCAGACATTGAACATTTATACCACCTTCATTGATAGGCCTCACTGGATTGTACCAAGAGGTCCAATGCCTTCTTCCATCTGGATTGGTATGCCAGATGAATCCTGAAAAAATCTTATCCATACTTCTAATAACCCATTTGTGGACCTTGATATATAAGAGGTCATGGATCAGAGTTTCCAAAAGAATGTTCTTAATAAAGGAGATCTTACCTCTAAAAGATAAGTATTGTTTCATCCAATTGAGAACCATCTCTGTAATTCTAGTGATGATGGAATAAAAATCACGAATGTGTAGAGGCTCGGAAAAAACCGGGGAACCCAACCACAACATGGGAAGACTAACTTTTTGTATGCCCATAGAGAGACTCACAATGATAACATGACAATTAGAAGAGTGTTTAGAAATGTAGAAATTACTCTTTATTTTATTTATTTTAGGAATTCTCCAATAGTAGTAGGCCTCCAAAACTCTATTCCGGCCTTGCACTGAATTACTAGATGCATTGATGAAGTGAATGGAGTCATTTGAGAACATAAGATGAGATATAGAGGGAAATATCATCCTTTTGGGGAAGAGGAGGATCTCACCAATGATGATGTTCTGATGAATGAGTCGATAGAAGACATCCTGAGTGATGGTAAAGATTTTTTGGGAGATGGGATCTCGTTGTTGAAGGTTGCGCGTAGCTTTAGAGAAGTCGAATGTTTTTTCCATGAGTGAGATCACCATCCAGCATGAACTTAAGCACCGAAAGATGATATCAAAATTCCAAGAGGAAAGGCCCATACCTGTAAAAACATTTTTAATGAAGATTTAATCTACATTATCAAAAGAATTTCTCATGTTGAGTTTGATCTCCATATTGGAACCTTGAGATTTGATGTTGAGATCCCTAATCATTTCCTGGGGCAAGCCAATCTCCCCCTGAATGGAACGCCCAGTCACATTGTTGTGTTGTTCCATGGAGATCCACCTGGGAAGATGGATATATAGCCCAGCATTAATGATACTATAAAATATTTTTTAAGATGCATTACACATGCTAATCAGAAAAAAGTTATCAACAGAGGTTGGGGACTTGGATTAGCGAATGAGGACAACAATGGTGGAGCACGCATCTCGAGGCCGTGAACTACCCCTGAAAAATTCTTGAATCACTGCAATGAGATCCACCTTCACGATATCCCATGAGTCCCTATAGAAGGCTCTAGGAAACCGATCGGGACCTGTCGTGCTCTTAGGATTTAGATTCATCATTGAATCACAGATCTCATCCTCCCATAGAATGGTGCTCAGGACATAATTATCCTATTAAGAGATGCTTGCGATGAATGACATCAAATATCCCTATCCCACCCCCTGTGTACCTATTTGGAATGTTCGTATTAGGAACATAAAGCAGGTAGCGGAGGTGGGAGCCAGCAAGCTCCCCTACCAACTCCCAATCGACAGAGTATGAGCCATCCCCCATTTCAATGTTCTTTTTGATCCACCTCTTTATTTCCTTAATACAAGCATGTATGTACTTTGTATCTTTTTCACCCTCTCTAAGCCACATAATCCCATAATCCTCACTGGACTTCTGATCTTGTCCCAATAGCTTTTCTGACAGAAGCTCCTTCTTACTATCAAGCTCCTCAAAGGACCGAACTTCCTATTCCTCTTCTAGGGGCCTTCAATATGATAAAAATCCGTCATAATAGCTTCTAGGCCCCTATAGGCTAAAGGATAATCCTTCAAACACATTTGGAGCCTCTGCTTGAGTCGTCTATATTTTTTGTGCAAATCTGACCACATGTGGCCTTGGGTGGGGGAGTCCCAGAAGAGTCTAACTAGCTCGTTATAGCCAGAGGTGTTAACCTAGTGCTGTTAGAAATGAAAATTAGCGTGATTCTCTTATTTAGCAGATAAATTGATCAAAAGAGGGGAGTGATCTGAAACTCCTCGTGCTAGTCGGGTCACCCGGGTGCCAGCATAAATAGAGATGGAAATGAGGTTCTTTAATCATTTATCAACATTTCTCCACGTCATATGGGATCCTTGTTGGTGTTTTCACCATGTAAACCGGTCGTCTTTGAATCCAAGGTCTAGAAGACCTTTTCTGCCCATGAATTGGAAAAAAGAGAGATTAGCATCCCTGTTTAAAGGGATTCTTCTCCTTCTTTCCTACGGGTCTCCAACAATAATGAATTCCCCCTACAAACCAAGGTAGATTGTTGGGTTTGATTCCTTTGATATAGCTCCAAAGGGACTCACACATATGAGAGTCACAGCTTCCATAAACTAAAGAGATGAAGGAATGGTGATTAAATAAAATCTTAACAGTAATGAACTGGTCCCCCTCCTAGTTCATCACCACTAATGAACATAGATACCAGAAAATCAAGATGTGTTTTTTGGAAGGATCACCATGCATGTATACATGATGTTTGAGCTTTCTGGAGAATTAATTAATCCTACTTGGTTACTGATTATGCTCAAAGATAGCCACAACCAAGATCTTATGTTTGGAAATATCTTAATCCAGGAAGTCCATTTTGATGCAAGCTCCAATACCTCGGGCATTCCGAATAACCAGAGGAGTCATTGGGAAAAGAGGAATATGAGACTGGCCCCTGATTGCAAGGACTTCTCAAAATGGAAGGACAAACATCCCTTGAGTTTCATGGAATGAGATCTGGTGCATACAATAATACCAATAAGTAGGGAACCGTGACATGGATAATCGAGGCCACGGTGACAGCCACGAGATCTCCCCTATTTCCGGGGAAGCAGTGGGGATCCCTCTCTAGACCAACATTCTTCCATTGAGTGTCCCCCATATTGTGGACCCGGTTGGAGCTTATTGTATTAAGATTGGGTGAACCTTCGAATGAATAGCCTAGTGGAACTACTTCCAGAGACCGCTCCTCCACAGTAGGGCCACTACAAACCAATGATAAATCTAGAGGTGGAAGAATTGGGAGGGCCAGAGAAGGAACAATAGAAGAAAGGAGGAAGTTAACCTTGACCTTGGGAATGCACTGCGGATCATAAGGCACTAAGTGTAAACAATCCTCACTACCAAGCACCCCGGTAGATGAAGGGGATGCTCAGGGACCTTGTCCACCATGGGATGCTCCACAGACACACCAATATCTTTTTCGACATGAACCGGGCGATACATTCCGACCTGGCAAAGAAGACGACACACCTTCCCAGAATGTCCCTGAAGACGGCTGTGAGAAACAAAGATCGGATACACTGGATAGGATATTTGTTGAACCCCAAAAAAGATTTATGCATACGTAGATCGATATTTTCTGGAACTGGGAGAGAGAAATACAATTCCACTCAAATACTGGCCATAGGGGCCTCCACACAACAGCTGATCTAGGGATCCTAGCACAGAAATCTGCCTAGGGAGTTGTTAGTTTCGTTTAGAAAGCCTTCACCTTGGAATGGGAGCGGGATCCCCGAGAGAATGATCCACACTATAGTACGAGGGCTCTCTTTTCCCCATTGAGCATCCATTGACAATCTGGTTAAGCTGAAGCTCCATCGACCACAAGTGTAACGAGCCCTACACTACACCTAAATGATATCCTCCAACGATGCAAGGACAATACAGAATTAGTGGCGATGAAGAGATGAGATCTGCACTCGGAAGCGTAGGCCCCAAGAATCCACAAAACATTGAAATGCCATGAGGGTGGGTTTAGAAGCGATTCAAGCATGTAGAATCTTCCAAAAACACTAAATAAGGGATGTCTAGGAAAACATGAGGTCCTTCGCGTGAAGACTAAGCCACCCCTAGATAGACCACTGGATAGTAGGGATGGTTAGAAGATGAGGAAGATCCATAGAGAGCATCAGAGAAGGAAATAAGTTCTTCATAGACGGGGGGAGAGCACGCCAACCTCTCTGGAGGGGGAGGCATGAATCGCGGATCCACCGTCCCGAGGCCAGAAGAGGAAGAAGACGACAAGGAAGGGGAGAAACATGTCACACCCCACCAAATGGAGAGGAGACACAGTGGTGAGGCTCTCTAGAATCTGCCAAGTCCCCTGACAAACAGCTAAGATCGAATGGAGGCAGAGTCGAGAGGGGCGACGCTTGCCCAGCAGAGGAGGCCAAAATGGTCGATTTTTTTAATGAGGTGGTGCGTGAGGTGCATTATTCAATGGTTCCATCAAGGTTAGTCTATTAAAATTTTCTCTTAAGACTCTATGAGGTTTCATACATGTCTTATTTATTTAAGGAATCAAGTTCTATGTAGTTCTTTCAACTCGTAATGTTTAATTTCATGTGAATAGGACATCTGTGTGGGAACATAGGAACCAGGTATTTGAGATAGAGTCATGAGGAGATGTCCTACATATCATGGTTATGGAAAGAATTAGTATTTTTATATTTTGATCATTCCCTTATAAATGGATCCAAGGTATATATCCTTATATGGATGGAGTCATATCATATCATCGGGGATTATACAATGTATATTACATGGCTGGTGGAGATTCATGTTGTGAATGAAATGACCATTTCAACTCCTTGAGTCCATGTCATCCATCATCGTTGTGAGAAATAAGGGATAACAATAATTCAGTCTCACAACATATGGATGACAGAACTATGTATTGGGGCAACCCTTTTGAGGTTTAGTATAGAGATCAAGTCATTTAAAGGAATCCTACATATCTTATTTATATTATGATTTAGAGTCATTGTAGATAAATTCACATCTCAGTAAATTGATGGATATGTTAGAAGGATGAACTCATGGGAATAATTGGGTCTCGATGGTGGAAATGTTAAATAAATTGTAGGACGTACACTGAAGTGGATTCCCATTTGAGATCGGGCCTTAGGAAGGTGTCCTACATATCTTGGTTATTGAAGTGATCAAATTTCTTTTAGTTTAGTTCACTTATTATTCCACATATGGATGAGTTTGAATGATCATACCATTAGAATGATTGGGTCATGATGGTTGAAATGTTATCAACATGATGGGGATTACACTAAAGTGTTTTCCATTTGAGCTTGGGCCATGTGAAGGTGTCTGATGTATCCTTGTTATTATAGGAATCAATGTGCACATAGTTTAGTTTATTGGGGATTACATGGTGAGGTCACTCTGACAATGGAATCTAGAGATGGTTATCAAGTCAAGGAATGCCAACTTTATATGGCCTTCTTTTCTTCTTAACATCCACTGATTTTCTACCAAACATGCCTTTCTTTTCTGCTTGAAATGACAGAGGATATCTGCCTGATATTTGCAAATACAGTCAAATGATCTAGTCCACTTTTCCACGTTATGTCACATAATCTAAATGTATTTTCTAAAGGATATCTCACAACAATGCTGACTTATTCAGATGACATTACAAGAACTGGATGACTGATCCCGGAGGCCATCACATGATCTCGGGTGACATGCTTTTAGGGCGTTGCATGGTTTAGATGACTCTCTCTAGTGCCATCATAAAATTTGGCTGACATGCTTGGTGAGTTTCATGAGAGTTAGTATAACATTAAATGATGGTGCTACATGTCCATGCTGAATTTTACAGGTGTTATCAATAAAGACGGTTGACATGTCCATATGACATCGCAAGATTTGTAGGGCTTGTTCGGAGGATTCTGTGATAGCAGGTTGATTTTCCCTGGTTTGATCGTGAAACATAGAATAAATGTACTAGTGTCACTATATGATTTGGTTGACATGTCTGAAGGACAAGAAAAGGTCTGTATGGAGATCCTAGAGGGTTTTACAAGAATCGGGCGGCATACCCGGGGTGAACCATGTGGCTTTCTCAAACATTTCCATGGGACTTCTCATGTTATAAACGGTATATGAAAGGACAATTTCATGATCTAGGTGACATTTCCTATTGTTGTCTCATTATCTGTGTGGTTTATGTGAAGCGCCCGAGGGTCAACGTATATGTTCATTGGATAAGTATCTTGTCTTATTAGTTAATTTTCCATCCTTTTATCGCATATTCATTAGTTTTTTAGTGTTATCTTGTTTAATTCTTGTGTGACATAAATTATATGAATGATATTCTTCTAATAACTAGTTATAAATGTTTCATGTGATCTATGAGTGATCACGTGAGGTTCCTATGTATGTCACATGATCTCTTGTGTTGTCCCCCAAACATTACCAATTAAGAAAGCTTTCTTTTCATGATATCAACCGCTCCAAGAAATCCTCTCTGCTTATTAGGTTCATCAGTGCAAGTATCAAAGGATGCATTGATTCATGATGGGTTTGGGGACTTAGAGGCCTCTCCTCCCCGATTATTAATCAATTTGTGTGGGTTTTATAGCACAAATCTAGGAAATAGTTAGTGGAGGGATTTAATGTCATGTGTTTCGTGAGATCCTATTATAAATCATTCTGGGGGTGTCACGTGATTTATAGTGGTCATAATACCATCACATCAATTGCTCGTGTATTTGATTACAACCAATTAATGGGTTATTTCTAAATGATGCGATCATGTCAAGGGGCTTTCACATTATCAAGACAACATATCCAATGGAATTTGTGAGATCAGGAAGCCTGTTGAAAGGATATTTCAGGACATGGGGTGACTTTTCAGGGATCATATATGAGATAATGATGGCATGCTAAGGTGACTTCGTAATATCAGTCTGTCATGCCAAAGGGGGTTTATAATCTCTTGCAGATTGAATGAGTGTGACAAAAAAAATTTATAATCCCAAGAGGCTCTCTCCTTTACCATTTTTTTAATTTATTTATTTACACTGTCTTGGGGTTTCATAAGTTCTCTTGAGTGTTATCAAAGCCAAACACTCTTCCCATATATGATGATTTGTGTGACCAACAAAGTTTTCTATGGTGATGTGAAAGCATTTTCCTAGGAAAACCCACCTGCTTGTTTTTAGAGCCAAAGGGGGAACGCATGACTCAATTAACATGCATGAAGCCCTTCATGTTATAATGGTGAAGCATCTATGTGCTCTTGAATGAAAAGGCATGTCACTAGGAAGTCTGTGTTGTATTGCGAATCATATTGGGAGTGTCACATGAAGTTTACGAACAAAAGAGGCTCCCACATTTTGGATATTGTTCACCTTGTTTTACAAGGATGTTTTTTATGGTTGTCAGGAACCTACTGGTATACATGTTTCATGACATGGGGGATCCCATTTGTGTACCTTTGTGTGATAAAAAAGAGTCACATATGACATCAAGAGAGTAGGAGGAATCATCAATGGGGCTCTATAATATCTCATATAGGTTATGTTTTATGAGAGACCAAACACATGACCTCTAAATGGTCATGCGATTTTGTGTCTTTCTATAGTCCATGTGATCCATGTGATCTTGGCCACCACCTTCTTCATTCACTATGTGGAAGAAATATAAACCATATTTAGCTATTTCTTACCATTTAGATTTGTTGATTCACATTTGGAGTACATCAATAGTCATATTTAAGAATCGTACATAGTTGATGACAAATAAACATTCCAAAATGGAGAAATCTGTTATTCCAAAATGTGATTCTCCTCTATTGGATTGTTTTATACGAAAAAACCACAATCATTTTGTGGAACTATAAATCCTTTGGCCTCTCATCAATGGGTTAACCTCATTGAAAATAAATATTTTGTGATTGTGATGGAAGAAAAGGGAAAATATTATAGTTTAGGTATATTATATAAAAGTATGTAATAATAAATATTGGTAGTTGAACCAGAATACTATGGAAAATATTGAATATATCTCATGGAATGGATATATTTTAAAGAAAATTTATTTGAAAAGTATTTCCTTTACAAGAAACGAACTAGAATAAAGAGGAATCTCCTTCAATTTAAAAAAGAAAAAAGAAAATATTTAATAGTATCAATATAAAATTAAAAGACTATCCATGTATGATATAGATTAAATGTGAAATAAAAAATGTAATATTTACTCCTTCATTTAAGGGAATAATAAAAATACTCGAAGGGTTCTATTTTGTAAAACATTTTTATCATATGACGAATTAGTATTATGCACCACCAAAAAGAAGAATGAATTTTATATATCCTATATATTCAATGTAAATCATGAAAATAATCGATCACTTGAACAATAATAAAAATGGAATTCCTCAATGAAGAATAAAAGAATGAATTAATTTCAATCTTGTGAAAAATGTGGGAATAATAATCCTAGGAAATGACTAAAGGGAATTGTGGTTTGTTATAAATTTGGAGATAAGGGTCATTAATATATTTAATTTAATGGGAAGAAAGAAAAAATTTCTATCTAACGATCAAATGTAATAAAATTTAGAATTATTCAAAACAATTCCTCATGAATAAATGAGGCAAAACAAAAAAATTGGAAAATGGAAGAATTCTATGCTTATACGAGCACTACATCCAAGTATGAAGTTCACAAAAATGTGGTGGTGGGTAATTTTATCATATCCTTAAATTTATCTAATTTTTTATTTGATTTTGAGTTATCATTCTCAATTATATCTTCCTTGATTTATATAAAAATTACATATTTCCCTAGAACATTAATAATGGTGTTGTTAGTCATGATACTTTGTGGATGTCTCAATACAACATAGATGTGTTTTCAAGACCCCATTATTATAATAAATGTGCCTTATTTAATGAATTTATTATAATACCCATTATTGAATTTTATATAATCCTTGGTAGGGAATGGATTTCCAAATATGATGAAAGAATTTATCTTAGGGAGAAGTAAGTTATTGTTTGTGATGATGATATGGAATTACTTATCTTTAATGCGGATACTACATCATCAGATTCATTTATAGACCCACAATAGTAGCTCTTCTAAATGAGATTTTTGGGAAAGAAGAGTAAACATGATCTATGGATAGAGAAGTAAATACTAAAATTTTGGATGTACATGTTATATAGAAATAAATTGATGTGTTTCTGAAGGAATAAATTAACATCCACTAGATCATGAATTTTATTTTTCCCTTCATTTAATCCTCAATACAATACCTATAACAAATACTCATTATAGATTGAACACTGTGGAATTATTATTGTTGAATAAAAAACAATATTAGTTTTGTGAAAATGTATTTATTCACCCAAGTGTTTCACCATTGGGATCTCATGTTCTATTTTATATGAATAAAGATGTATCCAGGAGGAAATATATTGATTATAGGGAAATAAATTCTATTATAATAATGAATAAGTATCATATGCCTCACATTGATGACTTATTTTATCTACTTAATGGAGATCAATATTTTTCAATGATTGTCTTTCATTATGGGTATCATCAATTCTGAGTATAGAAGGAAGATATTCCAAATACAGAATTATATATGAGGCATGAAGATTAAAATGTTACAATAATCCCATGTTTATTGACCAAACAACCCACTATCGTTAATGATCTAATGAAAATATCATTCATGGAAGACTTCTATAACTTTTTTTGTGGTATTCATTGATAATATCTTAGTGTATTAAAAAATCTATCAGGATCATGAAAATAACTTGTGAATCATTATTGAGTACCTAAGGGGAAAATAGTTATATGGGAAATTTAGTAAGTGTGAATTTTGGAATCAATTATTTTCTTTTCTTGGCCATATTTTCTCAATTAATGGAATTTTAGTTGGTTATTTTAAGAAGAGGTAATAAAATAATGTCCTACACAAAGGAACATAATTATGGTACATATTTATATTAGTTTGGATGGTTACTATTAGGGATTCATTTAAATTTTTTCTTGATTGGAAGACCCATTAATCGGTCTTACATGTAAGGGGGTTAAGTTCACACGGATAAAAAATATGAATATTGTTGTGAATTATTGAATAAAATATCAGTTAATGATATTATTTTGACTCTACCATCTGTAAATGATGGGTTTTTGATATATAGTGATGCATCAAATAATTTAATTAGTTTTATACTTATGAAAAATTCTAAATTTATTGAATATTTATGATGGTAGTTAAAGACTCATGAATATAAATATATATTCAAATATCATGTGTTTTTAGGTTTGATCTTTTAACTGAAGATATGATGACATTATCCCTATATTTAAACATGTGAGATATAAATAGACAATAATGGCCTAAAATACATATTTTTCTAAAAAAACACAATATGAGGAAAAGGAAACGGCTCGAGATACTCAAAGATTGTGATTTCACAATACATTGTGTCATGTAGAAGACAAATAAGATAGTGGATGCAATGAGTATGAAAGGTCATGGATTTTTACCAACATAACGATTAAGATATATCTTGTATTTATATATCTATAAAATATTGATATGGGAATTATTATGGAAGGGGATACATCTCCCCTTGTTAAAATAATTTTTAAAACATAATTACAAGAAAAGATAAAAATTTATTAAGCTAATGATGATAGTTTTCAGAATAAAATTAATTCCATGAAGTATATAATATTGTTAGACATTGTTTGTGAAGATGGAATTCAAAAATTTTGAAAAAGATTATATGTTTCATCTATACCTGATCTATGAAAGAAATTATTGGATGATTCTCATAGCTCAAATATATATATATATATATATTCTCTGATAGCTCTATGTTGTATAGGGATATGAGGGAGTATTTTTTTAGACATTATGAAGTGTGAAATATGGGATTATGTATCAATATGCCTTATTTTATAATAGGTGAAGGACGAGAGGAAACATCCAAGATGATTCATGAGAACTATTACTATTCCTATATGAAAATGGTATGAAATTACTATTTATATCATCACTGTATTAGCAATAACTCCAAAAATAATTATTCAATATTGGTTATTATTTATCACCTAACAAAATATGCTCATTTCATAACTAGAATAGAAGATATAACTATTGAGTTCCTTGCAAGTCTCGGTAATAATGATGTTGTATTACATAATTAATAAAATATTTCAATTGGGTTAGATTTTGATCCCCAATTCACACCAAAATTCTATAAGAGTCTTCAAAAGGATCTTGATAGTACGATTTATTTTGACAACTGCCTACCATCCTCAAAATGATGATAGTCTGAAAGGACTGTTCACATAATAGAAAACATGATGAGTTCATTCTCACATAACGTTCCAGGTGTGTGGGACTAGTATTTATCTTTGGTATAGTATTTTTGTTAAAATATTTTAAATTCAAGTATTCCAATTCTATCGTATGAAGCAGTACATGGAACGAGATTGCATACTACAACTTGTTGGGATAATGTTTTTAAAAGGATACTTGTGGGCCCCAAACATGTATAAGAGAGAACAAAAAACATAAAAACTATTAATACTCATATTAATGATGATAAAAGTTGTCAAATGAATTATATTTCTAACCTAAGGAAATTTTTATAATTTACAATTGGAGATCATGTTTTCTTGAAGTTTTAACCATAGAAGGGTGTTATAAGGTTCAGTAAGAAGGGAAAACTATACCCCCATGTATATCAATACCTTTGAGATAATAGAATAAATTGGAGATGGGTATTATCATTTAGAAATTCCATCAGGTATCTCAAAAGTACTTGACGTGTTCCACATATCATTGTTAATGAAATACATGAATGAAACAACACATGTGGTCACCAATGATGAAATTTAATTAGAGCATAAGTTGTTTTAATATGATGAACTTATCTAGATACTTAACAATATATATAAAGTCTTAAGGAACCAAATTACTTGACTGGTAAACCTACTTTAGGGAAATCATAAAATAGAGGAAGCAATGTGGGAACAAGAGGATGTTATGAAGAAGAACCCCCCCCCCTCAATTGTATAGAATGTATTTATTATTAAAATTTCATGGATGAAATTTTCACAGGATAGAATAATTTAACACCCCAATAAATTAAAATATATTTATTTTTATGTAAATCTACTATATTTGACATCTTACAGTATACACAAACTTGAGTTGAAATGAATCATAATATAGTATATCGATATAACCTTACCATAAGTTGGAAGGTGTGAATATGAATATCTAGATTATGAAAATTATATTTTTTACACGTGTATAAAATAAATTTATTGGCAATTAATATATTTTAAATAAAGATAATAATCACTTCAATATAAAAGATATATTTTTCTAAAATAATGTTTTTTTTCTAAAAAATGGTTTTATCATGTTTTTCTCATATGTGTTAAAATTTATTTTTTAATATTTATTTTAAAAAATATTTTTTATCATAATAATGATAAAATTTCTTAAATTAAATTTTTGACAATTTTCTGAAAATATGAATTTTTCAATGAATAGTTAAAAAATATTGTTTTTTATTAAAAATTGATTTTTAATGCGTTTTTAAGATAGATGTTTTTAATAATTGTTATAAAATTAAAATTAGTTTATTTAAATTATATGTAAAAAAATTTGGAAAATTTTAATCATTTATTTTTTCAATATTGATATGAAAATTTTTACAGTTTTGAAACGTTTTCCTTGGGAAAGCTACTATTTCATCACTTATACAGGTTTAATTTTAAATTAAATTCTCCCAATTTTGTGAATTGAATTTTATATAATAGTTTTGATATTTTTCTTTTTTATAATAAATATTATATAATATAGTGTTGTTAATGTTTCTCATAATTAATATTAAATTAGAAAAAATTAATGAACACATTATATGTTAAAACGGGTTTACCGAGGGTTAAACTATGAAGATAAAAGATAAGAGGTCATAAAAAGATGTCTAATTCAGGTTATTTGGGAATATTTCAATTTTATAATATACACGGATTTATAATGGTCATTTTTTTATACTTTTTTCATCTAAAAGTCAGGGGTATAATTTACTGTTTTTAAATATTCAAGGTATGTCCTCTCATCTCAATTATAAATGGGCACCTCTTCCCACAACTTATTTACACCATTAAAACTATTTTTTTAAATAAACCAAACCCGTTATTTCACAAAAATCATTATAAAAACAAAAAAAAAAATTCCCCCCAAAACAAAAACCCTATTATCATTAACAAGTGATCTAAATGTGGGTCTTCTAAGAAGAGGAAATTATATTTACTTAACTCCTTCTTCTTTAAATCTTATATTTCCACCACCAACTATGCCTTAACACTTCCAGTAAAATAAAACATGTATATATCATATATTTATATGTTATTTTTGTTACGTAATGATATTTATACATCTCTTTATCAATTAAATTATAAACAAAACCATCACCCATGTGTACGAAGGGATACCCTCTCCCAGACTGATGTAATTTTTTCCCCTCACTGACTCACTTGGATAGTCCTAATGATGGAAATAATATATATATATATATATATAATTATATTATATTTATTCTTTAAAATGAATATATCATCTACCTTATTACAATTTCACCCATTAATAAATGATCTCATCACTTGTGTGGGTGTATGGATTACAATCTCCACAGAGCTATGTGTTTCATTTTATATGTATTACTTTAAAAAAGGATTCTAAAAATGTACATAATAAAAAAATATTTTATTCATGACATTAATATGATTTTGGAGAATATTTAACTATAACTTATACTCAAGATCTAGAACATTCACACCAAAACATGCATGAGAAAATAATACAGTAAACACTTGAAACAATAGTAAAAATGAAAGATTATTAACAAAAAGGTGATAAGATGTTATAAAATGAACATATATGATATTAAAAATATTGATATATTTATGGTATAAATTAATAACATGTCTTAAACCACTATAAATTATTTTAAATTATTTTCAACTAAAGGGAAGTGAGAGGTAAGAGATTTCATCTCAACTTCCACTCCATTAAGAGTCATTTGAAATTATGATCGTATTTGTTTTTTATGGTGTATATAATTATAATTTGATGTTTTTATAATAAATAAATGTTAATTAATGATATTTTATGTTTCAATAAAATTTTATCATTTCATGGGGTTATAATTAAAACGTTTCCAAAGAGGTACAAATATATTTTACAATCTCACATTATTTTTGATTTATATTACTTTTGGTGAATTAATCTTACAATATATCCTTTATAAGATCCAATAACAATATTATACATTTTACATTTCATAGAATCTATATTTACATAATATTTTCTTCATGTTGATACTTTAATCATGAAATTAAATGTTTAAAATAAAAACCAATTTTATCTCTCTTTAAATAAGATAAATTTTTCTTCTATATAATGGTTTTCAAAATTCAATTTTAAAATTCAATTTGTTTACTCAAATTATTTATTTAGGACATTTTATTTTATACATGATTTGTAAATTTCATTTCAAATGAACTTTGTTCAGTTTTTTAAAGGGACGTTTTCATATTTCATTATAAAAAGTTAAAATAAATATTTTATTAATATATATAGTGACAAAATTCATCCCATCCACCATAAATATTTTATGAAATTTATATTTTTCTACATTTTTCAATGGTCTCAAAAATAAATCTCATTTATGGAATAATTTTTTAATATTTCACTTCTAATCCCATTATTCGTCAAATAGTGATGAATTTATATCAAAATTTGTATTATCCCTAATTTATTTTGTGGTTGTGAACTTTATCGTGATGAATTCACTTTCTAATGATCATTTAATATTACTTTTCCCAAAAATTTCCATATTATTTACCATGTATATGATTTTTAAACCATATATAATTTTTACATTTGGTGTTTCATAATGAAAGTAAATTGATTTCCAAGAGAAAAAACGTGATAAATTTGTGCTCTTTACTCAATATATGTATTTATTCATAATATGTATTTTTATTAAACTGAATTTATCATTCAATATATGAATAATTATTTGGACATGATTTTATTGGTGGGTGTAGTTATAGATATCCTCTCTATCTACAACTACATGCCTCATGAGAAAAATAAATTTCCTAAATTAAATTGCAATTTACCCATAGTAGTAATATTTCCTGAAGAAAGGTATTATTGATAAGGGTATTAGGATTCCTGAGATCATGATATTCAATATTAAACATTTCCATCCTTGATAATTCTGTTATTATTATTTTCCATGATATTTTCTCCTTGATATTATCCATTGATACATTTCATTCTCAATTTATTGATTAAATTACATGTGTTTTCGGTTACATACCTTTTCATATTGATTACGACTTATTTATTGCTCAAGTTATATATTAAATGATTTTTTTAATTTACATTTCCATAGTGGTTATTATTTGTCTAATCCTTATATATACCACTATATCTAAATCTTACTGAGAAGTTGATCTCATCCTTATTTTTTCATTTTCCCAAGATATAAAGAAATATTATTTGATTAAGCTTCAAGGATACTAAAAATCTTCTTCTTTTACGTTCTCTGTATTTATTTAATGTAAAATGGGTATCATGTGTAAATATGGTTCTTGAAGACTACTAAATTAATCAGTCCATTAGGATAAGATACATTGTATATTATTTTAATGTAACAAAATAACCATAGTATATAGGTTACAAGAGTTGGGGTTGTTAAAATTTAGATAAAGTAAATAAGATAAATATTACTTATCAAATAAATAGTATTCTATATTGATGATTAGTCATAAAGAAGTATTATAACAACCTTCATTAGTGTTTCAAATATTTATCTTTCATTGTTCTTGGTTGGTACTGGGAGAATGCATCCAATGTCATCACCTTGTCCATACATGCTTTGATAATGAAAAAAAGATATGTGAGTAGGATAATAATCTCCATAAAATAATGAGTATTTTTCCAAACATATAGCAAAACATGTTAAAATTAGCAGTTCCCTTTTTCATTTTATGTTATATGTTTATGATTTCTAACAATAACTGAATAATAAAATAGAATAATTCTCTAAATGAGTGAAAACGTAATGAAATGTATACAAGTTTTATAGTGCTGCAAATTCCTCAAACCACTAATTCAACCCATATCATTGTGATCATCTTAATGATATCGTAAAAATTCATAGAAAAGCTACAATTCACACCACTTATTGGATTCTATGATTTAAATATTATTGTAGAATTTATTTCTATTCTTAACATAGAACGAAGTGAAAAAATATAGGATTTATATATATTATAGATCATAATTCAATCTCAACCAAAACCATAATGAATAAATGGAATAAATAGTTGATAAAGATGAATTATATATCTATCTTGGGTAACGTGGATAATGAATCAATTTTAGAATGCATTATTTTTAGCAAGACAAGTCAATAATGGGATTGAAATATATATTTTAATTTATTATACATTCAAGTAGATGGAAAAAAATTCCCCCAACGATACTGATAAAGAGGTATCTGATATATTTTTTCAAGACTTCCCAAAATCATAACCAAGAGGAATTGTTTAACATAATTCCTAATATAATTAAATTAATTAATATTATAGGAAAAATTTAAAATAATATATCGCCCATATAGAAGATAAATCATAGAAAAGAGACAATGATTTGGAGAAAAGGGTGATCAAATGTACAGATCCCATTAAAAATTGTAATTTCAAACGTTCTATAGTTGAGAAGCATGAAAAAGACTTAAAGAACTTAGAGAATTAATTTTATGAAGTAATGAAATTTAAAATTAATCTCTCTATGAAAATTAGAGAAAATGTCGTAGAGAATGTGGAACATTAAGAAATATGTAACAATTATTGATTATTAGTAGGTAAATAAAATTATTTAAAAGGATAATTCCTCTATTTTTTTTAATAAACATTATATGAGTTAGAGTAAAAATAGATATCTATTATTGAATTCAAGATTTATAAATGTGTGGTTAAAGAGAACAAGATCAAGAAACTTGACACCATGTTGCAGGAAAAAACACAAAATGCATGATAAATAAGTTATGAAGATTAATAAATAATGTAATGATAGTATGAAGACAGTGGAGGATGATAAATTCACCATAAATATTAATATTCTTGAACAGTTAGTTAAACTATAAAATATTTAAAATAATCATGTGGTTTCATCAAAACAAACCGAAGTAATAGTGGTTACTACAAAGGATATTTCAGAACAACAATTTAAGGAGAAATATTATCCTAAAAGAAGTATATTTGGTGGAAAGAATATATTGAAGTCACCCATTGATAAATCTCAAGAATCCTCTAAGCATAAGGTACAATCAATTTCAAAAAAAAATTTGTTACCAATTCTAGTTTTATGTATATTTTAGATTAAAAAAACCTATGGAAAATTGGATGATTAATGGAAATGAAGTTCATAACACTATAACTATGATGATGTAAGATATATTTAAATGTAATTATTCTACTAAAAAATCTCATTTAAAGAATTAAAATAAATATAAATATAAAGCCTTATAGTCATAGAGAATAATATTGTTGGTATAATGTGATAGTACCTAAAAAATAAGAGCATTCCCATATCAAGTGTGAGAAAAGAAGTTAATAAGTAATTTACACATATAGAAATAAATAATATTGCTATTATAAAAGGTTTTTTCAAATTAAATTAACCTATATGGTATTTTTACTATAGGTGGAACAATGTAGGGGAATTTAACGACATGACCTTTCAAAAATAAAACTCCCTTTTTGAATAAATAATATTTTTTAAAAAAATCATTTCTAGAAAATACAAGCACTACTTTGGTAAATTTAGATCATTATAAGTTATATCCACTAATATTTAAAATAAAAATTTGCATCAAACTATTGATAATATATCCATTTTACAATGATCATTAAGAATGGTAAATATTATAAAAATATGATAAATTCCAATAGACACATAAGAATGAATCGATGACCTTAACCATTATGATAGTACACTATAAATCCCATTTATCAAACCATCTATTGAATTTGGAATCCCTCTTATTTTCCCTTCACTGATTTATAGTTGATATCCTACAACTAAATGATGATAAAATTCATTTATAGGAGAAGTTCATTTTTATAATGATCAAAACCCAAACCATGTTCTTCAACACACCAAAAGAAAGAACCACTTCCACACACCTTACCCTTAGGAAATACACTATTTTAATAAGGGTTATGTGTCATTTCCCTACTAATGTGGATTTAAAAATTTTCATTTTTAAACAAATAATGATTATATTAGTCTATTTCAATATTACATTATAAAGGATTATATAATTAGTTTGATAGATATATGATTTTGATATGAAGAAATCATAATTTTTGTTTAGGGAAATATATATTTTTCATTAAGGCAATATTTTGTCATAATTTCTTGAATTTTTGAAATATTTTTTTAATAAAATCTTCTTTCAAAATAATATTTATTTAAATATAAATTATAATAAATTTTTATAAAGTTCAATGAAATCTTTATAAGGGTCGGAAATCTATTAGTATCATAAAAACTAATATTTTCAATATATAAGTATTTTTATTAAAAAATTGACATTATCATATTTTGAAAATTATTTTGGAAAATTATATAATATTTTTTAAACATTCATGTAGAAATTACCCAATGGTGAATTATTATGAATTTTCTATGATAGTAAAATTTTAGAGTGAAATTTATATATGGTATAAATATATTGTCTATTTTATGACATCATAAATACTCAAAAGTGATGTAATTAATGATATATAATGAATCTACAACCAAATATGTATCTACCCTTTAAATAATTTTTTTGTTATTCGATTATTTTTATAAACCTTCAATGAATCCTGCAAAATCTACATTACATTTTAAGGTTTTAACATAAATTATTTATGAACATGTCTCACTTCCCCATCCAAAATGGTATTATATTAATATTTTCGGTTATTTTAATTATAAAATATTGGAAACCAATTATATTTGATAATACCCATGAGAAAAAACCATCGTATGTTCAAATTTTCAATCTCTTATGAAGCTCCTTCCAAGATTTTTGAAGTGTCATCTCAATCTAAGGTATCTCTCTCTCTCTTCATTTTCATTCAAGAAAATTATTTTTATTTTACCTTTGGAATATCAATTTTTTTAATTCAATTATAAATATCCTTTTTCTATCCAATTTATTTACAAATAATTAGTAATAATTAAACCCTTATTATTATAACCTTTATAAAATTCATTATTATGCTGAAGTAAGGGATCCTCTCATTCTACACTTTATTCAAGAACCATATTTATATTATGTTTTTTGATTTCCAATTATTAATGATATAAAATGTTTTTACATATACCTTCCATTTTATTTATGTTTTCCAATTTATGATACACACCTTTCACCCTCATTATATTATTCCATGAATTATTATGTGCCCCTACTATGGTGTTGAAATTATTCTGTGATTTTGTATGCAAAACATTTGTCTAATGAATACCTATTTTCATTCCATCCTATGATTATTCACATATACATACCTATAATTCATTGATTTTGGAGTTCCATATATTTAACACCTGATATTTAATAATGGAATTAAAATCAATGAAATACATCATTATGTTGTATGATCTATGTGGCACACTTGTTCATGTACATGATATTAATGTGATGGGTGGGAAGAGAATTATATATTTCTCCAGTGAAATGAGTAATATTTAATATCTCATGATATACCAAGTATTGTGAATGGGAGGTTATCCTATGAACACTATGTCATGTTTTCTTATTATTTAGTCATGACTTATTTTTATGATGCTATGTTTTATGTTGTTTCGTCATTTCTTATGTTTCATTGATTTAATAATGTCATTCAATGCTTCAATGTTCATTAATATGATTCTCGCCTTTCTCTGTCAACGTGTTATTAATTTTATCTCACATTCACTTCATTAAATTTTGATAAGAATTGAATATTTTATTAATAGTTTGTATATCTCAGGCCTTTCTTATGTACGTACCTAGGTTATCCATTGGATTTTGAAAAGTGTAAATAGATTTTAAGGGTATTTCATGGAGTTTTTTAAAAACATGTTGTACCCATGTTTCAAGTTAATCATATATGTACCTAATTTAAAAAACACATTATTCGTCATTATCTTATAGGACTTTATTATCTGTATCTTTAAGTAATAAATCATGAATTAAGTAATATTAAAATATGGGTTTAGACAATTGGTATTAGTGGAAAGTCCAGATATTTTGGGGATAAGGTTTTGAAAACCATATTGAAAGCCTTATAGATAATACTAAAAATGTTAAAACATCCTAAAATATTGTTATACTATACAGTAAGTGGTTTTCAATAATAAAATCCATATCTAAATAATATAAGTTGATTTAGATCTCGTATAGTTGTACCTTTTTCTAATAAACCCAAAAAGGGTGAATTGGGTTTTCACTCTATTTTCACCTGTTCCTCACAAGGATACCTTATTGAACACATAGTTTTCCATTATATGGGTATATTCCTTTAGTAAATTCACAAATACTTTATGAACTGTTATGAATGGAAATAAATAATATAAAATATTTATGTTTATAAATAAATCATGTATAGATTAGATTGAAACCTAAAAATTCATTGGGTTAGAAATATATGTAGTTTATGAGTTATCCATTTAATTTTCATGGTTTACCAATTATTTTATTAGTATTTAATAAATTCTCATCCCTACGTTTCCCTTTATTTTTGTCACTAGTATAAAATAGGAGGAACCGAGTCCATAACTAACATGAGGGGAAATGTGATGACTTCCCAAATGAGACCCCCAACCTATTGAGAGAATGAACTAATAGAAATTTCCCTTATCCCCATAGATATGTACCCATGGTTTAGATAAACTATTGGTATATAATTTCATTCCATACATATACCCACAGTTTTTAAAACCCATTTGGATCGGTTGATCTATACCCACAAATTTTTAAAACCCATGTGTATTACCTTTTAAATAGGTCGTATCACTAAGGCTCCCCCTCCACTCCTCAATTAAATCCTAACACTACCCACTCCTATTATGAAATTTTAGAATTCCCCATATACTCTTAGGGATAAATTTTCATCACCCTTCTATTCCTTGGTCAATTTTGGTGACCCTCATCCACACCTCAGGGGACATTGCATCTTTTTCCATGTGTTATTCCTCCATTTCTGGGATTTTATTCTTCAGATCATTGAGAGGAAAGATATAACTCACTCCTATTATTTCTTATGTTGTCTTCTCTAGTGTGTAGGAGTTATTTCTCCCATTATTCCTCATTTAATGTTGTGTAATTTTAGGATTACAGAAATTTCCACAAAAATGGATTTTGTTTGTGTGAAAATGGATTCCATGTCATAATTTTTTTATTTGATGTGATTTCTTTGGGGGTTGTTTATGAAGTGAAATAATTTTTTAAGAATTTTTGGAATTTTTATGAAACTAAAATTACACCCTCTTGAAGGGTATTTAAAGATCAATTATTTTTAACATGTGAATTTTCAGGTGTGTTATGGTATTAAGCTATTTGGAAATGTTATGACATATAAGTAGATTATTATAATAGCTTTAATCATGGTAATTAGTTTCATTGTCATGATATAAATGTGTTTTCATATATATATTATGGCACTATTGGTATTTATAAAAACAAATTGGTGATTTCAAATAGTAGATATTTCAGCATGGTGGGGATTTATCTCATTAGTGTGTGGTTTTAAATTGTTTCAAAATGTCAATGTTTTGTAATTAAACCAGGTGGTTATTTTTTCAATTATTCGTTAATGTTTTTTCCTCTTTGTTGGTCTAATTATAGGTATTGATAACTTTTTTGGACTCATTGAATAAATGGATCAACAATTTCTATAAGAGAATTTTTTGAATAATTTTGATTATTTTGAAGTGTGTTTTGATTTAGGGGGAATGACCTTGTTTTGTATATTTCTCAGTTTTATTTAACTTAGGCCTCTTTGAATCGAATAAAATCCATTTGGAATAATGGTGTAATGGTTAATTGTTCTAATGGTTTTAAAACCAATTGGCCTAATGGATTAATGGCTAATTGGCCAAACGAACTAAAGAAAAATTTTCCTAATAGTCCAACAGCCTAATAAATTAAAATATAAAATCCTTATATTTAATAAAAATATCATATATATATAAAGGAATGTCCATATAATGAATAGTATAGAGTTCATATTATGAAATGAATATAAATCATAATATTAAAATATTATGGAATATTTATAATGAGAAGATAAAATTATTAAGTGTATAAGATTAGATTTTATTTATGAATTTTTCATCTATGTTTATCACATGTTTAAATTTATGAATTATTCATTAATTTAAAAGTTATTCACTTTTATTCTAATTTAATATTATAAAATTTTTATATTTTGAATATGTATATACTAATCAATGTCATTTAAAACAAGTTTTATTGGGCATCGAAGGTCATGTGCCATGCAAAAAATTATTTTACTCGAGTAGGAAGAAAAAGGATGGAAGGGTAGTAAATGCACAAAAATAGGAAGAGATTGTATTCTTTTGTATTTATATTTCAAATAATTATACCGAATTCATAACTAAATAACTTTTTTATATTTTAAATATTACTCCCTTTAAGAACATTATGATAAATAATATGAAAACATTGGGCTAAATGATCATTTTAGTAAGCTATTATGTGAGGAGCATCAGGGGAGAGTTTGTTGTCCACCCAAGAAGAATTCCATCCCCACTAAGTATTTTTCCACATCGGGCTCCTCTCTGATATCGAAGACAACCAAGATGCAATTTTTTCCTGAATAATATAGTGATCCAAAATAAATACCTTAATAGAAGGGATAAAGAAGAAAAATGATCATCGATCACTTCCTGAAATATAATTTAGTTACATGTCAATCACATCTATAAGAGGCTACATCTACATTTGATTCTTATATAAGATAATTTCTACCTTTAAATTTTTCCCCGAGTGAGAGATGATGAAGATGTTGTTATTGTTCTTTCTCAAGATGATGTTATTGGTTTTGAGAATGTTGGTGTTGGTGTCGAGGATTAGGATATTAGTGATGGGGGAGATATTGATCCCCTCCATTTTTTACATACCAATAAAGAGACATGTGGATTTTTTTTAATTCCATGAAATGATTATTTGATCAGATATATATATATATATATATGGGTGTGTGTGTGTATATTATGTAATTGTTAATGTTTTGAAAATTATTAGTAGTTGGTTGAATACTAAAAATATATTATTTATATTGCATTAAATTGAACATTTTTAATATTAATTCTTGTTGAAGGGATGAAAGAGTTGTTCATAATATCAAATAGAGGTAGCTAGCTATACCCATGATTTGGTGAACTGTGGGTATTTTTTTTCTGGGGAAATCTATGCCCATAGTTTGTAAAACTCTGGGTATATATATACCCCCAGTTTGGCTGAAAACGTTGGTATTGTGAAATAATCTAAGGCTATAACAATGGTTTATATATAAACTATGAGTATATATCTATATAGATGGGTATTAATTACATGGTTGCTAAAACCATTGGTATATCTTATACCCATGGTTTTAGGGGTTATACCCATGGTTCTAAACCATGGATATAAGGTTGGTTTCTAGTAGTGAGGTGTAAAAAATTTCATGATAATACATTCTCAATTAAATAATAATTTGAAAAGAAACATGAATCTAGAGGAATACCCACATCCCCCCTAATAATGGGAATGTTAAAATTGACACCTTTATGGGATAAAGTTCTCTGAATTTCAGTTGATCTTATATTCCCATAATCATGGAACAATGCATCAATTATTTTAAAAAGATCCCCACCACTATTTAAAGATCTTAAAAAAGAATGTATTACTGTATAATTTTTCTATGGAGGGATAAGAAAATAAATTTTGGAAAATGATAAAAAAATACAACACAAATGGATGAGATCAAAGAGATTGAGTGGAAAGAATTCCAAAAACAATTCTTTGATAATTATTTTCAAATTACTTTCTAACATAAAATGGATATGGATTTCATTTTACTCAAGTAAGAGGATGAAAACCCTATTGGGACATATGAGGAGAATGTATTAGGACATTCATGATAAACCATAATATTTATCATTGACCTTGAATGTAAAGATAAATACTTATTTTATGGACTGATGAGTCTATGAAATTATTTGGAGGTTCAAGACATTAAATGCCATAATGAAATTATATGATGTTCCCTAAAATTTGAGATAGAGAACCACAAATCAAAAGTTTCTCAAAGTTCAAGATATAAAAAGTGTTGAATAGAGATTAATTATTTTGAAGTGATGAAGAAATGTGAAGAGGGAAAGAAATTCCAATATTGCACATATAAAAAGTGTCGCCAGAAGAATACTATAAATTTACTCAAGGGGTAAGAAAATTGTTTAGGCACAAGAATAAAAGGAATCTAGATAATGAATAGTGATGGGATACATCCACTAATGTGATGGAATCATGGAATTCTCTAGAAATCCCTCTATATATAATCAATGTTACAATATAAGTAACCGGGACACTATTTGATTTGCTTAACGATGAAAAGGGTTTTCAACAATAACTAACAAAAAAACCTCCAAGGCCTATTGAGAAAAGAAGATATTATTCCTTATCAACTTCTATGGTGGATTGGATAATTATGTTGTGATAGGTACACTAGTTATTCATACAAATATAGTGAATATATTATTTGATTGTAGTTCTATGTAATCTTTATTATCATAAAATGTTAGTAGAAGTTTTAAATCACCACATAAAAACAATTAATTCCCATTATTATGGAAGTTGGAAAATTGGTCAATTTTTGAATCCAAAATATATAAATCAACCATATCAATATTTATGTGATGAATTTCCTCAAACAATATTGTAATAGTCTTTTTAGAGGAATTCAATGATATTCTAAGCATGGAATATATTTCTCTGTAATTAGAGAATTCAAATAGTTGAGAAAAGGAAATCCCCCTCTATATCATAAATCACACAATGATTATATACAAGTGAAAGAAGAAGAATTAATCTGATTTGATATCATAATCTCAATAATTGATATTATTTCCTTATGAAAAATCATATCGAATCAAATGTTGGTACTAAGGGGGAAAATCATTGATTACATGACCATTATAAGTGATTTTAATAATTCTTTTTTTGAATAATTTCCTTTCCTTCCTCCCAGACGAGATGTTGAGTTATTGAAAAACCCTATAATTGGAGAGTTTACAATATCCCATCAATTATATAGAATATAATCTTTTGAAACATAATAGTGGAAAAATTAACTATATGAGAATCTGGATAATGGTTTATATACCCATGTTCTTCACTCTCGGGTATACCAAACCTTTTTTTCAATAATAAGGATGGTTAAATGAACCTTTGTAGTGATTATCATGAGATAAATAATATCACATTAAAGAGAAATTATCCCCTTCCATAGATATAATACATTTCCAATCAGCTACAGGGATCCCAATACATCTCCATGGTGGATCTTTGATCAAGTTATTATCATGTAAATTTGAAAAAGGAGGATATCACCAAGACTATTTTTCATACATGGTATAGACACTATGAGTTCATAGTGATTCCATTTGGACTCCCAAATGCACTATGAATCATTATTGACATAACTAATTGTGTAATTTGGTATTTTGTCAACCAATTCGTGGTAGTCTTTATAGATGATATTCTTATATACTCCAAAAGAACGGAATAACATGAGAAGCATTTCAATACTGTATTAAGCTCTTTTCAAAAGGGAATGATAAAGGTGAAATATAATAAATGTGATATTATGATGGGACAAGAATCATTTTTGGGTAATGTTTTCACAAAAAAGGGATATCTATTGATCAATAAAAAATAGAGGTAATTGAAGGATTTCCTAGGATAACATCTATGATGGAAATATGTATATTTTTGGGATTAGCTGGGAACTATCATTGATTTTTAGGAAACTTATCACAGTTTTCGAAACCACTAATCAACATAATAAGAAGTGAATTCATTCTTTTCTAGATAGATTAATTTTATGAGTGATTCAATTATTTAATGATGATTCTAATCATGCACCTGTACTCACATTACCCACTAGTGGGGAAGGATTTTTTATCTATAGTGATGTGTCCCAAAGGGTATTTGGTTGTGCTCTCTTGAAATAAGACAAAGTGATAGAATATTTTGTATACTAATTAAATATCCATGAGATGAACTACCGAACACATGATCTACAATTAGATGCACTAATCATTAAATTTAAGATTCAGAGACATTACCTCTATGGTGAGAAGTGTGACATATATTCATTTCATAAAATAATCAAGAATATATTCACAAAAAAGGAGCATAACATTCTCTAATTGAGTAGTTTAAAGATGATCTGGGATTATGATTGTTCATTTCAATTCCATCCTAGTGAAGATGACAAAGTTAAAAATTATTTGAGTAGAAAGTATCTCATAACTCTATCCATTATGAGGATTACATGGGATCTGATATTTTTTTACTTATAGAGAATGTACATGAGAATAATTAAAGGATATTAATCATAACCTTTTAAAAGAACTTATCAACCATAAATTCTCAATAGGATCAAGGAGGCATACAATAATGTTGATGTTTTATAAAAAATCATGAATATATTCCATAGATCAACATTTATAAAGATTGAGTTATAAGGTTAAGAACATGGATTCATGTCCAATCAAAACTAGAGCTGAAAAATGAACTTATGGATGATGCACACATCTCATCCTTCACAGTTAATTTTGGAAGCACTAATATGTATAGAGATATGAGGTAAAAACTTTATTTAGATAACATTAACAAGGATTTTGTATAATTTAAATCTTAATTATTGGTTTACCAAAGGTACAAGGATAAATGACACAAATATAGGGGTATAATGTGAAATTTTACAATACCTGCATAGAAATGGGAATACAATACCATAGATTTCATCATAAGGCTCCTTAATACATAAAATTGATACAACACAATCTGGGAAGAAGTAATTATCCATACAATTTCTGCATATTTCATTACTATCGGGTAATATTTCTCTCTATATAAACACCCCAAAATATAAATAATCTAAGTGGTAACACTCTATGGAGTTCCAATCCCCATTATAACCAATAAAATCTATGGTTTACATTGATCTTATAGAGAAGACTATTAATTCATTAGATAAAGAGTTATGCTTCATAACTAATTATAATCATTAAATGGATAGTCAGTCTAAAAAACATTAAACTTCTATAAGATATATTGAGTTTAGGTTTAATGGATTTTAATGTATTTTTTTGATCAAAAACTTCCCCATGTGGAATTATCATATAACCAATGTTTCCATTATATCATTCAAATAACACCTTATAAGGATGTATATGGGAAGTTGTGTTAGAATCCAATATACTGGGATGAAGATGGAGAGTGGATTCAAATTGGACCTGCAATTATCCAAGAGATGATAGATAAGGTTTAAACTATTCAAAGTCATATGAAATCAAAAAAAATTGAATGAAAATATAAGCATACAATCATCAAGGTAATCTATATTTTTATGTCACAGATAGAGTGTTCCTTCATATATTTTCATTGTACAATTTCATGAGTTATTAGAAGAATGGAAATATACTATAAGATACATATGTCCCCTGGATATCCTTGGTTGCATTAGAGTTATCTACTCTCAACTATAACTCCTTCTTAACATATCTCATGTACATGATGTGTTCAATATTTCACACTTGAGGAAGTATATACCATAACACTCTTAAGTACTAAATAAATAGTTGGTACTATTAGAGAATGATCTTTCATATGATGAGAAACCAATAAAAATATTACATTATATAGAACATGTTATTTGAAACAAGAAAACTAGCTCTATAAATGTATTATGGCAGAACCACTTGTTCGTGAAAGAAACATGAGAACAGGAATGGGAAATGAATGGAATGTAAACTCATCTATTATAGAGTATAAAATTAAATTTCAAAAGAAATAATTTTTAAATGGGGAAGAATGTAACATCCAAAACATTAATAAATCACACTCTCTTATTTAAGGAATAAATTCCATATAATGAAATGTAGTTATAGAAACACATGCATTCCCTTGTTCATTTTAGAGTGGTTTAAGTAATATCCCATTGAATTTAAAATACTTCTAAGAATCATAAACATTTATAATACTGTAATTTTATAGTGATCATTATTATTATTATATATTAAGGTTTATGATAAAGTCTATTTAACACAAATGAAAAAAGGGATGGCCTCGTCCTGTAGGATCATACCCTATAAAGCTCATTTATTGGTGCTTGTGAGGGAGATGGAATCAATAGTATTTTCTCATGACCAATATAATGTTTTGATCCAACACTAAAAACATTATAGAAACCATTTAATGGAGAAGTTAAACATTATCAATATCATGACCCAAAATATGTTTGTTGAACCACCCTAATAATGTATAAATATTACATGCCATACCCTTAGGGTGTGTGTTGGAAAAATAAGCAATCATGTATATAGACCCATGTAGTATGATTTTATTATTTTATTTTCAAATATAATAAATATTATATTTATACCATTTTAGTAAAACTTTATAAATGATTATATAATGATTTTGATAAAAATATGATTTTCATATGAAGATATCAAAATTTTATTTTTGGTATATATATGGTTTCCAATAAGTAAGTTTTTTTTATAAATTCATGATTTTTTAATAGAAATATTTTTTAATAGAATATTATAATTAAATAATATTAATTTAAAAAAAATTAAAATAATATTTAATGACGTCTAATGAATTATTTATAAGGTTAAAAAGTGTGTTAGTTTTGTAAAAAGTAGTATTTTTAAGAAAATATGGGTTTTTATTTATAAGTGAAAATTATTATATATTATAAAGTTATTTTAGAAAAATAAATATTATTTTTTAAATAATCATGTTCAAATTATTCAATTATAAATTTTTAATTAATTTATAAGACATATAAGTTTGTGTGTAAAAAATAAATACACTATAAGTATAATGTTTTTATTATGACATAATAATATCAAATAATTAATTTAATAAATTCCATAAAAGGAATCCATGACCATATATACAATTACCCTTTAATATAATGTGTTTTTATGTTACATGTTTAATTTTATAAACCTTTAATGAATCCCCCAACACTTTTTTTTATTTTAAGGACAAAAAGTCAATTCTTTAGGAACATGAATCACTTCCACATCACTAATTGTATTATTTTAATATTTTTGGTAATTAGAATAATAAAATATATTAAAAAAACTCTTATTTGATGGTTACCACGTCCAAAATCAATTGGTTATTTTTAGTTTTTATTATTTTATATATAGAGTCCAAAACCAACAATTAGTAATTAATATATAATTCATCAATCATTCTATAAATACCCACACAATATCCCTCTCATCAAAACAAAAAAATCATTTATTATGAATTTATTCCCCCTATCCCTCCTTAAATCCCTCCCACATTGTTCCAAAGCTCTTAGAAAACTTCTACCAATCTTCTAGAAGCACCCTTTAAATGTACGAGATCACCCACTATTATTTTCCGTTCAAGAACCATATTTGTATATAGACTTTCGAAACTCAATTGATTATGTTTTAATGCCTTTATAAGTATCCATTTTTTATCTCCTGCCAATCATTTTTTTTAATTTTATAAAAGCTGGATTGTGGGTGACCGGTGGCCAATATACAATACCAAACCAGTACAACAGAAACCAAAACAACAAACAACCTAAAACAACATAGAATTAAATATCATAATAACCACAATCATCCCTATATCCCATACAAGATTTGCCTTCTCCTATAGGTGATTCCCATTCTGAATTTCTCCAAAATTTGGCACTTTGAACCCGATTGCCATGAATTTCCAAATTAGTCATAATAGTAGATGCCTTGTTAAACCCACTTCCCTTTTTGACAGAAAGGACCACCTGGTTGTTCCTTTTAGAAGCAGACTTTTTCCGCATTGGGCTCGGGAGATATGAGTAGTCTCTTCTTGGCCACCTTGTTGAGGTTTCAGATGGAGGTCTAACACCAATAGACCCCTTCTGGAACCCATCTTGAATAATATCTCTAAAAGAGCAGCCATCAGGGGTACTCCAGTTTTCCTTTCCTCTCATAGAGCTCTCAAGTTCCACTTTTCTAAATTTTTTAGTATACTGATGTAAGGGGTCCTCTCCTTCTCCTTTGTATTTAAGAACCTTCTTAATATTATTCCTTTATATTTCCAATTTTTCATGTTGGAATATGTTTTTAAAAATACCTGTTATTGTACATATCATTTCCAAGATCTAATATACCCATATAAAATTTCATTAAACACATCCATGAATAATTATTTACCCCTGTTATGCTATCAAAATTATCTTACGCATTTCCATAAAAAAATATTTGTTTAGTGAATACCGATCATAATTCCCCAAAAAAATGTATTTACATAGATATACATATCCTTAATTGATTATAGACTATAATGTATGTAACCCACACTTTTTAATAATGGTATTAAAAGTGATGAAATGAATCCTTATATTGTATGATCTATCTGTAACACTTACTGATATACATGATATGAAAGTAATGGGTGAGAAAAGAATTATATAGCAATAAAATTCATTTTGTAATGATTTTTATCACATGAGATAAAATTTACAGATCATATGAGGTTATCCTAATAAAATTATGTTTTTATGTCTTGGAAGGTAGAATTAATTTATGTTTATGATGTCATGTTTTATGTTTTTCCACATTCCATAGGGTTTCTTAATACTATTATATTATAGCATGATTCAATTTTTTTTATTCTAATTTTCCCCTTTCTATATCACCATATTATTCTTATGAACTCAGATATACTTCTTTACCTTATTCAATTATTTTATTGTTCCCTTACTCGGATTTATAGCTCACCCCTTTCTTGTTTATGTCTTTATGTTATCCTATGTATTTTTAGAATATAAGTAGAATTTACAATACATGTTGTTGAGTTTTTAAATAATTTTATTATATGCATGTTTCATGTTTTATTTAATGTACATAATTCCCCAAAGTCACTAGGCCTCACCATATTTTGTTATTGTATTATGTGTAACATTTTTTAATAAATAATTGAATAAGGTATATTAAAATATGTGTTTCTATAAGGAATTCATCTATAAATAATTCAATCATATGAGTAAAACAAGTTATATGAAAATAAAATTGGAGATAAATAATACAGAGAAGCTATCATTAGAAAACTAAAAATTTAAAACTATTCCTAATAAGTGTATAAAGAGTATATACATGTTATCCTTCAGTAAAGAATATAATAAGTAAAATAAAAATACCCCAAGAAGATCAAGAAGGGTGATACACTAAAGATCATAAGATATTTATTTTTTATATGAATAGGTCAAACCATGGATCATGGTAACAAACATATGGATATTACAGTGAATAGAAGAAATATTCATAAATAAATGGGAACTCCGGTCTAAGATTAAAATAAATAGACTGACATGGAAAATAGAACCTGTGATAATCCCTGTGGATCTAACAAAAATGATATTAATATTCCAAATTATATCATAGTAAGTTTACCTACTGATTTGTAAGGAGTTAGAAAATTGTAAGAATCATAGTTGGAGGTAGATGTTAGATGCTATTAGAGGATTCTACATAATGAAATGTAATTTCATTAGTGGTTTGAAACAAATGATAACCAAATAATATCATAATTATTGTATTGAATGTGAAAAAGGGATAGAAAAATTTCTGAACAGTATTTTGACATAATGCCATCTCAACAATAAATAGTAAATATGAATTAGAAATTACAATTTGATGAATGTGTCTTTATGGACAATGAGAATGAAAATTACGAATAAATGCTTCAATAAATAAAGTGAATGAAATATTGTACACAAAACTTCCAATAAATTTGGAACAGTCAACATGAATAATTCACTATCATAGAGAGTAAAAAATAAAGTATATCTTGATTAAGAAAAAACTATCAACCTTCTTACTATCAGTTAAAAGAAATTAAGATCTATATAATTCACATATAATTTGTGCATTTTCTTTACATATAGGGAATTGAAAGTGAAAAATCTACTTAGGGGGATAAGTAGCCTAATGAAATTATGTTGATACATACTTAAGGTGGAATATTTAATCAAGGAGTTTTTAGAGACACCATCCTAGTATCATAATTCTATTTATATCTTGAATTTTATTTTTCTGAAAAAGATGATAGATAAACCTTTATAGAGGTAATAATGTTCTTATAACTAATCAACAAACATGAAGTTACCAGTATGGATGTGATCACCAAAATTTTTATTTAAAAAAATATTAATTTAGAAGAAAAACTAATCATATGATCAATATTGATGAAGTGAAACTAAATATCCTCCCTTGGTGAGGATTATCCAAATAGGTTTTTAGATATCTATATTCTCAAAATAGGTATCTTTGGATGGTACATATTCCGGAATTCATTGATGAGTCTTGTTGTGACAATATCCTATCCTTAGTCACAAAAATTAAAAGATGTTTTATTTTAATGAGTAAAAATAATGAAATCAATTTCACAAAAACAAGATCTTGAAGAAGTTATGTGAGTGATTTCATAAAAAACGCATACATGTTATAATTTATGGTTTTCAATTTGTTTGTTGATATTAGTGTGTGATTTTCAGGATAAATGTATCATGAGAATTTTCTTTATAAGTGGTATCATAAATTTTTTACATGAATTGTATCTGTTGGTATTAAACAATTACTATTAACCTAGAAAGAGTTGAACAATATTTGAGGAATGAATATGGTTTTTCTATATCAATTGGAGTCATATTCTAAATTGTAAATATACTACATTAATTTCTAAATTAAACCTCTTATTTTCTATAATGGGTTTTCTTAAGAAGACTTATAGTGAAATAATCGATGGAAAATTTCTTAAAAAGGAAATGATACCATCCTCTCTCAGGTAATTTTCACTCATTCAATATGGGGGAGAGAATAAAATGATAAAATAAGGAATAATTGAAGAGAACATATTGAAATCCAATTATCTACATTGGTATTTATAAAAAATACAAATGGGTATATTAATGATCCTACTTTGTGTTTATTTTGAATTTATTAATAATGAGTTAGTAAATGATGTATCTCATGATGTAAATATGAATTGAAGTAAATAATAAATTTTGGGAAGTCAACTAGAGATCCCAAGCCTGCTGTTAATGATGGTATCCATTTAATTATGTTCAACGGTAACATGAAATATTTGAAAATGAATCATATTTTAAGTATGATTATTTCTAGTTTATAAAGTTCCATGATCAGTTACAATGGTGTGTGGAGGAAGAAAATTTTCTAAAATAATGAATATAATTGAATAAAAACTTATATTTATTTTTTAACACTACTAAAATATTAATTTTAGTGGAGGAATATTCTTTAAGGACATGAAAACATGAAAAAAACATTTATATTTTTTTTCATGAGGAGTCATTTTGAAGAAGGCTTGTGTAGTAAATTTTATAATCGGTAATTATAATAATTATTTTCATATGTAAATTTAATAATAAAAAAATTGGCTATCCAAACTAGATAGCTAGGCCCTCATGTTCCTACACTTGTTGTAGATTGATCAACCACATGTAAGAGAAAGAGAAACTAGTTATCCACATCAGAACACATTTTTTTGAGAATACCTCCAATAGGGATCACACACATGTGTGTGCATAGAACACATAGGGGTTTTAGGGTAGATCATACAAGTGCAACATGGATCGTTGAGGGTGTGTGTGAATGGTTTCCTTGGTGATGACCCTAATGTATGCTTAGAATCTCTATTCTACTGAGATTATTATAAAACATAAAATGACTATGATGATTTCAGATATGGAATAGGGAGAACATCGTGTATGATTCTCTTTGATTATACTAGTTAAATGTCATGAGAGACATCTAATTTTTGGCCATCTACACTAGTGAAGCTAAGATTAATAATGACACATTGTTGACATATCAATACCATTCATGCTTCCATACTTGAGAAAATTCAAATAATGAGCTTTAGCTGAACAAAAACTGAAGTTACATAAGTTCATTCGAGTATTTGAGAGAAAAGATATGATTTAATTAATGTTTTTCATGTGATAATCATATTAAAAACATGATTCCCAACACAATAAAAGAAAATAATTATATTACCTGAAGGTTCTACGAATTTTGGAATAAAAAACTCAAAATATGGAAACTAGTATTAAAAAACATAATCCTTATGAATTCAAAATCATTAATTGATGTGGCATATTTTTTAGGATTTTGAAGGGGGTTGAAACGAAATTAAAGGTTGATACGATATAGTATAAATCTGGTGGACCTCACCTATAAATATAAAGTCACCCAAGATTGAGAGATTTTTTTATTCTTTGATACCTATTACTTTACTTAGAGGAAATATTTTATTTATGAAACACATTATTTTGCAAAGAGGCTCTATGCAAAACCCTTTCACAAATAAGTCCTGTAGGCATCCTGGTCTCATCAATAAGAGTTAGCTAAACCTATTTTGATTTTGAGAAAAAACATAGAAATGTACTCTCCCTATTAATAGAACACTCAAGGGTTACATGAATGAAAAATATATTGTCTCAGTGTATATATATGAAGACAATATTATATCTAGATCTTATGAAGCATCTCTTTCTTTTGTGAAGGAGATAATTTTCTCGATGATAGTTTTACATGAAGACAATGGAGAAAAATACATAAAGTTATGAAAATAATGACATACTTGTGAAATGTATTTATAATAAAATATATACATGAATAACAACAACAATAAGGCCAAAAAGTGTGTTATTGCGTGAAAGAGATGACTCGTGTGAATAGTTTCACATGAAGATACGTGAATAAAACCATGAATTAATTATTCATTTTATAATATAAATAATATGAATATCACATATGACATGATATCATGAATACTCATTAAGAACATGATGTTGAAATTTTATATCTCTTATTGTTTTACATATATCAAAATTAGAAGTAGAAATTTTGACCGAGTTGATATTCTCATGTTATTTTTTTGGATGGAGAATCCATTAATATCTAGTTAGTATAGAATGATCATATTATTCTGACTAATGATGTAGAATAAGACAAGGCTTATTTGATTATTTAATATCTATAGAAAACCATTCTATTAGGATGAAATATAAGAAGTTATTTGTTTTTGTATTTAGAGGAATTGAATTAGATTAATTGGAGACTATAAAAGAAGAAATTTTCTATATTATTGATCAATTCAAGATAATCATACTAATATCATATAGTTTTTCTTCAATGATGTAGCTTGAATTGTACTTGGTTTTTTTAGGAGATATGTTCTAGGTTTATCTTATATCTCATGATTTAGTTGATAATAAAATAGAAGTTGTGTGTATGAGATAATAACCACTATACACTAAGGAGTATTCACCACACTAAAAGTGAATTTGGTTAAAAATATGTGTTTCAATTTGCATTTATCTTTATTTGAAAGCATGATTAATAAATTTAATGAAGAAAGAAGAAACATTTAATGAATAACTGATATAGATAAAGAAGGGGATAAAAGTCCTAAAGTATTTAAAACTTCATCCCAAATTTATTCCCACCACTAATTAGTGTGTCAATCCCAAATTTATCCTAACATCCTCTTGTAATAGAAATAAATCTTAGTCGTTTGTTTAAGATAAAAAACATGATTACATTATTAATAAATGTTTATGTGTTTTACGATAGGAAGAAATATTTCTTTCATTTCAATGTAAATTTTTATGTATGTTTTGCGAGAATGAGAAGACTTCTATAGCTGTAGGAACATTTATGTGATCTTGAGAGGGATTATATGACTGTAAGAATAATTTTATGAACATAATAAGACTTATGTGATCGAAATAATAATTCCAATATTGTGGGAAGGATATGTGACCATAAGCATAATTCTATGACTGTGAGAAGTATATGTGACTATAATAATAATTTTGTAACCATGAGAAGGATTTATGACATAAGAATAATTCTACCACCATTCAAAGGGTTAGTGATCATTAATATTGGTGTGACAAAAATCATATATAAGGAGTGAAACCATGAGAAGGTTGTGTGGTTGTGCTATAATCATGAATCTGTGAGGTATATTCTATCATGTTTAGGTAAAGACCCAATTAATATTTCAAAAATTGATAATAAAATAGTATTATATTGAAATCATTATTTTTTATGGAATTAAATGAATCTAATTGAATTTAGGTCTAGAAGATCAATTTTTCGTTATGTGGATGTGGGAATCGTTATATTAAAATGGATTTTTTGTATAGGATATATCTACAAATTAAAAAGGTTCCTTAAATGTCCATGGGATTACCGAGCATAAAATAATATATATGGATTACAGTCATTATGTCTTTATTTATTTATGTTCACCATTTTCATATTTTAAATAGTGATACTGTAACATTGATCTTATTTCCTTGACCCTGCTACTTCTTTTTTGATTCTAAACAACCTTGTTGTCAACCAAAATTTATCAGAAGAGAAGAATCACTACATTATTACTTTCTTACTCTCTTAGATATGGTTTTATTTACATCATGACTAGTGAATGTATTTATTTCTTACCATTTAGAAATTATGCTATATTATAAATAAAAGTTGTCGAATACATATTCACTCTTCATTTTACATGTTTTATCCCACATCAGTTTTGGGAAGAGGATTGGTTAATCCTAGATATCCTTGTGAGTTATTATGTTTGTAAAACCTTGTATAGGATGTTGATCGGTTTATTAGTTTAAAAAATGTTCTTCAAGAGTGTGATTTTTATCATGTATAGAGTAATAGGTTCCAGCATAGAACTAAATCATGTTAATTTTTAAATTCCACAGTGAGATAATTAATTTTTTCTTTCTCATTTTTAAATTATTATATATTAAAAATATTTGGTTCATATATATGTTTTGTATGTACTTAAAAATATCATTATAAAAATAATTTAATGATAATTGTATTTAATTACTGATATATGTATCTGTTTTTTGTGAGTAGATTTCATTCAAAAGATTAAGGGATTTTAAAAAAATTGAGCCCAATAGTCATTAAGATGGTTATTATGTTTAGTGATGTCTATGAATTAGTGAAGAGGATGTGATTGAGTTTTTTGGATTTTTTGTCAATAGAATATTTTTATTCAATGATAAATTAGACAATATAATGGTAAATGTACATCAAGGTTATTTTCACTATGATTGGTTTATCCTGATTCTTGCCTTTTTTGAAGTTTGAAGAAACTTATTTGTTTATAATTAGGTTCGTAAAGAGAACATTTTTCTTGGAAGAGAGGATAACCAATAGGGAATATAAAAGACCATGTTTGATGATGTGTTGATGATAAGTAGGTCTAAAATTAGCCAGGATATTCCAATGGTGGATCATTTTTATGGATGTAATGATCTTAATGTATTATTATGAAAACAATACTAACCAAAAATACCCATGGGGATCACCTTAGTGATATTTTAGTGTTCTTCGATGAAACATACAAGGCCAATATGGTAGTGTTATTCCACATTGTGTTTTTTAGACAAACTTTGAAAAATGTAAGTATATCGTGGACCACATTCAGGGTATATAATGATCTTTGTAGATAGATAAGGTTGAAGTTTAAAATAGTATGGAACGTGCCAATAGTTAAATAAGTTGTGGTTGAAAAGTTATTCATGTATAAAATATATAGAGGTATATGAATACACCTATTATAATAACCATTTTGAACAAAAAAATAAATTCATTCTACACTAGGTTGTGGTGCAAGCCTTGTGAGGAGGATTAACTCAGTTATGACTAGTTTTGATGAAATGGATCATTTTATGACCTAATATATCACTAACATGATATTTTATTTCATCTTGGAAGTATTAACACATTCCAATCGATATAATACTATGTATAAGACAAACATGATTTGGTAATTGTTTAGTTGTTTTATCGAAGATGGTGTTTTGAATTAGATTTTAAAAAAATGATTCTTATTCTTTATCATTGATACTGTATAAAGTATGTAATATTTTTAAGTGTTTATTGTGGAATAATAGATAAGGAAGATATAGAAATATTAAATATGGATGAGATAAATAAAAATATAATAGAAAGTAGAATCAGTTATGGAAATTGGTACTTATTTAATATATCATAATTGAGATTATATAAGTTACGAAAGAAGATGAAGAGCATAATTAAATAAATAATTCATGTTTTGGTCTCTAAGGATTTATTCATGTTAATAAATTTTGTTTATCATTATAATATTATATGATGAACTATCATAGTCAAGATACTATTTTGTAACAGGAGTATAAGTATAAACTCAAATCATTGTACTTATATGTTGAGAATAGGGGGTAGTGTGGTCTTGGTAAAATCTAGAATATTGCATGGACTATATTTCTCTTTTTGGTAGGGAAAATTTTAAATCTACTTTTCCCTTAATTTTTATGTGTTTGAAAATGATCTAAATTTAATTTAACCTATGGTGAGTGTTATTTAACCTAGGAAAAATTAAATGTAATTGGATATGTAATTCACCAGTAGTTATTCTTCCCTAATCAAAGAAGTTCCTTATCAATTAGTATCAAAGTGATAATTTCTCCTAATTGGTAATTTGATATTTCAAGTTAATAAATGATTTTATCTTTGTTAAATGTATTTATCACTTAATTTATAGTGAATGTCTTAGATAATCATAATTCAATGAATAGAAAATGGATTCCAATATTTAATGGAAAAATATGTCATACATGGAAATATGAGATTGTTTTATAACTATTATCAATCATTTATGTTCTACTATAGGTCACAAAAAATGGGATTTTTTCGTGAACTAAATTTGTTTCTATTACAGTGGAAGATAAGAATATATTATAGATTGATGATCGTGAGAAAATGTTATTCCATTATCCTTATTGGAAATTGAGTTTTTGAAAGTCAAAGGACTCAAAACTTCTAGAGGCATATATAATAAATTTCCCAATATCTATGAAGGAATGAACAAAGTGAACCTAGATAAATTTTAGATTTGGATACTTAATTTTGAATATATATATATATATATATGCATGATTATGAAACTATTTATAGCTTCTTTAGGAGGGTAAATGAAGAAGGGATCAAAACTATTGACTAAAGTGAGAGTTTGGAAGATGGTCATATTGTTGAAATTATTTGACATATCTTAATAGAAAAAAATTTATTCTAAAGACTCTTCTATATAAGAAAAATATCTATGTGATATTTCCATTAATGATTTGAATAGTGCTATAATATATTATTAAATAATAAAAGTCAACACTTTCAAGAGTAAGAAAAATTCTAAAATAAAGATATCTTTTGCATCTAAAAAGAAATAAAATTTAAACCAGGAGGTGTATATTGGAAAATAATCTTTTTTTCCAAATTTTGATTTATGTTTAGGAAAAATGTTGATAAGATTATGTCACTAATGTATAGAAAATTGAGAATAGAGAAGGGATGTTTTAAGGAAAATCATTTACTAAAAGTATTTATGTGTGTAGAAATTATAATTTTTTTTAAATTATCCAACGTTAAATGTGGATATATTTTTTGTTTAATAATAAGAAAAAAGAAGGATATTATTTAAGAATAAAATGTAAAGGATCGGAAAACTATGTTTTTATTCAAAATAGAAGAGAATGAATATCTCAAAAATCAGGAATGCAAATTTTTTATCTTTGTTTGAAATCATTGATAACAATTATGAAGAATGTTAAATGGATATGACAATATATATTTATGAGAAACATCTCATCACTAAGGTGAATGAAGAATATATCACCAGTGATAGTTGTAGTGATGTTGAGGAAAATAAAGAAATAGATATTCAATTATATTTAAAAATATAACTCAAGGGATATCTCTCAAATGTCTTATTATTTTAAAAATATATAAAAAATATTTTAAATGAGAATTAATCTTCTAGAAGTAATGGATTAGATCATATTGAATAAAAATTTTAGTTTCAAAAAGAAGTTATTAAATTAAATAAACTGGTTGTTGAATATAATAATTAAATAATCAATACATAAGAACAAGTGAGGTAGAAATAGAAAAAGTTTTAGATTTTATAATAAAGAATGGTTAACATGAAAAAAGATCATAAAAATTTTATTCTGGATTTATATAACCCTACTCATGAATTTGGAGAAATATCAAGTAAATATGAGGAATATGGAAATAAAAAATATATATCAACAATGAAGATAAAAAAACTAAAAGATATTGGTTGGTTTTTAAAGAAGAATAAAATCAATATGACTATTTTTTTTATAAAAATCTTGTGATTTTATAGATTTTATAAATTTTGAGTTCATCATATTTAATGAAAAAACTGATACAAACGGTAGAACTAAAAATGAAAAAAAAGAAGTCATATTATTAATGAAATATTCAAGAGTTTGCTAAAATTATTGTTTTCCAAATGGATCTAAGCCTAATGGTGAAAATATGGTTTAAATATAGGCTCTTATATTTCAAAAAAAATAATGTTTTAAAGGAAAATATACTTTTTATAGTTATTGTTATTATTGTGGAGGTTTTGGTCACATGAAAATTATGTGTTAGTTTAATTACCCATAAAATGAATATTTTTGATGCTTTGGAATAAAAAAATTGAGGGTGAGTCACCCTATGCAAATAAGAACAATTTCTGGAAAACCATACAATTCTGGATTAAACGTTGAAAATAATCTTTAGCATTTGGGATATATTAGTGAATGATGTGAGAAACCAAGATATATTGTAAAAGGGTGTATAATTGTGATACTAGTTAAAATTTTTCCAAGGGATATTATTGAGAGGTCATATAAAGTAATGGAGAATGAAAAATAGTGATATTTTATGTTGTTTACTATAAAGAATCCCAAGGATAGTTTATATGGATTATAAATGGTATTTGTTCCTCAAATAATATAAGGGATATAGATATTCTCAATTATTTTTGAAATTTTAAATATGTATTGATGGCCTTTGATTATGATGGTTCACTCGAAATTGGATGTGTTGGATCAACACATATAGTTAAACATAAATTTTAATCCAAGAGAACAATGTGTGATGAAGGACTGAAAGATGGGGTTTTTCCAATATATTGAAATATTTTTGTATCTTTACAGGATTAAAATTAACAATAATAAATTTTATTTAGATTGGTGATCCTATATCTTGTTATTATCAAAGTATTAAAGAAGAAAATTAACTATGACATCAAAGACTGGAGAATCTTATCCAAAAGAATACTTGAACGTTCATTCATGGTGAAAATGTTTCTTGTGTTCCTAAAATGAAAATATAAATTAATTTTTTCTATTCCATTTGTAAAAATGGAATTACTATTAATACTCCAAAAAATAGAAATACAACCTACTAATTCTTTGGAACTAATCCACTTTAAAATTTATGGGACCATGTTGAAGAAATAAAAAAACAAAATCATTATTTTCTTTCTTTTCTAAATGAATTTACTCAAATTAAATGTATCTTTTTATGAATAATAAAATATAATCTATAAAAAGTTTCAAAAGGGTCAGGATAAGTGGATAGAAAGAGTGGGGTTTCTCATTGAAGAATATTTAAATAGATAAAGGTGTTTAGTATATTAGTTCAATGGTTGAAAAATATATTTATAAACATGGAATCCAAATAGAACATAGTGTATCATAAAAACCTCAGCAAAAAGGTGTGTTGTAATAAAATAATAATAGTCTTGTAGAGATGGATCGAACTATGTTGTTAGAGCATAAAACATCAAATTATTTCTGCATATATGATATTGGACTAGGGATTCATTTTTTAAATAATTGTATTTGTACACATATGTTATGTATTATAATAAATATCTATGTTTTATGCATCTAATAGTTTTTTGTATCCATTTTGTCATTTATTTTAAAGGCGAAAATATGGGGAAATTTCAAGGAATTGGTGTTGATCATATTTTCCATGTTGTCTTTTAAGTGAAAGAAAATATCATTGTAACAAAAAAAGATACGATTTTTTTATAATGTTATTATGAATGTGATGTAACACAAAAATAAAGAAATCATACATAAAGAATAAATTTCAATAAGTGATGACGAATAATATATTTTATTGAAATAATAAGGTGATGTTTTGAAAAATGGTGATAAAGAAGATCAATTCATTGAAATTTATTCAAAACATTTTTGTGATTATGAAAAATCATATTCACATCATACAAGTATAAAAAGTAAATATATTGTCTAACAAATCTTAGAAAATCTTGGAAATAGATTCAAAATATAATAACATTGAGGAAAACCTCTCATATGTCATTTTATCTCAAATTAAACCTAGATATGTGAAATAAACAATGATACATAAATATTGGATTAATTATATAAATAAAGAGGTTAATAAAATAAAAAATAATGATACTTAGGAGTCTGTATCCACAACTAATAATAAGAACACTAAAGAAACCAAGTGTTTTTTAGGACAAGAGTAATGAAAAGATGAATTTGTGATAAATTAAGGAATAAAAGTTCTTAATGTGTATTCATTGGTTGAAGGATATAAAATTAGTGAAAACATTGAACTAATTGAAATACATAGAACCATAATAATTTTTCAGGCCATTACATAACCAAAGAAATGCGTTATATTTTAAATGGGTTTCGAGTCACTCTTCTTTAATAGTGAATTGGAAGAGAAAGTTTATATTGAAAAAACATGTAGTTTGTTTCTTTATGAATATATGAATTGCGTTTTTAATTTTACAATGGATTTATATGGGCTAAATAAATCCCCAAGATCTTGGTATTCTATTAATGAAACCAGATTTAGGAAGCTGTAATTTACCAAATGAAGGGATGGAAAAATGAATACAATAATCCTAATATTGAGGTATTTATAATTATTTTTTTATATATGTGATATTATTTTTTCTATAAATAATAAAGGTTTTTATGAATAGTTTTCTAAATAAATGAACATTCCTTTAAAATTTTCTATTCTTGGTGAGATTAGACAATTTCTTGGATTAAAAATATCTCAAGGAAACATTTATATTATCATTCTTACCAGAATAATGCTAATGAAATTTTTATGCTGTTTGGAATGTACAATTTAAAGATGGTATATATATATATATATATCAATTTCCATATGATCTAAATTTTTTAAAGATAAAATATGAATGGATATGGTTCCAATATAATTATAGATGCTAATTATTAGTTTTCAGAACCTAAAACCATCTAGACTGGATATTATGTATGTTTTTATAAATTTTTATAATTATCAAATTTCCCCAAAAAATTTCACATATCATGGATGGAAAGAGAATATCAGGATACATAAAAGGCAGATAAAAAATAGATAGAAGTTAGATAAAAATGTATGCTTGATCTTTTTGGTTACTTGGATACAAATTTCATTGTAAGTATTGATGATAAGAAGAAAAAATTTGGAGGATCATTCTTTTTTGAAGAAACATGTGTTTGCCGGAATTCAAAGAAGTGGTATTTACTCAACTTGAGAACTATTTTGGATAAATATGTTGTTTTTACCCATGCCTCAACACTACTTATGTGGATTAGAACTCATACATAAATCATAAAATTTGAAGTTAAATTTCCATTAAATTTATGTTGTGATAAAAAAATTTCTATTGATAATTTAAATAATCATATTCTTTATTTAAATCTAAAAAAATTTATATTAAAAAAAATTCATCAAAGATATATTGGAAGAGAATTAGTTAAAATTAGAATTTTTTCTTAAAATGGTGCATATTTTATATGTGTTGACAAAGACACTATCAAATTAAGTGTTTTAGAATCTGAGGATGATGTTAGGTGTTTAACCTCAATATTTATAGGGTTATGTTATGGTGTCATCATCCCCAATCTCTTTTTATCATTGGATATTTCAGTAAATGTTGAGAGATATTGATAAAATAAATTTTTCTTTTATGTTTATCTTCCAATTTTTTTTAATAAGTGGAGTATCCATTGAAATGTGTCACCATTTTAGCTGTTATCTATTCAAAGTAATAATATATTTAAAGAGATCTATTAAATGTTTTAAGATGTGATTTAATCATATGTAATCTATTTAAACAGTTTGTTTTAAGTAGTTTTTTTTTACTTTGTCATGTTTGAAATGTTGATAACGTTTTTATTGAATATTGTGGAGTTTGTGTTTTAGAATATATATATAAAACACTATATTATCGATAAAATGGTATTATTTTTTCAATTATTTTGTTTCATACACTGAGTTCTTTCACATAAGATTAGAATGTTTTTTATTTGTCCAAATGAATGTTTTAAAATTTTTATAGTTCTTTATGTTCCTTAGTTTACAAAAAAATCTAAGGGGGATATTTTTTATCTCAAAGGGGTGTTGAGATGGTTATTGTGTTTTGGTAGTTTGAAGAATTATTGGAGAGGATATGACAAAGTGTGTTTGTTTTTTATCAATTCCTAAATCATATTCAAATTTAAATCATATTATTCAATTTGAAATGTTCTTTAGGGATATAATCATAATTATTGGTCTTTCATGATTCAACCTGTTAAGAAGTTATATGGAGACTATTTGGTTTCCAGAAGGTTCTCGATGTGACGATGTTTCATTGAAGAAATGAGGGATAGTCTAGGAAGTCTACACTCATGTTTAAGGGAATGTCTATTAGATGTTCGTCCAAAATGGGAAATTTTATGCACATGGTAGAGCATTTTAATGATTGTGGTGATCTTCTAGTGTTTTTAAATGAAATGACCCAGGATAAAATTGGTGTGGTTTCCCCCATGGTGATATTCTTGTGTCCCTATGAAAAATGTTCAACACCAATTTGGTGTTGGTGTCCCCGTAGTGTTCATTGAGCTTCCCTTCAAAAAATACGTAGATAAGAAGGACTTTTCCCACGGGACAATAAGTCCACAATAGAGTTGTAATGTTATAGTCTAAATAAAGATAGATCATTCTCATAGTAAGATAAGTATTGGTTGACATGTGAGGTAGGAATCAATTACATGAATAGGTAGAGGACTTTGTTCATTGTGCTCATTAATTATAATATAAAACAATCAATCATTCTATACCAGGTTGTTATGCAAGTCTTGTTGGTAGGATTTATTCTATTAATAGTGGTTTTGCTAAAATGGATTCATGAATGACCTAATGGATCACTAACTTGATAATTGATGTCATTCTGTATGTGATGATATCATCCAACCAATTATACGTGATATAATTTTTGTAAATGATATTAGATTAGTTAATTTCATTGATAGAAGTAGGATGTTTGAATTAGAATTTTAAACTTTTTAATTTGCTCATATTCATTTTAATTTTTACTGTGGAAAAGGATAGAAACGTTATAGTTGTATGGTATATAAGAATAGATAATAAATATATAAAATAATAGTGAAAAAATAATAGAGATAAATAAAGGTAATAGGAAGTATTAGTGACTTTGAAAATTGGAATATATAGAAAATATCAAACTTAAGTTTCTATATGTTTAAGAATAAGTTTAAGGGAAACACTACAATAAAAAATTGGAGGCGGTGTCAAGAATTATTTCATAATGTTGAAATAAAATTATTTATCATATTAGTAGTGGGGAAATATCTATCATAGATGGGATATTTGTTATGCCACTTGCATAATTATAAACTCTAATAATTGTATAAACATCTTGAGTCTAGTGGGTAATATGGTCTTAGTAAAATTGGGATCATGCTAAGGAGTTTCCTTCTCATTTTGGGAGATTTAAATTTTAAATATTCTCTTCATTTTTATGTGTATCTATTATAGAGTGATAAATATTCACTTTAACTAGTGATGAGATTTATTTCACAAAGGAAACATAAAAAGGAATTATATCACTGATTCATCCCACCTCACCCCTTCCAGTGATTCTTCTATGATCCATGAGGTAACTTATAAAAATTAATAGTAATTGGGTTATGATCGATCATTTTATAAAGCTATAAATAATATAATTATATATAACTATTATTTTATTTAATAGGGTTGATTTATAAATTGCAGTATTTTTTAGTACATTTTTAACATAAGTTTTATTGGATAATTAATTCACCCCTCCCCCTATTAAGCTACCCACTAGGACTAATACATAGTATCAAATTAGTGTTTCTTTCCACTTATCTGTATTCAATTGATCATGTTCTGAGAAAAAGATATATATTCCTATTATAAATATTTATTTGTTTTATTTGTAGATCCATATAGATGTGAAGGTCGTGCTAAAATAAGATCACATATTAAAATGGAAAAAAATTACTTATTAGAAATTCAAAATGAAATTAAATCTTGATAGTATGGGTTTTTTCTATATAGATTTCTATTGAATATAAATATGAAAACTCAAAATCCCATAGACATGACTTATGTGATGATACTAAATAAACTTGTAATTTTAAATAAAAATAAATGAAATCATTATGTTTTACTTTAACTAAGTATGACTTACATAAAATATCTTCTTATGATACTACTTTTCAAATCTAGGATACTTTTTTGTATCTCATGAACAAAATTAAATTTTTAAATAAATGAGAAAAAATAAGTATAATTAAAAAAATCATATATTTAAAATTAATCATGATGAATAAATTTTTTATATGTATATCACATTCAATAAAATCATAAAAATAATGACTCCACTAGGATTAAAGGTAGATGATATGGTCTGGTACTACAGATCTTGATATGTATACCTAATTTCAAGGGAGGTGTTATTGTCTCCATTATAGATTCATGTGACTTGAGGATCTAATTGAAAAAATAAATTTATAAAAATATTTATAAAAATTAAACAATAATAAGAATGTTGAATTTAAAATTTTTATTGAATTTAAATAATCTCAGTCTAATTCAAAGAAATTTTTTAAAAATGATAACACCAGTGGAAGTGAAACTAATTTAAAATTTTATAAATAGATGGATCATATTTTTAGAATATTTAAGTAATTTTATAGGAATGGAGTTTTCTTCAAGAATACAAATTATAATGAAAGGTATGGTATAAAAGGAAACTAAAAAAAGATTTTCAATTCGGTGAAGTAACCTCATACTAGATAAACATAAAATGGAATTTAAAATTAAAATGTATAGAGTTTAAATACAATAATAATTATGATGATAAAGGAATGAAAATAATGAGGTTAAAGAAAGTTAATTGGATTGATTTGGAATATATTAATAGGGACATATATTGTTCCAAGGATGAGGGTACTAAAAAAAATCTAAACTCTATTTCATGGATTTAACACATCGGGTAATAAATAATTCCATAGTCCATTTTAAAAATGTGTTTCGTGATGATTAAAATATGACCAATGACAAATTATTTTAATATTATTCCATGATTGATGAAAATAGTATTTTGATAAAAGATAAATAAAAAAATTAAAAAGGTTACATGTTTTGTGTGCAAATGAAAATACTACTCTTTATGTTTAAAAGAAATATAGTTCATTAAAATTTAAAAAAATTATGAACATAAATTGTACAGTGAACATGTTTATAAGAACCATGAAAAATTCACTCATGGAATACATACATTGAATATGATTCTATGTAAATATACTACACATAGATATACACCTACAATTAGATAACAACCTAGTCAAAGTTAAATTCATAAAAATAACAATGTTCTTAGTGTAAGATCATATTTTATGGAAACAACTCATGTATTTTTGGAAAAATATAATTTCTATATTTCTAGAACTCATATTTTTGGTGTTTATTTATTATTTAATGATGTTTGGATACCTAAATCATGATGTGATAATATTTCTGGACCCAATAAAATATAGGTAACAAAATCATTGATCAATTAATTATGTGTAGAATAAATTATTGAATAGTATTAGTTAGTAATTATTCTATTTTGATATTGGATGTTTCAGAAAAAAGACTTGAGGGTAATCCTTTTTTATGAATCTTGTGAAAGAAGATGGTGTACAAATCATTTTTGGTGACAATTGTAAATGAAAAATAATTGGTATTGGAGAAATCGATAGCATTTAATCTATCCTAATTTCAAGAGTATTATTTGTTGATGGTTTAATATATAATTTTCTTAGTTTTTATCAATTATGTGAAGATATGTTTCATGTTGTGTTTGTTATTTATTCATATAATATTTATTATTATTATAATAATTTCGTATTTTCATTATTAAGGAATAATATTGTGTATGTTATTAATTTGGACTCATTTATTTATAAAATTGTTTCTTTCTAAAGATAAGTTCAAAAAGATAATGTTTGTAATACCTACCAAAAATAGAATCAATATATGATTTATTTCAATCCATAAAAAGAGGTTTATACCACATAACCTCTAGATTTAGTTAACATATATTTATTTCGACATCTAGTGTTTCAATTTTAGAAGGAAATAATTATTCCTCTGTTTCCCTCGGAATTTGGGGATGACCTCCTGGATGGGAGATTCAAACGTTCCGATCGGTTTCTAACGGGTTTGTTCGTATAACCGGAAACATCCAATGATTCCAAATCCACTTGGACCTACTTTCCAAAGGTAGGCGCTTCATTAGTTTGTGAACTGATGAGGCTTAGGAGTTTTCATTGGTCGATAGGATGGGAGGTCAGACTCATCACACCTTTTTGAGGGGAATTATTTTCTATTCCGGGACTCTCTTTATAGATTTAAGTTATGTTTGTGAATCCTTATTACATTACCAAGTAAAAAATGAGCTTTCCTTAAGTTTAACAATCAATGATTAAACATGTAAGAAATTTAGAGACTCTTTTATATGTATTTGAGGTTCTTCATCAAATAGAGAATCATCTATATCTATTTAGAGATTCTTGGTCAATGGTATCCTTCAAAACATTTGTATAAAAGTCTCTTGGTCATTATGACGACCAGGCTGGTTTTAAAGCCACTCAGTGGGGCACTTGAATATTATTGTCATTCAGAATGACAATAATTATTTCAGAGTTGGGATCGAACCCGTAGATGGGCTACCTACGTATCCTTTGTTTTGGAAAAGGAATCAGAACCCACGTAGTTTGAAAAAGGGAGTATAATGTTTATGATTGATGGCTCAAAGAAGGATGTCATAATTACTTTTACTCTTTAAGCTCACGTGAGTCATGCTCGGTGTGAGAAACAAGAGGTATTGGTAATAAAATAGACAATTGGGCCATGAAAAATGTAATCATAAAAAAATGGTTTGGGGCTTATGTATATATGACTGCCCAGATAAATGAAGGTTAGGATTTACTTTAGGGTGAAAATCTAGGAATAGGGTCCATAAAGGTATATGTGCTTCATGGAGATTTGAATACTCTAACTTGGAACTTATTCCTGAAAAGGAAACCCAAATTAAGAGAGGATTGATAACATGGTTTTACTCCTGAGAAGGAATCCCAGATCAAACGTAAATTAGGACTGGTTAAAGAGAAAATTAAGGGACTTGTGCCTTACTGCTAAGGAGGATTCCCAAATTAGAGGATCTGGGGCTTACTCCTAAGAAGGATGCTAAAAAATTAAGGGACATGGGTCTTACTCCTAAAGAGGATACCCATAATTATGACTGGGACTTATTCCTGAAAATGAGGCCTAGGTTAAGGGACTTGGTGCTTACTCTTGAAAAGGAAGCCCATGATTATGACTGGGACTTATTCCTGAAAAGGAGACCCAGGTTTAAGGATTCTCTCATCTTAAAGTATGAGGTTGAATGAATGAACTCTCCATATTTGGTGACATAAACATATTTAAATCACTAGGTTTTGAGAGATATTACACATAATTCCTTTCAAATAATGAAGTCAAATCAATAAATCATGCCATAAATGGATTTGAAGAGTGTCTTGAAGACTGAATCTTAAAAAGGAAAGGTGTAATGGATTAAGAGAGGTGAAATGGGAAAGAAAGGAACCCAAAAAGGAAGGGGCGCGCAAGTCTTGGATGGCGTGCAGGTACTGCGGTGGCACACAAGTATTGGTCGCGCAGGTATACCTGCGCGACATGGTGGGTACTTGAGCGATATTAAACCAGCATTTGAGATACTTGAGCGACTCTTCATTACATCCTTTAAAATCCTCTTGAGGTTCTTCCAAAAAAGGGACGCGCAAGTTCTATCGAAGGAATAAGGCGGCGCGCAAGTGTGACCACTTCCCTTAAGGGGTGACCACTCAGGCGCGCAAGTGTTTATGAGTTTCAACACTTAGTCCTTACTCCCTCTCTTTAGATCTTCCGTTCTAGGTAAGAAATTACCTTAGAAGTGTTCCGAAAGCTTTGAGAAGAGACTTGGGCGTCGAGAGCTTCAATCCGAGTTTCTGGAAAAAGATCCTCCTGAATGGGGGGGGGGCCACAAGGTCTATTTATAGGCAGGAGAAGACCCTGGGCGGTTACCGAGCGGTTATCACTTAGGTCGCGCATGTCACTTGCGCGCCAAGTTGCGTCGCGCAAGTCCACTTGCGCGACCATGAAGGAACTTGCGCGGCCTATGGGAAATGTTTTCCTTGTTCATACCTTTTTCAATTTTTGATGTTTTTATCAAAGGTTGAATCACTTTGTGCTCATATATTCCCCTTTTCCGATCATTAGATTCTGTGATGAAAGGAGCATCAACAAAAGTCCCCCCTCAGAGTTGGATCCGAAGAGAAAATAAAGGATTTGACTCTGAGGAAAATCGAATACATCCAAAGGAAAAGGGGGCGTGGAAGTCTTCAGGGCACCAAGGGCGGCGTGTAAGTTTGAGTCGCCCAGGCTTTGAGCGCACTGTATACGACGCGCAGATAGACCTCCTGGCCTATAAATACATGGCCTCACCTCCGTACAAAGCATCTGGATTCCTGGACTTCAAACTTCTCGAGCTCTCGTCGCGCAGGTTATCTTAGCCGCGCAGGTTGCTCTGTTTTCCAATGTTTTCCTTGATGTCGCGCTATTGTAAAGGTATTTTTACTTGTGCGGTTTACACTTGCGCATCAAAAACTAGCGCGGTCACACGAATACTTGCGTTCCATGTTTAGACTAGCGCGCCTTAATGCCTTAGCCATTTTTTCAAATTTCTTCACAAATTTTATGAAAAATAAACCCATTTAAGAGTTAGTTTATTCATCTTTTGTGTAGATTCAGTGGTTCCCAAGGGAATTGGAATGGCTGATGAACTGGCTAGTAAGTGGATTGATGACATGATGAACATCATTGGCCATGATTACTATGATATCTGCAATAGTAATCTCCCAGATTTGGCTAAGTAATTGAAGAAATATCATCCTAATTTTCCACAGAGCATCCATTTGCCTTTGTGTGGTCATGGTCATCTGCAAGGAGTCAATGTTCCAAATGCAAACAATTTTACACCTGAGATGCAGCTGCACTGCTACTCCTCTATTTCGGTTATGCTGTGCATTAAGAGCAACAACAATGGTGTGAACTTTCAAGTTCTCCTTCCATGTCATTTCCTTGCAGATATGAAAATGGAAAACCCATGGGCTGAAATGTTTTCCACTGCCGGTTGGTGGAGAGAAGACAAACATGGCATTAGATCAATATCTGAAAAGAGTACTCTCTCCAAATGGATATTTACTTCCAATGCTCCATTCTCAAATCCATGTATCCATCTTCCAAGTCTCTTGGATAGAAACAGAGTCACTGTCTGATCAACAGAAAATTTTCTCAAACCGCACTCAGGAACATCCTTTTATAATTGTTCCAAGAAGAGCTAGTATCACTGCATCTCTTATTGTATCCAGTTGAATGAATGAATTCCAGGTGGTTGCTGATGAATCTTGGGATGCCATAAATCAAATGAAGTGTTATATTGAAAGCCTCTTGTAATTCTTGAAAAAGATAAGAGACTCCAGTCTGTGGATGTCCTTCTAACTCTTGTGCATCAATGAAAAACACTTTCACTTTCACTTATTTGTACCTGCATTCTCTCACTACCTGCTTAAAATTTACTTAAGCCAATGGGCTTAGTAAGCATAGTTTGATTTTTACTAGGATTATTACAAATAACCCTAAAAACTTTGAACCTTTTAATTGCTCAATGTTACCTAAATCATACAAAAATGTATATTTAGTGAGCTGGAACTTGACTTTTATTCAGAGTTCCTTTGTCTTTTGTGGGCAGTTTAAAGTCATGCATACCGGACACAAAGGGGATAATGTTTAAGGTCGAAATAGCTTTGACCGAAATGGATTAAAATTGCTTCAATTCCTTGACAATTTATTTGAAAACATATTACCATACACAATCATGAGAGAAAATATATAAACTATGGCTTAAGAATATTTGAATCTGAGGAATGATATAAAAAAGAGCTAAAAGGAATTAGAAGAAGTAGTTTCCAAGAATGAATTTACTATTATTTAACAAAACCCTTTAGGGGGTTGAATTATGCAGGGCCAACTAAGGGCATTGGCTGCATGGTCAAATAAATAGCATCTTTCGGCTGACAAGTCTGTTATGTAGACTGTTTATGCAAGGCCACCTATGGGCACGTGCTGCATAGTCAGGCAAAAAGAACTCTCAGAAATTTACTTTCCTAGTGCTAAAAGCCAGTGAAAGTTTATGGATATTCAAATTTTCTAAAGTATAGAGTTTGCTGTATGGAAAGAGGTACTTGAATATGGAGAAGATATTTCCAGAAAAGATTATCGAAGAACTGGATGAATATCACTCCTACGAAGGTCTGACCCAAACGTAGGGAAGAAGAATAAACCATAGACTTGAATACTTTCAGATCATGAAAAAGGATATGGGACAAATATGTTAAGGATGTCTATTTTTTTGTGGATCCCTACATACTGTCATTTAAGACAAATAAGGTCAAAAGAGGCATTCTTACCAAGAATAAAGTTACCATCATTTAACAATCCCGTTAGGGGGTTGAATTATGCAGGGCCACCTAAGGGCATTGGCTGCATAGTGAAATAAAATAGTGTCTTTTGGATAACAAGTCTGTTATGTGGACTGTTTATGCAAGGCCACCTATGGGCACGTACTGCATAGTCAGGCAAAAGAATTCTCAAAAGTTTGACATTTTTGTGACTAAAAGTCATGAAAAGGGTTATGAAGATCTGAAAATATTTAAGGTTTAGGATTATAACACATAAAGATGGGTATTGTCCAATGTATATAGAGATACATAGGCCAATGATAACCATAATCATGTTGTGGCTGGTGAAGGACCCCGGGACACCCTGAGAGGGGAGGGTTGAATCAGGGTGACCACATTTTCTTTTAATGTGATGGATCTTGTTCCCACGTTGGCAGGAACTTGTTGAACATGTATGATGATTATGATCAGAAAGAAAACATTCACATGCACAGAGAAGACACATCCCTTTTTACTTGGTTCATCACTAAGGGCTACTTCCAAGGAGCATACGCCGACAGGTTGTCGGTCGTACCAAAATCCACTATGCTTCACTAGCGGTAGATTACAAAAGTTCGGGTACAGTTACTCTGTCCCAGGCTCACTGCCTTTACAAAGTTTCAGGGATAGCCCACTGCCCCCCTCGGGTCACTCCCATTGACTCCCCCTGGCTCACTGCCGTTGGTGAAGTCCCACTCAGTTTATAGACGTGAAGGTCTCTTCATCATTTTCAAGAGAATGCATCTTCAGCTGTATGTAGATGCTCTATTGAAGTCCGATTCTCACCAGAAGCAGAATATCACTTTTCCTCGAATGTATCAGGTAGTCTCATGGCTTTCGTGCAGCTCCAAACAGGCCAGCAGGCTTTAGTAAAACCTGGCGCGCTTCTCCAAGCCGGACGCGCAAGTCCCAATACAGCGTGCAAGTACAAAATGGCGCGCAAGTGTCACCAATGAACCTGCGCGACGCTTCCTTCCTCGACAACAAACTTGCTCGATTCACATGCTTTCACTCCCAAACAGCCTTGGGCGCACTGCGGACAACCGGCGCGCAAGCTCTACTTGCGCGACCAAACAACCACCTGCGCGACTCAACCACCTGCGCGACGAGAGCTCGAAAAATCTCTCAGCCTTGAACTCCGTGAGAAATGAGGAGGGGTGGTCCAGTATTTATAGGCAAACTGGACCCCCTGCGCGACGGCGCGCAAGTCCCTCGACGGCGCGCACGTCTTGTCTTCAATAACCTCTGTCGCGCAACTCACTTGCGCGACCCAACCAACACTTGCGCGACCCTATTTCCTTAGCCAAATTTTGATGTTCTGATCCTCAAAAACATATGGCGTGCAAGTCTTTTATCCTCCAAGAGCTCGGCGCGCAAGTACCTTTTCCAAAAACACTTTACTTTATTGGCGGATTTTCATGCCCAAAAATTTGGCAAACACTAGGAAACGGCGCCACCTTCACTACTGTTTTCTGGTTGAACGGTATGATCTCTTTGTTGGTACACATCCTGAACATCCACTAAGGATTGACAACAAACAAAAACCATACTCCAAATCATGCTTTGAAGACCCTGGTTCCAACAATCTCCCCCTTTGGGTTTGTTGGCAATCAGAATAAATTCAATAGATCTCCAACCATGAGCAAACCCAAAACGCAACAATCAACTCAGCCAACACTCCAAGTCTACGTGAGCAATGATCGGTGTAGAAAACAAGAGCGGAGGCTTGAATTGGGTTCCGGTGTTTTGAAATTCTCCATGACGCCCGATGTTATCCTTCTTCTTATACTTCTCATCACATAAGAATTTTGTGCCTTGAATTTATTCCTTTCTCCCCCATTGACAAAAAAACCAAAGACCGATTAGTTGTTCAAAGTTCAGCTCAATCCATACCCCCCCTGAATAGTATCTCCCCCATAATCCTGCATCACAGCCATAAGCAGATAAAAACAGTTAAAACAAACGGGGAGAGGGGATTTCCAGAGCCTCCTTATGCAGTAGGAGGTGGTTGAACACCGAGGTTCAACCAATGCTTCTCAAACACAGCCGCGGACAATGGATTGGTTAGGATATCAGCCACTTTCTCATTAGTTCCAACATGATCCATTTTAATCACTCCATGTTCAACCTTTTCTTTGATAAAATGATACCGTATGTCAATATGTTTTGTACGAGAATGCTGAACCGGATTCTTCGTAAGATCAATTGCACTTTTGTTATCACAATAAATCACCATTGGTTGCTGCACCTTATCACCAATATCTGTTAGTTGCTTCTTCATCCAAAGAAGTTGAGTGCATGCTTTTGTCATAGAGATATACTCAGCTTCAGCCGTACTAAGAGAAGTACTTTCTTGTTTGTTGCTCAACCAGCCAACACATTTCTTCCCAATATAGAAAGCTCCACCACTAGTGGACTTTCTGTCTACCACATCACCAGCCCAGTCAGCATCTGAAAATGCGGATAATTCACTATCCCTGCCTGCAGTAAAAAATAACCCGAAGTTATGTGTACCGTGAATGTATCTCATGATTCTTTTTACTGCTACCATATGTTCCCCTTTTGGATTACCTTGAAAGCGGGCCGCAAGGCATGTTGCAAAGACAATATCTGGCCTTGTCGCTGTCAGGTACAGTAGGCTTCCAATGATCCTCCTATACATGGTGGGATCAACAGAGTTCCCATCCTCATGCTTTCCAAGTTTAGTTCCAACTGCAATCGGAGTTGACATTGATTTGGAGTCTTGCATATTGAACTTCTTCAGCAGCTCTCTTGCATATTTTTCCTGAGAAATGAATGTGTATTCCTTCTTTTCAATCACTTGCAGCCCCAAGAAATATGTGAGCTCCCCAATCATAGACATTTCAAATTCTGATTTCAAGTGGTCGGCAAATTCATCCACTGATTTCTGCCTGCTGCCACCAAATATGATATCATCAACGTAGACAAGAACCATGAATTGATCTTTTGGAGAATTCTTCACATAGAGATTGTGATCAACTCCTCCTCTTTTGAATTCCAACTTCTTGAGATATGAATCTAGCCGTGAGTACCACGCCCGTGGTGCCTACTTCAAACCATATAGAGCTTTCTTTAGTTTGCAGACCTTTGTTTCATCGGTACCCAAGAAAATGCCCACCGGTTGTTCAATGTAGACTTCTTCTTCGAGTACAACATTCAAGAATGCTGTCTTAACATCCATTTGATATACTTTATATCCTCTTTGGAGTTCCATGGCAAGGAAAAGCCTGATTGATTCCAGTCTAGCAACTGGAGCAAAGGTTTCTTCAACATCAATACCTTCAATCTGGGAGTATCCTTTACATATCAGTCGTGTCTTGTTTCTGATAACACTTCCATGCTAATCAAACTTATTTTTGAAGATCCATTTGGTACCAATCACATTGTGACCTTCGGGTCTCTGGACAAGATCCCATGTATGATTCTTGTCAATCTGATCTAATTCATCATTCATGGCTTTCACCCAAGATTTATCTTTTGCAGCTTCTTCGAATGAGGATGGCTCTACAACTGATAGAAATACATATTGCGTGGTATTCCTCATCCTTCTAGTTTGAGTGGGTGCACTCTTATCCCCAATTATGTTGGATGAATCAATCTCAGCTCTTCGATTTCTCCTACGAGGTTCAGTAGTATTCTCTTCAGCCATAGTTTCTTCTTCAGATTCGTCTTCTGAGTCAACATCATTATGTGATTGATGAGTGTTTTGAACAGCTTCCTCTATTTCTGCATTTGTATTTTCTTCACGTTCACATTCTTCATGACTTTTTATCACATCAGCATATGACGTCCGTGAAGCATTTGTGGTTTTCTCTTCAATTATCATAACATCATTGATTTCCACAATCCTTCCCAAACGCTTGTTGAAACATTTATAGGCTTTGCTGTTCATTGAGTAACCGAGGAAGATTCCTTCATCTGCGTTGTCTCCATATTTCCCCTGATTTCCTTCTTTGTTCCTGATGAAGAACTTACTTCCAAAGACACGAAAGTATTTTAGAGAAGGATTTCGTCCATGCCACAATTCATATGGTGTCTTCATCTCACCCATATAGACTCTTGTTCGATTCTGAATGTACACTGCAGCTTGAACAGCCTCTTTCCAGTAATGTCGTGGAATACGACTCTCAATCAGCATTGTTCGTGCCATGTTGTTCACCTATCGATTCCTTTGTTCAAAAACTCCATTTTGTTGTGGAGTTCTCACAGCAGCTACCTCATGTTGTATCCCATGCTTCTCCAGATAATTTTCAAATTCAATGTACGTGTATTCTCCTCCATTGTCAGATCGCAACACTTTGATTGTTCGTCCAGTATCATTCTCGACGATTCGCCGATATGTTTTCATGCAGTCAAGGACTTATCGTTTCCGGTGAATGACCATCACACATGCCATTCGACTGTAATCATCTATGGAAAGGACAAAGTATCATTCTCCATGAGTTCCGGCAACATTTATTGGACCAAAAACATCTGTATGAATCAGATCAAGAAGGTGAGATGCCTTTTTCTTCTTTGGCCGATATGAACTGCAGACCAGCTTCCCACAAATACAAGCATCACAGGATTTTTCACGCTCACGCTTCAGGTTGGGGATGTCCATGACAATTCTCAATTTTGATATTTTCTCCATGTCTTGTTGATTGATGTGTCCCAATCTACGATGCCACAAATTTATTTCTTCTTCAATAGTCATGTAACATACATTTTCTTCACTATCAACCTGATACAAGTTGCCTTCTGTTCTGCATCCTTTCATAAGTGAATTGCCGGTTTTTCCCTTGATGGTGAAGCCTTTCTGATTAAAAGTAACTATATGTCCTGATACATAGAGTTGACTCACGCTAAGGAGATTATGACGTAGGCCATCTACGTAAAGGACTTCAGTCTTCTTTAGTTCTCCATTAGCTAATTGGGTACTTCCACTCCTTTTGATTTTCAGAGCCCCATCATTACCAAATCTTACTGTACCATCAACATTCTTTATGATATTTGTTAGTAGGACGACATTACCCGTCATATGAGATGAACAACCGCTATCCAGAATCCAGGTACTGTTGTTCTTTGTAGCTTTGAGGGCTACCTCTGCAAGGTTCGATTTCTCAATCTTCTTCCTTTCCTTCCCTGAGACATTAGATTGAGTGTATAGAACTGACGGCCTTTCAAATATCTCTTCCGCATACCCAGGTTCTTCATAGTCAAAGTCTTCTGTGAGAGGTGAGAACCTGTTTAAAAGAGAAACACTGTCTTGCTGACGAGACTTGACTTGTCTTGAACTTCGGTATGACGTGTCTTTGTCTCTTCTCTTCCTGCAATTAACGGCCTTATGACCAAAGTTAGAACAATGAAAACAATATCCATAGAAATTATTTCTTCTATGATAATTAGGATATGAGATTGTTCTCCTTTGTTGAGTATCTATATCTTCTCCATTAAGATAGCTTCTTGACTCTTCACAATAAGACATGGTATGGCCCAGATATCCACAGAACTGACACTTCATGAGAGGAAATGTCTTCTCACTTGAATTTCTCCTTATACCTTCTTCCTTGGGAGAATAGTAAGATTGTATGTCATTTTTGAATGTTTGAGGATAATTTTCGGGTCTTCTCTTAGATTGGATTGAGGGTTCCTTTTTCAGAACTCTAGGTAACATTTCATCATGTTAAACTTTCATCTTGTCTTTCTTTTGGATATTTTCACTTCCAGCAGTTGATGACTCAGCCTCACAGACAATTCCACTCTTTCCCATGCAAGCGGGTCTTTGATCACTGAAGACTTTTCCAATCCCATCTGAACCACACTTGGCTCTTGCAAGTAATTCTGCATCTGAGAATCTTCCGAACTGTATTTTCTTCCTCGATTCTTTTGGAACTGATTCAGTCTCCAGTTTACTCCTTAGAGTAACTACTTCCTCCTCAAGACCCTCAGCAGTCTTGGATTTTCATCCAGTCTGGATGTGAGGTCATTGATGACCTTTGCCTGCTCTTCAATTATCAACTTCAGATCAACTGCATCATCATTGCTTTCAATTATTTTAGACTGTACCTTCACAAATTCTTCTAGTCATTCATTTTCAGCTTCAAGTTGATCAACATATTCAGTTGATTCTTCTACAATTGATTTCCACTTATTGCAGCTCTTACATTTAATCTTAAGCTTACTAACTGCATCCTTAAGTTGCACCTCAGGATCTACACAAGTTCTCAGTTGTTTTTATGCATCAGTATCTTCTGACTTTTCAACAGTGGCCATCATAGAAGCATGGTTCCTAGTTTTGAATTCTGGTTCTTCTTCATCACAGAATTCATTGCCATCTTCTTCCTCTTCACAGACAAAACCCTTCCTTTGCATTTTCTTACCAGATTTGAAGTATCCCTTTTTGAAGAACCTTCTCTGAGGCTTCATGATGTTTTCATCTTCACTGTCATCATCATTGATATTCTTCATGCACTGAGAGGAAATATGCCCAACTTTTCCACAACGGAAACATGCGAGAGGTAACTTCCCTTTGAATTTCCCTTTCCCCTTCTGGAACTTCTTTGCAATGAGAGAAATAATTTCTTTCTCTTCGTCATCATCACCACTACTATCCTTTGAGATTTTCAATTTATCCATGGCCTTGAATGCCATTTCCTTGCTCACCCGAGTCGTAGCATCTTCTGGTTTGACTCGCATTTCATATGCTACCAAACTGCTCAGTAAGTCATCTAGAGAAAGTTTGGAAAGATCTCGTTCCTCAAGAGCTGACACCTTCGCATTATAAAGAGGTAAAATTCTTCTTAATATTTTCTTTAAAATATCAATGTCTTTGATTTCTTCGCCTAGACCCCGAATTTCTCCAACCACTTCAGTAATTCGATTGAAGAAAGAGTCTGCATTCTCATCTAGATGCATATTCAGATCATCAAACCGATTGTGTAGCACTTGTAGTTTCACCTCCTTCACTTTGCTATCACCTTCATAAATATTCTCAAGTTTATCCCACATGGATTTTGCTGAGGTGCAATTCATCACCTTCAGGTAGATATGATCAGAAAGGGCTGCAGTGAGAGCATTCTTTGCTTTAGCATCTGCATCAAGAAGTTTCCTGTCTGTTTCAGTCATAGCCATACCTATTGGATCAGTGACTTGTATTCCTTGCACAGTAGAAAAAAGAACTTCCATTCCAAGATATCTTAGATGTGATCTCATTCTGTTCTTCCAGATCGGGAAATTGCTTCCATCGAAGTGAGGGACTCCCCAGACATTGACAGCGTTTTCCATAACAAAGAAGGTCAGATTCAACACCAGCAGCCTTTATGCTCTGATACCACTTGAAGGACCCCGGGACACCCTGAGAGGGGAGGGGTGAATCAGGGTGACCACTTTTTCTTTTAATGTGATGGATCTTGTTCCCACGTTGGCAGGAACTTGTTGAACCTGTATGATGATTTTGATCAGAAAGCAAACATTCACATGCACAGAGAAGACACAACCCTTTTTACATGGTTCCCCACTAAGGGCTACGTCCAAGGAGCATACGCCGACATGTTTTCGGTCGTACCAAAATCCACTATGCTTCACTAGCGGTAGATTACAAAAGTTCGGGTATAGTTACTCTGTCCCAGGATCACTGCCTTTACAAAGTTTCAGGGATATCCCACTGCTCCCCTCGAGTCACTCTCGTTGACTCCCCCTGGCTCACTGCCGTTGGTGAAGTCCCACTCAGTTTATAGACGTGAAGGTCTCTTCATCATTTTCAAGAGAATGCGCGGTTCACTTCCTTTCACTCCCAAACTGCCTTGGGCGCACTGCAGACAACCGGCGCACAAGCTCTACTTGTGCGACCAAACAACCACCTGCGCGACTCAACCACCTGCGCGACGAGAGCTCGAACAATCTCTCAGCCTTGAACTCCGTGAGAAATGAGGAGGGGTGGTCCAGTATTTATAGGCATACTGGACCCCCTGCGCGTTGGCACGCAAGTCCCTTGACGGCGCGCAAGTCTTGTCTCCAATAACCTCTGTCGCGCAACTCACTTGCGCGACCCAACCAACACTTGCGCGACCTTATTTACTTAGCCAAATTTTGATGTTCTGATCCTCAAAAACATATGGCGTGAAAGTCTTTTATCCTCCAAGAGCTCGGCGCGCATGTACCTTTTCCAAAAACACTTTACTTTTTTGGCGGATTTTCAGGCCCAAAAATTTGGCAAACACTGGGAAACGGCGCCACCTTCACTACTGTTTTCTGCTTGAACGGTATGATCTCTTTGTTGGTACACATCCTGAACATCCACTAAGGATTGACAAAAAACAAAAACCATACGCCAAATCATGCTTTGAAGACCCTGGTTCCAACAGCTGGGTCATGAATTTAAATTTTGGACTTCACTATGTATCTCATAAGAATGAGAATCAAGCCATACGTAGTTCTTAAAATGCAGTATAACGTCATGCAGGACGAAAAATATGAGAGATCTTAGTTTAGGGTCATAGAGTTTGGACCATAATAATGAATACACAGTGTGTGTTTTCATGAGGACTTTTCATCCAAGGGACTGAAAGTGAAATTTGGGGTTAGGCCCAAAAGAATTAGGGCTGGATTCGAGGGATACTCGAACGTTCCTACGTATCCCATAAGAATGGGAATCAAGCCCACGTAGTTCTAGAACTACCCTTTGTACAAATTTGGTTCGTGCATGTGAAGGGTGAAAGGGGACTTTAGTGCAATGATGGTTTAACCTGAGATAAAAAGTTTAGGCATTACCATGTATGCACGTAGTCTTTTGAAATGAAACATGATTGAAAAATCAATGTCAATAATTGTTCTATCTCAAATGAGGAAATCAAAGAGTATTGTAGTTTATTATCATACCGGACAAAAGTGTTGTAGAGTTTAACGTCATATAACAAGGAAAAATGTGAATCAATGTAAAGATATTGATTCTAAGGGCGGTTTCACGAATAAACATCATATGAGATGGTGGTGAACCGATGTGAAGAGATTGTTTTTTGGCTTGAACCTTGGGAGGTTGCCTACATACCGAGCCTTAAGGGAAAGGATCAAAGTCTGTGTAGTTCAGTTAAAGAATGAATTAATGATCAAGTTATTCTTGGGGACAACGATCTAATAAAAATGTTGTTGGGACTTACACATGGTTAGCGGCCCAAAGAGAGTGTTATGGTTGAGGTTTTCTCTAAGCTCACGTGAGTCATACTCGGTGTGAGAAACAAGAGGTAACAACAACCTTAACGATGCATAGTTTAATGTCATGTAGGACATATAAAGGGACTATGCAGTTTAAAGTCTTGCAGTTAGGACTATTGGTGCTACACAGTTTAGTGTCATGTTTCAGGGACAAAATACAGTTTAATGTCATGTAGGACATATCAAGGACTTTCTGTACAGTTTAGCGTCATGTAGTTAGGACGACGGGGAAAATACAGTTTAACGTCATGTTGGACAAAAAGGGGGACTGTGCAGTTTAATTTCATGCAGTAAGGACAAAATAACACACCATTTACGTCATGTTGGACGCATTGGGGATTTTTTCTACAGTTTAGTGTCATGTTGGACAAAAGGGAGAATAGTTTAAGGTCCTATAAATGGATCGTGGATGGTGCAGTTTAATGTCTTGCTGGACGGTGGTGTTGTTTTAAGGCCATACAGGACCTTTGATGATTTTGTAGTTTAACGTATTTCCGGACGTAAGGGACTTTAAAATAGTTAAGGGTCATATGCATGGACCATGGATGGTGCAGTTTAATGTCATACTGGACCATGGTGTAGTTTAAAGTCATACATGACTTTTTAGGGAACTTTTTCACGGTTTTATGTCGTGTGGGACGAAGTTGTAGTTTAAGGTCATAATGGACCATTGCTGTATAGTTTAACGTCATAATGCAAGGACGAACTGGTGCTGAACAGTTTAGTGTCATGATACGGGGACTTTCTGTGAATACTTTGTATTTTATACAAAATATTTCTTCAAAAATATGGCATTAGTTGGAGTAGTAATGAGTTCTCCATCCATCGAGATTAATGAATATGCTCCATTGGAGTAGACCCTATGTATTGAATAAGGTCCTTCCCATTTTGGCTCAAGCTTGGGAGGTTTCTTTCCTGGTATCATTGGAGTTTTGAGAACTAATACCAATTCTCCCTGATTGAATGAACGAAGATGAACTTTTTTGTTAAAATCTCGTGCTATTCGATTCTGTTCTGATAGATTTCCAAGTGGTGCAATGTGCACAATATTTTCTCATCTAACCGTTCCAATTCATTCAATCACTTTTAGGATTGCTCATCTGTAGATAAATGATCACAAATGGCTACTCTGACTGAGGGAAATTGAACTTCAATTGGCAAGACTTCTTCTGTTCCATATACCAACGAATATGGAGTTGACCGTGTTGCATTGCGGGTGGTAGTCCAATAAGCCCATAAAGCATGAAAGAGTTTATCAGGCCCTGACCTCTTATCTTTATCCACCATATTTTGCAGTATATTTGAAAGAGTCTTGTTAAAGGCTTCTATTTGTCCATTAGCTTCCGCATGATACCGAGATGAATGTTTGGATTTAATGTTGTATTCTTGATACAATTTCTTCAACTTAGAAGAATAGAAGTTGGTGCCATTGTCCGTCAATATGGTATGAGGGACACAAAATCTAGTAATGATGTTAGACTTCATGAAGCTAACAATGCATTTAGAACTGACTTCTTTGAGAGGTACAACCTCTGCCCATTTGGAAAAGAAATCAGTAGCAGTAAGAATGTACTTAAACTGCTTGGCCGTAGCTGAAGGGTAAGGTCCCACCACATCCATTCCCCATGTAGAAAATGGCCATGATTATTTAGCTGCATGAAGAAACTATGGAGGTTTATGAATGAAGTTGGCATATACTTGACATGAATGACACTTCTTTGTGAAATCAACACAATCTTGTATCATTGAAGGCCAAAAGTATCCAAGACTTTGAATTTGATCAGACAATCTATGTCCAGACTGGTGGGCACCAAAGAATCTTGCATGTACTTCTTTCATGATAGCCATTGTCTCTTCACCATCAATGCATCTGAAGACAACTCCATAAAAACCACGTTTGTAGATAATTTTCTCTAGGTGGTTTGGCCCATCATAAAGAGTAAAATTGACCACACGTCGCCAGATTTGTTCTTTCTCAGCTCTATCAGGTGGAAGTGTTCCATTTTGAAGGTATTCCTTGATAGGTGACATCCATCCTGTAGTATGACCATACGGTTCAGGAATGGGACTAATTTCATTAATTTCCTCTGTTCTGGCTTGAACATAAGGTGAAATTTCATGACGGTGGGCAATTCTGATGGTTTTATCGTCCCGATTTGGATCTGCTAGAGCTGTGGCTATATTAGACAGTGCATCAGCTTGAGCATTTTGTGATCTTGGGACATAATAAAATGTCGGTTCTGAAGGGAATTCTGCCATTAACTTTCTGACGTAATCATACAAAGGGAGTAACTCTTCTTTTGTGATGGCATAATCCCCATTGACTTGTTTGATTACCAGGTCTGAATCACCTTTCACCTTTAAGTGATTCACTTGTGCTTGAAGTGCTAACTCCATGCCTGTGATAAGAGCTTGGTATTCGGCTTCATTATTGGTACCACCTTCCCACAATAAAAAGGAATAAGGTAACAATGCCTTATCTAGAGAAATGAGTATAATTACTAAACCTACTTTGTTGAATTTAGGATTTTCCATTTTCTTCCCTATTGGACTTCTGGAAGCAACATCAAAATACATTTCCCATGTTTGAGGACACTCTTGAATAGAAAAAACTTCCTCATCAGGGAGTTCAATATCTGAAGACGTGTCTTCCACTGAAGGATGTTCAGCCAGGAAATCAGCCAGAGCTTGGCCCTTTATTGCCTTTTGAGATACATACTGAATGTTGAACTGCTGTAAAATAACTGCCCACCTTGCTAGATGTCCTATAAGCATTGGACGACTAAGGATGAATTTGAGCGGATTATTGCGAGATACCAATTGGACCTCGTGATGCTGCAGGTAGTGTCTCAGTTTTTGAACTGCAAAGATTAATGCCAGGCAGCACTTCTCAATACTTGAATACCGGGTTTCTACTTCAATCATAGTTCTACTGAGATAGTAGAGGCTATTTTCATTCCCAGCATCATTCTTTTGAGCGATAAAGGCACCCAATGATCACTCTAGAGGTGTCACATAGAGGATAAGTGGTCTACCTTCAACAGGTGGCATGAGTACTGGCAGACTCAAGAGGTATTTCTTGAGAACATCAAATGCTTCTTGACATTCTTCAGTCCACTGTTAAGTGACTCCTTTCTTCAATAATTTGGTAAAGGGTAAACTTTTGCCTGCCAAATTGGCGATGAAACGCCGAATATAGGTTAAGTGTCCTTGAAGTCCTCTTAATTCTTTCAAATTCTAAGGAGGTGACATACCAAGGATTGATTTGGTCTTCTCAGGATCGACTTCAATACCACGATGGCGTACAACAAAGCCGAGGAATTTTCCTGAGGTTACCCAAAAAGCACATTTTAAGGGGTTCATCTTCAAATTATGTTGTCGAAGCTTGTGGAATATGACTTCCAAATCAGACAAGTGATTAGAAAGTTGTTTGGATTTAACCACCAAATCGTCTACATTGCATTCAAAAAACTTCCCTAAGAAAGGTTTGATGATACGATGCATGGAGCGTTGATATGTTGCACCTGCATTCTTTAAACCAAAAGGCATCGCCTGGTAACAAAACACACCTTGAGGGGCTCTGAAGGCTGTAGATTCCTCATCTTCTGGGGCCATTCGGATCTGATTATATCCATAATATCCATCCATGAAGGAAAGTACCTCATAGCTAGCGGTTTCATCAATTAAGAGTTCTGTAATCAGAACTAGGAAATCGTCTTTAGGACAATACCGATTAAGATCTCTGAAATCAATGCAAACCCTAATTTGTCCGTTATTCTTCTTTACAGGGACAATATTAGCCAACCATATGGGATACTGAACTTCTCTGACGAAGTTAGATTTGATCAGCTTATCCACTTCAGCTTCAATTTTGGAAGCATAAGTTGGGTGTGGTCTTCTCGCAGCTTGATTAAATCCTCGATGTTCTTTTGGTAAACCCAAATGATGAGTAGAAATATCAGGATCAAGCCCAGGCATTTCTGTATAGTTCCAAGAAAAAATATCTTTATTTTTCTTTAGAAAAGAAGTATACATTTCTTGCTCTTCAAGGGTCATGGCCGCACTAATTAAAGTGGGGCGTGGATCTTTCTTTGTACCCAGATTTATTTCTCTGAGTTCATCCACAGTGGTAGAGATACCTTCTACAAATGATGGAGGAGAATCTCTAAGATCTTCCTCTTCCTCTTCATCATGTGCTATTTCTTCCGTTTCTACTTTCATAGTAGATGACAAAACGAAATTTTCATGATCAGAAGAGATGTCAAAATTTTCCCATTTTGAAGAAGAAGCTTCCATTTCCGACCCTATTGATGATAAAGGGACTTCTTTGGGAAATAAAGAGGAGATGATGGATTGATAATTGACATCATTATTCACCTCCGACCTTGCTATAACTTCTTCTGGCTTGATTGGTGAAGTATAGACCTGTTGGATTTCAGCAGATGAAATGAAGACGTCACCACTTGTGCTTTCATCACAATTTGGTAGGTTACCAATTTCTCCCATGTTGTCTGGCTCAATTGTCGTAATTGAAATTATGGATCTTTCCATACGAGTATTTTTATTTGGGCATATTTTGTTAATTTTACTGATAGGTAACACATAATCTGTACTCACATGTTTAAATGGATTTATTGGAATTTTCTCCAAACCATATAGAGCATTAACTTTGGTAATTTCCTTCATTGTAGATTTTTCTCTTCCCTTCATGTGATAAAATTCTGCCTCAAAGTATTGAGACTCACATGTCTTGAATGGGGTCTTATCACCATAAAATGTTCCAACTTGACCATTGAAACAGTATTTGATACATTGATGGTATGATGAAGGGATAACTGCATGCTGATGTAGCCAGGGTCTTCCAAGCAAGACGTTGAAAGCTGAGTCTTGGTCAACAATAATGAAATATGAATTGGATACAAGATTTCCCAACTGAGTTCTGAGTGTAACTTCGACCAGTGGTTCTTGTTCATTTTTATCATATCCTTGTAACATCATGGTACAAGGAGATAAATCAGATTCCGTGAGGCCCAATCGACGAAGTGTACGAATGGGCATGAGGTTGACTCCTGAACCATTGTTAATGAAATCTCTTCGGATATATACACCATTGACTTTTCCAGATAAGTACAGAGGTTTTATGTTCCCATGCACAACATCATATTCATCTTTATCAGTAAAAGATATCACGGCATGGAATTCTGCAGGATTATTCTCTATGTGGTAGACTTCAGCTGCAGCAATTTCAGCTTCAAACTCCTGAGGACTTGACAAAGCTTCGATGAGTGCTTCCTGAAGATCTTTTGACAGATTCAAAGCATCCAAAATTGATAACTTGGATGGTACTTGGTCCAAGTGTTTCAATATATCATACTTTTGATCTAAATGTCTGTGATTCCCAACAGGAATATGCGGTTTTGCAGGTACCTTGGAAGCAGATGCTTTGGAAGCTGACGCATCTTGTATTGGGATAGAAGATGGCAACATAATTGGTTTTGGAAGATTAGACCAATTATATCCATTTAATTTCTGAGATAAAGAAGATGGAACCTTCAATCGGTCTTCTAAAATAACTGTGCCAAGACTGAGTTGGCTATTAGCATAAAAACCTGCTTGTTCTTTTTTAGCTCGCTGAAGGGCTCTACCATGAGTTTCTGCTGCGTACACAGTGCTAGCAGGGGTAGAATTGGAGTAGTGGATTCGGAAAGATCCATGTCTTCCCCTGTATCCTGAACCTCGGGAAATTCCTCGGATTCCTTTTTTTGATACAAGGAATTCAGGCTCATCAAAATTGAAATTATGACTGGAATACGGATCTGTTAGTTGAATCATATTAACAGAACCGAAGATTAACTCTTCGTCTAATAAAGACTCTGCCTGACTAGCCTGTTTAGGCAGTGCCGTTTGATGGGGCGGTGCCCGTGGTTTTGAAGTAGATGGCATAAAGTCTTCCAGAGTCAAAGACAATTTAGGCTTTGACACATACTTATCTTCTTCTGATTATTTTTTCTTCTTTGAATCAAACCGTTTCGTTGAGGATTATCCCACTGAAGAAGAGAGTTTTACCATAATATTCATGGCAGAGGACACAATTGGTTTCTTTAATTGTGTTCGCAAAATGGCATGAGTCTGGGTTATTGTCTTTCTGACCATCAAATCATCATACTTCTATGCATTTCTGCTTTTGACTTCTTTCCATTCACCTTCCTCCTCTGGAACTGTAGCATTAACACATTCTATCTGAGTCAAATAACCTTTCAACTTGACTTGTCCCAAGTCAACTATCTTTTGCAGGAGGTCATCGAAGACAAAACACTCCTAGATTGGATGCCCCAACATTTGATGAAAGGGACAATAATTGGGACGATCTTCATCTCCTTCCTTGTTTGGTCTCTTGGGCACTGGTAATTGAACCAAATTATTTTCCAGAGCTGAAATGAAGTAACCAGGAACTTTCTCATTTCGGAAAGAGTATGTTTTACTCTTCAAATCCTCAAATTGTTTTCGTTTTTGATCTCTTTGATCAATTGTACGAAACTACCTTTGTTGTTGGCGTTCAGGAGGTGGAGCCCTTCGAGAAGATGAAGGTTTTGAAGTAGAAATAGGTACAGGTGCTTGTTTAAGCATAACTGTAGCAGTTTCTGCTTTACCAATTCTGCTTCCCAAAGCTGATGGAATTACACGAGATTTAACCTCAGCATGTATAAGGGAATATTCAATCTACTGAGCGATTGAAGTAAGGTCTCGAAACCCACCTGTGTATTTCACAGGGATCAATGGTGTGCGTAATTCGTCACGCAAATTTTCCACACAGATTGGCAACAGCTCTTCCTGAGGGAGTGCCAAACTTAGGGAATACATTAATCCCTTCCAGCGAGCAATGAAATCAGAGACTCTTTCATTATCCCTTTTCTTGCAGTTTGTAAGATCGAAAACTATCGTTTTTGGAAAAGTTGAGCTGAACTGAAGAAGGAATTTTTGACGAATATCCTCCCATCCGATGATTGAACGGGATTGCAAGCTTGTATACCAGACAAAAGCTGGTCCTTGCAAGGTTCGCACGAAGCATCTGAGTTTCACTGCTTCTTGCTGTTCTGGAGTTCCCATCATAGGATCACAACAAGACACGTAATGCGTCAAATGTTGTTCAGGGTCGCCTGATCCATTAAAAGTATGAAAAATAGGGTTTCCAAAACTAGATGGAGGAGAAATTGAATCTACCCATTCAGGGTAAAATTTCTTTTCAAGTTGAACATGCACCCGTTTCCCTTCCATAGTTTCTAACTGAATTGTTAATGACTCAATAGTAGTTATTAACTTTTGAGAAACATCAGGTTAAATTTGGTCTTGGGTAGGTGCAATGAATGGAGCTTGGACAGACGTGGTGATTGGTGCTACAACTGATGGTAGCACTGCCAACCAGTGTTGTGTTTGACCCGTAGGATTAGACCTCTGAGGGTGTACTGATAAAGGAGGATATTCCTGATCCATCTCAGCAGTTACAACAAATTCCTTCGGCTGTCGGACTTCAGCATTCTTAAGAATAAGACTACTCTGAAGTAGTTCTGCATTTAACCTTCTTAATTCTTTCATTTCTTCCTCTTGTTGTGCAAACCTTTGCTTTAACGAGAGCGATTGACCTTCTCCAGAGGAAGGATATGTAACCTAATTATTTCCCCTCCCTTTATTGGATACTTTTTGGAGAGAAGGAAGTGGATTACCTAGGTTCTGAGTAATCCTTTGACTTCGTGTACGCACACCTTCTTCATTTGTATCGGCGCATACATTTTCTTGAGCAGGATGCTCTTCATTTGAGTCCCCTGAGTGAGTCTCCTCTGGTGGATTAGAAACAACGGAATTGATGACATTTATTGATGTATAATGCATCGCATCCCTTATATCAACATTTCTGTGATATTGTCTTCTTTCATGTCTTTGATGAGACATTGCCTTTTGTTGATTTAATCTTTTAGGAACTTCTTGACGAGATATAACTTGGAGGGGATCTCTTGATAATTTGGCTCTTCGTTCCTCTTGGGGCTTCTTCCCAAATCGAGAAAAGACCGATATTCTCTGAGAAGGGGATTAATGATTTGAAAGAGTCCCCAGTCTTGAGAACTGGGGATTTTCTTGCTGCTTCCACTCAACTCCTCGAATCCCATTTGTTGACTCTGAGGGTTGGGTTAAAGGAGTCCCCAGTCTGACTAGCTGGGGTGGCTCTTGACATGATATGTCTAAGACCTTCTTAAAAGATCTCTTGATCTTGCAAATCTTAGATTGGAAATTAGCTGGATGCATTAGCCTGTATCCACTTTTATCACCTGGTTTAACAGACCATTGGATGATTTCCGAAACTTCTGTCATTTGATGATGTGTTTTCTCCATACGAGAGGCTTGTGCAATATTCTCTCCTACTTGATGTAGGAGCAATTCAACAACTTGTTTTCTATATGCTTGATTTTGATAGGAACTAGTTGAAACCTATTCTTGAGAAAGATTTTGATTATGAACAAAGCCCATTGACTGTGGCCGGCCATGGGCAATAACATTGCATGAGACCATTTTCAGTGGGCTTTGCTGACTGGAAAGCACTGTGAAATCTAGTGCTCCGTGAACACCCCATCCTCTAATATGAACACCAGATAGAGCATTGCAATTAACTGACACAATTTTCTTTGTGCGCCAAGGCATGAACGTTGAAGGGTTCTCTGTTGCTTTTCAGCCTTCGGATACCGAGAGACTGATAGAGATGCCAAATCAATCTGACGTTGTAGCCCTTCTATTATCATAAGATGATTTTCATATTCATCATAAGATAATACGTTCTTCTTCAATTGACAAAGAGTTTTCCATATGTTGAGACGAATATCATGGACTCCATCTTCCGTCAACATCTTTGGAATGTCATACTGGGAGTCAGCCAAAGGCCAAAACATGACTGGTACCTCACTTTTCTTCAGTTTTTTCCTCATTTTCAGCATTTCCTCTTTATCATTAAATAAAGATTCTTCTACATGTTTTGACCAGAGTTAGTGTTTCCTTGTTGCTTCATCGGATTCAACAAGATTGATAGAGAGATCATTGATCAAACTAGAAGATGCATGACTTAGGGGTGGTTCGGAGAATGACCTACACCCTGGGCTATCTTCTGATTGAGAAAGTATTTCAATTGCTAGCGATAAAGCATCAGACATGACTGGTTTGGCATTTGCAAGTGCCTCAAGATAAGAGGGCTTTCTCGGCACTACATTGTCCACTAGAGTATTTTCCAGGCAATGTGAATCACAAATGCATAGAGGACTTTCACAGCGAAATTCATCATCATGGGGAGGACCACCATAATGGGTTACAACAAAAGATGAGATCTCTTGCTCCTTGGTCTTCTGAGCACACAGAGGGTTCTTGTGGCTCTCATCTGAAGAAGAAACTTCAAGATTGGCCGAATTTTCATGAAGCAAGCCTTCATGAGGAAGTGTCTGTTGAAGGCTTTTGGAATTAATGTTCCCGTGATTGGGAACTAAGGGAGTAGAATCTTGAATTCCAATAGATAAATGTCTGAGGGCTTCAAGAACTCCAGCATCGAGCAAGGCCTTGTTATAGATTGGAATTTGATCTCCTGACTGTGCTGGGAAGATCTTTTTCTTAGATGACTTCTCACTCGCTTTGGAAACCACTTGTTGACGAAAGTGGTTACTCTGAGCAGGTGTATGTGCCTGATAAGGAAAGATGGTCAGGTTAGGCTGACGATCTCCACTCAAATCAGGTGTATGTTCCTGACTTGGTTGTCTGTATGATATGGGGGAGTATGCCCCATAACCCTCTTGGACTGGAACATATGTGTGTGTCTGTTCCGGAGTGAATCGTTGATGTGTCACTCCACTGCTAGGGATTGATTTATGTGTCTTTCCCTGAGATGATGCTGAAGCTGTTATGATATCCTGGCAAGCATCCAGAATATGAGCAGGAATTTTCTTCTGCTCTTTCACCGTTGAAAAAATATGTTTGGTGGCTTCAGCTGCCGGAACGGGGATATAAGTCCATTATGGGCTTGGAGTAGGCGTATGTGCCTGCTCCTGTCCTCCTTTTCTTGTCAATGAATCTTGACAGTACTCAAGTGTGGAGGCAGAGAGTTGAGTCTTCCTCCTGTTTATCGTCGGAGCTTTCTGACTGACTTCTCCGTGCGCTACCAAGCGAGACTGTTGGTAGGCTTGATTAGTACTAGCAGGTGTATGTGCCTGCTGATTACACTTCACCAAATGCGGTTGACGAGATCCATCATATGTAGTCAGACGAGCTTGCTGACTAACTGATGATGTATAAGCAGGTGTATGTTCCTGCCTATAGTACTCCACCGGAATTGCCTAGCGGGATTGGCTTGATGCTGCCAGACGAGTCTGCTGGACATCGGATTTAAAACGGACAGGTGTGTGTGCCTGTTCGTTGTTCTCCACCAAGTTAGGTTGGTGGACTTCTCCGGAGATGGCAGGGATGAAAACCTGCCCATTGTTAACCAGATTCCGTCTCTAGCGGTTCGTCTTTCCTGCTCGGGTTCGAGGAACCTGAGTTGAATGCCTGGAGTCGGTACCGTCATCATGTTTAGGGCGCACTGCCGCACGAGTCTAGCGACGATTTTTGATGGGAGCCCTCGGGAAGGACTCTTGTATTTTTGAATTAAGGCCCTGAGGGACCCGCTCATTCACTTCCTCAGAGTAAGGGAGCGAATGGAAATTGCGTTCGGGGATAACGACCCGAAATGGTTGGAGACGGTAGTCAGCACCGCCTGCCTCTTGATCACTGGTCGTCGTTTTCTGGATGACCTGTGTGAGTTGTTTACTTGGAGGGCCTGTCGGCCAGCCTCCAGAGTTAGGATGGTACCGTGTTGACGATACTCCTTAACCAGCGCATTTGATACCCAGCGTTGAAGACGCTGAGTAGGTGATGTCATCCTCAGAGCGGATGGCGATCCAGTAGGAATAGCAGTTGTGGTATTTGCAGCAGCATTATACAAAGATGTGAATTTGAGAGCAGTCAGTATCGAAATACATAAGATCTTGGAAAAGAGTGCATGTTTGATATAACAGATGTAATCATGATAAAATTCAGCCACTTCATCCTTTGGATGAGCACACATGTCATTGATTGTTTTTGTTAGCCCTCTTATTGAGTTTTAAATAGGGGCTTAACAAATAGGTAAACCATCATTTTAACTTGGTTAAGGATTCACGTCGGGTTCACCATTTTTTGTTTCCCTCGGAATTCGGGGATAACCTCCTGGATGGTAGATTCAAACATTCCGATCGGTTTCTAACTGGTTTGTTCATAGAACCGGAAACATCTAATGATTCCAAATCCACTTGGTCCTTCTTTCCAAAGGTAGGCGCTTCATTAGTTTGTGAACTGATGAGGCTTAGAATTTTCATTGGTCGAGAGGATGGGAGGTCGGACTCATCACACCTTTTGAGGGGAATTATTGTCTATTCTGGGACTCTCTTTATAGATTTATGTTATGTTCGTGAATTCTTATTACATTACCAAGTACAAAATGATCTTTCCTTCAGTTTAACAATCAATGATTAAATATGTAAGAAATTTAGAGAATCTTTTATAGGTATTTGAGGTTCTTCATCAAATAGAGAATCATCTATATCTATTTAGAGATTCTTGGTCAATGGTATCCTTCAAAACATTTGTATAAAAGTATCTTGGTCATTATGATGACCAGGCTGGTTTTAAAGCCACTCAGTGGGGCACTTGAAGTTTATTGTCATTCAGAAGGACATGAATTATTTCAGAGTTGGGATCGAACTCGTAGATAGGATACCTACGTATCCTTTGTTTTGGAAAAGGAATCAGAACCCACGTAGTTCGAAAAAGGGAGTATAATGTTTATGATTTATAGATCAAAGAAGGATGTCATAATTACTTTTACTCTCTAAGCTCACGCGAGTCAAGCTTGGTGTGAGAAACAAGAGGTATTGGTAATAAAAAAGACAATTGGGCCATGAAAAATGTAATAATAAAAAAATGGTTTGGGGCTAATGTATATATGACTGCCCAGATAAATGAAAGTTAGGATTTACTTTAGTGAGAAATTCCAGGAACAGGGTCCATAAAGGTATATGTTCTTCATGGAGAATTTAATACTCTAACTTGGAACTTATTCCTGAAAAGGAAACCCAAATTTGGAGAGGATTGATAACTATGTTTTACTCCTAAGAAGGAATCCCAGATCAAAAGTAAATTAGGACTGGTTAAAGAGAAAATTAAGGGACTTGGGGCTTACTCCTAAAGAGGATGCCCAATTTAGACGATCTGGGGCTTACTTCTACGAAGTATGCCCAAAATATTAAGAGACTTGGGGCTTACTACTAAAGATGATGCCAATAATTATGACTGGGACTTATTCCTAAAAAGGAGGCCTAGGTTAGGGGACTTGGGGCTTACTCCTGAAAAGGAAGCCCATGATTATGACTGGGACTTATTCTTGAAAAGGAGACCCAGGTTTAAGGATTCTCTCATCTTAAAGTATGAGGTTGAATGAATGAACTCTCCATATTTGGTGACATAAAGATATTTAAATCAGAAGGTTTTGAGAGATATTACACAGAATTCCATTCAATTAAGGAAGTCAAATCAAGAAATCATGCCATAAATGGATTTGAAGAGTGTCTTGAAGACTGAATCTTAAAAAGGAAAGGTGTAATGGCTTAAGAGGGGTGAAATGGGCAAGAAAGGCACCCAAAAAGGAAGGGGCGCGCAAGTCTGGGAAGGCGCACAGGTACTGCGGCGGCGCACAAGTATTGGTCGCGCAGGTATACCTGCGCGACATGGTGGGTACTTGAGCGATATTCAACCAGAATTTGAGATACTTGAGCGACTCTTCATTACAGCCTTTAAAATCTTCTAGAGGTTCTTCCAAAAAAGGGACACGCAAGTTCTTTCGAAGGAATAAGGTGGCGCGCATGTGTGACCACTTCCCTTAAGGGATGACCACTCAGGCGTGCAAGTGTTGATGAGTTTCAACACTTAGGCCTTACTCCCTCTCTTTAGATATTCCATTCTAGGTAAGAAATTACCTTAGAAGTGTTCCAGAAGCTTTGAGAAGTGACTTGGGCGTCGGGAGATTCAATCCGAGTTTCTGGAAAAAGATCCTCCTGAATGGGGGGCCCACATGGTCTATTTATAGGCAGGAGAAGACCCTGGGCGGTTACCGGGCGATTATCACAAAAGTCGCGCAAGTCACTTGCGCGCCAAGTTGCGTCGCGCAAGTCCACTTGTGCGACCATGAAGGAACTTGCGCGGCCTATGGGCAAAGTTTTCCTTGTTCATCCCTTTGTCAATTTTTGATGTTTTCTTCAAAGGTTGAGTCACTTTGTGCTCATATATTCCCCTTTTCCGATCTTTAGATTCTGTGACGAAAGGAGCGTCAACAGCCTCTATAGTTTATTATTATTATTCAAGGTTCACTTGGGTTTATTTCATAGATTACAAAAGTTAATATTGTAAATTATTTTAAAAATATGTAACATTATTAGATATATTTAGTATTATCACCATTAAAAAACATGATAATTTAACATTGTTGTGATTTAAAAAATAAATACTTTTAGACATTATTCTTAATATTATTTCTATAATTACAACTTCTATGCTCATAAAACTCCATAAAATAGATTAATTTAAATAAATAATAGAACTATTCAAAATATTTACTATAATATAATTACTATGTATAACTTAACTACTTACTTTTGGGGTAATTATATCAAAATAGCATGTTATATCATCATTAGTGTTCTTATAAAATCACTTTTAATGAAATAAACCAATGAATTGTGGACTGGTATAAAACCAAAGATTAGCTTACTTAAATTAAATTGATATAATGTATTTATACTTAATAAAAAATATAATCTAGAAAAAATTTCTAAAATTAGTATGAAGGTATTATATTTTATTATTAATCATTTATAAAATCATATAGATTATTTAATAAATGAAACAAAGTTGTAGAATAATATAAAAACGTCCCATTTTATGAAATATATACACATGATCCAAAATATATTTAGAAGATCTTAAAGATAATATGTATAATTGTAATATCAATAATATATCCAAAACAAGTGATAGTATTGCTGATTTACATAAATAAATATCCCATTAAATAATAAATAAATAGACTAATGTTTGATTAAGACTTCAAAAAACCAAGTACTTATATTCCAAGAACTATTAGAAACCACAGTGACCATCCTTTAGATGGAATTATTGGAGATATTAATATAGGTACTCATACAAGAGATTTGCTAATAATCCTGGTGGAACATCAATATTTCTTATCACATCATCAACCTCAAAACATTAACAAAGATAAAAATGAGGAATTTTTTGTTATATCTATTCAAGATGAGTTAAATAAATTTGAAAGGAATAAATTCTGAAAATTAGTAGAGATACCTAATGAATACTTCACTAATAGAAATAAATATGATTTTAGAAACCAGGTTGATGAATATGGTACTATAGTATAATATAAATCTATATTGGTCTCATAATGATATAGTTATTAGGAATTAATTTATTATGAAGTTACATTTTCATCAATATATGTATTTTTAAACATTAGAATACTACCTTCTTAACTAGACAATTTAGATTTAAAACTATATCAAATGTATATAAAGAGTAAATTCCATAATAGTTATATATTTTAGGATGATTTCAGTTAACACACCCCTATATTTGAAAACCCCCCATTTAAATTTTTTAATTCTCTAAATATATTTATCATTTAAAACATGCTCTTATATCTTGATATGATAGGTTCATCACATTCACGGTTTATAAATGTTTTATAAAAGGAATAGTTGATCCTAAACTATTTACAAGAGGGATTTCAAAATATGTTTTAGTTTCTAAAATATATAATTTTCATATTATTTTCAACTCTTCCAAAAACACCTTGATTTTAGAATTTTATAAAATAGTGTAAAATGAATTTTAAATGTGATTGTTGGGTGGATTAATGTTATTTATTTGTATTAAGATAATATTAAATAAGTAGAGAATAAATTAAAATTAAATAATATACATGAAGTATATTTTAAACTATTCTGAGATGGATAACACAATAGGAAACGACACTTAAATGAGTACCACATGTAAACATGAGTTGGATGAAACTGGAAGACTGGATTTCTAATTTTCTTATAGAGATATTATTAAGAGTTTACTATACGTAATGGCTAGATGGAATGATATTATGTATTGTGTTTTTATGTGGGATGTATTCAAGAAAACCCTAATGAGACTCTTATAGATGTAATTAAAAATAATTTTATATACCTTAAGGAAAAAACTAATTTTTTTAACACTTTAATCAATAATACATTTTTTGGAAGTAGTGAGTTATTTAAATAATGATTTTTTGGTAAAACTTTAGTTAGAAGCACAACCTCTGGAACATGTCACTTTTTTGGAAAAGTCTTAACTATCTTGGTGTAGTAAAAAGGAAATTTAATGTTTCATTATCTATAGATAAAGATGATTTCATAGTAGAAAGTAGTCATTGTGTTGAAATTATGTGGATGAAACACACATTAATATATTATAGGTATCAATTTAGATATTCACCAATAATTTTTGATAATAAAAGTTCTATAAATATTTCAAAAAATATTTTATTTCATTCAAGTATAAAATACATTGATATGAGACATCACTTTTTTTAGAAATATTTTACAAAAGGGTTATATAAATCTTGAGTTTGTTAGAACTAAACATCAAAAGGTAGATATTCTCACAAATCTAGTGAATATTTTGTGATTAAAATATATTAGACAGAAACATGTAATGATTAATTATTATAAATCTTTTACTATTTCAACTTATGTATTATTTTAATATTCTAAAATGTATGAAAACCATAATCAAATTACTTTTGATAAATATAATATTCCTATCTCATTTAATTTCAAAATTAAATTAATTTTTTTATTAAATCCAGTAAAATTATTCCATACATCACATACGACAACTTAGACATGCTGCTATAGACATGCTACTATGGTCATGATATAATGGACATGATACCATGAACATGATACCATAAAATTTCAACCGTCAACATAATACCAAAATAATTCTATTATGAATGTGAACATTCATGAGTTTTTTACATTAACATATAAATTCAGTGTTACCCTAACACAAAACCAAGACTTTATAATGAAATTTAATATAGAATATAAAGCAGGAAATATTAAGCCTCAAGAAAAAACACATTGTTATTATAATCTAGCAGCTAAACATAATTTTTCCACCTCTTTGATTTGAATTTCTAAAAACGGATACTCACAGTTGTGATCAGTAAGATATTTATAGTTTTATATAATCAACTTAAATTTTTTGGTGAATAGGAACTTGACTTTAGGTATAGTACTATAACCCTTATAAATTGTAAACCTGCCTAATAAATAGTAAAGGAAACCATGAAAGTATAAATAAAATTTATGCACATTATAAAGAAATGTAAGATATAATTATATCATGGTATAAGTAAGTGAATATATAAAAATTAATAATAAAGTGTTGGTATTATAGTGAATAATACATATTTAATTTAAATTTTATAATTAATAAATTTATTTAAAGTAAAAATTATTTTTAGAAAATTTATTAATGAATAAATATTTTTTTATTATTATTTAAGGATTATTTAATAGGTCCTTAGTTAATTTTTCAGGGTGTTATAAAATCAATTTTAATTTTATAACAGTATTTTATGAGTAAATGAAAATTTCAATTAAAAAAATAAATTCCACATATAGAGAAAATTATTTTCATAAAATTTCATTCATTTTTTAATTCTAAAAATCTAAAAATGGTGTAGTCGAATTTCGTGGATATATATAAAATATATGATTTTTTTTAATAGTAAAATATGATAATTTACTATAAATGCAAAAAAAAATTGAATTATGGAGTCATGGATAATGTATGGTTGATATAATAACCCATGTTTCTAAATCACAGACAATTATTACTTTATATAGTCATAATAATCAACAATATTTCTTTTTTTGAGAACAACATTAATGTAATGAATAAAATAATGAGAAATTAACCCTCTCCTCAACATTAAAAACCACCCCTCACCCCCTTTTCTCCACAAAATTTCAAAGCATTAAGCCTTGTATAATTTCCTTACAAACCCCTTACCAAGATCCTCCCCCACAGCCATAATCTCATGTTCTCATAAAAAGTCCAAAATCAATCCCCTTAGGGAGATTCTTAAGGGGGAATATTCAAGAGGTAAAATCATCTTCCTTTTTTCTTTTTATTTTATTTTCATATTCTTTATTTTATTATTATATCCACACCTCCTATGTCAAAATGATCACAATAACTCTAGTATCATCTTTATAATGGAATTATATCATGAGAATGTAAAAACCATCATCATTCTTCTTACTGTTTCTATTTTATTTTAAAAAATGAAATCATCATCCAAGAGGTGTTGATTTACAACAATTCATAAATTAAGTAATAGATCCTCACCTTCACTTCATTATTCAAGTTGTTTATAACATTATTCCCTATATTTCAAATTACTAAGGTTGGGATATAAATTTACATGTTATTATTACTTCCCATTTGATATCCAAATGTTAAATTCCCTTTTCACTCAAATCAAATATTCTTATGAATAATTATGTGACGTCGTTATGTTGTTGAATTTTCACCACAATTTTCCCTTCCAAAAAAATTGTGTACTGAATAAAATACCAATTTCCTATCAATAGTGTTTTCCTTTATACACTTATACTTATATGATTTGGTATTTACATGTATTTATTCGACACTCATTGATCATCAAATAAAATTTATGATTAATGAATCCATTTTGTATGATCTATGTGGCACATATAATCATTAGAATGAAATAAAAGTGATGGGTGGATCCAAAATTATATTTAACTATAATGAATTTGATAATATTTACTCTCATGAGACACCATATTAGGACTAGTTGTGAACCTAATTCTTTTATTTTAGTTTTTCAATCATTATTTCTTGGAAGTTAGCATTGAACTATTTTTATTATGCAGTGTTTTATGTTGTTTCCAAATTTCCCACGTTGAATTTATGATTATCATGTTATATCATGTCTCATTGTTCATGTGTCTAAATAATACTCCTTTTATGCCCCCATTAATATTTCTATTGTCTAATATGTATTAATATATTCATGTTATGCTATGATTATTCACATACTAGTCTTTATAGCTCACCAAAATATTACATATGTTCATAGGTTATCCCATATAATGTTAAGTATGAAGGAAAATTTTGATCATGTTAAAGAAGTATTTGATAAAAAAATTTTATTAGATAATTTAAGTTGTAATTTAATGTAACTAATTAAAAAATAGGTTAGAATTATTGATCTTCTGGGTTTTATTATGTTTAACATATGTAATAAATCATGTATTAATGTGAAACAAACGAAGGGTTGTTATATGTATCACTAAAATACTATCTCAAATGGTATGAGAGGTCATGTTTGGTGTAACTTATGTCGTGTAATATAAGTCCATGAATCTAAGTCACATACGTTCTATATTTTATGTTCCTAAAGTCAGAATCCATCCAAATAAACTATACACAATAAATAATGGTATTTGATAATTTATTTTAACAACTTATAGTTTGTATATTATGTTATATTGTTTCGATTAATGTAGATTGGAATTTTAGGTAAACTCCTACAGAAGTTATTTGAAATAATAATTGAAATATTTTACATTAGTGTTGTGATTGATGCACTCATCATCCATTTTGATCAAGGAATAAGGTCTATTTTATTATACCTTGTGTAAAACATAACATCCCTCCCATTTTGATTCAAGATTTAGAGTTCTATTTTTGGCTATCATGGGAGTTTTCAATGATAGAACCAATAATTCTTTTGTAATTAGAGGAGGAAAACCATATTGTTTAATTCTATAACATCTCTATTATTGTGTAATTCAATGATATTAAATGTTCACAACCATATTTCATTGAGCCTATCCATATTTTCCAATCAATTATGAGAGTACTCACCTTCAGAAAAAAAAAATTGTATATAGAATTGTGGAGTGAGTGTAGTGGATCATAAATGTTAAATACTGCCTCAATCTCATATGCAAGTGAATACGGGAAAACCTATCTTATATTTTGTGGTGTGGTATGGTAATCCAAAATAGTATATATCATTTTATCAAGAAAATACATCTTGTATATCTCCATCATATTCTAAACGATATTATATCGGATTTTACTAAAAGTATCTATTAATATATTTTTCGATACATGGTAGAATGAAAATGATTGGAAAAAATATTTTATTCTTGATATATCCTTTTAAGTTTAGAAGATAATAAATTTGTATAATTTTCCATAAATAATGTACGTGGGATATAAAATCAAGTAATAATGTTGTTATTCTCGAAAATGATTACAACTTCGGTTATGAATTCTTTTAGAGGTATAAAATTGGCATATTTATAGAATAAATTAGTGGTGGTATGGATGTACTAAATCATCCAAGCTGTTTTTGGGTGACATGGTCCCATAAAATTTATTCCCCATAAAAAACAATAGTATTTGGTGGTTTGATATAGTCATGGGGGTTTATGGATGAAATTATATTATATCTCACAAGAATTATACCTTTTTGTGAACTCCAATAATTCTTTTATTATTGATGGCCAAAATTATCCATGTTTATTTATTTTCAGGAAGATCATGGATCCTAACTCATGGGAAACTTGGGTGAATTCACAGAATTTATACCATATGGAGATGATCGCACATCATCCAATGTATCTAAGGAGGACTCTCTAAAAACATTGTTTATAGAGAAATTTTTTTATTTCAGGACATTATATAGGATGATGTTTACTTCCCACCACCAGATGTTTTCTTTTTTGCATTAATTTGATAGGATAAGTCTACATTAGGGGTAGTTTATTATATTATAAGTTTATCTAATTATGGTATCCATCGATGTGGATATGGTATTTCCTTGATTGGTGGTGATATTAACCTCACTAATCTTTTCCATGTCATTATTAATAAATGGTAAGACCACCTGATGATGTGTGATGAAAATGGATATTTTGTCGTAGTTTTGAATGTCTATGTTTTGGAATTTTCTTTTCAATACATTGGACTAGATAGAAATAGATAAGGTAATAAATTCCTCATTCATATCATATTCACCATTGATCTTCTTGATCACTAACATTGAATTTCCTTGGATATTTAATCAAATCAATAGTTTCTACATAGCTATTTTGAATAATTCAATAAGGTCTTTATGTTTTACCACAATTTTAGTGCATCCTTATAATAGTATAAAGGAGTTTGGAAGATATTATTTTACATCGTACACATGTATAATCCCCATTCCAACCCAATTTTTTGATTTTTTATATTATTTATTCTATTAAGATTCTAGGAGAACCATTAATGTATATTGATCATGCTTCAGGTTTCCATTTATGGAGAAGACCTCTTCTTTAAGAATCTCTATACTAATCAATTACTTTTTGGAAAAGGGTATTTTGTGAGGAAATCCGTCATCATTGTCCCTTTCAAAACATTCTAAGACCTGAAATACATGTAAAACTATTATAGAATGACAACTCATCATGTCTGATTCCTAGTTAACATCATAATAATAGGGTTATATTTTAGTGGGTTGGTATATTAGGTGAACCTTGGGATGTAAAAAATAATATCTGTCCTTTTGTACTGTAAATATTGGTTCCAGACAATTTATAATGACATGTTTTTTTAGAAAAACATTCCTCTTAAAATTCACATTGTATTTTATTACTTTCTACACATGAAACACCAAAACCAAAAAATATATATAGACCACTCTATGTTATATGTAAAATTTGAACATATAAATGATGGTAATGGAATTATTAAATATATATATATATATAATAACTAAAAAAATAACGTTCACTTTAAATATTGACTAAACTGTTCAATTAAAGAACTAATGATATTTTTTAATAATTAATTTTTTTTCAAATATAATAATTTTTTTATGAATAATGTACTAGAAATAATTTTGTTAGTAATTTATAGTAAATTATAAAAGGAATAAGATATATACCAAAATTATTTTTCTTACAAAGGACATGTTTTCGTTATATTTTACGTTTTTAATTTAAAAAGTATAATATAAATATTAGGAAGGGAATTTGAAAAAAAACAACTTCATTTATTGATTTATCATGGAAATATTATCTTAAGACGAATTTTTGTAATTTTTCCAATGAAATTTATTTATAGGTGAATTGTGCAATATACTGTTATTATAAATACTATGTTTTTATAGAATTATTATCTCATTAAAATCATTTATAAATTTATGAAACCATTTTATAGAGAAAATAACCATTTTATAAGTTATATTATAAATATAAAAATATTAACTCTTGTTTAAAAAACTATGTTTAATATTTAATAACTTAAGAATTATTTTTCTCAAGAATTTATTTTTTATACATTATATAAAAATTATTTTAAAATTAGTTTTTTATCATATTTTGATATCGAATAAAATTAAAAGGATTTTTAATTTTTAAATATTTGTTAAAAATTATATAATAAGTTCTATTTTATTACTATGCATATAGGATAATTTATTTAGTTAAAAAATAGTTACCATAGTAAGATATGAAATGGTAAAAGTAAAACTTAAATATTAAATAACATCAAACATGTTCAAAACATGAGTAGAAATGTGGGGTTGAGTCATCTATTAACCTTATAACTTAGACTATTAACTAATAACAAATTTTATATCCACATTACATTATATTGACTTCCCATTATTAGAAATAAATGGGCTATTAATACAATTCCAAACCATTAAAAATATATAACTGCCCCTCCTCTAATCAATTATCCTCACACTAAAACCCATTAATTTCAGGTGAATATGTTTTCTAACCTCACCTAAATACTCTTAGACACCACAAATTCTTTCTTGTCTTCTCAAAATAACACCCCTTAATGTTTTTCCCCTATCCAAAGGATATAATCAATGTAATGTGGTATAAATTTCTAACCACTCCTTTCTATTTTTTATTTCCTTATGTGAACTTATTCTACATAAAATTACATTACAACATCTTAAAATTATAATATTAGTATCACTATTATACAGATATGTTATTTTAATTATGGAACAATAACTAACCACCCATACCTTTTCAATTAACAAAAAAATACTTGAATTGTGCATGTGTGTGGACAGCCACTTCACTGAATAATTGTGCTTCATTATCACACACATAATCACATGGATGGTCCAAAAAATAAATTTAATAAATAATTTTTATAAATACTAAATTATTAATATTGTTAGATAAATATATATATTTATACATTATCTTTTTCATTGGAATTCTAAATCATTAAGAATGGATATATTTATATTACCTCATCCATGGAATGATGCATTCCATTTATATCTTACACCATCATTGTTGGTTTTATTTTATAATTTAGTAATATATATGATATATTGTATATCATTAGTATGAATCTTTATGGAAAATATTTATTAAATATCTTTATAAGTTAACCTCTTAAAAGAAATAAATAACCTGAAACCAGTTCTTTACTATATTCTCTTTCTTAAATCGAAACAACTCTTCTAATGGTTACATGTCTCAATTTTCAATACCTTGAGGAATAATTCTCATTATAATTCATTTTTTCTTTTTGAATTATGTATTCATATCCCTATTCATTTCATGTGTGATAATCATTAGATATTTAGTGAGATTTTAAGGTTCATTTCTAGAACTCCATCTTATATTTTTTTATCCAAAAAATTCCTTGGGTCATAGGGGACTTTGGTAAGTCCAATCTGTTATTCTTAGTTAGGATGTTTTTAATAAACTTAAACACTAATTTTTCCATAAATTTAAAGATCTCCTTCAATATATTATTTCATTTAACACTAGGATATTTTGTGAAAAAAAAATTCAAATGAATTTAATCTTTGTGGTATTTTGTGTTATATGCAACACTAAGTTTCGATTTGGTTACATGAAACAATATGTTTGGACTAAATTACATACAAAAATGAGTTTATAATATGTTACATGAATCACTTTTTTTATATTTAATTACATACAACATTGATTTTGTAATTTTCTATACACAACACTGATTTTGACTTTTGTTACACACAACACAATGTTTAAACAAAATGTGACATATTACTAATATATTATTATTTAATATGATATTTATAACCTATAGATTAGAATATAGGGTGTTAATATGATAAAATAAATTAGGGAAATATATGGTTTAAAAGTGTATGTAAAATGATTTCATTAGTTACCAGTTAATTAAAAATGAAAAGAATATATGAAAATTAAAGATATATTTTTCTAAATAAACTATTTTTATAAAAAAATATATATTTTACCTGAATAAATTAAACATACAAATTTTTGTTAAATATTTTAATAAAATTTTATATTATATATTCAATCAAATGTGTACCATTATTTTTACACGTTTTTAAGAGAATATATATGAATAGATCATGTTTTATTCTTAAAAAATGTATTTTATATATAAAACATTTTCTTCACCTTTTGAACACTTATTTTAAAACTAACATTTTAAAATTTTAGGATGTTTATTTGAAAAAAATATTACATTTTTAAATAAACATGTCAAAATTATCATTGGGTAAGTTTTTGAGATTGTTTTGAAAAGATTAATTTTTTGATGAATAGATTTTTTAAGAAGATTGAAGTGTGAATTAGAAACCCAACTCACACTTCCCAATATTTTATTAATACAAAAAAGAGTGCAATATTTATTGGTGGTTAAAGGTGAATTCACCAACAATGAAATAAATTAAATGATTACATACCCACAAAAGTGAACATGTGTCAACAATATATTTTTGTGTGTGATCATCATCTCCTTGAAAAATCATTCCATTCCAATGTAGTCCTTACAAATTCACCATAATTATGAGGCAACATACATAGCATAACACTAAAAAGTTTCCAATCACCTTGAGATAAAATCAAAGTAGCACCGCCACGACATAATCATGGAATCAAGAGCTCACAAAAAGAAAGATTCAACAGAGGAAACACAACTGAAATACAATCCCCTGAATTATAAATTCCATCTAACACAAAACAATGAACATATAACCATATTTCACCTGTTATTTTCAAATATAGATGCCATGAGAAGAATTATATCTCATCATCAAGGACCATACAAGGTATCTGCAAAAGCTGCCTAAAAAATGGAGAACTCGTCATCATGAGTTCATCAATTTCAATGAAATCATGCCATTCATTTATATCAATCTATATAATCATAAAAATAAGAGGCAGACAAGAGAGAAATCAATGATAGCCTTTAGTTAAGACACATATAAAAAATCCCTACCATAACCAAAGCAGAAACAAACCAAACAGTGAACAAGAAAAGCCAATCTCTAAAAATATTCACACATGTAGATCATCTTACATAGAAATTAATCATCAAATGATCATCTTGAACTGTAACATTTATAGAAGAGAAAACGAAGAGAAGTCATTTCGTTGTGGTTTAGTTGAAATTGTAGTCTAGATTTTTTTTGAAATACTCTACATTGATGAACGTTCCTTTTCTTAGTTGAGGGTAGGTCTTAATAGACATATCACCATTTATAAATTTATTGAAAGACAATGTTTTATATTCCTCTATCCAAGAGTCTAGTACTTTTCATAAGACCAATTTCTCACCAATTTGATAAGAATCCTTCCCCATAGGTTCATCAGTGTGACCACTATTGTATTCCTCAGAATCAGATTCATCAGTGGATATAGATAAATGTTCAGAAAACATAGATTGAGGGGGTGTGATGATCATAAATTTCTAGAGGCCTCTAAAGAACTCAAGACGATAGTTCTATATATATTAGAGAAGTATTTACAATTTCTATATATTTTGGTACTTTGAGTGATGAATCAATCTACATCAACCATTTTTTTTACCTTTATTTTCCCCCGATTTCAAGAAGGATTCCTCAATTTGAAAATATTTTTCATAATGTTCCTGCCGAGACTCACAATAGTACATGTTGTCACTCTTATCCTCTCTATGTGAGGTTTGAGACATTTTTGTGATCTCATGTGTAGGAGGCTCATATTTATTAAGAAGAAATTTATCCTCAGTTTTAGGATGGGCATTGGGACAACCTCTACAAATTCTTGGATATTATCATAGGGGAGTTTATTATTTGAACTAGAGGTATTTTTTTCATCTCTTTATTAGTTGGGACCACCTGTTGACCTATGTAAGTAACTAATATCCCTTTTCTATCATCTTTTTGGACCCAAATTGAGCTCAATAGTGAATGGTGGCATGTACCATGAGTTTTACCTTAATATTCCTTTTATGCATGACCAATTGAACAAAATTCATGGAAATAACGAGAAACACTTTAAAAGAAAACTTCTTGAGAAAAACCATAGTCTCCATATTGAATCAAAAAACAATATTGAAATGATTGTGAAATATCATCTTCAACACAGATTCTAGTGACAAAAGTTCATGAAAGGTTCTTTGTCACTAAATATATATATACAGTTGAATTATATTTGAAATTGTTTTTAAAGTATCATTAGTTAATGTATATATAAGGAACCAGCCTTAAAACAATACATAATCTTTAATTAAATGAATAATTCACATTGAGTATCTTTTCAGGTTTAGAGTTTAAGAGAATTAGGAAATAACTATTACATCTCAAAAGATTAAAATGTAAACACTATTACTATAACCAATTTTTCACAACAATAAAAAATCCTAAATAAAACAAGAGTTATATTCTCGATATAAATCTTCTTGAATAATTAATTTCTCTTAACCTTCCTTATAACCTATGAAAAACATTACCAAAACATGGGATGATCATAAAAAGCTCAGTAAGGGTTATAACATAATGAAAGGAAACATTAACCTGCTAATAAATAAAAATCAATGAAACCATAACTTTCAATCATAACATACCTTATAAAATCATAATATTTATGTATAACTCATAGAAATCATAAGACATAAAGGTAACTTGAGTCATTCATAACATTCTTACGTAGGGATTATCCCTTATAGTTACTTTTGGAATACCCATCACATTATATTCCCTAAATATCATCAGAGAAACCTTAGAATTTAACTCCATTGCATTACCCAATGCATTGGAGAGCTATCACGGGCTCACCCGACCTTATTTTATCACAAAACCACCAATGTTCATAAACAATGCCTAAGAACCATAACATAATCTTATCACATAAAACATGCATAAAGGAAACATAACATTTCTACATTTCAATAAAAAGATATCAATACAACACATTGATATAATAAAAACATTATCAAAATAATTTTCAATACAAAAAGAAAATAAAATTAAAACATGGTATTTATTTTTCATTTAGAAGAAGTTAAGGCTTGTAGGGGAAGCTGAAACTCAAATAATGGTCACAGCGGTGGAGAAGTCATTGTCGATGCATATATAAGACAAAAAATTCCTTTTGTAGTTTAGTAAAATGGTTCGTATAAAAATATTCCTTTTGAATAAAAGTAAAATTTCAAGGGGTTTATACACTGTATAAAATAATGTTTTGTATAAAACAAAATATTCCTCAATGAAAGGATATTTAGATGAAGTCCCTTACAAAGACAATATCCTTAGATTAAGGATAAATCAATTACATAAATATGTGTGACAAAAACAAATAAACCCAATATAAGTGGATATTAAGTGTAAAACAATCAGAATTCATCCACACATATTCATAGCACGACATAATCAAGAAGTAGAGGTTTAACCCAAATAATTGAAATTGGGTTAAGAAGTTCCCTTACAGAAATTCGACAGCCTAACATCATCACTTTAAAATTCAGAAAATGAGATGATGAGAGATAAAAAGTGTATCTCATCACTTGGACATAACATTTAAAAATATAAGGATATATAATAATATATCCCAACATAATAAGATGTAAATTAAAAGACCTAACAAAAAGAAGTCTTTTAAAAAGAGGAGGGTGAAAGGTTCCTTTACCGCTTTGGGTAACATTTGAAACATACACCCCATGAAAGAAGGGTCATAAAATGAAGATGTAAATACCCATAAATTAAATTATATAAAACAAATAATACAATCATGGGCAGTAAACACACCACACAAAAAGGAAATAGTGGATAATGTAGCATGAATCTCATGGGAATAAAAGTGAGATGAAGAATCCCTTACAAAAACACGATCGCCTAACGACGCCACTTAAAACTGCAAAAAAAAATAGATTGATGAGGTCAAATATGGTCTCTCATCATATGAAAATAAAATATACAGTAAGAGGAATATGAAATAACGTCCCCCAACATAAGAAAAAAGGGCTTAAAGGAAATGACCTAAAAGAGAGTACTTAAAAAGAAAGAGAGAGGTAGGACCCCTTACCTCAAGTCCAACTTGTCTTTTTCATTTCTTTATATTCCTGAATAATAAACTTTTTTCAATTTATAATTTATTAAGTACATACTTTAAAGTTTATTATTCAATTCATATCACATATTACAATATTATAATAATTAGTTAATTATGTGAGTTCATATCAGACGTTTTTGTCGATGTTCAGTACATGAGTCAAAAATGAACTTGTTTGAAAAGAATTATCCATGTAGTTATAAGTACATCATCATAAAAATAGTATTAATGATTTAAGTATCATATATATCCTGTATATATTTATTTTATACTATACCCTAACTTTTGATGATAAAAAAATGAAATGCACCGGTCATGGAGATGGTAGGTCGTACGTACGCATGAACGCTAATTTCATTTCTATTTCATACTTTAATGGAATGAAAACATAATGATACATAGTTATATTATAATTACAGTATAATATCATATATAACATCATTAATTCCATCCTTTATACATCCCACATATGACATTAATGATTCCAATCACTTTGAGGGGGTGGTAGTCCGCACTTCCAAAAATTAAATTATCGTGTTTACCCATTATGGAAACCATAAAGGTATGGAAGAAATGAATGATACATAAAAATAAGGAAGAAATAAACATAATAAATATAATATATAAATACAGTGACCTCTTAATGGCCACCATGAGAGGTGTTAAAAGAAGATTGAACAATCATCGTTTCGTGGGGCAGTAATTCGCCACCCACAGAAACAGTATGTTCTTTAACCCTTAGATGGATGTGTGTGTAATTATAGCTAGAATAATTCTCATAGAAACATCCTAGTATTTTTATTATACTTGTTTTGTTAGAAAAGAAATTAATAAAAAGATTTTAAGGGGTTGGAGAAGCAAAATAAAACAAAATAACATAAGAGAAGAAATTACCTTAAAATCGGGTAACTCTTTCTGATTTGAGCCCAAAGGCTTCCTTGGACAGACTTCTGCCCAAGGTTAGACTTATAGGATTAATATAGGGATTTGTAGAGACAATATGAGTAGAGGTTGGACGAGGCAAGGTCTTGATGGGTGTTGGTAAGGGGGATGAGGTGGGGGGATTTTATAAGAGGGAGGATACGTACTCTTGGAAAGTCAGTAAATGTTAATTTATTATAAAATGATTTTCATATTTTAAAGGTCCCACAATTATATATTTATAGTATAAGGTGATAATGGTTATAAATTCACCCATAAAATAGGTTTTTGACAAGTGTAAGTCTTACATTTTACCTTATCTTTTCATTTTATTTAAGTCGTCCATTAATGAAGTAATCACTGCATCATCATGGTGTCATAAATAAATTTATTTATTTAATGTATAAAAATTAGAAAACAATTACCATCATCTAGAAAATATTTTTATCTTTCCAATGAATATTTATAGTCAAAGTGATCATTTATGTAAACAAAATTAAAATTGTATTACTTAGGATATAAAAACCTTTGTTATATTTCCTTTCTTTAAAAAATAATATGATAAAAAGTCACTATCACACTAAAGTGATTCCATGGGACCCCAAAGTTGGCACAAGTCATCCCCTGGTCGGTCATGACACCACCAATAGAATTAGGGCATATTTTGGGGTCATTTTATATTTTTATGATATTATGTTATTACCTTTAACTACCCGATTACTAATTAAACACGATAATTAAAGATAATTACCGTTGTTACTATTCATAATGTCCAAAAACAAAAGATTCTTAATTAAATAATTTGGACCTTCGGATTCCTAATATGGAACCCATTTTAAAAAATTCAAAACACAGAAATTTTAGTAATTAATTTAAAACTAAATCACGTTGTCAAAACAAAAGACAAGTTTTTAAGAAGTAAAATTTATCAAAAGATTGACTTGTTTTTACATCCAATTGAAAAGTGAAATTACTTACAATGAACAAAATTGTATTAATTTATAAAAACATAATTCAATTATACTTTAAAAACAATTAAAATTACAATCTAAATATATAAATAAATACGATGAAGATGCAATTTTGAATTAAAATGCTGTATTTTTTACTATTCATTAAAAAATGAACATTATCAGAAAAATACAAAAAATTGACCTGAATATAAATTTGATATTCCAAATTCAAAAATGATGTCAATATTAAAAAATTCAAAACATATAAGTTTCATTAATAAATTATATAGTAAATTCCCGCGGTCAAAACAAATAGCTTGTTTTTAAGAAACAACTTCTATTAAAAGATTGACACATGTTTATGTCCGTTTTCAAAGTGAAATTAATTATAATGACCACCATTGGATTAAATGGTAAAATATATTCTAATTAAACATTAAAACTAATTAAAAAGATAAACTAATCATATAAATAAATTATATTAAAAGGAGGTTTTGAATTAAAATACAACATTTAAAAAAATGAACTTTATTGGAAAAATACAAAAAATTTACACAAAGTATATTTTGATGTCTTGATTATAAATAAGGATTTTATTTTTTTCAAATATAACATATAAAAGTGATAAAATGTATATTTAAAAAGGGTTCGCCATCAAAAGGCAGTTAATCAGCCTTTTAAAGAATATTAAATATTTATTCTTAAAATTTGATTCATTTCATTTTTAGCCTCTTAAATTTATTTGATAAATATAAAAATATTTAAAAAACATAATGAATCATTGTTTAGTTAGTTATCTTCATTCCCTCCATTACATCGTCTATGAGTTTAAAACCATTTACAATAATATTATTATATTATTAGTGTGCATCATAAGATTTCAAAGAAACTCATTGCTGCATATAGGGTATGCCATCGAACATAGCATCCCCATTAAAGTAATATTATTATTTTATTCACAAATATTAATAAATATGAAAAGGAAATATTATTTATTTACCTAGGATGTTACATTCTTTCCCCCTTTTGGGGATTGCGTCCTTGCAATTTTAAAAAAAATTATCTCGAAAACTTCATTGAAAGCCGCACATCGGAAATGGATTCAATAAAAATATCAATTTAAAAGAAAGAAAGAGAAGTACGAAGGTCACCCGAGACAACAAATACTAAGATTACATGAAAACATGGATATGGAGGAGAAAAAAAACCATCATGTTCTGATGGAGAGTGATGGTAAAATATGTCTAGGAGAAAGTTATCCACCAGAAAATCACAAACTTGTGATGGGTTAAATGGTATTTGATTCCCCAGTAAGAAAAGTTAACATACAATGTTTTTGTTTAAAGTTACTGTTCATTGAGGAATTTATTTATGAGCTAATCTAAAACATAAGGAAACATGCTTACTTATCATGTAGACTTTCATCTCTTACTATATTTCTTACACAAACTCATATTTTCTACAAAAGATGAGTATTTAGGATGACTTTTTCACATTAAGAGCACTATAATCAACTTCTTTAGAATCACCTAATCCAAATAAAGATGATTTATATATTTACTATGTCTTTAGACCTTAACCAAAACCAAAATTGTTAGTACAGTATTAGATGACCCCAAAAGGATAATATTTTACAAAAAGAAAAACTACTCTTAATCTCCAAAAATTGTCCAATAAAACCAAAAGTTCATCAAAGACCATTCAATAAACAGCTATCCATAAAATTATTTAAAGTAATCCAAACTAAGATTTAAACCCAAATCTCTAAAGGGTTTAATCACATAGTCTACCAAGGTAAATCTTACCATTTATCTCCAAATAACATCAGTTGCTCTTAAATTATCATATTGAAAAGTAATTGACCTAATCACATATCCTCCGTAATAGGTTAATCATTTCCATAGATAACCCAAAATAAACTTACTCTTGATTCATAAAATTATATAACTAATAGGAATTAGTCAAAATAACCAGAGACTTCATGTAGTCCAGTGGTAGGCGATAAATACGAGTTTCACTTTGGTTGTGGGTTCGATTCCCACAGCTTCATCCGACACGATGAGTTGTCACATGGTCTGCAGGTTGACCCTTTTCAAAAACTATTTAATTTTATAACATTCCTCAAAAAGAGATAAAATCTTCAAAAATAACCATAACATAATATAACCTCATGTTTATCTCATGCATTTCATTTTCCATCATAACATATAGTAATCCATAATTACCTAAAAAGTAAAGATCATATAAACCCTAATGGTTACCGTTATAGTTATTACCTGAACTTCCATATCGAATTGGTTATCTCGTACATGATGCATTAGAGAACTCACCAAGGTTAAAGAGGTTAATCATGACTCCTTGATAGTTGATTTAGAATAACCACGATATTCCTCATTGAATCCCCCATTTCATCTACTCTCTTAATCATAGAACCACTACAGTTTCCTTCAAACCCATTGTCACTTTGGTTCCTGCTAGATCCATCCATTTACTAAAACAAAAAATGCTAGTGTGACTTTACCAACAAAATCATCATGTACTAATGTGGAAGATAAACACTAAGATATACTTATCCAAGTTATCTCAAACTCATTCCAACATTCAAAAATAACAATGACACCATCTAATATACTAACCATGATGGTTATACACAACTTGTCACTTATGATTAAACAACACTCTAACCTCTAATGTTATCTAAACCGACCTTTGATACCAACTATAAGGACCTGGGCCTAAAACATTACATAATCTTGAATTAAATGAATAATTCACATTGAGGATCTTTTCACGTTTAGAGTTTTTGATAATTAGGACATAACTATTACATGTCAAAAGATTAAAAAGTAAACACTACTACTATAACCGATTTTTCACAACAATAAAAAATACTTAAATAAAACAAGATTTCTTTTCTTGAAATAAATTTTCTTGAATACTTACTTTCTATTACCCTTCCTTATAACCTTTGAAAAACATTACAAAAACATGGGATGAGCATAAAAATCTCAGTAAGGGTTATAACATAATGAAAGGAAACATTAACCTACCAATAAATAAAATTCAATGAAACCATAAATTTCAATCATAACATACCTTCTGAAATCATAATATTTATGTATAACTCATAGAAATCATAAGACATAAAGGTAACTTGAGGCATTCATAACATTCTTATATGGGGAGTAACCCTCATGGTTACCTTTGGAATTCCAATCACAGTATATTCCCTAAATCTCATTGGAGAAACCTTAACATTTAGCTCATTTTTGTTACCCAATTCATTGGAGAGCTATCACGGGCTCACTCGCCCTTAGTTTATCATGGAACCACCCATCTTCATAAATAATTCCCATGAACAATAACATAATCGTATCACATAAAACATGCATAAAGGAACCATAACATTTCCACATTTCAATCACAAGATATCAATACAACACATTGATATAATCAAAACATTATCAATACCATTTTTAAAACCAAAATAAAAGAAAATTAAAATATTGTATTTATTTTTAATTTAAAAAAAGTTATGGCTTGTAGAGGAATGTGAAACTCAAATAATGGTCACAGTGGCGGAGAAGTAGTTGTTGCCGCATACGTAAGACAAAAAATTCCTTTTTCCATTTAGTAAAATGATTCGTATAAAAAGATTCCTTTTGAATAAAAGTAAATGTCAAAGGGGTTTATACACCGTATAAAAGAAAGTTGTGTATAAAATAAAATATGCCTCAATGGAAAGAGATTGATATGAAGTCCCTTATAAAGACAGTATACTTAGATTAATGATAAATCAATTGCATAAATATGTGTGAAAAACATAAATACACCCAATATAAGTGGATATTAAGTGTAAAAAAATTATAGGTAATCAAAACATTTTCAAACCACGACATAATCATGAATTAGATGTTTAACCCAAAGAATTGAAATTGGGTTAAGAAGTTCCCTTACAGAAATTCGACATCCTAATGACGTCAATTTAAAATTTAAGAAAATGAGATGTTGAGAGATAAAAAGGGTATCTCATCACATGGACATAAAATTTAAAACAATAAGGATATATAATAATGTATCTCAATATAATAATATGTAAATTAAAATACCTAACAAAAATAAGTCTTTTAAAAAGGGGAGTGTGAAAGGTTTCCTTATCGATTTGTGTAACTTTCGAAAAGTACACCCCATGAAAGAAGGGTCATACAATGAAGATGTAAATAACCATAAATTAAAGTATATTAAACAAAGAATACAATAATGGAAAGTACAAACACCACACAAAAAGGAAAAAGTGGAAAATGTAGCATGAATCTCATGGGAATAAAAGTGAGATGAAAAATCCCTTACGAAAACTTGATAGCCTAACAGCGCCACTTAAAACTAAAAAAAATGGATTGAAGAGATAAAATATGGTCTCTCATAATTTTAACATAAAATTTAGAGTAAGAGGGATATAAAATAACATCCCCCAACATAAGAAAAAGGATCTTAATGGAAATGACACAAAATAGAGTACTTAAAAAGAAAGAGAGAGGTAGGATCCATTACCTCAAGTCCAACTTGTCTTTTTTGATTTCTTTATATAAATAAATAATAAAATTTGGTCAATTTATAATTTCTTAAGGACCTCCTTTAAAGTTTGTTATTCAATTCATATCACATATTACAATGTTATAATAATTAGTTAATTATATGAGTTCATATCAGACGTTTTTTTCGATGTTTGGTACATGAGTCAAAAATGAACTTGTTTGAAAAGAATTGCCATATAGTTACAAGTAAATCATCTTCAGAATAGTATTAATTATCTAAATATCATATATATCTATTATATATTCATTTTTTACTATTCCATAACATTTGATGATAAAAAAATGAAATTCACCGTTCATGGAGATGGTAGGCCGTACGTACGCATGAATGCTGCTTTCATTTCTATTTCATACTTTAATGGAATGAAAACATAATGCTAAATAGTTATATTATAATTACAGTATCATATAAAATATAATATCATTAACTCCGACTTTTATACATCCCACATATGGAATTAATGATATAAATCACTTTGAGGGGGCGGTAGTCCACACTTCCTCAAATGAAATTATCACATTTACCCATTATGGAAACCATAAAGGTAGGGCATAAATGAATGATATAGAAGAATAAGGAAGCCATAAACATTATATATATCAAATATAAATACAGTGACATATTAATGGCCACTATGAGAGGTGTTAAAATAATATTGAACAATCATTGTTTCGTGAGGCAGTAATTCACCACCCACGAAATAGTATGTTCTTTAACCATTAGATGGAGGTGTGTGTATGTTTAGATCTAATACATATTATAAAAACAAACTAGTATATTTAATATAATGGTTTTGTTATAAAATAAAGGAATAAAAATAGTTTAGGGGGTTGGAGAAGCAAAATAAAACAAAAGAACATAAGAGAAGACATTACCTTTTAATCAGGTAACTCTTATTGATTTGAGCCCAATGACTACCTTGGAAATACTTCTTCAAAATGTATGGATTCTAAGAGTAAGAGATGGATGTGGAGAGACAATATGAGAAGAGGTTGGGAAATCCAAGGGCTTGAGCGGTGTGGGTAAGGGGGTAGAGGTGGGGGAATTTTATAAGAGGGAGGAGGGGTACTCTTGGAAAGTCAGGAAATGATACTTTATAATAAAATTATTTTCAGATTTTAAAGGTCCCAAGATTCTATATTTATAGGATAAGGTGATAAGGGTTTTAAAACCACCCATAAAATGGTATTTTGAAAAGTTTTAGTCTTATATTTGACCTTATTGTTTCATTTTATTTAAACCGTTCATTAATGAGGTAATCACTGCATCATCACGGTGTCATTAATAAATTTATTTATTTAATGTTTAAAAATTATAAAACAATTATCATCATGTAGGAAATATTTTTAGATTTCCAATTAATATTTTTAGTCAGATATATAATTTATATAAATGAAATTAAAATTGTTTTACTTAGGATATACAAACCGTTGTTATATTTCCTTTCTTTAAAAAATAATATGACAAAAAGTCACTATCACACTAAAGTGATTAAACGGGGCCCCAAAGTTGTCACAAGGCATCCCAAGGTTGTCCATGACAGCACCAATATAATTAGGGCACTTGTTGGAGTCATTTTATATTTTTATGATATTATTTTATTACCCTTAACTACCCCATTACTAATTAAACACGATAATTAAAGATAATTACCGTTATTACTATTCATAATGTCAAAAAATAGATTATTAATTAAATAATTTGGACCTGAAATATTCCAAATATGGAACCCATATTACCAAATTCAATTTTTTTTAATTAAATTAAAAGTAAATCTCGTTGTCAAAACAAAAGACGGGTTGTTAAGAAGTAAAATTTATCAAAAGTTTGACTTGTTTTTACATCCAATTGAAAAGTGAAATTACTTCCAATGAACAAAATTGTATTAACTAATAAAAAAATAATTTATTTATACATTAAAAAAATTAAAATCACAATCTAAATATATAAATAAATTGGATGAAAAGGCAGTTTTGAATTAAAATGATGTATTTTTCACTATTCATTTTAATAAATAAACATTATCAGAAAAATACCAAAAATACTCGCTAAGATAAATTTGATATTTAAAATTCAAAAATGATGTCCACATTACCAAATTAAAAACATATAAGTTTCATTAATAAATTATATAGGTAATTCCCACGGTCAAATCAAATAGCGTATTTTTAAGAAACAACTTTTATGAAAAGATTGACACTTATTTATGTCCATTTTCAAAGTGAAATTAATTCTAATAACAGCCATTGGATTAAATCGTAAAAAAATATTCTAATAAAACATTAAAACAAATTAAAAATACAATCTAACTATATAAATAAATTATATTAAAATGAGGTTTTGAACTAAAATACAACATTTTAAAAAAAATGAACTTTATCAGAAAAATACAAAAAATTTACACAATGTAAATTTTGATGTCTTGATTATAAAGAAGGATTTTATTTTGTCAAATATACATATAAAAGTGAAAAACATATATTTAAAAAGGGTTCTCCATCAAAAAGCGGTTAATCGGCCTTTTAATGAATATTAGAATATTTATTCTTAAAATTGGATTCATTTGCATTTTAAGCCTCTAAAATTTATTGGATAAATGTAAAAATATTTAACAAACATATATAATCCCTTTTTGTCTAGTTATGTTCATTCCCACCATTACATCGGCTAGGAGTTTACTACCATTTATAATAATATTATTATATTACTAGTGTGCATCGTAAGATTTCAAAGAAACTCGTTGTTGCGCATAGGGTACTCCAACGAACATAGCATAACCTTTTAAGTTATATTATTATTTTATTAACAAATATAAATAAATATGAAAAATAAATATTTTTTTTACGTAGGATGTTATAATATATATAAATTAATAAAATTTAGTCCATTTTAATCAATTTCATTATTTAATTTTAAAATAAAAATACTTCAAACTTTTGAAATCTTCTCTTTGAAAACCTTGCTTTCTCATCATATCTGTGGGATTAATTTAGAATTATATTTTAAAAATACCAGGTAATTTAATATAGGAAAATGGTTTAAATATTTGTAATCATAATAAATTATTATATATAATAATTAAAACATAATTTTTTAATGAAATTAATCGTATAAACAGTGAAAATTATCAATTGGGGTTAAGGAAAAAATTGGTATAATTAGGCATTAAAATAATGATAAAATCGTTAAAACAACCTATAAGGTTGTAAAAAATATATTTTATGGAAATATAATTATCTTAAAATGTTTATTTAAATCATTTTACCATTTTTTACACTTTTCTAATGGTATAAATGTGGGTATAAATTTTAATTTCAAAAAATTACAAATGTGCCACTCACCTAACATACAAAAGACCACCCTCTCTCCTCTATTATTCACCCCTTAATAACTTTTTGATTCAGAAAATAAATTCCCAAATAACTTTATAACTTCCCTAATATCATTATATAATCATTATTTTGGAAAAAAGTAAACCCATGAATGCTTTTATTACGCACCTAATGAGGACACCCAAAGAATTGGTAATGTTCATCAATGAGAATTTTAATTTTATTTCTTCCAAAAGCATATTAAAATATGATTGTGGAAATATTATTTAATTTCCTCAGTATATAAAATATAAATATATTTATTTATGTTAATTTTATGACCTTCATCCATCTCTACTTCTATCATATGGGTTACAAAATTATTGTTTTTTTGTCTAGTGGACTACCAACTCGTGAACTGATGTTATTCATTTTTTCCATTACCACCTCTCAAGGTTAGTTATGATGATGGATATAAAGCCTATATATGATATTTATAACATAAATATACCTATTTATTAATTATATAAAATTTAAAATTTCTATTTCCACTTTGAAAGGGATTTTCTAACATCGAATTATGTATAACTAACTATCGCATCGTGAAGCGATGTGTTTAATGTTCACTAATTCTTTACACATATGATAATAATGGATAAATTTAATGATTATATGTGATATAAATAACATAATTATAATATAAATTTAATATTTATCATTATAAAATGATAATATATCACTTTATTTTTTATATTTTCACTCACAAGAAGATGATAATGTCGTTCCTATACATGTGATCTACCTCCTAAATGAAGCGATGTGAATCTCTTTTCATCACCACATTAAATGGATAATATGTATAATAAATAATATGGAATTTATGGTATTATTTTCATTATTTAATTATACTATATTACAAACCTACTTTACACAATTATCATTGAAAAATGGAAGCATCGCTCCGGCGTACGTATGACTTACCATCTCTATGATCGTAACATATTTCATTTATCAAATCCAACAATATTGATTTGTATTAATAGTATAATTCATGAATACATATTATAATTATATCATTATTATTATTATGTATATAATTAAAAAAATTCAAAGTAATCTGACTAAAAAATAACATATAAAAACTTACAGAAAAAACAAAACTATTATTGCTTATAAGTTGACTTTAACATGGAATTGTAAATAAAATTTCATAAATAAATATTATATGGTATGATATATATATATATATTAAGGGTTATATAATAAATTTTTAATAAACATATACATTTATATAGGTGGTTCAAACGTGTATGAAGTAATTCTAGACGTAATGTAAGGGGTTTTCGTTCACTTTAACTTTTATAAGACACAATCCATATGTACCACATATTTATTATATTTGGTGTATATACCTACCATGAATTCATTTTATTATTATTATCCATAAATTTATGGGGATTTCAATATCCATTTTAGTATCTCTCTTTCATTGGGTTTTCAGTTCAAAAGTTACCAAATCTGTAAGAGATCTTTGTCTCAATTTAACCTCTTTGTGAAATAAGTTATATTATGCACCTATATTCTTTTATGAAGTTTATATAGAGACTATTTCATAGGTAATATAATGTATTTAATTATTATTTTTATATTATATGATTCATTTAACATTATTCTTTCATGGGTCTTATGATTCAATGTTAGTAAAGTGGTAATGATTTTATATTACAATCTCATCATTTATCAAAATTATTTATTATTAGGTTTCCAGTGATAAAATAATATGATAAATATCTATATTAAATCATGAATTTCATATCTAATTTTTATTAATGATATTTATAAGCAATAGTACCAATTTCTCTCTCTTTGTTACTTAAAATGAGTGATAAAATGTTATTAATAAAATCTGACATTATTTCTCTACTCTGTCAAAAACGCATTTTTCTTCCAAAAAAAAGATTTAAAAAAAATAGTTCTTAAAAATGTTTCAAATTTATAAAATATAATTTTTAATGTAATTTTTACAAAAAAAATTAAAATGAATCTTCCTGTCTCTTTCCAAAAAATGCATGTTTTATTTTTTCCAAAAATATGAAAGGAATACCTTTTTAACTTGTGTGGAATAAATTGAATTTTCATCCATAATGAGCATTATTTTTGTTAAATATTACATTATATGTTTTGAATTATATTCTAAAATAATTTTTTTAAAAATGTTATATTTTTTTAAAAGGTATTTTCAAATAAATTGTTTTTATCAAGAAATTTTCCTTATGGTTTTTCTTTCAAAATATTTTTCCATCGATTATGAAATCTTTTAGTATTACTTATTATTTACTAAGGATATGAAAAAATGGTACCATTATTATTATTTCTGTATATTTTTTATTTTATTGATGAAAATATTGTTATGAAACATATTTCTCTTCCATATTTTATACCATGATAAAATAATAATGAAACCCACTTATTTTTCCAAGGGTAATGCTTTAAAGAAATGTTGAAATGATTTTAAAACCCATTTATTATAATGGAATCATCAATGATGAACAATATATGATCTTGTGGAACATGTATGTATTATTTTCATCATGTGATGGGTGGGACAGATATATACCTCTAATGCATTGCATAATGATAAATGTTCAATGATATTAGAGGGTAAACATGTGGTTATCAAAAGACAGAAAAGGATGGTACATGGGTGGTTAACCCAAGTCCAAAAAAGGTACACAGTTGGCCTTCCCAGGCCTAAATCAAGTACATGGGTGGTAATCCCAATACAAACATGTTATGGATGTCTTAGTGGGAATATTTTAAAAAAATATTAGCAATGTCTATGTGTATTAAAACATTATGTGTCTTATTCTAATGTCATGTCTCATGAATCATGTTCATTTATTTCTTTATGAATCAAGTCATTTGAACTAACAAATCGTTTTTCCATGTCTCAATAATTTTAATATTTGAAATGAAGGGTATAATTTTCAATTGTCAAGATAATGTTATCATACCATTATTTTTATTACATGCTTATGTGATCATTTATATCTCACATTATTACCCTTACTAAGAATCTAAAATCACCCTTTTATATGTTTTTTCCCAATTTTATGAAGAAAGATTGTATGTAAGGCGGGTTTGTGAAGATATTAATATGGGAGATCATTATGGGAGACATTAAATATCTATTTTCAAATGGGATTATTGTGGTCTATGATTCTAAATTCACAACACTACTATAGTACATAGGTGTGTGATTATGTAATTTAATTAGTATTCATATATAAATATGTAATATCCATATATGAAAATCTTGGGTCTCTATAGTTGATATAAAAGTAAAATTTTGATTAAAATCTCAAAAATAGAATGAGAAAACATTATTGAGATACCTAGATATATTTTTATAGATATTTGTTGGTATATGTCTTTAGTAAAGAATACATAAGAGTAAAATTATAGTAAAATTTCATGGAATAATTTTAAAGTATATAATGATTGGTTTCTAAGAAGTTACATAACTTTATGGATACTATATGTTGATGTGGTTTCTAATAGAGGTACCTAGATGTAATAACTCCAAAAAGGGTGTATTGAGTGATATTAATCATCACTTGGTTTATGAAAATGGGGCCTCTTGCATAGCTGTTTTGGAACACCTGCGGTATATGATTTTGAAATTCACTATATCTAAATAAAAAATCATGAATAATTTATATAGATAATTATGATGAATGACTTGTGATAAACATGAGGTTTAATATATTAAAAACAAGGTGTATTGGTTTATAAATCCTATATATTATTTTTTTAATGATTATGTTAAATAAAAATTTGATTATTATTATTCATACTATATTTTTTGGTTATGATTCAAAGGAAGTAACTAGAATGAATCAAGTTAAAACTGAATATGATGGATGATTCTCTAACTATAGGAATCCAAATGGTATTATGACTAGAATAAATGATATTTTATATGGGAATAATTAGTTATCATAGAACATGATAAACAAAATACACCATAAACAACTCTCTCACTCAAGTAATAATAGAAGTATACAATTTTCTAAGAGTTTGGGTAGTGCACACCACAGAGGAAAGGGAATTCAGTTTCTTATATGTCAAGAATTTTGAAATAAGATTGTAAGGGAATGTATTAGAGGTATAATAATATTTTTTATGTGTATAAAATAAGGGGTAAGAGAATTTAATTTTAGAGTAAAAATTAAATTTTTTGTTAATGAAATATATTGGAATAATGGTCTTCCGATGATATCATAGATGCTTGAATGTTTCAAATGTGTAAAGTATGGGCATTATGTAAATTGATTTCTAAAGTGGAAATCACATGGACAGAATAAGAAAGGTAGTATGAGTAATGGTTTTACTACAAATGGTGAAGAGAATAATAATTCCATATGAAATAAATGATATATTTGGTAATTCAAAGACCAATCCTACTTAATGGTTTGAGAAATAAGTGGGGTGATTGAAGTATTTATGAATTGGAATTCAAAAATTATGTTATATGAACAATAAAATATATAATGTTATTTTATTATAAGTATTTAGTTATGGATTAAATAAAAATATATTTAATGGTGTTAATGACCTATAAAAAAAATTTTATGGCAAGGTGACATTTTGATTAAGTGAATATAACCCTTAATAAGTTCCTAATATTGAGAAAATAGCATAGAGTTTGGATAAAGAGATTATTGATATGGAAAATTTTAATTAGAATTTATTTATTACCTTTGAACTGATTAATGATTTGTTGAAAAAGAGGTTTATTATATCATTTATGTAGTTTATAAAAAAAAATTAATTTAAGGAATATATCAAATAATATATATTTAATTTATGGAAAAATGACTCGTTTTTATATGGTTTCATAGTAATATAGGTTATTTCCATGTTTTAAGTGAATACACGATGAAGGTATTCACTATTTTAGTTTTTGATAATATAGAGCCCCATCATGTTTTTTCGGGATTAATGATATGTTTTATTTTTAAAATTAATTACATTCTTTATAATTTTTTTTGGATTTGTACCTTGTAGAGGTGTTATAAGATTTACCATTTGTGTAATGGTTTTAGTTTTACTATTTTATAGGTTTTATAGATTAATATATTAATTTACCGTATAAATATTTATGAATATTTGATAACCTTTACTAACCATTTTTTGGTATGATAGCTAAAAATAGACATAATCAATTATGATTCTATTTATGAATCTTTTTATTTGTTAGTGCTTCTAGAAAAAAACATTCACCTTGAATTATTAGATTAATATATTAAGTTGAAATTTTTCAAGTCACAACTAATGTGTTATATTGTTTTTATAAAATTAAATGAAATCATGTATATCTTCTCATGAAAATTATTCCTCTATATGAAAAGAGTCTTGAAATAAAATATTTTCATGTTACCATCATTTTGTATGATATTAATGACCTTTCAAACCTATTTGGAAAAAATATTTTTGGTCATTAACTTTATCTATTTAATCCATATTTTAGTTATCAACAATCTCCATCACTCACTATAATTATTTATTATTTTATTTCATGTTCAAATCATCAGGTCCCACCAATTGTCTCTTATGTGAAAACCAAGATATTAGTTACTTTATGTAACTTTTAAGTTTCTAACATTCCTTTTTAAGTGAAATTTAATTATTCATCATTACTAGGTGGGTTTCTATAAAATAATTTAAAATTATTAAACCTTTGAATATAGTGAAAATTTTTGCTGGAGTGGTTTAATTTAAAGGGGTTATAAGGAAGCACCATCAGACATTGTGAAATACCTTTTTTAAAATTAATTTAATCTTTGTGATATTTTCTATTACACAGAACACTGAGTTTATCTTGTGTGGAATGAAACACAGAGTCTGGTTTTCATTACATGAAACATCTATTTTATTTTGTGTTAAATGAAAAATTGACTTTATAATTTGTTATTTGCTACATTTACTTTGGTTTTCATTACACCTAACACTGAGTTTAGTTTTCATTACATGTAACATTGAGTTTAAAAAATTATATATCATTATTATATTATTATTTAACATAATAGTTATCACCTAGATGATGGAATGGTTAGTGTAAATAAGATCAACTAAATTATGAAAATATATTTTTTTAAAAAATTTATAAAATTAATTATTTGGTGACCAATTAATTAAAAATTGAAATAAAATATATTTGAAAAATTGAGATATTTTTCTAAAATACTATTTTTATGAAACCAAACATGTTTTCCCTAAATAAATTAAACAAAACACTTTTTTTCAATTATTTTAATTAAAAGTTTATAATATATATTCAATAAAAAGTTTAATATTCATATTATGTGTTTTTTATACAAGAGATAAGAATAAATCCATCTTTATGATTAAAAATTTATTTTATCCGTAAAATACTATTGTCACATTTTTCAAACTTATTTTAAAACAAAATTGTTACTCTTTTAGAAAATTTATATTAAAAAATAAACTTCATTTTTTAAATGGCCATTTCAAAATTAAATTAGGGTAATTTTATTTATAATTTTCAGAAAAGGTTAATTTTTTGATAAATTGTGAAAAATATTGAATTTTAATGGAAAATTGTTTTTCATTTGTTTTGTTTATAAAATAAAATTAGTTCAATTATACATCCATTATTCCAACATAGGTTATATGAATAATTTTTATATTGAATTTTGATATAAAAACAATACAAACTTTTGAACATTTTTTTTGAAAACCCCACTTTCTCATCATGTCCACAAGATTAATATAAAGTTAAAATTTTTCACTGATATAAATGGAATTTATAAAAAATAATTCCATATTTATAATAATAATAATTTTAACTTAATCTTTTTAAAAAATAAATAGTACGAAAAAATAAAAATTATTTACTACAGTTAAGGAAAAAATGAGTTTACGAGGGTTTAAATAAAAGGATAAGGGTTAAATGACTTTAAAAATTATAAAATATATTTTATAATGAAATTTATTCAAATATTGTAACCTTATAATTTCTATGTGTCTATTTTGATCCATTTTTTTTACCATTATGTAATTTTAAAAATATGGGTGCACATTTTTCTTTTAAAAAAAGTACAATTTTTCCACTCAACTCACTTATAAAAGGCCACTGTATCATCTCTCTTATTGACAACATCAATCCCTTTTGTATATCCAATTACTTACCAAATAACTTCCCGAAATTCCTCCTAAAATATTAGATTAATTATTTCATATTTAAATCCTAAAATTGATGGTGTTTCTTACAAACCTAGGGAGGATACTCAATATAGTTGAAACAATCATCAAGAAGATTTTTTGGTTTATTTCTTCCTCCAACTCTATAAATTATTATTATTACATGATTATATACTAAATATGTTAAATTATATATATATTTATATATTATCTTAATGACCCAAACCCATATCCACATTGGTTAAATGAGTTACGAAATCATCGTTTGTGTGTACCACAAATTACCACATCACGAATCGATGTCATTCAGTTTTACCTTACCCCATCTAACAGTTGTGTAAGAAGATGGACATAAATTAAATATATTATATTTATAAAATAATTATACCGAAATAATAATTATATAATATATACAATTTTACTTTCCATTCCATAGGGGACATGATAATGTCCCTCGTGTGTACGGCGAACTACTGCCTCACGAAGCGATACTCTTCATTTTCACTACCACTTTAAATGAAATGTAATAAGGGATAAAATTAGTTATTATATGTTATTTAAACCACATAAATATTATATTAATGAAATATTTATCATTATAAAAGGATAATATATCATTTTATTTCTTACCTTTTAATTCACTTAGTGATGATAATGTCGTTCATGTATGTGTGGGCTACTACCTTCCCGAAGCGATGTGACTCTCTTTTAATCACCATACCACATGGATAATATTTATAATAAATAATTTTTTATTTAATATACTATTATCATTATTCAATTATAATATATTACTTACCTTCTTTATAAAATGATCATTAAAAAATGAAATTGTTACTATTGCATACGTATGACCTACCGTCTTCATGATTGTAACATAATTCATTTCTCAAATCCATCATTTATGATTGTTAAAAAAAATTTAATTTATGTATAAATATTATAATTATTTTATTATTAATATTCAGTATATAATTTAACCTTGATGAAAATAATAGTATAAAAAACTAATAAACCAATGCTTAAACAAAAAACAAAGATGTTATTTCCTGAAACATGAGGTTAACATGTTATTTTCGATAAAAATGTTATAAAATTACATAATTAAATAATATAATTAATAATTTATATATTAATGATTATATAACAGATTTTTAATAAACAAATATTTATTATACAATAATTTTGGACTTGGATGAAGTAATTTGAGACTTATGGTAAGTGATTTATGTATACCTTTTTACTTATATGAGACACATTTCGAATTCATTACATATTTATTTTATGTGGTGTATGTACTTCCAATGAATGTATTTTATGATTATTTTACCAAACATTATTAGTATTATCATATCCATTTAATGATCACTATTTTATTATTCAAATGGTTAAAAAGTAACAAAATTAGTTAAGAATCATTATCTCTATTTTCGATCTTTGGGACATATGGTTGTTATGAACCTATATTATTTTATACATTGTATATAATGACTATTTGACATGATATAATATGAATTTAGTTTTAATCATGATGTTTTATTTCCCATTTAATGTTGTTCTGCAGGGGTCTTACGATTTAATGTTACCAAAGTTGTAATGAATATATGTTACAATTTCATAGTTTTCAGGATTGTTGATGATTATATTTATGATGATCACAAATTATGATAAATATCACTATAAAATCATTTATTGTTTCTCCTATGGTTATTCAGGATATTTCAATGTAATATAACCATTTCCTTACTCTTTAGTTCTTAAAATAAGTGAGAAATTGATTTTAAGAAAATCTGACATTATTTTTCACCTCGATCAAAACCCAGGTTTTCTTCTGAAAACTTGTTTTCTAAAAAAATTGTTTTAAATTTTTTTTGACATTATGAAAAATAAATTATACCCTTTTTGAATTTTTAAAAAATGCTTTAAAATGAATCTTCACATTTTTTCCATAACAATTTTCATTTGGTTGTACTTAAAATGTGAGAGGAATATTTATTTTAGAGTGGATGACACGAAAAAAATTTCCCACTGTCATGACCATATTTTTATTTTAATACTCCTTTATATTTTCAAGTTTATTTTCAACAAAAATAATATTTAAATTCTTTATGTTTTAAGAAGATATTTTAAATGAAAATTTATTTTCCTCAAGAAACATTCCATATTATTTTTCATTCAAAAACATTTTCTATCTATGGTTGCATCCTTCGATGTCACAAATACTTTACTTCGGATATGATTAAAGGGTACCGATTTTATTGTTTCTCTAAATGTTTTTTTAGGAAAAGATGTTTAAGAGAACTATTTATTTTCCAAGGGTCATACCATGATAATATCCCTATAAACCCTGATTGTTTTTCATGGGTTATTATTTGAGGAAATGACGAAATGATTATGAAACCCATTTATTCTCATGTGTTTTTATATAATTAATTTTTTATCATATTTTGGAACAAGTATGTATGATTTTTGTCATGTGAAACATGAGACCTATATCTACCTCCAAATAATTGGGTAATTATAACTATTAAATGAGCTCGGAGCACACAAGGAGGATTATCCCATTGTCAAAAAGAAGAAACATGGGGGATTATCATAATCCCAAAAATTAATGTACACTGTTAGTTATCCCAATCCCAAATTAGGTCTACTTCGAATCATGGGTCCGCTTCTACGTGAACTGATGTCGCTTGGGGCATCTGGCTTTGTTGTGTTGAAAGAGTGGATTGCAGCTTTCTGGAGGAGCCTCTACCCGTGACGGGGTGCAGGGATGCGGTGGTGAAGCCTCTCATACATATGCCGGAACAAAGGAACATATTGAAGACCCGAGGGAGGATGACTCTGCGGATCAAGACCCTGAGCCTCTAGACAGTCGTTATCCTCATGGCCATGAGGATGGTATTGCGCAACAGGATGGCTCAGTGCCTCTGCACAAGAACATGGGTGCAACCCCTTACCCAATTGTGGATGAGGTCTTCAGAAGGCTGTACTGTGACCTAGGTGTGGTGTCTGCTATGGGGGTAGGGGTATTAGTGGGAAACCTGAATATGGATGGTTGCAAGGGTGGGGTGGGAATGGATTCTAAGGGTTCAGTGATTGCTATGAAGGAGGTACCGGGTATTGAGGATGATAATCATTTTGAAGTGATAAGGAATGAGGGGGTGGGTCAGGAAGAGGAAGCATTGAGGGAGATGGCTCTGGATGGACAAGAATCCATGGGGCACAAGGAGTCACCTCTTGGACAGTCAGGGTTACAACAGAATTGCATAGAGGGAGCGGAACCTGTTTATTGTGGGGATGTTGATTCTGATGAGGGGCAGGGCAGTGGGGAACATGGTCAACTCATGGCATTGATAGAAAATAATGGGCAATATTCTCGGGTGAGACCTGGTTTAGTGCATGAGAATCATCGGAAAGAGAATGGATTATTGGAGCTTCCAAGTAAGTGGGGTGATGTATCTGATGAGAATAAAGAAAATTCCCTCAATAGCCATGTCAAGAAATCTTATAGTGATATACTCAAGAATGGGAGGAAGAACAGAAATGCTAATGTGGGGACGTTCACTGATCCACCAAAGCAAAAGCCATGAAAGGTTTACTCTATCATGCCAAAGACGGTGTCTACCAGATCCTCCTTCAAGGATTTGAATTGGAAAGGGATGGATCCGAAGTAGGGGCAGGTCAACATGCAGTTTTCCAAAGAGCCATTGACTTCAGAGCAACTGTGACTATGAGAGCAGTATGTCAAAATGCTCAATTCCTATAATTCTCAATATGAGTGGGAATCAACTGATCCAGAGGTGGCTTTAGATGTTAAAAATGGTGAGGAATATGATCCCTTTTGACTTTGTTAGACATTTTGAATCAGTTTAAACCCTTGTACTTGTGATCTCTTTTTATTTAATAATTTTGGAGGACTCAGAATTTTGTCTGGGCCTACGCCTTTTCGGTGTTATTAATGTCTTGGTAGTATCTTTGAAATAATATTTTATATGATTTTTTATGCTGAAATTCCATTTATTATTCCAACGTTATTCTCTAATGACTTATGTACTTTTATTTTCTTAATATTTATGTCTTATTAATTTCAAATATTTATGCCATGTATCTTGATTTTAATCTTTTATATGAAGGGAATTATTTTCAATTATCAAACTCATGTTCCCTTACCCTTATTCAGATGTAAATTTTACATGATAATTGATATTTCACTTTATAACACTTTCTCAGAATTTGATCACACCTTTTATTAGGTTTACTTTCCCCAAATTACAAAGATATTTCATAATTAAGGAATTTTTGTGAAGAGTTCATAATGGGAAAATATATATTTGGGACATTGATGATCATTCCCTATGATTTTTTCCATGTTTGCAAATGAACTATAATATTACAATCCTTAGGATTTTTTGTGTGTAATATATTGAATATTCATCTATAATGATTCTATATTCGTGTATAAAAATATTGGGTATTTACATTTATACTTTTATATCTTTGTTTAAAATGGGTTCTTAATCCAAATCCACACCCAAGAATTATTTTCCTTTCCAAAAAATTATATAATTTTTTGAAATGTTCCAATCCACTTAAGTGTTGATTTATCTTAAATGGATATTTCTTTTAAATACACATTTCTACATACCACTAATTTTATCCATTATTGTTTTGAAGTCCAAATATGCATCAATTAATTTGATATTCATTGTTTCTTATCAAGTACAATCATTTTTCCCCTATTTTATGATTTGACTTTCATTTTCATTATTATCTTAAAATATATATATTTTCAATGATGTTATGTTCTATAAATCAAACTCTAAATTATTTTATTAATTTTTTATTTTGGGTTATTTAATTTGGTATCAGTTGATCCAGTTTATGAAGTTATTTATGTGATATCTTTTTAAATGTTATGTGAATCCCATTTTTATTTCAATGTTTTCATAATATAATTATTTTATGTTTTCTAAAATCACAGACGTGTATGGATAAAAATCATGTAATGGATGACCCCAATATATATCTATCTAATTCATTTCCTAAATATTTATATCACATGGGATAATGCAAAAATGAGTAGTGATGATCAAATCGAAAAAGAAAATTGGCTTTGTTTCCTATTACCCTATGGGAAACATGGTTTGATTATTTCTATTCTATTTGACACCGGTTATGATTCGTGATCCACTATGAGAAATAGGTGAAAAATTATGATCTAAATTTTTGTGTTTCTGTATATTTGTTGATTCCAACCAACATTGATATACAACTATGATATACTCTTAGGATAATAATTTAGGTGTCCTATTTTTATAGTCATTACATTATATTTTATGTTTGATCATATGTGATTACTTATTCATCTATCATTCTATATGATCAGTTATTATTATTCAACATTATTTTCAATATGTGATTTCTCTTCTTATGTTTTATCATATACTTCTGATCTCACCCTGGGTAATAGTTTGATATATTTATTTTTCCCTTAATGGTCTTTTGAGCTCACCCATTTATTATATTTCAATTTACTAGGGAATCATTATGAGTTAAACATGTCATATTCTTAGAATATGACCTAGTGAGGTGAATATATGGGTTAATGTTCACTAAAACTATAAAATAAGAGCTTATGTAGATAATCTTCGAAGATACTAAACCTATTGATTCTTAATGTGTTTAGATTATTTTGTAATAAAATATTTTAATTATGGAAATTATACATTATACAATCTTATTTAGCTTACAACATGTAATGAATCTGATTTTTCATGTATTTTTTTCATCCAAATCCATTTTTATTGATTTTAAATAAGGCCACTTTCGGTGGACTAGGAATGATAAACATGAGATATTAGAAAAAAAAAGAACAACCATAGAAAAGAAAGATTCTTATGAAATACCTAGTCTCTCGATCAGGGGTGTGTTCCAATATTTTCATTCTCGATCAGTGTTGATAAGCTCATTTTTCTTCTACTCAAAAAAATAATGGGGGAATGTGAAGTGTAGATAAAGTGACTCAAGAGACATTGAGACATGTTTATATATTGGGTATAGTGGAAGAGGAATAATAGTATGTGCAGGGTCATAAACTTCAATATTTGTTTAGTGTGTCAGTCTAGACATTAATTGCTTTAAATAAGATACATGTTCTTCAAAAAGATTATGAGTTTAACCAATAGTGGAATGATTCACTTCTGCATCCCTTGCCCTTTTTTAAGGGACCTTTCATGAGAATTGGATCCTAATTATCCCCTTGAATATTTAATGGTCATTGGATTGGTTCGATTGGAGTAGTTTTTTTTAGGCATAAATATCACCCTTTACGACATTGGGAAATCCCCTAATTCAGATATTCCCTTTTGCCTCTACCTGAGCCCATTTCTATTGTAATCATCATCTGTATGAAGAACATCAAGGATTAATGAAATCAGAGTATACTCCCCTTCCTCCTTATCAGATATAGTAGAACTCCTTGAGATCTCAACAATCAGATAATTTGGTTCTTCTTCTGAATATTCATATAATGATTTCATCATTATTATCTTGGTATTATTCCTCATGTCAAAAGACATATCAAAATTATTTTTTATTCTTGGGAGCATCTGTTTTTCGCCATACCATTAAGGGAATATTGGATATATAACCCAAGAAAAAAACTAATTATGAGAAGGCAACACCTCCCTTGGTTCATGGTTATCTATTCCTTCCTTGATATGACCTCATATCTATTGGGAGCTAGATAAATCTAGTACCTGATTAGTAAGAGATTTTGTATATGCTTACAGAAGCTTCACTAGGACCTCCACTACTGCTCAAAACTAATTTTTCAAATATATTAAATATATTAAATTCATGTTCATTTAGTTTTCATAAAAAATGGAATAAATTATAAACTTGGCTTTGATAGGAAATATAAGGCCACCATTGAGTTCAGAGCACAAGTTTTTCCTATGCGTAACAAAACCATGGATCACATCACATTCCTAGGTTGGGAGAGGTAGTGGGATAAAAATTAAATTCATAAATTTATTTAAATTTATTTTTTTATTTAATTTATTATGGATGAGGTTTTATATAAATACATAGTTATATGGAGATATTAGGATTTTCCAATAAACCCTGATGATCTATAGAACTATTGTATAGAGAGTTCGATGATATTTCTCTAACGAACTACCATTGGATCGTAGATCAACGATTGGTGTCCAGTTGAATTCATGGATATGAGCAATGACAGAGATGTATGATAATACTTTCCAAAAGTCAAATACAAATGAGGTAGGATGTTTTTAATTAGGATTTATTCCCATTTCATTATTTCTATGACAAACATGAATCAATCATCCAACAAATTGATTCACGAATAATTCATATTGAGGGTATGGGGTTTATCTGTAGGGATTATTAGAAGTATATATTATTTTTTATAGATCATAATTCATCATAATAACGTAAGTTAATTAAATTTAACTGATATCGTCCAAGTCTTGTTCCTTTTTTTCAAGTTTTTCTGGATTTTTCCCATCATTCATCGTCCATTCATCGTGGGATATTATTTTTTCATGTGGTTCAACAAATACCTAATACGTAATCATTACACACATGTTTCTTGGGGAAAATATTACTATCACAAATATTGAATTGTTATTAAATTTGAATCATGAGGTGAAGGTAGATATGAGATAATTAGATCAGATTAAAGACCCATGGTTCGAGGGTTGCGTGCGATGGTGATGAAGACAAATGATAACTGATTCATGTGTAATTTAGATGACCAGATTATGGAGAGCAGCAACGGTGAGGCATTTTTTTGAGTGGAACTAAATTACCCATTGTGATTTATATCTAGATAGAATTCTTGAAGATATGGAGATTATTTAGAGGAATAAACAATGGTTCTATAATATATTGCAGTACATGGCGTGTATTGCAATGATACACTCCATGTGGCATCCCTTGGGTGTCACGAGAGTGTTTGTGAGGAGATAAATATCACACAACATCTAACCAATGTAACATGGTGTGTGGGATGACCTTATGGATTAGTGTATACCTCAGAGGGTACATATACATGTCCAGGAGTACAAGATCTCTAAAATTCCATGTACTCCAACACGAAAAAACACAAGGAAAATTGTACACCGGCTGACCCAGACACTTGGACATTGTAAGGAGTACACTGGTTATGACATGTTATGAATTATAGAATAGACACAGAAATGATAATATTTCATGATACATGGATGGGGCCTATATATGATAATAAATTCCATATACTACCAGTACACACCATATAATTAATAAAAGAAGTCTTTCATCCCTTAGCCTCTTTATCTTGGGCACGTTTTGTTCGAGAGTGTTCCTTTGATATGATCCCTAGAGTTAGTTTGGAAAAGTTTATACACATATGATGATGATCCCTTTAGTGGGAATACTTTGAAATAGTTTTTTAATCATTTTATAAGGCCTAAAGTAAGATCATTTATCATAAAATTTCCCTAGGTGGACTTTTGGGTATGGTTGTGATAAAAACTACTAAGGATCTAATCCCCTACTTAACAAGTTATTCCAGATTAGGTTGTTGGTATTCCATATAGACATGGTTTTGATCCTCACATGCATATCATTATCTTCATACTTATTGGGTTTACTTATTATGGGTATACCCCATGATCTTGATATCTCAGATAGACAATTATAGTGATACATGACTTGTGGATTCTGTTCTCTCGAACGAGTGTATGTGAAAACTTCAATCTTCATTCCTTGAATCGAATTATGGTTATGGATTTACTTAGATATGGTTTCTCTTTGTTAGGTATATATTTATGTATTTTTTTATAATTCCTTTAAGCATATAACTTTGTTGAGATGACTTTAATTAATGATGTTTATTCTTAGTGATTTCATGGTGTCCTAATCAGTGTTGTTATAGTCACCCCTACATGGGATTTTTCGACACGTGTCATGTATTATGAAGATGTTCAACCTTTTGATAGTGTCTTAGAGGGACCAATACCAAGAAGATAATAGTAAAATTGACTAACCAAGGTGTGTTTCAGTGGTTATATTGACTGTAGTTCCCTTTTATACTTTAATTTTGGACTTTATTTCAGATTCATTTTTGAGGTATTGTATTTGTAACTTTATACTTTCAGGTACTTATTATCATACTATGATGGTGGTACTTAGATTTATTATTCAATATTTTTTCATTATTATTAATTTTAATAACTTTATGGGATTGTATTTGTGAGTGTGTGTGTAGGTACATTTGGATACGACCTCCCATGTGAGCGATATGAATTATCATTACTAACCAAAAGCCGATGCCTATTAAGGAGAGCTTAAAGTATTCATTATATGAAAACCATTAGGATGGGTCATGATAGAGTGGTATTAAATCATTTGGTTCTACCATAGTACCAGACCCTATGGGATTGGTATGTGGAAATAATGTTAAGTGATTCAAGGTCGACTTTTAGGCCAGGGACACCAGTGATTGTTTTGGAGTCTAACCTAACCATACACCAAGAATATGATATCTTTCATTTTGACTCGATAATGTTTTACACTAGTTATGAGGGAATCAATGGTAAATGCATCATATAAGAATGGTTTGTGGTTCCATATCCTTCCTAAGTCATATCTATAGTTATACACATAAATTATAGTACATCTCTTCTATTTTAGGATTCCTCTGCGACATATATCAATTGGAATCCAACATCAATATATTGAGAAACATTCCCCATGGTGATGCGTCATCGATATATATACAAGTTTTAGAGGTGTAACCTGGAGGTGGTGAAATATTTTTACCACCACTTATTGAGAAGGATAGTTTACCTGCAATACCAGTATATGAGGTGTTCTGGATGACAGTGCTTCATGAGTTTTAGTGACCCCTCAGGGTTTGAGGCCAGCCCAACCCAATGGCAGATGAGTACTTGAATGAGGTGGTGACCTGAGTTTTCTATATTGTTAATAACATGGTAAATTATATGGTGGTGTTTGTAGTAATAATTCTCCTTGAATATCAAGGATGATGATGGGTTTTACTAACCCATTCATATGATAAGGTGACTCTAGAATGGTCAAAATTCAAGATAATTTTCATATAGGAGTTATCATTAGATACATTTAGGTTTTTATGGATACATAATATTCTACAACTTTATCAGCACAGTATGATTGTGGTTGATTATTCATTGAGTTTTACCATCCCTCTAGGTACTTGATGGATATATTTCATGATTAATTCCTTCAAAACCAATCCTTAATGTGAGGAAGGCATATATACATTTGATATATCATTGTAACTTGTTTTTTTAATATCGATGTTGTGGTAATATAGAATTCTTTGGTAATTGATAGTTTCTTGATTGAGTATATGGAGATAGTATTTTTTTGTAGCAGGATCATAGGATCAAAGACTCTAACAGTATAAAAATATTTCTAGAAATAGGGATATAGACATGTGATATGTTTCAAGAGGTGATCCTTGGAAGGAGGTTCTATGGTTCAGGTCTCATAGGATGGGTCTATTCATCTCAAGGATATGTATTTCTACTTTTTTATTGAATAGTAAGGATTACATGAGATTTTTTGACCCACCATACATCTGATAGGGAGATAGTGGATGATATTATTAGGCAGAGGCAGTAGAAGGAGTATATAGGCCCACCTAGTGGAATATGTGGAAGTGGAGTTGGGAGAGTATCTAGAGGTGGTATAATTTTCGACTTGTTACCACTACCATCCTGAGGTGGTCCATTCCAGGTTCATAGAGCACGAGGACATGGGTGTGACACCTACAGGTGGTTGAGGATTATGAAACATCACATGCATGGAGGATATGAGGTATAACCTATTTATTTTATACATTATATATAGTAATAATAGACATAGGTTCTAGTCACACTTTTCATTCCACAAATATAGTGATATACATAGATATTCTTGTTGATCCATTGGCTCAAACCTTTAACTTGATAAACCTACAGGGTGTGACTCATTGATCACACACATATACCGATAGTGTGACCTATCACCTGGATAAGATAAATTCTATTAATATATATTTGAAGTAGTGTTGATGCCTTATTATGTGATCTTATTTATGCATTGGTTATCTATAGTTCATACCCAAATAGAAAGTTTCATGTGGAAGATGTAGTGTGTCTACAACAATGGGATTAGGTTATCTGTTGTTGGTAAAAATGAATCCCAGAAAATCCTAGATGGACTCCTGCATATTTGGATAATGTAGATAACTCATAATGTACTTATCATAACTCCCAGTGTAGTTGATTTTATGATTTTTCATTTTCCTATATTGATGGAAGAGAATGAGGATGTCTTTCTTGAGGAAGTTAAAGGATTATATCCATCAATGAGTGATTAATTTATACATTGATATATACCATAGGATGACCCAGATATCTACACTATCATATTATATTCTTATATTAGATCATTGAGAGATGATGGTGCGTTCGGAGGACTTGTAGAGTAAGATATTTGTTAACCCCAGTGTTTTACCGAGGTCATCCCTAGTGTTGTTTTTCAATAAGGTGGAAGGGGGATTGAGTTTATTTGTGGACTAATATAGGCTAATAAAGGTGAATATAAATAAAAAGTATCCAATACTAATTATTTATTACCTCATTGACCATCTAGCATGTGCACGATGGTTCTTATAGATTGACCTTAGATCAGGCTATCACCACTTGCAAGTACAAGATGAGAATATTATAACAACCATACTCTATATTTCGTATTTACTCAATATTTATTAAATAAAATTGAACAAAATACAACTCAAAATATCAACATATATTGTTTCATGGTGGTTTAAGAACATTACATAATAACATAAAATGAGAAAAACAATATCTATATTTAAAACATCTTTGACATGACAAAAACAATCTTTCGTACCTAACACTGCATGGGATAAAATTAGAATATACATAAGAAAGGGGTGAGAGATGAAGGAAAATAATTCAATAAACATGTCATAACATAAAGATAAAATTACATGATAGAAAATTCTTATAATTGATTCGGAAATTATCTTTTATAATATTTCATGATATAGCATGATAATCATACATGGGAAATGTGGAAACAACTTAAAACACAACATCAGAATCACAAGTCACAGATAACACACCAAGAATACATAGTGGGAACAATTAAAATAAAGGGACTAGTTAAAACATTTTCCCTACATGATGTATCAGGATACTAAACATTATCCAATGTGTGGGATTACTATATAATTCAGGACCCACCTATCACATTCATTTCATTCTCATTCTTAAGTGTGTGAAAATGATCATATAACATGAATTCATTCAACATAATATTTTTTTTAAAGATCATTTAATGAGGAATAAATACATTTATATCCCAAATAAATAATTATATGTGCATAAATATGAATACCCTTGATAGGGAAATGGGCATGTTATTCACTACCTAATAATTTTTTAATGGAAAATCGGAGTGCAATTTTTGCAGCATAAGGACATCATATAAAAATTCAAAAAATGTGTTGATGAGAGATAAAGGGGTATATAATAATTTATACATTAATTTTAATGTAATTTTTACATGTATGAACTTTAAAAAAATATTTAATTGAAATAGAGCGTGTAAAATAATAAATAAACATGAAGAAAGAGTATAATGAAAAATAACCCATGAAAAATTTTGGCATGGTAACGAATATATGTAAAGGTTCACAAGAGAGTAAAATGAGTGTAAAATTGGATATCATAATTTATAAAATAATTATAAATTATGTGGGATAGGTGATAATTTATCCCCGCAAAAGAAAATGGAAATTCAAAATGAATATCATAGATGAAGTGATTGATTAAAAGAAGAGTGAGAGAATACCTTACTTGAATGTGTGTCCCTAAAGTTTTGGGAGAGGCTTATTGGGAGGTTGTGGTGACTTTGGAGGACTTTATAGAGTATAGGTATGAGGGTGGAAGAGATCAATGTTTTTTTATTTAAGATAAATTGTATATTGTGTGGGTTAATATTGGAATGGAGGTGGATTTTTTTATAATTTTTGTTTTGGACACTAAAAAAATAAAATACTCAAAATGAAAAACCATTACATGAGTTTTTTTAAATGTTTTCTACCAAAAGGACTGGTTTAAAATATATTATATGTCCAATGTAAAAACTTATTAAAATATTACCCTTTATTATGTGGAGGTGAGTCACACATTCAAAAAATTGATATTAGATTCATAAAATATATTATAAGACTTGGACAATTCCATAAGGAATTATAAAATAAACCAAATAAATATAAAATAACTTGAATTTAAATTAAAAATATATATTTCTTATATGATAACCTTTATGTTATTTATTACGTCGCTATTATGCCATTATGATGTCATAAATCACACCCTTTATATTCGATATTTATTTTTTACCCAAAACATCTACTGTCTCTGGAAATTTGAAAAAATTACACATTGGTTAATTTTGATGTTCTGAATCCAAAAAATAATATTCATTTTATCTAAATAACTTTAATATATTTTAATTTTCAATTTGAAAATAAATACTAACATTTTCGGAAAATGACAGGTTTTTTATAATAAATTTTTTTGAACCATAATAAAAATTACATTTGACTTCATTATAACTATATGATATTTCATATTTTAAAAAATATTTTTATTATTAATATTTTATTAGAATATTATTTATTCCAAAAACCCATTAATTCATCAAAATATATTTTTAATTGAATTTGAATATGAACCAAAAATACTCTTTCTGATTTAAAAATCATTTAAAATGTAACAATAATATGAAGAAAATATATTCATTATTATATAAAAAATAATATAAATAATATTGTTTCAAGGTTATTGATAAATATCTCTTGAATAAACTAGTATATTTCCTAAGAGTAAGGTGCGTGATGGTGGGGATTTCATGTCATCATTTCGATAAACATGGTCTGGGTTGTGGTCTTGATGAGCTTGAACTTCTCCCGTAAACGGTTTCTCTCATGCTTATGTTATCGGATCTCGTCTTGGTCTTGGTCTAGTGAGAAGCTTAGAAATTATATCTCCCTCAGAATCTATGATAAACGGTTTTTATAGGGTATGATCCTACCGATTGAGGACATCACTTCCATTTCCTATGTCAAAAGGATTTTTTAACCATATATTTATACTACTCATGTGATCTCTCTTGAATGACTATATAATCAATAATAAAGATATTTAGTGGCCATTTAACTCCAATTTTATATAAGAAAACACAATAAGTGTATGTTTTTTCTATATCAATAAGCCATTTAACTAAATCAAAATAAAGGGAATTTTATTCCTAAATGTATGGTCCATTATAACCTTCCAACCATTAGAAATTTCACACCCAAAATTTATTTTTCCCATATTAAATAGATGACGTAATCTCTGGTTCATCACCTCCACCAGTTCCCACATTTCTTCTTCTTACTTATGGTTTCTCCAGAACACTTTGATGATGGGAACTATTTTATTTCGTAGAATTTTTTCTCTGTGGTATAATATATTCATCGACTGCTCCTCATAGGAAAGTTCATTATTCAATGGTACAACCTCTAGATTGAGGACATGTTTGGTTTTGGAATTTACATTACCAAGAGTGATACATGTAATAAATCATGCAGTTAATAAAATTTTGGTGGGAGTTTTAGGCTATAGGCAACTTCTTTGATGCGACCAGGGATCTCCAATTGGTCAATGTACCTTGGACTAAGCTTATCCTTCTTCCCAAATCTCATCACTATCTTCCATCGAGTTATGTGGTGGAATACCATATCTGAAATGTCAAACTGTAGGTCTCATAAATAATTGTCTGTATAGATTTTTTTCTACATTGAGCAGCTTTGATATGCTATTGTATGGTCTTAACCTTCTCCAAAATTTCACAGACCATTTCAATACCTATAAGTATTTGTTCCCCAGCTTCATCCCAACATTCTTGTGTTATTCACATCTTCCTGTAAAGTTCTTCATAGTGATATATTTTTATAATCGAGTGAAAACTATATAAAAAGATAACACCACCAAATGTAGATGTTGGACCCATATTCCTTTGAAGTACATTGAGAAATCTATCAATATTTACTCATGTTTATGGATATTATGCTCAGATTGGGCAGTAGTTTAAGGGTAATAAGTCATACATAAGTTCTTCTCAGTGTTTAGAGAATGCTAGTGTCTTTTCCAAAACTTATAGGTGAATATTGTATCTTGATCGAACAAAATCCATATTGTTGCTCCATGTATCCTTACCACTTCGTTGATGTATATTTGTGCAAGTTGATATAGTGAGATATCCTATTGAATAGCAATGAAGTGTGTAGTCATCGTGAGAATTTACATTATCAAGAGTGATACATGTAATAAATCATGCACTTAATAAAATTTTGGTGGGAGTTTTAGGCTATAGGCTACTTCTTTGATGCGATCAGGGATCTCAAATGGGTCAATGTACCTGGGACTAAGCTTATCCTTCTTCCCAAATCTCATCACTATCTTCCATTGAGATATGTGGTGGAATACCATATCTGAAATTTCAAACTGTAGGTATCATAAATGATTGTCTGTATAGATTTTTTTTTCTACACTAAGCAGCTTTGATATGATATTGTAAGGTCTCAACCATCTCCAAAATTTCTCATACCATTTCAATACCTATAAGTTTTTGTTCCCCAGCTTCATCCCAACATTCTTGTGTTATTCACCTCTTCCTGTAAAGTTCTTCACAATGATATATTTTCATAATCGAGTGAAAACTGTATAATAAGATAACACCACCAAATGTAGATGTTGGACCCATATTCCTTTGAATTACATTGAGAAATATATCTATATTTACTCAAGTTTATGGATATTATGCCCAGATTGGGCACTCGTTTAAGTGTAATAAGTCATACATAAGTTCTTCTCTGTGTTTAGAGAATGCTAGTGTATTTTCCAAAACTTATAGGTGAATATTGTATCTTGATCGAACAAAATCCATATTTTTTCTCCATGTATCCTTACCACTTCATAGATATATATTTTTGCAAGTTGATCTAGTGAGATATCCTATTGAATCACAATTAAGTGTCCAGTCATCGTGAGATGATCCAAAAACATCCTAGATAGAATTATTTCCCTTGGATATCTTTGTATGTCTGGTGAAAATGTCCATGGGGATGTTTTACAATTTTCCATGTTGTTATGGGAAATGGTGTCATCATCCAATTATATTTTTTCCTTTCCACCTTCACTTGCCTACATACAAGGCACTTTGATGTATCTTATGTGATCTCCTTCTTCATGTTATCCCACAAATAGTTGTCTCATAGATCTCGATACATATTTGTGTTTCCAATGTGAATATAGAAATTAAACTATGTGAATCACTCGATAGCTCGTTCTTTAACATGGGATTTAATGGGAAAATATTTCTTGACCCAAATATCACAATTCCTTCTTTATAAATGTTGAACTCTAAGGATTTCCATTTTCTTATAGTTTCCAATTTCTTTTGAATTCCCACATCATAATTTTAAGAAACCTTTAGCATTTCCAAAATAGAAGGTTGATAAATAATTTGGAAAGGATTGATGATTTTTCTTACTTTATGATTACCATTTCCATCCTCTTCATATATAATAAGGTTATATCCTTTTCAATTATCTAAAAGATAGAATTACTTGTTCATTTATACTTAGAAAATCTGATACATTATTCGCTTTCCCAGGATGGTTGTGGATTGAGTAGTGATAATACTTGATGAGTTATAACCATATTTGATGGTGAATATTGTTCTCTTTCTATTTGAATTTAAATTTAATCTTTTGAGGTCTGTATATATTTTACACATTTCCCCATTATGATAATGCCTCTATATTTTTAAGGAATAGATCATAGTTTCTAACTCCAAATCATGAATGAGAGATTTTTTCTCATGCATATTCAATTTCCTTGAGGTGTAGGCAATAACATTGTTATTTATCTTCCACACAAATCTCAATCCCTTCATTAATGCATTGTAAAAAAATTTAAAATCTCCCCACTTGTGGGTAGTGTGATCATAGGGGTAGGGATAAGTCTTTTTTTCAAAAACATGAATCTTTGTTCACATTTTTCATTCCAATAAATTGTGACACCCTTTTGAGTTATATTAGTATGTGGGTTTGAACATTGTGAGAAATTTCTCATAAATGAGCAACAATATCTATCTATCCCAAGGAAACTGTAGATATCTATCATGAAATTTGGCCTTAGCCATCACTAATTTTTTTTCTTTAAAGGATCCACAGATATCAAATTTCTTGTGATTATATTCTTTTATAATGTTACTTCCTCAACCAGAACTCACAATTTGTTGTACTTTTTATAGCGATTATCCTTTTTCAAGGTCATTAAGACATTTATCATATTCTCCTCATGGTTCTCTAGGGTTTTGGAGTATATTTTAATATTATCAATAAAGTCTACCAAAAAAATTTCATTGTAATATCTGAAGACTGTATTGATCAAGACCATGAATATTTCTAGAGAAATATAGAGTCTGAAAGGCATTAATATGAAGTCATTGTGATTATACCTTGAACAAAATGGTGTCTTGGGGATATCATCCTTCTTCACCCATACAAGGTAATATTCTGACCACATATCCACCATGGATAAGTATTTTTATCCATGTATGTCATTGAAAAAGTCATCAATTCATTGAAAATAATACTTTTTCTTTATATTAATCTTGATTAGATCACAATAATAAATGAAAAGGTGTATTGACCCATCCTTATTCTTAATGAAGAGAACTAGTGAATTCCATATTAAAGCACCTTGGAAAATAAACCATTTATCCAGATTCTCATTTTTTTGATTATTTAGCTCCTCAATTTCAACAAAATCCATCCCATATGGATTCTTGGATATTATAAACACCATAGTATAAGGTCAATTGAAAATTCAACCACCCTAATTTGAGTAAGACCAGGAAATTCCTCGAGAAACACATCCTGGAATTTCCTCAAAATAAGAATGTCTTTGAAGTTTTTTTGTTCCTTATAATCAATCATTTGATCTAGATATGCTTGCTAATAGGGAAATAATATTCTTTCATGAGATGATGGTACTAAAGAAGATACCTCATCCCCCATGCACTTTTTCCAGTTTTGGGATCGATTCGCCATATGGATAGTGATTTCTTTATCCCAGAAATTTATGTTGGCTCTCAATAGGGAAAGAAAATCCATTCCCATAATTACATAAAATTCATACAAAGGTTTTATTATAAAATTATCTGGGTATTTAATCCCACAAAAGTTAATAGGTGAAAATTTATACACATTGGATGCAATAATTTACCCATTTTTTTCACCATCATCTCTACTTTCATTCATTGTGGTGGTGTTTTAATTGTTCTACTAAAAATTTGTGATCTAAAGGAATGTGTATAACCAGAATCAAAAACTATATTCCTTATTTTTGAATGAATAACTAGCGTACTAGTCACTAATTTTATGTTAGGATTCTCTTCAGCGGTAGTGATGGAAAAAATCTCACACTTTCTTCATTAGAGGTTTTTAGTTTCCTCCTAAAACCCTTGTCTTAGTGCACTACTTCATAAAGTTCTCCTGTTCCCAGTAGTTTTAGAAATTAACAACACATTGAGGGTCAACTATAGATTTCCATTCCTCTATCACATTACCATTTTTATCCTATCGAAAAATATCGGCTCGGTTCCCTTCCTTTCTATACCAAACAAATTTCTATATTACCCTTAGGTGATTTTCAAGGTGCTTTTTTCTATGCATTTGGAAAGCAGGTTGATCGAAATTCTTAGCACCATTGGATATATCCATCAGCTGTCATAATTAAAATCCACTCTCTAATACTTATCATCATTATACCCTTCATCTATACTAGTATACATCTCGACTTTTAGGAAACATCAGACAATTTCCTTGTAGCTATAAATAACACATATTTCCAAGGATTTTTGTATTCTATGATATATCCCACTAAAGGATTAGTTAAAATTGTATTTTAGGGTAAGGATAAAACCATAAATATGTCATGTAAATTTTTTGAATTTTTTCTTATATGCCCCAACTGATTGGTCATCTTTTTTCTTCAGTTCAATGAAATATCATTCAATCTTAAGATTGAGGGTGTTGGGAAAATAGTTATCAAAAAAAATTAATGAAATTTCTTTCACTCCATTTCATCAATATCTTCATTATTCTTCATATTGTTTATTAATTTACACCCCTAATATTCTTCACCCTCCATGTGATAAATAGAAAGAATAACCTTCTCTTGTTTGGAACATTGAAGGATGGAGAAGATATTTTCAACATAATTGTACCATTTCTATGCGATTAAGGGATGAGTTGATTCATCTAGTGTTAGAGGCCTCTATCGTATGAATATCTCAACTACAGGTTTCTATCTCCTAGGGGAGGGGGTTGGGAGCTCCTTATATTCTAGGTTTATATTCAGAATGTGAGTTAGATGAGATATCATCAAATAAAAGTGTTTTATTCCCTCTCTTATCAGGTTGGACATCTTATTGGGGAAATCCTCACAATTCCATTCACATCAGTTGTTAGCACAATTCCTCATATTATTGACCATTGGATAAAATAAAAGGAAAATAATGAATGATTATATTAAAAAGTTAATCACATAAATAGTGATCTATTGGCATTAAAGGTATGAATAATAAATTTCATATATCTCATTAACTTATGAGTTTTTATGTTTCAGTCAATATTATCCACGATATACTACATAAAAGTTATTCTCATATTCATTTTTGTGCCCTTAATAATGTATTTTAATGATCTTATGAATTTACCAAATTATATACATTAGGATTTTCAAACTAAGTGTGCATTATAGTGTGTTTTCGTGTTCTAGATTACCTCGAGTTAGGCCTGAAACATCTCACTAGAGTTATTACTCCTTGGTACATCTATTTGAGAACCACATCCAATTGTAGTATCCAGACAAGGTTGTATTTTCTTGATAAACCACTTAATCTATACTTACCAAAATTTATGGTTTTTTTATTATATTTATTCATACCACTAAGGGTTTTCACTATGGTTTTATAATACTCATCCTAAAAATAACTAACCATATCCTTTGATACCAACTATAACCACCCTAATCCTTATTTAATATTTAAACACAGCTTAATACATTAAATTTCACTTAATAAAACTCAAAGGATTGAGAGGTATAGTTTATTTGGTGTTTAGGAACATTTTATACCAACTTAAAACATGAAATAAAATTAATTTATAGAAATCATTCTTGATATGACCAAAACATTCCATCGTACTTAAAACTACATGGGATAATCTGGGGACATACATAAGAATGGGGTGTGCTATAACGCCCATTAAGGGAATAAACATGGAATAATATGAGGATAATGATAAAAGATAGACAATGAATATCAATGAGTGATAAAGGAAGATAAATAATAAATAATTACACCACATGATAATCATAACATGGGAAATGTGGAAACAACTTAAAACACTGCATAAAAAACATAAATCAAATATAAAACTCCAACACATAATGGTAGAAAAATGTCCAATAAATGAGTAAATTAAACCCACATCCAACAAAGGTGTATCATAATACTAAATATTACCAAATTCATTTGAGCACTATATAATTCCAGGCACACTCGTCACATTCATTTCATTCTCTTGCTTATGCGTGCCACACAGATCATATAACATGGATTAATTTGAAATAATAATTTATTCAATTATTAAGGAAAGTGGAATAAATATATTTCTGTACCAAATAAATAATTTTATGTGCATAATTATGAATACACTTGAAAGGGAAATGGGTAAGGTATTTACTAGATGATAATTTTGGCATGGAAAATCACAGTGCAATTTTAGCAGCATAATGAGGTCATATTGAAATTCATAAATTTTTTTGATGATATATAAAGGGGTATATAATCATTTAGACATGAAATATAAATTAATAGGTACATTTAATGGCCTTAAAAAACATACGTAATTGTAAATATATGGTGTAACATAATAATGAAACATGAAGAAAGAGGAGAAAGAAAAAGAACCCTTACAAACATTCGGCATCATAACAGATGTATATAAAGGATAATATGAGGGTTAAATGAGAGTAAAAATATATATAATCATTTATAAAACACGTTTATATAATTTTTTATATTTAAGAATTTATCCCAACATAATGAAGTCGAAATTAAAAAGGAATATCATAGAAGAAGTACTTGTTTAAAAGAAGAGAGAGAGAAACCCTTACTTGGGTGTGTGGACCAAAATGTTTGGGAGAGGAATGTTGGGAGATTATTGTACCTTAAGAGAATATATGGAGTATATTCCTAGTTTTTATGTTCTTCAAGTAGTTTTAGTGAAGAAAAATGGGAGCTTTTGTGGGTTTCTATACAAAAGGAGGGGGTTTCTTTTTTATTTTGGTTTTGGACAATACATAATAAAATATTCTAAACCACAAACCATCCCAAGGGTTTTCCAATGGTTTCTGCGAAAGAGGAGTGATCTACATTATTTATTAAGGTAAATGAAAGAAATTATTAAAATATTAACCTTTCTTACATAGAGGTGAGTCACACTTTTAAAGAAATGATTTTAAAATATTAAAATATATTTTAAGTATTGCTTAACACATTAAAAATATATAAAATAAACCAAATAAATCTAAAATTACCATATCATAATTAAAAACATATATTTTTCCATGGATACATTTTATATTTTTTATTACATCACTATTGGGCCATTATGATGTCATAAATGACACCGTATATTTATATGGTATTAAATTTTTACCCAAAAATTTGAATTTCTCAGAAAATTTTGAAAAAAATAACCGTAGGATAATTTTGATGTTCTTAATCTAAAAATAATATTAAAAATTTTAAAATAATTATATAAATTTGTGAATTTTCACTTGAAAAATAAAAAATGGCATTTATTGAAAATAACGAGTTTTTTATAATAACAATATTCAAATAATAATAAAAATTTCATTTGGGATCATAAAAATAATACGATCATTTCTATGAAAAAAAATATTTTAATAATAATATTTTATTAAAATATTATTTTCTTCAAAAATCCATTAATTCATCAAAATAGATTTCTTAATTGAATTTGAATAATAACCAAAAATACTATTTGTGATTAAAAATTAATTTACAAAGTAAAATAAAAAGAAGAAAATATTTTCATTTTAATATAAAAAAATATTGTACATAATATTATTAATAGGATCTTGATATATATCCCTTTATTACACTAGAATATTACCTGTGAGTAAAATGGGTGATGGTGGGGTTTTCATGGGGTTGTTCGGTGAACATGGTGTGGGTTGTGATCTTGATGAGCTTTAACATCTCTTATTTATGGTTTCTCTTATACTTATGTTCTTAGATATCGACATGGTATTGTTCTAGGGTGGGGCCTAAAAATTCTTTATCCATAAAAAGGTCTGATAAATGGGATTCATAGGGTACGATCCTCCTGGTTAAGGCTGTCCCATTCTTTGTTTGTGTCAAAAGGATTTTTTAAAACTCTATATTTATACTGGTCATGTGATCACTCTTCAATTGATATAAAATCAATTTTAAAGATACATAATGTTTATTGAAATCTGATTTAATTTAATAAAACAAATCAATTTCATGTGTTTTCTATATCCCTAAGATATTTTTTTAAATCATAATAAATTGATTTTTTTTCAAAAAATTTTAGGTCATTACCTATATAAAAAAGATAGAATTCAAATGTTGTTAATGTAATTATGTGTACATACTGATTCCATTTTTCAAGAATATCACCCCAAAAGTGTTCATGAACCTCATGAAAAATCTATTTTATCCTTTCTTATTTTGATTCATGGTAGTCTTTAGTGACGATATCCTACTGAACTCTGTGTCCGAGGAGGAGCACATGAGATTCTAGAGGACGGTTCTGGATGAACTCAAAGAGTAACTTCTTTACTAGAATCTTTGATGTGATAAGTTTAGATTCAATAGGTCCACTTCATAGGACACATTATCTTAGCATATGGTGTGTTTGTGGACTTGGTGAAGTTTGAGGTAGTGTAAGCTTGGGAGCCACCCAAAGGCATGATTGAGGTTGGGATATTCCATGGGTTGTTCAGATACTATCAGATATTAGTATCTAATCCCTCTAGGATATCAAATCTCTTGAAAACATTTACCTGAAATGGTATTCATGTCTTGTATACATAGAGGTTCAGGTTCTATTTTTAGGTGTTGAGGTAGTGATTAACGACTGCTACCATATTGATATTTCAATAGGATGGGGTCATGTATGTAGTGTTATGCAATGCATCATGAAATGAGTTGAGTTGTGTTTTAATTTATAAGAAAGAGGTGATTATCTATGGTTCATTACATTTGGTACCACAGGATAATAACTACATGACCCATGATCTTGATTTATCAGTGATTGTCTTTGCACTGAATATGTGACAACACTACCTTATGGGTGAGAGATTTGTAATCTATTTTAAGAAAAAGTGTCTCATGTATATATTGTCTCAGAAGGATATTAACTTGATATAGAGGTAATGACTATATTTCCTCCAAAATTATGACTTCTATATTGTCTATACTCTTACGGAGGGAAATGTGGTAGTAAATGCTATCTGTTGGAGATCTTGTTCATAGTTCTTGAGAGGGCCATCTAATAATTTGGCATTATTTTTTATATCCTTTGTTGATGGGGATTAAGTATCTTACCTCTAGTGGATGTCTACTACACATTCACTTTTACATTGAGTTATAGATTCATAGATTGTGGATACCGACTGTGAGACCCTTTGTACTCAAATTTTCACAAAACATGATCCTAATGTATTTTATGAAGGTGGGGAATATGTCATTATTTTTAGAGGAAGAAAAAAGATACCAATAACATTGAGGGATGAGGTTATGTGATAGATTCATATATCTCATCTAATGGTACATCCATGTGTGGAAAATAGGTTATAGGACCTTTTATTGCGATTTTTGTCTCTATGGATGATGAATGGATTTTATGATGATTTTAAGACTTAGCTACATTTTATCCTGAATTTTCAACGCCAAACTGATGACCAAATTGAATAGACCATTAGTGTTTTGGAGGACAAGTAGTAATCTATATTGTTAGAATTTAGTCATATCATGGAGTACCACCTATAATTGGTAGAGTTTTTATTCAAAAACAGCTACCATTTCACCATCGATATAGATCCATTTTATGCCTTGTACATAAGACACATCAGGTAACCAGTATGCTGGATCGATCGATGAGTGTCATAACTTATGGTCCCAGAGATGGTTTGAGCCACTATAGATAAATTTGAGATCATCAAGGAGTGGATGATGACTGTATAGATAAGTATGAAGTCTCATGTTGACCACAAATGGAAGAATTTTGAGTTCAATGAGGGATATCATATATTCCTACAAGTTTCCGCTCGATGTGGACTATGGAGATTTATACCAAGAGAAAAGTCATCTCTATGATTAATAAGAATATTCCAGATACCGTAATGATTTTTCGAGGTGGTTTACTACTTAGATCCACCACCACAGTTAGACCGATTACATGATTTCTTCAATATGATGCAATAAAAGGTGTATGTGAATAATTTATCATACATTACTAAAAAGGGTGATCTGGTCATTGAGGATGGGGATACAATTATTGATTAATCTGTATAGATCATGGATTGTTAGGATTTGATACATCCATGGTGATCGACTCCCCTATTTGTGTCCATCGGTAGCATAGGAATCATGAAGAGATCACATAGGATTAGGATACTCATACGTGTTCAGAGTACCCACATCTCTTTATGTAGATTTTTTTCCTTTTTGGTACTTAAATCCATGAGGATATGAGAATATAATTACTCATATTTTTTATATATTATTTTAAAATATTATATGGATTATTTTCAGATCAAACTACAAATATGGAATGATATTCTGTGGGGTGGTGTTATGAGAATTAATTTTAGAAATATATTAAATATATTAAATTCAAGAATATGAATTTTTTATGAAAAAGTAGAATAAGTTCTAAAAAATGGATCATATCACAAATATGAGGCCACTATTTAGTTCAAAGTATGGATTTTACCCTAAGAGCGACATTACCGTGGAGAGCATTAGACGAACGGTTGGGTGTGGTCATGGGAAAATAACTAAACAAGTTTAATAATTTAAATAATTTTATTTAATTAATTTTTAATTACCAAGGTTTAATATAAATAAAAAATTATAAGAATATATCCACATTGGTAATTAAAAGCTAGAGATATATATAACCATTGGAAAGAGAATTGAAGTATCTTACTCAGATTGAAAATGAACATATCATGGATCGTCAATCAATGTGTTGTGGAATATGTGGAAATCTCTAAAGACAGTGATGTTTGATCATTATTCACTTGAAACTGATCCAAATGAGGTAGTACATTTTTTATTTGGATTATTTCCCAATTTATTATTTCTATGAAGAGATGTAATAAATCATGAAACAGATTGATTTTGAGGATTTATCATATTATAGGTATGGGATTTATCTGTTGGGATTATTAAGAGAATTGTCAACTTTATTATAGATCTTAATTCATCATTCGAATGGATACGTATGGAGGAAAACAAAAAATGGTAGTGTTTTATTCCCCTGTTGTCTTTTTTATTTGATTTGTCTAATCATTCTTTGTCTGTTCATCATGAGAAATTATTTTGGAATGTTGTTCAAAAAATATCGAATAAAAAATCATTATACACTCGTTTCTTGGTGACATTGATTGTTATCATAGATATGGGTTCACTATGATGTGGGGATCATACGATGACTGTTACGATGAGTGAGTAAGATTAGATTGGAGACCCTTGGTTTGAGGGGAATGTGTGATAATGATGAGGATGAATGATAACTGATTCCCATAGGAATCAGATGTCCAATCACTGCAAGTGTTGGTGATGAGGCTTGACTGGAGATGATCCACATTACCTAGCATGATGAACATATTGATTAACATCCAAAGGGGAAGGCGATGATGTAGAGGAAGAACCCTTAGGTTGTGGAAAATCCCACAATACATGGCATGTATTATCGAGCTACATGCCTTGTAGGACCTATGGTACGACACTAGGGTTTCTGGGAGGATATAAGTATCACACAACATGTTACAGCAATCACACAATGTGTTACATGAACTTGTGGATCAACATGTACATCAGAGGGAACACATACATGGCCCAAATTACATGGCCTCAAATATTCCATGTGCATTGAAATTAACACGTTTAGGATAGGTTTATGGGGAAAAATCTTTGTAAAAAGAAATTATTAGGATGATATGGGCTTGGAAATGTTGTGTACTATGAAACAGTAACAAACTTGAACATGAGACATGATACATGAGGAGGAAAAAATTTCAAAGGGACACACTGCTTACTACCAGTACATGCCATGTACACCTCCAATGAAGGCTCAGATCCCTTTTACTTTTTATCTTGGAAAATTTTGATTAGGGAATGTTCCCTTGATCAATACCCTAGGGGTTACTATAGAATCATGTTATACATATTGGATAATGATCCCTTTAGTGGGACTTCTTGGATAGAGTTATTGAAATCCTTCCATGAGACCTAGACTGAGAACATATATCATTATTATTCCCTAGGTTGAGTTCTTATTATTTTCATGATCAACACTACTCAATCGCCAATCCTATTATTATCAGATTATTCCATATTGGGATGTGGGTATACACTATATAATTGGGTTTCATCATCATCTCTGTATCGTCAACTTCATACATCTAACATGTACTTATTATGGTAAATCTAGATGAGCCTGACATGTTGGCTAAACGCCATCAATTCTATCTGATTCATAAATATTTTTATCTTAGATGAGTACTATATGGAACCTTTGAGCTTGATTTATAGATTGGAATTACGATTGGGTGTTTAATTTTAAAATGTTATAATTTTTGAAGTATGTTTATATATTTTTTATATGTTTTGTGGACATATAACTATGTTGAGATGACTGTTATTCTTGATGTATATGCTTTGTGATTTTGAGTGTCCTATTCTGTATTTTTTATACTGACCCCTGAATGGGATTTTCCCACACATGTCGTGTCTTTTGTAAATGGTCAACCATTTAAAAGAGCCATGGGGGGACTAGGACCTTGAAAATAATAGTGAACTAGATGGATCGAGGTGTGATTCAGTGGTTACATTGACAACAGTCCCCTTCCATAAATTCATCTTGGAATTTATTTCATACTTATTATTGTGGGATTTTATTTGGACCGTTTTTATTTTTGTTACATATATTTGTACCATAATGGTGGTATTTAGATGAATACTTTCATGGTTATCAGTTTTTTTCTAAATTTCTACATTGTATAGACATAGAGATGTTTGTTTTTGTACAGGTACATTAGGGTAAGGCCTCCCATATGAGTGATATGTCTTCTAATAGAAAATCACCAGCCCCTGACCTATTATATGTTGTATTTGGATATTCATGAAATGTTCCCCATTAATATGATTCATGACATGCCACCTCACAATTATTAACAATATAGAACTATCAAGTCTCAACATCCAACATAGTTATACCAAGACAATAATGGTTTTTCTCCTTTGATGTATCATTCATTTAGTCAATGAGTGAATATTTTGAATATTCTAGGGATTCTATATAGATTATTAGTATTTTTTGTACAATCCTGTTATTTTAAATTAACTATATGTTTGATAGGACAAATGACACATAACAATGAGATTAACTAAACCATGAAATATTATTATAGTATAACCTACACATTAAATTAGTGGGTATGAATATGGTTAAACACATTATGATATATATACATATATATAAAGTTCCTACTCAATAGAAATTAATTAATTAATTATTATAAAATAAGAACTCAATTTTACGTAAAGTCACTTTATGCTTCAAGAAATTATTTTTTCTTAAAAATACTTTTTTATTTCTATTTTATGAAACTATACATTAATTAATTTCTAGAAATTTTATAAAAAATTATTTGAAAAAATACAGTTGATTTTTTAACTCATCATATTAATGTTCTCTTAGGTAATATACTTGGTATTTTTCTGAAAATATTATATTTTTAATGAATAATGAAAAATACTAATTTTTTTAGAAACTATATTTTATTTTCATGTATTTCAATAGTCAAATTATATTTTTTATTGTTTTTATAATTTATTTATTTCTTTAGGATCAAATATTATCCAATTATGTTATTTGGAATTAATATTATTCTTAAATTTGGTATATATAAAAAATATACATAATTTTCATTTTTCTGAATAAACATTTGTCATTGTGTTTTGTATTTTTATCATAAATTATTTTCTACCAATTATATAAATTAAATAATAAAAAATGGATTCCATATTTGGATTCATGTTTTCCACATTTTTTAAATAGGTCCATTTTATTTTTTTTTCATCTTGAATAGTAGTCATTGTAAATAATTGTCACCATGGTAATGCTAAATTAGGTAATAAAGTTCAAACATAATATGGTCAAGACTAAAAATGAACATAAATATTTCCATTATTATATTGGGTAATTTTATTTCATAAATTTCCATACATTTTTACACAATGTGGAAACATGGGGACATAATCTTTGATTTTTAACTTTATAATAATAATGTAAATGATAAAGTCTAAAATGGAACTTTCATAAATATAATTTTTTTAATATTTTTTGACAAGGATAAATAATTTTTATGTTTTACTACAAATTATTATTTGAAAGATAAATGATTTTTTAATCATGATAATTTATTTTAATTTTTAGGGATGAAATAATTACGATAAATGAATATTCAATGTCGACACATGATTTATTCAATTAATATAAAAAAGAATAAATGATATTTAAATTTTCAAAGTGATATAATTTGAATGGAAGAATGTGTTCGATGATTTTTTAAGAAAAAAATTACAAATTATAGGGGTTTTAATTTTTTATATTCTAATTAAAATATTTTCATGTGTTTTTCAAATATAAATATAAATGAATAGTTAAAAATTGAAAATAATGTTATTTTATAATAAATTATATTTTATTAAACGATTTACATTTTTTAACTATTATATATTCAAATATGTTATTTTATTATGTTCAAAAATAAAAATTTGGTCCATTTATTGGCTAATTATTCATTTATAGTATCTATATTGACCATTAAATAGTAAAATACTTCACTATCATGGTAATTATCAAAAAAGGCTCAACAATAGTTTAAATAAAGAGATAAAGGTAAAAACACAATCTAAAAATAAAAAAAATTATTGGATGATATGTTTTCACCCATTATCATCCCATATTAGAATTATATTAGCCTCTATCATATTTTTAATGAAATTAATTTTTATTAACTTATTATTTTATGTAATTCCAAGAGTTCCCATTCCCTTTCTTATAAAAGGGAACCTCCACTATTTTTTCCTTCACACTTAAAAAGCCTTTTATTTTGTATTGGCCCTTCCAAAATTCCTCCATCACATACCACCCTATTATATATGTATTTTTTTGTCATAATACCAACTTTAGAGGATTTAAGGTGTAAAGAAAAGTAGTTTTTTTGAAAAAAAAGTATATGACATGTATGATGAAAGACATGACATAATGTAAAGGATCTCTCTCACCCAGCATTTTTCTTTTGGTAATGACCACTATCTATCTTAATCACTCTCTATATAATTTTGATATTATGGATTTCTTCTAAATTCTATATATATATCTATTAAATATATAACTATCCCATTTTCACTTTCTTTTATGGATTATTATGTGCCATAAATTCATTTATAAAATTTTTTAATTAAAATAAAACACTGTTAAGGGGGAATATTTTTTAACTAATCCTTTTATGTAATTTTAATTTAATGTTTTCATCACAAATAAAAGCCCTATTTTATGAAATATTAATATGTACTCAAATATGAGTATCAATAATATTTATTTACCTTTGGAATATCTAAAAATATCCTTTGATTATTATATGAGGCATCATTATGCAACTTGATTATTTTTATGGGTAATTATTATTATTATTCATTATTATTAATTTCATTTTGTATCACACATAATCAGGAATATATTTTAATGGGTCCTAATCCATGATGGAACTCTGTCAACTATGTGTTGTGGTCTTGGGAGTTATACTTGACTTATACATATGTCATGTTTTTTGTTTCTGCCACATTTCCTATATTCATATGATATTATTACATCATGTTATTTATATTATGATCCCTTTGTAATACTCTCAATACTTCTATTTAATGATATCAATTTATTCCTTTGAATCATATGTTATGCTTTCTTATCATACTTATTCCCTTAATGAACATTTTATCTCACCCTTTTTTTCTATGTATTCCATAGGTTATCCCATGTAGACTTAGGAAATTAAAGGGATTTATGATCTCATTATGGATATTAAATGTGTAAAAATTATTTTGATTCTATAGTTTTATATATACTCGTTTGAATTATAACCAAAAGGCCTAGAATTTACTACATAATATTAGACAAATAACCCAAAAAATCTACAAAAAACTAACAGGTGACTCCATTTTTATCACATTTATAAAGGGAAGGAGTTTACTATTGATATTGGTTATGAAATATCTGATATAAGTAATATTCCATTAGATTCCACTCAACAATTTAATATTTAAATGAATGAGGGATATAAAGGCTTTACCAATTAATATTGGGGTCAAATTCAATGTTTTTATGGGGCACTAAAATGGAAATTTAATTTCATGATTTTACCCCAAAATGAAATTTTGAGGGGATCAATTTTCATTTCTGTTTCTATAGTTCACTTACCATTTTCTCATGATTGGTAAGATGTTCAGAAAACCATTAATAATTAACCACTAAATCATCAATATAAAATTCTAAAAAGATCCTCATTATGGGATTAATAATATAGTACATGGTTTATTTATATTTAGTGTTAGTATTCTTCTACCTGATAGGAATTACTTGATCGTAATATAACATGTGGGGTTCATGAGGGTAGTGTCCTATCTATCAACATTTTCCTTATAAATATAGTTATATTTTGAATACTCATCATGTAATAGTGTGTATATAAACCCAACATCACATTAATCAGTAATTTTTTGACCTAAAACAAAAAATAATCCTTAAGAAAGTGTTGGTTATTTTGGTTAATTTCAATGAATGCTTTGTTCATAATATTATTCTTCCAAACACGGAAAATATTGGAAATATTTTTTTATTTAACATCCCAAATTAATTTTAATATGGTGATATTTTCTTCTTTATCTTATATCATGGTATAATGACTTAGATGAATTATCTTTACCTCCTACATAATTCCATAGTGGTCATCATTAAAACAAAAAATATGCATAGAAATAACCTGATCCAGACTACAAAATATGTTACTGTTCTAATAGAATACATCTTGATTCTATTTTAGGAAGGTGATATATATTTCTGTTTCATTACAGTTCATGTCTAATTTCATCAATGTAGGTCATAAATAATCCTATATAATTGGATTCACATGTCAAAGTAAATTGATAGAGGTAGGGGCACCATCTTGAATATTATTGGGGAATATTTTATTTCTTATACCTCCTCCTCATGTAGATACAAAAGTTAGCGTGGGGTAATATCTATTATTTCCATCATAATAACATATTTATTCTAAATGGATAGAATTTTTTGATGAAACCTATATCATGTGTATGACATAGAATGTTTCCAATCCTAAAACTCCTCTCCATGTTCTAGGTTTTATATATCATTGGTAAAAATTCTCAGCTACAATTTCTAAGGATAAATTTCACATACTCTTACATGACTTAAAGATACTATAGATTCATATTGATGTACATTTATTGCAATGGAATATTTTATAATCACAATAGATGATGATCCATGAAGATATTCACATGAATAACATATAAAAGTAAATTGGTTGGATTATTCCACTTATTTTTACATTGAACCTACAAGTTCTAATGACGTCCTAATTTGAGAGTTATTGCCTAAATTTTGGGTGATGGGAATCACGTAATGACCTATAAATTTATTTAAATAATTTCACATCTATATATGTATGTGTGACATCTTTATAAAATGTGTTGTTCTATAAAAAATGATAAAAATTTATATCACTAATTGAGAATATAACATTTATTCAATAACAAATCTAAGTAAAATACAAAATATTAAAATAGGAAAATAAAGAAAAAAATTAAATAACTAAAATAATAAAATTTATATAATCTCGATCTCCTAGGATTATCACACATGAAAAATTCACTATTAGAAATTAAAAATTATTAATTAAATAATATTAACTTTGGAAAATTAAGATTATTGACCCTTCATATATATTCAATTAATATATCATAGAATAAAATAAGAGGTATCCATAGAAAGTTGAAAACCATTATAAAAATTGGGCATGATAAACTTTAGACATTGTGACTATTTGGAATTACTAATATTTGGAATTATGACCATTGATAATGTATCCATTAATATTTTACAATTATAATCAATACATATAAATGGATGTTAAGAGAAATAATACATTTAAAATAGTGAAACGTTGACTTCAACCCATACAATCATGACTTATGAATCTCACTAATCTAAGCTTGGTAGGGACGTTTCATCACTGGAATAAACACTTGACCAAGGCCATGAAAAGATTCTATATGTGTGGAGTGAGTGGAACCACCAACTGGAACAGTTTAAGTCAGTAGGGGACTCCACAAGATCAATGATATCTAAGCCACCCCATGAAAGTACTACCATCACACACCTTACACTTAGGGCCTATGAAGATTTAATAAGAGATTATTATATAAACCTTAGTATTTTAAGGGTGTAATATTATTTTTTGAAATGAAAAAGTTGTTTGTTATATCCCATTTTCATTATTAATTTGGTTAATATAACACAGATCAATATAAGATGAATGTGATAAATATACTTTTGGATAAAGAAAATATAATTTTATTTTTTGAAAATAAATAATTGGAAATGAAATACAATTTTACGATAAATTAATGTATCTTAAATAATTTTTATTTTACCAAAATAATCATATAAAAACATTTTATTTTAATATAAATGATAATATAAATTTAAAATGTTTTGGTTAATTTTTCTAAGTGTCATAAATTAAATTATATCATAAAAACTATAATTTTTTTTACCAAATAAGGATTTTTATTTTAAATTTAAAATTATCATGTTTAAAAAAGATCATAATTATTGAAAAATAATTTTTAAAATCATCAGGTTGAAATTATTCAATGTATAATTCTTCATAAGTTTCTAAGATAATATAATTTTTGGGTAAAAATTAAATATTGTATGAATATATTGTAAACTCCAAAATTTTAAAATATGAACACCGTATTGAATTGCATTTGTGACAAAAAATTTCTTGTGTATAAAGAAATATAACATCAAAATAAGTTACAATAAATTTTAAATTTTAAATAAATTCAATCTATTTTTTATCCTGCAATGAAAGAAATACTAAGTAATCTTTTAATTATATGGAACAATTTGAGGGCTTGTGTTACACGCAAGACCGAGTTTTCATAAAAATATTAATATTATTATTTAAAATGAAAATCATCTCCTATACATTAAAATGGATTCTCTTTAATATTATTAAAAAACTTATTAAAATATAATTTTGAATTAATTTTTTTCCGATAAATTATAAATGAATATAAAAAATAAATTTAATATAAAGGAGATGATTTCATATTATTACATGCCAACGGAATTTTATCCCCATATTTTAAATTAATTAGTAATTGGATAATTATATCTTTTAAATTTATATATTATATATTAAATAAAATATTTTTACATTCATCCAATATATTTAATAGGTATAATATAATAACAAAACCAATTTTACTCATAATCATGGTATTTTTGTAAATGTGGTTTTGTGACCTTTTGAAAAAGTACTTTTATTAAAACAAAATTTAAAAAATTTTATAAATATTATTTAAAAAAATGAAATTAATTTTTTAAATATGAATTTCAATATTATCTGTGGGGGAATTTTTTTTATTTTTCTGAGAAGTTTCATTTCTTAATAAATTGTGAAAAATAATGAATTTTAATTGAAATCTTATTTTTCTTCTAAATAATTTATAATGATAAATTATATTTTTAAATGTATTGAAGTCAGAATATTTAATGTATTAATATATTAATCAAATTTAGGAAATTATAGTCAATTTTATTTTGAAATTGAATATAAAAAAATGGTAATGTTTTGATGATTTTCACTTTAAAAACCTATTTTCTGATCCCATCTACGGTATTAATTTTAAAATTAGTTATTTACACTTATTTGAATTTAATCTAGACGAAATAGATTTAGTAATATTATAAATAAAAATATATATTTCCATTTAATTCTATTATAATTTTTTAACAAATGTTTTTTGAAAATAGTTAAAATTAATTATAGTGATTATGAGTAAAACAAGTTTCCCATTGGACTAAAATTTAAAATTAAGGGGATAAATAACTTATAAAATTGTACAAAACTCATTGAATGTAATTATTTATAACTTATATCTTATATTTAATATTTGGTTTATTATTTTATCCACTAAATATGAGAAAAAGTGGTCAGGATTTCCACTTTACAAAATTTACTAGTTTGGCACTCACCCTACCTATAAAAGTTCCACATATATTAACCTTATTGGAACCTCTGAAACCCCTTTAGAACAGTTAATCAATACCCATGAAACTCCAAAAATTCACCCCAACCAATACTAGAAGCCTTATTTTGGTAATAAATCCAACTTAGTACGTCATTTGTGTATACCTAAAGAGGATACCTGAAGAAGATGAAATGTTTTTCTAAAAGCATTTTTATTTTATTTCATTCTCTATATCGTAAATTATAATTATATATTTATTATATAATAACGTAATTATCTCAAATATACATATATATATTTATTTTAAGGATATGACCTAAAAATTGACACACTTCCATCAAATGGGTAACTAAATCATCATTCTTGTGTGTGGTTGACTACCACCTTACTAACCAATGTCATTCATTTTTCCATTACCAATTTTTAGGGATGGGAATAAAGATGGTAATGCTATTTATATAACAAATTTATGATATTAATGGATTATTTATGATTTTTTAATTATTATATAACACATAAATTTATTCATTCCATTTTCTAGGAACAAAATAATGTTGTTCATGTGTACGACGGACTATTTCCTGGCATATCGATGTGATTCATTATCACTTTACGAGAAATGTAGTAAAGAAGGTTTTAATAAATACATTTGATATATATAACATATAAATGATACACGAATTATATATATATATATATAATATTTTTATTTCTTTCTTTCAATACAATAATAAAATGGAAACAACATTTATGGGTACATACGACCCACCATCTCTAGGAACGGTGACTTTTATATAATATCACTGAATTTTATGGATTACTATAAATAATTATTTAATGAAAATATATGATAGTTACATCATGGTTTAAATTCTTGAGATGGTATAATTATGATCTATTTAAGGGGATCAAAAAAATAATCGGTGAGAACATACATGAAAAACAAGACAATTAACACCCAAGAACAATGAAAATAATAAAATAATATTAACAAATTGGTGATAAGATTTTATAAAATGATCATATTTTATATTATAAATATTTATATATGATTATTTTATAAGTTCATAAAATTCGTAAAGCCATTACACACGAGGTTAAATAAATTTCCACCAATAGGAAGTGTAAGGTAAGTGATTCCACCTAAATTAACATTCCATTGTGTCTTATTTGTTACTATACACCAATTAATATATATATATGGTGTATTTACTTCCCTATTGAAATTTAATATAATGAATAATTAATTAATCATTTTATTTTATGTTCCTTTTTGAATTATCTTTTCCAAGGGGATTTTATTTATAATTATGAAGTTATAAATTTATTTTGAAATCTGACATTCTATTTTATTATTGAAACTATCTAGAAACAATTACTTTATTTTAATCATTATTAATTGTTAATTACATTTCTATTAAATATACATATTATTTTGTAATGTAAATGAATATTTCGTAAAACATAAACCATTTTTACATATGCTTCTTTATATTGAAATACTTTTTATTAATTGGGGAAATATTGATATATTTATAGAAATTAATAAATATATATTTGATAATGCGCATTATTTATTAATTAAACTGATTATTATATATATTATAAGTTACTTGGACTATTATGACATTGGTTGGGGATCAGTTAATAAAATCGCCTCGATGTATTGGTAGTCTCATGAGATGAATAAGTTATCCAAATCTTATGGGTTTCTACCTAATATGGTTTAAACCCTCTTGTAAAAGGTCACGATGGTAAAGGTTCCATGTTCCTAGGAACAATGGAATCCAATATAAAATAAATTCATTAATTTATAGTTATAAAATTAATATTATCTATTTGATTTTAACTATTATAAAATATATGTATGCATTTTATTCTAAGTTTATTGATTATGCCATATCCAGTTATATAAATTAAATTATTTTTTATCTATTTTCCTTTATATAAAATTAACATACTTTATTATTAGTTTATTTATTACATGGAATGTGTGTTTAGTTATTTACCTTGGTAAAATTTTTATGATTTTTTATTCATGATATATTCTATTATATTTTACCCTTACTAGAAATTTGATCTCACCATTATTTTTTTCCTATCCACAGGATATAAAGATGAATTCTTGGAATGAGTTTCGAGGATTCAATGATTTTAATTTTTTATTATTTATTTTATTATACCAATTTAATTTTGTTATGATGTATGTAATATAGTTTTTCATTAATGCTAAAAAATATGGTCCATTGGTATTGTATTCTTTTATCTGTGTCAATATAATAAACTAATACATTGGAGCTGGGATATTTTGTTTGAGGTCATTACAGTTTGAATTAGTGCTTGTTTAGTGGAAGCATTGGAAACTGGATTTAAGAAAAAAATGGATTGGGGAACATACGACTATGATTTAATTTGAGGATAATTGTAGAATAAATTCTTGTAGTTTTGGTAAGATAGAGATAATGTGGTTCTTCCTTGAAAACATCCCAGTCTGGATAATACAAGTGGGTGTGGCTCTAGAACAAATATACCTATGGGTAATAACTATGAAAAGTAAGCGTTGTCCTTGAATTGATCTTATCTTAGTATTTAAAAAAGGGTCAGAAAATGCAACTAGTTTTACTCTCCTTGGGGATATTCTTATGAGATCTTACAATTATATTAAAAAATTTATTATGTTTGTGAAGATAAGAATACACCCAAAGAAACAATTATTATGGTTATGGGATTAGTTATTCATAAATGTTTCAATTTATGTTAATTGTTCCACCATAATTTGAATTATATAATTTTCATAATTAAATGAGTTAATCCAGTATATTTCATTATTTATATACGGAACCTTAATGGAAGAAGGTAATTAAAACTTATAGACAATGTAGAGTTTTCCATGCTAAGTAATCTGATATATATGGTATTGGAACTCATTAAGTTATGGATATATTAGAGAATATTTACAAAGATATGAATAATAACCTTTCATGGATTGAGAAACATAATCTATAGTCAAATTCAATGATGCTAGATCACTTTATTTTACAGAGGCCCCATAATATTGTGGGACTACAGATTAAATGGAATATGATAAATGGATTAAGTATTTTGTGAAGATATTTATGGAATTGGGATGTGGTGAAAAGTAATGTGTTACACCTGTTGTGTATTGTCTCAATGTTGATGTTGGTCAATGGTGGTCATTGATCTATAATACTTGGGAATAATATATAATAAAACTCATGTAGTGGAAATATTTTAAGAAGACATTATTTAAAAAATATTTCTTCCTTATAAGAAAACTGAGATGAAGAGAAATATCTTTAGTTTAAATAAAATCGAGGAATAATGTGTTGTGGAGTATGAATTTACCTTTACAAGTTTATCTAGGTGTGCTCTAAATTACATATGAATGTTGTAGTGCGATATTGAGCACTTCATTGAATAAATTTAGCTATGTCACCAAATGGTGATGGTGTCTCAAACGTTTTATTCATACGACGAAATGGTTTTATGTGATATCAAGGTATAGAAATAATTCTATAAGTTTTATGGATTCAAATGGAGGTAGCATAAAAAGAGGATGATATATAAAATGAGGGATAAAGGGAAGAAGGTAAACAATGAATATTCCACAAGTGATAACTATGTAAATACTCAACCTAGGAAACCCTTGAAGGGATTGGGAGTTTTTTATATGTCAGGATAAAAGGGTCACCTGAAAAAGAATGAAATGGAATGAAAGAAAACATGGCTACTAAGTGTTTTATCTATAAGGAGATGGGGAACTAGAAAAATAAATTACCCAACTATCAAGGTTATATACCATAGAAGAATATAAGGGATCATTATAGATCATATGCTGTTGATAAAAATTAAGTGGAATGATTAATATTTTCATGTATTTGGATCCAAGTAAAATTTTATAAATTTATTTTTTGAATGATATTATCATCTTAAGAATTATGCAATATATAAGTATTGTACTATTGTACTATTTCATTAAGGATTTTATAGCATATATTGTGCTAATGAAAATGAAAAATTATTCAGTGACAATTATAACTTCTTGGAAAAGTCATTATTTGGAACCCTTAATATGATCTCGATGTTTAGATAATTACTTTTTTATAAATACAAGATTGATATCAATAATGTAAATTGGATAATACTAACTACCTTGGAACTGGTTAATGACTTGGTGAAAAACATTATTCTTTCATTGATGGAGTTAACCACATTTTCAGATTTAAAAACTATATCTTATAATATATATTTTTCATAAGTAATTAGGACTCGTGAATTTTTTCTATAAGGTTTTATAGTTATCCAAATTATTACCATGTTTCAAGATAATACATGATGAAGGTATTAACATGTTTGGTATGTGATGATTTGGATATACTTCATGTTTTTTGGACTGAAGATTAAATCATTACATAAATTTAGTGACCTTATTTATAAATGTATTGATATTGATATTTTTTATCCTTCATAATGATAACCATTTATAAAATGGTTTCTGTTGATATTTGGATGACGTTTAGAGACTAATTTATTACTTCACAAAATGTTGAAACTTGTTCTAATAAATAAGTAGAATAATAAAAGGAACAACCAAAGGATGATATTGTGATTATAAAATGGTATTAAACCAAGAATGTATATCCTCTCATGAAGGTTCATTAAATTTGTGAAAAGGGATCTACAAATAGAAATTATATCCTATGACATTCATATCTGATGATCTAATGGTCATGTTCATCAACAAAAATTTATTGCATTGCGCCCCTTATCATTAAATTGATCACTCACTTTATTATGATCAATGAAATAAATACCTCTACATTAGTATTTGGGTGATTATTTTCTCTTTCATGTCTATGTTTTCATTTTCTACCTATGTTATTCTACTCATAAACCTAGTTATGTGATTATTTCAGATGTCATTTATACTCCATTTCCAATATTATTAAGAGGTTGTTTTATTAACTCTTTTATGATATGAGATTTTAAATAAATTTATTTCCAAATATAAAACCCTAATTACCAATATCACATTTAAATTGAAAGGATTCAATTTATTTAAGTTGGGGATAATGTAACAGACCAAAATTCATAAATATGAACATCATATTCAATTGCGTATGTGACACAAAACACTATTCATATAATAGAATATTACATCATGATATATTATAATATATTATAATATTTTAATTAAATTCAATATACTCTATATCATTCAATTCACATAATATTGAGTTATATTTCATTACATGGAACAATGACATACTTTGATGCATTGGGTTACAAGCAAGACCGAGTTTTACCGAATACAACTAATATTATTATTTAAAATAACAATTATCTCCTAGGAATTAAATTAAAGGTTATTTAAATGATTATATAACTTATTAAAAATACATGTTTGAATTAATTTGTTACCAATTAATTCTACATGAATTTTAAAACTCAAATTGAATATAATTGAAATGTTTTTTTATGAAATTATTAATAACTTCCAAAGGAGTTTGATTAAAAAAAAATTAAATTAATTAATACGTAGTGAATTTTTTTAATGAAATTTTAATATTATATATTCAATCATTTTTTATAACAATCCAATAGATTTTATAATCATAATATAATGAAAAATTCAAATTTACACCTGAAAAGCTATATTTTTCTAGAGGCATTTTTGCAGCCTTTTAATAGAGAACTTCTTTTAAAAATAAATTTTGAAACTTTTGTAAATTTTATTTGAAAATATAAACATTATTTTTGAATGATTAATATAAAAATTGTATTAGGGTGAATTATTGTTATATTTATAAGACTTTTCCTTTTTTTAATGAATAGTGAAAATACTGAATTTTAATTGAAAACTATTTTTGTATAAAAAATTATAATTACAAATTATATTTTAAATTTTTATTAATTATATAATAGTACAATTATACATATATTAATTCAATTTAGTTCATCATAATCAATTTTATTTTTTAATTTTTTATAAATATTTTGTAAACATTAGAACATTTTCACTTTAAAAACCTGCTTTCTTATCCCATCTATGAGAGTAATTTTAAATTAACTATTTATACTTATATAAATTTAATTTATAAAAATTAATTAAGTATTTGGAATCAGAATAATTTATTATTTATAATATATAAAAATTAATTTCTTACCAAAATTATTAGTTAAATCAGTTAAAAATAATTACAGTTATTAAGAAAAAAATGAGTTTACTGAGAGACTACACATTAAGAAAAAGTGGCCAAATGAACTCGAAACTTGTCTAAAAAAATATTATGGAAATTTTTAGAATTATAATTTATATGATATATCTTACTTCATTTTTTGATCCAATTTACATGGAAAAAACATGGGTGGAATTCCCTTTTTTAAAAATTTCTATGTTTTCCAGTCACCCAACTTATGAAAGGCTTACACCTCTTCCCCTTCTTCAAAACTATAAAACAACTTTGGATTAAAAAAATGCACAAAAAAATACAGGCCAAAATTCCCTCCACTCATTATATAAGCCTTATCGTGGGAATAAACCCAAATTAAGAAGTCATTAGTGTAAACCAAAGAGGATACCTCAAGAAAGTGTAATGTTTTCGAAAAGAATTTTCATTTTATTTCATTATACCCATCCTTAAAATATTATTATATATTTATTATATAATAAAATAATTATACTGAAAATAATTATGTGTTTTATGTAAAATTTAAGACATAAAACTTCACATAATTCCATCAAATGGGTTATGAAATAATTATTCATGTGTACGAAGGACAACCATCTTACTAACTGACGTCGTTTTTCTTTCATTTACAAATTTTAATATTTGGAATAATGATTTAAATACTTTTTTCAAATTATATTTATGTTATTTTTGATATATTTTTGATTCTAGAATTATTATATTACATATACTTTCATACATTCAATTTTTGGGGAATACGAAAACGTCCTCTGTGTGTACGGCGGACTACTACCTCGCAATGCGATGGGATTCGTTCACACTTTACATGGAATGTATTGAAGAAGGTTTTAATAAATATGTGTGATATATAATACATAATAATGATAATATTTTTATATATTTCATTTACATTTCTTTCATTTAATACGATAAGAAAATGTAATCAGCGTTCATGCGTACGTACGTCCAACCATCTACAAAAACAGTGTATTTCATTTCCTATCACCAAATTATCTATATTATCATATATATATATATATATATTGAATATTTATTATATTTTAACAATGTTTTTTATTCTATATATTATTTTAATTTCCTTATGATCTGATTCATAGGGAGAAAAAATAACAAGTCAAAAAAAACTTGAAAAACAAAGCAATTAACACACAAAAATAATGAAAATAATGAATGATTATTAATAAATGGGTGATAAAATGTCATATAAGATATTAGAAATATTATAATTTTTCTGTTAAAAGGTAATCACATGTTTTAATTCATTATATTGGAGGTTAAATAGAGTTCAACCAAAAGGAAGTGTATGGTAAGGGATTTTATCTCAATTTACATTCTATTGAAAATTATTTGTTATTATTCATAGATTCACATTTTTTGTGGTGTATATATTTCCCCTTAGACATTTAATAACAAAAAAATTCATTATTAATTGTATTTTATATTTTTATTTGAATTATATTTTCCAAGGAGGATTGATTTTAAATTACCAAGTGATAAACATTTTTGTGAAATCTCACATTCTTTTTCGATTGTTCATGTTATCGTAAAACTATTACTTTATTCTAAAAGTTTTACATGTTTTATTAAATTTAGAATAAATATAAATATTATTGTGTGGTGGTTGTGATTATTTCACATAGCATATATAATTTTATATACAATGTTTTCCTTGTAATATATTTCATTTAATAGTTAAATATTGATAAATATGCATGCTTTACTCAATTTGGAAATTAGAAATGGTACATTGTTTATGAATTAAATAAATTATTCAATATCTAAGGAATGATTGGACTACTATGACATGGTTTAAGGACATATTATTGTAATCCCCTTGATTCTTGGATTGTCTCATGAGACGAATCAGTTGGCCAAATCTGATGGGTTTTCCCAGTATGTTTTAAATCATCTTGTGAAACGTTTTGATATAAAGGATTCATGTACCTGAAAAACATGTTGTAAAATATTAAATAATTTTAATCTTTTAGAATTCAATTTTTATTATTATCCCTGATATTTTAACTATGAAAAAACTATGTATTCATTTCATTCAAAGATATTTGATTATTCCATATACAGTTATTTAAATGGCATGAGTCTTCATCTATTTACATTTCCATATTATTTATGAACTTACTTCTCAGTTTATTTCTTAAATTTCATGTTTTTTTAGTTATAAACAATTACATATTTATTATTATAATACATTAATTATATATTGAATTATATTTAACCGTTACTAAGAATTTGATCTCACCCTCTTTTTGTTTCAATTTGACATGATATAAAGATGAATTCTTGAAATGGGTTTCAAAGATATTGAGATTTTAATTTTTTATGTTATATATTCATTTCCCAATATAATATGGGTATCATGTATGTAATCTATTTTTCCAAAACTACTAAAATGTTTTGTCCTTTAGTATTTGAAAATTTAATCTATGTCAATGTATTATATTAAAGAAACATCTTCAGGCTACAGGGGTAGGGGTCATTACAGATATTATAAGTATTATAACATCATAATAACAAAAATCTCATGTTATAAATTATATAAAGGGTTTGATCAACCAAAAATTTTGTTCTTAGATAAAATATGCTTATTAAATTTGTAATATTAATTTTCAAAATATATAATGAAATTGTAAAAATCGAAAGGATATTTTAATATTTTAATAACATTTCATTACAAACATGAATCACATTGACATCATATATTATATTTTTAAAAAAAATTCAGTTCATAAAATAATAAAATATAAAAAACCTTTTTGTTGGAATAAAAACCTTGGGAAGGTCGATGGTTTTCTATTTTTTATTAACTATGTTTTTGAAGCCTATGTTTGGAAATTAATAAATAATCACATGTGTTTTGCTATAAATATCCATCAATTCTCTCATTACTCTTCATTATAAATACGTAAGGAAATAATGTCCTCTCATTTTCCCTCACTAGATTACTTCCAAATAGTTTCTATAGTTCTCATGAGAATAACCTACCTTTAATAAAAAACCTCTAAATGTAAGGGTTATGTCACTCCTCTTTTCATGTCAAGAACATATTTTGTTATAATATTTTTTTATTAAAAAGGATTCATGATATCATGTATTCGTAATCATCCCTTACTATTCTAATGATCCCCTATTAATGAGATATTACCCTTCTCTATCAATAAATACTTCTAATGAACATGTATGTACTCATGTTAGGTTATCAATATAATATCTTAATATTCCATTACATACCATTGTGTTGTAAGATAATAAACCTATTTTCATTAATGATAACTACCCTAGATATAAATACCTTCAATTATTGGGTACATCAATGTATTATAACCAAATTCTTTACTAATAGGATTGAAATGATGAAATATTTTCTTTTCTAACATGATCAAATTTTTCACACAAAGTTAGACATATGTAGGGTGTTCCCTAATAGTTCCCCAGTGTATTGGGTAATGTTTTTATATCATGATATACCATTTATAATGCATAATAACTTATACTAGTCATACTATGCATTGTTTTCATAGTTTTTATCCTTGAATTATCATTATTACATCATTTTCTATGTTCTTGTCACATTCCTATGATGCTGTGATTTTATGATGTCGTTTTCTCATGACATGATTTCATGTTAGTAGGCAAGACTCTTATCTCTTTATGTTATCATTATATGACTTTTAATGAAATTATTTATTTACCATCGCTCAATGAATTTATTATTCCGTTAGTAATATTTATAACTCACTCATTTTCTTATTTATATCCCCATCTTATCATGTGTAGTATTAAAAGTTAAAAGGAATCTATTTGTACATTTTGAGAGTTTTAAATAAAGTTGTTATATTATATTTTTAAGTTAATGGTTTATGTATCTAAATTTCCATGTAAACTAGCTCTCTTAATTTTCTAGTATTGTATTATATGGATATTGATGTTGAAAATCATGTTCTAAAATGTATTATTAATATTTATTTATGTATTTGATATAATATAAAGGTCTAGTTATTTTTTTAGGATTAGGATTGAGAAAAACCTAATGAAAAACCTAGGGATAAGAATAAATATAAGAAAACATCTATAACTATTGTTAAAGTTTTGAGTATGTGGTTTCTTATAAATTATGTACCAGTTTAGCTACTATAATGTGGATAAATATATGGAATAGATACACCTAGGGGTAATCATCCTAAAAAAGGATATCTAATCATTGAATCAATATTCCCACGATGTACGATGGGTGCGCCAAAGACCACAAACATGGTTAAACACTTCTAGGGGATATTCATTGGATAATTTATATTCCTTCTATATACCATTATAATAGAATTCTTCACAATTATTTTTCAGAAAAATTATAGGAAATATATCATATATAACAAAGATTTAAACTTAGAGATTCGTTATTCATGGTATATATGTAATTTCCTTAAATTTAAGTTTCTTTCCATTTTATATTCTTATGGAATTATGTATCATCATAAAAACATACCATTATTTTGGAAATTTGATGGACAAAAGTGGAATATTGTCAAAACAATATGTGATGTTAAATGAAATTATTAACCTAATTAAATGCCTAATATAATGGGGGTGATGGTATAGACGTCCATGTCATTAATATCTCAATTGAATCAATTTATGGGTAATAACTGGAATCCCAATGACAACTAGTATTCTTAAAATAAAGATATAGTTTCATTTGAGTCCTTTATATTATACTGGCCTTATAATTTTATAGGATTATCTTATACCCTAATTGAAGATTAATATATTTAATTTATTGGGAACATATTCAATTCGCAAAATTTCATTGACAAAGATAGATTCTTTCTGGTTGTCTGTTTTCCAAAGGTAGAATATGATCAGTGGTGGACAATAAATAAAAATACAATGCATAAAAAAAGCATTTAATCCATGGAATAAGTTAAAATTTGGAATATTTTTTACAATAAAAATTTCCCCCTAACACTATATCATGAAGTGGATAATAAATTCATTAGACTCGAGAAAATAATAGGACTAATCAATATAAAAATATGAAGAAAATCTCACAAGTATTTCATGATACACCTAAAACATTACTGGAGTACCCAAAATTAATGTTTACCACTTATTTATAGGTCTAAAACATAGAGTAAAAATATATTTTTCAACTCAATAATTTGGAATCTATGATAAATGTTTTTTAGCTATAATTTAAAAATGATGATTAGTGATTATATGAGGTCTTATAGAACTGGATATAAGAAGTGGGTAATGGAGTTTTACACCAGAGAATATTTAGATAATTATCATGGCAGTAAGGTCTTCCAACTTCACACTTGTAAAATTGTGAGAAGAATCATCCAATAAATTTACCCACGATAATGAGGATAAACATTATGTGTGCATGTGTTGGGAATTAAGACAATGAAAATTGGATGGAGAAGGAAAATTGAACTAGTTTTTAGAAAGAAAATAAGGTTTTTATAAATCATACAACAACATATTAATCTTCTAAATTTAAGGAAGATGTATATTATTCAATACATTTATTGAAGCCAATAGTTATCAAAGAAAACCAATGAAAAAAAATTCAAGGCTAAGAATTAATATATGATCTTATGGTATAAAAAATGATGACATGGATCCTAATAATGAAGTAGTGATAGGTATGTTGTTTATATATTAAAAATATAAAGCATACTATTTCATTTTTTATCTTTACATTATTTTATATCATGTAATTATAGTAGAACAATCTAAACACTACCTCAAAACATGGAGGATGAGTTATTAGTGAAAACACAAAATGGGTAAATCATTACATATCAAGCATTTAACTCCTCCCCCTTCAATATTTTTGGTTCAAATATCATAGAATACATTTCCATAATCCTTTTAAAAGAATTTGATGTTATATTGGGAATATATTGGTCTTTAATATATAGATATAACACTAACTCTCATGAAAATGAAATTATCTTCAACATCCCACATTACAAATTAATTATATATTACTCAATGGTGGTGGATGAATCTCGTTTGGAAAGAACTTCTCAAGCATTGATATTTTTTCCATGTGAGAAATTTTATCTAGATAAAGTAATTAAAACAAAGGAGTGTATAACTCCTGATTGTATGACCATTATACGAGAATATGTTGATTTATTCCCTATAAAGTTTCATGAAATTCCTCCTTATCATGTGGTTTATTTCTCAATTTAACATATTCTTAGTGGTCTTTCGATATCCAAGCCACTCTATATATTGGCCACTATATAATTGGAAGAACTAAATAAATATTTGTAAGGGAACTCAGATGAGGAAGTTATATGTTCAAGTACTTTATCATGGGGTGTACCGGTCCCATTAGTTTAGAATAATGATGGTTAAATGAATCTCTACATTGGTTATGATGAACTCAATGAGATAATGATAAAAAAACAAGTGTGCCCTGACATGGGTTTATGAATTTCTCAGTAATCTAAATGGATCCCAATACTTCTCTTCAGTTGATATTCTATCAAGATATTTTTTTTAAAAGGTAAAGAAGGTTTATATTAAAATTAATGATTTCCAACTAAGGAATGATCACTATGTGTTAATATTTATACCATTCAAACTATCTAATTATTCATAACAATTCGTGCACTTGATGAATATAGTATTTAGAATTTACCTTGATATATTTTTGATAAAAACTATATATTATATTATCCTATACTAAAAAAGTAATAAGTAACATGAGTAAAATTTATTACTATGCTAAATACATTGAAAAGGATAGATTATATTCTATGATCAACAAGTGTGAATCTAGGATATAAAAATTATCTTTATTAGGTCATGTAATGATATGTGAGGGTATATCTATAGATCCTTTAAAAAGTAGGTGATTTAATAATACACCATACCAAAATCAATAACATATATCCATAGTTAGTTTGGATTATATAGAAACCCATATTGTTCATATATTAATATTATATAATAATTTATCAATAGTAAATATATTTTATAAATACATGCCTGGGGACCATAAAGTTTCAGTGTATTTGGAGACTAGGTCAAAATGTTCTTTATTTCATAAAATATCTTAAACATATTCTATAAATATCTTCCCATATATTGCTACTATTAGACTTAATAAACATAAATCATATCATCATAATTTTAGTAATGCAAAAATAATAAAGGGTGAGCTTATATTCTTAGTAAGGGTAAAAAAGAGAGATATCAAAGATCAATTAAGAATAACATGATAATAACGGTACGAAAACATGAGATTAACAATTGAAAACCATACTTATCATATCATAGATCATAATTTTTATCCATGTAATAAAGCATGATATGTCAAAATACATGAATCATAAAAGAATAAAACAACAAGAGATAATATTTCATAACATTGGGGTAAGAAATAATTTTGTGGCACACACATAATCATTGAAAATTATTTCCTTAGTCAAGAACAACTACTAAGACTATAATAAGTGATTAGGTTCACTACCAAATCTAGAATATCCCTAGATAAGGTCTACTTCTTGTACTATCATATTATGTTAGGTTCACTCTGTAATTTATTGTATCCTTAGTCAATATTAACTCTCAAAACAATCATAGTTGAATGATTCCATTACTAAATTGGTTTCACTCTTCATTCAAGTCCTTGATATATCACTAGATAACCATCTTTACCAAATAAAATAGAGGGATATATAATTTCAGGACCACCCATTACATAATGAAAATAAAATATATGTGTTCTGAAATATCATAAAACATTCAACATATCACAAACCAAGAAAAGGATATGGAATTCACAAATATTTCAAATTTAAACATGGAATAACCCACAGAAAATAACATTTTTTTGAAAAACATCATATCATTATAATCATAAAATATCTTGAGAAAGAATAAGGAAGGTATCCTTGAATCATATCTCTAGTAAATCATTAGTGACATCAAAGGTTGTTATAATAATTAAAAAAATTATTTCATATATATGAAAAAAAAATTTGGGAAATATTTTTTTTCATTTTGAGATCACATATTTAAACTATAAAAATTCACAAAATATTATGGAAAACATTTTCATTTAAAAGGACTATGAAAACTTGAAAAATTAACATCAAAAATGGATTTTTCATAATGGATTGGTATTTAGTTCATAGTTTATATGTTATAACAAATATTCATTTCAAATATTTGGAAAAAAATTACAATTACCCAATTTAGAAAATGAAAAGAAGATTAATTTAATTATTTAAAAATATATTTATTGGTTAAAAATAATTTAAAAAATTTTAGAAAAAAATAAAAAAATATTTAAATCATTTTTAGAAAACATAGATATTGAAGAAAATAAATTTTCTTCTGAAGATAGAAATATTGTTTGTTCTTATTAATAATATGAATTAAGAATATTGAGTTCTTAATAACAAAAGAGAGAGGAGATATCATAACTCTCTTCCTCTATGAGATTCTCTAGGTTGGGATGGACATAGCTCCACTTCCCCCAATCCTACTTTATAGTGGAGGGAGATATTCTTCCACATTCCCCTTGCTAGGCCACTCTTGCTTCAACCATTCTCTAATATAGACTTCCTTATACCATTCACATATATCACTCTTAAAAAGAAGGTTCCATATCGCTATAATATATTACTGCATCTTGTGATATAATATTTGAAGTTTAGGTATGCATATGGTCTCTTTCATCTTACATTGTTGGCTCAATTCAGCAAGAAAAGTCCATCAGTTGACACTTATTTAGAGGTCTATATTTATATCATTTTGTTTTTAGGATCATGGGGGGGCTTCTCGAGAAGAATCATAAGATGGTGCGATTTGGATTGGAGGAGGACATTATTATTTTCTAGTCGAATTCTCCATGATTCTGTAATGAGAGTTCCTTTATCTATTTCGATGGTCATATGATTTGCATATGAATCGAGACACTCCTTAGACGGAGTTGTGCGTAATATTTACAATTCATCTAGTACCCTTTAAAAACTCTTTTATTTTATGCATAATTGAGAACATTGTTGTATGGTACTTGTGCTCCGATAGTAGGACCAACGATGTTTGTCACCCAATATCTCATCATGACTTCATTCAAGTTGATGCGCTTAGACCATCGAGGGAGTGGATTTGGATTAATGTAGGGTAAGAATTTAGATGAAAATAAGATGTAGTTTTTGATTTTTGGACTAATTTATACTCAGTCTATAGTCACATAAGGAACTCATTCTACTCTTGTTGTAGGGGTCTCTGGGAATGGAATATAGTGATTGATGTTGGACAATCTCTTTGGCCGGATGTACTAGGTTCCCTATCATTAGATCCCTTGACCAAAAATGTTTCACATACTATTTCCATAGAGAAATAGGAAATACCAAATAATTATAACTTGAAGGTGGTGGATATATTCAATAGGTTAAGGAATGATGTATCTAATCAAAATATGACAATTCAGGATCTACCAAAGTCAGGGGATTCTGAAACTGATTCCCTGCAACATGATGGTATTTATTCTAAACCACAAACTTATGTAGAGGTTTCCCAGACCTGAAATGGATCCTATGTTGGAGAAATGGATTTCAATGGACTTAATTCAAAAATAAAGGAATTTCTATATTAGATGGGGTACTGTGTGAATGTTGGGGAAAAATAAACTGAATGAATATTTTGTCTTCTATTAACATCAATAACTATTTTGAAGTATTGGGAACTAACACTCCGGACAAAGATCCTAATTAGTTTTTATCAAGGGACGATTCAGGGGGGAGTGTTACTAACATTTTTTGGAATAAAGTTTAAATAGAGGATCAAATATAGGCCTTAAAATCCTATAGAGGAATAAGGGACATAAAGAAAACATGGATCCGGGTAGTTGTATTGTGATCAAGAGGTGAAAATATGAAATTTAGAATGATTACTAATACCTTCCGATACAAATGGAGACAAGACCGAATAAAAAAATTGAAAAATGGAAATTGATAGTGAGCCTTATATGATGACATAAGTGAAGGAGGAAAACATAAATCTATTGAGTTTACATAAAAATTTCTAAGGTGATGACTCTCAGGGTAAAGTCCATAAGCAGTTGGGTGATTTGGTGAAAAAACAACCATAGATACAGAGAGGATTTGTGGTTATTTACAAGGTATTTCCTATTAATTATGGTATTTTGGAAAGGAGGATAGTATTTTCTATGTATAATTTCAGAACACTATTATACCATAGTGCGATGCAAATATAGAGGCTAATAAACATCCATGGTATCTTCTCCTCCACTATGAGGAAGAGATTCTTGGTATGTTTTTGATTATTTATGATTCTAATGAGGATTTAGAAAGAATGAATGCAATACCAATAAAATTTGGAAAAAATAAAGAGATGGGTTAATTGATCGACAAGAAATATTTAGTTTTGACGAGAGGCTTCAATGATAAAAAGCTAACAGTGGATGAGTTCTTATAGGCTTGGGAACATTGGCCAATCCATTCAAAGAAATCATCAAAGATGAACTAGATAAAAACGTATCAAATATTTTCTAGAAATTATATTGTAATATTAAATATACTAAGATTATGTTGGATTTCTATAATTTTTTTATCTTCTATAGTGTCTGATGTACTAGGTTGAACATAGAGGTTTCACACTTTATCCACAAAATAATTTGTTAAAAAATATAACTTAGTAGTATTAGTTGTATATTGAGTTACTAAAGAAATTAAAATGGATTAAGAATATAAAATATCTTGGAATAACCATAATGGAAGAAAATTTATGGGTTTCATGAGATTTAAATCATTAAAATTCATCATTGAAAACTTAATCATAAACAATCATGATAAACAAAATGTTTGTAACATAAAACCATTACCTCATGTTTGACTTTTTTCGAATGAAATTTAAACCTCATGTATAATAATTTAAAATTTATTATATTTCTATATCAGAGTTATTAATATAATTATAATACGATATATGATCCAATTATCACATTTCAAAACCCATTTATTAAAAATTACTATTTAAAATCATCATTTTTGAGTTTAAACTATTTCAATTTTCATAAGATTTTCGGTTTGGAAGTTCTTGTCCTTATAGTTTGATCAAGGTTTCATAATATCAATAATATATATCAGAATATAAATATCATATTAATTATATAAATATATATTTAATTATATTAATTCATAATTCTTATAGATATAAAAGTAACATACATCGTTCATGCAGTCGGTATTTCATATGCACGCAATAATGCTATTTTTACTTTTCAATGAATAAAAAAATAAAGATAAATAATAATTAAACATTATAGAAAGATTATTATACCATATATATAATAAACATTCATTAAATATTTCATTATTATCACCCATGTAAAATGGAAATGAAAAACATGCCACATCACTTCATGGATGTGGTAGTCCACACATACACATGAGCGATGTAATCATTTTCCAATGGATTTAATGGTAAGAATGTAGATATGATATTATAACTCAAGAATAAGAATAATTTAATAAATATAATACATAAAATTTAAGACCATTGGGATAACCTTCCATCTAGTATGGTGATGGAAAATGAATTATATTTTTACATGGAGGCTATAGTATACACATATAGATGAGTGATTTTTTCAAATCCCATTTGATGGAAAGGATGGTGAATAATGGTAGTTACCAGATAATAATAAAATTTAAGAATATTTTAAATATTTATTATTTTATTTTTTACAAATACTATATATTTAGAAGAAAAATATGTAGAAATAAAAGGGAACGTACTTAGTTAAGAGTTGTACCTCTTCGTTGAGAAACCTATTTTGGATTAGACCTTTATCTTTAAAATAATGGTCTTTTGTAAAGAAAAAATGCTCTAGGATGTGGGTAATGAATCTAAGAAGATATTATTTATGTTATTGGATGATATTTAAGATTCAAAAGGTGTGATAGAAATATGAGAAGAGGTTCCCTTTTATAATTGAGTGGAGGGGTACTCTTGGATTTAAATTAAGTATTATATTAATATAAATTAATTTTCATAATATAGTTTATAAAATATGATATGTTTAAAATATATGATGAAGATAATAAAAAATGATTAGATATAATAATGTTTAGACATGTTTATTTGATGTTTTATCCATCGTCTCTTATTTGTAAACCCTTGTTAACCATTTCAATAATTAACATAATATCAAATCATTTCCTATTTGATGGATAATAATCATAGAATAAAAGGAAAAGTGAAACATAAATGGACCACGGTATATTATTTTAAATATATAATATTAACTTGAAAAAATATATTATTTTATAAATTTTTAATCATATAATAAAATATTTTTTATTTTAAAATTAAACTATTCTTATTTTTGGAACTATTCATTTTCTCTAACTTTAGATTCATCAAGATAGTAAATTAATTTGAATATAAACCATCAACACATCCAAAAACTTGGTATATTCATCAATAATTGTTTTAACATAATATTTCTTCAAAATGTATTACTTTTAATGTTTTTAAATTCACTCAATTTATTTTTCAATTAATTTAATCTATATTGTGTTGGTGTTACATAAACATTTAATCAAGTTATTCAATTACTAATTTTTTTTTAAAAATTAACATGATAAAAAATTATTTCATATTTCAAATAAATATTTATACCTAAAAATATCCTCTTTTAATCCTTATTTGAAAAGTTTAAAGATACGAAATTTATGAGAGTGACATTTTATATTTATTTTTTCTTAAAATAATGTAAAGGACATAATCAAATAAAAATGGAACCAAGTGGCAACATATTCATAAATTGGATGGAAATAAAAGAACTAAAGTCATCAAGTAGGAGACATCTGAGTTCTATAGAAATTATAAATCCTTCACCCATAGTTTCAACACTATTTTTCTCATTCTACCCTTACCGAGGTGACAAATATTTACCAAGGTGATTATTTATAATGCCCAAAAATAAATAGGAACTGTTAAAAAAATTACCCTCATGATTCCAAATTTATAAAATATTTTCCAATTTCAATTCCTAGAAGTGGAAGAATTTAATTTAAAATTTAACCATAAAAATCAGATGAAAATTTTTTTTCTAAAAAATTGCCTTCTTAAGTATAAATGATTTTTGTACCAAAATACAACATAAAATTGTTTTGAATGACTTTAATTAGATTATTCTTAAAAAAAATGAACTAGTTTTACTTTGAAATCATTTTACGAAAAATGAAACATTATAAATGATTGAAATAAATATAATTTTTCAGTAAATATATATAAATATATCGTAACTATTCATTGGAAAATAAATATTTTTAGATAATTCTAAAACAAATGACTCTAAACTAATTTTGGAATAATATATTCAAAAATAAAATTAATTAATAAAAACAATTTTATAAAATTGGGATAAATTAATTATAATTTTTTCTCAAAAGAATCAGTAAAAAACAAAAATATATTTTTAAATAATATAAGGACTTCATTAAAAATATCTTTTATTTTATAAATTATTTATAATTATTTATATGAAAATGAATTTTTTCCAATTAATTCTACAAATTTAATATCTATGTTATGATGGTATACTTTATTGTTATTTTTTTATACATAGGGTTGTGTGTATTAGGAACAATTAATGAAATAAAATTTATTTAAAGTGAAATATATGATAAAATGTATAGGTGATTCATTGTTATATATTTAAAATGAAATTATTCCAAATAAATCATGAATCTGATAGAATGAATTAGGTTATATTTGTTTCATCAAATCCTTAGGTTCCAAGGTAGCTTATTAGAATTTTTAATTCCTCTAGATAACTTTAACTAGTTGAGTTTTCCTCTTTTGAAGAACATTATATCTATAATAAATGATTATTAAAAGTTATTCTTTATAAAAATGATAATTTTCAAGTTTTAAAAAAAATATTCTCAGTACATGGGAAGGATCTGGTATGCACTACCTCTAGAGAGATACAAGGGAAACATCGTGACCTTGAGAGAGGTTTGGTGGAAGAACCTCGTGATAAGCTTCCATCCCTACATGATAAAGAATATATGATTGAAAAATATATATCGGTCACATCATTCCATTAGTATATTCTCATAAAATTATTCCAGGGATAAATTCACACGAATACCTTTTTACTAACTTCAATATCCATATTCCCATGAAAAAAGTCAGCATAACTTTTCTATCAACTAAAAGATTCCATTGTGTGTTGATAAATGAATATCACATTCTCATTCATTTCCAAAAATATTTCAATTTTTGATATACTTATTTCTCAAATAGCATCTCAAATCATTTTATTTATGCACTTATTTCTATATAGGACTTCATGAGAAACATCTGAATGCTCAAGTGAAAGATATTTTTTTATGAAAACTCAACTAGAGGAAGTGTTGATCCCACCAAATTTGGAATATATATAATATGGTCTCAACATGTATTATAGAGTTGTATTGGTCCTCTCACACTGACGATCCATTTGAGAATGATATAAGGTACTGAAACACTAGTTTATATCAAGATTCGACTCATTACTTCTCTAGATATTCAAGGTAAACAAGGGATCCTGATAAGATATAGTAGAATGTTGTTCTCCATGAAACCTTACCACTTAGATAATATAAATTAATTAATTATGATAAATATATAAATATTATCTAATAAAAAATTAGTTTTAGGACTTTTTATGGTGATCAACTATAACCCTTATAGCGTTATATATATTTTTGGGATCCCAATGAAAAAATCCATTATGATATTTTACCATTTTCATTTTGGAATGTGTAATAGTGGCAACAATCCCTTATAATTCTATCTATTATCCCAAACATACTGATGTACTAGAAATAGAGATACATATTATTTAAAATCCTATTTTACATTGTCCCACCAGAAAGACTCTTTTATATCTCTATATTTTTTTACGTCATGGATAAATAGAGGATGATAAAATATGTGCATCATCCAATGGATCCTTATTCAATTCTGGTATTAACAATACACATACTTAGCCCATAAAACTTATCATTTTATCACAATCATGGTTAAAATCAAGAACAATCCTCAGTTTATTCTACAGTTATACATCTTCCATATGTATCTATTTAATACTCATATGGATGAATTGTTGAACATTCATCTGAGAAATATCTTATATATACCCATTAAATAGGATTTAAAATTATATATTATAAAAATCCATATGTATTTTTTATTTTCTAATCCTAAACACCTAAAAATAGAATTTTCCTTCTAACTCAGATAATAATCTATGTTGTTCACCTTCCTAGTGTAGTAAAGTATTGAACAATCATAATCATTGATAAATTCTTACATTATTATCTAACACATATTCAACTATTTGTATGTTAATATTTTCTTCAAAATTTTATTCTCCATATATATGTCACACCACCCACTATAATGATAATTTATCCATATGATTAATGGAAATACAATTATAACTGTTAACTCCCTCTTTGATGAATCACTATTGATCACAAATGCATCTCCACTATAGGGTAGTTTGATTACAAGAATACTGATAAATTTACCATTTATTTCCATGAAGGATTCCTCACATTAATCTTTATAGTAATACTTTTCTACCTTATAGATTAAATGGGTGTGTGGATTAAACATCGATGATCAATTCTCACCTAATTGTTGATAATATCATGAAAACCCAAGAAAACTATAGATCTTATTCAAATTGGATGGTCTTGGAAAATTTTCATTACAAATGTATTTTATGGATCCACTTATATACAAATACATAAGATACTATGACCGAAATATGAGTCATTCTATAGCTATAATTTACATCTAGTAAATTTTCAATACAACTTCTCTTTTCCTAGTGACTTTTGAAGAAATATAAAGTGACCTTCATGATCATATTTTATTTTAGAATAAATAAGAATATCATATATAAAGACTACCATAAAGTAATAAAGGTAATATATAAAGACTCTATTTATTAAATCTAAGAAGGTAAAGGGGAAATTGGTAAGACCAAATGAAATCACTATAAATTCATAGTGTCCATACCTCATTCAAAAACATTTCCTGTGTAGAAATTCACTTTTAACCCACAACTAATAGTGTCCAGATGAAACATAATTCCTGGAAAAATATTTATGCACTTATAATTGATCAAAAAAATAATCAATAGGATAATAGGATACTTATTATTGATTTATAACTTTTTATGTTACCGATAATCAAAGAAAAGTGACATTGATCTATCCTTCTTCATAAAAAAAGAATAGGTTTACACCATGGAAACGTACTTGGTAATATAAATCCCTAATCATGATTCTCACGGATTTTATTCATCAAATACTATAACAAGGAATTGTTAATTTATATAGAGTGTTTGAAAAATGGATATCACTGGGAATGAATTATACTTAAAACTCAACATCACAATTCTAAAAAAACTGGGAAACAATTCTAGAATGGTGTCAATAAATTTTAGTACAATAGGCATAAACCCATTTTTGAGTTTCTCACCAACCATATGAGATAGATAACCTTCATATATAGAAATTAAAACCCATAATATAGAAGTAACTTTCATTAGAAGTTCTCATTATTTCTCACACAAATAAATGATCATAGGCTCTTTTAGAAAATGAAATGTGACTTCTCATCCTACGAAATTGAAATACATAATATAAAAATAATCTCATTCCACTCCATTCCAATAATTGCATAAAATTAAACTAAAGGGACAATAACATGATCTACATGAATCATATTCCCACAATCTTCAATCGGTGAAGAACTGTAAACTTGAAATGTGGTCATCATTCCAATAAGAGTTTTCATGGGTGATTTTGAAAACTAATAATTGAGGATATTAATTAGAACTCCTATATAATTTTCTTGATATATAGGATATTATTTAACTAATATAAAATATGGTACATCAATATTTCATAATACTTGTTATTACCAAAACACTATCATTCTATGTTCAACCCCTTACTAAAAGAAAAGTGGTTTCCATGAACATTAGGTATGTTTTATTAGAGTGATCAATCTGACAAATAATCCATATGATGTATAAATCAAGAAACCTTATTCTCAATCTACGAAACCACATATTTAATATATGTTTTACAGGGTCATTACAAAAAAATTATAATTTTATCATATACTTACACTTATCCCTTTGATTTTCCCCAATGTTATATAATCTTAATCTCCAAAGAATGACTAAGAACTCCTCTAATAAAAAAATAGGATCCATAATTTTCATGCATATATATTAAATCATAATATATTAATAATAAATCTGGGGACCCATAATTTTTATACATATATATAAAATCTAAAAGTAACATTTTAATCTCAAAACAAATGCATAGCAAGATGGGCCAACTCCATTTACACTAGTATGGAAATGCAGTCTGGAACATCCCAATGGAGTACCTCAGTTCACCTCACTCACCAGGAAGAATGCTCATTTGGGAAATTGATCAAGTGGTTAGCAAGATTACAGGTTGTTTCCTCATTGAGAAGATCCATTTCTTATCCTTCAGAGGGAGAATAGAACTGGTTAATAGTGTGCTTGCCACAATTTCAGTGCAATCTTTGGCAGCTACTTTATTACCTAAGGGGTGATCAAATCCATAAACAAGGTCGTGGAATGTTTTATTTTGGATGTGCTGGTGGAATGGAAAAAACACTGGTTTTAATGGGTTTGGATGGCTTGGCCGATTCATGCAGGGGGGATCAATGTCAAGAGTTTGAGGAACACTCTTAGGGGAATGCACGCAAAATGTGTAAGGGATATTGTGGAGGGGTGTATTTTTTGGGGGAGGACAATGAGTTCCATTTTAGATAGCAACATGGCAATGGAAATCATGTGGGGATCCACTCCCTAGAAATTGGTTGGTCCTCCCATTCTCAGCCTCCAACAACACTCACGGTGGATCGTGGGAGAAGGGAAAATTTTATTATGGAAATAGAATTGGTTTGGATCAGAGCTGGACTTCCCGAAGTGCCTGGTACCCTCAATTACCTTTAATGATGCAAGTTCTCACCCATAATTCATTGAGGTAGTTCTTGATAAGGAACAGAAATAAATCATTGACACCATACTCTTCAACTCGGAACAAGATCAGTGTGTCTTCACCCCCTCACCATCTGGGAAGTTTAATTTAAAGGACTTAAGAGGGTTTTATACACCCCGAGTGAAGCAGGAAAGCTTGAATGATCGTCTATGGTAAAAAAATCCTGAAAATATACAAATTTCTTCTTGCGGAGGATCATGAACTCCACAATTCATTCTGTTGAAGATATTAAGAAAACTAGCCTTAACCTTGCCTCTTGCTGTAATTACTGAAACATCAACTGGGAAAAAAGCATAACCATATCTTCTTTGAAGTTTCATGGGAACAAGAGGTATGGAATTTATTTGTGGAATTCATAGAGACATAATCTATGGACTTGTGTGACACATCATTTCTAGAGAGATGGTTCCATGTTAATACAGACAGAGGTCCCAAGAGGGTGCTGAGGACTATCATCCTCAGTGTCGGGTGCCGGTGACTATGGTAGGCATGTAATATGGCCATATTTCCGGGATCACTCTCCACATGTAGGTCCATTATTATGAGAATGAGAATGTTGTTGATTGATATGGTCGCCCTTGTCGACAACTGGAGAGACACACTATACATGCAATTTCTTCATGTTTGCCCTTCCTCTTTTACCCCTACACAAGACATAGTGCTAGACGATTAGATTAAGTGGTCTCCTCCAACTGAAGGTCTAAAGTTAAATATGGATGGTTTATGAAACTTAATGGATATTCAGGGAGGAGTTGTGGTTCGTAATCCAGGAGGGAGTGTGTTCTTAGCCTTCATTGCTCATTACATCGATTGTAGTGCTCTTCTGGCGGAGGATAATACAGTTCTCACTAGGATCATGTTATGAAATTAAAAAAAACATTGCTCTATTTGAAGTGTAAACAGACTCAAGTATTATTTATGAATCTCTGATGTGTAGAGATTCCAAACCTTGGACAGTTTCATACACTATCAATAAGTGCCAACAGATCCTTGATAGTGAGATTCAGATCACTTAAACATGGAAAGTAGGGAACAAGTCTGCAGATTATCTTGCATCTATGGGAGCTCCAGGATCTGAAGTGGTGTGTCTCCCCAATTAGTGCTCCATCAAGGTTAAGGGGATTAATTTGATTTGAGGAAATGCCTTCGAGCATCATTACTTCATAACCCTTCTAATTCTAGGCTTATTTTCCTCCCCATTCTTGTTTTTTCTCATCTTTGTTTGTTCTCTGTACGTTTTTTTTAATTAAAATAGAAATATGATGATAAATAGGGATTTTGTTTGTTCTATTATGGATTTTTTAGGGTGGTTACTTCCCTCAGGTGGTCTGTTCCACCACTCTAGCATTGATTCCCAAAATAAATAACCCCTCGTCGATTCATCATTACCACCCGATTAGCAAGGGCACTTTTCCCTACATGGTTCTTAATAGTGTGATTAAGAGAATATTTTCCTCACATCTCCCCATATTGATATCTGAAAAATAATATGGGTTTATAAAATGAGTTCCATCCAAGGGAAGATGGAAATGAATCAAGAGTTGATTATTGAAATCAACCAAAAGGTTTTTAGATTTAATATGAAAATCAAGCTGGACATGGATAAATCCTATGACCAAGTTGAATGTAATTTCATCATCAAGGTTATGGACAGAATGATATTTTCCTATCGGGACAATGATCTCATGTTCATGTTCTTTATCTCCTATTGTCTCTCACATTCTTTCTTGGGTAAAAATTACATAATTTAAAAAGCTATCAGAGGACTTAGTCAAGGTGACCCTTTATCACCTCCCTTATTAATTATCATCAAGTATTTACCTATCCACCTAATCAATATAAGTATTCAATGGGGGAAAATATGGACACAAAAATATATGCAATGATCATGTACTATCTCTCACCTCTTGTCCACTGCTGAAACTATCATTTTTTTCAAATGATAGTAAGAGATAAGTTCAAGGAATCAAGACAGTAATTGATGATTATTGAAAATAGAATGTAAAAATAATCAATGAAACCAATATTAGTATCTACATTTCTAAAAATTAATCGAAATGAAGGATCTCCTCCCTCACTAATGAACTTTACATGAAGTGGAACATTTCTCCAATGGAATACCTGGGTGTCACCATTTTAACAAGAAAGCCTTGGATTCAACACATTGATAAAATTATGGAGAAGATCGCTAGGAGGATCTTGAATTGGAAAAACCATTTCATTTCCTTTGGTAGAAAAATTTCCAATATGAACAGGGTTCTCTCCTCTATTCTGGTCCATTCCCTATTTGCAACTGATGTCCCAAAAAACTATGATCTCTTATATTGGATAAATTTTGGCCTCGTTCTTATGGTATGTTCAAATAGAAGGAAAGAATCATTGGGCCTCTTGGGGATGAATGGATAGGAAGAAGAAGGGGGAGGAATTAATGTGAAAAAACTCTCATACACACTCCAATGAATTTATGTGATAGTTACATGGGATATTTTCATGGAGCAGTCGCTTTGGTCTAGGTTCATGGAAAATAAATTCAACGGTGACATGGTTTTCACAAGTGATGTTCCTTTATATCTGTATTCCATCACTCAAACTCATCTCTTGATTCTCTACGACCATTCCCTATGGAATGTGGGAAGGGGGATATTTCATTCTATAAGAACAATTGTAATGGAAGAAAGTTTAGATTATATGCCTACACGTTTCTATGCATTAACATTCAGAATGCATGCATGCATTAGAATTTTATGAATTCAATAATGGATAAATAACAACGGGATTACTTTGACCATATTTAATTGAATAAATAACTGGATATGTGTGTGTTTATGGTATCCACCATATGAAAATTATTAACAAATGACTTTGGGAGAGTGTTGATGTTTCTAGACAGTGAGGATAGATGGGGGAGATTTTATGGTTTAAAGAGTTCCCCATGAAATACAATTTTCATCCTTATAAGATCAAAAACAGATCCCTCATGGTAGATGAAAACATAAAGAATATTGAGATAAATATGCAGTCCACATGTTGGTGTTTCATGTTATGAAAGGAGGAGATCTTAGATTATCTATTGTTTGAGGGAGATTGGGATCGTTAACTATAGTTCATAGTAAAAAAATTCACATGTATTTCTTCTCAGGGAATGTAGGGTATAAAAATTCTGGAATTATGGTTTCAAGGCATGTGAGAAGAATGTGCTGAACAAAATGAAATATTTTCAGTCCTACTTGTAGGATTCTATATCCTATTTCTAGTATGAAATATGGTTCAAATATATGAAACATAATTTTCAGAAAGAAAAATAGTGATCATAACCTAAAACCTCTTCATCAATCTGACTTGCCTCATTTGAAATTGGGAATAAGTTCCTACACTCTATCTCTTTCTAGAGGGCAGGCCCCCCACACCTAATTCCTTGATCTCAATTAAGTGATGTTAGGTATATTATAAACCTCCCCTTTTATGATTAAAACTCAGCATCGACAACTCTTATTATATGAGTGCAATTTATAGAGGAGGAGTCGCCAGAAATATTTGGGGGTCAGTTATCATAGAATTTTTAACAATCTTCAGTCCTAAGGATTATTTACTAAATTAGTTGATGACTGTGTACATAGGTGTCCATATATAAAGTCAGCACAATATCTACCTAGAGAATATTTAAAGATATTTCACAACACTACAGAAATTCATTCATCATTTAGGCATGATCCCTTGGTTGATTGATTATATAATTAGAAATGTAAATGGTCTTATTAATGATCGAATGAGTTTCAATTACTAGTGGTTTGAGGTTATAAAATTCTTGGATTTCATGTCGTCAAAAGTGGTAAATAGTGCAAGGTGTTGTTGCATTCATAGAATGGGTTATTTACCAGTGAATGGGATGATACTGATGGAGAAATATCCTCTTGGGATTCACTACTTTAGGCCCCCATAAGGCATGGTTTTCACTATTTTTAGTTTTGGTTTCAGATTTTCTTTTTTGTTTCCTTTCTCATTTATCCTCATTTCCTTTGATAATAAAATATAATTATTTTTTCCTATTATATCAATATTCAATATATTTTACAAATACAAGCTAAGGGACCATAAAGGTTTGCTGTATTTGGACCCTAGATACAAAATCTTCTTATTCCATGAATGATATTCAATATACCCCATATATATCATCCCTCATAGTAAACTTCTATGAAATACCCTACTCATAACTACTCTCAATGACCTATGGAAATGAAACATAAAAAATAGTGACCTAAAATGACTAGTAAGGGTAAAAAATGGGAGTAATTGATGATAAATTAAGTATAAATTGAGTATAATGGTATGAGAACATGAGAATAACTTTTGGAAACCAAACCCAATATATTATATATCATTGTTTTTATTCATGTTATAATGTATGGTAGTTCATGACTCATACATTATAATGGAATCAATGAACACGATTACAGGGAGAATAGAATTTGTATAAGACAATGTTGGAAATATAAATAATAATATAAAATCGTTTCCTTATTCTAGAAAAATTATAAATACTATAATAGTTGATTGGGTTCTATACCCAATTCAACAAATCCTTAGTCAATGTTCACTCAAAAGACTATCATAGTGTAAAGATCCCCTTATTAAACTGGGTTCACTCTTAATTTCATTACTTATTATCTAATGAGATATACATCATAAAAAAAATTAATTTTAGGGATATATAATTATAATAATATACATCACATAATGAAAATAATACATATTTGTGGCACATGATCCTAAAAAATCATTATATCATAGCCTTTGTAAAGGATATGTGTTTCGTAAACATTTCAACATTTCATCATTAAATAACCCAATGAAAATAAAATAATTCATGAACATAATGCAATACTAACAATGAACCATAAATATAAACAATAAGTATTGTATAATTGGATAATATCACTATAAAATCATATAGAACATAAAATTATGTTATCGTAAATAAAAAAATTCTTTAAATGATCTCTCAATTATTTTTTAAAGAAAATATAAATTTCATTATAAATAACTTATTTAAAATATAAAACTATCTATAATATTATATAAAAAATTCCTTAAAAATAACCATGGAAAATAATAATGAAAACTAAACAATTTCAAGATTTCATGATGGTAGGAAATTTTTTTCATTATTTAAATATTAAAACAAACATTCCTTTCATATTCTTTTAAATATTTCAAAAGAACCATGTTCAAAAAATGACATAAAAATCATTTTAAACCAATATTAAAAAGTAAATCATCAGTAAACATGAACTTAGAGAATAATTAGATAGAATTAAAAAACTTCTTGATATATTTTTTATAAAACATATATATATATATATATAATAATACACGTTTTCTAAACTAGTTGAGAAATAATGTCGGTTTTCAATAAAAATTCATTTGGTCACTTGAGTTATTAAAGAGTTGAAAATGAAACTAAGACAAGTAAAAGCCAAAAATTACCATATAAAAATAAAATTAATGATTTTATTGAGAGTTAGATCATGAAATTTTGTCATTACAAGCTTAATTATAAAGTGGAAAACAATGAGAATATTACATAAAAACCATACCTTGAGTTTTAATTTCTGTGAAATCACATTTAACATCTTGTATAATAAATATAAATTTAGAATAATTATATACCATTTTAATTGAAATAATAATAATATTATAAATTATTTATTTATAATATCTTAAGACCTATTTATAAACAATTCTTTTTTTAAATCCTCATTTTTCCTATTATCTATTTCTCTTTTCATGAGAGTTTCAATTTCTAGAGTTCCAGTCCTTGAAAATTGATCATGGTCTCATCATCTCCAAAATTTGAATAATTTTATAAATATAATTGTAATTATATTCATATTTATATATGTATTTATATTTATATTCATCTATAAAAGGTAGATATGGAAAAATAAATTTCATTGTTCATGGAGAGGGTAGGTTATACGTACGTATGAACTCTATTTAAACTTTTCGAATAACAAAAGTAATAAATGTAAATAATAATTAAACATTAAATAATCATTATTATATCATAATGATCATATATATTCATTATATCTATCTTTATTACCATCTAAATTAAATGAGATGAAAAAAACACCCCGCTTTGTGGATGTGGTAGTTCACACGTATTCATGAGCTATGTTATAATTTTTCCAAGGAGTAAAAAGTAAGAAGATATATATGATATTATAAAAATATAATATTAATTATATCATAAATTTAATTTATAAACATTAAATACATCATAATAACCAACCATGAATTATTTTGAAGAAAAATTAATTGCATCGCTGTGTTGATGTGATAGTCCACACGTATGCACAAGTGAAATTTTCACATCCCATTTGATGTAAAGGAGTAATAATGATAGTTACATTATAATTATAAAATTTCAGTATATTAAGGATTTTGAATTTATTCTTTAATGATGAATACATTATATTTCAAATGGGTATGAGAAAAATTTAAATTGAAAGTACTCGGTGAAGACTTGTTCTATTTCATTGGGAAACCTATTTTGGATTAAAATTTATTCCTTAAAAGATGGTATTTTTGAAATTTGAAAAAAGACATAAGAATTAGGGATGTAATATATTGATAGATTATTTTATGCATTGACTGAGATATAATTCCCAAAAAGTATATGGATGAGAGGAGAAAAGGTTTCCTTTTATAAATGAGGGGAGGGGTACACCTAGAATTACATAAAGAATTACATTTATTTAAATTTATTTTCATAATAAATTGGATCAAAATTTATATATTTATAATATAAGGTGAATATACTTTTAAATAATATCATCCAATAATATTTAGGTAAGTTTAGATTTCATTTAAACCATTATCTCTTAGTCTTAACCCCATGTTAACCCTTTTTACAATTACAAAAATATCAATTTTTTTTACTCATTAAGGGTAAATAATGTTATAATAAAAGGAAAAGATAACCATAAAACCACCGTGGTTTATATTATAAAACACACCCCATTTACATGGCCAAATATAGCATTTTTATAAATATTTTAATCATTGACATAAATATTTTTTACTATAAAATATCATTTTTGTCATTTTTAAACTATTCATATAAATTAACATTATACACATAATTAATGTAATGGAATTAAAATATAAACCTTGACACATCCAATTTATTTTATATTATTATATAAATTTTTTTAACACAATAATCCACCCAAATTGTATTACCTAAAAAAATTTAAAAGAATTTATTTAGTTTTTCTATTAACTGAAAAAATACTATGGGGAATTGTGTAATAAAATACTATAATTATTAATTAAATAAAATATAGATATAAATTATCATTATATAAAACATAATTCAAATGTAAAATAAATATTTATAACATAACTTCTCCACTTTCTATTCTTATATGAAACATTTATAGATATTAAAGTCAAGAGAGAGACATTTTCAGTTTTTCTTATATTAAAATAAGATAATGGTAATAATTAATTAAAAATGGAACCAAGTGGTCATATATTAATAAAATATATTGAAATGGTTTAAACCTTAACAACAAAATAGGAGTATTCAATGTATTAGAAAAACGATAAATCCTTATCCAACATATTTAATCCTATTTTATCAGTTTTACCTTACTAAGGTGAAAAATATTTACCAAGGTTACTGTTACTAATAACAAAAAAAAGTAAATATTAAAAAACACTTATCTACATATTTATCAATATCAAATCCATTTTATCAAATTTAATTAATTGAAGTGAAATAATTCAATTAAAAATTAAACTAGAAAAACGATACAAAATGTGGGCTTTCATATAAAATGTCTTCTAAAGTATAAAACATTTTTATACCAAAATCAAACTAAAAAGTTATTCTAATGACCTAAATTTTATTTATTATAATATATATCAACTAATTTTATTTTGAAACAATTCTAAAAAAATATGAATCTTTTTAAATGCTTTAAATCAAAAGACAGTTTTAATAAAAATCATTATTTTTAACAATTAATTGAAAAACCAATCTTTTTAAAATATTCTAACAAAATAACTATAAGTTAATTTTTTAATTATAAATTCAAAAATGAAGTTCATTATTTCATATAGAAATAATAAAAGTTTCAGAAATTAATTAGGTTATTTTCTCACAAAAAGAAACAAAAATACAAAAATGTATCTTTAAAGCATATAATCACTTTATTAAAAATATATTTTCTTTCCCTCAAGCCGTTATAAGTATTTTTTTTAAAACAATTTCATTCATATTCAATATAAAAATTTAATTAATATTTTATAATGGTATATTTTATTATAGTTCATTTAGCCTCGGGGTTTCAAGTATCCCAAACTATTGGCGAAATTAAATTTATTAAAAATAATATATATCATAAATTATCACCGTGTTACAAATTAGTTTGTTAATAAAAATAAATTTCTATAAATATCTTGGGATTTTCCGGCCCACATAAATAGAAAACTCAAAAAGGTGTAATGATTATATGGACTAATGAATGTGAAGATATCTCTACAGAGTTGAAGAATTAGCAAATAATTGCTCATATACTCACACTACCCTCCTTTAGTGAAGGATTTTTTATCTAAATTGATTATTAAAATAAGGGCATGGGTTTTTTCCTCATGAATATTGATAAATTTATATACTATTAATCTAAATATTTGATGGTTCATGAGTAAAATCGTCCTATGCATGATATGAAGTCGGTTGTACTGATCATCAAATTACATATTTGGTGACATTACCTCTATGTGGAGAATTTTGACATATATATGAACAAAGATCCACAATTTTATATTAAAATATAAGGATATCAATATTAACCAGTGAATGTGGTTATATTTGGTCAGGTATTAGGACTTTTCAATCCATTATAATCATTAGAAGGTGAATAAAGTAAAGGCCGGTCTTAGTAAAAAAGTATACCCCTGATGGGGATTAAGAGGGATCCAACTATAAGGCCCCAGCCTTAAAAATAATATAATCATTATTTAAGTAAAAATTTGAATTTAATTCACTTTAAGAATGTTTTAATGTTTCGAGATTTAGATAATTAGGTTACAACTTATACATAACATCATGAATTTTACAAGTAGACACTTCTAATCACTATCTTTTGTTTCATAAAACAAAACATCTCTAAAACAAAATATGACATCGTTTAATGTTTTAACAGCATGATGTTTCCTTGATCCCATCCTTGACTATACTCTTATTTATGTAATTTAAAAACATTTCAAATTATAGGATGAGCATAAAAATCTCAGTAAGGGATACATAAAGAATGAAAACTGTTACTTTTTAAAAAAAAATATGTAAGCCATGAATACTTTATCATAAAGTAGTACCTATAACCTTTAAGAAGTAACAAAAAAAGTTCATTGAATAGAACCTCATTAACTACCCATTTTGTAACTGAAATATTACCATAAAGCCCATAAAAAGCAACATAAATCATATAAAGGTAACATGGGATATAAACATGCTTAAATTAAATAACCATACGGTCGACTTCCATATATATTAATAAATTCAAAACCCATATGGATGACTTCCATACCCGATGCATTGGAGTTTATAACGTAACCAACCATCCATGGTTTATCATGGAACCACCCATCATTTGGTTTATCACATAACCACCCATCATTGTTTTATCATGTAACCACTCATCAAATGTCCATGTACCATTATATAATCATAGCACATAAAATATTTCGAATATAAACATTTCAAAAATAAAATTTCACTCGCAATCATAATAAATAATTTCATGATATTTAAATACAAAACCCATTTCAAAAACCATTTTCAATATGAAAACACACAAAAAGTGAATAATAGATTACTTTTCCTTTTAAATACATTAAAGCTTATAGTTGAATCCAAATAACGGTTACATCGGTGGAGAGGTCATTGTCTATATATAAGTTAAAAACAATATTTTTTTTGTTTATTAAAATTATTTGTCAAAAAAATATACCATTTTAATGAAAGTAAATGTCAAATGGGTTTTTTATACACGGTGTAAAAGATGGAGGTGTATATTATCAAAATATGCCTCAAGTAAAGGAGATTTACAAGAAGTCCCTTACCTTGGGACCGACTTGTCTTGTTAATTTTTTATCTCCCTGAATAATAAAAAAAATTTCATTTATACTTTCTTAATAACATTTTTCATGTTTAATATTCCTTTTAAATCACTTATTTATTTTCTATAAAAATCATGTAATTATTCAAGTTCATATCGGTCATTTTTTCAATGTTTGATACGTGATTCAAAAATGAACTTATTATAATTACAAATTTTCCATGTGGTAAAAATTACAATATATCCAGAATATAATTCATATGTATCATATATATTCAATATAAATTTATTTATTATATTCCATAATATTTGGATATAAGAAATTAAATGCATCGTTCATGGAGATGGTAAGCTGTACGTATGCATGAACGCTACGTTCATTTCTATTTCCTATTTAAATAAATGAAAACCTAATGATAAATAGGTATATTATAATTCCATTTTAATATCAATTTTTAAATATGTTACATAATTTCATTAATTCCATCTTTTATGCATTCCATGTATAGCATGAACGAGTCATATCACTTTGAAAGGGTGGTAGTCCGCACATTCTCAAATGAAGTTATCATATTTATACAACATGAAATGTATAAAGGTATATTATAAATGATAATTACAGACTCATTGAGATAAAATAAATATCATAAATATCATATATAATTATAGTTCCATCATAATGGACACCATATTAGGTGGAAGGAGAATATTTAACAATCATCGTTTCGTGAGGCAGTAGTTCGCCATCCACAGAAACGGTATGTTCTATACCCATTAGACTGATGTGTCTGTAATTATTTTTCAAATTGTTGGGAAAAAATCTCTCAAGGAATCATTGAAGCATTTTTGAGGTGATTGTGTTTGTTGACAAAGTGGACATCTTTTTTGTAATTATTGACAAAGAAAACCATGACATACATATTTGTTGACAAAATGGATTTCATGGTGGCATGTCAAGTTCAAGATATGTGGTTAAAAATTCATGTTTGATACAAGAACTTCGACAAACGAATGAATGATCTGGAGGCGGTACAAAAATATAAGATACAAGGTGACGTCATTTTCCAATGTTTGCCAAATTTTTGGGCCTGAAAATCAAAAAATGATTAAAAGTGGATTTTGGAAATGGGACTTTCATGACATATGTTTTTCAGGGTCAGAACATAAAAATATTTAAAAGGAAAGAGGTTTACGCAAGTTTTAGTCTTGGTCGCACAAGTGATTTGTGCGGTAGGAGACTTACACGCCGAGACTGGCGCGCCAAAGGGAGAATTCCATGCCATTGTGCAGGGTGGTCAAATGCCTATAAATATAGGTCAACCCCTCCTCATTCTACACGTTTTCAAGACTTAGAGAAAATCAGAGCTCCCATCGCGCAGGTGTGGTGGTCGCACAAGTGGTGGTGTGTCGTAAAAGTTGAAGAAGCGTGATTGTTGTTCGTTGCGCGCCCCAGGTGGTTTGGGCGAGAAAGGAAGTGCATCGCCCAAGTTTTGAGCTAAGGAAGGATGTGTCGTGCAAGTTGTTGAGGTGGACTTGCGTGCTAGTTTTCAAGAAGCGTGATTGTTTTTAGTTGTGTGCCAATATTGGTTTGGGTGTAAAGGGAAGTGAGTCGCACAAGTTTGGAGTTGCAGAAGCTTGTTTCACACAAGTGGTTGAGGAAGACTTTCACGCCAGTTATAACATGCATGCCGATACTGGGGCACCGCCTAAGAGAAGGGCACCATGTAAGGTTGGTTCATAGTAGTGATTTAGGGCTGCGTGAAAGCTGGTAGTTTGCTGGATACCTTCAGTGCAATGTGATATTCTTCTACATGTGAAAGATGGACTTCAATAGAGAATCTACATACAACAGAGTATGAATTCATTTGTGATAATGAAGAGACCTATAGGTCTATGAACTGTGAGCGAATCCTTTTCAGAGCAGTGAGCAAAGGAAGATGAAGAAGGTGATCCTCTCCACTAGCAGTGATCCAGAGAGAGATAAATATAGTGTGACCCTTGGAAAAGTAGTGAGCTAACCCTAAACATTGTGAAGGCAGTGATCCTGGGTATAGAAGTGATCTAGCCCAACCCTTATAAACAATAGTGTGCTTTAGTGAATTTGGTACAAAGGAATATCGCCATTGTATGCTCCTTGAACATAGCCCAGTGACGGTGAACCAAGTAAAAATTGATGTGTCTTGTGCATGCTTTACTTTTTGTTTATATTGTGCAACAGGAAATAGAGATAATATTGTTTTTCTTAACAAAGAAATAAGATCAGAACGGGCTTTAATTGTTATATTAGTCATCCCCTGATTCACCCCCCCTCTCAGGGTATTCACCCATGTGGACCTAACAAAAATCAATCTCATAAAAACAACTAATTATATTGAGAATAATATTTTTTTATGTGAATAATGAATAATAATATCATAGGTAGTGGAGAAGGAAAATAATGGAAAGGAACTTCAAAGAAGACATTACCTCAATTTGGGTAACTCCTTTTGATTTTAGCTAAAAAGCCTTCTTGAATTACCTTTTTCCCAAGGTAAGGATTAAATGGAAAAGGGAGGGATGTTTTGGGGTTATTTTTTCCATATGTGGACAATAAAAGGGGTCTTCAAAGGTGTGAGTAAGGGTTATAGGTGGTGGCCTTTTATAAGAGAGAGGAGGGGTATTTTAGGAAAATTTTAAAGATTATTTTATTATAAACTGAATTTTGATTTTTAAAAGGTAAAAATCTCTTGTAATTAGAATATAAAATGATAATTGTTCAAAATAATCACAACCAATAGTTTTTATAAATTTTGGGTATCAAATTTAACCTTATCATTTAGCTTTAACCCTTAGTTAACTTATTTGACTCTTACAATGTCTTCTCTTATATTCATACTATATAGTTAATATTATTACTATAAAATACATATTTAACCTAATGTAGTTAATTAATGACATTTTTAACCTTATATAAGTCATTTAGAAGAATCCTAGATTTTTATGACTATTATATCATTTTATTAAATAATATTTTTTTTTTAAAAATCATTTATGTCAATTATTATACTATTCACATCATGAATTTTTTAAAATCCATTAAAACGTCATTATTTCGAATAAACATTATTATTTAAATTTTAAAAAGTAAAAATCAACCACAAAATTCATTGATAGCATAAAAAGCTTAAAAAAATTATTTTAACTTTTATAATCTCATTTATTTAAATCATTTATTAATAAGGTAATCATTGTATCATCATTGTGTCATAAATAAATAAATTTATTTGGTGTATAAAAATTATACATAAAATTCCATGATGTAGGAAATATTTTTGCATTTAAAATTACTATTTATAGTCTAAGATATTACTTATATAACCTTGTATAAAAATTGTTTTACTAAACGATACAAGATTATGTTACATTTTTATAAAATGTCATTTACTTAAGCTACTATTCATAATGTCTAAAAATACTAGGTTCGTATTTCCACAATTTCCACCTCCTGAATACAAATATGGAATAAATTTTTCCTAATTCAAAACATATAAATTTCATAAATTATTTTAAAATTAATTCAATTTTTTAAAACCTAAAAATTTGTTTTTAAGAAGTAAAAACTACAAAAAGTTTAACATGTGTTTATGTTCAATTTCCAAGTAAAATTACATCTAATGATAAATATTGGATTAAATGATAAAAATATAATCCAATTACACATTAAAATAAAATAAAATTAGAATCTAACTATATAAATAAATTAGATTAAAAGACGTTTCTGAATTAAAATTCATTATTTTTCACTATTCCTTAAGAAATGAACTTTATCTGAAAAATAATAATTTTCATTCCAAAATAAATTTTTATGTCCGGATACTAAATAATAATTTTATTTTGTAAAATATAACTATAAAAGTGACAAAAATTATATTTAAAAAGGGTTCTCCATTAAAACATGGTAAAATGACATTATAAAAATATTAGTGTATTTCATGCTTAATATTGGATTCATTATTATTTTAAGCCTCTAAAAATTATTTAATAAATGTAAAGACATTTAAAAAACATTTATGATCATATTTTATAATGCTATGTTCTTTCCCACCAATACAATGGTTATGCATTAACTACCATTAAAAATAATATTTGTATTATTTTATTTTTCAGTATATCTCAATGTTGTGGCAACGTAAGATTTCAGAGAAACCCCATGTTGTGTGTCGAGTACGCTATCAGAAACAAAAGCATCCCCTTTAATTTAAAATTAATATATTATTCATAAATATTAATATAAATGAAAAAATTATTATTCTATAATTATATGGGTTTTTACAACCTTCCCCCCTTTTGGAAATTGAGTGCTCATAATTTTAAAATTAGGCTTGGAAACTTCATTGAAAGTCCCACATCAGAAAAATAGTCAACAAAACTATCACTTTAAATAAAATATAAGTAAAACAGTCACCTGAGATAACACATAATAGGATTCCATATAGAAAAACATGGATATTGAAGAAAACCTAACCATCATGTTTTGATGGAGAGTCATAGAAAACATGATCAGGATAAAGTTAACAACCAGAAAATCACAACTTGTGATATGTTAAATGGTCTTTGATTTCCCAATAGGAAAAGTAATTTTTTTTCTATTTTATGTTCCATTTAATAAAGATTCCAAATTTAGTAAGATATTGAATAATAACATAAGGAAATATACTTACATTTCTAGTAGAGATTCATCCTTTAATAAATTTCAACCACAAACTCATCTTTTCCCCAAATGTTGAGTACTCATGATGACTTTGACACACCTGAAGCACTAGAACCAACTTATATAGAATCCCATAATCCACAAAATATGAACTATATATTTCATTATCTTTGGTCATTAATAAACACCTAAATGGTTAGTACGAGATCAGATAATCCATAAAGGTTAATCCTTTATAAAAAGAAATACTACTCTTAATGTCCAAAACTCAACAAACAGTACCCAAAGTTCAAAAAATACCATTCAATACACAATTTTCCTTAAAATAATTCAATATAATCCAAACTAAGATTGATTCCAAAAAACTCAAAATAATTTAATCACTTGGAATTCCATAGTAAATCTTAACATTTATCTCTAAGTAACAACAACTACTTTTAATGTCTCATACTGAATTGTAATTAACCTAATAACATATTATCTATGATAGTTTAATCATTTCTATAAATAAAACAAATCTCCATATTTCCCCAATAAAACATAGATTCTTCCAACATAAAATTTCAACCGTTACTCCACAAATTAAATCCCATAGCATTCTTTTTTCCTTAGGCATATAGTGAACCCAAAATAGAGAACGTCTTCTATAATCATAATATCATTTTACTATACTAAAGATATCCATTTGATAAAACATATAATAAAAAATTAACATATTATTGATCCATAAAATAATTTAACTAAAAATAATTAGGCAAACCAACTAGGGACGTCACATGGGCCAGTGGTAGGTGATTTTCCCCTATCACCATTCGGTTGTGGGTTCGATTTCTATGGCCTTGCTGGACACGATGCGTTATCACACATTATAAAGGTATTAAATTTTCAAAAACCATATAATTATTATATCATTCTAAAAAATAATATAATTTCATAAAAAATTACCTTAACCCACTTCATCCTCAAAGGTTATCTAATACCTTTCATTTTTCATCCCAAAATATAATAACCATTAATCACCTCAAAATAAAAGATCACATGAACCCCCAAGGTTATCCATTATCTCCAAACCAGAGAAGATAAATATTACATGAATAACATTTTCAGATATAAAACTTCATGGTTATACATACTACAAATAATATTTCAAAGTAATCTTAACATTAATACATTTAAACATATCAACATCCATAGATCCAGAATTTCTCTTCAATTCCTAAAATGTAGACATCTTTGTCATCGAACATTATTCATGATATTTTATCCATGTTTTTTCATATTATTTTTTTATAATTCTTCCCTAGAAAAAAATCATTCATAATTTCCAAAAATTTTAGTAATGACAAAACACGAGCTAAAAAATAATCCATACGTTTCATAGGCAATTTTCAGTTTCATCATCTTCTATTGGAATGACATTAGGAATTGGTGAATATGTATTTGTAAAATCTTACTATTCCCATTGTAGAACCTTCTTCATATGAAATATATTTGTATAATGACCATGCTAACCATATTTAAAACATTCAATTGATCCTTTGGAAAGAACTTCTTTCCCCTTTCTAGATTCAACTAGATGCTTCCTTTTTCCATAGAAGGTTATTGATTTATGAACTTCATTACCATATCTGAAACAACTTCTCATCATTTTAGAGCATTTTCCTAGGTGTTTCTTTACACATACTTGACACATCTATTTTTGAATATACTTACCTTTATGATTATTACCTGAACATCCATTAGGATTCTTTTCTCGTGTATATGATACCTTGGAAAAATCATCATGGTTTAAGTGGTCAATCATGACTCCAGATAGTTGGATAAGAATAAACACAAGAGTTATTATTAAATCTCCCATTTTATTCGGTTGAACATTAATAAAACCACCACAGTTTCCTTCAAATCCATTATTAATTTGGTTCGTTCTAGATCCATCCATTTACTAAAACCAAAATGGCCAGTGTGAGTATATTAGTAAAATCATCATATATTATCTTATGAAGAGGGTAAACACTAAGATATACTTATTCATGTTATCTTAAAATCATTCCATTTGTCTAATATAAATATGACTCTTTCTAAAATTCTAACCATTATGGTTATGTAACTTATGCTTAAATAACACCCTACCCTCTATAGTTATCTAAACCTACTTATAATGCCAAATATAAGTCCCCAACATTAGACATAACATAATCTTGAGTTATGTCAAAAATTTGACTTTAATTAACATTGAGGAAATTTTTAGGTTTTGAGCTTTAGATAATTTGGTCATAACTTATACATGACCTCTTGAATATTACGTGTAGACAATTCTACCCACTGTCCTTTTTTTCATAAAACAAAACTCTTTAAAAAAATATATGACCTCGTTTAATGTTTTAACAGCATAAATGTATCTTGATCCCATCATGGAATCTATTCTTATTTATGTTTGGTAAAAAATTCAAAACATGGTATGATCATAAAAATTTTTATTAAGGGATACATAATAAAGGAAAACTATGAGTTTTTCAAAACAACAAGTAAACCGTGAATAATTTATCATAAAGCAATACCTTTCACCTTTAAGAAGTAGCTAAAACACTTCACTGAATATAAGCTCATTTCATACCATTTTTGCAACTGAAACATTACCATAAATCTTATATGAAGAAACATATATCATATAAAGGTATCTTGGGACATAAACATGCTTAAATGGAATAACCATACAGTCGACTGCGACACATATCACTAAATAGAATAGCCATATGAATGACTTCTACACTTAATGCATTACTGTTATACCATCACCATCCATCCTTGGTTTATCATGGAACCACCCATAATTTGGTTTATCATGTAACTACCCATAATTGGTTTATCATGTAACCACATGTCAAATGTCCAAGTACCATTATATAATCATAACACATAAAATATTGTGAATATCAAAATTTCACTATGAAAATTTCATTTGAAATCAAAAGAAGTCATTTCAAGATATTGAAATACAAAATCCATTTCATAAACAATATTCAATATTAAAACACCCAATAAGGTAATAATGGTTTTTTACCTTTTAAAGACATTAATCCTGGAATCCAAATAACAATTATGGTGGTGGAGAGGTCATTGTCACTGAATATGTTTAAAACAATCATTTTTTCATATATTAAAATGCTTTGTAGAAAAAAGATTCCAATTGAATTAAAGTAAAAGTAAATGGGGTTTATTATACACCATGTAAAATAAGGAGATCTATATTATCAAAACATGCCTCAAAGGGAAGAGATTGAGTCGAAGTCCCTTGCCATGGGTCCGACATTTCTTGTTCATTATTTATCACCCTGAATAATGAAATTTAGTTAATATATACTTTCTTTAGAACCATTTTCAAGTTTATTATTTCTTTTATATCATTTATTACCATGCTATAAAAATCATAAAATTATTTAAGTTTATATCGGTTATTTTGTTAATGTTCAGTACATGAGTCAAGAAATGAACTTGTTATAATTAAAAATTGTCTATGTGGTCAAAATTCCATTATCTCTAGAATATAATTAATATATAATAGTTATATCCAGTATATATGTATTTATAATATTCCATAACATTTGGTAATAAGAAATTAAATGTACCGTTCATGGAAATTGGAAGTCATACGTACGCATGAATGCTAATTCAATTTATATTTCATATTTAAAGGAATGTAAACATAATGATACATAGGTATATTATAATTCTAGTATAATATTAGTTTTTATATATCTTACATAAGTTCATTAATTCAATACTTTATACATTTCATGTATAACATGAACAAGTCATATCACTTTGAGGGGGAGGTTGTCCACACTTCTTCAAATGAATTTATCATATTTATACAACATGAAAAGAATTAAGGTATATTCTAAATGATAATTATATAAGAATATAGATAAAATAAATATCATAAATATCATATATAATTACATTTCCATCATAATGGCAGCCATAAGAGGTGGTAGGAGAATATTGAACAATCATCATTTCAGGAGGCAATAGTTCGCTGTCCATAGAAACAATATGTTTTATACCCATTAGATGAAGGTGTGTGTAAGTGTAGTTGGAATCATTATCATAAAAATAACCTAGTATATTTATGATAATGGTATTATTATGTTAAAAAATAATAATAAGAGCATAGTTAGTGGATATGTAAAATAATTTAAAGGAACTTGAGAGAAGACGTTACCTCAAATCGGGTATCTCCTTTTGATTTAAGTTAAAAAGCATTATTGAATTACCTTATGCCCTAGGTAATTCTTCTAGTAGGAAGATGATGTTTGGGGGTTATTTGGTAGAATTTGGGCGATCCAAGTGGGCTTGAGAGGTGTCTTTATGGGTTAGAGGTGGTGGCCATTTATAAGAGGGTGGAGGGGTACATTACAAAAGATTGAAAGATTATTTTATTTTAAACTAAATTTCGATTTTCCAAAGGTACACAACTGTTTTAATTTGAATATAAGATGAGGATTTTTCAAAATCCTCTCATCCAATAGTTTTTATTCAAATTTTGGATTTAAAATTTAACATTATCATTTTTTAACACTTAGTTAACTTATTTAACTCTTACCATATCGTCCTGTATATTCATACTATATAGTTAATATAGTTACTATAAAACGACAATAAAATCATGAGTGGTTAATTAATGACATTTTCAACCTAAAATAAGTAATTTGGAGTTATATTTGGTTTTTAGGACTATTATGTCATTTAATCAAATAATATTTGTTTTAAAAACCCATTTATGTCAATTTTTATACTATTCATATCATGGATTTTTAAAAAACCATTACAAATTGATTATTTATAAAAATAATTACTAATTAAAATATAACAAGTCACAATAAACCCCAAAATTCGTGTATGCCTTAAAAAGTTTCAAAACAACTTTATTTTAATATTTATAATCTCATTTATTTAAATCATTCATTGACAAGGTAATCAATACATCATCATTGCTTCAAATATAAATTTATTTATTTATTGTCTGAAAATAATAATTAAAATACCATGATGTAATAAATATTTTTATATTTATAATTACTATTTATAGTTGCAGATATCACTTATAAAACCGTATATAAAGATTTTACAACTAAAAAATTCATGTTTTTTTACATTTTTCTTTACTTTAAATAAATTTTTATAAAATGAAATTTTCAAATCCAATTAGCACCATGGGGTCCCAAAATTGAGCCAAGGATACCCATGGGTATAAATGTATCATAAAATAGGATTAAGACACAGATTAAGTAATTTAATAATATTATTGGTTTACCCTTATTTACTAGAATTACCCTTTAACCCTGGTAAATAAAATATTTACAAAAGTTATTATTCACTATGTCTAAAAATAAAAGGTGACTATTTACAAAATTTTTCCCTCATGATTCAAAATATGGAATCCATTTTTCTAAATTCAAATCACAGAAATTGCATTAATTAATTTAAAATTAAATTTCATTGTAAAAACCAAAAGACGTGTTTTTAATAAGTAAAACTACCAAATGATCGACATGCGTTTATGTCCAAATTCAGAGTTTAATTAATTATAATGACCAAAATTGGATTAAATGATAAAAATATAATCCAATTACACTTTAAGCCCAATTAAAAGTAAAATATAACTATATAAATATATTAGATTAAATGCAGTTTTGAATTGAAATGCAGAATTTTTAACTATTTATTAAAAAATAAACATTATTAGAAAAATAGAAAAATTTCATTCAAATTAAATTTTGATGACCTGCTTCTAAAGAATAATTATATTTTGTCAAATAAGACTTATAAAAGTGACAAAAACTAGATTTAAAAATGGTTCTCCATCAAAAGGTTGTAAAATGACATTTTAAAAATATTAGAGTATTTCATGCTTATAATCAAATTAATTATTATTATAAGCCTCTAAAATTTACTAGATAAATGTAAAGATATTTAACAAACACATATAATCATATTTTTGTTAGCTCTATTCACTCTCACCAATACAATGTTTTTGCATTAAGTACCATTTAAAATAATAATATTATTATATTATTTTTCAGTATATCTCAATGTTGTGTGAAATATTAGATTTTGAAGAAACCACTTGTTGAGTGTCGAGTACACTATCGAAAAAAGTGACCCATTTAATGTAAAATTAATAACTTATTCATAATTTTTAATATAAATGTTAAAAGTATTATTCTATAATTTCATGGGTCGTTGCACAAACCTTCTTGGACATGAAGATGATGGACATGGGAATCCTAAATTATGAAACATAATCCTAAATTTCTCAAATTACCACGAAAGCATCCATCCATAAATGGTCGAGGAGTACAATAGTGGTGACAAAAATATATAAATATATTTGGTTTATATTCTAGATTTCACCATTGAAAAAGAGAGATTTATATAGTTTTGAACCTAGATAGGTTCCCAAAAAACAGAACCTAAAGTGGTATCTTTTGTATGATGCACATATCTCATCCTTATTTATTCATTTAGGAACAACTTAGATGTTTACAGATATGATTACAAACACCTTGTGGGAAGAAAATGAGGAGATATATTTTCGATTTGGAATATTGATTCTTTATATGTCAATAAGTTATGGATGAATGAAAGAATTATGAGAGTATGATGAAACCATTCCACTAAATGTATGGAAATGGGAAGTCATCAGCATTGATTTTATCATCATACTCTCTAAGACATATAAACACTATAATATTGATTTTATTTTAGTTAATGTCCAAATAAATCAGTTTATTTTATTTCTATCAATGTTTATTTATCTCTTGGAAAAATTATGTAGATATACATAAGATAATTAGTTGGGTTATATAGCGTAACACTCTCCATTATATCTGACTTATATAAGTGGTTTACCACGATGTTTTGTATGAGTCTTCAAAAATCCTTGGATATGGAGCTAAAATTTAGCACTTCTTATCACCCATATACAAATGGATAATTTGAGAGAACCATTAATCCATTTTATGATGTATTAAGGAAATTTTTAATAGATTTTCATGTGTTTTTTGATCAAACCCATCCTCTAGTAGATTTTGTGGATCGGGTTATACCAAATACGCATAAGAGGGATAGGGGGTGAATTGTGTATTTTAAAAATTATTCATGAATCGTGATGATGACCAAGTCTGTCCTTTTATCTTTATCAATTTTTTTATATAGTAGAAAATAAACAGTTAAACGATGCAATGATGTATAATGGTTCGGGAAATAGAAGGCCCGTAGTCTACTCCACCAAAGCTTTACTCTATGAGCTTGTTGATTTTGACTATACGGTCCTCTTATCAACAGACATTCAACAACTGAGTGCAGGCAGTTGACACCTTTACATGTTAAGGCTAAAAATAGATCCTTCTGGTTCATACATAGAAACGAATACACATCTTAGTATGAGAAGATGGTTACTCAAAATAAAAAGTCTATCTGTCTTCAAATACTTTTCAGTTGATCTTCGCAGTTGTAACAAAACGCAACTGATAGTAGATAGATCGTCGTCTTCAGAAAAAATGTTCTTTATATAAGGGTAGTTTTGAGTCTATCCAGTTCCAATAGATTTAGAAATAAATTTAGTGACTCCAATAATAAGGGATTCATGAAAGATCATCGATGTAGAAACGATGAATCTTCAATGTGTTTCTTCTTCTTCAGAAAAGCAGAGTTTGATAGATATTTATAGCAGCAGATCTATAAATCTCGAATGACTCTATAAAATTATCTTCATGAAGAACTCATGATATTTTTATATGTTATCTTGGTGATTTATCCTCTATTTTTTTAATTCAAAATATCACAGATATATATAGAATAACGATTAGAATTTTACTTAAAAGTTTAGATAAAAAAAGTCACATTTAGAATCATGATATTCAAATCATTGAATAACAGATTAGTCATAAATCCCCTATATATTCATCATGAAAAGATCCTCTTAAATCAATCCTTTGAATAGAAAATAAATGGATTTGAATCAGTCAAAGACGTGCTTTAAAATCAAGCATTGAATTTGGCTTGAAATCAGCCTAATAATCTGAATAAAGACTGTTTATCAATAAAGTCATATTTGAATCTCTGACACCAAACGTAGGGTTGAACTACATAGAATACATTCATTGAATGTAAGGTTCACAACTTAAGGTTTACAATGTGAGATTGTTTTCAAAAGTAAGGTTGATGAACCATACTTTTGAAAAACAAACATAATGTTACATACTAACGTAGTATTTTTCTTCTATACTTTTTTGATATCCGAAACATAAGGTTCCTTCCAAACATATAGTTCTGCTTCCATACTTTTGTCTATAACATATGGTTTATTAACCATACTTTTCTAATATGTCGTAAAGTAAATGATGTATTCCATCTTTACGCTATGCTCCTCAATGAAGGGTATGAACCGGGTTTCTAGAACCCGCTCAAGTGATTTCCGAACACATAGAGCATGATAAATGTTTCCAGAAGAAGCTAAAATTATTTCCAAACACTTTGAAAAACATTCCATGAAAATTTAATTCTTTAATATTATTCCAAAACAGATAAATAAAGAATATTATTTACCTGAAATATACCCAAAGGAAAATCATTAGAATAAAAAATAAGGGTACTTATAAACATGAAAATTATTATAAAGAGATAGAGTATTGTTCTCAATAATCTCCCCTTAGTAAAATAGAGTGTTGTTGAAAACAACACTTTCTCAACAATATCCCCCTTTTTTATGATCACAAAACCCATACAATAATCAATAAATTATCTTACAAAACTAATTATTTATATTTTAAATTTTGAAAAGATAAAAGAAATATTTTATTTTAAGAAAATTATTTCTTAATTTGTACATTTTCTCACCATTTATAAAGTAAAATAATATCTCCTATTTATAAAAAATGAAAATAAAATTTTGTGTTTATCCAAAAATTTATCCTTAAATTTTTTATAAATTTTTCCGCTTAAAATGAAAAGTATTATTTTCTCCTTCTTAGTAAAATATTTATAAAAAGTTCTTGTGTTTATCCTATTTCTCCCCCTTTTTGTGATTTCAAAAATAATGATAGAAGAAGGAATATAATACATATAAATGTTGCACTAAACTACAGTAAATTCTAGGTTAAACTATTTATCAATATTTGAAATTGGATTACTCACATTTTAACATAGCAATTACAATAAAACAAATCAAAACATATGAATATAAGATGCATGTATATTTTATTGAAAATATAATTACATGTACAGTAATTACAATGTGCTTCAAAGTTGGGATAAAAAGGTTTCATAAAAAGGTTTCATCACCTCTAAATGACTTCCTTGAGCTCTGACATCAGTAGTCACAACCTTTTCATCAGTACATCGCCTAACTAGACTATGAGATCATATCCTTCTTGAGTCAGATGGATATCATCAATCAAATTGACTCTAAAAACTCATGTAACCTCTCTTCCTTCTCTATAAAATGATTTATTTTATCTATGAATCTGTTCAACAGAACTCTGATCCCTGGTTTATCTGAGGTAAACTGGTCAAGAATATGCTTTTGATTATCTAGTAGAACAGATAACAGAGCACGGTTACACTATAATTCCTGCAATCTGTCATTTCAATTTCTCATTACAACTGTAATGGCTTGAAATCTCCTAATCAGTGTAGAAGAAGTACCTGAGGTACCTGGTTGACTATTCCTGACAGCTGCAAATTTTTTCTCCATAAAAAGATTATAATCTTCCATATCATTCTTCATTACCATTTCAGATTTCAATTTTACAACATCGTCAAACATTTCCTTCTTAAAATCTTCCACATCCTTTTTTGAAATCGAACTATCTTTCATGTTTTGAAATTTAAGTCTTTTCATTCCTAATGCTCTTCTCAAAGAATCATTGTCGGCATGAACATTAATAAATTTTCAGATTAACTCCTCCACATTATCATTCTCTGAATTAGAGGTACCCTATGCATGATTCTCAACATGATTTAGGAAAGTTAAAGGCAAATATTGAGTATCATATCTCTTATCTATATCCATCTCCACTAGTTTATCAACATATTTTTCCTCAAAGTCATGAACTAATTCATCAGGAGAAAAATATTCATTATGAACTTCAATATGAATCATAGAAAGAATATATTCTAAATTCACATCAATAGGATGTTTCTCTTCCTGAGCATCTTCTTCATTCAGTTCCTCCAAGACTGGATCATCTAATATATGTTCATCTTGAGCTAATTCCTCTTGAAAAATCTCATTAGGCTATAAGGTTTGAGTATATTAAATTCCAGAAACTTCAACTTCTCTAGGATTTTGAATAGTTTGAGGCACAATTTCTTTTTCAACCTAAGGAGTCACCTCAATCTGGGAAATTGTTGGTTGATTAATTTGTTGTACTGAAGGTTCTCTAAAAAATCTGTAACTCATTAGAGGTTCAGTTTCATCACAAGTTTCTTGAATAGGCTCCTCACTAGTTGAATCTACTCGATGCATTTTCCTCTGATGTCCTTCTTGTCTTTACTCATCAGTAGGTGGATCAACTGCTTCAAATATTAGTCTTCTTGAGATACCACTTGCTCTTGATTTGTTGATGCCTTCCTTAGACATAGCAGGTTGCTCCTCCTGAGTCGATTCCAGGTCTTCCTTAGCTCTAACAGGCATAATCTTTCCTTTCATAGTACTCCAGAAGAAGACAATATTCCTTATAGTTCCAACATTTAAAATATTGTTCTGATGGCAACTTACTATGGAATCTATTAATCTCACCAGATCAAACTTAAATAGTAATTTTTAAAAGAAACTTCTATAGGGATATAAGATTTTTCTAGCCTTTGGTTGATAGCAGTTGTTGATATATCTGACCATATGTCTTGTAAAATTCAACATGATTTCACTGGTAAGCAAATAAATTATATACATGTACGAAAAAACTCTTCTCTATACCTGACATCCTAGGTGCAATCCCATTTTGTACAAACATAGAAAGAATATTTTGATCAAGTTCCAGATCCTTCACAAACATTTTTCTTATACTTTTAGATCCAAATAAGAATGATATAATGTCCTCTGACTTATTTTTATTATCTCCAATATTCTTTAATTCAAAATAATAAACTATCTCATTATGGATGTTTAAGATTCTAGCTATTTCTATAGATGAGATTGACAAATCCCGATTTGCAATTTTTGCAACTATAGTGTCCTCTGTATCTCCAAGACTGAACAGAATGGATATGAAAAAGTGACAAAGCTATACCTCATATATAAACTCTATATTTTTTTCCTAAAAGTCTACTTGAGATTCTGAAAAGTAAGGTCTTTCTACAGTATGAGATACTTTTGATACAACCATTCTAGGTAGATTACTTTTCCCTATATAATCTTTATTCCTATCAAGCATTGATGCTTGAAATTAGTATCTTCTCTTTCACCAATTATCTGTCTCTTGTCCATTTATATTAAAAAGTTTTTAATGCTCAAAGGTTTAGGGTTTTGAAGGTTTAGCCAAAGGTAAATAAAGGAGGTAAGAGTTTTTTGTGTTTTGAATGGTTTTGAGAAAATGAACGGGTGTGGAATTTGAAATAGTTTCTGACAACCTTGATTCCTGTATCATTTACTTAAGTAATAATCATTAGATTATTTAAATAAAATAAAACATATGCGAAAAAAACAAATGTATTGTAAATTATTCTAAAAATAAATAATTAAATTATTTAAAATTGTGAAGATAATAAAAATTAAAATTTAATTTAAAATTAAAAAAACATATTTCACCCTTAATAAAATCAAACCTCACAATGGCGTGTGATTTAGTAAAAATATCAGGTAATTGAATTTCAGTACTTACAAATTCTAAGAATATATTGTTTTTAGGAACATAATCTCTTAGAAAATGACGTCTGATATTAATATGCTTAGTTCTAGAAAGATTAATAGGGATTTTTGAAATATTTATAGCACTTGTATTATCACATTAACAAGGTGTATTATTGAAATTTTGTCTAAAGTCCATAAGAGTTTTTTTCATCCACAGAACCTGTGCACAATAACTACGCGCAGATACATATTCTGCCTCAGCTGTTGATATGGAAAATGATTTTTGTTTCTTACTAGACCATGAAATGAAATAATTTCTTAAAAAGTGACAAGTCCCTGAGGTGATTTTTCTATATAATCTATCACTTCCAAAGTCAGCATCTCGATACGAAATTAAATTTTAATCATATGTTTATAGATAGATAATAGATTCAAAAATAGTTCCTTTATTTTTCTAAATATTATTTTAACAACACTTAAGTGAGATTATTTTGGATCATATTAAAATCTAGCACAAAGACATAATGAATACAATATATCTGGCATGCTAGTAGTAAGATATAACAAACTGCCAATCATACCTCTGTATAACTTGTTGTCAACTGATTTTCAAGTTTCATCAAAATCAAGTTTTATAGTACTACACATAGGAGTTGTATATGTCTTGCTATTTTTAAGTCTAAATTTATTTAGTAAATCAGTAATGTATTTTATTTGATTTAAAAAATTTCCAAAATCCTTTTGATAAATTTGATGTCCTAAAAAGAAATTTAATTCTCACATCATACTCATTTAAAATTCTCTTTGCATTAAATTTGAAAACTCATGACAAATTTGTTTTGTGGAACCAAAAATTACATCATCAACATAAATTTGAACAAATATAATATTATAGTTAATAGTTTTCTTAAACAATTTTGGATCTGCCATCCCAATAGGAAAATCATTTTTTAAAATAAATGAACACAATATTTTATACCAATCTCTAGGTGCTTGTTTAAGGCCATAAATAGATTTAGTATGTTTAAAAACAAAATATGGTTTTTGTGAATTTTCAAAACCAAGAGGTTGCTCAACATAAACATCCTCAAATATATAACCATATAAAAAGGAAGACATAATATACATCTGAAATGATTTAATGTTCATATGAGATTCATAGGCTAAAAAGATTATAATAGGTTCTAATCTAGCTACAGGTGAAAATGTCTCATCATAATCCATACATTCTTCCTGATTAGATCCTTTACCTACTAGTCATGCTTTATTTCTAGTTATTATTATTTTATCATCTTGCTTATTTCTAAAGACCCATTTAGTTCCTATAACTGGATAGTTCTGAGGTCATTCAATTAAATTCCAAACTTCAATTTCCTTCAACTGGTTTAGTTTTCCTTACATTGTTATCATTTAACATTAATCAACTATGTCTTCTTCTAATGTCATAGGTTCAAATTGGGATATAATGGCATAGATTTCTACAAGATTTCCTACATTTCTTCTTGTTTTTATTTTAGTGCCTAGGTCTCCGATAATAGTTTCTAAAGAGTGATTCTTTAGGGTTCTACACTGTCTAGGTAGTACAATATTAGGTTCTTCAATGTCATGTTCTTCTGAATTGGACTGATTTTCATTTAAATATTTTTCAAAATCATATTTTATGTTCTCAACTCTCATGTTATCATTAGAGCCTGATTCATCAATTTGGTCTTTATTTTTCTCAAAAGGATCAGATTTATCAAATTTCCGATGAACTGATTCTTCAACAATCCATGAATTTTTACTAAAAACACTATATGCTTTGGAAGTAGAAGAATATCCTATGAAAATTCCTTCATCAGATTTTGGATCAAACTCACTAAGATTTTCCTTGGTGTTTAATGTTTAAACCTTGCATCCAAAAACTTTTATATAATTTACTTTAGGTTTTAGGTTATTCTAGAGATCATAGGGTGTCTTTTAAAGAATTGGTCTAACTAAAACTCTATTAATTATTTATCAGGCTCTACTTATAGCTTCTACCCAGAAATAGGTTGGAAGAATATTTTCATTTACCATAGTCCTAGACATTTCTTGAATAGTCCTATTTCTTCTTTCACCAAATTTATTTGGATGAGGTGTTATTAGAATAGAGAAGGTGTGTTTAACACCCATATTTGAGAAAAAGAAATTAAATTCAAAACACTCAAATTATTCACCATGATAACTTCTTAAATTAATTAATTTAAAACCTTTTTCATTTTTGACAGCTTTGCAAAAACATTTAAATATAGTAAAAGTTTCATTTTTATATAATAGAAAATAAATCCAAGTAAATATAGAATAGTAATAAACTAAAACATATTCATATAATTTACCATCCAAGCTTACTATTCATGAAGTTTCAAACAAATCCATATGTATAAGTTCTAAAGTTTTAGATGTAGCAATTTTTTTTAGCATATTTGAAGGATGATTTGTCCTTCTTTCCAAGTTGACATGTATCATAGAATCTATAAATTTCAAATTTGAGAATAGGAAAATCATGAACTAATTGTTTCTTAGTTAAATTGTGTAAAACATATACATTTCAATGTCCCTGTATTCTATTCCAGATCCAAAATTCATTTATCTAAGAAGTTAAGTTGTTTACTTTTTTTTACACAAGGAATTTATATCCAGATTATAAACCTTATCAGTTTTGGGTTCTCTAAATTTAATAATTTTATCCTTATAAATAGAACATCGTTTAATAGAAAAATCAACAAAATAACCATTATCATATAGTTATGATATATTTATCACGTTTTTTTAATCATTGTATATAGATTACTTTATTAATTGAGATAGCTTCTGGATCTCCATTAGTTCCAATGCCAATAATTTTATCTTTTTCATTATCAAAAAATGTGACTAATCCTCCATCCTTTTGAGTTAATGTTTTTAAATAAGATGAATTCCCACTCATATGATTGGAGTGGCCACAATCCATATACCATATTTCAGTTTGGTTTCTGTGACATTCTTACTAAAATGACATTTAAACAATGGTTTGTTTTGGTACCCATAATTTTTTAGGTCTAGCAGTGTTAGCAAGTAAAGACTTGGGAACCCAGACATTCTTTGTTTTTTATATAATCAATAGAATATTATAATCTTCTTTCAACAAAGGATTTCTTAATCCTAATTATTTTCTGTTTCCTTAAATAATTGTTTTTAGATATGTGACCTTTTGTTCCAAAGTAGTTTAAAATTTTACCTTTTGTACTTGGAACAAAACTGTTATTATACAGTTTGGGTTTCTCACCTTTACTACCTATTCTATATCTTTACTTTTTTAGTCACATTATTTCCAAGAATTTCATTTAGTGTATTTTCTCATTTTTAAGAAAAAAGAGATTCACCTTTTTATGTTTATAAATCTGTTTATAATGTTTTTATTTTAGTTTCATTATTTGTACAGTTTATGTTTGATTAGTTTTATTTTTAAATTAACTCTTGATGTTGTTTTAGAAGAGTGTCTCTTTCTACTAAAATATTAGTGTTGATATTTTTCACTGATTTATGTTTCTTAAATAAGGAATCATTTATTTCTTCTAGCTTTTTGTAGTATGCTATATGTTTATTATTTAAAAAAATTAGAAATAGAATTAGAATCAGGTGAGTAATAGGATTGTACCTTATCTGCTTCTACTATAAAACACATATTTTCTTTTAGATTTGATTCCTCTTTTTCTGAGTTAGACATTGATGAGCTGCTGGATTCTTCAGAAACACTACATGTAGCTTTCATTTCTATTTTTTATTTCTTCCCATACTCATTGTTTTTGAAAATTTTTATTTTTATTTTCTCTTTTTAATTGAGGATAGTTAGGTCTAATGTGACCCATGTTCTTGCATTCATATTGTAACATCCCAAGTAAGTAATTAATAATAGATATTTTTATCTATGTCTATTTATGAATTAGATAGTGTTTTAGAGGCTTAAAATGAGAATAAATCCAATCTTAAGCATGGAGTACACAAATATTTTTTAAAAGATTGTTTTACTACATTTTGATGGAAACCCATTTTTTAAATCAAAATTTTGACTATTTTATAAGCACTATTTTTCAAAATAAAAATATTCTTTATGATTGGGACATTGAAATTTACATTGGATAAATTTTTTCTTTTTTTCTGACAATGTTCATTTTTTTAATGAATAGTGAAAAAATACTGCATTATATATCAAAACTGTTTTTTCATCTAATTTAATTACATGGTTAGATTATATTTTTAATTGGTCTTAAAGTTTAATTTGAATATATTTTTACCATTTAATCCAATGGTGGTCATTTGGATTAATTTCACTTTCAAATTGGGCATAAACTAATGCCAAACGTTTCATAGATATTGTTTCAAAAAAACCCGCTATTTGTTTTAACAACGGGAATTATTTTTAAATTAATTATTGCAATTTCTGTGTTTGGAATTTGGTAAAATGGATTACATATTTGGAATCAAAAGGTCCAAATTATGCAATCATGTCTCTTTTGTTTTTTTGACATTATGAATAGTAACGACGGTAATTATCTTTATTTATCTTGATTAATGAGTAATCGGGTAGTTAAGGATAATAAAATTATATCATAATAAAAAAAATTACACCAACATGTGTCTTAATGCTACTGGTTGTCTCATGGCCAACCATGGGATGCCTTGTTCCAATCTTGGGGACCCCATGGAATCACTTTAGTGGGAAAGATACTTTTTAACTTTTTATTTTTTAAAGAAAGTAAATATAACAAAGAATGTATCACCTGAGTAAAACATCTTTAATTTTTTCTACATAGATGATATTATAGACTATAAATATTCATTGGAATGATAAAAATATTTACTACACCATAGTATTTTTTTTCTTAATTTTTAGACATTAAATAAATTAAATTATTTATGACATCATGATGATGCAACAGTTACCTCATTAATAATGGATTTAAATAAAATGAAATGATAATGTTAAAACTATAACATACAATTTTCAAAGACCTATTATATGGGTATATTTCAAACCCTTATCACCTTATCCTCAAAATAAATCAATGTGGGACCTTTAAAATCTGAAACTCATTTGAAAATAATGTAACATTTTGTAACTTTCCAAGAGTGCCCCTCCTCTCCTCTTATAAAAGGCCCCCACCTCTACCTCCTTACCCACACCTCTCAAGCCTTTGGCTCGAAAAAAACATATTCATTTTGTATCTCTACATCCATCTATTACTCCTAGAAGCCTCACTTTGGGAAGAAGTCTTCCCAAGAAAGCCTTTGAGCACAAAAGAAAGAGAGTTACCCGATTTTATGGTAATGTCTTCACTCGTGTTCTTTTGATTTATTTTGCTTCTCCAACCCCCTAAACTCTTTTTATTCATTTCTTTTGTAACAACTCAAGTATCTTTAATATACTAGTATGTTGTTATCAGAAGCATTCGAGCTACACTTACACACACCTACATCTAATGGTTAAAGAACATACTGTTTCTGTGGATGGCGAATTTCTGCCTCACGAAACGATGATTGTTCAATATTCTTCTAACACCTTCAAAGGTGGGCATTAAGATTTCACTATATTTATATATGATATATAATATGTTTATGTTTTCTTTAAGTTATGTATTTTTTATTTATGGCATACCTTTATGGCTTCCACTATGGGTATACGCGATATCTTCATTTTAGGAAGTGTGGACTACTGCCCCTCAAAGTGATTTGATTCGTTAATACCATATGTGGTACGTATAAATGATATATTTAATGATATTTTATATTATACCACACTGGAATTAAAATACTATTATGTTTCATTACGTTTTAACTCCATTAAATATGAAATAGAAATTGAAGCAGTGTTCATGCGTACGTACGGCTTACCGTCTCCATGAATGATGCATTTCATTTCTTACTTCTAAATGTTATGTAATATTATAAATGCAAGTATATACTAGATATATATCATATATATGATATCTACGTCATGAATATAATTATGGATATAATGGATATTTTACCACATGAACAACTTGTAATTATAAAGAGTTTATTTTTTACTCAAGCACCAATGATCGTTCAAACGACCGTTATTAACTTAAATAATAACATAGTGTTCATGACATGGTAATAAGTTATATAAAAGGTATAATAAACGTGAAAAAGGTTCTTAATCAAGTATAAATTTACTCAAAGTTTATTATTCAGGATATTAAAGAACGATCGAGTCAAGTCAGACCCGAGGTAAGGGACTTCGTCCCAATCTACTTTCATTGAGGCATATTTTGTTTTATACATAATGTTTTTTATATGGTGTACAAACCCCTTTGACAATTATTCTTATTCAAAAGGAATCTTTTTTATACAAATCCTTTTACTAAATGACAAAAGGAATGTTTTTTTGGTCGTATGTATGCAGCGACAACGACTTCTCTGCCGCCGTGATCATTATTTGAGTTTCGGCTTCCTCTACAAGCCATATCATTTTTTTAAAAATGAAAAATAAATACAATGTTTTAATTTTCTTTTATTTTTGTATTGAAAATTGTTTTCATAATTTTTTTTATATCAATGTGTTGTATTGATATCTTGTGATTGAAATGTGGAAATGTTATGTTTCCTTTATGCATGTTTTATGTTATACGATTATGTTATCGTTCTTGGGGATTGTTATGAAGACGGTTGGTTCCATGATAAAATAAGGGCGGGTGAGCCCGATATATCTCTCCAATGCATTGGGTAATGCGAAGGAGTTAAACGTTATGGCTTCTCTGAATATATTTAGGGAATATACTGTGATGGGTATTACAAACGTAACCAAGAGGGTTACCCCCTACATAAGAATGTTATGAATGCCTCATGTTACCATTATGTCTAATGATTTCTATGATTTATTCATGATTTTATGAGGTAGTTAAATTGCTTTTGTTTTATGAGTAAAGTATGATTTCATTGATTCTTATGTATACATGTACTCGGGTTTCCATTCCATATTTTCAAATCCCTTACGGAGCTTTTTATGCTCATCCCAGGTTTTTGAAATGATTTTCATAGGTCAAGGGAATGGTACATGATGTGATGATAGTGTCAAGGAAGTGTCAAGAAAGAATCCATGTTTTATATTAAATATGTTTCCATTGATGGGAAAAATGAATACTATCTTTTATGTAACCACATTGTTTAAATGTGGAATGTAATGCAAGTTTTATGATCTAATTCTCTAAAACTCTAATCCTAAAAAGATCCTCAATGTGTAATATTGTAATAACTCAAGATTAAGTAAGGTTTAAGGTTGGGGCCTTATAGTTGGTATCAAAGGTCATTTTAGATAACTTTAAGAGTTAGAAATCTATTAAATGATTATCCAAAAATATTTTTTTATGGTCAAATTGAAATGATATAGCATTTGAAGATTACCATGTTGCTTCATCTAAGACATGTTTTCTCAAAATGGTTTTCCATAGAGGAAATAGGGAAGCAGTTCTAGGAAGGCATACCGAAGGAAATAACCTTCCGAATCAGCATCCTGAGATAGTCGGAATTGGAAATGAACAGTTTTTTGCAATAATGGTGCAGTTGACTCAAGCGATAAATGGTGGTGGTATCAATGCATGAGATCAGCTAGATCAACGGCAGAGGAACTTTTCAGTGGTGGAACATTTCATAAGGAAACATCCCCTATCATTCAGAGGATAATCTAACCTTTTGATAGCTGAAGGGTGGATTAAAGCACTGTAGAAGATTTTTGATGTCATGGGGTGTTCAGAGAATCAAAAGGTTAGTCTTGCTATTTACCGTTTGGAGGGTGAAGCAGATCAGTGGTGGTCGATGGTTAAAAATATCAGGGACGGTGATGAAATTTATGCTCTCGACTAGGATTAATACAAAGATATGTTTCTTGAGAAGTATTTTCCTAAGGCTGTTTGACTTTGGATGGAAAAAAATTCCTGTAATTGAGGCAAGAGGAAGACTCAGTGGCTGTCTATGAAGAAAGGTTCACTCGATTGGAAAGGTATGCTCTAATGTTTATCCAAGACCTTAATAGTAAATTCAATCATTTTTACTCAGGATTAAATCCAAAATATCGAAGGTCATTGGCTTCTCGTGATTTTAATAGTTATGAAAAGCTTGTTCAATGTGCTGAGAAGGTGTAAATGGAGTTTGTCGATGATTAAGTGTTCTATAACAACCAGCAGAAGAAGAGACCGAGGTGGCAAGAGAAAGGAAAGAATTCCTCAGAAAGGTCTGTCGGTAAGAAAACTAAGTTTCCATTTTGTGATAAATGTGGTAAAAGGCATGCTGGGGAATGTCTTCTAAATTCTGTAAAGTGCTACCGATGTGGTAATATGGGAAATAAGGCTTGTAATTGCACTGAAAAAGATCAAGGTGATGGTATTTCCAAATTCTATTTACAGTTAGTGAAATGTTTTAAGTGCAATGAGATGGGTCACTATGAAAACGAGTGTCCGACAAAGAGCTTGAGTGATGGGAAGCAGTTAAAATACAAGAAAAAGGGGGTGGTGAAATCCTTTCCAACTACTTCTGCAGATGTCAGGCCATCAAATGAATTTGTATCTGGTACTTTGTTTGTTTATTCAAATTATGCCAGTGTGTTTTTTGATTCGGGGTCTACACATTCTTTCATCACTGAAAACTTTTCTAGTAAAATGGGAATACCATCTCAAGAAATGACTCCTGAACTTGTGGTAAAAACACATGGGGGGGATGTTGAGGCAAAAAGAATTTATAAGAATCTTCCTACCCTTATCCGTGGAAAGAAACTACTTTCAAACCTTATTGTTTGACCTCTAGTAGAGTTTGATGTTATCCTGGGTATGGATTGGGTCTCTATTTACCATGTTTTGATTGACTGTAGAGCTAAAGAAGTTTCTTTTCGGAAAGACTTTTAGTTTGTGTACAATAATGAACCCTTACTGTTGATAACATATCAAGAGGCTGAGAAACATGTAAAAGATGAAAATGAATGATACCTTGCACATATTGTTGAAAATAAAGGAACTGTTCAGATTAATGATGTGCCAGTGGTAAATGAGTATCCTGATTTTTTCCTGATGAGTTGCCTGGAATAATACCAGATCGGGAAGTTGAATTTACTATTAACTTAGTTCTTGATACTATGCCAATTTCAAAACCCCCTTATCGAATGGCTCAAATTGAACTTTTAGAGTTAAAGGAGCAATTGCAAGATTTTTTAGAGAAAGGTTTCATTCGACCTTGCACATCACCATGGGGTGCTTCTGTTTTATTTGTTAAAAAATAAGATGGTTTTATGAGACTTTTCATTGATTATAAATCCTTTAATAACATCACTTTTAAGAACAAATATCTTTTGCCTCATATCGATGATTTGTTTGATCAGCTCCAGGGAGCTCAGTTTTTTTTCAAATATTGACATGAGATCGGGGTACCATCAGTTGAAGGTAAAGGAAGCAGATGTTCCGAAGACCGCATTTCGTACAAGATATGGCCATTATGAATTTGTAGTAATGCCTTTTGGGGAAACCAATGCACCTGATGTATTCATGGACTTAATTAATAGAAATTTCCATGAGTTCTTGAATAAGTTTTTGGTGGTTTTCATTGATGATATTTTTGTGTTTTCTAAAAGTAAAGAGGAGTATGAAAGACATTAAAGGGTTATTTTGAAAACCTTAACAGAAAATAAATTTAATGGGAAATTCAGTAAGAGTGAGCTTTGGTTGCAACAAATTTCTTTCCATGGTCACATTGTTTCTAATGATGGGATAGTTGTTGATCCTGCAAAAATAAGGGTTGTTGAAGAATGGCCAAGACCCACAAATGTAACTGAGATTCGTAGCTTCCTTGGTTTGGCAGGCTATTACCAATGGTTTGTTAGAAATTTTTCCCGGTTATCTAATCCAATGACTAAGCTTACTCGGAAGGGTGTTAAGTTTATCTGGACAAAAGAATGTGATGATTGTTTTCAGGAACTGAAATGATGATTGGTGAATGCTCCAGTTTTGGCACTACCTTCCAGGAATGGTGCGTTTTTTATCTACAGTGATGCTTTATTGAAAGGACTTGGTTGTGTCCTAATTCAGAATGATCAGGTAATTGCTTATGCTTCACAATAGTTGAAAATTCATAATGTAACTACACATGATTGGGAATTAGCTACTGTTGTTTTCGCTTTAAAAATTTAGAGGCAACATTTCTATGGAGTAAAGTGTGATATATATACTAATCACAAAAGTTTAAATCAAATATTCACTCAGAATGAATTGAACATGAGACAGAGGAGATGGCTAGAATTAATCATGTATTATGATTGTACAATTCATTACCATCCGGGAAAAACAATAAAGTGGTTAATGCTTTGAGTCGAAAGAGTAATGCTTCATTAACAATGTTGCATTTGGAACGTGATATATTGGTTAGGAATTTGATGAACTTTGGCATAGAATTTGTTGGTGCAGGATGTCCTTCTGTTTTGTTTCAAGTATCAGTGAAATCTTCTCTATCAGACAGAATCAAGCAAGCACAGAAGCAAGACAACGAGTTTCAGAAAAAGGTAGAGCTGGTTCAGAAGGGTAATTTTCATGAATTCAACATTGATAATGATTGTGTTTTGATATTTGGGAAGAGATTGTGTGTACCTTGTGATTCACAGTTGAAGAGAGAGTTGTTATGTGATGCTCACAGTTCTCCTTTTTTAGTTCATCCTGGCAGTACTAAGATGTATAGAGATCTTCGAGAGTATTACTAGTGGGAGGGAATGAAAAGAGATATTGTTGATTTTACTGTGAAGAATTTGACATGTCAACAGGTTAAAGTAGAGAGGCAGTTACTGAAAGGGATGCTTCAGCCTTTACCAGTGCCAGAGTGGAAATGAGAAAATATATCCATGGACTTCGTTGTGGGATTTCTGAAGACATCTCAAAGTAGTAATGAAATCTGGGTAATTTTTGATCGCTTGACTAAATCTTCTCATTTTCATCCTATACGAGATACTTTTTCCCTAGATCAAATTTCTCGATTGTATCTTAAAGAGATATTCAGGTTGCACAGAGTTCCCCTATCCATTGTATCTGATCATGATCCCATGTTTACTTCTAACTTATTGAAAGGCCTTCAGAAGTCGTTGGGAACTGAGTTAAATTTTAGTATAGCTTTTCATCCTCAATCAGATGGGCAGTCAGAACGAACAATCCAGACTTTGCAGGATATGATACATGCTTGTTCTATGGATTATCAGGGATGTTGGGACCAACATCATTTTTTGGTTGAGTTTTCTTATAATAACAGTTTTTATTCCAGTATACAGATGGCACCGTTTGAGGCATTATATGGGAAGCGGTGTCGAAATCCAGATTTTTGGGATGAAGTGGGTGAAAGGAAGTTGATGGGACCAGAATTGGTAGAAGAGTTGGCAGAAAAAGTTCAGTTGATACAAAAACACATGAGAACGGCTTAGAGCAGACAGAAGAGTTATGCGGACAACAGGAAGAAGGATCTCTCTTTCGAGGTAGGTGATCTTGTTTTTCTCAAAGTATCACCATGGAAAAGTGTGATGCGATTTGGTATGAAAGGAAAGCTGAGTCCAAGGTTCATTGGACCATATTAAATTTTGGAGAGAGTTGGATCAGTTGCTTACCAAGTGTCATTACCTTCATGTTTATCTCAGGTACATAAGGTTTTTCATGTTTCAATGTTAAGGAAGTACATGCCAGATCCATATCATGTTTTGAGTCCAGAGGTAGTTCAGTTGGAAGATAATCTATCTTATGAGGAACAACTGGCCCAGATTTTTGACCACAGGGAGCAAGTGTTGCAGAATAAGGTGATTCACCAAGTAAAGATTTTGTGGAAAAACCGTATGGTTGAAGAGGCAACCTGGGAATCTGAAAATGCTATGAGGGAAAAATACCCCCACTTATTCGTTAAGTAAAAAAATTACGGGGATGCAATTTTCTAAAGGGGGGAAGGATGTAACATCCCAAGTAAGTAATGAATAATATATATTTTTATCTATGTCTATTTATGAATTAGATTATAAGTCCCCAGCCTTAAACCTTACTTAATCTTGAGTTACTTCAAGAATACACGTTGAGGATCTTTTCAGGTTTAGAGTTTTAGAAAATTAGATCATAAAACATACATTACGTTCCACATTTAAACAAAGTGGTTAAATAAAATATAGTATTCATTTTTCCCAACAATGGAAACATATTTAAAATAAAACATGGATTCTTTCTTGAAACTTCCTTGACACTATCATCATATCATGTACAATTCCCTTGACCTGTGAAAAAACATTTCAAAAACTTGGGATGAGCATAATAAGCTCAGTAAGGGTTATAAAAAAAATATGAACTGAAAACATTATTCCATGCATGAAATCATTATTTACTCATAAAACATAATCACATACCTCATCAAGTCATGAATAAATCATAGAAATCATAAGACATAAAGGTAACATGAGACATTCATAACATTCTTACGTAGGGAGTAACCCTATTGGTTACGTTTGGAATACCCATCACAATATATTCCCTAAATCTCTTCGGAGAAACCTTAACATTTAACTCCTTCGCGTTACCCAATGCATTGGAGAGCTATATCGGGCTCACCCGCCCTGAGTTTATCACGGAACCGCCCATCTTCATAACAATGCCCAAGAACCATAACATAATCATATCACATAAAACATGTATAAAGGAAACATAAAATTTCCACATTTCAATCACAAGATATCAATAAAACACATTGATATAATAAAACATTATGAAAACCATTTTCAATACTAGAATAAAAGAAAAGTAAAACATGATACTTATTTTTCATTTTAAAAAAGGTGTGGCTAATAGAGGAAGTCGAAACTCAAATAATGGTCACGGCGGCAGAGAAGTTTTTGTCGCTGCATACGTACGACAAAACATTCCCTTTTGTCGTTTAGTAAAATGATTCGTATAAAAAATATTCCTTTTGGATAAACGTAATATTCAAAGGTGTTTATAAACCATATAAAAGAAAGTTGTGTATAAAACAAAATATGCCTCAATGAAAGGAGATTGAGACGAAATCCCTTACAATGATCATTTTTTCAATAAAATTTATCTATTATGTGTATTCACTATATGTACACATAAAGAAAGTACAAATACAAATAGTACATAATAATATCATGACATAATTTGAAAGCAAGAGATTAACCCAATGAACGAAAATTGGGTTAAGAAGTTCCCTTACCTCGGGTTCGACTTGACTCGATCGTTCTTTAATCTCCTAAATAATAAACTTGAGTTAATTTCAACTTTCTTAAGATCCTTTTTCAAGTTCATTATTCCTTTTATATCACTTATTACCAGGTCATGAACACTATGTAATTATTTAAGTTAATAACGGTCGTTTTAACGATTATTGGTACTTGAGTCAAAAATAAACTCTTTATAATTACAAGTTTTTCATGTATCCATTATATCCAGAGTTATACTCATGATGTAGATATCATAAATATCATATATATCTAGTATATATATGCATTTATAATATTATATAACGTTTAGAGGTAAGAAATGAAATGCACCGTTCATGGAGACGGTAAGTCGTACGTACGCATGAACACTACATTCATTTCTATTTCGTATTTTATGGAATGGAATCATAATGATATAAAGGTATATTATAATTCCAGTATAATATGATATATAATATCATTAATTAAATAATTTATACGTCCCATATATGGAATTAATGAATCAAATCACTTTGAGGGGGCGGTAGTCTGCACTTCCTAAAATGAAGATATCGCGTTTACCCATAATGGTAACCATAATGGTATTCCATAAATGAAAAATACATAAGTTTATGTAAAATATAAACATATTATATATCATATATAAATATAGTGTCATCTTAATGGCCACCTTTGATGGTGTTAATAGAATATTGAACAATCATCTTTTCGTGAGGCAGAAATTCGCCATCCACGGAAACAGTATGTTCTTTAACCATTAGATGTAGCTGTGTGTAAGTGTAGCTCAAATACATCTTTTAAAAACATCCTAGTATATTGAAGATACTTTAGTTTCTACAAAATAAATGAATAAAAAGAGTTTAGGGGGTTGGAGAAGAAAAATAAAACAAAAGGACAGAAGTGAAGACATTACCTTAAAATCGGGTAACTCTTTTTGATTTGAGCTCAAAGGCTTCCTTGGGAAGACTTCTGCCCAAATTGAGGCTTCTAAGAGTAATATAGGGATTTTGGGAGACAAAATGGGTAGGGGTTGGAAGAGCCAAAGGCTTTGGAAGTGTGGGTAAGGTTGTAGAGTTGGGGGCCTTTTATAAGAGGAGAGGAGGGGCAATCTTGGAAAGTTATAAAAGGTTACTTTATCATAAAATTATTTTCGGATATAAAAGGTCCCAAAATTATAGATTTAGAGGATAAGGTGATAGGATTTCTAAATATACTCATCCAATATGTTTTTGACATGTATTTGTCTTAGATGTTACATTATCTTTTCATTTTAGTTAAATCGTTAAATAATGAGGTAATCGCTGCATCATCATAATGTCATAAATAATTTAATTTATTTAATGTATAAAAATTATAATAAAATATCATGATGTAGGAAATCTTTTTAGATTTCTAATTAATATTTATTGTCAAAAATATGACTTGTATAACCCCATTTAAAAATAGTTTTCGTAAAACAACTCATGTTAGTGACATGTTTACTTTAACATTAAATAAAAAGATATTAATTTCATTTTCCTTCCAAAGTGGCTCTATGGGGTCCCCAAGTTGACCCATGGATTGTCTTGGGCGGCCATGACACATTTTATAAGGTTAGTACATGTGTCAAGTTTATTTCATATTATTAAAACATTATTCTTACCTAAAATTGCACTAATTACCTCTAATCACGATTAAAAACTTAAAAGTTACTATTCACAAAAAAATTATTTTAATCCCATTGAACCAAATTTTACTTCTTAATGAAATCCATGTATGTCGGATTTTTGAAATTCAAAACACAGAGGGGGTAAAATTTCATTTAAACGAAAAATCTGTTTTCTAAGTACCACTTAGTGGTTTCACTATTCATCAAAAATTGATGTTTTTCAGAAAAATACCAAAAATTCAACCTAAGTTATATTTGATATTCCAAATTCATAAATTATATCTATTTTACCAAATTAAAAACATATAAGTTGCAATAATTAATTTAAAAACAATTCCCTTTGCCAAAACAAATAGCAGGTTTTTTGAAACAATTTCTATGAAACGTTTGGCATTATTTTATGCCCAATTCCAAAGTTAAATTATTTCTAATGACCACCATTGGATTAAATGATAAAAATATATTAAAATTAAACTTTAAGACCAATTAAAAATATAATATAACCATATAATTAAATTAGATGAAAAAGGAGTTTTGATGTAAAATGCAGTATTTTTTCACTATTCATTAAAAAATGAATATTGTCAGAAAAATACCAAAAAATTATCCAATGTAAATTTCAATTTCCCAATCATAAAGAATATTTTTATTTTGAAAAATATGTCTTATAATATTTTCAAATGTTTGATTTAAAAATGGGTTTCCATCAAAAGGTAGTAAAACAATCTTTTAAAAATATTAGTGTATTCCATGCTTAAGATTGGATTTATTCTAATTTTAAGCCTCTAAAACAATATCTAATTCATAAATAGACATAGAAAAAAATATATATTATTCATTACTTACTTTTGATGTTACATAGATAGTGTTTTAGAGGCTTAAAATGAGAATAAATCCAATCTTAAGCATGGAATACACTAATATTTTTTAAAAGATTGTTTTACTACCTTTAGATGGAAAACAATTATTTTAAATAAACCTTTTGAAAATTTTATATCCACTATTTGTCAAAATAAACATATTCTTTATGACTGGGACATTTAAATTTACATTGGAAAATTTTTGGTATTTTTCTGACAATGTTAATTTTTTAATGAATAGTGAAAAAATACTGCATTTTACATCAAAACTGCTTTTTCATCTAATTTAATTATATGGTTAGATTATCTTTTTAATTGGTATTAAATTTAAATATGAATATATTTTTACCATTTAATCCAATGGTGGTAATTATTATTAATTTCACTTTGGAATTGGGCATAAACTAATGCTAAACTTTTCATAGATATTGTTTCAAAAAAAACCCGCTATTTGTTTTGACAACCGGAATTATTTTTAAATTAATTATTGCAATTTCTATGTTTGGAATTTGATAAAATGGATTAAATATTTTTAATCATAAGGTACAAATTATTTAATCAAGGCACTTTTGTTTTTGGACATTATGAATAGTAATGATGGTAATTATCTTTAATTATCTTGAATAATGAGTAATCGAGTAATTAAGGATAATAAAATAATATCATAATAATAAAAAATGACACCAACATGTATCCTAATGATAATTATTTTCTCATGGAAGGCCATGAGATGCCTTGTTCCAATTTTGGGGACCCCATGGAATCACTTTTGTGGGAAAGTGACTTTTTATCTTTTTATTTTTTAAAGAAAGTAAATATAACAAAGAATGTATCACCTGAGTAAAACATTTTTTATTTTTCCTACATAGATGATATTATGGAATATAAAGATTAATTGGAAAGCTACAAAGATTTCCTAAATCATAGTATTTTTTTCATATTTTTTAGACAATAAATAAATTAAATTATTTATGACATCATGATGATGCAACAGTTGCCTCATTAATAAAGGATTTAAATAAAATGAAAAGATAATGTTAAAACTATAACTTAAACTTTTCAAAGACCTATTGGATGAGTATATTTCGAACCATTGTCACCTTATACTCAAAATACATCAATTTGGGACCTTTAAAATCAGAAACTCATTTGAAAATAAAGTAACATTTTGAAACTTTCCAAGAGTTCCCCTCCTCTCCTCTTATAAAAGGCCCCCACCTCTACTTCCTTACCCACACCTCTTAAGCCTTTGGCTCGGCCAAAACCTTCTTATTTTTCCTCTCCACATCCCTCTATTACTCCTAGAATCCTCACTCTGGGCAGAAGTCTTCCCAAGGAAGCCTTTGAGCTCAAATCAAAGAGATTTACCCGATTTTAAGGTAATGTCTTCACTCGTGTTCTTTTGTTTTATTTTTCTTCTCCAACCCCCTAAAATTTTTTATTCATTTCTTTTGTAACAAATACAGTATCTTAAATATAAAAAGAAGGTTGTTATTAGACGAATTGGAGCTACACTTACACACACATACTTCTAATGGTTAAAGAACATACTGTTTCTGTGGATGGTGAATTTCTGCCTCACGAAACGATGATTGTTCAATATTCTTATAACACCTTCAAAGGTGGCCATTAAGATTTCACTATATTTATGTATGATATATAATATGTTTATGTTTTCCTTAATATTCTGTATTTTTCAGTTATTCCATACCTTTATGGCTTCCATTATGGGTATACGCGATATCTTCATTTTAGGAAGTGCGAACTACCGCCCCTTCAAAGTGATTTGATTCGTTAATACCATATGTGGTATGTATAAAGGATAGATTTAAAGATATTATATATGATACCATACTGGAATTAAAATACTATTATGTATCATTATGTTTTAATTCCATTAAATATGAAATAGAAATGGAAGTAGCGTTCATGCGTGCGTACAGCTTACCATCTCCATTAACGGTGCATTTCATTTCTTACCTCTAAATGTTATGTAATATTATAAATGCATGAATATACTGGATATATATGATATATAAGATATCTACATCATGAATATAATTCTGGATATAATGGATATTTTACCACATGAATAACTTGTAATTATAAAGAGTTTATTTTTGACTCAAGCACCAATGATCGATAAAACGACCGTTGTTAACATAAATAATAACATAGTGTTCATGACATGGTAATAAGTGATATAAAAGGAATAATGAACATGAAAAAGGTTCTTAAGAAAGTAGAAATTAACTCATGTTTACTATTCAGGAGATTAAAGAACGATCGAGTCAAGTCGGACCCGAGGTAAGGGACTTCGTCTGAATATCCTTTCATTGAGGCATATTTTGTTTTATACACAACATTATTTTATACGTTTTATAAACCCCTTTGACTTTTATGATTATTCAAAAGGAATATTTTTTATACGAAGCATTTTACTAAATGAAAAAAGGAATGTTTTTTTGTCGTACGTATGCGGCGACAACAACTTCTCTGCCGTTATGACCATTATTTGAGCTTCAGCTTCCTCTACAAGCCATACTTTTTTTGTAAAATGAAAAATAAATACCATGTTTAAATTTTCTTTTATTTTGGTATTGAAAATGGTTTTCATAATGTTTTTTAAATCAATGTGTTGTATTAATATCTTGTGATTGAAATTTGGAAATGCTATGTTTCATTTATGCATGTTTTATGTGATACGATTATGTTATGGTTCATGGGCATTGTTTTGAATACGGGTGGTTCCATGAAAACTAAGGGCGGGTGAGCCTGATATTGCTCTCCAATGCATTGGGTAATATGAAGGAGTTAAACGTTAAGGTTTCTCCGAATAGATTTAGGGAATATACTGTGATGGGTATTCCAAACGTAACCAAGAGGGTTACTCCCTACGTAAGAATGTTATCAATGCATCAAGTTACCTTTATGTCTTATGATTTATATGATTTATTCATGATTTGATGCGGTATCTTAAAGTGCTTATGTTTTATGAGTGAAGTATGATTTCATTGATTCTTATGTATACATGTACTCATGTTTCCTTTCAATATTTTCATATCCCTTACTGAGCTTTTTATGCCCATCCCAAGTTTTTTAAATGCTTTTCACAGGTCAAGGGAATGGTACATGATGTGGTGATAGTGTCAAAGAAATGTCAAGAAAAAATCCATGTTTTATATTAAATATGTTTCCATTGATGGGAAAAATTAATACTATCTTTTATGTAACCACTTTGTTTAAATGTGGAATGTAATGAACGTTTTATGATCTAATTCTCTAAAACTCTAAACCTGAAAAGATCCTCAATGTGTAATATTGTAATAACTCAAGATTAAGTAATGTTTAAGGCTGGGGCATTATACATATCATCTGACTTCCCTTGGTTCTTTTTCATCCTTTTTGAGAAATATTATGAATACATTGTTCTTTCTATAGAATTTACTGAACGTTTTGGCTAGATGAGCCTGTTCCACATATGAATTAGATGAATTAGAATTCTCTGATTTCATTTTGATTTATTTCTTCATCCTTATGCTCTTTTTTTGGATGTTACATTCAAAGAAGTATTTTCTCTCTAGATCAATACTTTATGCCCATTTTCTTCATCTTGTATATGAGCTTCATACATCATAAGAGTTCCAATTAACTCTATCATTATAAGATCATTGACTGGTGATTATTGTCTAACAGTAGATAATATTTCATTCTATCTAGGTGGTAGTACTCTCAATAAAATCGGGGTTGATCTTCTTGTTTGATAGGATCTCCCAACATAGTGATGTTATTAAAACTTTATATAAGCCTTAAATTCATATGGGTGATGATTTTTTTCATTCAAACATTTTTAATGTGTCTAATTTCAATTTAGATTTGACATACATCATCTATCTTCCATTTTCAGTTCTTTTATAAGAAAATGAAATTTTCTGCCACATTTCATAAGAAGTCGTGCACTGAGATACTCTGAGGAATTCATTTGGTCCAAGACTACAAATAATATCATTCATAGCTTTCATGTTTTTATTGTACTATGCTTCTGTATCAGCACTACATGTTTTAGGTTTCTCTGGAATCACATAGGGAGTTATAATTTTCGAGTAGAATTTTTATCATAGGTTCTTTAATAAAAGATCATCCTTGATTCACAACATCCATAATTTTCACCAATGAATTAGGGAGCTAGAACAATTGACATACCCTCTCGTGTATCAGCCATCATGCTTTGTATAATCCAAAAACATTCAGCTTATTATAGGTTTTTACAAAATCTCATCCTCTAATACCAATTGTTGGATTAGGTTATACAAAATACGCACAAGAGGAGGGGTGAATTCTGTCTTTTAAAAATTCTTCACGAATCACAATGATGACTGAGTCTGTTATTTTATCTTTATCAGATTTTTTTATATAGTGGAAAATAAATAGTTAATGGATGAAAGCATGTATAGTGGTTCGGTGAACCGAAGGCCCCTAGTATACTCCACCAATACTCTACTCCACGATCTTGTTGATTTTCACTATTTGGTCCTCTTATCAACAGAAAGTCCACAACAGAATGCAGGTAGTTGAATCCTTTACAAGGTAAGGCTAAAAATAGATCCATCTAGTTCATACACAGAACCAAATACACATCTTAGAATGAGAATCTGGTTACTCAAAATAAATAGAGTATTTTTCTTGAAATACATTCCAGTAGATCTTTACAGTTGAAAAAGCACGTAACTGATAGTAGATATGTTGTCGTCTTCAGAAAATATGTTATGCAAATAAGGGTAGTTCTGAGTGGATCCTGTTGTAGTAGATATAGAAATAAATTCAGAAACTAAAAAAATAATTGATTCACAAAATATCTTTGATGTAGAAATGATGAATCTTTAATGTGTTTCTTCCTCTTCAAGAAAACAAATTTTAATAGATCTTGGTAACAATAGATCTGTAAATATCAAATGAAACTGTAAAACTATAGTTTTCACGAGCTCAAGAGCTTCTTATATATTTTCATAATGATTTTCCCTCTCTTTTTTTAATAAAAAATATCTCAGATATATATAGAATATCAATGAGTGTTTTCCTTAAAAATACAGATCCAAAAAAGTCACCTTTAGAAACTCAATATTCAAATTTTTGAATAATAGAGCAATTATAACTCCCTTGAAAATTTGGCATGAAAATATCTTCTTAAATGAATCCTTTGAATAAAAAATAATAATATTTGAATCAATTAAGGATGTGCCTTAAAATCTGTCTTTGAATTTGCCTTGAAATTAGCCTAATAATCTACATAACGAATCTTGCTCAATAAAGTCATATTTTAATCTCCAATGCCAGACGTAGGGTTGAACTGCATAGGAAACGTTTTCTAAACGTATGGTTCACAACGTAACGTTCACAATGTAAGGTTCACAATGTAAGGTTGTTTTCAAAATTAAGGTTGATGAACCATACTTTTGAGAAACAAACATAACGTTTCATACTAACATAGGGTTCTTCTTATATATTTTTTGATATCCTAAACATAAGGTTATTTCTAAACGTAGGGTTTTTCTTCAATACTGTTGTCTATAATTTATTGTTTCTCAACCTTACTTTTCTGATATTCCATAATGTAAATAATGGATTCCCTCCTTACGCTATGCTCCTCAACATATGGTATAGACAATGTTTCTAGAACCCACTCATGTGATTTCAGAACACGTAGAGCATGAAAAGTGTTTCTAGAACATGCTAAAATGATTTCCAAACACTTAGTCAAATATTCCATGTGGATTAAATTCATTAATATTATTACAAAATAATTAAATAAATTATATTAGTTACCTAAAATATACTCAAAGTAAAATTATTAGAATAACAAATATGGGTATTTGTGAAAATCAAAATCATCATAAAGAGATATAATATTGTCACCAACAATATCCCCTTAATAAAATAGAGAGTTTTTGAAAACAACACTTTCTCAACAAACTCCCCATTTTTGATATTCACAAAACCCATGAAATAATCAATGAAATTAACATTCAAAATTAATTGTATATATTTTGAATTTTGAAATGATAAAAAAAAATTATTTTAACAAAATTATTTCTTAATTTTTACATTTTATACCCCATTATAATGAAAAATAATATATATTCTTTTATAAATAATGAGAACAAAATTTTGTTTTTATCCAAACATTTTTCCTTAAAAATGATTTAGAAATTTCTCCTTTTAAAATGAAATGTTTTCTTTTCTCCCTCTATGTAAAAGGTTTTGAAAAAAATGTTGTGTCTATCAATATTTATCCCCCATTTTGTGATATAAAAAAGAATGATAGAAGAAGGAATAGAACACATATTTATGTAGCACTGGACTTAAGTAAATTCTATAATAAACTATTTATCTATATTTAAAACTGGATTACTGGCATTTTAACATTGACAGTACAGTAAAACAAATCAAAACATATGAAAATGTAATGAAATTATATTTTATTCAGAATATAATTACATGTAAAATAATGAAAATGAGAATCAAGGTTGTGATAAATGGTTTGGGAAACAGGTTTCAATACCTCTGAATGACTTCCTTGAGGTCTGACATCTGTAGTCGAAACATTTTCATTAGTCCATTTCCTAAATAAACTACGAGATCCCTTAATTTTTTATTCATATAGATATAATCAATCAAAATTACTCTGAAAACTCATGTAGACACTCTCCCTTCTTTGTAAACTAATTTATTTTCTTTTGAATCTGTTCAACATAACTATGATCCCTGGTTTGTCTGAGGTAAGTCGGTCCAAAAGATGATTTTGATTATCCATTAGAGCAGATAATGGAGAATTTTTACAATATAATTCCCAAAATCTGTCATTCATATTGTTCATTATAGCTATTATGTCTTAGAATCTCTTTACCATATTAGGCGAAGTACCTGAGGTACCTGGTTGACTCTTCCTGACAGTTTCGAATAATTGCTCAATGAAAAAATTAAAATCTTCCAAATCTTACTTCATTACCAATTCAGATTTTAGTTTTCCAACTTCTAGTAACATTTCCACCTTAAAAACATCCCCTTCCATTTTTTAAACTGAACTATCTTTCATGTTTTGAAATTTCTCTCTCTAATTTCCTAATGTGCTTCTCAAAGAAGAATTTTCGGCTTAAACATTATTATATTTTCGGATTAACTCTTCCAAATGATCATTCTCATAATTAGAGGCAATATTTTCATGATTCTCATCATGATTTCATAAAGATAACGAAAAATATTGAGCATTAGATATCTGATTTGTAGCCTTCTCCATGGGTTTCTTAACAAATATTTCCTCATAGTCATGAAATAACTCATCCATATAAAAAATTTCATTAAGAACATGAATATGAATCTGATAAGGATTCTCTTCTAAATAAACAACATTAGGATGATTCTATTCCTAAGAATCTTCTTCATTAAGTTCATATAATACTAGATCCTCTAATATAGGTTCCTCTTGAGCTAATTCCTCTTGAAAAATATCAGTAGGTTGTACTAATTGAGTAGATTCAGGTCCAACCACTTCAACTTCTCCATGATTTTCAACCGTTTATGGAAGAATTTCATTTCCAACTTGTGGATTCACCTCAATCTAGGAAACCATTGGTTGTTCAATTTGTGGTACTACATGTTATCTAATAAATATACATCTCATAAAGGGTTCAGTGGTATCACCAGTTTCTTGACTAGGATCCTCGCCAGTAGGATCCACTCAATGTCTTTTCCTCTAAAGTCCATATTGACGTTCCTCATCAGTAGGTGGATCAACTACATAAAATATCAGTCTTCATGAGGTCCCACTTTCTCATGATTCATCCATTCCATCCTTAGACTTAGTAGGTTTCTTCCCATGAGTCAAGCCATAGTCTTCCTCAGCTACAACAGGCATAAGCTTGCCTTTCAAAGTACTCCAGAAGAATCCAATATTTTGTAGAGTTCCAGCATTGAAAATATTTTTGTGATGGAATCTTACTCTTGCATCTATTAATATCACCATATCAGAAATAAACAACAATTTTGAAATGAACCTTCTAGAGGGATAGAAGTTAATTCTAGCCTCTGGATGACCGTAGTAGTTGATTTATCTTACCATATATCTTAGAAAATTCAACTTGATTTAACTCATAAGAAAAAATATTATGTACATATCAGGAAACAAAATCTTCTCCATCTCTGATATCCTAGGTGCAATCCCTGTTTGCACAAACATTGCAAGAAACTTTTGATCAGGTTCCATATCCTTTACTAACATTTTTCTTATACTTTTTGGTCCTAATAAAAATGACCTAATGTACTCTGACTTATGTTCACTATCTCCAATATTTTTTATGTCTAAATGATAAACAGCCATATGAGGTCAGTTTAAGATTATAGCTAATTGTAGGGATGGGATTGAAAAATATCGATCTTCAATTTTCATAACTATGATGTCCTCTGTATCTCCATGACTAAACTGAATGAATTTAAAAAAGTGGCGAATCACTACCTCATATAGAAAATTTATATTTTCTCTACTAAAATTATGATAGAGATTTTGGAAAATAAAGGGATTTCCGCAGTATGGGATTCATTTGATACAATCATGCCATGTCGATTACTTTTCCATGTAGAATCATTCTTCCTGCTATTCGCTGATGCATGGCATTACTATCTTCTCCTTCCTTGATTTTCTATGTCTTGGCCATTTATGTTTTAAATTTATAAAGGCTCTAAGGTTTCGGGTTTCGAAGGTTTATCCAAAGGTAGACAAAGGTGGTAAGTGTTTTTGGTGTTTCGAATGGTTTTTGATAAAATGAATAGGTTTTGAATTTGAAAAGGTTTCTATCATCCTTGATTCCCATGTCATTTACTTACATAATAATAATTACATTATTTAAATAAAATAAAACTTATGGAGCAAAAAATGAAATTATAAATTATTCTAAAAAATAATAATTACATTTTTTAAAATAATTAGGATAAAAAAATTAAAATTTCATTTAAATTAAATAAGCCTAACTCTCCATTAATAAAATCAAACTTCACAGTAGGAATTGGTTTAGTAAAAATATTAGCTAATTGAATATCCGTACTTACATATTATAAAAATATATCCTTTTTATGTACATAATCTCTTAAATATATATGTTTGATATCAGTATGCTTAGTTATAGAATGATTAATATGGTTTTTTTGAAATATTTATAACACTTGTATTATCACATAAAATAATTGTGATATTATAATTTAGTCTAAAGTCTATAAGAGTGTTTTTCACCCAAAAAACATGTACACAACAACTGCATGCATATACATATTCTTCCTTGGCTGTTGATAGGGAAACTAAGTGCTGTTTTTTACTAGACCATGTCACTAGTGTTTTTCCAAAAAAGTGACAAGTCCCTGAGTTGATTTTTCTATATAATCTACAACATACTAAGTCAGCATGTGAATATGAAATTTAATTAAAATCAGATGTTTTTGGATAGATAAGATATTGAAAAAACAGTTACTTTTAAATAACTAAAAAATAATTTAAAAATACTTAAGTGAGATTCTTTAGGATCAGATTGAAATCTAGCACAACATCATACTGAATACATTATATATGGATTGCTAGCAGTACGATATTATATACTACTAATCATATCTCTATATAACTTTTTGTCAACTGATTTTCCAGTTTCATCCAAATCAAGTTTTATATTAGTACACATAGGATTTGTATATGTCTTGATATTTTCATGTCCAAATTTCTTTAGTAAATCAGTAATGTATTTTCATTAATTTAAAACATTTACAAAATCATTTTGATAAATATGAATTCCTAAAAAAATTAATTCTCCTATCATACTCATTTCAATTTTTTTGTATTAAATTTGAAAACTCATGACAATATTTTTTGTTTGTTAAACCAAAAATTACATCATTAACATAAATTTGAACCAATAAAATATTTGAGTTAACTGTTTTCTTATACAATGTTTTATATTTCATCCCAATAGTAAAATCAAATTTCAAAATCAATGAACTTAATATTTCATAACAAGCTCTAGGTGCTTTTTTAAGGCCATAAAGAGATTTAGTAAGATTAAAAACAAAATCTGGTTTTTGTGAATTTTTAAGCCAGGAGGTTTCTCTACAAAAACATCCTCCAATAATAACCAGTTAAAAAGGAAAAATTAACATCCATTTAAAATAATTTAATGTTCATATGAGAATAATAGTTTAAAATGATTCTAATAGCTTCTAATCTAGTTACAGGATCAAAGGCCTCATCATAATCTATACATTCTTCTTGATTATATCCGTTATCTACTAGTTTTATTTATTTCTACTTATTATTCCTTGATCAACTTTTTTATTTCTAAATACCCATTTAGTTCCTATAACTGGATAGTTCTGAGGTCTTTCAACTAAATTAAAAACATCATTTATCTTGAATTTCTTTAGTTCTTCTTGTAATGCTATCATCCAACATTCATCAACTGAGGCTTCTAGTAATTTCTTATGTTTTAATTGGGATAGAAAGTAATATAATCAACAATATTCTTTACATCTATTTTAGTTTTTATTCTAGTGTCTAGGTCTCCTATAAGAGTTTATAAAGGCTGATTCTTTATGGTTCTAGACTGTCTAGGTAGTACACTATTAGGTTCTTCAATGTATTGTTCTTCTGAACTGGACTGAATTTCATTTAAATCTTTTTCAAAATAATCTTTTATGTTCTCATGTCTAATGTAATCATTATAGTCAGATTCATTAATTTGGTCTTTCCTTTTCTCAAAGGGACCATATTCATCAAATTTTACATTAACTGATTCTTCAACAGTCCTTGAATTTTTATTAAAATTTTTATAAAATTTGGAAGTAGAAAAATATCCTTAGAAAATGTATTCATCAGATTTTGATCAAACTTTCCAAGGTTTTCATTGGTGTTTAAGGTGTAAACATTGCATCCAAATACATTAAAGTAATTTTCTTTACATTTTTTGTTATTCCAGAGATCATACGGTGTATTTTTAAAAATTGGTCTGATTTAAACTGTATTCACTATCAAGAGGGATGTACTTATAGCTTTTTCCTAGAAATATGTAGGAAGACTGTATTCATTTAGCATAGTCCTTGGCATTTATTGAATAGTCATGTTTTTTCTTTCAAAAATTATATTTTTTGAGGTGTTCTTGGTGAAGAGAAGGCGTGTTTAATACCCATATTTGAGGAAAATGAATTAAATTCCAGATTTTCAAATTCTCTACCATGATCACATTATAATGAAATTATTTTCAAACCTTTTTCATTTTGGATAGCTTTGAAAAAACTTTCAAATATAGTAAATGATTTATTTTAATATTTTTGAAAATAAATCTAAGTAAATATAGAATAATCATCAACTATGACATATACATATAATTTACCAGCTAATATTTCTATTCTTGAAGGTCTAAAAAACTCTATATGGATAAGTTCTAGAGGTTTAGATGTAGAAATTTTGTTAACGGATTTGAAGAATGATTTGTGTTTCTTTCCAAGTTTACATGCATCACAGAATCCATCACATTCAAATTTGAGATCAGAAAATCAGAAAATAATTGTTTCTTAGATAACTTATGTAAAGAATATACATTTCAATATCCACATCTTCTATTCAAGATCTAATATTCATTTATCTTAGCAGTTAAGAAGTTTAATTTTTGTTTACACAATGAATTTAAGTATAGAGTATAAACATTATCAGTTCTGGGTGCTCTAAATTTAAGAAATTTATCTTTAAATATAGAATAACTATTGTTAGAAAAATCAACAAAATAACCATCATCACAGAGTTGAGAGATACTTATCAAGTTGTGTTTCAATCCTTGTATATGGAGTACTTTATTAACTAAGAAAGCTTCTGGATCTCCAACAATTACAATTACAATAATTTTACCTTTGGCATTGTCACCAAATGTGACTAATCCTCTATCATTTTGTGTTAATGTTTTAAAATTTTATGAATTACCACTCATATTCCTAGGGTAGGAACTTTCCATATACCATATTTTAGTTTGGCTTCTGTGACCTGCATCCTGCAGTAACATTTAAACAAAAATTGTGTTTTGGAACCCATATTTAGTTGGGTCCAGCAGTGTTAGCCAGCAAAAATTTGGGAATCCAGACTTGCTTTGTTTTTCTCTATTCAATAGAATCATATAAACTTCTTACAACAAATAATTTCTTAATCCCACTTATTTTTGGTTTCCTTAAATAACCGTTATTAGATATGTGACCTTTTGTTCCATTGTAGTTTCAAATTTTACCTTTTGTACTTGAAACAAAATAGTTCTTATAGAGTTTGGGTTTCTCACCTTTACTGAATATTCCATATCTTTCATTTTTAATCACATTTTTTCTAAGAATTTCATTTTGTGTATTTTCGCCTTTTTAAAAATTAATATTTTCACTTTTTTATGTTTCTACTTCCATTTTCAGTTTTTTGTTTCATTATCTGTACAGTTTATGTTTTTTGAGTTATATTTTTCAATTAACTCTTGATTTTGTATTAACAGAGTGTATGTTTCTCCTAAAATAGTAGTATGAATAATTCTTCAGTGATTTATGTTTCTTAAATAAGGAATCATATTTTTCTTCTAGTATGTTGTAGTAGGATGCAGGTTTATTATTTGAACAATTATAACCATAGTCATAATCTAATTAGTAATAAGATTATACCTCATCAGCTTCTGCGATAAAGCACTTATTTTCTTTTAGATTTGATTCTTATTTTTATGATTCATACTTTGATAAGCAGTTGGAGTCTTCAGAAACACTCCATGTATATTTCATTGCTCTTTTTTTCTGCTCATAATCATTGTTTTTCAAAATTCTTTTTTTTCTCCTTTTAACTGAGGATAGTCAGGTATAATGTGACCCAGATTCTTGAATTCATAGCATCTGACATCACTTGGTTCTTTTTCATCCTTTTTGAAGGATTTTTTGAATCCATTTTGCTTTTTTTAGAATTTAATGAACTTTCTAGCTAGCTGAGCCAGTTCAACATATGAATTAAATAAATCAGAATTCTCTGATTTCATTTTGATTTCATTCTTCATCTTTCTGCTCTACTTTTGGGATGTTACATTAGAAGTATTATTTTCCCTCTTGATTAAGAAATTATGCCCATTTTCTTCATATTTCATCTCAACTTCATACATATTAAGAGTTCCAATTAACTCTCTCATTGTAAGATCTTTGAATGGTGATGATTGTCTAATAGACACTGATATCCCATTACATCTAGGTGGTAGTACTATAATTACATTTAGGGTGTGATCTTCTTGTTTGATAGGATTTAAATATGCAGTGATGTTTTTGACAATTTCTGTAATCCTTCCATTCATCTAGGTGATTATTTATCCTTCAAACATTCTGAATGTGTCTAATTTCAATTTAGTTGTGGCATACCTCATCTGTCTGATATTGTCAGTTCCCTTATAAGCAACTGTAATTGTCCAACACATTTCATAATCTATCGGGCACTGAGATACTCTATCGAACTCTTCTGATCCAAGACCATAAATGATAAAATTCATATCTTTTTAGTTTATGTCATACTCTGCTTCTGTATTTGCACTCCATGTTTCTAATTTATCTGGAATCACATAGAGAGCTTGAATTTTTCGAGTAGACATTATAACCAAGGTTCTTTAAGTAAATGATCAATCTTTATTTCCAGCATCCATAATTTTCACCATTGATGTAGGGTGCTCCAACCATTGACATAACCTCTTGTTTATCTGCCATTGTGCTATGTATAATCCAAGAACATTCAGCTTATTATAGGTTTGACAAAATATCCTCCTCTAATACCAATTGTTGGATCACGATATTAAAATCTTTGAATAACATAGTTGTAATAAATACCTTGAATATTCGTTATGAAAATATCCTATTAAATAGATCCTTTGAATCACAACTAAATGGATTTGAATCAGTCAAGGATAGTCTTTAAAGTCACGATTTTAATTGTCCTTGAAATCAGCCTAATAATCTGCATAAAGACTGTTTCTAAATAATGTTGTATTTGAATATCTGACGCCAAACATAAGGTTGAAATTTGTAGCATAAATTCACTGAATTTAAGGTTTACAATGTAAGCTTCACAATGTATGGTTCACAATGTAAGGTTTTTTTCAAAAGTAAGTTTGATGAACCATAATTTTTAGAAACAAACATAACATTTCATACTAACATTGGGTTCTTCTTTTATACAATTTTGATATCCCAAAATTAAGGTTCCTTCCAAATGTAGGGTTCTTCTTCCATACATTTGTCTATAACATATTTTTTCTTAACTACACTTTTTTAATATGTCGTAATGTAATCTACGGATTTCACGTTTACGCTATGCTTCTCAACGTAGGGTATGAACATTGTTTCCAGAACGCACTCAAGTGATTTCCGAACACATAGATCATGAAAAGTGTTTCTAGAACAAGTTAAAATGATTTCGAGACACATTGAAAAATATTCCACATAGATTAAATACTTTAATATTATTCTAATATTGGTAAATAAAGAATATTAATTTCCTAAAATATACTCAATGTAAAATCATTAAAGTAACAGATAATGGTATTTGTGAACATAAAAATCATCATAAAGAGATAGAGTATTGTTTACAATGATCTCCCCATAATAAAATAGAGTGTTGTTGAAAACAAAACTTACTCAATAGTGTTCAAATATAACAATAGTGTAAATTCTATCATTCAAAAAGAAACTTATAAGGCTTTATAAGGGAAAAGTTACAGGACTCCAAAATGATGGAATGAAGTTAGAGAATGGAATATTATAAGACCTAAACATGTGAGAGAGGTGATAAATAAGGTTAAAACCATACAGTTTCATATGAAATAATAAAAAGGTCAATAGAAAATATAAACTATAAATCATCAATGAGATCAATTGTTTTAGGTTGAAGATCAAGTATTCCATTAAATATGACAGTGGGATAAATTTTAGAGGTTTGGGAAAAATGGAAAACTTTGTCTTAGATATATTGGGCCCTTTACGAATAATTATCTCATCGAAGTTGGGAGATACTAACTAGCACATCCACCCAACCTTTATCAAGTACATGATGTGGTCCATGTATCTCTTTTATAGAAGTAATTACTGGATCCATCGTATGTACTAAATCTATAGCTGGTACTATTAGATATTGGTCATTCATACGAGGAGAATATGGTGAATATATTGAATCTTATAGAAAAGGTTTTATAAAATATGATAATTAATACAATAAATGTATTGAGAAAGAACCATAAGTTCTTATAGGATACATATGAACCTGAATAAGAAATGAAATAGAAGTATCCTCATTTTTATGGTATGAAATGAAATTTTTATAGTGGAATTAATAAATGGGGGACGTTTATGACATATAGATTAGTATATATAAATTTCATTCTATATATGTATTTATAACAAATTTAGTATGTTATTATAGAATAAAACACAATGATAACACTTTATTTAATTGATTTAGAGCATTACATATAGTAAATAAATAACCCTAGTAAAATGAAAAATATTTCAATGATAAAATCCATAGGAAAGTATAGAATATCTTGAATATGGTAACTTGGATCATCTCAATCATGTAATATTATCTCACTCTTGTAAAACATTTTAAAAATAAAAATAATTTTAATATTGAAATATTAATTTTGAAAATGAAGAATATTGAACATTGATTGAAATTGAAGTGATATGTGAAATAATAAAATATGAAGAATTTATGGGAAGTAAAAAATATTTTATTTTTTGTTCATTATGTCCTTTAGAAAATATGACCATTAAAAATTATGACTATTGGATGTTATGATCATTTGTAATGTATTTATTATATTTTTATTGTTAGAATCAGTCTATATTAAAGGTAATTAAGGGAACTAATTGATGCATAAGGGACAAATGATGGCTAAAAAAAATTAAAATATTATATTTTGAAAATCATTTATCAGATCATAGGAGGGAGGTTGCATCAATGGTATTCCCACTTAACCTAGCCCAAGAAGAGCTTCGACGAGTTAGGTTTGGGACGAATCACTAATGAGAAAATTTCAAGTTAGTATAGATCACCACTAGATCAATGATAGTTGATCCATCCCATGAAACTAATGCCATCACAGAACATTCTATTTGATAATATGATGGTGTAATAAGGGTTTATATATCTAAACATTAATTTAATGAAAGTTTAAATTTATTTTTAGAATCAAAATAATGGTTTCTTCAATCATATTTTCATCATTTATGAAAAAACAAATGAATATAATATGAATATATTAAATATATTTTTAGAGATTAATAGACGATAAATATATTTTTTAAAATATATAATTACAATTATATTATATTTTTTATACAAATTAAATAATTTTAAATAAAATTAATTTCCAGGAAATTTTATTATAAAAAATATTTATCTAAATACACATGTTATTTTAATTTTACAATGTCCTAGTTAATTTTTATAAAATTCAAAGAGTTGATTATGTCAGAAAAAAATTAATTTTCAATAAATAATTATTTTTATCTAAAATTTAAAGTTCCTATATTTTAAAATTAATTTGATAAAATAAATATTATTTTTGAAATTAACATGTCTGAACTATCCAATGGTGATTTTTCATAATTTTAGGAGATAATAAATTTTTGAATAAAAATTTAATATGGTGTGAATATACAATAACTATTATGAAATAATAATAACCTAAAAGTGATTTAATAAATTCCATAATAGGTTTTCATGATGAAAAATTGTGTATTTCATTAAAAATAAGGTATTTAAAATTGATAATATTTTTTTCAACCCTAAAACGAACCTTCTGAAACATAAAAAATGTTTTCATATAAAAAAATTTATGTACATGACTCAATTCCACATCATGAATGATTAAATTTTAATGTTTTAGGTTTTTAAACTGATAAAATATTAAAAATAGATCCTCCTTGGAAAATACCATGGTCAAAAACCATGGTAAGGCCAATGGTTTAGAATTTTTTATAACAAAGTTTCCATGTCCTTGGATTAGAAATTATTAGAAAATCCTCTCTCTTTTACTATAAATACCAACCCATTATCCCCTTACTTTTACCATAAAATCATTTAAACATGAAGTTACTATTATTTTCCATATCTTTAAATCTTCCAAGGAGTTTATATAGTTCTCAAGAGATACTCTGAATATTTAAGAATAAACCCCACATGTTTAGGGCAGTCTCCCTCATATTTAAAATTAAAGAACCTCCTTTGTTATATGACCATTTATTTCCAGTTGGATATGTTCTCATGTGTTCATAATTATACATTATTATCCAAATTACTCAATATTAATGATATTTTACCATCACACTCATTATTACCTTCCAATGAACTTTTATGTTCTCCTGTTATTCTTTTGGAATTATCCCTTTATTTTTCATGGAAGAACCTTGTGTTTTAAATAACCAAATTTATTTTCATTATTGTGTATTAAACTATATATAACTATAATTCATTGACTGAGGAATTATATTAATGAAACCCTTATTCATAATTAATGGGATTGAAATGATAAAACATTTTCTTAAGTTATATGATAAAAGTGTCACATATAAAGTTGTATAGTTGAAGGGTTTTCCATTACATAGATCTAATGCATTGGTTAAAATTGTCATCTCATGAGATACCATATATGGTACATGGTTGGTTAGCCTAAGAACACTATTTTATGATTTATTGGTGGTCATCATTGGATTATTTTCAATGATGTAAAATTTTATGTTGTTTCCAAATTATGATTATATTATTATTTTAAGATGTAATTTTATTATTCAATTCTTCCATTTGAGTATTTATTGCTCTTACCATTTTAGTTTATTATTATATGACTTTTAAATCAGATTTATTATTTACCATCATTATTATATTTTATTATTAACTTGTTTTTATTTATAGATCATGCATTTTCTTATGTATGTCTTCATGTTATCTAGTGAAATAATATTTTTTTAAAGGAAATAAAAAGTACAATACTGAGTTTTAATTAATGACGTTTTATTATATTTTATTTTAATATTTTATGTATCTAATTTCATAAAGTGATTCTGATTCTTAATTTTTTAATAATTTTTTATATGTATGTTTATTTTAAAAATCATGAAATAAAATAAATTCAAAATAATTTTTGTTATATAATATGTATTATTTACCACATTTTCTATATGGATTGATGAGGGACATTTCAAGCCCATCTGGATAAATAATTTAAATGGAGTTTTATACCCCTAGCTACATTCCCTCCCTATTTTATAATCCTTAATTTATATATCTAGATTCACTTAACTATAATATATCCAGATTCATTCATTGATAGAGTATTTGAGGATCACATAACATAATAAAGGTGCTTCCACATTCTTAGAGAACCATGGAAATCTCTATAAAATGTTGAAGTTTGTGTCGTAGTGAAAGACCTTGAATTCAGAGTTAGTATTTGAGATCAATAAAATTATTTTGATGTTTGGTCTTCCCAAATTGAATCTTATTATATTTTTTTGGATAAATATATGGTCAATTTGGAAGAATACAAGTTTGAATCATCATAGGCCATACTATAGAGGGTCTAAAAAAGCATGAGATTAATCCTAAAACCATCCTAAATTAGAGAATGATCAAAATTGCAATCACCAGACTATAAATACATATATAAGGGATTTATATTCCTTGGTATGAATTCTTTGTGATCATTCCTCGTAAAATAATTGACTATGTGATATTTAATGGGACCAATCTCTACATGATATGCCTTAGCTACAATCATTTCAACCTTGAACTGTTGATGGATTCTGAGGGCCTCAATGAGGGATCCCTTTTTATTTTTATGATATATATATCAAACAAAATAGTCAACTTTTCCAAAATTAGAGATTTGTTTTTGGACACAATAGTTATAATTTAAGGGTCTGAAATTCATATATTGGGGATCATATGTGGCATGTGGTTTGGAGGTCATCAACGTCCACACTAGAAAACAATATCTTTTATGAACCTATTTAACCATGACAACCAAATTCTAAACAATTAATAGGGGTTTTGGGTTTGTAATATTTTTCATCATTCTAATTGAAAGGGTCTATTATGTGGATAAATTTGACCAAAATCATTAAAAATACGCATAAAAGGAAGGATTAATATTGTGGGGGTGGTTCCTGATGTTTTTTAGAGGGACAATATCTTTCATCATAGTGATGGAGGTGGGAAGTTCAAATGGGTCTGGACTAGATTGGGTATTGGTGATGAATCATCCTCTTGTCCCTTATCGAAATAGCGATGATTTATCTATAATTTGAAACACCAAAATGATGAATACATGGTATTAAAATATAAAAGGGGAGATAGGATCACAATAGGCTTACTAAGTTTTGTCCTATGTGTTGTTTTCACTTGGATGAATGCTTTCCAGGTAATAAAATATTTTAATTTCTATACATAACTTCTCAGGATTTCTTGACACTCCTCTAATTTTACATATTTAGTTATAGAAATATGAATTGCCTATACCAGGGGTTTCCCAAATTTAACATGATTATATCCAACCATATTTTTTAGAATAAAATTGAAGACAAACTACTCTTAGATAATTTTCATAGCATATGATAGAAGGGTAATTATCAAGAGTGGTCATTTCTAATTATATCATCGGGTTTCCTAGAACATAATTTTTATTAGTTTTTTTTTATTTGGTCATGATAAAGTAACTTAGAGCCTACTATCTTCAATGCCTCTAGACTTTACAACTGTTTGTTACTCAAAAATCCCCATCATCGGAACACATTGTGATATAATGTGCATCATGTTTTGTTTTGGGACCGCTATACCTTTGAAAATCGGAAATATAGGATTCAAAAATTTGGATGAATGAGGTGTCATGCCCATGAAGTGATGATATGTCATTTTCTATGGTTGTATTGGTTTTTTATTCCCTCCATATTTTCCATTGGATAAAAAAGTAACTTTATTAATCTAAAATGTTCTAGTAGTTATTTCTCTTAGGATGAGTCTTTAGATAAAGATATTATAAATTAATGATATGTTCAGTTATCCTACTCCATTGATTGATATCTAGTTTGATCGTGCATGGGATAGTTACCCTAAAACAATAGTAATTTCTTCCTAAATAGAGAAAATCTTGATACAATATGATCTCTGAATTTATATAAACTAATGATCTAGGACCATGCCTATCCATGTGGTTAGTATCAAATCGTACTGGTTGAGTATCTCCAACCAATTGTATATATAGAGACGATAGTATATTAGCCTGTAATTTGAAATTTGTTTCAATATGAATATTATCTCTAAGTAGTTTAGAATTAATCCACCTGATATACTCTGTCTGATCATTATTTTTGTCCAACCTTTCCACAATTAAAAGAGGAACCTCCTCCCTCATGTTATTGGTGGTTTCTGGATTTATCTACACCTATAAAATTATCTTAGTTTTAATCTCACCAAGTAAGAGATAAATAATTGTTAAGAGGAAATAAATGGATTTGATCATATCTTTGATTCTAGGGATGCAATCTTTCATCATAGACTTCGATGCATACCATTTTTTGAGCGGATGTCTCTTCATCGTATCCATCCATGTAAGATTCCTATATTAGGTTATCTATGAATACAACAATAATGGAATATATTGATATATATCATGCATTAAGAATGCTTTAATCATAATCCTTTGGTTAAAACAAATATTTTTACCCCATTGAGTATCCATCAATGGAAAAATCAAGTATCTACTTGATATTTAATTTATTTGTAGGATTTTTTAGAATATGACCCCTATGAGGATACATTTTCCCTTATATATGAATGGTGACCTTGAGAAATTCTATCAATATTTTTACCAAACATGAAACTAATAAAGGAGATAGATCATGATGTTGGAGAAATAGTTAGAGTGATACCTATAATGATATTTATAATCTAGATAAGTCTAGTTTTTTTATAGGAGAAGGGGGTAATAATTCTCCCAAACCTAGGAAATGGGGTTAACATGGTTATCACATGACTATATCTGAGATAAACTGTGTCATTGATGATCTATGTGGGAATTAAAAATTTACCTAGTACTACGGGAAGGGGTTAACCCTATAATACTATTTAGGGTAGTAGAGTTCAATTAGATAGACTAACTAGAAAATATTCAGCTCAATCTTGAAACCTTGAATGTGGTTATTATATTTCATGTTGTGATTATTGATGAGTAATATTAACTAGTTAATAGAGTGGATTTTCGATCCCCATACACTTACTATATTTATAGATTCTCATAAGGTGATGTGTCTATGATTATTTAGAAGAGTTACATCATAATATTAAGTAACACCTGATAGAAGAACTCATTCTACTTCACGATCATTGGTTATCAAGACACATAGAAGGAAATATAATCAATTTGATATATGATGTCTCTCATCACCTTAATGTTTCTAGGGTACTTCTGTACATATATATTTATCTTTAATATAGAAGATATTATCAAATATGTTATGACATAAATATGACATGAATTCATCCTTTAATGACATTGGAATATCATATTATAGAGTTTCCATATTCTATAACATAAATTTTATATTATATTCAACCAAATCCTTCCACATAACCATATAATTATACTCATCCTTAGAGAAGGATGCCTCGACTTCATACAACCATAAAGGTTATTTCACTACCAATTTACTAAGGGGATGGGGTTCTTTTGGGATCTCAGTAAATTTATCACAGGGTAAGTGATTTGGGATAGGTTTGAATGATGACCTTCACCTTGATCTATCCTATAACATCACAAGATTCTATGTTATGTCTCTATTTAAATTTAAACTCTACAACAACTTATATTTCATGCAACACCTAGATTTAAGAAATAACTAAATATGATTATAAAATAGAAACAAAATGGGTGAGATTGAATAGTATTAAATATATTATAAAATATATAAAAATTTAATATTTATTTTTTCATACTAAATAAGAACATATTTTTTAGTAATGTTATTTAATTTTCCAAATATTAGTTTTTATCAAAAAGTAATTTTTATTGATTTTTATGTAAAATTAAATATAACTAATTTTGACCCTTTCAGAATATATATTTGATAAAATGAAAATCATTTTTGAAATCATAATTTCAAAATCAGTCTATGGTTATTTTTTTAGAGTTTTCTAAAAAAAGATAAATTTTTGGTGAATATTTAAAAATATTTGTGTTTTTTAAATATGGTATTTTTTGGTTACTTTAAAACATAACTATTATATAAAAATTTGTTAAAATTATGTGAATAATAATGTTTATTAATATAATAGAGATAATATAAAGAAATAATCCATAATATATAAAAAAATATTTCATGAAAAATATAAAAAAACATTTTCAGTACCGAAATAGTGCATGTACAACATTGAAAAAGTAAAATGTTGTGTTTTATAGAAATTAATATAGAGGTAAAAGGATTTTTCATGACATTATTTTTAAATATCATTCATAAATTATGATTTTTACTAACGTTTTCATATATGTTTCTTATATAGCAAGAATATTATCCAAATTTGTGTGCAATGCCTGCATAATACTAAAAAAGTCCAGTTAATAAATTAAATAAGATATATTGACATGGATAAGAGTAAATATACATAATTAACAAATATAAATGAATATATTGAGCCTAATTTATTTAATTTTATATTATAAATCTATTTTTAAACTTTATTTATATTAAAATTATCTTTAATTCTTATGCAATGCTAGAGTAGTACTTATACAGGCTGAAGAAAAATCCGTAAAATAATTATAAATAAAATTCTATGAACCGTTAAATATCCCAAAAATTTGGTTAAATATTATTTTATGAGTAATATTTAAAAATAACCATCCATGTGTCTAATTTATGACAATTTTGGGCTACATAGTAGACAATAAGTCCCTTGTAGAATTTTATTTAAAAGAAATTCAAACTATTCACGCTAATGTTAATAATAATTATAACATTTTTAATATATGGGTTTCTAGAAAACATGTTTGGTGATAAATATTTATTTTAAATCTATGAAAATTATATTAATCATGACAATTGATTTTTAGTTTTTAAGGATGAAAAAATTACTTAATGGCTTTCACAACAATGGCTCAATAATTATTTAATTAATAAAAAAATAAAAAAAATTATTTTAATAAAATGGTATGAACCATGAAATTATAAAAACACATTAATAAAATTTATTATAAGATTAAATTTTTTCTATAATTAAAAATGGTTTGTATTAATGATCATTTGTTTCCATTAAGAATTTGTTGTGACCTTTTTTGTATATTATTTAATTAAAATCCAAACATTTCATACTCTTATTTTCAAAAACAATAGTATTGGTAATATTTTTTTATCTAGAAGTTTTATTCAACTATAAATATTATTTTGAAATACAAAATATTTACTTAAATCATATTAATTTATTTTTAATTTTCAGTGAAGAAATAGGTAATTTAATTAATTACACAACAAGGATGAAGTTATTATAAAACTAATGGGAAAGTCAAATAAATTATATTGAAAAAATAAAAGTAATATATTTTTAATTAGTTAATGTTATCCATTAATTTTCTCAATGAATAATATATATTATTTATTTTTTTAATTTTTTTGGTTTGAAGGTATCATGTAGTCTTTATATTATTAATTTCAATGTAATGAATAGTGTAAAAATTGATAGAAATTATATTTCATGAATATAGTATTTTATTAAAATAATTTAAATAAATAAATAACTAAAATGATGATATTGTATGGTTTTAATGTTCATCCCAAATTAATTTAAAAAACAAATTTAAGTATCTATCATTAGAATATCCTTATTATATTTTAATATTTTGAGAAATTCTGAATGTGCCCCTCACCTCGATTATAAAAGGGAACCTCGTCCCTAATATATTCACCACATTTTGATAAATATATCTCATGAAATACCAACCCATTTATCGTCCCATATTCCTCATAAAAGTTTTTTAAGTGATGGTATCCTCCAAATACCAAACCTAGTGTCTACAATAACATATCGAAAGGAAGTCCACTGAAGAAAAGTTAATCATATTTATCAACTCTTTCAATTTTATTTCTTCATTTGCATCCAATGAATGTGGTTTCTATCAAATAAATTAATAAATATAGTAAAATATCTATGATATGTTGTTTTTATAATTATGATACATCCATATTCCCAATTTTATCCATCCTACAAAAAAATCCCAACGTGTGCAGACATACATTTTTTCGCCCCCACACAATGGTGTAATTTTCTTTTCATCACAAATTTACTTGGATAATTATAATGATGGAACTAATTGATATATAATATAATTATGAAATTATATAAATTATAGAAACTTAATATATCATGGACTCCTTTACACTTTAACTCATTAAGGTAATGTTATAATCACTCAAACATATGTACGACCTACCGTCTCAACTACCTGATATGATTGATTTTCTAAGTTCAACAATTAAATATTTTCTATAAAACTATATTTAATAATTAAATATAATATTTATAACAATAATATAATTCTTAAGTAGATGTATCTATATCCTATGCAAAATAATTGGGACATTTATCATAAAACATGCAATAGAAAACAAGAGAATTAACTCTCAAACCATGGAAAATAATGAAATATTATTAATGAACAGGATGTAAGATGTTATAAAAGAATCATATAAGAAATTATAAATATGAATAAGGTTTTTTTATAAATTATTAACATATTTAAAACCATTATACTGGATTTCCCAACCCATACAAAGGAAATCAACCCCGAGGTATGATTTTCTCATCTAACCATTATTTTTGAGGGACATATGCCTTATTCAATACTTGTATCTTTTGTGAGTTGTATATTATGCAGATGAATGACTTTTTTAATATATATTTTGATTTTATTAGTGATTTATATATCTATGAATTTATTTATTTCAAGATTCAAATGATTCAAAAGATACCAAATAAGGACTTATTTTACAATTTTATCATTATTGAGGATTGTATATATTTAAATCTCTGGTGGGGAATATTTCTCCTCTGTGTCTATATTTTCTAATAATAATTTTTCAAAAGGTTTTATATTCTATCTTATAATTGGTAAAATTCATTTTTACCATTATTTTAATTTATTAAAAATGTCTTGAAAGGAATATGTATGCAATTTTCAAAACAATACAGGTTTGTATTTTATCGAAAAAGTTAAAAGGAATCCTTATTTTAACATATAAAACATATATAGGATTTTCGGTCATCATTACCACAAAATTTTGCTGATTTTTATTTTATATTTTTAAATGGTGATTTTCAATAAAAATTATTTTCAATGAAAATTATTTTCAGATATTTTTTGAAAATTATAGTTTTTAAAATATAATTTCTAAGTGAAAAAATGATATTTTTCCACAAGATCATTTTTAAATAAATTTTTAATCATAAATGACAACAACCATTTAATGTGATTAAGATTCACCATGGATATGTTGTATAAATATAATCCCTATTATTTTTATGGTTGTTTATTGATTAGTTTGACTTAGAATGTACTATTTTTATACTATTCAACATATTACTCAGGATGGTTTATGATTATGTTTATTGAATGGGGAAAGTACGAAATTTTATTATGCTAGTTTCAATAATAATATATATGTATTTTATAATTCACACATTTTATATTAGGAATTCATTGGACTTAGAATGTGATGGGTGAGGCCCATTATATCCCCTCGAGGCATTGGTAGCTCTCAGGAGACAAACGAGGCCTTATTTTTGCTGCGGCCTTACCCATTTAGGTATACCTCTTGGATAAGAACTTAATAGTATGTTTTATTCATCCTTTATTATTTATTACAACATCATGAGTTATTTTATAGGTATTCAATATGATTATTTGATTAGTATAACATCTATGATTAACTATTATTCTTATTTGATTATTTATATGGTTTTATTTGATCATATTTTTCTCATCCATATTGTGATAATGTTATTGATAAAATGGATTATGTTTCAGTTATTCACCTTTATATATTTTTATGACTTATTTACTCAAATATTCTATTTTATTCTTACCTTAAATAAGAATATAATCTAACCCCATTCTTATGTCATATTTTCTCTAGGATACAAGGAATTTGTTTTGTGATTAATATACAAGCATATAAAAATGGGATTAATGGAATTATCAAATGATTCACTATATTGTATTTCATAATTTCAATTGTATCTTAATATTCAAGTATGTATCTAGTTTCACAATACTACTAAATTATTCGGTCCTTCTGGATGTGATTCTTTGTATAATATGCCTATATAATAAAGTAACAAATGAATATGGACTACTGGGGTTGGGTTATTTATGATTGTTATCATAGAAGTTATATTATAAAAATAGGGAGTTATATCTAAGAAAAAATTAATTAGAAAAAAAACTCTATGATTGAATTTTAAAATATTTCCAAATATGTTGTGCTTCTGATCTAAAGACTAGTTAAGAATAAATTATAAATTGTTGTTAAGTGTATCACTAGTTTTAAGATTATAGATTATGGTTCATAATGTTAGTATATTATCTAATATAATCCATTATTTATAAATGGTTCAAATTATAATTAATGGAAACCTCATTAATACACATAATCCAAAGAGTATGAATGATCATTTCTTCAATGGTTTTTTTTTCTATTCCTATGAAGGGACCTAGTCTCCAAATCATTTTTATCATATGGGGAAAATAATATCATGTTATAAGAAAAAAATTATTTATTTCAGTATTACGGATTTGAAATAAAACACGGGAAGAAGGGGATGTCCGAGAAAAATATGGATAATGAGAAGATGAAAATTAATATTTCCTCCATGTGATAATTGAGGAAGGAAAATCCTTTGTATATTATTAAGAAGAAAAAATATTTTTCTTGATGTGTGTATAAAAAAGGACACTATTATAATTATTATAATTTATGGAAATAATATTCCAATTTTTTATGCTTCAACTATAAGGATATGAGGCACTATGTAAGAGAATTCTCCAAACAACAATGTATTATACCTAAAAATAAGCTACGTGGTCATTGTCAAGCTTAGAGAATTTCCATAAAAAATATGAGTGATTAATGTGATTATTGTTGTATTGAAGAATTATGTTATTTTAGTATTTTATAAAAGATGTACAGGTTATAAGAATTATATAATATATATGGATTGTAATATAGTACGTTTTCATAAAGGATTTGGATGTGTCTGATGAATAACACCATTAACCAAGTGAAGTGATAATGTGGAAAGTTTATCTTTTAAAAAAAACATGATTGAGAGAATATAAACCATAATATATTGTTTATATTGAGATAATAATGATAAAGGGATGTTTATCAAATAGTATTGGTGACCATGAAGTTGGTTTATTTTTGTTATCTTTGTAAGGATAACTACATTTGTGGAATATATTCAACAACCTGATATTTTATTTTTGTATGTATTTATGTTTTTATTGAGGTTTTAAGGTTATTAATGAATTAATATATTTTATAAGGGATAAATTATATTGTTTTTTAAATGTAATTTTATGATTTATTTTGGAAATATAGTGTACTTTTTGGACTTTGAATTTCGCCAAATGTATTTTGGATGAGTCTTAAGGCTAACTACATAAAGAATTGATTAGTATGAACATTGGATATTATTTTTAAGATAAAGTTTTATTTATAATATTAGATAAATTTTTTTTACAATATTTTCTCGTATAAATATTTAGAGGATGAAAGAATGAGTTTAGGACCTTATGATTCCTTAACAGTAATACATGTTTAAAAAAATCCTCTTGAATATCCATTTCTCAGAGAAGAAATTATGTGAAAGTAGATCAAATAACAATCAGAGGATTATATTATGCTTATGAACTGAAAATAAATGATGAATTTTTATTTTCTTGAGTATATTATTTGGATAATAAAATAATCCCTCATCTTTAGAATAAATATTTTGGGTCAAAAAATTTATAAGTTTACTTTTCTAACATAGAAATCCAGGGTCTTTTATCCAATCATATACAGATTCTTTTTCGATGGTTAAATTCATAATGAGCGTGTTATATTTCAGTCACTATCAGAACTTTATTGTTGTATTTTTCTTCTATGTCCATATTTTCACTTATATCTAATGTTATCCTATTTGAATTCCCAGTTTTGTTGTGAACGTTTCTTTTTCACATTCATCTTTTTTAGAGGATGTATTAGTAACACTTTTTATTATATGAGTTTCTAGAAAATAAATTTTAAAATATCAAAAAAAAATTTCTAATTGAAAATTTAAAAATTTTATGACAATATTTATTTACGTATGGTATAATGTCACACCCTACAATTTTATGGTAAGTCTCTTTTTAAATTTAACCTCTTCAATGGAATGTATTGCATGCAATTCTCATCTTAAAAACAACTAAATATGATTATAAACAAGACATTAAATTGGAGAGTGTTAACAAGATTAAATATATTAGGAAAAATATATGAAATTCATATTTTTTATGTATAATAATGAAACACATATTTTTTAGTAATGTTATTTTTTCTTTAAGTATAATGTTTATCAAAAAACAATTTTTACATCTTTTTAAATGAAACTAAATATAATTTATTTCGGATTATTTAGAAAATATATTTGAAAAAATGAACTTCATTTTTGAAATCAGTATAAGAAAATTAACTTATGTTTATATTTTAAGAATTTTATGAAAAATATGATTTTTTGTTGAATAATAAAAAAATGGTTTTTTAGAAATACACAATCTTTCATAATATCATCCAAAAAAACAAGGATATAATTTTTCATTAAACATATTAAAAGACACTTGTATGATAATATAATTTATAAATTACAAAAAATTAATCCATAACATATAAATTATAAATTATTTCTTAATATATATATATATAAATCATTTTCAATGTTGATGTTGTTCCTACAAAGTATTGAAAACGTAAAATTTAGTGTCTTATAGATACTAATTTAGAGGGAAAAAGCCTTTTCACTTCAGTATTATTTGATATAATTAATACATTATGATGTTTACTAATATTTTATAATTTTTGAATTATATAACATGAATCTTATCCGAATGACTATGCAATGTTTGCACAATGCTATAAAAGTGAAGTTAACAAACTAAATAAGATATCATGAAAGGTAATTCAATAATAATTCATAATTATTGATTATAAATTATTATATTCAAAATAATTAATTTATTTTTATAATTGTAATTTATTTTTAATTATTATATGTTATAAAATTAACTTTAATGTTTTTTCAAAACTGAAGCAGTACTTGTGCAAGCATAATCAATAATATTATTTGAAATAAAATAATAAAAAAAATAAATGACCAACAAATGAATAAATATTATTTTATGAGTAATTCTGGACCAAAATCGTCCATTTTATGAATTTATGACTCTTTGGGTCCATATGGTTGACATTATGTCTCTTATAGTATTTTATCTAAAATAAATCCAAACCGTTCACACGATAGTTTTTAATAAGAATAACATTTTTGATATATGGTTTTACAAAATACATTTTTGAAAATAAATATTTAACTTAAAGATATGAAATTTATATTCATCATTTAAATTTATTTTTAATTTTTAGGGATTAAATAAACAACTTAATGGATTACACGACAATGATGAAATAATTATATAATTAATGGAAAAATAAATAAAATAATTTAATTTAAATTATAATAGCTTTTAAATTACACATACATAGGAATATAATTTATTTTTTGATTACATTTTTTATATATTAATTTTTGGTTTGTATTTATGACCATTTGTTTCTATTTGGATGTGGTTATGAACTATATATTATTTTATTTTATTAAATTTCAAACATTCCATACACTTATTTTCAATAAGTATAATACATTTAATATGTTTTTATACATAATATTTCTTGGACTATAAATATTATTTGGGAATATAAAATATGTATCTAAATTTTAGTAATTTTTTAGGTTTTATTAAAGGAATATTTACATAAATAATGATACAACAATGATTAAGTAATTATTCAATTAATGGAGAATTCAAATAAATTATACTAAAAATACTAAAAGTAATATAATTTTAATTAATTAATGTGGTACCTGATTTTTATATATTAATATTACATATTAGAGATGTATTTAAATTCTTGTTATAAGGATATTGTATTATCTTGATATTATTATTGTCAAATTAATGAATATATTAAAAATTTACAATAAAGATATATTCTATATATAATATTTTATAAAATTATTTTAAAACAATAAAAATAAAAAATAATTAAAATGGGGATAAGATATGTCTTATAATTTCATCCCATTTTCATTTATATAAAATTTTAATTTTTTTTGGTTCTAGAGTAGACTCATTATATTTTAATATCTTGAGTTATTCTAAAAGTACTTCTCACTGCAATTATAAAAGGGAAACTCCTTCCTCACTTATTCCCAAACATTGAACCCTATATCTAAACCAATACCATCACATTTATCTTCATAAATTCCTAATCTATTTTATTTAGGTTATTTACTCCTCAAAAAATAATTCCTATTATCTTTAAGAAGAGATCTAATGTAATTTCATCAAAGAAGAGCTAATCTGATTTATTGACCCTTTTATGTGTATTTCTTTCTTTACTTACTATTCATGTGATTTTTTCATACTAAATTAATAAATACGGTATAATATATATTTTTATTTGTTATTATAATTATTTTAAAACCATTTTCTACCTTTAATCCATCCTATGAAAAATGAAATCATTGTGCTTGTATGTATGCGTTTTATTATCTCCATACAGCAGTGTAATTTGTTTTTAATCATCACATTACTTGTATGGATATAATTTTAGAAATAATTGAAATATAATATAATTATGAAATTATTTAAATTATTTAAATTTAATATATCATTAACTCCATTACCATTTCTCTCGTTAAGGGAATGATATCATCACTCGGGCGTACGTACGACCTACCATCTCCACAACGTGATACAAAACATTTTCCAAGTTCAATAAATTTAAGAAATGTTAAAAATATATATTTAATAATTAAATATGATATTTACAATATTAATATCATTATCAAGGTGATGGTTCTACGTCCTATTCAAAATAAAATTGATATTTAGGACCAAACCTACACGAGAAAATAAGGAAACTAACTATTGAAATAATGAAAATAATGAAATATTATTAATGAAAGGGTGGTACAATGTAATAAAATGATCATTTAAGATATTATAAATATGTATTTAGATATATTATAAATTATTAACATTTTTAAAACCATTATACATGATTTTAGGTCACATAAATAGGAAATTATACCTAACACAAGTGTTTTTCACCTCACCTTTATTTCAATGGGATATATGCCTTTTTTACCACTTGTCTCTATTTTGTGGTATATATTCTGAACATAAATGACTTTTATGTAACATATTATGAATTTTATGGGAATATAAAAATTAATCATATGTTAATTATTTCATGGGTCTTATGATTGAAGGATTTATTTTACAATATCATAATTATTTGATATTGTTTGTGTTTGTGTTTCTGTAAGAGAATATTTCTCTTCCATGTTTATATTTTTTTAAAAGTTTTAAAAAATATTTTTATATTATCCTAAAATTTTTTAATGTAGTTTTTACACATATTTTTATTTTTTGAATTTTTTTAATATAATCTTCATGTTGTTTTCCAAATAATGCTCATATGGCTTTTATCAAACAAGTAAAAGGTATAATTGTTTTAATGTATACAGTATGAATATAATTTTTAGTCTTCATGATAACTCAAATGTTCTAAAAATTATTTTATATGTTTCAATTAATATTTTCATTGAATTTTTTTTTCATTTTGTTTTGTGAAATTTTAGTTTTAAAATGTGAGTTTTAAAGTGAAAAAAGGATACTTTCCTCAAGAATTTTTTTAAAATATATTTTTATTCATTAGTGACATAAAAACATTTATATACTTGTAATGCATTAGGGATATGTTGTATAAATATCATCCACTTTATTTTTATGGATGGTCTATGATAATTTGTAATGGGAATGTACTATTTCGATATCATTCAACATATTACTCTAGATAGTTTATGATTATGTTTATTGAATAAGGAAATTATTTTCTTATTATATGATAGTTTAAATAAAACTATATATGATGTTTTTATTATACCCCTTTCATATTATGCATGAATTGGACTTTGTAAGTGATGGTAAGGGCCTGCTATAACCCCTCAATGAATTGATAGGTCTCATGAGGCAAAATAGACCACGTTTTGGATGGGGCTTTAACCATTTATAAATACTTCATTGCCAAGGCAATGATATTTTTCTTTAGAAAATGGTCATGATGAATTCTATCACTTTGAGATTAGTTATTGATATTTAATATGATTATTTTACATTTAGAAAATCCATGGTTGTGTTTTTTTCTCCTTTGAGTATTTATATTCAATATTTTGATCATATTATATTCATTCCATATTATGATCAAGGTATTGATTAAATGGAATTTTTTTTCAATTTTTTACCTTACTTATTTTTTTATTAACTATTTACACATTTCTTCTTCTCTATGATTAACCCTAATGATCATTTGATCTCACCACTTTGTTGTTTTATATTTTTCCTAAGATATAAGGTAGTGTTTTGTGATTAATATTCAAAAATATAATAAGGGTGAAAATGCTATTATGAAAGGATTAAATATGTTGTATTATATATTTGAATTCTAATGTAAGATTAAAGTTGGTATCTAGTTTAACAATACTACTAAACTATTCATCCCTTTAGGATGTTATTCCTAGAATAAGATGTTAATGTAATAAATTAACCCCTAACTCTAGGATACTATGGGTGGTGTATTTATTGTGGGTATCAGAGAAAGTTTAGTACAAAACATGAGAACTAGATCTAGGAAAACATATATTAGAGAACAAAATACTATGATATATTTTGAAATATATCAAAATAAACTATGCATCTGATTTAGAGATTAGTTATACCTATATTTTTAATTTATGCTAAGTGTATCAATTATTCTGATATTATACATTATGGTTCATAATTTTATGATAAAAAATAATGTATGAAATCATTTATAAATGTTTCCAAGTCAAAGGAATGGGAACCATATCAATACACATAATCCAAAGAGTAACAATGATCATTTCATTGATGGTTTTAATACAATATTTTGAAGGGAACTATTTTTGCAAACATTTTAATTATATGAAGAAATAGTACCATGTGCTAATAATATAGATAAATAATTATCAATTTATTATGGATTTGGAAGGAATCAAGATAATAATAGGATAGGATAGAAAAATATTTTTAAATAGAAGAAGGGAATGAATGAATTTCCCATATGTGATAATTAAGAACGGAAACCCCTTTTCTATAACCTTATGATGAAAAATATTTTATTTGATGGGTAGAGAAAAAGGAAACCATGGTCATGATTTTATGGGAAGGAAATAATTTTCCAATCATAAATGGTTCAACTGTAATGATATGGGACACTAGGAAAGATAATTCCTCAAACCTAAAAGGAAGATACATCAAAAGAAGATAATACATCATGGTTAAGCTTATTTTATTACCAATAATAAAAAGAGATGATTAATTTGATATGATTGTATTGAATAATTATGTCATTTGAGTATTTTATCAATGATATAATGGTAATAAGACTTGTAGAATATATAAATGTTGTACTCTAGTACTTTTTTGTAATTGATTTTGAAGCGTGTGATGAATAATACCATTAACCAATATAAGTAATTCTGTGGAATGTTGATCTTTTAGAAAACAAGTGATTGAAGGAGGATAGCCCTTAATATATTTTGATTTTTAGATGACAATGATAAATTAATTTTTATGTGAGAGCCTGAAATTGGATAGTTTCTTTTATCTTTGTTGGGTTTACAATATTTTGTGGAATATATTCAACAACCTAAGATTTTATTTTCGAAACAATTCATGTTTTTATTAATTTTTTAAATTTATCAAGGTATTCATATATTTGTTAATAGATACATTATTTTGTTTCAAGAATCTAATTTTAAGATTGATTTAGGAAATATAGTCATCTTTTTGGGACTATGAATTTGAAAAATGGAATTTTATATGAGTCTTAATGTTTAATACTTATGTAATGGATGAAGTTGAACTTTGGAAATTGTAGTTTGAGGATGATGTATGATTAATAATATTGGATAATTAGTGCTAACCATTTTGGGTATGATAAATATTTAAATGATGAATGAATGAATTGAGTACTATATGATTCATTGAAATATCTTTAGGTATAAAAAAATAATCTTCAATATCCATTTAATGATGTAAAAAATAAACTGAAAATATATAAAAGTAAAACGAAAAGATTATATTATGATTATTATATAAAATAAATAAGGTAATTTTATTTTCATGAGTATATTATCTAGATAGTAAAATAATCCCTTTACTCTTGGAAAATTATTTTGGAACAAAAATGTTATCTTTTTACTTTTATAACTGATAAAACAATGGTCTTTTAAAAAAGTTATGATTTATGTTTTTGTTATAGTTAACATTCTAAGGACCATATTCTATATCTCTATCAATTAGAACATTATAGTAATATTTTTATTCCATGTACATATTTTCACTACCCACAAATGTCTTCGTCTTTGGAATCCTAGTTTTGTGGTGACCATTTTATTTTCACTTTACAATTTTTAAGAGGAAGTTTTATTAACAATTTTTATAATGTGTTTTCCCATAATGGAGTTCTATAATATATGATTTTGATTTTTTAATGTCAATATCATATTGAGATGATACAATTTCTTGAAGTAGGGGTTAATGTAATACTCCATGATTTTATGCTATGTATCTTTTTAAATTTAACCGCTTTAATAGCTTTCTTTGAACATAAAACCAAACATAAAATACCATGAAATATAATTATACACTATATTTTTAATTATTGGGTTTGAATAGTATTAACTATATTAAAATATATATATGATGTTAATATTTATTTAGCTATAGTAAATAAACACATATATTTTACTTAGGTTATTTTATTCTTCAAATATTTGTTTTTATCAAAAGTGATTTTTATTTCATTATATGTTAAAATAGATATAATTAATTTTGATAATTTTAGAAACTATTTTTGATATAGTTAAAATTAGTATTTAAAAAATAATATCAAAATTAATCTATGTTTAAAAGTTTATAATTTTTAGAAAAAGTTCATTTTTTATGAATAGTAAATGAAGTGTGTTTTTATCAAATAAAGTATCTTTTGTGACATCATCCAAACATAAATATGATATAGAAATTTATTAAAATTAATTAAATAATCATGTATTATAATATAATTCATATGTTATTAAAAAATAATGCATATCCTTGAAATTATAAAATATGTATGAAAAATATAAAAATAATTTTTCTGCACCCACATAACATTAAAATATTGAAATTTTCTTGTGGATAAGGATTTTGATGTAAAAATACATTTAACTAATTTCTTATTAAATATAATTAATAAATAATTATTTTTACTTATTATTTAGTTATTTTTTACTTATATAAAATGAAACATATACAAATTCTTGTGCAATGCTCGCCCAAGCCTAGAAAAGTCTAATTAAAAAATTTAATAAGTAATATTTACATAGATCTGAGTAATTATACATAATGAACAAACATAAAAATAATATCAAGGGCCTAATTATGTTTTTTTATGTCATCTACTTATTTTTAGTTTTTAGTTATGATATAATTAACATTAATTTTTTTGAAATGCAGAAACCATACTTGTGCAAGTAGAAAAGAGATAAATAAAACGATTTTAATTAAAATATAAGCACAATTAAATGTACCAAAAATTTTAATATATCTTATTCTATGAGTAATTTTGTACAAAAATCATCCATGGGGTGAATTTAGTTCCCTATGAACCCACATGGTTGGAATTACATTAGATATCATATTTTATTTAAAAGAAGGTGAAATTGTGCACACTCTGATTTTTAACAAGTATAATATTAATAATATGTTGTTTACCATAATTGATGTTTAAAAAAAATATTAATTTGAACTCTAAGTTATTTTTATTCATCATTGAAATTTTTAGTTAATAAATAAATACATTAAAGGATTTCACAACAATGATTCAATAATAATTTAATTACAAAAAATAAAAATAAAAAAATGATTTAAATTAAAATAATAAGAACCATTAAGTTACACAAAAACAAGAATTAATTTTATAGTATGAATAAATTTTTTCTATAATAATTCATGTATTATATTTTTGACCATTTATTTCATTCATGTGTTTTTATAAACCATATGGTATTTTATATAATTAAAAGTCATACATGTTATTCTCATATTTTAAATAATATAATATTTCTAATATCTTGTAGTTGGAAAGATTATTTGAATATAAATATTATTTTTAAATATAAAACATTAATATACATAATATTATTCTATTTTGAATTTTTATTGATGAAATAATTACCTTAAATAATTACATGATAATGATGAATTAATTATTGAATTAATGGAAAGGTCAAATAAATTATATTCAAAATATAATAATTAAAATAATTTGAATTAATTAAGGTATTAAAGAAATATTATTGATTAATATGACATAATATTCATGTATTTAAAATCAGTTTTTATAATATATCTTTTTATCTTTATATTCTTAATGTCAAAGTACTGAATAGTGTCAAATTTCACAATAATGATATTTTGTTAATATAATATTTTATTTAGTTATTTAATTATCAAAAAACATTAAATAATTAAAATAGATATATTTTAAGGTATAAAATATGATATCATAATCACTTATTTATCATTTGGAGGTATTTTTATCTGGAATAGCTTTATTATATTTTTATATTTTGAGAAATTTTAAAAAATACCATCAACTCAATTATAAAAGAAATCCCCCTCCATCACATATTCTCAACACAATAATCCATATATCATGATCTATATCTACTAAATTATCTTCTAAACTCACTTATCTTATTTTTGAGTTGTTTCTCTCTTCAAAATACCAAACTTAGAGTCCTTTATAAGCGATCTAAAGAAATCATGCTAAAGAAGAGGTAATCGTATTTACTGACTATTTCAAGTTTATTACATCATGTAATTCATCTTTATGTGATTTTTATGTTATAAATTATTAAATAAAATATCATATACATAATTAATTTTAATTTTTATTATGGTTAAAACATATTCCACCATTTATCCATCATACAAAAAATTAAACTACAGCATGTTCGTGCGTAGTACTTACCATCTCCATGTAGTGGTGTACTTTTTTTCATCACCACATTACATGGATTATTATAATAAATAATTAAAAAATATTATAGTTAATAAATTATATAAATTTAATACATCATAATCTTCCTTATCTTTCCCTCATTAATGGAATGATACCGTCGCTCATGTGTACGTACGACTGACAGTCATCATGACAGGACAAGATTCATTTTCTATGATTAACAATTTAATAATTGTTCTAAAACTGTTTTAATGATTAAATATGATATTGATAACTTTAATATCAGTATTTAGGATATTTATCTATATCATATGAAAAACATTTGGGACATTAATGAACAAATAGGAAAGATAAATCTAGGTAACTAACTCTTGAATCAATGGAAAATAATGAAATATTATAAATGATTGGGTGGTATGATGTCATAAAAGATTCATATAAGATATTATTAATATTAATAAGGTAGTTTTATAAATTATTAACATCTGTTAAACCATTACACAGGTCTTCTAGACACATTTTAAGGAAATCATACCCAAGGTAATTTATTCTTGTATCACTTTTATTTTTGTCGGACATATTCCTTATTCCCCAATTGTCTCTTTTTTTGTAGTATCTTCTAAAAAATACTAATTTTAATTTAATATATTATGAATTTTATGGGGATATAAATATCCATTTAATGTTCTTTATTTTATCGGTATTATGCTCCAAATGTTAACAAATTAGTATTTAGTTCACAATCTCATCATTATTTGGGATTGTTTATATTTAAGTATCGACTGGAGACTAATTCCATTCAATGATAATATTTTATAAAAAAATTTAAAATTAATTCATATTTTTATAAAACTTTTTAAAAATATTTTTACCCATAAATTAAATGTTATGATTTTTTTAAAGTAATCTTCATCTTATTTTCAAAATAGTGCCATTTTATCTTTTATCCAAAAATTGAAACCAATATTTGTTTTAATATGTAAAGAATGAACTGAATTTCCAGTGATCATGACCCTTAAAATGTTTTTAATGATTATTTTATAAGTTTCAATGTTTATTTTCAATGAAAAGTATTTTAAAAATGATTTGTGAAAATTTATTCTTAAAAAGTGGATTTCAAATTAAAAAATATATTTTTTTATTAAGAAAATTTTTAAATATATTTTTATTCATCAATAACATAACACTTTGATTTACTTATGATACACTAGGTATAGGTTGTATTTATATCACCATTATTCTTTCGATGAAGGGATTACAATCAGTTGGTCATGGAAATAAATATTTTGATATCATTCAGTATATTAGTCTAGATGGTTTATGGTTGTCTTTACTGAATAGGCAAATTATTTAATTTTTTTATACTAGTTTCAATGAAAATTTATATGATGTTTATATTTTAAAACATTTATATGAAAAATTCATTGGACATACTATGTGATGTATGGGGACCTCTTTATCACCTCGATACATCGATATGTATCATGATACATACCATAATGGATTTTGGTCGAGTCCTTACCCATTTATGTATACTTCTTGGATTATGCATTAATAGAATGTTTTATTCATTCGTAATTATATATTCTACAATTATGAGATTAGTTATTGATATTTCATGTGATTATTCATCTATTATAATAACTATGGTTATGTTTCATTCTCATGTGATTATTTATATGGAATTATTTGATGATCATTTATTGCAACCATATTATGCTCATGTTATTGATCAAATGGAATGTTCTTCAGTTGTTTACCTTTTAATATTTTTTATGCTTTATTTATTCATAGCGTAATTATCATGCAAACCCTTATAGAGTATCAAATCTCACACCATTATTATTAAATATATTCCCTAGGATAATCGGAAGTGCTTTGTGATTGATATGTAGGGATTTACTAACGGGAATAATGAAATTATCACAGGATTCAAAATGTTTTATTTTTTATTTTAAATTGTAATGTAAGATTCGTGTATGTATCTAGTTTACCATGACTACTAAAATATTCGGTTCTTCAAGATTTGATCTCTTATATAATATGAAAACATAATAATGTATCCACTGACCCTAGGCTTCAGGGGTTAACCTATTTTTGAATCTTTCAGCTAGGATGAGTCTACTATAGTTAGCAAAGGGGTTCTGGATGTATTGGAACTCCAACTCTTGAGTGCCTTTTGATAAAAGGTTAATATATAAATTGTTTTGACATAATAAGTTTTTTTATGTTGATATGACTCATAATTATGTGGAGGAAATTAATAATAACCACCATGTAAATAACATATATATTTGGTGTTTGTTTATACATGGGGATGACCAATGAGGTTACCAACGCTTGATGGGTTAGTAATGGAAGGACCTTTTACCTATTGTTCTGTAAACTAGATAGATTACCTCTACATAATTTTCTATGGGGAGGACCTTCATAGATAATACTTTGGGGAGGACCTTTAGAGACTCTTATATATGTATCATGGGAAGGGCCTCTTATACCAGATTTTCCTTCCGCTATTGATATAGATTTGGAAAATTCTTCAACCATTATGATGAATGAGTAATGGGACTATAAAATATCATCATTGAATTGTGAAGAAATATGATCCTTCTTATATTTTATATAATACCCTTGAAAAAACATTCTATATCTTTATGGTTTTGTGAATGATTTCAAATCCATGATCATGACTGGGCTCATGCATTGTGGTTAATATCATTAGCTTTTTAAAACTCTCCCTGAAAACCAGTTTCCTTTCTTCAGAATATGTCAATACCTTCCATGGATGGATATCAGAATATGTTGGTGTTATATTAAATATTCGTCAGAAATATGGATATGAATATGTTTTTAGTCTTCAACCACTGTAGAAATATTCCAATAGGATTCCTAGGTGAGTATATGAATATGGTCCTACCTATCAATGGGTTTCACTATGATATTATAATGGCCTTCAACAGATAATGTCAATTACCTTTAGTGGGATGAAGGATATTATCTAGATATATAGTCATTTTTCAGATATGATAATAATCTATTATAGTGATGTCAATGATATAATACAACCCTATAGTGACTATTGGGGATTTGTTTTTGAACACCAATAAGAACAAGGGTATACGTTTACCCATTGTATTCAAACATTGATGAGAAATACTGATGATCATACTAAGTGGGAGTGGGAATATATGCCCTCTATTGAGTATAAATTGGAAAATTATGACAATATCCTTTAATATTAGTGGGAACAGTAATATGAGTTTCCCCCTAATGAATTCCAGGATATGCTAATATTTTTCAACCATCATTGTTAGTATATACTAGAATACTTGAGATGTTTAAGAAGGGTTATATTCATAATATTCTTATTAACACTAGAATGAGAAGATAGACTTATTCTATGGGAGTATAAATATATTCTTATTCCTTGGGTTAGTTAGACTATAGTTTCGATGCCTCCCACCCACACAGCCAAATAGAGTACAAAAAAACATAAACTTGATCTTTATTATATAAAAATAAGTAACTAAAATTTAATATTATATAATTACAAAAACCATTACTAATATTAAGTCCCAGGAAGACCAAGAATATTATTATGTATAGATAAATTGATTTTTACGAACTCTGATATTCATTAAATGAGTTTTTTTTCTTTTAAAGTTTTATTTTTCCATTATTAAAAACTCCTTAAATATTATCCTAAATTCACATTTTCTAATGGAGGTATAACCGTACAATAACTTCTAATCATCAATATTCCCCATGAAAAATATTTGAAAACATAGGTTCATCAGAAATGGAAAATAATAGTTTTTTAAACCAATCACCATGACCCTTTTTGAAATGATTGAAAACTTCTCAAAAGTTCATTCTTTAAATAAAAATACATTGATCTATATAAAATGAAATAAAATATAACCATTAAATTAAATGGGTTTTCATAAAAATAATATAAAAAATAATTTCACAGAAATTAATTGAGACGGGATAAAATATTTAACAAATTAATATTTAAAAACAAAAAAAATTAAAATACCTTTTAAAATCAAGAATCCCTTTTGAAATTAATGTTTTTAAATTGAACAGAAAAACTAATTTCAATATGAAAAAAATGGCTTTAAATAATCTTAAAAAAAATCTTTCGCACAACTCAGAAAATTAAAGGGAAATATATGTCCCACCCTTCACTTTAATGGACCAAATCCCTTATGTTTTGGGTTCAATTCCCTTCTACCATCATTATTTATAATATCCAAGTTCTAAATTTTAAAAAATTTGTTTCTGTATATCACATTTCTAATTTTAAATCCCATTAAAACATTTGATTTAAAATAATCACGAATAGTTTTAAAATTAATTTCCACACATAAAGAATGTCTTTAAATAAATTCATGGTTATTGGATAAGGATTAAATAGAAATGTTTTTGATAGAAATAAACAGTTATGAAACAAAACAAATTAAAATGAAAAGTGGTATTAATCCGATGAAAATGAAAATAAATATGTTTTTCCTTTACATAAATTTTAAAATTAAATAATTAATATAGATGATTGTATTTTAAAAATTAAATCATGGGTTAATAAAAACCCATAGTGATAGATTACAAAAGTAAAATACTTTATATATAAAATGATATTTTAGAAACTCTTAAAATACCAACATTAAAAATAATTATTAATAATAAAATTTTAGTTTCAAAACAATTTAAATAAACATAATTTTTTTTCTATAATTTATAAAAAACATTTATGAATGTTTTTACACAATTATAGTAAATGAAAATAATTTCCCTTGTAAGGTGGATTATTTTTGGAAAATTTAAAATAGTAGTTTTTAAAATATTTTTTTCTTACCAGATGTAATACGAACATATTTTTGTAGACCCAATTACTCTTGAATTAAACTATTAATGTTTCTATCCTTACTATTTTGATCCCTCTCTCTCTACAACTAAGGAAAAAACATATTTTTTTCTTTCATTGAAGGACAATTAGTTGAGATGAACTCCAGAACTGAACCTTTATATAGCCATATTTGACTGTATACCCAATAAATTTTATTATCGAAAAAATTACTTAGTAGCCTATTTGGTGATGGAGAAATACTGTTTAGAAATTTTTATATAGGAATATATTCATATATTTCTATAAAAGACATGGATTTTTTTTAAGGAATAGATAAAACATAATAAATTATTTACCCTTACCTGTACCATCTTCCTATATCCTTGTGTCCTCTAATTTTTACACAAATATCTAGGTTTGTTTCATGTGATGTAAGATGTGTATATATACTGATATATCCTACCTCTATAATATTATCTTGCTAAGAGGGGGTGGGTGACATCTTACTAGGTCGATATTCCCCGAGTTTTGTTGGAAAATAAAAACAACATCATAAATTATTACCAAGCTCCTATGAGGGGCATCATTAAATCCCATGTCCTTCAAATATTTGCTTAAATATATATATATATATATACATATTCTATAAAAATATAGTAATAATGACGTGTGGGAGGTTTATGATGATTACATTATGTTTTAGAGTTAGTGTTTTTATTTTTATACCTACTCGAATTTGGCCTTACCTTCATCGTGATTATTAAGATACCTTGGTACATCATATATATATATATATATATTGGTGTTTGTGTGTCTGTTAATATTTATTTATTTAACCTGCAGATACTTCGCAACTTCTTTGTGAGAAGGAACAAGATCATAGTGGACATTTTTTTAAAAAATTATCTCGTTCATTATTTATAAATGGCAAACAATGACCACTTATATTGATCCCAAATTAGACTTCAAATTAATTGGGAACTCCCTTATATAAAAAGATGCATATTAACAAGTCATTTAAGTCTATAAGGGTGATGGTGTTCTCCCATAACCTCACATTCCACCCTGCATATTAGATTTTAAGCATCATTCATCCTCAGTGTGTCGACCCATGTGCTCCATGCTTGACTTGTACACTGTCTATATTTTTACCATGCTCAAACCATCCCACACCACCAGCCTAGGCTATTCCATTTCACTTAGGTGGTTGGTTAGCCCCAATTTTTATATACTAGCTATATATAAATTCTTCTGTAAAAAAATGAATTTTTCAAAATTTATAATTTTACCATCTTATCACATTTTTAACTATCATACATTTAATCACATACTATATAATATTATAACTCATAAAATGTAATAATTCCAATATGGATATTTTTTTTAATTATATTTTATAGAAATTCCTTAATGTAAATTATACTAACAAAAATATATTATCAAATGATAATTTTTTATTATAATTAGATTATCTAATTATAATTAATCAAATTTTTAACTTTTAGAAACTAAATATTATATTCAATAATTTAAATTCTATTTAAGGGATTGTTTTAAAATATTTTGACTCATTCAAGGTTTTAACACTTTTTCACTATTAATAATTTATTATTCAAAAATATCAATTAATCCTTACATATTTGATATATTTTTAAATTCATAAAATCATATTAATATAGTATATATCCTATTTTTTATAATTTTTTATTTTCATTACATTCTTATGAAATATTATAACAATTAAATATTTATCATTTACAAATAAATATATTCTTATCAAATTAATAAAATATTTTTATAATTATCACAAATGTAACATTAGTTTGTTTTATATAAATTTTAATTCATTACGAATATATTATTTATTAGTTTAAATTTTTAATTTTTATACTATAATTTTTATATTCTTCATTAAATATTATATTTATAGTGAAATTTATAGTTTTCATTAAATATGCTCATTTTAAAGTAATATAATTCTCTTATAATTGTCTTATATACATTAATTTATTACTAATAATTTACATATCAAATTATATATATATGTATTTCCATATCTTAGTCATAAAAAATTATTTATCATTTACTATCATTTACCAACAAATAATTCATAATCATTAATAATTAATTTTATTATCTTATTACCAATTAGTTTATAATAATAATATTATTTTTATTATAAAATATTTTTTTAAAATATGGACATGTTAACAATAAATATATATTTTTATAATATTTTTGAAATAAGTATAAATATTGTTATTAAAGTACTTTAATTACATGCATATTTTAAATTAATTTATTCCATATGTTATGGTGTTTATAGAGAAAAAGAATTTAATTTTATAAATGGTTATAAATGATAAAATATATCTCATTGTTTGTTTTAGTATTATAATAAACCAATTTATAAACATTTTTATCCAATAAAAAATTTATTCTACAATCTCATGGAATTTCATTCTACCCCCTTAAATATTGTGCGTCCTCATAATTTTAATTTGTCTTATTTTTTTAAAACATTTGAAATTGTTCTTAATATCATAATTATTTAATTTCTAATACATTATCTACCTTATTATCATGTGTAATTCATAATTTTACATATTTTTATTTTTCACCACCATTTTAGTTAAATACACTTCTTTAGCTATATGAAAAGGATTTCCAAAAACCATAACAATTATCAATTCATTTTCATTATCCTTTTCTCAAAAACATACTAAGACCAAAATAGTTGTGATAATAATTGATAATTACTTAATTTTACATTATATAGCTTATATCAACAGATTTAAAAATTGATTATAAAATTAATATGAAAATCAACCATAAGTTTCATATGCATTGACAATTTTATTTCTATAAAAAATGGTATCCAAAACTCAATAATATCCTTAACTAAATAAATCCGAAATCTAAAATAATAAAACCCAAGAAATTCTATATACATATTCTTTAGATAAACACATGTCTCTAAAATATCATCTTCTAAAATACCTATAATCGCTGAAAATATAATATCCAAAATCATCAAAAAATAAAATAAAATATCCTCAAATGACAATATTTTAATCCCAAAATATATCTAAACCTCTCTTTGATACCAATTGTGATACAACATACCCATAATCTATAATTTGGTTCTATAAACAATATAATATTATCGTTTTTATATTAGAATAATAAACTCAAATTGAACCGTTTATTATTACATCGTCTAATAAAAATAATGAGTCCCTCTAAGATCGAGAATAATTTTAGGTCTTGATATTTATAGAATTATGAACGATGATAAACATAAAATGATATCTAGTTAGTTGAAATGTGAATATTCCATTATTAAAAACTCTTAAAATACTATCCAATCTTCACTCAAGCTAATCAAGATATGACTCTATAATTACTCTTGGTCATTAATAATCCCTATGATTTTTTTTAAAACATAGTTTGAGTACAAAATATTGCTAAGTGTTTTAAAAATAAATGACAACCCCCCCCCCCATTTAAATGATTTAAAAATTCATAAAAATGTTTTATTTAACATAAAATAATTTTTTCTTTATAAATTTTTGATGAAAAATACCCTTTAAAATCAATAGGGTTTTTAAAAAAAATCATAAAAACCATTTTTTGAAAAACATTATTTGAGATGTATTAAAATATTGAATAACTCTGTCTTTCAAATCATAAACCTATGAAAATAATTTTTAATGTAAAGAATAAATTTTTAAAGTCATAATTATCATTTGTAGAATTATAACAATATTTCCTTATTAAATCCAATAAGATCCATAAATAAAGAAAAAATTATTTAGGCCACTTGTAACATAGATTGTATAGAAACCCAATCCATAAATAAATAAAATATCATAACTATCAACATTATTTTATAATAAATACAAACTATGGATCAATATTTCTTATGAATTTGAAAGTTTAGAAATATAAATTAATCAAAATTACCATAAAAATATCAGCATAATTTAAAAATACACCTAGTGATCCAAACATCCATGGATTTTTTAGAACTGAATAAGATATCCTAGGGAAAATACAGAAGGAAAAGGGTGAGAAATGAATCCCAGTAAGGCAATAAACATTGCAATAAATAGTTACATAAGTGTAATTGATAATGACATGATATCATAAAAAGTGTGATCATAATCATAGATAAATGTAATGAAGTAATAATTTTATAATATTTTAAGGATTAAAAAAGAACATAAAACATTATACCATAAACATTATTCATGGGTCACGCCCAAGACCATTATCATAAAGTGAACAATGTCCCATAATGGGTTTGGGTTCCCTCCATATTCCATTATATAACATCTCATGAGATATAAATCTTCAATCAGTTCATTTTAGATATATATAATTCCAAGACCACCTATTAAATAAATTAAAATCATATATATACATTAAAAATTAGGAAATTTAAACATCTATAAATCATCAACATGATCAAACCCATTATGATGTGTGATTCATAATTTTGATTCAAAGAAAAATAAAGGGTAAATAATAAGGAATGTTAATATAGGAAGGAATTAAATCTATTGTTTGATCATATATAAAAATGAAACACATTCCTTTATCATTTATTCCCAATATAAGATTTTATGAGAATGATACAAATAAAGAATGAATAAACACATGGGAGAAGAATTATAAAATATGGAACAAATATTTATAAAGAAGGAAAAGCCTTTTTGTTTTCCATATAATAGTAATTTAACCAAGATGGATATAAATAAAATAATTCTATATTTTAGAATATATTTATTTTTTAAAATAATTTTATGTGGGTGATTCTTGACTTCAGTCAAGAAAAATGAAACTTCTCTTAAACTTGGTTTATGTAAAAGTCTGATTTTTAGAGGTAACTAAAAACATATATAACCCATACAATAAAATTTATATTTAATTATGTATATATAAGGGACATATATATAAAAATATATGAGTTATATGAGAATAATATAGCATAAAATTGGGGAAATAAGTATAACTTTTAACCCACAAGTCTCGAAGGAGTTATGGAATATCCTATACCTCATGTTCAAGATTTGTTCTGTGCATGTATTTAACCTAAAAAATAAAAAATTTAGTTTATTAAATATTAATATTATAACTATATTTAAATATGTTTTAAATTCCAATGTACTTTAATAATCATATCTTATTTAATTACAATTTATTTTTGAACCCTATATCGGTTACTTGAGGCTTTTAGATCAATTTTTCATAACACATTATGTTTGTTGAACATGGAAGAATGAATTCTTAAATAGGTTCATAATATATAGAATATTAAGAGTGTTAAGGACACATATTTTAAAAATTAAATATATCTCTAAACCAAACCATGATGGTTGGTGATGAAAAATGAAACTCATTGCTCGTGGGTGCAATAATTCACACGTCTGCATAATCAATGCTTCTATTTCTCACCAAAGGAGAAGGAAATAAAGATTATTATAATTTTAAATTTCATAATTCAATTTATATTATATATATTTATCCTTTTCATCCTTTTTAACAACCATGGATATTTTTGATGAAAAATGGTAGACGTTTCTTTGTGGGGTCAGCAGTTTATGCAATTCAATAATGAAACCTTTTTTCTTAAGAAAATGGAGAGGAATAAATAATAATTATTACATTAATATAATTTCATATTAGTATATTAAATATAATTATTTAATTATATTTTTATAAAAAAAATCAATTTGTAAGAGAAATATTATAGGGGTAGAAGTATAAATAAATTAATACTTACATAAGATACATGATATTCTCATTTAAATATCCATCAAAGTGAAGGAATTAAGATAAATTCTAGATAAAAAGTATTATATATGAGAAAATAAAATAAATTATATGTAGTTTTGTAAGATTTTAATATGAAATTATAATGGTAAGTGTAGCCATATAGGAAAGGATTTACTCCCCATTTATAAGTGAATAAAGCGGAACTTTTGGGAATACCATTTACACTTACATGTTAACATTATACTATTCTTGGTAAATTACTCCACATTTCATAGTAATGGAGATTGGGGTGATATTGGGCTGATAAACCATTATCCAATACATTCCAAACATTTTTTAAATAGGTTTCAAGACATTTACCAATGTTTTTTACATGTTTACATATTAATTATTTACTTCATAGTAAGGATTATTTACTAAGTAATTGATATTTTATCTTAAAATATAAGGTATCCCATAATATAAAATATTGAGGTTTTGAACTAAATTTAATATCAATTTAACATAACTCAATTTATAATTTTGAAAAATTCAACTATTAAATTAATATATATAGGATATAAAAAAAGTTATTATAAAAAATGACTTTTTACCATTGTTTATCCCATTATATTATTTATTATTGATTACCAATTAAATGAGTTTTAATAGAGTTATATATAATTTTGAACCAAATATTCTATAAATATCTCAAATAAGGTAAATTTTATTGATTAAATAATCTGTACATGATATTAATAAAATAATTATTAAAGAAAGTATTATACCATTACCATGATAATTAACACTAATCCTACTAATATAAAATTTATTCATAAAAATTGAAATTGTCAAATAATAATAACTTGATAAAATAAAACAAGAAATTAATTTTTATATATTTAATTTATAAAATTGATAAAGTCTAATTTTTATTATAAGTGTTTAAAAATAGTTTTAGTGCGAAATATTACAATAGTTTCAAAAAATCTAAACATTTGATTTTAAAATTAAACATTATATTTTAAATTTCGTATAAAATATATATTTTTTATATAAATGGGCTTCTAAACCATTAAATCAGTCTTTTATTATAAAAGTGATAGTTTTTAGAAAAACCAATATTTTTACTATTCATCAAAAAAATAATTTTTATAGAAAAAATACAAAAATCAGGTTAAGCTAATATAGATATACAAAAAATAAAAGACATATGTTAATTTTGAAAAAGTAAAAGTTTACATATTTTATAAATATAATAACTAAAAATATAGTTATACTATCAATACATTCATTTTTGAAAACTATAATGGTCATCTTGAATAATTTAAAATTATTAAATTTTAATGGTTTTTTGTACAAAATATTATTTTCTATAATATAAGATACTCAATAAAGAACTTATTGTTGGGAAATAATAAATAATATATCTAATAATAAAATTATCCCCCCTTGGAAAATTTCTCCCTCCAAATTTAATTTCATACACTAAACTGAAAAGAAATGAGGTTACTTTTGATTTGTGGTCTCTTTAGGTTCACACATTTATACTTTGAACATATGGTTTATCTAAAGTACATTTAAAGGTGAGATTTCTAATTTGACATAACTTTTTATCAATAGTCCAAGATATTCACTCACTACTACTCATAAGGGAGATCATTCTCCCACTTTACCACATATAAATTTAGCACATGTAATAGATATGATATATACTTCTTCAAGAGGCATACATGGAATATATCATGTACCTTGGATAAGTTTGTTTGTGAGAACCGGTAGATACACTACAGATCTAATGAAATCAATAATATCAAATGGGAAAATATATCTAATATGTAATATCCTCTTATTCAAAAATCTCATGAATATTATCCATACAGATATACTGAGGAAAAATTTATCACTAAACTCCAAATATTGGTATATTCAATGGTTATCAATATAATTAGTCCATAAACTTTCTTCTTCATGGAAGTTTTGATGAATTTCCTTGAACATTTATACTATTTCTTCAAACGTCTTAGGTACTTGTAACTTTCATTCCCCTACTTGGTCACATCTTTCATAGGGTCAATGTCTCTAAACATAAATGGATTCTTACTGGTACATTTGGATACATGAGTGGAATGTTTTTCTATAAGAAAAACCCACTAGGGATGATGTTAGTCCAAACCCCCCTTTAATTTCATAATGAAATCTCTCAATATATTATCAAGTGTCTGGGTACCTTGTTCAAATTTTCTATCAGTATAGGGATGATAGGACATAATGAAGTTCAACTCTATGTTTTCATAATACTAAATACTCTTCCAGAACTATTTTTTGATCCTCAAATATCGATTATATACAATAAATAATGGTCATACATGCACACTCACCACTTTTCTAATGAATATATTTTCAAGGCACTTGAGTCCAAAGTACTATCAAAGTTAAATGAAATGATTATCCTTTGTAAGATAGTCCCCTATAAACCATATAACATTATTCACTTTTTATGTCCTATAAAGAACGATGAAAAAAAATACATAGTGACATTTTACCATTTCTATATAGGTATATAAAATGGGTCCATGATCCATTTATACATTTTTATCTCTTCATACACTTACTTTCACACCAAGAACTTTGATGTATATTCTACAAATATTTATCCTCATATTTTATCACTAATAATGTTCTCAGATATCATTATACATTTTCATATTTCCTTGGTGAAATTATAATTTTTTTTCTGAGAATCATTCAGTATCTCCTTTTTATATCTATATCATATGGAATGAAATTTTATTTCAAAAATCTCACAATATGTTCATTAAAAACCTTTAACTCAATGGATTTTCTTTCCTCATAGAAACCTCCTTCTATAACACCACATCATCTCCTTGATAATTCTTTATCTTATCAAGTAGTGATAGCTGAGAAATCATTTGTGAAAGGTAGGATGATGTACCTTTATTAGTTATATACATTTTTATCCTTTTCATTTATAAGAAGTTCATATCCTTCCAAATATACATTATAGAAATTGTTATAGAATAGTTTTTACTTATATAATTATCCACTTTGTTTTCCTTCCATTGATGGTAGTGGATTTTAAAATCATAATCCTTGATCACCTCTAACTACATTCATTGGATTATGCTGATATCCTTCTATGAGAATATATATTTTAGGATCCTATGGTTCATATATATTTAACACTTCCCTCTATAGAGATACTTCCTCTAAATTTGTAGCGCAAATATTACTACATCCATATCAAGATCATGTGTTGGATAATTGTTTTCATGTTCCTTTAATTGTATTGAGGCATAGGCTATCAATTTATGAATTTTCATGAGTACATAGCCCAATACATTTTTTATGTATCACTGTTGACCAAAAATCCTTCCCTTTTTTTATATATGGTTAGTATTGTTGCATTGTATAAATTTTTATTCATCTTGTAGATATATTTACAATAATTTTTTCAAACATACTTCAACCTCTTATATGAATGCTTGGTCAGCGAGTTTTAGAATCATAAAAGGTTTCTAACAAATACCTGATAGTACCTAGATAATCCATGGAAACTATATACCTCCATCATAAATGATGGTACATGAAAATAAACAATCAGGGTAATATTTGAAGGATCTACTGATATACCCAAACACGTGATAACATTTCCCCTAAATTCTATTTTCTCTATCCAAAATTGACATTTATTATGAACTATATATATATATTTTCCTTCCTAAAAGTCATCAACACAAAATAGAAATGAACCTTTTTTTCCTCCATTATTTTAGATTATATAAGAACATCACATATAAATACTACCACAAATTTAATGAGATAGTATCTAAAGAATATATTCATTAATTCCATAAAGATCATTGGATTGATCCTGAGTCCAAATGTAATGAAAAGGAACACATGGTTCATATACCTCTTATAAAATCTGATCATGGGAATTTCATCATTCGTCAACCTTAATTATTGATATCATGAGCAAATTAAAACATTATAGAATTATTGATACATGAATAACTGATCTAAAAATTCATCAATTAGTGTAAGAGGATACTTTTTCTATATCGAGATCTTGTTTATTTCACAACAATCAATAAAGATAAAGATAGAATGATCATTATTTCTGAAGAAGAGGATTGTAAACCCTACAGTTTAGCACTCAAGAATACCAAACTCATGTTTATATGTTCTTTTACTTTCTTATTTATTTCATACAATTGATTGGGGTCATTATATATATATTCAAGGATATCAGTAGAGATATTGGTATAAGTTTAATTGAGAACTAAACCTCTCAGTCAAGGGTAAAAATATACAATTATTTGGGGAATACATCATTATAATCCCTTATAATTTGAATGTATTCAAGAGACTTCCTCTCCTTATAATCAATCAGTTGAGAAAGATATGGATTCTCATAAGGCAAAAATATTCATTCTTATGAAGAAGATTCCAGATGAAATTAATCCTCCACCTAATACATGAAAAGAATCAACGGTCAATTGAGGATATAGAAGTTGATTTCCTCCTCCAAAAAATTGATGTGGCCTATATATAGGGATATGAAATCTATTTCCATAATAGTATCAAATTTTACTAAAGGGGTTATAACCAAGATTACTGTCAGATTCTTCCCTCAAATATAAATCTGTAAGGAGTTTTGTACTTGAGATGCAATCATTTCCCCATTATTAATTTTCACTAATATCATAACCTCAATGTTTTTTGGTTTTTTTAATAGTTCTACGAAGGATTCATGACAAGAGAATGTACTTAGAACTAGAATCAAATAGTACATTCTTTATACTTGAATTAATAACTAGCATAATTTTTACCACATAATTTTATTGATCCAAATTTAGTGTAATAATATTATAATCCCATCCTTTAATTCATGGACATTAGGGGTTATTGTTATTGGTTATCTTCAAAAACCATTAGATCAATGCATTTTTTTCATAGTTTTTACATTACATGGTGTTGAAATATTAGACATCTATCTGAGGATTTATGTAGAAATTTTTTTAGAGAATACATTATTGGGATTCATCATCTCACTTATATATACATTGACTTGATATCCCTCTTTTCCACCTATGAAACATTTCCTGGTCACCTTGACACAATTTTCAAGATACTTCTTTCAACACTTTTGACTTGTGGGATGTTGGATTTTCTTACCATTGTGTGTTTTTTTGTGATCCCCCCAATGATAAACTCCATTGTCTTGTTCTTATTTCTAGACCCACAAATCCACTAAAAATTAACCATTTCCATCTCAACATTGAGGGACATTAAATAACATATTTAATGTTTTCAAATTCACAAAATAAGAAATTTCTTCATAGACTCTACCTAATCCCACTAAAGAAGATATTGATTTTTGTTTTTGTGGTAAAGATAAAACCAATGGAATATTGTAATATCCTTGTAATTTTTTCCTCATAATATATAATAGATTCAAGATCTTTTTTCTTGATTCCAAGGAACACCATCTACATTTTATGATGTAGAGTGAGAGGGAAATATTTATTGATAAATAACCTCTTGAATTATTCCCAACCAATAGACTCTATTTCATACATCATATTTTTATTCTCAACCATTGTCCAACAATGATTAGATTCTCCCTTAATGTGGTAAAAAACAAGTTTGTTCTTATCATACTTAAATAAATTAAAAACCGATAATATCTTCTCAATATAGATAATCCTTTATTTTTTAATTATGGGATCAAAAAAGCCACTAAATGTTTGAGGACTCTAATGCATAAAATACTAAACTACTCCTTACTCTCTTGTATGAAATTCCACACAATTCAATTTATTATTGATAACTCCATTCACTTGTTCCAGTAATATAATAAAATTATAAGATACTTCCCCCAAAATTTAGGATTTTAATTAGGTAAGTCATCACATTTCCCATTACATAGGTAGTTACCACAATTCCTCCTACGTCTATCCAATCTCTTAAATAATGTATATTTTGGGACATGAATACATTATTAATACATATAAAAATGGAAAATCATAAAATTTTAAGAAGAAACATAAACATGTTATAATTAACATAACATATTAATAAAAAAGTTTAAATATATGAATTAAATTTTCATCTTCCAATTAGGTTTACGAAACTAATTTAATTCGACACAAAATACATTCATATCATTTATAATAGATTGTAATGTAAATTTTAATTAAAAAAATCAGATACCCATGGATTTTCTAACTACGTGAGATGTAAGGGCTCATTCACCATTAACAGGAATGATGGTTGAGATATAATCAACTAACTCTTTTCAGATTTATTATCCATATATTCCTCAATGTTAAAACCACATCTATTATTAGTATCTAGATAGGGTTTTGTTTATATGAACCACATAATCTACACTTTATCAAAATTTCATTATGTTGTCCCACACTAAGTTATATCCCTTCGAATTCTCCCAAGGTTTTTTTCTAAGGTTTTTTCATCCCAACCTCAAATAAACTAGACCTTAATTTTATACCATCTATTGGACCCTAATTCTTAATAACATAATACATCATGCTTCTGAACATTCTTTTCCAAAAAATAAACATATTAGATCCAGAGTTCTATTTCCCTAAAAATATTAAACATACAAATACATCAAATTTAACAAAAAAATGTAGTATTTATTTAAAAATACATATAGTTCTCCTAAAAATCATGGATCTACAAAAACATCAAAGGATATCCTAAAGAAAATACATAAAGAAAAGGGTGAGATAGATATCTGAGGGAATAAACATGGAAATAAATCATAACATGAAAGTCAAGAGGCATAACATGACATCATAGAGGATGATCATAAGAATACTGAATTGGAATAAGGAAATGATATTATAATATCATAAGAATGTGAAAATAATATAAAACATTATATCATAATAATAAGTCAAGGGCCACTCTATATAAAATAATTAAAAGGTGAAAACATTATTGTTGTGTATTATGGTTCACTCAATAATACCTTCAAAAACATATCATGAGATATAAATTATTACTCAAAGAATTCAAGTTCTATTTAATTCCGGTCCTAACCATAAAATAAATGAAAATCATATATATTAATTCCATATGAGGAATATAACCCATATATTAATCATAAGCATTTTTAATCATGTGAGAAGGAAGTGAGTTTCATAATTCTAATTCAAGGAATAATTGGATCTAAATCATAAGGGTTACCAAAATAATAAGTAATTAAATAATTTAGATGTTAATATTCTAGAACGAAACATATTTCTTGATCATTAGTTTCTAATATAGTAATTTTATGGGATTCATCTTGGTGAATAAAGAATAATAATGTACCACATGGGTAAAAAATTCAAAAATAAGTAAAGGGAATTTTAAAAGAATTCAAGACCATATTTGTTTCTATAAAATCATAATTTAACCAAATAATTTATATATAATATAATTATGTTTTTATATTCTTTTTAGGGTTTAAAATCATTTTATGGGTGTGATACTTGACATGGGTCAATAAATAGAATAATTCTCTTAAACCGAGTTTACATAAAAGTGGGAAATTTTAAGGGAACTTAAAAAAAATATAAACTGAAAAAATGAAAGTGATATTTTACTAGGTATATATTGAAGGGAAATATAGACAGAAATATAAGAGTTTCCTGATTAAAATATTTCATAAAAGGGGTAAAAACAAAGATAACTTGTAACAAAAATGTCTTGAACGAGGTATGGAAGATCTCTTACCTCAGGTTACATATTCATTCTTATTATGTGATTAACATTGTAAATAACAAAACAATTTTTACTAAATATTTAATAAATTATATTTTCATATTATAATTTCCTTTTACTATCATATCTTCTTTATATATAATTTAGTTTTCTTTCCTATGTCGGTTCTTGAGTTTTTTATAATTGTTTCGTAGGTCCTTGTATTTGATGACCATGGTATAAAACATTATTATAAAGTTTCATAATTTTTATAAAATTATAATTTTTATAAATATTTTTAATATATAAAATAAAATTTTAAATCCAACAACGATGGGTGGTGATGAAAAAATAAACTCATTTCTAAAAAAGATGATAATTCACATGCATGCATTATTAATGTTGTCATTTCTCAATGAATGAGAGAAAAATAAAGGTTATGATAATTTTAAATTTCAGAATAAAATTTATATTACATATATAATATTAATTCATTGATTAAATAAATTTTATATTATTTTTATTATAGATATGAATAATGTATTACATCAGTTTGTGGATACGATAGTCCGTACAACACACAAACAATGCTTTTTCCCCTTAGAAGATAGATAGAAATAAATAATGTTCATTCAATTAATATAATAAAATATAAATATAATAATGACTTTCATTTCATTATATTTTTATGTGTATAATATATTTTTGATAAAAATATTATGTATAAATTTGTTTGGAGAATGTAATACTTATATTGGAGACTTGGTCTTCTCTTTGAGATCTCCTTAAAATTGATGGACTTAAGATAAAGTATAAAGATTAAAAGATTATTTATTTTAGAATTAAATCTAGGAGAGGTATTTTATGCATATATTTAATATAAATTCAATTGTGACATATAACTATGAATAGGTGTAAGTGACCCCCTTTTAAGTGATGAAAATTGAACAGTTGGGAATACTCTATAAACTTACACTATATCATTACACCAATCCTTGGTCAATGACTCCAAAATTTAATAAAAATATATTTTAGGGTGATCATAGGTCATTAAATCATAATATAAGAAATTATAAAAAAAATTAAACATGTATAATGTTTTTACCAAAGGTTTTTACATCCTTCGATTTTGATTATTTACCTTAGTAATTAGTTTTCTTAACTAGTATAATTATATATTATTAAAAAATATAATGTTACCCCTATTACATAATTTTGATGTTATGAAAATAAATTTAACTGAAATTCAATATAATTAAATTTATAAATATGATAAAATTAATATTTAAATTAAAATATATAATATATAAAAAATATTTTTTTAAAAAAAATGACATTTAATTATTTAGTGTTATATAAAATTATTAATATTAATTATAATTGAATGAATTTTAATATATTTATATAGAGTATTAACAAAAATATTTATTAAAATCATAAATTATATCAATTTAACTAATTAAATAAAAAATACATGATATTTTAAATACAATTATATTTAAAGTCACTTTTCCATTAAAGTGGAATTTAATAGTATTTTTACTAATGTTATATTTCTTCCTAAAAAATGAATTTGAAACTATTATATAATATTTACCTATTGAAGTAAAATGGGAAATAATTTTTTTAATATACAAGAGTGATAAATTTTCATTTTTATGTTAAGAACTTAAAAATAGTTTTTAGTGTGAAATATTAATTACGTTTCAAAAATGATAAGCATGATATTTTTATATAAATTTGTATTCATAATATTATAATTCATTCTTGTAATATATAATGATTTTTTAGGAAAAATATGTATTTTTACTATTCACATAAAATTCAATTATTTTAGAAAAAAACCAAACAAATAATATTTCGTTAACATAGATGTACTAAATCCAAAAATGAATTTAATTTAGTCAAATTAAAATTGTAAATTTATTATAAAAATAATAATTTTAATCATAGTTACTACTATATATTCCCAACAGTTTAATGATTATAATGATAATATTGGGTAATTTCATTTTATTAATGTTTCATGTTTTGTGGTTTAGTATGTTATTGAATGTAAAATAATATAATAAAAATAATTCATATTAATGGGAAATAATCATAATATCTTAGATAATTTTATAAGGGATATATAGGTCCCACCAATAGATTTAGAAGATATATCCACTGATATTTGTCTTCACTCCCCATCCCTTATCATCCTTTACAATACACAAGTACCAAATTTGGACAAAATATTATTAGAATAATTTTATCGTCGTAAATTCCATTAGAACATATATTTTCAAATAATCAACATCAATGATAAAAAAAATTCCATGAATCATTTATGTGTATAAATAAATTCATGGTTAGTGTATTAGGACCCAATGATAATGTTTTTTTAGAAATATAAAATATTTGAAACAAATAAAATGAGGTATCTATTTTATGAAAAAGAAAATTAATGGAGATATACTTGAAATAAATTTTAAAAATGAATCATTAAGAAAAATATTTTTTAAAAAACCAAAAATAAATTAATAGTAATGTATGGTGGGATTTTTTTTGAAAATTAAATATATTAAACATAAATTGATAGTTTCGAAACTTCTTAAAACAATGTTTGGAAGTATTAAAAAAATTTATTTTTTAAAATAAAAAAATCATTGAATAATTAGGTCTTTCAATATAGTAACAAATAATTACAGTAATTCATTGATGCTTCGTAATGGAAATTTTTAAAATAAATTTCATTAAAAAAAGGGTTATGTTTGCATAATTTTAAATCTATATTTTTAAAACATTTTACCCCTTACTAAATTCTATATGAGCCTTTCTATAAATATCCTTACTCCTAAATGAAACTCTTAAGTTCACTCTCTTTAACTAGGTAAAACATATATTTCTTTCTTCTGGGGGAGTCTTAGCTGAGGTGAACACCCAACAAACTCAAGTATCTAGGAAACATACATTATATATTCATTACATTTTATTATGGAATTTTTTTTGACAATAGTTTCATTTATAGGAAAATAATATATAGTGAATCATATATTCGATTATAATTTCCTTCTTATGTATATCCTGTATATTATTTTGATGTCATATAAATAATGTAGTGAGTTATTAAGCCTTACCTGTACCATCTTCATGTTATCCTTTTATCCTTTTAATTTCATATAACTTGCTCTTTTTAGTTAAATTGATTCACTATGTGTATATATATCAATATAACAAACTTGTGTAATAATATCATTGCATTAGGGGGATGGAATCTTACCACATCGATATTGCTATAGTTGGGTTAGGGAATAAAAAATGAGGAATAAATTATTATGAAGGAGTTGTGAGAATGATTTATGGATCACACATCATACAAATACTTTGTTATATCTATATATTCATAATCATTCAATATTTAGTTATAGTGGTTTATTAGAGGTTGAATAAGGTGACATGTCATTTATAATTTACATATTTTTTTTTATCCCTGATCAAATTGAATCCCACATTCTTCAGGATTGTTAGTTTCTCTTAATACAATATATATATATATATATTCATATAACCTATAGATACTCTGTTACGGGTGTGTGATGTGGAAGAATATAGTTGTGGGTGTTTTTTTTAAATGAACTCATGTAGGTATTATATTCAAATAGTGAACAATGACCACTTATACTGATCATAAATTTTGAATTCCACTCAATTAGGTTCTCTCATATATAATAATATATGGCTTAACATGGCATTTGAATACTGAATGGGTGTCAGTGCTTACCCACAGCCTTATATGTCACCCATCACACGATCATAAAAACACCATTTTCCATTATTCTGATCAGCATTCTCCATGCTTGACCAATTCTCCACCAACCCTCTACATATGCTAAAACCATAATATATTATTGGACTAGGATGTGTCTTACCACATAAGAAGCTATATATCCATAATATTTTAATACTAAGTATATAAAAATTCTTTTAAAAAAAATTCTATTCAAAAATTTATAATTTAACCATTCCAACTAATTTTTTACACTCATACATTTAATCTCATACAAAAAATCGTACAACTCTTATGATATAATAATGTCATTATGAATAATTTATTTATTAACTATATATAAATATTCCTTAGTTAAATACATAATTATGAAAATCGATTATCTACTACTGATTTTAGTCATTATAATTATATTATTTAATTTTAATTTAATCTAATTTATTCTTTTATAGAAATAATCATATATTCTATAATATTAAATAAATTTACAAAATTATTTTAGAAAATTAAAATTTCTATAATATATTAATACATTTACACTATATATAAAATATTATTACTTCTCCCACTTATTCTTAACATATTATATATATATATACAAATTTCCTTAAATATGTAGTAATTTTGAATAATAATTTCTATTATAATTAAATTTATAACAAATATTATTCCAAAACAATAATTATCAATTTTCATTAAATATATTATTTTCAAATTAATAAATTCTATTTATAATTATCACATAAATAACATCTATTTCTTATGTATTCATTTTGGTTTAATATAAATATCATATTTATTAATTTTGAATAAAAATTTTTATATACTATAATAATTATATTCCTTATAAAATATTGTAATTCTTGTAGAATTTCAAGTTAAAATTAAATATATTCATTTCTAATTAATAAAAAAATCTTATAATTACCTTATAAATATTAATTTCAAACTAAAAATTTATATATCATTATCTATATATTAATATATTAATCTTAAAATTTTATATTTATCATTTACTATCATTTATCACTAAAAAATTCAAAAACCTAAATAAATAATTTTATTAACATATTACTCATATTATTATATGTTTAGTATTTGTTTTTATTAAAAATAAATATTTTTTTTATTTTAATATATTAGGAATAACTTCATATTTATATATTTCTTCTAAAATATGGATAAATATAGTTAAATGAATACTTTTATGAAATGAATATTTAAAATTAATTTATTCTTTATTTTTGGTGTTATAGGGAAATTAATTTTACTTTTATAAAAGGTTCTTCGTTTTTGTATATATATCATATTTTTTTATATTTATTTAATAATCCATTTTATAAAAAATTATTTAAAATAAAATATTTATAATAGAATCTTTGGGTGTTATAATATCCCTTACTAAAAACTTTTACAACCCCTGTCTAGGTGATCAGAGATGAGATCTCTGAAGTGTCACCCTCAGTATGTTCCTAAGGAGATGTAGACCACAACACTATTAGTTTTAAAGGTAGAAAGGAACCCTCCTTTGTATCTCCAATATAGTATTGGGGATATTGATGAAATATTCTTCCACCATTATAATCTAAGAGATATTGTTGTACCACTACAATATGAATTATTACTCACTGATATGGGTATCAGTTGTCATCATTTTTGTACTATTTCTTTCAAAATAACCATCTGCACATGTTAGAATGAATATTCAATTTATTCTCAAACATAAAAATTCACTCAAATATAAGGGAATATATTATATATATAGGGATAAAATACAAATATACTGAGGATAGTCCTTACTGTGATATAGATTCCTTCAATATCACACTACCAAATAGAACAATCATGTGAGTACATTGAGATGGGTATAACAATAAAATATTCATTTTCATGTCTATTAATTATGCATCAATTCATCCCACACAAATTTATGTTAGGCACTTTACAATGATTAAAATTTCAAAAATAACTGAAGACTCTCCAACCAAATAGACCTCCTATAATTCAATGAGTGAGATATGTTCTTCTACTCCCTCTTATCTTTCACTGCATGAAAAATAAAAAAGTTTCATTTAAACTAACATAGGAACAAGTTTCTTCTTCACTTTTTATGAAAAGAACAAGAACATAGTCACTAGAACATTCTTATATTTCTTCCATTCATCAAATTTTTATAATAACAAAATATTCTCTATTTTTCACATATACATAAATTCATATTTTAAAACTCTTATACTAATACTCTTCCAAACACACACACACAGAGAGATATATATATATATATATATATATATATGTTTGTATATATCTTATGCACAAAAAATACCCCCTTCTTCTTTAAATTATATTTTGAATTTTAATTTCAAATAATAATCCTTTTTATTTAAGAATATCCCTTGGATTATATTTTAATTAAACTCTACCATAAAATTATATTTGGTAGTTGTAATTGGATGAAATATTCATCCAAACTCTAAGTTGAATTCGTGTCATCAAGTCTATTAGAATATTACAGAAGAATACTTTCATGACCTAGAAGCACCCTTTATATAATAGTATAGTGATTTAAAATAGTTATTTTTCAACTTCATAAACATATTATTTCATAATAGATCATTTCGACTTGGAGGTATCAAGTTACGCATGCATATTAAATTATAGACAACATGTGAATATCACTGTGCACAACTCCCTTAAGGTATTTACTACCATGATATCAATTATTTTTATATTTTCCACTTCATATGTTGTGGAGGTAATGAAATTTCTAGAGACAAAAAAAATCAACCCATCCATCCCTAGGATGTAATAACTTCGTATGTCTTGGAGATCCTCAAAATAACATGGCCATAAAGAATATAAAATAGCTTCATTTTAATAACAGCATATATCATACCACACATATCTTCTTTCCCAAATACCTTTAAAAGTGTTGTAATACGATCTAATTTGTGAGTTTCATTCCATTCTCTCTTCAATTATCTTGCATCATTAACTCTTTTCTTGATATATATTCACTATAAAAGTATTTATCATCATCTAAATAAATTAATCACATCATATTCACCTCACAATAAATGTGAGTTTTAATATGATTTTTTTATTGAAAAAAAATTTAAACAAATATTCACATTCATTATAATCACTCCAACAACTTATTCAATGGTCAAATAAACATCTCTTGGTTTTAACATTCTCTCCATTTGTATTATTTTTTCAACCGAGGAACATAAATCACTACAAAACTCTAAAATACTAAAAAATGGATCATCATTAAATAATTAAAATCTTACATGATAACACATGGTGTGGTAAACCATAATATTAAATAAATAATACCATATTTACCATAGAATAATAGTGGTATATATTCAACATTCTTCCAACCTAAACATCCCATAAATATTCTTAATGACTAGGTATAACTTGAAAATATATTAACCAAATAAGGAAAAAAATTAAAAATATAATATTCACTCTAACAAACAATTATAACAGCTCACATACATGAAAAATACTGAAATCGTAGCATTACCAGTCTAATAAATCATTTAAAAAATATACTCGCCCTTTAAGAGAAACACATTTCAATGTTTACTCCCCCAAAATGGAGAATTATGCTTCCATTTTTCCCTCCCATTGACAAATATATCCAATGAAAATAAGATAGAGGGGATATATCACCATACCATAGTCGGGAAATGAATATACATTGTGAACCAATATTAATATAAGAATCCATAATGCTTATTTTTTAAATTTCTTGGCGAACAACTGAGAAATTTATAGTTTTGTATGAACATATTTACAATTTAATACATTTATATACCTAAGGTATTAGATATATTGATATTTAATATCAATGTTCTTAAAAGAGGAATATTGAACAATATTCTTTCAGAAATTGGTAGTAATTTGATTATCACATCGAAGAAGAAGTGATAACTTCATTTCATCATTAAAATATTCTAACCAAGTCTCTATATACTTTAAATGGGTTATTGAATGTGTTGAGGAAACTTATTTTTCTTCTATAGTGATTAAAATCACATTACTATACTTCATAGTGTTCCAATAAATACACATTTATTAAATAAATAAAACTCCACCAGGTATGTATATTCTGACATGAGCACAGACTGCCCAATTTGCATCTTCATAATCAAGAAGATCCAAATTCCCTTTTATATCATATTGAAGACCATATCTTTTACCCTTAATATAAATACTACTTCTATATTCTTATTATGAAAGGATATTATTTAGGTGATATTTGATATCAGACACTTATAGAAACATTATACATTGAATAAGTCCAAGAAACTCAATGATATAATAGACTTCTAATTAACATCCAGAATTATCGATGATAAATATATTTTTCTTATAAATATTTAGATAGTTTTTTCCAATAAAATGGGTATGATTACAACATTTGAGTCTTATTTATTAAATAATTTCAATATTCCATTAACATATCTCTATTTAGACATAAAAATACAATCCCCTTCTTGAGAAATTTGAAAGCAAAGAAAATATCACATCTCACAAGGAATATAAATTTAAAAACACACATTCATATCCATTAAAAAAAATCACACATTTATTCATCATTACTATTATATATGATTTTATCTATATAAATAATAACAAGAAGATATTCCTTTTAATCATCTTTTATACATAGATTTATTCCCACTCTTACCTTAGTGAAATTCAACTACTCTAAACAGTTATCCATCTCAGAATACCAAGATCATGGGGATTTTATATCCCATATAAAAATTTCATTATCTAAAAACAACATTATTCTATTTGATATGAAGGAAACCACATGGTTTATCAATATAAACCTCCTATTCCAAAGAATCATTATTGAATGTAGACTTGATATCCATCATTAGAATATCTTTGTATTTCCTTTGGTATACAATAGTATGAATGTCCCTAATTATTTCAATATTTGAAAATGGATCAATGTTCACAACAAATTCCATGCCATAAACCAAATATTATCCTTTTAAAAAAGTACTTCATTATATCTCACCAGTTCTCCCTTTTCATTCAATATGATATAGAACACCCACCTTTTCCAAATAAGGTTCTTGAATTCCTATTTTGGAACTAAATCCCATGTCTCATTCTTCACAATTTGATCCAATTATTTATTTATAAAACTAACCCTATCTTTTTCTTCTAATTAATATTCAATATTTTTTGTTCAACTTTTGATAAAAATTAATTATGATATATTTTTCTTATAGTTCTTCTAGTTTGTACCTACATTCCAAGATTTAAAATTATGTTCTGAACTTGAACCTTCCTTTTCAACCTCAAATAAGATGCGGGATATTTCCCCTAAGATATAAAATGGATGAATCTTATTATCCAACCTATACACACTCAATACTTTTATCTTTTCCAATATTTTCTTAAATTTGTTAAAAATCAACATCAAAATCAATTCTATAAGTTTATTAAGTATCAACAACCTCTTTCTTTTAATTTACCTAGATATTTACATCATCTATATCAGTAATTATTTCAGTCTCTTTATTGAATCATTGATATCCCATTATATTTTTAAGAGTAAACAATCATCCCATTTTGGAAATATGATTACAAAAAAAATGGAATATCAAGAACATTATCTCCCTGAGTAACTGTATTCATCATAGTTTTTCCATAATTGTCATGAATTTGATTCCATAACTCATTCTATTCTTTCAGGCTTAGATATCCTGAATATCTAAAATATCCCACATGAAATATAATGACTATATTTTGATTTCCACTTTTCATAAATGTTCCATATTTAATTTTATTAACTAAAAACTCATCCATTATAAACATCAATTCATTTTCTTCATCACAAATATTATAAACACTTAAAAAGATGTGGTTTAAAACATCAACAAAAATGGTGTTATTTTTTTTACTTTTATTTTCAAATAATTTCATAACCAAAACAAATAATTTTAATTGACATTTTATTTCCAAATATCATGTTGACTAATTTATAATTTTTTATGTCTTTTAATAGCTTCAAATCTCCAGTCGTATGTAATGTTCACCCACTATCCAATATTTATATACTCTTCTTCTTTGATTATTGAAATGAATCTTGTAAAATAAAAGCTTTTTCAATAAAGTTCACCCACTATCCAATTTTTTCCTTTTTGGTATAAAAACATGTTGATACATAATTTAGGTATATTAAATGACTAATAACATATTTCACTGACATATTCTAACATCTTAAATATGTTCTCAATAATTAAACTATATTTTCTAGACTATTTTTGAATCTAGTTCATTTGATTGGGATTAAAATCACCCATGATTTTCCTCACAAACCTTATAGATTTAATATGATGATATAAATTCAAAACAAAACTCTTCATTGTGTATATAAATTCTACATAGTAATAAAAATATATATAAAAATCATATTTAATTTTTTAGAAAACACGTTGTCCAGAATTGTGTCTCTGCATTTCACTGTTAATATGGCCATCAATGTTAGATCATTTTTTAGAACAAAAAATTTGATGAAAGCATAAAATTTTATTATTTATAATAGAAATTATTTCAGTATATTTAGACTCACAAACAATAGATGATTTTGAATCATGTTTTTAGTTCAGGTAACATTATTATTTTTAAATGCATTAATTTATCCAAAAACATTATATTATTTTCATGATTATACTTTTTCTAATTTTTCACAACCTCTAAAATATAATTATCATCTTGATAAGATGGTTTTTTATCTTATTGTTCATAATTATTCTTTAAACATTATTTTTTTCATGAATATTGTTTTTATAGATGAATTTAGATATTTTCAATTCATGTTCAACACTGACCTACTTTAGTTGAGTATAATCAAGATCCACTTCCAACACTCTAAAATTTGGTTACATTTTGAAACACCATGACTTTTCAATATAAATAAATATTTTAGATCATTAATCTCTTTCAAAATCTTATAATTTTCTCCTTTTCAAACTATTTCCCTAAAATAAATAGACTTACTATCTTTCCTTAATTTTCTATTCTCTTTTTCAAGAATTTACATTTTTAATAGAAGTTCTAATTCTCGCTTCAATGTGAACTACATTTTAATTTACTTATCATTATTTTTAGAATAATTTATTCTATCACTAGTAAAATATTCCTAATTAACTTAGGGTTTGAGATTTTTTCATCGTCATCAATATTAATCGAAACATATCATTCCCCATCACAACATTTTCCTTCCTCAAACATAGATAATTTTTTTTTAATTTGAGATATTCTTACCCTTTATTAAACAAAATATTTAGACCTAGAATAAATATTCCTTGATAATATCTTTTATATTTTATCTTCTTCGTCATTTTCTTTATCTTCATTCAGTTTAGGTTAATTCCATATAAAATTTATAAAATGACCTTAATTTAAGAATCCATGTGGTATATTGCCTTTAAAATATCGCATTACTCATCACATATTTCTATAAATATGAGAATTCATTTTCAAATAAATTTTCATTTACAACAAAATAGTATTTTAAGATCTAGATATATCATTATCACAAACAATATTTTTAACTTTATAAGATCATGAGGATTTAAGAACTATTTATTTTTCAACATTAAGATTTTTGTTAAGAGCATCATATTTCCTCTTTTCCTGATATATTATAATACTATTAAAAATATTAAAAAGAATATAACCTGGATACTCTTATAAAAAAATTGAGACTTTAAAATCAAACTTATCTAATAATATTAATAATATTTTTCAATAATATCAAAATCATAAAACTTCTCATTGTAAAGTCTAATATCCCACAAAAATATGTTTATCCTTTTGAAGAAACTATCAATTATCTCACCACTATTCATATATATATATATATTCATATGTGATTTACTAAAATTAAAACATTTACCACTCCATTATAGTATTAATTTCATAGATATTTTGATGTTTATCTAAGATGTATTTTTCTATTCTAAGACCTTTAACCTTCAAAAATCCAATGCTTAATAGAAAAGATAATATAGAATTATTTTCATGACTATAAATCTCCAAGTTCCTTTGATCAAAATCTATTATCGTATGACCATCAGTATAGTGAAAAAATCAATTAGTCATTACTTCCAAAAAATCATTACTGATAGATATTAGGAATTGACACATTCCATCCTTACAACTGTGATAACCTTTACCATCAAATTTATGTACCCCATGATATTTATTGAATTTTTATTTTCTATTATATATAAAATACAGTATAGTGACACCTTCCTCTTGGTGGGATATACATAAAAAAATATGGCTAAACATAAATTAATGAACCTTACTGTTGTACCACTGTTAAAACCACTACAAGATAAATGATATACTACTAAGAGTGGGTTTGAATTAGTGATCATTACTATTTTACAATTTCTTTAAGTATAACCTTTATCGATTATTAAAATGAATTTTTATTTGTCTCCCCCTGATAAAAATTCACACTAACACAAGGGAACATAATGGATTTCCATGGTTCACCTTTCAATAGGATGATTCGATTCCATGGTTTGATATGGATTCTTCTAGGATCACACTACCCACTATAATAATCATGTGAGTACAAAAACATGGGTATAAACCTAAAAATAGAAATTTCTTGTCACTAAAATTTTCATCAATGCATCCCCACCACAAGTGAATCTTTCATTTTATAATGATAAATATTTGAAAATCAACTAAATATTATATAACCAAATGTAATTCCTCTATATTGTTGAATGTGTTGAGTTTTTCCACTTCTTCTCAACATTTATTGCATAAAAAAGCTGAAATTCCCCTTAAAACATGCATTGGAAAAAAATGATTTTGAAATTTTTATTCACAACACATACACACAATCACTCTCATATTCATTTACTTTTTTACTTTCTTCAAAAATTATATGTTCATTAAATTTTAACTTTTTTCATTTATCTAGAACTTATATTTCTACACCTTCTCAATACTCATTAAATCACACACACACTTTAAATATTTACAGAAAATCACTGCTTCTTCTTCAAATTCAGAGTTCAATTTAAAGTTGAAATTCAAACCATCATCTTCAAAAATTTCGATTGGATCATGTTTAAATTAATCTCCACTGTAAAATTTGAATTTATAATTATTATAGTATGAAATATCCCCCAAAAATTTAAGATAAATATAATTTATGAAAGTATCTCAAACTACCCAAAAGAACAATATTATAATGAAAAATTACACATTATATAATAACATAGTGGCCCACAATTGGTATTGTTTTAAATCATAAACATATTAAATTATATTGGGTCATTATTGTGTGATGGTATTGATTTTTCTAGGGCTACTAAATCCCGAACAAATAGACAATATCAATGTAGACACATATCATATAGATTTGAGTACATTAACCTAAATAGGATTTAGTTTAGCCACTTATTATGGTTTGGATCTCCTAAACTTTTTATAGACACCAAAAAAACAATACAACATTTATTGTGATGTAGGAGTGTCATGAAATGTATAGATCATCAAATTTATAGGGACATAAAAAATTGACCCAACATCCACTTTAGAGTTGTAGCATGGAGGTCCTAAAAACTATAGGTTCATTAAAAAAACATCACAACCTCATTTTTATGTAGCATCATCTGTATGGTGTAATTATTCTACCTTAAAAAAACATCTATGAAATGGTAAAAGGAACCAGAATGTGAGGCACCTTCTCTAATTTATTCAATCATATTCAACCAGGAAGTCTTTTCATGATATCTAATAACTAAAATCTAATATAATAATCATCTAAATTAAATACTCATAACATATCCACTTAACAATAAATGTTTTTTTAATATGATTTGTGTGTTGAAAAAAAATCCAACCCAAATATTCACATCCACACCATGATTTTCAATATCTTGTTGAGTAATCAACCTAATATATATTGGTCTCAATAGAGAAACCCAATTTCATATTATAGGTAATTTCACCCGCATTAATTGGATATAGTAGTAGAGGAAACTTACTCGTATATAGCCTTTTTTTAGTAGGACCATCAGTGGGGATTTTCCTCCTAGTGGATATCATGAGATTCTTATAACATTGGAATACATTACATGAGATGGTCATTTATGATAAAATCATTTATCACCTAGAATTAGAGATACTTGGTAGGTGAAAACATCCTCTTAGGTGGATGTACCATATATCTCTTCATCGTTGGCGCATACATCATGTACCTCTTCAACTAAGTAGAAATTTTGTAAAGAAAACAAAATTTACTACCAATTCACATGGTCAGGATAACTCGAGATAATGTTTTTCATGATTTATCAATTTGAATATAAGGGTAATTTTTGGGATTCATCAATGGTCATAAAGATTTTAAATTTATATAGGTCCTATTATTCTAAAGAAATTAAAGAACTTTACGTTGTAAAGAGATAAAAAAACTACAAACCTGAAACTCATCAATGCAATATCACAAGTAAGATCATCATATATTGACCACAAACACGAGTGATGGATTCACATCAGTTTCACTATGCTCTTTAAAAATAAAAAATGATTCCTAACAAGTGATTTTTAATAACCCATTTTTTGCATGTTCAAGGGGTGGGGACTTCATGTTTTTCAATTCATTTTTATAACATAATCAATCAACACTAATTTTTTATAATTCAAACCTACATTAAAAAATAAGGTGGTTTCTGATGATTTTCCAACATTAATTAGACAATCACATCATTTAGAGGATAGATGTTTGGCTCATCTCATCATTTAGGGGGGATTATTTCTAACAGTAGGAATACATTATTTTTTTAAGATATTTCCATGAATCCTACCCAAATATTAGTGTGTTATAGGTTACTTCCATGCAATATATATTTTGGAACCATGTATTAATGATAACATCATTTTATATAATATATTTTCCATATTTCTATTATTAGTTACTTAAACTATTTTTTAAAGATAAATATTTGGTAAATATATCATATATCATCATCTAGGGATGTGGTATGTGTTGTGATATCATAATCATTCCCATAAATGGGGATTTATATGTATCCCTAGGAAGGTAATTAGAACCCACATTGTTCAGTGTAATTTAATAGATCACATCATACATTTTATGGTCATCTCATAAAGACTATTATGATGAATTTTATGGATTTGAAACCATAACCAATGATATTTTGAGATATTAGCTTATGAAGGATTCCTTTATATTTTAGTTAAAAATGAATAAAATAACACATTGTTCTTAAAACACAATTTAAGGTCATATAACAAGACTATACTATATAGTTTGATATCATAGGATAAAGACATCAAGGAAAGGATGCTCAGAAATATTTGGTGTGTGAATTCTCTAGGAATAGAAAATTAAATTTTATCCTTCCTATTGGTAATGAGAAAGTAGAAGGAATTATTACTCATAGGGAATATGGCCCATTGAGTATGATTTTAACATTATGAATATAGCCCTTTGATAATGGTTTCATAAGGAATATGGACTTAAGAGAATGATTTAAGACTTATTCATATGTTCAATAATTGTTTGTGGAACAAAAATCGATCATAGAGATAAAATCACTAATGTGGGAATGATTTAGTGTTACACTAAAATAGGAGATCCACATACATGTTTATTTTTAACTGATCGATAGAAGGACATGTTAGAAAGACTAAAATCATGGGAAATAGTTCTTTATAATAAAGTGGTTGGGGATTATACATAGGATTCATGTATGTTCCTTGGAGAAACAGAAATGGATGCTACTCTTAGGTTCAAAAATGAGTGAATAAATCAATTGAAGGTGTGATTTTGGGATATATGCCTAGAAGGAGTCCCTTTATCTCTCTTTATATCATTTATTGAACCCAATAGGCCCTATTGGGTTCCCAAATTGATTTAATTTCTCATATTGGGAATCAATATGGGAATCATGATCATTGGGGTGCAATGTAATGTGTATATCCTAGTTATTCATTTCAGGAGGTCATGGAGGAGGTCTCAATAAGTAGAAACTGAATTATGTGACGTTAGTGAATATGGAATCCAGGTTGGATGCCAGAGTACAGGGGGGTCATAATGATGAATAACTGGGTACATTTTCTCCTTAATTGGAAAACTGGGAAAACTAGAACCCTAATACTGGTTCATTGGAGAATATGGATCCCTAGACTTACGTCAGATGAGATGGTCACCCAAGTATGGGGTAGGGTATAATGTTCACCCTGGTCATAGTGTAGGGAGAATGTAACACCATAGTTGTCATCATGGGTGATAGTGCTCCCTATATGTTTTGGGAGGGGGTTTCACCATGAGTTATGTGGAAAAGAGAAGTTATTTCCCTAGTGAGATTTGGGTGATGTATTCACCCAGATGAGGAGGCCTAGATAAGTTTTATCCCTGGTATTGTGGATTCTGGTTATGAAGTAGGAACTTTGTTCACTAGTGTATCATATGATATTGGGTTATTCATAATTTTATTAGTAAACTATGGAATATGTGGTTTACCATGATGTTTTAGGTGTATCATAACTCTGGTTAATTTTATTACCCTAATTTATAGTAATTTCGGTAGGTTTATTTCATTTAATAGGTCACTTGAAAGGATCCAGAAGACTTGGGAATACAGTGATATAGTATAAGAGAAATCGAAGTTCGAGTTATCATTTCTCTTGAGTTCCTCTCTTCAATTCATGTTTCAAGGATAAAAATAGATACCCATGGGATCGATTTATAATAAAAATATATAAACTAAGGGTCATGGAGTCTCGACATCTAAGATGGTTCATGAATGTTTCATGATAATGAGATAACATTGAAAAACCATTCCAACACAAAATGGATGTGTGATAGAGGTAGGCATTCCAATTCACTCTCACAAGTGAACTCACATAAGTTGAAAACACCGAGAAGGAATATTCACTAATTCACTCACTCGAGTGAACATGAGAATGCTCACTAGGGTGTTTCCGGATACCTAAGGGAATTTATCTAGGAAAATACCAAAGTAATGTTACCTAGAAATTTTATGATACATGGGTTTACTTTACATGGGTTAATGAACTAGGGAGCATTTATTTTAGTGCATTTGTGGAATTAAATAAAACTACATCATAAAATACAAACATCTAATGGGAAAAAAATTTATTCAGGTGTCCATTTTAGATCTATAAGTATTCAAATCAAATTATGTGAATATAAGTACACTTGTGTTTATAGGCTTACTTCATAGAATTTGTTTTTACAGGACAAAAGTTATAATATTACACTAAAAAATGTTTTCTTGATTTCAAAATCCCTTTTCATCAAAATATAATTAAATTCATGGCTTACTCCTAGTGGGAGGTTCTCACCACCACACCACCAAATATGGAAAAATAAATAGAATCATCACCAATAGGTGTGTGAACAATCATATCGAACATAAGTATCTTATTTTTTATCTTTTTCCGACAAAAAATACTTTTCTTCATATACCTTACTTATATCATCTGATTTAGGAACATATCATATATTATGGGGTGGTGTATGTGGAACACATTTTATGGTGCTAAAAAATTTCTCCAATAGAATATTATTTTTTTAAACAAAATATATCTTATTTTAATGAAATATAAAACACTTTTTTTGATTTCTTGAATGTATGGTAGATTTCTATAGCTGACTCACAAACAAGAGGATGTATGCCAAGAGGATGAACTCAATGCATGTATTTTTTAGCACCAGGATGAGAATCATGACACAAGGTGTTTTTATTTCTCAAACATTTCAATTCATGGTAATATAAAAACTAGATTAAGAAAAATATCAATAATAATTGAATCTACTAGAATAAATTATAAAAATGGATTAATTAGATCATAATTTCTTTATCATTCACACAAATTTCAAATAAAAGGTGATTACCTATCCAAAAAACACATACCCTTAGATGAATATAGGTAGGCCAAATGTAGAGGCATATATACCATATCCGTAAGTCAATGTTAATTCATAAGATAAAATATTATGGTATTTTTATCCTCATATATGTGTTCACTTAGATGGGTAAATGTGTAATAGATAAGGAACATCGTGTGCCATAACTATAAGACATGTTTGGGTCACTTGGATATAAACCATGGTTCTTCCTGGGTATGTGCTCGTAGACATATATATATGTAGGGAAAATAATATGGCAGACATCCATCACTTTATAGTATATTTAGACAATTCATATATTGGGGGTGAGTGACTCGGCAAATGTAAAATCATGATAAGGGGTGGGTTTAATGGGGATCCCGGTGTTCAAGAGGGATCAAGAACCTTGATTCTACACCCTCATGAATTTTTCAAAAGTGATATAAACCAATATAAATATGAGGCATAGAAGGGTGATGTAATTTTTTATAATGTTGAGGGTTTTAGAGAGAATAGTTTTATTTTTAAAGGGTTAGATGGTGGACATCAAAAGCCTCACATCTCTTTATTTATCCCTATCTTTTTTCTAATACTCTATTTAATTGGGTTTATTGGGGAGGAGCTTTGATATTGTTAGTCATCCCTTTAATGGTTTTCAACTGGTTTTTTTATTTTTCCACTTTTAAAATAATCAATCTTTCTTATGTTATAAAATTTTTATTCCAAATATTCATAGAATAAAATTTTTTATAGGTTTTTCTTTTAGGTTTCTAACCTAGTGACTAATTTGTCTCCTTCCTTAAGAAAATTAATTTCATGCGATCATGACCAATGTAGTTGAAATTTTAGGGCCAGAATATTTCACCAAGAAATAAGGTAGTCCACATAGAAACATGGGTGGGGGAAAGTTGATATGAATGGTTAGATCATTGACAAAAATATAGAAATCCTTGAGGGATAGTTCATGAAGCTTAGGGTCATAATTCACGAATGAACGTTTGTTAATGTTTAAGGTTAGAGAACTTTATCCAAATGGTTAGGCGTGTTTTCTAATAAAAAGAGGATGACAAACCAAACATTTTTAAGATCCTAATTCCACTAATATATATATCCTCATGGGAAGATGCATGAAATATAGTATCATGATTCTAGGACCATATACTTATGATGTTTAAGGTAAAATAGATTTGACCAAATGGTGAAGGGTGAGATTATGTATAAGTTATGGATGCAAGGTTTTCCTAATTCAAAGGACGGAGGGAATTTATTAGTACAAACATCCGAAAACATATCCTTATGGTTTATGTTTATAGTACTCAAATCATTTCGTCATGCGATTTAGAGTCACATGATAAAAATCGTCAAGGACTAGTGTTTAAATTCCTGAAAAATTGGCCCAAATATTTTGGGGTTTTAAGGTTATAAATGTTTGACATAGGAAAAAAATAATTGTATATTAATCATTATTAAGGAAACACCACTCATAAATAGAGGATCCTAATGTTTTTAGACCATATCGAGGGTGGTTACACCTACTTTAATGTCGTGGTTCTCCCACCATCTTGTCGTGAAATTTAAGATCACATGATTAGGATGAGTTGATGTTCAAGATTAGGATTTCATATTCATTACTTGAAAATGGTTATTATTCAAAAACATGTAACATATAGGGTATGAAAATTAATATAAATATCTATGTTGTGGGATTTGAAAATCAAAACTCAAAATATATGAATTTGGAAATAGTGGGACCAAAAGGTAAATAGGAAATGATTGTTGGACTCACTGTAATGATGAGTTATACTACGATGATATTGGGGTGTAAAGATACTAGATTTCATTATCCTCATATTAAAATATACTCTTGGTTGGTAGTTCCTAATATGAAGGAATGAACATTACCATGAATAGGTGTCTTATAGAGCCAAATTCACTTGTTACCATTAAGAATGAAATTGTTGAGATGAATCAAACACCTAATTAATGATGTATATTTATGAGGGAAAACATAATAATGAAGGAATATAATACCATGAAGATTAAAACCTCGTTTAATGGACATATATTCAAGGTGAAAGCTCATAACATGAAACTACTCTAGTATATATGCAAGAGTAGATACATCAGATTTGTTTTATGTTTCCTTTTACTAGTTTATATAGAAAGTTTAGAATTTATTTTCCAAGGGACATATAGTGATTCCAGTAAGTTATGTTTCTTATTATATTTAAAATCAAAATATTTCCTATGTTATGAAATGTGAAGACATAGTGAATAGAAATTTTATATTTACTGAGGCCTCCCTTTAAGATTTTCCAAACTAAAAAATTATATTTTTATTTAATTTTTTGTTTAATGTTTACACAACTTGGAACATTTTTTTGGGATATTAGGGTCATTTAGTCTTGAAAAAATACTTTTTGGGTTTAAGTTCACACAAATTTATACCAATAATGGTGAGATAGGCCACATAGTGGGTGAGGTAAAATCTACGTGAGTTCAAAGCCCAATGATGTTGTGGACCCTCTCAGAATGGGATATACAAAGTTTAATGTTGTAGTGCTTATACCTTAAAAGTGAGAAAAACAATGTAGGATGGGAAAGGAAAAAAAATTGCGTGACTATAGATTCCACTACTATTATGTAACATTTAATAGGGTAATGATTACAGTATAAGGTTATAGTCCTTGGACTATATGGAATGGGTATGATATGACATCCCATTTGGTTCTCACGATCTACGAGTATCCCTACACAGTTTAATAAGGGAATGAAAATGAATTATATCACATCCTAAGGAATAATAATTAGAATTATGATATGGAACAATAATATCATGAATGACAGCTATAAACGTTCTTAATGATTGGTTCAATGAAAATGTCATTGATGGTGTATATGGTGTATTGGACCTTCTCCTCAGCAAAACATATTCCACATGGTTGGTTATTCTGAATATGAAATCATGAATGATACAAAGTAGAGGTGTCCCTTAAAGCCTAATACACTCATTACTAATATCCCTGAATAGTTTATGGTGATTAAAGAAACTCCAGGAACAAGTTGTGGTATATCAAAGTGATATTTAATGAGGATGTTGGAATATTCTAGTACCAAAAAACCCATGACTAGGTTGTTTATAGATTGTGAATATAACTAGTAATAGATGTCGTTACAGGTTTATATCGGAAATATATGGTTCAAAAGTCACTATGCATCCAAAAACTAATAGGAATAAATCCACATGTATTATTACTAAAATATAGTCTCCTCTTAGATATAGCTCATATAATGGGAACGCGAATTTTCATATCTATAATGACCCAGAATTTCAGTGTAGTTTTTTTAATTATATGGAAATTTTACGAGTCCGTGAAATATTTACAACGTCTGATTCTGAGACCCAGAGTGCCCTGAATGAATTTCTGAACTTTTTTTGGGTATGTTTAGTAAATTTGCTAGTGGGTTTTTATATCTTTTGAACCTGTGCTCAGAATTGAAATCTGGGGACAACGATAAACTCACTACGCCGGTATTCGCTTAAGGAGTCTTTCACCTCGACGACAGTTGGTCAAGGGTGAAAGTTAGTTTTTTTCATGTAAGAATAAAATAAAATTATTTTTTTAACATTTTTATTTTTTGAAACCTCCCACATTTGTGTTATAGAGGTGGGGACCACATATCCTAAAAACACAATATTGAATTACTAAAAGTGGTTACAACCTGAACCCACTTAATGGGAGAAACCACTTGGACTTCACAATTAATTGTTTGAGCCAACTAAGAAATTATTTTAACGTGTCAACATTTAATTATTCCAACTTTTTTTTTGTTCCAAAGTAAATTAATTTGATAATCAGAAATTAATATGTTGCCTATTTCACATTTTGTTGGAATTGAGATCAAAGGGTAGGAAAGAGGATACATTTTGGAGGATTATTTTCTCCAATGAATAACCCTACCTAACGAAGATCTTCTTCGATGAGGAAGGTGCCATCTTCTCCAATGAAGAACGTGCCACCTCCAATGCGGGATGTCTTCACCAACAACCAACTAATGTTCATCCTTCCTTCCTCTCCGACATCAACAATCCTTCAAGGTACGGTGGTTGTTTGAATTTCCCCCTTACTCCTTCTTGATGACTCTACGTAATTCATGAAGGAATCATAGCCACTTGCTACTGCTCTAACGCAGAGAGTGTGGTCCAAATGAACATGGCATGACCTCTCCGTTATTCTTGTGAATATTTGTTGTGTTCTTCACGATGAAGGCGATGGTGCGACTGCGCCGCCCGACGGAAGAGAACCGTGGCTTGTGCCGCAGCGGTGAAGGAAGGACGACTGGCAATACCGGCCACTGAAGAAGGCGTAACGTGCGAGCGATCCATGTGGAGAGAAAGGCAGGCCATCCGGCCAGTTGCAGCGGACCACCGTATCGTGGCCCTTTCACCACACCACGGCCCTCACGCCGCCTCGTAGCCCCCGCACCACACCACACCACCCCGCGGCCCCCGAGCCGCACCGTACCCCTGCGCAACCCCATTTCCCTTGTGCCTCCGTGCGTCCCCCACGACCCCCGCGCCACCCCGTGGCCCCGCGTAGCCCCGCGGCACCAACGCTGCACGCGGCCTTGTGCCGCCCCGCAGGCCCTGTGCCGCCCCGCGACCCCCGAGCCACCGCACAGCCCCTGCTCTGCCTCGCGGCCCTTGTACCCCACCCCGGACGTCCTGCTGCTAGGCCAGGCCACCCAGTGTGAGCCGGATCATCCCGACCGGGTCGGTTCAGCCCCGGTCGGGTCGGACCAGACCCGGACCAGCTTCGACCCATTTCCGCTCTTTTGGAAATAAATTTGGCACTGATTATCTGTTTGATGAACCATTTGCAGTGCTGGAAATCTTAGATCTAGATGGTTCCTTTGGTATACCCCACTATAGATTTGGATAAAGTTGGGAAATGGTCGAGTTGGATTGAGCACAAATCCAATCGGGCCCTCAGGACAAAAAGGCTAATAACATACAGACCAGGCATCCATTTGATGCACCGTCTGTTTCATTGAGACCCCAATGATGTGGTAGTTCTTTAGGATACTTCTTCATGGGTTTTCAAGGTACTTGAAGTATCGACTAGTGGCTTGAGGAGCATACCCTCTTGGAGACAAGCGAGCTTAGTGTGAGAACCCTATAGCTGGCGGTGATTGTGTACTAGGATCCTGTGTGGTTCTAACGACGTACTACCAGTGTACTAAGATCCTTTGTGGGTTTGACGATGTACTAATGGTGTACTAGGATCTTGTGTGGGTCTGAAGATGTAATAACAATGTACAAGGATCCTGTGTGGGTCTAGAGATATACTGACGGTGTACTAGAATCATATGTGGGTCCGACGATGTACTAACAATGTACTAGGATCTTGTACGGGTCTAATGACATACTGACAATGTACTAGAATCATGTTTTGGACTGACAACGTACTGATGATGTACTAGGATGTTTTGTGGGTCTGACGATGTACTGACGATGTACTAGGATCATGTGTGGGTCTAACGACGTACAAATGATGTACTAGGATCCTGTGTGGATCTGATGATATACTATGATCCTCTGTGGGTCTGACGAGGTACTAGGATATTGTGTGGGTCTGACGATGTACTACGATCATCTGTGGGTCTGATGATGATTTAGGATCATTCGTGGGTCTACCTCTTAACATATTAAGATGATTCAGTAGTTACATCTAATCATCTTTATTACTGTACCTAAAATAAACCATCTATAAGCTGAGTTTGTACCCGTGTGGTACTTTCCATCATGGTAATACCTTTGTGGTATTCTTCTATGTGCCGTACCTGTGTGGGACATACCTTCGTGGCACTCCTCCCATTGTGGAATAGTTGATCTTGGGTTTTTGAGTTGGACTATGTGTTTCCTCATGATTAAGATGGGCATACATGATAACTTAGGTATATGTATTGGCATATACCTAAGTAGTGTTGGAGGATGATTTCTTTATTTTTGGTTTATCCTTTGTGGATTTCGTGAGACCTTGAGGGTCTCGGGGTCCCTACTGAGTATCGTTATTCTCACCACAGCATGGGTTATGCCCACACCTTGTTGTGTTTGGTGCAGACGATGGACAGTGTTGACTGAGGATGAGGGTACATTGACTGGACGGTGCCTGGAGGTGGACCGTACAGCGTGTCCGTACGCAGAGGAGTCAGGTTGACGTGGAGTGCTGAGAAGGAGATATGTACCTACCCTTCAGGTAGGAACCCCGGAGGAATACCTACTAGTTATCTTTCTCTTCTTCAGTTGTATTGTATTTCAGTTGTACTTATACCTTTCCTGTTGGGCTTTTATCCTGACCCCTCTTACTTCCAGCACTCTTTTTACTATACAGTTTTATTTGTGTTCGTATCTCACTATGTGCTTGGTTGCATGTGTTTACAGATTATAAAGTTAATTCCCTCCCAGTTTTAGGGAATACCCCTTTCAGTGCTACACTCCAGCCCCTGGCCTATGGAAGGTGGGCCTGGGGTAGTCCCAGCACGAGCCCCAGGGGACAGGTCAGGTTAAATTAGTATCAGAGGAGTCGTTTCTACCATATAACATATAACTCTGATCATTTTAATGGCAATAGTGTTAAGTGGGGTGAATGTGGTTATCCATTTAGGGAATCCAATGCTGGTGCGGCGCCCGACGTATCCATACACAAGGACCCTGAATTCTGATTTCTGACTCAGTGCATGAAAACACTGATTGCATGTGTGTTTTCAAGAGTCTTCTTTGTGAACACTTTGGTCATCTCACTAGGTATAACTTATTGATAGTGTAACACCTGTTTTTTTTCAAGATACCTCCACATAGACAGCCAGCTAGGGTTCCAAATATAGTACGCACTAACAGCCCACCAAGCAACGAGGCCTTGGTGTAGGAAACAATTCTATTAGAGGCACCAATGGTAACATTACCCATTGGGCCACCGATTCCACCAGCACCAATAGCAGGGAGTGCGTGCTGCTTGAGCACATTTCATGAGTTCCAGCACCATAGGCCACCCAAGTTCATGGGAGAGATGGACCGACAGTCTGTTTTGGATTGGATGGAGGCCATAGTGTCAGTCTTCTGACTGGTAAGGAGACCAGTTGATCTCATTGTGATCCTTGCCACCAGCCTTCTACAGGTAGCAGTAGGTAGATGGTGGATCTCGATGCTCCAGGTTCACGATGAGGTGACGGTACTCTGGGCAAACATCGAGATCCTGTTTCGGGCAGAGTTTTCCCCAGTGACTCTTCGCGCAGTGTGCATATAAGAGCTTCTTCATCTGCAGTAGGGTAACATGAATGTGGCTCAATACTCAGTGAGGTTCACTGACCTCTCATGCTACTCCACTGATATGGTGTTGGACCCATTATTCAATGCCCAAACCATTGAGTTGGGAATCGGGTGGGAGATCAGGGCTTTGATGATTTATCTCAGCATGCCGATGCAGGTGGGGGAGTTAGAGTGAGTCCTCTTAGTGGAGAGTTTTCTTGCTAAGTAGTCACCAGTAGCGAGACCCACTACCGGACATCATGTAGCAGAGTCTTATATAGCTAGCAGCAGACAGATGTCACAGAGGTCCAAGAGGACCAGACCTGAGGTGGACGACCGCATGATTCAATGTCGGTAGTGTGGGGAACAAGGGACAAAGTCAATCATGCAAGGAAGAAACAATGTTTCACATTCGGTGGGCATGGTCACATGGTTTGTGACTGTTCGACCCGTCGTACGGATGATCAGAAGACGGTCGAAGCACCGCCCAGGTAGATATAGAGGTTCAACCAAGGAGGTATGCAGGGAGAAGGCAGACGTGGCAGAGGAGCTGGCCATGCAGTTGGCAGTGGGCGACTATTCGAGATGTTACCCCCCCCCCAACACTAGGTGGTCCAACCTGACCACAAGGAGTTGCTGGACAGGGGAGATCTCATCTCCGGGAAACTAAGGCCTATGACCATGGTGCTCTAGAGATGATACGAGGTACAATCTTTGTGCACTCCAGCTTAGCTGAAGTACTTATAGACACAGGTTCCAACCATTCTTTTATTGCCACTGCCCTCGTTCAGAGATTGGATATTCCGACGGATTCGTTGGATCAATCCTTATAGATAGAGACTCACACGGGATAGGAGTCAAAAATTATGCACTGGTGCCGGCAATGTGAGCTTACTCTAGGAGGAGAGAGCTTAGGCTGGGATATATTAGTAGTAGCGTCGAGGCCTTACGACGTATTCTTAGGTATGTAATGGTTATCTACATTACATGCTGAGATTGACTTTTTTAGGCACAAAATGTGGTGTGTCCCCATGGAAGGGAACATGTTTTCCTTCATCGGCGAGAAAGGAGCCTTTGCAGCACATGATGGACTTACCCAGAGGAGAGTGCAGCTGATCACTCATCATTTGGCTAGCCTTTCCCTTGGAGCAGTTGATATTGAGAGTCCAAGATATCATGTAGTGGTGGTACAGTAGGCAGATGTTTTTTCTGATGATGTTCTGAGTATACCTCCTCACGGATAGTTGGATTTTTTACATTTTCTTGTACCTCGAGAGGACACTGATATCTACACCAGCGTATCGGATGGCACCCGTGGAGCTTCGTGAGCTGTGGGAAAAGCTGGAGGACTTACAGGCGAAATTTTTTGTTCGGCCTAGTGTTTCTCCTTTGGAAACCCTGATTTTGTATTCCCACAAGCCAGATGGGAGATTGAGACTTTGTGGTGAATATTGGTGCCTGAACCAGGTGACCGTGAAGAAAAAGTACCTACTCCCAATGATGGATGATCTCTCTGATCAGCTGAAGAGAGAACAATGGTTCTTGAAGATAAATCTTAGATCAGGCTATCACCAGCTCAAAGTACGAGATAAGGAAGTTCATAAGAAGGCTTTCATATATCGGTATAGCCATTACGAGTTCCTGGTTATTCCAATCAGTGTAACAAATTCTCCAGCAGTGTTCATGAGACTCATGAACAAGATCCTTCAATCATACATTGATCTCTTTGTGGTGGTATTCATTTATGACATTATGATCTACTCAGCTATTAAGGATAAGCGTGCCTATCATTTGCAGGTAGTACTAGACACACTCTGAGAGCACTAGATTTAGGGTAAGCTCTTGAAGTGCCAGTTCTGGATCCGAGAAGTTCAATTTTCGTGACATGTCATCTCGGAGGAAAGAGTGGCAGTGGATCCAGCGAAGATTGAGGTTGTACTTTCTTGGGAGCCACCCGGGAGTGTGACTGAGGTACAAATTTTCCAGGGATTGTCTAGATACTACCATATATTTGTGCCAGATTTCTCAAGAGTTGCATCACCTGTATCAGCATTGACAAAGAAGGGCAACCATTCATTTGGTCAGAGAGATTCTAGTAGTGTTTTTAGGAGCTGAGGCAGAGGCTGAATAGTTCCCCATCTGGAGGATACTGGAGGAGGGTGTTGGGTATGTAGTTTAGTATGACGCATCAGGGGCTGGACTCAGATGTGTCCTGATTCAGAAGCGAGCAGTGATCGCATATGGTTCTCAATAGCTGAGACAACATTAGCATAACTATGCCACCCATGACCTGGAGTTAGCAGTATTGTTATTCGCCTTAAAGATGTGGTGACATTACATGATGAACAAGAATTTTACAGTGTACCCTAATCACAAGAGCCTCAGGTATATCTTCTCTCAGAATGACTTGAACCTAAGACAACGACGTTGGCTTGAGTTCCTCCAGAACTATGACTTTGAGAGTCTATACTCCTGGGAAGGGGAATGTTGTAGCAGATTCACTCAGCCGGAGATCTGGTATACAGCACCTAGGTGAGGTGACGGAGGAGATGGCCTCTTTGTAGATATCCTTTGTGGATCGAGATAGAGCAGCTTTTCTTCAGTCTCTTACAGTCACTCCCCCACCTCTTTAGTGAGTCAGGGAGACACAATGTGAGGATACTGAATGTGAGGCTCGACTTGCTCAGATATCCACAGGATAGGCACCTAATGGATTTTTTGATGGTGGGGAGCACGTCATTCTATTTAGATGACGTATCATGGTACCAGTGATGCAACGAGAGGATGTGTTGAGGGAGTTCCACTCATCTCCACTAGCGGTACACCTCAGGAGTGGAAATGATGTACCAGGACCACCGATGACAGCACTGGTGGTCAGAAATGAAGAAAGGAGTAGCAGAGTCTGTCTCTCGGTGCCTCACTTATCAGCAAGGAAAGGTGGAGCATCAGGTACAAGCAGGCTTGGTTCATCCTTTAGAGTTCCAGAGATGAAGTGGGATAGGATATCCATGGACTTCATGACGGGACTTCCATATACATCTGGGGTCATGATTATATCTGGGTGATCGTCAACCGACTCAACAAGTCGGCCCACTTCCTACCGATCAGAGATCAGGGTTTAGTAAAGATCTTGGGATTCCTCTATGTGCAAGAGATTGTGAAGCTACATGGATTAACATAGACGATTATCTCCGATCATGATTCATGTTTTACTTCCCTGCTATAAAAGGGGTTGTAAAAGAATTTCAGGACACAAATTCGTTTGAGCGCCGCCTTCCATCCTCAGATGGATGGCCAGACTGAGAGAACCATTCAGACCCTCGAGGAAATGCTGTGTGCTTTCATCCTTGTCTTCGGTCACAGTTGGGAGGATCACTTTAACTTGGTGGAGTTTGTGTAAAATAACGGTTATCACTCCACCATTAGGATGACACCTTTTGAGGCATTCTACGGGAGACCTTTCAGATCGCCTTTATGTTGGACTTACCTTGGGGAGTCAGCACTTGTGGGATCAGAGATGGTACGAGCTACCATAGAGAAAGTGTAGATATTCCAAGAGCTGATGAAGACTTCATAGAGCAGGCAGAATACTTATTCTGACAGGATATGGAGACCACTAGTGTTCGAGGATGGCGACAACATCTTTCTATGGGTCTCTCCTCGATGAGGTTTACATATATTTGAAAAAGGTGGAAAGTTATCTCCAAGGTTCTTTAGAACCTTTCATATCCTCAACAGAGTTGGCGAGGTGGATTAAAGCTTAGCACTTCCCCCTCAGTTGCACTGGGTTCATGACGTCTTCCACGCATCCCAGTTGAGGAGATACGTGCACAACCCTTCTCACATAAACGACCATGGTGAGATGGAAATCGACTATGGGGTGACTTTTACAGAGGTTCCAGTAGAGATTGAGGATCGACAGGAGCGGGTACTTAGTGGGTGGTCGATACCTCTAGTGCGTATTCGTTGGTAGCACGAGATCCTCCAAGAGAGCACATGGGAGTGGGAGGCTCAGATTCGGGCTCAGTACCCCAACTTGTTTTCCTAGTTTTCTGATGTGTCTTTCGGGGATGCAAAGCCCTGAGGTGGGGAGAATGTAAAGACCTGGAATTTACATGTAATGTTTTTTAATTATATTGTAATTTAATGAGTCCGTGAAAAATTTAGGATGCTTGATTCTGAGGCCCGGAGTGCCCGAAATGATTTTCTAAACTTTTTTTGTTTATGTTCAGTAAATATACGAGTGGGTTTTTGTTACTTTTTAACCAGTTCTCAGAATTGAAATATAATTACACCATTAAACTCACACCGCCGGTATTCGCTAAGGAGACTTTCACCTCAACGGCACTTGGTCGAGGGTGAAAGTTAGGTTTTTTTGTTTTTCGTGTAAGAATAAAATAAAATAAAAATGTTTAATATTTTTATTTGTTGAAACCTCATACATGTGTGTTATGGAGGTTGGGAACACTGAGCCTAAAACCCCAATTTTGAATTCCTAAAGGTGGGGACCACCAGAACCCTCTTAATTGGAGAAACCCCTTGAACTCCCCAATTAATTGATTGATCCAACTAAGATATTAATTTAATATGTCATCATTTAATTATGCCAACATTATTTTTTGTGCCAATGTAATTTAATTTGATAAACATAAATTAATAAGTTGGATATTTAACATTTTGGTGGAATTGAAAGTAAAGGGTTAGCAAGAGGAGAGCTTTTGGAGGATTATTTTCTCCAAAGAGGAACACCTGCTAATGAAAATATTCTTTGACAAAGAACGAGCCATCTTCTCTAACAAATAACGCATCACCTCCAACACGGGACGACTTCACCAAAGACCTACTAACATCAGTCCTTCCTTCCTCTCCGATGTCAACAATTATTCAAGGTAGGGTGGTGGTTTGAATTTTTCCCCCTTACCCGTTCTTGACGACTCTTCGTAATTCAAGAAAGAAACAGAGCCACTTAATAGCACTTTAACGCGGAGAGTGTGGGATAAACAAACACTGCATGACCTCTCTGCAATTCTTGTGAATATTTGTAGTGTTTTTCATGATGAAGGTGATGGCGCAACCGCGCCGCCCCATAGAAGATAACTGTGTCTTGTGCTGTAGTGGTAAAGGAAGGACGACCGACCAAACTAGTGGCTGGTGAAGGTGTGGCGTGCGACCGCGCCGCCCGAAGAGGAAGGCCGGCTATTCGTCCAGCGGCGGTGGACCGCCACACCACGGCCTTCGTGCTTCCTCATAGTCCTCATGCCGCTCTGTGGCCCCCGCACTACCCCGCGCTACACTGTGGCCTGTGTGCCGCACAATGGCCCAGTGCCGCCCCGTGGCCCCCATGCCGCACCTCAGCCTCGCGCTGCACCACGGCCCCCTGCACTGCCCCTCGACCATGCGCCACCCCGTGGCCCCCACGCTGCACCCCAGCTTCCCCTCAGCTAGGTCGGGCCGCACAGTGTGGTCTGGGTCGACCTAAACCAGGTCGGGTCGACCTAGGATGGTTTGGGCCGTGTTGGTCCGACCGGGTCGGACCAGACCTGTACCAGCATCGACCCATTTCTGCTCTTTTGGTCATAACATTGGCACCGAGTGTCCGTTTGACGAACCATCTATGGTGCTGGATATCTTGGTGAGAGACGGTCCATTTGGTATACCCCACTAGAAATATGGATAAAGTTGTGGAATAGTTGGGTTGGATTGAGCACGAATCTAACCGGTCCCTTTGGACAAAAAGGCTAATAACTTACAGACCAGGCGTCTGATTGATGCACTATCTGTTGCATTGAGACCCCTATTATATGGAAGTACTTCATGATACTTATTCATGGGCTTTAATGGTAGTTGGAGTATCGAATAGTGGATTGAGGAGTGGACCCTCTTAGAGAAAAGCGAGCTTAGTGTGGGAACCCTATAGCAGGCTGTGACAGTGTACTAGGATCCTGTGTGGGTTTGACGATGTACTAAAGGTGTACTAAGATCCTGTGTGGGTCTGATAACGTAATGAGGTTGTACTGGGATCATGTGGGGGTCTGAAGACGTACTGACGGTGTACTAGGATCCTGTGTGGGTCTGACGATGTACTAACGATATACTAGGATCCTCGGTGGGTCTGATGACTTACTGATGATGTACTAGGATCATGTGTGGGTCTGACGATGTACTGATGATGTAATAGGATCATGTGTGGGTCTGACGACGTACTGACGATGTAATAGGATCATATGCAGGTATGATGACATTCTGACGATGTACTAGGATCTTGTGTGGGTTTGACGACAAACTAGGATCATGTGTGGGTCTGACGAGGTACTAGGATCCGGTGTGGTTATGATGATGTACTACGATCCTTTGTGGGTCTGATAATGATTTAGGATCCTTTGTGGGTCTACCTCTTAAAAAATTAAGATATTTTACTAGTTACATCTAATCATTATTACTGTTGTACCTAAAAGATACCAGGTGTAAGTTCAGTTTGTACCTGTGTGGTACTTTCTTTCTTGGTAATACCATGGTGGTATTCTTCTGTGTGGCATACATGTGTGGTACTTACCATTGTGGTACTCCTTCATTTTTGAAATAGTTGAGCATGGGAATTTGAGTTGGACTCTATGTTTCTTCATGATTGAGATGAGCATACATGATAACATAGGTATATGTATATGCATATACCTAAGTATGGTTGTTAGTTGATTTCATGCTTTTTTGTTTATCCTTTGTGGATTTTGTGATACCTTGTGGGTATTGGGGTCCCTACTGAGTATCTTTATAATCACCCCTACACGGGCAATTCCCGAACCTTATTTTGTATCGTTCAGACTACGTACAACACAGACTGAAGACAAGGGTACCAAGACTGGACGGTGCTCGGAGGTGGACCATACAACATGTCGGTACGTAGAGGATTCGGGCGGACGTGGAGTGCTGAGGAGGCGATTTGTACCTACACTTCAGGTAGGAACCTCGGAGGATAACCCAGTAGTTGTCTTTCTCTTCTTTAGTTGTACTATATTTCATTTGTAATTGTACCATTACTGTTGGGTTTGTATTCCATCCCCTCTTACTTTCAACACTCTTTTTTCTATACAGTTTTACTTCTGTTCATCTCACTGTTTGATTGGTTGCATGTGTTCATAGGTTTTAAAGACAATGCCTTCCTGGTTTTAGGGAATACGCCTTTCGCTGCTAGTCGCTAGCCCCTGGACTATGGAAGCCGGGCTTGGGGTAGTCACGACACGGGCCCCGGGGGATGGGTCGTGACAATATCCTAGTAGAGGATGGGAATAAAAAAAGTTGTATGACTATATATTGGATATGATACATGGGCCTCTTCACATAGTTCCATAATTAAATCATTGGGTAAAAGACCCAATACAAATATGTGAAGAATAGGTGTTGAATATAGTTATTAATATTGGTGGATTTCATCCTACCATGGATTTATGGATAAAATCCAGACAATAGGTACACTTTAATGATTCGATTCTCATATAGGGATGTTGATTTATATAGAATAGAACACTAATAAAAATTTAAGACCATATCTGATTAATATCATATAGTGATATTTAACATTAAGAGACAAGTACTCTGGAGCCACGTAGTTTATGGTCATATGACATAGATAGTTATATAGTGGGTTTTATGTAGATCTAGATCATTCACAATATGAAATGGATTCTTCTTAGTAAAAGTACTATAAATATAAACTTAATATGAATGACAAGAATTCTAACACTAGCGTAATGTGTGGGTATAGATTTTGATTTATAGAAGGGCCTAAGATTATACATCCAAGAATCACTATATATGTAAAAATACAAGGAATCATATACACATAGTTATTGTATATGGAAAATATATTTATTGATTTGGATTATTTACAGTAGAGGAAATTTATAATACAAGGGTGCCTTAGTGAAGGAATGATGAAAACCCAGTACATATTAGGAAAGGTCTTAATGGAAAAGAAAAACCCGATATAGAAATAGAATTTGGGGTTGATCCAAGGATAAGAGATCCTAGCAACATTATGTATCATGAGTTAGCAGCAATCAAACCATGCATTGTTCTTATATATGTGGGTCCATTATTCTGGCTGTAGGTTAAGTGAATATTGATACTATCGTAAAAAAATTAAAATATTACCATATATCTCTAAATAAATAGAACTTATAATTAGGGTGATCTTTTACTCATATGGGAATTTTCAATTCCATAGATCAAGTTATTATATATGGTAAGACTTTATGTATGAAGGTCATACTAGATATATAATTTGTTTAGTTTAATATTATATCAGATAGAATATTCTAAATAGTTTCAATACATGCGGGATGGAACACATGTTGTGCAATTTAATGTCAGGTTACATGGACCCAGATTCCATATAGATTAGAGTCCTTGAATCAGGACCATAAAAGGGGGATTTTTCTCAAATATATATTTGATTTGTCATGAACCATCCAAGACACCCTAGTGGCCTAATAACTGAGCCAACCCTAACAAAGCCCGAAGGGTGTTCATAATTCCTATGGGTTGGTGACTAGAACCTAGTACCATATAACAAACAAGTGGGTATGAATTTTCCACAAAACATTGTGGTAGGAAGACAATAAATTCACTATGAATGTAAAGTAAAATCCATAAGGAGTAAAGTACCAAAGTACAAGGAGGTATAAAAATCCCAAACTACAACAACCCAAGAAATTAGGATAGGGAAAACAAACTGGATGTCCCTATGGACACAAATCACTAAGAGAAAGTTTCAATAGTTAGATCCTCCTCCAAGAGATCATTTCCCCTTGCTCGAACCTAAATTAAGATAGTCTACAAACACACAAAAGCAAGTTAAAATTATTATAGAGACTACTGAATGAGTTAAGGTTCATAAACCATGAAAAAATGAGGATTTTATTACAATTTTCATCTTGTAATGGGATATGGGACCTAGGAATCAATACATATCATGTGATGACAGTAATCAAGAAAAATATTATTCTTGTATGAAATATATCATTGTACTGACCTGAAGTTTACATAGGATATAACAATAAAAATTAATAAATTATCTATTTGAAGATATTTTTTATTTCATAACATTAATTATGTAATCTCTCATTACTAGATTAGATGATTGGGTGAAAAAGGATGTTGTGTCTGGGCATGTTCCATAAGATCCAACCATCACTATGTCTCATAAGTTAACCAGAATCAATACCCACATAATTTATGTAAATGGTGGATTTATAGTCAAGAATTAGTTAGGTCATGACATTATGGTTGGATAGTATAGCCAAACCCATTAAATTCCCAAAAAATAACATGATTCCCTATGTAGTTCGATCCATCACATAGGGATGGGGAATTTCCTATTTTTGTTATATAGAATATTTCCTCTCAATAAGTTTATGGTTTTACATGTTAGACTATATATCATATTATTTAATGTCATTTAACAAGGAATCTAGGCCACATCATATATATGAAGTATAATTGGGTGGTCCAATGTTATTGAGAAGGACCACATACAAGGATGGATCTCTGGAATGTTGGGAACATTTTTGTATTAGCATAGATTTATGTATAAAAAACCACATATTCAGTTTTCATACATAGACATATATTATAATTAATGGTTTCATATGTCATAGAATTACCTAATCTAAGATGCTTACTTTTATATAAGGTGTTCCATGATTCGTTAAATTTAACATCATGTGACATGGACTTAAGTGTTATTTAGTTTAACATTGTACAATAAGGAAATTTATGAAAAATGTTCTGCACTGATCTATCTTATGAACAAAATGAAATCACCTTGTCTTAGTGTCAAGGGACTAGGGAAAAGTAGACCTATATATAAAGAGGAATTTAGCACCGTGAAAAATTAGGATCATAGTTGCAATCAACCTTATAAATAGGTCAAGAAATGTAAACGTCATTATGTATCCTAAAATGATATGAATGAAGCCACCAATATCTCTTATACATGGTGAGGTCATTTTATTCTCCTTGCAGGCCAATTCATGGGGGATGAAAAACTCACTACTAATTACTATATGTATCTATCTATCATGTAAGGAGAATGAGTTTCATTGATATATCATACTAATTATATTGAAAGGTCATGTATGGGGGGCCTTCTATGGATTATTTTAACATCAAACAATAATGAAACCGACATTATATAGTTTAAGGTCATATAAATATTAATTATCCCACGTATTGCAATGTATTTAATAAGGTACTTAAAAAATTCAGTTTATGGTATTATGACCAAGATGTAATGATATATTTTTTTAAGTCTTAATGCAAGGAATTTTTTATTAATTCAACATGAAGTTATATGAAATACTTATTTTGAAACCTTCCATTTATGGTGGGTATGATACACACCCCCTCCATTATGATCAAGTAATAATACCCATTAGATTATATATTTTTTATAGAATAAGTTCCATGTCTTTATGCTTCAATATTTAGAGGCTTATTATTCAGTATCATGGGAGTTCTCAAAGCTATAACCAGTTCTACTTATAAGAATGAGCATATGAGCACTTTATTTTCAAATTCTCCTGTGACAAGATTTTTATTTCATTCGTGGTTGAGAAGTGTATATAGAATATTTTCATCAAGTTTATCTAACTCAACCAATTATATATAAATCTAAATATCATTATAAAACGATTTACATATAGTAATTTAGAGTGAGGTTAGTTAAACCTCAATGGGAAAGATATCATTTGTCTTATATAGAACTGAATGTGGGTTCTCATGTGTATCAGTACAAGATATGGTGTAGTAATAAAAATGTTGTAAAAGAGTATATATATCCAAGGATTATTTTATTTTTCCACCATATTAGGAAGGATATGAAATTGGGTTTTATTAAAATCCTCTATCTATACATTTTTTACATTATGATAGTAGGTTTAATGGTTAGAAAAAAATATTCAAATAATGATATATTCTTTCCAAAAGAGATGAATATAAGTTGGTGTCGTTTTCCATAAATAGTGTGTGAGAGTCACTAAATACTATAATAATATTACTCTTTACAAATTTTATGAAGCCTTGGATACGATTCATTAAGGAATATAACCTTATCCCACTTCATGAACAAATTAGTTGTCATAATAATATCATTTAATTACATGGTTTTAGTTGAGGGATATAAAGTATATTCCCTATATTGAAAATGAATAATAATATTTGGTTCTATACAGTAATTATAGTTTTTAATGTATGAAATTGAAATTTACATGATTAGAATGTAACTTATTTCTGAGTTCTATGTAGTAATTTATTATCGATTTCTAGAAATATTAATGTATCTCTATTTGATGGGAGAGCCTGGATCCTAATATGTTAGAACCATAGGTGTCGGCATGGACTTTCTAAATAACAGTGAGGGTCTCTCCTACTTAAATTCATATTAGGAGGAATCCCTAAAATATTTATTTAATGAAAAATTTCTTGGAATTCAGTTCATCATATAGGGAAAAGATTTCTACCTACTATCAGATATTTTCATTAATTGTTCAATATAATGGAAGAATTACACTTTATAAGATGTATATTATTGGATACATCCATATAATTATGGTACTTATTAGAAATGATATGGTCTCTCCATGAACATGGGTGTTATTAATCTCATTAATCTCCTTCGTATCATTATTGATGTATATAAATATCACTCAATGATAAGAAATGCGAGCAATAGTTTTCTCTTAGTCAGGATCTGTTAGAGTTATGGTGGAATTATCTAATGCATCATCTTCGCTGTTCTGTAAACAAAAAATATGAGACACTGTTGTATCACACGGGGGATATAGTTATTAATCCTTGTGAAAAATCAATAAATAAAATCAAAGTTTACTATTTAGTTATACTCTCACCATTGTTTTATTATCACCAACTTAGAATCACATTAGATATTTAATAGGGACACTGGTATCTGGAGTTCCAATTTCAAGCCTATGATTGGATCATGTTATTTTTTTCATTATTGGAACATCTTTACAACATTATGAAATATTATGATAGAATGTTATATATGTGGTAGACTAGTATAATCCCATTGAAACCCCTTATTTGGATTCTCCTTTATATGGTCAAGATTATATAATCACTATCAATGTATATAACCCATTCCTAGGAAGTGTCATGGATAGTGAAGGCCTATATATCAGGGATCTTTGTATTAAATTGTGACATTTCTAGGGTAGGGTTAGTTCTGAGTAAATATATCAACACCTACCTCATAACTTCATTGTGAGACATGAATTAGATGTTAAACTTCTATAAAATGGCCACCCATTGAAATGGATACTCAGTTGACATCAGGGAAAAAAGGATATATATGAGACAGTCAATATGAGAGTTAAGAAAAACCTTGTGATTCTATATATAATTTCATATATTTTCAATAAAAACATCAACTATGGAATGTTCTTATAAATAATAGAGTATATAGTTTCTTCATAAAATAGATTTCAGTTGAGATAATAGTGGTTTTTCTCATTCTATGTTTCATCTTTTGCGAATAGAATGTGTTAAGGGATCATTTTAGGGATTCCCTATAGAGTATGATAGGTTTCCCTTATATGGGTGGTATATCCATCAATGAGTACAGAGGGTTCTACATGATATTATCAAAATTTACATAAAATTCTTCTCCCGCTAATAGGTGACTCAATTTTAAATCAATGTTTCGAAAGTTAAGAATTTAACAAAGAGATGGACCTTGATACATCTAATATAAACAATACACCCCTGATATCCCCTTGACTCCTTTATTTTTCAAGATAAGAGATTATTAAGGATTTACCTAGTATTCTCATTGCCAATACGGATGTAACAATGGAATACACTTATGTTATGAAAATTCAATGATGTTAACCTGAAATCACATTCAAATTTTTTTTTCATTTTTTTCTGAATACTATCATTAGTTTATGAATATGATCACGGGGTTATTGATACTTGGACACTAAATAAACAATATAAAATTTATGATCATCCATTGGAGGGGATTAATGATATAGTGTACGACATATTGATATGTATCTCAAGAATTATTCTCGATAAAGGGAATTACTTAATAGTAATATAACCCTTTGGAAGCCATGAAGGTAGTGGCCTCCTCCTCATCGGGGACATCGGGATAAGGTAACAATATGAATACACACCCATGATGATAATGGTTTGGAAACCCATAATCACATAAATCAATATTTCTATGATAATGGTTGGGATATAAACCTTCAGACTATGTCAAATGAGATCCTTGATGTTAATGTAAACCTATATTTTCACATTCTTCATTCTAGTGTGGATAATATTAGAGATCCCTTTTTTGTATTGAACACTTCAAATGAGGTTCTATTTTATGATCCTTTCAACTCTATTTTATATGTTGGAATCATGGGATGAAGTCATTCTACTTTACAACTACATAAATCCTTGGTCCTCAAATAGAAAACCTAATTGATTGGTAGCCGTATTAGCATCCCACTCAAGCATTTTAGTATAGTTCTAGTTGAATAAATCACAATGATATTTAGGGGATGATATATATTTCTATTAGTAATAGGTTAAATGGTGTCATGGAAAACTTTATACCAAGATTCTTATTCCATACGTTGATTCAGCTATATTTTTTCATCGATGGTGGTAGAGACACCATCTTAAAATGAAGTATGGGTATCTCTAAGAAAATTTTCCCCCACAAATTTTTCTCTGATATTTCTAGAAGTGGAAGATAAATGATAATTGTGGTATTTCATTGATGTAGTGGTGGATTCTCTAGATTATAAAAATTATTTGGGTTTATCTCTATTGTCTCTATCAAAATGAAACTATTCATCCAAATGATCATTTTTCAAGACTTAGTTGATATCAAGAGGATGTGAGATAATTTTCCCCAACCACATGCTCCCAAAATTCTTCTAGGACTCATTTTATGTTGTTCTAATAGTGTCAACTATATGTATAATGATGAAGTTCATTCATTCCTATATAGTGTTATAGATTCTCCTTAGCCATGTTGATATTCATATATTAAAAATCATCCCTTATTCTCCTCATTGATGGATACTACCTAAAGATATACATATGAAAAATATATGAAAGGGAAATGGTTAGATGATTTGACTTATTATAAAATTTAACCCCATGGCCTAATTACATATTGTGAGTATTTTCCACAATTTAGTTTTTGAGAAACACATAGTCTTCAATAAGTTCACTTTATGGAATCAGAGGCCCATTTCTATGATATTGGAATGATTAATCTAAATGATTTTATCTACCACCAATTACTTTATCTCTCTATTTTATAACCCTATATCTATATACTAGGAGTCATAAGACTCAAAGGGGGAATTATTAGCCTAAATAACCCCTAATTTCCATATAATGAGCATTGAAGGTTGTGATTGTGTAATGAATATAGTAACCCAAGTATCTTAAATTTTATTTTATTTCTTTGGACATAAATCTATATAAATTAGAACCCATGAATCTATATATCTAGTGTCTTTTGAAGATTACATACATAAGATACCAAATAAAGTAAAAACCGAAACATCTTATTTAATTATATATAATTTATTCTTCAATAAAATTGATCTTCAAATATATTATATGATACCCTAGTGAAATACATAAAGGAAAATGTCAATAAATAAATCATAAAAGGAGGATAATCAATGTAAAGCACGATGAAAAGTTATATATATGAGATAATAAGTATATCATGATAACATATAAGAGAAATATAATATATTTTAAAATGAAATCACAATGTAAATAAAATTTTATCCAAAGATTAGGGAATCATAGGAACATGTAAACCACATAAAACAAGACATCATAAGCTTAAGTTAGGTCTCACTTACAAGACAATATATCAAATCGTTCTAGGCTCTCTTCCCGTGTACTATAAATGGAATATCAAGATATGAAAATAATACCCAATGTATTGGGGGTATAAAAAATTCCACGATAACCCTCCAAATTCATAACATTACATTCTTATGTGTGACACATGGGGAAATCATACATAGAGAATAAGCATAATAAAATACCCTAAAAATTAAATGGGATACATAATCATATCGTAAATTATAACCAAATGAAATATCATAAAGATTAAAAACAATAAAAATGATTAAATAATTTTTAAAATCCATAGTTGATTAAATAATAATAGATTATTATTAAGGAGTTATACTAAATAAAATTCATATGAAAGGGGTGGAGAAGTAGGTATGGAAATTATTTTCTTAGGTGATGATTTATGAAATGGGAAAATAACCACTAAAAAATTAATCACATGTTGTATTCAATAAACACAAAAGTTACATGAAAAGGATCTCAAATTGTTTATATATCATTTTATGAGTTCCTGGGTGGGATAAAACTATAAAATAGTAATGAAAAAAATGAATAATTAATATTAATGTTCTAATTAAAAAAGTTTTTTATAGAGAACATTGATAAGGTAATATCAAAATTATGTATATAATAATAAAATAATATAATTGCATGATATGTATATTTACTAGAATATATATAATAAACATAGAATTATTTTATTATAATAACATAGAGACAATTTGGCTTATGGAGAAAAATCATAAATCCTAAAATAAATGGTTGGTTTAGAAGTTCCCATTCCTCAAGTTCTGACTTTCTTTTTACATTCATATAACATCTTTAGTAGTCATATTATGTAATTAAATAATTTAGTAGGAAACATTTTCAAATATATTTTATTTATTATAATTATTTTGTGTTACATTATCATCATTTTATTTTGATATCATGTCTATATTTATTATCTCGAGGTTGTTCGTCTCACAGTTATGAGGTCTCATTAGTTTGAAAATAATTATAGAAGCTCTGATGAAATAGTTCCCTAAATCCTTAATTTTTAAAATATGATGTTAATCACAATATAGGAGTCTAAATGGTTGAAAATATCAATAATTATTTATATGTGGATATGGATCAATGAGTATAAATGCTACCATTCTATGGGTAGATAATTTAAGATATTTTTTTGACATTCACATGCTTATTTTGTTTCATTTAAATTTATGAACATTTATCAACTCTAAAATATGAAGATTAATAAAATTTAAAAATTTAATCAAATTTTAACCATAATAATTTAATTTAAATTATTCTTGAAGGTGGTGGTGAATAAATAAATATGTTATTCATATAGGGTGTGAACTGACCATAATATGAAAAAAGGTTTCATTTTAAACAGGAATTATGGGAGGTCAGATCAATGATATTTGAAAAATACTCCATTAATTTATATAAATAATATTAATGTTATTATACTATCCTGGATGGAATATGTTTCGGGTGGTATAAGAAGAAAATAATTTAAGAGGACTCAGTTGAGAATATTACATCTTCCTATGTACATTCACTCATATGCTTCAACTTAAGGCTCATTAAATAGGTCTTTTAGTGAGACTGGGGATTATATAAATTGGGAAGATGGTTTGGGGAGAATTGGTCATAATTTTAATGATTTAAGGGTATTATAATTTTTATTTAATTTTTGTCGGGTAGTGTGGTATTTATAAGGGGGAGGGTATTTTATAATAAAATATTATAAAAAATATCATATATTCAAAAAGTAACCCATATTGTGACTCAATTGTAAGTAGATTTTGAATATAAAGTAAATAGTCCAATAAAATATCGATATAACTTATAAAAATAACTAAATACCATTCATAAATAATTTTACAAAATATGGTACATATACACTACTTATACTATATTTTACTATTTCACCACAAAATTTTATTTTTTATTGAAAATAAATAAAAATCAGCCTAAAATAATTTATACATTATGATTCTCAAAATGAAATCTATTTTATCAAAATATTTTTTAAATATAGTGAATTTAATTTTTAAATAACATCATTATTTATTGAAAAAATTAATTTATGCGATGATAAAATTTCTAACACATATAAAAATAAATCATTGTTTCATAAAATTAAATTATCATTTTTATAAAAGAATATATTTTTAATGAAACCATTTTCCGAATATAAAATTTTCTTAAAGTTTAAAAAATTATCATAAAAACATTTTCATGAAAATAAAACATATATATTTGACTAAAAATAAAATCCAGCATTACTTTTGTTAATATTTTAATATTTTATATTTAATAATTTTATATAATATATATTTATATAATTTTATTTATTAAGATAACTAAATATATTATTTTAATATTCTATCGATCTAATTACTATTCTAATAGTCCTATTACTATTCATAATTATTAGGTTAATATTCCAATGTACTATTGGTTTTTTACTTCCTATAAATATCTCTACTTTACTTCCTATATCATTCACTAAAATACCTTAAAATGTTATATATTCTTTTTTTCAAAAACATAAATTGGGTTACTATTTTTTTTTAATGTATTTTTTGTGAGTGTGATTATTCTAGGGGACTCAAATGATCTAAATTGTCCAATTCTTGTTATTTTATTTTTTAGTGTTTACTATCAAACTATAACACTTTCAATTTTTCTGGTTATAATTATTCTCTAAATTTATTGTTAAAATTATTATAATAAAATTATTTTTATCTTCATTTTTTGGTAAATTTTTTTTTATATGACGCTACATTACCAAATGTGACATGTATATATAGTTAAAAGGGAATTTTAATTCATAAAAGCATGGGTTGTTTCATTATTACCCACTTTAAAAAGATCACCATAAAAAATTCATTTCATACACTGAGATAAATTTTATGAGGTTACTTCTATTTTATTTCATCCTAATGTTCCCATGTAGCCTCTACATACTTATGGTTCCACCAAAGAACATTGACCAGGTGAGTTTTATTATTATGTAGAACATTGTTTCTATGACCTAATATCTTCACTAGATGCTCCTCAAAAAATATATCATCCCCCATATTTAAAAAATAATAATTTATTATATGTGAGTAATTTAGAATTTATATTATCAGTAGTAATATGTATAATAAGTAATACAATTGAGAAATGTTTTGTTGGAGTGATAGTTGATACACCACTACTCTAATGTAATCAATAATCTCAACCGGGTCAATGTATTTGGGATTTATCTTTCCCTTCATCCCAAACATCATAAATATCTTCCATAGTGAATACAATGGAACACTTTATATTTGAACACAAAATCTAGATATTGTTTTTTATTATTAGCACTTTATTCGTTTTTTATCAATGTTTCCTAGTTATGTTTTGGAATGGCCTTGACACTTTCAGTTATTTAATCGACTAGTTCTGGTCCCATGAAATTATTCTCAACAACACTATCCTGGAATTTGGGTGTTATATATCTATTCTAATATACGAATTCGAAAGGATCCATATGAATGGTTTAGTGGAATATATTTTTATATGAGAACAAAACTAGATGAAGATATTGTTCCAAGCCTACTTTAAAATTTATAGAGAAGTGTCTCAAAATATCCTCAAGTGACTTTAACTATGAGTTCAAATAATGTAAGTGAATGTTTCAAATATTTTAGTTTAACCTTAGATCTTGGTAAAAAAATAATTAATAATTGTGTTCCATACATCCTAACTAAATCTATAATGTATAAATCTTCAAGTCAACCGAGTTTGAAGTCATTTTTAATCATGATGAAGTAAGAAGTTTTTATGAGATGGCCTACTACAACCCATATGCAATTATGTACATTAGATTCTTTTATAATTCCCAAAATGAAATCTTTGGTGAAGTTCTCACATTTTCATTAAGGTATGTGTTATAGTTTCATATTCCCCTTATATTGTTTCCTTTCATCCCTAACTCACTAACATTCTTGGTGCTTTTATGTATATAAAGTAATCCCCTTCTTCATGTTGTCCCCCCATAAGTTCTCCCAAATATATCTATACGTAATTTTTCTTTCTAGGTGTATAGATATTATTGAGCTATCATAATTAGAAAATTGAACCTTCATTATCACATTAACTAATGGTAGGCATAGTTGTATCCAAAATATCACAACTCATTATTCATCAATGTTGACCAATGAGGCTTCCCCCGTTTATTATACAATCGTATTTCTTCAGTGTCTCCACATAATTCCTTTGAGATTTCTCAACCCTCTCTAGAATGAATGGTTGATAAATAATTTAACCATTTTATGATTGTATTAATTTCTTTAGGACTCCCATTTTCATTCATTACATGTCTAAGAATATTCGATCTTTATCAATACTCTTAATTGATAAGGTTGTAGTATATTTTGTACATTGATTTCATTCTTCTTTAATCTCCATCTCGTGATGATAATGGATTGAGTAGTGTTAATCCTTAAACATATCTAACCCTTAAATTGGTTCATATTGTGATCATTATATGTGAATATATAATTAAAACTATTGTGAACCTCATATATGTTAAAATAAACCCTATAAAGATAATTACTCCTAATATTTAATGATATGATTACTGTATCCAACTCTATATCATACATTTGATAATTTTTATCAAGTAATTTGAAATTAATTGAGTAATAGTCTATCACTTTATCATTTCTCATGAGTACACAAAAAAAGCCATCTTTGTTAAATTTTTGTATATAATAAATCCTTCCAAACATGTGGTTAGTGTGAGAATAAATATAATTGTCAGCCTATTATTTTACTCCAAAAATATCTCTTCACATTTATCATTCCATATAATATTTACACCCATCTAAGTAATCTTGTTTAGTAAGATTGAAAATAAAGAGAAGTTTATAAAAAATTACCAATAGAACCCATCTAATTTGAGAAAACTATAGATTCGTATTTTAGATTTTTATAGGGGATATTATTTAACTTCCCTTTTCAACAAAGGATCCATAAACATCCTCTTACTTGTTTTATATTCCCCAGGAATGATACATTTTTCCTCGAAACCTCACTTTGATTATACTTTTTATATAAATTAGCATTTCTCAATTTCTTTATCACCATAATCAAATACTTATCATGTTCCACTTTTATTTTAGAGTATATGAGAATATAATATATAAATAAAACAAGAAACAATTCATGGTAATATCTAAAGACTTTATTAATCCCGTTCATGAACATTTTTATGGAATTGGTGACTTTGAAAGGAATTACTATGAATTGGTTGCGTCAGTACCTTTTGTTAAAATTAATATTGACAATATTCTCTATTTTCAACTTTAATTAATTATATCCTAACCAAAGATCTACTTTAGAGAAGTAATGGTCCCTACATAGATGATCAAATAATTATTCAATCCATGTAAATGGATACTTATTCTTTATCATTATTTTTTGAGTATATGATAATTAATTCATAATCATATTGAACCATTGTACCTCTTGGTTAGGAGGGTCGGTGCACCCTATCGTGAAACACATGGGCATATAAATCAATTTTCTACATTATTTTCTAGTTTCTTCGTCAATTTTTCTAGTTCAATGGGGTCCATTATATTGGGACTCCAAGATATAGTAATATATCTAGGTGTAAGATAAATTGAGAACTAAATCTCTTAGTCTAGAGGAATATGAAGAAAATCTTTAGGGAATAAATTAGCATATACCCTCATAATGGGAATAATTTAAAAGATTATCCTCTCTTTATCTAAATCGTATGAGCTATATATTATTCATTAAAAGTAAATAATATAAATTATGGAGAAGAAGTTTCCAAAGGGGGTTCATCCTATTGTATACACTTATATAGAATTTAAGGGTGAATTTGGTTATTGAAAGTATTTTCCTTCTCTAAGTGGTTAATATTGGATCTATATAAGGATAGTCAATACATTCCCAATATAGAATTAAATTCCACTAAATGAAGTATGATAAGTTTATTAGTGAGATTCATCCTCCAACTATTTACTGAAGAGGAGATATATACATAATATGAAATAATTTTTTCATTTTTTTTAATTTCAATGGTAACACAACATCCATGTTTTTATATAGTTTATAAATAGTTATATTAAACGTTCATGATATAAAATAATGCATGGACCCATAATAAAATTGTATTTTGATTATTATTTATTGAATAATTAGTTGTTCACCACTTTATTTTCATGATCTATCTCAATAGCTGTAATAACATAAGATTATACCTTTTTTTTTATTTATAGGTTTTTTCCATCAGCTTTCTTTCACCAAAAATGTAATATGTCATTTAATTACATAGTGTTCACGTTCCTCTCAATTGAAACATTGGACCATAGGTTGAGGATTAGTCATAACTATAATTTATAACATTAAATTAGTAATATTAATCCTCTCCATTCAATGTAAATTGTATTGATATATCTCTATTACACCCTTGAATCAGCTTCTTAATACATTGAGATAGTTTCCCATATTCTTCTTTTACACACATATGATATGTGAGTAGTTGTATTTTCTTTCCTCTGTAAAATGTATCTTATAATCCTTCCAAATTAAACTCTATTATACACTTCTTATCTCTAATACAATGATACCATTCAGAATCATCAATATCATTTTTTACATTAATATAATAATATGAAATTTCCCCATAAAATTCAAATCCTTTACTCACCAAAGCCTTTTGAAGACTAAAATATAGGCCACTAATGAAGGGGTTAATATTAATTTTTGATTCAATGACAATGTTTGAGTCATACCAGGTATACCTTATGAATTTTACTCCATATAACATGATATCTTCAACCTCCTTTTTCATGAGACCAAGGAATTACATCTCCATTTTACGACAATGAGTGTGAGGAAAAACATTATTGAAAAATATCTTCTTGAATCCGAATAAATTTATAGATTGAATAGCTTCCTTAGGACTTATATTCTTGATTATTTTCCACAGCTGATATGATTCCCCATTTAGGTGATAAATTGATCATTTGAATTTCTATTTCTCATAGTAAGATAGTGGAATTATTCTTAATTTAATTAATCCATTTTTTCATTTTTATGGGATCCATGATCCACTAAAATAATTTGGACATTATCACATAAAGGAATCAATCAAAAATTTATCTTTCTTATGAAAATTGGAAAATTACACTTGAATTAAGTTATTATTAATAACATGAGTTAGTTGAACAAGTACGTCTAAGAAGTTATGGACACATTCTCCCATTAGATTAGGCATTGTGTTTGGTCAATCATAACATTTTACAACCCATTGCTTGTTGAAATGATTCCTCTTATTTCCATTAATTAACTAAAATATAGGATTTTTAAGTATGATAACACTTAAATTAATAATAATATAAAAGATAAACCATTAATAATGAGGGAATAACTTATAAATGACACGTATACACTAACTTATGAAATTTTTTGTGTCAATATAGGTTATCCATGGTTATTTTAAAACTAGGTCTTCTAACAAAACTAATTTTATATGAAATCATAATATAATAAAACAATATATTATATCCTTAATAGTAATTCATATAAAGTGTGTGAATTAATGAAAACATATTCCCTAAGAATGTCAGACCAGATGTATCTTTAGCATCACATTTTTTACAGTGAGTGACGATCAAGTTAATACCCAACCAACAATTTTAGGGGTTATTACCCTGAGTTGAATATGTACTAAGACAAGAACACACCTGTCTATAACTGGATATATATTTCATTGTGAGGAAACCACATCCTCTATATATGAAAAAAATTATGTATGTTCTCATATATTAAGGGTTATCCCTAATGTTCTCACTAATTTTTTATAGTCCTAATTCATAAAATTAATAATACCTTCATATGATTCCAACTATGAAAAATGAGTAACATATACATTTTATTTAATTAATATTAAAATAATGTTCCCAAAAATATACCATAGAGATATAGAGGTATAATGTCTCTTGGATATTAGATATATAAAACAATAACTTAAAAATAAACCATAAGATCATTATTTAATTATTCTTAATTTTATATTAAATCTAATTAAATTTTTAATCTTATATATGATACCGTAATTAAATATAAAAAGGTAATGATTGATCTATAAATCCCATTAACATAATAATCAGAGTAAGGAATGATTACAATTAATACATATGTGACACGAGGTATATCACGATAACATAATAGAAATATCACATATGTTCACCTGAAATGATGGCATGAATAATATTTTATCATATGATCATGGAATCATGTGAATTTTTAAATATCATAAAACATAAAATGTAACATCCCAAGTAAGTAATGAATAATAGATATTTTTATCTATGTCTATTAATGATTAAGATAGTGTTTTAGAGGCTTAAAATGAAAATAAATCCAATCTTAAGCATGGAATACACTAATATTCTTAAAAGATTGTTTTACTGCCTTATGATGGAAAACCCTTTTTAAATATATATTTTGACAATTTTATAAACTATGTTTGTCAAAATAAACTTATTATTTGTGATTGGGACCTAAAAATTTACTTTGTGTGAATTTTTTCTATTTTTCTGACAATGTTCATTTTTTAATGAATAGTGAAAAATACTGCATTTTACATCAAAACTGCTTTTTAATCTAATTTATTTATATTATTAGATTATCTTTTGAATTGGTCTTAATGTGTAATATGAATATATTTTTACCATTTAATCCAATCGTGGTCATTGGAATCAATTTCACATTGAATTTGGACTTAAACTAGTGTCAATCTTTTGATACTTATTGTTTCATAAAAACACGCTATTTGCTCTGACAGCAGGAATTAATTATTAAATTAATTAATGTGACTTATATGTTTTGAATTTTTTAAAATAGACTTCATTTTTGAATTAGTAATATCAAATATAGCTTAGGGTGAATTTTTGAGAATTTTCTGAAAAACTTCAATTTTTGATGAATAGTGAAACCACTAAGTGGTACTTATAAAGACTGATTTTCAGTTTAAATTAAATTTTTCCATCATTGTGTTTTGAATTTCAAAAATCCGACATACATGGTTGTCATTAAGAAGTAAAATGTGGTTCAATGAGATTATAATAATTTTATGGTGAATAGTAACTTATTAAGTTCTTAATCGTGATTAGTGGTAATTAGTGTAGTTTAAGGTAAAAATAATGCTTTAATAAAATAATATGAGCTTGACACATGTCCTACCCTCATTGGTTGTGTCATGGCCGACCAGGAAAAGCCATGGGTCAAGTTGGGGACCCCATGGATCCACTTTGGTTGGGAAATGACATAAACAACTTTTTATTTAATGTAAAAGTAAAAATGACACAAACATAATATGTTTTACAAAAACAATTTTCACATGGGGCTATAAAGATCAGATTTTTGATTATAAATAGTCATTGGAAAGATAAAAAGAGTTCCTACATCATAGTATATTTTTTATAATTTTTAGACATTAAATAAATTATATTATTGATGACATAATAATGATGCAGCGATGACATCATTATTTGACGATTTAAATAATATGGAAAGATAATGTAACATCTATGAACTAAACATGTCCAAAACCAATTGGATGAGTGTATTTCGAACCCTTATCACCTTATACACGAATTATATCAATGTGGGACCTTTTAAAACCGAAAAAAATTTTAAAATAAAGTAATATTTCTTTACTTTCCAAAAGTGCCTCTCCTCTCCTCTTATAAAAGGCCCCCACCTCTACCTCATTTCACACACTCCTCAAGCCTTTGTCTCGGACAACCCCTGCCCATTTACTCTCTACATATCCCTATACTCATCCTAGAGAATTCCCTTTGGGAAGAAGCCTTTCAAAGGAAGCCTTTAGTCTCAAATCAAAAGGAGTTACACTTTTAAAGGTAATTCATTCTCTCATGTTCATTTGTTTTATTTTGCTTCTCCAACCCCCTAAACTCTTTTTATTTACTTCTTTTGTAACAACACCAGTATCTTCAATATACTAGGATGTTGTTATAAGATTTATTTGATCTACACTCTCACACAACAACATCAATTGGTTAAAGTACATACGGTTTCCGTGGATGGCGAAATTCGGCCTCCCGAAACGACGATTGTTCAATACTCATTTAACACCTTCAAAGGTGGCCATTATGATGTCACTATTTTTATATATGATATATAATATGTTTATTTTTTCCTTAAGCTTCTGTTTTTTTTCATTTTGGGCATACCTTTATGGTTTCCATTATGGGTAAACACGATATCTTCATTTTAGGCAGTGCGGACTACCGCCCCCTGAAAGTGATTTGATTCGTTAATACCATATGTGGGATGTGTAAAGGATAAAGTTAATGATATTATATATGTTATTATACTGGAATTATAATGTACTCCTATATCATTATGATTCCATTCCAGAAAATACGAAATAGAAATGGAAGTAGCGTTCATGCGTACGTACGGCTTACCGTCACCATGAACGGTGCATCTCATTTCTTACCTCTAAATGTGATGTAATATTATAAATACATGTATATGATGAATATATATGATATATATGTTATCCAAATCATTAATATCATTCTGTATATAATGAACCTTTGACCAAATTAACAACATGTAAGTGTAAGAAGTCTATTTTTGACTTAAGAACCAAATACCGACAAAATGAACACTATTAACTTAAATGATTACATGATGTTCATAACATGGTATAAAAGGAATAATGAACTTGAAAAAGGTTAATAATCAAGTAGAGATTAACTCAAGTTTATTATTCAGGAGATTAAAGAACGGTTGGGTCAAGTCGGATACGAGGTATGGGACTTCGTCTCAATCTCCTTTCATTGAGGCATATTTTGTTTTATACACAACCTTCTTTTATACGGTCTATAAACCCCTTTGACTTTTACGTTTATTCAAAAGGAATCTTTTTTATACGAAGCATTTACTAAACGACAAAAGGGATTTTTTTTGTCGTACGTATGCGGCGACAACGAATTATCCGCCGTCGTGACCGTTATTTGAGTTTCGGCTTCCACTACAAGCCATACCTTCTTTTTAAAAGAAAAATAAATACCATGTTTTACTTTTCTTTTATTTTGGTATCGAAAATGGTTTTCATAATGTTTTTATATCAATGTTTTGTATTGATATCTTATGATTGAAAGGTGGGAATGTTATGTTTCCTTTATGCATGTTTTATGTGATATGATTATGTTGAGGTTCTTGGGAATTATTATGAAAACGGGTGGTTCCGTGATAAACTAAGGGCGGGTGAGCCCGATATAGCTCTCCAATGCATTGGGTAACGCGAAGGAGTGAAACGTTAAGGTTTCCCCAAAGAGATTTTAGGGAATATACTGTGATGGGTATTCCAAACGTAACCAAGAGGGTTACTCCCTACGTAAGAATGTTATGAATTCCTCAAGTTACCTTTATGTCTTATGATTTCTATGATTTATTCATGATTTTATGAGGTATGTTAAAGTGCCTATGTTTTATGGGTAAAGTATGATTTCATTCTTATGTATATATGAACTCATGTTTCCTTTCCATGTTTTTATAACCCATACTGAGCTTTTTATGCTCATCCCAAGTTTTTTTGAAATGTTTTTCACAGGTCAAGGGAAAGGTACATGATATGATGATAGTGTCAAGGAAGTGTCAAGAAATAATCCATGTTTTATTTTAAATGAGTTTCCATTGATGGGAATGAAGAATACTATCTTTATGTAACCACTTTGTTTATATGTGGAATGTAATGCAAGTTTTATGATATAATTCTCTAAAACTCTAAACCCGAAAAGATCCTCAAAGTGTAATCTTGTAATAACTAAAGATTATGTAAGGTTTAAGGATGGGGCCTTATAGTTGGTATCAGAGGTTGGTTTAGATAACTTTAGGAGTTAGAAATCTATTAAATGATTATCCAAAAAAAATTTTGAAATGATATAGCATTTTAAGATTACTATGTTGCTTCATCTAAGACATGTTTGTTCAGAATGGTTTTCCGCAGAGGAAACAGGGAAGCAGTGCTAGGAAGGCATACAGAAGGAAATAACCTTCTGAATCAGCATCCAGAAATGGTCGTAATTGGAACTGAACAGTTTGTTGCAGTAATGGCGCAGTTGACTCAAGCGATAAATGGTGGTGGTATCCATGCACGAGATCAGCCAGATCAACCGCATAGGAACATGTCAGTGGTGGAACATTTCATGAGGCAACATCCCCCATTATTCAGAGGATCATCTGAACCTGTGCTAGCTGAAGGGTGGATTAAAGCACTGGAGAATATTTTTGATGTCACGGGATGTTCAGAACATCAAAAGGTTAGTCTTGCTATTTACCGTTTGGAGGGTGAAGCAGATCAGTGGTGGTGTATGGTTAAAAATATCAGGGACGTCGACGAGATAGATTCTCTTGACTGGGATGAATTCAAAGGTATGTTTATTGAGAAATATTTTCCTAAGGTGGTTCGTCTTAGGATGGAAAAACAGTTCCTAGAATTGAGGCAGGAGGATGATTCAGTGGATGCTTATGAAGAAAAGTTCACTCGATTGGAAAGGTATGCTCCAAACTTCATATGAGATCTTGATAGTAAAATAAACTGTTTTTACTCAGGATTAAAGCCAAAATATCGAAGGGCATTAGCTTCTCATGAGTTTAAAAGTTGTGAAAAGCTTGTTCGATGTGCTGAGAAGGTGGAAATGGAGTTTTCCGATGACCAAGTGTTCTATAACAACCAGCAGAAGAAGAGACCGAGGTGGCAGGAGAAAGGTAAGAATTCTTCAAAAAAGTATGATGGTAAGAGAACTAAGTTTCCAGTTTGTGATAAATGTGGCAAAAGGCATGCTGGGGAATGTCTTCTGAATTCTGGAAAGTGCTACCGATGTGGTAAGATGGGACATAAGGCTCGTGATTGCACTGAAAAGGATCAAGGTGAAGGTAAGAACAAATTTGATTTACAGTTAGTGAAATGTTATAAGTGCAATGAGATGGGTCATTATGCAAACGAGTGTCTGACAAAGAGCTTGAGTGATAGGAAGCAGTTAGACTACAAGTAGAAAGGGGTGGTGAAATCCTTTGCAACTACTTCATCAGATGTCGGGCCATCAAATGATGTTGTATCAGGTACATTTTTTGGTTTTTCAGATTATGCCAGTGTGTTGTTTGATTCGGGGTCTACACATTCTTTCATCTCTGAAACCTTTTTGAGTAAAATGGGAATACCATCTCAAGAAATGACTCCTGAAATCTTGGTAAAAACACATGGGGGAAATGTTGAGGAAAAAAGAATGTATAAGAATCTTCCTATCCTTATCTGTGGAAATAACCTACTTGAAAACCTTATTGTTCTACCTCTAGTAGAGTTTGATGTTATCCTGGGTATGGATTGGCTCTCTAATTACCATGCTAAGATTGACTGTAGAGATAAAGAAGTTTCTTTTCAGAAAGACTTTCAGTTTGTGTACAAGAATGAACCCTTACTGTTGATAACTTATCAAGAGGCCGAGAAACTTGTAAAAGATGGAAATGAATGTTACCTTGCACACGTCGTTGAAAATAAAGTAACTGTACAGATTAATGATGTGCCAGTGGTAAATGAGTATCCTGATGTTTTTCCTGATGAGTTTCCTGGAATAAGACCAGATCGGGAAGTTGAGTTTACTGTTGACTTAGTTCCTGATGCTAATCCAATTTCAAAACCCCCTTATCGAATGGCACAAATTGAACTTTTAGAGTTGAAGGAGCAATTGCAAGATTTATTAGAAAAAGGTTTCATTAGACCTAGGACATCACCATGGGGTGCTCCTGTTTTTTTTGTTAAAAAGAAAGATGGTTCAATGAGACTTTGCATTGATTATAGAGCCTTGAATAATATCACTGTTAAGAACAAATATCCTTTGCCCCATATCGATGATTTGTTTGATCAGCTCCAGAGAGCTCAGTTTTTTTCAAAGATTGACCTGAGATCGGGGTACCATCAGCTGACGGTAAAGGAGGCAGATATTCCGAAGACCGCGTTCCGTACGAGATATGGCCATTATGAATTTGTAGTAATGCCTTTTGGGCTAACCAATGCACCTGCTGTATTCATGGATTTAATGAATAGAATTTTCCATGAGTTCTTGGATAAGTTTGTGGTGGTTTTCATTGATGATAGTTTGGTGTTTTCTAAAAGTAAAGAGGAGCATGAAAGACATTTAAGGGTTATATTGAAAATTTTAAATGAAAAGAAACTGTATGGGAAATTCAGCAAGTGTGAGTTTTGGTTGCAACAAATTTCTTTCCTTTGTCACATTGTTTCTAAAGATGGAATAACTGTTGATCCTGCAAAAACAAAAGTTGTGGAAGCATGGCCAAGACCCACAAATGTAATTGAGATTCGTAGCTTCCTTGGTTTGGCGGGCTATTACCGAAGGTTTGTTAGAAATTTTTCACGGTTATCTAGTCCAATGACTAAGCTAACTCGGAAGGGTGTTAAGTTTATCTGGACAAAATAATGTGATGATTGTTTTCAGGAATTGAAAAGAAGATTGGTGAATGCTCCAGTTTTGGCACTACCTTCCAGGAAAGGTGAGTTTGTTATATACAGTGATGCTTCATTGAAAGGACTTGGTTGCGTCCTAATGCAGAATGATCAAGTAATTGCTTATGCTTCACGACAGTTGAAAACTCATGAGGTAAATTATCCTACACATGATTTGGAATTAGCTGCTGTTGTTTTTGCATTAAAAATTTGGAGGCATCATTTGTATGGAGTAAAGTGTGAAATATATACCGATCACAAAAGTTTAAAGTATATATTCACTCAGAAAGAATTGAACATGAGACAAAGGAGATGGCTAGAATTAATCAAGGATTATGATTGTAGAATTCATTATCATCCAGGAAAAGCAAATAAAGTGGCTGATGCTTTGAGTCGAAAAAGTAATGCTTCATTAACAATGTTGCATTTGGAACGTGATCCTTTTGATAAGGATTTGATGAACATTGGCATAGAAGTTATTGGTACAGGAAGTCCTTCTGTTTTGTTTCAGGTATCAGTGAGATCATCTCTATCAGATAGAATCAAGGAAGCACAGAAGCAACACAGTGAGTTGCAGAAAAAGGTAGAGCTGGTTCAGAAAGGTAAGATGCCTAAATTCAACATTGATAATGATTGTGTTTTGTGATTTGGGAAGAGATTGTGTGTGCCTTGTGATTCACAGTTGAAGAGAGAGTTGTTATGTGAAGCTCATAGTTCTCCGTTTTCAGTTCATCCTGGCAGTACTAAGATGTATAGTGATCTGCGGGAGTATTACTGGTGGGATGGAATGAAAAGAGACATTGCTGATTTTACTGTGAAGTGTTTGACATGTCAATAGGTTAAAGCAGAGCGGCAGTTACCGAAAGGGATGCTTCATCCTTTACCAGTGCCAAAGTGGAAATGGGAGAATATATCCATTGACTTTGTTGTTGGATTACCGAAGACATCTCGAGGTAATAATGCAATCTGGGTTATTGTTGATTGCTTGACCAAATCTGCTCATTTCCTTACTATACGAGATACTTTCTATCTTGATCAACTTTCCCGTTTGAATATTAAAGAGATAGTCAGGTTACATGGAGTTCCTCTCTCCATTGTATCAGATCGTGATCCAAGGTTTACTTCTAAATTTTGGAAAGGCCTTCAGAAGTCGTTGGGTACTGAATTAAATTTTAGTACAGCTTTTCATCCTCAATCAGATGGGCAATCAGAATGAACAATACAGACATTGGAGGATATGCTACGAGCTTGTTCTATGGATTATCAGGGAAGTTGGGACCAACATCTTTCTTTGGTTGAATTTTCATATAATAACAGTTTTCATTCCAGTATACAGATGGCACCATTTCAGGCATTATATGGGAAGCGGTGTCGAACTCCAGCTTTCTAGGATGAAGTGGGTGAAAGGAAGTTGATGGAACCAGAATTGGTAGAAGAGATGGCAGAAAAAGTTTAGCTGATTCAGAAACACATGAGAACAGCTCAGAGCAGGCAGAAGTGTTATGCGGATAACCGGAGGAAGGATCTATCTTTCTAGGTAGGTGATCAAGTTTTTCTCAAGGTTTCTCCTTGTAAAAGTGTGATGAGATTTGGTAGGAAAGGAAAGTTGAGTCCAAGGTTCGTTGGACCATACGAAATTCTGGAGAGAGTTGGATCAGTTGCATACTGAGTGGCTTTACCTCTGAGTTTATCTCAGGTACACAATGTTTTTCACGTTTCGATGTTGAGAAAGTATATGCCAGATCCATCTCATGTTTTGAGTCCAGAGGTAGTTCAGCTGGAAGAGAACCTATCTTATGAGGAACAACCGGTCCAGATTCTTGACCATAGGGATAATGTGTTATGGAATAAAGTGATTCACCAGGTAAAGGTTTTGTGGAAAACCCACATGATTGAAGAGGCAACATGGGAATCTGAAAATGCAATGAGGGATAAGTACCCACATTTATTCGATAAGTAAATAAATTGCGGGGACACAATTTTCTAAAGGGGGAAAGGATGTAACATCCCAAGTAAGTAATGAATAATAGATATTGTTATCTATGTCTATTAATGATTAGGATAGTGTTTTAGAGGCTTAAAATGAAAATAAATCCAATCTTAAGCATGTAATACACTAATATTCTTAAAAGATTGTTTTACTGCCTTATGATTGAAAACATTTTTTAAATCTATATTTTGACAATGTTATAAACTATGTTGGTCAAAATAAACTTATTCTTTATGATTGGGACATCAAAATTTACTTTGTGTGAATTATTGGTATTTTTCTGACAATGTTCATTTTTTAATGAATAGTGAATAATACTGCATTTTACATCAAAACTGCTTTTTAATATAATTTATTTATATGATTAGATTATCTTTTGAATTGGACTAAATGTGTAATATGAATATATTTTTACCATTTAATCCAATGGTGGTCATTGGAATCAATTTCACTTTGAAATTGGACTTAAACTAGTGTCACTCTTTTGATACTTATTATTTCATAAAAACACGCTATTTGCTCTGACAGCGGGAATTAATTATTAAATTAATTAATGTGACTTATATGTTTTGAATTTTGTAAAATAGGCTTCATTTTTGAATTCGTAATATCAAATATAGCTTAGGGTGAATTTTTGGTAATTTTCTGAAAAACATCAATTTTTGATGAATAGTGAAACCACTAAGTGGTACTTATAAAGACTAATTTTCCGTTTAAATGAAATTTTGCCATAATTGTGTTTTGAATTTTAAAAATACGACATACATGGTTGTCATTAATAATTAAAATGTGTTTCAATGAGATTATAATAATTTTTTGGTGAATAGTAACTTATTAAGCTCTTAATCGCGATTAGTGGTAATTAGTGTAGTTTAAGGTAAAAATAATGCTTTAATAAAATAAGATGAGCTTGACACATGTACTACCCTCATTGGTTGTGTCATTTCCGACCAAGACAAGCCATGGGTAAACTTGGGGACCCCATGGATCCACTTTGGTTGGGAAATGACATAACAAACATTTTATTTAATGTAAAAGTAAAAATGACACAAACATAATATGTTTTACGAAAACAATTTTTACATGGGGTTATAAAGATCATATTTTTGATTATAAATGTCATTGGAAAGATAAAAAGATTTCCTACATCATAGTATTTTTTTTTTATAATTTTAGACATTAAATAAATTAAATTATTTATGACATAATAATGATGCAGCGATGACATCATTATTTGACGATTTAAATAAAATGGAAAGATAATGTAAAATATATGAACTACACATGTCCAAAACCAATTGGATGAGTGGATTTCGAACCCTTATCACCTTATCCACCAATTATGTCAATGTGGGACCTTTTAAATCCGAAACACATTTTCAAATAAAGTAATATTTCTTTACTTTCCAAAAGTGCCCCTCCTCTCCTCTTATAAAAGGCCCCCACCTCTAACTCATTTCACACACTCCTCAAGCCTTTGGCTCGGCCAACCCCTTCCCATTTACTCTCTCCATATCCCTCTCCTCATCCTAGAGGATTACCTTTGGGCATAATCCTTTCAAAGGAAGCCTTTAGGCTCAAATCAAAAGGAGTTACACTTTTAAAGGTAATTCATTCTCTCATGTTCATTTGTTTTATTTTGCTTCTCCAACCCCCTAAACTCTTTTTATTTACTTATTTTGTAACAACACCAATATATTAAATATAATATGATGTTTTTATAAGATTTATTTGAGCTACACTCTCACACAACTACATCAAATGGTTAAAGAACATACGGTTTCCGTGGATGGCGAAATTCTGCCTCCTGAAACAATGATTGTTCAATACTCATTTAACACCTTCAAAGGTGGCCATTATGATGTCAATATTTTTGTATATGATATATAATATGTTTATGTTTTCCTTAAGCTACTTTTTTTTTTCATTTTTGGCATACCTTTATGGTTTCCATTATGGGTAAACACGATATCTTCATTTTAGGAAGTGCGGACTACCGCCCCCTGAAAGTGATTTGATTCGTTAATACCATATGTGGGATGTGTAAAGGATAAAGTTAATGATATTATATATGTTATTATACTGGAATTATAATGTACTATTATATAATTATGATTCAATTTCAGAAAATATGAAATAGAAATGGAAGTAGCGTTCATGCGTACGTACGGCTTACCGTCACCATGAACGGTGCATTTCATTTCTTACCTCTAAATGTGATGTAATATTATAAATACATGTATATGATGAATATATATGTTATATATGTTATCCAAATCATTAATATCATTCTGGATATAATGAACCTTTGACCAAATTAACAACATGTAAGTGTAAGAAGTCTATTTTGGACTTAAGAACCAAATACCGACAAAATGAACACTATTAACTTAAATGATTACATGATGTTCATAACATGGTATAAAAGGAATAATGAACTTGAAAAAGGGTCATTAGAAATTATAGATTAACTCAAGTTTATTATTCAGGAGATTAAAGAACGGTCGGGTCAAGTCGGATAAGAGGTATGGGACTTCGTCTCAATCTCCTTTCATTGAGGCATATTTTGTTTTATACACAACCTTCTTTTATACGGTGTATAAACCCCTTTGAATTTTACGTTTATTCAAAAGGAATCATTTTTAGACGAAGCGTTTACTAAACGACAAAAGGGAATGTTTTTGTCGTACGTATGTGGCGACAACGACTTCTCCGCCGTCGTGACCGTTATTTGAGTTTCGGCTTCCTCTACAAGCCATACCTTCTTTTTAAAAGAAAAATAAATACCATGTTTTACTTTTCTTTTATTTTGGTATCGAAAATGGATTTCATAATGTTTTTATATCAATGTGTTGTATTGATATCTTGTGATTGAAAGGTGGGAATGTTATGTTTCCTTTATGCATGTTTTATGTGATATGATTATGTTGAGGTTCTTGGGAATTATTATGAAAACGGGTGGTTCCGTGATAAACTAAGGGCGGGTGAGCCCGATATAGCTCTCCAATGCATTGGGTAACGCGAAGGAGTAAAACGTTAAGGTTTCTCCGAAGAGATTTTAGGGAATATACTGTGATGGGTATTCCAAACGTAACCAATAGGGTTACTCCCTACGTAAGAATGTTATGAATGCCTCAAGTTACCTTTATGTCTTATGATTTCTATGATTTATTCATGATTTTATGAGGTATGTTAAAGTGCCTATGTTTTATGGGTAACTTATGATTTCATTCTTATGTATATATGAACTCATGTTTCCTTTCCATGTTTTTATAACCCATACTGAGCTTTTTATGCTCTTCCCAAGTTTTTTTGAAATGTTTTTCACAGGTCAAGGGAAAGGTACATGATATGATGATAGTGTCATGGAAGTGTCAAGAAATAATCCATGTTTTATTTTAAATGTGTTTCCATTGATGGGAATGAAGAATACTATCTTTATGTAACCACTTTGTTTATATGTGGAATGTAATGCAAGTTTTATGATCTAATTCTCTAAAACTCTAAACCCGAAAAGATCCTCAATGTGTAATCTTGTAATAACTCAAGATTAAGTAAGGTTTAAGGCTGGGGCCTTGTAGTTGGTATCAGAGGTCGGTTTAAATAACTTTAGGAGTTAGAATTCTATTAAATGATTATCCAAAAAAAATTTGAAATGATATAGCATTTGAAGATTACCATGTTGCTTCATCTAAGACATGTTTGTTCAGAATGGTTTTCCGCAGAGGAAACAGGGAAGCAGTGCTAGGAAGGCATACAGAAGGAAATAACCTTCTGAATCAGCATCCAAAAATGGTCAGAATTGGAACTGAACAGTTTGTTGCAGTAATGGCGCAGTTGACTCAAGCGATAAATGGTGGTGGTATCCATCCACGAGATCAGCCAGATCAACCGCAGAGGAACATGTCAGTGGTGGAACATTTCACGAGGCAACATCCCCCATTATTCAGAGGATCATCTGACCCTGTGCTTGCTGAAGGGTGGATTAAAGCACTGGAGAAGATTTTTGATGTCATGGGGTGTTCAGAACATCAAAAGGTTAGTCTTGCTATTTACCGTTTGGAGGGTGAAGCAGATCAGTGGTGGTCTATTTTTAAAAATATCAGGGACACCGATGAGATTGATGCTCTTGACTGGGATGAATTCAAAGGTATGTTTCTTGAGAAATATTTTCCTAAGGTGGTTCGTCTTAGTATGGGAAAACAGTTCCTAGAAATGAGGCTGGAGGATTATTCAGTGGCAGCTTATGAAGCAAAGTTCACTCGATTTCCAAGGTATGCTCCAAACTTCATACGAGATCTTGATAGTAAAATAAACCGTTTTTACTCAAGATTAAATCCAAAATATCGAAGGGAATTATCTTCTCGTGAGTTTAAAAGTTATGAAAAGCTTGTTCGATGTGCTGAGAAGGTGGAAATGGAGTTTGCCGATGACCAAGTGTTCTATAACAACCAGCAGAAGAAGAGACTGAGGTTGCAGGAGAAAGGTAAGAATTCTATAAAAAAGTATGATGGTAAGAGAACTAAGTTTCCAGTTTGTGATAAATGTGGCAAAAGGCATGCTCGGGAATGTCTTCTGAATTCTGGAAAGTGCTACCGATGTGGTAAGATGGGACATAAGGCTCGTGATTTCACTGAAAAGGATCAAGGTGAAGGTAAGAACAAATTTGATTTACAGTTAGTGAAATTTTATAAGTTCAATGAGATGGGTCACTATGCAAACGAGTGTCCGACAAAGAGCTTGAGTGATGGGAAGCAGTTAGACTACAAGCAGAAAGGGGTGGTGAAATCCTTTGCAACTACTTAAGCAGATGTCGGGCCATCAAATGAAGTTGTATCAGGTACTTTGTTTGTTTTTTCAGATTATTCCAGTGTGTTGTTTGATTCGGGGTCTACACATTCTTTCATCTCTGAAACCTTTTCTAGTAAAATGGTAATACCATCTCAAGAAATGACTCCTGAACTCTTGGTAAAAACACCTGGGGGAAATGTTGAGGCAAAAAGAATTTATAAGAATCTTCCTATCCTTATATGTGGAAAGAACCTACTTGCAAACCTTATTGTTCTACCTCTAGTAGAGTTTGATGTTATCCTGGGTATGGATTGGCTCTCTATTTACCATGCTAAGATTGACTGTAGAGCTAAAGAAGTTTCTTTTCATAAAGACTTTTAGTTTGTGTACAAGAATGAACCCTTACTGTTGATAACTTATCAAGAGGCTAAGAAACTTGTAAAATATGGAAATGAATGTTACCTTTCACACGTCATTGAAAATAAAGGAACTATTCAGATTAATGATGTGCCAGTGGTAAATGAGTATCCTGATTTTTTTCCTGATGAGTTGCCTGGAATAATACCAGATCGGGAAGTTGAGTTTACTGTTGACTTAGTTCCTGATGCTAAGCCAATTTCAAAACCCCCTTATCGAATGGCACAAATTGAACTTTTATAGTTGAAGGAGTAATTGCAAGATTTATTAGAAAAAGGTTTCATTAGACCTAGCACATCACCATGGGGTGCTCCTGTTTTATTTGTTAAAAGGAAAGATGGGTCAATGAGACTTTTCATTGATTATAGAGCCTTGAATAATATCACTGTTAAGAACAAATATCCTTTTCCTCATATCGATGATTTGTTTGATCAGCTCCAGGGAGCTCACTTTTTTTCAAAGATTGACTTGAGATCGGGGTACCATCAGCTGAATGTAAAGGAGGCAGATATTCCGAAGACCGCGTTCCGTATGAGATATGGCCATTATGAATTTGTAGTAATGCCTTTTGGGCTAACCAATGCACCTGCTGTATTCATGGATTTAATGAATAGAATTTTCCATGAGTTCTTGGATAAGTTTGTGGTGGTTTTCATTGATGATATTTTGGTGTTTTCTAAAAGTAAAGAGGAGCATGAAAGACATTGAAGGTTTATCTTGCAAACTTTAAAAGAAAATAAACTGTATGGGAAATTCAACAAGTGTGAGTTTTGGTTGCAACAAATTTATTTCCATGGTCACATTGTTTCTAAAGATGGAATAACTGTTGATCCTGCAAAAGAAAAAGTTGTGGAAGAATGGCCAAGACCCACAAATGTAACCGAGATTCGTAGCTTCCTTGGTTTGGCGGGCTATTACCGATGGTTTGTTAGAAATTTTTCACGGTTATCTAGTCCAATGACTAAACTAACTCGGAAGGATGTTATGTTTATCTGGACAAAATAATGTGATGATTGTTTTCAGGAATTGAAAAGAAGATTGGTGAATGCTCCAGTTTTGGCACTACCTTCCAGGAATGGTGAGTTTGTTATATACAGTGATGCTTCATTGAAAGGACTTGGTTGCGTCCTAATGCAGAATGATCAGGTAATTGATTATGCTTCACGATAGTTGAAAACTCATGAGGTAAATTACCGTACACATGATTTGGAAATAACTGATGTTGTTTTTTCTTTAAAAATTTGGAGGCATCATTTGTATGGAGTAAAGTGTGAAATATATACCGATCACAAAAGTTTAAAGTATATATTCACTCATAAAGAATTGAACATGAGACAAAGGAGATGGCAATAATTAAACAAGGATTGTGATTGTACAATTCATTACCATCCGGGAAAAGCAAATAAAGTGGCTGATGCTTTGAGTCGAAAAAGTAATGCTTCATTAACAATGTTGTGTTTGGAACGTGATCCTTTGGTTAAGGATTTGATGAACTTTGGCATAGAAGTTGTTGGTGCAGGAAGTCCTTCTGTTTTGTTTCAGGTATCAGTGAGATCATATCTATCAAATAGAATCAAGCAAGCACAGAAGCAAGACAGTGAGTTGTAGAAAAAGGTAGAGCTGGTTGAGAAAGGTAAGTTGCCTAATTTCAACATTGATAATGATTGTGTTTTGAGATTTGGGAAGAGATTGTGTGTGCCTTGTGATTCACAGTTGAAGAGAGAGTTGTTATGTGAAGCTCATAGTTCTCCGTTTTCAGTTCATCCTGGAAGTACTAATATGTATAGAGATCTGCGGGAGTATTACTGGTGGGATGGAATGAAAAGAGACATTTCTGATTTTACTATGAAGTGTTTGACATGTCAATAGGTTAAAGCCGAGCGGCAGTTACCGAAAGGGATGCTTCAGCCTTTACCAGTGCCAGAGAGGAAATGGGAGAATATATCCATGGACTTTGTTGTTGGATTACCGAAGACATCTCGTGGTAATAATGCAATCTGGGTTATTGTTGATCGCTTGACCAAATCTGCTCATTTCCTTGTTATACGAGATACTTTCTCTCTTGATCAACTTTCCCGTTTGTATATTAAAGAGATAGTCAGGTTACATGGAGTTCCTCTCTCCATTGTATCGGATCGTGATCCCAGGTTTACTTCTAACTTTTGGAAAGGCCTTTAGAAGTCGTTGGGTACTGAATTAAATTTTAGTACAGATTTTCATCCTCAATCAGATGGGCAGTCAGAACGAACAATCCAGACATTGGAGGATATGCTATGAGCTTGTTCCATGGATTATCAGGGAATTTGGGACCAGCATATTTCTTTGATTGAATTTTCATATAATAACAATTTTCATTCCAGTATACAGATGGCACCATTTCAGGCATTATATGGGAAGCTGTGTCGAACTCCAGCTTTCTAGGATGAAGTGGGTGAAAGGAAGTTGATGGGACCAGAATTGGTAGAACAGATGGCAGAAAAAGTTCAGCTGATTCAGAAACACATGAGAACAGCTCAGAGCAGGTAGAAGAGTTATGCGGATAACCAGAGGAAGGATCTATCTTTCGAGGTAGGTGATCATGTTTTTATCAAGGTATCTCCTTGGAAAAGTGTGATGAGATTTGGTAAGAAAGGAAAGTTGAGTCCAAGGTTCGTTGGACCATACGAAATTCTGGAGAGAGTTGGATCAGTAGCATACCGAGTGGCCTTACCTCCAAGTTTATCTCTGGTACATAATGTTTTTCACGTTTCGATGATGAGAAAGTATATGCCAGATCCATCTCATGTTTTGAGTCCAGAGGTAGTTCAGCTGGAAGAGAACCTATCTTATGAGGAACAACCGGTCTAGATTCTTGACCATAGGGAGTATGTGTTACGGAATAAAGTGATTCACCAGGTAAAGTTTTTGTGGAAAAACCACATGATTGAAGAGGCAACATGGGAATCTGAAAATGCAATGAGGGATAAGTACCCACATTTATTCGATAAGTAAATAAATTGCGGGGATGCAATTTTCTAAAGGGGGGAAGGATGTAACATCCCAAGTAAGTAATGAATAATAGATATTTTTATCTATGTCTATTAATGATTAGGATAGTGTTTTAGAGGCTTAAAATGAAAATAAATCCAATCTTAAGCATTGAATACACTAATATTCTTAAAAGATTGTTTTACTGCCTTATGATGGAAAACACTTTTTAAATATATCTTTTGAAAATTTTATAAACTATGTTTGTCAAAATAAACTTATTCTTTATGATTGGGAGATCAAAATTTACTTTGGGTGAATTTTTGGTATTTTTCTGACAATGTTCATTTTTTAATGAATAGTGAAAAATACTGCATTTTACATCAAAACTGCTTTTTAATATAATTTATTTATATGATTAGATTATCTTTTGAATTGGTATTAATGTGTAATATGAATATATTTTTACCATGTAATCCAATGGTGGTCATTGGAATCAATTTCACTTTGAAATTGGACTTAAACTAGTGTCAATCTTTTGATACTTATTGTTTCATAAAAACACGATATTTGCTCTGACAACGGGAATTAATTATTAAATTAACTAATGTGACTTATATGTTTTGAATTTTTTAAAATAGACTTCATTTTTGAATTTGTAATATCAATAATATCTTTGGGTGAATTTTTGGTAATTTTCTGAAAAACTTCAATTTTTGATGAATAGTGAAACCACTAAGTGGTACTTATAAAGACTGATTTTCCGTTTAAATGAAATTTTTCCATCATTGTGTTATGAATTTAAAAAATCCGACATACATGGTTGTCATTAAGAAGTAAAATGTGGTTCAATGAGATTATAATAATTTTTTGGTGAATAGTAACTTATTAAGTTCTTAATCGCTATTAGTGGTAATTAGTGTAGTTTAAGGTAAAAATAATGCTTTAATAAAATAAGATGAGCTTGAAACATGTCATACCCTCATTGGTTGTGTCATGGACGACCAAGAAAAGCCATTGGTCAACTTGGGGACCCCATGGATCCACTTTGGTTGGGAAATGACATAAACAACTTTTTATTTAATGTAAAAGTAAAATTGACACAAACATAATATGTTTTACAAAAACAATTTTTACATGGGGTTATAAAGATCAGATTTTTGATTATAAATAGTCAATGGAAAGATAAAAATATTTCCTACATCATAGTATTTTTTTATAATTCTTAGACATTAAATAAAGTAAATTATTTATGACATAATAATGATGCAGCGATGACATCATTATTTGACGATTGAAATAAAATGGAAAGATAATGTAAAATCTATAAACTACACATGTCCAAAACCAATTGGATGAGTGGATTTCGAACCCTTATCACCTTATCCACGAATTATATCAATGTGGGACCTTTTAAAACCGAAACACATTTTCAAATAAAGTAATATTTCTTTACTTTCCAAAAGTGCCCCTCCTCTCCTCTTATAAAAGGCCCCCACCTCTACCTCATTTCACACACACCTCAAGCCTTTGGATCGGCCTACCCCTGCCCATTTACTCTCTCCATATCCCTCTCCTCATCCTAGAGGATTTCCTTTGGGCAGAATCCTTTCAAAGGAATCCTTTAGGCTCAAATCAAAAGGATTTACACTTTTAAGGGTAATTCATTCTCTCAAGTTCATTTGTTTTATTTTGCTTCTCCAACCCCCTAAACTCTTTTTATTTACTTCTTTTGTAACAACAACAGTATCTTCAATATACTAGGATGTTGTTATAAGATTTATTTGAGCTACACTCTCACCCAACAACATCAAATCGTTAAAGAACATACGGTTTCCGTGGATGGCGAAATTCTGCCTCCCGAAACGATGATTGTTCAATACTCATTTAACACCTTAAAAGGTGGACATTATGATGTCACTATTTTTATATATGATATATAATATGTTTATGTTTTCCTTAAGCTTCTGTTTTTTTTCATTTTGGGCATACCTTTATGGTTTCCATTATGGGTAAACACGATATCTTCATTTTAGGAAGTGCGGACTACCGCCCCCTGAAAGTGATTTGATTCGTTAATACCATATGTGGGATGTGTAAAGGATAAAGTTAATGATATTATATATGTTATTATACTGGAATTATAATTTACTCTTATATCATTATGATTCCATTCCAGAAAATACGAAATAGAAATGGAAGTAGCGTTCATGCGTACGTACGGCTTACCGTCTCCATGAACGGTGCATTTCATTTCTTACCTCTAAATGTGATGTAATATTATAAATACGTGTATATGATGAATATATATGATATATATGTTATACAAATCATTAATATCATTCTGGATATAATGAACCTTTGACCAAATTAACAACATGTAAGTGTAAGAAGTCTATTTTTGACTTAAGAACCAAATACCGACAAAATGAACACTATTAACTTAAATGATTACATGATGTTCATAACATGGTATAAAAGGAATAATGAACTTGAAAAAGGTTCATAATAAAGTAGAGATTAACTCAAGTTTATTATTTAGGAGATTAAAGAACGGTCGGGTCAAGTCGGATACGAGGTATGGGACTTCGTCTCAATCTCCTTTCATTGAGGCATATTTTGTTTTATACACAACCTTCTTTTATACGGTGTATAAAACCCTTTTACTTTTCCATTTATTCAAAAGAAATATTTTTTATACGAAGCGTTTACTAAATGACAAAAGGGGATTTTTTTGTCGTACGTATGCGGCGACAACGACTTCTCCGTCGTCGTGACTGTTATATGAGTTTCGGCTTCCTCTACAAGCCATACCTTCTTTTTAAAAGAAAAATAAATACCATGTTTTACTTTTCTTTTATTTTGGAATCGAAAATGGTTTTCATAATGTTTTTATATCAATGTGTTGTATTGATATCTTGTGATTGAAAGGTGGGAATGTTATGTTTCCTTTATGCATGTTTTATGTGATATGATTATGTTGAGGTTGTTGGGCATTATTATGAAAATGGGTGGTTCCGTGATAAACTAAAGGCGGGTGAGCCCGATATAGCACTCCAATGCATTGGGTAACGCGAATGAGTGAAACGTTAAGGTTTCTCCGAAGAGATTTTAGGGAATATACTGTGATGGGTATTCCAAACATAACCAAGAGGGTTACTCCCTACGTAAGAATGTTATGAATGCCTCAAGTTACCTTTATGTCTTATGATTTCTATGATTTATTCATGATTTAATGAGGTATCTTAAGGTGCCTATGTTTTATGGGTAAAGTATGATTTCATTCTTATGTATATATGAACTCATGTTTCCTTTCCATGTTTTTATAACCCATACTGAGCTTTTTATGCTCATCCCAAGTTTTTTTGAAATGTTTTTCACAGGTCAAGGGAAAGGTACATGATATGATGATAGTGTCAAGGAAGTGTCAAGAAATAATCCATGTTTTATTTTAAATGTGTTTCCATTGATGGTAATGAAGAATAATATCTTTATGTAACCACTTTGTTTATATGTGGAATGTAATGCAAGTTTTATGATCTAATTCTCTAAAACTCTAAACTCGAAAAGATCCTCAATGTGTAATCTTGTAATAACTCAAGATTAAGTAAGGTTTAAGGCTGGGGCCTTATATAAAATAATAATCATATGTCAGGGAAAACAACAAAGATAACATATCATAGCGTTCTTATCTAACAGACTGTAAACCATACATAGTATCTCATGAGATAAAACAACCACTTAATACATTAGTAGGATGTATAATTCTAGGACAAAAAATTCCCTTAATATCATGTTTATTACTATGTGTGAAATATGAGGAAATAATATGTATGAAATAAGTATACTAAAAACCCATGGAAGGGAAATGGTTTACATAATCATGGGTTAGAACATAACGAAATGGAATATCATAAAAATTCCTAAGAAGTGATATATAAAGAACCTTTTAAGAAGGTGAGAACATAGTTTTTTCAATAAAAATAGAAAAAGAAATCCATAAATTAGTTATCATTTTAAGAAATCATGGAAATGAAAAATCACGAAATGATTGAAACATTAAAAGGAATAATTAATATGAATTCTCCCATTAATCAAGAATTATTTGGAGAGAATATTAAGAATGGAACTTAAGAAAACCATTCTAAAATGAGAAGATAACTAGATAATAAAATAATTATATAAGTAGGGGACATATATATTTCATATAAAATTATTTAATTATAATAATAAATAGATAAAGTGAGTAAGATAGATAAATACTAACTAAAAAAGCTAAGGTTATTTTGGATGTTCTCTTACCTTGGTTTATAAATCACTTGGTACATTTGAATAACTTTAAAGATAATAAAATTGTGTTTATTAAATACATTATTAAATTATTCTTTCATATATATTTTACTTATTATTATGCCATTATGTTATACTATAATCATTATATTGAGATATTATTTTCGTATCTACAGTACCAATGTCGTTCGTGTCATGGTTTTAAAGTTGAATCAGTTTATTGATAATTATTAATGTTCTTATGAAGTGGTTCCATAACTCTATAAGTGTTATGAAATGATTTTTATGTCATTATATGGGTATAAATATTTCCAAATATTTATAAGTTTTCTTATATAGGTATGGTCTGTTGATTAAAAATTTCATTGTTACAATATTAGTTTATTTATGTGGTTCTTTCAACCATGACAAGATTATTTGGTTTATATTAACTTTATCAGAGTTTAAGAACTCCAAAATATTGGATGAAATAAAATATACTAATTTTAAACATTTTTAACAATAACCTATGAATATAAATTATTCATGGAAGTGGTGGTGGAAAAATTAAATATATTGATCAATGAGGTGGTGAACTGACATTGATGTGGTAAAATGTTTTAATTTTAGAATAAAATAAGATGATGTTAAATAATAGATATTACATTAATATAAAATATTATTTATATTGAAATTAATGATTTTATTATGCTATCATGGATAGAATATATTTAAGGTGTTATAATAAGAAAATAATTTAAGAGAATTCAGTTGAGAATATTACCTCTTTATTTGGATGTCTACTCTTAAACATTACATTAATCCTCTATAGTTTTTTTTATTTTGGTGATTCCAAGGCTTCTCGGATGTTCATGGTGAAACCAAAAAAATATCCTTTTATTTTACATATTTTACATGAAATAAGAATTAAACATTAAAAATACTAGTAATAATATTCCAAGGACAGACCGGTTCAGTGTATTTGGAGACATGATACGTAATCCTTTAATTTTACAATACATTCCATCATATATTTTATAATTAAACTATACTATTGTATCTTTCAATTATATCATTAGTAAAACTCATCCTTATAACCTATGTAATGAATGAATAAGAAAGGGGTGAACTTAAATGATCAGTAATGTTTAAACTATTATTTCAACAAAGCAGAGTTCATAAGCATAAAATAAAAAAGACTAATATAAATACCTTATCATCATGATTCATAATCATAAATCTTAAGTGAGATTCAAATTACATGTCTTATGAACTTAAATCCAAAAAAATGATCAAGGAAATGTAATAGTCATAACATGGCTTAAAACATTTAACATAAACCATGAATCATGGTATTTTTATATTGGAATGAATAACATGTTTCAATTGTGACACAAAATTAGTGTAGAGAAACACTACTTTCACTAGTCCCACACTTGCACCAAATATTGAGAAAAAATGTAATTATACCCATGTATACATCCCCTTCGTGATTCATACACACTCAATAATTCATTCATGAAACAAAATTATAGCCATGAATATAAATCTCAAGAGGATTAATCTTTTTACCAATGCATTAGAGTGAGATATAGGACCCTACCCATTATCTTTAATACTTATGAGTTCTAATTGAAAATCATCCATTGATCATATCATAAAGAAACAATTGAATAAAAATGGGTTTCAAAAAATTTTGAAATGAAAATATTCACTTTTCATAAAAGAAACATTTAAATAAAAATGGGATTTATAAATATTTTAAATATTATTACAACATGAAGTAAATTGATTGTCATTGAATACTTGATCATCTAAAAATAATCATATTATGAAACAAAAATATAGGGTGAAACATGAAACATAACTCTATTAGATTTTGATCTTTTTTATGATAGACCAGAATATGAAATCAAAATAAAAAATGACAAAAATTGAAATCATCGATGTAAAATTCATAGTCATAAGTCTCTTTTAAAAAATTATGTTATATTTTATTATAAACATGTGAAAAAAACAACTCATGGAATTATATTTAAATTAAAACATATTTTAAACCAAATATATAAGAGATAAACTCATTTAAAATTTAAAATTTATGATTTATTAAACATATGTGAAATAAATTCTTGAAGAAGTCATATAACATAAAGGAAGAAGTTTGAGATACCAAATCTCACACCAATAATACTTATTTCAACAAAAGTGAATTAACCTCTTGTATTGTGAAGATATAAATATAAATTAAATATTTTATATAATTATCCATATTTATAACCTTTGATAAAATAAAAAATAACTATTCATTACATTTATATTAGTTAGTTATTTTCCATTTTCAATAACGGGTTTGAGTAATCTTGATCATTTTGAACTAGTTTTGTAATAGTAGTGTTTTTATTCATTAATTTCCCTAAGATAATCATTAAAATAAATATATTTACCATAATAATTGTTTTTAGGATTTTTATAAAATTAAAAGTTTATACTATGATATTTTTATTTACAGTTCATGTAAATAAAATTGGGATGAACATGTTTTAGTAATTTATAATAAATTTAAAGTGGTAGCTTAATTGAGAAGTCAAATTTAATATTAAAAAACAAAACAAAACAAAAATTTCATTATTAATATCCAATACTTTGTTTCCAATATATTAATGGACATAAATTTATATCATTTTTCAAGTAGATGGTTAAACCGTCCCATTAAGAGTATGCCACGTTCTATGTGTGAGTATAGATAGGGAAGATATCCTTTTGTTATAAAATAATTATGTATAATGAAATTATTTAGATTTTATTAAGGTGATTAATCTAAATTGGGAATAATTATAATATGATGTTAAAGGAGAAAAAAGATGTCACTTATAAATAATTTTTTTTACCCTTGGTATATTTGTTTTAGGGGGTTAGTTTTACACTGATAACTTATTGATAATATTAATTATAGAATTCCTAACATATATTTAAATAATATAAATCATAACATAGATAATATATCTATTCATTAAACAAATGTATGGAACTATCATTTAAATATGGTGGATAAAAATGAAACATGATGTTAATTGAGGTGGTAGTCCACACACATGTTTGAGAAACACTTTCATTTTTTTGATTGAATGAAATAGGAATAAATAATGTTTTTATCGTTAATATACTAAAATATTATTATATTATTTTTAATTATGTTATTATATATATTATTATAATTATATTGAGGAGTGTGTATGAGAATGAAAATGGAGGATGTAAAGTTGTTTGTAATACTTAGTTTGAGAACATGGATCTTCTCTTGAAGTATCCTTTCTAAATATAGGGGTTGTGGAAATTTTTTGAGGCTTTAAGCTACCAAAATTATTATGGTATCTATAAGAAGTAAATTGGGTAAAAATTAATGGAAATTTATAACTACAAGCTTGTATTGTAAAAGAGTGTATGTGATCTCCTTTTGTGGGTGAAAAAGATGGATAAATATTGGGAAAAGAAATATAGGTAAGGTGTAACGTCCCTGAACCAGAAGCCACTAAACCGGTGCTCTGATCAGGGTAGTTACATAACCTTAAGCGCACCTCCCCATATGCCAAAGGATACCGACTAGCAGCATGGGGATTTTTTTTCAAATGGGGAGACTATACACCCTTTTTGTCAGAGAAATCCACAACAGAAATAAACCAATAGCAGAAACAATAATCAATAAACGAGGAACATGTATAACAACGATTTACAACAATAAATATGCCATATCCTACTAGAAGTGGAAAAGTAAACAAAATCCCAAAATAAAGACAATGGCCCAAATCCCCAAAATAGCCCCGAATCCAAGTTCAGATCCTCCACCATGTGCTACCCTTGTCCACTCAACTATCTAGCAAGGACCCTTTCCCTTATCCTGACCTACAAACATGAAGTCTGCTCGGGTACCCAATGGCGGCCCGAGAAGGGTGTGAGTACAACTCCGTAGGCCACCACCAATGATGTCTACAAAATATCTAGTATAAATAGGTAGTGCATGCAAAATAAATATGAATGATAATTTCCAAGTAATTATTTAAGCTGACATTAACCAGTTCAGAGCCAAATCCATTTCCACTTCCAATACAAATCATTTCACACCTATTATCATCACTTACCATTTTGTTACATTTCCATAGGTTAATCACATACATTATGTTACATGGGACTAAGGCCAACAATCACATGAAAGAGGGTAAACACATAGTTATCCTATCTCACTAGGACTAACCCCCTCATAGTAACCATATTCTCACCTCAAAGCCTCATTCCAGGTGGATGCAACCATATCCTCACCACGAAGCCTTAGTTCAGGTGGATGCAAATGTTAGGAGAATAGATCCTCAGTCCTCATTCCTAACCTCTGCATTTAGGGTGGAGTTTAGAGCATCAGTCGTCGCTCGACCCATGGGCGTAGATCCTCACGTCATACCCCACTCTACCAAGCCATGTGCAAATGAATATATATATAAGTAACCATCAACCCACCATACCATTTCACTTTGAAAAACACCATTCACAACAAACCACATGGGAATTCACATTATGTCTTAACACATTAACACATTAACATTTAAAACAATTTCTCCATTCACCCAATTCCCATGTGTTATGCCTATCTCAATAAGCATTCAACACTAAATCCATAACCTATCTCATTATGTCCTTTAATCAGTTTACATATTAACCCATTTTACCCGTTCATCATTTTCATGAATCAACCATTAAAACCATTCCAAATAACCCATAGGTTATTTCCATGTCTAGGTGCGTCACCTAACTTCTATTCCAAGTTTAACCAATCATGCCAATATATTCGTCAAGTCTCTACCATTTATCACAACAAGTTCACTTGTGTAGTAAAAATCCCAAAGTATGGGGAAAGTCGTCACATCCCATTGAGGGACCCAATTAGGTCAAGTCATTCTCAACACATCCCATGGGGATCATGAGAGTTACCATTTACCATTTTAGAGCAGCATTTATACCAAAACACATCAAGGTTGATCAAAGCTCACCAAGGAAACCATGAGTAAATCCACACATGCATAAATCCACCATATAACTATGGGATAATGTTTGTAGACCACGTACCTTGAAACCACGGTTGAACTCATTCTCAATCGAGTCCTTAGACATCAACCCAACTAGCCTTTTGAGCTTCAACCTAGAACTCACCCAAAAGATAGGGTTTTAGAGCTTTGGAACAAGAGGGAGAGAAGATACAAACCCTAAACCAAAAAGAGAAGCAAGGGTGGGATTAGCCTTACCCAAACCTTCGATCTGCATCCAACAACACCGAAAACACCTTTGAAATGAGGGATATTGACCTCTTGGAGCTCTTGGGTGATTTGGTTTGTTCCTAGGGTGAAGATGGAGGAATGGGGAGGAAATCCAGAGTGGGTTCTTAAAATCCAAGGGTGGAAATTTTGTAATTTTTCCCAACTCTAAGAGGCCGCACAGTTTGACAAACCGTTCACAAACCATGCGCATTATACTATCTGAAGGATGAGGGTTTCATGGTTTACCTGGGCAGGCCGCATGCTTTTCCCTACCCGTGCGTAGGTCGTGAGCCTAGGCTTGTCTTTCCCATCTTTCCTTTCTTTCGTGCCCCAAGCCCCCGAAACACCCCCAAGACCTCTGATTCTTTCAGAAGAAATCCCTTGAATCCTGAAACAAGGGATTCTACGAAAAAATAAACGAAAACATACCCTTCCAAAAATCAGGATCTTACATAAGGGGTAGGAATGAAATTTTTTGAGAGTTATGTGGTCTAGGGTGGGAAATTATGGTTATACATGTAAGTATTACTTTCAAACATAAAATTATTATTCAAGTAGGTCTACATATAAAACTAATTTTTTAAAACTTTATCCTTATAAGAATACCCATTTTAACACTTAATAATCATTATTAAATATTAATCATGGTTATAATTTTATCACAAAAAATATAAGATAACCCTTAATACTAATTTTTTATGTGATTAATATAAATTTTTATATAATTTCTTTAATTAAATTTCTAAATAAGATAAAATTTACTTTTCTATTAATCCCAAATTTTTTTTAAAATATGTTTTTCAAGAAATAAATAATTTTAATAATTTAGTGATAATTATCTTATATATCATTGATTAGTAAATAAATGATTTTAAATTAGTATTTATATGTGTTACAAAATAAAAATAAAAATAAATAGATTTAATAAAAAATAAACAGTATTTAGAAAATAAGAATTCATTAAAAAAATTACTGACTCATATTTACATAAAAATGAAATTGACCTTATTATCATATTTAAAAATAATAATTAAAAATATTCGAATCATTCAAAATGATTAAATTTATAAAATTGATAATAATAAATTTTTATATAAGAATGAATACCGCACCAAAAAAATTTAAAGAAACAATTATCTTTCGAGCCTAGAATTAAATTTGTTTTATTATACCTTTTCATATAGTGTTTATAATGTGCTTAAATTAATATTAGCCTCAAATTTAACTACTATAATATAATGGTAATGTTTATAAATTATATTATGATAGTTAATTTTTCATTTTATTTTAGTGTTTCATGGAAGAAAAGATACTCATATGTTATTTCATTATGTAAAAGTATTTAATAAATATCATGGGTCATTAAATTTTTCACCCCTTAAAAATAATTTCTTCTGTAAAATTTTATTACATAGGTGAAGACAATTTTTGGTAACGCTGTGTAATTATATCCACAAGTTACCAAAATATATTCTTTGAACTTATTATTCCTCCATAGAACATTGATTATATTATTGGTATTTTTATGGACAACCTTATCTACTCGATTTAGAATTTCTACTGGTTGTTCCCCATATAAGAGGTTATGTTCTAATTTCATAGCTTCTGATATTAGTACATGGGACAGGTCAAGTATTTACTTCCTAAAAATTGATATATAGAACACATCATTCACCTAGGAGTGATATGGGGAAAGCATTAAGTGATAAGATACCATCTTGACATTGAAAATGATCTTAATGTGACAGACATGCCTATTGATCATCTTTCGTTATTCCTAAATATCATACCCCACTTATATATAGATATCTGTATGTAAACCTTATCACCAAATTTAATCTTTATATCCCATTTATTATTATCTACAAAACTAATCTATTGAACTTTTTCGACATTCATATAATACTAAATGGTTTAAAAATTCTCTACCATATCTTGGACATGGTTATGACCTATTCGCATCCTCTATCCAACTTTATCCTAGCTTATCAGAGTCCTATATCTCTTCCCATATAGTACCTGATATAGTTCCATATGAATTATATAATAAAACAATTGTTATATTAGAAATCTACCATGTGTAATTATTTATCCCAATATCCTTTAAATTCCATTAAACAAGATCTTACCATATCCTTTGGAGTCTGAATAGTCCTATTAGACTGAACATCTATCTGAGAGTGATAATAAGAGCTAAAACTCAACTCTTTCTCTAATTATTTTTTAAGACTTCTCCAAAACCACAAGTTAATCCTCAAATACTGATTAGATATAATGGAGAGTAGTACACTATGAATTATTTCCATTTCCCAAATGTTTTTTCATGGTGAGTTGGTCAAGATAGAAATCTTATTTGATGAAAATAAAATGTGATCACATGTAAGGTGATTGACTGCAAACCAAATAGAATTATGGTCCATATATTTTTTGGGTATCCCCATGAAAAAATCCATATTAATTTTTTCCTAATTCCATTCTAGTATAGGTAATAGTTGCAACATGCCTATATACTTCTATCACTCAACTATAAAATTAGAGTATAAAAAAAATAAAGATGTATATTCTTTGATAAATTTCTTCATGTTATCCCACTGTATATTTTACTTCATATCTCTATAAATCTTCATGCTTTGTGGATGAAGATACAAGGACGAGTTATATGCACAACAAAAAAATGTCTTTTGTTATTATTTATATGGGACACATATCAGAGTTCAAACCTTAAAACATTATCATTAATAATGTTTAATTCTAAAATACTAACGATTTTTTAGTAATTGTGCATAATATTTTAAGGGTTAGTTGATTATTATTTGAATTTATGACTGATAAATTATTTATTAAATTTATCATTTCTCTCCTAACATTATTAATTTTGGATTAATCATATAAAAATTCATGATTAATAAGTCATTTTCAATTCTCATCCTAGACATAGTAGCCATATTGTTTCTTCCTAGAGCATAAAAAACTTCTTCCATTCTTGGGGGGTGTTTTACTGACAATAACAATATATTATTAATTCCAACCATATATTTGGGAACATATTAAACACATTCTATGAAAATATATATTTTAAACTAATGTGATCAGTATATATATCACACTTTACTAGAAATATTTAATGATTCAAAATCGTTAATGGAAATATCACTCTTATCATCTTCAAAGAATGTGTTGGGTAATTTTCTTCAAGAGTATTAAATTAATGTATGTCTTAATAAATTACCGTATCACTATTTATAAGGACACATCCTAATACTTTTATTGAAGAATCGTTTTATATTAAAAAACCCTTCACCTTTTTAGGGTGATGTAAGTACAAGTGAAGTTACCAACCAATTATTTAGCTCCTTCAAGTTTTCATCACATTCCTTCATAAAAAGTAACATCACTCTATTATATGTTAAATTATTTAATGTAATTTATATTCATGAAAAATTTATCACAAATATTTAACAGTATCCTTCAAAATTAAGAAAATTGTGGATCTTGATTATAGTTATTGTTATGGTTTATTGCTCAATAACTATCACCTTTGATGGATCAACCTATATTCTTATGGTTGTGATTTTATGACTAAACAAGGATACTTTCTTATATCCCAAATTCACACTTTCTAAAATTTACATACATTTTATCTTTTATTATGGTGTTAAAAACTGTATTCAAATAATCCACATTCTCTTTGTTTATATTATAAAATATGATAACATTTACTATAAAGAATAAAATGATATCTTCGAGGTAATACCAAAAGAATTAATCATAAAATAAATTAGAATAATTAGAATAATTAGAATTAAAAAATAAATGATTATAAATTCATAGTGTTCAAACCATTTGTAGAAATATATTTTGGAAGTATCCTCACTTTTTAATATTAACCTATGAAAAGTAGATCGAAGTTCAATATTTGAGAAGTATCAATAGCCTTATAGTTTATTAAAAAATAATCAATACAGGGTAGAGGATAATTTTTTGTATCATAATTTAAATAATCAAGTGATAAAAAATGAAAATATGCTTTGATCCATACTCTTTTTTGATATAGAGAAATTTTTTAACCTACATCAAAACACTCAAGAATATAATTCCTTTATCAGTATTCTCTTAAAGTTGTTTATAAATGTTCTCTAATTTAATGGGGAATATTTTATTTTGAATATTTTATATGTTCATGGATACATGTACGAGTTCAATAGAAATAAAAACCTCACACTCAAGGGGAATACCAAGAAGTTCATCCAAAAATACTTCCATATATTCACATAAAATAGGAATTTAATTAATGTTGACTCCCCATGGTCATTTTATCTATAAATCCCCCGTTACTAAATATCATTGATCATATTATAAAATTTAATTCCAAACTAATCCATGATTATTCATTTGTTGATAGATGGTAATAGGATGATTTGGGAAATGAAATGATATTTCTTCTCCTTGACAATAGATATATGACTTATACAGGGAAAGAAAATACATACCCAATATTATTCCTAATTTAACCAAAGGAAGAAATAATTATATATTTATGAAGTGTCCTCTAATCAATCTCAATTTTAGATGATTTATATTTTTTTACACATGATTGTTATTCCACCAAGTGCTTTCATATATGGTTCTGTATCCATTTCTTGATCAGGTGATTGTAGATTCTAAGAAAATATGTGTTATATAAAATAATGTGATTATCTATAATAATAATAGGTATTATAGAGTTTTGAAAAGAGGTCACATGTACCTTGTATCACTTCATTATCATGATCTACCTTATTGGTAGTGACCGTAAATTTCATTAAATGTTTTCTCAGTTTTGGAGGTTTTTGAGGTCTGTTTTCTTCATTATCACAAAGGTAGGTATACTAATCTTCATAACATCAAAAATAAATGATTCTTAACTATTATACTATGGGATGATTATTATTTGGAACCTTATTTTACTCTCTTGAGTTAATCAACACCATAGACATGATTTTATAGTTTTGGACCAATTTTCCAACTTTACTACACTAAAAACACTTCCTCAACTCATTGAGGAAATTACCCTATAGATTCTTCCCCCAATTTTGGAAAGTAGGGAGTTAGAATTCATTCCCCCAAATTGACATAAAATAATATTTCTCTTGATATTCCACCTATATTTTTCCCCTTGATAAATGAAATCCCCAATTTCTATCTCTAACTTTAATGTACATTCAAAATCTCATCTAATCTCTAAATAAATATTATAGATAATTCCCTTTAAAGAATTGGTTTTAAAATAAAAAATAAATCATCAATATTACTTTTGTACTAAGAGAAATAATTAGAGGTATTCCTCACATGGCTTAGGTATTTTTCTTTATATATACCAATGGGATCATCTTAATTTTTCTTTGGCTCCAAAAAATATCACTCTATCTGTAATACCCAGAGATTTTATGAAAAATATTCTTTTTAATTTCATTAATGTCTTGTGTTATACGCTACACCAAAAGGAGCTTTCACAACACACATCTTTGACCTGGCTTGAATTACAAGCAATCAGGACCTTCCACGATAGCATGTGTTGTACGCAACACCAAGTTTCGCTAAACAACGATATGCTATTAAGATATTATTAAAACTAGTCGTTATGAATAGTTATAACCACTTTTTGAAATTTTTGAAATTTTATTTTTCAAAATGGACTTCATTTATGGATTCGGAGTATCGAATTTAGCCTAAGGTGAAATTTTGGTACTTTTCGGATAACATTCATATTCTGATGAATAGTGAAAATTACTAAATTTTAATTAAAAACAACTTTTTAATAGAAATAATTAATAGTGATAAATTATTAATTTGAGTGGTTTTAAAGTATATTTAGAATATATTTTTACAATTTAATACAATGTTGGTCATTGGATGTAATTTCACATTTAAACCAGTTATAAACAAGTGTCAATCTTTTGATAGTTATTATCTCTTAAAAACACGCTATTTGTTGTGACAACGGAAATTAATTATAAAATGAATTAATGAAACTTATATTTTGGGAATTTTGTAAAATAGAAATCATTTTTGAATTCGGAATATCAATTATAGCTTAGGGTGAAATTTAGGCATTTTTCTGAAAAACTTCAATTTTTTATGAATAGTGAAACCACTAAGTGGTAGGTTAAAAACTGAATTTTACTTAAAACTTAATTTTACCGCTTCTATGAATGGAATTTCAAAAATCCGAGAGACACAGTTGATGTCAGTAAGTAATATGTGGTTCAATGAGATGAAAATAATTTTTGGTGAATAGTAACTTTTTACTTTTTTTTACCGCGGTTAATAGTAAATAGGGTAACTAAGGGTAAATATGATATTACTATTACCCTAACATATGTCCTAATTCTATTGGATAAGTGTAATTCGACCAAAAACAACCTTATGAATATAATATGACCATTTAGGTCCACTTGGATTAGATTATGACATTTAATATTATTTTATTTAATGAATGGTTAAAATAGTTAAAATCAATGTTTAATAAGTAAATCATTTTTAATATGGGGTTATACATAAGATAAATTCTACTATAAATATTCATTAGAAATCTAAAAAGATTTCCTATTTAATGGTATTTTATTTTTAATTTTTAGACATTATATAATTTAATTTATTTATGACACAATGATGATGCAGTAATTATCTTATTAATGAAATATTGGCATAATTGATGTTATAAACACAAAAATAAATATCATTTGAGACTTTTTATGAATTCCACTAATTTTATAGGTTACTATGATATATTATTATTGATTTAATCAACTTGGTTCGAACATATAATTCTGTTATGACTTTTAAAAAAATCATATATCAAATAGTGTCAAAATTGACACAAAATAGTTTTTAAATCAAATATTATATTATTAATTTTTATTTTATTCTTAAAAATCTAAGGTTCGGCCAAATGGCTTAGATAAGTATATATATATATTAATAATATACAATTTGGGGTTCGTTTGGCATGTTATAGTAAATGTATTCACCCTATAGTGTAAGAAAACAAAAAGACACGGTAAAAGTTAAATTATTTAACATAAAGTGAAATCTAATTGATAAGGTTAAAATAATACCCTAAACTTGTCTAAATCCTATTGGTTGATAGGATTTCGACCCATCCCCACTTTAGCTTCGAAATAAGACCCTTTGGAACCATTATAAACCGATTCTGACTTTATTATAAAATAATATTTTGAGATATTCCTAAGGTGCCCCTCTCCTCCCTTATAAAAGGGAACCTCCTCCCTCTCTTCCTCACACAACTTTGAGCCTTCAAGCTCGGCCAACCCCTGCCAAAATCTCTTCTCCACTTCCCTAGAATAATCCTAGAGGTCCTGGTCTTCTTCAAAGACCAATCTAAGTTCCCTAAGTGGAGGATTCAAAGAGGTGTTTCAAAGAAGAGGTAATATCCATTACCGATCTTTTCAATTTCTTTCTTCTTCAACTTCTTCTTCTTTAGTTGTTTCATGACAAAGTAATAACATCAGTATTACTTACATACTGATATGTTATTATAAATATGAAACAACCCAAATTAACCTTCTATCCATCCTACGGAAAAATGAAATCACCGCGCGTGCGTACTTATGGAATACCGTCTCCACGCCGTGGTGTAATCTATTTTCCGCGACCACCTTAATTGGATGGGTATAATGGTGTAATGAGTAACTATATATGATTATTATAAAGTGGTATCGGTACTAAAATGGTATACATACACTTCAACACAATTCCACGACCATGGGAATGATATCATCGCTCGTGCGTACGTACGGACTACCGTCTCCACGACGCGATGAGATTCATTCTCAATGATTAACCATTCATGAATGATTATAAAGTATATATAATAAGTACTAATGAAATATATGACCTAATAATGATACTGGAATTATTTATATTTATATGTATGTCATCTACTTAATTCCATTCAATTCAATAAGGAAACGAAAACAGCGTTCATGCGTACGTACGGACTACCGTCTCCATGAACGGTGTATTTCTTTCCATTTATCGATCCATTATATATATGTATATTCTGAATATATATTATATATAAATCATGTTTTATATTATATAATTAAGTAATAATGATCTAAGTAATCATATGAATAATTACAAGTTAAAACATGAACGACTAATGAGACGATTTTACCCAAAACGCTACTTTCACATGAATTTACAAAAGAATGGGTAATATAAAGCCATAAGTGAACCGTATATGATATAATAACAATGAATATGATTCTGTAATAAGTCAATGACATTATTTAAATCATTATACAGGAGGTTCGGACACTTACGAAGCAAAAAGGACCTAAGGTAAGGGAAATATCACAATCTCATTTTTATCCGAGATTGTTTTTACTTTGGTATTTACTGGGGTGTATTTTATCATCCAAATCCATGTTCCCTCAACATGTAATATTATTTCCATCCTTCTAAAATAGTTTATATCCAATTTTACCCTTCGGTAAGTTTTTTTGTAAAAGATATGAACGGAATCTTTTGTCGTTTTTCGTACGAGGTACTTTTGGACTTTTCCGACAAAAGTACGAAGAATGTTTTTTTTAACTTATACGGCAAGAATGGATTTTTAAAACATTATTTCCAAGAATTTTCCTTTATAAGTTTTCAAGTTTATTTTTAATCAACTTCTTTTAGTTTAAATTTGTATGACATGTTAATAAAGGAAAAATGTTTTTGAAGAAGAAAGGATATTTTCCTCAAGAATGGAGTTCAAGTGTTTTATCAAAATTATTTTCCATCTAAAATAATAAAGGGTTCTGTTTTTAGCCCTATTATTACATTTATTTGATTATGTTTTGAGGGAATTATTTTTATGAAGTCATTTACCTTATAAGATTTGTTTTATGATGTCATGATGTTTCAAGAATCCCATTTTTGTTACATGTGTTATTCGATGATGTATGATTTATGATTATGTGGCACACATAAGAAAGGAGTCATTATAAGATGGGTGGGACCTATATCTCCCTCCAATGAATTGGGTAAAGATTTTATATCTCATGAGATAGACATGGATGGAATGGTAGGTTATACCGGTTCAGTGAAACAGGATTGAAACGAGGGTGACTCAGTTCAGAAAGGGACTTTGTCCACTAAGATAGTCTTGGAAATGAGTCTTGACTAACAAGAAATGATTCTCTATGATTATGTGTGAATGCCAAAAAGTTTCATGTTTTATGTTATGATTATTGTGATTATATTTCACTGCCATGATTTATTCCATGTTATGAAATTATGATCTCTTTTGCAGGTTAAGATTTCCAAAATTTAATGTTCTTATGAATATGATGTGATTGATATTTCTTTTGTTTACCCTTACTGAGCATTTGAGCTCACCCTTTTATGTTTTATTTTTCCCAGGATATAAAGAAAGTTTTTAGATAAAAAAAGGGGGAAGATCTTTATGGGAGATATTGAAGACCTTTCACCACGATTAGAAGATTATGTTCCGAGTTTCCAAAGACACTAAACTATTACGATCCTTGTGTGTGTGTTTTTGTTATGTACTAAGTATTCCGAAAAAGTAATGTAATGTCCACGTATGTCAGGCTTCGGGTCTCTACAGTTGGTATCAGAGGCCAAGGAGGTAGGAATTTATCCGATCCTTGGGAACTCTCACATGTGAGCGTTGGACGAAGCATGGATCTCCGCCCAAGGGCTTCATGAGGAAATGGCTTCCACTAGGGATGGTGGTGTGTCCCGGCCAGGGGGTGTAGCCGCCCATGGAGTGCCCTGATAAGTATCAATTGTAGTCCACTGGAAGTAATTCTAGACCACTACAGTTGGTATCAGAGGAAAGGTTTAGTCAACCTTTGGAAACTAGGATGCGAGAACTTTAGTGAGATCCCTAGAGATATTTCTAAGGTATGTCTAGGGATGTCTCTAAGGTTAAGTATACGTATAGGTTATAGTACTAGAATTACGCTAACGATCATAGAATTAAACCTAAGATGTTAGATATTGAAGTTACTCCCCCTTTATTATGATTTTTTCCTCTCACACTATTCTTTTTTTGGGTTTTAGAAAATGGCTGGAAACAAGATGATTCACGATAATGGAGTATATGATGGACAATGGACGGATATTCTTCATAATGAAATGGGATTTGGAAGTCCAAACATCATTATTATGCCGAATCAGCAATCTCATAATTTGATCAATAAAGTAAAATTTGGTAAGTTTCCTGACTCGGCCAATAAGAGAAATATGGAGTTTCATGATGATCATAGAGGAAAGAAAGTTCAATTTCCCCTATGTAAATCATGTGGGAAGAGGCATCAAGGAGAATGTTTCAAAGGAACTGGAAGATGCTTTGGGTGTGGAAAAGAAGGACACAAAGCAAGTAAGTGCAAAGGAAAAGGATCAGTTAACACCATGGATGAGGATAATGGTATTGCTACGACATCAACAATGGTTAAATGTTTTAAATGTGGAATGTACGGGCATTATGCAAACCAATTCCCTAAGGGAAACTCTCATGAAGATAATCAGTATGGTCGTATGGGAAGTATTTATGTTGATGATGATGAAGAGACTACAAATGATATGTGAGATGAAAGAATTGTTGAAGCTCGGTCAATGGTTTAAGAATGTAGTGGAATGCTTACATGTTTATCATGTGTAATATTGTATAAGAAATCTCATGGTACTATGGAATAAAGAGACATCTAAGGATTGTTAAACTATTGCCTCTCCTTGAGTTTTGAAAGTGTATGATTAATGTTACTAGTATCCATGAAAGGTTATTCAGATATTTTTGGAATTTAGATGATATGTGCATAATGAAGGGATAATGAGAAAATTAAATGTTTAATAGTATTCATGAGCTCATGATTGATATAAGGACTAAGTGATATCATGGTTTGAGTATATAGAATTTTGAGGATTTTGGTATATGGAAAGTGTTAACTTTTAACTGCATTAATGTTTTCACTAAGGATCAATGGGTATTCAAGAGAATACATGATTAAGGCCTTTGAATGTTTGGAATGTGACCAAAAAGACATATCTTATGATATATGGGGATTAACGATAGTATTAAATCTCTGGTAATCGTTTTCACTATATTATGAGAGTGGACTGTAGTATTATGGATAAGCCTAAAGATTAGAATGGATTACGCTGGACATAAGTTAGTATTGTTTAAGTATAGAAGATTTTCGATATTATTGATGGGATGTTATAGTAATGTAGTTTTAGAAAAAGGACAACCTGCAGGACGGGCGACAACCCATCGCTTCGGACGAGGCTGTGGGAATCGAACCCACAACCGAAGTGCGACTGGCCTTTATCGCCTACCACTGGCCTACAGGAAGTCCCTGTTTAGTAGAAACTAGTTTTATTATATTAAGCAGTATGATATATGAAGTATAAGTCCATTTTAGGTACCATATATGATTAATCTCACTATAGAATGACTTATATATATTTAATAACTTTTGATAACCTTTTGATGGAATGACCCATCATTCTATCACATGATCTGCTAACACTTCACGAATAACAAATTCAACTTCATTTATTTAAGAGATGAAGTGGAAATTGTTCAAGGCACGAACAACAGTGAGATTGTACCCATATAAAGTAAGTATTTATTCTAATTCAAATTCTTCAACATTAGGGAAATGATCTTGAAAACCAAAAATGTTGTCCTAGTGCTCTTATATCTGATTAATCAGATGGTACCTTAGATCATCACAAATTTATGGATTTGTGATTGCTAGATTTTCCATAGCCATGTTCTCTACCACTCTCCATCAGAACATGATGGTTAGATTTCTCTTCCATATCCATATTTTCACCTATGTGGAAACCCAGTGATTAGTTTATTTGGGTAACCATTACGTTTCATACTTTTATTTTTAAAGATTTGTTTTGGTATTCATTTTTACGATGTGGGTTTCTATTAAAGAAACTTTCGAATAGTAAACCATTTATAACCCCGACGAATTTCGAGGGCGAAATTCATTTTAAGGGGGGTAGAATGTAATACCCCGAGATTTTATGAAAAATATTCTTTTTAATTTCATTAATGTATTTTGTTATACGTTACACCAAAAGGAGCTTTCACAACACACATCTTTGACCTGGCTTGAATTACACGCAATCGGGACCTTCCACGATAGCGTGTGTTGTACGCAACACCAAGTTTCGCTAAACAACGATATGCTATTAAGATATTATTAAAACTAGCCGTTATGAATATTAATAACCACTTTTTGAAATTTTGTAAATTTTATTTTTCAAAATGGACTTCATTTATGGATTCGGAGTATCGAATTTAGCCTAAGGTGAAATTTTGGTACTTTTCGGATAACTTTCATATTCTGATGAATAGTGAAAATTACTAAATTTTAATTAAAAACAACTTTTTTAATCGAAATAATTAATAGTGATAAATTATTAATTTGAGTGGTTTTAAAGTATATTTATAATATATTTTTACAATTTAATACAATGTTGGTCATTGGATGTAATTTCACATTTAAACCAGTTATAAACAAGTGTCAATCTTTTGATAGTTATTATCTCTTAAAAACACGCTATTTGTTGTGACAGCGGAAATTAATTATAAAATTAATTAATTCAACTTATATGTTTGGAATTTTGTAAAATAGAAATCATTTATGAATTCGGAATATCAATTATAGCTTAGGGTGAAATTTTAGCATTTTTCTGAAAAACTTCAATTTTTGATGAATAGTGAAACCACTAAGTGGTAGGTTAAAAACTGAATTTTGCATAAAACTTAATTTTACCACTTCTGTGAATGGAATTTCAAAAATCCAAGAGACACGGTTGATGTCAGTAAGTAAAATGTGGTTCAATGAGATGAAAATAATTTTTGGTGAATAGTAACTTTTTACTTTTTTTTACCGCGGTTAATAGTAAATAGGGTAACTAAGGGTAAATATGATATTACAATTACCCTGACAAATGTCCTAATTCTATTGGATAAGTGTAATTCGACCAAAAACAACCTTATGAAAATAATATGACCATTTAGGTCCACTTGGATTAGATTATGACATTTAATATTATTTTATTTAATGAATAGTTAAAATAGTTAAAATCAAAGTCTAATAAGTAAATCATTTTTAATATGGGGTTATACATAAGATAAATTCGACTATAAATATTCATTATAAAGCTAAAAAGATTTCCTATGTAATGGTATTTTATTTTTAATTTTTAGACATTATATAATTTAATTTATTTATGACACAATGATGATGCAGTAATTATCTTATTAATGAAATATTGACATAATTGATGTTATAAACACCAAAATAAATTAAATTTGAGACTTTTTATGAATTAAACTAATTTTATAGGTTACTATGATATATTAGTATTGATTTAATCAACTTGTTTAGAACATATAATTCTGTTATGACTTTTACAAAAATCATATATCAAATAGTGTCAAAATTGACACAAAATAGTTTTTAAATCAAATATTATATTATTAATTGTTATTTTATTCCTAGAAATCTAAGGTTCGGCCAAATGACTTATATAAGGACATATATATTAATAATAAACAATTTGGGGTTCGTTTTGCATGTTATAGTAAATGTATTAACCCTATAGTGTAAGAAAACAAAAAGACACGGTAAAAGTTATATTATTTAACTTAAAGTTAAATCTAATTGATAAGGTTAAAATAATACCATAAACTTGTCTAAATCCTATTGGTTGATAGGATTTTGACCCATCCCCACTTTAGCTTCTAAATAAGACCCTTTGGAACCATTATAAACCGATTTTGACTTTAATATAAAATAATATTTTGAGATATTCCTATGGTGCCCCTCTCCTCCCTTATAAAAGGGCACCTCCTCCCTCTCTTCCTCACAACAATTTGAGCCTTCAAGCTCGGCCAACCCCTGCCAAAATCCCTTCTACACTCCCCTAGAATAATCCTAGAGGTCCTGGTCTTCTTCAAAGACCAATCTTAGTTCCCTAAGTGGATGATTCAGAGAGGCGTTTCAAAGAAGAGGTAATATCCATTACCGATCTTTTCAATTTCTTTCTTCTTCAACTTCTTCTTCTTTAGTTGTTTCATGACAAAGTAATGACATCAGTATTAATTACATACTTATATGTTATTATAAATATGAAACAACCCTAATTCACCTTCTATCCATCCTACGGAAAAATGAAATCACCGCGCGTGCGTACGTACGGAATACCGTCTCCATGCCGTGGTGTAATCTATTTTCCGCAACCACCTTAATTGGATGGGTATAATGGTGTAATGAGTAACTATATATGATTATTATAAAGTGATATTGATACTGAAATGGTATACATACACTTCAACACAATTCCACGACCATGGGAACGATATCATCGCTTGTGCGTACGTACGGACTACCGTCTCCACGACGCGATGAGATTCATTCTCAATGATTAACCATTCATGAATGATTATAAAGTATATATAATAAGTACTAATGAAATATATGACCTAATAATGATACTGGAATTATTTATATTTATATGTATGTCATCTACTTAATTCCATTCAATTCAATAAGGAAACGAAGACAGCGTTCATGCGTACGTACGGACTACCGTCTCCATGAACTGTGTATTTCTTTCCATTTATCGATCCATTATATATATGTATATTATGAATATATATTATATATAAATCATTTTTTATATTATATAATTAAGTAATAATGATCTAAGTAATCATATGAATAATTACAAGTTAAAACATGAACGACGAATGAGACGATTTTACCCAAAACGCTACTTTAACATGATTTTACAAAAGAATGGGTAATATAAAGCAATAAGAGAACCGTATATGATATAATAACAATGAATATGATTCTGTAATAAGTCAATGACATTATTTAAATCATTATACAGGAGGTTCGGACACTTACGAAGCAAAACAGACCTAAGGTAAGGGAAATATGACAATCTCATTTGTATCCGAGATTGTTTTTACTTTGGTATTTACTGGGGTGTATTTTATCATCCACATCCATGTTCCCTCAACATGTAATATTATTTCCATCCTTCTACAATAGTTTATATCCAATTTTACCCTTCGGTAAGTTTTTTTGTAAAAGATATGAAAGGAATCTTTTGTCGTTTTTCGTACGAGGTACTTTCTGACTTTTCCGACAAAAGTACGAAGAATGTTTTTTTATCTTATATGGAAAGAATGGATTTTTAAAACATTATTTCCAAGAATTTTCCTTTATAAGTTTTAAAGATTATTTTTAATCAACTTCTTTTAGTTTAAATTTGTATGACATGTTAAGAAAGGAAAATTGTTTTTGAAGAAGAAAGGATATTTTCCTCAAGAATGGAGTTCAAGTGTTTTATCAAATTTATTTTCCATCTAAGATAATAAAGGGTTCTGTTTTTATCCCTATTATTACATTGATTTGATTATGTTTTGAGGGAATTATTTTTATGAAGTCATTTACCTTATATGATTTGTTTTATGATGTCATGATGTTTCAAGAATCCCATTTTTGTTACATGTGTTATGCGATGATGTATGATTTATGATTATGTGGCACACATAAGAAAGGATTCATTATAAGATGGGTGGGACCTATATCTCCCTCCAATGCATTGGGTAAAGATTTTATATCTCATGAGATAGACATGGCTGAATGGTAGGTTATACCGGTTCAGTGAAACAGGACTGAAACGAGGGTGACTCGGTTCAGAAAGGGACTTTGTCCACTAAGATAGTCTTGGAAATCAGTCTTGACTAACAAGAAATGATTCTCTATGATTATGTGTGAATTCCACAAAGTTTCATGTTTTAAGTTATGATTATTATGATTACATTTCACTGCCATGATTTATTCTATGTTATGAAATTATGATCTCTTTTGCAGGTTAAGATTTTCAAAATGTTATGTTCTTATGAATATGATGTGATTGATATTTCTTTTGTTTACCCTTAATGAGCATTTGAGCTCACCCTTTTATGTTTTATTTTTCCTAGGATATAAAGAAGGATTTTAGGTAAAAAAAGGGGGAAGATCTTTATGGGAGATATTGAAGATCTTTCACCACGATTAGAAGATTACGTTCTGAGTTTCCAAAGACACTAAACTATTACGATCCTTGTGTGTGTGTTTTTGTTATGTACTAAGTATTTTGCAAAAGTAATGTAATGTCCACGTACGTCAGGCTTCGGGTCTCTACACTGTCCTCATACAATGATCTCAATGAAAGATCTTAATAAATATTAACTTCTTTATTTTAACATCCCGAGAAATATTACGTAATTAATAAATGAATTATAATTTAAATCAATAATGTTATAAAACTTTGTGATTTTGTTTAATCATAATGTAATTTGTTACTTTAATTTATAATATTTCTCATCACGTCAATATATATTGAAATAATATAAATGGAACATTCATATAGTTTTCATGAAATAACATGTAAACATGTTGATTAAATAATAAAACAAAACAAAACAATTATAATTAATGGGAATAATAAATGTAATATATTTTTTTAATGTTTTGAATTAGAATAACCTACAATATATTTATTACAAATAAATATTTGAATCAAATGGAAAAAGAATTGTAATAACGATGAAAAAAATACATTTAGTGTTAAAAAAACTTTATATGATATATTTCGTAATTTATTTTTTGATGATAAATTATGTTTGTAATTTTATTTAACTAAAGCATATATATTATTACTTAAAACTGTATAAAATTTTATCTTATGATTAACATAAATTTAATTTTTATTGATGAATTAAAAGTTTTATATAATATGATAGTTGTATTATTATATAATAAGAAAATGATAAACAAATAAAATAAAAATAAATATGAAAAGTGAAAATTGAGATTTAGGGTTTGTGAAGTGTTGGTTTTAGTTTCGGAAGGATCCGTTCAATTCAAGTGATAAGGGAAGGGCATGGTTGAAGCGCCGTTAGTGGAGCTTTATCTGGAGCTATGGGTGTCGCCGAGTTTGAGCGTGTTTCAGGGCCGATGTCGATAGCTTCTTCGCTGGAGGTTTGTCTCCATCTTCGGGAGGTCAGGTTAGGGTTATGTGGAGGAGACCTTGCACGAGATGAAGCGAAGGAGTAGGTCTCATTTTATTTGAATGTGGTTGGGAGAAAGCCGTGGACGAATCATAGGATTTGTGTGATGTTAGATTCATCTCTAGGAGGTGACGAATCCAAGCTTAGCGATGATGGATTTGTCAAAGATGGATCTTGATCTTGTTTTGAGTCTGAAGTCCATCGCAATTTGGATCAGTGTTGCAAGAAGGAAGGATGAACGCGGTGAAACCATGGACTTAGGATTTTGAGTGTTGATGACCAGATATCAACCAAAAAAGGTTATTTGAATTTTATTTTGGAGTTTTTCCTCTTATCTTCTAGTTTCGAAAAGTAAGATTAGTTTATCCGAAAATATTATCCAATGGTTTGGATGTAATTTATTAATTTTTTTTCTGTCATCTTCTTCATTTTGTCTTACGAATGATAATTGTGGTTCTATTTTAGCATGTTTGACATCTTTCTGAATTGTTGTTTTTAGTATTATTGAGGATTGATGCTTATTAGAAAAGCATGTACGATTTTGGGGTTTTATAGTCTATCGATTTCAAATTGTAATTATCTTCACCATATAAGTTAATAAATATCTATATTAATCTATATGAATAGGACATGATTTGTTTTTTGTGGTTTGTTTTCTATCAAAAGTCGTTGTTTACATTGCTATTGTGTATTTAATATTACATTGATCATCTTGTACTGCAATCAAATCTAATAAATAAATTATCCTTACAAGATGCAATGAATTGATCACATATCCTATCCTACTATGAGTATAAAAAGGGAGTGTGGGAAGTCCGTCGGGTGGAAAAAGAGGGAGTGCCATGTTTATTTTTCTTTTGTGTTTCTCCTCTGAGAGAGATATAACAGTGTCCCCCTTATTTATATTTCCTTATCCAGTGAGATGATATTTCAAGTCAAAGGGTGAAGCACTATTCTCTTTCTTTTCTTTGATCTTTTAGTAAAGTTTGGGTTTATGTCAAGAAAATATAATTTCTGCAAATACATGGTAGGGGACTCTTTATTTTATGTTATGTAGTTTTCTGATTTGCAACAATCTATTTTTCCTTTATTTCAACATGTATTTGAATCATCATGTTAAATTAAAATGTTTTATTTTCAAATACCTCTCCTCTCTAAATTTTAATTATAATTGATTTATTCAATTAAATCATTCATGGTTATGTTTATCAAAATTATGTTCAAATTTCGTTTAGTATAATGGGTTAAAACACTTTTTGTTTATTAGGATTTTCATTTTATGGGTTTGTGTGTATGGGGGATTTTCTACACATTTAAATCCTCATAAAAATAGATTATTATTCTTCTTTTTATTTTATTTCAAGGCAGATTTGCTTAAATTAAATAATATGGTTTATATTTTTGGGTATTAGAAAATTATTTCTACAAAGGTTTCTTTACTGATTATCTTAAACCAATATCAATATGTTTGATGTTTTGGACATATTTTGATATGCTTTAATAAACTGTTCTAAAATTTGGAGGGTAATTTAGTTATTCTAAATTTATGATTCCATTTGTATAATTAAAATTTATTTTATAAGGAACATCGCATATAGAATCAAGTGAATAATATATATATATATATATACATATGTACCTTCATGATATGAAAATATATGATTGTTTTAAAGAAATTAATAGTCATGAATGAATAAGTTAAGAATATCATAATTTTATTATGTCACATACAAGTCATATAAAAATCAAGGTTATGGCCATATATCGATAATCGTTTATGAAACTTCATACATGCATAAGCATATATAGGTGTATACACATACTTATGAACATTGGATAAAAGTTACAATGAAATGAATTTTAATGTAATTGGAAGAAATGTTTATAGACTTGTTATAATTTTATGTTGTCTTGTACATGTTTATATATATAATTTTACTCATGAATGAAATGTTCATATTAAAAATATAACATTTATAATCTTCCGTGCATGCTCATTATTATTTTATGATTTTTGATTAAAAGAATGGTTTAAGTCATTTAGTCATGAAAACAAATCATTGATATTTCTTTTTTTATTACAATTTATCAATGGACGATCGGGTGTGTTGGTGTTTATGTACATGTCAAGTGACGTGAGTTTTGGGGAATCAATACTCACAATTATTTTTCAATTAAAATAACACATATATATGTATAAATATATATATACTTACATATGGATATTAGTGGAAATGATTATTTATATTCCTTGACATGTATATAGGTAAAAAACTCTAATGAGCAATACTAGTATATATATATATATATGTGTGTAAAGAAAACATTAAACATTTTCAACAAAAAAATATCGGCGCTTGTTCGTTAAAAAAATGGAAGGTCATTGGGGAGTGAACCCATCCTTCGCTAAGTGGGTAGGCCCAAGACAGCCTTCGACAAATTAAGTTGCCTCAAAATGATGTTTTGTTTTCATGAAGTTTGCTTAATATTTTCCAATGAAAATCACTTTATTAGTTTGATAGTGTTTTCAAAGTATAAATGTTTTTCAAAAAGAATTATATCATTTTGTAAGGATGGTTTACAAATGTATTTATAAATGAGTTTTTCAAATGTATTATCGAAATGATATTTTCCAATGCAATTTATCAAAAGTTTTTAAAACCCCTTACAGGGCATCTTTTGTGCCCACACCATGTTTTCAAAAAAAGATCTACAGGTTTCCGGGAAATCCAGAATTGATCGTCACTTATGGTGTTAGCGCACGCGGAAGCATAGTGGGAAATTTTAATATTGTTGTCTAAAAACTCTGATAAATGTAAGGTTATGTCTAATCTTCCAGAACCTAGACCAGTAAAAGGTCCTCGATTCTTTAAAGAGTTGTGTAATTGTTCATTTATTTTTATAAAAAAACTACACAGCATTTTTCAAGCACCGAGACCGGAAGAGTGGGCTCAGGGCGTTATAATTGGTATCAGAAGAATGGTCTAGACAAATTTGGAGATTATATGTCTGTTGAGAAAAATGAAATTGTTACGGTAGAGTTTTATTTAGATAGATAAGTCTAATTAGAAATTCATCAGTTCTGAAGATTAAAAAAATTTAAAATTTTCTTAGGTTTGATACAAGAATTGCGAGGGTGCAATTCTTTTAAGGGGGGGAGAATGTAACATCCCGAGAAATATTACGTAATTAATAAATGAATTATAATTTAAATAAATAATGTTACAAAACATTGTTATTTTGTTTAATCATAATGTAATTTTAATTTTAATTTATAATATTTTTCATCATGTCAATTTATATATTGAAATAATATAAATGATATTTTCATATAGTTTTCATGAAATAAAATGTAAACATGTTGTTTTAATAAATAAAACAAAACAAAAAAATTATAATTAAAGGGAATAATAAATGTAATATATTATTATAATTCTTTGAATTAGAGTAACCTACAATATATTTATTACAAATAAATATTTGAAAAAAAGGGAAAAAGAATAATAATAACGATGAAAAAAGACATTTAGTGTAAAAAAAACTTCATATGATGTATTTCTTAATTTCTTTTATGATAATAAATTATGTTTGTAATTTTATTTAACTAAAGTATATATATTATTGTTTAAAACTGTATAAAATTTTATCTTATGATTAACATAAATTTAATTTTTATTGATGAATTAAAAGTGTAATATAATATGATAATTTTTTTATTATATATTAAGAAAATGATAAAAAAATAAAATAAAAATAAATATGAAAAGTGAAAATCGGGATTTAGGGTTTGTGAAGTGCGGGTTTTAGTTTCGGGAGGATCCGTTCAATTCAAGTGGTAAGGGAAGGGCAACATCGAAGCGCCGTTAGTGGAGCTTGAGCTGGAGCTATGGGTCTCGCCGAGTTCGAGCGCGTTTCAGGGCCGATATCGATAGCTTCTTCGCTGGAGGTTTGTCTCCATCTTCAGGAGGTCGGGTTAGGGTTATGCGGAGGAGACCTTGCGCGAGACGAAGTGATGCAGCAGGTCTCGTTTCCTTTGAATGTGGTCGGGAGAAAGCGGCGGACAAAACATAGGATTTGTGAGATGTCAGATTCATCTCTTGGTGGTGTCGAATCCGAGCTTAGCGATGCTGGATTTGTCAAACATGGATATCGATCTTGTATCGAGTCTGAAGGCCATCACGCTTTGGATCAGTGTTGCAAGAAGGAAGGATGAGCGCGGTGAAACCATGGACTTAGGATTTTGAGTGTTGATGACCAGATATCGACCACAAAAGGTGATTTGAATTTTATTTTGGAGTTTTTCCTCCTATCTTCTAGTTTCGAAAAGTAGGATTAGTTTAACCAAAAATCATATCCAATGGTTTGGATGAAATTTATTAATTTCGTTTCTGTCATCTTCTTCATTTTTTCTTACTAATGATAATTGTGGTGCTATTGTAGCATGTTTGATATCTTTCTGAATTGTAGTTTTTTTATTGTTGAGGATTGATGCTTATTAGAGAAGCATCTATGATTTTTGGGTTTTATGTTCTATCGATTTCAACTTGTAATTATCAGCACCATATAAATTAATAAATATCTCTATCAATCTATATGAATAGGACATGATTTGTTTTTTTTTTGTGTTTTGTTTTCTCTCAAAAATCGTCGTTTACATTGCTATTGTGTATTTAATATTACATTGATCAGCTTGTACTACAATAAAATATGATAAATAAATTATCCTTACACGATGGAATAAATAGATCACATATCCTATCCTACTATGAGTATAAAAAAGAAGTGTGAGAAGTCTGTCAGGAGGAAAAAGAGGGAGTTCCATGTTTATTTTTCTTTTGTGTTCCTCCTCTAAGAGAGATAGAACAGTGTCCCCCTTATTTATATTTCCTTATCCAGTGAGATGATTTTTCAAGTCAAAGGGTGAAGCACTGTTCTCTTGCTTTTATGTGAGCTTTTAGTATAGTTTGGGGTTATGTCAAGAAAATATAATTTCTGCAAATACATGGTAAGGGACTCTTTATTTTATGTTATGTAATGTTCTGATTTTCAACATTCTATTATTCCTTGATTTCATCATGTATTTGAATCATCATGTTAAATTAAAATGTTTTATTTTCAAAAACCTCTCCTCTTTAATTTTTAATTGTAATTTATTTATTCAATTATATCATTCATGGTTATGTTTATCAAAATTATGTTCAAATTTGGTTTAGTATCATGGGTTATTGGACTATTTTTTATCATAATTTTAATTTTATGGGTTTGTGTGTACGGGGGATTTTCTACACTTTTAAATCCTCATTAAAATATATTATTATTCTTCTTTTTATTTTATTTCAAGGAAGATTTGCTTATATTAAATAATATGGTTTATATATTTGGGTATTGGAAAATTATTGCTACAAAGGTTTCTTTAGTGATTCTCTTAAACCATTATCAATATGTTTGAATTTTTGGACATATTTTGATATGCTTTAATAAACCGTTCCAAAATTTTGAGGGCAATTTAGTTATTCTAAATTTATGATTCTATTTGTATAATTAAAATTTATTTTAGAAGGAACGTCTCATATAAAATCAAGTGAATAATATATATATATATATATACATATGTACCTTCATGATATGCAAATATATGATTGTTTTAAATAAATTATTAGTCATGAATTAATATGTTACGAATATCATAATTTAATTATGTCACATACAGGTCATATAAAAATCAAGGTTATGGCCATATATCGATAATCGTTTATGAAACTTCATACATGAATAAGCATATATAGGTATATACACATACTTATGAACATTGGATAAACATTACAATGAAATGAATTTTAATGGAATTTGATGAAATGTTTATAGACTTGTTATAATTTTAAGTTGTCTTGTACATGTTTATATATATAATTTTACTCATGAATGAAATGTTGATATTAAAAATATAACATTTATAATCTTCGGTGCATGCTCATTATTATTTTATGATTTTTAATTAAAAGAATGGTTTAAGTCGTTTAGTCATGAAAACAAATCATTGATATTTCTTTTTTTATTATTTATCAATGGACGATCGGGTGTGTTGGTGTTTATGTACATGTCAAGTGACGTGAGTTTTGGGGAATCAATACTCACAATTATTTTTTAATAAAAATAACACATATATATGTATAAATATATATATACTTATATATGGATATTAGTGGAAATGATTATTTATATTCCTTGACATGTTTAAAGGTAAAAAAACTCCAGTGAGAAATACTATTATATATATATATGTAAAGAAAACTTTATACTTTTTCAACAAAAAAATATCGGTGCTTCTTCGTTGAAAAAATGTAAGGTCATTGGGGAGTGAACCCATCCTTCGCTAAGTGGGTAGGCCCAAGACAGCCTTCGACAAATTAAGTTGCCTCAAAATGATGTTTTGTTTTCATGAAGTTTGCTTAATATTTTCCAAAGAAAATCACTGGATTAGTTTGATAGTGTTTTCAAATTATAAATGTTTTTCAAAAAGAATTATATTTTTTTGTAAGGATATTTTACAAATGTATTTATAAATGAGTTTTTCAAATATATTATCGAAATGATATTTTTCAAAGAAATTTATCAAAAGTTTTTAAAACCCCTTACTGGGAATGTTTTGTGCTCACACCACGTTTTCAAAAAAAAAATTTCTACAGGTTTCCTGGAAATCCAGAATTGATCGTCACTTATGGTGTTAGCGCACGCAAAAGCATAGTGGAAAATTTTAATATTGTTGTTTAAAAACTCTGATAAATGTAAGGTTATGTCTAATCTTCCAGAACCTAGACCGGTAAAAGGTCCTCGATTCATTAAAGAGTTGTGTAATTGTTCATTTATTTTTATAAAAAAACTACACAGCATTTTTCAAGCACCGAGACAGGAAGAGTGGGCTCGGGGCATTATAATTGTCATCAGAAGAACGGTCTAGTCAAATTTGGAGATTATATGTCTGTTGATAAAAATGAAATCGTTACAGTAGAGTTTTATTTAGATAGATAAGTCTCATTAGAAATTCATTAATTTTGAAGATTAAAAAAATTCAAAAATTTCATAGGATTGATACAAGAATTGCGAGGGCGTAATTCCTTTAAGGGGGGAGAATGTAACATCCCGAGAAATATTACGTAATTAATAAATGAATTATTAATTAAATCAATAATTTTATAAAACATTGTTATTTTGTTTAATCAAAATGCAATTTATTACTTTAATTTATAATATTTTTCATCATGTCAATATATATTGAAATAATATAAATGATACTTTCATATAGTTTTCATGAAATAACATGTAAACATGTTGTTTTAATAAATAAAACAAAACAAAACAATTATAATTAAAGGGAATAATAAATGTAATATATTATTACAATGTTTTGAATTAGAATAACCTACAATATATTTATTAGAAATAAATATTTGAATCAAAGGGAAAAAGAATAGTAATAACGATGAAAAAAAGTCATTTAGTGTAAAAGAAACTTCATATGATGTATTTCGTAATTTATTTTATGATGATAAATTATTCTTGTAATTTTATTTAACTAAAGTATATATATTATTGTTTAAAACTGTATAAAATTTTATATTATGATTAACATAAATTTAATTTTTATTGATCAATTAAAATAGTTATATAATATGATAATTGTTTTATTATATATTAAGAAAATGATAAACAAATAAAATAAAAATAAATATGAAAAGTGAAAATCGGGATTTAGGGTTTGTGAAGTGCGGGTTTTAGTTTCGGGAGGATCCGTTCAATTCATGTGATAAGGGAAGGGCAACATCGAAGCGCCATTAGTGGAGCTTGAGCTGGAGCTATGGGTCTCACCGAGTTCGAGCGCGTTTCAGGGCCGATGTCGATAGCTTCTTAACTGGAGGTTTGTCTCCATATTCGGGAGGTCGGGTTATGGTTATGCAGAGGAGACCTTGCACGAGACGAAGTGATGCAGCTGGTCTCATTTTCTTTGAATGTGGTGGGGAGAAAGCGGCGGACAAAACATAGGATTTGTGAGATATCAGATTCATCTCTTGGAGGTGTTGAATCCGAGATTAGCGATGCTGGATTTATCAAACAAGGATCTCAATATTGTATCGAGTCTGAAGGCCATCATGCTTTGGAGCAGTGTTCCAAGAAGGAAGGATGAGCGCGGTGAAACCATAGACTTAGGATTTTGAATGTTGAGGATCAGATATCTACCACAAAAGGTGATTCGAATTTGATTTTGGAGTTTTTCCTCTTATCTTCTAGTTTCGAAAAGCAGGATTAGTTTTTCCAAAAATCTTATCAAATGGTTTGGATGAAATTTATTAATTTCGTTTCTATCATCTTCTTCATTTTGTCTTACTAAGGATAATTGTAGTGCTATTGTAGCATGTTTGACATCTTTCTGAATTGTAGTTGTTTTATTGTTGAGGATTGATGCTTATTAGAGAAGCATATATGATTTTTGGGTTTTATAGTCTATCGATTTTAACTTTTAATTATCAGCACCATATAAATTAATAAATCTCTATCAATCTATATGAATAGGACATGATTTGTTTTTTTGTGTTTTGTTTTCTATCAAAAGTCATTGTTTACATTGCTATTGTGTATTTAATACTACATTGATCATCTTGTACTGCAATCAAATATGATAAATAAATTATCCTTACATGATGGAATAAATAGATCACATATCCTATCATACTATGAGTATAAAAAGGGAGTGTGGGAAGTCCGTTGGGAGGAAAAAGAGGGAGTTCCATGTTTATTTTTCTTTTGTGTTCCTCCTCTGAGAGAGAAAGAACAATGTCCCCCTTATTTATATTTCCTTATCCAGTAAGATTATTTTTCAATTCAAAGGGTGAAGCACTGTTCTCTTTCTTTTCTGTGATCTTTTAGTATAGTTTGGGGTTATGTCAAGAAAATATAGGTAGGGGACTCTTTATTTTATGTTATGTATTTTTCTGATTTGCAACAATCTATTTTTCCTTGATTTCATCATGTATTTGAATCATCATGTTAAATTAAAATGTTTTATTTTCAAATACATCTCCTCTTTAATTTTTAATTGTAATTGCTTTATTCAATTAAATCATTCATGGTTATGTTTATCAAAATTATGTTCAAATTTGGTTTAGTATAATGGGTTAATGGACTATTTTTTTATCAGAATTTTAATTTTACGGGTTTGTGTGTATGGTGGATTTTCTACACATTTAAATCCTCATAAAAATAGATTATTAATCTTCTTTTTATTTTATTTCAAGGAAGATTTGCTTATATTAAATAATATGGTTTATATATTTGGGTATTGGAAAATTATTGCTACAAAGGTTTCTTTAGTGATTCTCTTAAACCAATATCAATATGTTTAAATTTTTGGACATATTTTGATATGCATTAATAAAAAGTTCTAAAATTTTGAGGGCAATTTAGTTATTCTAAATTTATGATTCTATTTGTATAATTAAAATTTATTTTAAAAGGAACATCGCATAAAAAATCAAGTGAATAATATATATATATATATACATATATACCATCATGATATGAAAATATATGATTGTTTTAAATAAATTATTAGTCATGAATTAATATGTTAAGAATATCATAATTTTATTATGTCACATACAAGTCATATAAAAATCAAGGTTATGGCCATATATCGATAATCGTTCGTGAAACATCATACATGCATAAGCATATATAGGTATATACACATACTTATGAACATTGGATAAACTTTATAATGAAATGAATTTTAATGGAATTGGATGAAATGTTTATAGACTTGTTATAATTTTAAGTTGTCTTGTACATGTTTATATATATAATTTTACTCATGAATGAAATGTTGATTTTAAAAATATAATATATATAATCTTCGGTGCATACTCATTATTATTTTATGATTTTTAATTAGAAGAACGGTTTAAGTCATTTAGTCATGAAAACAAATCATTTATATTTCTGTTTTTTTTTATTATTTATCAATATACGATCGGGTGTGTTGGTGTTTATGTACATGTCATGTGACGTGAGTTTTTGGGAATCAATACTTACAATTACTTTTCAATAAAAATAACACATATATATGTCTAAATATATATATACATACAAATGGATATTAGTGGAAATGATTATTTAAATTCCTTAACATGTTTAAAGGTAAAAAAATCCACTGAGCAATACTTGTATATATATATATATATATATTTAAAGCAAACATTAAACTTTATAAAAAAAATTATCGGCGCTTGATTGTTGTAAAAAAGGAAGGTCATTAGGGAGTGAACCCATCCTTCACTAACTGGGTAGGCCCAAGACAACCTTCGACGAATTAAGTTGCCTCAAAATGATGTTTTGTTTTCATGAAGTTTGCTTAATATTTTCCAAAGAAAATCACTGGATTGGTTTGATAGTGTTTTCAAAGTATAAATGTTTTTCAAAAATCATTATATGATTTTTTAAGGATGGTTTACAAATGTATTTATAAATGAGTTTTTCAAATGTATTATCGAAATAATATTTTTCAAAGAAATTCATCAAAAGTTTTTAAAACCCCTTACTGGGCATTTTTTGTGCTGACCCCACGTTTTCAAAAAAATATTTTTCTCCAGGTTTCCTTGAAATCCAGAATTGATCATCGCTTATGGTGTTAGAGTGCATGGAAGAATAGTGGAAAATTTTAATATTGCTGTTTAAAAACTCTGATAAATGTAAGGTTATGTCTAATCTTCCAGAACCTAGACTGGTAAAAGGTCCTCGATTCATTAAAGAGTTGTGTAATTGTTCATTTATTTTTATAAAAAAAAACTACATATCATTTTTCAAGCACCGAGACCGGAAGAGTGGGCTCGTGGCGTTATATTGATCCCCTCTCATTACATATCTTATATTTCCTCATTTTATTTATTCTTAATTAGATTATACCATTAGTCATCCAATCTGTCTAAATGAAAGAAATAAAATACAACCTTTTCATTCTCCAAGAACTAGAGAAAAAAAAATATTATTTTCATCACATCGATCCATTGCTTGATAATAAGTGTATTTGAAGATCCAAAAAAGTATGGTGGACATTGTGACCTGAAATTATAGATAGAATATTTATCTTTCCTCCAAGAATTTGGTATCTCAACAAGGACGTTGTTATTATTCATATCTTGGGATAGTTTGGTGATCATTTATATGAGGATTTATAAATTGGATCCCATCCCATTTTGTAGCTCATTGGGAAAATAATTGCATTGTGCATCTCACCTATTGTTTACCCAATTTATCCATGCTCTATTTTTTAACCTGACACAAAGAAACATTTATTATTTAATTAAAAATAAAAAAAATTATAGGAGGTTCGATGGAGTCTAAATTAATGTAGTATAAGAGAGTATCCTCTTACAATATTCACACAATTAGGTGGAATGAAATGCACACAAGAAAATGAAACAAATCCATTTTTATGAGAGTACCTTTACATAAGAAATTATTCCAATGTTTTCCTTCACATCAAGTGTGTAGAAGAATAATCCTTCCATCAATGATGGATCTACTTCATTAGATATTATATGAAATTGAAAAATTTATAACGAAGTGGGTTTTAAAAGAGATGAAAATAATTTTTGAATCCATCTCTATTTCATTGAATGTAATATTCGTAGAAATAAAGAATATAATACCTTTAAGAAGAGTCCATTCCTACTTAGTAAGAGAGTCCCCTCGACCAATGTTAGCACCAAACACTGCAAAAGAATGACCTTTACAGTCTTAAATAACACCTCCACCCCCATTACTCCCATCGTAAAAGAATAATAAGTATTTAGATTCATCCCATTAGCTCAGGGTTCCAAAAAATCCCCCGCTCTTCAGATTTCATTCTATGTATAATTGAAATTAGGTTTTTATTTACCAATAATTTCCTAATTAAATTGCCCTCTACCCATGTTTTCACTAGTCTACCAAAATTGACAATTAAAAACCATGTTCTAGATACTAATACCATTCTAGAGAAAGAAATTCCATCAAACCAATTCATGTTTCTAGCCTCCCAAATGCACCAAAATAAATCATAAAATCATAAAATTCTTGATATCTTCTAATCACTACTCTTACCCACCCCTTTAATACACCATTGGAAAAAATCATCATCATGGGAATATGGATATGAACATCCCTAGAAACCACCCACTTCTTTCCACACAAAGAAATCCCATTTTCTCTTAATGTAAACATGAGTATTCGATTCAGTGGATGGGTGATTGCATAAAATGAATTTTGAAAAAATATGAATACACTTTTTGGCTCAATTATGAATTCGTTGGTATTGCATGGTTCCACGAACACCATAGCATTATGTTTTACTTTAGAGGTATCTCTTTTCATCATAGGGAATAGACCATTTCATCCTAAACATGCACATCCAAAATCCTTAACTGAAAAATAACATAGTGACGATTCCTTTAAAGCACATATGTTTTTCTCTTAGTTGAGTTGGGTCAGCTAGAAGATATCATGTTTCTCTTTATCGAGCGTAGCTTAGATGAAAGTATGGTGCTCGCTGGCTTGACAACACATGATATCTGATGTATGGTATACTGGAAAACTAAGTGATCTCCACGAACAATTATCATGCCATAAGCTAATGTATCCCTTCCATACAATTGAGTTCTACAATATTAGTCTCAATCATCATATACAATTTTGAACATAGAGTTAATGATCAATCATCATTTTTCAAGTTGATTACCCCAAGAAACATCTATGCCTCAGTCAGATAAACTTATTAATATCTATATAGTAATTTAATTATAACTAAATATTCATACTCAATATTTTAATAAATGTTTTGGTATAATCCTATTATTATACTGATCACTAGATTTTTTACTATGGTATTTAAACCCTAATTCAAAAAAATATCCTCACTAATCTTTAAAATTAACTAAAACATTCCTTTGATACCAAGTATGGAAACTAAATTTAAAAATATATTTTCTTTACACCATTTAAATGAAATAAAAATTACATTTCATATATAATTTTTATAATATACCAAGGATCAATAAGTTCATTTTCTTTGGAGTCTAGCCACATAACCAGATTATTCTATAATGCTTGCTATCATATCTTATCAAGTGCCCCATACTTGAACATATTCTAAACATATCATTAGTAAAAACAATCCTCATAATATAGGATATGATAATATAAGAACGGGGTGATCAAAAACATTAATAAAAAATTGAATATATATTTCATCATGGAAAAGTTCATAAGAGTAATCAAATGTGTAATAATAAGTGAAATATAGTATCATCATGAGTGATAATCATGAAACATAAGTGATTATAAAATGGACATAGAATAGGAACCTAAATAAATAAAAGAAAATAAATGGAACATAATACATATAAAATCCCTCAAGAAACATTTAACATAAACACTAATCATAAGATCATAAGATGAGAATTCATAATATCTCAATAATATGTCGTAAATATTATCATAACATAACATTACTTTCAAGATTCACACACTTAATACCCTTTCTTTAAGAAAAATTAATTATAACTACCTATATATATTACATTATTGAGTCACTCACCTATACCCATTATTGAAAACAACTAAATGGTGCCCTCATATAGCATCTCATGAGATTTATACTTTTATCTAAGGAATTAGTGGTTGATATAGGACCCAACCCATCATCATCCATACGTATGAGTTCAAAAAAAATTATCCATGAAACAATCCAATATTATCCTATATGGATATTATATAATTTATTTGAATATTCATTAAATTATAGAAACATACGCTTGAGGCCCATAATAGTTTAGTGAAATTCAAAAACATGGAATACAATCTTCTTAATTAATGAAAAAAATTCAACATCACAAATAATGATATTCCCCATTAGTACCTTTCAAAAAAATGAAATACTCATAACCTTTCATCATAATGTAATGAAAATAAACATAATAAAGGGGTCACTCATATGCTCGGTAAGGGTGAATAAGGGTTATATATAAGAATATCATGAACATAAGGTTATGGGAACATGAGAAGAACATTTAAAAACCATGTACTACAAATAAAAGAATATAATATTGATTTATTTCATATATATCAGTAGTTAATATGAAATGAATCAAAAGGGAATCAAATAACATTATTCATGGGAGCATAAAATTTTTATATGACATAGAATTATGGAATACACAAATAAAATGAAAATTGTATGTCAATGAGACATACCAAGACATTTATAACATGTTAAGGATGGATTAACCACCCATGTGCATGCTTTGTGAATGGGATGACCTCCTGTGTACACTCTTTTAGGATTGGGATAACCTCCCACATACCCTCTTTGGTTGTGGGATAACCTCATTTGTATCCTTTGATATGATAAAATATTTACATTTACCCAATGCATCGGAAGAAGATATAGGTCGCACCCGGTTTATGATAAAACTAAGACATAAATTTTCCATAGGATCATAAAACATTCATCATATTAGAACCCATAAAAAGAAATGGGGTTCATAATAATTTTTTCATTTTATTATAGCATAACCTGTGTAAAAATATGTATGAATCATTTCAATTCTATAGTGGTATACTCTTGAAAGAGAAATGAGTTTCATAAACATCATTTCATCATAATCAGAAACCAATCATAGAAATAATTGTTATTATTTCATCAGATCCCATCCCTAGTAAATTATAATTAACATCAAATCATGTAATCTTATATGGAAAATTATTTTGAAATATCATTTAAATAATTTACTTATGAAAATATACTTTTATACTTGAAACACACTATAAAAAACATTATAAAATTACTTCGCTATGAAAAAAATCAAGAAAAAATAAAAATTAATAATTTAAAAATTTCGAGGTCAAGATGGTGTAAAATTCTATAAATTCCAAACATGTTAAAATAAATATTCCTTTCACATTTTTTGGTAAAATCCCAACAACCATTGTTTGGAAAACTTTATGAATATTCCTTTCAAAACCCTTTTTAAAAAGTCAAACATGGGTGAAAAATTCATTAATAAATATTTTCAATAATTTTTTAAAAAATTAATCATTTTTATAAAATATAGTATTGAAAAAAAGGTTTCTATCTGAAGGGAGAAATAAGAAAGATTTTGTTAAATAATTTTTTTGAACTCTTAAGTACATAATGAGAGAAAATTGGAGAGAAATTTTAATTTAATTAAATAACCAGAAGATGGAAAAGTTCATTATTTTCTTGAGTGATAGTAAAAAGCATTTTTTCCTCGGAAACACAATCATAAACAGTCCTCATAAAATATGATATTGTAACATAAAATCTTTACAAATTTGGCAATATTGAATCATAAAAACCATAAAAGAATAAAATTAATTGAAACATATAAAATATTTAAAATAATTAAATTCATGATTTTAAATTTCAACGGGGATGTATATACACCACATAAAATAAGATATGATTATAACATAACATTGGACTCAAAAAAGGAAAATTAAGATATCAATATCTTACCACTTTGGTTAAATCCTTACTATAATTAACATGAAATAAATATACTCAAATGGATGTATAAATCACCATTATTTTCAGGATAATAATCATGAAATACATTCATGGCAATTATATATACCACATAATTAAAATATATGGGGAATATTCCTTGTGTCTCATATATGTAAAAATTTAGATGGAAATCCCTTACGTTAAGTCTCGATTTCCTTCATACTATTTCAAGACTCCTTTAAAATAATATTTATTTTATTATAATTCTACTAAATTTCAATAATTATATATTGAATACTACATATGATTTAATTATTCCCATTTATTAACTATTTTTTTACAATTCCATGTTAAAGTAACATTTCAAGTAATAACTACTATGCTTTTCATACTTATTTTTATTTTTTATCTGCATTCCTCTAACATTCATGATGGTTAAATCTTCTATGAAAACTTATCCATGATATAAATATCATATATATTCATTATACATGTGTAACCCCCAGATTTTGTTAATGAAATATTTCTCTTCAACTAATTTTAATTCTTCAATATCTTATGTTTCACATGGTAGTGAGTTTAAACGAATAGCAAGACTCTATAAGTATACCCAATAAGTTAAATTAATAGTAATTAATATAAATAACTGACTTTTTAAATAAATATAAATCTATAACAAAATATTAATTTATTGGTGCGTGGATAGAAAATTATCACACAATTTTAGTAAAATCACTTTATTGTTCAAAAATATGTTTTCTTTGAAAATGAGTTTTCATTATTTTTATAAATGAATATTATTTTTTATAAATTATATAAAATGTGTTTTTCCAATTTAATTTCACTTTTAAATTAATCATTATCATAAATAAAATCTAAAAACATTATTTTTTATGGAATATTGAAAATACTAATTTGTATGGAAAAATATATTTTCATTTAAATTAATTACAAGGTAAATTTATGTTTTTGATTAGTTTTAAATTTTATTTTTTTATTTATATATATTTATAGATTTTTAAAAATATTTCGTAGCATAATTTTTTAGAAAAAAAGTTATTTTTTAATTTTTTTTTGAAAAACTATTTTTCATATAATTTTACCGATTATATTTTAAATAAAAAAATAAAATTTTGAATTTTGAATTTTTGATAATTTATTCCAAATTTTGATTCATAAGGTACACATTTAGTTAATATTTCATTTTTTCCTATATGAATAGAAAATATTTTTACCACGCAAAAGGGTAAATTTGGCAATTTATGTTAAAAATAAAACTATAAATACTATAAAATAACCCTAAAACATGACCAAATTTTATTGGATAAAAATAATTCTAACCTTAACACAAAATTATCTGAATTATGTTTTCTATTGTACAATTATCCAAGAAAATGACTTATATAATATTTAAATCAAAAAATGTCAAAAAAAATGTCACTTTCATTATCTTAAATATCCCTTATTTGTACACATGGGAAAAAGGCCTGTTGTGAAAAAATTTAAATATAAAATTTTTACATAATAAAAATATTTTCATGATATAAATTTATTTTTAACTTTTTGGTCTACTTAAATGATATTATTATATTTATTATATTTTATTTAATAATAATTAAAAAATTTCACATTCATGTTTTAAATAATATATCATTTTTAATATTAGGCTAACCCAAAATATATTCAACTATAAATATTTATCTAAAATATATAATATTAACATTTATTAGGGTATTTTATTTTTACTTTTCATTTAAAAAATAAGTATATTATATAATTACCCAACATTGATGGGGTAATTATTTAATTAATGGAAAAACTAAATAAATGTTATTAAAATTATTAAAATAAATAACATTTTAAATACGTAATGGGATAAAAGAATTTTCTATATTCCATTAACCTCTTATGGAAGTAATTAAAAAATAATTTTTATTTTCATATATTAATATTATTAAAATTCCAAGTAATGAATATTGTCAAAATTGAAACTAATAATGTCAAATCAAAATAAACTTTTTTAAATTATTTAAAAATATAAAAACATATTTAAAAATATAGAAAATAACTATAATATGGTATAAAAGTTATAAATTGTTCATTTGTGGTCTAATTTACATCACACGATTAAAAAATTATATCCTTTTAATATTGACATATTTGTTACCTTAGTTAAAATTATAATAGGTTAACTAAGGGTTAATCAAAAAGATAATGTTTACAGTACTAATAATAATTTCTAAAATGTATTATTTTATAATATTATAATATTGTATCATATTAACTTTTAATACATTGAATTTTGGAGTTATTCATATTGATATTGAATTTATTATATAATAATATTTTTTGAAATTCCATAAGTGCCCCTCCCCTCAATTATAAAAGGGTATCACCTACCTCACTTATTTACATAACATTGATATTCCAAGATCAAAAAACCCCTAAAAATCCCACTTTTAAACATCCTTATAAAATTTCTATACATTCTGGTCTTTACAAAATACCAACCCTAGTGTCTATAAAGAGGAGATCTTGAGGGAGTTCATCAACGAATCAGTAATCTTATTTATGAACACTTCTATGATTATTTCTTATTTAATTTCAACTCCATGTTTTGTTTCCATTATAAATTAATAACACTATTATTATATATATTTTTATATGTTTTCATTATTATGGAAGAACCATATTCAACCTTTTAACCATCCTATAAAAAACAATAGCACTACACATGTGTATGTACGGCTTACCGTCTCCACACCATGGTGTAAATTTTTTATCATCACCAAATTATTTGGATGGGTATATTAATGGTATTAATATGTAAAAAGTATAATTATATCATTATATTTATTCTAGAAAAAAAAATATTTCGACCACTTCCTTAACATTTCACCATTAAGGAGATGATATTGTCGCACGTCTGAACATACGACCTATAATCTCCAAAATGCGATGTAATTCCGTAGCCATGATCACTATTACATAATGATTATATAAATGTATATAATGAATAAATATGATATATATAACCTTAATATAATTATTTAAATTATGTAACAATATCATATTCATAAGAACCGATACTTATACAGAAAAACATGCATAAGAAAATGAAGCAGTTAACAAATGAGAGAAGGGTAATAATGAAATATTATTAACAAATGGGTAATAATATGATAAAAATATGATCATATATTATGTCATAAATATAAATACCACCTTGTTATAAATTAATAGCTTTATTTTAACCATTGTATAAGAGTCTTGAATATGTAAAAATAAATTCACACATATAGTAAGGGTTAATTTTACAATCTCATTATTATTCTAGATTATTTATATGTAATTATCTATAGGGAAATATTTATTGTCCATGTCTATGTTCCAAAAAAAATTACAAAAATATTTTTACTATTATTATATAATTTTTTGTCTTTATTTTTTTACATGTGTTAGGTTTTACTAAATAGTTTGAAAGGATTTTTTTTCTTTTCCAGATGAGGTTATTTGTTTCTTTTTATAGAAAAATTATGAAAGGAATGTTTATTAACTTATACGAAATTAGATTATTTTCAAATTTTTCTGACTCTTTAATTCCTTTAATTATGAATTATAATATAATAAGGATATTTTGAAATAGTGTTTTTAAAATTGTGCATTATTTTAATAAAATAAAATATTTTTAAAATAGAGAGGAAATTTTCCTCTAAAATTATTTTACTTGATCTTTCATCTAAGACAATGTTAATTGATTTTAATTTTTTTACTAGGGAAATGATCTAATGCTAACATTATTATTATTTCTGTAAATTTTTTATGTTTATAATGGATTTATGTTTATGAATTATGTTTCCATTATATGATTTATATTATGATAAAATGTTTATTAAAACCATTTTTGGAGCTCTGATACGATTTATGAACTTTTGGCACACTTATGTATGGTATTTATTATTTGTTTTGTGGAAAATATATATCCCTATAATTCATTAGGTAGTTATTTATATATAATGAAATATACATTAATGCAATGGGTAGTAAACTCAGTTTAGTATTACATGGATGGAATAAGGAGTGAACTCAGTTTAATAAGGGACTTCTTAAACTATGATGGTCATGGAAGTGAGACTTGACTAATATGGAAATGATTTTCTATGATTATGTGTGTTCCAAAAGGTAATGTATTACGATAGGTTCACATCAAATATTTTCTTTTATTTTTATAAACTTCTACAATTTATTCTAAGACATGATACCATGATCGTTGATATGCGGGATATAATTTCAAAAGTTATTTTCGTGTCATTATGTCCTTATGCTTATGTAATCTACCCTGACTACCCTTACTAATCATTTGAGATCATCCTTTTGGTTTTTTCCTTTCCCAAAGATATGAATAAAAGTATTAATAAAGATGCATCAAAAAGTGATCTAGTTAAGAAGTAATTAGTGGGATGCTATATAGATTTTTTATGAATAAGTCGAAATTGATTTTATTCTTATCAAGTATTGGCATTTATTATATGGAGATCATATAAATTGATGAGTCTGGGAAGTCAAATTTCATATTCAGAGTGAATATATTATCATTTATCAATGCAAGGATGAAAATGAACATCCAATGAAAATTACATCCATCTTGTAGGTATTCATTCTTTTAAATGAAGGTTATCTATCTCAGATTTTTTGGGAGAAAATCACTATTAAGGATACACCTATAGTACATGAATTTTTTCATGTCTTTATATAGGGATTTATAGGTCTTATACTAAATATTGAGGTTGAATTTTCAATAAAACTCATATTTGGTCCAATATCTATTTCAATGACACCTTATATAACAGACCCAACTAAGTTATAATCATTTTGGAAGAAACTCCAATATTAAGAATAATGAAAGATCAATGAGACTCTATATTGATTATTAAGAACATAAAAAGGTCACTATAATGAATAAATACACACCCTCCAATATTGATGACTTATTTAATCATATATGTGTAGGAAAATAATTTTCCAAGATTGATCGTCATTTTGGATACAATTAATTGAGGGTTTTGAATGAGGATATACACAATATGTTATTTTTTACACTGTATGGATAATAGGAATTTCTAGTGATGTATTTTGGTCTTAATAATTCCCCCTCCATATTCATGGATTTAATGAGTATAGTCTTTAGATAATATCATGATCAGTTTATGGTAGTCTTTGTCGAATACATTCTTTAATATTCAGAGAGAAAGGGAGATAATTAATATCACTTCATAATTTTACTAAATACCCAAATAATATAGAATCATTAAGGAAAATTTACTAAGTGAAACATTTTTAATCAATGTTTTTTAATTTGGGTCACAAAATCTCCAAAGAGGGGATATTTTTAGATCCTGCAAAAATGGAAGCTATTGAACATTATCCTAGGCCAATAACCGAAATTGAGATCTGAAGTTTTATTTGTTTTGGTGGACATATTCAATATTGTTTGAATTATTTCACATGATTATCTACCCACTCAAGAATTTGACTCAAAAAGAGTTAAGTTAATATGGATAGAGTAATGTGAAGATAATTTCAAGGGGCTTAAAATAAGGTTAGTTAGTGAACCTATTTTCACAAAAAAATGTAGTATAGAAATGTTTGTGATCTAAAATGATGCATCAAAAAAGGTTTGGTATGAGTTATTATCAAAAATGATATGGTGATATCTTATTCCTCCTGAAAATTGAAAATCATTAAGATAAATTACCCAACTCATGATTTAGAGTTAATTATAGGAATTGTCCCAATAATGATATAGATGCATTGTCATTATAGATAACGATGTGATATATATACTAATCAAAAAAATTAAACGTATATTTTCTCTCAAGATGATCCAAATATAAACCAAATAAGTTGGTTGGATTTGATTATAGATTTTGACTTCCTAATACATTACCACCATGATAATGTGAAAAAGGTAGTAGATGCTTTAATTCAAAAGGATTGTGTCAGCATATCTATGATGAGGATCAAAAAAGATAAAATATTTATGTATTTTCAAAGTATTTATCTATAAATACTATTGGAATGGGATAAATATTATTTGGATCAAATGAATTTGAAACCATCTATACAGGTGACATTAAAGAGGAGTTGAAGGAAGATGTAGAGATTCAAGAAAAGGCGAGAAATGTTCCTGATTTAAACTTTTATTGTGATAAAATAATTAGGTTCAAGAACCATGTTTTAATTACTCCTAAACTAGAATTAAATAACTTTATATTGTATGCATATCATAGTTTATAATTATCTCTTTATCTTTTATAAACATTGATATATATGGGACATAAAAAGTATTTCTGGTGGGATGTCCTAAAGGGAGATATAATAGAATACGTTTCTCAGTTCATGGTTTGTTTTCATGTTAAGGTAGAGATAAAAAAGTCTAAGGGGGTGTTACAACCATTACCCATACTAGAATAGAAATGGAAAAGTATAATCATTTACTTTTTTCATAAATCATTACAAAACATATAAAGTTCATTATTTTATACGGGTTATAGTTGATCACCATAAAAATTCAGAAAACATTATTTCTATTAGATAATATGTATCTTTTTATTGACATAATAAAATATAAATTAAGGAAGTGATGATATTTAATGGAGTAACACTTTACATTATAACTAATAGGGACCTTACGTTTACCTTTATGTACTAGAGGAGTCTTCTGTAGAATCTAGATATAGAGTAAAGATTCAAAAATATTTATCATCCTCAAATAGATGGAATTTATGAGAGGAAAATTCAAACTATCGAAGACATGTTGAGATCATTCTCTATGAATTTCAAAGGTGTTTGTGATCAACACCTTTCTTAGGTAGAATTTTTTTTAATAATATCTTTCAATCTAGTATTCAAATGGATCATTTTAAAACCCTCTATGGTAAGAATTAAATAAATCCAACATTCTGGAATGAGGATGAGGAAAGAAAGCTTTGATGACCAGATATATGTAATAAAATGGAAGATAAGTAAATATTATTCAAAATAATAATAATTTAAATGTTGAAAAAAGTTCTGACGCTAATTGATGAAATGACATAGAGTTTTAAGTGAGTTATAAGTTATTTATATGAATAAATCCCAGGAATAATGTTATTATATTTATAAATAAGGTTAATCTAATCCCTTTATGTATATGTCCTTTGGAAAATTTTGATTGTTCTTAGAAGGTATCTTATAGATTCGATCTTCCACCGAATCTCTCCAATGTTCGTTATGTGATCCATTTATCTCTCCAGAGAAAGTACATACTTGATCCTTCACATGTACTAAACTCATAAATCATACCAATGGAGAAATATATTTCTTATGAATAATTACTAATAGAGATTTTTTATAATAGTGAAAATGTTCTGTGAAACAACATCACTCTCTAGCAAAAATATTTTTGGTGGAACATGTAATTTGAGGAAGCTACATAGGAACCTGAGGATGTGATGAGGAAGATGTACCATCATATTTTCTTATAGCCATAAAATTGTAATGGGATAAATTAGTTTTAAGGGGTTTACAACATAACAATTGTATTGTTTTTAGAAAATACTTATCTTTAAATATTTTTTATTCTTCAATAGCTTGTGTTTTAGGAAAATTTGAGTTTAAACGAATAACATGACACTATTAGTATAAACTAGACTTTAAATTGGAAATAATTAATATGAATATGTAACATATTAAATAAATATAAATCTCTGACTATGAATGAAATTTTTGGTAAGTTCATAGAAAATAATCACACTTTTTTAATAAAATCAATTTATTCTGAAAAAATAAGTTTTTTTAAAAGAATAATTTTCTATTAATTTTATGAATAAATATTAATTTACAAAATTTATAAAAAATTATTTGTCAAAAAATAATTTTATTTTTTAATTCATCCATAAGATAAAATTATTTATTTCTAAAAACATTTTTTTTATAAGGAAGTGTGAAAATAATGAAATTTTTGGAAAAACATATTTTAATTTAAATTATTTACATAGTTATATTATTATTTTTATTAGTTAAAAATTTTATATAGTTTACATTGATGAAATTATGGGTTTTGAAATGTAATTTATAAACTAATTTGTTATAAAAATAATTTATGTTCTAAAATATTATTTTTTCTGAAAAAACTATTTTTCATAGTGCTATGATGGCTTTATTTTGAATTCTATTATAGAAATTATAGGTTTTTAATTTTGGGAAATGGATGAAAAATTTCGGTTTAAAAGGTATAAATTTATTTAACATGTCCATTTTATTTTTGGCTAATATCAATAGTAAATTTGGTAAATTTTATTACAAATTAAAGTTAATTTGGGTAATTTCGGTTAAAAATAAAATTATAAAGACTATAAAAAAAACTAACTCATTCGCAATTTTTTTTGGATTTCGTTCATTATAGATTTATCACATATGGATCTAATTTTTTTTTAGTTGACACATAACCATGAAAATGACATATATAAAATTTAAATCAGATAATGTTCTAAATTGTCACTTTATTTGTCTTAAATATCCTTAACATGTCAACATGGGAAAAAGGGATCCTATAGATGAATTTAAAACTAAATAAAAATATTTTCATGATATTAATTTATTCTTGACATTTGGGGCCACTTAGATGATATTTCGATATTTATAAGATTTATTTTAATAAAAACCAAAATATTCCTCATCATGTTTTAAAAAATATATCATTTTTTATATTAGGTTAAGAAAAAATTATATTCGACTATAAATATTCATAAAAATCTAAAAGATTTTTATTATTCATTGTATTTTTTTTAATTTTCAATGAAAAAAATAAGAATATTAAGTAATTACAAAACGTTGATGTTGTAATTATTTTATCAATGTAAATACCAAAAAAATATTATTAAAAATATTTCAATAAATAATATTTTAGATAATTAATTATATTAAAGAATTTTATATATTACTATGGCCTCTTACAGATATAATAAAATATTTTTTTTCTGATTTTACTTGTTATCTTGATATTTATAAAATTCCAAAAAATGAATAGTGTAAAAAATGACACAAAAATTATTTTATTAAAATAAAATATTGTTATATTATTTAAAAATAAAAAATAATTACATAATGGTATAAAATTTTATATCTATTTCACTTATGTTCTATTTAACATCACATAAACAAAAATTATAACCTTTAGATTTTAAAAAATTTCTTACTATAGTTAAAATTATAATAGGTTAACAAAGGGTTAACCAAAATGATAATGTTTAAAATAAGGCAAAAAAATATCTAAAATTCATTTGTTGGTAAGATTGAAATATTTTATCATATTCTATTTTAACAAATGGAATTTTAGAGGTCTTTGGATATATATTTAATTAATTATAAATTAATATTTTTTGGAAACTCCAAAAGGGCCCCTCACCTCAATTATAAAAGGGTGCATACTCCCTCAATTTTTCACATCACATTGAGTCATAAATCTCAAAAATACCATGAAAATTTATCTTATAAATTTTTGAATACACATTTTATATATTCCGGTCTTCTCAAATGACCAACCCTAGTGTCCGTAAGAGGGGATCTATAGGATGTTCACTAAAGAAGATGTAATATTTTTAACCGACTCTTTCAAAATTATTTCTGCCTCCACTTCCTATTCATCTGTTTTTCTACTATAAAGTAACAAATCAATTATCACCTAAATGATGATATTTTAATATGATTATGTAACAACCATATTCAACATTTTATCCATCCTACTAAAAAACTAAAGCACGGTGTGTGGGTTTGTATGGCTTGCCTTCTCCACGTCATGGTGTAATATGTTTTTCATCATCACTTTATTTGGATGAGTATAATAAATGAAATAATATAAAAATATTATAATTATAACGTCACAATGATTCTTGAAAAAAATACAACATCCCCTTCCTTACCATTTCACTATAAAGGATGATATCATCGGTTGTGCGTACATACTACCTACCCTCTCCATAATGCGACAAAATTCATTCACCATGATCAATATTAAATATTGATTATATAAAAATATGTAATGAATTAATATTATATGTATTACCTTAATATCATTCACTAATTTACCAAACTACATCCTATGCACAAGAACCATGACATATATGACAATACATGCATAGTAAAATGATATTGTTAACAACCAAAAGAATGGTAATATTGAAATATTATTAGAAAACATGTGATAAGATGATATTATGGGATAATATGTTATATAAAAATTATGAACATGTTTACGGTATTTTTTATAAATTTCTTTAAACCACTATACAAAAATCTCATATACGTACGAATAAAATCAGACCTAATTTAAGGGTTAATTTCATAATCTCATTATTATAATAGATTTTGTATATATAGATATATACTAGGAAGTATTTATCTTCCATGTCCATGTTTCCTAAAAAAATTCCAAAAGTATTTCTAATATTCTTATAAAAAATTTTAATTTAAATATTTACCCAAGTTTTAATTTTTAATAAATGTTTTGAAAGAAATATTTTCTTCATTTTCCAGATGATGTTCTTTGTGACTTTTCCATGAAAAAGTACCAATATAAGGTTTTTAGCAAATATGAAATGAGTGTATTTTCACAATTTCATAAAATATTAATGAACTGAATATTGAATTATAATATTAAAATGTTACTTTTCAGAAAAAAGTGTCTTTTAAAATTGTTCAGCATTTAAAAAAACCAACCATCTTCAATTTTGAAAAGATATTTTCCTCAGGAATTATTTCAAGTGATATTTTATCTAAGGAAATGTTATTTTATTTTACTTATGTGTCACTAGTTATATTATCTAGTTATAAAATTATTATTATTTGTATAAATAGTTTCTATTTAAGATGGATTTTTGTTTATAAATTTTATTTCTTTTCCATGAATTATATTATGATGAAATGTCGATAAAACCCGTTTTTTAGGGTTCATATATGATTTATGTTCTTGTAGAACACATAGGTATTTTTTTATTATGTGATGGGTGGGACCTATATATCTCACCAATTAATTGATTTTTTTTATATCTCAGTGTAACATCCCAGGTAAATAAAGGATATGACATTTTCATGTTTATTAATATTTGAGAATGAAATATTCATTTTACGTTAAATGGATTTCTATGTTCGATGGCATACCTAATATGTAACAACGAATTTTTTTTAAATCTTAATTTTCACACAATGTTGAGTTATACTGAAAAATAATAATATAATATTATTATTTTAAATGTTAGTTAACACATAGCCCTTATATTAATAGGAATGAACATAACTAACTAAAATATGATTAAACATGTTCAAATATTGTTTTTGTAATTATTATATGTTCCATTTGACAAAATAAAATTCTTATTTAGAATCGAGACATCAAAATTTACTTTGGTTAAAATTTTTGGTATTTTTCTGATAAAGTTCATTTTTGTATGAATAGTGAAAAATAATGTATTTTAATTCAAAATTTCTTTTTAATATAATTTATTTATATGGTTAGATTTTATTTTTAATTGGTTTTAAAGTTTAATTATATTATATTTTTACAATTCAATCCATTTTTTTCATTGGAAGTAATTTCTCTTTGAAATTGGACATAAAGAAGTGTCAATATTTTGATAGTTATTATTTCTTAAAAACATAATTTTTTATTTTGACAACGGGGATTAATTTTAATTTAATTTATTCCACTTATTTTATTGAATTTGGAAAAATGGATTCCATTTTTGAAATCATGAGGTCCAAATTGTGAATATATGCAACTTTTTATTTTATACATTATGAATATTTACTTCAGTAAATATTTTATTTACCAGGGTTAAAGGGTAAATCTGGTAAATAAGGGTAAACACATATTATTATAATAATATTAAATTACCTTAACATGTGTTATAATAATATTGGTTGATACATGTCTGACAATAGGCATCTTTATGTCGATTTTGGTACCCCATTGAGCCACTTGGGAGTGATAATGATACTTTATATTAATTAATTTAATGTGAGGGAAAAAATAACATAAACATATATATTTTAATAAAAAAAATTTATAGATGGTTATATAGGATATCTCTTCGACTATAAATATTAATTTGAAAGATAAAAATATTTAATACATCATGGTATTTTATTTATAATTTTAGACATCAAAAAAAATTATTTATCACATAATGATGATGTAATGATTACTTAATTAATTAATATTTTAAATAAAAGAGATTATAAATGTTAAAATAAATTTATTTTAAACCTTTTTTTCATCCACGAATTTTAGGGATGAGAATGACTTGTTATATTTTAATAATTTTAGGTTTTTTCGAAATAATAAAGTCGTTATATATTTTTTAAATGTCTTTATATGAATAATATTTATATTGTCATAAATCTGTTTTTAAATAAATCAATATATTATCAAATGATATAATAATCCTAAAAATCTAAGATTCATCCAAATTTCTTAGATAAGGTTTATAATTTCAATAATAAACCACTTGTTTTTATAGTTTCATTTTATGGTAACTATATTAACCATATTGTATGAATATATAAGAGAACATGGTAAAAGATAAATAAGTTAACAAAGGGTTATATAAAAACAATAAAGATAAAAAATTATCTAAAACATGTCCAATTCTTAATTAATGAGTTTATATAGACATATATTCACTTTATTTTATAATGAAATATGTTTTGGACCTTTTTAAACAAAAAAATTAGTTTTTAATAAAATAATATTTTCACACATTCCAAAAGAGCCCTCCTCCCTCTTATAAAATGTCACCACCTCTAACCCATTACAAACACCTCTCAAGCCCTTTGGCTCATCCAAATATGATCCAAGAATCCCTAAACATCACTCTCTTTAACCTATAATCCCTAAATTAGTCAAAATGAACTTCAAAAATATCTTTTGGTTCAAACCAAATGGAGTTACCTGATTTAAAGGTAACGTCTTCCCTTAAGTTCTCTTCTTATATTTTACGTCTTCACTCTATATGCGCTTTTTAATATTATTTTTCATAAAAAAACATGTATCCTCAATATAATATGTTGTTTTTATGATAATTATTCGAACTAAACTTACACAAACATCCATCTAATGGGTATATAACATAATGTTTCTGTTGACGTTGAACTACTGCCTCACGAAATGATGATTGTTCAATCTTCTCCTACCACCTCTTATGGTGTCCATTATGATGGAACTGTAATTATATAGGATATATATGATATTTATTGTATCTATATACTTATTTAATTATATTTTATATCATACCTTTATGCTTTTCATGTTGTATATATACCCTAATTTTATTTAAGGATGTGCGGACTACCGCCCCCTAAAAGTGATATGATTGATTAATACCATAGATGGAAAATATAAAGGATGGTGTTAATTAAGATACGTAATGTATATAAAATATGATATTATATTGGAATAATAATATACCTTGGTATCTTTTTGTTTTTATTCCATTTAAACTGAAAAAAATAAATGGACGTAGTGTTCATGCGTACATATAGCTTACTGTCTCCATGAACGGTGCATTTCATTTTCATATATCCAAATGATATGGAATATTCTAAATAGATATTTACTAGATATATATGATATAAATGATATATAAATAATGAATATAATTCTTTAGATAATATAATTTCTACCAGATGGACAATTTATAATTATAACAAGTACATTTTTTACTCAAGTTCCGAACATCAACAAAATGTTTTATATAAACTCAAATAATTAACTAAGTGTTATAGCAAGGTAATAAGTGATATAAAATGAATAATATAATTGAAAAAGGTTTTTAATCAAGTATAAATTAACTTATGATTATTATTTTGGAAATTAAAGAATGAATGATTCATGTTGGACCTGAGGTAAAGGGACTTTATCTCAATCTCTTTTCATTGAGGCATGTTTTGATAATATACACCTAGTTATTTTATACGGTATATAATAACCCCATTTTAATTTTAATTTTATTTCCATTAAATGGAAATCTATTTTCAATTATGAATTTTACGAAACAACAGAAGGAATGATTTTAATGTTTTCAGCGACAATGACCTCTCCATCGTCGTAATCATTATTTGGCTTTCTCTACAAGACTTAAATGTTTTTAAAAATAAAAGGAAATACCGTATTCCATTTTTGTGTGTCTCTGTAATAAAAATGGTTGTTGAAATGGATTGACTATTTCAATATTGTGAAATGATTTCTTATGATAGAAAATAAAATGATATTAGTGAAATGTTGATATTTGTAATATTTTAAATGTTATGATTTTATATTGGTACATGAACATTTGACGGGTGGTTACATGATTAACCAATTGACGGGTGATGCCATGATATACTAGGATGGGTGGTTACATTATAACCTTGAATTAATTGGTTATGGAATTCGGCCGTATGACTATTCCATTTAGTGATATTTGTGGAATTCAATCGTATGGTTATTCTAATTAAGTATATTTATGTCCCAAGTTACCTTTATATGTTATGTTTTCTTTCTGTTGGTTTTATGGTAATATTTTGGTTAACAAAGGGTAAGAAATGATCTTTTATTTAGTGAATATTATTTACTACTTTATAATGGTGAAATGTATTACTTATGATAATGTATTCATGGTTTTATTGTTGTTTTGAAAAACTAACATTTTCCTTTTTTGTGTATCCCTTACACAGATTTTTATGCTCATCACAAGTTTTTTTTTATTTTTTCACTTGAATTAAAGTTAAATATAGTCGAGGATGGGAACAATGAAAAGTCAGGATTTCTAAAATATGTAATTAGACATGACACTTTTTTAAAGAGTTTTTATTTTATGAAAAATGGATATTGAGTAGAAGTGTCTACATGTAATATTCAAATTGTTATGTAATATTTATGGAATAATTCTCTAATTCTCTAAACATTAAAATATCCTCAACAGAAATTATTATTTTAATTCAAAATTATGTAATGTTTAAGGCTGGTTCTTTATGGTTGGTATTAGAGGTCGGTTTTGACAACTTTAAGAGTTAGGGTATTGTTAAATTAATATCCATAAATTAATTTATGGTAAGATTGAAATGATATAGCATTTAAAGAATACCATATTGATTCACCTAAGATATTTCTATGTTAATAATGGTTTTCCACAGAGGAAACATTGTAGACATGATGAGAATACAAACAAAAGAGAATAACCTTCCAAATCAGCAACCTATGATAGTTGGAATTAGAACTAAACAGTTCGTTGTTGTAATGGAATAGTTGACTCAGGCTATAAATGGTGGTGGTTTACATGAACGAGACCAAACAGATTAAACCCAAATTAATATGTCTATAGTTTAGTATTTCATGAGGTAACTTCCACCACCATTTAGAGGATCATCTGATTCTGTTCAAGATGAACGGTGGATCAAAGAAATGGAAAGGACTTTTTATGTCAAGGGTTTTATAGGAAATCAAAATTTTAGTATCTCTTTTTACAGTTTTGAAGGTGAAGACGATCAGTGGTGGTCGATGGTGAAAAATATCAGGGGTAGTGAAGATATTGATGCTCTTGGATGGGGTGAATTCAATGGTATGTTTCATGAGAATTATTTTTTTAATGTGGTTTGACTTAGGATGGAAAAACTATTCTTGTAATTGATACATGAGGATGACTCAGTGGCTTCTTATAAAGAAACATACACTCAAATGACAATGTATGCTCCAAATTTCATCTGAGATCTTTATAGTAAGATAAATTGATTTTACTCAGGACTAAAGATGAAATATCAAAGATCATTAGCCTCTCATGAATTCAAAATATATGATAAATGTTTTAGATATAACGAGAAGGTAGAAATGGACTAATCTGATGATCAGGTGTTCCAAGAGAGAAAATAAAAGAAGAGGTCTAGTTGGTTGGAAAAGGGAAAGAATTCATCAAAGAAGCGTGAAGGTAAGAAAATTAAATATCCATCCTATGAGAAGTGTGGTAAAAATAATCGTGGAGAATGTTTATCAAAGTCTAGAAAGTGCATCTGGTGTGGTATGTATGGGAATATTTCTCATAACTGTAAGGAAGATAATCAATCAAGAAATGAAAAGTCAGCAATAAGATGTTTTAAGTGTAATTAAATAGATTATTATGTAAATGAGTGTCCAACAAAGAACTCAATTGAGGGATATTATCCTAACTACAAGGATAAAGGGGTGGTGAAATCCTTTGTAAATACTTGAAAAAATTTTGGGCCATTGAATATAGTATCAGGTACACTCTTTATTTATTCATATAATGCCAATGTGTTGTTTGATTCATGGTCTACATATTCTTTCATTTCAAAGAAATTTTTTAGTAAATTGGGAATTCCACCTTATGATATGAATCCTGAACTTATGGTAAAAACATCGGGAGAAAATTTTGAGACAAAAAGCAATTATAAGAACCTTCTTGTCATTATGTGTGGAAAGAATCTACCTACAAACCATATTGTATTTCCTCTAGTAGAGTTTTAAGTTATTTTGGGAATGGATTGGCTTTCCATTTATCATGCTATGATTGACAATAGAGCTAAAGTGGTTTCTTTTCAGAAATAATTTCCGTTTGTGTACAAGAATGAACAATCACTTTTCATAACATATCTAGAAGCTGAGAAAATAGTAATATATGGAAATTAATGTTACCTTGTACATATTGTTTTAAACAAAGGAATTGTTCAAATTAATTATGTGCCATTATTAAATGAGTACCCTGATGCTTTTCTTAATGATTTGCCCAGTATAATACCCAATCAGGAAGATGAATTTATTATTGACTTAGTTCTAGACACTAATCCAATTTCAAAACCCCTTATCGAATGGCTCAAATTGAACTTTTAGAGTAAAATAAGCAATTGCTGAAGTTATTAGAAAAAGGTTTCATTTGACCTAGAACATCATCATGGGGTTCTCCAGTCATGTTTGTTAAGAATAAATATTGTTCAGTGAGACTTTTCATTGATTATAGAGCCATGAATAACATTATTATTAAGAACACGTCTCATTTTCCTCATATTGATGATTTGTTTGATCATCTCCAGGGTGCTCGATATTTTTCAAAGATTGAATTGAGTTCAGGTTACCATCAGCTGAAATTAAAGGTAGTAGACATTCTGAAGACTGTGTTTCATACTAGATATGGCCATTATGAATTTGTAGTTATGCCTTTTGGGTTAACCAACACACCAACTGTATTCATGGATTTATGAATAGATTTTTTTTGATTTCTTGGATAAGTTTGTGGTAGTGTTTATTGATTATATTTTGGTTTATTCTAAAAGTAAAGAGGAACACATAAGTCATTTAAGGGTTGTCTTGCAAGCCATAAAAGAAAAGTAACTGTATGGGAAATTTAGAAAGTATGTGTTTTGGTTACAAAAAATTTCTTTCCTTGGACACATTGTATCAAAAAATGGAATAACTGTTGATCTTTCTATTTTTTTTGAGTACTGGCCAAGACCTACCAATATCCTATAGATTCATAATTTTTGTGGTTTAGCAGGTTATTACCAGAGGTTTTTTGAAATGTTTTCACGGTTATCGATCCCATTGACTATGTTGACATGAAAAGGTGTTAAGTTCATTTGGAAAAAAGAATGTGATGATTTTTTTAGGAATTGAAAAGAAGATTGGTGAATGATCTAGTTTTGGAAATGACATCGACAAATGGTGAGTTGGTTATATACAGTGATGATTCATTGAAAGGGATTGGTTGCATACTAATGCAGAATGATCAGGTAATTATTTATGCTTCATGTCAGTTGAAACCTCATGAGTTAAATTACCCTAAACATGATTTTTAATTAGCTACTATTGTTTTGGCTTTAAAATTTTAGAGGCCTCATCTGTATGGAGTAAAACGTGAAATATATACTAACCACAAAAATCTGTAAGTATATATTTACTCAGAAGGAATTAAAAATGAGACATTAAATATGGTTTGAATTAATCCAGGATTATTATTTCCTGATCCACTACTATGCAGGAATGGAAAACAAAGTGTCTAACTCTTCGAGTTGAAAGATTAATGATACCTTAACCATGCTACATTTGGAACAATATTCTTTGATTAATGATTTGATGAACTTTGGCATAGAAGTATTTGGTGTAGGAAATTACTCTATTTTGTTTTAGGTTTTTGTGAAATAATATTTATTAGAAAGAATTAAGAAAGCATAGAAGGAAGATAGTGAGTTGTAGAAAAAAGTTAGAGATGGTTCATAAGTGTATGTTATCTGAATTTCATATTGATAAAGATTGTTTTTTGTGGTTCGGGAAGAGATTAAGTGTGCCCTGTGAATCACTGTTGAAGAAAATGTTGTTATGTGAAGCTCATAGTTCTTTGTCTTCTATTAATACTTGATGTAATATGATGTACAGATATCATCAGGAGTATTACTGGTGGGATGGAATGAAAATAGACATTGTGACTTTACTGTGAAGTGTTTGAATTTTAAACAGGTTAAATAAAAGAGGTAGTTTCTTAAAGGGATGCTTCAGCCATTACTAGTGCTAGAGTGGAAATGGGAAAATTTGTCCATGGATTTCATCATGGGATTACCCAATACTTCTCGAGGTAATAATGAAATCTAGGTTATTGTTGATTGACTGACAAAATGTGATTTTTTCCTTCCTATTTGAGATACTTTTTCTCTAGATCAACTTTCTCAGTTTTATATCAAAGATATATTCATGTTACATGGAGTTCCCCTCTCCATTGTATCTGATTGTGATCCCAGGTTCACTTATAACTTTTGGAAAAGCTTTCAGAAGTCGTATGGTAGGGAATTAAATTTTAGTAAATCATTTCATCCACAATCATATGGGAATTCAGAATGAAAAATTCATACATAGGAATATATTATAGGTTCTTATTCAATGAATTACTAGGGAAGTTGGGGCCAACATATTTCTTTGGTTGAATTTTATTATAATAATAGTTTTCATTCCAGTTTAAAGATGGATTGGTTTGAGGCATTATATGGAAAGTGTTGTCGAACTCCATATTTTTGTGTTGAAGTAGGTGAAAGGAATCTTATTGGACCAAAATTGGTAGAAGAGATGGCAGAGAATGTTTAGTTGATTCAGAAGCACATGATAATAGCTCATAGTAGGAAAAAAGGTTATGCAGATAACTATAGGAAATATTTTTCTTTTGACGTAGGTGATCATGTCTTTCTCAAAGTTTCTCTATGGAAAAGTGTGATTTATTTTGGCAAGAAGTGAATGTTGAGTATGAGGTTTATTAGACCCTATGAAATCCTGGAAAAATTTCGATCATTTACATAAAGAGGGGATTTACCTCAAATTTTATCCTAGGTAAAAAATGTTTTCGTGTTTCAATGTTGAGAAAGTATATTCCAGATCTATCTCATGTTTTGAGTTTAGAGGTAGGTCAGTTGGGAGAAAATCAATATTATGAGGAACAACCATTGCAGATTTTTGACTGAAGAGAGCATGTGTTGTGGAATAAGGTAATTCATTAGGTAAAGATTTTGTGGAAAAAGCTTATGGTTGAAGGGGAAACATGGGGATCTAAATATGCTGTGAGGGATAAATACCCACATTTATTTGATAAGTGAATAAAATTGCGAGGATATAATTTCCAAAAGGGGGAAGGATGTAACATCCCAGGTAAAAAAGGTTATGATATTGTTATATTTATTAATATTTGTAAATTAAATTTTAATTTTACATTAAAGGGTATGATAAGTTTGATGGTGTACCCGATACGAAACAACATGATTCTTTGAAATCTTACGATGCACATAATATTGAGTTGTGCTAAAAAAATAATAATATAATATTATTATTTTAAATAGTAGTTAATGAATAGCCGCTATATTAGCCGAAATGAACAAAACTAACTAAAATATGATTACACATGTTTATTAAATTTTTTTAGGTTTACCCAATAAAATTTATATGCTTAAAATGTGAATGAATCCATCTTTAAGCATAAATACACTAATATTCTTTAAAACATCGATTTACTACCTTTTGATGGTGAAACCATTTTAGATATAGCTTTTTTCACTCTTAAATGTTCTACTTGAAAAAATAAAACAATTCTTTATAAACAAGAGATAAAAATTTAATTTGTGTAAAATTGTGGTATTTTTATGAAAAAGTTCATTTTTTATTAATAGTGAAAAATAATCTATTTTAATTTAAAAATTTACTTTAATCTAATTTATTTACATGGTTAGATTATCTTATTAATTTGTTTTAAAGGGTAATTAGATTATATTTTTACCATGTAATCCAATTTTTGTCATTGCATGTAATTTCACATTGATATTGGATATAAACAAGTGTCAATATTTTGATAGTTATTATTTCTTAAAAACACGCTTTTAGTTTTGACAATGGGAATTAATTTTAAATTAATTTACAATACTTCTGTGTTTTGAAATTGGAAAAATTGATTCCATATTTAGAATCAGGAGGTCCAAATTGTGTAAATTAGTATCTTTTATTTTTATACATTATGAATTTTTACTTTAGTAAATATTTTATTTATCATGGTGAAATTGTAAATTTGGTAAACAAGGGTAAAGAAATATTATAATAATAATAATAAAATACCCTAACATTTGTCCTAATAATATTTTTTTACACATGGACGAGCATGTAAATCCTTGGGTCGATTTGGGGACCCCATGGAGACACTTGGGAGTGATAATGACACTTTATATTAATTAATTTAAAGTATGAACAAAAATAACATAAACATATATTTTTTAGTAAAATAATATTATATGGGGATATATAAGTGATATATTCAACTATAAATATTCCATTCAAAGATAAAATTATTTCCTACATAATGGTATTTTATGTATAATTATTAGACATCATATAAATAAATTTTTTTAAGACACAATGAGGATGTAATGATTACCTCTTTAATGAATGTTTTAAATAAATGATATTATAAATGTTAAAATAAATTTATTTTGAACATTTTTATGTAATATATTAATTTTATGGATTCTTATGCCTTGTTATCTTTTAGTTATTGTAGTTTTTTCAAAACAATCATATTTTTATAGATTTCTTAAAATTCTTGATATGAATAGTATTTAAATTGACATAAATGAGTTTTTAAGTCAATCAATATTTTTTTAAATGATATAATAATCCTAAAAATATAATATTCAGCCAAATTATATATTTAAGTTTTATAATTTCATTAATGAACCACTTTTGGTTATATTTGAATTTTATGGAAACTATATTAACTATATTGTATGAATATTTAAGACAACATAATAAAAGTTAAATAAGTTAACAAAGGGTTAAATAAAAAAAGATAAGATTAAAATTATCCAAAACCAATACAATTATTATTGGATAACTATATTTAGACTTATATGAACCTTATAATTAAATTAAATAATTTTTGGACCATATGAAACCGAAAATCAGTTTATAATAAAATGATATTTTCAAACTTTCCTAAAGTGCCCCTCCTCCCTCTAATAAAAAGAAACCTCCTCTAACCCATTACACACACCTCTCAAGCCACTTGTCTCATCAAAAATCTGCTCCAATAATCCTTAAAAATCCCCAACTTCCTCCTAGAATCCTTAATATCGGTAGAAAACACTTCAAGAAAGCCTTTTGGTTCAAACCAAAGGGAGTTACCCGATTTAAAGGCAAGTTTTTCCCTTATGTTCTCTTCTTTTATTTTACTTCTTCACTCCCTATGATCTTATTATTCTTTTTCTACAAAACAAAATAGTATCCTCAATATACTATGTTGTTTTCAAGAGAAGTATTCGAACCACACTTACAAACACCGCCATCTAATGGGTATAGAACATAACGTTTTTGTGGACAACGAACTACTGCCTAACGAAACGATGATTGTTCAATCTTCGCTTAACACCTCTTATGGTGGCCATTATCATGGAAATATAATTATATATGATATTTATGATATGTATTTTATCTCTATTCTTATTTAAGTCTATTTTATGATATAACTTTATTCTTTTGATGATGTATATCTAAGATAATTTTATTTGAGGAAGTGTGGACTACTACCCCCTCAAAGTTATATGACTTGTTCATAACATACATAGAATGTATAAAGGATGGTGTTAATGAAAATATTTAATGTGTATAAAACATTATATTATAATTTTATAATAATATAACTATTTATAATTTGATTGTAATTCCTTTTGAAATGAAAAAATGAAATGGAAGTAGGGTTCACGCGTACTTACAGCTTATCGTCTCCCTAAATGGTGCATTTCATTTCATATATCTAATTGATATGGAATATTATATATAAATAAATACTGAATATATATGATATATATGATATATAAATCATGAAAATAATCTGTACGTATTGTAATTTTGTCCACATGGACAATTTATAATTATAAGAAGTTCATTTTTTACTCCACTTCCGAACATCGACAAAATGTTTGATATGAACTCAAGTAATTAACTAATTTTTATAGCAAGGTAATAAGTGATATAAAAGGAATTATAAACATTAAAGGGGTTCTTAAGCAATTATAAATTAAATTATTTTTTTTATTCAGGAAATTACGGAATAAACGGTCAAGTTGGACACGAGGTAAGGGACATCGTCATAATCTCTTTTCATTGAGGCATGTTTTGATAATATACAACTAGTTCTTTTATACGGTATATAATAAACCTATTTAAATTTTAATTTCATTCAATGGGAAAATTCTTTCAATGAGCCCTTTTACTAAATGAAAAAATGAATTTTTTTAACGTTTTCGGTAACAATGACTTCTCCGCTGCTATAATCATTTTTTGGCTTCCTTTACAAGACTTATATGTTTTAAAAAGAAAAATAAATCCCTTATTCCCTTTTTTGGTGTTTTTTATTGAAAATAGTTTTTAAATGGATTAATTATTTCAATATCATAAATTTTTTTATTGTCATTGAAAATGAAATTTTATTATTGAAATGTTGATATTTTCAGTATTTTATGTTTTATGATTTTATATTGGTACTTAGACATTTGCCTAGTGGTTACGTGATAAACCAAATGATGGGTGGTGGTGTGATAAACCAGGATGGGTGGTTACATTATAACCTCCAATGCATTGGGTATGGAATTCAGTTGTATGGCTATTCCATTTAGTGATATGTGTGGAAGTCGACCATATGGTTATTCTATTTTAGTATGTTTATGTCCCAAGTTACCTTTATATGTTATGTATTCTTTTTATTGGGTTTTTGGGAATCATTTGGTTACAAAAGGGTAAGAAGTGATAAGTGAAGTTTATTTACTAATTCCCAATGGTTAAAATTATTTCTTATGATAAAGTATTCGTGGTTTACATGTTGTTTGGAAAAAACTAACAGTTTTCCTTATTTGTGTATCCATTTCTGATCATTTTATGCTCATACCATGTTTTTTAAATGTTTTTCACAGTACTTAAAGATGAATAGGTTCAAGGATGGGATCTTGGAAAATTTTTATGATTTCTAAAATATGAAACTAAACATGAAATATTTTTTCAAGAGTTTTTATTTTATGAAAAAATGGAAGCTGAGTACAAGTGTCTACATGTAATATTCAAATTGTTATGTAATTGTTTTGGCATTATTCTCTAAAGATATAAACTTGAAAAGATCGTCAATTTGAATTATTAACATAATTCAAGATTATGTTATGTTTAAGGTCAGGTCCTTATACTCATGAATTTTATAGGAACAGAATGGGTAGAAAACTTAGTGAAGTTATATAGATCTAAAATGATGAGTTAACTCAGTTCAGTAAGAGAATTTGTCCACATCGATGGTATTGTCAATGATCCTTGACTAATTTGTAAATGATTTTATATGTTTATGTGTATGCCATAATTTCATGTATTGTATTATGTTCTTATGGAATATGTACTTTAATGTTTTATGAACTACAACGATTCATTCTATAACATGGTATCATGATCATTGATATGCATGATATAATTTTAAAAAGTTATTTTCATGTTCTTATGCCCTTAAAATTTTGTTATCTCCCTTGATTAACTGTAATGATCATTTGAACTTTCACTTTTATTATATTTCTTTTCACCAAGATATTATGAATGTTACTATGCAATATGTTTCATAAAGTGTTCTTGTTATGAAGGAATAAGCGGGATGTATTATATATGTTCTATGAGTCAGTAGTTTTGGTTTTATAATTTCTAAAGACACTAAACCTATACGGTTATGGAGTGGTTTTGTTATGTAATATAATTAATATTATTTTATTTAGATATAATATTTATGAATGAATAGTATTGGCTATTGTAACATACATTTATATTAATCTATAAATGTTATAGATAGTGAATGAAATACACTGACCATGGAGACATTTGGTCGTACGTACAAATGCAGGTTGTTTCCATTTTCTAGAAGCATATAATGAAAGGAATTTAAAAAAATATATTGTCATAAAAAACCATTTTTATTTCATATATATCACATATGTTCATTAAACCCATCTTATTACCTTTTATGTAAAGTGTGAATTAATCACATCACTTCACAAGGTGGTTGTCCATCGTACACACGATAACTATAATCATACTATCAGAGAATTGAAAGTATGAATATATGTGATATATAAGAATTCTATAAGTATAATAATATTATTAATAACATATATAAACTTTTAAACTATCATTATTTCAATCTGTGATAGTTGGTAATGGAAACACGAATGACATAGGTTCATGAGGAAGTAGTCCACCATACACTTGAATGATGATTTCATAACCAATTTTATAGAATATGAGATGGTTTTAGCTCATGAAATTGTCAAAAAAGAATTTTATTTTATTTAAGATACTATTTTTATTATATTATAATTGTTTAAAAATAATTTGAGGATGTGGAGCAAGAAATAAAATAAAAACACTCGTTCAGGAATATTACCACTTCTTCATGTAACCTCCTTAGGATTGCACCAAAAGCCTCCCTATATTGGATTTAATAAAAAACTAAGGATTATATGATTATATAAATTAATTTGGTATGTGATTTGGTCTGGAATATTTTTAACCAAAATGGTTTTAACAAGTTAATAATAAGTGATTGGTGGTTTCCTATTATAAGTGAGTTGAGTGTCACACTTGTAATTTTTCAAAATAAAAAATACATACCCACAATTTTTAAATGAAATAAGTCTTAAAATGGTTTATAATCTATAATTATACATTATATTTTACAATTATTTCTAGAAAATATATTTTAGACAATTGTTTATGTCCTTTTAACCCTTATCATTTTAGTTCAAACCCATAGAAATAAAATTTTTACCTAAAATGTCAGAATTAATTTTTACTGTTTCACTATTCATTTTTGTAAAAGATAATTTTGAATTTATTGAATAATTTAAATCATTATAATTAAAAATATTGAATCAGTTTTTTCAGATTTACTTCATATAATTATAAAATGTTAATTTTCAATTAATCCTCAAGGCGTGGTGAAGAAGTGATTTTTCAAATAGGAATTATTCAAAAGTTAACTATGTTTTTATATCGAATATCAATGTGTAATTCATAAAAATTACCTAAATAAAATTAATATAAATATACTTATATAATTGAAATAATTTTCATTAAAAATACACAGAATATATAAATTATATGTATAACTACATTATACAAAAATCTAGTTTTCAATGAAAACTCAGCATTTTCAACATTCAACTGGAAATTAATTTGTCCAGAAAATTCCTAAAAAATAATCCAAAAATAATTTTGATATAATTATTTCAAAAATTAATTTTATTTTTTCAAATATTTTTTCTAATTGTGTCGAAATTTATTTTTAAAATAAGTACGCCAAAAAAAGGCCTCAGAGTATTTTTTAGAAAAATACAACTTTTAGCATAAAATTGGATTTATTATTATATATAATCTAGGAAACACATAATATGAATGTTAAATAGTTTATGTAATATATATAATGAAAATTTTATTAAAATCAATCACCAAAATTAGTTTTTTAATTTATTGAGGTAAAATGTGTTTTTTTACATAAGAATAGATTTTCAATAAAATATTTTCTTTTATTTTCGAATGGATTTTATTTTAATTTTATATTAATTAGTCACAAAAGTATTAATTTTATATAAATTTGTAAGATATATATTTTAATAAATTATTTTAATAAAATGCATAGCATCCATTCGAACATCTAGGTGATAACTATCATATTAAATAATAAAAATTTCATAATATGTCATGTTTCATTGAAACTCAATGTTATGTGTAATGCAAGATAAACACAGTGTTATGAGTAAAAAAATAAAAAATTAGTGTTTCTTGTAATTAAATATAAATAATATATTTTTTGTAATGATAAATATAGAAAAAATTAAATTTTTTTAAAAAAAATCACAAAATCACAATGTGTTACATTCTACCCCCCTTAAAATTAATTTTCCGAAAAATTCATCACTTTGGTACCAAAAAATGAGGATGTATCTACCTCATTATGTCCTCATATTCCCACATAGATTTCTCATATTGGTGGTTTCAAAAAAAACATTGAGTAGGTCAGTGGTAATATTTTTTAGAACTTTATTTATTTGATCAAAATAATTATTGGTTATAACCAGATAAGTCCAATCAGTGGAAAAAACCTCTGACCATTTATTAGAAAGAGCGAAAAGGTATATAGAATAAGTAGATGGGGTTGAGATCTATCCGACATCCATTAAAAGAATGATTATAAGTTCAAGTATTATATGTCATTCTTGTAACTTCACTCATCAACAATGTCTCATTCATATGAATAGTTACCTTGATTAAAGAGCTTAAACGTCTCAACATAAATCCTTCTTGACATCTTAGAAGAGGACCTAGTGGACATTGTCCTTGGAAAATTAGAGTAGTCCTTCCTTTATATCCTCTTAGTGGGATAAGTGATGAATCCCACACCATCGATAATTTATTTTTACCCATGTGAAATGATTTCTTTATATGAGGCCTTACTATAGCTCAGGGATTACGGGGGATTTCTGTCAGTAACCTTCTCAACATTAGTAACATTCTCCCACCTTCTAAAAACATGCAAAGAATGACTATGTTTCTTAATCTCCTAATGGAAATTAATTTTTTTTATGTTAGTGTAATAACCCCCAACTCTTGGGTCCTGCACTGTAATATTTGTACCTTTTGACTTCAAAATTCCATGTCCCACGAATTGGGGATATAAATTAGTGTTTTCAATGTCCAAGAATTGGGGATCCTCACTAGTAGCTGGACCATCACAAGCTGAAACATACCCTGCAACATCTTTTATAGGGTCTGATTAAAATTCCCTCTCCTCATTCTCTATATCCTCATCTTGATCCAGACATGAATCTTTCCTACCAGTGTCTCTAACATGAATGTCCTCTGAGTTGTTTGACTAGACAATGAATCCTTATGGACTTCAATAACATCATATTGGTTAAAAGAACCAATTTAAAAATCCAGTTTAGAAACAAACATTTCACTAGAAGGTGAATCCCGTACAACCTCACAATCACAGGGGGTACCTATATTTACATGAAAGTCATCTCCGCCCCTAAGACATCACCAAATTCAACCACATTACACTTGTTAAAAAATCTCCTAAAGAGATTATGACCTTCAAATCCTATTTCAATCTATCAAAAATTCCTTTGATCTTCGGATCAGGAGGTAAAAGTTATGTTTGTTTCATCATCACTGCTACTCTAGAGGCAAGACCAGCATTATCCCTAGATATTCAAAAAGAAACCTCATGGTCCTCAGTGGAACATTAATGTCCACAACTGGGAGCTTGTCCTAATCAAAATGTGCATCACCTAGGTACTAAATTTCCCTTTCGCCCAAGCCAAATCCTGGTGCCGCAACCTCCTACGCCTGTAAGCCCCCAGGTTATGACCCAATTCCTTACGAAAGATACCAAACATACAACATGACTGAAAAATAACCTATTGTTTATACAGAAACTAATCAAAGACATAAATCAAGAAGGACATTACTAGTTCCTATGAAACATCAACTTCAAGACATACCCTTGGTGGAATCGGGTGACATACCACCGTAGTCCTACTATTTGAATAAAGATATTGCCCCACTAGGTTCCTAAGCATATAATGACTCAAAAGATTTTAAAAGGGGATTGGGAGTTCTATAAATCTTACCCAACCCGCCATTGTTTGTGAGTCTCATTTTATATGAAAATCATAAGACCACTTTAATAGAAGAAATTTGGATCCATCACATGTATGAGGAATACTCGACCAAGATAGGATCTAGTTGTCTTAATATGAAAATGGAATCATGTTATATTTGGAGTGAATAAGCCATACAACTACTCTATATTATCCTGATACGATCAAGTATTTTCATGTGATCGATATACCTGGAGCTTATTTTTCCATTATTTCTTCCAAAGATAAATTCATAGAATGACATTTTTACCAAATTTAAAATCATGATAACATCAATTACTATCAGAGAAAAATTTCTTTAAATTTTTTTATGTACATAAAAGTTGTTGACTGACTCTAACCTTCACTTCCATCTCATCAGCTTCCTCAGGTTCCAAGGGATTTCATTCAAAACATTCATTATAGTACATTGGATTTCTAAACTTATATCCATTAATGGATTAATAAGGTGTCTTTTAAATTTTCAATTGAAAGATATTATTGCAATAAAACTCAATATTAGTATGGTTTTTATCGCAACTCCTTTTAAATCCATAGAATAATATCATAGCATATCCTCTAGAGTTTGAATTATTCTCTCAAACTGACCATCTGTCTAAGGGAGATATGTAGTGATGAAACTCAACTCTGTATCAAGAGATTTATGAAGACATCACCAAAACATTGAGATAAACTCCAAATTATGATAAAATATATTTTAATGTGGTACTCCATGAAATATTATAACTTATTTAATTAATACTCCATAAATTGGATCCAATGAGAAATATTCTCTATTGGAAATGAAGTGTGTAGACTTCATAAGGTGATTGACTATTACCCATAATTGTCTAAAAATCAAAGATAAGAAAAACCTTAAAGGTTACCATTACCTTTAATTATATTATGATAATGTTTAAATTAATTCATACCTAAATAACTATGGAACTATAAATAAATCCAAATGGTTTTATTTCCATAAATTTCCATTAATATTTCCTTAATCTTGATAAACTCCCATCACATAAAACCTCAAAATGGGTGTTAATGACATTGAAATTATTATCATCCTTAAACTCATAAACATATAATGGTATCCATTACTATTATATTATTCATACCAAGAGACATAAATGATTCCAAAATATAATTCACCCTTTTTTACTTAAATTAGATATTTCCTTATATGAAAATATTTCCTTTGGAATATGGGGTTAAAACTTTTAATGATATAACATTAGATGTTATTTAATGATTCTGGAATTAATGTAGAGAGATATAATGACAAAAAATATCACTAATGTATGAACAATAAAATTTTCTATATGGCTCATTCAGACAAAATCAAACATGAAATCCCTTACTGATGATAAAAGGATTACTGTTCCATAATTATAATTATTCACTTTAACTTTTCATGTATGTATAATTTTTCCCTCTTTCCTATATCATTATAGTTTTTTCCATTGACCACCATTAATCACTTTCATATTTGGGAACTTGTTAGCATTGTTCCCAAACTATTTTCAATTGAAACACTAAAGTGTCGAAGGAGTAATATATAAAGCATTCTCATTATATATATCATTAGATAACATCTTCCCATCACTTTAGCATTTAGTTTCTCAATGAAAATACTTTCTACTCTTAAAAAATTTAGTATTCCCCATAAATAAATTTTCTCTATGATTCTTCACACACATTGAGAATAAAGAAAATCCCATCCTTATCTCTTTAAGGTTCATTGATTTTCTATTCAATTCTATTTTTTATCTTCTTATCAAAACCATGAGACTGATATATAACTTTGAAATCCTTTTCTATGTAGATAATGCATTAAAAATATCCTCATAGATGCTATAGTCGATTATGGATAATGTACATCAAATACTTGGTTTTATGCCAATGAATAATTGATCGACCTTAATTTCAGGTTGGATGGTAATACTAGAAGCATACCTCACAAGTCATGTAACATTTTCCACATGGGTAGAAATGGATTCATCATACTTTTGGTTTAGGTCAATGAAATACTTCTCCATATACGTACTGAGAATATGATGAAACTAATTATTGAAAAAATACATTACTCAACTCACCCCAAACCAAGGAGTCTATTTCATCTTATTAACGTGTATTCTTTATAAGATTCCACCATTAATCCACTATACCTTCAAAACATTAGAAATAAAAAATGAATTTTTTATGTTCCTAACACTAGATAATGAAATATATATTTTTAGTGGTTCTAATATATTTTTTAGAAATTATTGGATTATATTACCCATAGAAGGATAGTTGATGTTTCCTCACAAGGGAATCAACAGAATGTTGTTCTCTCTTTTTCTCATTTAAAAGTCCAACATGACTAATATTTTGATAAATTTGTGTGATTAAAATATTAATATTTTTTATTCTAGTTCCCAAAACGTTTGGTTTCTCCTGTAGAAAATAATTGCATTGTCCATCATACTTAGCACTAACATGGTTTATTCCTGCCTGAATGTCCTGAAGGCCATGATTTTTTATTTATTTTTCGTTAATCCAATTTTTATTTAGGTTTAGAGGAAACCCGTACATGACCCATATGCCTTGTTCCATAAGTCCAAGTACATGGCCTGAAGGCCTAGAGGTGCAACTCCCAATACATGACCCTAAAGCCCCAACCAAACTACACATAAATATCCCCCTTCCACATGCATCATTGACGGTTCCTAGATCCACACATCTCATTTCTGATCGGCTATCATTTCCCTATTCATAGCTTCATGGTGCCTAGTACTGATGGTTATTTCCAAACCCTCCCATTCTTCTAATTAGGTTATCTCTTCAATAGTGTTTTCTACTTGCTCTGAATATTCTTATGGGACCTTCCTTTGTGGTCTACTTGGGCTGCTCTATAGTCTTTGTGGTTTAAACTCCAATGGCCCAAAGACTAAGGGTGGCCCAAAATCCATGTGTCTTGAAATACTTTAGTGGCCTGAAGGACATGTGTTCTGTAAGCCCATACTAGTGGCCTGAAGGCCAAAACAGATGAATAGTTTTAGCTGTTATAATACTATTACAATAACCCTAAAATATTCCCCCACTAGGATATGATGAAGGGTTTCATACAGAATTATGGGGTGTGGTAGCTACTGAGATTCCACCCCAACCACAAGGTTCATTCGGGGTATAGTTATCGACCAAAACCAAAATCATAGTGTAAGAAACACTAATCGTAGTGGGAAACTACAAAATCACAAAAACAATAACATATAGTATTTCTAAATTATGACAGCTACTATTTTATTCAATGAAACCATAGTTTTATTCTATATTATTCATATTATTCATCTATTTAAAACTATAATTATAGTTTATATGTTTTTTGTGAATTTCTATAGAATTTACATTGGGAGTGTCAAACTAGGTGTGCAGTATGGCCCATGGTCTTGCACCAAGTGATGATCAATTACATATCAAAATGCACTTTCTTAGTTATTACCCCTAATTACCTTTGTTATAGAGCTGCATCCACATATAGTTTTTAAATAGGGATTTAATATCATTTAAAACACCTTTTCTACTCTTTACCAAAATTAGAGGCCATTTTCCTATACTCTGACTAATCCTAATACTTATCATTAGAGTCGTATATAGAAATATACTTAGAAGTATCTTTAAGGATCTCACTAAATTTTCTCATCCTAGTCTCCAAATTTTAACTAAATGTTTCCTATGATATCAAATGTAATGAAACACACTTCACATACATTGAAATTACATATTTCTAGATGAATATTTGTTAAATTATAATAACATGTGTCTGAAGACCATAATAGTTTATTTCCATTTTAAACATTGAACACAATCATCTAAATTCATGAAAGATATTCAATATCACCCATAAATATATTCCCCTTTTGTAATCTTCACAAAAATACCTTACTCAATTCCTTTCTTCATAAATATAGATAATAAAAAATAATAAAGGGTGATCTCAGATGATCAGTATTGTTAAACAAGGGATATACATAAGAAAAACAAGAACATAAAGGTATGAGAACTTGATCATAACATTTGAATACCATACCCTAAAAATTAAAGATCATAATCTTGAGTCATGGCATAAATATTGGATATTCATAATACTTTAATCATAAGAGAATAAAATAACATGATACGTGAGAGAATAACATTGGAATCTGATTTAGAAATGTTGTATACACATGATCACAGAAAATATTATTTCTAGGATAACTATCAACACATTAATAACATGATAGGCTTGGGATAACCCCCAGTGTACATTATTCAGGCATTGGAGGACCTCCCATGTACCCTCTTTTAGGCTTGGGATAACCTCCCACGTAACCTTTGAGCTCATTACAAAATAATAAATACCCAATTCATTGGAGGGAGATATAGGTCACATCCATCACATGATAAAAATCATACATACATTAGGAAAATGATCATAAACAATTCATTATATTAAAACCCAGGAAAATAGGTTTTATAATCATTTTCCTCATTTCATCACAACACAACTCATGTAAAAATGTGGGTTTCATAAGAATTATATCATAGTATGATCCATTTAAGAGAAATGGGTTTCAAAAAAACAATGTCATCATAAACATAAACCATTAATAGAAAGAATAATAATGATTTACTTTGATCATATCCTTGATAAAATATATGCAACATCTATGGATGTCATTTTATATGGAAAATGATTTTGAAATATCATTTATTACACTTCCTTAGGAAAATATCATTTTTTATTTGAAAAACATTTTTTAGAAATATTTTTCTTATTTTTCACAATCTATTTCATTGAAAATAACCACGAAAACATATAAAATCATATTTAAAACATTGTGAGTTCACTATAGTATAAAATTATATACATTCCCTACATATTAATAAAAATTATTTTCACATTTTTTATAAAATTCAAATAGGAATTTTATGGAAAAAACATGATGACTACTTTCAGAATATTTTTTAAAAATTAATACATGTGCAAAAAGTATTTAATAATTAAATTTATGAATTTTAAAATATTTTTTAAAATATGATTGGAAAACATGGTTTTGAAAAAAAAATTCAAAAAAATAGAGAAATAAAGGTTATTATTCTTAAAACCATTATTTTAGCTCTTGAGTACATAAAGAGATAAAAATTGAGGGAAAATTTTACAATCATGAAATAACTAGAGAATAATAAGAGTTATTTTTTTATTGTGATATGAATCATATTATTTTACAATTGGAAACAAATTCATAATCAAATTCTGATAAATGAAGAGATTGTAACATAACATCTTTACCACTATGGTAATCTTGAATCATAAAACTCGGGATAGAATAAAATTAAATGATATATTACCTAATTAGAATAAATAATTTCTCAATTGAAATTTAAAATAGTACATATATACAAATTATAAAATAATATAGGTTCAGAACCTACCATTTGTCTCAAAGAATGAAAATTGATAAAAAAAATCCCCTGTCGTTTTGGTAATATTTATTTAATAAACCCTGTGAATGACAGATTATAAAATGGATTTACAAATTAATATAATTTACTGTATAATAATAATTAAATACATTCATGAGAAGTATATACACCATATAAAATAAATTGGTGGTTAATGTGTCATGTGTCTCACATAGCTAGAAAGTGAGACGAAAATCTCTTACCTTAATTATCGAATCTCATTGTACACGTTCGAACATCCTCTATAAAAAACAAGTGTCTAATATAATGAAAATAAATAACCAATATTTTATATACAATACCATATAATATTTACTTATTCCATTTTATTACCCATTTATTAACAATTCTATGTTAAAGTTGTGTTTCACGTAATAAATGCTTTGTTTTTAGTATATGTTATGATTTTTGATATTTAGTTCTCTTGATTTGATGATGTTTAAATCATATAAGTAATTTTAAACTGTATATAAATATCATATTTATCCATTATAAATTTATTTATAGTGATCCATAAAATGTATAGTTAGAAAAGTATATATATTGTTCATAGAGACGATAGGTCGTGCGTACATATGAACGTTGTTTTCATTTTATTGATTAAAATAAATGAGATTAAATAATATATTATAATTATAGAATATATATTATTTAATTTATATAACATATTTTTACTAAAAAAACCTTATTACCTTCCATGTAAAGTGTAAATGAATCACATCACTACACAAGGTGATACGTCTTCGTACACACGAGTGACGTTGTCTTATTCCCACAAAATGGAAAGGATGAAGGTCTGTGTTATATAATAATTAAATAATTTTAATAATATAGTAAATATCATACATAGTCATTTAATTCATCATTATTAAAAGACTTAATATGTGTAATGGAAACATGAATGGCATCAGTTTTCAAGGCAGTAGTCTGTAGTACACACGAATGATGATTTCATATCCCATTTTCAGGAAAAATAGATAGATTTAAGTAATTAAATTAAAATAAAAAACATTATTTTATTTATTATACTTAGGATAAAATATCATAATGTATTTATAATATTTTAATTATTCTGAGGAAAAAATAAAATAAAAACACTCGTTGACAAACATTGCCTCATCTTCGAGTAACCTCATTAGTTTTTCACTAAAAACCTTCCTATGATGGAATTTTTCCCAACACAAGGCTTATATGATGATATTAGGGAAGTGGGGAAGTTAGGTTTTTGTTATTTGACTATAAAATCATTTAATATGTGATGAAGAAATGATATTGGTGGCCTTTTATACGTGATGTGAGAGACGCAATTATAATTTTTTAAAAGAAAAAGGTGTACCCATGTTTGTATCAAACCAAAAGGCTCAAAAATAAATTATTATAAATAAATAGAAATTATGGGATCTAAATATGGAGAAAATATATATTTTATAAAAAAAATATATGTCATTTTAACCATTATATATTTTACTTTAACCACCAATAAACCCAGTTTTACTTTAGCGGTAGTAAATAGTTTTTATTGTTTTAATTATTCAATTTGGTAAAACATTAAGTTTCACTTACTATATAATATATATTATTTTTATTCCATATATGGAATCCATTTTTTAAGATTCCATCCACATAATAATAAAAAAATTAATTCAAAATGTTTCCCACAATCACTGTGAGAAAGCTGGTTTTCAATGATAACATGTTCAAATGATTACAATGTTTTTATACCCAATTTACATATAATAATGAATTAAGAGTACATAAATTGGATTAATAGATATATAATTAAACTAATACTACAATGAAATCAATTTAAAATATTGTTACCTTTATAAATAATTTAAATAGAGAGGCAATTATAAATTAAAATTTGGTATTTTTTGACTATTCATTAGAAATTAATCTATTCAGAAAAATTATAAGAAATTAATCAAAATATAATTTTGATATTATAATTAAAAAAATTATGTTTTCATCTAAATTTTATAGAAGAAAGAAAATTTATTTTGAAAATAACATCATAAAAAATGTGGCAAAAATATTTTTTCTAAAAATAATGTTATTAAAAATAAAATTGGATTTATTATTATTTATTTTATATATGAAATATAATATGATTGAAAAATGTTTGATTGAATATATAATATATAAATTTCATTAAAATCTTTCATAAAAAGTTTTTTGTTTAATTTATTGTGGTAAAACCTCTTTGATTGCATAAAAAATATATTTCAAAAAGAATATTCCATTATTTTTAAATAGTTTTTAATTTCATTTTTAATGATTTTTTCAGTGAAGATTTAATTTTAATTATATATTCATAACCATATGATTTTATAATTAATTTAATATTAATCATACCAATTATTCCAATGGTGAGTTGATTCCTATTATTTTAAATAAAAATATTTTAAAAAAATGTTATGTTTTATTTAAGGTCAGTGTTGCTTGAAACACAAGGTAAACTCAATTTTGTGAGTTATAATATCCAAACTCATTGTTTCATGTAATTAATTATATAATATATATTTCTTACAATGAAAAATATTAAAAATATTAAATTTATTTTAAAAATTGAAAAAAAAACTCATTGTGTTATCATTCACTTATCACATCATAAGAAACCCATATAAATATTAAGTGTTTATTAAAACATTAAATTTAAAATAATTCAATTTTCATAAATAATTCAGGAAATAAAAAATTAGTTTCATAACATTTCAAAATAGTATAACAGCATGAATTAAATCGGTTGACACCAAAACATGATCACCCAAAAATAATCACATAATAGATGAAAAAAATTATGAAAAATAAAAAATAACTGCATTGAAAATTTATCTATTTGAATATAGATTGGAAAATTAAAACCAAATGCCAAGAATGTTTTTTTAAAAAAAATTACAATCAATGATGTAAAAGTCATAGTCATGAGTCCTTTCGAAAGGTTTCTTTGATTTATGAAAAAATAAATTAAAAAGAAAACACTTCATGGAAGTTGATTGGAATTAAACAATATTTTGAACCATTTTTATAATATATAAAATCATTTAAGATAAAAAATAATATATTTTAGTGAATATTAGGGAAATAATTTCTATAAAAACTGTATAACTCATAGGAAGATGTTTTAGTTACCTAGTCCAATATATTTACTCTCAATTTCAATGGAAGTTCTTTAACCACATGTATAATGAATATAAAAATCGTAATTACATATTTTAAAAACATATCAATATCTATAAAATTTTATGAAATTTATTTACACTTATTCTTTAAACGTATATTAGTTATTTTTTATCCATTTTTTGTATCATATTTGGGTAATATTGGTAATTTTTCAATAATTTCATAAAATAGTTTCTATTATTAATAAGTTTACCAAATGTCATAATTACCAAAGTGGTGATGACCAGGTTATAGTGATTTTAACAAATAAGAGATTTTAACTTAATTAATTAAATAAATGTTTATATTAGTAAAATAGAAAAAAAATATTTATTTATTAATATCTAATATTAATTTTTCAATTATATACTTGATAGAAATTTGTATCATTTTACATGTAAGTAGATAAACTGAATCAATAATAGTATGAAACAATTCTATGTGTGTGTATGGATATTGAAGAGATCCATTTGTTATAATATCATTTTCAAGAAAATTATAATTGCATTATTTTTATTTTATTAAGGTGATCAAAATATTTCGTAAGATTTATAATAATATGGTAAATGACAAATAATCTATCATATATAAATTAATTGTTTTTTCTATTGGTATGTCTGTTTTAGGGTATTAGTTTTTAGGTTTATAATGATCACTTATTAATAATATTAATTATATAATGCATAATTTAAATTTCCAAAATATAATTAAAAACATAAAAAAATATCTATTAACTGATATTATTTCTATAACTATCCTTGAAGGGTGGTAATGAAAAAGAAATCATGTCATTCCTAGAGGCTTTAGTCTGCACATATGCATGAGAAATGTTTTTCATTTTTTTTAATTTAATTAGAGGGGAATAGATAATAGTTATATAAAAAATAAGACATTGTTGAGGATATAAGAAATGAAGGAATTGGGAAATTTTGTTGAGTATATAAGATTCCAAAAAAAATTAATGTAAAATATAATTATTAATTTGGGTATATTCTATTCTGAATTTTCAACTGGGGGTATGTATTTGAAATGGGTGGAATTTATCTCCTTTTATAAGTGAAAAAAGAGGGATGAATATTTGGAAAAGAATGTTAGTTAAATGATAAGAATTTAATTTCATGATATTTATGTGGGTTTAGTGAAAAAAATTTGTTTACATGAGTAGGTATTATGTTACATCCTAAAAATCTATTATAAAAAGGCCTAAGTTTCTAATTAATTTAGTAAAATAAAATCCTCCTTATATTAACAATTTTAACCATTATTAATCTTGATTAAATTTTATCATGGTTATTATTTTATCACTAAAAATATATTATGACCCTTACTAAAAAAAATTTTCATTATATATATATAACTTATTTACTCGATTTTATCTAAATAAAATATGAAATAAGATAAAATTAACTTTTAAATTAAAAGACATAATGTGTTGAAAACTATTTTTTAAAAAACAATGTTGTGTTATTCATTAATTTTTCTTAATATTATTTATCATTTATTACTAATAAGATTTTTGTCAATGATTTTTATATATGCTAAAAATCATATTAGTTCCTTGATTTAAAATATATGTAATTCATTAATAAGTACATGATATTAACACTAGTAACTAGTATTTATATAAAAATCAAATTGACCCGATTAACTAATTTGAAAATAATGACTATAAATACTCAGATAATTATATATGACTCAATTTCTTAATTTGATAAAAATTAAATTTAATATAAGTAAACAATATACATAGAATAAATTTTAATAAACAAGTATCTTCTATCAATAAAAAGACATTTCTTTTATTATAAATTTTTATATATTTTTTATAAGGTGGTTATTTTTATTGATACGCCCCAATTTAAGGATTCTAATATAATTTTCGTTTTTTATAATTTTATTAAGATAACACAATTTTCATTTTAGTTCAATGTTCTATGAAAGAAAATATAGTCACATGGTATTTAATTAATGAAATGTATTTAAAAAATAGTTGTTCATTACAACCTAAGTAGAGGGTTGGGGATGGATTTGTTCAACACGTGTTGGATCTAATGGAATTATAATGTGTGCCTTAGTGGGGTGTTGGAGGGGGGAATTTATTAGCGGGACGGTGTTATAAAATAAAATATTAGTATAAAATATTATCTCTTCAAAAATTAACCAATCATATGACTCAATGGAAAGATGATTATTATTATGATTAATTGGGATAACAAAATATTCCTATAACTTCTAAAAATCTCAAAACATTATTTATATATATTATTAAAAAATACGGTACATGTATGGTATTTTAATATTTTACCTCTATATTTTATTTTTGATAAAAAATAAAAAACATCACCCTAACCATTTTTTGAAATGGGGATTCCAAAAATTACATCCATTTTACCAAAATAATTTTCTAAATATAGAAAAATTAATATTTAAATAAAATAATTATTTATTAAAAAATAATTTTTACAACATGATCGAGTTTCTAACAAATATAAATATTAATCATTATATCAACAAATTATATTATCATTTTCATAAATATATACATTATTTCATGAAAATATTTAATAAAAAATAATATATATTTCTAAATTTATCATGAAAATTTATTTTAACCAAAATAAATCATAATTATTTTACCAAAAATGTAATCATGAATTCTTTGTGTCAATAATTTAGTTTTTCATATTTTATACATCTATATAATATAATTTATTATCATTGTATTAATTATGATAATTAAATATATTATTTTACTATTGAATCATTTATATTTTTATTCTAATGGTCATGCTACTATTCATAATTATCAATTAACTATTTAAATAGTTATATTGGTATTATTTTTATTATAATGCATCTATTTTTCATCCTTCATTATTCACTTTATTACCTCTTAAGATTCTATGATCATTATTTTCAAAAAAATTTAACCCGGTTAATAATGTTTTAAATATTTTATACAATAATCTTCATGGTTTGACAATTATAGGCGGCCAAAGTGATTAAAATTTCTTAATTATAGTTATTTTATTTTCTCATTTTTAATAGTCTCATTTCAACACCATTAATTTTCAAGACAATTTTTAATCCCTAAATGTAATTTTCAAATATGGCCACATTTCCCTCTTTGGTTGGAAATCTATTTTATTCAAAAATAATGATTTATAAAATAATTTAAAAAATGTTTTAAATTGATTTTTTAATATTATTTTCAACCAATTTATTTTGGGTATTTTTTATGTTTTAAAAGGTTTCTTAAATGACTTTTAATCCTTATATTATATGTTTTCAAGGTTATTTTCAAAGACAAATATTTTCAAAATGTTTTATGATATAAAAATATTTTCTCCAAGTTAAAAGAATATTTTCCTAAATAAATGGTTGAAATGATTTTTAAAGATTACTTCATAATTTTTAAATGTGTTTTTTAAAGAAAATTATTTAAAATTGATTATTTCTTAAAAGTATATTATTTTTCAAGAAAGTTTATTTTCAATATGAAATGATCTAAGTGATATTTTTTATCCATATAATAATTAATCATTGATATAGTTTATAATTTACTACATATATGATCCAAGGACACAATTATTATTCCAAAAGTTATAATATGATAAAAAAAATTAATAAATTTATAATTTCATAGGTTAGCATATGATATTTATTAAACTCATCCTTATTTATGGACCATGATTTAATGAATTTTTTATTATATTTTGTTAAATACAAGTATTATTTCATTATATGATGGGTTATACCTATATCTACCTACAAATAATTAGGTAATATTAAATGTTCAATGATTTCAATGGGTACACTGGAAGGAATCTGAAACCAATTTCAAGAGGGTAAGGGGTGGGAATCTCAATCATGTAACAAGAGGGTATATGGGGGGAATCCAAAACCTATAAAAAAATATACACTGGAGGCTATCTCAGGCCTGTAATAAGGGGGTACAAGGATGGGCATCCCAAACCTATAATAAGAAGTTATATGGGAGGGAATAATGATCCCATAACCCAGGGGTGCACTGTAGAGTAACCCAAGACCGAAACAAGACAGTACGTGGGAGGTCATCCAATGCTTTGTGAAGGTACATAGGTAATTATCCCAAGAATAACATGTAATGAGGGTCTTGGTAGGTGTCTTTGAAAAATGATTTTATATTATTATGTGTATGCCACAATTAGATGTATTATTCCTCTATTATTACCTCTTGGATTATGGTCTTGATCCCCATATTATTTATGTCTTATAAACTACGAAACATAATTCCATTACTCTTAATTATAATCATTGATATGTAGGGTTTGATCTTTTTATATTATGATCATTTTCTCCCACCATTATTATCATATTATTACTACATATCTCCTTTGTTTACCCTTATTAAGAATTTGAGATCACTAGTTTCTTATGTTTTTCCTCCCCATGTTATAAAGATATGTTTTAAGTTAGATTACTAGAAGAGAAGATAATTAAGGGAGATGATAAAGATATTTCAATAAGTTAGAAGATTTTGTTTCCATGTTCCCAAAGAGACTAGACTATTAGGTACATATGAACTTATTTTTTAAATGTTCTGAATAATAATCTAAATGATGTAATATGTATCTATGCTAATTTGGGATCACTATATTATGATTATCCCTGATTATATGTAATAACATTTTATTCATGAACATTAATGTGAAAAAAATTTTGTACGGGCATCTCCTCATCATATTCATCCATGTTAAATTTTTTATCTAGGATATTCAAAATATTATTTCCAATGATAGTTACACGCATAATCCATGTAGTGGGAATCATGTACTCAACCCCCTTTGGGTAGTATGGTGTCTTTATCCCTTTTTAATATCTATTAAGGTAGAAATCACAATTGTTCCTAATATCTAATTTTATACAGGATTGTCTTAGCTTATGGTACCTATAAGTATTCATCGACCTTTATCGATGTATGATGACCTTGATAGAGTCACTAGTCACTTTTAATAAATTCACTCCTAAATGTGGAGATAGATCTTGAAGTGAGAGAACATCTGAGAGTTCCACCTATGAAGAAAAATCCAATCTATAGAAATAAAATATCTATATTATATGATGGGTGATGATTCATTTATCAATATTAAATAGGTTTGACTTGATTCTACTACCACCATATCCTATAGTTTTTGTAGCAATGATAATCTAAGGGGTGGTATAATTCCCCATAGCCATGTGGTATGGGTTTTCTCCTACAAAGATTCATAGGTAGTTACAATCACAACCTTCAAAATCTTTTATAACTATACTCTTGAATGGGATTTATGCAAAACTTTTTGAAGTAAAGAGTATCTTACCCTTTGGGGAAACTCTACAGTTGTTGTTTTTGACTACAATAATCAGGATTCCTACTATGCTTTCTTATCGTATTGATGAAATAGTTGTTCCCTAGCTCACTCATGCATAATACAAAACTTTTAGGCCTTAAAATTATATTGATTTTTTAGTTTATAGTAACCAGAATATATAGATATCATTCTTGATACCTAGAATGAGGCAACAAAAATTCATGTTGGGATTTTTTTAGATCTAGGTTCACTAATTAGTGGGGTGAAGTGTAGATCAGTATACTCACCTAAACCTTTGATATACACATCAAGTGAGGAATATATGATCATCTAGTATAATGAATATTAGAGGATGTCATTTTCCTATACCTTTGGGTTTCAGGCCAATAATAATTTTTTGTAATCATTTTGATAGAATATATTATGCATCACCTTTATATGTCAGGAATACTCTCTATAACATAGACAATATACGTTGAGATGAAAGATATTCTTCCATAGGTTTTGTCTTAGATACAACATGTATTCCAGTTTTAAAGTCTTTGAAATATCAAATAGGGGGGTTTCAAAAGGATAAAATATTACCAATATATTTTACTCATCCATATCATTACACATAACCATATCTTCTTCCTTTTCCTCAAAAAGGGATTCATGAACATGATCTAATAGTAAAGGTCATTTTCTCATCACTCTTTTAAGAGGAGTAGGGTTTTTTGGGATCTAATTAGCTTTATCAAACAGGAAGTGTTCTGAGGTAGGTTCATATTATGAATTTCATATCAGTAAATCCTTTACATGGTATGAGATGTCTCTAGTTAATGATGATCTTCCTAATGTGTCCAACCTTGAAGTATTGAGTGCCTCTCGATATAATGGTAATCAAAAATTGGTTCAGAAATATGGAGGACCTTTATATCAAGATGAGACACCATTATGGGGAGTACCTTTCCAATAATCACCATGGTATGTAAATATATAGTTAGTTAAATAGCTGCCATAAAATGGATATTTGAGGTTACCAACTCTCGATGGGTTAGAAATTGGAGGACTTTCATATATGTTCAACTTTATATTTTGGGATGGAATATACTACATGTAGCCCTAGGGATGACCTCTATATCTAAACTATGAGGAGGTCCTCAAAAGTTACTAAAATATATATGTTATGAATGAATTCAGTGATCAAAACTACCATATCTTATTGATGTGGAGTCAGAAAATTCATGATCCGCTATAAAACTATGATAAAGCTCCCCATGAATTTTATTATTGACTAGGGATAAAATATAAGCCTTCCTCTATGTTATATGATTCCCCTAATGAGTCTTTATAAGTCTTTATAACTAGGAAAATGGGGTAAAAACCTAAATTACTATTATAGACACATGACATAAGAAACATCCCTTGTACATAGGAACCCACTAAGGTGGCCGCATTCCTCCTTTCCTAATATACTGACACCTTCCTTGGATAGCTGTAGAATTATTTCAATGTGATTTTTTATGAATCATTATAAACAGGGACATGCACATATTTATAGACTTCATTCACTAAAAAAATATTCCAAAAATATTCCTAGGTGAGGATAGTATCATGGTTATATACCTCAATGAGTGTATCTAGGATATGTTGATAGGATTTATACTCACAAGTAGCTATATGATCTTGAACCAATGTTTTCATCATCATGTGCTATTGATTCCCTTTAGTGGGAGTGTGGATATGAGGTTACTCGAAATTGTTTTCTAGGATACACTATATATATCTTATAGAGGTGTAAATGATTTGATCATATCCTGAAATAACTACCAATATATTTATATATACTCCAATAGTAATATGGATACAATCCCACCATTGATCATTACTCTTTAACATGGTATTCCCAAAATGTTGACCGGATACTTGAACCACTCTGTGTTTTAATAATTTCAAAGACATATTACTTTATTTAATTTGAGAGCCTTGGTATTTTTTAAATAATATATTATTATCTTGGATTATATCATAATATTTCTTTGGTGAAAATATTTTGAAACTTCATGTTTTGATTGGTTGAAACATGTTTTACAAGTTTCATATGGTGTTTCTAGGACAAATAAGTCATATATGACCATAAAATATCATTTTGAGTGATTATTACAATTCCCATGTATGGGATTCATGTAGCCAAATCTCCTACATAAGGGATTCACATAGAATATTCTCAAACATAGTTCAACACATAGTTGATTATCCATATTTATATACATTTAGAATTTTAGCTATAAATTCTTATAGAAACTCAAAAACTGATTGCTTCTTTTTCATTTAGAAATATATTAAAATCTAATATACATAATTTTAATAGATAAAATTCTAAATTGATCATTATTATTTACGAAATTATGAAATAATGCACTTAATGTTTTCTTTATGGGTTTTGAAGTTTTTTTGAACAGATTTTCTACTGTATTCTGATGATAACATGATCTCTAGAAGTCCAATAAAGGTAATTATTGATTATATAGACGAATAATAAAATAATTTATTTATAATTCAGTTGGCGATAAATCTAACTCAGTTGTTATGAAGATTATTTTCAAGTATTAAATTGTTTTAGTCAATATATATACCATTTTAAAAACTCAGCTATGTCAATTTTTAGATGTGTGATAAATTATATTATGTTGTTATCCACCTATGTGAATATCCTACATTATTAATTTTTTACATGATAAATGGATATGTGTATAATTGGTTATGTGAACAATATTTCATATTTTAATAAATTTTCTACATATCGAAAAAAGTGTCACGTGAATTTCTTACATAAATCAGATATGTTGATTCCCTAACATGAACTCACCTTTATTGATTCACTTAAATAAAAAACCTATGTAAATCATCTATGTAAATCCTCTATATGGGTTTTCCTACCTGGGTTTTTTCTTTTATATAGGATATTCTAAAACTGATAATTTCTCGCAGTTTTACTTAATAGTTAATGTTCTAATTTACTATAACGTTTTTTTAATTGTTTTAAATGTTTCCTTTTTTAAAATTACTTATTAATTAAATAAAATCAATCTAAACTTGTTTCAACATGTTCTAAAAATAATTTAATGGGATTATAATGGGATAAATTAAATATTTATACTCATGATGAATTTCAGAAAATTGTAATATCTAATATTAAATAAACTAAAATATGAAGTTTTTTCCTTGATTTTTATCTGGGAGTTTTCCAAGATATTAACCCTTTTCATTTACTATAGAATTAATTATTCTAATAGTTTCCACTATATAGTTGTATTATTTTACACAATATTAATTTATTATTTAATAAATATTATTTTTCATTTATAAATGATTTGAACATGGAATATCATCATGGAAATAACCATGGACTACTCTGATATAGTTCATTGAAGCTACGCATGAGATTCCTTCTTTGAGAAAATAAATGATAAAATGATCTTCAGATTTTATATTTTTTATGCACTAATAAACACTATGTATTTAGAGTTTATATAATCAATAATGAGTAAATGTGTTGATTATTACTTGAATTGTACCAGTTCTTCATTTTCTGTTGGTCAACTATTACTCCCAGTAAAACTAAAAATTCATTGATCCTTTATAGCTAAAGATTTCATTGTTTCCTTGACACTTAGATCCTAAAATGTTCATATTGTTATGGGGTTATACTTTTTCTTATTATATTTATATGTGAATTATTGTAGAGGATTATACTACCAATTAAAAGGTAGGATAATTTTTTGTGAATCCCAGAAACAATTTCATCATTTTGGCATGCCTTTAGTGGAAAAAGATGGACTATTTGGGACATGACTCCATGAGTATAAAATGGAAGAAGTATTTAGTTTGTGTCTCAAAGGGAAAAATCATTTTTAATTAGATTGTGAATCTAGTTGGGTAAAATCCATTGTAATATACCATTATATTTTCTATAGTGGGTTTCATTTATCTTAGTTAATGATATGGGTGATGAGTGGAGTGTGATCTTTTAGATTCAACCCACTATAAAAATATTTTCTATTCATTTTATTTTATTTTTCTATATCACTAATTTTTATTTACTCTGATATAAATTTTCATTAAAGTAATTTTTAAAAGGGCAATCCACCCCCCTCGATTTTATATTTTTCTATCTTAATATTGGACCAACAATTTTTTTCAAAGGATGACCCCTAGTACTCTATAAATATATTATTTATTTTTTCTAACAAATTCTTAACATAACCATCATGATCTATTTAAGATGTTAGGGACCAACATGAATGATGGATTCATACCTTAAAACCCAAGTCATTTTCATGGTATTAATTATGGATATTGTAAATATTGAATGGAATATTTCTTGAGGAAATATAGAATTGATCATTGGAAAATTATGAATAATACATACAAGTTTCCCAATGTTGAACCTAAATCATTGGTTGAAAAATGATGCAGTAATGTATGATTTAAATCACAATGGGATTTATATTTTATATTTTTGAATAAATATGAATGTTTATAGTCATTTTTTGACACGTAAAACTACTCATGAAATATGGAACATTTTTTATGTTACACATCTTTGTTCAAAAAAAACATATTAGATCTATGTTGGGTATATTAAGAGATTAATATCAATAATTTAAAAATGGTGATGATGAAACTATTAATAGAACGTTTCATATAATTACATGTATTGTAAATGGTATGTGTTATTTGGGTAAGACTCTTGAAAATAATTCCCTTATTGAAATTGGTATTATTGAACATCCAAATAAGTGACATTATAAAAAGGTAGCTATAGATGAATGTAAGAATTTCAAGGAATATACTCATGATTAGGTTATTGGTTTATTATTACACTATAAATCAGAGATAAAAAATCATTCTGAATATGATAATTCAAAAAATAAGTGAATTGTTTTTAAATAAAATTACTAATTACACTTTTGATTCTGAGTAACAATGTCATGAAAGTAATGATACATCCTATATTTTAAAAGTGGAATATATAATATATAAATTTTATACATGGAGATCCCCAAAAGCCTATCGTAAGGATAATTACTTGGATAATAAGAAAGGTAATTATAATTCTAATGAAATTCATGATTTAATTTGTTATGGGTGCTAGAAAAGTGGGGACATCAAGAATGATTGCCAGAGACTAATGGAAGATATAAATAAGAGGATGAGATATAATAAATAAAATAAGTAAATGGATTCTGGATAGAGTCTCACTAAGGAATCTAGTAATGTTGGAGAATATGGTTCTGAAAAGGATTTTGAAAACTTACATTGGATTATTCAAATCAGGTAAGTGATTCTACTTGTTAATCATATTCTGGATGAGAATATAAAAATACCACTATTGAGAAATTTATTATTGAAGTTGATAGACTTAAAAATAATGTTTATAAAGTTAATGTTTTATAAAATAACCTTTAGATAAAACATAAGTATGTTCATAAAAAAATTAAAATATAAAATAATTACAAGATAAAAATATATTCTCATATAGATATGGAGAATGAAAAATAAAATCGGAAAAATAAAATTACAGGAAATAATAAATTAAAAATAGGGTATCATTCTATTGAAATGTATCATGATTTTAAAAATTTTAATTATAATAATATTCGTAAAGATAATGAACACCATAAAAATGAAGTTGAAATTATAAAGTCAAATATTTCCAATTTTAGGCCAGATAAAACTTTGATAAAATGATAATTTTTAACAAAATTAATAAAAATAAATTAATCTTGCTAATGATAATAATTTACCCAAAATGTACAAGTCTTTATTTGAAAAAATATCTGATGGAATTATATCTACTTCCACTTTTTTTGATGTCACGTGAAATTTCAATATAAAAATGAGTGTTCCTTGAGATTTCATCAATCCTTTGGTCATACTAAGTCTTTTATTTATAACTAATTATCATCTATATTTCCTCTAAAAATTGTTTTAAATCATTATGGGTTCTTTAAAATTCATATTCTAATCTCATCAGATGCAAATTTCCATATGTACCAAAAGATATCTTAAATATGTATTTGTAGGGACTCTAACATGGAATAATAAAAAATGATATATGTTACATGGAAATTGGATGCTTAAGACACATGAATGATGGTATTTCATATTTTCAACCAGTCAATCAATGTGATGGAGGTAATGTGACCTTTCGTGATGATTCAAATGGAAAGGTAAAAGTTTTTGGTGAAGAATGGCTCATCACGTGGCTCGTCGCGTGGTCTTCAGGCAGCTTCAGCTGCTGAGCGTATCTTCTATAGACCTAAATTGGATCTTAATCCAAAGGTTTTGCGTGATGCGGGGGATAATCGATCTTTGGTGGGTGTTGCGCTGAAGGATCGGAGGAAGGTTGGGGTTCACATAGCTTCGCTGGAGACAGCGGCTGCTGCCTTTCCCTGGAGATCTGAACCGGATCTGGTGGTTGCGGATGCAGGTGTTAATCCTATTGATGTTGCACTAATCCAGTGCCTGGACGATGTCTCCGGTGCCGGTCATGTTGTCCCGATGGTTTCAAAGGTCCATTTTCTAGCTATGGTGGAGGTTGCGGGTTCCAAGGTAGCACTGTCTGCTGAAATTTCAAATTTGGGTTGCCCTGTTCTTGAAGTGGAAAAGGTGACTGAAAATCATCCCTCACAACTGAACTTGAATGTCAAAGGTGCATTGGGAGCTGTTGATGCTCGATATGCAGCAGAGAGGGTCCTCGTGGAGACCGTAATTTCTTTTGATAAATTACCAGATGCAGGTACTTCTAGTAGATCCCCCTCAGGAGTTGCAGGAGAATATGAATGAAGGCATTTTACATCTGTCTGCAATGGTATTTCTGAGTGCATTGTTAGGAAGGGTGAAACTACCAGCGTTTTTTCTAGTAGGTAGGATATTCTTGACAGATTTAATCTCTGTGAGAATTTAATTATAGCCAAACTTGTTCTTCCTAGTGGAGGTAAAACATGGAAAATTGATTATTTGGTTCGGAAACTCATCTCTATATGGGGGTTCTCTGATTAGCGATTCATACCTATGGGATGTGGATTTTTTCATATTATTTTTCCATCAGACAGTCTTATGCAGAGATCTGGGGTGTTCATTTCAATTTATCTAAAACTAGGTATGGTTTTCTTTCAAGAATGCGATTTCCATTTCAATCCTTTCACTATTAAAAACAACGGAGCTCTGGTCTGGATCAAAATAGTGGGTCTTCATTGGATCTTATGGCATCCTAAAATTCCGTTTGACAATGCCTCTGTTCTTGGCATTCCAACTAAAATGGATTGGGCCACTGAGGCTGCAAAATTTGGGCACTATGCTAGAGTTTTGGTGGAAGTTGATTTAAGTACTTGTCTTATTCATAAAAAAATCTTATCTGTTTTGGATGATGATATCTCTCTCAAGGTGGACTATGAGAGATTTTGTGATTTCTATCATGACTGTCAATTTATTGGAAATGCTAAAGAGATGTGTTTTAAAAATGTTTCTTGCGCCTTTTGCTCATTAAAGGGACATCCAGAGACTTCTTGTAGGAAGAAGGTGAAGAAACATTCAATGCAGGCCAACGCATCATGAGAGGAGGATCATGCTACCCAAGAGTCATCCCATGAGCCTCAGGTGGATAAGGATGTAGATCTGGTGCATCAAACTAAGGAGTACACTACTATGGGTGAAGGTGACATGATGGCAGAAGTGATTGTGGGAAATGAGTAGGAGATAATGGACCATATTCTAGCGGAGCAAGGTGAGCATATTTCTGAGACTCGCATGGAAATTCTTAAACTAAATGACTCACATGACATCAAGGGAAGATGGGATGAATTTGAGGATGATTCCCCAAAAAAACCAACATACAGTCATGTTTTGTCCAAAGGGAAAAATGTTGTGGTGGATGTTGAAGGATCTCAACCTGTTCCTTCTAGGAAAGTGAGACTGAGGAGGGATTTCTCATACCTGAAGACAACCACGGTTACTAGGTCTCCTGGCCCTCTAGACATTGAGTCTGACTGGGATGGTCACTATGGCACATCATATCAATGTGACTTTGGCATTTCAGTTTTTCTCTTTGCTTCTATTTATGTATGAGTGCATGTGTGATTGTATGACCCTGTCATGTTTCATGTTGTCTTTTTTCCCTTTTTTAATAAGAAGGGCGATGCCCTAACCTTTTGGTTATATTAAATGTTTAAAACATAATTTAATAATCATTTATATTCAATTTTATGATGGAATTTTTTTTAAATTTCAAATTAATAAATACATTTTTTTAAAAGATAAATATTTTTTTATTGGTGCAAAAATAAAGATTACAATTATTCAATTAATTTCTATAAATAAAACTATAAAGATGATAAATGAATAAATACTATATAGTCTAAAATCATTCTGTGGAATAATTAGTTGATACATATAAATTTTAGGTTGATTCCCAAGCAGTTTAAGAACAGAACTATTTTGCAGTTACTAGAACTGAAATAGGAAAAAACCGGTGTATGTGACTATTTCTTTAAAGTTAAACCACACAAAATAAGTTTCAATTTAGTTAAAAAAGAAAAAACTTTAGGACCCATTTATCGTGTTCATTTATATTTATTTGGAATTATTATACTGAATACTTTAGGTGGTAAAAGATATTGTTTTCTATTATTATAGATGATTTTATAAGATACAAAAGGGTTTACTTTCTTACTAATAAATATAAAACATTATCTCTATTTATTAGTTTTTTAAATTAGTTTAAAATTATAAATTTTATATAATTAATTCATTTAGAAGTGATCATGGTGGTGAATTCTAGAATTTGGAATTTATCCAGTTTTGTGAGGAAATAGGTATTTTATCAACTTTTCATCACCTAGAACAGCACAACAAAATGGGGTAGTCGAGAGTAAACATAGAACACTTCAAGAAATCTCTACGACAATGATAAATGAATATAATATTCCAAAATATTTATCATAAAAAGTTATAAATACTTACTTTTATGTTACTAATAGTATTATTTTAAGGCCCATGTGGAAAAGGAAATTGTATGAACTTTGTAGGGGAAGAAAACTTAATTTGTTTTATTTTAAATTCTTTAGTCTTAATGATTATTTTCTTAATAAAAAGATAATTTAGATAAATCAGATGAAAAATATAGTGAAGAAATTTTATTAATATATTCAAATAATATTAAGGCATATATAGTATATAATAAAATATCTATGACTATTGAATAATCAATTCATGTAACATTGGATAAAAAGTCTTTTAATAAAAGAGACTATGATATTGAAAATCTTCAAGAAGAATATAAAGTATTTAATTTAGAAGATGAATTTCCCCAATAAAATCATGCAGAAATGGTGGGGTTATTTTATCTCAATCTGAACCTATTCATGAAAAATCATGTAAGACTCATAAGGATCATCTAAAAGATAATGTGATTGGTAATGTTAAATCAATAGTTGAAACTAGAAACTTTCCAATTAATGTTTGTGATTTTCATTATTTTATTTATTATTTTTTGAAAAATAATTTGGATGAATATTTAGAAAAATCTAATTGGATATTTTCTATTTTGGATGAATTAAATCAGTTTACTTAGAATGATGTGCGGACCTATATTGTACCACCATGTAATTCTTGAATTGTTGGATCAAAATGTATCTTGAGAAATATACTTTATAAATATAGAAAATATAGATAATAATAAGTCTATATAGTTATATCAAGGATATTCCCATGTAGAAGAAATTTATTCTCATTAATATTTCTCAACTTTTTCAAGACAATAATCAATTATAATATTATTATATTATGCTTCTTTTTATGGTTTTAAATAATAAAAATGGATGTCAAATGATATATTCAAAATGGATATATTTTTGATGAATTTTATGATGTAAATACCCCTTTTTAAAAATAATAACCAACTTTAACATTTCTTTATGGCATATAAGGAATGATATTTTTTGAAATAAGCTCCTCAATCTTGGTATGAATGGCTAAATAGTTTTCTTTTGAAAAAAAATTGAGAATGAAGAAGATGATCCTAATTTTTTTATTAAGAAATTTTATAATGATATTTTGATTTTATAAATATATGTTAATGATATTATATTTAGATCTTTAAATTAAAATAGGTTTTATGAGTTTTCGTAATTGATGGCTTCTAAATTTGATATTACTATGATGGTAGAATTAGAATTCTTCCTCGGATTTTAAATTTTTCAATGATATGTTTTTATTTTTATATATCAATCTAAGTGTTATGAAGAATTAGTTTTTATATTTGTTTTAAAATACTAAAAAACTTCAAATAACCCAATGATTACTTCTTAAAACATCAATTTAGATAACTCTAGAAAATAAATTGGTATTAAAACCTATAGAGTAATTATCAGAAGTCTATATCTAGCCCTGAATTAATGTTTTCAATTTTAATGTGTGCTAGATATCAAAATGATCCTATGTATTATCATATTAAATCTGTTAAAAGGATCATTATATGTGTTAAATTTCATTTAAATATTTTTTTATTTTACTCTTATAAAACTAATTTTGATTTGATAATATATTATGATTCTTATTTTGTTTGATTGAAGATAGATAGGTAGTGAAATTCATGTATGATTCATTTACTTGGTAAATATTTAGTTTAATTGGCTTTAAAGAGACAAAAATTATGTTTCTATTTTAACTTCAAAATATGAATATATAGATATTTCGCAATGTTGAGATCTATCTTTATAGATTAAGAAAATTATTTCTCATATTTATTCTGATTTTAATAAGATTCCTATTTATTATGACAACAATTATATTATTTCTATTTCCAAAAATCTCTTAAAAACCTCAATAACCAATCACATTTATTTTATGTTTTATTTTCTTATAGTTAATGTACAAAATGAAATATTATTCTAGAATTTATTTCAACATAAAATAAAATTTTTGATATCTTTATAAAACCTTTGGACTTTAAAAAATATGAATAAATAAAGTTTTAACTATGTAGGATGAAAATATAATTATTTTATATGGTATAAATTTAGGGGGATTTGTGTGTGTTTATATGAAGACATTTCAATAATTCTATGAAAATTGCAAAGTATTTTTCAGATTACAAATACTTTAATTATATATATATATTTGGATACAATTTTTACAATTTCGTGACTTCTCATCCATGATAAATTATTGGAACTTAATTTATAATCTTTTATTTTCCATGTAATATTATTCTATGAAATATTTAATATTATTTTTCAATATGAAATTTTGGAATAGTGCTCACTATATTTCTGCTCTGTGAGATATGTTTTAAAATATAAATATTTAGACTAGGGTTTCAAAAAAGAAATATTTGACCTTATGAAATTTTATATTGAGTAAGAAACTTCATCATTTCCAATGGAATAAATTTTATCCTTTTGAGAATTTCTAAAAAGGGGGAAAATTTGAAATAATAAGTGCCTTTTTAATTATCAAAAAGGGGGAGAATATTGAGTGTCTCCTTTAACCAATCTATGTTTTGATAATTGAATATATATATATATTTTATTTCATTTGAGAATATTGAATATTTTTTTGAATAAATTATTCTTATCTTATTTTAGGTCATAATATTTCTTGGCTGAAAATATATTTAAAGTTCATATTTTTATTGGTCAAAATAAGATTTTCATGTTTCATATATTGTCCCTAGGCTAACTACGTAATATAGGAACTTAAAATATAATTACTGAGTGATTTTTACTATTACCATCTATGGTATTCACATATCCAAATCTCCCACATAAGGGATTATTGTATCCAATTCTCAAACATCGTTCACCACATAGGAAAATGTCAAGATTTAGATACCTTCTGTATTTTAGCCATAAATTCTTCTATGTAACACCAAATTGAGTTATTAAAAAGAATTAGAAAGATTAAAGAAAATACTAAACTTAATTCGAAGACATAAAACTCTAAAAAGATATTTATCATGTCCTAAATTTGTTTATAATTCATTGAATGTTTTCTGTCTAAATTCATTATTTGTTTAGAGCAAATTTTCCACCAAATTTTTTTGATAACATTAGTTATAGAAGTTTGATTAAAATGTTTCTTGATTATATAGAAATATAATGAAATTCTCAAAATATAATTAAATTTTAGGTGAAATTGATTCATTATTTTTAAATATTTTTTTCAAGTCTATAACTATTTTACTCCGGTAAACTATAGTTTTCAAAATTCAGCCACACCAATTTTTAAATACGTGATAAATTCTCTTATGTTGTGAATTTTCTTCAAGAATATCCTATGTTATTAATTTGTTATGTTAGAAATTGATACATGGATATTTGGTTAAGTTAATGGTGCTTCATATGTAAATAAATTATCTATTTAATAAAATATGCTTATGTGTATTTTCTTATGTAAATAGGATATGTCAATTATCTTATATAGATTCACCTACATCGATTCACTTAACTAAAATTCCTATGTAAAACACTTATGTGAATCCTATAAATATATTTTCCTAAGTGGTTTTTTATATATGATATTCTAAAACCTATATTTTTTTTCTATTTTAAATAATATTTAACATTTCAGTTTACTAAAAGTTTATTGTAAGTATTTTAACTGTTTTATTTGTTAAATATTTATTTATTAGATACATAGAATCCATTTCGACTTTTTTTAACTTGTTTTATAAATAATTAAATGGTATTTTAAGGTGATCAATCATGTATTGATACACAATATGAAAATCTATAAATTGAAATATCTAATTTCAAATAAACTAAAATATAAAGAGTCCGTCTTGATTATTAATAGTGAGTATTCTAATAATGTTAATTATTATTATTTATTATTGAAATAATTATTAAAAATGGTTTCGCGCTGTATTTTTTTATTTCAAAAATTGTAAAGGCATTCTTCAAAAAATATTGTTTTTCATTTATAAATGATATACGCATGAATTATCATCTTGGAAAGAATCATGGATAACTCTTAAGTGGTTAATTGAAGCTGAACATGTGATTTTTCCTTTGATAATGTAAAAGATGAAATGGTCTTCAGATTTGAGAGATTTTGTGAAAATTGAAAATTTATATATTTAGACTTGACAGAATCAGTGTTGAGGATAGAGTTTGTGGATTACTTGAATTTTACAAGAGCTGTATTTTTCTGGTGATCAACTACTACTCTTAGACAAACCAAAAATCATTTGATACCTTACTATTGTAGATAAAACTATTGTCTTGACACTCAGATACTAGAACTGTTCATACATTATTTTTGTTCTACTTATTCATATTCTATTTCTATGTGTGTAGTTATAAATATTTATACTACCCATTAAAAGGTAGGATAGTGGGTTTTGATTCCAAAAAATCCTATATTTGGGTTTTGCCTCTACGAAAAAATGAAGATTGTTTGGGTTCTGCCTCTAGTGGTTAAAAATGAAGGAGGTATTGGGTTGGAGACTCCAGAGAGAAAAAGATTTGTAATTAGGTTATGAATCTTGATAAGAATAATTTATTATATGATTCCATTATATTGTTTAAAAAGTGTCACATATCTCTCAATTCGTGATAGGGGTGAAGAGTTCAGTAGGATAATTTAGATTTGAACCACTATATAAATCTCATGTGTTCATTTTTATTTATTTTTATACGACACCAATTCTTATGATATCTGATATAATGATTTATTAAAATAATTTTTTAAAAGGAAAATTCACCACCACATTTCTATTTTTACATCATAACTCTATACAAATAAAAGATCCTCTTGAGTAGGGGTGGTATTATGGAAACACTTCTAAGAATCCACAAAGATATGCTGACGATATCCCTTGATATTAGTAAGAATATGAATATGGATATACCCCTTAGTGGCTATTGAGATATAGAAATATTTTACTTATGTCTCTATTAGGATATGTTGGCATACCTGAGAGGTTTTTATATGGATATAATCATACACTTCGCTTTTCACAAAAATATTCAATGAGTATTCATCGGTAGAAGAAATATTATGGGAATTTTACCTTATATTGGTCATCTAAAACCCTTATAGAGACTTTCTAGGTTCCCTATTATAGGTGACTAGTACTGAGATCTCTCAAGTGACTTCCCCATCATGTTACTAAGGATATGGGGTTGTGTAGCATGGGTGGTGGTGATGGCTAGTAAGAGTCCTCCTAGGAAAATCTTGTGTTGTAATAGGTTCATTGATGACATCTTCCTACAACTACCAATTTTAAGGGATATTATCATCATCACACTCAATGGAAAGTACTGAAAAGTGGTTAGTTATTGAAATAAGGGCCACATACTCCTCAAGGGCCCATTGTAGGTAGGATCATTAATTGGGGTTCACCCATAAAGGATTGTGTAATCTTCCTACAATTCCAAGATATATCCACTGTGATGGTACGCTAAAATCTTCCCACTCATCACATATAATTAAAGAATATATGTGTGTGAGAATTTCTTCTTAAGTAATGGGTCTGTAACCCTTTTTATCATTGAGTTATACGTTGAGTTCCTTAGAAGGTGAGTAGCATTTTCTTGATGAGCTCTAAGAAAACTACTGCTTCACTCCATAAGGATTATGTGAGATGAGGTACAGCTAAATATTAGAACATAAATTGAATGAAACTATGTGGTATTCACTAAATGTTATGTGATAGAACTATACCATCAGTTTTACCTTATGAGGTAAGGATGTTAAGGATAAGTATGAATATAAATGTTTGGGTGGACTAATGTATGAATAGAACTTTTTGTTTATCATTCTTATTGGTAATAAAATAGGGGAAGGAATTATTACTCACACAATATATGGCCTATTAAGGATGCTTGGTTCACTATGAATACATCCCACTGAGGATAGTTTCATTGTGAATGTGTCCTCATGAAAATGAGTTGGGTCTTACACATGGGATTCTAAGTTGGTTTTGGCCCACTAATGGATCAATGGGATGATTTCATTAATGAAAGAATGATTTGGTCTTACACAAAATGTGGAGTCCCATATATTTGATCACTTCTTGAAGATTGATGGTTGTAAAACAAGGGATTAATGAACCCATGATAAATTTATAATAATGAGAAAACTTTTGGGGCTTACACAAAGAAATCAGAAATGTTCCTAGGAAAAATATGCATAGATACTACTTTAGAATGCTCATCATGGTGGATGAATGAATTAACAGTTGTATTTCAATGCTTACACCTCATAGGAGTCCCTCTCTCTTTCACAATCTCATTTAATGGACCCAAGAGGTTGACTAGGTTCCATAGAGATAAAATGCATGGTATGGGTTTTCCAAGATTTGTAGCATGTTTTTTATAGGTTTAAATGATATCATCAAGACAAGGAACATATTTATCAAGGTGTTACATGATTGTAAACCCATATAGAAACTTGTCAATTAGGTAAGAAAGTTATAGATTCCTTTTATCAAGGTAACACATTATTAATAAGTGACATGGTGTTTTCTTTGTAAGTTCATTTTTTTAGGAATCTATGTAAGGTTCCTTAGAAAGTGAGCACCCATGTAGGTTACCTAGGTAAATATGGTGAACAAGTTTGATTCCCAAGCATGGGGTTCACATTGATGTGGACCTAGGTGAATTTTCTCCTTAGTGGGGTACCTAGATGAAATAGTGCCCTATTTTAGGGTCTTAGGTGAATATTAAACCTTACCATAATGTATGGTTCGGTGTTCATCATAGTATGTTGTATGGATAAGTAGTTTCTCTAGTCATATGGTAGGTTTAATATACCCCAAATATTAGGCTCGATTTATAGTAATCCCTATAATGATAGCATGGTTTAGGGTTCTCCCTCATGAAATGAAGTAGGGAGATGTTATTTCCCTAGTGAGAGTAGGGAAGAGTGGTTTCCCAAATTAGGAGGCATGGATGAGGCTTCTCCTTTGTATAGAGGCTTTTGGGTAAGATTTGTGGACATATAAGCTTTGTTTTTTACCCAGTATGGGTTCCTTCTCCCTAGACAAGGAGAATTTGAGAAGAAGTAGTCTCCCATTAGATTTTTGATATATTGAAACTTCAAGTTTCTCAGTTTCCTATATTTACATTTATTTTTTAGGGTAACTCCATTTAATAGGTCACTTAAATGGAGATGAAAAATTAAAGTGCATAGTGATAGAGGAACTCAGCATATATAGTTTGATTAAACTCTTTTAATGGGTTACCCTCTATAATCCAAGCGTTTTTACAAAAAAAAATAGATCCACGGGGGATATTTATTTGAAATTTATGGAAATTGGCATGCATGGAAGTTGGGTTCAGGATACAGTTCACATAAATATTTGTTCCACAAGATACTGGTGTTCAACTTCACTTATGCATTCAGGTTTCATAATGGAAGTGAGAGAGCTAATTAACTCATAATATTCTGATTACACAAGAAGGTTATACAACATATGTGGCTGTGATAATGTAGTTTTGTAAGTGAACCTGTGCATTATCACTAGGTTTTGCACCTTGGTGAAGTGACCTTGGCATGTTGAGAGACCTGTTCACATAGGACCTGGGTGATTAGGCTTGCTAATATGGACCTATTTTCATTATTAGGCTTTAAAAAAACTCCATCATAAAATACCAACTTCAAATAATCATAGATTTTTATTTGGGTGTCCGCTTTTTCCCTAAAATCAGTCTTATTTAATCCTGTGAAATAAATTATGGAAATTTTTATATTTTCCCCCTTAAAATTTGAATTATTATCACAAAAGGGACTCCTATAATACCCTTTAAAATTGTTTTTACTATCTTGAAACTCATTTTCATTATTAACATTTCAAATACATGGGTTTATCTCAGTGGGTGTTTCTCAACACCATATTATTATACTGGGTAATATTTTTAAAGGGTATCTACCTCTTAGTTTTTGAGAAATATTTCATCACATAGAGATTCTAATTGCATCTTCTACGTAATGAAATATAAGTTTCTTCTGGCACCTAACGTGTGTCTTCTAAGTAAGTACTATATCATGGAATCTATAGGTATGTTAATAGATCATGTTTTATAGTTCTAATATCATCAGCAACACAACCCTTATGATGTGATTAATTTATAATTAAAGTGATCTAATTATAATGTAATATAGGAAAATTTTCTATTTTACTTTGAAAACTATATTTCTCCTAAAGCTGACTCCTTAGTGAGAGGTTGTCTACCAAGAAGAGGATCTCATGGATTTTTTAGCACCAATAGTAGAATTTTAAATCAAGGTGTTTATGTTTCGTAAAATTATAAATCAATTATAATCTATGAAACTCATGAATATTGATATCAAGAATATTTTAATACAATTAAATATTGTATAATGATGAATTAATTAAATCATATTTTCCAACTAGTCGATTAAAAGATGAAATATAAGGTAATTCATTTTTCTTAAAACAAATTCATAGTTACAAATTTATGTTTGATGAATATGGTATTATATATACTATAACCATAACTAGGTTTATTTCGTGATATGAAGTATTGTGATATTTTGTTTCCTCCAAATCATTTGAACATAGATGGATATAGTTAGGCTAGATATAACTGCACATGCACCATCATAGTAAGTAGTGGATGGATTGATTGGGTGTGAAATATATTTTTCTACACAGTGTGTCCACTTAGATAAGTATATAATTTCTAGATAAGGAAACATACCATCACCCTATGTTATATTTAGTCCTATTAGATATGGTAGTAAAGTTATTCAATATATTTAAAATCATTAAGGTGTGGTTTTGAATAAGGATTCTTATGTTTAAGAGGTTTTAACAGCACTAATACTATACCCTATTTCATTTTTCATGAGTGATTTGAATTTATATATAAGAGGACTATAAGTGTAATTGAATTTTTTCCTATGATGATCCACCTAGAGAGCATATATTGAATTTTTATGGGGACATATGGTGCACCACAAAAGCTTCATGTCTCTTTCCTTAGCTCTAATTATTACCAATGCCTTGGTTGGGGTAGGATTAGAGGGAAGAGATTCTAGTTTTTTTCAATATTAACATTTTGAGTTTTTAACTTAATGTTTTTCCTTTTCCAATTTCAAAAACTAAATATTTCTACATTCTTGAACAAAGCATTCCTAGTGAGACGAGTCTTAACAATTTTTCCAGGGTTTCCTTTGCAAGTTATAAATCTTGTGAGTATTGTGTCAATTTACTTTGAAAATTTATGGTCATTCATGTTGGATAAATTTAGATAACATTTTTATTGGTAATATTCAACCGAAATACAAAAAAATATTTATTGAAACATAGTTTAAAACCCCAATGGTAATAGAGAGACAAATCTAACAAATTAACACAATATCATGTGATTGTGTATATTGTTTTGGGACTAATGGTTATTGATGTTAAACATCATAGAAATTTTAACAAAGGCGAGGATTTATCTATAAAAATAAGGAAAATATAAATCCAATGTGAAATAATATATTAATACCATTAACATAAAATTCATCACAAGATATTGTATGTAGTATAGGGTCATGGTGATTGGACTATTGATTACTAGTGATTTAGATCAATTTGATTTGAAAAAAAAAGGTGTCGAGTGAGGTTATGGATTTGAAGTGGAGGAAAGTTTGACCTGATTTGAATGAATAAGGGCCTATGTTAGTACATAAATCCCTGTAAAAGGTATACATAATTAAATATAATAGTTGTAATACTGTTGTGTTGTGTGTTTTAGGGTTTCATGAGAAGGACTTTCAAGGACTAATGTTTTTGGTCATATAGCTCTGACCCAAATGTTGTAGGGGTTTACAAAAATATAGCTTCAACCAAAATAAAATAAGATATATCCTTCATCAAGGTTATCTCAATACCAAACATGAATAGAGGAGCCCAATAATTGTACGTAACATCTCATGGGTGGATGCACATAGTTTATGGTCAAAGTTCTCAAACCATTATTTCATGTGGTTTAGGATCAGATGATGAGTATTGGTTGAATTTCAAGAGTAGGATGACATATTATTTACTTGGACAATGTTTTTATTCAAGAACATGTGACACTATTGGTATTCAAATAACTTGGATATCTAGGTAAAGGGATGTGTAAATCCAAAGTTGAAATATTTGAATCATCAAATTGAAGAATGAAATTGGTAAACAAGGTATAGACATTAACCTCATTATAATGATTGGTTTATTTGTGATGATACTAGGGTGTAAAAATGTTATATGACCTTCTACTTATGAAAACATATGACTCATGGTAAGCTATGTAGAATATAGAGACACGGAAATTACCAAGAGTATTTTTCCCTTGATGATGGATTAACTCATTTCCAACATCTAGTGAATGGTTTGTATAGATTTGAATAATTTAGTAAAAAAGTCTTATTTGGGGGAATTATATCCAATAAGGTTTTGATAATTCTAATGGTATTTATATTTTGAGCTGAAAATACTCAAGGTTAAATCTTGTAATGGAAACAGCTTGAGAATTCATGAAAGAGAATATATAGTAGGTATTATCTAACTTCTGTTGCATAAATTGGTCCAATTGAAATAACTTGGTTTTTGTTAGGTCTATATAGTATGTATTATAAGATCTTTTCCTTTTTTTCTTTCACTCTATCATTTTAATGAGTCATGAGAGGGTATGACTTAACGAGTGAAGGTTTGACATCTACTCAGGTTACCCTTTATAGGTTTTTAGCTAATAATTTTTGTTTTTCTTTCATTTTTAGATTAAGGGCATGAAATTTATACCAATGATGGATGTAGTTTAGGTTCATTGATCTTTTAAAAAATATTATTGTGGATTAAGGTTTAACATATTTAAATTGAATATGCTAAAATATTCTTTGTAGTAGAGATAAAATAAACCCGGTCTTAATGTCTAGCCAAACACTATTTTATACCATCATAGAAATAGATATAGATAGTTTAATGTTGTTTTACATAGACTATAAAAGTGATACACCCTATATAGAAAATTAAAAGTAAAATACAATGTGAATATAAATCTCACTGATACAGTAGACTATATAATAGATGGTTGTACACAATAAAGTCGTAGTGCTGGGATTATATAGTAAGGGATGTGATATGACAACCCCAATGGAGATTAACAGCAAATAGAATCTAAAAACCTTTAATTGCGGGAATGGAAATGATGTAAATTATGGGTTGTTTTATGTGAATTAATTAGATCGATTGGAACATATAAGTTAAGTATAACCATTGACCAATATTAGGATGGTTGGTTTCACATAAATGTAGTGGCAGGCATTAAGAGATCAGATTAAATTCTTCAAAATATTAAATATCCCTCTTGGTTGAAAGTGTCAAATATGTAAGTGAAAGTATTACTAAAAATAGTTGTCCCTTAGAGAAAATTAAACAAATTATTTAAAACCATGAAATATTTATAATTATTTAAGGCAAATGAGGAATAAAGTTTTGTATATATAAGGAAACATTCATGATATTGTTGGAAGATTATTTTATCTAAGTACCCAGGATTATGTTTTTTAGGTATGGTGAATAGCAATGGAGATGTATAATGATATGAAAATGGATCTAAAATATATTGTTATTTTGTCACTAGTTATGTTGAAATAATATGAATCATGTCATATATAGTTATAAAAAAATATATCCCCTATATATATTCATATCATATGTAAGTAAAATGAATTTTCATATATTAGTATGGGATTTGAACTTGAAAAATGATCTATTGCTATACCCTAGTTTAAATTATTTGTCCTCTAAAGATAGTACCTTAGTGAATGTAATATTTATAAGACCTGGTATAAATATTGTAATTCTAAAGTTATAAGAAATAGTTATTGAGAAGAAGACATTTCATCCTAGTATGGTATTTTCGATAAAATCCATTCAATATGTACCATTACATTGATTTGGATCTCATATAGAATGTTTGTTCATATAGAATATAATACTATAATAAATTTATGTTCTTGTTGGGTGGACCATTTATTAATCAGTTTAACATCATGTGAAAGAAAAAAATGATAAGGTGATGGTTTTGACTAATACATTCAACTAGTACCAATATAGGATATCTAATCATTATGATGCATCCTAAAAAATAGGAATTAATCCACAAATAGTGCCTATATATGGAAGTTATATGTATATATATGGATCATGTATACATGTGGTGGAATGATGTAATATACAAGTTCACTGGAGAAAGCTAAGATGAAGAATTAACACAAACTATTAAAGGTATCATCAATAAGAAAAACATGGTATTGAAATGGAATATAGGTTTGTTCCTAGGATAAGAGATCCTGACATAACAATGTATCCTGAGTTAGTAGGAATAAATCTATATATAGTTTTTATATATGTGGGGTAATTATTATATTCATGGGTTAAGTGAATCACAACACCAGTATATGCAAATGCAAATATGGCCATAACATCTCCAAAAAAATAGAGGTCCCAATTAGCGTGAGCTTTTACTTATGGGGGAATTTTTTATTAAGTTGTTCAAGATATTATGTAATGGGGTAATTTATGTATATATGAAACACTATATTTATCCCTCTGAGTAATTTAATATCATATTTGATAAAACATTACAAATGGTTTCAAGACATGCAGGATGGAACCTTTATTTCATAATGCTAAAACATGAGAGGACTCAAATGACATGATGTTTATAGTCATATGATGATATCTAAAAATCGTGGGATTATTCATAGATATAGATCTTCTATAAAGAGATATAACCTTATCTTACTGTCAATATTTACCTCATTGATCTTCTCCATGTCATTGTTAATTAATGGTGAGATCACCCGATGATTTACAATGTGAATGGTCATTTTTTCATAGTCCGTATATTCAAGGGTTGTGGAAGTATTGAACAATACATCTTCTTAGTTATTCGAATAATGTGGGTTATAAGATAGTATTTGATCATATAAATTTTTTTCCATTGAACCTTGTACATAATAAATAAACAAAAAAAATTCCTCCTTCTTAATGACATATTCACAATTGATCTACAAAATCACCAACTCCAAATCACCTTTGATATTTAATAGTGCCACTGGTATCCTTAGGGATAAATACATGCCATCAATGAGGGCCTATTATTTTTCACTATTATTGGTGAAACCTTATGATAGTGGGAAGGATTATAGAAAACATTCTTTTATAGTGGAGACAAGTACAATCACCAAACCAATATTATTTTTCATTAGGTTCTCCATTATTTGTCATGTCAAGCTTCTAGAAGAACAATCAATGTAAATCACTCATTCTTGGGGCGTTTCATGGATACATAAGACCTATATATCAAGGATAATTTTATTTATCTTTAACTTTTCATGGATATGGTATTGTATGATGAAAGTTGACAAATACTTCCACTTGACAACATTTTTATACACAAAATATATGTAACACTTATATAGAATGACCACCAACCATGTAGTCATGGAAAATCGTTTTTAACATTTCATTTATCATTCTAGTTATTATAAACTATAATAATAAATTAGTTTCCACATAGGTTAATTTTTAACCAATGTTAAATCTCTTATTGGTGAATTTTATACATCAATTATTTGATAGCTGATGTAGGAAACATTATTTTATACAATAGTTTTGAAATAATTTCCTTAGAAATCTATTTTCTACATTTGTAATAAAATTACCAATGAATAAATACTATTTCAAATTTGGTAAAGTTTTCATTATATTTTATCTTTTGAGTCATCCATTAGATTTTAACCATTATGTGTCCTAATACTTTTTCCAAACATCCCTCGTCCATCTATCACTATCATTGTTCCTCGTCATCATTATTCTTGTCTCTACACTCACCCATCACTATCACTGTCATTAACTTTATTATTTCCAGCTTATCATCTTTTTTATCCTTTAATTCCACTTCCCTCAAATATTTCATACCATATTATATTAATAATTCTAATTTTTCATGTATCTAAGGTTTTAGTTTAATTTTATGAATCTGTGTTTTAGACTTTTGGATTGATTAAATTATTGTTTTTTATTTTCTATTATAAATCCTAGTAATTTACCAATTAATGGTATTTTTAATGGGTGTTTAAGGTTTTTCTAATGGGTGTCTATTTAAATTAAATATATTTAATGCGGGGATTGATGTTTTATATGTGTAATTAAGGGTTATCATTTGATTAATAATTTTATTCTTAAATATATTTCAAAATGTAATCAATTATTCAAAAATTTGGAGTCACTATATAGTATTTATAATATCTATTAAATATTGAAAATTATTTGTTATAACATGTTTAGTTATTTAATGATTTATTATCATTGGTGTGTTTTGTTCTCAATGAATTTTAGAATATCATAATTATATGTGATTAGGAAAATAGATCTTCCCACTACAAATATTTTTTTATATGTTCTTAATTTATTGAAGTATATTGATCATTTAATGTAATAAAATAATAGAAAATTATTAATTTATAAAAAAATTGAATAATTAATTCTGATAACCATTGTACATGTCATAATTATAACAAAATATTGACATTAAAAAAACATTTGTCCATTTATATTATGGTATTTATTTTTGTAATAACTATTTATAATATTAATTTTTAAATTCAATTTCAATATATAGTGATATATATTTGATTTATGAAATATCTAATAGGTGAAAATGAGTTATAGTTATACTAGTTCAAGGTAAACTGGTGATGAATATAGAGGAGTTGACCTTTTTTTAATTTTCAAAGAATAATGTTTCACATAATTACAAATTTTATACACATATTTAAAATTTTTCAATGTAAAAAAAATAAAAGAATTTTAATCAAAGATCATTTAATTTATTAGGATTTTAATATGTGTTTTAGTCCTTGGATTTGGCGTGGGGAAATTGGGAAGAATTCATAATCTATGAATGATGAATAATTTCAAGATAATAATTGTGATCAAATTGAACAAATGATTCGTGATATTAGAGTATAGACAATTGTGAAATAATTGGTGATAGAGTTACTATATTTTGATATTATAGAACCAATATGTACTTGTTTTACTAAATTTTTTGTTTTATTAATTTTTTAACATTGATTAAATTATATTCTCAAATTTTCTAAAGTGAAAAATGTTTTACATAGATGATAAAACTGTTGAAAGATATACTTATGAAATTTAATGACACTATAAATTTAGATTGTAATTTAAATAAAATATTATACCTAATGTATTTTGGGTATAGTAAGATACATGACTACCTGAATGACTGTGTGGTATATAGTGTGGTGTAATAAATTCCTTCAAAGTTTCATAAATATGGGATATCTGGATATAAGGTGAAAGAACAATCATAGGTTGATTTATGAATTACGAACACTTATACTAAGACAATTTGGTATCTTAGTATTGTTCCACATTTAAATCATTTATTCTGACTTTAAAATTATGTGAAAAGTTTAATATTTCATGTAAATGAGTGAATATGTGATGGAAAATTTCATCCTTATACGAATTGTCTATAGTGGACAAAAATTATTAAACATTTTCCTAAATTTTGAATTAAAGGTGGAAATATATAAATTGGATTGGGTATAAATGTAATGAATCCTATTTATATTTATATAAAAAACATATTTCTTGGAAAAATTTATTGTTAGTTTATAACTTATATCCTATATTTCTTATAAATATGAAATATATAATGTTTAGTTTAATTATTGTTGTACCAAAATATCTTGGAAATGATATTGATATTTTCTTATAATCATTAATTGATGATTTGAAAATTTTGTGGGAGAAAGGTAATAGGGTGTATTATTCTTATAAAATGAAACATTATAAAATCCATTCAAATATTATGTTCACTATAAATGACTTCCCAGCATCTGGATATTTTTTTGGACATAGTGATAAGGGTCTTGAATCTTATACAATTTTCAAAGAACAAACTTCATATTATCTACTAAAACATGGGATTAAATAGTATTAATAGGCCATATAATGTTTTTTTATGAATTACACTTATCAAATATTAATAAAATTATTCAATTGTTTAAATAAAATTTATATTTATAGAAAACCATTTTCAATGGATTGTTATTTTGATAGGGTAAAAAACAATTTATGTCACATTTGGAAAGACACAAAAATACGATAATGATATAAATTTTGGGAAGAAATGATCAATTTTTTTGAGGTTATATTTTTGATATATCATGAGGTAAATTATAACATTGATTCCTTGACTAATAATGGGTTGAATATAAGATTGGACTTACTATCAATGGGAATATGTTTGGAGAAACAAGACTAACTATATATTTTTATACATTGTCTAAGTAGGATAAAATTATTTTTTTCCAATGCCTATGTGGTATCAAGGTGTCTCATGGGTTATTATTCAAATGTTAAAAAATTTGTATTACTAAAATATTTGAAATTAACAGGCCTAAATTCTCATGATTTTCTTTTCCTAATGAAATAGATCCTTCTAGTTTCATGACACGGAATACTACTCATCCATATTAAGATGGAAATCATAATGGTGTGCCATATTTTTAATTAAATTTTAACAAATAGATTGACTTAAATTATTTTAACAATTCAGAGAATGATTTAGTTTCTATATGTTTTCAAATGGATATTTAAATTCTACTTCCTTTGTTTGATGTCATGGTGAATTTGATTGTCATCTTTTTATGATAAATAAATATTTACCAAATTTTATATCCAATGTGGTTGTATAATTTTTAAATGTATATAAATATAATTATAAGGTATGTTAATAATACATATCTCCCATAAGCCTACATTTTTTAGAATTATATTTATGAGGAGGTTGAAATAATTTTTACAAACTACTTTTCTGTAGTGGGGCACATAGGTTTTCATATACATAACCATGAATGCGTATATTTTTGGGGAAAGCATATCCTTGGATTGAAACTAAATAAAATTATTGGTTAATGAAAAAGAAGGTACATTAATACTTATTTATAATATAGATTATTCTCATCCGTATAAAAACTTTCATATTAATGTGTTAAAATAATGTTATCTAAAGAATAAACATTGAGATGGTTTGTGGGAAACCAAAATTTAAATTTAATTACATGGTCTAGGTTTGAGCTTAATGGTTATACAATCTATACTGAAGATCAGGATAGCAGATGTGTATTTTAGAATAGTAGTGTATTGGGGATAATAGAAGAAATGAATTTTTTGATTGCTAAATAAATAACCAAATCATTTTGTCAAGTTCATATTATGTATTCACTGAAAAAATATGGGAGATTGATTATATTAAATTTAAAATTCCATTTTTTAATGACAAATGGTTTATTGGTAACAATAATTTTAGACATGATGAATTTTGTATAACACTAGTTAATCTAAATATATTTGAATACATAGTTAACCCTTTTATCATGGAAACACATGAAAAAAAATTCTAGGTTCTTAATTCATCAAATATGCATTGACGAATCATTTTACAAATAAAAAACATTAATTTGGTTATAATAAAATCAATGATGAGGCTGATTTTTGTGAGATCCCTAATTCCACATTAATATTAACAAATGATATTGATGACCACATAATAGACATGGTTTTCTCTATATGGAATGATAATGCGGATGGAATATAGAAGAAAATCCTTTAGTAATGTACTAATAATATTGGAAACATTAATTTATTTCATTTTTATCTTTTTATATTTCATAAAATGTTAGATATATTAGTTTTAACCATTTCACTTAAAATAATATTTTAAGAATAAAGTAAAAATGTTTGTTTTTTATATTAGATTCTTTTTTGTATTGTTTTTATATTATTCAACTTTATATGTATGTATTTTATTTGTATAAGTTTTTACAATATATTTGTTTTTTTATATCATTATACGTTTCATAAATATTGTCTGTATTCTTTTAAAATTGTTAACTATTAATTAATAAGATATAGAATATTGTCAGTATTATTTTTGAAAGTGTTGTTAATTACTCTAATTAATATAATAAAGAGTAGTATGTTTTGTTTGTATAATTTTTAAATTATTATTCATGTTTTTATATAATACTTAGATTTTTATAATATTTTACTTAATATTTTTACACTATTTAAATCATTTCATATTCCATTGACATTTTTAGCATTTTAGTTAACTTCTTTAAGAAATATGAATAAAAATGTATTTAGTTTAATTTACTTTTTTTGGATCACTTTTTATTTTTTATTTATTTTTATATATAATATTTTTATTTTAATATTTTTATACTAATTTTTTATTAATTTGACTTGTATTATGATTTCATATTAACCAAATGAGTCACCTCAAGCTTTGGGGGAACCTCGTAAACATAATTCATCAAAGGTGCCTCATCTTCATTCTGTATAGGATCCTTCTAATTCGATTGGGGATGAAAATGATTCTGGGTTTGTTAGTTATGTTAGAAAATTTTCAACAAAATTATCAATTTCATGTAGCTAATACAAAAGGATATATATAGATTTTTATGATAATGATAATACAAGGGAATCAAATTCAGAATAATTTATTTCCTTTTTGAAAATATATCTCAAGAGAAAGTCATAAATTTGTTTTTTTTTGGTGGAAATGTGTCGAAAATGTGACAATATCTCAATTATGGGGGACAATTTTGACAAGATAATTTATTATTATTTTACTTACCATAAAATTTTCTACCAGTATAGGTTTTTTCCATTAATGTCAGTTTAAATTTTGTATTATTGATTATAGAGAAGTCATAAAGAAATTTTTAATTTGGTCTCTAAGAGACCGAGGGTTTTTAAATAAACCTTCAAATCAGATTTCATTATTAAGGAAAGGTAAAATATAAAACCATGTGATATATATATATATATATATCCATTTATAGAGGGAGATATGTGGAAGTGGTTTTTAGAAATTAGATGACAATGATCATTTTATATGTGAACTATTAGATTTTAAATTTTTTTTATATAATTGTAATCATATTAATTATTTTTGTATCATTAATTTACAAAAAAAAATAGGAGATCTATTCAAGAGATCCAATCCAAAAATTTATACCCTGATAATTTAACTTGTGGAGGTTATATTTTGTAAGAAGAACAAATAATGGCTAAAAATTTCATGAATGAGAGTTTAGTATTTAATCTCTATAAAGGTTTACCCTCCTTCCCCCCATCTAGACAAGAAACTTTTAAGAGGTTCTAAAAGATAAAAAAGTAAATATATCATATAGAGTATTCAAGAGTTATATTTGAGATGATTATAATTACTTATTTAAGTTAAATATTCAATTTATTTTATTTCAACTCTTTATATATTTTGATTCACTAATGAATTTTTAAAATATTCCATACATGAATCCCTTAATGAGTAGAGATCATTAGGGACCATTACATCTGAGGGTGGGAAGGATTTTTCAACTACTACATTAAGAAAACATAAACACCCAGTTCAACTACAAGGATATGAGGACGCTATACCGATAAAAAAATTGTTTGTAAATTCATGATTTTAAAAACAGAAAAATTTATATAATTTAAGATAGAATATTTATAAGATAAAATTTAAGAGATGAGTGAGACAATAGATGATAGGATTAGAGCATTAGTGTTGGTGCCAAAATGTGGGTAGAGGAAAATCATTTCAAAGAGAAAACCAACTTCAAAGGGGCTTTCTCATAAAGACCATTTGTAAGCCTTGCACCATGACTAGTGCGAAGCCATAGCCCTACAATGTGGTTGCTGCGAAGCAAATAGGTGGGAGGCTCCACAGTTATGATACACACGACTAGAAGACTCACACATTATATGGAGCCGAATCGACCTCTGTGAGCTCGGGGAAGTTGACCGAAGCCTTTGTAGGCACCGTGAAGAGAGATCAACACCGATGAGGGGATGATGGTCATTTCTACAGTTACGATGAACTTGACAAAGTCCGCAGCTAATCTTGGAGCACTATATAGTGTTGCACGGAGCTATATCTACATCACACCACCCCTCACCTATAAATATCAGGCTCCCCCTCGATCCCAATGTACAGATACCTCGACCTTTCACCTTCCCTTATCTCAAATTCTTATGAACCTTCTTCTCTACGAAACCTTGAGAAAAATGATCTCTTATAGGGAATTAAGTATTATGATGTACCCTTCCCTTAGCTCAAATATGACCCATCTTCAAGTAGGGATTCCCATCATGCATCCCACGGGCCACTGCGAAGGAAGGAGATCCTCAAGGAAATTCGGGTATTCGCAAAGCACTCATACTTCGCAAAGTACCCTCCTAGGACATGTGAACCCTATAATAAGGTAGGGTCTCTGGGCTTTTCAAATCACATTGCTTCGTAGTTCTATACTTCATAGGGTACCCTTTCTTGGTGATGTCCTACTCCGTGAAACCCTTTCCACTTCGCAAAACTCCCTCTCTATGCACCTATGATCTATGCCTTGGCTAGGAAACCCAACTCCGTGAAGTATACCCCTTCGTGAAGTCCCTTCATTACATGGAGAACCAGAGATTCCCAAGGCCTCTTAATGTGAACCCCTTTTCTCTACAAACAATTTTCCCACAAGACCCCCCAAGATTGTATGAAGTGATTTCAATGTCCCTTGGTTGGTGCTTCATGTTGGGTTTCTTATCCTCATACATCTTCCCATAGGAATGCTAATGGATTTTGCTTCTTTGCATAGCCACGATAACATGGGCCCCTCAGGGGATCACTCCATGACACCTTCTCACCATGGCATTTCCAGTATCTTCCTTTCACCAAGGGTCTAAACGTGCTGGTTATGTAATTCCTAGGGGTGTAGAGTGAACACGCCTCATCTGAGATGCAGGATGTTAACTTCCATGCACCTTTGACCACAACAAATGATGTTAAATTGTGGCCTCACCCCATGCATCATACATAGGGGGCCCCATCTCAGAAATTCTCTTTACACATTTCTCTCCACAGGAGTGAGAACTTCCTCACATGGAAAGATATCCTCTCTACTAGAGATATGCTTATTTGCGGGGAAGGGAAACCATCATAGTGTAAACCCCTAGTCCTTCTTCAATGAGGCATCACCCCTTTTCCTCCTTTCTTCTTAGGTTCCAAAGACTATAGGTGAGTGGGGCACATGGAACTTCATTACACCATCACTCTCCCTCTAAACTTTGTCTCTATTGGGCCTCCATCCAAGATTATGTACCAATATCCATCTCTCTGGGCTGATAACCATGCGTAAGCCCCTGTTTCATCTTTGGTCCACTAACTAAGTGTAAGCCCCATACTACTACCCACAGATGAAACATTCACGTCATGATCATCAGGTCTTTGCTACCTCTGGGTTCTCACACAGAGCAAGAGTCACATGGGCTTAGAGTAAGAAACAACCATAAAATCTACATTGGGCCTCTCTAGAGCATAATCCCCAAGCACTCATTCTGAACTATGTGGACATTGACCCTTTCCAAGGAAAGGTACGTAGGAATCCTCCCTGTGTTTCAATCCCAACACCTACTTGTCCTGAACCCTTCACGTTGGTTCACCTTCATCCCACATGATGTTAAATTGTATCCAACATTCTGAACTACGTGGACTTTGATCCTTGCCAAGGAGAAGTATGTAGGAATCCTCCCTGAGGTTCAAGCCCAAAACCTACTTGTCCAAACCCCTTCACATCAGTTTACCTTCGTCCCGCAAGATGTTAAAATGTATCCACCATTCTGAACTATGTGGAATTTTAACCTTTCCAATGAAAGGTACATAGGATGCCTCCATGAGGTTCAAGCCCAACACCCATCGGTCCCAACCACTTCACATCGGTCCACCCTCAACCTACATGATGCTAAACTGCATGACCACATTTTGTCCCATAAGACAGTAAAAGATACCCATTTGAACTATGTGGGATTTGATCCTTTTCTCCTAGGCAAGGTACATAGGAATCCTCCTTAAGGTCGAACCCCAATCGACGGTAAGACATTTTTTTCTTCCAATCAAAGGTAAGCCTTCATTTTCCACAATTAATGGTAAACCATTGTTTTCCCCAATCGATGGTAATATGTTTTCTTCCCCAATCGACAGTAAGCCATTTTGTTCCCCAGCCTAAGGTAAGTCGTTGTGTTCCCCAATAATCGGAAAGCCATCATGATCCCCAATCGACATTAAGCCTTTGTAAACCCCAACCAGCAGTAAGCAGTTATAGCCTTATCCAGTGGTAATCAGTTATATTCTGTAATTGATGGTAAGTCTTTTTAGTCCCCTTCTCTGGGACCCACATCTCTGGTCCTCCCCCATATATTCATACCAACTCAGGCTGCTAACCACATGTAGGCCTCAGTATGTCATTGGGTCACTATCCTCTACGCACACCCCGATTCCATTCCCCATCATGAACATTATGGACTTTGATTCCCTGCCACGAAGATACATAGGAAGCCTCCCTAAGTTTCTATCCTATCACTCATGTCCCATCATGATCTCTCCCTAGAGCGTATGTGTTTCAAGGAGTTCATGCCTTAACATGGAGGTTCCACTTCCTCTGGATTATATCCATTCATCCATTCTCATGGACCCCTCCTTAGGTGTCCCATTTTCTCCTACACTACATGGAATTTTATTCCCTACATCGGGGATATGTAGGAAGCCTCTCTCAGGTTCAATACCAAGGCTATCATTACATTCATGATGGTTCCATATAATTCTCCATCAACTTCACTCAACCATCTACATCCATCTTAATTCTAACCTGGGCTCCCACATCCCGGTGTGATCATGTCGCCCACTTTCTCACTTCTCCTAGTAGCAGTCGGGCAACTGAAAACATGTTAGCCCAGCATCAATGTTACCTCTATGGGTATCACCCATCTGATCCACTCCTGTTAGTTTTCTGATTAGTCTGATCCATCTCTGATAGATGATAAACTTGTGACATACCATGTGTTAAACATTGGAAGCTGAGGAAAACCTTAGATAAATTCTTATGGAATAAAATTTCCCCACATTCGACGAGGGATTCCTCAATATTCCACACCCTCGAGAAGCCTTATCATAAGGGGAAGAAACCTAGACGTGTCAGTTTTCTAGTGTCCAGGAATGCCAGTGGTGTACAACGTGAATAATCCCTAAAACAAAGGTTGATGCCCTGGCTAGACCCCTTGGAATGTCCTGGACGAAGTGGAATAATTTACCAGAATCCATGAAGACATGTCACTAGGAATAATTTCATGAACAACATCTTAAGTCTGTGGGGGAGAATCGTACTAAGAAACGAGTTCCGATGAGGAGTCCACAGAAGGAAAAACTAACATCACATCATCCTATTTCAATCATGGAGAAAATGTCCCAAAATAAGTGATGGATGAAGCCCACCTTTGTAACGCAGTAATGTGTGGAAACAACTGTGTGTCCTCTGAAACAGAAGGATGTGCACCCCAGAAAATTTTCCACAAACAGAAGTGGTGAACATGATGTGAAGTTATTCTCCTCAATGTAGTGATTAGTAGTTCTTGAGACATCAATGGATTGACGTGTCACTGGATCCATGTAATCAGCGACAGGTCCCACCAAGAAAATTGAGGGCCTGACATGAAACTCACAAAAAATTGGGGAAGTTGAATGCTAGACATCCCGGTCTTTGAAAAATTTAGTGTATATCCTTCTTACAAACCAAGGAAGATGAAATGGCGTTGTGAATTATATTTCTCTGTACTTATTTTAGAACTAATGGTTAAATCTCCCTACTTCATAGGACCCAAGATGCTTTGAAAAAAAAATCGATCAACGCCCACCCACCAATGCAGGGGTAGGGGAAACATCAACGCGACAACCCTGTGTGGCCTCATCTTTCCCATGGTAGTCTCCATCTCCATTGTTGATGAGTGCCTATACCCCATCTCCCCTTCTAAAATAATATATATAAGGGTGATAAATTACCTCGTTTGACGATTCAAGGAAGATGGGATTATCCCAAAATGGGATATATCCCATCAATACATAGAGGCTTCTATGCCTCGTCACCACCACCTCCCCCAAGGTCTATAAAGGAAGCCACTACCCCCCCCCCAAAGATGTATAACTGTTTCAAGAGCCTCTCCCCAGAATGATTCAATGACTCCCACCCCTATGCCAATGTGGTGAGGGATGTACGGGCCAACCCGACTGGAATCCCTTCCCAGGGGCCACTAAGGAGGGCACCCACTAGAACACATCAGCACTTCCTCCTAGCCCCCTGATTTGAGGAGCATGTAAGCTATGTGCCTTCACCACTGACCCCAATCCGGTTGACCCAATTCCTGCATCTGGAACACGCTGAAGAAGATTCCCCCTAGGGGGCTTCAATATCAAAAGCTATAGTGGCCCATGACACAGTTGACACATACCATTATCCCCCTATTTATACTAAGTATGGGAACTCATATGCATGTCGCAGATCGAGAAACCAACCACCCCACGGGTAGGATGGGTCGAATCTCTTAGTCACTGATGCAGGTAGAACCCTCCACGGTCCAACTTGTGGAAATGACACCCAGTACGGAGGTCCTCCACGTACCATCACCAATGAGACCACATGTTCGAATTACTCTCAATCTCGACGTGGAGGTCCTCCACAGGCTGGATTGAATCTGAATGAGGGTCCTCCTTGCTCTAGTGTTGTTCATTGTGAAAGTCTCTTTCACATCCATGAACTCGGGTATGTAGTCGTTACCCATACCATATGTCACAGGAGTGAAGATGCTTCACATATGGTCGACCGTCAGCGTGGGGGGCTTCCCCATGTCCACAAATCATCCAATAAAAGACTTCTCATTCCCAGCAACCAGAGAAGGAGAGGTTTACCTCACTTCAGGGGAACCCAACATGAATTTCCTACCCATGTTATACTCAACCAGTATGAGGACCATCCTCCTATCGTTGTTTCCCGTGGAAATAAGCATGGAGGCTTTACCCATTCTCTCTCCTTCTCTATTGGAGGTCCTACCCGCTTCAGAACTTCCCACAAAGATTCCATCCCTGCATCAAACACTGGACATGGAGGTCTTCCCCATGTTCCCTTTGACATCTATCCAGGTGCTCCTCACACCCCGACTCACCTAGGAGAATGTTCTCTCTCCCATATCACTAGTTCATCTAAAGGTCCTCCTCGAGCCAAAAATCTACCCTATCTTGAAGATCCATCCCGGGGAATGAGGGCGGGTCACCTCTTCCATAAAAATAATTTCGGGAAGATACAAACCATGTGTAAACCTTTCTACTTCTCAGATTCAAAGGTGGAATACAATTCAGCAATGGAACCCTCACCTTGATCCTCTGTGTGAGGGGCTGGGGAATGTATGAGGCGTATCAACCTCCTACTCCCAGAATGCAAGGTGTACCATATCTCTTCCTCCATCTATAGATACATCCAAGGGGATGCAGATTTTACATCTCCCCATGTTTTGTCTATGCAATAACCACCATCATTTCTATGAGCACTCTCTGGCTAAACCAAAGATCATGGAGAGTTATTCTGGGGACCAATGGAAGATGAGCAATAACATGGTCCACCACCAGCATCCGTTTTCCCTACTCTAGAATTCATAGCTGCCATCTTGTCTTATCATGATGCGGTGGATAAGTCACTACACTCATCAGAGGAATACCTTAGATGCAGCGGACTATCATCCCACTCATTATATTCTCCACCGGCCAAAATACCATCTCAGCGGTCTTCTTCAGTACCAATACCAGTTCCCCAGCCAATTCCAACTGACGAGTGGGGAAACCAAGGTTCAGACCCTATTTCTAAGATGAGGAGATTGTGGGACATTCTAGCGGAAGACTATTTATCATAGATATTTTGGCCAGTTACAACACCGAATTTCAATGCATTAGAATCTATTACCCATGAGGAAGTTGGATTCTTTCACAAAACCCTATGGGCGACGAACTTTTGTCTTCATCATTGGTGATTGGCTTACCCCAAGATTCAGGAACACTTTGAAGACATCAGTCAATAGTGTTGTTTGGTTGATTCAATCACACTCCTTGTGCCCCAATGCTCTGAGTCCCTAGAACACCTTATGAACCTCCAACAATAATACGTCCAAAGCGTTAGAGTGATCCATAGAATTATCAAAGAGGCTTACCCCACGTTCAGGTAAATTGATGGGGTTAGTACACTGCCCTCCATTTCAGTTCTATCAGACTCTAGCCCAATTTGTTGAGAGATATTGAGGATATCCCTCCAGGTAGAGTTGTAGTAAACATAGCTGATCTATTAGAGGAATTGATAGAGACAGATCTCCTTAGAGAAAACGTTCCCCCGGGTAGTTCCACAACTATTGGATCCATCGGGAAGGGTTGCTCCCCAATAGAAGAATCTAGTAGGTCTTCCCATACCCATTGAGGAATTAATCCTCTTTCAAAATCCTAATTAGGATAATGTACATCTCGGAGATGTCAAACCCTCCGATCCATCTGGATCAGTAATTAATATGGAGGGTGATCCCGAAAAAATTTGTGTTGCGCCAATAACTCACGGGGCACAAGAACATGGTTAATGGCCTCCTTATTGAACTTTTTATAGAGCGACGATCAGATTATAGTGATCCTTGGTCGGGATAGAAAGGGCAGGCACAACTTCCACAAGGATAATTTACTCCAGGTGACCTTGACCATCCTACCCATGTTAATAGGATAGAGGCCGGGACTTATGTAAATAGGGCGTGATATGTGTCGCAAAATCCACTTGAGTGTCCTGATAACCCCCGGGACCCATCTCAGGTTCCCCCAGTCTCTTAGAAGGTCATCCCATCAGCCGATCCACAATCCTTCAGGCCTTCTTATCATGTTGAAGAATGCACCAATGCAATGGTGGTCAAGGATCATCATCATGACATGTATCCCTGCCCAGATGATCTGATGGCAACACTCAATTCTCACCTCGAGGAGTTGGTGATGTGATAGGTGGAAATATCGCCAGATGTCAAGCCATATATGGCATGGTTCAACGATATTCCAGCACCCCCTGGGTTTTGAAAGTCCCCCCTTCTCTCCCTTTAATGGTACATATGATCCATTGAAGCATCTCACCCACTCTATCTCAAGGTGAAAACCTATTCTAGGAACTCCAACACAGCAAGAAGCCTCCAAACTCGGATTATATGTATAGACATTGGAATGGCATGTGTTTGATAAGTACACCCAGCTACCCATCAGGTTAGTCGCTATCTAGGAAGACCTCTATATATATTTTCATAACTAGTTCTGCTCTACCACTAAGAAAATGTGTATTGCATTCCTCTTCAAGTGAATGTAGAGTCCTGACGAATGCATCACAGACTTCATCACCTAGTGTAAAGGCATTACCTATTCTCTGGATATACAGTTGACACATGAATAGTTACTGACAATGTGTTTTTGGAATGTCAAGACCAAACTGTTCCCCTCACTCATTACCCAGAATTACCCCATGGGATTCTGGAACTTCTCTATGAAGGACCAACATCTAGAAGAAGCCTTAAAACAGGCCAAGAAGGCACGATCGTTGCCTCCTATAACTCCCACAATAAGGGCTACTAAGGCTAAGCCTACTGTGGTGGCATAGATAGAGGCCCCCAAGACACTAGAGTCATAACTAGTGGAACTACCTCAACAGCTCCGTAGGGTCCCTCCACCATTGGCATAGCCTCTAGCCCAACATCACCCACCTTAGAATCGACAGGCACCCTCGCGTAACACGTTTCCACCACCCAGGTGAGATAACTAAGTCTCACCTCCTCGACAGGCTCCTTCAACCCCCCTTAGGGCCAGGCTCCCAGAACCCCCTTCATAGATAGGAGAAACCAGACATACTCATTCAATGAGGCTCAGGTTCCTGGTTATATCCAATGTTCCATAGAATAGGGAATAGCATGTTTTCCTAAATGCAGGAGGTCAAAAGAGGCAGATCTCACTGATAACACTAACTATTTCCCCTATCACCAGATCCTAGGTCACACCCTCAAATAGTGGTATGTGTTTAAATAGTGGATTCCAAAACAGGTTGATAATAACATATTCATGTTTGGCCCTGCTCCAGCAAAAGTGGCATGTGTATTTGTGAAACCAGATAGTGGAAATGACAGTAAAGGTGAGTGACATCAGGTTTCTAACCACGGTTCCAAGAAGTATGATGATTGGATTACTCGTAAGGAAGTCACATGTTCCCATGGTATTATCTGTACACTTTTTAATTCACCTAAGCCTTCATAATATGCTGCTTCACTCATAGCTGGTACTTCTACATCAATGGTTCAGCCTTCCTCTTCCCAGAAGAGAAGGCATCAGCCATCCAAGGGAAAAAAAGTTCCCCACTAATGCCTTCATCATCCCAAACTCTTGGAAATTTCATTCCCCCAGAGATAGTGATTCCCTCCAAAAACATTATAGTAGTGGAATATTCTTTAGGTGATGATCAAGGGTATGCCTCGGTTAACACCATGGAGCTGGTAAACCCCTTCATGATTTATGAAAACGAGGAGTGTCAGACGGATCCTCCCAACATCCTTAGTTGTCTCCAGAATCGACGGAGCCATGACTATATGGGACATTTATGTTCCTCAGTCAGAACATCCATTGAAGACGTGTATGCCACTAAAACTATATAGCAGGCCCAGTGTAGAGCTTATCATTTTCAGCCTTCTCATCTGGGGTCATCAGGTTTTCCTTCACCACCGTTTGTGTTACTTGATCAAGAAGAGCCTCATCGACCACATAACGATCATCCACACTCTTCTACAGAATGTATTTAGTCATCTTAGCCACAATTGGTAGCCTTTCCACAAGTAATGACTTTCCAGCAATGGGACATTCCAAGAACTAGTCATCCAATAGTTCAGCCGGAAGAGATAGTTATCCCCCTACCACAGAACGACATCCTGTAAACAGAATTTTGGGCATGGAGTGGAATTATAATGTTATTAAGAATCTTTTCATGATTATAACAAGGATCTTTATCCTTTAGGATCTTCTCCTATCATCATATATGTGTGAACCCATTTTTGAGGCTTTAAGAAGCCCCCTATAGTTTGAGATAGAGGTAGCCGCATCAGAAGGCTTCCGTGCAGAGGCAACCGAGTATGCATAATGCTAGGCCATTATATCTTTCTCTGGAGAAGATGAAGGATCCCCCATAAAGGGGTACATTCATCAACTGTATATCATTTTCCACTTCAATGGTGTGTATATTCATCGCTACCTTGTTGACATAGGCTTTGGGATATACAAAATCCCGACATGGACACTCTAAAAGATGGGGCTCTCTGAGGATGATTGTAGTCCCTCTGACATGAAAATCCAATGTTATAATAGGATGGAACAGACATCGGTTGGCAAGATCCACCTAAAAACCCAGTTCAGTGGCCTAGTATCCAGTACCATGTTCATGGTTGTTTCACAAGACACCACCTACAATGCGTTGATGGGAAAGCCATGGCTCCACCTTCATACGGTGGTCCCTTCATTGTATCACTAGTTCCATAAGTACTCCCTTAATAGTCTAGTAGGTGTACTCCAAGGTGACGCGTCTCCCATTGCCTCTTGTGAAGCCTACAAACTGGATGATGACTATTAAAAGATCATGGACAAGCAGATTTAGGCTAACGAGGTTGAACATGCCATGGCTACGACTGTCTTATTGACAGATCTGGATGATGCCTACATTTTCCTGATCCATCAATTAGAGGCTACAACCCCAGATATCGGGAAATAATTTTTTGTTTCTGGAATGAGGGGGAAGCACATCCACAAGTCTAATAGATGCTGCAAAATATCATTGTATTCCTACACAAATCAAGATCGGGTGATTCTAGAGCCCCCTACAGCCATATGGTATTGATATATCCACCCCATTGAAACAAAAATACATAATAATTCCTTTTTCTGTCAGGCTGAGAGAAATATGCTGAAGATGATGCACCAATATTTCTTTGATTTAATCAATCATGGACCTTAGGCTGAATACCAGATAGGATCATATCGACAGCATTCATCGTTATGGTTTCGATAGCACAGGTGTCCCCCGATGTAGTGTCCACTGCCACTTAGCAGGGCACCAGCTTCCCATCGCGGTCTGTTGACTCAGTGGAAATTTCTCTTACCAAGGACCCCTCCGCCATAAGTGAATAATAGTATTTAGATGATTCTCTTTCTACTTTCAAAGAGGGTGTCTCCACTATAGTCGATGAATTGGTACAGGTAAACCTTGGTAGTTAGATGGATCTAAAACCCACATTAATCAGTGCCGCTATGCCTGACGAAGAGAAATAGCAGAATGTGGACTTCTTGAAGCAACATAGTGATTTTTTCCTGTATTTATGGATAAATGCTACCACCATATCCCTAGGTATCTATCCACCACCTCGGTTCTCCCAGAAAATCACTACGAGTTTAAGAAGTCTCCCAGAAAGATTCACCCTTATAACAGTTCCATGGTCGAGGCCAAAGTTGATAAGCTCATCAGATCCAATTTCATGAAGGAGGTCTAGTACCTCCGATGGTTATCCAACACTGTGCCTATCAAAAAGAAGAAAGGAAAAATCAGAGTCTGTATTGAATTCTGGGATCTCAATCATTATTGTCTAAAGGATGATTTTCCCCTTCCTATGATGAAGTTGTTGATTGACGCCATAGTTGGGTTCAAGGACCTCTCCTTCATATATGGTTACTTGGGGTATAACCAGATCTGAATGGCACCCAAGGATGAGTATTATACAACCTTCAGGGAACCAAATGGTAGTTTTTGTTACTAGGTAATTTCCTTTGGTCTAAATATTTATGGTGCTACATATCAGTGTGCCAGGAATCGCATATTCAAGCCAATCCTTGGGATATTGGTGGAATGTTACATGGATGATCTGGTGGCCAAATATCCCCAGCGTCAGAACCATATCAAATATCTTTATATAGTGTTTGGATTCCTCTATTATCGCCCCCTAAAGATGAACCCATTGAAGTGTCCCTTCGGGGTCACCTCTGGGAAGATTCTAAGCTTCATTATTAGATACAAGGGCATCGATATTGACTCATGGAATATTAAATCCATCATACAAATGTTTCCCTAAGCAACATTCAGGAGCTTCAAGGAATTCAAATCCACTTGGACTACATACGCCGATTTATTGCGAATTTGGACGAAAAGTGTAATCCCATTTCTCTTATCATGAGGAAAGGCACTATCTATCAGAGGACGAAGAATGTCAGACTGCTTTCGAGGAAATCAAGAAGTATCTATATTAGCCTCCATTCTTGATTCCACCTATATTCGAAAATCCACTAGTCATTTATGTGACTTCCCTAGAATGATCTCTCACCGCCCTTCTCTCCCATAAGAACAATGAGTGAATGGAGAACAATGTCTACTTTCTTAGTCTCATTCTCCTTGATATGGAGACCAGATACTCCCCTATCGAGAATAGATGACTTGTACTGGTATTCGTAGTACAAAAACTGAAACATTACTTACAACACCATGATGTACATCTGGTGTCACAAGTGGATCTGATGAAGTACATCCAGAACCACCCAATGTTGACAGGTCATCTTGCTTGGTGGGTAGCGATCCTCTAGTAGTTTGATATTAGGTTTTCCCATCAGAAGGCTATTAAGGGGCAAGCAATGACAGACTTCCTTGCTGCCCATCCAGCTCCCGTGGACCAGTCTGTGGACCTTGATTTTCCCAATAATGAAATATTCTTAATGGACCAAACCATTCTATGTTGGAAAATTAACTTTGATGGTGCTTCTTGGAGCCCTACAGGTAGAAGGCTCAATCACCCCAGGCTCAACAGAGTGGGCCTAGGTATCGTCTTCATCACTCCAGCACAAATTGCTTTTCTATATTCATTCCTGTTATCATAAGGCTATACCGACAATGATTCGGAGTACCAGAATCTCATCATTGGCCTCAAGATAGCCTGCGAGATTGATGTTCCCCACTTGCAGGTTAAAGTGGACTCCAAAATATTCATCAAGAAGATCAATATTGACTATGTAGTTAGACATCCATAGCTTGTACCACTATTGTAATACACCCTCCAACTGATGGACAAGTTCCCATCTCAGCCAGAGGTTACTCATATCCATCGATCCCAGAACAGTCGAGAAGAATCCTTTGCCATCCTATCTGCATCACTTGCGGAGCCAGTGTAATGACCCGAAATTTTGAATAAATCTTGTTTCCTAATTTTGTGTGTTTTTGTATTTTATTTTATTTTTATACTCCACAAAAATGTTTCATTTAATAACATGAGAATAATTAAAATGAGATCGTTGGGTTCTGACTGTTATATGACCATTGGTCAATATGACCGCTATAAACTAAACATTTTGATTATTTTCTCTAAATACAAGTAATCTTGGTTAATTAATATAGAAAGAAGATTCGATGTCCTCACCCAGTAGTCTTGGACTGATAGAAGCCCATCTAACAGAACTTAAGAAGGAGGTAGCACCACTGGGCATTGCTCTGGACCAAACCCAAGCTGAACTTCATCGTGTGAAGCTAGAACGGGATCGCCTTCGTGAGAAGTTCATACTGATAGAAATTACTACGCGTACGATTTTGGCTGAGCCTCCCACGAATTCAATCACCTTAGCACACCTCACACTTAGTTCCTATGCTGGTGTGATAAGGGGCTATGTAAGGAGACTGTAACTGCTTTGTGTAATCCTTTTTTTAAATAAAAATTTTCCTTTCTTCTTATGATGAATTTTATGAATTTTAAAATGACCGGATAAATATAGTATGCATATTTTTGATGAATTTTAGAAAAAGGATATTTTAAAAATGGTTATGTAAACCTTAAATAATTAAAAATGTGTAATGATTTTTGACAAATGGTCTTCTACAATTATGTTCAGTACGAAATTTAGAGTCTAATGAGATCAACATAATTTTTGATGAATAGTAAATTATGAATAGTGATTTTATGCTTAGGATTAGTAATGTGACCAAATGGATTAGTAATCTCACTTAAAAAAAGTATTAAAATGAGCTAGGCACTTTGATTAAGTAATGTGATTTAATAAAATTGTTAAATAACGGTTTCATAAATTATTATTCAAGTATTAGTTTTTTCAAGTGAATACTGTTTTTTAATTTAATATTTAATTAAAAATATTTAGAAAATTATTTTTATAAAACAGATTTCATTTTTGAACTCAGAGCACCGATATTATGCTTTGGTAATTTTTGGGGTTTTTTCTGAAAAAAATGAATTTTTGGTGAATAGTGTTTTTATTTAAAAATTTAATAAAAATTATTTAGAAAATTATTTTTATAAAATGGAGTTCATATTTGTAATCAGAGCATTGATATTTGGTTAAGGTAAAATTTTGGGATTATTCTGAGAAAGTTGAATTTTCGATGAATAGTGAAAATACAGTTTTTATGTTTCGGGTGTTTAATGACATCATTAAATGATGTATTAAGTAAGTAATCAATATGGTCGACTTATGAATAGTAAGATAAGGTATGAGGTGTCCCTTGGACATTAATGCCTTGTCCCCTCACATTCCCTATAAATACCAAGCCATCCCCTCATCCATTCGACTCCCCACTCTCCCCCAATGATGTTCTGGTCTCATTACCTCCCAAGGAGTCCTCCCATGGTGCCCCCAAGCCCTCAAGGTCCCAAACATTGAGTTTTAAGAGTTATGTTTTAAGGTAAGGGATCCGATCTCTTTCTCTCTTTTCAAGAAATCTCTTTTATGTAATTTCTTTTATGCTCCATGTTTTTATGTTAAAGGGTGTTCTTTTATACTCCTCTTACCACCCTTTTGATGTTCACATAATGAGAGATCCCCTCTTACTCTCATTATTTCGTTTTATGAAGTTTTAAGTGGCGCCGTTAGGCTGCCGAAATTTTTGAAACGGATTCTTTCTCCCTTCTCGTTTTTCAAGATCTATTTTCATGTAAAGTATTTCAAGTTCTTTTTTATTATGTTGGGGTATGATCTCTAAATTTATCATACTGATCTTTTATGATCATATGATGAGAGACCCCATTTGATCTCTTCAATTCAATATTTTGATGTTTTAAGTGGCGCCGTTAGGCTGCCGAATTTTTAAGTGGTTCTTCACCCTTCTCGTTTTGAAGTTCTACTTCCATGTCAATTCTTTCAAGTTCCTTTTTGTTATGTTGGGGTATGATCTCTATATCTATCATACTGGACTTTTATGTTCATATGATGAGAGACCCTATTTGATCTCATCAATTCATTTTTTTTTTGAAGTTTAAGTGACACCGTTAGGCTGCCGAATTTTTAAGTGGTTCTTCACCCTTCTCGTTTTGACGTTCTACTTTCATGTCAATTCTTTCAAGTTCCTTTTTGTTATGTTGGGGTATGATCTCTATACCTATCATACTGGACTTTTATGTTCATATTATGAGAGACCCTATTTTATCTCATCAATTCATTTTTTGTTGAAGTTTAAGTGACGCTGTAAGGCTGCCGAATTTTTAAGGGATTCTTTCACCCTTATCCTTTTCAAAGTTCTAATTCCAGGTCAAGTATTGAAAGTTCCTTTTTATTATGTTGGGGTATGATCTCTATATCTATCATACTGATCTTTTATATTCATATGATGAGAGACCCTATTTGACATCATCAATTCATTTTTGGTTGAAGTTTATGTAACGCTGTTAGGTTGCCGAATTTTCATAAGTGAAATATTATTTTTGTCTTCCTTTCATGTTCTTCATTTCATATGGTATATTTTCAAATTTCATTAACATGTTCTTAAATCCCTTATATTATGTCCCTCTACTGTTTTATGGGTCATTTATGATTGTTTGACCCATGTCCCCTCTCTTTTCAATGTTTTCTAAAACCCTGTAACGTAGCCATTGTGCTGCAGAATTTTCGTCTCAAAATGCCTCTCTCTTTTTCTCAAAATTACTTCATGTTATTAAGTGAATACTCAAAGCTCTTATTTCGACAGGGTTATTCACATATATACAAAAATGTTCTATTTTAAATTCTGGGATTTACATAAATGAAACTCACTCTCCCCTTCTGTGGGTTTAAAGTGACGTAAAGATCATGTCTTTAAAGCAGTTTTCAAAACGTTATGATTATGAAATGAAACCCATTTATTTTATGCTATATGGGTTTCTTATGAAATTTTTGATGATGATATATGTGTCTCACATGATAATAATGGAAAATTTAAGGGTGCGCCCTGATAGCGCTCCAATGCATTGGGTAATTATGTAACCACTAGAGATTACAATTTTCACGATACCTTGGTGAATAACCTTGGTAATTTTCAAATGACACCTTGGGGATAGACCTTGGTGATATGTTCATGATTCTCTATGTTAAATTATGTAGCAACATCTTCATGTTATGAAAAATTTTATTTTTATTATGATATTCCACATGATTCTTTCTCATGACTTAAAGTTCTTTCTCTTGACATAGTTGATGTATCTCAAGTTCACATGTTAAATGTTTCTCTTGTTTGCATTACTGGGCCTTCTGCTCACCCTTTCTTATGATGTATGTCCCCAGGTTATAAGATGCAGTAATGAACCTAGGATGAACATGAGTAGAATCCTTTCAAGTGTTTAAGAATAATGTTTTATGTTTTCATGTTTTAAGATCCTGGTTTCCAAGACACTAAACCTTAAAGATCCTCGGTTTTGAAAAATGTAATGAAAGTTTATGTGATAAAAAGGTGGGATGCTATAGTTGTTATCAAAGGATGGTTTAGTTATTTGTGGAAATTAGGATATGATAACTCTAGGAAGAACCCTATAGAAAAGTTTAAATATATGAAATCTTCCTGGTATTTTGATGAGTATTGAGTAAGGGGTTTCCAAGAAAATACATCCCTGTCTCGATACGAGCAGGTAGAGTTGGCTCTAGCACTGATGTACATAGGGGTAAAACCCGAAAACACCGCTTTGTGCTATACTCGAACGGGAACTGGTACACAACAACGGGCCTTGCTGCACTCTTGGTTACGACACTCCCGGGGGATATGCTTTGGTAAATTCATAAGCTTAGTATGAACCATTGTTAAAGGAACAAAGATGAAATAAAATAAAGATTCACATAAGAATATATGATCATGGATAACCTAGATGGGAACATAGGGGATCACAAGTTAGGGTATACTTTTCTTCTACAAGTTATCCTTCTATGATTTCAGTTCCTTTTCATCATTATTGGCTAAGTACTTAAGCCACTAATTATGATTTCTCTTCTTAGTTAATGGTGGGAAATGGAAGAACATGTCCCAAAAACCAATGTGATAGGAAATGCAACGACTGCCATATTAATATGACAGGGATGATTAGGGGATTAAAAGATGATTGTTATTTTGGAAGACGTTCACTATTTTAGGGACCCTATATGATCAAGGTAAATAGATTACTAAAATATTTTCATTAAGGAGTAAGGTTGACTTATATTTTGACGAATCGATGAATTTAATGTGGACTTATAGTAATTTAGGTTAATTATGTGGATGACTAACTTATCTTGAGTAAAATATGTTTAGGTTATATACTTTTGTTATAAGATGTTAGGAGTGGTTGATGTTGTTTGGAGATGAACAATGAAGTTTATTTTGGAAGACTATGTTATCAAATCCTTCTTGTATTTGTGTTTCAATATTAGTTTCGTTTATTTTTAGGAATTTTAAGGATCGTTGTTTATGGAATGATCTATGATGAACTTTGGCTAGTACCATGGGACTTTGAAGATTTAAAAGTAGTTTCCATTCCTATGGGATTCTTTCTTTTTGAAGAGTTGTTTTACCTTAAACTTTCTGTTTTTGGGATAATTTTTAAAGATAGAAGAAATAGATAGTTAATCTTTTGTGGATTATGTGATTCTATAGAAGATGATTCTTGTGCTTTTTATGAGACCAAGTTTCTTTGAATTCTCATCATTTGTGGAAAAGATTAGTGTTGGTTGGGACTTATTAAAGGATGAAACTCTGCTTGAAGGTAGGTATATTTTCTTATGTTTTTTTTCTATGTAGTAAATGAATTCCTCAAAATTATATAAAGGAACGTAAAACAAAAACATTGTTGGTTTATGTTTCCTACTAGGTAATCAAAGACCGTTTACACACATCATAAGTTAAGGATTTTCTTATGGTTAAATTTCTCTTAATCATGTTTTCTATCACTCTCCCTTAGAACATGACCCTTGGTTTTTTCCTCCATGTCCATGTTTTTCTACATGGGATCCTAGTATGGGTTAACTCGGGTGACCTTTGTACTTCCCTTTCTTTCTTTTAAAGTAATAGTTTTACTGACTCCTTTTCTGATGTGGGGCTTTCAATAAAATTTCAAAACACAATTTTAAAAATTGCGAGGACGCAATTTCGTAAGGGGGGAAGATTGTAACGACCCAAAATTTTGAATAAATCTTGTTTCCTAATTTTGTGTGTTGTTTTATTTTATTTTATTTTTATACTCCACAAAAATGTTTCATTTAATAACATGAGTATAATTAAAATGAGATCATTGGGTTTTGACTGTTATGTGACCATTGATCAATATGACCGCTGTAAACTAAAAGTTTCGATTATTTTCTCTAAATACAAGTAATATTGGTTTATTAATATATAAAGAAGATTCAATGGCCTCACCCAGTAGTCTTGGACTGATCGAAGCCCATCTAACAGAACATGGGAAGAAGGTAGCACCACTGGGCTTTGCTCTGGACCAAATCCAAGCTGAAGTTCATCGTGTAAAGCTATAACGGGATCTCCTTCGCGAGAAGTTCAAACTGATAGAAATTACTACTCGTGCGATGTTGGCCGAGCCTCTCTCGGATTATCTCACCTTAGCATACTTCACACATAGATCCTATGCTAGTGTGATAAGGGGCTATGTAAGGAGATTGTAATTGCCTTGTGTAATCCTTTGTTTTAAATAAAAATTTTAATTTCTTCTTATGATGAAGTTTATGAATTTTCAAATGACCGGATAAATATAGTATGCATATTTTTGATGAATTTTAGAAAAAGGATATTTTAAAAATGGTTATGTAAAACTTAAATAATTAAAAATGTGTAATGATTTTCAACAAATGGTCTTCTACAATTATGTTCAGTACGAAATTTAGAGTCTAGTGAGATCAACTTAATTTTTCATGAATAGTAAATTATGAATATTGATTTTATGATTAGGATTAGTAATGTGACCAAATGGATTAGTAATCTCACTTAAAGAAAGTATTAAAATAAGATAGGCACTTTGATTAAGTAATGTGATTCAATAAAGTGGTTAAATAACGGTTTCATAAATTATTATTCAAGTATTAGTTTCTTCAAGTGAATATTGTTTTTTAATTATAATTTTAATTAAAAATATTTAGAAAATTATTTTTATAAAACGGATTTCATTTTTGAACTCAGAGCACCGGTATTATGCTATGGTAATTTTGGGGTTTTTTCTGAAAAAAATGAATTTTCTGTGAATAGTGTTTTTATTTAAAATTTTAATTTAAAATATTTAGATAATTATTTTTATAAAATGGAGTTCATATTTGTAATCAGAGCGTTGATATTTGGTTAAGGTGAAATTTTGGGATTATTCTGAGAAAGTTGAATTTTCGATGAATAGTGAAAATACATTTTTTAAGTTTCGGGTGTTTAATGACATCATTAAATGATGTATCAAGTAAGTAATCAATATGGTCGACATATGAATATTAAGATAATGTATGAGGTGTCCCTTGGCCATTAATGCCTTGTCCCCTCACTTTCCCTATAAATACCAAGTCATCCCCTCATCCATTCGACTCCCCACTCTCCCCCAACGAAGTTCTGGTCTCATTACCTCCCAAGGAGTCCTCCCATGGTGCCCCCAAGCCCTCAAGGTCCCAAAATTTGAGTTTTAAGAGTTTTGTTTTAAGGTAAGGGATCTGATCTCTCTCTTTCTTTTCAAGAAATCTCTTTTATATAATTTCTTTTATGCTCCATGTTCTTATGTTAAAGGGTGTTCTTTTATACTCCTCTTACTGCCCTTTTCATGTTCACATAATGAGAGATCCCCTCTTACTCTCATTATTTCATTTTATGATGTTTTAAGTGGCGCCGTTAGGCTCCCAATAGTTTTATAACGGATTCTTTCTCCCTTCTGATTTTTCAAGATCTATTTTCATGTAAAGTATTTCATGTTTTTTTTATTATGTTGGGGGTATGATCTCTAAATTTATCATACTGATATTTTATGATCATATGATGAGAGACCCCATTTGATCTCTTCAATTCAGTATTTTGATGTTTTATGTGGTGTCGTTAGGCTGCCGAATTTTTAAGTGGTTCTTCACCCTTCTTGTTTTGAAGTTCTACTTTCATGTCAATTCTTTCAAGTTACTTTTTGTTATGTTGGTGTATGACCTCTATATCTATCATATTGGACTATTATGTTCATATGATGAGAGATCCTATTTGATCTCATCAATTCATTTTTTTGATGTTTAAGTGACGCCGTTAGGCTGCCGAATTTTTAAGTGGTTCTTCAGCCTTGTCGTTTTGAAGTTCTACTTTCATGTCAATTCTTTCAAGTTCCTTTTTGTTATGTTGGGGTATTATCTCTATATCTATCATATTGGACTTTTATGTTCATATGATGAGAGACCCTATTTGATCTCATCAATTCATTTTTTTGTTGAAGTTTATGTGACGCCGTTAGGCTGCCGAATTTTTATGGGATTCTTTCACCCTTCTACTTTTCAAAGTTCTAATTCCATGTCAAGTCTTGAAAGTTCTTTTTTATTATATTGAGGTATGATCTCTATATCTATAATACTGATCTTTTATGTTCATATGATGAGAGACCCTATTTGACATCATCAATTCATTTTTGGTTGAAGTTTATGTAACGCTGTTAGGTTGCCGAATCTTCATAAGAGAAATCTTATTTTTGTCTTCCTTTCATGTTCTTCATTTCATATGGTATATTTTTAAATTTCATTACCATGTTCTTAAATCCCTTATATTCTGTCCCTCTACTGTTTTATGGGTCATTTATGACTGTTTGACCCATGTCCCCTCTCTTTTGAACGTTTTCCAAAACCCGGTAACGTAGCCGTTGTGCTGCAGAATTTTCGTCTCAAAATGCCCCTCTCTTTTTCTCAAAATTACTTCATGTTATTAAGTGAATACTCAAAGATCTTATTTCTACAGGGTTATTCACATATATACAAAAATGTTCTATTTTAAATTCTGGGATTTACATAAATGAAACCCGCTCTCCCCTTCCGTGGGTTTAAAGTGACGTAAAGATCATGTCTTTAAAGCAGTTTTTAAAACGTTATGATTATGAAATGAAACCCATTTATTTTATGCTATATGGGTTACTTATGAAATGTTTGATTATGATATATTTGGATCACATGATAATAAAGGCAAATTTAAGGGTGCACCCTGATAGCACTCCAATGCATTGGGTAATGATGTAAACACTAGAGATTACAATTTTCACGATACCTTGGTGAATAGCCTTGGTAATTTTCAAATGAAACCTTGGGGATGGACCTTGGTGATATGTTCATGATTTTATATGTTAAATTATTTAGCCACATCTTCAAGATATGAAAAATTTTATTTTTTTTATGATATTCCACATGATTCTTTCTCATGCCTTAATGTTCTTTTTCTTGACATAGTTGATGTATCTCAGGTTCACATGTTAAATGTTTCTCTTGTTTCCCTTACTGGGCCTTCTGTTCACCCTTTCTTTTGATTTATGTCCCTAGGTTATGAGATGTTGTAATGAACCTAGGATGAACATGAGGAGAAGCCTTTCAAGTGTTTAAGAATAATGTTTTATGTTTTTATGTTTTACGATCCTGGTTTCCAAGACACTAAACCTTAAGCCTCCTCGGTTTTGTAAAATGTAATGAAAGTTTATGTGATAAAAAGGCGGGATGATATAGTTGGTATCGAAGGATGGTTTAGTTATTTGTGGAAATTAGGATATGAAAACTCTAGGAAGAACCCTATAGAAAAAGTTTAAATATAGGAAATCTTCCTGGTATTTTGGTGAGTATTGAGTAAGGGGTTTCCAAGAAAATACATCCCTGTCTGGATATGAGTAGGTAGAGGTGGCTCTGGCACTGATGTACATAGGGGTAAAACCCGAAAACAACGATTTGAGCTAGACTCGAACGAGAACTGGTACACGACAACGGGCCTTGCTGCACTCTTGGTTACGACACTCCCGGGGGATATGCTTTGGTAAATTCATAAGCATAGTATGAACCAATGTTAAAGGAACAAAGTTGAAATAAAATAAAGATTCACATAAGAAAATATGATCATGGATAACCTAGATGGGAACCTAGGGGATCACAAGTTAGGGTATACTTTTCTTCTACAAGTTATCCTTCTATGCTTTCAGTTCATTTTCATGATTATTGGCTAAGTACTTAAGCCACTAATTATGCTTTCTCTTCTTAATTAATGGTGGGAAATGGAAGAATATGTCCCAAAAACCAATGTGATTGGAAATGCGACGATTTCCGTATTAATATGACAGGGATGATTAGGGGATTAAAAGATGATTATTATTTTAGAAAACGTTCACTATTTTGGTGACCCTATATGATCAAGGTAAATAGATTACTACAGTATTTTCATTGAGGAGAAAGGTTGACTTATATTTTGACGAATCGATGAATTTAAGGTGGACTTATAGTAATTTAGGTTAATTATGGGAATGATTAACTTATCTTGAGTAAAATATGTTTAGGTTAGCTACTTTTGTTATAAGATGTTAGGAGTGGTTGATGTTGTTTGGATATGAACAATGAAGTTTATTTTGGAAGACTATGTTATCAAATCCTTCTTGTATTTGGGTTTCAATATTAGTTTGGTTTATTTTGAGGAATTTTAAGGACCGTTATTTATGGAATGGTCTATGATGAACTTTGGGTATTACCATGGGACTTTGAAGATTTAAAAGTAGTTTCCATTCCTATGGGATTCTTTCTTTTTGAAGAGTTGTTTTACCTTAACCCTTCTATTTTTGGGATAATGTTTAAAAATAGAAGAAATAGATAGTTAATCTTTTGTGGATTATGTGATTCTATAGAAGATGATTCTTGTGCTTTTTATGAGACCAAGTGTTTTTGAATTCTCATCATTTGGGGAAAAGATTAGTGTTGGTAGGGACTTATTAAAGGATGAAACTCTGCTTGAAGGTAGGTATATTTTCTTATGTTTTTGTTCTATGTAGTAAATGAATTCCTAAAAATTATGAAAAGGAACGTAAAACAAAAACATTGTTGGTTTACGTTTCCTACTAGGTAATCAAAGACCGTTTACACACATCGTAAGTTAGGGATTTTATTATGGTTAACTTTCTCCTAATCATGTTTTCTATCACTCTCCCTTAGAATGCGACCCTTGGTTTTTTCCTCCATGTCCATGTTTTCCTACATGGGATCCTAGTATGGGTTAACTCTGGTGACCTTTGTACTTCCCTTTCTTTCTTTTAAAGTAATATTTTTACTGACTCCTTTTCCGATGTGGGGCTTTCAATAAAATTTCAAAACCCAATTTTAAAAATTGCGGGGACGCAATTTCTTAAGGGGGTAATATTGTAATGACCCGAAATTTTGAATAATTCTTGTTTCCTAATTTTTTGTGTTGTTTTATTTTATTTTATTTTTATACTCCACAAAAATGTTTCATTTAATAACATGAGTATAATTAAAATGATATCGTTGGGTTTTGACTGTTATATGACCATTGGTCAATATGACCACTGTAAACTAAATTTTTTGATTATTTTCTCTAAATACAAGTAATCTTGGTTAATTAATATAGAAAGAAGATTCCATGGCCTCACCCAGTAGTCTTGGACCGATCGAATCCCATCTAACAGAACATGGGAAGGAGGTAGCACCACTGGGCTTTGCTCTGGACCAAACCCAAGCTGAACTTCATCGTGTGAAGCTAGAACGGGATCGCCTTTGCGAGAAGTTCAAACTGATAGAAATTACTACTCGTGTGATGTTGGCCGACCCTCCCTCGGATTCTCTCACCTTAGCACACCTCACACTTAGGTCCTATGCTGGTGTGATAAGGGGCTATGTAAGGAGACTGTAACTGCCTTGTGTAATCCTTTGTTTTAAATATAAATTTTTATTTTCTTCTTATGATGAAGTTTATGAATTTTCAAATGACCGGATAAATATAGTATGCATATTTTTTATGAATTTTAGAAAAAGGATATTTTATAAATGGTTATGTAAACCTTAAATAATTAAAAATGTGTAATGATTTTCGACAAATGGTCTTCTACAATTATGTTCAGTACGAAATTTAGAGTCTAATGAGATCAAATTAATTTTTGATGAATAGAAAATTATGAATAGTGATTTTATGCTTAGGATTAGTAATGTGACCAAATGGATTAGTAATATCACTTAAAGAAAGTATTAAAATAAGCTAGGCACTTTGATTAAGTAATGTGATTCAATAAAATGGTTAAATAACGGTTTCATAAATTATTATTCAAGTATTAATTTTTTCGAGTGAATATTGTTTTTTAATTAAAAATTTAATTAAAAATATTTAGAAATTTTTTTTATAAAACGGATTTCATTTTTGAACTCAGAGCACCGATATTATGCTATGGTAATATTTGGGGTTTTTTCTGAAAAAAATGAATTTTCGGTGAATAGTGTTTTTATTTAAAAATTTAGTTAAAAATATATAGAAAATTATTTTTATAAAATTGAGTTCATATTTTTAATCAGAGCGTTGATATTTGGTTAAGGTGAAATTTTGGGATTATTCTGAGAAAGTTGAATTTTCGATGAATAGTGAAAATACTGTTTTTAAGTTTCGGGTGTTTAATGACATCATTAAATGATGTATTACGTAAGTAATCAATATGGGAGACTTATGAATAGTAAGATAAGTTATGAGGTGTCCCTTGGCCATTAATGACTTGTCCCCTCACTTTCCCTATAAATACCGAGCCATCCCCTCATCCATTCGACTCCCCACTCTCCCCCAACGAAGTTCTGGTCTCATTACCTCCCAAGGAGTCCTCCCATGGTACCCACAAGCCCTCAAGGTCCCAAACTTTGAGTTTTAAGAGTTATGTTTTAAGGTAAGGGATCTGATCTCTCTCTTTCTTTTCAAAAATCTCTTTTAAGTAATTTCATTTATGCTCCATGTTCTTATGTTAAAGGGTGTTCTTTTATACTCCTCTTACTGACCTTTTCATGTTCACATAATGAAAGATCCCCCCTTACTCTCATTATTTTGTTTTATGAAGTTTTAAGTGGCGCCGTTAGGCTGCCGAAATTTTTGTAACGGATTCTTTCTCCCTTCTCATTTTTCAAGATCTATTTTCATGTAAAGTATTTCAAGTTCCTTTTTATTATGTTGGGGGATGATCTCTAAATTTATCATATTGATCTTTTATGATCATATGATGAGAGACCCCATTTGATCTCTTTAATTCAGTATTTTGATGTTTTAAGTGGTGTCGTTAGGCTGCCGAATTTTTAAGTGCTTCTTCACCCTTCTCGTTTTGAAGTTCTACTTTCATGTCAATTCTTTCAAGTTTCTTTTTGTTATGTTGGGGTATGATCCCTATATCTATCATAATGTAATTTTATGTTCATATGATGAGATACCATATTTGATCTCATCAATTCATTTTTTGTTGAAGTTTAAGTGACGCCGTTAGGCTGCCGAATTTTTAAGTGGTTTTTCAACCTTCTCGTTTTGAAGTTCTACTTTCATGTCAATTTTTTCATGTTACTTTTTGTTATGTTGGGGTATGATCTCCATATCTATCATACTGTAATTTTATGTTCGTATGATTAGAGACCCTATTTGATCTCATCAATTCATTTTTTGTTGAAGTTTAAGTGACGCCGTTAGGCTGCAAAATTTTTAAGGGATTCTTTCACCCTTCTCCTTTTCAAAGATCTAATTCCATGTCAAGTCTTGAAAGTTTATTTTTATTATTTTGGGGTATGATCTGTATATCTATCATACCGATCTTTTATGTTCATATGATGAGAGACCCTATTTGACATCATCAATTCATTTTTGGTTGAAGTTTATGTAACGTTGTTAGGCTGTCGAATTTTCATAAGAGAAATCTTATTTTTGTCTTCCTTTCATGTTCTTCATTTCATATGGTATATTTTCAAATTTCATTTCCATGTTTGTTAAATACCTTATATTCTGTCCCTCTACTATTTTATGGGTCATTTATGATTGTTTGACCCATGTCCCCTCTCTTTTCAACGTTTTCTAAAACCCTGTAACGTAGCCGTTGTGCTGTAGAATTTTCTTCTTAAAATGCCTCTTTCTTTTTCTCAAAATTACTTCATGTTATTAAGTGAATACTCAAAGCTCTTATTTCTAAAGGGTTATTCACATATATACAACAATGTTCTATTTTAAATTCTGGTATTTACATACATGAAACCCGCTCTCCCCTTCTGTGGGTTTAAAGTGACGTAAAGATCATGTCTTTAATGCAGTTTTTAAAACGTTATGATTATGAAGTGAAACCCATTTATTTTATGCTATATGGGTTATTTATGAAATGTTTGATGATGATATATGCGGATCACATGATAATAAAGGAAAATTTAAGGGTGCGCCCTGATATCGCTCCAATGCATTGGGTAATGATGTAACCACTAGAGATTACAATTTTCACGATACCTTGGTGAATAACCTTGGTAATTTTCAAATGACACCTTGGGGATGGACCTTGGTGATATGTTCATGATTGTCTATGTTAAATGATGTAGCCACATCTTCAAGTAATGAAAAATTTTATTTTTATTACGATATTCTACATGATTCTTTCTCATGCCTTAAAGTTCTTTTTCTTGACATAGTTGATGTATCTCAAGTTCACATGTTAAATGTTTCTCTTGTTTCCCTTACTGGGCCTTCTTCTCACCCTTTCTTTTGATGTATGTCCCCAGGTTGTGAGATGCAGTAATGAACCTAGGATGAACATGAGGAGAAGCCTTTCAAGTGTTTAAGAATAATGTTTTGTGTTTTCATGTTTTATGATCCTGGTTTCCAAGACACTAAACCTTAAATATCCTCGGTTTTGTGAAATGTAATGAAAGTTTATTTGATAAAAAGGCGGGATGCTATAGCCAGATCAGGATGATTTAATTATCCACATAGCACATCGGAGATTCATCTTCCCCGTCACTCTAGACAATAATGATAGCCCATTGGTAAGCCACCTTACCGCCGACGCCTCTACATCAAGTCCTCCAGGTCTCCCTGATACAGTTCTAGAGGTGACTCTCAACTAGAAGACCCCATTTTTGAGTACCTTAATTACAGAAATCTCTCGGAAGATCAAGCGGAGCACGAGTGAATTTGACACCATGCATTACATTTTATCCTCCAATGTTTTCCTAGTCTCGAGCAGATCCTTTACAAGCATGGGTTTGATGGGTTTCTCCTCTGTTTCATTCAAAATATTGAGATTTCTCAAGTCGTGCATGAGGTTCATTCTGGTTCTTGTAGGGATCATTAAACTGAGTCGAAACTGTCTCCCGAGATCTGGATTTTGGGGTATTTTTTGCCTTCCTTGATTCTTGACTGCATCATGTTTTCCAAGAGGTTCCGTGCATGAAAAATTCATGCCAAATTTTTTCATCAGACTCCAGAGCCACTCCACACTACCAAGTACTCTTGGCCCTTTTCCGTTCGGGGACTCGATGTCTTGGGGAAATATCCACCGACAAAATCTCGCCAATGCAGGTTCATCCTAACCGCTAAAAATTTATTTTCCAACTGGGTAGAGTCAATTACTCTCAATAAATTCAAGTCGTTTTCTATCATTTAATTTCTGAGCTCCAACATCAATTACCGATTTGGAGTCCCTCATGTCATCCTCACCGACGATGGCACCAACTTCTAGATAGCTAAGTTGAAGAAGTCGTATGACAAGTAAAACATCCATTATAACCATACCTCCCACTATCATGCATAAGAAAATGGGATGATCGAGACATTCAAAAAAACCCTCTTAACATTATGTAGAAGATGTTTGGTCAGAACAAGAAGAGTTGGTTAGAAAAAATCCCCAACACCCTTTGGGCCTATCAGACAATGACTCGCAATTCCACACAGGTGACTCCATATTTCCTGGTGTATGGATGGGAGGTCATCCTGTCTATCAAGATTCAATTGCCTTAATTACACACAACTACCTACGATCCTCAAGCTCTAGATAAGCTAGCTAAGTTCCATCTGTCTGAATTGGAATCACTCGATGATAATAGGCTTTGTACCCTTCACGATCTGGAAAGGCAACAGAATAAGATAACTAGATCCTTCAACAAGAATGTTTGCCTCTGCACTTTCTTGCAAGCTGACCTGGTGTTGGCTCTGAGAACACCAATGATACTTATTAGAAAACCACCCATGATGGAGCCCAAATGGGAAAGACCTTACATCATTTACATGGTTTACCCCAATGGTGTGTACTCCCTGGTTACCATGGATAGAGAGCGTATAAATCCTCCCACCAATGTGAAATTATTCAATAAATCCTTTTCTTGGTCCTTTTTCACGGTTATACATGACCTTAAACTGTAATTTCCTACATGATAGTAAATTGTATGTCATCCCGTAGGACGTTAAACTATATTCGGTCTTACATGACCTTAAATTGTTAAGTCTCACATGACAGTAACATCTATGTCATCCCACAGGATGTTAAATTGTATTTAGTCCTACATAACCTTAAAATATTATGCCCTGCATGAAATTAAACATCTTTCTCATCCTACATGACGATAAACTATAAATTGGTCTCAGATGTATGACCATAAACTAAGATCTGTATGGTCCCACATGAAAATAAATTGTCCCATCTTCGCCACATGATGCTAAAATGAGTGGTTCATCCAAACTGAGGGACATAAAACTTATCAGAATTCATCCTCACTGCATGATGTGATACTACATGGTACCTTCAAGAACTATGTACAGCTTGATTCCCATCCTCATGGGATATGTAGGAATGCTCAGACGCCACTTCTTGAGTCTAGTCCCTGGACTCTTCATTTCAACAATCCCACATGGTTATAGTTTTCTGGGACGATTCATCATAGTGTAATGTAGGATTATATGTCCCTACTCATGTCACTATTATGATGATATCACCATGTTCCCATCCTAGTTATTCTATTCTCCCATGTCCTCACCGTACGATGCTAAATTGCATAGCCTTTAGAACTACATATGGCTTGATTCCCATCCTTATGGGATACATAGAAATGCCTAGACATTTCATCTATTGGCCCATCCCCAAACTTCAATATCACCCATTAGGTTGATTTACATGGTGTGGTGAAATATTTTTCCCTTATTCACATCGAGTTCATCATGACTGCACCATGTATCCCTCTCCCTTAAGGCCTCCACCTCTTTCCTCATCCAGCATTCATGACGTTAAACTACATAGGTGCATTTATGCTTCACACACTCCCATTACATGGTCCTTCATTATCTCTTACATCTATAATGGCCCTTAAACATATTGGATGTTCGGCCTAAGGGCCCTCCTACCATTGTGGGCCAATGTCCTTGAGGACCTTGAGCAACAATTTAATACAAGTCCCGCGTTGCAAATAAAGTTAGCGATCGAAAATCATTTCTTTTTCCCATTCCAGGTCACATGATGTGGATTCTGTGTTTCAAACATGGTCAATATTCATCCTTCATCGATTCCACTACCCCCATAAATCCCAAGTATTGGGCACAGTTACTCATTTTTTCATGTTATCCCTTCAAACATCAGTCTGCCTCCGGTAGGAGTGTTAGTCCATGTGCCGTACCCTTATATGTTGGGAAGATCCATAATCTCATTCCTTATTTACCACACCAAACATTGGTCACATGGGTTTAAGAATTTTGTTAAGGCAATATCTCCATGATGGGTTATGTGTCCACGATATGAGCTCTATGACCTTAATTTAAGGTTATCGTCATCCTCATTCCATGACGTTAAAATAAAAACTGGCTAGGACTTCATGTCTCATGTCCCTAGACCTTTTTAATCCCTTGGCTCGAGTTCCCAATTAATATTGTGCAGTATTTACCGGAATCTATGTCCTCGTTCATGTTAGGATGTTTTTCCCACACTGCATACATCCCCTTCATACACCCCTCCACTTTCTTCCTCACCGAAATATGTTAAATTGTGAACCGACAGGGACTTACCATCTTATGTCCCTTAACTTTTTTCGACCCCCTATCCCCTGTCGTTGTTTGAGATCGTACGGTTTGGCATGGGCTTATTTTCTCATTCATGTAAGGTTGATTGTCATGCCATAAACATCCCTCATTGAGATACCTTTCCAGTATCCTAATGGGATATGTAGGACCGCCAGAACTTTTAGCCTTCAGTTCCAACCTCATACATGGAGTTATCCTTATATTCCTCGCCCCCATGCTAGAGTTCTCCTAGGAGAGGGGTATATAGTGTGGTATGGGCTATCATCCTCGTTCACATCAAGTTTGTAACAAACATGCCACATACCTCTTTCCCCAAAGATCTCTTTGTCCCTTTGTTCCACACCTCTCTTTTTAAGTCGGCAGCTCTTATGTCAATCCACTCGTTGCTCTTTGGCAGTTCACCAATGTGATCAAGAGCACTCTTGTTTATCACCTACAGTGTTGAATCCTATAGGGACATGTTATCACCCATTTTTAGGATTCATGTGTAACATCCAAGATAAATAAGGAATAAGACACTTTTCATATTTATTAATATTTGTGAATTAAATATTAATTTTATATTAAATGGGATTCTATGTTCGATAGTGTACCCGATACACATCAATTTGTTTCTTGGAAATCTTACATTGCACATTAATAATATAATATTATTATTTTAAATGGTCATTAACTCCTAGTTGTTGTATTGATGCGAAGGAACAAAACTAAATAAAATATGATTATACATGTTTGTTAAATGTAATTACTTTTATCCAATAAATGTTAGAGGCTTAAATGTGAATGAATCTAATTTTAAGCATAATTTACATTAAAAGGTCGATTTACCACCTTTTAATGGAGAACCCTTTTTAAATATAGTTTTAGTCACTGTAATACATTATATATGACCAAATATAATCCTTCTTTCGAATTGGGACATCAAAATTTACTTTGTGTAACTTTTTGAATTTTTCGGATAAAGTTCATTTTTTAATGAATACTGAAAAATGTTGTATTTTAATTCAAAAGTGCCTTTTAATATAATGTATTTATATGCCTAGATTATATTTTTAATTGGTTTTAAAGTGAAATTAAAATATATTTTTACAATTTAATCCAATTTTGTTCATTGGAATAAATTTCACTTTGAAATTGGACATAAACAAGTATCAATCTTTTGATATGTATTGTTTCTTAAAAGCACGCTATTTGTTTTGATAACGGGAATTAATTTTAAAATTAATTAACGCCACTTAAATGTTTTGAATTTGTGAAAAATAGACGTAATTTTTGAATTCATAATATAAAATATATCTTAGGCTCAATTTTTGATATTTTTCTGAAAAACATCAATTTTTCATGAATAGTGAAACCACTTAGTGGTAGTTAAAAAATTGACTTCTTCATTTAAATGAAATTTTACCACTTCTTTGAATCGAATTTCAAAAATCCTACCTACTTGGTTGTTATCAAGGAGTAAAATGTGGTTCTCTATGATGAAAATAATTTTTGTTGAATAGTAACTTTTGAATTTTATTTACTGCGGTTAAAGGTAAATAGGGTAATTCAAGGTAAAAAAGAATATTATATTAATTCCAAATTACCATAACACTTGTCCAAAACTTATTGGTTGAGTCATTAACAACCATGGGCATCTTTGGGTAGATTTTGGGACCTCATTGAGCCACATGGGAGTGAAAATGACATTCTAGATTAATTAATTTAATGTGAAGACAAAATTGACATTAACAAAAATATTTTAGTAATTAAATTTTATATGGTGTTATATAAGTCCTATATTCGACTAAAAATATTATTTTGAAATATAAAAATATATCCTACATCATGTTATTTTTTTTAATAATTGTTTGACTTCAATTAAATTAAATTATTTATGACACAATAATGATGTAGTATTTACCTCATTAATAAATGATTTAAATAACTAAGATTATAATGATTAAATTATTATCCAAAACATGTCAAATTCCGATCGGATGATTTTATTATGAATATGAGTCATCTTATCTTCGACCTTAATGATTTTTGGACCCTTAGAAACCGAATATCATTATATTATGAAATAATATTTTCACACTTTCCTAAAGAGCACCTCATCTACCTCATATAAAGAGACCAGTTCTAACCAAATACTCACACCTCTCAAGCCATTTGGCTCATCCAAAATCTGGACAATTACAATCCATACATCTCTATCCTCCTCCTAAAATCATTTCCTTAGGAAGAAGGCACTTCAAGAAGTCCTTTGGTACAAACCAAAGAGAGTTACCCCAATTAAAGGTAACGATTTCTATTAAATTATTTTCTTTTATTTTACTTCTCTAACCCCAAAAACCTTTTTATTTCATTTATTTTGTAACAACACAAGTATCATCAATATAATAGGATTTTTTTATGAGAATTATTCTAACTACACTTAAACAAAACTCCATCTAATGGATTATGAAAAAAATGTTTCTGTGGTTGGAAAACTAACACCTCACGAAACGATGATTGTTCAATTACATCTTACCGCCTCTCATGGTGGACATTTTTACGGTAATATATTTATATATGATATATATTATATTTATTATTTCCATATTCTTCTGTACTTCCCAATTATATCAAGACTTTACGGTTTCCATAATGGGTAAATACGATAATCTCATTTGAGGAAGTGCGGACTACCACCCCCTTAAAGTGATGTGACTCGTTAATGCCTTGTGTGGGATGTATAAACAACAGATTTAATGATATTATATATGATATTATAATGGAATTATAATATACCTATGTATCAGTATGTTTTAATTCCATTAAAATAAGAAATAGAATTGAAAGTAGTGTTCAAGCATATGTACGGCTTACCGTCTCCATGAACGGTGCATTTCCTTTCTTACCTCCAAATGTTATGTACTATTATAAATACATGTATATAATGAATATATATGATATATATGATATTTAAATCATGAATATCATTCTTGATATAATGGAATATCGACCACATGGACAACTTGTAAATATAAGGTGTTCATTTTTGACTCAAGTACCAAATATCGACAAAATTAACTTTATTAACTTAAATGATTACATAATATTTATAACATGGTATTAAGTTATATAATATGAATAATAAAAATTAAAAATTTAATTAAGAAAGTATAAATTAACTTTAGTTAATTATTCAGGAGATTAAAGAACGATCGAGTCAAGTCGGACGCGAGGTAAGGGATCCGACCTCTCTCTTTCATTTCAAGTACTCTCTTTTATGTCATTTCTTTTATGCTCCACATTCTTATGTTGGGGGATTTTATTTTATATTTACCATACTGTAATTTTTATTTTAATATGATAAGACCCCCACTTACTCTCATAAATTCATTTTATGAATTTTTAAGTGGCGTCGTTAGGCTGCCGAATTTTTGTAAGGGATTTCATATCTCACTATTAATTCTGTGATATTTCCATTGTTCGCCACTTATTTATTGCATGTGGTGTATTGTGTACTACCTTTTGATGTATATTATCATGATTCTCATTATATTCATGGTATTATGTGATTAATTTTATTGTTATTAACTTTGGCTCATACGACTCGATTGAATACAATGTGGTAAGGGGTTTTCATCTCACTTTTTATCCCCAAGAGATACAAGCTATATTTGCCACTAATTTAATTTTTTTGGTGTATGTACGGCCCATTATTTTACTTTGTGTGTAATATAATTTAATTTATGAGTATATACATCTTCATTTTATGATCCTTCTTTCATGTGGCATATGTTTTTTAAGATACAAAATCGGTAAGGGAACCTTTCACCCTCCTCTTTTTAAAAGACTTCTTTTTTGTTATGTCTTTTAATTTACATCTTATTATGTTGGGATATATTATTATATATCCTTACTGATGTCAAATTTATGTCCATGTGATGAGATACCCTTTTTATCTCATCAAATCATTTTATGAATTTTAAAGGGACGATGTTAGACTGTCGAATTTTTAAATGGGAACTTCTTAACCCAATTTCGATTCATTGGGTTCAACTTGTACTTATAGAATATGTCATCCTATGAATATTTGTGAATGAACTCTGATTTTTTTACACTTAATATCCACATATATTGGTTTTATTTATATTTTTTCACACATAATTATGAGATTGATTTATCCTTAATTTAAGGATACCATCTTTATAAGGGATTTCATCTCAATTTACATTTCCTTTGAGAATTTATTTTTGTTATGAACCAATTCCCTATTATATGGGGTATATACTGTGATTTGACATATTATATCATGAATCCATTAATTGTCATGATATTATAATGTTCTGATTAAATATTATTCCTCAATTATGTGTATTCTAGCGTCTCTCATTTTGTTAAAAACTCATTAACTAAAATATCGTTTTAAATGTTTTAAAGATTTATTCTTCTAAATCATTATCATTAATGTCCATGTTTTTAAAAAAGGTTTTAAGGATTTATTTATATGGACAATATTGTTTTATAATGTTAATTCCTTTAAAATCTTCAAAGTGGAATGGGACACTTTGATTCAAAAATATTTTTTTTAAATGGTTTTTGAAAATGGATTGATTATTTTAAAATCATGAAATTACTTATTGTGACTTAAAATGAAATGTTATTAATGAAATGTTTATATTTTCAATATTTTATGTGCTATTATGGTACTTAGACATTTGATGGGTGGTTACGTGATAAACCATATGATGGGTGGTGCCGTGAATACCAGGACGGGTGGTTACGTTATGACCTCCAATGCATTGGGTATGGAAGTCAGCTGTATGGCCATTCCATTTAGAGATATGTGTGGAAGTAGACCGTATGGTTATTACATTTATGTATTTTTATGTCCCAAGTTATCTTTATATGTTATGTGTTCTTTATATGGGTTTTATGCTACTCTTTTGGTTACAAAATGCTAAGTAATGATCTTCTATTCTGTGAAGAGTATCAACTACTTCATAAAGGTGAAATGTTTTACTTATGATAATGTATTCATGGTTTACCTATTGTTTTGAGAAACTAATAGTTTTCATTCTTTGTGTTTCCCTTACTAAGGTTTTTGTGCTCATACCAAGGTTTTTTTCAAATGTTTTTCATAGGACATAATGTGGAATTGGGTGAAGGATGGGAACAAGGAAAGGTCATGCTGTCTAAAATATGGAAGTAGACATGATTCTTTTTAAGAGTTTTTATTTTATGAATAATATAGATAATGAGTAGTAGTGTCTACTTTGTAATCTTTTGATATTTAATAGTAATGGACTAATTCTCTAAAACTATAAACCTGAAAATATCCTCAATGTGAATTATTCATTTAATTCAATATTATATAAGGATTAACGTCGGGTCATTATAGTTGGTATGAGAGGCCGGTTTAGAAAACTTTAGGGATTACGAATTTTTGTTAGACATATGGTTAGTCCCTATCTGTTATTTTAATTAAATCTTTGTTCTATAACTTTTTTAGATCAAGGAAATTATGTTACAAATAGAAAGAGGAGGATCTCAAACAACATTCCTATCTCTTCCTGATGACATGGTTTCAATAATTATTGCAATGTCATATTCGGATGATTGTGAAACTTTCTCTAGCATACAACTCACTTGCAAGCAGTTGATTGGGATATAAAACACCTCCACTATACCTCGTTATCATCGTGGGTCATGGGTTGTATTTAGAACAATCATATTTTCACAATATTCTCATATTTTCAAGAAAGGTAAATATTATCAAGGCATTTTCAAATATTTTACCTTATCACAAGATTTTGATGCATATTTTGATTTTTTAAAAATGTGATGAAGAAGGAGAACCTTGTGCAACCTATTTATATTTTATTTTAAAATACAGTCTCTCAGCACATACATATGATATTTTAAAAGGACTTTTAATTGAAAGTTTCAACTCAAATTCGGTTCGACTGTTTTATAGAAATCATGTTGTATCTGTTGTTTTGAAATTATATGTCATACACGATTATTTTCCAAAACTGTTTTTCTATGGACACCCATATGACCCATGTTGTACAAGGTGTATTTGGATGGAGGAAGAAAATGATTTTGAAGGATCTCTAAATCATTGTTTCAATTCATGTACCTTCTACCAACATGAACAAGATGACAATGAAACCAAATGGACACCATGAACAAGGTATGATGTTCTTCATTTTATGGATTGTTTTATTTTATCATATGGTGGTGAAATAAGACGTCAAGAATTAATATGTTGCGATCATAATGAATTTGAATGAATATTATAAATATAAGGAAACCTTTGAGGTTAAAACATGTTAGGGTTATTTTTGAGTTTTATAAAAAGGACAGCCCGTAGGATGGGTGAAAACCCATCGCATCTGGCAAGGCTGTAGGAATTGAACCCACAACCAAAGGACGAGAAGGGTGCATCACCTACCACTAGCCTACTTGAAGTCCCTGGTTATTATGACTTATAATTTTAGTAAAATATTATTATGGAACAATAATATGTTAATTTTTGGAAATTATGATTTATCAAATGGTTATACTTATTATTGAAAAATGATTTAGTGATTAAGTGATTAAAGGTTGTTGTGGAAGACGTTCTCTCTTTTGAGGAAACACTATATGCCTAAGGAAGATTGAATACTATGAGATTTAAATTATGGAATAATGGTTGAAATTTTAGTTTGGAAGAATCTATGTTTTTATTATGGACACATGAAGATTTGATTTATTTATGAAAATTGATAACCTATCATGGAGAATATGTGATTAGGTTAATTACTTTTCAATATGAGACTTTATGAGTAACTGGTGTTACATGGAGAAAAATGATAAGATGTATATGGGAAGTCTATGTAATTAAATCCTTATGATATTTGGGTTACAATCGAAGTTTGTATTACTTTTGAAGAATTTTAGGGACAAATGTTTATTGAATGGTCTTTGGGTTTTGTTAAGACAAATTTTGGAGATTAAGAGTAGTTTCTCTTTATGTAAATGTTTATCCTTTTGGGGATTATGTGATTTTTTACTAAACATTTTTGTTTCAGTTAATATCTCAAGACAAGGGAAATATATAGTTTATCTTTTATTTGATTTTATAAAAGTTGATATAGAACTTTTAATGTGAACAAGTTATCCTGAATACTCATCGTATGGATGAAATATGAGTTTCTGTTAGAAATCTAGTGATGGATAAAAGTATATATGGAAAGTAATTGTGCTTCATTATGTTTTTAGATAAGCTCATAAATAAATTCCTCAATGAAAAGTAACTTAAAACAAAAACCTTTTCTGTTATCTTTTCTTAATAGGAAATCAAATAGTGTTTCACCCATCACAAGTTTGTGATTTTCTGGTGGTTAACTTTTTCTTAAACATGTTTTCTATCACTCTACATCATAAAATGATTGTTTTTTTCCTCCTATATATCCATGTTTTCATGTAATCCTATTATATATTGTCTTTAACCTTTTTTATTCTCTTCCTTTTTTTTAAAGTGATAGTTTTATTGACTCTTTTTTCCGATGTATGGCTTCTAATGAAGTTTCGAAGCCCAGTTTTAAAATTGCATGGACGTAATTCTCAAAATAGGGGAAGGATGTAACATCCCAGATAAATAAGGAATAAGACACTATTCATATTTATAAATATTTGTGAATTAAATATTAATTTTATATTATAGGGGATTCTATTTTTGATAGTGTACCTGATACACAACAACATGTTTCTTGGAAATCATACATTGCACACTAATAATATAATATGATTATTTTAAATGGTCATTAACTCCTAGATATTGTATAGGTGGGAATGAACAAAACTAAATACAATATGATTATACATTTTTTTAAATGTAATTACTTTTATAAAATAAATGTTAGAGGCTTAAAATGTGAATGAATCTGATTTTAAGCATAATTTACATTAAAAGGTCGATTTACTACCTTTTAATGGAAAACCCTGTTTAAATATAGTTTTGGTCACTTTTATACATTATATATGACCAAATAAAACCCTTCTTTAGAATGGGGATATAAAATTTTACTTTGTGTAAATTTTGGGAATTTTTCGGATAAATTTCATTTTTTAATGAACAGTGAAAAATATTGTATTTTAATTCAAAAGTTCCTTTTAATCTAATTTATTTATACAGTTGGATTATCTTTTTAATTGGTTTTAAATTGAAATTAAAATATATTTTTACAATTTAATCTAATGTTGGTCATTGGAATAACTTTCACTTTGAAATTAGACATAAACAAGTATCAATCTATTGATAGTTATTGTTTCTTAAAAACACGCTATTTGTTTTGATAATGGAAATTAATTCTTAAATTAATTAATTCCACTTCTATGTTTTTAATTTGTAAAAAATAGACTTCATTTTTGAATTCAAAATATCAAATATAGCTTAGGCATAATTTTTGGTATTTTTCTGAAAAACTTCAATTTTTGATGAATAGTGAAACCACTTTGTGGTAGTTAAAAAATTGACTTTTTTATTTGAATGAAATTTTACCACTTCTGTGAATTGAATTTAAAAAATCTGACATACATTGTTGTTATCATGGAGTAAAATTTAGTTCATTAAGATGAAAATAATTTTTGATGAATAGTAACTTTTGATTTTTATTTACCGCGGTTAAAGTTAAATAGGGTATATCAAGGTAAAAAGAATATTATAATATTACAAAATTACCTTAACAATTGTCCAAACCGTATTGGTTGAGTCATTGACGACCATGGACATATTTGGGTCAATTTTGGGACCCAATTGAGCCACTCGGGAGTGAAAATGACAATCTTGATTAATTAATTTAATGTGAAGGCAAAAATGACCTTAACCAAAATCTTTTAGTAATTAATTTTTTTATGGTGTTATATAAGTTCTATTTTCAACTAAAAATATTCTATGGAAATCTAAAGCTGTATCCTACATCATGGTATTTTCTTTATAATTTTTAGACATCATATAAATTAAATTATCTATGACACAATAATGAGGTAGTATTACCTCATTAATAAATGATTTAAGTAAATAATATTAAAATGATTAAATTATTATCCAAAACTTGTTCAATTCTGATTGGATGATTTTATTTCGAATATTAGTCATATTATCTTCGACCTTAATTAATTGTGGATGATTAGAAACCGAATATCGTTATATTATAAAATAATATTTTCACACCTTCCTAAAGAGCCCCTCATCTCCCTTGTTTAAGGAGACCACTTCTAACCAATTCCTCACACCTCTCGAGCCATTTGGATCGTCCCAAATCAACCCAATTACACTACCTACATCCCTATACTAATCCTAGAAGCCTTAACTGAGGAAGAAGGCACTTCAAGAAGCCCTTTGGTTCAATCCAAAGAGAGTTACCCAAATTAAAGGTAACTGTTTCTATTAAATTGTTTTCTTTTTTATTTTACTTCTAAAACCCCAAAAAACATTTTATTTCCTTTATTTTGTAACAACACCAGTATCCTAAATATACTAGGATGTTTTTATGAGAATTATTCTTACTAAAATTACACACAAATTCATCTAATGGATGAAGAACATAATGTTTATGTGGGTGGAAAACTAATGACTCACGAAATGATAATTGTTCAACTACATCTTACCGCCTCTAATGGTGGCCATTATGATGAAAATATATTTATATATGATATATATTATGTTTATTATTTCCTAATGCTTCTGTACTTCCCAATTTTATCAAGTTTTTATGGTTTTTATTGTGGCTAAATACGATAATCTCATTTGAGGAAGTGCGGACTACCGCCCCCTTAAAGTGATGTGACTCGTTAATGCCTTATGTGGGATGTATAAAGAATAGTGTTAATGATATTATATATGATATTATAATGGAATTATAATATTACAATGTATCATTATGTTTTAATTCCATTAAAATAAGAAATAGAAATGAAAGTAGCGTTCATGCGTACGTACGGCTTACCATCTCCATGAACGTTGCATTTCATTTATTACCTCCAAATGTTATGTAATATTATAAATACATGTATATACTAAATATATATGATATATATGATATTTAAATCATTCATATCATTCTGGATATAATTGAATATTGACAAAATGGACAACTTATAAAGATAAGGTGTTCATTTTTGACTCAAGTACCAAATATTGACAAAATTAACGTTATTAACTTAAATGATTACATAATGTTTATAACATGGTAATAAGTTATATAAAAGGAATAATAAAATTGAAACAGTTTCTTAATCAAGTATAAATTATCTTTATTTTATTATTCAGGGGATTAAAGAACGATCGAGTCAAGTCGGATGCGAGGTAAGGGATCCGACCTCTCTCTTTCTTTTCAAGTTCTCTCTTTTATGTTATTTATTTTATCTTCCACATTCTTATGTTGGAGGATTTTCTCTTATATTCACCATATTGTAATTTTTATTTTAATATGATGAGTTACCCCCTCTTACTTTCATAAATTCATTTTATGAATTTCTAAGTGGCGTCGTTAGGCTGCCGAATTTTTGTAAGGGATTTCATATCTCACTATTAATTTTGTGAGATTTCCATTGTTCGCCACTTATTTATTGCATGTGGTGTATTGTGTACTAACTTTTAATTTATATTATCATGATTTTCATTATATTCATGGTATTCTGTGATTCATTTGGTGGTTATTAACTTTGGCTCATACGACTCGATTGATTACAACGTGGTAAGGGGTTTTTATCTAACTTTTTATCACCATGAGATACATGCTATATTTCCCACTACATTCTTTTTTGTGATGTATGTAATTCCCATGATTGTACTCTTTGTTTAATATAATTTCATTTATTAGTATATACATCTTCATTTTATGATCCTTCTTTCATGTGGCATATATTTTGTATGTTACCAAATCGGTAAGAGAACCTTTCACCGTCATCTTTTTAAAAGACTTCTTTTTGTTATATCTTTTAATGTACATCTTATTATGTTGGGATATATTATTATATATCCTTATTGATGTCAAATTTATGTCCAAGTGATTATATACCATTTTTATCTCATCAACTCATTTTCTGAATTTTAAAGAGATGCTGTAAGGCTATCGAATTTTTACAGGGGAACTTCTTAACCCAATTTCGATTCTTTAGGTTCAACTTGTACTTATTGAATATGTCATCCTATGAATATGTTTTAATGAACTCTGATTGTTTTACAACTAAAATACACTTATATTGGGTGTATTTATATTTTTCACACTTAATTATGAGATTGATTTATCCTTAATTTAAAGATACCATCTTTATAAGGGATTTCATCTCAATTTTCATTTCCATTGAGACTTCATTTTTTTATGAACCAATTCCATCTTATATGGTGCATATACAATCCTTTGACATATTATATCATGAATCCCTTTATTCTCATGATATTATAAAGTTCTGATTAAATGTTCTTCTTTAATTGTTTATATTCAAGCATCTCTCATTTTGTTAAAAACTCTTTAAATAAAATATCGTTTTGAATGTCTTCAATATTTATTCTTATAAATAATTTTTATTAATTTTTATGTTTTTCAAAATGGTTTTAAGGATTTATTTATATGGACATTTTTGTAATATAATGTTAATTCATTTAAAATCTTCAAAGTGGTATGGGACACTTTGATTCAAAAATATTTTTTAAAATGGTTTTTGAAAATGGATTGATTATTTTAAAATCATGAAATTACTTCTTGTGACTTCAAATAAAATGTTATTAATGAAATGTTTATATTTTCAATATTTTATGTGTTGTGATGGTACATAGACATTTGACGGGTGATTACATGATAAACCATATGACGGGTGGTGTTGTGAATACCAGGATGGGTGGTTACATTATAACCTCCAATGCATTGGGTATGGAAGTCAGCCATATGGCTATTCCATTTAGTGATATGTGTGGAAGTCGACCGTATGGTTATTCCATTTATGTATTTTTATATCCCAAGTTAGCTTTATATGTTATGTGTTCTTTATCTGGGTTTTATTGTAATCTTTTGGCTACAAAAGGGTAGGTAATGATATTTTATTCAGTGAAGAGTATTTACTACTTCATAAAGGTGAAATGTTTTACTTATGATAATGTATTCATGGTTTACCTATTGTGAGAGGTCTTGTGTTTCGAACATGGTCTGCGGTCAACCCTTATTTGTTTGTCCCCATCCTAGGCTAACATGAAGCACATAATATGTTTAGAACATGTTCAGAGGATATCCTCTATTTTCATGACACCCTAATTGTGATCCAAATCCCATGTTCCATGATTAATATCTTTACACCCCCTTTATGTTTAAGTGGAATTCCAACATAATCAGTTTTATACCACCGTGCATCTATGTGTATTAAGTAGGCTTGTCAGTAATTTTGGGATGTCACTCACCTAGCATTCCACTGCCTCTAATGTGTGACTTCTTTTACAAATAAAAATCACAACTACTTCTTGTTTCCCATATAGATCATGACTCATCTGGGCTTAGTAGTTTTGGTGCAGCATGTACTGGTGCCGTTATGTCATGCGGGCATTTCGTCCCTCATGAAGTTATACTGTGATTCTAGAACTATGTGTGGATTGATTACCATCCTAATGTGCTACGTAGGAATATATGTTCACTTCTACTCGAGCCCAGCCTAACCTTCACTTTCGATCCCTTGACCTAAAAAACATCCCCCAGGGATACATGGTGTGGTGCGGACTCCTATTGTCCTCATTCACATCAGGTTAATAGCTACTACATCACTTACACTCCTTCTGGGATCTACCCCTTCATTGATTATTCTATCAAATGAAATTAAATTGCACGAGTCCATATTTCCTCAACGCATGACACTAAACTGCGGTTCTACCCTAAACTAGTTCGGATGCCCCATATTAACTATGTGGTAAACCAATTTCCTTATTAGAGAGGGTTTCCTCTATCAGAGTTGGTCTCCGATCTCACCATGTATAATAACTATGTTTGGATCAATTTTCACCCTTATGAGATACGTAGTGATGCCCAGACATTTCAACTCGGGCCCAGCCTCACTGTCATTAACCCTTCTTGTCCCTCAGCCCCGATCATGGTCTAGAAAGTATGTCCTTGAAACTATGTGCATTGTCCACACTATAAGAAACTAAAATACATGTCTATCATCCTCCATGGTATGATATAAAACCCCAAGGGATTCTAGGACGTCACTAGATAGGTCCTATTTAGAAATAAGTTTGATCTCTGATCAGACCAATGGGCCCACCTAATGTGTTTTAACTATGGTGGTGTAATTTCAAGACTATTATACTGCATTCGAACAACACATCACTCCACCCCCATGCTTTTCATGCCATTTATTTGGAACCTTATCTTATTTTACATCTAAAAGAACCCCCTAGAAATATGGATGCTCAACCTATGGCTTTCCTTCTATTATGGGAAAATGTTCAGAAAGACTAATGTATAATATTTTTGAGTCAGGCCTTGTATTATGAATATGGTCAATAGTTATCCCTCACTTCTTGTCGCTATACAAGGATAATGAAATATAAATGTTGTGATTCAAACACGGTCAACATTTATCCATCATTATCATGCCACCTCCACATTATTCTGAATTTTGGGTATTTTGGTTCACACATTCCACTCCCCTATGATCGAATCAATTCTAGTTCCCATGGCATTACCTCATTCATGCACTAGATCACATTGGTAAAATTGGAACTTTGACTATTCTAAGAACTTAGTCCTCTAGTTAGGCCTCACCCGTTCTTCCCAGAGGTCTGGATTGGTTGTTAAAACCTTGGAGACCCAAAGCTTGGTCGTCACTCTAATATTCGGATAGAACAATGAGGTTTTCATCCATTTTTTCTCACATTGAGTCTGACCCACGTGAGCTTAGGGATTGATCACTAGATGTTTCCCAAATGTAACAGACGTGCAGTAGACCAAAACAAATGATGAAACCCACGTATGCATCCATAATAAACAATTAAAGCATGAATGTACATTTATAGATTTTACATGAATCAAAGAACCCCAGGATTGTCCCCTCCCATGGATGGGTTGACCCCATTGATAGAGAATTCTAGCTCTGTCACCCTCTGCCTTGTGGCATACAGGATATGTTGTTACTTGTTTAGCTCTTGTTCTTCCTTAGTGGGATTGGGGGGTAGTTCATCACCTGTAACCAGTGCCTACTCCTCATCTTCTCAGATAGTGGACATCTCTTTCGAGGCTTGCTTTATTTGTTCTTCCAATTCATTCAGTTGGGATTTGAGCTGCGATACAAGTCTCGGTTGTGCATTAAGAAAGAAAAATTACTCGTTCACATATGCTCGAAACCGTTGAACCCCCACCCCCCCCCCCCCCCCTCGGCCTCCTAGAGCCTCTTTATATTCACCGATTTCCTCCATTTCTAGCCTACACCAAGGCTACAATCATTGTCCTGGGTCATCTCTTCCATGATGTCCCAAATGATCATATGGGGATGCTAGGTAGATACTCCCATAGAGAAAATCTCATGAATCCAAGAACAAATCCTCCTCATCTGGTCTATACATTTCACTTGAGGAGTCTCCCTAATAAAGCGCTTGATCAGCTTCCATGAACGACGACAGACACTCTTATTGTATTCTTCGTCAGAGGCCATCTCATCTCGGTCTGTGAGGTCGACAGGTTCATATGCGGGGAATGCCTCCAGGAACTCACCATCTAAATCTGAATCTAGTTTCTAATCGGATATGTCAGGACTCGTGTTTCCCGATTGATCCTTGTATTCAGATCCTGCCTCAATTATCTCAGGGTCTATCCTATTTACAGTCCTACGAGTGATCGAAAGCACTAAAACATGGTAGGTTCGAATGTTCACTTCCACGACCACCAATATTCCCCTGGGAAAGGTAATGCTAGGAGCTTCAACCAACATTGCTAAGGAAGCCTATTCCATTTGAATAATTATTCATAGAAGAGGAACAAAAGAATCAATTAACCAGATCGATGGATGATAGTTACATATTCTGTAAAGAATACTTATAGAGATCAAAGAGTTGATCTCTTTCCTAAGTTGTTTCCATCGGAACCCCTAGACTTGTCCCTCCATATATTGTTGGGTTGTTCGAAGGATCTGGGAGGACCACCTTTGGTGTCATGGCACTACCCAGCCTGATGATTGTCCTAGACAGAGGCGCATATCACAAAGTTATTACAGCTGCATCTATTGTCAAGTGAGAGCAGGTTTTCCATGTAAGTCCCTCCTGAACAGGTCCGATTTTAGTTTAGAATTCCTAAAAACACATGTGAACTCTAAGAGGAGGGGTTTTAGGGTTTACCTCAAGGGCCTCAGCAACTCTGTGTCAATGTTTCCAACCTCACCTTCCACTAGAGGGATACCTCCACTAACATCCTCCCCCCAGGAGGACTCATCTGATTCTTCTAGAAGAGGGAAGCGTTCTCTTAATTTGAAAACCGATAATAGTGGAGGGGTTGTTCGATCTGGTAGTACCTTTATTCGATCCTTTATTAGGTATGGGACACCCTAGGAATGCTCTAAATCTTCCATCTTAGCAAGGTAACTCTCCCCTCTACTTGGGATACCGCAAAGCCGGCCCTGACCGGTATGATCCCTGGAAAAAACATTCTGATATAGTTCAGGTGGTGACACATATTAGATGGGTTTTGGAATTGTATGTTGACATCCCATATGTACCAATCCTCTAGGAAGATGGATTTTTTGGGCATATCTTTGTGTTGAAGATATTTCCCCTGAGCCAAGTAGCATATCCTTTGGAATCCCCTTAACGGACTCCCCTCCGGATGACTCTACTCCTCCGGGACCGTCGGGTCTGTTGATTCCACCCGCCTCTCGACTGGTGGAGGTCTCATTGCCACTGTAGCCCTGGCACTACGATACGTCCTCTCTGCATTCTGGAACTGACCTCAAGGTTGGGGAGGCACCCTGTCAATGGTATGCACAGTCTGCTGCTTTAGAATCTCCCCCAAGTAGGTCGCCTCCCAGCTCTTAGCGTATGCCTTCACCAGCCTATAGAAAGCTGTAGGAGGAGGAATATCATTCCACATCTTCCCGTTATCATGTGTCAACATGATCCACATCTGACTCATCACACAAAAGTGATCCTCATGTATCACTCCCAAATATAACCACATGGACAACAATTGAATTCACTAAAATTGCCTCACGAAACGGTGTGGGGTGTACGTCTCACACAGAGACTCACGGTCAACTTGCGCCACCATTACTCCACCCCCAAAAGGCCAATAGGTAAGACTGATGCTCCTTTGTTCCATGGACATCATTGGTGAACACACTTATCAGTAGTGGGAATGAGTGGAAGTTGAACTCATCAACCTTCCAGAACCAGTTCAGCACCAACTGTGGGTTCAGCTTCATTGGGAAGCTCCCCACCACGTTGAGAATGGCCGGGCAGAAATCTGATCATTGTGGGGAGATGGGGATCAGATACTCATAGATGCCCCTAATGTTCCCCACTATCCACCCATATGGAAGGTGTAATGGACAACCTATCCTATGATGTTTATTCCCCTAGCTGATGTGCCACAACACCTTATACATCTTGGAAAGCATCTGGATCCCAAGGATGACACATCCCCCTATCGCCGACATGGATTTCATGATGAATGCGCTTAGACCCACGTCCATGTTAGCGTACCTCACATGCATAATCCAGCCATAGATAAACACTAAGATGAATGCATCAAACCTTACAATTATTTTCTTCTAGGTACTGACACTAAATCCCCATATCATTCACTGAATGTCCTCCAAGAGTCTCCAATACGAGGGCTCCTTGCCTCGTTGAACCCCTTTTGGGAAGGTCAGAGGCCTCATGAGAAACTGTCTATCTTCTGGGAAATTCATGAAATGCATGAACAACTACTTCAAGTGTACATCCTTCATTGACTGCTTGTCCTCCCCCGACACCAGGTCCATCAATGCATTTTTCAGTGGTGCCATCTACTCCAGGTCTTCCCATGTATTCTTGGCATGGAGGAACTCATTATAAATTGCCCCTAGTATCGGGACCCCTGAGATCTGGTGTAAGTCCCAGTGGCTATTACCAACCTCCCCATGGTGGAAATGAAAGGTATTAGTCCTTAGTGACCACCTACTCAGAACCTCTAGCATCAGCTTATTTGGCTAAAATAAGTGAAATTGGGAATCCCAAGCCACATCATACCACCTCAACTCTACCCTAAATTCCTCACACGAGGTGCCTACCCAGTAGGTCGATGCCTAGTCATCTTTAAAGTTACCACCCTGTCTCAAATCCCACTCATCGGTCCACCACTTCTATGAGTTTCCCAGGGCCTCCTTTAGGATGGTGTGGTATAGCATAGGCAATGTATTTGGTTACAATGCCTTCCTGTCAACATTATTCAGGTGGTTGTATATACAATCAGTGTTGATAGGAATAAAGTCCTCTCAAGTATGGATGTCAGCCATCCTGAACCACTGGCATTGGCAAAACATGCTCTTGAAGTAGTAAGTTTATCTCATCCTTTCTCCCTTCTGGAATTAAGACATCATCCCTCAGAAAAAATCCATACAATAGAAACCTTTTCCATAGGGGGTATTTTCTCCGACCCTCTGACAACTTCTCCACATGAGACTCATGGTCTGAATTTCTCTCTATATGTTCTCTGATACCCGAGTTATTAGTCATTTCTTCTCTCCAGGAAACATATGCAAGGACACCATGGTAACTTCCTAATTATCCATTCAGCCTTTATGTTTTGGAAAATTTTCTCTTGGATCTCAGAGCTCAATTATGAATCCCAAATTACAAATTTCGTTCACAGAGACGGTTCATCGAGCCCTGCCATAGACATTGTAGATGTAAGCCGTAGAGTGCACACTCTCTGAGTTGAAGGACTTATTGTGAACTATGAAGGAAAATGGCTCAGGTTTCTAAGAGCAATCACAACTAATGTGGGGATTTGAAAATCGAGAGTTCAGGCACAAAAAATGCGAAGACGAGAAAGGATAGAAGAGAGGTTATCCCCATATTTTTAGGTGATGACCCATTGTGCTTCGCGGTGATTCCGGCCACAGCGAGCTCCATGGTGATCTCAACCCGCATGCCGCCTCTTCATAGCACAATCTTACTTTGTGACCATACTCTTTGTTTGGCCAATTAATTTTGTCGATTTGTCCTTAGACATAGACCCTCATTTTCTCCTCAGCTTCAAGTATGAGGGGGGAATTTGTTGGCGCTGAAATGTGGGCAGAGGAAAAGCACCACAAAGAGAAAACCAACATCAAAGGGGCTGCCTCATAGAGCCCTGCATCACGATTGGCATGAAGCCAAGGACCTACACTGCAGTAGCTGCAGAGCAAAGAGGCGGGAGGCTCTGTAGTTATGATGCATGGGATCATAAGCCTCACGCCATGGAGGGAGCCTAATTGACCTCCGCGAGCCCAGCGAACTTGACCGAAGCCTTTTTGGGCACCGCCAAGAGAGCTCTGTGATGTGGATGGGATGACGGTTGGCTCTGCCGTTAGGAAAAACTTGATGCAGTCCGCAGCTGGTTGCAGAGCGCCACATGGTGTTGCGTAGAGCTAGCTCTGGTTCTCTCCGCCCCTTTCCTATATATATCAGGCTCCCATCGAGCCAAAAATATGGATACCCTGGCCTTTCTCCTTCTCTATTCTCAAATTGAAAACCACCTACTTCTATGCAATTCCTTGAGAAAAATGAGCTCTTATAGGTACTTGATCATTGTGAAGTTCCCTTACCTTAGCTCAAATACGATCCCACCTTAAGAAGGGGTGACTATTGTAGAGCCCACGGTCCACCGCAAAGAAAATCGAGCCTCAAGGGTAATCGTGTCTTTACAAAGAACTCATTATTTGAGAAGTCCCCTCCATGAACATGTAAACCCTATGCTAAAGTAGGTTCATTGTACTACGTGAAAAACATTGCTTCGTAGTTATATGCGTCGCAGGGCACCCTTTCTTCGCGAAGTCCTACTCTACGAAAGCCTTTCCACTTCATGAATCTCCCTCTATATGGACCTATTCCATTTTCTTAGGCTAGGTCACCCTACTTTACAAAGAATACCCCTTCATAAAACCCCTCCATTACGTGGTGCACTGGAGATTCCCAAGGCCTATTCTTGTGAACCCCTTTTCTCCATAAATCCTTTTCCCGTAAGACTCTCTAGGTTCGTATGATGTGATTTCAAGGTCCCTTGTGTGGTGATTCACATTGAATTTCATAGACTCATTCTTCTTTCCATAAGCACACTAATGTATATTATTTCATCGCATAGCCACACAAACATGGGCCCCTCAATGTATCTCTCTATAATAACACCTCACCATGGCATTGTTGGTGCCTTCCCTTCACCAAGGGTTAATGCATGCTGGCTGTGTAAGCCCTAGGAGTGCGGAGTAAACCAGCCTCATCTAAGATGCATGGAATTAAAATACTAAGAATCTTCATCCCTAGCAAAGGATGTTAAATTGTGGCATCTCCCCCTGCATCATACACGGGGTGCCCCATCTCGGACATTCTCTACGCCTGCTCATCTCCACGGTAGTGATATCTTCCTCACATAGAATGATATCCTCTCTACTAGAGAGACGCATGCCTGCGGGGAAGGGCAACCATCTTGGTGTAATATTCTAGTACTTCTTACAGGAGGAAACACCCCTGCTCCTCATTTTTTCTTTGGTGCCAAAGACTAGAGGTGAGAGGGGCACATGGAACTTCATTACCCCATCCCTCTCCCTCTAAGATTTGTCTCCATTGGGCCTCCATCCGGAAGTAAGTCCCAATCTCCATCTCCTTGGGTTTCTAACAACACGTAATCCCATGTTTCTTCTTTGGGCTACTAATCATGTGTAAGCCCAATTCTACTTCCCATGGACGCACCTTTCGCAACATGATTGTCAGGTCTTTGCAGCCTCTTGTTTCTCACACTGACCATGACACATGTGGGCTTGGAGTAAGAAGCAACCATGACATCCTATTTGGGCTGCCCAAGTGCGTAATCCCAAAGCACCCATTTCGAACTATGTGGACTTTGATCCTTGCCAAGGTAAGGTATATAAAACCCCTCCCTAAGTTTCAAGACCAACACCTACTTGTTCCGACCCCTTCATGTCAATTTACCTTCATCCCGCATGACCTTAAACTGTAGCCACCATTCTAAACTATGTGGACTTTATTCCTTGTCAAGACACGGTACGTAGGAATCCTCAATGAGGTTCAAGGCCAACACCTAATTGTCATGACCTCTTCACATTGTTTCACCTTTTTCCTATGTGATGATAAACTGTATCCCCCATTACAAACTATGTGGAATTTAATCATTTCCAAGGTAAGGTACGTAGGAAGCCTCCTCATGGTTCAAGCCCAACACCCAACATTCACAGCCACTTCACGTCAGTCCCCCCTCATCCTGCATGATGCCAAACTGTATGCCCCCGTTTGTCCCCAAGATGTTAATCTATACCCATTCAAACTACATGATATTGGATCCTTGTCTCCTGGGAAAGGTATGTAAGAAGACTCACTGAGTTCCAACCCCAATCAAAGTTAATCCATTGATTTCCCCAATCGATAGTAAGCTTTTTTATTCCACAATCAACGATTTTCCATTGTTTTTCCTAATAAATGTTGAGTCATTGTTTTTTCCAATTGATGGTAAGCCGTTTTGTCCCCCAATAGATGGTAAGTTGTTTTGTTCTCTAATCAGCGGTAAGATGTTGGGATCCCCAATAGATGGTAATCCGTTGTCAACCACAACTAGCAGTAATATGTTATAGCCTCATCCAGTGGTATGTCATTGTAGTACCCTTCACTGGGACCCACATCATTGGTCCTCCCCTGTGGCATTAGACCAACTCAAGCTTATAGCCATGTGTAAGCCCCAATATGTCATCGGGTTGCTATCATCTACCCATACCCTGATTCCATCCCCCATCCTAAACTATGTGGATTTTGATTCCCTTCCACGAGGATACATAAGAAGACTCCCTGAGGTTAAAGCCAGTCACTCATGTCCCATTTTGGTACCTCCCTTGAGCCTATGTGTTTTGGGAATGTCATTCCCTAACCCGAAGGTTTCACATACTCTAGATCCCATCCATATGTCCATTCTCACATGCCATCTCCTTAGGTGTCCCATCGCCTCCTAAAATACGTGGAAATATATTCCCTAATACGAGGATATATATAGGAAGCTTCTCTGAGGTTCAATCTCAAGGCTATCATCACATTCTTGACGGTACCATCTCATTCTCCATCCACTTCACTCAACCATCGATATATATCCTAATTCTTACCCGACCTACCACATCCCTATGAGATCATGTCACCTGCTTTCTAACTGGTCCTAGTAACAGTCAAGATACTAACCATGCATTATCCCTAGCATCAGTGTCCCCTCTAGGGGTTTCACCCATCTGATCCACTCTCGTCAGTATTCTGATCAGTCTGATCCATCTCTTCTAGACGTTAAACATGTGGAATACCATGTGTTAAACATAGAAAATTTAGGAAAACCTCAATTACAATCCTATGGAATAAAAATTCCCTACATTATATGTGGTATTCATTAGGATTCCATGCCCTCGAGAATCCCTATCATAAGGGGAAGACATCAATATAAATCTGTGTTCTAGAATTCAAGCATGTCAGCAATGTCCAACGTGACTACTCCCCTAAATGAAGGGGTTTTCCCTAGATAGACCAATTCTAATGTCTTGGAAGAAGAATCGTAATTAACCGTCGTCCATGGAGACATGGCACTAGGAAGATTTTCACAAACAATTTCTTATGTCTGTGAGGGAGACCCGGACTAGGAAACGAGTTCTGAAGAAGAATCCACATAAGGAGAAACCAACATCTCATCATCCTAATTTATTGAAGGAGGAAACATCCCTAAATAAGTGGTTGATGTTTCCCACCTTTGGAATGTGGGAATGCGGGGCAACAGCTACGCGTCCTCCGAAACAGACGGATGTGTGGCCCGAAAAAATTGTCAGAAACCATCAGTGTAGTTTTTTTTTCCAAACATGAAAAATATTTCCAGGCTATAGATCTTACTCCTATGTCTTTATCTACAGACCCCACTCCTCCACCTCTGCCAACATATTCTGCTCGTACACCTCATACTCCATAGCTTAACATCAATTATGAGTTATATTTTGAGGATCCCAAACATAATTTTTTCATATTGGATAATATATTATATTGGGGATACTGATCCTTACCAAAATATAGGTATGGATCAACATAGGGCCATAGTTTAGAATATTATAAATATTTCTACAAAAGTATCATTTTCAATAGATGAGGTCTCTAAAGATGGAAAAAGTATCAATCATTTTTTAGTTTTTCCATCTATACAAGTCTCAAAAATTTAAGCATAGGTATCAATAGATTATATCCTTTATTTTAAATTATTATTAAATATATTTTAACATTTTAAAATTTATATATTTAACTATTTTTTTAATTAATATTTTAAATTTAAAAGAATATTGGTTAGAAATAAACATATATAGGGTGTTATATTTTCATATACTACTTCTCCTAGGCTTTAGAATTTTTCAACATATTTTTTTATTGTTGGGTGTTTATGATTTTCTAATAGTCGCTAACATGTGTGGGTGGGAAATTACTACGGTGATTTTAAAGATAAATATCATATATTTTTAAGCTAGTGATTTATTAGGAATCAATGTGATACATTACTTTTCTATGTATGTTTATGCTCATATTTCATTCAATTATTTTAATTTAATAAAATAGAATACATAATATTGTTTTGTATCAAGTTTTTTCACACATTTTATTCAATATGATACAATATCATTATATGTATTTTTTAATGCATAATTTATTTCAACAAACCTAATCATAATGAATGATATAGAAATAAAAATATATATTTTAGAGAAATTTCAAAATAATGCAATTTATTGTTGGATAATTTATTTTCTTGAAGGGCGTAGAACATGTATTACAAAATATTTTATTTCTCTTTACTAAATTATAATTGACGTTACATTTTTTTAATATTATTTTCCATTGGATGTTGTATGTTTCTGTTCGAATGAGAATATAGATTACAAGTTATTCATTTTACACGGCGATGTGCAATAAAATATCCACAACTTGATGGACATGTACATCTAATTATTTTATTACTTTTATGTTATAATAGATTCTATTTTTATTTATACATATAACTTTCAAATAGCTTATGGGATTAATTTAGATATACAATGGGAAATATGATAGAAAATTTCAAATATGTGTTCACAATAGGAACTTCTAATTTACAATTATTATGTCTTTCCTATAAGTATAAATGATACTTTGAATTAGAAATTTCTTTTGAAAATAATTACCATCATCAACAAGGTGTAAAGGTATGTGAATATTATGATATAGGATTTATGATTTAATAATTAGAATTGGAATAGTTAAAAAATCCTCATGGGAATATTTTATCATAAATTTTATTTTAAATTTAACATAAAATTATATTGATAATACATGTAAAATTATTGGGTTTATTCGGCCTATTTGATTTTATATTTTTTTTAATGTATATTTTAAGTATTAAATTTCAGATTTGATATGATTTAAATTTTTGTTTTCTTTTTCTAGTTTTATTTTAGTTGTTTTCTTATTTTTCAATTTTTTTATGGTTGTCTTGTATTTGAATTAAATTTACAAAAAAAGATAGAAAATATTCATATTGATTATTGTATAACCGATATTAAATATTAAAAAACAACTATTTTTTCATTTTGGTTATTTTATAACCAACTTGAAATATATTTTTCAATATTATTATTTTTTAATAACCATCATGAAGAAGGTTTTTACATCAGTTATGTAGTAAATTAAATTAAAGACCCTACACATTCTAAAAAACATGTCTAATTTCTAAAGTGGATTATGTAATAAAAAATGTGAAATAAATTGTTTCTTGTTGTTTACAAATAATAGATGTTAAATAAATTTTTTTCAGGTCGTTTACAAATAATTTATTTTAAAAAACCTATTTGAAAAATCATTTACAATGACTTCATTAGCAAAAAAAAGTTGAAAACCAAAAAAAATGACAAGAAACCCCAAATTTTCACTACTGATTCCAGATTCCTAGCTAACATTTGGTGTCTGGGGATAAAATTGAGAGTATTGGAATGAGATATAAGGTGAACCTCAAGATGTTGTATATAATTTCTTAGATTCCATACTTAAAAGATCAATTTCATTCACTGGTTCTCGATATCAAAGAAAATAATCAACACATCCAATGTAATTTTACTAAATTAATAAAGGCTATTCAACATGATCATATTCTTATTCTGGGAATGGAGTTCATTGAGAAATCTTTTTGTTGTTTCCACATAATTTATTAAATGTTTTACTTATATAGGAATCATCCTGATTGGTGGTCTCCAAAGGTACTTTTCAAAAATTATTTAAATATTATAGAAAATAATCTTCCTTTTGATAGGTGACTCCATGTTTCATAAATTTTGTAAAGGGTAAACATATACCAGTAATATTGGCTATGAAACACATGATATAATAAATACAGTCTTGTAGTCCCCACTACTACATGAAATTTAGAGGTGGGATATATCAAGAAATTACTTAGTCGTCTTGGGATAAAATTCAATATCATGATGGAATACCACAAAGGTGGAAAATCTCTCTGATGTATCCCAAATATCACATTTTAGGAGTTCATTTTCATGTTTTATTTATTATATGGATGATAACTATATAAAGATCAATAAGATGGAAACAACATTATTGATATTTGATAACTAAATAATATATATATAATTATTTGATCTTCTATAGGAGGGGGTTAAAGATATATTGTATGGAGTGTAATTATATAGCATCCGCATTAATCTGGATGAATGGAATTACATGATAGAAATAAACCCATTGGGTTACCCTAAAAGAAATGTCATTCTCATCATCATGGTCCATTCAGATTAATTATCATAAATACTAATACATAAATTAGAGGTCATATAACACATCCATCGCATCAATCAATAATTCCACGCTTAGGAAAAATAGATAATCCATAGGATAGTGTTGGTTATGATCTTTAAAATCAATGAAAACCTAGATAGTCTAATTCTTCATCCCAGTGGGGGAAATATTGGTTAGGAATTTTGGGTGTTGAACATCATGAATCTAATTAGACTTTATGAATGTGTCAACTCTATCTTATACATCAGTATTATGGGTTGGATATATTTTCTTTACCATATACATAAATCCATGGTGGCCATATAGAAAAAAAAAATTATGGGTAGTCTCATTAGGATATAACCCAAGCATTCTAAAATATTTATAGGTAAATAATTATCTATGTTTTCTAAGTAGGGATATATATATGTATCATGTTCTTAGGGATTTATGGTGGAATTGGTAAATACAGTCCATGTATCTTCATCAAAACTAAGTTTCACCTATCGAAGATCCTCAATGGTGTAAGAGACACATTCTTTTAATGTTGTAGGGGTGTATTTGAGATATTTTATCTCCTCCACTTTTGGTACATTGTTTCCAAAAGTGGAAGAAACAATTTTCATTGTGTGATTTAATGGATGATGTGGGGGTATCTCTAAATCCAAAAAATGAAGCAAGGGTATCACTATTATTTCCATCAAAATGAAACCCTTCTAATTAGTGGCTATCTAACACAACAAATATCATGAGAACGGGAGAATATGTGCCCCAACTACACACTATTATCCTTCTTCTTGGATTCATATATAGTTGGTTGAGGGGTCTCAATTGTATTTTCTAAGGCTAAAGGCCAGTAAGTACTTCATGGTGGTAAACATTCTCTATTGCTATGTTGATACGCATGGATTAGGAAGTAGTAATTTTTTTCCTTAGAGGAATTTTATCCCTGAGGAAATTTTCAAGACCAATATATAAAACTAAAGTGTTTGGGTGTTTCGATTTATTTTTATATGGAACCCAACTGACCCGATGACATCTTGTATCATGAGATATTTCCAAATCATAAATGATATAAAATAGAAGTCATCAATGAGTTAGATCTATGGTTTCATGGGGTCTATTTCTATGTCATTGGGAATATTAATCTGAATAATGATATCTACCACCACATTATCTTCCTCCTTGTAGAATATTATATCAATAAAAAATGGGTCATAAGACTCCATGGGGGAATTGTCCCTATATAGTACATTTACATATCCATTTATTTTTTATTTAAGGCACAAATGGCATGATGAAGGTATTTTCTAATTATTATGGATTGATGACCTTCCAAATAAAACATTGAAGGTTGTACCTTCCTGAACCATCCTGAATTTGGATTCATCTATGGGATAATTTAACTGGGTTATTTTTATGATTTTTACAAGTAAATTCTACATAATTTTATCATATTATTGGATGGCAATTTTGTAAGGAATTAATAAACCCTCATCATAGCCCAAACGGTGGAGGGTCTAGACAAGTATGAGAATAATTTAAAATCTATTATCAATTATAGATCAAAATATGTCAACATAACCCAAATTTATTTATATATTCAAGGTTATGATGAGCACATGGTTAATTCTCAATCATTCTTCATTAAGGAAATAACCATGTGATATTTGGAAGGACCAGTTTACCAGTGGTATGCCTCAACTATATTGACTTTATCTTCAAAATCATGAGGGATTAAGACGGATTTGATGAGGGATCCCCGAAGTTTCAATGAGAGATGAATAGAATCCAAAATATAGAGCTTATTTAGAAAATGAAATGTTGTTTCAAAATTTCATATTTCTATGTCACAGTTTTTTGTTTCATATCTTGGGAATTCCCTAGGGATATATTTAGGAGATCACCTCCAACTACGTCGGTGAAGCCCTATCCTACAAGAAACTGGTGGGTTATTTCATCTATGGTTTGGGTTGAGTTTTTTATTACATAAAGATACATTGAATAGAAAAATATATAAATAAATTTCATTCTTCCAGTATGATTGGATCTAAATGAGACCTAGATAAATTAGGATCAGATAGATGCATCTATTGATCTTGTTTGAGTGTCTACCATCTGGTTTTTATGCCATATATAGCCTCACTAAAAATGGTCCGTAAATATTGGGGTCCATTTAAACTATGTCTTTATCATCCTCCTTGACTTATATGTCCCCATTCTCTTTTATGAATGTGAGGTTTAGGTTTATTAGTGACCCCATTTTTTAGTGAAAGGTTCTGTTTAGTGGATAACATTGACTAAGATGCATTATGACTCCTCATCTACGAAAATCTCTATTTGTTGGTGTTACGATCATTTTTTCATTGGGTTTGATGGTTATCATCCTCTTAATGATAGAGGAAATAAGCGAAAAATTTTATGGATCATCTTGGGTACAAGTAATGACTATTCATCTTATTTCTTATTTGACTAGAAATTATTTCACTATCTTTTATAAAACTACAACAATAGATATGGTGTCTAAGTATTTGAAGGGGGTCATGGGGTCAAAACTGGTTCATTTTTTCCTTCAGTATGGTATGTCCCTGGTTGATCAATTTCATACTCAACCAATATTCAAATTTTTATATATTACTAATCATGATTTCTATACACTTCCCTCCTTCCACTGAACAGGTATAAATATGTGTCACTTATGCAATGGATTTTCCCAACTTCACTAACCCAAATTCAACCATATTATAGAGTATATCCTTAAAGACAAATAAGTATTGGATATTATTCTCCAATATCCAATGTAAGGGTAAGTAGTTTTCATGGTCATTTAAACTGAAATCATTATTTTTTTTGGCCTCTATAATTTTGGACAAGTTGTTTTCCAAGGTTATGAAAAATAACCCTATAACCTAATATCATTAGAAAGAATAGGTTTTATTTTTCTAATACTTAATCCATGGGTAAGGTTTATCCCTATTCATATCCTTATAAGGTCACTATTATTGTTTTTAAGGGGGAGGAACCAAGTGATATTGAGTATTTGTTTTGTATTTGGTACTATTACTAGTTTTAGAATGGTATATTTTGTCTCTACTCTACCAAACATCTTCCCATGAGCTTCCAGAGTCAACAAACACTTGACCTTAGTTATCTATATTATATCTTTCAGAAACTTTATGACCGGTACATACTCTTAGAATCCAATTGGGTACCTCAAAGTAATTATCTATGTCTATAACTCATTTCATATATTCTTTATAAAAATATCTAGTAGGTTATCTTGAGGGAGTTGCATATTCAATGATTAGGTTATTTCATTCTACCAAGAAATTAAATCTGGGAACCCCTCATTTTTTAGTTGTTTTTTATTTGATAAGTCAATGATTGATTTATTATTCAATGTGGAATTGAATTGATAAATTAATTTCATATAGAGGTATTAACGGTTGGTAACTTATCTTATCAACAGATTATTAGACCACATGAATGATGGTCTTTCCATGGTCTAGACAAAGCACCTCATCTTTGATTTTCTTTAATACTCAAAAACTTTCATCATGAGATCACAAAAATATACAAATTTTTTCAACTGTTATTACAGGATTACCATTCCATTAAATATTTTAAAGGTGGGATTTATAAAATTAGGTAGAGGAGGTGTAGCATGCAGCCAATCAATCTATCAATTCCATATGGTTTTTGTGGTGCATGTTTCCCCTCTGTTGCTTTTATTAGAGTGGAAAATGACATATTAGAGTCTATAAGTTTTTGTTGAAATATCACTTATGACTGTTCTGTAACCCAAATATTTTTTTATTAAATATATTTTTAAATAATCTTATTTCATTTATATCTTGCGTTGCATGCAACTGCAAGTTTACACTAACTCTGAAATATTATTAAAATATTATATGTTCATTATAACCTAGACATTAAATTGGTGGGAATAAATGTAATATCTAATTTATTAAATAAATATAAATTAACAACTCATTATTAATTTTATGGTAAGTACGTATAAAATTATAAAGCAAATGTTTAGTCAAGTTGTTTTATTCTTCAAAAAATTTGGTTTTTTTCAAAAATGAGTTTTCTTTTTTTATGACTGAATATTAATTTATATATGTTATATAAAATTTACTGTATTAATTTATTTTATTTTTTGAATTAAACATTTCAAAATTATATTGAAATTATTTTTTGATAATTTTATGAAAACATTTATTTTTTAAGGAATAGTAAAAATAGTGATTTTTTTTGAAAACTGTATATTATTTTAAAATTTATACAAGGAAAATTTGTTTTTTGGATTAGTTTTAAATTTTCATTAGTTATTTTATATTTAAAATTCTCCAATTATGTATTTTTAAGAATATTTTATAATTTGATTTATTATGAATACATTTTATATTTAAAAAGTGCATTTTTCTGGAAAAAAAGACAATTTTCTTTGCATTTTTCCATTTTATTTCAAATTAAAATCTCAAACATAGGTGTTTTTAATTTATAAATAATGGATTTCATATTTTGATAAATAAATATAAATTTAGTAAATAAGACCCTTTTTTAGTTAATATAAATTGTAATTCTGTAAACATTATTATCGTGGTGAAGGGAACAACATGTAAATGTCTATATACAAATAAGTGACAAGGCTATAAGTTTTCATCCTATTTCTTATTGGATGAATTTAATTCGACCCATAAAACCTATGTTTCTAAATTTCGTTTTGCAATTGACACTTTTATATGAAAATGGCATATATATTATTTAAATCAACGAAAGTCACAAAATATCATTTTTTGTATTAAATATCTCTTTTTTGTCCATATGGTGAAAAAGTAGGTTTTGAGCTAATATAAGTCTTTATATTGAACTTAATAAACGTTTCAAAATGATATAAATTTATTCCTGACTTTTTGTTGTGATTTGGATGAGATTATGACCTTTATAATATTTTGTTTAATGAAATGTCAATGGTGGCACATTCATGTTTTTAATAAATATAAAAATTTTAATATGGGGTTACCTAGAAAATATGTTCAAATATAAGTATTATATTTGAATCTGGATGATTATATTAATCATGGTAATTTATTTATAATTTTATGAAATTAAATATCTTCCCTAAATTCCCACACATCACTAATGTAATAATTAATCTATTAACAAATAAAATAAAATAAATTTTATTCCCAATATTAAACATAATATAATTTCAGATATTTATGTTGATAAATGAATTTTCTATATAACCTTGACATTTTATGGAAATAATAAAATATTTGGTACAAAATTTACATGTCTTCTTGATATTTTTAAATTTTAAAGTATTGAATAGTGTTAAAATTGAAAATAAAGATATCTTAGGTGGTTAATATTTTATTAATTTTTTAAAAATAGTATAATTATTTAAAAATAATTATGTTATTTTTATGTCACCTAAAATATCATAAATTATCCATTTATTTTCCCATTTACAAAAAAATAAGGAAAATGTATAACCTTTTAATATTGAATTTTTTTACCATAGTTAAAATTATAATAACTGAAGGTTAATGAAAAAGATAATGTTTAAAATAACACCAAAATTTTTCTAAAATCTATTGTTTATTTTTATTTTTACTTTCTTTTATCTTATATTTCAATCTAAGGACATATGGTGGCATTTGGATAGAGAATTAATTTATTATAATTTAATAATTTTAAAAATACCAAATGTACATCTCACCTCAATTAAAAAAAGTGAACCTCCTCCCTTATATAATTGAATTACATTGATCAATATTGCATGACCATACCCATCCAATTTATCCTATTAAATTACCTATAAATATTCTATAGGTTCTATTCTTATAAAAATAACAACCCTAAAACCATTTAGAGGAGATCCAAAGGAGACATTTCAAAAAATAGGTAATCACTCAAACCGGTCACTTTATATTTCCATTATTTCTAACCACATATAAATCTATCATTTTTTGAATTAAATAATAAATTAATAATCCTATAAATTCTTAAATTTTATTATTATTATAAAAATAGGATTATGCACCCTCTATTCCATAAAACAAGAAGTGAAAGTATCGCTAGTGCGTATGTATGGATTACCATCTCTACAAGGCCACGGGTTTAACACATTACTTAATCTTGAGTTAAAATTTAAATCAATAATTAACATTGAGATTCTTTTCAGGTTTACAATTTTAGAGAATTAGTCTGTAACTATTATATTAAACCTCAAATATTACATAGTATACTGTTCTACTCAGTATCCATTTTTTCATAAAATAAAAACTCTTAAAAGAAAACAAGAATTATTTTATTGATATAAATCTTCTTGATTTCTCCCATTCTCTTACCCTTTCTTATACAGTCTGAAAAACATTTCAAAAACATGTGATGAGCATAATAATCTCAACAAGGGTTATAAAATAAAGATAAAAAACATTAGTCCATAAATACATAAAAAACATATGCTCTTTGACATACCTCATGAAATCATAAGACTTATGAATAACGTATAGAAAACAAAAGTCATGAAGGTAACTTGTGGCATCCATTAAATACATACATTATTGTTTTCACAGCTTCATAGAGAGTTACATTGTAATACCCATCATAGTATATTCCCTATATCTCTTTGGAGAAACGTTAATATTTATCTCTGTCACGTTACCCAATGCATTGGAGAGCTATCTCAGGATCACCCACCCTAATTTTATTACAGAACCATCTATATATGTAAACAATGCCCAAAAACCATAATATAATTGTAACACATGAACATGCATAAAGGAAAGATACAATTTTGACATTGCAATCACAATATAACATTTATATATATTTACATAATCAATCCATTCTCAAAACCATTTTCAATAACAAAATACATAAAAATATTATATGGTATTTATTTTCCTCTTAAAAACATTACGGCTTGTCAAGGAAGACAAATATAAAATAATTCTCATGATGGTGGATAGGTCATTTTCCCTACGTACATAAAAAATACATTCCCTTTTTCATTTAGTAAAACACTATGTAGAAAAAATATTCCCTTTGAATGAAATTAAAAGTCAAAGGGATTTATAAACCATATAAAAGAAATTCTTGTTTAAATCAAAATATGCCTCAATAAAAGGATATTGATACGAAGTCCCTTATGAAAATTCCATATCTTAACAGCGTCACATTAAAATTCAAAATATGATTTCATGGGAGATAAAAGGGTCTCTCATCATTAGGACATAAAATTTATAGAAATAAGGATATAAAAGAACATATCTCAACATAGGAAAATGTAAATTAAAAGACATTACATAAAAGAAGTCTTTTACTAAAAGAGGAGGGTGAAAGGTTCCATTACAAAGATCATTTTGTAAATAAAATAGAGAGGATATGTGTATTCCCTATATGCAAACAGAAATAAATATTAATACAATAAATGATAACAAAATTAATTTCTCACATAATCATAGCATGACATAATCATGAAGTAGACTTTTAACCCAAAGAATGGAAATTGGGTTTTGGAGTTCCCTTACCCTGTGTCTGACACGACTCGTTCATTCTTTAATTTACTGAATAATAAACATAAGTTAATTTATACTTTCTTGAGAACCTTTTTCAAGTTTATTATTCATTTTTTATCACTTATTACCTAGATATAACAATTAGTTAATTATTTGAGTTCATATTGGACATTTTGTTGATGTTCGGAACTTGAGTCAAAAATGATCTTGTTATAATTACAAATTTTCCATGAGGTAAAAATTACATTATCTGAAAAATGATATTCATGATTTAGATATAATATATATCTATTATATATGTATTTATAATATTCCATAGCATTTGGACATAATAAATGAAATGCACTGTTCATGGAGACAGTAAGTCGTACATACGCATGAACGTTACATTCATTTGTTTTTTATATTTAAAGAAATTAAAAGTAATTGATATATAGGTATATTGTAATTTCATAGAATATATATTTTATATATGTTATATATGTTCATTGTTTCATTCTTTTATATGTTCCATGTATAGTATAAACGAGTAATATCACTTTGAGGGGCTGTAGTCCGCACTTCCTAAAATGAAATTATCGTATGTAAATTAAAAACATAAAGTTATGTTATAAATTATAATTACCAAAGAATATAGATAAAATATGTATCATATATATCATATATAATTTCATTTCTATCATAATGGCCATTATGAGAGGTGGTAGGAGATAATTGAATAATCATCGTTTTGTGAGGCAATAGTTTACCATCCACAGAAAAAATATGTTCATATCCATTAGATGGAGTTGTGTGTAAGTGTAGTTCTAATACATATCATAAAAAATTTATTATATTTATGATACTTATGTTTTTATAAAAAATAATAATAATAAAAGAATATGGAGTGTAGATGGAAAATAAAAGAAAAGAACTTGAGAGAAGACATTAACTTTTATTCGGGTAACTCCCATTGGTTTGAACCAAAAGGAATTATTGAATTTACTTCATCCTAAGTTAAGGAATATTGGAGTAATATATGGATATTCTGATCATATTAGATCATATTTTGGATGATCCAAGAGGCTTGAGAGTTGTGAGTAATGGGTTATAGGTGATGACCTTTTATAAGGGGGAGGATGGGATCTTTAGGCATGTTTGAAAATATTATTTTATTATAAACTGAATTTTGATTTAAAAAGGTCCCAAACTAATTTAATTTAAATTTAAGGTCATTATGGTTCATAATACGCTTAGAAAATGGGTTTTAGACATGTTTAGGGCATAAACCTTACATTATCATTTAGCTTTAACCATTAGTTTACTAATTTAACTTTTACCATGTTGTCTTGTATATTCATACTATATGGTTAATATATGTACCATAATAAGTCAAGAGACCCAAAATGGACCTTTAATGATATTTATAACATCATATATGTCATTTTACTAAATATTAGATATTTACGATTATTTTATCATTTAGTAAAATATTAATTGTTTTAAAAACACATTTAGGTCAATTTATAGACTATTAATATCATGACTTTGAACAAATATATAAAAACTTTATTATTTCAAAAAACATTCATTGAATCAAATATTACAAGTTATGATTTTAAAAAAATTCTTGAATGTCCTAAAAAGTTTAAAAAAATTTATTTTAATATTTATAATCTCATTTATTTAAAACATTCATTAAAAAGGTAATCACAATATCATCATTGTGTCCTAAATATATTTATTTATTTGATTTATAAAAACAATAAATAAAATACCATGATGAAAGAAATATTTTAATATTTTTAATGACTATTTATAGTCAAAAATATAACTTTTATAACCCCATATAAAATTTTTTTACTAAAAGGTAAATTTTTTTTAAATCTTCCTTAACATTATATTAATTTTTATAAAATGTCATTTTCACTTACGAGTGGCTCCATGGGGTCTTAAAATAGAACCAAGGTTTTCCATAACCGGACATGTATCATCCAATATGGTTATGACACGTTTTAGGGTAACTTAATATTATTATAATATTATTTTTTACCCTTATTTACCAAAATTACCCTTTAAGAATGGTAAATATAATATTTACTGAGGTTAATATTCATAATGTCTAAAAATAAAAGTTACATATTTAAAAAATTTGGACATACTTAATCCAAATATGGGATCCATTTTTTCAGAATTCAAAACACAGAAGTAACATATATTAATTTAAAATTAATTCCCATTTTCAAAACCAAAAGGCGGGTTTTTAAAAAATAATAACTATCAAAAGATTGACATGTGTGTATGCTTAATTAAAATGTGAAATTACTTAAAGTGAAAAAAATAGATTAAATGGTAAAAATAAAATCTAATTACACTTTAAAACCAATTAAAAAGGCATTATAATCATATAAATAAATTAGATTAAAAGATAGTTTTGACTTAAAATATAGTATTTTTCACTATTCATTAAAAATGAACTTTATCAGAAAAATACCAAAATTTTAACTAAAGTAAATTTTTATGTCACTATTATAAATAAAAATTTTATTTTTCCAAGTTGAACATCTAAAAGTGTCAGTAACTAGATTTGTAAATGGTTCTCAATCAAAAAGTAATAAATCTACATTTTTAGAATTATACTTCTTTTATCCTAAAAAATGAATTCGTTCTTATATCGTATCTAGAAAACATATAAGAAAAATTTAAAATAATTACATTGAATATATATCATATATTTTTGATTAAATAAAAATTCATAAAGAGTGATAAGAAAACACAATTATTCTCTTTTAAATTGGTTTTTATAAAAAAAACACATCCATGATATTCAATTGGTTTATTAATTTTCTATTTCTAATAAATTTGGTAACCAATGAATCATAATTTATACAAGTGTAAACAATATATCAAAATTCAGTTGATACTATTAATTTCCACCATTCCAATATATAGGCATTAACTACCATTTAAAATAATAATAATGTAATTGTATTATTTTTCAGTATAACTCAATGTTGTGTGCAATGTATGGTTTTAGAGAATTTGTTTTTGTGTTTCTAGTATGATATCCGAAAAAGATTCCCATTTAACTTAAAATTAATATCTTAATCATAATTATTAATAGAAATAAAAATATATTATTCTATAAATACCTGATTCGTTACATCCTTCCGCCATTTTGGAAATTATATCCTCACAAATTTAAAATTGTGATCCGAAACATAATTGAATATCCCACATTAAAAAAGAGTCAATAAAAATGTCACTTTAAAATAAATAAACAGAAGTACAAAGGTCAACCAAGATAACATGTACTAGTATTCCATGAAAACATTGATATGTAGGAGAAACTAAGTTTCAAGTTCTGATGGAGAGTTATTAGAAAACATGATCAGGAGAAGATAACAATCTGAAAAACACAAACGTGTGATTGGATAAATGGTCTTTGATTCCCTAGTAAGAAAATTAAATAGAAAAATTTTATTAATTTCCTTATCATAATGTTTAGGAATTTATTTAAGAGCCTTACTAAGAACATAATGAAGTATATATACTTTTCAATTAGAGTTTCAGACATTAATAAATTTCTACCACAAACTAATATTTTTTTAAAATTATTAGTATTCAAAATGACTTGGTCACACCTCGAGCACTAGAATTAATTTATATAGAATCATGTAATCCAAAAAAAATCAACTATATATTTCCCATGTCTTTAGACATTATCTAAAACCAAAAAGGTTAGTACAACATTATATTATCTACAAAAAGTATAATACTTTATAAAAAGAAATACTACTCTTAATCTCCAAAATTAAACAAACAATACCCAAAGTTCAACAAATACATTTTAATAAACAATTTTCCTTAAAATCCTTCAATACAATCCAAACTAATATTGAAACCAAAAACTCATAAGAATTTAGTCACACAGTCTTCCATAGTAAATCTTAACATTTATCTCCAAATAACATTGATTACACTTTAAGTATCTTACAAAAGGGTAATTAATCAAATCACATATTTTCTATGATAGGTTAATCATTTCTATAAATAAACCAAATCACCATATGTCAATGATAAAAACATTGATTATTACAAAATAAAATTTAAACCATTACTCCACAAATGAAATCCCATAGTATTATATTTTCCTTAGAAAAACAATATTCCCCCAAAAGAGAAAACGTCTTCCAAAATAACATTCATCACTTAATCACCAAATAATTTTCATATACTAAGGATATACATTTGATAAAACAGATGTTCCCAAAATCAACTTATTCTTGATCCATAAAATCATTTAACTAAAAAAAATTCATACTAACCAGGAACATCATGTATTCTAGTGGTTGGGGATGCGCCCTTGTCTCCCTTTGATTGTGGCTTCAATTCATGCAGCCTTTCTAGACATGACTAGTTATAACCCATCTTGCAAGTCGTTCCTTTTTATAAAAATAAAAAAATAACCCAAACAATATTCTACCTCAATTGTTGTCATATACCTCTCATTTTCATCCCAACTCATAATGACCTCAATATCATAATTCATGTTGTCTTACATATTGACATTTGTTTACCTCCACAAAATAACACTAATCCAAAATAAAGGACATCTTAACGTGATCATAGTGTCCACCAGGTTTCATCGCCATCTTGTTCACATAGATACATGGTCCGTGCATTTCAAAAATGATTTAGAGATACTTCAAAATCATCTACTTTTTTTATCCAAATACACCCCGTACGTCTTGGGTCATATGGGTGTTCACAAAAAAATTGTTTCAGAAAATAATCATGTATGATATAAAATTTCAAAATATCTAATAAAACATTCTTTCTAAAAAATATTCAGTTGAAGTTTGAGTTGAAACATTCTATCAATAGTCCTTTTAAAATATTATAATTTTGTGTTGAAAGAAATCAATTTAAAAGAAAATATGAATAGGTTGTGAAAGGGTATCCTTCTTCATCTCATTTTTCAAAAATGAAAATATGCTTCGAAATCTTGTAATAAGGTAAAATATATGAAAATTCCCAGATAGTATTTACCTTTCTTGAAAATATGAGAATATTGTGAAAATATTATTTGATTTAATACAACACATGATCTACGATGGTATCAAGGTATAGAGGTGGTGTTTGATATCTCAAAGGATTTCTTGTATGTGAGTTGTATGTCATAAAATTTTTTAGAATCATATGTACATGACTTTACAATAATAATTGCAATAAATTCATCTGAAAGAGATATGAATTTCATTTGATATCCTCATCCTTCCATTTGTAACAGACTTCCCTTGATCTGAAAAAGTTAAAAAATAACAATTTAATATAATTAGTAGACATAGAGACTAAACATGTGTCTAAAAAAACTCTTAATCCCCAAAGTTGACTAAACCATCATTTCATACCAACTATAAAGCCACAACCTTAACACGTTACTTAATATTGAGATAAAAGTTAAATCAATAATTAACATTGAGGATCTTTTCAAGTTTATTGTTTTAGAGAATTAGGAAATAACTATTATATTACATCTCAAATATTACAAAGTTCAATCATCTACTCAGTATGTATTTTTTTCATATTATAAAAACACTTAAAATAAAACAAGAATTATTTTCATGATATAAATATTATTTATTTCTTCCTTTCTCTTACCCTTCCTTGTACCTTGTGAAAAACATTTCAAAAACATGGGATGAGCATAAAAATCTCAGTAATGGTTATAAAATAAAGAAAGTAAACATTAGTCCATCAATACGTAAAAAACATACGCTCTTTAACATACCTCATGAAATCATAATATTTATGAATAACATATAGAAATCATAAACCGTTTAGGTAACTTTTGGCATCCATGTCATATTTACATTGAGGCTTTCATAGCTACAGAAAAAGATATATTGGAATACCCATCACAGTATATTCCCAAGATCTATTATGAGAATGATTAATGTTTACCTCTGTCAGGTTACCCAATTCATTGGAGAGCTATCTTGGGCTCACAAACCCTAGGTTTATCACGGACCCCCCCCTATATGTAAACAATGCCCAAGAATTGTAACATAATCATATCACAAGAACATGCATAAAGGAAATATAACATTTCCACATTGAAATCACTATACAAAATTTCAATATATTGACATAATATATCAATTTTCAAAACCATTTTCAATATAAAAACACATAAAAAGAGTATATGGTATTTATTTTCCTTTTAAAACCAAAATGGATTGTTAAGGAAGCCAAATATCAAATAACGCTCGAAGTGGTGAAAAGGTCATTGTCACCGCATATGATAAAGATAAAGATTCCATTTTTCATTTAGTAAAATTTTACATAGAAAAAATATTCTCTTTAAATTAAAATAAAATTCAAAGGGGTTTATAAACCGTATAAAATCTTGTATGGTATAAATCTAAATATGCCTCAAGGAAAGGAGACTGAGACAAATCCCTTACAACAATTTTGTAGCCTAACGACGTCACCTTAAAATTAAAATAATAAGTTAATGGGAGATAAAATGGTCTATAATCACTTGGAAATAAAATTTATAGCAATAAGGATATAGAATAACATATCCCAGTATAAGAAAATTGAAATTAAAAGGCATGACTTTAAATAAGTCCTTTACTAAAAGAGGAGCGTAAAAGGTCCCATTTAAAAGATAATTTTGTAAATAAAATAGATCAATTATGTGTATTCACTATATGTACACAGAAATCATGTATAAATAAAATATATGATAAAAAAATTTATTTCTCACATAATCATAGCACTACATAATCAGGAACTAGAATTTTAACCCAAAGACTGGAAATTGGGTTTAGGAGTTCCATTACCTATTGTCTGACTTGACTCGTTCAATATTTATTTTTCTTAATAATTAACTTAAGTTAGTTTTTACTTGATTTGGAATCTGTTTCAAGTAATTATTCCCTTTTTATCACTTATTACCTTTCTATAACAATTAGTTAATTATTTGAGTTCATATCGTAAATTTTGTCAATGTTCGGAACATAAGTCAGAAATGAACTTCTTATAATTAAAAATTGTCAATGCGGTAAAACTTACATTATCTATAGAATAATATTAATGCTTAAGATATCATATATATCATATATATCCATTATATATGTATTTATAATAGTCCATAGCATTATGACATAAGAAATTAAATACACTATTTATGGATATGGTAAGTTGTACGTAAGCATGAACGCTACTTTCATTTCTTTTTCATAGTTAAAGGAATGAAAAATCAATGATAAATAACTATAATATAATTAAATTATAAAGTATATTTTATATATGTTACATAACTTCATCAATTATTATTTTTAAATGCTCCATGTATAGCATGAACAAATCACATCACTTTGAGTGTGCGGTAGTCTACACTTCCTAAAATATAATAATCGTATATATTCCACATGAAAAGAATTAATGTATGTTCTAAATGAGAATTAATGAAGAATATAGATAATATAAATATCATATATATCATATATATTTTTACTTCCATCATAATGTTCACCATGATAGGGGTAGGTGGTAGTTGAACAATCATCGTTTTGTGAGGCAGTAGTTCGCCGTCCACAGAAAGAGTATGTTTGTATCCATTAAATAGTGGTGCATGTATGTGTAGTTCTAATATTTAACATAATAAAAAAAATTATATTTAGGATAATGTTGTTGTTATGTATAAAAATAATAAGACGAGTATAGGGAGTGGATAAGGAATATAAAAGAAAATAACATGACAGAAGACGTTACCTTTAAATCAGGAAAGTCCCTTTGATTTGAACAAAAAGGCTTTATTGAATTTCCTTATGCCTAGGGTAAGGGTTATAGGTGTAAGAGAGGTATTTTTGGAGATTATTGGAGAATATGTTGTATTATAAAAGAGTCTTGAGGGTTGTGAGTAATGGGTTAGAAGTGATGGCCTTTTCTAAGGGGGAGGGTCTCTTTAACAATGTTTGAAAACATTATTTTATTCTAAACTAAATTTCAATTTAAAAAGGACCCCAACTCATTTAAATAAAATATTAGGTGATAATGTTTCATAATATTCTCATACAATGAGTTTCAATCAAGTTTAGGTCATAAAATTAACCTTATTTTTTAGCTATAACCCTTAGTTAACTAATTAAACATTTACCATGTCCTCTTGTATATTCATACTATATGGTTAATATATTTACTATAAAAGGCCAAGAGACCAAAAATAAACCATTAATGACATTTTCAACATCACATATGTAATTTTTCCTAATCCTATATTTTTAGGATTATTTTATATTTTAATAAAATATTAATTGTTTTAAAAACACACTTACGTCAATTTATAAACTATTCATATCAAGACTTTTAAAAATTCTATAACAACATGATTATTTTGAAAAAACATAATTAATTCAATTATAAATATTCATTATTATCCCTTAAAAAATATATGAAATAAATAATATCAAAATAAATTTATTTTAATATTTATAATCACATTTATTTAAAACATTCATTAAAAAGGTAATTAGTATATCATCATTGTGTCATAAATAAATTTATTTATATAATGTCTACAAATTATAAATAAACTACAATGATGTAATAAATAATTTTATCTTTATAAGGACAATTTATAGTCAAAAATATCACTTATATATCCCCATATCAAAATTTGTTTTACTAAAAGATATATCTTTAAGTAACATTTTCATAAACATTAAATTAATTTTTATAAAATATTATTTTCACTTACATGTGGATCCATGGGGTCCCACAAATCAATCCAAGGATTCTCATGGTTAGAAATGTATCATAAAATAGGGTTAGGATGCCTGTTAAGGTAATTTTATGTTATTATAATATTATTTTTTACCCTCATTTACCAGATTTACCCTTTAACCATAGTAAATAAAATATTTACTAAGGTTACTATTCATAATGTCTAAAAATAAAATTTAAATATTTACACAATTTGGACCTCCTGATTCCAAATATAGAATCCATTTTTCCAAATTCCTAACATAGAATTTTCAGAAATAAATTTAATATTAATTCCCGTTGTCAAAACCAAAAAGTGTGTTTTTAAGAAGTAAAAACTATCAAAATATTGACATGTTTTTATGTTTAATTATAAATTGAAATTATTCCAATGAACAAAATTGGATTAAATGGTAAAAATATATTCTAATTAAACGTTAAAACCAATTAAAAATACAGACTAATAATATAATTAAATTATATTAAAATACAATTTTGACTTAAAATGCAGTATTTTTCAGTGTTCATTAAAAAATGAACATTAGCAGAAAAAAACCAAAATTTTACCCAAAGTAAATTTTGATGTCCCTCTTCTAAATAAAAAGTTTATTTTTTCAAATGGAAAATATATAAGTGTCAAAAATAGATTTAAAAAGGGTTCACCATCAAAAGGTGGTAAAACTACATTTTTAGAAAAATACTTCATTTATCTGAAAAAATGAATTTGTTCTTATATCATATCTAGAAAAAAATATAATCTGAATTTAAAATATTACGTTGAATATATATCATATATTTTTCATTAAATAAAATTCCTTAAAGAGTGATATGAAGCCCAATTTTTCTCTTTTAAATAGGTTTTCATAAAAACACATCCATTATATTTAAGATGAATTTTTAATTCCATTTATAATAAATTTGGAAACCAATGAATCATAATTTAAGCAAGTGTAAACCATATTTCAAAATTCAATGTGTACTATTCATTTTCTCCATTCCAATGGCTAGGTTTTAACTACCCTATAAAATAATAAAAATATCGTTGTGTCATTTTTCAGTATAACTCAACGTTGTGTGCAATGTAAGATTTCAAGGAATATGTTATTGTTTGTTAACTACACTATCAGAAAAACTATCACCTTTAACATAAAACTAATATCTTATTCATATGTATTAATAGAAATCCGAATTTATTATTCTATAAATACCTAGGTCTTTATAGTCTCCATGTACTGATATAATTCATTTTTCCTCACAAAATTTTTTTTGGATGGGTATTATAATGATTTTAATGAATATATATTATATATATGATACTATAATGACTATATAAATATTAATTTATTATTTAAATTTCTTTAGTTCAATCAATCTATAAATTAAAACATCACTCGTGTGTACAAAAAACCTATTGTCTCCAAGAATAGTGTAATTCATTTGTCTATCTCTACTTTCTATGAATAATTATATATATGTATATAAATATTATAAATTATTTTTATACTATAATAAAAAATCTATTAAATTATGATACCAAGATTAAAATATAAGGACCAAGAATATAAATCACAACATTCTTGCAAAATAAAGCTATTACCACCTAGAGCAGTTGTTTTAATAATAAACTATTAATAAATGGGTGATAACATGATATAAATAAATAATACATGGTATGATACAATTTAGTTTATGTAATAAATTTTTAATAAATTCGTACTTATTTATACATGGGTCTTTAATGTGAATAAAGATAATAAAGACTTGTGGTAAGGGTTTATTTCACAATCTCCTCATTATTTGGGATTGATTGCATTTAAATCTACACTTGGGGATATTTCTCTTTCATTTCCATGTTTTCTCAACAAATTCTAATTTTCTTTACTATTAACCTATCAATTTTTAAAGTTATGTTTACCCATTTTGGACACTCTTGCAAAATGGTTTGAAAGTAATATTTTTATCATTTCCCAAATAAGTTAGTTTGTGAATTTTATGTAAAAAAATATAGATGGAATGTTTTTTTAACTTTACAGAATGAGTGAATTTTTCCATCATCATGATGCTTTAATTATTTAAATCGTACTATAAAATATCAAAAGTTTATTTTCAAATAAAATATTTCCCATTACAAATGTGAGGGTTTTAAAAAAATGATTTTAAAATGTGATGGATATTTTAAACTATAATGTTGATTTCTCAAAGACGTTTGATGTAACTTTTTCTCTATTGGGTCATTCCCCTACCATTTTTATGACTTTCAGTTTTCGATACGGTGATGACTTATGTTTTAGTGGTTTGGAATTCTAGTGATGTGCTGATGAAAACAGTATGATATGATGTCGAAGGTGGTGTCTCAAAAAATAAGGATGATGATCAGGGTGAGTGTCGACGTAGTTATGATGAGTCAGTGATGACGAAAATTCTGGTGGGTGGTCCCACTAGAGACCTTCTCTATCGGGTGGTATGTGATGATGGGTTCACGGCTTGATCTGGTTGTGTGACATGAGATGGGCGTGTGGGGTAAGACATTTCATGGACCGAGGTTTGGTCATGATTCTACTTTATATTTCAAATTTAATCATTTGAATTAGTTTTGGATTTTATAGGTACCACTATTGTGGAACTTGTATATTTGAATTTTGGATAATTTGTTTGTACGGTTACCAATAATCCTTAAACCGACTTTTTATAAAAAAATGGGTTTTTATGGATTTATGATCCTAAAACACACATAAGTATGGTTTTATAATTTGATTATTATGAATTATATATACATCAAATTCATTTATTAAAGCATAATATTTCATGATATAGAAATGGGAAACACGTCGACGGGCTTTGTCCACTATGAGAAATAGGTTTGTCCTAGTCTATTATGGGAAACAGGTGCATCTTGATCTACTAGGGGAAAAAGGTGTGTCCTGATCCACTATGTTGGTTATATTTTTAGTCAACCTTGTCATATGAAATGGATTTCTATATTTATGATGGATTTATACTTTTATTACATGATCTTATAGATCATGATTAATTTATGATGATTTCCCACTCTTATGGCCCATGTTTTCTGAAAGGATAATGTATTATTCCCTGATTCATGTTTATGATCTATGAAAGGTTGTGTATAAGCTTCGTAAGTTTTTCTCATGATCACATAACCTTATTTTTATATTATTAATTAAAATGTTCAAAGATTGATATATCTTATGTTTATTTTTACTGAGCATCTAAGCTAGCCCTTTCTTATGTGTCCTTCCCTAGGTAATGAATAATGGTTTAGGTATGACATTCTTAATAGGAGTACTATGTGAGAAGATGTTTGTGCTAGTTGTTAAAGATATTTCCTAAAATAAAATGATTTTATATTTAATCAACAATGACTAAATCTTCATGGTTCTATCATGGATATTATTTTTATTTATTGAATATTCATGTAAATAGAACTAATATTTTTTCACGAAATGATCAGGCCATTATAATTTGTATCATATTAGGGTTTAGAGAATATTTATACATTAGGGTTAGAAAAAAATTATGAAAAACACAGGGATAATAATAAGTATAGTATAAAATCATAAAGTTTTTATAATGATCATGAATGGCCTTGGTTAAACCTAATATCTCATAGAATAATGTTTTGAGATTTATAAATTCTATATAAATTTTTTCAAAATTATTTAGTTTTCCACTATGATTTTTTTCTCAATCTATGATTTATGGTTTTAGTTAAAGGATGGAACTATAAGAAACTAGGTTAACATAGAATATAAAAGACAATTTGATGATGAAAATTTAAATGGAATGCTGACTGGATTAAAGGATATTATGATTATGCCTAATTAGTTATCATGGAAAATTATAAATAACATGCACCATAACTAAATATCGGACTCACCAATAAAGAAAAGGATATATTTTGTTGTGATGATTGGGTAGTGTAAACCATGGATAAAGAAGATTCAGTTTCTTATATGTCATAAATGTGGGTAGAATAACTTAAGTGGATGTCTCGGAGGGATAAGAAGATGTTTTTTTTTGTGGAAGAAAAGGACACAAAGAAAGTAATTTTGATGGAAAATAAAAAATTTAGTAAATACAAAGGAATGTAATATTGGTCTCCCTAAGATATCATTGAATGATGAATGTTTCAAATTATGTAAGTATAGGAATTATGAAAATTGATTCCCCAGGGGAAAGTATTGTGAATTGAATCATCAAGGTGGTATGATTAATTGTTATACTATTCATTATGAAGAGACCATGAATGACATATGAAATATATAGTTTGTTTTGATAGTATTGTTTATATTAAATGTGAGAATCATGATTAAATTTAGTTTCATGAATGTTAATACATGATTCAAATATCATATTGTAGGAATGAGGTATTAAGGGAAAATATGATGTTGTCTAGTTAATGATTTTGGAATGAAATGGGATGATTGGAGTGTCTATGTGTTGGAATTAAATAATTATTTTATATGAATCATGAAATATTTAACGATTTTTTATAAGTTTTTCATTAATTTTTTTTAAGAATATGTTGATCTGTACTAATGACCTAGAAAAATTATTTATTTTAAAATTTGTATTTTATATAATACGTATGATTAAGGGTATATCATCCTTAATATGTTCCAAATGACTGGATAAATCGATGATGTATATGAATATAGTAAATTGAATAGTGTCGGTGTGTTTGGAACTGATTAACGATCTTTAGAAAAAGTGTCTTATTTTATCATTGATGGAGTTTATAATTTTTTTGAATATAATAAATATACCCAATAATATCTTTTTATTTAAGGAATAATGAAGCCTATAGGTTTTTAATAAGGATTTATAGTAATTCATGTTATTACAAGGTTTCAAGAGTATACATGATGAATGTATTCCCATGTTTTTTATGTGAAAACTAAGAGATATTTCATATTTGTTAGGGAATTAATGATAATTTCATTTTGGAAATTTATTAACCACATTTCTAATGATTTGAATTGTAATCTTTCCTGAGGGTCGTAAGGTTAACCATTTATGAAATGGATTAATTTTAACTTTGGATAAGATATTATAGATTAATATATTATTTCAACATATGAATATTTATTCAATTTGGATAACATGTTATTACCATATTTTTTATAATAAGAGATATAATGAATAAGTTATCATTATATTATTGATCTCGTGATCTATAGGTTCGTTAAACAAAAAACAAAATCATCTTCATTTCTTAGAGTAAGAGATGAAGTGGAAATTGATCGAAGAACAACCAAAGGATGGAATTGTGCTTATGATATAAAGGAAATATAATCCATAGGCATATCGGTGGTTTTAAAATTGTTGATCATACCAAGAAGATTAAGAGTCAGGTGAACCTTATCCTAAGAAAATATATTAAAATGCATAAAGTACATAGTGCAGTATCAAATAGGCATTTTACAAAGATGAGTATAAACCTCACCACGATAATCATCCTGAATAAATCTATTATAAAACTCAGGTAAAACAAAAGACCAACTAGAATTGACCTCTAAAATTTCCCTCTTGGAATGTGCATTCGCAACATGATTAGCCTCAAGAAAAACATTTAAATCTTCAAGTGATATCGAGTCTACATTCCAGATGCATTTAGGAAAGACTGGTAACATTTTCCATTGCACATTCCATGACTGGTCTCTAAGAATTTTAACTACAACAAGTAGGTCTGACTCAGGCCATAAGTCATTCCATCCATAATGGACAACATACCTGATTTCCTTTACATTGTCCCAACGCTCTGATTCGATTAAAAACCCATTGCCAATAAAGTGTAAGATTCATCCTTTTACAAAACCCCTATGAGTGTGGAAGACTCCACCACATTCGGAGGGATGTGGTGGTCCAGAATCTACCTTATCAACATTGACCTTCAACCATAGAGAAATAGGTGGAATCCATCGAACATGTTTCATCACCAGTGGTTTCTTCTCCCAGCCATTAAAACCAAGGGACCTCAATAGTACAAGATCAGAAATATCATTCCTCATCATTCCTGTTTGAATGTTGGAACCATTTTGGATTGCACAATTAATAGCCAGAAAACCAGAATGAAATGAGGGTGTAGTTCTGTGAAAAATCACGTCATTTATTTCCTTCCATATGAATGACATAAATTTGGCTGCAGTTGTCAAGAGAAGAGCATAGACATAATCACTACATTTGATCATGTAGGTGGATTGTAGAAGCTCCTCCATAGATCAGGAGGAGATATAGTAGTGAAAAACCTACTTGACATAACTCCAGAGCCTACAAACAAATTTATAGGAATCAAAAACCTGAGAAAGAGTTTATTTTTTTTCCTTTAGGCAGAACATGCAAACCACAACAAGGTGAATTATAGATTTCTACAACATGTCTTGAAATGGAATAATCTTTTTTCCTGATTTTACAGATGAGCAATGAAGAGGATGGGGGAATAAAGGGTTTATAACTAGTTGTAACCCATGATGGAGGATCCAAAGAAACACCAAAAAGTTATATGTAGAATTCCTTCACAGTGAACATGCCATTCAAATTTTTCATCCAAACTAGTGTTTCAAAATCATTATAGGAGTACCTTAATATTACCTTGTAAATATGACTTGAAATCATGTTGTTTATAACTGAATTAATATGAAATTTTACAATGGATGTCTCTTTTAGAAGTAGAGGGATAAAAGTATCATCATGGATGGGATGAGGCAACCAGGGTGTTGTCCATAAGTTCAAAGGGAATTTCTTTCACACAATCCACTTCGAGTAATCCATGAGAACAACATAGGCCTACTTTAATGAAGGACAAAAAGATGAGCAAAGATAGTTAGAATACCCATTATATAGTTTTCCAAAAAACCTGATTCTAAGGAATTCCACAAAGTCATCAGATTTTGAAATTAAATTTCAAGTGAACTTGTTGATCAGGGTGTCATGGAATAGTCAGATATCTTTGACCCCCAGCCCACCCATTTGGATTGGTTTAATGCAATATTTCCATGAAACGATGACCAACATCCTCTCATAAATTGATCATATCCAAATGAAGTTTATAATTTTTCTACTTAACATTTTTGTAATGGATATGGGCCATCTATATAGAGAAAATGAATAAAAAAACATCAATGTTATCACTGAATTGACCAAAAAAGTCCTCCCCGCCTGAGACATATTTTTCCCATTACAATTTGAAAACTGGTTTCTGGTTTTTAGAGAAATGTTTTCCAAATGACACCTTTTAACCCAGACCTAGAAAAGTGGCACACTAAGGTAAGGGAAAGGAAGTACTCCCCTCTTGACACCAAGCCCCAATGAAACTCTATTTTACCTTGATATAATAATTCATCCACCAAAAAAATATATCATTTACCCCAATTAATAACCTGACCTCCAACCTCCTCATATTGTGAAAAATTCCCTTAATACAGGAGATGGTGCTTTTATCCTCTCTCCCAAAGAGTATAATATCATCAACATAAAAAAGGTGTGAGGGGGAACACAGTTATCACCCTGTTTTCATCCACTGATACCATCCATAATTAGAAAAATATGTAAGTCACCAACTTAAGTAATCTTCTACAATAGAAAAAAATCATACCAGAGAGAGGGCCACCTTGATTTAACCCTCTTGAGTATTAAAAGAATCCCCTAGGAGATCATATCATGATGATAGCCTATCGATTGGATCTTCCAATGAACCTCTTCATGGTTCATTATGTGGTCCATATATATCTCTTGATGAAGTAAACACCCTAATCTTCCAATGTATTTAACTCATAGGTCATACCATTGGAGAAAAATATTTCTTATGAAAAACAACTATTAGATTTTCTGGATAAAATAGAGAAGGTTATACGAAACTAAACAAGTCACTGGGTCCTTGTTTTATGGAGAAATCACACATTTCAGGAAGCTATGTGGGAACCTGAGGATGTAATGAGTCATAATTATCCCTTGTTTTCATTACAAAGTGATGAATTTTTAGGGATAAATATATTTTTTGTTACACCCCAAGCATCCACGATACGCTTCTCTTTGAATAATACAATAGCGTGTGTTGTACGCAAATTCAAGTTCTAAGACACCACAACCAATCAAACTAACAGTTATGAATAGTAATACCAACTTTTTGAAATTTTATAAATTTTATCTTTCAAAATGGAATTCTTTTATGGATTCCAAATATTGAAATTTTCTTAGGGTGATTTTTTTGTATTTTTTTGAAAACATTCAATTTTTGACGAATAGTGAAAAACACCGAGTTATAGTTTAAAACCGAATTTTTATTTTAATAATTTATTAATTTATTTAACTTTATTTTAGGTCAAAATAGATACATAATACCTATATATGTTCAATTTAATTCATTGGAGTGATTTTGTAATAATATTAGATATATAAAATTTTATTGAATTTTTCACCATCTTTTACCAACCTCTTAGGAACATTTGAAATTTTACATAAAACATAATTTTACCGCTTTTGTGAGTTGAATTTCAAAAATCCAAGTGACAAAATTGATATTATTAATTAAAATTTGGTTCAATTAGATGAAAATAATTTTTGGTGAAAAGTATCTTTTTACATTTATGTATCACGGTTAAAAATAAATAGGGTAATTAAGGGTAAATATGATATTATTATTATCCTAAAACATATCCTAATTCTATTGGATAAGTATAATTCGACCAAAAACAACCATAAGAATAAAATATGAACCTCTTTGGTCCACATGTATTAGATTAGGAAATTTATTATTATTTAATTCAAAGAAGAGTTAAAAGTGTTAAATTCAATGGTTAATAACTAAAAGAATTTTTATATAGGGTTCCACATAAGATAAATTCAATTATAAATATTCATTAGAATGATAAAAAGGTTATATACATAATTATATTTTATTTATATTTTTTAGATATTAAATAATGTAATTTATTTATGACACAATGATGATGCAATAATTACCAAATTAATGAAATATTAAAATAATTGATATTATAAATATCCAAATAAATGTAATTTTAGACTTTTTATTAATTACACTAATTTTAATGGTTAATATTACATATTAGGGTTGTTTAGATGGATTTTTTTGAATTAATAATGCAGTTATGAATTTAGAAAAAACAAAATACCAAATAGTGTCAAAATTGACATTAAAGAGTTTTAAAAAATTTATTATATTATTAATTGATATTATATTCCTAAAAATCTATGGTTAGGCTAAAATAACTTTTATAATTATATTTTTATCATTAGGGAACCACTTTGGGTTCTCTTGGAAATTTTTTGTAAGTATATTAACTGTATAATATAAAAATACAAAGAGACATGGTAAATGTCAAACTATTGAACTAAGAGTTATATCTAAAAGATATAGTTAATATATTGACCCAAACCTGTCTAAAACGAATTGGTTGAGTGGTTTGTGACCCATACCCACATTATCATTTAATTAATTCATTTCTATCCCTTATAAACTGAAAATGAATTTATTATAACATAATATTTCTAGCTTTTCCTAAGGTGCCCCTCGCCCCTCTTATAAAAGGGTACTCCCCATTATCTCTAATTCACCTCATCAAAGTAATTTGGGTAAGACAAAACCTTCCCAAATACCCTCTCAACTATCCTCCGTTAATCTTAGAGGCCTTACTTTAGTCAGAAAGCCAACCAAAGAAGCCCTTTTGATCAAATCAAAAGGAAGAACCTGAAGAAGAGGTAAATATCTCACCACCTCTTTCATGTTTTTTCTTCTTCCACTTCTTCTTTCCTTGTGGTTTCCATTATAAAATAATAAATCCAGTATCTTATATATAATTTGATGTTATTATAAATAAGGTACATCCACATTCATTATTCTATCTATCCTTTTAATGCCATGTTACCATACGTGCGTACGTACAGCTTACCGTCTCCATGTCATGGTGTAATTGTTATTCAATACATTATTATTTGTATGGTTAAAACAATGATGTGAAATTGATGTAAATAATAAATATAACATGATAATTATTCTTTATATATGATATACCATCAAATTATATATTATTTTAATATCAAAAGAATTATATTGTCACTCGTCCGTACATACGGATTACCGTCTCCACGAATGCGATAAGATTCATTCCCCATCATATCCATTCAAGATAAATTTTCATTAGATGATTAAAAATAATTTTTTAATACAAAATATCATTATGAATATGAATAATATACATCCTATCCATGACCAACATTACTTATGTAAAAATCATATAAAGGAAAAAAATCAGTTAACACCCGAAATGAAGATAATACTAAGATATTATTAACAAAACAATGTTAAAAGATCATATATGATATCATATTAATATATATGATTCATGTATATTTTAATAAAAATTATTTCACCATTATACAGTATTTTAACCTACACTCGACCAAGGAAAAGTACAAGGTAAGGGTTAATTTCACAATCTCTTTATTATTTGAGGTTGTTTATATGTAAGTATCTATTAGGGCCTCTTTATCATCCACGTCCACATTTCATAAAAATTTATTCCAAAACATTTTTCTATTTACTATACTATGGGTTAAATTCATTTAAACCCTTATTGGACCTTATATGTTTCTGAATGAATATTTCCATCATTTTCCAAAAAGTTACATTATGACCTTTTCGAAAAAATTAAGGTAAAAATGATTTTTTAACATATACGGTGGGTGCGGCTATTTTACGGTATTATAATATCGTCAAAGCTTCCCTTACAATATTATAAGAATATTTTAAAAATAAATGTTTTCTTTATAATTATGTTACTCTTAAATGATTTCAAAATATAATGAGGCATTTCTCTAAAAAAGGTTTTTATTTCATCTATGTCAACAGCCTTTGATGGATTTTAAGTTTATTTGAAGTTGATTTATTATGATAAAAAACATCCATATTTTATTGAAGATTTTGTGATATGTTTGAATGTGGATTTTCTATTTTTATAACATTCATGGTTTGTGGATAAAGTATTTACATTTCGTAAGCTATTCTTAATATGAATATTTATTTTATGTTTAAACCTTTTCATATTAGAAATGCATTGGACTTAGATAGTACGTTTGGAGACCACTATATCTCCTTGATGAATCAATAGGTATCATTAGACAAAAAAGTGTCTCGGAACAAGGCCTTGAAAAAATTGTTTTTGTAGTCTTAGCATAAGGCCTTGACTATGTGGTTATGAAAGTCCGGCATTACGCATTCCATCATTATGCAAGTGGCTATTGATATTTCATATGATTATTCAACTAGTAGAATATCCATCTGAGAAAGTAAATGGAATTATTTTGATTTATACTTTCCATATTATGATGAATTTTATGTTGAAAAGGCTTTTGTTTTAGTTCTATACATTTCCTTAAATTCTTATTCTTATTTATGAAAGTTTCTACTATATTGTTATCATTATTGACCATATGAGCTCACCCATTTTTATGTTTTTTTCTAGGATGCGAAGAATTATATTATGACTGACCTACAGGGGTAGTCTATTGGATCTCAGTGTTTTCTTTGGAAACAATGTTGTTGTAGTTTTCCATTTTATGATGTAATGTAAACCTTATGAATGTATCTAGTACGTCCAATGATACTAAACTAATCAGTCCCTCAAGACTTGATCTTTTATGATCATGAAAATTTTATATAATAATTCACCGAATATGGGTAACTAGGGTCGGGGTGTTACAGTTGGTATCAGAGGACGTTTAGTACAAGCCTTGGAAACCAGATTTAGATAAACTCTTATTATGGCACCTAGCCATAAGATAGACATTGATGATTAGTATAGAAGAACATCCTAGAATTTTGGTGTTGTAGATATTTTTTGAGTTTTTTAGAAATAAATCCCTATATAGATACGAGCAGGTATGGGTGGATTTGGCATAAATGTACCTTGGGGTAAAACCCAAAAACACCACTTTGAGATAGACTCTAACGGAAACTGGTGCATGACAATGGGCCTTGCTGCACTCTTGGTTATGACACTCATGGGGTATATGCTTAGGATAATTATCATTTTCATTAAAAATCATTATTAAGGGTTTATTAGTATATACATCCTCAAGGAAAACATTTTTTGTTATTATGGATTGTATCCATAAACTATTCAATTTATGTTAAGTGTTTTAAAAGTTTAGAATTATGTATTTCGATTCATAAACTAATCTAGTTTATGTCATTGTTTAGGAATGGAACCTAGTGAAAGGAATGGAAACTGTATAAATACACACACTCCATGTAGGGATTTCCCTCCTACTCAAGATAATTATAGTTGAGCTGGTGATAAAACTGGTGCTGATAAGCGAATCACCATACTAGGACAACTCACTCAGGTTATGAATAATAACCTTACCTGTATAGAGCACCCTAATCCGCAGTGTGGAGGAAAAATGTTAGATATATTCATGAAGAAATATCCACCAATAGTCAATGGGGGTACAAATCCACTAGTAGATGAGCAATGGATAAATTCCTTAGAGAATATATTTCATGCCTTGGGGCTTAGCGAAAGAGAAAAAGTTTTCATGGTAGTTTACCGCCTTGCTGGAGATGATGATCAATGGTGGTCATTCACTGAAAACACAAAGGAATATTATGAAGTATCAAATATGGAATGGAAGGAGTTTAAAGAATGCTTCATAGAAAAATACTTTCCTCATGACCATTTATCAGATATAGAAATGAAATTTCTGAGTCTGAGGAAAAAGGAGGATGAGAATGTCGCAAAGTATGAAGCTAACATTACAAGGTTAGTGAGGAATGTTAAAGATTATATATGTAACCCATGAAGTAATATTGATAATTTATTTCATGGGTTAAAACCATTTCTCCATCAACCATTAGTCTCACAATCCTTCTCTTTATACGAAAATATTATCTCATGTGCTATCAAGACAGAAAAAAATTCTCTAGGTCTTGTGACTTTAAAGTATATAAAGAGAAGAAGAGATCTATTGAACACTCTGGAAATGGAAATAATAGGAAGAAGGGAAAAGTTTAATATCCATCCTTTAGTAAATGTGGGAAGAAACACCCTGGTATATGCCTGTAGGGAATAAGAGTCTGTTACAAGTGTGGTGAAAAAGTTCACCAATCTCGTGATTGCAAGGGGAAGAAAGAGGCCGTCAATGTTCAATGCTACAATTGTAGAGAAAGGGGTCATTATGCAAATGAATGTCCTATGAATCAAAGGAACTTATCTCAGAAGAGGACAAGGGATCAATTCCAAGATTATGTTATCACTACTAGTGAGTTTGAAGCTCTGAAAGACGCAGTGACAGGTAATTTAATGGCTTCCTCAAGTTTAGCCAATGCATTATTTGATTATGGATCATCGCATTTTTTTATATCATCCCAGTTTTCTAAGAAAATTAAATATTTCCAATTTGATTTAACAAGAGAGATGTCAGTAAAAACTCTTAAGGAAAATATTATTGCTACAATGTTTTGTGAATCAGTTCCCATTAGGGTATATAAATGTTCTTTATCTTTTGATCTCATTGTCATACGCATGATTGAATTTTCTATAATCCTCGATATGGATTAGCTATCAGAACATGATGTAAATTTTTATTGTAAGACGAATGAGGTTACTATTTTTTATGATGATGATAAAGAACACCTTATCATTAGAGCTGAATTGTCACCACTTAATTCTTATCTAGATCCACCCCCAATAGCTCAACTAAATTCAATTGTTGGGGAGGGAGAGAATGAAATAAATATGGGTGAGGAAAATAATGTTAAAATAGAGGATTTACTTATTTTGAAAGAATATGTTGATGTGTTTCCAGAAGATTTACCTGGACATCCTCCTAAACAAGAAATTGAGTTTTCCATTGATTTAATTCCTTGATCAAGGCCCATATTGAAGACCCCTTATAGAATAGACACTGTGGAATTATTGGAACTAAAGAAACAAATAGATGAATTTAGTAATAAGGTATTTCTTCACCCTAGTTTTTCTTCATGGGAGGCCCCTATCCTTTTAGTTAAGAAGAAAGATGGATCTATGAGGTTGTGCATTGACTACAGGGAGATCAATGCAATAACAATAAAGAACAAGTATCCCCTACCTCACATTGATAATTTATTCGAACAATTTCATGGATCTAAATACATTTCAAAGATTGACATTCGATCTGGATATCATCAGTTTTGTGTGAAGAAGGAAGACATTCCGAAAACAGAATTTCGAACCTGGTATGGGCATTACGAGTTCACAATAGTGCCATTTGGATTGACTAATGCACCCTCTGTCTTCAGGGATCTAATGAATTGAATTTTCAAGGAATATCTTGATGACTTTGTAGTGTTATTTTTTGATGATATCATGGTATACTCCAAAATCTAGGAAGATTATGAAAATCATTTGTGCATTATCCTGATGTCTCTTAGAAGACAAGAATTATATGTGAAGTTTAGCATGTCTGAATTCTGGCTTCAAGAGATTTCTTTTCTTGGCTATATTGTCTCTAAGGATGGAATCTCTATTTATCCTTATAAGAAAAGATTAATCCAAGAATGGCCATCACCGAGGAGTATAACTAAGTTACGTAGTTTTATTGGCTTAGCAGGTTATTATCGGTGTTTCGTCCAGAATTTTGCTGAATTGGCTAACCCATTAACCAAGCTCACATGTAATGGGGTTAAATTTGTTTTGAAAAAAGAGTTCGATGAATGTTTTGAAGAACCGAAGAGAATATTAGTCAATGCTCCTATATTGACTCTACCATCGTGGAATGGTGGGTTTGTTATTTATAGTGATGCATCAAATAAATGACTTGGTTGTGTCCTTATGCAGAATGATAGGGTTATTCCCTATGCATCACGACATCTAAAAATTCATGAGAAAAACTATCCTACTCATGATCTTGAGTTAGCAACTATAATATTTTCATTGATGATATGGAGACATTATCCTTATGGTAAAAAATGTGCGATATATACCGATCACAAGAGTTGAAGTATATTTTCTCACAGAAAGAACTCAACATGAGGCAAAGAAGATGGCCTGAACTACTCAAGGATTATTATTGTATTATACACTACCACTCAGGGATGGAAAATAAGGTGGAAGATTCTTTGAGTAGAAATGATCATGGAGTTTTGAACAAGATGGTATTTGAAAAGGATCCTATATACATGGATCTAGTAAAGATGGATATGGCAGTCACCATGGAAGGTAAAACATCAAAACTTTTTCAAATGGTTTCCAAACCATCTTTAATACAAATCTTAAAGAATTCTCAGACCGATGATGAAGAGTTTTAGAAGAAGATTAATTCTTTGAATAATTGTTTATTGAGTGACTTTGTATATGAATGTGGAATTTTGAAATTTGGGAAGAGACTTTCTGTTCTCGGTATACCTGATCTAAAAATATAATTTTTGGATGATGCTCATAGTTCCAATTTATCTATACACCCTAGGAGAACTAAAATGTATAGATATTTGAAGAAACATTTTTGTTGGGACAATATGAAGAGGGAGATTTCTGATTTTGTGTCAAGATGTATGGTTTGTCAACAAGTGAAAGCTGGAAGGCAACAGCCTGGAGGAGTCATGCAACCTCTTCCCATACCTAAGTGGAAATGGGATAATATTACGATGGACTTTGTTATGGGACTACCAAAGACTTATGGACGGAAAAATGAAATATGGGTCATTATTGATCATCTTAGCAAGTCAGTACATTTTCATGCTATAAGAGAGGATTTACCACTTGAACCTTTAGCAAGAATATATATCAATGAAGTTGTAAGACTTCCTGGAGTACCATTATCGATTTTTTCTGATTGTGATCCCCGTTTTACATCCTGATTCTGGAAAAGTCTTCAAAAATCCCTAGATACTGAACATCATTTGAGCACCGCCTACCACCCCCAAACTGATGGAAAATCATAACGAACTATTCAACCCTTAGAAAACATGTTGAGATCATGATCACTTGACTTTCAAGGTATGTGGGATCAATATTTACCTCTGGTAGAATATTCATATAATAATAGCTTCCAATCAAGTATTCATATGGCACTATATGAAGCGTTATACGGAAAGATATGTCACGCACCAACCTTTTGGGATGATATTGGTGAAAGAAAACTCGTAGGCCCAGAAATTGTGGAGGAAATGACAGAAAAGGTGAAGGTAATCCAAACACACATCAAAGAAGCTCAAAGTAGGTAGAATACCTATGCGGATAACTGAAGGAATGATATGAAATTTCAGGTAGGATACCATGTTTTCATGAAGGTATCTCCATAGAAGGGTGTTATACGTTTCGGTAATAGGGAAAAATTATGTCCCAGGTACATTGGACCTTTTGAACTTCTAGAATGAATGGGGGTTATAGCTTACCATTTGGAAATGCCGCCAAATCTCTCCAAAGTTCACGATGTGTTCCACATATCACTATTGAGAAAATACCTGCCTGACCCAACACATGTACTCACCTATGAGGAATTATAAATGGAACCTGTTCTATCTTATTACGAAGAGCATGTCGATATTCTTGATATAAGAGAACAATTGGTGAGAAATCAAACGACTCGTTTGGTAAAAGTTCTATAGAGAAACCATAATATGGAAGAGGCAATGTGGGAACCCGAGGAACTTATGATGAAGAACCAACTGAGTCTTTTTATACAGTAATATTTTAGAATTTTTGAGGATGAAAGTATTTGAAGGAGGGGAGAATGTAACACTCCAAGCTTCCATGTTACACTTCTCTTTGAATAATACAGCAGCGTGTGTTGTACACAACTTCGAGTTCTAACACACCACAACCAATCAAACTAGCCGTTATGAATAGTAATACCAAATTTTTGAAATTTTATAAATTTTATCATTTAAAATGGACTTTATTTTTGGATTCAGAATATCGAAATTATATCAGGGTTAGTTTTTGTTATTTTTCTAAAAACTTTCAAATTTTGATGAAAAGTTAAAAACACTGAGTTATAGTTTAAAATTGAATTTTTATTAAAAAATTAATTATTTTATTTAAATATATTTTAGGTAAATATATATATATAATACTTATAAATTTTCAATGTAATTAATTTCAGTCATTTTGTAATATTATTAGATATATAAAAGTTTATTGATCTTTTCACCGTATTTTACCCACCTTCTAGGAACATTCGCAAATTTACATAAAACATAAATTTACCGCTTATGTGAGTTGAATTTCAAAAATCTGATAGAAACTATTGATATTAGTAAGTAATACTTGGTTCAATAAGATAAAATTAATTTTTTGTTGAATAGTAACTTTTTACTTTTATTTACCACGGTTAAAAGTAAATAGGGTAATTAAGGGTAAAATGATATTATTATTACCCTAACACATGTCCTAATTCTATTGGATAAATATAATTCGACCAAAAACAACCTTAGGAATAAAATATGAACCTATTTGGTCCACTTGGATTAAATTAGGACATTTATTATTATTTAATTCAAAGAAGAGTAAAAAGTGTTAAATTTAATGTTTAATAACTAAAACATTTTTAAAATAGGGTTACACATAAGATAAATTCAACTATAAATATTCATTATAAAGCTAAAATTATTTCCTACATAATGGTATTTTATTTATATTTTTTAGACATTAAATAATGTAATTTATTTATGAATCAATGATGATGGAGTAATTACCTAATTAATTAAATATGAAAATAATTGATATTATAAATATCCAAATAAATGTAATTTGAGACTTTTTATGAATTAAAATAATTTTCATGGTCAATATGACATTTAATGGTTTGTTAATGAAGTTTTTTCCAATGTAATAATTCTGTTTTGAATTTAGAAAAACTAAAATACCAAATAGTGACAAAATTGACTTAAAATAGTTTTTAAAACAAATGTTATATTATTAATTGATATTCTATTCCTAAAAATATAAGGATCATCCAAATAAGTTATTTAATGAGAGGTGTATCATTAATAAACCAATTGGGTTTCTCTTGGATGTTTATAGTTTTTATATTTACCATATAATATAAAAATACAAAGAGACATGGTAAATGTCGAACTATTGAACTAAGAGTTAAATCTAACATATAAAGTTAATATAGTGACCCAAACCTATATAAAACCTATTGTTTAATTGTTTTTGAACCCATCCCCACCTTAGCCTTTAAATAATTCATATTTGATCCATTAGAAACCGAAAATTATTTTATTATAAAATAATATTTCTATCTTTTCCTAAGGTGCCCCTCACCCCTCTTATAAAAGGGCACTCCACCTTATCTCTAATTCACATCATAAAATCCATTTTTCTTGGCCATCCCCTACCCAAATACCCTATAAAATATCCTCCCTTCATCATATAGGCCTTCCTTTAGTTCGAAAGACAACCTAAGTATCCCTTTTGATCAAATGAAAAGGAAGAACCCGAAGAAGAGGTAAAAATCTCACCACCTCTTTCATGTTTTTCTTCTTCAACATCTTCTTTACTTATTGTTTCCATTATAAAATAATAATTCCAGTATATTCTATATACTGTGATGATATTATAAATATGTTATAACCATATTCATTATTATATCCATCCTTTGAATGACATGTCACGATACGTGCGTACGTACAGCTTACCATCTCCATGTCGTGGTGTAATTGTTATTCAATACATTATTATTTGGATGGGTATAATAATGATGGGTAATTGTTGTAAATAATAAATATAAAATGATAATGATTCTGTATATATTATATAACATCCAATTATATATTATTTTAATATCAAAATAATGATATTGTCGCTCGTGCGTACATACGGATTACCGTCTCCACGAACGCAATGAGATTCATTCCCCATCGTATCCATTCACGAATATTTTTCCTTATATGATTAAAAATAATTTTCAAAGACTTAATATCATTATGAATATGATTAATAAAAATCCCATCCATAACTGATATTACTTATGTAACAAATCGTATAATGTAAAATGAATCAGCTAACACCCGAAACGATGATAAAACTAAGATATTATTAACAAAGCAATGTTAAAGGGCCATATATGATGTCATATTAATATATATGATTCATGTATAATTTAATAACAATTATTTCACCATTATACAGGAGGTTAAATTACCCTCGGCCAAGGAAAAGTACAAGGTAAGGATTAATTTTGCAATTAATTTATTATCTGAGGTTGTTTTTACGTAAGTATCTACTGGGACCTCTTTATCATCCACATCCATGTTTCTTAAAAATGTATTCAAAACATTTTTTCTATTTTATATACTATGGGTTAAAGTAATTTATACCCTTATTTGACCTTATATGTATTGAAATGAATCTTTCCTTCATTTTCCAAACAATGTAATTTATCACCTTTTCGACAAAATTAAGGTAAGAATTTTTTTAACATATACGGTGGGTGCAGATATTTTATTCCTTAATAACATCGTTTAAGCTTAAATTACAATCTTATAAGAATATTTTCAAAATATTTTTTTTTATAATTATGTGACTCTAAAATGATTTCAAAATATAAAGACATATTTCTCTAAAAAAGTTTTTGATTTCATCTATGTACACATCCTTTGTTGGAATTTAAGTTTATTTGAAGTTGATTTATTATGATACAAAACTTCCTTATTGTATTAAAGGTTTTGTGATTTGTTTTACTGTAGATGTTCTATTTTTATTAAATTCATGGCTTATAGATAAAGTATTGACATTTCTTATGCTAGTCTTAATACAAATGTTTATGTTATGTTTAATCCTTTTCATATGAGGAGTGAATTAGATGTAGTAATATATGGGTGGAGCCTGATTTAGCTCCTCAATGCATTGGTAGGTCTCATGAGACAAACAAGTGTCTTGGAACAAGGCCTTGAAAAAATATTATTGGTAGTCTTGGCACAAGGCCTTGACTATGTGGTTATGATAGTCTGGCATTATTCATTCCATCATTATCAAAGTGGCTATTGATATTGCATGTGATTATTCGACTCGTAGAATATCCATGTGAGTAAGTAAATGGAATTATATTATTTTTATTTTCCATATTATGGTGAATTTTATGTTGAAAAGGATTTTGTTTTTGTTCTATACATTTCTTTAAATGTTTATGCTTATTTATGAAAGTTTCTGTTATATTGTTATCCTTAATGAGCATCTGAGCTCACCCCTTTTATATTTTATTTTTTCCAGGATGTGAAGAAGTAAATTATGACTGACCTGTAGGGATATTCTATGAAATCTCAGTGTTTTATATGGAAACAATGTTGTTGTAATTTTCTATTTTATGATGTAATGTAAACCTTATAAATGTATCTAGTAAATTCAAGGCTACTAAAGTAATCGGTCTTTCGAGACTTGATGTTTTGTGATCATGGAAATGTTATGTAATAATGCACCAACTCTTGGTAACTTGGGTTGTCGAGTTACAATTTTAATGGGGTTAGAATGTAATACCTTGAAATTCCTATGAAATATTTTTTAAAATAATATGATTTCTTTGATAGATTGTGTTTCAAAAAACAACAAGTTTAGATGATCCATGAAATATTATAAAAAATTATATGTATATTATAACCAAGAAATTAAATAGGTTGGAATGAAAGTGAAAAATTATTTTGTGAAATAAATATAATTTTTCATCATAATATAAATTTTTTGTTAATTTATGATAAAATTATCACACGAATGTTTAATAAAGTCATTTTATTCTTCAAAAATAATATAGTTTCTTCAATATTGAGTTTTTATTCTATTTATGAGTGACTATTAATTTATAGATGTTTGAGAAAATATATTTGAAAAAAAAATAATTTCCTTTTTAAACTTATTCATTTCAAAATTATCTTCTTCTTTTTTATAGAATTTTTTGATAATATTTAATTTTCAAGGAAAAGTGAAAAATACTAATTTTTTACAAACAGTATTTATCATATTTTTACAAGTTAAAATTATGTTTTGGATTTATTTGTAATATAATTTGTTCATTTTTCTGTAAAAAAATAAATTTATACTTTTAAATGTATTTTATACTGGAATGTAGTATAAAATCATTTTATATTTACAAATGGTATTTTTACCAGAAAAATTGTTTTAGATTGAATGTTTTCATTTTTATATGAAATTATATTCTAAAACTTCTTTGTTTAAAATTTTAAAAACATGGATTCCATATCTTTAATCATAGGGTCAAAATTTAATAAATAATCTCCTTCTATATTTTTTATTATGAATAGTAACTATGGTAAAATTTATTCCCTCGATAAAGGGTAAAATTAGTTAATGTGGATTAAAAATAAGTGATAAGGATATAATTTTTCACCCTATTTATTATTGGATGAATTTAATTCTACACTTAACACCTAATTTCATAAAATAAGTTTTTAATAGCCACTAGTCCATGAAAATGAATTATATATTATTTGAATCAAAGAATGACCCAAAATGTCACTTTTATTGTCTTAAATATCTCTTTTGTGTCCACATGGGAAAAAATAGGTTATGAATGAATCTAAGTTTCCATATTGTACTTAATAAACTTAGTTTAATTATATTAATTTATTTATGACTTTTTGGGCCACATGAATGACATTATGACCATTATAATATTTTATTTAAAATTAATGTCAAAGATATCAGATTTCTATTTTTATTAACTATAAAATTTTAAATATGAAATTATCTAGAGGATATGTTAGTCAATAAATATTATTTTAAAATATAAAATATTTATATTTATCATTTAAATTTGTCGGTTTATTTTAGGAATTAAATATTTACACTCAATTTCTACAAAACGATGATGCAGTAATTATTCAATTAATTGAAAAAAAATAAATGATATGAAAATATTAAAGGTAACATAATTTAATATATTTAAGATGGTCCATGAATACTATAGGTTACCTTTATATGATAAGGATATAATAAAATACTTTTTTATAATTTACATGTTTCCTTGATATTTTTGAAAGTTAAAGTATTGAATAGTATCAAAATTAACAATATTGATATTTCATGGGATTAATATTTTATTTAAATATTTAAAATTCACAAAAATATTGAAAATACACAAATTTATTGTGATATATTATATAATTTACAAAATTTTCCATTTTAGTCTAATTTACTCCATAATAGGAAATAATATAACCCTTAAATATTTAAAGATTTGTTATCGTAGTTTAAATTAAAAATATGTTAACTAAGGGTTAATCAAAATGATAATGTTTAAAATAACACCTTAACATATTTATAATATATAGGTTGGTGAGATTAAAGTATTATCAATTATTATCTTATATTCTATGTTCATTTGATGGTAATTGGATAGAAATTAAATTTTTTACAATTTAATATTTTTTGAAATTTTAGAAACCCTAACCTGATTACAAGGGAGGAGGATGGAAATCAGTTGAGAGCTCCCCTTTTCACGCCACAATGAAGACTAGGGTTTCTTGATTCATCTTCAAAAAAATAGAAGGATAATTCTTAACTCAGGGGCATTTTGACTCATAGAAGAATTTGGGATCTAGATTGAAGGGTTCAACAACTATAAAGGGTGGTTCCTCTGATGGTAATCTTAATGAGTTCAGTTCACAAAATTCTTCCTTATTTACTTTCAAAGGCTCTAATGTTGGTATCTATTGATGGGGTTACATTACGCATGTTAAAGCTGGTTCTCTCATGACCTCATAGTAGCTAGAAATTGGGGAACACTCAATCATCACTCGACTTATCCTTCCCAGAGGATCTTCACTATGGAAGATCGATCATCTTACTCAAAGAGTGTGAGAGATATGGGGTTTTCCTCCTAGAAATGCATCTCTTTAGGGTAGGGTTTCTTCCACTTTCTATTACCCTTTAAATAACTCAAGCTACGGACATGGGGGTATGGCTCTGTCTCTTTGAAACCTGGTGCACATTATATATGGGAATGGGACTGTTGGTTTAATCATATGGAAATCGGTAACACATCAGTCCAAACATAGGTCAAGGTATATAGTTTAAACTAGATTTTTGTAGAATCATAGGATTTTATATGAAATTTCATTATCAATAGGATTCCCTATTTAAATGGACAATAAAAATGGAGTTTCTAGATATGGCCATTTTTTTTGGATTCCTAGTAAAAGTAGATTTATGTTCCACTTAAATTGAAATGGTTTTACTGTCAATAGAGGAGGAGGAATTAGAATTGAGAATTCAATTTAATAACCTTCCCATGTTCTTCCTAGAATATAACATAATTGGTCATGATGCCTATAATTATAGATGAACCACAACATATGAATTTTTCTCATTGTGAGACCATGAAAACAGTTCATTTTCTTAAAAAAACAAGAACAGGAAACCTGGACCCTCTAGTAGTAATATGCAGAAATCTATTATGCCTGGAATGAATGATGGAACTATGAATTATGGTTCCACTAGAATTATGCTTTTGAATTAGGTGAAACATGTTATTTCAAAATAGATAATTGTTATATATATATCATCGATGGCTGCTAAAACCTATCATGATCCTGAGAAGGGATTCAAGAGATCATGGGTTGAGATTGTGGAGAGGGGTCAAGCTGATCTTCCCCCACTTCTGGGTTCACTAAAACCCTCAATGGTAATCGAAATTAAGGGGACTATGTTAACTGATGGTTATTATATAAATGTGGAAGGATCCTCTTCAAATCCTGTGATCTTGGCTCCCCACAAAGATGCAGAAAATGCATCTGTAAGAGATCATGTGGCTCCAAATTACCCTTTGAATACACCTGCCTTATTAGTAATGTACATATAGAGATTGTTTTCTCTCATGCATAACATCCTACTATTGAACCCACACCAGCTGTGTATGATGAAGTAAGTGGAAACACACCTTCGATGTTAGGAGATTTCCAAGAACAAGGAGATCTTGTTATACGTCCACAAGAAGAAATGGGTATTGAAGGCACCCCAAAGCTACATAAAGTGGTGCACCAGGGAGAAAAGAACTCCCTAATGTAGAAACCTACTAAGAAGTAGGTATAATAGTGAACTCTTTAGGTGAAATATCAACACCCTATTACTATTGAGGATGAATTGGATGACTCTTGGTAGCAAGAAAGCGCTTGGATGCACGAATGACCTGGTAGAAGTCGTTAGAGGGGACGTGGAAGGGCTAAAAAAATTTTAAGGAATGAGGCTTAATCAGATGTATCAGACTCAAAAACAGACACTGAAACACTTCTCCAACAAGCATGATATTTGTATTTTTTCACTATAGAAGCTAGGGTGGCATTTGTGGTTGTGGAATGGATTGGGGGCCTTGCGGGATAAAGAAAAAATGATCACTGAGAAGATCAGATAAGAGCTTGGGACCTCGTGATAGTGGTATTGATATAATCACTCAACTAACATTTATATCTTTTTTCCGCTCACTTTTTATGATTCAACATGAAGGGGCTCTCCCCCACCTTAAAAAAAATAAATTCCCCTCACCTCAATTATAAAAGTTTATCTCCTCCCTCACTTATTTACCCCACTTTTTGCCTTCCAGCTTGACTATACCTAGGAATTTCAACTATCAACTACCATATACATATCTATAAGATTTTATATTATTAAAATACCAACATTAAATACCATTCTAGGATATCCCAAGGATGAGATTCAAATAAGGGGTAATCTTTCTTACCGAACAATTTCTATTTATAAACCTTATTACCACCTCTAAATCGATTATGGTTATCATAAAATAAAAAGTTTAATATCCTGAATATTATTAAATGGTATTATTATTATGTGAACACCATTATAGACCCTCTTTCCTATCAAACAAGAATTGAATGTACCACATGTACAAATGTACGAATTAACATCTCCATGTAGCGAAATAATTCATTTTTCAACGCCATATTTTATAGATATGTATTATGATTGGTTTAGTGAATATATATGAAATATATGATATAATAATGAATCAAGAAATATAAAATATTATTTATCATTCCTTCATTCCATCAATCAAAAAATGAAAATGTGTTAATGTGGGTGTATGGACTACTGTCTCCATGAATTGTGTAAGTCATATTTATATCTCTACATTATATTAATGATTATAAATATGTGTTTATTTATTATATAATATTTTTATATCATGATTATAAATCTGAAAATTATTACACCAAGATCAAATTTTAAAGAAAAAGAATTGAAAACTGAAACATTATTGGAAAATGAAGTAGTTACAACCCAAAATAGTTATTTTGATAAAAAAATATTAATAAACAGATGATAAGCTGTTATAAATAAATAATAAATGTTATTATATAATTAAGGTTATATAATAAATGTATAATAAATCTATATTTATTATATGTTATTTTTTAATGTTAATGAATAATGGAAATAATTGAGCTAAGGGTTTATTTCATAATCCCATTATTATTTGGGATTGATTACATTTAATTCTCTATTAGGGAATATTTCTCTTCCATGTTCATATTTTCTAAAAATGTTTTCTAATTTTTTTACTATTCTAATATTTATTTTTAAAGTCATTTTTACCTATTTTATAATAAAAACATGAAAGGAATGTTTTTTTAATATATACGACATGAGTGTTTTTTTCTACCATCATGATTCTTTAATATTTTGAAGCTTCATATATAGGCTTATATGGTTCTATTCAAAGAAAACATTTAAATTTCATGTCTTTAAAAATAAATATTTCAAAATCTAATGGATATTTTCCTCAACAATTATTTCAAGTGATTTTTAATACCCATTTGATGTTACTAAATATTTATTAGGGATATTATCCAAATATAGCATTATTATTCAAGATTTTTATGGTTTATTTTTATGATGGAATTATATTTATTAATCTTGTTTTTATTCCATGGGTTATAAAATGATGAAATTTTTAAAAAAACCTATTTATTTTCTTGGGTTCAAATATGATGAATGATTTATGATCATGTATAATAGATAATTATGGTTTATATTATGTGATGGGTGGGTCCTATATCTCCCTCTATTACATTATGTTAATAATAACATCTCATGAGATTGTAATTGGAAGAAAGTAGATGGTCTTAGTCCAATATGAGAAACAAGTGTGTCCCTATCTATTATATAAAACAGGTGTGTCCTGGTCTACTATGGGAAAGAGGTGCGTCCTAATCTACTATGTTGATGGTCTTGGAATTTAACCTTATGATATGAATTTTTTTTCTATATTTATGATGGTTTCACACATTTATGAGATGATATTACGGTTCATTATTGATTTATTATGATTTTTCACTCTTAAGGCCCTTGTTTTATAAAAAGATAATGTTTTATGATATTATTTATGTTTATGATATATGATAGGTTGGGTATGATCTTTCTATGTTTTTTTCATTATCACATAACTATATTATTAAGAAATGATTTCATATGATCAGGGATTAATATATCCTATGTTTACTATTATTAAGCATCTAATCTCACCCTTTATTATGCTTCCTTCCCTGAGTATTGAAGAAACGTTTTAGGTAGGGTATGTATAAAAGGAATATTATAAGATAAGATATTTTTGGGAGTTTTTGAATTTATTTCATAAAATAAGAATATGTTATATCTAATCTGCAAAGACTCTAAACCATTGTTTTTATGGAGTGGATTTTATTTTTATGTATTAAATATTCATATAAATAAATTTAATATTTTTTTATGAAAATCCTGAGTTCTTATAGATTCCCTAGTTAAATCGTTGGTCATATAATAATATGGTCATCTCACAAACATCTAGGTTTGATTTTCATTTTGAGACGTCCTATAGTAGTTTTCCTAAAATAGTGATAATTATGATCCCATTAGATGAATATATTAATACTCTTTAGTCACTAGTTTTAGATAAACCAATGGTTAATAATCGAACCCAACCAGCTAGTCAGACCCCTATATTACATGAAAATCCATTAATTCTCATTGGAAATGTACCTTATGAATGATTTAAACCCTTATAGGGTAATTTCGCATTTCAAAAATATATAATCAGAGTAGTTATTCATTCAGAAACATCAAATACTCTAACTCTGATTCATATCAAGTGAACCTTTCATTGATAGAAAGAGATCCCTACTCCTCATGTGATGGGTAGTGTTTCGATGTAGACACATATTTTCCCTTTCTATCTTTATAATTCTCTCTAAAAAGGTGATAAGTGAGTATTGGGAGGAACACCCAAACATTGATCATGTGACACCCTCCGAGTCATAGGTATGCCATGGGTTCAGGTTGGTTTTCAATTAGTGTCATTGAAGATGTTTTTAGGGGACTGGGTATTAAAAACAATGATTTGTAAAGAAGATAGTACTGATACACTATTGGAGTAAAGTTTGTTCTAACCATGCGGTAACCATGTGTTGAGGCTCTATGGGGATCCATAAGCATTTTTTATGGTTTGAGCATGGTCATCCAAACCATTTTTCTTCATAAAGGGAATTTGTGGGAATTTGAGTTAATTTCCAAGGGTGAAAATTGGTTATTCTATGCTTTTCCCATTCCATGTGTCTTTTCCCAGAAATCCATATAGCTTGAAATAGTATGCATGCATGGTTGGCTCTTGGTTTGCCTAAATATTTTTACTAACCATGTGCAGCCCACAAAACCTTTAAAAAGTTGTACTTTAAATATTTTACATTGGTTAATTTTATGTTTAATCACCCCTAATCTTTATTTATCTCAACCTAAACCATCCCTAGTGCTCTTGATGCTTCTTCCTTTTGATTGTGGACATAATTACTTTGTTCATGATAGATCTCTGTGAGGTATCTTTGGTTTTTTGTGCGGTTTCCTATTCTATTTTTAAATCATTACTAGATCCCTCTTAAACTTGTCTAATTGGTACTTATATAGGTTATGTTTAATTATATAAGGGGTTTGATAGATATTATTTGTTGTTTTTTATGGATCTAGGATCATGAGGACCCAATATCATTTTTCAAAGGAGAATAGTGTTCCCTCCTTTCATGAGTTTTTTGTCTCTATACAAAGGATATAACACATGAATTTCTTTAAGTTCTCATAAATTATATTATTATATTCATTAAAATTTATTGATTTGTGATTATGGTGGTATTTTGGAAAAGATTAATTTTTTAAAGGGTTTTAGATTTAAAAAAAGATTTTTCAAGACCGAGTGTTTGATAAAATGCTTCAGTGGCGCTTTTGTTTCAATAAAATGGTTTTCAATCATGGAAGTGGAAATTATTTTCTTTTAAAATGTTTTAGAAACTATATGAATATTTTATAATGGTTTTTTTAAAACGTATCATATTATGTAACCTTGTGTTCATTGGGAAATAGAATTTTCTCTTTAGCGTGTGTAAATTTACTAGAGCTTTTGTGTCACTTTAGTGTGGGTAATTTCCCTAGATGTTTGTTTATTTAGATCCACATATAGCCTATTTTAGGGACATTATTTCATTTATAACACATATATCCATAGGTTAAATCTCAAATGGTATTATTATTAATTTATACTTATTTCGTAACATGATGGTATATTTCATGGAATGTTTCTCAAAATATTGACATGTAGTGTATTCATGGTTTGTTCTGATTATACAATCATTCTATATCTTATGTTCTTTTAATATTACATGTCATGATAATATTAAAGTCTTTTTATTATTCACAAATGTTTATTTTCAAAATGGTTTTCTCTCATGAAAGTACTTTTTAATTTATATTTTTTAAAATCATGAGATAACATATTATTGATATTAGAATTTGTACATATTATTTGTTAAAATCTCATTGGGTTTTTTGTTTACACCCATATTTTTACATTGGTTAGTTGTATATATTTTCATTTAGGATTTATTTAAAGGAAATTTCATTGTTTATAATGTATTATTTCCTTATTTCCAATACCTTCATAGTGGGATGGTTTGATGGTGATAGTTGGTCACCTAGATATTTTGGTTGAACTTTTCATGTTTTATCTTTCCATTTTAGCTTGTTCAGATTATGATTATATGTATCATATTTATTTAGTATTTATGAATCTTTTTATTATATTTTTTTAGGTATGAATGATAATTTTTACTCATTGTTTCACTACACCATGTGGCTGGACATCTCAGTTGACTTGTTTAGTTGACTCGGGATGGTTCTTTACAGAATGGTATTATAAGGGCCACCCATTCATAATTTTTATTAAAATCACTAGGTTTGGTTTCAATTAATTGGTAGAGAAATTTTAGGACTTTTGTAATTTGGAAAGTAAGTCTGGTATGATTCCTAACTTGCTCACTTTCGTGTACGAATCCAAGTTTTCATGGGTGGTAAGGGATTTTAATCAATCTTGGGACTTATTGTTTGAGGTTATTTAAAAATAATGGATTTAGGTATTATTTAATTGATTTTTTTATTTTGTAAGTTATTTTATTTAATTCATATAGTCTATGATTCCATTATATTACTTTTTTTAAAGTCATTAATGTGTATTATTTTAGTTCCTATTTTATTTTCTAATTTTATCTAAAATTTAACATGTTATTTTATTGTATTTATTATAAAATTCCTACTAGAAGATTTCTTCTAGATCTAGGCGAGGATGCTATCAAAAAAATTCCATAGTAAAAACAATTAATGGATCTCTATTTAGTTGAAGTTATAATCTATACCATTCAGAATCCGCGTCAAGTGGGTGTTGAAAACCCCAGAAGAGTGGTGGATCATATCTCAGAATATACATAGAACAATCCTCCCATATGTTGGGGTGGGAAAGGGCCCCATGAATATGAGGAATGGATTTAGTGGATTTATTAGATATTAAAATTTATAAAAACTATTAAGGACTCTAAGATGGGTTTTTCCACATACATGATGGAGGTATTGGGAAGGAAATGGTTGGACATTATTTTGTAAAATAAATATCAAGAGGATCATACTTGGGATTCCTTCAAGAAAATACTCAACCAATAGATATATCCTATAATGTTCCTTATAGAAAATAACTAGAAATTTATGACCATAGAGAAATGGGATCATAACATTTTGGATTATTCCGTCCATTTCACAAAGTTGGTGCACTTAGCACCGGATCTTGTTACCAATGATTACCTTAAGGATAAGAACATTGAGATAGGTGTGCGGGATAATATTTAGTTAATGATAATTCTCATGTCCCTTATAACCATTTTGGAGGTATTTGGTAAATCATTTATGTAATAGGTAGGCATATCAAGGGGAAAAAATTGGGTGGAGCATGGGTTGGTGCAGTTGTTATCCAGGTTATTTCATCTATCTAGAAAAGGAAGCATAGAGGTATCCAATTTTCTTCAGAACTTTTTTTAGGGGATTGTTTAGGAATATAGTAGGTTATATTCTATTAGTGTATAAGGCCTTTTCATAACAATCCTAACTATATTTATGTACCTCGTATATGTTATCATTATTGTCAATATGTCCATCTCATGGATTTTTGTAGATGGATGTCCCAAGGAAGTAAGGGTGAATCCACTCACACCAAATGTTAGGTGGTTCATATCTTTAGGATAAGGGTAATTTTTATGTGTCTAATAATTATTAGGAAGGAGATGATACCAAATATATCTGTGCGAAAAAGTATGCATCAGAGGAATATGTAGCAAGTACCACTATTGTTATTGGTAAGATGTTTATTTTATCCTCTATCGTGTTAAATTTATTTGATATTGGTGATAATCACTATTTAATATTGTCAAATTTAGTTTAGGTTTTGGGATTTTATTCCTCACCTATGTCATTCTGGTTTGATATTTTCATGCCTTTAGGAAAAATTTCTTATCATGTTATCAAATTTTCTATATGTTGGGTGGTTATATATGACATGAACGCACTCTAGGGATTCATAATTATTTATATAGATATCTTCAAACTGATTATTGTAATAGATAGGGTGATTATCACTAAGTATTAGATCAAATTTTATTATCATCATGTTCTTTATCTATCTTTTTATGGGGTCACTCATGATTATCATGTTGAGTGGGACTCTAGATCAGGGAGGTCGGGGCCTGTTGTTACTTCGGCTAGGGTGATCTAGTGTGGGTTTTTAGATATTTTCATTGACACCATTGATATATTTTTTTCATTCCACTTCCTATATTAGTGTGTGTGTGTGTGTGTACCCTAAGGTCTTTCCAAATGATTTTTTCTATTTACCACCGTAGAGAGTGTTCGAGTTCCCTATTGACCTACTTCTTGGTATGATTCCAATTTATATTTCATCTTATCTTAGGGAACTAAATGAGATATAGGATTTTAAACTCCAACTTAGGGACCTTGAGGCTAAGGTATTTTTTCACCCTAGGATTTCATCATGGTATTTTCTTATCCTATTTTCCAAGAAGGAATTAAGTTGTCTTAATATTTTTGTGGATCATAAAAATTTAAAAATCACGGGCTTCAAGAAAAAATACCACTTGACTAGGATTGATGATATTTTTATATCAACTTAAAGGGTATTTTTGGTTTTAGATGATTGACCATTGGTCAAGGTACCACAAATTAAGGGTAAGAGATGAGGATTTACATAAGATTTTGTATAAGATTTTGTGTGGGAATTTTTTTGGGTTATGTCATTTGGTCTCACTAACACTCCCATGGTATTAATAGAGTTGATGAATTAGAACATTAATCAGTGCATGTAATCTTTTATATTCATTTTCATTGATAATATTTTGGTTTATTACATGTAAGAAGAGTAACACATATATTAAATTTGATATCATTACTATAACCTTAAGGAAGCTTCATCTATCCATAAATATTTCTAAATGTGTGTTTTGGATATAGAAAAGGTGGTTTCTAGGGCATATTATAGCTATGAGAGGCCTCTTAGTGTATCTTTAAACAATATAAGTGTTTATTCCCTCTGATAATCCTTAAATTTTGTTTGAGAAATATATCTTTTTAGGTTTGGAAGGTTACTCTGGGTGGTTTGATTAATAATTCTCTAGGATAACATATTTAATGATATCTTTGACCCCTGATGGGGTAATGTTTGAGTGGAATGAAAATTTTATATCAATTTTGGGGAATTTAAGGTGAGGTTTATTTCCACTCCAATTTTGATACTTCTAGAATTGGGTTCAGGATAAAATGTTTTCTATGATTCTTCAGGTACGAGTTTATGTTTTTTTATATCAAGGAAATAGGTGGTGGCCTATGTCTCTCCCCAACTACACCCTCATGAGAAGATCTAACCAATACATGATCTTGAGTTGGTAGTGGTTATGTATGAACTCAAAATGTGTTTTCATTATCTCTTTGAGGAGCAGTTCATTGAATATTGTGATCAAAATAGCCTGATTTATATTTCCTATCAAAGTGATTTGAACATGTGACAGTGATATTAGGTTTAGTAACTTCAAACATTCGATTTTTATATTTCTTATACTTCTAGAGAAGTTAGTTTCATTGATGATGCATTAATTAGAAAATTAATGATTCATGTTTTGAAGTATTTTGTGGAGAAGTGGTCCCTATTGATTTTATTTATTCAGATGATCTTGATAGTGAAAGACGTTTTCTGGGAAGGTTTTATTTGCTTTGGTGAACACTTTCTAATTATTTTATTGGTAGGTTTGTCTTGAGAAGTTACCTAGAACTGATGTAAGCACATTAGTAAAATATTTAATAGTGTCGATACCACAAGTGAGTGGTCTTAGTCTCCTAGTGGTGCTTTGTGTTTCCATATTTTGTTGGTTATTCTGATATCTCTGAGGTAGCATTTGGTTAAAAGTGGACACCAGTTATGTTTTTTCAAATAACCTGGGAATACCAAGATGTATCATGACTTGAGATGTCAGTATTAGTGGTTAGTATGACACATTTGATAATATAATTCATATCATTGTGTTTCAATTGTCATGGAATTAATCCATAGTACCAGAGACCTGATAGTTTATTACAACCCTTACCCATTCCAATATGGATGTGGGATGGGATTTCCATAGACTTAATAAATTGTTTTCCATGGAATACTAGATGAAAGGATGTTATTTTTATGATCATTGATTGAATTATTAGGTTACCTCTTTTCCTTTCTATCAATGAAATGACAAAAGTTGATTATTATAGGAACTTATATGTCTAAGAGGCTTTGAGACTTCAAGGTTTCCATCTATGATTGTTTATGGCATACACCTAAGATTCAAATATAGGATCTAGAAATTTATACAACAGTCAATGAGTTTGTAATTGAAATTGAGCATGGATTATCATCCATAGATGGATGGATATGCTGAGAAATCTATCCATGTTCTTGAGGATACGCTTTGGGTGTGTGTGTCTTATTTTGGTGGTTCTTGGGGAAAACATCTTCCTATGGTTGAATTTTACTATATAAGTAGTTATTTTAATTCAATTAATATATTACTCTTCAAAGAATTATATGGGAATACATGAATATATCCCTTATAATGGGAAGATTTGGGAGAGAAGTCATTAGTTTCACCTAGCCTTATTTAGTAAATGATAAAAATTTCCAGTTGATGCAGAAGATATTGATTATGTAATAAATTACTCAAAAATTATATTAGGATCATTGGTGGAGTCCACTTGAGTTTTAGGTTGGTGATTGGGTATTTAATTGAGTTTCACCTCATTTGTGACATAAATGGTTGGGTAACCAGGGTTAGGTGGCATTGAGGTTTTCTTCTCCTCTGAGATCATTGAAAAAATTGAAAAAGTTTCATATCAATTAAACTTATCATCTCTATTGACATCAATTGAAAAAAAATTCATGTTTCCCAACTAAGGAGGTATGAAAAAGACCCCTTCCATGTGATTTAATGAGGAGCGTTTGATCTTTATCCTTACACCACTGTGTTTGAGAAACCAATTCATATTATGGATCTAAAAGATAAGGTAATGAAAAGTAAACCAACTCACTTGGTTTGTGTTCTATGGTAGTGAGAATATGAAATATATAAGATGTAGGAGTAGGAATATTTGAGGAGTTGGTATTGGAATTTGAAATTTTTAAGTCTATAATCTTGATAAATTTTTGGGATATAAAGATGTTATGGCGGGGAGAATTCTAATTCCCTCAGGGTCTCATTTATGAATTAATTTGATCGTTGATTGTTTATAATGTAATTCCAGATGTTTCTAGGGAATGCGGGTTGAAAATGAGTATTTTTTTAAGAAGGCGGGTTAGGAAAATGATGGGTGAATGCTTAGTGCTAACCATGTAGTAACTATGTGGTGTGGATCTATGGGAATACAAAGTATTGTATTCATAGTTTGATGATGGTTATCCAAACCATGCAACATTCCAAGTAGAACATGTAGGTGTCTTAGTGATTTTAAAGGGTTTTAACATGGTTTTACCGTGGCTTCCTAAACAATGTGGCTTGTCCTAGGGATACTTATGTCTTGAAAATGTAATAGTGCACTATTGGACAACAACATTCCTAACCTCATAAATCCCTATGAACCTTTAAAAAGTAGTAATTTAACATTTTTATATTTTCTTTTTATGTATATTCACCCCTAATACTTATTTAGCTGAACCTAAACCTTCCATATCACTATTTTTGCTTATTCCTTTGGGTTGCTTATGGAAATCTTTCATTAAAAATAGATCTATTTGATGTATGTTTACTTTTTGGTGTATTTGTCTCTTCTCTTCTTAGATACTTTCATGATCCATCCTCCCCATATCTTCTTTGCAACTATATGGGATGTGGTTTCTAGATCTATATGGTTTTATGAATATTTATTATTTTGTTATTGTGGATCTAGGATCGTGAGGACTTGATCTACTCTTCCCTAATCTCTATTTTTGAAGTAAAATAGTTTTCCCTCTATTTGTGAGGTATGTATCTCTATAAAAAGTTTTTACCTCATTAATTGCTTTAAGTTATCAAAAAATATTTTGTGTGATTCATTGAAAATTATTTATTTGAGATCATGTTATTTTCTTGAAAGATATTAATTTTTTAATGACATTTGACTTTAAAAATAGATTTGGGCACATAAAGTATTTGATGAAATGATTCAATTAATATTTTGGTTCATAAACAGGGTTTTCAAGCATATAAGAAGATATTTTTTTTTATTAAAATATTTATAAGTTTTGAAAATGTGTTTTAAATGGTTTTTATAAAACATATCACCTTTGGTGACCTTGGTTATGTTAGTAATTAAACTTGTCACTTTAGGGCATATAATGCCTCTAAGGGTTTTGGGTCACTTTAGTGTGTGTAATTCAACTAGAGGTTCTATAATTTGGATTCACTTTATGCTTGGATTAGGTCATTCCATTCATGTAAATAATTCATACCCATATGTTATAGCCAAAATAGTTATTTTTAATTTATGATTATTTATTTACATGATGGTATATTTCATGGTTATTTACCCACATTATTTTCCTATAGTGTATCCATGGTTTTTTTTTTGAAAAACCTTTCATGTTTTCTCCAATTTCTTTTTCATATTCCTTGATATGTGAATATGAAATTATTTTAATGAAAACCAAAGCTCGATTAACAAAATGTTTTTGTCTTAGGAAAATTATTTGAAACAAGGTTTGTTTTAAATCTAGATATAATGCATTCTTAATATTAGAATTTTTATAGATTATTTTGTGAAATCCTATAGGAATTTGCTATCATACCCTACTTTTACCTTTGAAATATTGTAGATGTTGTTTTGTTGGATTCATGTATAGGGAATGGTATTGTGTAGCGTGTTAGTTTATCTTGTTTTAAACACCTTCATAGAAGGATGGTTTTGTTGGAATAGATAATGAACTCGGACCAAAGCCTTAGATATTTTTATTTATTTTTGGATAATCCCCATTTTATGTGTTCAGAAGGAACCCTTACATGACCCTTAGGCCTAGTGGATCAAGGCCCATTACATGAACCTGTGTCCTCATGAAAAATTCTTAATACATTACCTGAAAACCTAATACCTTAAAACAAAAGAACTTCCCCTCCCCAGCATATGAATCATTGAATGTGTTTAGCTCATCACCTTTCATGGATGATCAACTAAATTATCCTTGTGTATAGATACACATATATTGGTACTGATGGTAATTTCAATACCATATCATTCTTCCAATCCAGTTATATTTTCTCTATTTGATGCTACTTTCTTTGAATCTTCATCTTGGTCCAACTCATAAGTGATTTTCCCAGGATATTTCTGGTCCTTTTGTGTCCTCTAGTCCCGGTGGCCTGAAGGCCTATGGTTGCCAAAAGACTCTATGGGCCAAAGCCCTTTAGTATCCCAAAAAACATTGGTGTCCCAAAGGACTTCGATAGCCCAAATACCTATAGGGAAAATTATTTTGGTGTCATGAAGGCCCAAATCAGATGAATAGTTTTGACTCTTGCAATAATGCATTGTACATGCTATAGTAACTGCTACAATAATACTATAATGAACCAGAAATTCACCACCACCAAGATTTGTTCCTTGTTCATTCAGATACCAAGAAGGAGCCTCTACCACTCAGTTATAGACTCATTCTCTAAGGGCAACAGTTATTCATATGGTGACTTGGCATGATATTATAATTTTTTATCATCTTGGTTTATCATGTGTGTATTAACATTTTCTATCTTATGGTTATGTATTCTTTCTTCTTCTTTTTAATGTTTCTTTTCTTCATTTATACATTATACTTGTGTTTCATTATTGTGCATAACCATGTTTCATTCCATCTTGGGTGAATTGTTTAGTTGACTAGTGCTGGTTCATTATAGATCTAATATCTAATTCTTGGTAGGGACACATTCTATATAGACTTCGGTGAAAACAATATTTCAATAAAATATATCTTCATCATGTTTATCCATTTTATATTTATTCTTTTGGAAATATATGATACTGGAATCAATAAAATTTACTAACACAGTATGTATAGTGATAATCCGATCCACATCCTCATCAAGGTATTATAAATATTTTTCCAGCTTTTAATATCCATCAAGGTAGAAATCACGATCCTCATTGATATTTACTTTTTTGGTGGACCATTTCGTATTATAGACCCATTGAGGCTTAATCTACCCATTTTTTTTGGATGGTGACCTTGATATTGTTTCTAGAGGATTTTATTGAACAAAAATATAATGAAAGAGATAGATCATAAATTGGGAGTAAGTGTGGGGCTGCCTCCTATAAAGGCAAACCAAATCTAGAGAAGACTTGTATCCTTGAAAGAGGATGGTTTAATAATTCCTTAAACTTGTGGGTTAGGGTTGAGTTAATTCTTCTGAAAATATTTCCTTGAGACATTATAGTTTTGATGAACCAAGATGGGTTATAAAATTTCCTATCCTTATGGGATAGGGATTATCTGACACTATTGTGGAGGCATCATATATTAGATTCTCCATAAATTTTCAAACCTCTACTCAAGCATGGGATGAATTTTGAACCCTTTCAAGTAAAAGGTTTCTTTTTGATTGAGTATATTATAAGGTTATTAAAGGATATGTATTACCTAAATCCATAGAATATATTAAATTCAGGGATATATCATAGTTCATATAATATTTTCCACTTCCTAATATGAAATGAATGGAAACATGAGTAATACTCTACCGAAGTTATCATTTTTTGAAACATTTCTTAATATGAAAATTTTCATAGATCATTTATCCCTGAGATGAATAACTATCCAAATAATTGACTCTAGATTTTAAAGGATTAATTAATTCAATAAATAATTGAGTAGCATCCTCATTTATATATAAATACACTACCATGTGATGGCAGTGCTTATCTGGATTCTTATACATTACTCTTTTACACTCAATATTAAATTATTCTTCCTCCTTTTCATCATGAGAAGTATGTTTATCTTAAAGGTGAGGAGTATAATTTGTATGAATATTGATTTAGCTTCACTGTTTGATTCCTTTGAAGGTTTAATTCCTTTTCTTTCACATCAATGGTCCTCATCAAACATATCATATGAAAATAAAAAAGGTTTCAAATGATTATTTAATAAATGAGATGTGCATTTACAACATGCCATCATTTCCATCTTCTATGTGATTTTATATTTATTGAATAGAAATTTAATATTTTTTGTATATTTGTATTTCAATACTATTATTAAGTTTTAATCAACCTTAATGAATTTTTTTTTGGTATTTAAGTTATCCAAGATCATAGTTTTATAAAATCTTTTTTGATAAATCAATAATGCAGCAGAATAGAGAACCATGTCGAACATCCCTATGGAATGCCCATCACATTGACATTCCATGAATTCATCCATTTCAAGAAAAGTGTTAATAGCTAATATAAAAAAAATGGCCACCCTTATTACAATAGGGAATAGTTAGGAATCAATTTTAGGCCACATATTAAGAATTAACACAAGAAAAATAGATATGCAAGATTTACTAGGACATGAACGTGGAATCAGTTTTCACAAATGTATCATGGTGTTTTATATGAATTTAGAAATAACACCATGACATCATGTACTCCTTAGTGTAACAGTTCATTTTTACACGGCCATGAGAAAATCACGATATAACTACAACCTAGCATGAGTTGTGGTTGTGAGGGAAAATAGTTTTTCCAAATTTGATATTTTTTAATTGAATAAATAATTTACAAATGGTTTATAAATTATAATAAAAGATGTTATATTGATGTTTATTAATTAATAAATATATTGTTAATTAATTAATTTTATGTGGATTATAATTAAAAAGATGATAATATAAAATTATTTATATTTTAAATTATGAGTTGTTTATAATGAATTATTTTTGAATTTTTAAATAGTAATTACGCCTTATTTGAAATATTATGTATGTGGTATTTATATTATAAAAAATATTTACATAATAGAAAGTAGATTATAAATTTTATTATAGTTCATGTTAATATCATTTATTTAGAATGAAATTATATATAATGATGAATATTCTATGTTCGTATTAATGTGAATATAAAGGCTTGTATTCATAATTATAATAAATTAAGTTGACATTATAAAAATTCCTATAATTATCTTATATTTATAAATCACTCATAAATTATTATCTCATGTTTAAATATTCTAATTATTTATTTAATTTAATTTTTTAATATTTTATTAATAGTTATAAACTATCTATATTATGAAAGATTCATGCTTTAATTTAAAAGTAAAATAACTTTTAGTAAATAAATATTTACATTATAATCTAGGTATAAAAATGAATTTAGTTTTTCATCTACCTTGATCCTGGGTTGTAATTGAACTTATGAACTTGAATTTAGTTTTTGAATATAGTTTATACATATTTATTTTTTTAATTAAATTATCTCTTCAGTAATGAATGCCTGTGTATATGGACTTGGGGTTAGACCACATACTAACTTGGAGGCATATGCCTTGTCTATAAAGGCAAATGGGGTTGGCTATCTATCACCTTTAGATTACTCATATAGATAATTCTAATATCATATAACTATATTTATTTGTATGAAATGTCCATCTACCTTAAACATTTGATCAATTTGGATATGTATAAATGTACTTGACTTCTATTTTTGGGTGAGTAACACAAATTATGTGTTGTGTAATGTGTTATACATCATTATGGTTTAAACATATTAGTTTGGTAAAGGTAATGTGATTCCAAACTAAATTAATAAAATTATTCATAAATAAAAATGGAAAAACATGAGGTAATACAATGAGATTAAATCACCATCAAATATTAATTGTTAGATTTTTTTAAGGTGGCACTTCTCAAGACCTCAACCATCCAACAAGGTAGGTTATGCCAAAGTTGGGTGCCTCAGGATTATCTTTTGTACATTTTTTCTTGGAGTTTTCTTTGGGTTATACTCATTGGTAAACCCCAATGGTTGGGATAAAAATGAGAGTTGGGTTTATCAATATGGTTTATTGGAAAAAGTCTAATCCAATCAACTATCCAAGAGTCATATACAATATAATTGGAATTATGCCCTTCCTAAATAGCTATGTTGTGGGAAGAAGGAAAATGTATACTAATTTATTAGTGAAATATGGATATTATACTACTATTATATATGATATACAATTATCCAATACTTTTACACATATTTTAACATGTCTTTTATCATAAATATCCATTAAATAAAAATCCAGGATTGAAAATCCTAGTGACTTTGTAAGACTATGTACAAAATTAAAAAGAATGAAAAAAGAATAAAATAACATTTTATTAATGTAAATAATGAGATCCAAACTCCCTTTGATCACCTATAACTTTATAGGATAACCTGGGGAATACATAGACAAAAGGGGTGAGCAAAAAAACCCAGTAATGGAACAAACATGAAAATATATAATAGTACATGAGTTAAAATGAGTAACCTAATAACATTGAAGGAATGAACCGTGAATAAAAATATAGAGATAAAACATATAGAACATAGAACCATAAGATCATAGAAACATAGGAATGAGTCGGAAACCTATATAATGACAAAAACATTATTCATGGATAACTTCCAAGATGATATCACAAGGTGAACAGAGTCTCATAATGGATTGGTTTTATTTCTAATCCCATATGTAACGTTTCATGAGACTAAAACATTACCCAATGCATCAAAGAAATATATGATTTTAACCTTCATTAAATTTACATGAATATTTGTGCCACATAAATAAATAAAATAATAAGAAAAAACATAATGGTTTCCCATGGGAAGAAATAGGTTTCATAATCATGCCATGAGGTATAACCAAAGGGAGTATCATAATGATATCCATGAAAGAAGGTATTTAAATAATTATTTTACATTAATAAAATAAAAATAATAATTAATTACGAATAAATATGTTCAACTGAAGTGAAAAGTATAAAAGTAGTTATTTAACTAGATAAATGTTCCACTTAGATGTGGTTTTAGGGAAAAAATATTTATGGGTCATTAATGAGGATTGGTGCATAATTATTTCTATAAAACCAAAAATTAACTAATTTGTTTTTATAATGAAAGGGGTGATTTTATAAAATATGGGGGATTAAAACTCCATATGTTGTTTACTTTGAAAATGTTATGTAATAGAAAAGTTCCCTTTAATCAGGTTTTCTTTTCATGAGGAATTGAGAATATATACTTTTAAAACATCTATGTATACATAAAATAAAAATGATTTCAGATATGTGTGTGTGTGTGTGTTTAATATATATATAGAATATAGGAGAATTATTTAATAATAATATATAGATAAATTGAGTCAATGATAGATAAAGTGTAACCTAAAGGAAATATGGTTGTACAAAGAGATCACTTACCTTATATAAGAATGTGTTCCAAATATGCACTTATTGTCCGGTATAATCAAATTACATTCATAAATTACATAATTAATAAACTATTATACATATAGTTTATTTTTTATAATATTATTAGGTTCACTATTTTCAATTTTAATGGGTTATATTGTTCAATGTTTTTGTTCCAAGAGCATTTGTTTCATGGTTTCATGGTCAATTCACTTGTGTATACTTATGTAAGCTCTTATAAAATGGGAATTAAACTCTATAAGTGAAATAAAATTTTATTCATAGAATTATAATTTTAAATGGTCTCATGTATCATTGTTTCCCTAAATGTGTTTGATTCATTTAAATTATGTTAATGGTAAATTTTTATTTTATTTTGGTTGTTTTTCTGACCATCTCAAATTTCTTTCATTTTAATTTAGGTTATGGAAATATACTTTTTCTAAAATGAAACATAAAACATAAAATTTATAATTAAATTATTTTAAATAATTAAAAGTGAATTTAAACATTCCATAAAGGAAGTAGTTGAAAATGAAAACTCATTATCTAGGAAGGTGGTCAACTGACATAATATGGATATTAGTAACATTTTCTTCATTGAATAAGAGGAGTTGAGAAAAAGGGATGGGTAGAAGATATTAAATTATAAATATAACATTAAAATATATAAATTATACTATAATTATTATTAATGTTTTGATGATTTATGAATAAGGAATGTAGAAGAAGAAAAGAAATTAAAAGAAGTAGTCTGAGAATGTTACCTCTTGAATATTACCTCCTTAAAGGACCCCTTATAGAGCATAGAATAGGTAATTTTCTGAGACTAATAAACTTGTATATAAGGTATAATGGGAAGGATAGGGATTATCATAGATTTTTAAATCTTCAAGTATTATATTGTGTGAGGATAAGGGTTTGGGGTGGGTGGTATTTATAAGGGGAGCAACGAGGTGTTTATTTTATATACATCTGTTTATAATTTTTGTTCAAGACTGTTAATAGTATTAATTATTGTGATTATATATTGTAAGTAATACAGTTTAGTCTGAAATAATTAGTTCTTACATCATCCATGACTCAAAAATTCATGTATTTGTCTTATAATGTTAAATATTGTAAATTATTATATTTCAATATTCACAAAAAATTCAACTATTTTTAAAAAATACCAAATATTCACCCTAACCATTTTAAAAAAAAATTGATTTCCAAAATGGAATCCATTTTATGAAAATAATTTTCAAATTATGTGAAATTTAATTTTTAATTTGAATCCTCATTAATTCATAATATGCAAATTTTAAAATTATAATTGACTTTATACTACTTTGAAAAATTACTTATGGTCTCAAAAAATAATATTTTCACTATAATAATGATTTTATATTAATTTATGAACCAATTTTATGAAAATAAATATTATTTTAAATAATGACATTCATTATAAAATTTCAATTAAAATATATATGTTTTACAAAAATACCAACACGTAATTTTCCATTTTAAAAAAATATTTACTTTTTATTGTGTCAGATATGAATAACATGAATATACTAGAGGAGGTGAATTGTGATCAATAAAAAACTTTGATGAATTCAATTCATCCCTCTTCACATATAGTGATTCGTTTTTTAACTCTTATTGTTGAGTATATAGTAGAAATAAATAAAGAAAAGAACACAATAATGTATAGTAGTTCAGGGAACAAAGACCCCTTAGTACACTCTACCAATACTCGCTTATCGAGTTTGGAAATTTCACTTGTAAGTACATTTATCAGGGACTTCCACTACTGAGTACAGGTGATTGATACCTTTACAATAAGTATTTTTCAAGGCCTTCTGGTTCTTTAATAAGAAACCAAATTAAATATAGCTTAGTATGAAAAACTGGTACTCCTTTACCTACATGACTAAGTTTGAGTATACAATACTCTAATAAATCAATAGAGATTTATTTTTTTGATAAAAAATTTTTTTATCAAATTTATAGCATGCATTTGATAGATGTATTTTATTTTCAATAACGTATAGAGGTAGAAATATTATCTTCAGTGTTTCACAGGCTTTCCAAAAATAGAAATAGAGAAAACAACAGACATATATATAAACATTTATATATTAGAAGTGTAACTTTGAAAAGTTTTTTCTCGAACTTAAATAATAAGATGTAACATTAAGGTATATCAGTAGAAACAACAACAGAAGTGATTTGATCAGATATATCTAAACATGTATCTCTCTAAAGTGTATTTATCAAGGCGATGATACACAATTATTTACAAGTACATAACATTTCATATATTTGTGTATATATATCTATATATTAGAAAACAATCATATCAATATATATATATATATTGTAGGTCAAATATAACCTAGACAAACTATGTATAGAAATACCACATGTCAAATCACAAATATTTGAATTCGAAATCATTAAATAGAGTTGTAACTTCTTTTAGAGATATCAACGATTTAATCCATTGGGTATAACCCTCTGAATGATTCACAAAGAATCTCTAAAATGATTTTTACTACCATTGATACGATTACCAAAAAATATATATTTAATTAAAAATCTATTATTTAATAGTCAAACATAGGGTTCCTTTATATGAAGAAAAAACTTCAAATGTATGGTTGATAATGTACTGTTGTTCAAAAAAATAGGGTTTCATCCAAATATAGGGTTGTTTATCCATACATTATATTCCAATAATAGGGTTTCCAAACCATAAGTTACACTTAAAAATGTAGGGTTTGAATAGTGTTTCCACAATAATTTCTAAACATAACCACAATAATTAGACAACCATTCTTTCGCAGATCAACAACTTGTGTATGCTTGAAGAATAAATATTCTAACAAATATTATCTTCCCAAAATTAACTTAAAATAAAAATTATTAGTAATATAAATTTGGGTGTATGTGAGAATCAAAACCAAAAAGAAATTAAATAAATATTAAATCAACACATGCTTGACAATCTCACCCTTTTTTATGATCACAAAACCCATTAAAAAATATTAATATAAATATTAAAATTATAAAAATTTATTAGAAGAATAAATTTCAACAAATATAAGAATAAATAAATTATAAGCACATTTACATCCTTTCATATTTCTCACATATAAAATTAAATTTCCCCTATATAAACTTCTCGTGAATTTTATAAATATATCCCCGTGATAAAAAACATATAAACCTATACCCCTTTTGTGACTTCAAAAATATAAGAGTAAAATATAGAAATATAAAATCTCTCTAAATTCAATATTCCTTCAAAATGAGATAAAGATGTAATCATGGATAATATATACTATTTTTCAATGAATTAATTGAGTTTTAATTAATATATTAATTAATATTATTACTAAAATAAATCCCAACAATACATAGCATATTTGAAAAATATCTTCCAAGAATTAAAATATTTTTACGAAATAAAAGTCCTTCAACTAATTTTTTCACATTTCATATTTGAATAAAATTATTTATTATTCTCATTAATAGACTAATTTACGACATATAATGATATAAAAAATTATTAAAGACATGACTACACCAGGTAACTAATAGAAGTATAAAATTTAAAAACAAATTACGAATCAATTTATGAATATTTTTTACTAAATATAATATTAAAATATAAATATAAAAAATATAGACAATAAAATAAAATAATGAAGAAACATTAGGATGTTAAGAATGATTAGATCAATCATCTAAACCTTCCCAAATTTGAAAATTTTCAATCAAATCTACTAAAACCTATGATATTTGTTCTATTATTCTATGAACAACTATAGTTTTTTGATATAGAAAAGAAGAAGAAAATTGTTCAACCATAAAATTATTCAGTTTATCAAGGTCCAAATTATCACAACTTCCTTTTTTATTAACTTCATAAGATGTTGAATTTCTATTTTAAATTCTTCAAAATATTTTTTAAAAATTGAACATTCCTTCACATTATGACAATCCTTTTATATTCCTTTATATGACTTTCTAGAATCATTGAGATCAATATATAGATTCACTTTTTCTTTACTCAACATATGAACCTTTAAGAGACTCTTTTTATAAGTCATTTCACTTTTCAACATTTGTGACAATAAAAATTATTCTTCTTCATAACCACATACTTAATTATCCTTTACAAAATATTTTTCAAAAAAACAAATTTCTCACTTAACAAAATAGAAGAATTATTACCATTCATTTTATTTTCAGAAATTAATTCCTATTAACTTGAAGTTATGAATCCTTTCATTGTTATTAGTTATATTTCATAATTCTTTCAAAAATACATTTCAATAAATACTAATAAATAATTGAATTAGTTTTGAGAAGAATATTCTTGGGTTTTAAATGAGAAAACGATATGTTTTTTCTAACACATTTCACATTATGATTCATATTCTTAAGTTAAAATTACATAATAATCATTACATATTTTAATTTTTGAAAAGATATTTTTATCTAAGAATGATTTTATAATTTTAAATGTTTCATAAAAAATTATTCTTTTATGAAAACATGAAATATAAATATTAAAATAGGTATAAAATATTAAATAATGAAATATAAAACTTTCTAAAATTAACTAATTATTTTAATACATACACATTAAAACAATTTTTGTATATATTTAAAGTTTTAAAAAATCAATTACGTAAATATATAAACTAAGACTTTACTCAAAGAGTCAAGAAGGATTTAAATATTATAATTCTCACTTCCTATATATAACATAGTTGATACAATAGAATCATATATATTTATATATATATATATATATGAAAATAATATTGAAACGGCTCATCGATTAGAGATTCCAGTTTAAAGGTTATTTTTATAGAAAACTACCTCAGATTTGATCACTACATTGGTAGGGATTTTCATATATCACCTAGTCGAACACATTGATTATTAAACAATATAGTTCAGTGGTTTATTTCTATAATAACATCAACTAAATGTGCTTTTTGGTATGAATATGATTTTGGGTCTAGTAGTTTTAGTAACAAAATTTTTGGGTAACCAAATATATTTATTTTTTGTATAGATTCTACTATTCAAGGTAAATAACTATTTTTAACACTAAACAATATTAACACTTGAAAGATGAGGTTATTTAAAGAAATAATAATTTTCATATTTTCCATTAATACCATAATAAAAAATTAAATAGTACACATTATTTTTTTATTTTAACTTGGAACAAAATTATTCATATATAATTTTGTTCTTTTACCATTACTACCAATTACATGTTTCTCTTTCTAAATTTTATTTTTACCAAGAATTTGATTTAAAATTTTTTTGGTTTTGATAAGAATACTAGAATCATGTTTTAAAGTATGTAACTCACTTAAAAAAATTATTTTTAACATCATGTAGATCACATAAAACATTGTAAGTATTAGATTTCAAATTCTAATGTTTTTTTAAAATATTATCTTTTTATATAGTGATTGAAGTCTAATATTTTTAGATATTTTTATAGTTTATTTTTAATTATTCATACTTATCTTGAATCATACAGAAATATTTATTTATTTCATCATAATATAGATTTTCAAAATTATATTTTTTAGAGAAATAATATTTCACCTCATTGGCATAATATGTAAGATATAAATACCACCATAAGATTTTTATGCTCATTTTATAGGTCAATGATAGATTAATTATTTTAAAAATAATTAAAACTCCATATTTTCTTGGTAACTCTATTATCTTTCATTTCATAATTATCTATCCTCTGATATTTTATCAAAGTAATTTTAACTTTGTGTATTATTTTTCCATGCATTCATATCATCTATCTTTATTATAATTGTTTTGTCCTTTTGTAAAATTATTCAAATATTTTAGCATGATCTATTAAATCCTTATTTTATTCTTTATAAATTGAATCAAATGATTAAACCATAGTTTTTCTATGTACAGATTCATTATTTTTGATAGAAACTTGATTTCCAGCATCAGTTCTCCTCTCAACATCATATATCATCAATGTACCAATTTGGTTTTTCATTACTAACTACATAACTTATATGGACCATAATATATTAAAATATATATCATTCAATTTCACAGGTAAAAATAAAAGTAATTTTAATTATTGAACTAATTGTGAAATTGGATCTCCTGAGGTAGAAATGTTTTTAACTATCTAAATTAGTCCCCCATTTATTTGATTGATGATTTCCCCATAATTTATTCTAAATGTATAAAATATAAAATTTTCAATAGTATACCATAATTTTTAGACATTTCCAGTTCCTTCATAGGTAACAAACATAGTCTTCCACATGATATAGGTTGTAAAATTTTGAGATATTCAATTAAACTCATTATTTCCTAGTCTAAAAAAATATCATTCATTGTTTTTTAATTAATATCACATTATTTTTTATGATCACTATCCCATTTTTTCTAATCATACTTTTTGATTTCATAAGGCATGACAACCTTTAAATAAACATGTATTCCAAGATTTTTTCAATATAAAATATTTGGATATTTCCAATATCAATAATTATTAACATTAAAATAAAGAGCATGGATCATTGATATACCATCTCTAAGATCATACATTATGATATTTAACTTCTTCTAAATCTTTACTCAGGCATGTTAGAGCCAAAAAAATCATCTAAAAATACATAAGTGACACAAACTCTTATATTACTTGATTTCCTCATTTTAGGATACCTTTGTGGGTATAAATATGGATCATGGTCCTCTAATATCACTTGTTTAACAACATGATATTCAACGATTAAGAAAAATATAGAAATATATAACTTTCTCTTACACCTATTACTATTATGATGTAGAAATATATTTCCAGAAAGAGAAATATCTTTAGTAGGGTCAAATGTTTGATACCACTTTTTTAATTGAGTAGTAATATATTTACAAAAAGAAAAATATATTTAGTGTAGTACAACCTATGTTACCACTTTTTGTGAAATATTTGAATAAGATTAAGATACAAGATGGGTGAATTGTAATACTTTAAAAACATTTATGAATTCAAAGCATCCCTCTTCGCATGTAGTTATTATTTATTTTTATCTCATAAAGCTGAGTATGAAGATAAAATAAATTAATAAATTGACATTGTGATGTATTGTGGTTCAAGGAACAAATATCCCTTAGTTCACTCCACCAACACCCTCTTCGTTATTTTAGCGGTTTCACTAGTATATCCATTTACTCGGGACTTTGAAAATTGACTACAAGCAGTTGATATCATAACAATAAAGATTTTACAATGCCTTTGGGTATTTTAAAAGGAACTGAATTGTCCACATCTTAGTATGAGAAGATAATACTCCTTGTACTCTATGACTAATTGAAAATATTTAATACTCCAATAAATAAAAAGAGATTTATTTTATTGATAAAATATATTTTTCTCATAGTTGCAGCATGAAATTGAAATTTGTATTTTATCTTAAATAATGTGTAATTGTAGAATAATAATCTTGAATTTTTTAAAGTATGTATTCAAAAAAATTATAGGGAAAACCATATAAATTAATATAAACTTGTATGTCACCAAAGTTTAACTCTGAATTTTTTTTTCTAATTTAAAAAAGAAGTTTTAACAATACGATACACGAGAAGACAACAACAAAAACAAGTCAATTAGACAGATCTAATATTTTATTCCTCCAAAGTGTATCTCTAAAGGTGATGATATGATATAATTTATAAGTACATATCTTTTCATATATATGTTTACGTCTACATATAAATTAGAAGATAATTTTCTCAATATTTATACTATAGGTCAAATAGATTTAGATAAAACCAACTCTAGAAATAATGTATATTCAATCATGAATATTTTAATTCAAAATCATTCAATAGATTCATAACATACCTTAAAAAAGGAATGATTTAGTCCATTGAGCATGAGACTTTTAATCAGTCTCAAAATATCTTTGAAACAAAATTTACCTCCATCAAGACCATTATATAAATCCTGGAAAATGTCATTAATTAAAACTCTGTTGTAGAATAGCCAAATATAGGGTTCCTTCAAGTGATGAAAAAACATAAAATATTTGGTTGACAACAGAATATTGTTCACAAACATAGGGTATATGAATATTAAATTTATTCATTAAATGTTGGGTTTCTTCTAAATGCAGGGTTGTTTATCCATATATTATCTTTTAAGAATAGGGTTTCAAAACCCAATGTTATACTTACAAATGTTTGGTATGAAAAAAGTATCTAGAATACATTCATAACACGTTTATAATACTTAGAAATGTATTCTTCAAAAGATCGAATATTTTTTTATTCTTCCATAATAATATTCAAATGAATATTATCTTCCAAAAATTCAATTAAAATAAATTTTTTTACTAACATAAATATAGGTGTTTCTAATCCTCAAAACCAAAAAAACCTAAATTGTTGAATAAACACATTCTCAACACTATTACCATGATATAAATATATCATATTTTCATTTTATAAGATACCTAAATTTTATTTTATATTTGAAATGGTGATTTTACAATTCAAATGTTCAAATTACTATTACTAATGGTCAGGTTACTATTCTAACAGCCAAGTTATAATTCCAATAGTTGGATTTGTAATAGTAATATAAGTTTCTTAATTTATATAAATACCTCTTATTACATTAATTGTTTATTCAATTATATTTCCTCTAAAGCTTATTTATAAATTTATCTTGAAAATAAATATTGTATTATTAACATTATTTTTTATTTATATAGATTTCTTTTGTGAGTGCGGTTATCCTAGTATATCTAAAAGATCCAAATTTTCCTATTTTTATTGCCTTATTTTTTATTTATTATCCCGTTTTATTATTTGGAATTATTATTGGTTTAGTTTTTGACTAATGTATCCCACTTTATTTATGAGAATAATTTTTTTGGTTTCTATATATGATGTATGTGCTTTATAATACATGACATAATTAAAATGTGAGAAATTCCCTTGATAGAATTCAGGGGTCTTATATAATATATACTAAAGGGTAAATTATTTTAGTCGGATATAATATAATAATGTTTGTTATTAATTTTTTTTTAAAATGATACTCATTTGATAAAATCTTATGTAAAAGATAAATATAAATTTCATCATAAAACTAAAAATCAGGATTATTCCTTGAAAAGAGTATATTTATGTTATCTACTCTTAAGATTGTTATGTTACGAAAATAAAGACTCGTGAAATAAAAAAAGTTCTTAAGTATGAGAAATATTATATATGTTATATAAATACCTATTCTTGAGTAATCATGTGATCAATTTTTTTATTGTATGAATATAGATGCTTATGGAATCATGAAATGAATAACTTAATGTTTCAAAATATTTATATACTAAAATATCTATGTAATTTTTGTTTAATATTATCATTATTATTGGTCATTACAAATAATATTCAATATTATTTAATATGTTAATTATATTGTAAGAATATATTCTGCCTTAAAGATTAATCTGACATATATATTATATCAACAATATATATCTTGAAAAAACTATAAGTATATAGGTGGTCACAAGATGAGAAGTGATTGATATAGATTTAAGTATTCTTTCAAGTAATAGAGAAAAGAAGTTATTATATTGATTACTTAAATTTTGTAAACATGGATAAAATTGTAATATAATTTTTTTTATATTATTTTTTCCTTTAAGATGAGTTTGTAAACAATTATTGTTTAATAAAATGAGATAGTAACTGTTATTACACATATTTTATGACTTGTTAAATTCTATAACATGATTTAAGGGAGAATAAAAATGTATTATTCTAGTTAGGATATTCACCATTATTTAATATATTGAAATGTTTTGAAAATATGATTCAATTAAAGAATATTTTAACCTATATTTTAAAGGTGTTGAAAATAGATAAATTTGGCATAACATTACTCAATACAAGTATTATACGAACAATTCAATTGGATAATGGTTCAAACCAAAACAAGAAAGGTCAGTTGAATAATTTCACTAATGATTGTACAAGAATACATTCGAGGTCATCAAAAACCTAGGGTTGTCTTGGAGAAAGATTATTAATTCCATATTATGTATTATTAGGATACATAAGGTATTTTTAAAAGATTCTATGGAATGACCATGTTATTTAGATGTGTTATATAAATTAATTTTTTAATTTTGAATTGTCCATAAAAACAAATGATTTTTTTAAAATATATAGATATACATGAGTTCATATTTTTAGGAAGAATTTCTACAGATTGTAGTTTATATTAAAATGATGAAGAAAAGAGTTAAAACATCAATTATTTGATTATAAATGATTTTTTCAACAATAGATGAATTTTTTTAAAGAATGTGTGTCTATCTCACATCTCTATTATTTCAAAAGATAAGAGGTTCAATAAAAATAGTTTTCTCAAAAAAAATGATTGATTGTATACATGGTTTATTATTAATTTTTTTATATAACATACTTGGAAAAGGAGAAGAGTAAACTTGTTTATCCTACTATTTGTTGATATATGATGGAATGTGATTTCAATACCCATCATTGGAATATTGTATGGAATTGTATTCTTTTAAATATAAAATATTTGACCAGATAAAACACCATACATGATATGGATGAAATGTTTTATTCTAAAATATTCTTATTCATAAGAAATAAGATATATTTTCTAACAAAAAATAGTTTTTCATATCTTAAAAAGAATATAATTTATAAGATTCTAATGCGATTATGATTGGACTTAGAGAAGTTAAAAGTTTAATATTAAAGTATTATTCTAGTTTATGATTAAAGTGTTTTTATCTAAATATTGAAATTTTTTTAAGATATTTAGTTATAGAGAAAATTTAATTATCACATTTAGTTATCATGAATAAGTAAATTTTGTGCGGGTTCACACATTCCCCTTAAAAAGTGATTTTCATAGTAAACAAAAGTAAATTTTGAGGTAAAAAAAAGTAAATATCAATATTTCTTAAAGGATTTCATTAATTAAATTTAAAAAATAAGTTTCACTTGATATCTTAAAAGTTAATATGGTATAAAGTTAATGAAAATCTTATATAAGTTACATTAATTTCTATAAAAAAGTTAAAATTACTTTCTCCTTAAAAAAATATGATGTGTTGGTAAAATAATAATGTAAATAGGATCATTAATTATGAAAATATTTCATAGAAATTTTTTTATGAAATATGTTCTAATGATAATAATTATTAACATAGAAAGATAAATAAGTATACAATAGTAGTTGGCATCATAACATTTTATGTTTTGAAGTTTATTATATTTGAATATGTTCAAATATTTTAATAATTATAAATATGAATCCTAAATATCACCATTTTTCATATTTACTTTCTTCATGGATGTTTTTAACTAAAGGGTTAATGTAAGGGTCAAATGGTCACAAAGAGATATGAAAGGAATTACAGATTATTTAATGACTTAACAAACCCCTTAAAAGTGAAGAACATAGTAGGATGATCTAGAATCATATCATACATAATACGATCAGTGGTTGATTGTGTCAAGTTTTTTGAAAACTATCACATTAGAGGAAAAGTCCACTTAATCATTCATTCATGTTGGTTATATAAATGTACATATAAATGAAAATTTCATGAATTATAATGATAATTGGCCTCTCATTTTGAAACATTCTATTATACCTAATAGATGTATGTCATTAAATATTAAAGGATTTGATAAAAAAATTTAAGGATATCATGAGTAGGAGTTTGTATAGAGATAAAAAAAATACTCTCATGACATATAAAAATGTTATTTTTTGTATTGGATGACGTACTAAGTATATCATATATATTGAAATTAATATTTATTTGTAATACTAGGGGTGAATGGATAATATTTGTGTCCCCATACTTGAGTTGGGTAATATACCTACCAGGGGAACCTTCATACTTTTATACCCTACATACGAAAGTCTGTATATTACCTTAGCTAATTTGGGGATTGTTGGGTATGGTTATCAACATGTAATTTGTATTTGATTAACTAAAATATGATTTTTTTTATCATATGAGGAGTATAAAATTTATTCCATAGATGGAGATATAATTTGGAGTGTCTACTTGTATATAGAAAGTATATAGAATGTGCTTATATATTTTTATAGGTGACATGCAATGTGCTCATCTATACAAATGAATATATGTTATGTATTCATCAACCAGGTCATTCGATATGCTGAGAATAAAGAATATATGAGTTGGATATATGGTATTAACATACTCAGTTTTGTATAGTCACATGATTTCCTAACTAAAGGGAAAATAAGAAAATGTTCATTGTCAGATGATATAGACTAATTGATATAGGTATAGATATAAATGTATTAGATTCTGATCACACAATATCCCTTTATATAATTGGTAGAATTGACACTTTTCTAGAGGATTACCTTTTCTTATATTTATGAATTTATAGATTTATATTTTTTCAATATCATAAAGGATCATCTTTTCACACTTTTTGGTTTACTGAATCGGAATTTCCTTTAACAGAGAAATATTTTTTAAAATTTAATTAGTGCTAATCTGAAAAACATTTTATATTGGTATTTTATAGTCATTACATGTGAATTTATACAAGTATAAGTTAATGATATATTTCCAAAATTGTTTTCAATTATATCTAAAAAGGGTTTTAGATATGATTTCTTATGTTGTGGTATTTGATATAATATAATGTTTTGTAGTAAAAACAATTTTAGGCTTTAGTGAAAGTAGAATATTGAAGGTGATGTATTCCCTAAATCCATAGCCTACATGAAATATGTAGCTATACCATAATACATGGTATATTTTCCATTTCCTATGATGACGTGGTTAGACACTCCATCAATCCTCCACTAAAACTATCATTTATTGAACTATTTCATATGAGGAAGTGTTAGGGATATCATTCGTGCATGAGATGCATGTACATAACAAATCATTAATTCATTGTAATACTTGAGTTAATGTAAGAAATACTCTAAGATCATTATCATGTATATATAAATCCATAACCATGTCATGTAAGTGTGTGTGTGGACCCATGGATGACACTCATAGATGTTGGATGTTCTTTTATTATTCATCCTTTCCATCATGAGAAGTTATCACATCATGGAGTGTGAGAAATCTCACTCATACAAAGAACAAGCAACTTGACTGATAGATACCTTCCGTGGTGGAGGATTTTTTCTTCTAATTTTTTGATCCCCATCAAACATATCACAAGAAGATCATGATGGTTTTAGAGGATTCCTTAGTGGATGGTACACACATTTACAATATTTATTTATTTCCACCTTTTTTGAATTTCTTATTTCTTGCTTTTCTATCCTAGAATTTCTGTTTCATTTACCTATGATTATATTATTAAGTATTAATCAACTTAAAGGAAACCCAATATTCCTAGGATTTTCATGACTTAATTGGTATTCCATCTAGTCTTTTTTAGTGGATTGATTTTTTATTCATTCAATGGATCACTTCTATCTAATATGTGACTTTTATTCCTTTAGAGTGGTATGGTTTAATTGGACATACCAACATGAAAATGAATAACTCAATCCTAATAAATTACCCAAGGTGATGAAATTTAATATTGTACTTATTAATGAGCTGGATTGACCAGTTAGTAGGTTGAATTATAGATCCAAATACTCTCCCCAAACCTTTAAATTCACATTAAGTGAGTCATCCATGATTATTAAATATGGATGATTTATTATATCGAGGTAATAAAACTAGTGGTTATCTTTTTTATTTTCTACTTTTGGGTTTTAGTTCACTTAGAAGGAAGTGGAATTGATTTAATGGAAGATCTATCTCATCACCTTGATGTGTCTAGAATACTCTCTAAAAGAAAGGCCTTGTTTCTTGATATTATAGACTCCCAGGTGTTTTGGTGAATATAAAACAAGCATTCCCCTTTTAGTGTCTCTAAAATATAATATTATTGAGTTTCCGTAGAACAAAACATGACTGATATATTATCTCTGGCTATCAATTTCCATAGAACCATGTCATTCCTCTCATCCATACAGAGGGATTCCACACCTTGATGTAGCCATAATGGTTATTTTCCTACTAGGTCATAGGTTCCTTTAGTATCATGTTAATTGAATCAGAGGGGAAATGATTTGAGGGAGGTGAAGATTATGACCATAACCTTAGGAAATTTGTTTTCTATGCTGATATTTCACCAGTCAGTGATGAGCCACCTGATATAGTTCTCCTCAAACTCTCAGGTGCCTCTTGATATTTGAGTAGTATCATAATTTTTTCAATAAAGGGATAACGTTCACACTGATATGACATATCATTCTTCTATGGAACATTATAATGAGAACAATGTGGAGGACCACCAAGGATGGTGACTTGGATTCTATGGGGAGAAACTCTATGGTTATTTGAAATTCATGAGTTGTATAGGGGAGGACCAACATTTTTATCAGTTTTCATGCCATGTGGGGGACCTATAAAACATGTTATATTTGGGAGGAAATCTATAGTTGATAATTTTGGGAGTATCTACATAGTTCATAACATCTATACCAAGTGGAAGACCTCAATGTTCCTAACTTCTCTTTTTTTTGATGTGGAGTCAGTAGATTTTTGAGCTTCTTTCAAAATATGATGAACATCCTTAAGAATAACATAATTGATCAGGTTATAGAGATAAAATTTTCCTTGGGTAATATGACAACCCAGATGATACATTCAAGATATTTATGTCTAGGTGAACCTGGTCTAAAACTTGATCATTATTATACTCATGTAATTCAGTAGACATCCATCATTCATATAAACCCTTTCAGGCAATATCCGGTATAATATTGGAATATACATATGTCTTCAACAGAGGATTTTATAAAATATTTGTGTGATTTAAAATAATTAGTTTGAACATTTATATGATGCCATTTTAGTTTTTTAATTACTATTAAAATATTCCATCATGCTTCTTGGGTAAGGAAAATAGTAACTCCCTTCCCATTAATTGGTGTCCCCAGGATATGTTGATGGAAATCATACACATGGGTGGAGATATCTATATGATTTTATGTTATCTTTGGAATGTTTTATTTATTCCTTTTAGTTGAATAAGTGATATGATCTTGATTCTAAGTGATTTTTTGGATATTTCTATACATTCTTATGGTGATTACAGAGATATAGTCTTACCTAGGAGTGACTAACTGGATATGTTGGCATGATTTGGTAGGAATGGGAATATAATCCCATACTTGACCATCACTCTTTTTCGTGGTATGTAAATGATCCTATTGAGTGACAGTGGGAATTTGAGCAAAATATTTAGTATTCACTAGGATATATTGAATATCTCTATTCATATCGGTGGAAATAGGAATATGGTATACCCCCTTCTAATCGTCAGGATATATCGATGTTTGACTTCAGTCACAACCAAAATATATTAGTGGTATAGATAGATGAGACAAGGTTTATATGAATGTTCTTCACTCACATATAGAATATGTTAAAATTATTCTTCAATCAGTGAAGTAATATTGTTATGTTTCCTAGTTTTGGTCGTATTTCACCCTTAACAACACCATCTAAGTTCTCTATTTTGGGAGATCGATGTTGAGATCTCTTGAGCATCTTCCTGAAGATGTTCTGGAGGATCTAGGACCATGATGTGTCTTTAATTTGAAAGATTTTTTCATACATTTTTTATTAAATTATTTAGAATTTTTTTCTAAGAGAGTTTATATTGGAAATTTATCAAATCATGATCATTTTTGGAAAAAAAATATAATTCTTACAATATTTTTATGAAAATGTAGATTTTTGGTGTTTAATAATTTATTTAATGTGAATTATATATCTATATATTTTCCAAAAAAATATTTCTATTATATCAAGTTAAATTTTAACTCAAATATTTCAATACAGTGGTTTTAATCATTGTATATTTGGAATTTAAATTGTTCCATGATTTTATTTTGAATATGATTTTTTGGGAAAACTTATTAATTTTAGTGTTGAAGGTTTTTATTTTTATGTTAATATGATTATGTTTTGATAATATTAATATTTGAGTTCATTCTATTTTTATTGATTATTTTTCACAAATATTAAAATTTTCACACAGGAGATAAAAATTTGGAAATTGTTTGTCCCATGTAAGACTTTAAAATCTCATATGACCTTTTTTGTGCAACCTGTAATACATTTGTTGAGTAGAATGAAAAAAATCATCAAAGGCTATATGTTCCTAATACTTAATTGTAATACCTTCATATCACTATTCAATTAATCCACTTTAAGATTACCACTTTTACCAATTGAAGTAGTCTTTCTGAAGAATACCACTAATGTATGCTTAGTGGAACTGTGTCATCTGGAAGGACTCCCTTGACTAAGTATACAAAAAATAGGAAGACCAAACACCCTAATCACCCAAAAAATATTCCATTGTAAATATTTTAAAAAAATCATAGTTATATATTCAATGAATATAAAATACTTGCATCATAAGTACATAAAACAAGTAAAGGAAAAAAGTGAATAATATGATTTGTACAATAATAAATACATTCAAGGGATAAATTATATTATTGAATTTGTATTCACTGGAAGTATAATATTTAAAAGTTATATCACTATGTATAATTAATCTTCGAAAGAACTCTTTTTCTCAACATTAATGCACCTATTTAGCTCTATAATGCTCTAAGATCCCATTAACATATATAGTAAGTGAAATCTAGTAAACTAGTTAAACTCGCTCCTCTAATATCATAATAAAACCCAACAATACTACCTCATCATAGATACAAAATCGGTGACCTCCTACTTAAGTTGTCACGAACCGAATCTGGTTGCCGCCAAAACCGGCACCCAACCCGACCTGTGGCAAGTCCTGAAGGGCGTTCCTGATCCCCATAGGCTGGAACAAGTTCCTGGGTATCAAAACTGAAAATTGGGAAAGATTTACCCAAGTTTGTATACTTAAAACAACAAATTAATCCAAGAAATCAAATCTGGATTTTTCAAACCAAGACATCTTTTACTAAAATTTAGAGATTAATTACACGATTTTAGAAAATGTTTGAAGACCCTTACAAAGGAAAAAACTCATGAAATGATATCCCAAGAACCTCCACATGGAAAGAGGCACCACCCTCAAGCCATCTCCACGACACTACATCACGATGGACCACTAGAAACCCGAACCAAATGCATAAAACCTGTACCCAAACCTATGACATAAAATAAGAAAGCCTACTTACACCCAGAGGTGTAAGTTGGGAGTGAGAGAAAGCCCAGTAGCATACCACCACTAAGATATTCCATGTTATAAACATTTCATGACAAAAAGCATTGAATGTTTTGTAAATAAGAAATGCTTGTTACAATTTTCTAAAGGATCTAATAATAAATGAAAATTGTTTTCATGTGGGAAACTTTTAAAGGATCAACAATTTCAAAATGAATACCAAATCTAATGAATTTTACCGCCAAAAATAGTGTATAGCAATTGTAATTACAAAGGATATAATGACCACAAGCAATGGGAAATAACCCCTAGGCACTAGCTCATTGTGAGTCCCATGTACCTTGTATCTCGGTGAAAGTAACCATCAAAAATATCTGTTCTCGTGAATGAGCAACAAGTAGGGAACATACCCATAACCTAGTGGTCCCCAATAATCATCATCATCATAGTTTATGTATAGCTATAAACGTCAATCTTGCTAAGTGATACTGAGGCCAAACCCCGAAGGATCACTAGCATACTAGTACAAGTCCACCAACCTAGATACCCAGGTTTCCCTCTTGTGCTCAAATAAGTTAGACAAGGCAAGAAATATAATTTTCACATGAAAATATCACTTCCACATCACACATTCATTAAACATACCACACGTATATCACACAAGTCACAAAATCCACCTTTTCATTCAAATGCATTTTGAAATCATACTCACACCAAAGTTTCCCACAACAATTTTCACATTTCATTAACACTTCAAAAAATCCATTAAACAATTTTATAAAATTATTACAAGATATTAAACTCACATAAAATCCCAAACACATGTCACATAATACCCTTCTCACCTTCTAATTTGATTTTATAAATAAACTAACATGAAACATCCACACCCATGTTTCGCACACAAAACACAACTTAGTAAAACATTTCAGTACTTTATAAAATATTCAAAAAAAAATTTGACACATAAAATCACCACTTTACCATTAAAAATCCCACATTAGGTGAACAAACTCCCCCAAAAAGTACATATACACCCTTTTCCAAATTATTTTAACCAAATAAAACATTTGGAATTTTTATAAAACAAACCCAAGAGGTATAACCATTTTTTCCACACTAAACCCATTTTGAAACCCTCATTCAAGACCAAAATCATACCAATACCAATCCAAAACAGAATTTTCATCCCTGAAACAATTATTAAACCACCCTATGTGTTATAAAAATACATCAAATAATACCACAAATATACACATGAAAAACACACATTTTCACAAATCACCTTCAAGAAATATAACAGATTTTTACACATTAAAAACATTCAAAAACCTCCTTTCAAGGCACACATGACAATATGGAATTAATAAATCAGAATCTTCATCCCCTTTCAAGACTAATAAATCACTTTTATATGTTATAAACTAAACCCATACATTACCCCAAGAGTCACACATGAAAAGTACCCAATTTCAAGCTAAAATGCATCTAAAAATTAAATGGTTAACCAAATCCATTAAAAAAAGTTTTCACAGTACACAAAACAGATTATAAAAATTATAAATTAATAAACCAAGCAATCTAACTCATCATAAAATGGCTACACTTGGAATCACCTACCTTTTGAGTCGAAACCCTCAAAACTTGGTGTGAAAGGTTAAGCGCACCACCGCCGCACCAAAAGGAATATAAATCCAGTCCTAGACCACGAAAAATTGACCCAAAAGATACTAAATCATACCATAGGATAGAACCCCAACTTATGAACATGGGTAACTTCAAGAAAGAGGAAATAAAACTAAAAGAGGATGGAAGGAACCATGAAGGAATTCCCTTACTTGAAGTATCTTGAAGAAATCAGCCCCAATCCACCAAAATACGAATCTCAAACTACCCAAAACTGGTATGGAGGTTAGAAGGAGTCATATTATGTCATGTGGGGACTGAAATTGGGTAAATAGGATGAAAATTGAACGAGTTATGAAAGATTCATTTTACCTCATCAAATCTGGTCTATTTGAGAATGAGTATGAATAATCGCCCTAATTTGTGGTTCACCTGGGCTCCAAAATTGAGAATCTTATAATGGGGGTGATCCTCTGGTTATTGGATTTGAGAGGGAGGTGGAATCATGGGAAAACTGTAAAAAATGAATGAGATGTGGAAAATTTAAAAAAACATATTTAAAGCAGGAAATGGGCCTATGGGCAGTCCCATTACCTTAATCAAAAACCCAAATCCATCATGATTTTGGATTTCTATGTGGTCCAAATGGATATGGTGATTTCAACATATCAGGGTATGACAATTGGGAATTGGTATGGGTATAAAATAGTAAAAATATAAGGAGTTATATAAGAAATGAAATTTGTTTTTAAATCTAGAATTTGGCTCACGGTTTGGCCCAAATTTTCGAAACCCACCATTTTCACCAAAATGAGTGGTAAACCAAAAAAAATCAGGAATGAAAATTAAATGAAAAATGAATAAAAAAAGTTATAGGTGTGACAATTCTCCCCACCATTAAACTTTCCACCCTCAGAAAGCCACATCGAGGATAATGAAAAAACCAAACCCAATCGAAAGGCAGAAATGGACTCCTTTGCTAAGCTTCACCCCAAAGGCCAAAACACCTGTAGTGATCAATTAAGGATGGAATACTTCCCAAACAAAACATAAACCTCTTTACTGAAATGATCAATCACATTCAGTACTTATCCTAAATGAAAACTCCTCAAACACTATATGAACATGGCTCAAGCAATTTACCCAAACAAACAAGAACATCGAACAAGGTTACACTTACCTTGATATAGCTAAACCATTGGGAACTCTCCAATCCCGAATTTTACACAAGGAAGATGTAGGTGGTTATTTAGCTCCGAGGGAGACTATTCAATTCCATGCCAAGACCAAGTACAAAAGTGAGTTACTGATACAAGGACACACAAATGGCCTCCCCAACCATAAGAGACAACTTAAATTTTTTTCTGAGATAGAATCATGACACTAATAGGGGAGCCCCGAACAAACTCCCCGGTACAAGGGGTAGAATCCCATTAGGAATTTTCAAAATAATATACATGAGACTCATAGTGGGTCTGTCCACCATAAGAACCATCCATCTTAACTGACCAATATGGGCCGGCACAGAAAAACCCCAAAACATAAAGAGTTGGGACGACCACAGAGTTAGCCCGCACAGTTTGGGAAATTGTGTGCTAACCATGTGGGTCCTTATACCTACATGGTTTTCTGGGGAATGGTTACTACTAAATGTGCACACAACGTGTCTAAACAAATCCAAAACCTTTCCCCCAAACCCAAAGGAAACCAAAGGGGAAAAGAAAGTCATTGGGAGAAAACATGGGGATGAGTCCCTCCACCTCTTTCCACTGAACGGGAACAGCATAAGAAAGATGATAGCACCAAATGTTTAAACTATTCCCATCTCTCATACCAAGAAAAGTTATTTGTAAAAGGTTAAGAACTAAAGAGGGATTTCTTTTGACTACGTGCCAACTTCTCTCCGGGACCTATGGCTGGAGTTGGAATGATTGAAGCATCTTCGGCCTCGAAGTTAGGATTTTGAATCCCCCGAATAGAATTTCTTCTTTTGATGCTACAAAAAACTACATGCAATCCCATATGGGTTCACCCAGACATAACACACTCCAAAACTCACTTTACCCTAACATGGAATTTCACTAAAATTAGGGTTTAGAGGATGTACTCACATCACACGTTGTTTCTTCAGGTGAGAAACAATAGAAATAAAGGACACATATAAAAACCTTCCTCTAAAAATGAGGATGTCAAGATCTCCTGAAAGGGGAAACACTTATGAAAAAAAGACACAAAAAATATTATACAATTTCACCATTACAATTGAACAAGCACACGACACCGCAACATGTCACCAAACATGACCCAAGCGACTGATAGAAATAATACAAGGAGGGGGCCTTATACAACGTCCCTAAACATAAAAGCATTCCAGAAAGTGTCCATAATAGCCTCTCGTGGCCAGATTTCCCACACAGGTTGTCTAACATAAACCCCTTCATCGTAGAGACTACGAAGGACTCAGAGGACCTCTTAGACACTATCCATACAGACAACCCGAAACAACTTCCACCTTTAACGAATTAGGTACCTTAAGAAACTAAGGTCTCTTTCAACCATCCAAGAGCACTCTTCCGCAAAAAGAGGATCCAAAAAAACCAAGAATGAAAATGTTGTAGACTCATTCTAAAAATATCAAGAAAAGATTTCATACATTGATCGCCTGGAGGATTTTCCAACAGTGAAACAATCCAGGTTGCACTTTAGTTGATCACTAACCCTTAATGGGGGCGTACCCTATCCAACGGGAGAAACCCAAGGACCCACCCAAGCTATTTCATTGGTAAAAAAATTCCACAAAACAGATCTAAACACATTAATGGAACCACCATAATGGTGTTTGGAAACATATCTCATAGGAGACTATTAATCACTCCTTCTACCCAACTTACTGACTAAACACAAACCCAAAACACAGTTCGAACACGAGGGGTTCTTGGACTCAAAACATCCCAAAACATCAAAATTTTCAAAAAACACACAATATACATCATCCAAAACAATTCATCACGACATCATGTTTTTCTTTAAAAACATTTTTTTGAAAACCAACGGTTCAGCGGTTATCGTATCCACCAATGGTACCCCATGGGCCTCACACATGCATGTTTTTGTGCCACACCAGGCACCCTCCTCATATTCGTCCCAGAACTCATGCATTGATGCCATCAACCATCCATAATCCCATATAACCCCATTCATGTGGTCTCTCATCGAAATACCAAAGGACAAAACTAAAATTCTTTCCACTTTTCAAAAACAAAAATGGTCAACCAACCCATCCTTCTTCTCAAAACTGCTAACAATGAGATCAAAATTCCAATTAACATCTTAAAAACTATTCATAAGGACACTACGCTTTAGAAAAGAACTTACTTTAAAGTTATTCGCATCAATTTCAAAACATGTCATCCCATTGAAACACCCTTTAATTGTTTAGAAAACTAAATTGGAAACACTTTTGAAAACCAACTTCAATATGGTTCTGGCTTTCAAAAGAGGTGTAAGAATATTATTTTCCATTCCAAAACAATTCTGAAAATTCAGTTCCACCATTTAATAAATCAAAACATTCACTCTTTATTTGAAAATCATTTCACAAAAACAATATGCTTCTTAAAACCAAGTCACTTTAAAACAAAAGTTTAAATATTTCAGAACTAAAGCACAAAACAATGAGAGGAAACTAGTTTTTGTGGGTGAAATGGACATATGGTTGGAATCCATATTCCAATCACATCACCATCACAGAGAGTGTTATAGGGAATATCCCTAGCTCCATTGGCTTTCTAGACCCTGTGATCTCCCTAAGACCATTAACCCAACACTCTTTTCATTTCCCCTAATCATCATCAGACCAAGAAACCCAAAAGACATAGATAAATCTGGACTTCCCCTGGTGACTTGAATCAAGTCATGAGGTGTGGTGATCAATAACACTACCCATAACTTTAATTTCATGTCTCGCCAATCTTAACTCCATACTAGCCTGACTATTTCCCAAATAACATGACTCAAATAGAGCGAACCTCCTCTGATACCATTTTGTCACGAACCGAATCTGGTCGCCGCCAAACCCGCCACCTAACCCGACCCATGGAAAGTCCCGAAGGGAATTCCTGATCCCCATAGGCTGGAACAAGTGCCTGGGTATCAAAACTGAAAATAGGGAATGATTTACCGGAGTTTGTATACTTAAAACAACAAATGAATCCATGAAATCAAATCTGGATTTTTCAAACCAAAAAATCTTTTACTAAAATTTATAAATGAATTAAACAATTTTAAATAATGTTTGTAGACCATTACAAAGGTGAAAAATCATGAAACGACAGCCCAAGAACCTCCACATGGAAAGGTGCACCACCCTCCAGCCATCTCCATGACACTGCATCACGATAGACTGTTAAAAACACGAACCAAACGCATAAAACCTGTACCCAAACCTGTGACATAAAATAAGAAAGTCTACTTACACCCAAAGGTGTATGTAGGGTGTGAGTGGAATCCCAATAGGATACCAGCACTAAGAGATTCCATGTGATAAACATTTCATGACAAAAAGCATTTCATGTATTGTAAATAAGAAATGCTTGTTACAATTTTATAAAGGATGAAATAATAAATGAAAACAGTTTTAATGTGGGAAAATTTTAAAGGACCAAAATTTTTAAAATGAATACCAAAGCTACTAATTTTCCAGCGAAAAATACCATATACTGACAGTAAGTACAAAGGATCTAATGGGCATATGCAATGGGAAATAACCCCTAGGCACTAGCTCATTGTGGGTCCCAGGTACCTCGTATCTCGGTGAAAGTAACCGTCACAAATATCCGTTCTCGTACACGAGACACTAGTAGGGAACATATCCATAACCTAGTGGTCCCCAATAACAATCATCATCATAGTTTAGTTAGAGTTGTAAGCGTCAATCTTTCTAAGTGAAACTGAGGTCAAACCCCATGGGATCACTAGCATACTAGTACCCGTCCACCGACCTAGATACCCAGGTTTCCCACTTGTGCTCAAACAAGTTCGACAAGGCAAGAAATATAATTTTCACATGAAAATATCACTTCCACATCACTCATTCATTAAACATCCCACACGTATATCACACAAGTCACAAAATCCACCTTTTCATTCAAATGCGTTTTGAAATAATACTCACACCAATGTTTCCCACAACAATTTTCACATTTCTTTAATACTTCCACAAATCCATTAAACAATTTTATAAAACTATTACAAGATATTAAACTAACATAAAATCCCACACACATGTCACATAATACATTTCTCACCTTCTAAATTCATTTTATTAATAAACTAACACGAAACATCCCACACCCGTGTTTCGCACACAAAACACAATTTAGTAAAACATTTCAGCAATTTATAAAACATTCAAAAAAATGTTTGACATATCAAATAACCACTTTACCATTCAAAACCCCACATTAGGTGAACACTCTCACCCAAACAGTAGATATACACACTTTTCCATCTTTTTTTAACCAAATAAAACATTTGCAATTTTTATAAAACAAACCCAAGAGGTATAACCATTGTTTCCACATTAAACCCATTTCAAAACCCTCATTCAAGACCAAAATCATACCAATACCAATCCAAAACATACTTTTCATCCCTAAAACAATTATTAAACCACCCCCATGTGTTATAAAAATACATCGAATAATTCCACAAAGATACACATGAAAAACACACGTTTTCACGAATCACCATCAAGAAGTACAACACTATTTTACACCTTAAACTCATTCAAAAAACCTTCTTTCAAGGCCCACATGACAATAAGGAATTAAAAAACCAGAATTTTCATCCACATTCAAGACTAATAAATCACTTTCATATGTTCTAAACTAAACCCATACATTACCCCAAGAGTCACACATGAAAAGTACCCAATTTCAAGCTAAAATGCAACTAAAAATTAAATGGTTAACCAAATCCATCAAATAAATTTTTCACAACACACAAAAAAGATTATAAAAATTCTTAATAAATAATCCAAGAAATCTTACTCATCATAAAATGGCTATACATGGAATCACCTACCTTTTGAGTTGAAACCCTCAAAACGTGGTGTGAAACCTTAAGCGCACCACCGTCGCACCAAAAGGAATATAAATCAAGACCTAGACCACCATAAATTTACCCAAAAGATACCAAATAAGACCTTAGGATCAAACCTTAACTTATAGACATGAGGAAATTCATGAAAGAGGAAATAAAACTAAAAGAGGATGGAAGGAACCAAGAAGGAATTCCCTTACTTGAAATATCTTGAAGAAATTAGCCCCAATACACCAAAGTATGAATCTCCAAGTACCCAAAACTGGTATTTAGGTTTTAATGAGTCATATTAGGTCATGTGGGGACTAAAATGGGGGGAAAAGGTTGAAAATGGAAGGAGTTATGAAAGATTCATTGACCTCATCAAATCTGGTCGATTTGGGGAAGAGTATGAAAGATCGTCATAATCTGCAGTTCACTTGAGCTCCAAAATTGCGAAAACGATAATGGGGGTGATCCTAGGGATATTGGATTTTAGAGGGAGGTTAAATCACGGGAAAAAACTAAAAAATAAATGAGATATTGAAAATTTTAAAAAAAATATTTTAAGCAAGAAATGGGCCTACGGGTTGTCCCATTACCTTAATCAAAAACCCAAATCCATCATGATTTTGGATTTCAATGTGGTCCAAATGGATATGGTGATTTTAATATATCAGGTTATGACAATTGGTAAGTGGAATGGGTATAAAATAGTAAAAATTGAAGGAGTTATAGATTGAACGAATTTTTTTTTTAAATCTAGAATTAGGCTCATGGTTTGGCCCAAATTTTCAAAACCCACCATTTTCAACAAAATGTTTGGTAAACACCCAAAATAAATCAGGAATGAAAATTAAATGAAAAATGAATAAAAAAAAGTCAAGGGTGTGACATAAGTAGAATTAAGATCATCATCACTTCATCAAATATTCATCATAATACACAAAAATTTGGTGATTTCATTAACTCCTATAGAGACCATGTCATTAACTGTACATTATATCTCTCCATATTAAAGTGATTAAATTTAATTAATCTGAATGTGGTGAATAAAATTAAAATGAATTGAAACCATATGTGACATCCTAATAATCTCTTACTTGAATACTAATTTTAGGGAACCATTGACAATTTCTATTGATTTAGAAAAACAAAACTCTATTCCTTCCTATACGTAGTAAGTAGTATCCTCTAACTAATTTTGTTACCCCAAGTCCCACTAAGGCACTATTCCACCATAAAATTTAATGAACTATCACCATAGTGAAAATATATGCTAGATTTTGGGTTTTTTCTATCACTCATAGATCCATCTCTTTATCCTCTATAAAGTTTCAAATACTGTGTATTTTAGGTCAATGTTACTTGTATTAATAAGATCACTAGATTCAAATCCAAGTTAATCACACTCTTATTATCAAAAAATAATATTTCTCCTTCTAGGATTCTACCAAGATCCTATAATAAATTATTTTACCAAACTAAATACTTTACTATTTCCATAACAACAATATATTATACTTTCTTCATACTTAGAGTGATAATATCTTGTATTTTTGACATCCAACTAACCGTTTTTCCTATATATTTAAACATAAATATTTTTTTTCTCTTTCACATGTATTGATTGATAGAAAATTAATCATCAATATATCTATGAAAAGGGTCATCAGTCTCAATGCACAAAATTGTATCTTTATTTTTTTCAAGTAGTGGATGATCTATTCCATATAATTTTAGTGTTCCTTTCCCAAATGTGACATGAATCAAGTTATTAATCGCACTTCAAATGAAATATCTAGCTACGTATCAATCATTTTGTTAATCAAACTTATGAAAACAGATGAAAATAAAAAATTTAACCTTTTATTGGAAGAGGATCAGAGTAATAGGAGTAGCAGCCACCAGATGCAGAGCTAACCGGATTGGAAGAATGAGAGGGTATGGAAGCCGCCCTCAAGACCAGGAACCGTGAAGCTTTGTACGGGGCAATGCTAGCCGATCAGTAATGCAAGGTGGGGAGCTAAGGAGATCAATGATTCAAGACGCTGGGGAGGGGCAGTTCTAGTGGGTTGGGCCTACGGGTCTTGTAATGGGCATGGTATGCCTCTGGGCCTTCGGGTCATGTATTGCGGGTCATGTCGGGTCTTGTGCCTTGGGCCTACGGGTCATGTACGGGTTCCCCATCGACCTTTAAAAGGGGGATTATCTATAATAAAATCAAAAAAAGTCCTTCGAGCTATTCAGAGGATATATTAATACGAGTTGATATGATCTTATATAAAACTACTCTAAAATTTTCAATTATCATCTAGATATAGTTATTTTGTGATGTTACCTATATTATAGCTTTCTTATCCTGATCATTCCTTATCCATAAGATTTTATTACTATGTTTTAGATCCTTCATTTTAAATCATTTATAAATCATATTCTTTAGTCCTAGAATATGTGAATCCTCTAGATCTTCTTGTATCTTATCATCCATATATAATACTTGTATGATGAATGTATCATCATACCACAACTTTTGGAAACAATAATTATTTTTTTCACACCATTGGAATAATTATTCCAACATAAATCCATAAAACTAATGAATCCATATTCTAGAGGATATTTTTATCCCATATATAATATTCTTTAGTTTATAACCAAAATTATAGTTCCTGTTTTCTTTGAAACCTTTTCGTTGCGTCATGTGAATTTATTCCTTCAAATCAATATGATGTAAATCCATTTTTTCTGAGTGAATTCGTATGATTCAATACATATCCACTAATGTTATTTATTTTCTTTTTACAACAACATTTTTTCTGTTTTATGAAAATATTCTTCTCATTCCTTATCCCATTCTTCTAGAAAAATCCCTTGAATTTGGGTCCAGTAAATTCACCACTATTGTCAAAATATAGGCATTTCAATTACCAACCACTTTCCTATTCCATAATTGTTTTCCAATAAATGAAATACTAAATTCATAAAACTAATTATTTAAAATGTAAACACAATATGTTCTTGTAACATCATTAATAAAAATTAAAAACTAAAGAGAAAAATCAAGGGAATGAGAAGATTAAGGTCCCCAAACATCCTATTAGACAATTTATAACTTTTGGGCTCTGGGATCCCGTTAATTTTGGTAAAAGGAAACCCATAAATATTTCTCTAACATATAACTTTCAAATATTCTTATATATATGTGATCATGATTCAATATGCCTTTATTTGTTATAGCCTTCATGTTCTTATCCTCCAATGGCCTGAAGGACATCTTTTTTTTATTTTTGATAATCTACCTTTTTAAGGGATGAGGTGAAACCCTACAAGGCCGGTAGGCATAAGTATTACATGGCCCATAGGCTATAGAGAAATTTAATTCCCATAGGCTTCAAACATTACATACAACCCAAAATAACAACTTGGATTTGCTCCTCCCCGACATCTTCATCGTGAAATCAGCTCCTTATCTTCGCATGTCTGTTCGGCTAGGCATTCTCATGCATACACAGGCTTGTCCCGATGGTAGGTGCCATACCCTCTCATTCTTACAATTCATTTAGCTTCTTCTATGGTGAAATCTCCTTGCTCATCCTCCTTGTAGAGCTTGTTCCTTGTAGGTTTTCTGGTTTTCATCTGCACTTAAGGAGGCCCGAAGTCCTTGAGGTGGCCCAAAGGTCTTACAGACCCGAAGTCCTGGGTGGCCCAAATGCCTTACAGGACTCATAGACCAAATTGGTGACCCAAAGGCCCAAACGGGGTCATATTCTGGGCTGCTACAGTGCCTTCATGTTCTTATCAATGAGATAAATGAGCCTGTAATTCAAATCCATTGGATCTTAAATGATTTATTTTTGGTACATTGTAATACCATTTTTTATTTTCGTAAAATACAAAAAAGCATATTTTAATCCTCAAAAAACCAACAAAGATCATTGGTTTACTTTTTAGAATCCAATAGAAATGGTCATTCAAAATTTACCCTCGTCATGTTGTCCAACTAAAATAATATTTATTTTTTATATCTCTAGGATGTTCCAAACTCATTAAAGTTTCAATATCCCATCACCCATCAATTAGATATTGAAATCATCCATTTTCAATACATTTAAGGTTTCTTCTTCTATTAGATGAACTTTTACAAAAAAAATCTAGATACATAATTCATTATACATAAACGTCATGTCATTTAATGGAATGATGGAGTACAATTTCCCACCTATGATTCCAATAGAATGTTAACCCTGATTAGTATTTTTTCCCCTTCCATTTCACTAATAGAATTTTACATTTTAGAAGTTTATTTTTTTTCTAGATATCATATTTATACTCTTGAAATCCTTCTTAATATGTCCTTTGTTTTCAAATCTCTAATATATAATACCAGGTCAATCCAACTTTCTTAGGCTCTTCACCCAAGACTTAATTTTTTGATTTTTCTTTGGACAAATCTTCTGTTAATGTGAACATCCACATACATGAGAAATAAGAAAATTTTTGGATGGTAATTTTTCTTCCCTTTATCTGAGGTCTTCAATAAATATGATGTTTCACATATTTTCATACACCAAATCAATTTTTACTCATAAATTACTATAATCACTCACCATTTCACCAAAACTCCCATAAATTGAAGATAATAGAAATAACAGCCATAAATCAACCATAAATTTTACATTATATTATTTTATGTGACAATGGATCATATTATAGTCATAAAAAATTATTTTATTGGTCTTCAATTTGATAACTTTAAGATAAACGATAACTACATCATGAAAACTGTATTCAATGTTGTAGGTTCTATGTACATATCGTCCGTATCCTCCACCACTTCTACTAACTTTTTATTTTCCCAGATGTTGAGGACCATGTTGTATGATAATGGAATTATAACCAATTCCAGTTACTTCTTTCCAACCATTCCCATTCTATATTTTCTATTTTATTATGATAAATTTTAGTATATGTAAAATCTGAGTCCTTTTGAATCATATGATCTACCATATCCATTTTCTTTAAGCCAAGATATGTTCCATTAAACTTATCTACCTAATCATTACCTTTATTCTATTCTATAACATCCATGGATAGTGAAATCTTGTTAAAAATGAAAGTTTTCTATAAATTCAAGAGTTAAAGAAAAAAACATGAGTTCATTTAACTCTAATGATTTGATACAACATATTTTGGAATCCCATCATCTCCCTTTCTAATTAAATCATTGAAATATTCCTACTTCTACCAACAAATATAACCCACCGGAATAAGACTTAAACACGATTTTTATATGAACTAGGTTTTCTAAAAGGACCCCCTAAATCATCCATAGGGTTATAATCATTCATATTTTGAAATATGGGTATAAATAAATTGAGGAAGCAACCTCAAGGATGTCATGCTAGCGTAGATTAGGGATATATTAATTGGGAAAATGTTTTTAATAGAATTTCTAAAAATTGATTAAATTTAAGGTTGTGATTTTATGGGGTGGGAAAATATTGGTAAAGGGGATTTAAAAAATTCCTTAAAAAGATTTGGATAAAAAGGATGGGAAGAGGAATAATGTTTTTGAAGCCTCAATCAAGACCATAGTTGTAAATAGATATGGAGATATAGTATGGACCTAACTTAATAGAGAAGAACCATTTTTCTATTCTTATTATTATTATTTTGTTTATTTTTTCTCAATGAAATTATTATTAGTTCTTGAATTAAAATGTATTATTTGTAGCACCCTAAATAATTTATGGTATGTTTCTCTTAAATACATTCTAGTTATAGCCTATATTACATTAATCACTAAGCCTCTATGGAACAAAACATGGTTACTTATAGGAGATAGCAATAACCAAGCCATAAAACATATATTTGTCACCTATGTGAATTGAATTTTAAAAATCTAACATACACGGTTGTGTTAGAGATGATAATTAGAGTCTGATAGAATTAACTTAATTTTCAGTGAATAGTAACCTACCATTGTGAATAGTAACCTACCCTTATGAATAGTAATTTCCCATTATGAATTGTAATATGACTCTTATGAATGGTATCCATTCCCTTGAATGTATAAATTAATTTAGGAACTTTAAAAATGAAGATGAATATTTTAATTGTTTATATTTTTCGATTAAATAATTATTTTAATTAAATATCAAATTAATCATATATAGAAAATTATTTTTGGAAAATGGACTTAATTTCTATATTATACACAATGAAAAATGGTTAGGGTGAATATTTGGGATTTTTCTGAAATACTTAAATTTTTTATGAATAGTAAAATGCTATAATTTTTGATAAATGCTAAATAAGAAGTTTATTGAGTCATTGATGATGATATGTTTTTATAATCCCAATTGTTTGGAAGTCACATTCATATATTACTGTTATTAGTAAGGGAATACTCACTATTGGTTGTCTTGAGAGGAAATAATAAATTAATGAATATAATATTAAGAAAACTCTTCTCCCCTCCACTACATAAACCACCCCTCACCCCCTCTTCCTCCCACACCACTCAAGCATCAATACTTGCCTATGTTCTGAAGAATAATCTCCCCAAACCCTCTACCCACGTCCATGAACTACTTTTATCACCAAAAGGCCAAAAACAAAGGCCATAAGGAGATTCTCATGGGGGAGTACTCAAGAGGTGAACCTTTTTTCTCCTTTTTTCAATTTCTTTTAAAAAGTTCCATTCTTTTGGTCACCCTTCTCACCTCCCCTCATTAAAATACCATGATAATTCTAGTACCATACATGTACTGAATTTTTATTATGCTAATGGAATATTTCATCATAATCTCTCATTTCCCCTCCTTTTATACAATAAATGCAAACATCGTCAGAGATGTCTAAATTTATCACACTGAAGGAAGACGAGTTTTTAATTTGTAGTAATATCATAAATATTGGTCATGAAACAATTTAAATAGTTGAACCAGGTCATAATTTCTGTATCTTATCTTTATTAATGTCCTGGAATCTTTACACAATCATAATATGGAATAATAATATAGAATAAGTTTATTGTGCACAAAACCACCAACCCAAATCCAAGCGTTTATTTTTAACTCATCAAATTAGTCATCCTCATGGTATATGAATAGAATCATTATAAGATCATTTATATCTCTTTAATGTCACTAATAATTTATATTAACTATTCTGGATGTTTCATCACATTTAAAAAGAACTTCCATTCATGAATACTAGTAAACAAATCATACACCAAGTAAGGAAATGCTTCCAAAACAATAAAATTTAATATCTTAAACCCATAAAAAAGGATATTAATGAACTTAATAATGTTATAACATATCAATTAAATTTTATGAGGTTATGGAATTATTAATTAATGAATATAAATTTTATTATTCATGTCATTAAGAACAAACAAGAACAACTTCGAGCGTATGGTAAGGGATCCTCTCTCTCACTTTTGTTCAAGAATCTATCCTATGTTGTGCCCTTTTATTTTTAATTACAAATGAATGGGTATGTTTTAAAACCTCCCCCATACTTCCCTTATGTCATATAAATAATGGAATACCACTTTAAATCTCATTAATCCCTCACAATAACACTCATTACCATGTCGAAATGATTGTAAGGGGTCTCATCTCACTTTAATTTTTGTGATATTTTCATTGTTCGCCTCTTATTTCTTGTATGTGGTATATTTTTACTTCTATTTTAAATATATAATCATGATTATATTTATATTAATTTTATTCAATGATTCATTTGTGGTTTATTATGTTCTATTCATATGATTCGACTGATTACATTGTGGTAAAAGACTCTGTCTCAACTATTTTTTTGTCGTGACTAACTTTGTATTATGCACCTAATAATATTTATATGGTGAACCTACTAACCATTTGGATCACTTTTAATTTGATATTATATTTATATTTTATATCCATAATCTAATATCATGGATATGTTTGTTGTCTAAACCATATACCATTTTACATATGGTGTTTATTTGAAAAGTTATTTTAATTATGGAAATATTGATTAATCTGTATACTCTACTCTACGGAAAAGGAATATTGCACTTATATTTAATAAATGTATACAGAATTATTTGGACATGAAATTTTGGGTGGGGCCCACTTTATCACCTCGGCACATTGGTAGGTCTCATGAGACAACTCAGTTAGCGACAAACCCTTCGAGTTTGTTTCCATAAATCAGATGGGTTTCTACCCATAGAACTAAACCATTTTTATGGTATTATGGTTTCATGTGCTAGATACATGACATCCAAATAATAATAATTTTATTTATTCGTTATCAGTTATTACTATACATGATGTTTCCACTATGAAGAAATCTATGGATGCAGTTTTATTCTCAGTTTATTAATGGTGTTAGTTTTTTCATCTATTCACCATGCCATATTGATTATGTCAGATTTATTATGATTCACTTATTATTGTGTTCATGATTCCACTATTTGTAACCCTTATTGATCATTTGAGCTCACCCCTTTCATTTTTCACATTCAACAGGTGACAAAGAGGAGATCATTTATTGAGTTCATGTGGATGTAGTTTTTAGTTTTCGTTATGTATTGTATTTTGTAAACTTCTCCAATGTAATTTGAGTAACATCTATGAATCCAATTTCTTCAAGACTACTAAAATTATCCTTCCTTCGGTATTTTCATTTCTTATAACCATGAAAATGTAATAATTAGTACACCGTATCTAGTCTAGAGGGTTCAGGGAATTACATTATTGGTTCAATTTATTTGACGGAAAAAATACTTCTCTAATAACCATTTTAATTTATTTACATTATTTTATATTTTCAGTTTCATATTTCCTTTAATTTCTTGAAAAAAAATAATTTCTAAAGATTCTAATATTCTATGATAGTTAAAATTAATTTAATATTAGAAAATTTTAAGAAACCCATAATTTTATGACTATCAAATAAGAATTTTATTCAAATCTATGAGTGTAACTCACCAAGATCAAATGATAATTTAATCTTGTTGAAACCAACTTCACCATTACCTATATATCGGTGAAATAAAGTGTTAAAAAACCATAAAACGTGACCATATATAATACAAAAACATAAAAAGAGGTTTCAAATACATTTCTTGAATGTCAGTGTATAGACTGATTACATTTCATGAGAATATAAAATTACTAATTATATATCAAAAAAATTAAATTTTAACCTAACACTTTTATCACATATCACTAATAATTTTACTATGGTTTATTTCATTATTTAAAAGTTAATTTTCATATTAATTTACCATTAGTTTTAAATTATAAATCACTATAAACATTATCATTATATACATACTTATAAATTTCATTATTTTGTATTTTTTTTATTAGTTGAGTTGTTTTTTGGGGTTACGCACACATCTTAGCCTTACTTGAGGGATAAAACTAATTTATTTTACTATATTTAAGAAGGTAAAATAAATAAATATTCTTTTTTAGTCCAAAAATAATCATAATTTTCTGTCATTATTAGGGAGGTCATTTTATGGCCATGAAGTTGTATGAAAAAATAAATAAGAAAAAAACTATTTCAAAAAATAAATAAAACTGAAACTATATAGTATATTTACACTAGATCAATATTTTGAAATATAAAACCATTCTTACTTGAAATTGAAAAAGTAGTTGTCTCAAAAAATATTATTCAAATGGGAGACCATAAGGGTTTATTTGATCAATATGAGAACATCATTCCATCTCTACCTACAAATAAAGTGATAGAGAGGCCTATACTCAAAGGCTTCCAATTTCCTACCATTTATAAAAAACCATCTTGAATTTATATTACTGTATCACATAACTATGAAATGAAACAATCCTACCCTTCTATGTTTCTATCCTATAGTGGACTATTTAATGAAGACCCTCCTAACATCATTAGGGAATTTTATAGTGTGGTGCAGAAAATTCTCTTACTTGGTTAGAGTGAAGAAGATCTAAAGATTAGTGGTTTATCATTTTTATTCAATAGTAAAGCTAAGAGATGGTTCCAACAAGTATAATAATATATATTTGACATGTGGGACTAGTTTTTTAATTATTTTCTATTGAAATGTCTTATATTAACATCACTACTAAAGTAAGGAACAATAGCAATAGGTTTTTTCAAGATGAGGAATATCATTTTCACAGAGGAAGGGATAAATTTATAGGGATTATTATATAGTGTTAAAACTATCAACCTTCTACCCACATATTATTGTAAATTTTTTATAATATTATCACCCCATACAATAAAACTATAGTTGATCAATCATCTAGTAGTTCCTTTTATGATTTAATAGCTGAATAAAAGAAAAAATCATTAGTTTAATGAATTAAAACTACCAGAAAAATTCTCTTTGAAAAGAAAAATCTAGAGGGTTAATTTAAATGGTCATTCTTGTATTTTATAATTATTTCCATTAGATTTCACTATGGAATTAATGAAACCATTTTGGAATGTTTGAGCATACAAGAACTTGATTTCTTAATATTGAATTACATATAAAATAGGATGAAAATGCATAAATTATGGAATTAAGGGAAATAAAAAAATATCAATGACCAATTTTTAAATAATAATAACCCTAGATATAGTAACAAACCAAATTTTCTTGAAGAGATCAAGGATTTATAAAACCAACATCTACTTTTGGATTCCCAAAATAGCCAAACCCCAATTTAAAAACCAAATTAGGGAAGACAACTCAAATTCACAAGGTAATATAGAGGGGTTGTGACACCAAAGGATTAGTAGAATGTAATAACACAAAAAATAATTAATGATATAATGTAATCTTAATAAGTTAGGTATATGACTAAAACATCACTCTCAAATATCAACCCTAAATTCTAAAGTACAAAATTTTATAATACCAATAGGCTAAAAGGCTAGAAACCTAAATTATAGGGATAAGGGAAAGGTTCCTAGAACAACATAGTTGAATACAAAGGAAACTTTTATTTTTTTTACTATAATAAGTTGTCTGAAAAAATTATAATATATCCCTGGGAAGATGAGATAATAGTTTTTAGTGAGTTTAAAAATGAAAATATAGTAAGAAGAAAATATATAAAACTAGATAATATGGTCTAAACTATGATATAAAATTATTTTTATATTGAAATAAATAAGGATAAAAGGAATATTAAATTTTAATTATCAATGAAATGAATTAAGAAAGATTTTATTGAAGAAAATGATAAGAACCAATATGGTTTTCATAGAAATTCACCTATCATTCCTTTTCACACAAAAAATAATGATAAATAATGATTAACCCTATTACCTTAAATATATTTAAATTTTCATAACATTGAATATAAACATTGTCTTTTAGAGTCCTTAATAAATCCATTCATGTCTGGAATTTTTCAAAAGGTTTTTGTTTAATAAAAGAAACTTGAAATAATATTACATTGTAAACTTGACTGAAGAATGTAGTGTTTTCATATAAAAGAATATTATTTAAAAATTAAAATACCTTATAAAATTAGATATATTGAGTATGAAAACATTTTATGTGACCTAGGTTCTAGAGTCATTATTCTTGCTTACTCATTATTTCAATAATTAAGTCTAGGGGAGTTGAAATACACTGTTATTTATCTGTATATAGATGATAGATCCATTACCAGACCCATTAAAAGGGTGTATGTCCAATTATCCAATGCATGTAATCTCACTCTAACAATTTATTTTTTAGTTATTCAAATGGATTGTGATAAGAAGGTCACAATCGCCTTGAGATGAGAATTATTTTCTACAATTGTGACTGTGATTAATGTCACAAAGGAAGGTTGATTTTTAATTTCTTTCATGGTTATTTATAATTCACTGATTTTAAGAATTATACCATAGAGGTGCTATGAAATTTGGTTTGTATGGATTAAAATATCTTAATACCTAAGATAAAGATGGTAACTCATGGCCATTTTGAGGAAATAACTCAATTTTTAGTTGATGAATCTAAATCCACCAATTTCCTAGAATTAAAAGGGATACTTGAGGGAATAATTAATATTATCATTTATAAGAATAATTAAGTGGATAAATATGAAAAAGTCTATTATATAGAATATATTTATCAGGCTATTGGTTAGAAATCATAGCTATCTATTTATTATAATATCCCTTGTTTTATACACATATTGGATTCATATTTTTTATATGTCGTAATTATTTTTATAATCCTTTAACAATAGTATTTACATCTAATAATGAGTGTTTCAATGCTTAGTAAAAATTTGATGTTATTTTTGGAACTTGTAAATTCAAAATAAATCATCTAAAAAATGGTTGGTGTAAAAAATATATTCATTAAATAATTCCAATGTAGTAAAGTATATCAATTTATATTGTTAAAAAATATTCATAAGTTTATATTTTATTCAATGAACTTAAGTAATTTTTATACAAAATTTGGGATGCTTCCCCTAATTATGATAAAGAGAAATTTTTTGAAATTTATTTGTTAAAAAATAATAAATAAGTTGTAGCAAGTATTATATATTTTTTAAAATATTTAGATTACTCAAGTGTGGGGAGGACCTCTAAGAATAATGTTTTCTTTATTAATGAGTTTTTTCAGCTGCTGTCATCATATTTTGGTACCTTTTCTAAGATTTTGGGCTTAAAAACTAAAATGGGCAGAAAACATAGTCATATAAAATATATATATTTATGAAAACATTGATATATGCTGGTGTATTTAAAAATTTTAGAGATAACTATCATGATTCCCCAAAAAATAGTTAATTGAAACACATTAAAAATATACCTAACTCAAGTGATCGTTGTTATAATTTTAGGGAGAAATAATATCTGAATAAAATAAACAAATAATGACGTGGGATGTAACCTATGGTCTCAATATATAACTTTATTTTTAATTTTTTAGTTCAAATAAAATCACCACTCTCTATATTGTATAGAATCCATAGTATTTTAAAAATTGATTAACCTTTAGATCATTTAAAATTTAAAAATCAATAAATTTGAGCTTTATTTCAGCATCCCCTAAAATTATTTTTGGTTTTATGTTTTGAACTTGAAAAGTGTAATATAATGGACCATTTTTTACTATTTTTGGAATATTAATTAATGAAACTGGGTGTATATTAATGTTTTTTTAATAGAGTGACCAATTTAATGAGAACTAAATAAATAAGAAACAATTGTTAGGGTAGTAATTTATTTCATTTTACAAGAAAAGTTTAACTTATAAGACTATTTCATCCTACACTCATATATAATTTGAAATCTTTTTTATGGTTAATATATATTAATTTATAAAATTTAGGTCTGGGGGAAAATTATCAAAACTATTTGAATGAAAATACATTATAAATTTATTTTTAACATATTATTACTTTATTAAATATTAGTTTTTGAAAATTATTTTGAATCAGTGTTAAAAACCATTCAATCGAACTAAATATTTCTCATTTTTAAAATTTATGTTCGAAACATTGCTTACACATGATATATCTCTAACTTTCCTTGAAAAAAGTATATATCAATATAAAATGTGAATACATTCAAAAATATGATTTTGAAAAACTATTATGTGTTGTTTTTTAGAGTTTAATGGTTGAAAGTATCTTGTGAATATTAAAATATTAAGTGAAATACTATTGGTTACTACTACCTCTTTCATTTCCTTATTAGATTAAATTTGGGTGATGAAATATGTTTTTTATTCTTTTTAAAAATATTTTTGAAACCTCAAGTATGAGGATGCATATTTTCTAAAAAATTTGTTTGTGAATTAAAATTTTTATATAAAAACCTTCTGTAAAACTATTTTCATGCTCTAATTTTTTTATTACTATATTTTGAGACTGACTGAAAACTAAATTTTCATTCCTAAATTAATCTTTTGGAAAATTGGGAAACCTCAAAAGTTCATGAAAAATGATCATTTAACATAGAACGAAATCACAAAATCACTAAATACAAGGCTGAAATTATTAAAGATACACACTCTATATAATCCCCTTATTTGTGTAGTTACCTTATAATTCGTATATTACTTGATTATTTCATTAAAATGTGGGGTTAAATTATCAAATGTTTGAATGTATTCATCCATATTATATTATTTATATTTAATCTATGTGATAAAATGTGATCTTGTTTGTTGATCCATGCCCTTTGATTCTCATTAATTCCAAATTGGATCTATCTTACATATATTTGGTTATATGAAAAGATCCTTCGAGCAGTTTTTCTTTTGAGTGGAGAATGAGCTTTAGGAATTATTCTTTTTCTGATTCCACTATTTTAAAATTTCCCTTCAAGGATTTTATGGGAAATACTTATTGGAAACTGTGTTATTGGAAACTTATGTCACCTCTTGTTCTTTAGAAACCTCACCCTCTAACAAATGGTTTACCTCCTAAATAATAATGTTTTTCTTATGATACATCTCCATTATCTTGACATTACATTAAGATTCCTTTTTGCCTCTGCCATTTTAGCTGAACATGTTTCCATTGGCTTAGGAAAGTTAGAACAGTCCTTACACCCTTTGGATTATTTCTAATTAAGAACCATGTGACTCCCTATGTCTTGGGTTCCTTTATTCACCTTATTCCTTCTTGGGATACAAATACCTCTACCCTGAATACACTCAACACTATCCACTGAAAACTAACTAGGTTTTTCATCACCGGTCGTGTAACTATCCTGCTCACCATATGAGACCAGAAAATAATCTTCTTTGTGGACACCAATCACTAAATAACCCCATTTATTGGAACCATCAGTCTTCCTTTTCTACTTAGGAATAACCATATTCCATCCTTCCTATTGAGAATCACAATCCACTAGTTTATCAAATACATGAAAGAGGTTCCATATCTGGGATGAGTTAGGGGACTCTTTCTCATCCGGAGGATCCCGCATTGGACCCACTCCTTCATTCTCCTATATCACAATATGAAAATTCAATATTCTTCTATTAGGGAACAAAATCACCCCTTATGTTCCCCTGAACTGACTTTGATCTTTTTTGGAGAATTTATGGTACCAATTTCACACATCAAATGGTCATATATGTCCACAAATTTTGGCTTAGTATCCTTAATTCCATCCTCTTTCTAGGTGATCGAAGAGTGGAAAATATCTCCAGTACCAATCACTTCCTTTTCAATGTCTTTTCACTCATTATTAGTATTTAGGATGATTAACCAAACCATTCCTATGGCTTATATGGGATGATCCACACCTATGGTATTTTCTCAAGAATTTCCAGATAATGCATGCTAGAATCGGTCAATTTAGGGGCCCATGTATCTACAGTATGAACAAAGAGGAACAGACGATTCATAGAATAAATTTTTCTTCCAAATTTTCTTTTTAATTTTCATCTTTCTTAATACCCTTTGAAAATTATTTTCAATGTTGTATTATAGGAAAAAAAATAACTTTATTTTTTGAAATATTTTTCCTTCCCTAGAGATCAATATTAAGAATGTTGTTGAATTATAATGAGGGGGTTATTAAAGTTTTCTAAAAAATAATTCATAATGTGTATATCATAAATATTTAAAAAAAATTATAATTCATTATTTTAAATCCTAATTTTAAATTTTCAATGGTTTAACTTTTTTAGAAAACTTGACATTTATTTTTCCTCTATGAGGGAGTTAAACTTTTTTATTTTTCCATGAATTCAATAGAGTAAAAGATTTTATATTAATATCTTGAAATTAATATTTTGATTAATTTTGGTTGTATGTTTTAAAATTTTAATTTAATTTTAATTTCTTTATTATATTTAAATTGATAATATTTACATTCATGTGGACTGAAAATGTACTCTAGATCCTTCTTGAGAATTTTATTTCTTATTTAAAATTTCTAAATGATATAATTATTATTTCCTCCTAACTATTAAACTCACTAATCCATTAGCCGTTTCTATTTTTGTTTTATGGTAAACTATCTTTTTTTTTCCAAAAAAACAAAGCTAAGTTTGTAATAATAATTGAAAGAAAAGTTAAGTCATTTATAATCCTTTCAAAATTTTCAAGGTAATTTATTTTTTAACTAGAAATCAAATTTTGGATGAATAATTTATTTTTTAGAGATAAATCATACATAAATATTGAGGAGATATATATATATATATATATTAAAACTACATCTTATTGTCATTTCAATTCTTCTATTTTTTGATCAATTGACTTTTACAAAATTTTATAAATTGATAGCATAATGAAATGAATTATTTTAAGGGTGGGTTGATTCTATGTGTCTTTAATTTGACACATTTTCCCTATATATTCTATTAAATTATAATTATTTTGTGGTAAAATGAGTTTTTGATAGTAATGTATTCAATATTTATCATTTTTAAAAAAATATAATTATTTAAATATTTGTATTAAAATGTGTATTCTTTTGTTTAATAATGAATATTATATTAATTTTATTTCTATATATTTTAGAAGATTTATTTTAATTACCTCATGTGAAAATTAAATTAGAATATTTCATTTAATTGGTCTTAATCATTTCGGATTTGGAATTTATAATATTTCTTTATTTTAACTTGAATATGACTTTTTGGAAATATTTTTTAATTTAAATGGTAAACATCAAAATTTCATGTTCAATTTGATTAATATTTGATAATATTAATCACTTAATTATTTATATTTTTTTATTTAAATTATTCATGTAGGAGAGGAAATTTGGCAATGGTTTATCATATGCATGAAGTATGACATTTAATAAAAATGGAGTAAGACATGTGTTGAGTAATAGGTAACAAAAAATTAAAGGAGACTAATTCATAATACTTTGTTTCCATATTTGTAAGACATTATGGGGGAGTTTACAAACATTCCCTTACATATAATATGTATCACTCTCATAATACATTGAAAATAATTTTATGAGACATACACACAAAAGAAGAATCCATATAAAAATTACATCAATCCCATAAGAATCTTTCAAATTCTCAAAATACTATCTGCGTGTAAGGATTGAATAAAATATCATAATTTTTCAGTACCATATGAATTGTAAACTCCTAAGATAATGTGACAATCACATGATAAACATTTTTAATCTAAGGAAGAAGGAAAATTTATTTTGTGTATTTATTTTGACCGATACCAAACTCAAATAAAGTTATATTATTATCAAGTGTTAAGAACTATGATAGCTTTCATTAAGAAGAACCAAGACTGAAGGTGGACGGTTGTGAATATTTAAGGGTAGATCCACCTATATTGTAGAGGAATACTTTTTTGAGGTTATTTATAAATTTGATCATGGAATACCAACCAAGCAACAATGTATTGACCCAAAAGTTATGGAAAAATGATGATACACGTGATGTCAAGGTTGAATAAATGGTACTAAAAAACATCTATAAACTCATTTTATAATATAAATTAAAATAGAAAATCAGGAATGAAGTGAGCCAAAAACATTTATTAAATAATATCTATAGAAAAATTATGATATTGATAAAAGAACACTAATATGTGTCATGACAGATGAACCAATATTTTATGAGCCTGGTTCAAGAAACATTAATTAATATCTAACCATCTTCAATTAGATTACAATAGATAAGATGATATAGAGAATTTGATAGTTGGTTTAATTTTATTTATTTATGTGTTAGAGTTATTTATTATGGAATGACCATGATGTTCCCAAATTCTATGAATTCATGTTTTATCATGGGTTCACAAAAGGCGTTTTATATAATTCACATAAGGATTATAAATTTTTAGATGAATCAAGAATGTGACGGGGATAGATTTCACCAAGATCAATAGTTCTGAATGCTGGAGTGGTATCCCTAAGGGATAAAGATGTTATAAACCTAATCTTATAAAAAGAAGCTAGTATATAATCTTGAAGGTGGAGTTTTACCATTCCTTAGAAAAGTCTATATTATGAGAACAAATAATACTTTACAAATGCTACTAAGGAAGGTTCATTTTGAATTAGCATAGTATGTTTGTTTCTTGATGGAGACAAATGTTGGGTGTAATCTGATTAAATTCATCTATTATCAAATATTTTTCGAGGCATGAATTCAAGGATCGCTGGTGCGAGGTAGTGAAAGACCTAATTAAATTCGATAAAGGATATATATGTCAAATTCTATGTTGAGATGTTTAGTGTATGTTTTTACTTTAAAAAAATTCAATTGGTTATATTGTTATTGTTGTGTACACTGAATATAAGTAATGAACCTCAATGAATTCATACTATTATAAATCATTGAAACATTAATTGACATGTGTTGGTTGTGTGAAGTCCATAAATTGATCAAAAATTAGGTTATGATTTGATGTAGTGGAAAGGTATTTTTTAAGGGATTTTATAAAATTCATAAAAAAAATATACCTAGATATAGGATGGGTAGAGGAAGTATGTTTTAGAAGTCTCATTCGATATCAAAGTTACAAAGAGAGAAAGAGCTGGAGGAAGGAAGAATCTCAATAGAGAATGTCCCTCTTACTCTTATTCGTATTACATTGTTTTTTCGTTCTTGATGAAATTATCAAATATTTTATTATTAAAAGTGATCATTGGTTAGATTATTTTAGGGGGAAAATATTTCACTAAACACGTCATAACTTTTTATCGTTCTTTTAATTTATATGTTTCTTCTATCATTCATTTTATTAACAAAAAACAATTTATAAATATTTAAATATTAAAAAATAGTTGAACATTATTGAAAATAAATAAAATTAATAAGAATTTAATGTGAAGTCCATTTGATATTAATGTTTTTTTAATATATAAGAGAAGCACACCACAATAAAATGATAATTTTATCATATCAAAACCAACTTCAATGTTACATATGGTTGGGTGAATTAAGTAGTTGAATGAATTTTGAACCTGCCTGGTTATAAGGGAATCCCCTCAATATAATGTATCAATTTAATTTTTTAAAATCTATTATCTTCAATAATTACATTTCATGATAATAAATAAATAATAAATATATATTATATAGTAGATGTTTCCTTTAAACTATTAATCACTTATCACTACTCTTTTTTCTGATGGCTAATTTCATTATTTTGATTTCTATTTACACACTCATTTTTCATTGGTATTATGTTTTCAATCATTACCATCTTTATAATCACATGATTCCACTCTCATTTGTCACTATTTTTTGGTATTTGTCTTATTCATGTTTTTTTCCTAGGTCCATGCACACATTTTAGCCATCCATATGGATTAGACAGTACATGTTTCTTTATTATTATTAAGTAGGTAAAATAAATAAACATTTTGTGTGATTCTGTCAAGAACCAACCTATCAGGGCCCATCTGGCTAGAAATAAACTGATTGTGACACCCCTAGCCTGAGTATAATAGGTTAGGGGCTCGTGACTACAACCAAGTAGGCATATCACACACATGGGATTCCTTACCCTATAGTTCTTGTATATACACACACATATTCATATATTGGTATAAAAGGGAAATATAAATAATTTATTCTAGATATGAATGCATAAAAACTAACCCCCACATCAAAATAAGAAAAAAGTATGAAAATGTAAAGTGCCAAATACAAGCCCACTATAATTTTATAAAGAGTACAACCTACTATAAAAAGGTGACTTATATTGATATGAAACTCTAGTAACTTTATGTGGTGATTCTAGATAAACAAGGCTCCACCTGCTCTTAATCTTCCAAGGACTCCATCGAAATTCATGTATTCAACACAAGTCACTACATGTGCTAGAAAACCCTTGCAGGGGTGATTATAAAAATACACAGTAGAACGCCCTAAAATCACTAAACAGAAATAACTATAGAGAGAGAGAGAGAGTAAAGTCAAGATCAATATAAGTTGAATAAACTAGAAGAAAAGATAAATAGCATGATATTATTATATATAGACACCATTTCTCAAATCGAGGTCTCGTCCTCACTTTTATCCTAGTATTTTTTTCAAGTCTCCAAGGTAACGATCATCTAGGACAACTTACTATTTGATTCACACTAGAACATTGGGAAATCATCTGAGAATTTGTACTTATCGGGCATTTGTATATTGATGTACACACTAAGACCCATAAGATGTCAATATATTGTTTGGGGGTCATGCCTATGGAATATGGGGGATACATAACTGTATCACTAATAACCCTCTACGAAAGTTATTTCATGCCTTGGATGTTCAAAAAGGGATACATAAATAAATCTCCAGAAGAATCATAGAGGATCTCACTTAAATCCACACAAAGGCATACTTGAATCTATCAATAACTAACTTATAGAGGGCATATCACATCCTATTCTTAGGATGGGAAACCACATTATACCCTTTTAGGGATGGACCATTGGAATACACTCATACTAATACTAATACTAGACTAATGGGATAGAGGGATCCAACCTACCCAAGAATGGGTACATGGAATGTGCAGGGGACACATGGTGTGTCCCAATAATCTAGTCAATCCCATTCGCATGATCATTTACTCCATCTCATTCCCATGTACTCTAGTCATACTCATGTTCTCTGGTCATGCCCATGTCCACTGGTCATGTCCATTTTTGTGTACCTTGGGGGAACATGTTAGTTCATCAAGTCAAGGACCACAAGGTGTATAAACAAGTCACATAAATGTTTGATATTGAAGTTCACATGTAAATCCCATCAACCACAAAATGGGTTCTACACGGCATTAGTTCCTCATATCTACAAGTAGTGTATGTATATATTTTATATAAATATATGATCTCTCTTGTTTGTAAAAAACTATCACCACATCCTCTAGTTCCTACTAAAAATTCTATAATATATGTATATAAATTGACCTATAATTCATCATCACAAGTGGCTGGATTTCAGCCACTTGTTAATCAACAATACCGAAACTTTTTCATCCCAAATCACCTACTTGATACATTCTGATAACAATCCATCACACACACCATCATCAAATATGAAAAAAAAATTAAACCACTATTATGAATTTTGTCCCAAAAATAATCCTATGAAAATGATTTATTGTGATAAAGAGAAATTTCAAAATGATCAATTCCTGAGTTTTATTGAATCATTGGAAAATTAAAATATTGATCATGAACACCGAATGAATAGAGGGAGAAATTATTACTTAAAAAATTAAGAAATATAAAATTTCAATTATTCAGGTTGGCCTTTGTTTTTTGGTTGATAAATAATTGATTGGGGTGTATCATCAAGAACATTCAACAATTCCAAATTCTAGGAAATAGTAATCAATAGAAAAATCTGGGAATTAATATTCTTAAAGAATTAATTTCTTTTTTCCAAGGAGAAATAAATAACAAGGATTAAACTAACATAATAAATGTCCTAAATCAATAATTTATTGATAAGTAGTGAATAATGATTCTAAATTTTGGGCATTGGTGTGATCCATGACCACTATTGATGAAGATAATTTCTCATGAGAGACTGTTGAAGAATTCATTAAATTCATCTTTTTCTATGCCAATCACTTTGATCAGACCCAAAGATTCACCTTATGGTATTCCTCCTCCAAACTCATAGGGTTATGAGGATAAACTAATAGTTTTTCATATCAGGGTTACAAATAGAGTTATTTTACTAGGCTAAACATTAATTAGGTTATAAAGTATTAAATTAATTAAATTCAATCATTTTGACTAATTTCTGCTAGCCACATCACTCCACTAAAATTCCCAACACCAACAAAAATTATGTCGTGAATACTGAAAAAATGACATTAAAGTATTAATGGAAGTCTTAATTTTACTATCAAAGAAACCATTCAAAATATATTCCATTATTTCATATAAAAATGGTGATCAGGGTATATTAAAAATAATATTTATAATATATCTAAATTGAGACTCCTAGGGCTCTATATTCCAAGCCTACTCCATGCATAACTTCGAAAAATATTATTTACAATATTCCAAATTATTACCTGGAAAAAATACTTTCATTACTGTATCACAATTTTTTAGTATTTTCATCCCAAAAAGAAAAATCCTACTCATATAGTTGAGGGTATTGAGTTCTCTTCTGGTTCTCCCACTCCAACGTCTTCTTCTAAATATTGTTTTTCTATAAAAAAAATAAATTCCAAGGAAATACATCTACCATGATGGATCTTCTCTTTCTAATACTTGATGTTCATAGGGAACTCTGAGAAGGTATCTCCATCCTCATTGACTATATCACCCCATTCAATAATGTGTAATGGGTCTTTTACATATCTCCTAAACTGTATCACATGAAATACATCATGAACTTGGTCTAACTATGGTTGTTAGTTTTAGATATGATGTCCTAGTACCAAGTGATTATGTTTTTATTACATGTATATTTTATGTATTTAATATTAATCTAACATCTTATTATATTTTTTCATTGTTTCTTTATGGATTTAATGTATAATTCCCTAGATTATTTGTTGCATTAATAAGGTCATAGCATTTCCCTACTATAATGATAAACATGAAGTGTTCTGAAAATATTATTAATATAGTTATACTATTATATAGTATTCTATGATGGTATATATAGTATTTATACCTTCAGTTGTAAAAGCTCGTAAGAGGATGAGGCTTCTTCTCTTGAAGTTCACATTTGGTAATCTCTAAGATGGGAGGTTATGATAAAAAACCCACCAGTAGGAATTCTACATGTTTTGGTGATATTAAATATTTCTATCTGCAAGCTTGTGTAATGGTCCTTAGACTTTAAGATGATCATTAATGTATTTCATATCTCGCACACTTATATTTACTAACCAAAATTGGCATACTATATATTGGAGGGAATTGGGGTATGTTGGGTGCATCATCATTGGAACTTAATTCTTTGAAAATTCGAAGAAGAATTTTTTTCCCTTCCATATTTGTGGACGATGATATATCATCCCTTTGATTTAAATAGTACCATCATAATAAATTCCAGGTCAATGGTGTAATGATGTGTTTCTTTAAGATAGTCAAATAAATGTGTATTGAGTAAATAGGATGATGAAATTGTCTTACATGATGTTATATTTTGACAAATTGATTATGTTACATTGTAATAGTTTATATGGGGTTATCAACTTTATGAAATTAATTTCTTTCTCTTGGTTGTCTTAACCCATTTATAAATATCAATCTTGGACTTTAGGTAAGCTCGCCAAATTCAGATGAAAAATAATCCCATAGAATTGCACACTAATTGTTTATGATGATCTCGATTAAATTCTATTTGGGTTTAAATAATGGTATAAATATTATTCTCATGTATGAGAAATAATTTTAATCAAGTTATATTTATCACATAAATTAAATAAATATTTATTCGCAAACATGTGAATACAAAAATATTTATTTAATTTATTAATTATATAATAAATATTTTTCCTCTTTATGTGAATGAAATATTTAGTCATGAATAAATTTTATATTCGAGTGTTCGATAAATGAAAGAGGAGTTTGAATGGACCAAGACCAAGTCTGGTGATAAATTTTAATTACCAAGGCGGTTAAATAATATTTATTATTACATAAGTTACTACACACCAAATAATTATAATAATAATAATAATAATAATAATAATTTGTGGAAAATGGTTTATTAAAGGTAATAAATGTTATTTTATAGCCAGTATGAAATTAAATAATGTTTTTATCTAATTCCAAACTATATAAAAACAAAAATAAAAACATATTTATTTTATTAGAAGATGTAAAAAATTCATGGTACAAAAATTAAGAATAGAGAATTATTGTGCACATCAAATTCTCTCTCGGCTCCTCTCCCCATATCAGGAATGAGAAGTGCAATAGATATTTCATCAAAACTGAAGAATGGGTGATCAATACTGAACAACACAAGACATATTTATCATTAATCTATTAACCTGAGATTGAGTGGTGTTTCTTAGATATCATAGGAGCACATGTGGATCACCACTGGAGGAATTCTTTCCTTAGATCCTCAGAACAGAACGAAGGTAATATAAAAGGGTCTTTTTAGAAGATAGGCATTCACCAATAAATAAATTTTATAATCCTAGGTATTTATTTATTTAAATATTAAATAAATTAATTATAAATTTTATTTGAAGTATCCATGCACTAGGATTTAGGAAATAATTATTAAAATAAATTTTTATATATTTCCTACCACTGCACGCTGCAGCTGCACCCAAAACCAATAAGTGTTATCAAAAGAATCATTATTAAATTTTTAATTATTTATTTTATTTTTGATCTATGTTAAAAAATATTATATTTTCTTTTCATGTTATTTTCTCTTTAATCCAATTTGAATTAGCATGTTATCAACATATTAGTAATGTCCATTCAGTATTTCATTTTCATAAAGGTTTTAAAAAAGATAATGACCAAATATTACTTTGAGAAGTACCAAATATTTTTTTTGATAAAATTGGGTTACACAGTGTGTAGTCAGATCACATTCCATGTACTCATGCACATTATGAAAGGATGCGCCAAATGGTTAATAAAAAAGGGTGAATTTACATCACATAGGGCATTGACCCAGCCAATCTATCACTCAAAAATTATATATATAGCATTTATATAGCATGTTCATGTCATGTAATCTGGCTGAGTTAACATGCCAAATCCATGGGCGTGTGACTCGGATACACGGAAACTGAGGTATAAGGAATGTAGTTGGATTCTACCTGACCTGTAGTCTCCAAATTAATGGAAAAATTAAATTTTTTTAAAATTGAATATTGCATCACTAAAACCATATTTTATTTATTGGAATGAGTTTTTTTTTGACAATTTAATAATGGTTTTAAAGATAATAAAATTCTAAATCAATTTACTATAATAAATCTATATTAATTGGTTTTATCATATTTTTTTCAATGAATTCCATTAATGCTGGGTATCTTCATTCAAGTTTGGATGATATTTAAAATAAAAGGTAATTATTTAATTAATTAATTAATTAATCCAATTGAGTTTATCTTAATAAATAAGAATGAATAAATAAATAAATGACATCCAGTTAATTTTTTGAATTCATTGCATATATGACTTATCATGAGACGAGACAATACATATGTATGTTTTCTAATTTATTAAATTTAATTTATTGAACGGTTTTGTAATTTTTTAATATTAAATTAAAGTATGGCTTGTGTGTCATCCCTCCTTCCATTATTATGTAGTATATTTATGTCCAGTGATATTTATGTAATACACTTTAACTAATTATTTGGTTCCCCTCACCTACATGTGAGTAATAAATACTTATAATTAATGGAGTATGCCAAGGTATTATTGGATCGATATATAGATGTATATGTATATTATATGGAACAATACAAGAGGGGGGGTGAATGTTATGTTTCAAAACATTGTGTTTAAACACTTAAGAAATTAGTTTAAATGATCTTAAACTAATACAATTCATAAAAAAACAAAAAACCACAATTGTATTGAATATAAAGGTATGATATGATGTAATACTATAAGAAAAGTAATGCAATTGTATTCAAGATGAATACAATAATGAGAGTAATATAATAGTGAAGGATTATACCATATAGCATATAGAAACAATTGATACAATATGTAATAGTATGATTGTAATTGAAACAATTACAAATGAATATTGAATGAAGAAAGGAAAACAATACAATTCCCTTTCTTAAAAAAACAGCAGTGGAAATGTAAAAGTATTACAATTCTTTTGACCCAAAGAGAAGTTTTATCCTTTCACCTAGGATAACAGGTTTGTCTTACCACCACCTTGGTAAGCCCTCGATACGATGATCGATATGTCTGTCTTGCTATCCCCGCAATCCCTCGATACGATGATCGGCACATCTGTCTTTCTATCCCTGCAAGACCTCCATTTTGCAGGTAATCGGCACCTCTGTCTTTCAAACACTTGAAAGCCCTCGATACGATGATCGGTAGCACTGTATGCCTATCCCCGGCAGCCCTCGGTCGTTGTCACCCGATAGGTGGAACAAAGAAAAAAAGAACATATTGAAATACAAAAACTAAGAACAATCCATTCACGTTTTGTAGTTTCAAGGATTTCGCATGAAGCAGGAGAGAAGTCGCAATGTCTCTCTCTAGAACTTGATAGAAGCATAGAATGATCAAAGTCGTAGTTATTCTCTTGGCCTCAAATGACCTCCTATTTATAGGCATCAGGTTCCAATGGTCACATTGCCTCTAACGGTCATATTTCTTCGGAAAACTCGGAGGGACTTGGACACCTGTCATTATTACGGTCATATTGAAACAGAAAACACGACATCATTTTGAGTAGTTTATAACTAACTCCATGACATCATTTTGGTTAAAACAAAAGATATATGAACATGATAAACATGGGTACAATTGAAATATATTGACAAAGAATAAAAACAAGCATGTGATAGAAGTAAAACAAATGAGTTCTATAAGTATTACTTAGTGTAATGTAATGATACGATACAAAGCAAGTATGTTGTACAAAAGTCCGTACGATTGACAGAGTCAGCATGACTGAATGAGTCGGTACGATTGACAGAGTCAGTATGATTGATAGAGTCAGTATGATTGACAGAGTCATTATGATTGATAGAGTTAGTATGATTGACAGATTTGGTATGATAAGCAGTGTCAGTATGATCAGCATAGTCAGTACGATCAGCATAGTCAGTACGATGAGCATAGTCAATACGATCAGCATAGTCATTACGATCAGCATAGTTAGTACGATCAGTATAGTCAGTACGATCAACATAGTATTTTTGATTTCCAAAACAAAACATAAAAGTCAAAAGAGAACTTTGGCTCAACAATTTCCCCCTTTTTAGAAAGCACAAAACATAACATAAAAACAAAAAGAAAAACTTATCTCCCCCTGAGTTATTGGAAACTCTTCTAAATAAAAAATTGAATACAACTAACTCCCCCTTAGGTATATACTTTCCTAAGGATTTTATTTTTATATTTTCCATGCTTTAGAAGTATTTGATTAAAACATTCTCCCTTTGTAAAACATTCTCCGACTTTATAAAACATTCTCCCCCTTTGTGATTTACAAAATGAATGGGGTAATCTTGAGTTTCTTGAATGAGTTAGAAAAAATAAATGCAATACAATGGTAAGGGTAATATAAATCTCATTACGATAACAAAGGATTATAGAGTTCATAAAATGTGTAAGTAAAAATACAACACCACTCATTTGTTTTCTCTTTCCTTTTCATTCTTGATCATCTCATGAAGAATGGATTTCATTTTTTTGATTTCCTTCTTGTATTATGATATAGAATCACCCTGGGATTTAAGAATCTCTTATGGGTCGGTAAAAAGTTGATCCTGATTGTTGATAGTCTACTCCTGGACTCTGATTACTTCATCAAGAGTATCAATTCTATCTTGTAAATTTTTTTTGTCTTTAGATAGTATGAAATTTAGTTTCTTTAACAAGCCTATTTCATCTATGAAAGATGAAAAATTTGAAAACTCAAATTGAAAATAATTCATCCTTTCTTACAACTCTTTCATGGAAGGAATATCGGCTCCATGGGTATTTGAAAATTGATTCAACCTTTCAACAGTTTCTTTTTCATTTTTATTGAAAGTAATTGCGATATCATTTGAAAGCATCCTTAAGTCATCAATTGATACTTCGTGATCATTTACAGAGCTCTATGTTTTGTATGACCACTTAATCATTCTGTTGCAAGCCTTCTTATGACCAGTCAAACTTTTAGATAGAACTTTCAAATCGGCTTCAACTGAAAAAACTATCTTTCTCAATTCTCTTACAAAACCAAACTTCTTCATTTTATTATCAGTAATAAAATAAATTTTCGATTATAGTTTGGGAAAATAAGGAATGGACTTCTCAATTCTCCTCAAGACCTGAACAATGTAATCACTCTTCTTGGGAGAAATTTTCTGTTCTGAATCAGTATCCTCATCATATGAATCCAGTTCATTTGATCAGCTTGATTCCTCAACTGGTTGTTTTACTTTTTCTTTCTCCTTTCTTTCATCTTCTACTTTGTTACTGATAATGATTTTTTTCGGTATGAGAGGATTGAGTGCCTTTATTTTCTTGGGAAGGAATTCTTTCTAGTGTTTCAAAATATTGAGCTTTAGCTTGACCGACATGAGGATTTTGTTGAATTCCTTTACTTTTTTTTGAAACAATTCATCTCTACTTTTCTTTGAGCTCTGAAGGAATTCCAAAAGGAAATCTCCTTCCTCTTCTTCAACTTCCTGAATTTCTTCCAAGATTTGTTTCCCTTTCTCTAGCTTTGTAAGACTTTATATGATAGGTTCTTGATATACCACTTCTGTTAGTTGAGCACTGGCCTCCTCACCCATTTTCAAATCTTTAAAAACATAAAAGTCTTGAGATTTTCTTTTCAAAAGAGTATTCTTTTTATTTTCATCTTGAAGAGTATCGTCAACCCTTATCCTCTTAGAAAAGGATTCGAATAGATCTAGACTAAACATTAGATAACCTTCTTTTATTTGTTCTCTTTCATTCCTCCACTTGGCCACAACCTCTTTTCTATACTTAGGTTTCTTCTTTGTCTTAGAACTCGTTTGTGGATCTCACTTTTGAGGGACAATAGTAGATGTATTATCTTTGACTAGCATAGGTGCCGATTGATTTTGTACTAAAATATTTTGTCCCAATTCAGCTTCTATATCTCTGAAAAAAAGCTTTGAATTTTGATCAAAACAAATATACAGCTTCTTCAACATACTCTTACTTATCCACGAAGGTTTTAAGTCTATCAATTTCCCTTTCAAGGGAAAATTACGAAACTTCATGCTCTCAAGAATGAACTTTGTAAGAATATAAGGATACATTATCAAATGATATTTTATTACTCCTGACTTGACAGTTTCTATTGTTTCAAAAATGTATCCCATGAGATTTACCTTTCTCATATTGAAAAGGTAGTATAGCATGAAGATATCAGAAACGTTCAGAGTTTCTCTATCTCCATTCCTCAGGATAAGAAAACCTTTCATCTAGAGTCCCACAAATCTGTTATCTGATGATAGATGAGTCACATTCCTATTTTATTCATTTATAATAAATAACAACTTTTCATCACTTTCTTTGTTAAACGTACCAACATCCTCTGGTAGTTTACGGGGTGGAAAAAAATAATCACCTTCTATTGGAACATTTAGAAAGTGGGCTACTTGTTTCATAGATATTGATATATTTCTATCGTGCACAATAATTTTGATAGTCATGTTTTTGTCAAAAGACACGGTTTTGTAGAACTGACTATCTTCTTCAATATGAACCAAATCTTGAGATACTAGCTTTTCACCACACAGATGTTCCCATCCTTGAAAAAAAAAATCTTTTGATTGTAGAATCGTACGAATCAAAGAACTCCTGAGAAACTAACCTTTCTCTGAGGATGTATTTCTCTAAAAAACTCTTTGAATACATTTCGGAAGGAGTGATGGAAAAGGACTGAGATATATAGGTGAAGCCGATGGAATATTGTACCGAGTCTTAAAATAGGGGTAGAGTTTTGTCAACAATTTTAAAAAACTAGGGTGGGTTTGGGAAGGGGAGGGGTCTACTTATAGGTGAAAAATGACTATTGATCCTCTACGGTTGAGATTAAAAGAAAAAAATCGATGGATAGGATTTAAAGGGTTTTTAAATAAATGAGAAACAATAAAATTAAAAACAATATAGGGTAAGGAAAGTATGTACCTTCCAGATATTGTAGGGAAATTTTTGGTTTAATAGTATTAACATAGTAAAATAAAACAGAAGTGTATGAGGAGAAATAATACAGTCGGTTGTCAAGCTGATGGAAAATAAAGTCATTACCATAGGTTGTCAAGCCGATGGAAAAAAAATTAATTACCATAGGTTGTCAGCCCGATGGAAAAAAAAGTCATTACCATAGATTTTCAATCCAATGGAAAACAATGTCATTACTATAGGTTGTCAAGCCGATGGAAAACAAAGTCATTACTATAGGTTGTCAAGCCGATGGAAAACAAAGTCATTACTATAGGTTGTCAACTCGATGGAAAACAAAGTCATTTCCATATGATGACGTGTCGGTGGAGAAAAACGTTGTTACCATAGGGTGACGTGTCAATGGAAAACAAACTTGTTACCATAGGTTGATGTTCCAATGGAAAAAAAACTTGTTACCATAGGGTGACATGACTATTGAAAACAAACTTGTTACCATAGGGTATCGTGCCTATGGATAACAAACTTGTTACCATAGGGTGACATGCTTGTGGAAAACAAACTTGTTACCACAGGGTGGCGTGCCGATGGAAAAAAAACTTGTTACCATAGGGTGAAGTGCCAGTGGAAAACAAACTCGTTACCATAGGGTGATGTGCTGATGGAAAACAATCTTGTTACCATAGGTTGTCATCCCGATGGAAAGAAAATTTTTTACCATAGGTTGACAAGCCGATGGAAAACAAACATGTTACCATAGAGTGACGTGCCGATAGAAAAAAAACTTGTTACCATAGGGTGTCGTGCTGATGGAAAACAAACTTGTTACCATAGGTTGTCGTGAACAACCACTATCCATGTACCAAATGTTCTTGTTGGTACACTTCTTATTTTCCTGAAAAAGAAACAATTAGTTTTTCAGAATCCAAACTTGTTTGGATCCATAGAGGATAGATAAATGAATTTCAGGAATCCACATTTATTTTAAAAAATGAGCTTTATGAAATCCTAAAGACTGAGTTATATTAAGAGAACATTCTCTTTTCCAGTGCCCACCACATTGACACTTAGTACAAAAAGGGGTACATTGTGGAACAAAATATTTATTACTAAAATTGAGTTTAGAATGAGTATAACCAATACCAGAATGATTTTTTAAAGGTCGAATTTGAGAATACATTTTTTCAATGTTTTCCATGCCATGAGTAATGTTTGACAAACATTTTTTCAAGGAAAAAATTTCTGACTTTAGTTTTAAAACTATGTTTTATCATCCAAAACATTTGATTTTGAACTATAGTTAGGTTCAAAAACATTTTTCTTAGAAATTACATTTTCTAGATCCTTAGAAAGTTTATCCTTATCAGATTTCACATTTCAATGGTTTTTAAAATACTTTCAAAATCAGAAGTTTTCATATCAAGATCATTAAAAAATATCTAATACTTCTTTAGTTAAAATTGAAATTCTAGAATTTTATTTATCAAGCTTTTTCATGAGTTTAAATTTTCATTCTAGCAAACCTAGATACTTCTTCAAAAAAAGGTAAAGTAATATCTTCTGATAACAAAGACTCATCATTTGAAGATTCATAATATTTATTTTTAGTATAATTTTCATTCAAGGAAAAATTTTTAATAGCTCAGCATTGTGTACCTTATCCATGAAACAATGATAATCAATTTGTATTCTGGCTATAAGTCCAATATTCCTTTGTCCTAGGGACTCATATTATGAAGAATTATCTAATGAATCGCTACCACTTGCACTCCAAGTATCATTTTCCATCAAGACTTTCTTCATCTTTTTCCATGTAATACTTTTTCTTATTTCTTTCAGAATGTTTCTCCTTTCTATATTTTTTCTTCAGTAGAGGACAATCAGGACTTATATGTCCTAATTTCTTACACTCATAACAAGTTACCTATGAGTCTTTCTTATCCTTCCTATATTTTTTTTGAATCTGTATTGGAAGTTTTCTTTCCTACAGTCTTGTTTATCCTTCGATCAATATTGGCAAACTCATTATCTGAGTGATCATTATCACTTGATTCTGACATGACAACTTTATTAGCATTGGATCTTGTTATCCTATCAGGTGTTTTAGCTTTAGATGTAGTAGTAAAATCTACAAATACATTTCCTTTATTCTTCTTATTTAAATTAGCATCTCTCTTCATTCTTGTCTCATGCTGTAGAAGCGTTCCAAAGAGTTCATTATGTGTAATCGGGGAAACTTTTTTGTTTTCATTAATGGCTGTCCTTTTTGACTCTCATTCGTTTGGCATAATGTCAACAATCTTATCTACAAGGTCTTCATCATCAAGACCATTTTCTCCGATATTTTGAAAACTGTAGAAAATTTTCATAACTATTTGATTCACTTTTCATACTGTCTCACCATAAGGAAAAAGAAAACCATGATACTCTGCTCGAAGCATTCCTCTTCTTGTTTCTAAAACCTTCGATGTACCAAAATGTGTGACTTTTAATTTCTTCCAAATACAGTTCGATGTTTCACAAGATGATATCGGGCTGTATATATTCCTGGTTATAGAACATAGTAATTTATTGTGAACCTTTGTAATTCAGTTGATATTCTTTCTTCTCTTTATTAGTGAAAGTACTGACATCATTGTCAGGAATTTTCTAACCTTCAGTAAGCATAATAAAAATTGTCTACACCAATGTTGATAACAAAGGTCTTAATTAGATCTCTCTAGTACTCATAATCATTTCCATCAAATATTGGTGGGTCTAGTTGGATTTAGATTGTCAATTGATCCAATAATCATTCCTGCCATCTAAAAAAACAAAATCTTTTCCACTCGACACATTAGTGTAGTAAATAGTTGAAATAGAAATTTGGAAGAAATAGAGCTAGTAATACAAATCAGTGGAAACCTGCTCTGATACCAATTGTTGGATATATATTATATAGATGTATATGTATATTAGATGGAACAATACAAGAGGGGGTGGATTTTATGTTTAAAAACATTGTGTTTAAACACTTAAGAAATTAGTTTAAATAATTTTAAGCTAATACAATTCACAAAAAAACCAAAAAACAACAATTGTATTGAATATAAAGGAATGATATGATGTAATACTATAAGAAAAGTAACTCAATTGTATTCAAGATGAATAAAATAATCAGAGTAATACAATACTGAAGGATTCTACCATAAAGCGTATAGAATCAATCGATACAATATGTAACAGTTGATTATAATTGAAACAATTACAAATGAATATGGAATGAATAGAGGAAAATAATACAATTCCCTTTCTTAAATCAAATAGCAGCAGAAATGTAAAATGTATTAAAATTCTCTTGACCCAAAGAGAAGGGTTATCCTTTCACTTAGGATAAAAGGTCTGTCTTACCACCACCTTGGTAATCCCTTGATACGATGATTGGTACGATTGTCTTGTAATCCACGCAAGCCCTCGATACGATGATCAGTACGTCTGTCTTTCTATCTCCGCAAGCCCTAGATTTTGCGGGTAATCGGCACCTCAATCTTTCAAAAACATGAAATTCCTTGATATGATGATCGGTAGCACCGTCTGCCTATCCCCGATAGCCCTCGGTCGTTATCACCTGATCGGTCGCACAAAATTAGAACAAAGAACTTAGTGAAATAAAAAAACTATGAACAAGCCACCCACATTTTTTAGTTTCATGTCTTTCGCACGAAGTAGGAGAGAAGTCACAACATCTCTCTCTAGAACATGATAGAAGCATAATATGATCAAAGTCTTGGTTATTGTCTTGGATTCAAATGACCTCATATTTATAGGCCCTCGGGTTCCAATGTCACATTGCCTCTAACAGTCATATTTCTCTGGAAAACTCAGAGGGACATGGACACCTAGCATTATAATGTTTATATTGAAACAGAACACATAACATTGTTTTTATTAGTTTATAACTAACTCCATGACATCGTTTTGGTTAAAAAAAAATATATATGAAGATGATAAACATGGGTACGATTTAAATATGTTGACAAAGAATAAAAACAAGCATGTGATAGGAGAAAAAAAATGAGTTCTATAAGTATTACATAGAGTAAGGTAATGAAATGATACAAAGCGAGTATGATGTACAATAGTTTGTACGATTGACAGAGTCAGTAGGATTGACAGAGTCAGTATGAGTGACAGAGTCATTATGATTGACAGAGTCATTACAATTGACAGATTCAATACGATTGATAGAGTCAGTACGATTGATAGAGTCAGTACGATTAGGCATAGTCAGTACGATCAGCATAGTTAGTACGGTCAATATAGTCAGTACGATCAATATAGTCAGTACGATAAGCATAGTCAGTACGATCAGAATAGTCAGTACGATCAGCATAGTCATTTGTGATTTCCAAAACAAGACATAAAAGTAAAAAGAGAACTTTTGACTCAACAGGTATGTGGAGGCAGTTCAAGATTAAACCATCATAATTCCAACTCAAATGATACATTGGATGATAGGTGTAATGATATGACACGTTTCAAGACACAAAATGGATTTATTCCCAGGGTTATACGTTGATTAAACTTATACTCAATAAATCACCACTATATAATCTCATGGTAGGGTAATTTACATTATTTTTTTATCTTTATCTATGAAATAATTTGTTTTATGGATAAAAGTCCATGATCACATAAATAAATGAATTAATATGAAATAATGGAAATTAAATAAATGAATTATGTGTTAGTGTGTTTTCAATATGTTTAACCAATTAAGTAACATCCAATTAATATTAAAAAAGACATATAAACGATAAAAAAGATAAAATTTATTCATAATTAATTAAAATCCCTCAACGAAATATTAATTCATACTTGGACTTTGCTTTATTCGGAACAAAAATCAATAGAACTAAGTGTTTAAACAACCCTTTTTGGGAACGATAATTTTAAAGGGGGTTATTAAAATGTTTTTGGGTATAATTAACCATTTTACATCAAGAGGATTAGACCTTTCTAGAATTGGTGTAATGTTGAGGCATGTGTTGACGAAATCTAAGTCAGGATTTCAAGATTATAGAATCAATTCAATAGATCAAAGAGCTACAACACCATAGTTATAAAAGATCTACCTACCTAAATACTTCCATGTATCTTTTAAAACCCATTTTTAGGGTTGTGGGAAGGTTTATATAGATCCTTTTCACTATAATGTTGAAGAAAATGACATTCTGAGTTAAATGGTGAGGACGATTGAGACTTGATAACATAGTGGGAGATTTTACAAAATAAATGAATTTATTGTTTCTCACATAATTTTTAACCATAAAATATAATAATAATATGCTATATTACTTATAGAATAAAATGGAAGGGACGTTATCCACATTATCCATATGGTCAATATTGATGAAAAAAAATCTGAAATGAAAATATTTTCTTTGATTGGTTTAGACATATTACAGTTGTTCTATGCCATGAACAGAAATTATAGGTAATAGAATCCTCAATGTTTTATCATCTTACTAAGGAGGTGAGTGATGAAGAGTTCTTAGTCTATGAAAAATATTTGAATGACGTGATGTATGTTCAATGTTTTATGCTTTCATCAATGTCTAGTGAACTCGTGAAGTCCTCATAAAAACATGGATGTGTCTAGAATTCTTGAGAACCTATGTGGTATTTACCATGAGAGAGTTATATGGGAACAATTAAAGACTTCCACTATTATCTTTCAGAGCATGATTGGAGAGGGTTCCCTATATGGTCTTCATACATTAAATCTCATTTGAAATATTGAGCACCTAGATGATCTAGTGTTTAAACACGAAAAATAATTGGGACTGATCTCATTCTAGCATAACTCACTCAGAGATTTTGTAGATTTTGTTGAATTTTAATATGAATAACATTGAGGTAGTAACTTCTAAATATTCTCACTCTTATTTTACATTTAGATAAGGATAATAATCATGAAAATACATTCATCCTTATTGTGAATAAATAGAAATTAAAAGCGAAGATATTTAATCCCAAAAAAAACGTCACGCCTCTCCTAGAAGAGGAAGATAAAGTAGAATGCAAAGGAATAGGATGTTGTCTGTTTCTCATGTGGTAATAAGGGTCACTAGAAGAAAAATTTCACCCAACCAAAGAAGAATAGGGAATATTCATGTGAGTTAGTTATAAAGTGCAATTATCAATTTCTAAAAGTTGGATATTATATACAGCTTTTGGTTCTCAAATATGTATTCAAATACAAGAACCAAGTAGATTCAGAAATATTGACTGAGGGGAGGTAGATCTATGAGTAACCAATAAAGATAAAAATTTTGATTTAGCAATCTCAGACTACCACCTCACATTGATAACCATAATGATCCTGGTTTTGAATAGTTGTTATTATGTTCCATATATTACCAATAACATTATTTCTATATCCAGACTTGATAAAGATTGAGTTATTTTCAAATTTGGAAAAAAATGTTTCTTATTCTATAAAGATATGATTTTTTATACTAAGGCACATTTAAATAATTATCTTTATATGTTGGATTAAAGAAACCAAAATATGGAAATTGATAATGAATTTAATTGACATGACTCATACCACGCCAATATCTGGCGTCACCAGACTTGTCATGTAAATGCGAATCACTTGACTAAATTAAATCAAGATGGATATTTAGATTCTTCTGAACTAAAACCACTTGGTGTATTTCATTATATTTTATATGAAAAAATGACCAAACCCTATTTAGTGGGAATGGTGAAAAGGAAAAAGAACTTCTTGAATTAGTTTATACAGATGTGTGTGGAACATTTCCTATTTAAGCAAGGAGTGGATAACCATACATCATAACTTTTACTGATTATTTTAGTAGATATGGATATGTCTACATAATGAGGTATAATTAAATTCTTTTTATAAATATAAGGAATACAAGAACGGAGTTGGGAACCATATTGGTAATAAGATTAAGAATCTCCACTCATAATATGGTTGAGAATATCTTAATAAAGACTTTAATTGATTACTTATGGGAGTTTAGGATATTATCTTAACTCACTCCTCCTAATATTACTAAGTGAAACAGAAGAAGAAAAAGGAGGAATATCACCTTGTTTGACATTGTGAGATCAATGATGAGTCGTGTGAGTCTTACATTATCCTTTTAGGGATACACATTAAAAACAAAAACATATATACTAAACCAAGTACCAAATAAATCAATAAATGGTATTCCATACAAATTTTAGTGTGGAAGAAAACTCATATTATCGAATTTACATGTGTGGGGATGGGAAGAATTTTTTAAAACCTCTTAATGTAACAAACTTTCACCTTAAGTCACAATGTGAGCCTTTATAGGATACCATAAGGAAACAAAGGGATATTACCTATAAGGCCCCTCAGAACAAAAAATTTATAGTGGAAATATATTCCATCTATCTTTATATTGAGTATATATCTAAAAACGTTGGTGGGAACAAGATATACTTCGACGATGTTGAGGCTCAAGGTACACAAGAGTTATCACATGAACATATTTCACAAATCCCCATAGAATATGAAACTTTTCCTCAGACACAAGTACTATGTAGAAATAAAATTAAGGTTAAAAGAATATAACATTATGGTATTCTAGTCACCATCCTCAGTGACTCGTTATTATTTGATAATAATGATCTTGTAACCTACAAGGAAGCAGTAAGTGGCACAGATGTTTCCAAGTTGTAGAAATCCATAAATTATGAAATGGATTCTATGTACCAAAACCATATCTAGATTTTGGTTGATCCTCCAGTGGATGTAAATAATGTTGGTTTAAGATGCCTATTTAAGAGGTAACTGTACTTCTAATGAAAATTATGCACCTATAAGACATGATTAGTTACAAAAATGTTCAAACAACATCAAGTAATTGACTATGAAGAAATACATTCACCAGTTGGAATAATGAAATCCATTAGAATTCTACATTCTATTAGAGAATACATTGAATATTATATTTGTAAAATGGATTTAAAACATTTTTCCTTAACAGTAATAATCAAAAATATGTATACATCACACAACACAAATGGTTTGTGACTCTAAAAAATGATAATAGGATGTGAAAATTTTAAAAAACATTTATGGATTAAATAAAGCATTTAGTGAAGGACACCAGGACACCCTGAGAGGGGAGGGGTGAATCAGGGTGATAACTTTTTTTAATGAGATGTATCTTTTTCCCACGTTGGTAGGAACTTGTTGAACCTGTAAGATGAATATGATCCGAAAGTAAGCACTCACATGCACAGAGAAGACACAACACTTTTTTACTTGGTTCACCACTAAGGGATACGTCCAAGGAGCATACGCCGACAAGTTGTCGGTTGTATATAATTCCACTAATCTTCACTAGCTATGGATTGGAAAGGTTTAGGCACAGTCACTCTGTCCCAGGCTCACTGCCTTTACAAAGGTTTGGGATAGCTCACTGCTTCCCTCGGGTCACTCCCATTGACTCCCCCTGGCTCACTGCCCTTAGGTGAATCCCCACTAATTTTATAGACGTGAAGGTCTCTTCATAATTGCATAAGAATGCATCCTCTGTTGTATGTAGATGCTCTGTTGAGCTCCAACTCTCACCAGAAGACAAATCTCACTTTTCATAGAGGGTACCGAGCGATCTTCTAGCTTTCGTGAAGCTTCAAAAGGGCAGATGAACTTTAACAACCCTGACGTGCTTATCCAAGCCCGATGCGCAAGTTTCTATCCCGGCATGCAAGTCACTTGTGCGGTACAAATTCGGTGCGCAGGTGACACCAAACTACTTGCGTGACACTGCCTCCTTCAACACCAAACTTTCACGACGTTGCGCCTTAAACTCCCCAACTGCCTTGGTCGTGCAGCAAACAATCAGCACGCAACCTCCACTTGCACGACCCAACAACCACTTGCACGACTCAACCACTTTCACGACGAGAGATTGAAAAATATCTATGACTTGAACTTCGTTACAAATGATGAGGGGGTCCTCTATTTATAGGCAAACTGGACCCCCTGTGTGGTGGCGCACAAGTCTTCCCTTGGCACACAGGTTCCGGAGCACAGCTCATCCTTCCTAGCCTCTGTCGCGTTACTCACTTGCGTGACCTACACAAATACTTGCGCGACCATCTTTCCTTTACCATAATTTAAAGTAATGATATTAAAAAAATAGGCATGCAAGTTTCCAGTCCTCCTAGGCATCGGTGCCCAAGTCTCTTCACAGCGCGCATGTCACTTGCGCGACAAGCCCAAAACTTACACGACCCTTATCCCTTTGCCATTTTCCCATTTTCTGATCCTGAAAAACATATGGAGCGCAAGTTTACTCCTCATCCAATACGCAGCATGCAAGTCTCTTTTCCAAAAACACTTTTCTCCATTTGTCGATTTTCAGGCCCAAAAATTTGGCAAAACACTGGGAAACGGCTCCACCTTCAATACTGTTGTCTGCTTGAACTGTATGATCTCTTTGTGGGTACTCATTCTGAACATCCACTGCTGATTGAAAACAAACACAAACCATAGTCCAAATCTTGCATATAAGACCATGGTTCCAATAATATCCCCTTTGGGTTTGTTGGAAATCATAAAATAAATTCTTTAGAGATCCGTCCATGTGAAAACCAAAAACGCAAGAATCAACTCAAACAACACTCTAAGTCTATGTGAGCAATTCTCGGTGTAGAAAACAAGAGAGGAAGATTGAATTGGGTTCCAATGATTTCCTTCTCATTCTTCTCATCACAGAAGCATTACTTCCAATGTTTTCCTTCTCATTCTTCTCATCACAGAAGCATTACTTTCCTAAATTTATTCCATTCTCCCCCATTGACAATAAATCCAAATACCAGTAATTTGTTCAACGTTCAGCTCAAACCATACTCCCCCTGGATAGTATCTCCCCCATAAACCTTCATCATATCCACAAACAGATAAAAAAAGTTATCACAAATGGGGAGAGGGGTATTGCGTAACCTCATTATGCACTGGGAGGTGGCTGAACACCGAGGTTCAACCGATGCTTCTCAAACACATCTGCGGACAGTGGTTTGGTCTGGATATCTTTCACTTGATCATTAGTTCCCACATGATCCATTCTAATCACCCCTCACTTATCTTTTTCTTTAATAAAGTGATACCTAGTTTCAATATGTTTCATACGGGAATGCTGAACAGGATTCTTCGTAAGAACAATTGTGCTCTTGTTATCACAGTAAATCACCATTGGTTGCTTTACCTCATCACCAATATCTGTTAATTGTTGCTTCAACCATATCAGTTGAGTGCATTCCTTTGTGGCAGAGATATACTCAGCTTCAGCAGTACTAAGAGAATTACTTTATTGTTTCTTGCTCAACCATCCAACACATTTCTTCCCAATATAGAAAGCTCGACCACTAGTGGACTTTCTGTCTACTACATCACCAGCCCAGTCACCATCAGAAAACGCTGATAATTCATTGTCCCTGCCTACAGCAAAAAATAACCCGAAATTATGTGTACCTTGAATATACCTCATGATTCTTTTTATACCTCCATATGTTCCTCCTTTGGATTACTCTGAAAGCGGGCAGCAAGGCATGTGGAAAAGACAATATCTGGCCATGTCGTTGTCAGGTACAGTAGGCTTCCAATGATCCTCATGTACATGGTGGGATCAAAAAATTCCCCATCCTCATGCTTTCCAAGTTTAGTTCCAACTGCAATCGGAGTTGACATTGGTTTGGAGTCTTGCATATTAAACTTCTTCAGCATCTCTCTTGCATATGTTTTCTGAGAAATGAAAGTGTATTCATTCTTTTGAATCACCGGCAACCCCAAGAAATAGGTGAGATCCCCAATCATAGACATTTCAAATTTTGATTTCATGTGGTTGGAAAATTCATCCATTGATTTCTTCTTGCTGCGACCAAATATGATATTATCAACGTATACTAGAACCATGTATTAATCGTTTGGAGAATTATTCACATAGATATTGTGATCAGATCCTCCTTTTTTGAATTCCAACTTCTTGATATATGAATCCATCCATGAGTACCACACCCATGGTGCCTGCTTCAAACCATATAGAGCTTTCTTCAGTTTACAGACCTTTGTTTCATTAGTACACAAAACAAAGCCCACTGGTTGTTCAATGTAGACTTATTCTTCGAGTACACCATTCAAGAACCTTGTCTTGACATCCATTTGATATACTTTATATCTTATTTGGAGTTCCATGGCATGTAAAATCCCGATTGACTCCAGTCTAGCCACTGGAGCAAAGGTTTCATCAAACATAAATGCCTTTAATCTGGGAGTATCCTTTACATACCAGTCGTTCCTTGTTTCTAATGACACTTCCATGCTCATCAAACATATTTTTGAAGATTCATTTGGTACCAATCACATTGTGACCTTCGGGTCTCTGGACAAGATCCCATGTCTGGTTCTTGTCAAACTGATCTAATTCATCATTCATGGCTTTCAACCAAGATTCATCATTTGTTGCTTCTTCGAATGAGGATGGCTCTACAACTGATAGAAATGTTGATTGTGTGTTATTACTCATCCTTCTTGTTTGAGTGGGTGCACTCCAATACCCAATTATGTTGGATGGGTCAATATCAGCTCTTCGATTTATCCTGCGAGGTAGAGAAGCATTCTCTTCAGCCATAGTGTTTTCTTCAGATTCTTCTTATGAGTCAACATCATGATGTGATTGCTGAGTGTTTTGAACAACTTCCTTTATTTCTGCATTTTTATTTTCTTCACGTTCACTTTCTTTCTGACTTTCTATCACATCATCATATGACGTCCTTGAAGCATTTGTGGTTTTATCTTCAATTTTCTTAACATCACTGTTTTCCACAATCCTTCCTAAACGCTAGTTGAAACATTTTTAGGCTTTGCTGTTCATTGAGTAACCAAGGAAAATTCCTTCATCTGCATTGTCACTATATTTCCCTTGATTTCATTCTTTGTTCCTGATGAAGCATTTACTTCCAAATACACGAAAGTATTTTAAAGAAGGCTTCCATCCATGCCAAAATTCATATGGTGTCTTCGTCTCATCCATTTAAAGTCATGTTAAATTATGAATGTACACTGGAGCTTGAAAAACCTCTTTCTAGTAATGTCGTGGAATACAACTCTCAGTCAGCATAGTTCGTGCCATGTTGTTAACCTGTTGATTCCTACGTTCAAAAACTCCATTTTGTTGTGGAGTTCTCACAGCAGCTACCTCATGATGTATCCCATGCTTCTCCATAAAATTTTCAAATTCAATGGACATGTATTCCCCTCCATTGTCAGATCGCAACACATTGATGGTTCATTCAGTATCATTCTCAGTGATTAACTGATATGTTTTCATGCAGTCAAGGACTTGTAGTTTCCTGTGAATGACCATCACACATGCCATTCTATTGTAATCATCTTTGAAAAGGACAAAGTACCTTTATCTATGAGTTCCAGTAACATTTATTGGCCCACATACATCTGTATGAATCAGATCAAGAAGGTGAGATGCCCTTTTCTTCTTTGGACGATATGAACTGCAGACCAGCTTCCCATGAATGCAAGCATCACAAAAATTTTCACGCTCACGCTTCAAGTAGGGAATGTCCATGACAATTCTCAATTTTGATATTTTATCCATGTCTTTTTGATTGATGTGTGCCAGTCTCCGATGCCACAAATTGTTTTCTTCTTCAACAGTAATGTAACATACATTTTCTTCACTATCAACCTGATACAAGTTGACTTCTATTCTGCATCCCTTGATAAGTGAATTGCTAGTCTTTCCCTTGATAGTGCAGCCATTCTGATTAAAATTAACTATAAGTCCCGAGTCACAGAGTTGACTCACGCTAAGGAGATTATGACTTAGGTCATCTACGTAAAGGACTTCAGTCTTCTTTAGTTCTCCATTAGCTAATTCGGTACTTCCACTCCATTTGATCTTCAGAACCCCATCATTAACAAATCATATTGTACCATGAATCATTCTTTTTATATCCATTAGAAGGCCTGCATTACCTGTCATATGAGATGAACAACTTCTATCCAGAATCCAGGTACTGTTGTTCTTTGTAGCATTGAGGTCCACCTCTGTAAGGTTTGATTTCTCAATCATCTTCCTTTCCTTACATGAGACATTGGATTGAGTATATAGTACTAATGGCCTTTCAATTATCTCTTCTGCATACCCAGGTTCATCATAGTGTAAATCTTCTTTGAGTGGAGAAAACCTATTTGAAAGAGAAACACTGTCTTGCTGATGAGACTTGACATGTCTTGAACATTGGTATGAGGTGTCCATGTCCCTTCTCTACCTGAAATTAGCAGCCTTAGGACCAAAGTTAGAACAACGATAAAAATGTACATAGAAATTGTTTCTTCTATAAGAATTTCGATATGAATTTGTTCTCCTTTGTTGAACTTCTATATCTTCTTCATCCAGATAGCTTCTTGCATCTTCGCAATAAGACATGGTATGGCCCAGATAGCCACATAACTGACACTTCATGAGAGGAAATGTCTTCTCACTAGAATTTCTCCTCATACCTTCTTCCATGGGAGAATAATTAGACTGTCTGTCATTTCTGAATGTTTGAGGATAATTTTTAGTTCTCCTTTTAGTTTGGATTGGGGGTTCATTTTTCAGCACTTTAGGTAACATTTCAGCATGTTCAACTTTCATCTTATCTTTCTTTTGGATCTCTTCACTTCCATCAATTCATGTCTTAGCCTCACAGCCAATTCCACACTTTCCCATGCAAGCGGGTCTTTGATCACTCAAGATTTTTCCAACCCCATCTAAACTAAACTTGGCTCTTCCTAGTAATTCTGCATCTAAGAATCTTTCAAACTATATTTTCTTCCTCGATTCATTTTGAATTGATTCAGTCTCATGTTTACTCCTTAGAGTAACAACTTCTTCTTCAAGACCCTCAGCAGTCTTGGATTTTTCATCAAGTCTGGCGGTGAGGTCATTGATGATCTTTGCCTGCTCTTCAATTCTCAGCTTCAGATCCACTACATCATCATTGTTTTCAATTATTTTAGATTGTACCTTCACAAATTCTTCCATTCATTCAATTTCAACTTCATTTTGATCAACATATTCAGTTTATTCTTCTACAATTGATTTCCACTTATTACAACTCTTACATTTAATCTTAAGCTTACTAACAGCATCCTTATGTTGTATCTTGGGATATACACAAGTTCTTAGTTTTTCTTCTCCACCAGTATCTTCTGACTTTTCAACAGTGGACATCATGGAAGCATGGTTCCCAGTGTTGAATTCTGGTTCTTCTTCATCACATAATTCATTATTATCTTCTTCCTCTTCACAGACAAAACTCTTCCTTTGTATTTTCTTTCCATATTTGAAGTCTCCCTTTTTGAATAACCTTCTCCGAGGCTTCTCTAAGCTTTCAACTTCACTATCTTCATCATTGATCTTTCATAAGAACTGAGAGGCAATGTGCCCAACTTTTCCATAACGAAAACATGTGAGAGGTAACTTTCCTTTGAGTTTCCCTTTCCCCTTCTGGAACTTATTTGCAATGAGAGAAAGAATTTCTTTATCTTCGTTATCTTCACCACTACTATCTTTTGAGATTTTCAGTTTATCCATGGCCTTGAATGTCATTTCCTTTCTCACACGAGTCGTAGCATCTTCTGGTTTGACTCTCATTTCATATGCTACTAAGATGCTAAGTAGATCATCCAGAGAATGTTTGGAAAGATCTCTTTCCTCAAGGGATGAAACCATTAAATTGTAAAGAGGTGGAAGTATTCTTAATATTTTTTTTACAATATCAATGTCTTTTATATCTTCACCTAGACCCCAAATTGCTCCAACCACTTCAGTAATTCGATTGAAGAAAGAGTCTGCATTCTCGTCTGGATGCATCTTCAGATCATCAAACCGATTGTGCATCACTTGTAGTTTCACCTCCTTCACTTTGATATCTCCTTCAAAAATATTCTCGAGTTTATCCCACATGGATTTTTCTGAGGTGTAATTCATCACCTTTAGGTAGATCTGATCAGAAAGGGCTACAGTAAGTCCATTTTGTGGTTTAGCATATGCATCAAGAATTTTCCTATCTGTTTCAGTCATATCCAGGCCTGTTGGGTCATTGACTTGTATTCCTTGTACAGTAGAAAAGAGAACTTCCATTCTAAGAGATCTTAGATGAGATCTCATTCTGTTCTTCCAGATCTGGAAATTACTGCCATCGTTGTGAGGGACTCCCCTGACCTTGACTACATTCTCCATGACGATAAAGGACAGATTCAACACCAGAAATCATTACCCTCTAATACCACTTGAAGGACCCCGGGACACCCTAAGAGGGGAGGGGTGAATCTGGGTGACAACCTTTTGTTTTAATGTGATCGATCTTGTTCCCATGTTGGTAGGAACTTGTTGAACCTATAAGATGAATATGATCAGAAAGAAAACATTCACATGAATAGAGAAGACACAACACTTTTTTACTTGGTTCACCACTAAGGGCTACGTCCAAGGAGCATATGCCGAAAATTTGTCAGTCGTACCTAATTCCACTAATCTTCACTAGCTATGGATTACAAAGGTTTGGGCACAGTCACTCTGTCCCAGGCTCACTACCTTTACAAAGGTTCAGGGATAGCTCACTGCTTCCCTCGGGTCACTTTCGTTGACTCCCCTGGCTCATGCCCTAAGGTGAATCCCCACTCAGTTTACAGACGTGAAGGTCTCTTCATCATTCCATAAGAATGCATCCTATGTCATATGTAGATGATCTGTTGAGGTCCAACTCTCACCAGAAGACGAATCTCACTTTGCGCTAAGGGTACCGGGTGATCTTCCAGCTTTCGTGCAGCTTCAAAAGGACAGATGAACTCTAACAACCCTGGTGTGCTTATCCAAGCCTGGCGCATTTGTTTGAATCCCGGCGCGTAAGTCACTTGTGCGGTAAACATTCAGCACGTAGGTGACACCAAACTACTTTCACGACACTGCCTCCTTCAACACCAAACTTGCTCGACGTTGCGCCTTTAACTCCCCAACTGCCTTGGTCACGCAGCCAACAATCGGCGTGCAGCCTCTACTTGTGCGACCCAAAAACCACTTGCGCGACTCAACCACTTGTGCGACGAGAGCTCAAAAAATTTCTAAGTCTTGAACATCGGTACAAATGATGAGGGGGTCCTCTATTTATAGGCAAACTGGACCCCCTGCGCGGTGGCGCACAAGTCTTCCCTCGGCGCGCAGGTTCCGGCGTGCAGCTCATTCTCCCTAGCCTCTATCACGCTAGTCACTTGCGTGACCTACACAAATACTTGCGCGAACTTCTTTAATCTACCATATTTTGAAGTTATGATATTGAAAAACTATAGGTGCGCAAGTTTCCAATCCCCCTAGGAATCGGCGCCCAAGTATCTTCACGGCGTGCAGGTCACTTGCGCGACCAGCCCAAAACATGCGCGGCCCTTATCCCTTTGCCATTTCCCATGTTCTGATCTTGAAAAACATATGGTGTGGAAGTTTCCTCTTCATCTATTACATGGTGTTCAAGTCTATTTGCCAAAAAAACATTTCTCCATTAGTCGATTTTGAGGCCCAAAAATTTGGAAAAACACTGGGAAACGGCGCCACCTTCAATACTGTTGTCTCCTTGAACTGTATGATCTCTTTGCTGGTACACATTTTGAACTTCCACTGCTGATTGACAACAAACACAAACCATACTCCAAATCAAGCATATAAGACCATGGTTCCAACATTTAGTTCATGGAACATTCATGTTGATGAATCAGTAACGGAATTTGGTTTTATAAAGAATGAGTGTGATGCTTGTGTCCACAAACTGTTTAGTGGGAGTTAATTAATTTTCATAATAGTATATGTTGATGAAATATTACTCATAAGAAATGAAATACCAGTCCTATATTTTGTTAAGACATGGTTTAATAAATGCTTCTCCATTAAGGACTTAGGAAAAGAAATATATATTATTAGGATCAAGATCCATCATGATGGATCCAATAGATAGCTTGGCCTAAGTCAAAATACCTACATTGACAAGATACTGAATAGAATTAGTATAGAAGAATATAAGAGGGGATATGATATAGTTTCACATGGAAATCATCTTTCTAGGAAAATGTTCCCTCAAAAAATGTGGAAATAAAAAGAATTTAAATTGTTCTAAATGCGTCATCAATTGGGCCAGTCATGAATGAAATTCTATATACTCGGGTAGATTTTTCTTATGAATTGAGTGAGGTAGGCATATCTCAAGATGATTTATGTAATTTGTATTGGATATAAGTTATGATTATCCTTATATATATAAGCTATATTATTGGTATGGTATTTGTCAATGGAGGAGATGAGGTACTAGTAATCAGAGGATATACATATGCTAGTTATGAAACTGATAAAGAGAACATGAAGTCATAAATGGGATACATATTCAATTTGAATAGAGTTGATGTGAGCCTGAAGATCTCAATGTACTCTATAGTCCTAGATTCTATAGTATAATCTGAGTATAATGAAGATTCTAAAGAATAGAAGGAATAAGTATGGATGCGCAACTTCATCCAAGATCTTGATGTGGTACTAAGAAGTAAATATCCTATCTCACTTTATTCTGATAATACTACAGTGATGGATCTCATTAAAGAGCATAGGTCACATCAGCTGATGAAGTACATACTTTGGAAGTATCATATATTGATGGATTTTTTCAGAGAGGTGAGGTTTAAGTGAGTAGTATTTCTATAGAATATAACATTGTGGACCCCTTGACTAAATCCTTGACATGTGAGAAACATGATTATCATGTGAGGTCTAGAAAATTGAAATTCATAGGAATTTTTCCATAGTCCATGTGGGAGTTTGTTATATTTTGTGTCCTATGACCAATTTATTGTACATTGATTACTTGTATATTCAATGTATTGAATAAAAATAAAATATCTTATTATATATTTTTCATTTTTTTATAGATTTAATTTAATAATATCATAGAGTGTTCATAACATTGATAAGGTCATAGAATTTCCCCACTATGACGAGAACCATGAAGTGTTATTAAAAGTTTCTTAATATAGTTCTATAGTTGTATAATTTACAATGATGGTAACATAGTATTTATACTATTATGTGAAATCGATTGTAATTGGATGAGTTTTCTTCTAATGAGTTTTACAATTGGTAATCTCCAAGATCTTAGATTATGAGAAAAGACCCGCTGGTTGGAATTCTATGTATTTTAGTGACATTGAATATTCCTATTTGTGAGTGTTTGTAATGGTCCTTAGACTTTAATATTATCATTGATGTTTGTAATGACTCCCACACATAGATTTATAGACCAAAATCATGACACCATATAATGAAAGAATTAGGGTACGTTGTGTGTGCCATAATTGACATATCATTAATGAATAATTAGAGGAAGGATATGTCTCATCCATATTTATGGGAGCAGGTATCTTAGCCCTCATATTTGATTACTATCATCACATTAAATTCTATGTCATGGGTTTAATGATGTGTTTGTTTTAGATAGTCATATAAATATTTATTGAGTAAATAGGTTGATCACAACATCATGAAACCTAAATGATCAAATATTGTTATAAAGGGGTTATGTTACACGGTGTACATTTTTATGTTGTTGTTGAAGTTTAGACATTAAGTTATTTCCCTAGAGTTCCATGACCCATTTCTAGATAGTAATCATGGACTTTAGGCAGGCTTGCCTAATGCCAATAAGAAATAATCCAAGAGGGTCACACACAAAGTGTTTCCATTGATCTCGATTAAATTATATTTGAGTTTAATTAATGGAATAAATATTATTATCAAGTTCAAAGAATAATTTTATTTAAGTTATATTAATCGCATATATTAAATAAATATTTATTCACCATAATGTGAATAAAAATATATTTATTTATTTTATTGATTATTTAATAAATTTCTATTCATTGGTATGTGAATGAAATATTTATTTGTGGATAAAATATTTATCCATGTGTTCAATAATAAAAATAAGAGTTAAAATGGACCAAGACTATGTATGTGGACAAATATTAAATAAAAAGTTGGTTAAATAATATTTGTTATTGCACAATTTGGCACACACCACAAAATAATAATATTATTATTATCATTATGTGTAAAGGGTATTATTAAAGGCAATAAATGCTATTTAATTTCCATCATAAAATTAAATAATGTTTTTACATAAATACTAAATCTATAATATATGGATATATATAGAAACTAAAAAATTGGAATAGATAAATTTTTTGCACAATGAATTCTCTCTCGACTCTTTTTCTCTCCCTCTCAAGAATTATAAGAACAGGAGATATTTTGTCAATATCAAAGAATGAATAATCAATAATGCACAATTAAATTCATGTTACTCACCACACTAGTACCTAGATATCAATGACGGTAATTTAAAAGTTTCTTTTCAAATGATAAAAATTCAACAACAAAGTGTGTTCCTAAGACTAGGTATTTGTTTATTTAGATATCAAATAAATTAATTATAAATTTTATTTGAAATATTCTATCTCTTGGTTTTGGGAAAGGATTGTTAAAATAAATTTTAATATATCCTCCACCAGTGCATGCTTCCATTGTGCATAGAACCAATAGTAAGGATAGGAGTATGATATCTCACCAGCTCTGTGCAATATATTAAAAGGGACAATGAATATCTAAGGTATCCTTCCACCTTAGACAAATATCTACAACCGTTTATTAGGTAAGGCCTTTTTGAACACATATAATCCATCATAAAACCCAAAATGCATGTATCAATAGTATGAATATGACTTATGATGAAGCTGGGCAGTCTTTATCCACTCCTCAATGATCTGTACCTTCTTTGTAATTTCTTTCACCAACATTGGTAGCATAAGAATTTTCTCATCTAGTTACATCCAGCACAGTGGTGACCTATGGAATCTCCCATATAAGGCTTTGAATAGTTCTATATTGATAGTTTGATAACTATAGATATATGTAAACTCTACTAAGGGTAGATGATCTTCCTAGAAATGGACAATGTTTAACATGCATGTTCATAATATTTCGTTCAAAAACTAAATGGTATAATCTACCTAGCCATCGTTTTGTGGGTGAAACATCATTCTCAACTACAACTAAGTCCCAGAATCCTCTTGTAACCTTTCACACAATTATTGTGTAATTTAATCATCATGATCTGAAACAATCATCATGGTGACTCCACTAATCAATATTTTCTTCTACACATACAGGTATCACAAACACTCCAATAACCCCTACTATCATATGGATAGTAAGTACGATGATTTGTTGATTTTAACTTTAAACACAAAAATGGTGTCATAAACTCTATATAATAATGGAATCCCCTGAAAAAAATCCACGGAGATACCATCCATTTTCCACTCCATCCACACACCACTTCATCCCTGTACACCAAAAATGTCACTAAAATTATTAGTACTATATTCAACTCCTATATTTACTGCTAAGGTATATGTATGAAGCTCACTCAATACCTCCACCAGCAGCATGTTTGGAACCATCGTTCATCCTCCGAAAAGGATGACATGCATCTAGATATTTGAAAATTCATCAGAATCATGTCCATTGGATATAATTTCATGAATGAGATCACAATTTATATCCTCACATTGTTCCTCCCTAACACAATAAATAAGAATAGGGGTAAAAATCATTGACTAGAAGTATGTTTCACTATCCTTTCCCACTATGGGAAACTACAATGAGTCCAAATACTCTGACACCTTACTTAACAAATACGATCGTGATTTATTGTTTTGATTATATTCCACCACATTCACCTTCCTAGAAGTATATACAATCTCAAATTCATAATCCGATAGTAACTCTATATATCACCTCTAAATAAACTTACAATATTTTTGTGAAAATATATACTTGAGACTTTTATAGTTGGAATAGATGATTAATCACTCGACCATAAAATAGTGTCTCTAATAATTTAGGTGGAAAACTATTGATGTTATATCTAAGTTTTGGTTCAAGTAATTCTTCTCATGGTACCATAGATGTTGAGATCTATAAGAAATAATCACCTACCACTAAATCAGAATACATCCAATCCCTGCTCTAGATTCATTAGAGAATAAGTCATACTCAACACCCACTTCCGGAATTCTCAATATGTGGGATCTCATCAACCTCTACCATAAATCCTAAAAATAATTCTATAATTTATCATTCAGCATGAAAGGTTTCCCCTTTCAGTTAAAATAACTCTTAAGTGTTGCAATCTTGGAGAAATCAAACATGAATCTTAGATAATAGCCCACCAACCCAAGGAAGCTACGCACCTTATCCACACTATTGGGTGGATCCAAAGTTAACACTAACTCATAATTAACATGGTCCATTACTACACCCTCTTCTAAGGTGACATGTCCCAAAAAGTGGACCGCTAAAATCCATAACTAATACTTTTAATATTACCATAAAGTTGATTCTCTTAGAGTGTTTCCAGAACCATCCTCCAATGTCTCAAAATCTCTTCCTATCACACAGAGTAGACAATGATTTAATTGATGAAAACTACCAAGAACCAGTCCTATAATGGATTAGTGATCCAATTCATGAGTTAATGAACTATACTGGGGTTTTATTTATTCCAAATGGAGTCACCAATTAGTCATAATGTCCATAGTGGCACTAGAACATTATCATTGTCATATCTGCCTCTTAAAATTAAGGCTATTGATAACCCAAACTGAGGTCAGTCATCAAGAAAAAATTTTCCCATTTCAACATATTGATGAGTTCACAAATTCTTCAAATTGGGTACTTATTCTTGATATTCACCAAATCTAGGGATTTTATCCAACACATAACTTCAATCTCTAATTCTCCTTCTTGGTGAATAGCACCGAGGCTTCCCAAGGAGACACACTGGGTCTAAAAACCGTTCCTTTGTAAATAATATAATTCAACCTTCATCTATAGAAGCTCTATGGGGTATATGTGATATAATTTCATAGATATTTGGGTAGTCCCAAGATGTATGACTATGTTGAATTCATTCTCTTTATGTTGAATTAATCATGACACGTCCTTAGGAAAGTTATATGTATACTCCTCCACCATTATATGAAACTAAAATATCATAGTGTAAGATAATCTAAGGGACATACTAGAAAGATTATGTTAAATCATATGTATCCTCATGTTTAAAATATCATACTATTATGTATTGGACTCCTTCTCACCAATGAAGGAAAATATTATCCCATCAACCAGGATGCATTGCATACTCCTCCTAAAACAATAAATCTTTGAAAAAAAAGAGCCATTCAATACCTCGTATGACCTCATAAGGCATCATCATGGCCAAAATGAGATCCTATATGAATATATACTCTCCATGAGTCAATTCACACATTTAGAATAAGTCGGTGATCATAGAATCTCCCCCATAAAGAGTCTCTAATTGCAAAAGTTGAGACGAAGGCTCCACTAGAATCTCTGTATCCCAGAAAAGGGATACGATGAGGAAATAGAGTATTTATCCCATGAATAAAAAATATATCTAATGTAGAGATTATACAGATCATATCTCAAATCATACCCAGATTCATTAGGTTGTAAGATTCCACTTTCAATAGTTTTTTATGATCCTAACCACAAACTCCCTGAGTATGGAGGGGTCCACTTAAATGTGGTTGTGGTGGTAAAGAATCATAATTTCACCCACCACCCACCACTCTCTCATATCCTCTATATATCCACCACCATGTTTACCATCCTTCTCAATGTATTGACTCTACTTGTGTGGTCTATTGACCATGTCCATGTATGTTACACAGTGGGATGGTAAATATTACTCGATATGATCTTGCATGTCATATGAGAACACCACCTCTCTTTAAGATAACTGAAACCATTATAAGATCTCTGAGAAGCTAAAAATATATCCTAATACTTCCCTTGTTGTCATATCTTGCACCTAGATCCTTGAGTATTCCATCAACTACCACCTGCTAAGGTCTCAGCTCCAGGATATCTACTCCTAGAACCAATGGTCATAAATTTATTAGGTAGGAATATCTCCATGACCAAGGCATGCTCTATTACCCCAATGTTAGAAGGGAAGAAAATATATACCATTCTATCTTGTATATCACATAAAATTATATATATAAATTTTTATTATCAAAAGTATCAATCAAAAACCATGTCCATGTAATACTATGAGAGGTTAATGAAACTTGATAAATACTTAGTGAATGAGATTCTTCCCTACTTGAGGTCCAAAATCTCTAGGATGTGTACTACTCATAAGTTATTTTGATAAAACTCTTATTTGAAGAGGAGTAGAAATTGTTACAAGTGATATTTTCTTCATTATGTGTATATGTCACTGATACCCACTATTTTACTACCAGTTCATGTGTAAGGAACTCCTACAGGACTACTGTCTGATCGGGAGGTTTCGTAACAAGGAATAAAACTCACCCTACTACCTCGATCTAATCCTCTACTTCATGGGGGTCTATATATTTCCAAAACCTAAGAGGTATCTACCTCTATAAGTTTAGAAGTATCCTCTTCTTCTGTACATAATCCTCTAGGACTACCATGATAATCAGTTTCTCAATGGGTTGATGTAATATAGTCAATCCACCAAGAAGAAACACCTCTGAAACACGTCCCTAGACAAAAGACCCGTCGCTAAGTGGATCATCATCATGATATTGTTTCAAAATTATATCTAGATATCATCCTGGAGGAATCCATTGAGATTCAAGATACACTACAATAAAATATCATATCTAGTTATCTGACTCACGAGGGACATGGAAACCATAAACCATTTCTATATGATGCATGAACCAATGTTTTACCTATAACTAGTGTTTAAATGTACCAAGTCAATAATATGGTTATCAAAGTCATGGTTATTGTATATAATAGATTCCACACCATCACTAGGTTTTGTGACCTAAGATCTATACTTGATACACTTTAACATTATTTCCCTAGTTCACAAATCAATCCTCACAGCTAGAATATCTCAAAATTCTAGTCTTAAGACAACCTAATCTATGACGCAAATCTTTCATTAATCGACTCACTAGGGTCGACCTGGATGGAAGTAGGCCAAGTGTAACACCCCAATCCCGTCTCTAATAGTTCAAGTGATGGTGACTAGAGTCGAGTAGGCATATCTCACACATGGAAGGCCTTATAATAAAGTTCCTTTACGCACATACACATATCCATACTCCATTATAATGAGGAAAGTTAAAAAAAATATACTATATATCCATACATAAAACTAATCCCAAAATCAGAATATAAAAAAATAAAGAAAATTTAATGTTCCAAATACAATCCCACCATAAATATAAATATAGTCCAACCTAATGTTAAAAATTGACCATTATGGATATCCAACCCTTGGAAATTTCTGTAGTTTATCTATAAAATCTAATATCCACATAACCTTGGTCCTCCTAGGACTCTAAAATTGGTATTTCACCTATATAATACAAGACACATAAGGGAATAGTCTATGCAATGGTGAGTGTAAATATACCTAGTAGAATACCCTAAAATCACCAAATAAAAAGTATCAATGAGACAGAAATATAGCTCAAGATAACATTAAAGTAAATCAACCAGAAGGAAATATAACACCCAAATATGCTTATAAATAGACATCAAGTCTTAAAGTGAGGTCACATCCTCACTATAAGCCTCGAAATTTGCTCTAGGATCCAGGGTAATTCTCAAATGAGACAACCCACTCCTCATATCTTTATGACACTGATCATGCTCATCTGAGAGGTCATGATCATTGAGCCATTCCATATTGAAATATGCACTAGAACACATTATTTGATGAAAAATAGGTATGGTATCACACCCATGTCCAAGGGGGATGCCTAATCATATTCATAATAACCCTCTAGCAAGTGGATCATACACCCTAGATTTCAAAATTGGGATACATGACCCAATAATAGGAAATATGATAGAGGATCACACTATGGGCCACATGGAGGGATACCTTTATTTTTTCAGAAAAATCTCATAGTGGGTATCACTCATCCTATATTCAATACGAGATACAAAATTGCTCCATCCTAGGGATGGAATAAGGGAAGGCACTCAAAGTGATACTGAAAAATGATGGAATAAATAAAGGGATCCAGCCTTCCTAAAAGGAGTACATTGCATATATAATGGACACACATCATGTACAACTAAGTTTTCTCATTCTTGTGTCATGCCCATGCCATCTGGCTCTTGACCATGTACTCTGGTTATTCATGTGTGCTCTGTTTATTCCATTATACATTTGTTATAACCATTCTAGTGTACCTTGGGGTATACGTTAGGTTGCCCACTCAAGAACCAGATGGAATTTGAACAAGTCACATTGTCATCTGATATTTATTTTCAAATGTAAACCATATCCACCATTGAATGTGGTCTATATAGAGTGTGTTTTTCTAAACAACACTTCATTTATATCAAGATGTCAAAGAAATTAAAGATATCTCACCAGTCCATGTGTGCACCAATATAGCCTATCATAACACCACTAAAAATATAGTGTCAAATGGATTTGAGTTTACCAATCCTAAATCATCAATATTGGTTGAGTTTTAGCCACCTTTTGATTACAAAACAGCTAATGTTTCTATCCTAAAGCACCCAAAACATGTAGACAAAAAATCCATCACCTATTCTATTATATTTAAGCATTTATGATGATTTTTATCACCAAAAATAACCTAAAAAAACTATCCATTACTACAAATATCAATTTCACAGTGATTTATTGTATGATTTTGTTGAATAATCGATCAATCAAAATACTGATGATGGTCATTTGAAGAATTGAGAGAGAAAATCATGAAACAAAAAAAGTGACAAATAAATATTAGATATGTTTTATATTAGGATTCATTCATAAGTGGAGAAATCGTTGATCATGGAGGATAAATCAATAAAATTCAAAAAATCCTTATTATTGGAAAAATTAATCAAATATTGTCCATATATTCATTTTCTAAAAAAATAATTCATTTTCTCCTTAGTGAAATCAAGATACTAGATTAAACCAAAATAAAAAAATGTACGACCTTGATAAAAAATGATTCTGCATTATTTTCATTAGTAATATACGATAAATCCATTGATGAATATATTCGTGCATGAGTGGCCACTAAAATATTTATGCTTCCATTGTGATCTCCCCCAATATTCATGATCACACATGAAGATTTATCATGCTATATTCCACCTCAAACATCATAGTTTTATGAAGATAACCATATAGTTTGACATAATGGGGTTATAAATATAGTAATTTTTGTAGGAGAAACATTAATTAGATCATAAATAAATTAATTCCTCTATTTTGCCTATTTTTTGAAATGAACATAACTCTAATAAAATGCCCCATTTTGACCAAAATCATGTCATAACTAGTGTAATAACCCTATTCTAAAATTAATTGTGGCCTGAATTTTCTCATTAAATACACAATTTGAGATATATTTAACAATTTTTGAAAAACATTTCACATGTAGCATATTACATAAAATATTTTAAATATGTCAATAACAAGGCTCCATGGGGAACAGAATTCTACATTGACTCCACAACAAACTCTATAAATATTTATTAAAATATTCGAATGTGTTACATATAAAAAAGAGTCTTTATAGAGTAAAAAAAATACATACTCTCATGTTGCATTAGTGGTGAAGATGGTTGGTAGGTGAAGGACCTCGGAACACCCTGATTGTGGAGGGGTGAATTAGGGTGTCAACTTTTTATTTTAATGTGACAGATATTATTCCCAAATTTGTAGGAACTTGATAAATATTTCTTTTTGTAATGTGCAGTAATTTAAACACTCACACATAGAAGAACCACACATCAATTTTACTTGGTTCGCCACTAAGTTCTTGTCTAAAGAGTATACACCGACAGGTCATTAGTCATACCAAATTCCACTGATATTCACTATTTTGGGAATATAAATATTATAAAAGTAAATATGTTCTAGGAACACTTCCTTTAATAGATTTTAGGTATATCATACCACATCCCTCTGATCACTTACATTTACTCCCCCTTGCTCACTACATTGGGAAGAATCTGAACTCATTTTATCGACATGAAGGCCACTTTAATGGGTTGGAATTAAATAATGCATCCTAAAATATAGATAGATGATTTCTTGAATTTGTGTTTTTACTCATCAATCTAATCCACTTTTTATCTCACTGTTAGTTTGCGAACCTTTTCTCCATAAACTACACTACTCTGTGTACCACCTCTGTGAATTGCCTCCACAAACCACGACCATGTACTATATTCTCAAAACATGTTCACGTTCTACTTATTCTCAACGGACCAACTCCTCCTCTGCAAACTGTCTTCCATGAACCACCTTTTTCAAACCATTTCCCTCGAACTGTATTTTTCAAACCATATTACGTAGAATTTTTTGGACATCACTAAATTACTTCTATATTTCTAATCAAAGTCTCCTTTGCAGTTTTTTATTCCCGTCAACCACTCTAGACTTCACCGAATTCCACCCAGATTTTTAATCTCAGTGCAGCCGCACTAATTAAGGGATTAGTTATCCTTATATAGGAAAAATATCTATATAATCTAAAAAATTAGGATTTACCAAATCTTTGATACCTACCACCTTTTCCATGTACCACTCATCTCCCATGAACCATTTTCCCTATATGGTTTGTGTACTACCACTCTTCCTTGGCAGCAGTCAGATTCTTCTATGAATCGATCTCCCACTCATTTTCACCAATGGCAATCCATCCAAAAACTAGCTCTTCTGTGAACCTATATACCTCATTTTTTCCAAAAAGAACCCATACTATGAACCACTTTCCATTGGTGTACTGAAAACCTTCCCACCAATCATATTCATCCAAAAAACTATTTTTCATTCACAATCCATGTACCACCTTTCACGATCGCATAGAACCGCTACATGGAAATCCTAGCTTTTTTGTTTTTCCTCGCCGACCTATGTACCTCCTATGTGTTACATGAAATATCCTTTATGGTCTGAAAAACAATATTTGATAAATCCTTTCATAAAACCTTCCTTTTCCAAAATATTAAACTTCTAATTTTGAGTCCCAAAAATTTGGCAGACACTGGGAAACTCCACCACCTTAAACACCTACCTCGGCCAAAACTATAAAATCACTCGACTTGAAAACCCCTAGATCAGACCAATGTGGATTGACAACAAACTCAAAAGATACTCTATTTATAGAAAATAACATACTTGTTTACAACAGTCTCCCCCATTGGGTTTGTTCTAAATCAATAGATAAATTCAATGAAGCACTATCCAAAACCTGATAAATGAGAAACATTTCATCCAACTCTCTATGTCTACATTAGCAATGCATAGTGTGGAAAACAAGAGGGGAAGCATGAATTAGGTTCTCTTAATACCAAACAACAAATTGTTTTCACCATTCTCATTGTATTCAAACATTTTCCCCTTTTCTATCTCATCCTTCACCCTTATTGTATCTTTTTTGAAGTCCTATATTCTTCAATGTCCAACAAACGGAAAAATATTTCAAATTTCATCCTCATTTTTTAATCATAAAACATTTAATATATCCATTCTCACCCATTCAAAATAAACCCAAATAATCAGATTTTTTCTTTTATATCTCAAAGAACACTCCCCCTATATCGTATCTCCCCCATAACCTACATCACCTTCACAGAAAAATTAAAACAGTTAATACAACTAGGGATAGGGGAGCAAACGAAACCTCCTCATGCACTAGGAGGTCGTTGGACATAGAGGTTCTACTATTGGTTCAAAAACACATGTGATGGAAATGGATTAGTCAGTATTTCAGCCAGTTGATCATCAGTTACAACATGATCCATTTTAATCATGACTTGTTTCACCTTTTCCTTGATGAAGTGATATCTGATTTCAATGTGTTTCATATGACAATGCTAAACAGGATTCTTCATAATATTAATGGAACTCTTACTATCACAGTGAATCATCATTGGCTATTTCACCTCATCACCAATATCATTCTGTTGTTTCTTCATCCAAAGTAGTTGAGTGCAATGATTTATAGCTGATATATACTCATCTTCCGTAGTACTAAGATAAGTGTTTTCTTGTTTCTTACTCAACCAGCCCACACATTTCATTCCAATTAAGAATGCTTTACCACTTTTGGATTTTCTATATACCACATCTCTAGGCCAGTCATCATCATAAAATGCTGATAGTTCATTAAATTGTTTTTATAGAAAAGTATAATCTATACTTGTGAGTACCTTGAATATACATCATGATTTCTTTAACAATTTTCATATGATATTCCTTCATATTTATTTTAAAGAATGTTTCTAATAAAGTTGAAAAGAAAATATATATATCCATGTTTTAGTTAAGTACAGTAGGCTTTAGATTATTCTCATGCACATGGTAGGATACAAATAAGTCTCATCTTCATGCCTTCCATGTTTAGTTCCAACCGCAATCGGAGTTGGAATTGGTTTGGATTCATGTATATTTAATTTCATTAGAAATGGACCTCGATAATTTTCTTGAGAAATGAAAGTGATGTCCTTAATCTGAATCACTTACATCCACAAGAAGTATATAATTTCAACAATCATATACACTTAAATTTCGGATTTCATGTGATTGGAAAATTCATTCACTGATCCTTTCCTACTTCCACAAAATATAATAATATGTACATACACTAGAAACATGAATTTGTCTTTCTGATGATTCTTAACATAAATATTGTGATCCAATCTTCCTATTTTAAATTCAAGCTTCTTTAGATAAGATTTTATCTGAGAGTACCATGCATGTGGTTCCTATTTCAGACCATATAGATCTTTCTTGGAGCTGCAATCCTTTATTTCATAACTACCAATAAGAAAACCCACTGACTTTTCAATATAGATTTATTCTTTAAGAACACAATTTACGAAATATATATTCACATACATTGGATACACTTAGTATTCTCATTGAATTTCCATGTAAAGAAACTTATTGATTAACTCCAATCTAGACACCAGAGCAAATGTTTCTTCAATATCAACACCTTCAATTTGGGAATAGATGTTACACACTAGTCGTGCCTTATTACTATTTACATTTCCATGCTCATCAAATTTAGTTTTGAAGATCCACTTCATACCAATCATGATTTTTTTTCTAAGTCTCTTAACTGAATACCATGTTTAGTTCTTATCGATCAGATCCATTAATTCATTCATGGATTTATCCTATGATTCATCTTTTGAAGCTACTTTAAATGAAGATGGTTCTACAACTGATAGAAATGAAAAATTTTCATTATTCCGCATTCTCCTTGTCTTAGTTGGATATTTTTAGTCCTTAATAATATTGGATTGATCAATTTATGATCTCATGTTTCTCTTTTGAGTTTGAAGGGAATTTTCTTCAACGATGGTTTCCTCTTCTGATTCTTCTTCAAAGTCAAAAACATGATTTGATTCTTGAGTGATTTTCATGCAATCCAATGCTTCTATGATTAGATCTATTCCATATCCACAATCTTCCACATCCTCTATGACATTAGCATATGGATTATTTGAGGCATTTGTGGTTTAATCTTTAATGATCTTCATATAACTTCTTTCCACAAAATTTTTAAGAATTTTTTTAAAGTATTTGTAAGCTCTACTATTCATTGAATATTCAATGAATTTTCTTTCATATACAGCCTCACCACACTTCACTCAATTTATTTCTTTGTTTTGGAAAATTATTTACTTTTGAAAACATGAAAATACTTAAACAAGGGTTTCCTACAATGCCAAAACTCATATGATGTATTTTTTCACCCATATAAAGACCTATTTGATTTTTAATAGACACCACATCTTAAACTCCCTCTTTCAAATAATTTTGAGGGATGCGACTCTTAATCAGCATAGTTCAACCCATATTATTCACTTGTTGATTCCTAGGCTCAACAACCCTATTTTTTTTTTGTGGGGTTCTCACAGAAGACACCTCATGTTGTATTTAATTCTTCTCTAGGTAATTTTAAAAATACGTGGATGTGTATTCTCTTCCATTGTCGGACCGCAAAACATTGGTTGTCCATCCAGTATCATTCTATGTAATTCAATGATAATTTTCCATGCAATCAATAACTTTCTGTTACCTATAAATACACCTCACAAAAACCATTCTACTATAATCATCAATTAAAATGATAAAGTACATTTCTCCATGAGATCCAGCATCATTTATCAGACCACATAAGTGTTTATGAATGAGATAAAGAAGATTTGATTCCCTTTTCTTCTTTTCCTGATATAAACTATAGACCAAATACCATCAAATAAAATCACCACAAGTCGTTTCCCATTCACAGTTCATATTGGGGATGTACATGATTATCTTTAGCTTAGATATCTTTTCCATGTCTTTTTGATTGATTTGAACCAACCTACAGTGCCAAAAATTGTTTTCTTATTTAATAGTCATGTATAAAATTTTCTCTTTAATGTCAACTTTATATAGGTTCCCATCTGTTCGAAAACCTTTCATGAGAGAATATCATGTACATAATTTTATAGAACACCCCTTTTGATTGAATGTCACTATAATTCTTATGTCATAGAGTTGACTCGAACATAGGTCATTGTGATTCAACCCATCCACATAAATAAATTCATTCTTCTTCATCTCTACATTACCTAGTTCAGTACTTCTACAGCCTTTACTCTTCAAAGCACAATCATTACTGAATCTCACTATTCCATCAACCATTTTCATGAAATTCATTAATAGTCCTTCATTTCTCGTCTATTGGGATTAAGATCCACTATTAAGAATCCATGATCCGGTTTTCCTTGGTGGATTTGTGAGCTACTTCTGCAAGGATGGATTTTTCAATTTTTTCCTTTTCCTTACATGAAATATTAATTCAAGCAAAGGATAAATATGTATTTTCAAATATCTTTTACATTTTCATAGTTTCATCAAACTCACACTCTTCCCCCAAAATAGATAACTTGTTTGTAATAACAACACTAACCGACGAGAGAGTATTGACTTGTCTCTAAGTTGTTTACGAAATGTTCTTTTCATTCCTCTACATGCAATCAACCACATTATGGATAAAATTAGAACAATGAAAAAATATCCATAGAAACTATTTTTTATATGGGAATAAGGATATGAATTCGTTATCCTTTGTTGACTTCCTAACTCTTACCCATTCAAATTTCGCATTGCCTCTTCACTATATGACATTGTATGGAGAATATAGCCATAGAATTGACATTTGATTACTGAAAATTTCTTTTCACTTATGTTCTTCCTCATTTCAACTTCCTCAGAAGAATAGTTTGACTGTCTATTATATTAGGAAACTGAATGTTATTTTTTATTCCTCTTTCAGTTTTATTTGAGACTTTATTTGTTTATAAATCAGGTGTCTTTTTGATATGTCTGACTTTCATCTTGCCTTTATTTTTTCCAATTTTAATTCCAATATTCTATGTTTCATCATCACAACCAATTATTATGTTTCCCATGAATGAGGTTATTTGGTCATACATACCTTATCAACTCCATTAGAATCATGATTAACTCTCTCTAGTAGCTTAATATCTAAGAATTTTGCAAACAGAAATTTTTTTGTTCTTTTGGACATGATTCACTTTCATGTTTACTGCAAAGAGTAACAACTTCTTATTAAAGTCCCTCAATATTTTTGGACATCTCATCCAGTCTAGATGTATGTTCATTATTGACCTTTTTTTGTTCTTCAATTCGAATATTTAGTTCAACTATATCTCCTGAGCTTTCAAAATTTGTTGATTGTCCCTTTACTACTTCCTCAAGTCGATCAATTTGAGCTTCCATTATATCAACATATTTTGATGACTCTTCCACAATTTCAATCCACTTTTTTCATATATTTCATTAATTCTCAATCTTACTAAAATAATCCTTAAGCTACAACTTGATATTGACATTAGTGGTTAACTGATTATCTTTAGATTTATCGACATATGGTTTTAAAATTTCAATAGTAGCCATCATTTTTTCATGGGTTCCATATTTAAATTCCAATTCTTATTCGTAAAATAATTCACTATAATAATTTATTATTCATAGAAAAAACTCTTTCTCTGTAATTTCTTTTGAGGCTTGATGTATACCTTTTTAAAAAACCTTTTAAAATGCTTCTTTAGGTCTCCAGCTTCACATTCTTCGTCATCAAATTTTCGTGTTCACCGAGAGGTAATGTATCCAACATTTCTATAATGAAAAAAATCTAAAGGTAACATGCATTCAAATTTCCCTTTTCCCTTATTGAATTTTTCAGAAATGAGGGAAAGAATTTATTTTTCCTAATTATCTTAATCAATGATATCTTTTAAAATTTTATGTTTTTCATGGATTTGAATGCAATATACTTTTTTACTCGAGTCGTTGCATCTTTTGGGTTGACCCTCATCTCATATGCCACGAGACTATTCAGTAGATCATCTAGGGAATGTTGGGAAAGATCCTTTCCTCAAGGGATAACAACATTTCATTATAAAGAGGTGGATGCCTTCCCAATATTTTCTTCATAATATCAATTTCTTTGATTTCTTCAATAAGATATAATATTTCTCTAATAACTTTAGTAATTCAATTTAAAAGGGTATCTATATTTTTGTCAAAATTCATCTTAAAATCATCAAACCTATTGTGAAAAAGCATGGACTTTCTCATCCTTCACTTTGTTGTAAACTTTATAAATATTCTCCAGTTCTTTTCACATAAACATTTTTAATGCACAACTCATCACTTTTAAATATATTTGATCAGAAAGAGATATAGTGAGGTCATTCTGTGCTTTAGAGTATATATCAAGAATTTTATGTCTGTATCAATAAAAGAAAACCCAGTTGGATCGGTGACCTGTATTCATTGTGTAGTGTTAAGTAGGACTTCCATTACAATATATCTTAGATGAGATTTCATCCTATTCTTCCTAATCTGAATGTTACTTCCATCAAATAGGTGGACTCCCTAGACATTCACTATATTCTCCATAGTAGAAATTAAGGAATTATTTAACACCAACAACCTTTACCCTCTGATACCACTTGAAGGACCCAAGAACACCCTATTATGGGAGGGGTGAATTAGGGTGTCAAATATTTATTTTAAATTGACATATCTTGTTCCCACATTAGTAAGAACATGTTAAATATGTTTGTTGGTAATGTACAATACTTTAAACAATCACATGCATAAGTTCCAAATATCAAATTTACATAATTAACCACTGAGGGCTAGTCCAAGGATCATTAATGTGATAGGTTTTTGATCATAGAAAAGTACACTAATCCTCACTAGTTTTGGATTACAAAAGTTTATCATATTCACTCTATGCTATGAGAACTGTCATTAAAAGTTTCTAGGGATATCACACTACATCCCTTGGGTCTCTAACATTGACTCCCCCTTACTCATTATTTTGGTAAGAATATGAACTCATTTTATCTACATTAAGGTCACTTTAATGGGTTTGTATTAAATCATGCATCCTCAACTATAGATAGATTCTCTATTGAAGTAATTTTTTTAACCATAGATCTAGTCTACATTTATATGCATTGTAAGTTCACAAACCGTTCCACTATGATGTTCAGTGCTCCACATACCACCATTTTGGACTACCTCCTCAAACTACGATTGTGTAATACATTTTCAAATAGCTTCCACCAACTTCTTCTTCTATATGGAATAACTCATCCTTCATGAACTGTCATTTGTGAACCATCTTCTGTGAACTATCTACCACGAACAGAATTCCGTGAACCCTCTTCTACAAACCGCCTTCCATAGACCATTCTATGATTCACTGAAGTCCTTACAGATTTATAATAAAATACTCTTTTCGGGTTTTTCTTCCTCTAAACCACTCTATACTTCACTGAATTCCTCCCATATTTTTAATCTCAGTGTAGTCTCACTAATAAAGGGATTAGTTATCCTTATACAGGAAAATGTTTTCACATAATCCACAAAACTAAGATTTAAAAAATCATTGATACCACAATGACTTTAACAATTTTCATGAATCTATTGTGAAATATTTTCCCTATGTGGTTCATGTACCAAAACTCTTCATTTTCAGTGGTCGAATTCTTTTGTGAACTGACCTCAACCTCATTTGCGTAAACAACAAGCCATCCCGTGAACTGACATTCGGTGAACAACTCTAACTCATTTTATCCAACAAAAAGAAATCCCATGAAATATATTCCTTCCACATATTGTGAAACTTCCCAAAAATCACATTCATACAACAAATATTTTTGCATTCATGATCCAAGTATGGCCCTTCGTGGCCACATAGCACCGCTATGTGGAAATTCAGCCTTTTCATTTTTTTTTCTCACTGACCTGCATACCTCCTATTCTGTTCGAAAACTATCTTTAATGCTTCATGAACCAATCTTGGAATAATATTTTTTATAAAACCTTTTTTTCCAAAATAATAAACTTCTGATTTTGAGGCCCAAATTTTTTTCAAACATTGGGAAACTCCACCACCTTTAAAACTTACTTTGGTCTAAACTATAAAATCACTTGACTTGAAAACCCCTTGATTAAAAAAATTTGTATTGACAAAAAAACACCAACCATACTCAATTTCTAGTATAGAACAGCCTTGGTTCATATAGTAGTATCCCTATTAGGTAGATTTTGTGTATCTGCAGGGATATTGATGACATATACCTCCACCACTCATATATGAGGGATAGAAGAATCATCACACTCCAGGTAAAAGAACCTAAATTTATTGAACATGGAACTAGGGTCCATATAATCATTTTCATCCCATCATTTTCAGGACAGTTGTTCGAGCTTTACCTCCTAGAGGATCTCACGAGCTACCTCTAGTGTTGGGATATAGCCTTTGTGATGGTACTCTTAGTTCAACTCATTAATCACCTATAATGTGAGACATTGGGTTAGATACAACATCCTCTTATGTTTCAAGTACACATCCCTCCTCTACACTAAGACATATATCTAGTGTATTATATGAAGAGTAACAGTGGCCTAACAAGATTCAATATGACCACTAATTCTCACTATCATGATAATGTGAGATGAGGTGTAGATTTATATTTCCATTCTGATTAATGAAAACAGTAAAGGATCCATCAATGGTCCTAAAAATCATGAAGGTATAATTTTCATGATATCTTAAAGGACTCTAAGATCCTAGATTTCATAAGATATCAAAAACCACAAATAAGAAACCCACTAATATAGCCATATAAGTGAAATCATGCTTGATCACTCACTCACATGGGAAAAAATTTCACATCGGGTTCTGTATTATATTTCTATCAGAAACATAGCACTCAACCTGTGAACATCACTCAATTTTTTTTCAAAGTTAGATGGTTACTTGGGATTTACTAATGACACTTAAGATTCACCTTGGTCAAGATGATGATAGGTTTGTTTCATATCATTATTTAATACATAAGGACCCTTATATATTTGATATATATTTGTGAATACTTAACAAAATCCCAGAGCTGAACTGGTTATCACCATGAAATAGATTGATTGAAACCATGTTTTTAATTGAAATTCTATATAAATATTGGGTTATAAATCATTCCCTTGATATTTGATAAAACTATTGTTTAAAACCACATGTCTAGTAAATCTATAATATATCATCATTTTGGGAGGAAGTATGTCTTATGGTGTGATAATTAGTCTAATTAATGGGGCTTCCAACATATCCTTATGAAAGAAATAATGACCCACATAGTTTGGTGCTTCTTAATAAGACACATAATAACTTTTAAGGTTATGTGAAAAGAACCATTGTGGTTCCTTTTAAGTCATGAAACCATGACCAATGATATATTGGGATAGAACTCATAGAGTAATCCTATGTATCCTATTTAATAAGAATTAAGTCACATTTAATTTGGGTTTCACTATTAAAGGTCATGTGAAATGACTATAACATACATTTTCACATTATACAATAAGGATTTTTAAGTGAAGGATTCCTAAAAATGGTTAACGTGGGATTTATGTATGAGAAAAAGTTTTGGTTTATCCTATTTTTTTGTAATAAAATTGGAGAAGAAATAGATACTCAAAGTAAATATGGACCAATTATGATGATTGGATCACAGGGAATGTGACACATTGAGGATGGTTTCATAGTGAATATAGCCTAATGTGAATGATTTAGGGCTTAAGCATGGGTTTCCTAGGTATGCATGGATCTCTAATTGATTACTATAATGATGTCATTAATGATGGAATGATTATTTCATACCCTTAAGGAGGATACCCACATAGATACCTACATACCTTCGATTTATGGTTGGATAAGGAGAGATGATAGAACCCATGGGAAATATGGCCTCATGGGAAAGAGTTTAGGTATTACACATAGTCTTCCCATGTATTCTTGTAAAAAATAGTTATTGATGCTGCTTCAGAATTCCTGGCCAATTGGATGAATTAAGTTAATGTGCTCTTTTATATATTTCACCAAGTAAGAATCATTTTCCATCTCTCTCTCCCTCTCTCTAAATCATTGAGTAATCTTAAGAGGTCTAAATGGTTCTCAAGAAGTCAGAATGAATGATATATTAAACCCAAGAGATGAGAAAAAATCAATGAGAGGTTCCATAAATAACCTCACAATAATGATCATTATTATCATTGGGATACATAACTATAACACCCTTAAAGGGACCATCAATTTCGAAGGAGAAACAAGAGATGCCTTTTATCAAGACAATACATGATAGATGAGGTGTATATTGGTTTTCATATCTTGATCATACATTTCAATTATATATTTATGAGCCCTTGATAAGTAGGAACATAGGTTGGCGACCTAGGAAAAAATAACACCTAGGGAGGAGATCCTGGTATGAGGGGTTATCCCTGATGAGGACTTTGGTAAAGGTTTAACCAAATGGGGTACCTAGGAGAAATTGTTCCCCAATTTATGGTCTTAATATAATATGGTTCCCAATTATGAGGTAGGGAGAATTGATCACCCTAGTATAGGGTAGGTAAAACTATTAACTATAGCCATAGAATAAGGAAAATATAGCACCCTAGTTGTATTATCAAGAGATAGGTCACCCCATAGGTAAGGAATTGGTTTGGGTTCACCCTAATGATATGTGATAGGGAAATTTGGACTTCCTATTAAGAGATGGTCAACGTATTATCCTTATTCAGTAGGCATGGGTGAGGTTCCACCATAGTATGAAGGCTTAAATGTATGACCTGGGCATGTAGAGACCCAATTTTTTATCTTTTACTGGGTTATTTACCCTAGTCTTTGAGAATTGGGGAAGAATTGGACTCCATTAATGGTTCAAATTTATTAAACACCTTTAACTATATCAATTATATTAATTTAGGATTATTTTCATAGGTTTATTTCATTTAATAATTCAACTAAAGGGACCCATAGGACACATGTTCATGGTGCTAGAAGACCTTTATGTAGGGAGTTTGAATGTTCTTTCCAAGCGGGTGTTCATCGTCAATTCATGTGTTTGTGATAAAAATAGGGAAAAATGTGGTATATTTTTAGAAAACATATGGGGACTATAGTGATAGATTCTAGGAACATGAGGCCGTTCATAAAAGTAGAATTGTCCCAAGATATAGTCACAAAATTATAATAAGATGTGTTTTCTCATGCAAGTTAACTCACTCAATAATTATACTTGATGGAGGAATGTGTGCTAATAAACTCATGCAGGTGTACTCACACAAGTAGGTTGCATGATAGAGTCGATCCTTTTAATTCACTCGCGCAAGTGATATGAGAACAAATGTTCTAAATATTTATGTCTATATTCATAGAAAATACCTCACATTTAATCTAATTCCATGATAAAATAATGTTTTTCATATGCTTTGTGAATTTCTTATTTAATTATTTAAAGGTTCTAATATTTATTTTTAATGATTTTTCATATTTTGAATTAAAATTAATAGAAATATTAATTCTGAAATATAAAATTTTAATTTTATGAATATGAAATGATTTTTCTAAAAATTTTAATTTTGATTTTAATTTTTTTTATCAATTTTTAATATAATCTTACACTAAAAATGTGTTTCTTGTAAATATCACTCAAAAAATGGAAAACACATAGATCAATCATGACTTATCATCTTATGGTCAATCCATTCATTGAAAAATGGAAAATCCATGATTCAATTGTGACTTATATTCATATAGTTAATCTATCCAATAAAAAAATTATAAATTGAGGAAATGTATGATAAAGTCAAACGACTTCATGAATTTATCTCATTATGATCGATTATTTGGCCATGGTCGATGTGCAAAATAGAAAACTCTCAATGGTAATCTAACAATAGTTATTCACACATTCTACATATATCTATAAAAATAATGGATCAAACATACAAATGAATAATTGTTACAAATATTTGTAAAATTTAATCAAATTCATGTAAAAATGGATTGATCGTAACCACAATATATATATATATATATATTGAAAAAGTTATGGAATTGTCGTATAGTGAAAAAGAAAGAGACAGTTCTTTAAATTTGGGGATCGACCCCAAAAAAATGAAATAGGAATGTACCTTTTATTCAAAAATTAAAGGGAAAATCACCCACCTCCATTCTAATGCTTGATAATCACAATCGACCATTCCACTATCATTCCTAGATCTAAAAATAAAGGTGATATTTTAATGAAAAAGATAACTATAACATCATAGATGTCCCAAAATAGTTTTCCAAATGGAATAAATTCCAAAACCCAGTTTGCATTCAAATCTAACCCTTTCCATGAATGATATAACTTGGGTTTGAAGCATTTCATCCAAAATCACTACACCAAATCTGATTTCATGAGACCAGGATGAAGAATTACAAATTTTTTAATCTCCCCACTGATTCTGCACTACTTGGCACCACTGATGGTATCCATGTCCACTAACATTAATGAGATATAAATAAATTTCCATGTTTAATATCACCACATAATTAGGTACCCCTATTTATTAAGAGTTTCACCAAGGGAGGGTAGTTGAATAAATTTTCCATTGGCGCCAATGAATATCCACAATGGAACTCCACAATAAAAATATACTAATAATAATTGAAATCATAGCTACCATGACCACCAAATCTCATCATCATATGTCATGAAATAGTGAAATCACACCACTATAGGATCTCAATATTTCATTTAGTAAATAGTCACATACAGAGAGTGTGAATATCAATCCTGCACTAAGAAACCACACTAGAGAAGAAACTTTTCTAAAAATTGTGATGCCACTGATAAATGATGGATCAAATTCATCGGTTAAAGATAAAATGTGGAAAGAATTTGAGTTTCAATCACGTTGATGTAAGAAATAAAAAAAATATTGCTTGACTAAATCATAAATGAAATAAGTGATACCCACCACTATATAGACCCAACCCCGGTGGTGAGGCATAACCACCAAAGCTTAAGAATGTTCATTGAATTCCCAGAAAATAATTTATGTCCAGTAACTGAACTTGTGGAACTCCTCACATGATACATTCTTCATCAACTAAAGCTATAAAGTATTGGATAATTTATCTAGGAAAATTTATGGTGAACAATTATTATAGTGAAATTATTTACCAAGTAATATTTAATGTTTTTTTGAACTAGAAAAATCTAGACCATCGAGTTATGCATGTGGAAGAAACCAATGAAATGGTAGTGGGATTAGAATTTTTGTTGTGAATTAGGCATACCAGATTCTTTGAAAAAGGAAATATCAGTTTTCATGAGGTAGGTTTGAAAGATCAACGATCAAGGAGCATTGATATAAAAGAGGATATTGTTGAGCTACAAAATTATGGGGACTATTGGATAAACAAGAGTTATTCTTTCTAGTATTTTTTCTTCCATTTTATTTTATTTCTACTTTTTACTACCTAGTGATGGAACATTAGGACAATAGTGGTAAATCAAAATTTATTTATCCCAAAAATTGGATGAATTATTATTTTTAATGATAAAATTATTCTCTATTTAATTATATATAGTTGTTTAAATGAGTATATTTTATGATATTCATATCTGACATCTCATTTTAATATTTCCTATTTTTTTCATAGGTTTCACACACATACCACTTAGGATATCTACTTTTTTATGATAGTAAATATTGGGATGATCCAATAATTATTGGTGGTATTTAATCACTATGACATAATAGGATAGATGATATAGTGATTATTGTGTCTTTCTATTCCAAAACAAAATTTCTTGGGAAAGCTAATCAGGGGTATTTTATAAATTCAGAATAATGGGGAAAAAATTTAAAAATTGATTCATGGGTAACTGAGGAGTGTAATCCAAGATTAAACCACTATAATTTAAACTTTTAGTTTTAAACTGATCAACTACATCACTTATTTTCAATCATTATGATCATACTATACATGATTTTTATATATCCACAAAACTATCTTCTCCATAGACAAGACAAGTACCATTATTACTTTATTCTTTCTCAGGTTTATAATTTTTTTTTATAAGAACCCATTGACAAGAGAGTATCAAATATGGTTATAATTATTTGTATTCCAGTGTTTCTATTTTAATTCATCTTTAAGTTTTACAAATGAACATATCTTTTTCTTTCATTATAATTCATTTTAATCATAATGTTGAGAAAAATGGAATCACTAGACATCACACTTTAAAAATCACAAAACAATAGAAAATATAGTTTTTCACCATTATATTTTCTAACTCCCATTTCTTTATTTCTTATTCCACAATAATTTCACTAGGTGGTTAAAATAAGTAAGATTATTGTAATCAAGTGAATAGGTCTTTGAGGGAAATGTATACACATAATTTAATCATCAATAATATACAATTACAATTGAATGATAAAAAAAACTATAAACTCAAAACTATAATGATATATATTATTTGTAAATTTTATGTATTATTAGGTGAATACCCCAACATACGTTTTTGATCACCCTAATAAGTATTCATTAGATTCATAACCTAAAGATTCACGGAGTATCAAATTAGCTAGAATGATTTTCCTTTCTCTCATAAAGGGGAATCCAAGTAGTGTTTATATAACATGAAACTCATAGAAATATCCTCATGGGATGAGCTACAAAGTTATTTCCTCCAAAAAATATTTTCTACTTCAAATAGTGCTCAACTAAATAAAAATATCTATAGAATCAAATAGAAAATTGTAGAAACACCCTATGATTTTTTTGAAAGGTAAAAGAAAATGAACACATATTTCCAAAACTATCCTAATAAAGAACATCACTTTTTGGTATTATTTTACCAAGTATTGAAAGAAAAGGTCCAAAATCTATTAGATTATTCTTTGTGAGGAGATATTATTGATAAGTCACCATTTGAAGTTAGGGAACCTATTCAGAGAATCACCCAAAATTCCAAACAAAATTGGTGAGAGAACTGCAACTAAAGGTGTACATGATGTATAAGGTTTCAACTCACCATTTTTATACAATAAAATTGAATAACTAATATCACTCATGAGATAGATAGCTCTGAAAAGGGTGAATGAGTCATCACCCACCATGCCACCAACGGTCTTCTAGTTGTGATTGTATTTAGATAATTTCACTAATAGATACCATTTAGTTCAAGGGATTAAAATTTTTGATGCCATATTAGAGGGGTAGTTCAAGAATAAATAATATTGAAACCATGGATTTATATAATTCCCCACCAATTAATTTGGATCTAGGATCCATTAACCCAAAAGGACAAAATTCTTCTAATAATTTCAACAAGATTATTAATAGCCTTTCCAATTCCCTCAATCCTATATATATTGTTTCCAACCATCCACAAGCAACTAGAAAGTGAAAAAACAGGAACCTTCCATGAAATACATGCTGATACAGGTAATAGAATATACTAATTATAAAAATACACTCTTACCAGTCATATATTATAGTTAAATTAATTAAAAGTATAGTGTTTTCATCTCATAAACACCCCTAATAATATGGTAAATAAAGGATTATGTAAGCTCCTCACTCAATCAATTTCTAATCTCGAAGAAAATGTTAGTTCTATAAAATAAATGAGTTTCAATGATTTTGAGTGCAGTGAAGGCTTAACCCTGGAGATTGAAACTAGAAATGAATATAATCATGTTCTTGATGAAACTTACTATGAAAAATAACCTATAGAGAAATTATTTAGGGTATAACAATAGAAATAAAAAGAGAAATATACAATGAAATATCCACATCAACCCCAAAATCTATTTCATTAAAGTATGAAATAACCTAATAAAACCATGGATGAATCACTACAATATAAGAATCTTTATGTGATTAAAAAAATATAGTTCAACATCACTCTGTTGGAGTCCATCCACCAAATCCTAAGGTTTGGAAAATTCATTGGAGACATGTGCAAAGAGAGTTGGAGATTGTAAGGTAATGTAGTGTTATGATTAGGTAAGAATATTTCTTCCGTTTTAACCTCACAAATCCCCCATAAATTACATGATATATGTATTTTCACTATCCCTTTAACTATTGGAATGCTTAATTTTTCCAATGCATTATGGGATTTAGGATATTAAATTAATGTAATTAATTATTCATTATAATATTATTTTTAATTGCGAGAACATAATCCTACCCAATTTGTTTTTAACTCATAAATCCATCCATTCCCTACCAGATTGGTGTTCATGAATAAGCCTTGGTAAGTGTGCACGGTTTCCCATTTACTATAGACTTCTACATAGTCAAACTAGAAGAAAGAAAAGGTAAAAACCGATATCATATTTTTTTGAGAAAGAAATTACTCAAAACCTATAAAACCATAATAAATGTTAATTAATGTACCCTTTTAATGAATTTTGGTGAAGAAATAGTGTATTTAAACATCTTTAACTCAATGAAACTCCCACATAATGAGAAATCTATTTTTACATTAAAACATTATGAATTAATTTATTCTCCTAGGGATAAAATTGAGATATTGGATGATATAATTAAATTAGAAGAATCTTTGGAATCACTGAACCTTCTTGGTAAATCTATTTTTGAATATCAACTCAATTTGGAGAATGTTTATAGTTTTGAAAATTTTAATGAAATTTATGAAAGTTATTTTGATGAGTTACTCAAATATTCTACTAATATTTATTCCTTTCATGTGTAGGTAGATTATTGGAGAACTCACAACTGAAATATTCTTTGTAACCCCCCCCATGAATTGGAACTATTTTTCATTATATCAAATATAAAATATGAATTATTAAAAGAAAAAATTTAAACTTCATGTTATAATCTCAAATAATTTAGTTTCTAGCCATGAAAACCAACTACTGAAAATTTTGAAACATAATACTTGGGAAATAGACTTTACATTAGGGGATATCGCATGAATTATCTTTACAACCTACATTAATAGGATTTTTATTAAAGAATAATCTAAAAAAATGATACAAACCTCTTTAATTTTCAACAAACTCCTTATAGAATTAGTAAAAAAAATAGGTAGAAATCCTTTTGGGAGATGGAATAATCATCCCCATCTCAGACAGCCAATGGGTGAGTCCCATCAATATTTTTTTGAATAAAACTGGATACCAAATTTTTCTAAAGGATAATAATAAATTAGGTCACACAAGAATAAATAACTGATATATAGTGAGCATATATTATAGGATACCGAACCATGTAACAATAAACTACCACTTCCCCATACCCTTTATGGACCAAATTTTAGAGAGAATGAATCGAAAGGTCCATTATTACATCCTTCAAAAATTCTATGGGAATTTTCAGATTCTATTAGCTCCCATGGACCAATAAAAGACCACTTTCACATGTCTTTTTAGTATTATTTGTTCTTAGAGGATTTCTTTTGGTCTTTACAATTCCCTATGTAGCTTTTAGTACTTCTTTATAATTATTTTCTCATACCTATTAGAGAATTTCTTCGATTTATTTTCCAATGACAACCCTATGTATGAAACTTGGTTTCAAATCTATTTGAAAAGTTTTGTATAAATTTTTAAAAATATTTATTTTAAAAAACATATTTCTAAATTCTGATAACTCCCATTTTTCGGAAGAAAAATAATTTTTTTGCCCATTTAATTTTAATGGGTGGAATTGATGTAGATAAATCCAAAGTTGATGTTATGTCTACACTGCCTTACCTCACCACTATGAGACACATTAGATCATTTATAGTCCATATTGGATTTTGTAAAATGATTATTATGTTCTACAGTATGATTTATTTTCTCTTTAAACATCTACACAATAAAGAAACTAATTTTTATTTTGATGATACATACATGACATATTTGGATAGATTTAATTAATGCTTAAGAACTTCCCATAATATTTCCATCAAATTGAAGTAACACCTTTAAAATTATTTGTGGTGATTTCAATAGATATGTAGGGGTTTTTCTTTCCCAAAATATAGATATACTTATAAAAATGATATCCTACACTTCACATCCCCTAGGAACTAGAAATATTAAATACATTATAATAGGGAAGGATTTTTTATCCATATTTGTGGCTTTAGAAAAAATTTGTTCTTATCTTTTAGTGTGTAAAGTGGCAGTTTATTCTGATCCAATAACATTGAGATATTTAATCAATAAATTTGATGTGTATACTAGAATATTGAGATATATTCTGCTACTATAAAAGATTAAATTGTAGATTAAGGACAATACAAGTTATGAAAATATGGAAATAGACCACATGATATGGCCGAATAAAATTTCAATGAATGGGTTCATAATACCTCTATTTATAATTAGTGATCAAGGAACCCTCATTTTCAATAATTTTGTGGATTCTCTCATAATGAAATATGGATTTCATCATAAAACATTTACTTCCTAACATTCATAGATAAATGGAATGGATGAGGTGTCCAGTAGATAATTAAAAAAAACTGGAGAAAATGATATAGCCCAACCTTAGACTAGTGTAAGAAATCAAAATATGAACTTTGGGTCTATAGAGAATCATATAAGAACCCATTATGTATGTTTCCTTATAGAATTATTTATGTTAACACTTTCAATTTTCTATTCAGTTTCTAAAAAGGGGCTATTGGGTATTCAAAAGATTGAACATGGAATTTGGAAAGGCTAATGAATAAAAGAATCTACAGATGATGGAGCTGGAGGAGCTAAGAAGGGAAGCATATGGTAACTCACTATCGTATGAGGATAAAACTAAATCTTCTTATAATAAGATGATCTAGGGAATAAAATTAAAAATGGAATAAAAAAAGTGTTGTTATTTTATTCATGAATGAAGCACTTTCCTAATAAGCTTCATTCTAAGTGGACTGGTCTATAAAAAGTGAAAATTAATTATTTTCTAGCGATGTTGAGATAGATTGAGAAGGGTCAAAGTATCCATTCAATGTGAATGGACAAATATTTAATATGTAATATAAGGATTTTTTGAAAGGGCCTATGGAATATTCTACACTCATCCTTGTTCATATGGAATAGAGTACTATCAGGTTGTCACTTTCCCACATTATTTTTCTAGATACATTATTTTAAAAACATTCCTTTCAAAAATTTATGATAAATTCAATTATAAGTATTTTTGAACCATTTGTGGGGGGATAGGGACAAGTATTCTAGGGTGTAAATACATTTCTCTATTATAAATTTATTATTTTTCCTATATATTTATATATATTAGGAATTAATATATAGTTTCTATAGTTTTTTTATATTTGTTGATTGTAAATAAATAAATCAATATAAAAAGGAAAACATTTAACTTTAATGTGTCCTTCCAAATTAAGATACCATGCTAGATAAGAGGATTTAAATGGTTCTGAAATTGCTCATAAAAATTATGGTTGAGTTAATTTAACCCCTAACAAAAAGAAATTATTCTTTAAGTCTAGGAAAATATAGTGAATCATAAAATGATAATTGAGGATTAATTATTATAACAGGTAGGTATTAGAATTTTGAACTCAATATTGAGTGACTTAACCGTAGTAATTAAGTAACACCTCAAGGACCCTCCCTAAAATAAATTAATATAATTTATTTGAATATAGAATAAAAATGGGGAATTGGGGTCCCACAATTAATATTAGATACAATGGAATTGGGTGTATTTGTATCCCTCATTACATATTAATAAGTTTTTTTCAAAGTTCCTTACACATACATGTTTGTAAAAACTAAAAAATAAAAAAATAATAATGAAGTTCTTATATGTCAAAAATTAATTCTTTTAGTTGAGGGGGAGTTTCAAACAATAAAGGTTGTAATTGAATTATGAAAATATCTTATAGGAAGAAATTTAAAAGTTTGAAATAAAATCTCGTTTAGGAATCTTTGGAAAAAAATAAATACATAAGTGTTACTTGTTAAATTTTAATTATACTTAAATCTATCAAATTCACTCATGTAATTGGAATTATTTTTTGAATGAAGTATAATATTTTGTAAATGTCACATAGGTATCATACCCATTTAGTGGGTGAAATTATTGATTTCCTTTAATTATGGATTTTCATTTTAATTTATGAATACGGATAAAGAATAATTAAATTCAATAATAAAATTACCCCTAATGTAATAGTTCATGTGGGGGGGATGTGAGCCCAAATTTATAAAATTTATATGATTATATTTTTTAGAAATACCTAATATTAAAACCAATTTAGGTTTAAACAGAAATTTTTTTATTCTTTATGAATTTTGGACATTATTTTTTAAAGTCTCAATTAATGATTTTTAATAATTTATTCATTTTCAGAACAAAAATTAAGAAGCTATACTTTTATTTTTATGTTTTAAATTCCTGAATTTGATTTTTTTAAACAGTGAAATTGAAATTTTCATTTGTTTTATAATTTTTGAATTTAATCATGCACTAAAAAAATTGTTCTGTTGATTTCTCCAAAAAAATGGAATAGACAAGGATCCACCATGACTTCTCTTCTTAAGTACAATCCAATCATTAAAAAACTGAAAAGTGATGGATCATCCATGACTAATCTTGTAATGGGCGATATAACCATTAGAGAAAATAATAAATTGAGTTGCCTCCTGGAAAAATAAATAGACTGCATGAAGTGGTCTCTTTATAGTTGATCATTATACCATTTTCAATCCACACATTGGAAAACTTGCAATAGATATTAATTTTGAGTCATGCACAGTTTTCACAGATCTCTAGTAATTTGATGGATCGATCGTGCCTACGAAAAATGGTGAGAAAAATTTAGAACATTCATTCAACTGTAGTGAAAAAATGGATTGACAAGAACCATGATAATATTTTTTTTATTAAAGGCTTGGAATTGAAGTAGAGTGTAAAGTGAGTGACTGTGAATTATATTTGGAAATCAACCACAACAAAAAAAATGGTTGAGTCATGGACCTAGTGTACAAAAGGAAAGGGTGAAGCATTTTCACCCTTTCTCATATTCAATCATCATGACTGAACACACCATTGTTGCACACATATCTAGAGTAAAAGAGAACCCTTGTTATGAATAATATTATTGGAACTTCATTAGTGTCTCTAAATAGTCGGTTACACTAGATAAATGTCAAACACCCATTCTCATACAAATTGAACTCTCTCCGCACAAACTATGACCAAGGTCTAAAGCATATTTGAGAAGCTCTCCACACCAAATCTAATTCCATTAGACATGTAGAAGAATCATTGATCCTCAAATAACCTTTTCAACTCCACACTAATCAGTTTCACCAATGGTATACATGGTCTCTAACCATAACAAGCATTGAATAAATTCTCACATTGAATCTCACTACACTATCATGCTCTACTAGGGATAAAGAGCTACACCTAGGGAGGGTAGTTAAATACTTATAGTACCAGAACCATTGAAGATATGTGAAGTAAAACTACCTCCCAATTGAACTAAGAATAATTTAAATCTCACATACCATGATCATCGAAGTTCATCATCATATGTTTCACACCTGGGAATTCATGTTGCTAGAGGAGCTCAATTTTCCACTAAATAAACAGTCACATTCTTTGAGAACAATTATCTAGCCTAAACTAAGAAAAAACATAGGAATATCCAAGATAATGATAATTTTGATTCCAATTATATATAAAGGTTTCAATTCACTAGATGATGATAAAATGGGGAAAGGATTTGAGTTACAGTTCCTTGGATTTAGGAAAAAAACAAACATGAAGAAATCAATAAAGAATGTGGTGATACCCAGCATTGTCCAGAACCGGTTCTAGTGATAAGGTCCAACAACCAAAGCCCAATACAACTCCATGTAGTCCCATGAATTAATACAATTTGACTAACTCAACACATGAAACAACTCACATGGTGCTTTTGTCTTCCACTAAAGGTGAGGATAAATAAATAATTTTCCTCTGAAAAAGTATAGAGCTCAATCATTGAAGGAAAATTAATTACAATGGAATAATTAAAGTACACAAAACTATATAAATCCTATCCATAGAGTTATGCATGTGGAAATAATCAAATAAAAGTAGTGGGCTCATAATTTGAGGTGTGAATTGGGTGTGTCGGGTTTGTTGGAAAAAGAACTTATGCCCATCATGAGGTGGGTATGAAATATCAAATATCTAGGAGAATTGATATAAAAAAGTTTTATTTTGATATTAAAAAGGGTGGGGGATAACTAGATCAACCAGAGTACCTCTTTATGCTGCTGTTTTCATCCATTTTATTTTCTTTCTATTGCTTAATCCCCAATGATGTCATGATGGCCCACTAGGCCGATAATGGATGATCCAAGGAGATCTATCCCACCCCTATGATTAATTATTTTTTAATGTTAAATTATTCTCTTTTTAATTCTCTAGTGGAGTTTGGATGTGCAGATTGTAAGATATTCATATCCAACATCAGATTTTAATATTTCCTTATTTTTCCACTGGTTTCACACACATGCTACTTCGGAACTCCACTATCAGATTGTTCCATTTTTTATTATATGATTTCCCCTAATAGTCCATCCTCTAGAAAATAAAATATTTATTTATCATCGCACCACTAAAAATACACATTAATATGATATATGCCTTCATTATTCTTAATTTTTATTATAGACTCAAATAAAATAGGCTTTTCCATTATTATATTTAGCATTCTAAAATTTACCTTAATATTCAAGAATTAAATAAATAATTCCTTACAAAAATGGTGGTTCTTTTATATGCTTCAATGTTTGGATTATTAATCATGCACATTTTTTCATAGGTTTATTAGAATTCATGTTTTGTTTTTTATGTATTCTGAGTTTTTTATTATGTAAATTATCTATGTTCCAAAAATGATTCATGATATTGAAAAAAAACTGTACAAATTTTGTAAATAAGATATTTTAATATATATATAAATAATATATATATATATATATATGATATTTGTTACTATAATATTATTTCTTCTATTTTTATATTATACTCCATTAATCCTTTTTATTTTCTGTTTGAAAAAAATTAATTGTAAATATGTGTCTTATTTTATTTATTGTTGTAATTTTGTGAGTGGTGTCTATATGTACTTTAATATATATCCTATATTTCATAAGTTGCTCAGTTTTAAATAATTTATTGACCCTATTTCCCAGAATAACATTTAAAATCCATGTTTATTGATTATGAGTTATAATATGAAATGTAGATAATTATGACTATGATGGTCTTATGTTAGGGTATAATTAATGTGGTGGATGAGAAAAACTCCAATTCTAAATTTCCCATATGTGTTCATTAAATGTATTTTTTGAGCATCTATCAACCTTACTAAGTTGTTCAATTAAATTCATGATTATATGACCTAATAATGAAGGGTAAATGTATTCCAATATTTTAAATTTATAAATAGTAAATTTAATCAACCCAATTAAGACATTTGTATATAATGTGATATATTATAAAGATAAGAACATTTCATGTCACACCCAAATAATTTTTTATTTATTATTCTTTTAATGAATTTTCATGATGATATACACCAGTCTATGTGTAGAGGTATATGATAATAATCATATATTAAAGATAATTAATATTAATTTATTATCATTTATAATTGCATAATCCATAGATAGTGTTCATTAATTAGTTTTTTCCTTATAATAATATTTTTCATAATTTGAAATATTAAAAAATTAATCAATTTATATATTAGTTTAAAATTATTATCCTAATTTCTAATAAAAAAACAAATTTATCAATTCTTGTTTTTTAGGAATGTTTTGAGATTGGAAAACAATTTTATATTGGATATATGGGTTGGTTCAAGAATATTTATGTCTATATTGAGGTTAAAATAAACAATTTATATAAAAACATGAATATTTTCCCAATTTTTGTATTCAATCAATACATTATCATAGGAAATTTGGATTGGGGTAATTTGACTTGGTTTCAACAGCTAAAATATTGGGAATAAACTTTTCTATTTTACTTAAGGACGAAATCTTCCAATAATTTAGTAAACTATTCATCTTAATATGATAATATAAATAGTCCATGGAATGAATGAATTTTTTTTGTGGAAAATTTATAAAATAAATTCAAAAACCCATTACAAATTCAATGAATTTTTAATCAAGGGAGTGAATTCAAAATTCGGACAACCTAGGATAGAAAGGTAGAGTTACTTGTACTTATGTTTAAAAATAAAACTGGTAGAAGGATAAATCAATTATGATTGATCTAAAGGGCTAGTAATATATTACAGTATTTACATGATATAGTTAATGATGAAGAAACTAAACAGTATTGAAACTAAAAAAACTTTTTTCATGCACTTCACCATAAAATTCATGATGTGACCATCATAAAGAAAAAAAAATCATGTTTTAGTAGAGATATTTCTAAATGTCATAAGAATGTGCAAGTTGGAGTTCTATTTTCTAAAATAGTATATCATAATGAGGGATAAGTGGAATGAATCCCCCCTCATAGAGTAGGTTGTAGATTTCCCAGATCGATGACAAAAAGGTGTCAACACATTAAAATATAGTTTTCTAATTTCATTAGGTAACACCTAGTGTATTAACTATATCATGAATTTTATATCTCTTTGATATCTTCTATTTTACTAGTCGTTGATCCCAAATGGAATTTCAGATCAAAATTTATGGCCCATGGAAGATGGAAAATTTTATAAAGGAATTTAAATCACCACATAGGACCATCATGCAATCCCAGTTGTGCGGGACCACCAGTAGTTCTATAAATATACCCCTATACCTAAAATTTTAAAATGACGATTAAACTCTATATAGTGAATCTAGGAGATGGGTCTTTTCTCACAACTTCTCTCCCTAAGTAGTACATCACTACTTGGGAAACCTACAACGGTCTGCCCTCACTAGGTCAAGGCTACATCCTATAACCTTGGCGACCCACCTAGGAAACCCAAAACTATGTGACCCACCTAAGAGAATCACATTTATGAATCACCTATGAAAATCACCTACACAAAGCAACTGGGTAACCCTCCTAGGTGAACCTCCTTGGAACCCCACCTGGGTAAAGAAAACCTAGGTGAAGTAGACCTGAGTGACCCACCTGAGAAAACCACCTGGGTGAACCATCTGGGTGACCCACCTATGTGATCCCACCTATTTATTCCATTGGTAAATACCCCCCACACCCCCAATTAGGATCTGTGTCAGGCTACGCTCTCGGGCCTCTAGGTTGGTCCCCTCACTAATGTCATTAACCCGAGTGAAAAATGGAGAGTCTCACAACAAAATTTTCAGTCCTGGTCAAGGATACTTTCAGTTTCACCTTATATGGACCTAACATCCACCCATGAAATACCATGATTTTTTATACTCCTCAATACTCCAGGAAATTCCTTGAATTGACATACTCCCCTTGGTTCCTTTCCCATGTTACGAGTTGCGATTATCCTCTTGGATTCCTCAAGTACCTTATGTCGATACAATCCCCAAGAAACTCCTCAAATATCATTACCTTACTCCTATTCAAAGTTGAACTAAACATGGGAATCCTACTTAGGAATAATCCACAACCAAACATAGCCATCCTCCTTTGGAATAATAACCAACCAAACATGGGAATCCTCTTTAAGAATAATCCCCAACCAAACACAGGCATCCTCTTTAGAAGTAAACCCCAACCAATCATGGGAATACTCCTTAGGAATAATACCCAACTGAACATGGGAATACTCTTTAGGATTAATACCCTACCAAACATGGTTATCCTCTAAAGGAATATGCCCCAACCAAACTTGGGTATCCTCTTATGGAATGAGACCTAACCAAATATGTGTATCCCTCCCATAGAAAGTATCTGTCATTTCTTATATGAGGAATAAATCTTGATTCTCTCAACCTCCTGGCCACTACTGAGGCTCTCGTATCATTCACCTTTATTCCTTCCTCATCCATACCTTGTACCAATTCTAGAAAAATGTGAAGAAAGGGAATTTTTTTAGCTTCATCCTCTTCTCTCAGCATAAGAGGGGGTCAAAGGAGATGAGAACACTCAACTCCCCATCCCTATCCCTTTGGGATTTAATTTTATGCCCATCAGAGGATAGAAAGGGAAAGTTTTTAGTTTTTTGGATCATAAAATTCTGCTTTTTTCTCACACTAAACATGACTCGTGTGGTCTTAGAGTTAAATGGTGATCAAGACACCCACACAATTAGGGATTATTAAACTATGATAACTTTAATTCCTATCATAACCAACATAAGTGGGATGCCTATCTAAGGGCCAACCTTAATTGTCATCCTATTTAGGAGTAATCCCCACCAAAAAACTATAATTTATCAAGCAATCCTTTTTAGGAATAATCCCAGAGATTTACACTTTGGGCCTCCTCTTTAGGTATCATCCCCAAACCAACCTCCAAAACCCATGAGTCACATATTCCTTATGGTCCCTCTAACGATAAATCCTTCTCTAGTGTGAGCTATAATAATTTCATCATATTCTGGGAATTCTTCTCAGGAGTAATCCCAAACTGGATCCTCTTGAAGGACCATACATCCCTATGAGACAAACCCTTAGAGGGCCACCATAGGTACGGTTTCTCATAACTAGACTGCATGGGATTTGATTCTTGTATCAATGGGATACGTTTGAAGCCATCATGACTTCCAAACCCAACACCTCAAATAAACCATTTTATCTTTGGTACACATTACTAGTGGGGTCAAATTAAATCAAGAAATCCATAAAACTTCCAGGTTCCCTAGGTCACTTCGACATAAGTCTCACACCAAACATTGACTAGGAATCTTCTACCAAAACTTCCTTTCTACATGACGTTAAACTATACTATTAGATCCTTTCATCATGACCTTAAAAGGTATGATGTGCCTCGTTAAGTGTCACTAAACTAAATGGGTTCTGATTATTTTCACAAGGATATGTAGGAATCCCATTCATGGGTCTGATCTTGACATCAAAAAAACTCATGTCTCCCTATATGATCATAAACTTCGTAGTGATTCTCATCTCCCTAGATATTGATACACATTCGAGTGCCCCACTGTGTGGCTAGAAAACCAAAATAGTCATAATAACGACAAAAAAATATCTAATTAGTACATGACAGGATACCATTTATTGGGAACCTCAAATACATATAATTGATTCTAATATTCTGTACATTCCTTTAATTGATTATTAATTCATGTTTGATCCTCATCATACTTTGGAATTAAGGAAGGAATAACAAACATATCTTAAATCTATAAGAGGGTCCTAGAGAAGGAAATAATCCCCCTCCCAAAGGATGTGTTGAGCCTAACCTCCCATCCTCTCAACTAGTGCGAGTTCTTAGGCATCATAGTTCAAAAACCTTAATGATATTCTTCCTTTAGAATGTAGGTCCTTATAGATATAGAACAATTATGTGTTTCTAGCTCCATAAACAAACTTGTTGGAAACTGTTTTGATATAGTAAACCCAATGTTAATGATTACATAAAACATAACCCCCATAAACCTATTGTTTGGTGAATTAATTTTGGGGAAACAAATACATCACAAAATGATATAATATATATTTTTATGAATATCATAATGTAACTAAAATTATAGTTTATCACTAAATGTGAAATCAATCTTAGATTTTGATATCTTATGTATCTATATCCATTAAAAACATTTAAATCCTAACATTAAGTCAATTCAATTCACATATGGTGCTATACATAAAACATTGTAAATGATACATTTTTATTTACAAAAAATCAGAATTTGAAAGATTATTCAATCCTTTAACTTATATTTCTTTGATACCATTAATGGGATTTTAAATACATATAACATGTCTATAGTAGTGAAAAAAAATCAATCCCAAAAATCATCTTTAAGAATAATATAATAAATGAATGAAAAACACATGAAGGTAATATCTCTTTTATATGGATATTATCTAATATAATTGATGATAATCACAAAAAACAACCAATAGGTTCTTTAATCCAAAGATAATGAACCAAATATATAATCTCTAAAATACTTTTACAATGATCTCATTTAATCCCACAATATATTTGTATCACTTTATTGTAAATATTAATATGAGAGTTTTTTAATATAGTGTATCTCAATATACTACTTTTAAATGAAACTATAAACACATTATATAAAACACATTCATTTATGAATGATGATTTTGATTTTTTTGTGTTTCATAAACACATGGGAAATTCTCTACCACAATGTTATAACATTTTTATTAATTAACGATATATTATTGAAATTTTTAACAATTAAAAAACATGAGTTTCACATAATTAAACACATCATTGAATATTGTAAAATCAAAAATAAATGACATATTATGTGGATAAAAGGGGAAACACACATATGATATCTTCATACTGTAAATATATTAGTTCTTTTGATATATATTATAGGAAGAAAAATATCTTATATAGTAATATATAATATGGATTATAATACATATTAATTTTTGAAATATGTATGTTTTGGGAAAAAAATTAAACGAATTTTTTGAATAATATGTTTTTCTTGTGTCTTTGAATTCACATCCTACTCTAAACAATTTGTATACGCTTAAATTTCAAATGTTTTGTGGTAGATTACTTGTTTTATCAAATGTCTTGTGTTGAAATTTCAAATGTTTTCCCCATGAACCAATGTTATTGGATCATGTAATATTTTTCCTATTTTCTTATACTGATATATTACTTTGAAATTGATTTTTAAAATTCAAAAAAATTATTCATATTTTAATCACAATAGACATTCAATTGCAAAAAATGTATTGTTTTATTACCAAAAATATTAAATTTTTTAAAATGTTTTTTGCATCTATGTATTCCTAATGAAAATTATATATTTCATTTAATCATGTTCTATATCATCATTAATCCATGTTTTCTTTAACACTTCAATAATTCTATTTAATAAATCAAATGTGTATTCATAGTAAATATTATAATCTAAATTCACTACATAACCCAAATTTTATGTAACAGATTTCACTTTGTAAAAAACTCATCAATTGTGATCAAACATATTATTTTATTTTTATGTTTTTTGTTTCACCTTATTTTGTGCTTTTCCCTTTATCTACATTAGCTAAAAAATGAATGATTTTTGAGAATCTTTAGTATGTTTTCTGTGAAAAAATAAGTGTTTCAATTGTTTTAATCATATTTGGTATATTTAAAAATAATAATAAAACCTCATAAAATATATACCAAAAAGTATTCAGCAACAACATATTTATGTTTTGTTTTTTTTTGAAAAATGTTTTGTGAATAGAGAAAATAAATTTCCTATTCGATAATATATTATATGCTCAAAATAATATGTGTTTCCTTTTGAATGATCACTTTAACATCAATTTGTTCTCAATATATATACTATGTTCTATACTTTTCATTTTCTAATAATCAATATAGAATAAATAATCTATTAGTTTAAAATATATATTCTTTAAATTATATATTCATAAAAAAATGTTATCAAATTTCCAAAATATATTAATTTTTGAAATAACATGATTCATTTTTTTTCTTTGGAGTGATAATTAATCCAGCATTTGATTCTCAATCTAAATAGTATTTTATGAACTTTTCATTAGTAAATACCCAAAACAAAAGTAATTTTTTTAATTTAAAAAATATGTTATGTCAACTTCATATTCTTAAAGAACTCATCAAACTTAAACCCTTATTCAATCATACACTCATAATATTTATAAAATCCATCACATATCCAAATAAATTTTTTAGAATTTTTTAAAATATACTTTTAGGTTAAGTGGTAACCTTATAGTTAAATGGGATCCAACCAAGACATATAACCCTAAAAACAAAATACCCCAAAAACATCCAATATATACATTTGTTATTTTTTTACTATTGGAAATGATCATCAAATCCACCACCAAAACATGGAGGTTTAGGCTATTTCATGGAATGTTCTAGGATAAAAAAATTCATGTTTAGTGTCACCACATCATAGGTTTTTGAATTTAACATATATATTATAAGATAATGTGTTGTTTAACCTTATTCTCCCTTCCAAATCTATCATTCTCAGTGGATTATCAGGTGATGATAGACTATAGAAATTATAAATTCCCAAATAAATTTTCAAACTTTCAATATTAAATAAAATGGGATAAAAGGTGTTGTAAGCCATGAAAAAAGTTCAATATAGATGAATGGTTGGAATCCAAAGGTTATCCTTGAATGAATATATAATTTGATTATTCACAGTTTTTTGGAAGGGGATTTGGATTCTATGAAACTCATCAGTTCAAATCATGTTATATCTCATTTTATTTAAGCCATTAAACTGAAGGTTCTAGTAGATCATGTCTTAAAGGTGGTTTTCTCCAAGATGTGGGAGAATCAGATGTAAAATGTATACCCTTGTAAGATGGAGTTCAATGGTGTTTTATTAGTGATATCTATAAAGCTATTAGTGAATATATTGGAAATATTCAAATCACCAGAGGGTAAATTATTTTATTCTTTATTTCTTTCTTTCATTCAAAACATATGAAGTGATCCCATGATATAAAGGATTTGGATGATGCTTTCATCCATGTTGGGAAATCTATTTTCCACTACAAAACCGATAAGTGGTATGAAATTTGATTCCATGTTATTTGAATTGATTACATTAATGGAAGAAGAAACTATTAAATGTATACATTCATATGTATGTTGTATAAGAACTCAAAATGATCATGGATTTGGAATAATTCTAGAACTATTACATATGTGTTATGGGAAACAGTAATGATATACAATGACATTGTAACTTCGAACCATACTCCCCATTTAAGGAAATAAAATTTAATAAAGCATAAAATTTTATTAATAGAATGATATTAATTATATGAAATGTCTAAGGTTGTATATACAACTCATAGAAAAATGTAGGTTCATAACATGGCAGGTGTCTCAAAGAAGGAAAATTGTGACAAAATTACATTACTGATTTGGAAAATTCTGAAACGTAAATGCCATGAATTAAAAATTATTCCATTGATATGTAAATAAAAAAAATTAATTATAAGAATCATATAATATATTATTAGGTATTATACACACTACACACAAGATATGGGTGGTTAATAAAGCATGTATTTCACAGAAACAAAAAAGGGAGATGATATTTCATTACCTTGAGTCTGAATTGTCTCATGTATCTTTATATTCCAGAATAATAAAACTATGTTAATTAATTACATAATTTATATCCTTTTCCATGTTTTTTATTACTTTTCATTCACTTATTACCATGGTTTTACAAATACTAAAACTATAAATTTTAAATTGGTTGTTTTGACCAAATTCGGTTCATCTGTTAAAAATGAATTTGGTTGGTCGAATATGGTCAAAGGATTTATTTATGAACATATACAGAATAATAATAATAAAATAATTATAATATTTATACATTAATTATACTTTTAATATTATTCATTAAATATTGTTGTGAAAAATGAACCAATGATACAATCATGGATATGGTAGGCTATAAATATGCAAGAATAACATTCTCATTTCTCAATGATAATTATGGAAAGAAGTTAAGTAACATTAAAATTTAAATAATGATTATTATATCATAAATATGTTATTATTTAATAATATATACTTATATATATAATTATTTTTATGTAAAATTAATCACATCATGTTGAGGAGGTGGTAGTCCACCCGTCCACGAACGACGTTATCAATTTTTATGTCTGAGAATGAGTAATAAAGAAAATGGTATATATTATGTTTAAAAAAGGGTAATAATATCATGAATATAATATAGATTTGTTTATGTAATGTATTTTTAATTAAAGCCTTCCTTTATACATTCCATGTATTGTGTGAACGAATCATGTCACTTTGACGGGCCGGTAGTCCACACTTCTATAATAGATGCTATCGTGTTCACACATAATGAAAAGAATAAAATAAATTGTCATAAAATAAATAAATAAACATAATTAAATTATATATATCATATATAAAAATATTTTTAATCATAATTTTTACAATGATATGCAGTAAAAGAAGACTGAACTATCATCGTTTTGTGATGTGGTAGTTCATCGTACACATAAAAAGTATGTTTGTTAATCATTAGATAGAGTTCTGTGTATTTGAAGGTAAAATTATTAGAGAAAAAAATCCTAGTATATTTATGATACTTTTTTATACAAACATGGAATAATAAGAGTTTTGGGAGTGGAGAAAGAAGATAAAAGGAAGGAGTTTGAGGGAGGGTGATACCACTTAATCGGGTAAATCCCTTTATTTTGTTCCAAATGTATTCGTTGAAAGAATTTATACCCATATAGAGGATTAAAGTAGTAATTAATAGATTTTGTTATGTTTATTGGATATAAAGTTTCATGAACTAATTGGTTTTGAGATGTGTGAAGAAGTGGGAGAGGAGAAGGCCTTTTATAGGGAAGGAAATGGACTCACTTGGAATTATTTAATACAAGTTATGTGTACACAAGTTATTATATAAAAAAAGTAATGAAAAACAAAACAAAACTTAATATTTTAAGGTTTATGGACGAAATAATTCTGGAAAATGGGGTTTAGACAATTTTTTGGGTCATTAGGGCCCTTAATTTTAAGGCTCTATTCCTCATTAATCTTAATTTGACCTATAATACTTTGATTAATTTTAATCCCTTTCAATAATATTTTTGGCCAAAAATTAATGTGATATTATTAAAATCAAAATATTTTACTGACTAAAATTGTTTATGTAAATTTTTCTAAATTCAATTCACATAATCATAAAAAATAATATTAATGCTAGTCCTGCAAACGGGACAAAATAATGGGTTTTTAAAGTAGAAAAATGTTCAAAAGATTGTTAAGTTTTTAAATTAAATTTCATAATGAAATTAACTATAATGGCCTAAATTATATTAATATATGTATAATTTATCTGATTTTAATTTAAAATAAAATTTAACATTAATAATTATTTAAAATAAAAGGCGGTTATTAACTAAAATGCATCATTTTTCACTATTCATCCAAAAATGATTTTTCTACGAAAAATAAAAAAAATCGACCCTAATATAATTTCAACATTATAAATTAAAAAATAAAGTATATTTAATAATATTTAATTTCTAAAAGTGTATAAATTTAATTTTATTATTTTTCACAAAAGCACATGAAAAGCATTTCGTTTGGGATTATAGTATTTTTAAACGTATTTAGACTATTCCAAAAAATATATATTTTTAATTATCAATATGTTTTATTTATATTAAAAAATTACATATAATATTTGAAAATTATATATTACTATTTATATTACTATGTTTATCATCTCGGTTACAATTATATCATTTAAATAATTATAATAATATGATTCTTTGTAGAAACTCTGTGTTGTCTGTAACGAATGCTAGGTTTGTGTTGCGAGTTGCGAAATCCAAGTCGGTATTTCATATATTTCAATCCAAGATGGTTCATTATGAAATGAATAGTTGAATTTTTTTATTAATATATATATATATAACTATTTCTAGTGTCACATGAAATACAAGATATCAAAAAGATAAATTAATTCAATAATAATAATTCACAAAATCCATAGGTGTAACATTATGCCTCCCCCCCTTAAAATTAATTTCTCCCTCAAAATTCTTCTGGGTTATGAATGGTTTAACAATTGAAAGTTCATTTAATAGAAACCCACACATTTAAAATGAATACTAATAATTCCTTTAAAAGGGGAATTTTGGAACCATAACGGTTACCCAAAGTAAAATATATTTATATTTCCACATATGAGAGAATATATTAAAAGTTAATATTGGAAATTGATGAAAATATTAAATATTTATAGAGAGTTATTGAGTTCATCAATCACAAATAATTGAATGGTCAAAGAAAATTTAATGGCCACAAACTCATAAATTTGTGATAATTTAAAATACTATTGGTTAAAAAAATTAATTTATTAGGACAAAAAATTTTCCATTTTTATTATTATACTATCATTGAGTAATTCTATTATTGACCAAGAATAAAAATAAATATACTTACTTGATATATTTCAATAATAAAATTCCATTATTTTATTGTGATTTTATTTATTTTTAATTCATCCATTACTTCATGAAATGGATGTCTAGAAAATAAGATTGATTCTCAAACCACTAAAATATAATTTTATCATTCCTTAGGTCCCATGAAAGAATTAAAGTATAACTATTTTTTCTAACTATTTTGAAAATCAATATGGTTAATACATTTTTCTAAAATCATAAAAATAAACAATATTGTTTCATGATAAATATTTATTCATCAAAAATAATTGTACACTAACTAGAAAATCACATAGGTCAGTGGTAGGCATAAAAACCTTATCTCCCTTTGGTTATGGGTTCAAGACTCGTAGCCTTGCCAGACTTGATTGGTTGTCTCCATATGTACATGATGTCCTTTTCTAAAACCAAGCTAATATAATTTACAAAATAAATATGATAGACATCCTTGAAATAAAGTTAATCACTAAATATACTTTTTACAAAGCCTTTAAATACAATATCAATACATAAATATTTCATATGAAGGTTAAATTAAACATTCTATAAATGGTTAACCTTATAACCCTTCAAAAAGATGTAAATCCATAACATTAAAAATAAAATCATGAAATCAGCTTAACATTGATCCCCATACATCACAATGTATCCCTTGGTTGTCACATTTTAAACATGTGAATACCCTCATCATATATTCTCTTGAAACATGTTACTAACCAGAATTATCATAAATCCTTTTGGAAAAGAGTCATGCTTCCTTATTCCATAAATTACTAGATATATTATATAAATCAAATAAGTTTTAAGCTTAATCCATGACATCATAAACCACTTATCTACAAGTCCTTATTTAATTCCAAGGCAATCGGTACCATCCAATTTACATATATCCAACATATCATTGTCATAAAAACATTATCATAACATAAGGAACATATTAAGGGTTATCTTCACCGTAATCATGAGTTTTCCATGAACATCCTATTTCCATTAAATTGCTGTTCAATTCCATTGGATCCATTCAATGGATTATTTTTAAATCATTTTCGAAAAAACATAAACTAGACAATACTTAAATATTTCATCTTTAATTATTCTTGAATCCAAATACATAAAAACTTCAATTACTTCATCCTTAACCCATAAACAAGGATACCCCATCCTATTACATAATACCTCTTTCCTTTCACATTTCATCTGTAATCTCTTCATCATCATCAATGTAACTATTATTCACACCACCTTGCTGATTCTCTTCAAGATCATTCTTATTGGGACATTGAGTTGAATAGTGAACGCTTATTCCACACATAAATAACTTAACCTTAGATGATACTTTAGGGAGCCAATTTTCTCATCCATTTTGTTAACCAAACTCTTCATTTTTCCTTTAAAGTCACTATATTTGTTTCCTTCATTTCCAAAATTAAAACATCTTCATTATTCCTCTAAGACATTTACATAGGTGATTATTTCTAAATTATTGACATAAAGGAAAATGGGTCTTCTTTCCTACATGGTGCCCATTACCCAAACTCTCAGTAACCATATTCTTTCTTTCCATTAGTGTGTATGAGAGTTGGTTATGGTACACAATGTTATTCATGTTCTATAAAATATGATTAGGAATGATCACAAAATATTTCACTCTAGTGAACATACCACTTGTCTTCTCATAAAAACATCATCCATCACATTCACTGTTAATCCAGATCCCCCCATTTACTAAAACCAAAAGCATAGTGTGAGTATTAATTATCATAGAATATAACCAAATAGTCATGAAAAAATTACTTATTGGATGTCTAAATCATGGAAAAGTCCTTAATCTATGACACCCTAGGTTCATCCATGGTAATTCATAGAAAAACTATTTTTAAATCCTTTATGATGGTTCATGAAGAGTTTTTTAATTCACAAAGATTATCCCCCATGAGTGTCAAACCCGGTGTGCAGTCGGGCCTGTTATCATGTACCAGATCACCTAGAGTCAGTCCCAGAACATCTTATTGGAGTTTTTACCCATAGGTACATCAGTTCTAGAGCCACATACACTTGTATTATCCACACATGGATGTATTTATTAAAACCACTAACACTATCCTTTCCCAAAATTCTATCATATTTTCCTAAACATTAACTCATCTGTATACTTATTTTCAGGGATATCCCTATACATATCCTTATAAATATACCTAGGGATCTAATGTTTTCTCATCCTAGTTTCCAAAGTCTAACTAAATATTTTCTTTGATACGAACTATAGAGACCATTATTGACATACATTAACATTACATAACTTTTCTATAATACATAAAACATTGTACAAATAGATTCCCAAAGACCATACTATTTTAATGCCTTTGGAAACATGGAAATGTATACACTGGTACATAAATGAGCTAAATTATTTCCCACTTGGTTCTTATTGACTAGAAATATTCTTAGACACAACAAACATAATACATATCTTTGTAATATGGGGAAGGAAACATAAGATGGGATAAGCTCAAATGCTCAGTAATGGTAAAAAAGGGGGATATGTAAGAATAATAAATAGCATAGGGGTATGAGAACATGATCATTAAAATATAATATCATATCATTCATATCAAAGATCATATACCCGACTCATGGAATAAATATTGGTATTTCATAAGACATGATTCATAAAGAAATAAGGAACATAAGCCATGAAACCATAATATAGGAATAAAACATAGACTTTTAAAAACACCTAAGTATATAATATTATTTCAACAGTATCCTAGGAATCTCTAGAAAGGCCATATTATTGGTATGGGTTCACTCTTCATGACTTCTATGGATATCGTAGTAGCATGAGTTTACTCATCATACCGTATTTTTAGGCACGGTTCACTAACATGTTTATCTTAGTAGTCAAGGTTTACTCCCAAGACCATCTTTGTCTATCACATGAGGTATAAATATTTACCCAATGCATTGGAGGGATATATAGGTCCCACATATCTCATAATTAAATCATACATATATGTTCCATAAAATCAAAAACAATCAGATCAAACCCCATGAAATGTAATGGGTATCATAAACATGTAATAATATCATAACCCATGGAAAAAATATACATGTTTCATAATCATTTCATCAAAATCATAACCCATAAAAGAGAAATATATTTCATAAACATATAACCCGTTAGAGAGAAATGGATTTTATAAATACCATGATAGTAAGAATAAACCATTCAGAGAATTAATATGAATGAAACCTTTAGATCATATTCTTTAAAGTCTTGAGTAACATAAATGAATGTCATCTTAGATGGAAAATAATTTAAAATATATTTCAAAAACTTTTTTTGAGTAAAATATCATTTCTTCTATAAAAAAGGTATTTTTAATGCATAAAACCATTTTAAAATTATTTTCTTAGTAAATACCTTGAAAACATATAAATTATACTTGAAATCATTTTGAAAACTTTTTTCCTCAAAAACATATAGAATATGCTTCAAAACATTTAATAAATATTTTTATTTGAAAACATTAAAATGAATCTTGAATATGTTTTGAAAACCATTTCTTTTAAAATAACTTTGAAAACTTATAAACAAAGCTTGGAAATATTTTTGAAAACAAATTTCTTGAAAAAATATGAAATAATATTAAAAACATTTTGAAAATGATTTTCTATGAAAATTAATTTTAAGAATAATTTTTTAAAAAATTATCTTCTTAAACATGGAATCGGATATTCATATAAATGACATTGTGTAAATCCGTACATGTTGTATGAGGTAAAGAGAATATTTATTTTTATGTTAAAAATGTAATAAAAAATCCTTGTTTCGAAAGGGATAAGAATATTCCTTTGAAAAAATTAGTAAAAGGAAAAAAGGGTAAAATTTTATTTTAATTTATATTATAGAATAGTATAATATTATTGGAAACCCGTTTTATAAAACACTGTTTTGAAGGAACACGGATTTCTGACTGATAAATTCAGATTTTATTAAAAACACTACCTTATCTATCTTATATAAGAAAGAGTGGGAAAATTGTACCTGTATATTAAGATATCATTAATAAAAATAGGAGAATAAAATTCATGATATTTCGTGACATATGGATCATAATATTTCATCAAAGTAAGCTTAATCATAAACAATCTCGAAAATCGATGAGATTGTTTTCAATAAACTCTTACCACTTGGTAACTTTAAACCATACTCCCCATTTAAGGAAATAAAATTTAATTAAGCATAAAATTTAATTAATATAAATATATTCATGATATTACATGTAAAAGTATGTATATACACATCATGGAAAAATGTTGGTGCATAACATGGCATGTGTCTCAAAGAAGGAAAATTAAGAAACAAATACATTACCGATTTGGTAAATTTCAAAACATAAATATGATGAAATAAAGATCAAAAAATGGATACATAAATACCAATAATTTTATTTATAATAATAATAGAAAACATCCATGGTTATTATACACCCCACACAAAATTAATGTGTGGTAAATAAATCATTTATATCCAGAAAATAAAAAGTGAGATGAAATTTCATTACCTTGACTCTGAATAGTCTTGTGTGTCTTTATATACATGAATAATAAACTTATGTTAATTAATTAATTGCTTCATATCCTTTTAAAATTTATTATTACTTTTAATTCACCTATTCCCATGCTTTTTGTAGTCACTTAAACAATTAATCTTAAGTTGGGTGTTTTGACCAAATTCGGTTCATGTGTTAAAAAACGACTTGGGTTGGTCGACTATGTTCAAAGGATTCATTATATAAACATGTCCAGAATAAAAATAATGAATTAATTATCATATTTTTACATTATTTATACTTCTAAAACCAATAATTAAATATGGTTTTGAAAATTTTATCAGCGTTACAATCATGGAGACGGTAGGTCATACGTACGCATGAGTATTGTTCCCATTTCTCAATGATTGTTATAGAAAGAAGGTGAGAAACATTAAAATTTAAAAAATGATAATTATATAATAAATACCATATTATTTAATCACATATAATTATATATGTAATTTTTTTGATGTAAAGGAATCTCATCGTGTCGAGAAAGTGGTAGTCCACATATCCACAAACAACGTTATCACTTTTTAAGTGTGTGAAAGGGTAATAAAAAAATGGTGTATATTATATTTATATAAGGGTAATTGTGTAATTAATATCATATATTTTTTTATGTCACGTATATTTAATTAAAACCTTATTTTATACATTCCATGTATCGTATGAATAAATCACATCACTTTGATGGGGCAGTAGTCCACACTTCCACAAGTGATGCTGTCATGTTCACACGTAATGGAATGAATAAAGGAATTTGTTATAAAAGAAATAAATAAGAAAAAATATATTTTATATAACATATATAAAATATATATAAATATATTTTTTATCATAATTACCACCATGATATGCAGTAAAGGAAGAGAGAACCATCATCTTTTTTTCAGGAGGTAGTTCGTCAAACACATAAACAGTATGTTTCTTACCCATTAGATGGAGGTGTGTGTATGTGTAGGTCAAAAACATAGTATAAATACATCTTAGTGTATTATATATACTGTTTTTTTATAAAAATTTTAATAATATGTGTTCGGGGAGTGGATAAAGGAAATAAATGGAAGGATTTTGATGAGGGTGTTACCTTTTAATCAGGTAAATCCTATTGGTTTCCACCAAAGGGATTCCTTGGAAGGATTTATACCCAAAGTGAGGATTCAAGGAAGATGGTTGGGATGTTGGGAATTTTATTGGTTAGATATTATCTGATCCTACATGTTTTTAGAGGTGTGAGAAATTGGGAGAGGTGGTCGCCTTTTATAGGGAAGGAAAAGGACTCACTTGGAACTTTTCAAAACAAGTAAGTTGTACACATGTTCTTACATAACAAAAGCCATAAAAACCCATTAATAATCAATAATGGAAGGTTTAGGAACAAAATATTTCTATATAAATGGTTTTTACATGTTTTTAGGTCATTTAGGCTCCCAAATTTTAAGGCTTAGTCCCCAAGTAACCTTAATTTCACCTTTAATCGCTGGTATTAATTTTAATCACATTCACTAATATTATTGGTCATAAATTAACTTGATTTTATTAGAATATAAATATTATAATGATTAAAATTTTTATATCTATTTTTAAAAATTAACTTCATAGAAGTGGAAAAATTAAGATTAATACAAATCCCGCAAACAGGAAAAAATAACGGGTTTTTAAAGTTGAAAAATGTTCAAAAGATTATTAAGTTTTAATATACAATTTCAAAATGAAATTTATTATAGTGAACTAAATTGTATTAAAATTTGTATAATTGATATTATTTTAGCTTAAAAAAATTTAAAATATAATTTAACATTAATAATTATTTAAATGAAAATGCAGTTATTAACTAAAATGCAGTATTTTAAATATTCAACCAAAAATGATGTTTATTCAAAAAATCCAAAAAAAATAAACCTAATATAATTTTGACATTATAAAATCAAAATTGAAGATTATTTAATAAAATTTAATTTCTAATTGGGTATAGAATTAAATTTATTACGGATCAAATAAGGAGTTGAAAAGAAGTTCATCTGGGATAATAGTATTTTTAAACATATAAAGACTTTGACGATTTTTATATTTTTCATTATCAATATTTTTCATTTATATAAAAACATATATATAATATTTAAAAAAAATAGTTATCAATATTCATGTTACTATGATTAATTTCTAGGTTACAACTATATCATTTAAATAATTATAATAAAATGATGCTTAACAAAAACCCGGTGTTGCATGCAACATACGCTAGGTTAGTGTTGCGGGGAGAGAAAGCCAAGTCAATATTAAATTTATCGCAATAAAAGTAGGTTTAATTTGAAATGAATGTTGTGATTGGGTATATAATATATATATATATATATAAATAACTATTTCTAGTTTCACGTGAAATGAAAAAAATCAAAAAAAGATAAATTAATTCGAAAGATAATAATTCAAAAAAATATTGGGGGGTTATAGTTGTGGTGTGAAGATAAATCTAAAATGACATATATTAGGACATATTGCCTTTATATATTTTAGTGGGATATATAATATATTCAATATTATAGAATAAAAATTCTAAAACAATATTTATCCCACAATATATCAATTAATTTCCTATGAATAAAAAAAATTTCTTTTACCATGATGATCTAGAATGCCTAAGTATTAAAAATTTGGTTGATCAAGATCATTAAAGAAAAATTGGTTGGTTATATTGGTCCTTTATTAAGTATATTTCACTTAGAGGGGGAGAATTAGGGTAAAAAAAATTAAACTTTATTCATTGATAACTATATTGTTCTCTAAATGTGAACAACACTATTTTATCTCCCTTACTTCAATTCTATGATAAATGAAATAAATAATTCACATAATGGATTTTACTTGGTTCACCCAAACTAGGATATTCTAAAGATCATGTAAGGGCGATGTATCTATGAACGAAAAACATTATATTTAATTGTCTCTATTTTTCGCACAATATACTATTCTCAATAACCCTCCAGAATCACTAGTTACACTTTTGATAAATTTTACTACGTATTATCAAAAATAGAAACTCATTGACCCTCCCATGAAAACCTTGTTATTATTCATGAAATAAGGATATGAATAAACGTTGAAAATGGTTTTTTTCTTCTTTATAACATGATGATGTTCTAGTGAGATGTGGATACCTTAATTTCTTTCACTTTGTTATCCACATTCCAATTTCCAATATGGTATAAAAATACCCTATAAAAAATAAAATATCTTCATAGTGATCTTGAAAATTCCTCTTTCAATATGGCCATTCCCACAAATAATTTTTTCATAAAATTGATGAAAATACCCAAAAAAATGATTTCATTTAAGGTTTTGGATCATTAAATTAATCATATGACTTATGTCTATCATTCTATGTGTCCATTAACACTTTAATGTAGTGAAAATAACCATTAACATCACCTAAAATTTCTAAAAACTTGAGCACAAAACCCTTATCCAAATTTTAATTTTTTGACTATAACTACTCTGTTGCTACATGATTGAACCTCCTGTATTGTATAATCCTCCGAACAGAGTAACACCATGGTGTAGAATCGTATATTGGATCATATAATAGGGATTCAATCAATTTATAACGTTTTGGTCTCTAGTTCTACAGCATGTATTCCTCTAACGATGTCTATTTTCCTCTCACATAAGGATCCACCATGAACCACCCATGATCACACCCCAATATCCTCTAACATGATGATTCAATGAATCAATTTAAACATGTCCATTTCCCATTTATTTGGATATCCATTTGTATCATAATAAATCATAAAAACAACCACGATTCTTCATTCACATGTTTCATGCCACAAAGTACAACTGTGGTGTAGCCTGCCCCCATGACATAGGCTTCCTTGATACTCTAGAGACAAAGAAAACCAACCCATCACCCATAAAAAACACCTAATGGTTCATCCTTATAAGTTATGTTGTATCTTCTTATAGGTATTAATAAATCACCAAAACATCAACCCTACATAAAACTCACCTTCGATGGGGCAAAGTGCTCTCAAGGTGTGGACACATTTTTTAAATATACCTGTGGTGTAAGATCCTCTACGTGCTGTAAAAACCTTGAATATAGATTAAATATTTATAAATCTACACTTATCTTATGGTTTAGCCTCATATTTTTTTCATGGTGACTATCTTCTGAATGTTTTTCTTTAGTATGAAAAACTATTTGGATTTAATAAATCCAAAACAATCCTCCAAGAATCACCTCTACTCCGAAAAAAAATCGACTTCAATACTCTCAAATGATTTTCAAAAAATACATTCAATAAAAAAACAAAAGGATTTATTCCAACAATATCTGCATTTAGTTTTTTTGAAAATTCATTAGGAAACACCTCAGATCTGAGATATATTTAAATAAGATAAATGTGTCAAAGATTCATCATTCACATACTCTAATATCACATGAGACAATTATTTGTGTGATAAATAGGAGTTGGATAAAGGAAAATTCATGATTAAAACTCACTGAAAGTCATGTAGAAAAACATTATCCAACAAATTTGGAAACAAGTACTCTCCCCCTAAGTCAAACTCTTCCCCTTTGTTAATAGGGAAAAGCATTCATCCTACCAAAAACATGAGTAATTTATTCCCCCTTTTCCAATAGACCCAAATAGAACTTCCTTAAAGGTTCAAAAAAGATATTAATAAATAAATTAAATGATATGAAGAGAGAAATTGGACTGTTCTTAATATGAAATTTCCATGGGGAAGTGAGGGTCCCATCCCCAGAACCATCTAGAGATATAGATTTAGTTGGAATCTTAGGGACAAATGATATTATACAAAATTATTTTTAGGTAAATCATTTTTCATGATGTTAGATACTTGATACTGAGTAAGAACACAGCCCAATAACATTACCAGTTTCTCCACTTTCTCTTTTAAGAAAATTAATTTGATCTCATTGTAATTAATTCTTGATTTTTGAGTGGGATTTTGACTAATTTTTATAGGAATTGAGTTATAAAAAATAATTGGAATAGGTTATACCACTAAAATGAAAGTTCATTTTAGATATTATTGTATCCATATTAATTGGGTATAATCTTTAACATCCACGAAATATTCTACCAATAAATTTCTTAGGGAAATGAAATCTTTATTTTTTACTTTTCAAAGAAATTCATGATATAACAATATAGAACACATCTCCCAAAATAGATTTTTAGTCATCCATCAAACCTACCCAATCATAAAATATAAATCCAATTGATTTATTCTATGAAACTTTATAATAATACAACCCAAAATCCATTTTTTGGTTGATATATTGTAGTATATACCTCACAACATTTGTTTGAATTTATTTGGATAAACTCTGATATTGGGAATCTTTTCGTGTCATGAACATAATATATGGGAGAGTAGTTTTCAATAAAATAAAACCACGTATGATTTTTCTATAAAGAGTCATATATATTTCCCCACCTATACCACCCTTATACAATTTCATCTTAGTCTCGACTAGATTCACCAGTAATTTGGATTCATTCATCTAAAATTGTTTTATCACTTCCTTAGAATATTTATTTTGTGAGATAAAAGTGTCATCCTTCCTTTAAATAACCTAAAAATATACAAAAATGGTAATTATCTAATTTGATACACTTTGAATTTAGACCTCATTAATTCTGAAAATTGGTTTCATTGGGTGTCATCAAAGACTCTAAATATTATATCTTCAATATATATAAGCCCCAATATTTATTTCCACTATTTCTTCTTGATTTAGAGGTTTTAATCAATCACTTATCTATGGTAACTATGAATCTCTAGGTACTGATCCATCCATGGGTACTGGGATCTTGTCATGTTTTTTAAGCCATATAATTTTTTCTCTAAATTAAACACTTTGGTATCATCATCATGACTGAGAAATAAATTTAGTTACTCTATATATTCTACCTCTTAAAGGACCACATTCAAGAAATATGACTTGAAATCTGTATGATATAATTTAAAACACTTTTTCAAAGTCATATCAAAAAATAATATTATGGTTTCAAGTCAATAAACCAATTAAAATTATTCATTATCAATACTTCCATTGATCTAGATATATAATTTTCACACAAAAATGCCTTATTTATTATCACTATGCCATCTTCGTTGAGTTTATTTTGGAAAATAAATTTGTTTTGATCAATTCTTACATTATAAATTCAGGATAAATTATGAACACTTATTTTACTCAATATAAAATAAATTATATTTCATATATTTAATAAAACTTTCATATATAGTAGATTCATCAAATGAATTTGGATCTACCAAAAATAGAAGTCAATTATTCTACTGTGTCTTCATACATTTTGGTCTGAATGTGAGATGTCTAGTCACCAATAATATTGTTATCAGTATTTTATGTTTTGTGGAAATGATAAAAATAGATGTACCTATTATTTTTCACGCCTTCAGAGATATAAACATATTTCATTTCATCCCTTTAACCTCCCCCAAAGCTACAAACATATTAAATAATTTCCTCCAAAAAAACTAGAATATGTTTGTGTGAATTCTGTTTATTAACAACTGAAATCTACTCCCCTAAATTCATATTTTGATCATTTGAAATCATTGCCACACCATATATTTTGACCATTTTACCCAATAAATTTTTATATCACTTATATTCCTTGATTTTTGATGAATACCCAAGAATGATACCTACATCTCCATGAATATTAAATTTTCAATTCTTTTCTTTGTTCTGAATGCCACACTTACTTCCAAATAAACAGAAGTATTTCATTGTTATATTATTTCTATATCACATTTAATATGGGTTTTTAATTCATTTTACACACAAATAAGTCATGATTGGAAAAATATAACCACTTATTTATAATATTTCTATGATAGGGATTTTTTAATGAGTATAATCCTAGTTATTTTCTCGATGATGTGTTTCCTCCTCTCTGTAACATAGTTCTATTAAGGAGTTCTTACCACAGACACTTGGTGATAAATATCATGTTTCTTTTATATTTCTCCACTTGGATAATTTTAACTTCCACACAATTTTTTGTGTGAAAATTTTTATTTATTACACCAATAATTTTTTTTAATATCTCTGTAATATCGATTGATGTACTTATATACTTTAGTTTTGTGAGTAACCACCATGACCAAGTCATTATTCAGAAACTATCAAAAAAACATAAAAACATTTTAATTCCAAGTAATTTATGAGTTATTATCCTACAAACTTCCACATGAATAATCTCCAATACTCTTGATGATTTTCCCATATTTGTATTTTAGGACTTCTGGAGAGTTTTCTCTTTTTTACATGGATCACATGTGTGGGCAATGTCATATGTGAGTTTTCCAAATTTATGTGATCCAACATTATTTAGTATAATGCAAAATTATTTTTGGCTCAAATAAGTGACATATTTATGATAAATCATACATCCATATTACTTGGACAACATGCACAATTTACCATCACTAATTAGATAAATATTCCCTTTATTAAGTCTTCCTTATATAATAGGTTAACCATATTTAGATTTAATAGTGCACACCTTTTTTCAAAATTCCACAGCATTTCCTATGTCACACAACTATATTACACATAGAAAATTGTGGTTAATTCCTTCCACCAAGAGAACATCTTGCATTTTATGATCCTTTCCACCAACCTTGCTCATCCTAAAGATAATAGTTTTTAGTCCTTTATCATTTCCAAATCTGATCTCTCCACCTGTTTTATATTTAATGTTAATGATAATATTCTCATTTTTTGTCATATTTAGGTACACCTATTGTCCAGATTCTATAAACTAGACCTATTAATTTCTTTCAACTCAATATTAGAAATTTTTTTCTTATCATATCATTTTTTCTGCTTCTATGACCATTGAATAACATATCTTAATTATTGAAACATTTATTTCTCATATGGTTCAACAATTTCATCTTTATCTTTTAGGGTAGATAATCAATTTATAGTTATCAATGTGTTTATTAAAGTCTTAAACATCTGATTTAATTCTTTTTGAGTCTCCAAATATACTTCTTATTGAACCCATATAGAAAAATATATTTTTTTATTACCATTTCCTTCACACATAAATTAATAACCATTAAAAGCATTATAAATTGATAGAGAATAGATTTCCAATTTTTTATGTTGTTCCTATCTAAAAAATATTTGTTCAATATAGAACACAAACTGAGTGTGTCCCAAATTTCCACTTTAATAACACCTAATTATTAGTGTCATATTTTAAAACATTTATAATTGACCGATAGCCTTTATATATTATTCCAAATTCATTTTCCCCAAGGAAATAGATGCTTGAGTTATAGAATGGTGAATTTTTGTATTCTCTTTAATATCATGCCCGATAATAGATTTCCCTTTTTTATAGTTTTTCACTTTGGGGATAGTAATGTACTCTTATATAGTCACTCTAGGTTCTTCATTAGGTTTTAAATGGGGTTGGTTCCTTAGAGAAATATGGTACCATACTAGGTGTGAAGATTATTTCATAATCCTCACACTTTAATCACCAAACTGTGACTTATTCTTTATGTTTTTTAATTTTATTAACCCTTTATATCAATATATTGGGAAACCCATCTTTGCATTGAAACTGTTTCAACACTTTGAGCTTCAACTCGATTTTTATTTTATTTTATAGAAATTATAGAATTTGTCTAGTTGATTTGTGCATGCATGTCTAAATTCTATTCCTTCTTATTCTACATATAGGGTCTATATTCTTTAATAACTACATTTTCCTTCTTGGTTTGATCCCTCAATTTTTTATGTTCTATAAGGAATACTTCAAGGATAACCTAAAGATCAACTTTTCCGTTAACATAGTCCTTCTTAGAATCACCTTCGACTAATTTTATCTTATTAATCACACCTACTAATGAATCTTATCGAAGTTCATTATAATCCTTAACGTCAAAAAAATTGATCATATAACAAGGTATATTTCCCTCACACATAGGGATCCTCTGAGGACTACTCACAATCACACCATTATCTCATCTAACTTGTTGACTCAATAAACCAATTATGGAGTAGTAATTTCCTCTTTGGTGTGACATTCAGTAGGATTTGAAGAAATAAAAATAAAACCCTGAATTCACACGATCTATAGTTCAATGTGTAACTATATCGTAGCCTTCCCCATTAATGTAGGACTCTATATGACTCTAGAGAGAATGAAAAACAACTTTTCACCCATATATAGTGTGTCATGACCCATCCCCCGGGGCCCGTTCCATGATAACTCCATGCCCGCCTTCCATAGGCCAGGGGCTGTCAACTAGAACTGAAGTTGTATTCCCTAAAACTGGGATGGTATTTCCTTTATAACCTGTAACACACAACCAATAAGACATCAAGATATGAACCCAATTAAACTGAATAGTAAACAGAGTGAGTACAATAAGTAAAAGGGGCCAGAATACAAGCCCAATTGGAACGTACAAGGAAAAATGGAAAGTAAAAGACGATTGATTGGCAAAAAGCATCTCCTAAATCATCCACCAATAATCCTAACATAAGGGTAGGTACAGATCATGAATGGCCATCTCTATGGTTCGCCTCGTCTAACGTCCACCTCCAAGCTACCTTCTATCTGTGTACTCTCATACTTTGTCAATGTTTTCTGTGGTCTGCACCAAATACAACAAGGTGCATTCATAGTGTAGAGACCCAAGTTTAATGTACATATAAATTACATTACTTTTGCAGAATACTTAATACAAAACAAGAACCAACACTCAAGGACCATAATTTTTTAGTGTCTTTGGAAACTCTAAACACAATCATCTAATCGTGGTGAAATATCTTCAACATCTCCCATAAATATCTTCCCCTTTTTGTTTTTTTACCTAAAACTTTTCTTTCAATCCTAGGGAAAATAAAACATATAAAAGAGTGAGCTCAAATTCTCAGTAAGGGTATGCATGGAGAAAAAAAAACAAATTATATACATTTGAACATAAATACATGAACATATTGTTTAAACATAAAGATCTTGAGCAATGACATAAAACATGGAAGTACGTAAGGAATAGATCATAAAGAAACATTAATCCAGATAAAATATCATGAGAATAAAACATGTAATTGTGGAAAACCATTAATAAAATGATATTATTTCCATAGTAGCCAAGGCTTTATTGCCAAGACCATCTTAGTGGACAAAGTCCCTTTCTGAATTGAGTTCACTGCTCAGTCCAGTCCTGTATCACTGAACCAGATTAACTTACTGTTCTAGACATTTCTATCTCATGAGATATAAATATTTACCCAATTAATTGGAGGGAGATATAGGTCCCACCAATCTCATAATGAAATCATTCTTACTTGTGCCACAAAATAAACGTAAAACATTCATCATAACCCAAAGAATAAAATGGGTTTCACAAACATCATCCCATCATCACAAAATTCTATATAAAACAAATGGATATTTCATCATATGAAAAGTGAAACCATTTAAATCATTGAGATATTATACTTGAAATATACACATAGTAAATAATGTCATCTTAGATGGAAAATGGTTTTGATAAAACACTTGAAATTAATTCTTGAGGAAAATATCCATTCTTCTTCAAAATCATTTTCTTTTCACAAAATGACATTCAATTTTAAAAGAAATGGATTTTTTTTGAAAATAATCATGAAATATTATAGAGTAATCTTCTTGAAAATAATGCATTATGAAACCGTAAAAATCCATTCACACCGTATTAGTTAAAAAAACATAATCCTCGTACTATTGTCCAAAAACTCAAAAAGTACAACGTATGGTAAAAAAAAGAAAGATTCCTTCCATAACAAAATGTAAAATTCAAAGAGTGAAAATGAATTTAAACATACATGGAAGAGTATTAAAAAATTTATGAAAACATTTTTATAAAACATGTACATGGATGATAAACATAACCCTAGTAAATACTTATGAATAAACAATCTCGGATTAGAACGAGATTGGAATAATTATCCCTTACCTTAGGTCCGATATGCTTCGTACGTATCCAAACCTCCTGTATAATGATTTAAATAATTTCATTGACTTATTACAGAATCATATTCATTGTTATGATATCATATATGGTTCACTTGTGACTTTATATTACCCGTTATTTTGTAAATTCCATGTTAAAGCAGTGTTTTGGGTAAAATAGTTTCATTTATCGTATGTGTTTCGACTTGTTGTTCTTGATATGATTACTTATATCCTGATTTAATTAATTCCAGAATGTAAAAAATTATTTATATATAATATATATTCATCAAATAAATAAATATATATATATTATAGATTGATAAATGAAATGAAATACACCGTTCATGGAGACGGTAGGTCGTACATACGCATGAACGTTGTTTTGGATTCCTTATTGAATTGAATGGAATTAAGTAGATGACATACATATATATACACATAAATCAAGTATAATTATTAATTCATATATTTAATTATTATTCATTATATATACTTTATAATCATTCATGAATGGTTAACATAGAGAATGAATCTCATCATGTCGTGGAGATGGTAGTCCGTACGTACGCACGAGCGATGATATCATTACCATGATCGTGGAATTGTACTGAAGTGTATGTATAATATTTCAGAATCAATATCACTTTAAAATAATCATATATAGTTATTTCATTTCACAATTATACCCATCCAAGTAAGGTGGTGGTCGAAAATAGATTACACCACGGTGTGGAGACGGTATTCCGTACGTAGGCATGCGCGGTGAATTCAATTTCCGTAGGAAGGATTGAAGGTGAAATAGGGTTGTTTCATATTTATAATAATATATCAGTATATTAGTGATACAGATGTTATTAATTTATAGTGAAATAATTAAAGAATAATAAGTAGAAGAAGAAAGAAACTTGAGAGAACTGTAAGAAAAGATTACCTCAACTTCGACGCACCTCTTTTAAGCTTCCTTTTAAGGAAGTAGAGTTTGTATTTTGAGAATACCATAACTTCTAAAATTTTAATAGGGAAGTGGAGAAGATAAATGGTCAGGGTTTGGCCGAGCTTCAAGGCTCAAAAGGGTGTGAAGAGAACAGGGAAGTGCTGCACTTTTTAAAAGGGAGGAGAGGGGCACCTTTGGAAAAACATAAAATATTATTTTATAATAAAGTCATATTCGGTTTATAATAGCTAAATATTGATTAATTTATAATATAAAGTGGGTATGGGTCTAAATCCTCTCAAAAAATAGGTTTTAGACAAGTTTAGGTTACTATTTCAACCTTATCTTTTAGATTTAACTCTATGTTATATAATTTAACTTTTACCGTGTCTTCTTTTTTTCTTACACTATATGGTTAATAAACATACTATAACAAGACAAAGGAACCCCAAGTGGTGAATTATTAATATATATAACCTTATATAAATCATTTTGATCAATCTTAGATTTTTAATAATATTGTAACAATTAATAATATAATATTTGTTTTAAAAACTATTTTATGTCTATTTTGACACTATTTGGTAATTGATTTTTGTGAAACTTATAACATCATGATTAGTTCAAAAAAAGTTATTTAAATCAATACTAACACGTCATATGAACATATAAAATTATTTTAATTCATAAAAAGTCTAAAATTACATTTATTTGGGTATTTATAGTATCAATTATTTTATTATTTCATTATTTAGGTTATTACTGAATCACAATTATGTCACATATAAATTAAATTATTTAAGTTCTAAAAATTATAAATAAAATACCATTAGGTAGTAAATCTTTTTATATTTCTAATGAATATTTATTTTCTAATTTATCTTATGTATAAACTTATATTAAAAATGATTTAGTTATTAATCATTGATTTTAACAATTTTAACTCTTTTTTAAATAAAATAATAATAAATGTCCTAATCTAATACAAGTGGATCTAAATGATAATATTATATTCCTAATGTTGTTTTTTGTATAATTATACTTATCCAATAGAATTATAACATGTGTTAGGGTAATAATAATAACATTGTTACCCTAAATTACCCTATTTACTTTTAACCGTGGCAAATAAAAGTAAAAAGTTACTATTCACCAAAAAAATTTATCTTATTGAACCAAATTTTACCCCTTCATATTAACCTTGTCTCTCGGATTTTTGAAATTTCACTCACAGAAGCCGTAAAATTATGTTTTATGTAAGTTTGCAAAAAGCTCCTAGGAGATAGGTAAAAGACGGTGAAAAGATCAATAAAATTTTTATATAACTAAAATTATTATAAAATGACTCCAATTAATTACATTGAACTTATTATAGGTATTATTTACCAATTTTTACTTAAAATAAATTTAAATAAAATAAATAATTATTTAAATAAAAAGTCTGGTTTTAAATAGTAACCTAGTGTTTTCACTATTCGTCAAAAATTGAAAGTTTTCAGAAAAATATCAAAAATTCACCCTAGGATAACCTCGATATTCTGAATCCAAAAATGAAGTCCATTTTTAAATAAAAAATTCATAAAATTTCAAAACATGCATATTACAATTCATAATGGCTAGTTCATAATAATATTATAATAATATCTCGTTCAGTGAAACTCGGTATTGCGTACTACACACGCTATAGAGGAGGGTCTTGATTGCGTGTAATGCAAGCCAAGTCAGGGCTGCATGTATTGAAAGCTCTATTTGGTGTTGCGTATAACATAATCAAAACATATTTCATTTATACATTAAACAAAATATATACATAATTTTTCATAGAATAATTTCCACAAAACTAACTTGAAATTGTGTATAACACGATCCAAGAATAGTGTTGCGTATACTATAAGCTAATAGAGTGTTGCGTATAGTGCGTGATAATCTTAGTGTATCATACACCACAAGACATCAAATAAATTAAAAATAATACTTCTCATAATATATCGGGGTGTTACATTATACCCCCCTTAAAATGAATTTCGCCCTTGAAATTCGTCATGGTTATAAACGGTTTACTACTTGAATGTTTCTTTCATAGAAACCCACATCGTAAAAAGGAACACTAAACCTTAATTTTAAAAAGTGAAGTATGAAACATAATGATTATGAAAATTAACACATCACTAGGTTTCCACAAAGTAGAACATAGGTGAAAATATGGATATGGAAGAGAAATATAACCATCAAGTTCTGATGGAGAGTGGTAGAGGACATGGCTATGAAAAATCCAACAATCACAAAGCCACAAATTTGTGATGATTTAAGGTACCATCTGGTTCATCATATATAAGGACAGTAGGACAACAATTTTTTTGTTTTCAAGATCATTTCCCTAAATTTGAATAATTGTTGAATTAAAAGAAATATTTACTTGATTTTGGTATAATCATACTGTTGTTTGTGCCTTGAACAATTTCCACTTCATCTCTTAATGAAATGAAGTTGAATTTTTCTTCCATGAAGTGTTAGCAGATCATGCGGTAGAATGATAGGTCATTCCATTTGTCTGAAACAAAAGGATAGAAATAGTTATTAAATATACATACGTTCATATATAGTGAGATTGGACTTATACTTCATATATCATACTGATTAATATAATAAAACTATTTTATACTAACCAAGGACTTCATGTAGGCCAGTGGTATGTGATAAAGGTCGATCACACTTTAGTTGTGGGTTCGATTCCAACAGACTTCTCCGATGCGATGGGTTTTCGCTCATCCTATAGGTTGTACTTTTTCTAAAACTACACTATTATAACATTCCAGAAATAGTATCGAAAAAAAATTCTAGCCTTAAACAATTCCATCTGATGTCCAACTTAATACATTCCAACCTTTAATCTTATCAAAAATACTTCTATCCAATATTATAGTATAAAGAAAATGATTACTATAAATTTCATCAACCAAGCATGTGTATACCATCATTTATCCCCCATATAAGATATATCTTGTTGGTCACATTCCAAACATGTGAATACCATAATCATGTATTCTCTTGAAAAATAAATACCCATTGAACCTTAGTGAAAACATGAATACTATCAATAGTTAACTACTTCCACAAACCAAAATCCAAAAATTTCTATATAATCAAACCATGATATCACATTATCCTTATATCGGCCATGAGCTCATATATACTATAAAACATCTCATTATCTCCTTATCCCTTCATTATGTGCATATCATCTACATTCTGAAAATATATGAATTAACCTTTCTTGGTTACCGGTACCATTCAACATATACTTTGGAATACTTTAGGAAAAACAACAGTGTAACAATCATTAGATGTGTATTTATTCAATAGTACCATTACCTATACAACATAACTCTTGATAAACAGAAATCATTCCACTACCTTCTTAAACCATTGACCAAGCTTCAAAACTTCTTTCATCTCATATATCATTTGTAGTCTCCTCATAATCATACACATAAATAATACCCATATGACCATGCTGATTCTCTTCATGGTATTTTCCCTTAGGGAATTGGTTAGCATAATGCCCATACATTCTACATTTAAAACATCTAATCATTATTGATATAGTATCAATACCATTATCCTTCTCCATGGTGTTAACTGAACCTTTTCTTTTGTACTTACTAGATTTGTGTCCTTCTTTTCGCACCCAAAGCATCTTCCAGTTCCTTTGAAACTTTATCCTTGATGCCTCTTCCCACATTATTTACATGAGATAAATTGAACTTTCTTTCCTCTATGATCATCATGAAACTCCATCTTTCTCTTATTAGCTGAGTCGGGAAACTTACCAAAGTTGAGATTATTGACCATATTATGAGATTTCCGATTAGGCATAATAACGATGTTTTGACTTCAAAATCCAGTTTCATTTGGTTGATCATGAAGAATATCATTCCATTGTCCATCAAATCCTCCATTATCGTGAATCTTCCTGCTTCCAGCCATTTTCTAAGACCCCAAAAAAATAGTGTGAGAGGCAAAAATCATGCTAGGGAAAACAACATAATAAAGGGGGATTACGGTCAATATCTAACATCTTAGGTTAAATTCTAAGATCATTACCATAATTCTAGGAATATAACCTATACGTATGCTTATACTTAGGGACATCCCCATACATACCTTAGAAATATCTCTAGGGATTTTACTAAAGTTTTCACATCCTAGTTTTCTAAGGTTAACTAAACCTTTCCTCTGATACCAACTATAGAGACCCAAGCATAACATAGATAAACATTACATTACTTTTGCGGAATACTTAATAGATAAAAAGAACCAACACTCAAGGACCGTGATATTTTAGTGTCATTGGAAACTCAGAACACAATCTTCTAATCGTGGTGAAAGATCTTAAACATCTCCCATAAATATCTTCCCCTTTTTGTTTTCTTACCTAAAAACATTCTTTAAATCCTGGGGAAAAGAAAACGTATAAAAGGGTGAGCTCAAATGCTCAGTAAGGGTATGAATAGAGAAAATAAAACAAATTATATACATTTGAACTTAAATACAAGGTCATAATGTTTAAACATCAAGATCTTGAGAAATGACATAAAATATGGAAGTACGTAAGGCATACATCATAAAGAAACATTAATCATGATAAAATAGCATGAGAATAAAACATGTAATAGTGGAAAACCATTAAGAACCTGATATGATTTCCATAGTAGCCAAGGAATTGCTTCCAATACTATCTTAGTGGACAAAGTCCCTTTCTGAATTGAGTTCACTCCTCATTCTAGTCCTGTATCACTGAACCGGATTAACACTCCATTCAAGCCATGTCTATCTCATGAGATATAAATCTTTACCCAATGCATTGGAGGGAGATATCGGTCCCACCCATCTCATAATGAAGTCATTCTTACTTGTGCCACAAAATAAACTTAAAACATTCTTCATAACCTAAACAATAAAATGGGTTTCATAAAAATCATCCCATCATCACATAATCCATATATAACAAATGGAGATTTCATCATAAGAAAAGTGAAACCATGTAAATAAAAGATACATTATACTTGAAACATGCACATATGAAATAATTTCATCTTAGATGGAAAATGGTTTTAATAAAACACTTGAAATGAATTCTTGTGGAAAATAACCTTTCTTCTTCAAAATCATTTTCTTTTCACAAAATTCCATTCAATTTTAAAAGAAATGTATTTTTTTGAAAATATTCATGAAATATTGTAGAGTAATCAACATGAAAATAAGGCATTATGAAACCATAAAAATCCGTTCACGCTGTATAATTTAAAAAAACATTCTTATCGTACTTTTTTCGAAAAAGTCAAAAAGTACCACTTATGGTAAAAAAAAAGAAAGATTCCTTCCATAACACAATGTAAAATTCAAATAGTAAAAATCAATTTAAACATACATGGAAGAGTAGTAAACATTTTAAGAATTTTTTTTCAGAAAACATGGACATGTATGATATGTAAAGACCCATAAATTTCAAGGAAATTTTTTTCTTAATTTTCTTTGGAATTTTACAAGAGCGCAGTTTCTGACAGCACCTGATTCCGAGGCCCGGTGTGCCCGGAATCATTTTCCGAAGTTTGGCTCGGGTACATTCAGTGAACGGACGAGCGGGTTTTTCTAACTTTTGAACTGATTCTCGGAATCAAATTCTGAGGGCACCGATGAAATCGCAGCGCCGGTATTTGCTTAGAAACGCCTCTTCCGGAGTTGCGTTTTCTCGGTGGTGGTTTCTAATTTTCGGGCTTAAAGTTAAGAAATAAAATAATTGTACGACAAACTTTATTTTATTTCACTTAAGCCACGTGGAAGCCACTTGAAGCCACTTAAAAGCGGCTTAAGCTGAGTTGATCCGGATAGGATGCTATCCAAAAATATCCTACCCTCTTGGTAGGATATTTCTGAGGTGGGGCCCGCACGATCCCCACCGTTTCTTTTCCGCTAAGTAACGCACCTGCGAAACCCCGTCATTATGAAAGTCAACTGACGCATTTTCTTAAATTCCTAACGCACCATTTAATTGGGCGGTTTTATTCGTGAATTAAATGGGCAGTTTCTTTCGTTGAATTAATTATACGAATTAATGGGTCATTACTTACCTCTTTTTCGTTTGTTGGCGTAATAATAAAATAAGACCAACATGACTTTTGGAGGATTACACGTTGAGAGGCTTTGACAGAATTCTTGTGCCTTCACCCTTCTTTGTGAAGAACGCAAAGAACGCAAAGAACGCCGGCCTTCGATGAAGAATGTCGAACCCGTGGAAATCGACGGCGTGACGCCGTGTGCTGCGACGCTCACGTTTCCTCTCCCGCAATGTTCTTCTGCGACGTTCCTTCCTCCGCGACAAAAACCTTCGATCGTCCGTTGAGGTGAGTGTTTGCGATTCTTTAAATTCCTTTGTGGATTTTAACTCATGATGGATTTAATTATTAAAAAATTAAATCTGTTGTTCTTGAACCTCGGAGTTCGTCGACGCAGCGCCGAATACCGTGACGATCCCCTCCTTCCGCGATGAAACCCTCCTTCCGCGACGATCAAATCCACGAAGAACCCGCGGGCGACGACTTGACGAGGTAGGGGTTGTTGTGAATAATTATTTTATATTCCCGTGAACGTTTCTTTAATAATTAAAGAACCAGATTTATATGTACAATTTTAATTTATTAAAATTGTTGTTTTCATGTGTCGGATAATTCTCCCGTTGTTATTATCTAACGCGGAGGGTGCGGGCCAAACGAACACGGCCCGACAACCCCCCTCTGTTCTTCGTGGTTGTGCGGATTTGGCGGGTGGTGGAAAAACGTGACGCAAGGGCGTTTTGATGATCCCGCAGTGAAGAACGGATCCCGGGAGGAACAACGGCATAGACGAGAAGAAAATCGGACCACCAGAGCAACTCCTGTGGCCCGCGGAAGCTGCCGGCGGCCGAAGGCTGCGGCGCCCGGGCGCGCTGCCGGACAGGGCCGACACGGCTGAAGCCGCAGCGGCGGCGGCCAGCGGACCCGTGGTCGCGCGGGTCCGGCCCTCACGCATGGTACGCAGCTATGCCGCGTCCGTTGACTCTAGCGTGGCCCTTCGAGGGCCGCGACTTCTTCCAAACCGCGGGGGCGGCGCCCCGTGGCACCCGAGCACTCGGCCGCTCGCCCAAGACGAGCCTGGCCGGTCCGACCGGCCGGGCCGCGCCCAGGCCGGAACGGACCAGGGCCGGCCGGGTTGGACCGGGCCAGGTCGACCCAGTTCGGGTCGACCTGGTTCGGCCGACCCAGGGGGGTCGGGCCGGCTCGGCCCGGGCCCGGACCCCCCATCTTCGGACCATTTTGGGTCCCTATCCTATAACATGAGCTACAGGCCTCCGAACGACGCGCCGTCAGCGGCAACGCGATCCTTGGATCTAGTCGGTCGTTTCGGTATATCGCACTCAAGGTTTCGGAATACTTTGGGTTCAGCCAGGTTGGTTCGTACACAAAACAAACCGGGCCCTCGGAGCGGAAACGCTATTATCTTGAGCTCCGGACGTCCGATTGACATGCCGTCGACTTTGTTGAATTCTTCTAAGTGAGACGGATCTTTTGGATCACTCTGCCCGAGGTTTGGACGCAGGTGGAGTATGGTTGGGTTGGTTTTGCCTTAAAACCCAACCGGGCCCCTGGGATGAAAATGCCAATAACTCTCAGACCGGGCATCCGATTGACGCGTCGTCTGCGACGTTGAGTTCCAGTTGACGATACGGACCTTTTGTATACATCAACCTCGGACGTTGTGTCAGTTGATGTATCAGTCTCTCAGCTCGTGGAGCGGACCCTCCCAAACGAGCTTGTTGTGTGCGGGAACCCTAGTGCTGGCTGCGACTCCGACGACGACTGTGCAGAGATCCTCAGTAGACTGCGACGATGACTATGCAGAGATCCTCAGTGGACTGCGATGACTACTGCACTCAATGATCCTATGTGGATCAGTGCTACAGATCCTGTGTGGATCCGATCCTGTGTGGGTCTTTGCGGGGGTTAGTTACCTATTGATCATGTGTGGGTCTGATCCTATGTGGGTCATTGCAGGGGTTAGTACCTTTCGATCCTTTGTGGGTCCGATTACTTAGATGGATCAGTGATCATCTTTATCGTCATACAAGAAGTATACCTGTGTGAGTTGAATTCTATGTTACTCTCCTTTGTGGATTGTGTTGAGCTATCCTATGTGGATTTACTGTTTTACTCTCCTTTGTGGATTGTGTTGAGCTATCCTGTGTGGATTTACTATTTTACTCTCCTTTGTGGATTGTGTTGAGCTATCCTGTGTGGGTATACATTTTTATTTCCTATGTGGACTGGGTTGTGCTTGAGCTCGGATGTTGGAGCCGAGCGGGAGTTGATGACTTAAGTATATGTTTGGGCATATACCTAAGCAGTTTCGGATGTTACTTCGTGATTGTATCTTTCCTTGTGGTTTATCCTTTGTGGATTTCGGGAGACCTTCGGGGTCTCGGGGTCCCTATTGAGTATCTTATACTCACCCCTTCACGGGCTATGCCCGCACTTCATTGTGGTGGTTGCAGACGACGAACAGCGCTGATCGTGGTGGTGGCGTGCGGAGCAGGACGGTACCTGGAGGTGGACCACTGAGCAGGACATACTCGGAGCGGATGGCTGGACCGAGGAGCTGTGGAGGCTATCTGTACCCACCCTTCAGGTGGGACTTCTAGACGACGGCTCGACGCTGCGACTTTTCTTTTCAGTTGCTATTTTTTCCTTCAGTTGTACTTTACTGTGGGGCTTGTATTTCCGGCCCCTTTTATTTTCAGCACAGCTTGTTACGGTTTTTACTTAGTGTTTACTTTTATGCTTTCTTACTCTGTGGTGATTGTTTACTTTTCAAAGGAAATGCCTTCCATTTTTCCGGGATTTACGCCTTGGTGCTAGTCGCCATCCCCTGGCCTATGGAAGGCGGGCTTGGGGTAGTCACGGCACGGGCCCCGAGGACGGGTCGTGACAAATTGGTATCAGAGGTGGTCGTTTCTACCACAGACTCTGATCTTTCTTCTATGTGAAGCAATAGTGTTTAGCGTATTGGGTGTGGTTATCAGTCCAGGGAGACCAGTGTTGGTGCGGAGGCCGACGTATCCGTACACCAGGACCCTGATTTCTGATTTTCGACATAATGCACGAAAACATTGATTGCATGTGTGTTTCATGTTTTCTTTGTGATTACTTGTGTCATCTCACCAGGTATACTGTTCTGACCGTGGAGAACTTGTTTACTTTTTAGGATGGCCCCACGACGGTAGCCAGCTAGGGTTCCGAGAGTAGAGCATGACGACAGCCCACCGAGTGACGAGGCCTCGGTACAGGGCCCGTTGACAGCAGAGGCACCGGCGGTACCTTTACCCGCCGAGCCCCCGATGCTTCCATCACCGATCGCTGACGATGCACGTTGCCTCGGAGCTCTCCACGAGTTCCAGCACCAGCGTCCACCCAGGTTTCATGGGGAGACGGACCCCCAGGAAGCCGAGGACTGGCTGGAGGCGGTCGTTCGAGTTTTCAGGCTAGTGAGGACACCAGCAGACCTCATGGTGATCCTCACGGCGAGCCTACTGCACACATCAGCAGGACGATGGTGGATCTTGATGCTCCAGGTGCACGACGAGGCATCTCTTCTCTGGACGGACTTCGAGGGCCTCTTCCGCTTAGAGTTCGTCCCGGCCACCCTTCGTGCGGTGCGCATTCAAGAGCTTCTTCAGCTGCGGCAGGGCAGCTTGACGGTCACCCAGTACGCGGCGAGGTTCACCGATCTTTCTCGCTACTCGACCAACATGGTACGGGACCCCTTCTTCTGGGCCCGGACCTTCGAGCAGGGATTGAGACACGAGATCAGGGCATCGCTGATCTCCCTCAGCATCCCGACCCAGGCAGGAGTACTGGAGCGAGCCCTTCTGATCGAGAGCTTTCTGGCTGAGTCCATAGCAAGACCTACCATAGGGCGGCAGGTAGCGGAGTTTTCGGCAGTAGGTAGCCGACGGATGACTCATGGTTCCAGGCAAACCAGACATTCTCGTAGACGACCTCAGGACATTGGCTCAGCAGTGCGTGGCACACAGCGCGGAGCCAGTCTTCCGATAGGCAGGCAGTGCTACGCCTGTGGAGGGTAGGGCCACATGGCTCATGACTGCTCGGCCTGCCGTACCGAGGAGCAGCAGACGGTGGAGGGGCCACCCAGGCAGAGGCAGAGGGTCGACCATAGCGGTCTGCATGGAGGAGGTGGACGAGGCAGAGGAGTTGGCCGAGCAGCATGTGGTGGGAGACGCTTTGAGGCTCTGCCACCACCACCACCAGGAGGTCCGCCCCGACCATAGGGAGCTGGCGGGCAGAGATAGGCACAGCTCCAGGCAGCGGAGGCCTACGACCACAGTGCACCAGAGATGATTCGAGGTACGATCTGTGTCTATTCCACCCTTTTTGTAGTTCTTATAGACACAGGAGTGAGTCACTCTTTCATAGCCACTGCCCTTGTTCAGAGCTCAGAGATTCTGACAGAGTCGTTGGCTCGATCCTTACAGCTAGAGATCTCTACGGGAGCAGACTCGACGATTACGCACTGGTTCCGGCAGTGTGAGCTTACTCTAGGAGGCGAGAGCTTCGGCTGGGATCTTCTTGTAGTGGCGTCGAGGTCGTACGACGTCATCTTGGGCATGGATTGGTTATATACAGTCCATGCTCAGATTGACTGTTTTAGGCACAAGGTGCGATGTGTGCGCACCGACGGGAGCAGGTTCACCTTCACCGGCGAGAAGGGAGCCTTATCAGCACAGGATGGACTCACACAGAGGAGAGGAAATCCCATCAATCATCAGTTGGCTAGCCTCATCCTTGGAGCAGTTGACGTGCGGAGTCCTGGTTTTCCGGCAGTGGTGGATCAGTATGCGGACGTCTTTCCCGATGACGTTCTAGGGCTACCTCCTCGCAGAGAGGTAGAATTTTATACTGACCTATACCCCGGGACAACCCCGATATCCACTCCAGCGTATCGGATGGCCCCCACTGATCTTAGAGAGCTGCGGGTACAGTTGGAGGACTTGCATGGCAAGGGGTTCATCCGACCCAGTGTTTCACCCTGGGCTTCCCCGATATTGTTCGCCAAGAAGGCAGACGGGAGCTTGCGACTGTGTGTCAACTATCATCGCCTGAACCAGGTGACAGTGAGGAACACGTATCTGCTACCGAGGATTTATGACCTCTTCGATCAGCTCAAAGGAGCACAGTGGTTCTCGAAGATAGACCTCAGGTCAGGCTATCATCAGCTCAGAGTTCGAGACGAGGACGTGCAGAAGACGGCCTTCAGGTGTCGGTATGGACACTATGACTTCTTGGTTATGCCTTTTGGTGTAACCAATGCTCCAGTAGTGTTCATGAGCCTCATGAACAGGATCTTCCAACCATACCTCGATCGATTTGTTGTGGTCTTCATCGACGACATTTTGGTGTACTCGACCATCGAGGAGGAGCACGCCTACCACTTGCGGGTTGTACTAGAAACACTCTGAGATCACCAGCTTTATGGCAAGCTCTCGAAGTGCTAGTTCTGGTTACGTGAGGTCCACTTCTTATGGCGAGTAATTTTTGAGGCGGGAGTTGCAGTGGATCCCGCAAAGATCGAGGCAGTGCTACCTTGGGAGCCACCCAGGAGCGTGACGGAGGTGCGGAGTTTCTTGGGTCTAGCTGGATACTATCAGAGATTTGTGCCAAACTTCTCCAGAGTTGCGGCGCCACTCTTAGCTTTGACGAAGAAGGGGAAACCCTTTGTGTGGTCAGACAGATGTTAGTAGAGATTCCAGGAGCTGAGACAGAGATTGACCAGCACACCTATCTTGAGGTTCCCTGAGGAGGGATTTGGATACGTAGTCTACTGCGATGCATCAGGAACTGGACTCAGATGTGTCCTGATACATGAGCGGGCCGTGATTGCCTATGTATCACGTCAGTTGAGGCCGCATGAGCAGAACTACGCAACCCGTGACCTGGAGTTTGAAGCAGTGGTCTTCGCACTAAAGACATGGCGGCACTATCTGATGGGCGAGCGCTTTACAGTCTTTTCTGACCACCAGAGTCTCAGGTACATCTTCTCTCAGAAGGACCTAAACCTGAGACAGCGGTGATGGCTCGAGTTCCTCCAGGACTATGACTTTGAAATAGTCTATACTCCTGGGAAGGGGAACGTAGTAGCTGATGCCCTCAGCAGTAGGATGGGCATTCGGCTACTTGAGGAGGTGACAGAGCAGCTAGTCGCCTTGCAGATATCCATCATGGATAGGGACGGAGTAGCCTTCCTTCAGTCTCTCACAGTCTCTCCTCTACTTATACAGCGGGTCAGAGAGGCACAGTGTAGGGATGCTGACTGTGAGACACGGCGTGCACTGATATCCTCGGGACAGGCACCTGATTGTTTCTCCCTTGGAGCAGAGCATGAAGTCCTTTTCAAAGGACATACCTTGGTACTGGTCGCTTTACGAGAGGAGGTGTTGAGAGAGTTTCACACTTCTCCTTTGGCGATACATCCTGGAGTGGTGAAGATGTACCCGGATCTCAGACGACAGCACTGGTGGCCGTGCATGAAGAAGGCTGTGGCAGAGTTCGTTTCATGGTGCCTCACCTGCCAGTAGGTGAAGGCAGAGCATCAGGTACCAGCAGGCTTGGTACAGCCCTTGGAGGTTCCAGAGTGGAAGTGGGACGGGATATCTATGGACTTCGTGACTGGACTTCCACGCACTTCCAGAGGTCACGACTCCATTTGGGTGATTGTTGACCGACTCACCATGTCGGAACACTTATTACCCATTAGAGAGAAGGGCTCAGTGGAGATCATGGGGCGTCTCTTCATTCAGGATATTTTACGGCTTCACGGTGTGCCATCGTCTATCGTCTCCGATCGAGACGCTCGCTTTACTTCCTGGCTTTGGAAGGGGTTGCAGGAGGCGTTCGGGACGCGGCTACGTCTGAGCACCGCCTTTCACCCTCAGACGGATGGTCAGACGGAGAGGACCATTCATAATCTCGAGGAAATGCTCCGTGCATGTGTCCTCGACTTTGGTCACAGCTGGGAGGATCATCTACCCTTGGTGGAGTTCGCGTTCAACAACAGCTACCACTCCACCATCGGGATGGCACCATACGAGGCATTGTACGGCAGACCTTGCAGATCTCCTTTGTGCTGGGCAGACCCTGGGGAGTCAGCACTCGTGGGACCAGAGATGGTCCGGGCCACGACAGAGAAGGTCCAGGTCATCCAGGAGTGGATGAGGACAGCTCAGAGCCGGCAGAAGTCTTATGCTGATAGGAGGCGGAGGCCACTAGAGTTCGAGGATGGCGACCACGTCTTCTTGCGTGTCTCACCTCGACGTGGATTACGGAGATTTGGCCAAGGAGGCAAGTTGTCTCCACGCTTCATCAGACCTTTCCAGGTCCTTAGCAGGATTGGCGAGGTGGCTTATCGCCTGGCTCTACCATCTTAGATGCACCGGGTTCGTGACGTCTTCCACGTATCTCAGCTGAGAAGACACGTGCACGACCCGACACACATCATTGACCATGGGGAGCTAGACGTGGATGGTGGGGTGACTTTTACGGAGGTCCCGGTGGAGATAGAGGATCTACAAGATCGGGTCCTACGTGGGCGATCGATTCCTCTTATGTTCATTAGATGGCAGCACGGGAACCTCCAGGAGAGCACATGGGAGCGGAAGGCTCAGATGCGTGCTGAGTACCCACATTTGTTTCCCTAGTTTATGATGTATCTTTACGGGGACGTAAAGCCCTGAGGTGGGAGTAATGTAAAGTCCCATAAATTTCAAGGAAATTTTTTTCTTAATTTTCTTTGGAATTTTCCAAGAGCGCAGTTTCTGACGGCACCTGATTCCGAGGCCCGGTGTGCCCGGAATCATTTTCCGATGTTTGGCTTGGGTACGTTCAGTGAACAGACGAGTGGGTTTTTCTAACTTTTGAACCGATGCTCGAAATCGAATTCTGAGGGCACCGATGAAATCGCAGCGCCGGTATTTGCTTAGAAACGCCTCTTCCGGAGTTGTGTTTGCTCGGTGGTGGTTTTTAATTTTCGGGCTTAAAGTTAAGAAATAAAATAAATGTACGACAAACTTTATTTTATTTCACTTAAGCCACTTGGAAGCCACTTGAATCCACTTAAAAGCGGCTTAAGATGAGTTGATCCAGATAAGATTCTATCCGAAAATATCCTACCCTCTTGGTAGGATATTTGTGAGGTGGGGCCCGCACGAGCCCCACCATTTCTTTTCCGCTAAGTAACGCACCCGTGAAAACCCGTCATTATGAAAGTCAACTGACGAATTTTCCTAAATTCCTAACGCACCATTTAATTGGGCGGTTTTATTCGTGAATTAAATGGGCAGTTTCTTTCGTTGAATTAATTATACGAATTAATGGGTCATTACTTACCACTTTTTCGTTTGTTGGCATAATAATAAAATAAGACCAACACGACTTTTGGAGGATTACACGTTGAGAGGATTTGACCAAATTCTTGTGCCTTCACCCTTCTTCGCAAAGAACACGAAGAACGCGAAGAACGCCGGCCTCCGATGAATAACACCGAACCCGCAGAAATCGACGACGGGACGCCATTTTCCGCGACGCCGACGTTTCCTCTCCTGCAACGTTCTTCTGCGACGTTCCTTCCTCCGCGACAAAAACCTTCGATCGTCCGTTGAGGTGAGTGTTTGTGATTCTTTAAATTCCTTTGTGGATTTTAACTCATGATGGATTTAATTATTAAAAAATTAAATCTGTTGTTCTTGAACCTCGGAGTTCGTCGACGCAGCGCCGAATACTGTGACGATCCCCTCCTTTCGCGATGAGCCCCTCCTTCCGCGACGATCAAATCTGCGAAGAACCCGCGGGCGATGACTTGACGAGGTAGGGGTTGTTGTGAATAATTCTTTTATATTTCTGTGAACGTTTATTTAAAAATTAAAGAACCAGATTCATATGAACAATTTTAATTTATTAAAATTGTTGTTTTCATGTGTTGGATAATTTTCCCGTTGTTATTATCTAACGCTGAGGGTGCGGGCCAAACGAACACGGCCCGACAACCCCCCGCCGTTATTTGTGGTTGTGCAGATTTGGCGGGCGACGGAAAAACATGACACAAGGGTGTTTTGATGATCCCGCAGTGAGGAACGGAACCCGGGAGGAACAACGGCACAGACGGGAAGGAAAACGAACCACCGGAGCAACTCCTGTGGCCCGCGGAAGCTGCCGGCGGCGCCCCGGTGCGCCGTCGGACAGGGCCGCCGCGGCTGAAGCCCCAGCGGCGGCGGCCACCGGACCCGCGGCCGCGCGGGTCCGGCCCTCACGCATGGGACGCGGCTATGTCGCGTCCGTTGACTGCAGCGCGGCCCTTCGAGGGCCGCGGCTTCTTCCAAACCGCGGGGGCGGCGGCCCGCGGCACCCGAGCGCTCGGCTGCGCGGCCGAGCCGAGCCAGGCCGGTCGGACCGGCCGGGCCGCGCCCATGCCGGACCGGACCGGGTCTGGCCAGGTGGGACCGGGTCGGGTCGAACCGGTTCGGGTCGACCTGGTTCGGCCGACCCAGGGGGGGTCGGGCCGGCTCGGCCCGGGCCCGGACCCCCCGTCTTCAGACCGTTTTCGGTATCTTGCCCGTAACTTGAGCTACGGGCCTCCGAACGACGCGCCGTCAGCGGCAACGCGATCCTTGGATCGAGACTGTAGTTTTAGTATATCGCACGCAAGGTTTCAGAATACTTTAGGTTCGGCCGGGTTGGTTCGTACACAAAACCAACCGGGCCCTCGGAGCGGAAACGCTCATATCTTGAGCTCCGGACGTCCGATTGATGTGCCGTCGACTTTGTTGAATTCCTCAAAGTGAGACAAATCTTTTGGCTCACTCCGCCCGAGGTTTGGACGCAGGTGGAGTATGGTTGGGTTGGTTTTTCCTTAAAACCCAACTAGGCCCCTGGGACGAAAAAGCCAATAACTCTCAGACCGGGCGTCCGATTGATGCGTCGTCTGCGATGTTGAGTTCCTGTTGACGATACAGAACTTTTGGATACATCAACCTCGGACTTTGTGTCAGTTGATTTATCAGTCTCTCGGCTCGTGGAGCGGACCCTCCCGAACGAGCTTGCTGTGTGCTGGAACCCTAGTGCTGGCTGCGACTCTGACGAAGACTGTGCAGAGATCCTCAGTGGACTGCGACGACGACTGTGTAGAGATCCTCAGTGGACTGCGACGACTACTGCACTCTGCGATCCTACGTGGATCAGTGCTACAGATCCTGTGTGGATCTGATCCTGTGTGGGTCTTTGCGGGGGTTAGTTACCTATTGATCCTGTGTGGGTCTGATCCTATGTGGGTCATTGCGGGGGTTAGTACCTTTCGATCCTTTGTGGGTCCGATGACTTAGATGGATCAGTGATCATCTTTATCGTCATACAAGAAGTATACCTGTGTGAGCGGAATCCTGTGTTACTCTCCTTTGTGGATTGTGTTGAGCTATCCTGTGTGGATTTACTGTTTTACACTCCTTTGTTGATTGTGTTGAGCTATCCTGTGTGGGTATACGTTTTGATTTCCTGTGTGGACTAGGTTGTGCTTGAGCTCAGATGTTGGATCCGAGCAGGAGTTTATGACTTAGGTATATGTTTGGGCATATACCTAAGCAGTTTCGGATGTTACTTCGTGATTGTATCTTTCCTTGTGGTTTATCCTTTGTGGATTTCGGGAGACCTTCGGGGTCTCGGAGTCCCTACTGAGTAGCTTATACTCACCCCTGCACGGGCTATGCCTGCACTTCATTGTGTTGGTTGCAGACGACGGACAGTGCTGATCGTGGTGGAGGCGTGCGGAGCAGGACGGTACCTGGAGGTGGACCACTGAGCGGGACAAACTCGGAGCGGACAGCTGGACCAAGGAGCTGTGTAGGCTATCTGTACCCACCCTTCTGGAGGGACTTCCAGACGACGGCTCGATGCTATGGCTTTTCTTTTCAGTTGCTGTTTTTCCCTTCAGTTGTACATTACAGTTGGGCTTGTATTTCCGGACCCTTTTATTTCACCAAAACTTGTTACGGTTTTTACTTAGTGTTTACTTTTCCGCTTGCTTACTCTGTGGTTCTTGTTTACTTTTCAAAGGCAATGCCTTCCCTTTTTCTGAGATTTACGCCTAGGTGCTAGTCGCCAGCCCCTGGCCTATGGAAGGAGGGCTTGGGGTAGTCACGGCACGGACCCCGAGGACGGGTCGTGACATGATAAACATAACCCCAGTAAATACTTATGAATAAACAATCTCAGATAAGAACGAGATTTGAATAATTATCCCTTACCTTAGGTCTGATATACTTCGTATGTATCCAAACATCCAGTATAATGATTTAAATAATTTCATTAACTTATTACAGAGTCATATTCATTATTATGATATCATATATGGTTCACTTATGACTTTATATTACCCATTATTTTGTAAATTCCATGTTAAACCAGCGTTTTGGGTAAAATCATTTCATTTATCGTATGTGTTTTGACTTGTTGTTCTTGATATGATAAATTATATCCTGATTTAGTTAATTCTAGAATGTAAAACATGATTTATATATAATATATATTCATCATATACATATATATATGATAGATCGATAAATGGCAGGAAATACACTGTTCATGGTGACGGTAGGCCGTACGTACGCATGAACGTTGTTTTCCTTTCCTTATTGGATTTAGTGTAATTAAGTAGATGACATATATATATATATATCCAGTATCATTACTGTGTCATATATTTAATTATTATTCATTATATATACTTTATAATCATTCATGAATGGTTAACCTGGAAAATGAATCTCATCGCGTCGTGGAGATGGTAGTCCGTACGTACGCACGAGCGATGATATCACTCCCATGATCGTAGAATTGTATTGAAGTGTATGTATAATATTTAAGAATCAATATAACTTTAAAATAATCATATATAGTTATTTATTTTTACCATTATACCCATCCATGTAAGGTGGTGGTCGAAAACAGATAACACCACAGTGTGGAGACGGTATTCCGTACGTACGCACGCGTGGTGATTTTGTTTTCCGTAGGAAGGATAGAAGGTGAAATAGGGTTGTTTCATATTTATAATAATATATCAGTATATTAGTGATACTGATGTTATTAATTTATAGTGAAACAATTAAAGAAGAAGAAGTAGAAGAAGAAAGAAACTTGAGAGAATCGGAAGATAATATTACCTCTTCTTCGATGCACCTCTTTTAAGATTCCTCTTAAGGAATTAGAGTTTGTCTTTTGAGAAGACCAGAACCTCCATAATTTTTCTAGGGATGTGTAGAAGAGAAATTGGCAGGGTTTGTCCAAGCATTAATGCTCAAAAGGGTGTGAAGAGAAGAGGGAAGGGGTGCCCTTTTTATAAGGGAGGAGAGGGGAACCTTTGGAAAAACATAAAATATTATTTTATAATAAAGTCATATTCGGTTTTTAATAGCTCCAAATTGAATAATTTCGAATATAAAGTGGGTATGGGTCAAAATCCTCTCAACCAATAGGTTTTAGACAAGTTTAGGTCATTATTTTAACCTTATATTTTAGATTTAACTCTAAGTTAAATAGTTTAACTTTTACCGTGTCTTCTTGTTTTTTTAAACTATATGGTTAATAAACTTACCATAAAGAGCCAAAGGAACCCCAAGTGGTTAATTATTAATATATATAACCTTATCTAATTCATTTGGCTTAACCTTAGATCTTTAGGAATATTATAACAATTAATAATATAATATTTGTTTTAAAAACTATTTTATTTTAATTTTGACGCTATTTGGTAATTGCTTTTTGTGAAAATCATAACAACATGATTAGTTATAAAAAGGTTAATTAAATCAATACTAACATTTCCTATTAACCCAAAAAATTAGTGGAATTCATAAAAAGTCTCAAATTACATTTATTTTTTTGTTTATTTTTGTTTAAAACTTATCTCATTATTGACTAAAATCAGCAGAAGTACAAGGACAAAGCCAAGCAGGGAAATTGTCAAGCCCGAGATGGATGGAGTCAAAAGGGCCTGAGGCCGCCAGCTGATGGGCCACATTGTTTAATTACCGTTTTGTAAAGGATAAGGTTCAAAAATAGAATCACTGGCCAAGTGAAAGAATCCTCATAATGATGGTACCATAAGCCTGGAGTCCACCATCATGATTGTTGATAGCATTAATGACAGTAAGGCAGTCAGACTCCACAAAAATGTCACTCCATCCAAATTACAAAGAGAACAAAAAAACATCAAGGATGGCCATGGCCTCAGCAACTGCCGGTTCCTAGAAAGCCTGGTGTGGAACATATTTTGCAGCAACGATTTTCCCTAGATGATTACGGGCCAGAAGGCCGAGGGAAACAATCCCTTCCTTTTGGAGAGACACGTCCACATTAATCATAAGAGTACCTTCCATTTGGGGGTTCCATTGAGAGGGTGGGATGAGGGAAGATACTATTATAAAATGGTCCTTGTTGTCTTTCCATCCCTCAATCCAAGATGAAGCCTTTTCAATCCAGAATTAGGGAGGTTTGTGAGCTTGAAGAAACACAACATCGTTGCGTCATATCCAAATAATCCAGGACAGTGTGCAATGAGAACATGAGAGAGCCGAAGGAAGAGAGGAGCACCAACACATCAGAAGATTGGGAAGGTCAGAGGCCAAAGATAGTAAATCGGTAGAGGACGGGTCCCAATTACTCCAGACTTTCTTAGATCTCAGGCAGTGAATGATGGCGTGCAAAGGAGTTTCAATAGTGCTCGGGTAGAAAGGGAAAAAGGCAGAACTAGCCATATGTTGGTGAGTGAGAAGGATCATGGTTGGGAGGGTACCCATGAAAACATTACACCAAAATTGGTGAATTTTAGGGGGAGCATTGAGTGTCCAGATCGATTTCAAAGGTCCCCCATCTCGACCAGTAGGGTGGTGGCCAAGGGCCAATCTGTAGCTTGACCTCACTGTGTATTCGACCGTGATATCATTGGTCCAGAAAAGGTGTTCAGGGCCTGCATCAGGGATCCAGGGAATGCTAAGGATGATTCTTCGGTCCCTTTCATTAAACTAATCAAGGATCTTTTCCACACACCACCCTTGTCCCTGGTCGGAAAAAAGGAAGATGACAATGGCATCTTCATAACCTGGTTGGACGGGAGATGTATCCCGCATACCATCTTTATCGAAATCCAAGGATCAATCCAGATATTTACCGATGAGCCAGACCCAATCCTCTAGCCCAGTCCTTTATCCAGGAGCCGTTTTTCCCCCCAAATTCTTATCCATAGGAAGCTGGGGCGGGGACTGAGAGAGGAAGCATGGATGTCCGTGTGGGGAAAGTACATAGCCTGGAGAACTCGTGCATAGAGAGACGAAGGAAGGTTAATCAGGCACCGTCCTTACTTGGCCAACAAAGCATCATTGAAGAGAAGGAGATTCTGAAAACCCATCCCTCCCATTGATTTGGGTTTTCAAAGTTTCTCTCATGCCATTCAGTGGGGTCGATTCCTTCCATCATTCCTACCCCACCAAAAATTGGCAATGCATGTGTGGATCTGGTAAACTATGAATGACGGGAGCTTAAAAAGGGACATAAAATAGCTGGGGATGGACTGGATGACAGCTTTGATGAGTCTCTCTTTGCAAGCTTTAGAAAATCCTTTAGGGGACCATCCAAGAATTTTCTTCTCAATTCTGTCAATAACAGATCCGAATATTTCTTTTTTGGAGCTTCCGATAACCGTGGGAAGCCCAAGATACTTCTGATGCTTCGCAAACATATGAATGCCGGCTAAACCGCATAACTCCTCCCTCTTAGATTGAGGTACCCCTGCACTAAAATAAATTTCATATTTTCCATGATTGATAGACTGGCTAGACACCCTCTCATACTGGTTGATTGCATGGAAGAGCACCCGACATTCGTTAACTGTGACTCTGAAAAAAATGAGGCAGTCGTCGGCGAAGAAGAGATGCGACACTGGTGGGATAACACGGCTGGCCTTCGCCCCATGAATAGATTTAGAAGAAGCATCCCTGGAAATAAGATTAGAAAACAAGTCAGCCACTAGGATGAAAAGAAAAGGGGAGAGAGGATCTCCCTGGAAAAGGCCTCGGGATGGGGTGAATCCTCTGGTGAGCTCCCCATTGATCTTGATTTTAAAATACATGGTCGAGATGCAGTCCATGACCAAACCTGTGCATTTAGCGCAGAAACCCATTTTTATCATAACGCCATGAAGGAAGTGCCATTCCACTCTATCGTAGGCCTTGTTCATATCCAATTTCCAGGCCATGGTTCCTCTTTTTGTGGTAGAGCGTGACTTCAAATAATGAAACACTCCATGGTCCACAATCGCATTATCTTTAATAAGTCTCTTGGCCACGAAAGCGCTATGATTTTCAAAGATAATATCAAGTAGCCAAGGTCGCAACCTATTGACAAGGATCTTTGAGAAAATCGTGTAAGATACATTGCAGAGGCTGATAGGTTTAAAATCAGGGATCGCTAGGGGTTTTGTATTTTTAGGAATGAGGACAAGGACATATTCATTAATGGTAGAAATGCTCGTCTTCCCAGTCCAGATATTTTTTATCATGGTGCAGATGTCGGGACCAATAATGTGCCAGTATTTTTCTAAAAATAGTGTGTGGAACCCATCTGGTCCTGGGGCCTTAGTGGAATGAAGATGTTTTAGGGCCAGGCGTATCTCGTTGTCTATCACATCTTTGGTGAGCTGCCTATTAATCTCCTCAGTGATCACATGTCTGATACAATCATCCACCTCAGAGAACATGAAAGGGGTTCCTACAGCGAAGAAGTTTTGAAAATAGTGAATCAAGACCTCGTGGATACCACTAGAATCAGAAACTTTGCTTCCATTCAGTTCTAAGATGTAGGTAAGAGAGTTCTTCTGATGCCAGGCTATGGCTTTCTAGTGAAAAAACCGAGTATTAGCATCCCCTTCTTTAATATGGATATCCCGCACCCGTATATCCCAGAAGCTTTCCTTGATGTGTTAGGCCATATCCAACTCTCTTTGTGTAGCTCCAATCAAAGAAAGGATGCGATTGAATGTGGCTTGTTTGATGAGGGTGTTCAATCTCTTTTCAAGGACCTCACAGTACTGGTCGGGGTGGTAAAATTTTTTATTGCTCCAAAACCTCAGCTCAGAGGCGGCCTGTTGCAGGTTGGAATGAACATCCACGTGGGTACTTTTCCAGCATGATTGGATCACCTCTTCACATTCCCGGTCTTTTGCCCAGAAGCTCTCAAACCTTAAGGGTCTGCTCAATGGTCGATTAGGTACACCTCACGTACAATCAATGAGAATTGGATAGTGATCAGAATAGTTAAGGGCCATATGGCCAACATGAAACATGATGAACAGATTCATCCAATCAAAGGAACCCATAAATCTATCAAGATTCTCAGCAATATGATTGCCTTTAGTATTGCCTCGGAACCATGTAAAAGGATTACCTATGTACCCACGATCAACCAGGTCCGCCAAAGAGACCGCATCCTTAAAGATTGACATCAAAGCTGCTGGTCGGGTGACTTCTCCCTGCTTTTCCTTATGAAATATAATCTCATTAAAATCGCCTCCGAAGAGGATAGGGCTCGGAAAATCTTGTCGAAGCTTGAAAAGAAGGTCCCATGACTTTACCTAATCATTATGGGACGGCCAGCCATAGAATCCCAAAATAGTCTAGGGTGGGTGAGAGTCTGTCTGAATAGTCGCAGCCACATTGTGCGAGGAAAAGAACAAAATATTGACATCGATATTGACCTTCCAAAGGAGACAGAGGCCCCCCAAGTGGCCTTGCCTAAGCACCGGAAAGCAGCCTTGGAAGCCACACTTCAGAGCAATACCAGTGGTGTCTTTGTTTTCTAATAGGTCTCGGACAGGAAAACCATATCGAGGTGACTTTGAGCGCAGTTGCGCTGAAGCATGCGAACCATTCGTGGGTTTCCAATCCCACGATAGTTCCAACATAAGGAAATCATTTCTCTAGGCGGGGCTGGGTCTCGCCTGCTACTGCCTCTGGTTCCTTCGGACTTTCTTCTTCATTTTTCGTTTTCCATATTTTGGTGGGATTCCTCCCTGATTGACAGGTTTTGAATTGTCTTTTCCTGGCTCCGGGTTTAGGGTCTTCCGCGTACCCCTCACTTGTGCCTCGTTGCACCCTTTTCCATGTTCAAAGAGTTATTGGGCCCAGTATTGGAGATCCTGGCGTTCCCTGGGCCTCCATTGTACAAATTTCTACTACGATCAATTGTGGGTCAGGATCCGGATCTGGTGGTTTGATGTGCATCTGCATTGTCATTGAGCAATGTGATGGTGATTCTTTTTTCCTCATCACCGACTTTGTCGAAGTTTGATTAATTTCCTTCCAAGGGTGAGTGTAAAATCGAGCTTCTTTCTGAGTGGGAGAGACATCACTTGGGAAGTCTATTGGTCCATGTAGAAGGGATTTTTTAGGTATGGGTTTCGCCTGACTGGAATGTGCCATCATGAGATGGTCACAGTCCTTTTGTTTTTCCGTTTCGGGGTTGAAAGCATAATTGTTTGTTTTGGTGCAGAGCCAAGTACCATATTTTATGATAATGTTTACCACTCCATTCTTATGTTTCATGGTGCACGTTCTTTCCAAGTGTCCAAGATGACCACAGAAGAAGCTAAATATTGGAAGTTTCTCGAACTCGAATGATAGCCAGGAATTGGTTTCTTCAATTTTCAAGAACATACCCCTCATCAGTGGCTCTGACACATCAATCTATGCCTTGATCCGAACCTCCGGACCCCATTGAATTGGGTCTGAACTATCCCAATTAAGAAAATGACCTAAACTATCCTCAATTTCTATCATCGTACGTTCCGTTCTTGCATGGAAGGGGATTCCTTTAATACGTATCCGGAAGGGAGAACAGGTTAAATTCACATGTTGGATATCATCCCCCCTTTCAATTCTTCCCTGAGGTGGAGTTAATTATCAAATGTTCATGGTCTTCCGCGCAAGATTTTGTCTCTATCATTCTCGTTAATGAACTCAAAGACGAAGCGGTTGATCCCCGCTTCCCAAATAGCCACTCCTGCATCGAGTTTCTAGATGTGTTGTAGAGTGTTTTTGAGAGCCCCTGGATTAACCGAAATGTTTTCCAAAAACTTTCCCACCATGAGCAGTGACAAATGCTTATCCAGCAGAGTGTCCTAGTTTCTTTGTGCCTCAATTGTCACCTTTTCCTTTCCCATTAGGGACAATCTCTTCCACTGATTAGCAAATTCTGCATCCATAGTGAAAATTGAGTACGCAAACCTCCAACAGGGTTAGCGCCCTTGCAAACCCCACGACCCTCCCTTGAAACAGGCCCAGTCCACCAAGAAGGAAAAGACCAGCCCCAAAGTGACCACCGGCCACGAAACACACACCGAACCAAACACCATGACCTACATAGTCAAAGAAGCCTCAAAGGTGGTCGCATCCAGAAAACTCTCACCGCGACTCACACCAGACGTCACGGAGTAACCCCCCGGCAGACCCTCGGTCTTCACAGCACAACATGTACTTCGCGGAGCCACATCGTACAATAGTCCCACAACGCGGTGGTTCCTCGCGGGTGACCCTTCCCGAGGTAGGCCACCTCACAGCGGCCACTGCGCGAATGCACAATACGGTGCATCCTTGCAAGAGGCACTTCGAGAATCAAACAGCTTCGCGGCTGCCACAATGCGCACGCACAGCACTGGAGATCCTCGTGGAAGTCACTTCGCGATTCAGACCACTTTGTGGCTACCCCTCGTGGTCTCACAACATGGAGAACGATCACTGATGGAGCTTCGTGAGGAAAAACCACTTCACAGCTGGAGGCACTTCGCGAATTAGACGGCTTCACGGCTGCCACTTCACGCACGCATAGCCAAGAAGAACCTCACGGAAGACACTTCACGATTTCGACCACTTCGCGGCTGACCCTTCGTGATCTCACGGCGTGGAACACGAACACGAAAGGAGCTTCGTGAGGCAACACCACTTTGCGGCGGAAAATTCGCGAACCAGAAAGATGGGATCCGGCAAGAGAACCATGCCCACTTCACGGTAGCAGGAATGGAAAAACAAAAGGGGGGAAAACCTCAAGCTCGAGTGTGCCTCATGACCCTGAACACACGGATCTGAAGCCGAAAGGGGATTTGTGGCGAGGAGAAGGATATTTTAAAACACTAGAAAGGCCTCGAGAGAGGAATCACATAGATTAGGAGTGCCGAAGAAGAAGAGGAAGAGGAACTAGCATCTTTTTCCTCACAAATATCTGACTCCATCGAGGAATGACAGCGATGGAGGAAGCTTCGGGATCCCGGGGGAGGCACGAAACGACGCTTTGAGGTCAAAGTCGAGCCGATGAAGAAGAAGAAACCCGACTCCTTCCAGAACCCAGACGTTAGGAACCGAGAGCAGGTAGAGGAGAGAAGAGGCAAGGAACACAGATTCACACCACGGGAAAAATAGAGACCAACACAGGAAGGAATAAGGGAACCAACGCACCAGAACGGGGAAAGGAGAGAACAACGCAGCAAAGAGACGGGGTGCGTGGAGGGAGACGACGCCGCCGGAACCCGAATAGACCAGGAAACTGGAAACCTAGAAAACCTAGGAGAGAGAGACTCTCACACAGGAGATACTTGATATTCAAATTACACTTTTTTTGGGTATTTATAATATCAATTATTTCATAATTTCATTATTTAGGTGATTACTACATCACAATTGTGTCATAAATAAATGAAAATATTAAATGTCTAAAAATTATAAATAAAATACCATTAGGTAGGAAATATTTTTAGATTTCTAACGAATATTTATATTCTAATTTATCTTATGTGTAACCCTATATTAAAAATGTTTTAGTTATTAAACTTTGATTTTAACTATTTTAACTGTTTTTTAAATAAAATAATAATAAATGTCCTAATCTAATCCAAGTGGACCTAAATGATAATATTATATTCTTAAGGTTGTTTTTGGTCGAATTATACTAATCAAATCGAATTAGAACATGTTTTAGGGTAATAATAATATCATTTTTACCCTTAATTAGCCTATTTACTTTTAACCATGGTAAATAAAAGTAAAAAATTACTATTCACCAAAAAATATTTTTATCTTATTGAACCACATTTTACTCCTTGATATTAACTGTGTCTCTCAGATTTTTGAAATTCTACTCACAGAAGTAGTAAAATTAAGTTTTATGTAAGTTTTCAAAAAGCTCCTAGGAGGTAGGTAAAAGACGGTGAAAAGATCAATAAAATTTTTATATATCTAAAATTATTATAAAATGACATCAATGAATTACATTGAACATATATAGGTATTATGTATAAATTTTTACCTAAAATAAATTTTAATAAAATAAAAAATTATTTATATAATAATTCGGTTTTTAAATAGTTACCGAGTGTTTTCACTATTCATCAAAAATTGAAAGTTTTCAGAAAAATACCAAAAATTCACCCTAGGCTAATTTCGATATTCCAAATCCAAAAATGAAGTCCATTTTTAAATAAAAAATATATAAAATTTCAAAACGTTCATATTACTATTCATAACGGCTAGTTCATAATAATATTATAATAATATCTCGTTTAGTGAAACTCGGTATTTCTTACTACACACGCTATCGAGGAAGGTATTGATTGCGTGTAATGTAAGCCATGTCAGGGTTGCGTGTAGTGAAAGCTCCATTTGGTGTTCCATATAACAAAATCAAAACTTATTTCAATTATATATTAAACAAAATATATACATAATGTTGTTTAGAATAATTTCCACAAAACGAACTTGAAATTGTGTGTAATACGAGCCAAGAATAGTGTTTCGTATACTGGAAGCTAATACGGTGTTGCGTATAGTGAACGATAATCTCAGTGTATCATACACCAAAATAAATCAAATAAATTAAAAATAAAACTTCTCATAAAATCTCTGGGTGTTACATTCTACCCCCCTTAAAATGAATTTTGCCCTCGAAATTCGTCTGGGTTATAAATGGTTTACTACTTGAAAGTTTTCTTCATAGAAACCCACATCGTAAAAAGGAACACTAAACATTAATTCTAAAAAGTGTATTATAAAACATAATGGTTACCCAAACTAACTCATCACTGGGTTTCCACATAGAAAAACATAGGTGAAAATATGGATATAGAATAGAAATTTAACCATCATGTTCTGATGGAGAGTGGTAGAGGACATGGTTATTAAAAATCCTACAATCACAAATCCATAAATTTGTTATGATTTAAGGTACCATATGATTTATCGAATATAAGGACACTAGGACAACATTTTTTTTCATGATCATTTCCCTAAATTTGAATAATTATTGAATTAAAAGAAATATTTACTTGATTTTGGTACAATCTTACTGTTGTTTGTGCCTTGAACAATTTCCACTTCATCTCTTAAAGAAATGAAGTTGAATTTGTCTTCCGTGAAGTGTTAGCGGGTCATGTGATAGAATGATAGGTCATTCCATCTTTCTCAAAAAAAAAAGGATAGAAATAGATATTAAATATACATAATTCCATCTATAGTGAGATTGGACTTATACTTCATATATCATACCGCTAAATATAATAAAACTAGTTTCTACTAACCAGGGAATTTCTGTAGGACAGTGGTATGCGATAAAGGCATGTCACACTTCAATTGTGGGATCGATTCCCACAGCCTTGTCTAATGCGACGGGTTGTCACTCGTCCTATGGGTTGTCCTTTTTCTAAAACTACACTATTATAACATTCCAAAAATAGTATCAAAAAAAATTATAGCCTTAAACATTTATATCTGATGTCCAGCTTAATCCATTCCAAACTTTAAGCTTATCGAAAATACTTATGTCCAATCTTATAGTATAAATTAAATGATTACTAGACATTTCATCAACCAAGCATGTGAATACCATCATTTATCACCCATATAAGATATATCTTGTTGGTCACATTCCAAACGTGTGAATACCTTAATCATGTATTCAATTTAAAAATGAATACCCATTGAACCTTAGTGAAAACATGAATGCTGTCAAAAGGTAACTCTTTCCACATACCAAAATCCAAAAATTTATATATACTCAAACCATGATACCACATTATCCTTATATCAGCCATGAGCTCATCAATACTATAAAACTTTTCATTATCTCCTTGTCCCTTCGTTATGCACATATCATCTACTTTCCATAAATATATGAATTAACCTTTAATAGTTACCAGTACCATTCAACATATACTTTCCAATACTTTAGGAAATCCAATATTGTAACAATCCTTAGATGTGTCTTTATTCCATAGTACCATTACCTATACAACATAACTCTTGATAAACATAAGTCATTCTACTAACTTCTTAAACCATTGACCAAGCATCAACACTTCTTTCATCTCATATATCATTTGTAGTCTCCTCATCATCATCCACATAAATACTACCCATATGACCATGCTGATTCTCTTCCTGAGATTTTCTCTTAGGGAATTGGTTTGCATAATGCCCATACATTCCACATTTAAAACATCTAATCATTGTTGATGTCGTAGAAATACCATTATCCTTATCCATGGTATTAACTGAACCTTTTCCTTTGCACTTACTGGATTTGTGTCCTTTTCCACACCCAAAGTATCTTCTAGTTCCTTTGAAACATTCTCCTTGATGTCTCTTCCCACATGATTTCCATGAGAGAAATTGAACATTTTTTCCTCTATGATCATCATGAAAATCCATCTTTCTCTTATTAGCTGATTCGGGAAACTTACCAAAGTTGAGATTATTGATCATATTATGAGATTGCTGATTCGGCATAATAACAATATTTGGACTTCCAAATATCATTTCATTTGTTTGCTCATGAATAATATCATTCCATTGTCCATCATATACTCCATTATCGTGAATCTTCCTGTTTCCAGCCATTTTCTAAAACCAAAAAAGAATAGTGTGAGAGGAAAAAATCATTCTAGGGGAAAAACATAATAAAGGGGGGGTATCGTCAATATCTAACATATTCGGTTAAATTCTAAGATCGTTACCATAATTCTAGGACTATAAACTATATGTATACTTATCCTTAGGGACATCCCTATACATACCTTAGAAATGTCTCTATGGATTTCACTAAAGTTTTCGCATCCTAGTTTCCAAAGGTTAACTAATCCTTTCCTCCGATACCAACTTTAGAGACCCAATCTTAACATACATACACATTACATTACTTTTTCAAAATACTTAATACATAACAAGAACCAACACTCAAGGACCGTAATAGTTTAGTTTCATTGGAAACTCAGAACGCAATCTTCTAATCGTGGTGAAAGATCTTTAACATCTCCCATAAAGATCTTCCCCTTTTTGTTTTCTTACCAAAAACCTTTCTTTAAATCCTAGGGAAAATAAAACATATAAAAGGGTGAGATCAAATGCTCAGTAAGGATAAGCATGCATAAAATAAAACAAATTATATAAATTTGAACATAAATACATGAACATAATTTTTAAACATCAAGATCTTGAGAAATGACATAAAACATGGAATTATGTAAGGAATAAATCATAAAGAAAAATTAATCGAGATAAAATAGCAAGATAATAAAACATGTAATTGTGGAAAAATATTAATCACATGATATGATTTCCATAGTAGCCAAGGCATTGCTGCCATGACCATCTTAGTGGACAAAGTCCCTTTCTGAATCGAGTTCACTCCTCGTTCCAGTCCTGTATCACCGAACCGAATTAACTTACCATTCCAACCATGTCTATCTAATAAGATATTAATATTAACCCAATTTATTGGATGGATATATAGGTCCCACCCATCTCATAATGAAATCATTCTTACTTGTGCCTCAAAATAAACTTAAAACATTCATTATAACCCAGAGAATAAAATGGGTTTCATAAACATTATCCCATCATCACATAATCCATATAAAACAAATGGATATTTCATCATAAGAAAAGTGAAACCATGTAAATTATAGATAAATTATACTTGAAACATACTTATATGAAATAATGTCATCTTATATGGAAAATTGTTTTGATGAAATACTTGAAATGAATTCTTGAGGAAAATATCCTTTCTTCATCAAAATCATTTTCTTTTCACAAAATGACATTCAATTTTAAAAGAAAAGGATTTTGTTGAAAATATTAATGAAATATAATAGAGTAATCTTCATGAAAATAAGGTGTTATGAAAAAGTAAAAATCCATTCATTTCGTATAAGTTAAAAAACATTCTTCTCGTACGTTTTTCAGAAAAGTATAAAAGTACCACGTATGGTAAAAAAAAGAAAGATTCCCTCTATAACAAAAATTAATAGTCAAAGAGTAAAAATTAATTTAAACATACATGGAAGAGTAGTAAACATTTTATGAAAACATTTTTAGAAATCATGGACATAGATGATAAACATAACCCCAGTAAATACTTACGAATAAACAATCTCAGATAAGAACAAGATTGGAATAATTATCCCTTACCTTAGTTCTGATATGCTTTGTACGTATCCGAACCTCCTGTATAATGATTTAAATAATGTAATTGACTTATGATAGAATCATATTCATTGTTATGATATCATATATGCCTCACTTATGACTTTATATTATCTGTTCTTTTGTAAATTCTATTTTAAAGCAGCGTTTTGGGTAAAATCGTTCCATTTATCGTATGTGTTTCGACTTGTTGTTCTTGATATGATTACTTATATCCTGATCTAACTAATTCCAGAATGTAAAACATGTTTTATATATAATATATATTCATCATATACGTATTTATATATATATATATATATGATATATCGATAAATGTAATCAAATACACCGTTCATGGAGACGGTAGGCCGTACGTACGCATGAACGCTGTTTTCATTTGCTTATTGAATTAAATGGAATTAAGTAGATGACATAAATAAATATATATATATATACAAAAATCCAGTATCATTATCATGTCATATATTTAATTATTATTCAATATATATACTTTATAATCATTCATTAATGTTTAACATGGAGAATGAATCTCATCGCATCGTGGAGATAGTAGTTTGTACGTACGCACGAGCGATGATATCATTCCCATGATCGTGGAATTGTATTGAAGTTTATGTATAATATTTAAGAATCAATATCACCTAAAATATTAATATATAGTTATTTATTTTCACCATTATACCCATCTATGTAAGGTGGTGGTCAAAAAAATATTACACTACGGCATGGAGACGGTATTTCATACGTACGCACGCGCGGTGATTTATTTTTCCATAGGAAGGGTAGAAGATGAAATAGAGTTGTTTTATATTTAAAATAATATATCAGTATATCAGTGATATTGATGTTTTTAATTTATAGTGAAACAATAAATGAATAATAAGTAGAAGAAGAAAGAAACTTGAGAGAATCGGAAGAAAGGATTACCTCTTCTTCGAAACACCTCCTTTAAGCTTCCTCTTAAGAAAGTAGAGTTAGTCTTTGGGGAAGACCAGAACCTCCATAATTTTTCTAGGGAAGTGGAGAAGGGAAATATTCAGGGTTTGTCCGATATTCAAGGCTCAAAAGGGTGTGAAGATAAGAGGTAAGGGGTTCCCTTTTTATAAGGGAGGAGAGGAGCATCTTTGGAAAAACTTAAAATATTATTTTATAATAAAGTCATATTCGGTTTATAATAGCTCCAATTTGATTCATTTCGAAGGTAAAGTTGGTATGGGTCGAAATCCTCTCAAAATATAGGTTTTAGACAAGTTTAGGTTACTATTTTAACCTTATCTTCTAGATTTAACTATAAGTTAAATAATTTAACTTTTACCGTGTCTTCTTGTTTTCTTACACTATATTGTTAATAAACTTACTATAACAAGCCAAACGAACTCCAATAGGTTCATTATTAATATATATAACCATATATAAGTTATATTTCCAAACCATATATTTTTAGGAATATTATAACAATTAATAATATAATATTTGTTTTAAAAACCTTTTTATGTCAATTTTGACACTATTTGGTAATTGATTTTTGTGAAAATCATAACAACATTATTAGTTCAAATAAAGTTAATTAAATCAATACTAATATGTCATATTAACCTAGAAAATTAGTGGAATTAATTGAAAGTCTCAAATTACATTTATTTGGGTATTTAAAATATCAATTAATTTATTATTTCATTATTTAAGTAATTACTGCATCACCATTGTGTCATAAATAAATTAAATTATTTAATGACTAAAAATTATAAATAAAATACCATTAGGTATGAAATCTTTTTATATTTCTAATGAATATTTATAGTCTAATTTATATTATGTATAACCCTAAATTAAAAATGTTTTAGTTATTAATCTTTGATTTTAACTATTTTAACTCTTTTTTAAATAAAATAATAATAAATACCTTAATCTAATCCAAGTGGACCTAAATAATAATATTAAATTCCTAAGGTTTTTTTTGGTCTAATTATATATATCCAATAGAATTAGAACATGTGTTAGGGTAATAATAATATCATTTTTACCCTTAATTACCCTATTTACTTTTCACCATGATAAATAAAAGTAAAAAGTTACTATTCACCAAAAAATATTTTAATCTTTTAAAACCACATTTTGCACCTTGATATTAACATTGTACCTCATATTTTTGAAATTCCACTCACAGAAGTGGTAAAATTAAGTTTTATGTATGTTTGCAAAAAACTCCTAGGAGGTTGGTAAAAAACAGTGAAAAGATCAATAAAATTTTTATATATATAAAATGACACCAATGAATTACATTGAACTTATATAGGTATTTGTTGTACCTCTCGAACCCCTCGTGGTTTTATTTTCATGATCACAATCACTCAATTATTTATCTAATATTGTTTTAAGTGTTTTTGGATTATAGGCATAAGTTCAGGTGGCCAAGGAATTAGGCCAAGAAAGCAAGAAGCAAAACTGGACTGAAATTCAGTCCACCGGCCAACCGGTGGCTTCACCACCGGTCGACCGATGGACCCTGGGCAGAAGGCAGACCCACTGCCTCATCACCGGCCAACCGGTGGCCTCAGCACCGGCCAGCCGGTGGCACCCAGCAGAACAGTGTTTGCTACTGTCTTGCCACCGGCCAACCGGTGGCCTCACCACCGGCCAGCCGGTGGAGTCTGGACAGAAGCATCCACCCATCTCCAAGGCACCGGCCAACCGGTGGACCTGCACCGGCCAACCGGTGGACCTGCACCGGCCAGCCGGTGGAGGCAGTCAAACTAGTCGTTGGGCTGTTGACCAGCCTGCCCACTTGGCTCCCAACGGCTCTTTAAGCCTCTCCAACGGCTCCGAAGACTCCAAAAGGGTTCCTTGACTATAAATAAAGGCCAAGGAAGCCCCTGACACTACCCGGATCAGATACGAAGCCAACGGACATATTTTGTATCAATTGGCCAACCTCCGGGGACTTTCTTCAAGGAACCCATCTTTCTCCAACAACTTCCACATCCAAGGAGCTCCTCCAAAGAAGCTTGGAAGCGGCCTTCAACATCTCCAATCAATCAAAGGCGCCCAAGGCTTCTCAACATACGGGTTTTATTGTTTTATTTATTTTGAGCTTTAAATTTGGGTTTGTGCCTACAAACCCCAAACTCTTTCTTCATCCCTCTTTCTTTTGGGTTTCACATCACCACTAAGGTGTGAAGAGGTTTCTTCAAGCCTTTCCTTTTAAAAGGATTGTGTCATAGGTGAGCTATCCTTCACCTGTAAGAAGGATAGTGGGTTCTTGCTAAACCATTAAAAGCAAGTGGGTTCTTGCTCAACCATCAAAAGCAAGCTGTAATAGGTCCTAGTGCTACCTCAAAGCCTAGTGGGTTTCTTGCTAAAACCATTGAAAAGCAAGCGGTAGGAATCTCTCAACGGTTTAGTTGGGAGCGGAGACGTAGGCCGGGTTTTGGCCGAACTCCGTTATCAATTCTTGTGTCTTGCCTCTTTATTTCCACTGCATCTTTACTTTGATTTTTAAATTGTTAATCTTTTTTTAAAAGGAAATTCACCCCCCCCCCCTCTTGCCATCATTCCCTTTTTCTCCGCCCAACAATTGGTATCAGAGCCAAAATTTGAGTAATACCTAAACCGGTTTCAAATTAAAGATCCTTTTTGATGGCTTCTACCGCTTCTTCTTCTCCAAACCTCGAAGGTCATTCATTGGGTCGTGCTCCATTGTTTGATGGAACCGACTATTCTTTTTGGAAAACCCGCATGAGCACTTTTTTAAAAAGTATTGGTTATCCAATTTATAAAATTGTTATGCAAGGATTTTCCCTCTCCTCTCCCGATGAGTCTAAATGGACCCCCAATGACATTGCTTTTTTTGAGCTTGATGGAAAATCCATGAACGCTCTTCATTGTGGTCTTGACCGTAATGTATTTAATTGTATTTCTACTTGCTCTACTTCTTACGATCTTTGGAAATTTTTTGAACTAACCTATGAAGGTACTAGCGAGGCTCCAAAGCAAGAATCCGATCAAAAGCAAGAACCCGACGAAAAGATCAAGCCCGTTTTCCCACCTCACAAGAAAAGGGCCAAGAAGAAGAATAAGAAGGCTTTAAAGAAAACTTGGAGTGATAGCTCCTCCTTCTCTTCTTTCTCCTCGAGCGACAATGGTAATAATTGCCTAATGGCAAAACATGAGGTATCTTCCTCCTCTTCATCCTCTTCCTCCTCTAGTTCTTCTAATTCTTTTAATCATTTATCATATGAAGAACTCCAACATGCTAGAGACCAATTAGAAAATGGTTTTCATGAGCTTTCTTCAAAATTCGTTGCTTTGAAAAAGAATTTCAAAAAACTCTCTTCCGAAAAAGAACAACTTCTTAAAGAGAAGGAAGAGTTGACCCTCAAAATTCAAAACTTTCCCGATGTTGATTCCATGGAATCAACTATCAAAGACTTAAGGGAATCCCTAGCCAAGTTCACCCAAGGTGAACAAAATTTGTCCAAACTCTTAGGTTCCCAACGAATTTCAAGAACCACCCAAGGGATAGGATATACCAATGTAGCCTCGTCCTCCCATGCACCCACTGTTTTTGTAAGGGGGAGCACTTGTTATAAATTTTGCAATTATTGTAAAAAACCCGGGCACCTCATTTATGAGTGTGATTGCAAAAATGCCCGGTACGGCCAACCCAAGTCTATTTTCTTTTCCGATGAGTTCTATAGGAGAAGACCCGCCATGAGACAAGTTTGGATTGAAAAATACCTCTTAGCGAGTCTAACCGGACCGAAATTTGTCTCGGTTTCAAAAACCTCTCCCCGGTGATTTGTTGTTTTTATTTAGGGGGAGTTAGGATCGTTTAAGCCCTTTTGATTTCAATTTCAAAATTTTCGATTCAAAATTTCAATTTCAAAATTTTCGATTCAAAATTTCAATTTCAAAATTTTAGATTCAAACTTTAAATTTCAACACTTGGTTTCAATTTTCTTTTCAAAACTTTCAATTCAAACTGTTATTGAATTCTTGATTCAAAACTTTCAATTCAAATTTCAAAAATTTCATTTGGTTTAAAATCTCTATCTTGTTTTTCAAACCATTCCCTCAATCAAGTTTTATGCCCCGTGCTATTTTGATAATCACAAAGGGGGAGAAATTCTTGATTGATTGGGGGAAAAATCTTTTAAAGCATGCCTCTTATTTTAAGTCTTTTACTTTGTTTGTTTCGGTGATTGTGATCATCAAAATAGGGGGAGATTGTTGTACCTCTCGAACCCCTCGTGGTTTTATTTTCATGATCACAATCACTCAATTATTTATCTAATATTGTTTTAAGTGTTTTTGGATGATAGGCATAAGTTCAGGTGGCCAAGGAATTAGGCCAAGAAAGCAAGAAGCAAAACTGGACTGAAATTCAGTCCACCGGCCAACCGGTGGCTTCACCACCGGTCGACCGATGGACCCTGGGCAGAAGGCAGACCCACTGCCTCATCACCGGCCAACCGGTGGCCTCAGCACCGGTCAACCGGTGGCCTCAGCACCGGTCAGCCGGTGGCACCCAGCAGAACAGTGTTTGCTACTGTCTTGCCACCGGCCAACCGGTGGCCTCACCACCGGCCAGCCGGTGGAGTCTGGACAGAAGCATCCACCCATCTCCAAGGCACCGGCCAACCGGTGGACCTGCACCGGCCAGCCGGTGGAGGCAGTCAAACTAGCCGTTGGGCTGTTGACCAGCCTGCCCACTTGGCTCCCAACGGCTCTTTAAGCCTCTCCAACGGCTCCGAAGACTCTAAAAGGGTTCCTTGCCTATAAATAAAGGACAAGGAAGCCCCGGACACTACCCGGATCAGATACGAAGCCAACGGACATATTTTGTATCAATTGGCCAACCTCCGGGGACTTTCTTCAAGGAACCCATCTTGCTCCAAAAACTTCCACATCCAAGGAGCTCCTCCAAAGAAGCTTGGAAGCGGCCTTCAACATATCCAATAAATCAAAGGTGCCCAAGGCTTCTCAACATACGGGTTTTATTGTTTTATTTATTTTAAGCTTTAAATTTGGGTTTGTGCCTACAAACCCCAAACTCTTTCTTCATCCCTCTTTCTTTTGGGTTTCACATCACCACTAAGGTGTGAAGAGGTTTCTTCAAGCCTTTCCTTTTAAAAGGCTTGTGTCATAGGTGAGCTATCCTTCACCTGTAAGAAGGATAGTGGGTTCTTGCTAAACCATTAAATGCAAATGGGTTCTTGCTCAACCATCAAAAGCAAGCTGTAATAGGTCCTAGTGCTACCTCAAAGCCTAGTGGGTTTCTTGCTAAAACCATTGAAAAGCAAGCGGTAGGAATCTCTCAACGGTTTAGTTGGGAGCGGAGACGTAGGCCGGGTTTTGGCCGAACTCCGTTATCAATTCTTGTGTCTTGCCTCTTTATTTCCGCTGCATCTTTACTTTGATTTTTAAATGGCCAACCTCCGGGGACTTTCTTCAAGGAACCCATCTTGCTCCAACAACTTCCACATCCAAGGAGCTCCTCCAAAGAAGCTTGGAAGCGGCCTTCAACATCTCCAATCAATCAAAGGCTCCCAAGGCTTCTCAACATACGGGTTTTATTGTATTATTTATTTTGAGATTTAAATTTGGGTTTGTGCCTACAAACCCCAAACTCTTTCTTCATCCCTCTTTCTTTTGGGTTTCACATCACCACTAAGGTGTGAAGAGGTTTCTTCAAGCCTTTCCTTTTAAAAGGCTTGTGTCATAGGTGAGCTATCCTTCACCTGTAAGAAGGATAGTGGGTTCTTGCTAAACCATTAAAAGCAAGTGGGTTCTTGCTCAACCATCAAAAGCAAGCTGTAATAGGTCCTAGTGCTACCTCAAAGCCTAGTGGGTTTCTTGCTAAAACCATTGAAAAGCAAGCGGTAGGAATCTCTCAACGGTTTAGTTGGGAGCGGAGACGTAGGCCGGGTTTTGGCCGAACTCCGTTATCAATTCTTGTGTCTTGCCTCTTTATTTCCGCTGCATCTTTACTTTGATTTTTAAATTGTTAATCTTTTTTTAAAAGGCAATTCACCCCCCCCTCTTGCCATCATTCCCTTTTTCTCCGCCCAACAGTATTATGTATCAATTTTTAACAAAAATTAATTTAAATAAAATAAATAATTATTTAAATAAAAATTCGGTTTTTAAATAGTAACCGAGGGTTTTCACTATTCATCAAAAATTGATAGTTTTTAGAAAAATACCAAAAATTCACCCTAGGATAATTTTGATATTCCGAATTAAAAAATGAAGTCCATTTTTATTGAAATAATTTATAAAACTTCAGAACGTGCATATTACTATTCATAATAGCTAGTTCATAATAATATTATAAAAATATCTCTTTTAGTGAAACTCGGTATTGTGTACTACACACTCTATCAAGGAAGGTCTTGATTGCATGTAATGTAAGCCAAGTCGGGGTTGCATGTAGTGAAAGCTCCGTTTGGTGTTGTGTATAACATAATCAAAACTTATTTCATTTAAACATTAAACAAAATATATACATAATGTTGTGTAGAATAATTTCCACAAAAAAAACTTGAAATTGTGTGTAACATGAGCCAAGAATAGTGTTGCGTATACTGGAAGCTAATACAGTGTTGCGTATAGTGCAGGATAATCTTAGTGTAGCATAAACCACAAGACATCAAATAATTTAAAAATAATACTTCTCATAAAATCTCGGGGTGTTACACATAGCTCGTGTAGAGGTGAGTATAACGATACTCAATAGGGACCCCGAGACCCTCAAGGTCTCACTAAATCTAAAAAGGATAAACCACAAAGCATGAAGTCAACTTTCAACCCTGCTTAGGTATATTCCCATACATATACCTAAGTAATCGAGTATACCCATCCCAATCTTGAGGAAACACAGGGTCCAACCCAAAAGCCCAAATCTCAACTGTTTCGCAAAGGAAGGAATACCATGAAGGTAAGTACCAAACAGGTATGCCACACAGAAGAATACCACCAAGGTATTACCATGAAAGAAATTACCACAAGGTACAAACTCATCTCACACCATGTATAACTTAAGTGCAGTAGTAGAGATGATTAGTTGTAACTATTGAATCATCTTACTCTACTAAGAGGCAGACCCACACAGGATCGCTCGGTGCTGACCCACACAGAATCACTCAGTGCTGACCCACATAGGATCGCTAGGTGCTGACCCACATAGGTTCGCTTGGTGCTGACCCACGTAGGATCTCTATGTGCTGACCCACATAGGATCACTTGGTGCTGACCCACTTAGGATCGTTAGGTGTTGACACACACAGGATCGCTCTTCATTCTTCACATCACAGCCAGCCACTAGGTTCCCACACTACGTTCGCTTGTCTCCGAGAGGGTCTACTCCACAAGACACTAGTCGATACTCCAACTACCATGAATTTTCATGAAAAAGTATCTCAAAGGATCACCATGTCATAGGGTTCTCAACGCAATAGACCGTGTGTCAATCAGATGCTCGGTCTGTAAGTTATTAGCCTTTTAGTCCCGAGGAACTGGTTGGATTTGTGCTCAATCCAATATGAACGTACTCCAATTTTATCTAAAACTCCAGTGGGTTATACTCAAAGGGACTGTCTCACTCAAAGGTTTCTAGCCCCATTGACGGTTCATCAAACGGATGTCTGGTGCCAAAGTTATGGCCAAAAGAGTGTAAATTTCGAAGTTGGCACGGGTCTGGTCTAACCCGGTCAGACCGAACTGGCCTGACCTGCTGGGTTTGGCCTAGCCCGCTAGGTCCAGTCCGGCCCGCGTTGGGCGTCCGGGCCTAGGCAGCATCCCACGGGGTGGAAGAGGCCTCTGAGGCCGTGAGGGGCCACGGGGGGGCCGCGGTGGCCGCAAGGAGCTCGTAGGGCCGTAGTGGTCACGAGTGGCTCGGACTGTCGCAGGAGGCGTAGAGGTCTGTGGGCGGTTAGGAGGACCTTGGGGTGGTAGAGGAGGGTCGCGGCCGGCGAAGGAGGGAGACAAGAAGCTCGGAGGGCAGCGGGCGGTTCGGAGGGCCACAGGCGGCTCGGAGGGCCACGGGGGTGGCGACAACTGCCGAACGGAAAGGTTACTGGGCAGTGGTGGCCGCGGATGGAAGAAGCCATAGGGTGACGGTGGCCGCAGGCGAAGGAGGCCATGAGGCAGTGGTCCACTGTGGCTGGCCATGAGGCGTGGTTGTGTGTCGTGTCTTTGTTGGCGGTCAGCTTGACCAGCCGCCCTCTTTTTTCACCTTTGTTGTGGCAGGTCGTGGTGATGGCTGTCGTTATCGTGTTCCACTGGTGCCAAACTCCGGCACCAGTTGTCGTCACCATCATGATAAACACACAAATAAAGAAGAAAAACGTAGGGGTTGGGCCAGGTTTTTTTGGCCCGCACCCTCCGCGTTAGAGTAGTAGAAAGTGGTTCAACAAAATCTGGAAACAAAAATGAAAAAATCTACAATTTAATACGAATCGTGGATCAACTCATTTTGGTTGATCCGCATTTTCCATGCTTTCCAATAACGAGGAATTTAACTGAGAAAATTTCATGAATTTAATGACAACCCCCTACCTCATTGGATTGTTGACGTCGATGAGAGAAGTCGAAGTTGTCGAAGTTCGTCGCACCTACAACACACATCTGATCCTAAGCTCGTTCATTAGATAATCGCTCTTGGATGGAGGTGGTTCTTTGTTGTTGATGATGTCCACCATTGGAGGATGTCCCAAGGAAAAGTTGAATTTGTGCATCGACATTATTCATTGGAGAGCATGTTCTTCGTTGGAGAATGCATTCTTTGTTGGAGAGAATAATCCTCCAAGCTCTCTCCCAATTCCCTTTTTCCAATCCTTTCTCCAATTCCACTAAAAATAAAATAAATAGCCTACATAAAATTAAAAACATAGCATTTAATTTTATTTTTACACATAAATTTAATTTTTAACTTAACAGTTATTTTTATGTTGACACATAAAATTAATGGAGGGAGTTGAGAGGTTTCCTCCCCCCATTATGGGTGGTTCTGGTGGTGCCCACCACCAAGACTTGATTTCAAAAAATGGCGGTTTTAGTTCGAGTGGTCCCTACCTCCCAACATCCACATGGGAGATCCAAATAAAATAAAATGTTAAATAAATTATTTTATTTATTCTTTCATGAAAAACACAAATTGTATCTTTCACCCTCGACCTACTGCGGTCAAGGTGAAGGTCCCCTTAATTGAATATCAGCAATGCGAGTTTAAAAGTGCCCTCAGATTTCAATTTCAAGCATTGGTTCAACAGTTAGAAAAACCCATGCATAGGTTTACTAAATATACCCGAAAAAAAGTTCAGAAATCCATTCTAGGCACACCGCGCCTCGGAATTATGCACCATTAATTTTTGAGGACTTGTAAAATTTCCATTTAATAAAAAAATTACATGGAAATTCTGATTCTTTACATTCTCCCCACCTCAGGGCTTTACATCCCCATAAGACACCTCACAAACTAGGTAAACGGGTGGGGGTACTAAGAACATATCTGAGCCTCCCGCTCCCATGTACTCTCCTAGAAGTTCTCGTGCTGCCAACGAATGTACACCAGAGGTATCAACTTCCCACAAAGGACATGCTCCTTTAAATCCTCAATATCAACTAGAACCTCTGTAAAAGTCACCCCATCATTGATGTCTAGATCTGCATGGTCGATTATGTGAGAAGGTATGTGCACGTATCTCCCCAACATGGATACATGGAAGACATCATGCACCTAGTGCAACTGAGGTAGAAGAGAAAAGCGGTATGCCACCTCACCAACTCTGCTGAGGACCTAAAAAGGTCCGATGAACCTCGTAGATAACTTGCCACCTCAGCCAAATCTCCGCAAACCTCATCAGGGTGAGACCCGTAGAAAGACGTGTTCACCATCCTCGAAGTCTAGAGGTCTCTGTCTCCTGTATGTATAAGACTTTTGCCTGCTCTGTGCTGTCTTAATCTTCTCTTGGATGATCTGCACTTTCTCTATGGGAGCCTGCACCATCTCTGGTCCCACTAGTGCTGACTCCCCTGGGTCAGTCCAGCACAAATGGGATCTGTGAGGTTGTAGGTACAACACCTCAAAAGGTGTCATCCAAATGGTGGAGGGATAGCTGTTGTTGTATGAAAACTCCACCAAAGTCAAGTGATCCTCCCAGCTACGACTGAAGTCGAGGACACAAGCACACAGCATGTCCTTAGGGGTTTTTATGGTCCCATCAGCCTGGCCATCCATCTGAGGAAGGAAGGCGGTGCTCAAACAAACCTGCGTCCCTAAAGCCTCCTTCAACCCCTTCCATAGATGGTATGTAAAATGTGCATCACGATAAGAGATAATTGTCGAGGGTACTCCATGTAACAACACATTCTCTTGCACATAGGGGCATCCCAATCTCACTACTGAACCCTTCTCTCTAATCAGTAGGAAGTGGGCCGACTTGGTTTGTCAGTCGATGATAACCCAGATATAATCATGACCCTTGGTTGTACGTGGAAGTCCTGTATTGAAGTCCATGGATATCCCATCCCACTTAAACTCTGGAACCTCTAAAGGATGAACCATGCATGTTGGTACCTAATGCTCCGCCTTCAATTGCTGACAGGTGAGGCACCGGGAGACAAAATCTATTACTGTTTTCTTCATTCCTGGCCACTAGTGCTATTGTTAGATATCTTGGTACATAGTCGCCACTTAGGGATGTACAGATAGAGGGGAAGTGTGGAACTCCCTCAATACTACCTCATGAAGTGAAACTGGTACCATGGTATGTCCTCTGAAGAGGATGGCGTGCTCCCCACCTTCATAAAATCCATCAGTTGCATGTCATGTGGATATATGAGCACATCGAGCCACGCAGTCAATGTCCCCATGCAGCGCCTCCCTGACTCGCTGATGAAGTGGGGGAGTGACTGTAAGAGATTGAAGAAATGTTGCTCCATCCTAATCCACAAAGGATATCAAAAAAGAAGCCATCTACTCCATCGCCTCACCTAGTAGCTGTATACTAGATCTTTTGCTGATTGCATCTGCTACAACATTCCCCTTCCCAGGAGTATAGACTATCCATAAGTCATAAATCTGGAGGAACTCAATCCAACTTCATTGTCTCAGGTTTATATTCTTCTGAGATAATATATACCTGAGACTCATGTGATCCGAGTAGACTGTAAAATGTTCTCCTATCATATAGTATCGCCACATCTATAAGGTGAAGACCACTGCTACTAACTCCAGATCATGGGTAGCGTAGTTCTACTCATGTTGTCTTAGCTGTTAAGAACTGTAAGAGAAAACTGCTCGCTCCTGCATCAGGACACATCTATGCTCAGTCCCTAATGTGTTGTTGTAGACTACATACACTACACCCTCCTCTAGAATCCTCAAGATGGGGGTGCTAGTAAGACTCTACCTTAACTCCTAAAAACTCTGCTAGAATCTCTCCGACCACACAAAGGGTTTCGCCTTCTTCATCAACACTAATAGAGGTGATGCAACTCTGGAAAAATCTAGCACAAATCTCCGGTAGTATCCATCTGAACCCAGAGAACTTCGTACCTCTATCACACTCCTAGGTGGATCCCAAGAAAGTACCACCTCAATCTTCTCTAGATCTACTTCAAATCCAACCTCGGATATGACATGTCTCAGAAATTGAACCTCTCAGATCCAGAACTGGCTCTTCTATAGCATACCATAAAGCTGGAGCTCTCAGAGTGTGTCCAGTACTACTTGAAAATGATAGGCATTCTCCTCCTCAGTAGTCGATTAGATCAGAATTTTGTTGATGAATACTACTACAATGTGATCAAGGTATGGCTGAATGATCCTGTTCATGAGTCCCATGAACACTGCTAGAGCGTTGGTTACACCGAATAGCATAATCAAGAACTCGTAGTGGTCATACTATCATCTGAAATCTGTCTTCTTCACATCCTTGTCTCGTTCTCAAAGCTAGTGATAGCCTGATCTAAGGTCTACCTTTGAGAACCACATTGCTTCCTTCAGCTGATCAAAGAGTTCTTCAATCCTCGAAAGTGGGTACATGTTCTTTATGGTGACTTGGTTCAGGCGCTGATAGTCAGCTCAAAGTCTCAAGATCTCATCCGCCTTCTTGGCGAACAAAATTGGGGTTAGCCAAGGTCAAACACTGGGCTGAATGAACCCCTTCACCTATAAGTCCTTTAGCTATACTTGCAGTTCATGATGCTCCTCTGGAGCCATCTGATACACTGGTTTAGATCTCGGTGTCGTCTCGGGGTACAAGTCAATGTAAAATTCCACCACTCTGTGAGGAGGTAGACCCAGAACATCATCAGGGAAGACATCTGTGTGCTGGTCCACCACTATAGGATAACTCGGACTATCCAAATGAACAAATCCGAGGGTAAGACTAGCCAACTGATGAGTGATCGGCTGCAACCTCCTCTTGGTAAGTCTATCCTACGCTGCAAAGGCTCCCATCTCGCCGGTGAAGGTAAACCTGGTCCCATCCGTGCGACACACTACAATTTGTGCCTAATATAGTCAATCTGAGCATGGACTATAGATAACCAATCCATACCAATGATGGAGTCTTAAGTCCTCGACACTACTACTAGGAGATCCCAGTCGAAGCTCTTGCCTTCTTGAGTAAGCTCACAGTGCCGGCACCAGTACTTAATCATTGAATCCGCTCCCGTAGGAGTCTCTGGCCATAAAGATCAAGCAAATGGATCCATAGGATTCTCCAAGATCCGAATGAGGACAGTGGTAATAATATAATGACTGTAACTTGTGTCAATAAGTACTACAGCTAATGTGGAGTTGATACAGATCTTACCTCGTATTATCTCTGGAGTGCCGTGATCATAGGCCTCAACTGCCTGGAGCTAAGCTCACCTCTGTCCTATTGCTCCCTGTGGTCTGGGTGGACATCCTGGTGGTGGTGGTGGTAACATCTTGAATCGTCTCCCACCGCCAGCTACACAGCCAGCTCCTCTGCCACGTCTGCCTGCTCCCTGTGGACCTCCTCGGTTGAAACACTCTCACTGCATGGGCGGTCCTTCGACCATCTGCTGATCATCTGTACGGCGGTTCATATAGTCATGAGCCATGTGACCCTACCCAGTACATGTGTAACACTACCTATTCCTCATATGACTATCTTTTTCCCCCGTTCCCCACACAACCGACCCAGAATCTTGCGGTCGTCCACTAGTAGGTCTGGTCTCCTTCGACTATTGTGACATATGTCTGTTGCCAGCTGCAGAAGACTCCACTACATGACGACTGGTAGTGGGTCTCATTGCATGTGACTTCTCAGAAAAAAAAACTCTTCACTAAGAGGGCTCGCTCTAACACCCCCTCATGCGTTGGGATGCTGAGTGAGATCATCTAAGCCCTGATCTCTCACCTGAGCTCCTGCTCAATGGTTTAGCCATTAAAAATGGGGCTTGCACTGTATTAGTGGAGTAGCATTATGGGTCAGTGAACCTCACTGAGTACTAATCCACAATCATGTTTCCCTACTACAGCTGAAGCAGCTCCTGTATGCACACTGTGCGAAGAGTCGCTGGAAAAAACTCTACCGGAAAGAGGCTCTCGAATTCTGCCCAGAGAAGTGTCACCTCTTCGTGAACTTGAATCATCATGATCCACCATCTTCCTATCATTTCCTGTAAAAGGATAGCGGCATAGATCACCATGAGATTAGCTAGTGTCCCTACCAGTCATAAAACACTCACTATGGCCTCCATCCAATCCTCAGCTCCCTGTGGGTCCGTCTCTCCCCTGAACCTGGGTGGCCTCTGGCACTGGAAATCATGTTACGCACTCAAGTGGTGTGCACTCTCTACTGCTGTGGCTAGTGTAATTGGTGGCCCAATTGGTAATGGTACTGTTAGTGCCTCCGCTGGTACCTCTACTAGAAGAGGGCCCTGCATCGGGGCCTTGTCACTCGGTGGGCTATCAGGGCATACTATATCTGGAACCCTAGCTAGCTATCTGCAAGGAGGAATCATGATAGGAAATAGGTGTGAAAAGGTCAAAAAGTTATACCTGGTGAGATGAATCAAAGAGATCACAAAGAAAACTCTTCAAAACACACACGCAATTAGTGTTTTCATGCACTGAGTCATAAATAATAAGTCAGGGTCCTGGTGTATGGATACGTCGGCCGCCGCACCAATACTAGATTCCCTAAACTGATAACTACACTCACTACACTTAACACTATTGTCATTAAAAATATTAGAGTCCTATGCCCTATAGTAGAACTGATTCCTTTGATACCAACTTGTCATGACCCATCCCCCGGGGAAAATGTCATGACTACCCCAATCCCACCTTCTATAGGCCATGGGCTAGCAACTAGCACTGAAGGCATGTTCCCTAAAACTGGGAAGCCATTTCCTTTATAACCTGTAACACACACAACTAAGCACACATCAAAGATACGAACTCATGTAAACTAAATAGTAAACAGAGTGAGTACAGAAAGTAAAAGGGGCTAGAATACAATCCCAACTGGAAAGTACAAGGAAAACTGGAAAGTACAAGACAAATGATAGGTGAAAAGTAGCTCCTGGATCATCCACCATGAATCATACATGAATAGTAGGTACAACTCATTAATGGTTGTCTCTGTGGTTCGTCTCGTCTAATGTCCACCTCCGAGCTACCTTCAGTCCTAGTACTCTCATCCTCAGTCAGCGTTGTCCGTTGTATGCACCAAAAACAATAGGGTGCGGGCATAGACCGTGAAGGGGTGAGTATAACGAACCACATTAGGGACCTCAAGACCCTCAAGGTCTCACAAAATTCAAAAAGGAGAAACCACAACGCATAAAGTCAACTTTCAACCCTACTTAGGTATATGCCCATACATATACCTATGTTATCATGTATACCCATATCAATCATGAGGAAGCATAGGGTCCAACCCAAAAGCCCAAATATCAATTGTTCCTCAAAGGAAGGAATACCATGAAGGTATGTACCACACAGGTATGCCACACAGAAGAATACCACCAAGGTATTACCAAGAAAGAAAGTACCACAAGGTATAGACTCATCTCACACCAGGAGATGTTTAGATGTAACTACTGAATAATCTTACTCTGTTAAGAGGAAAACGCACACAGGATATCTTGGTGCTGACCCATACAGGATCGTTCTGTGCGGACCCACATAGGATCGCTAGCTGCTGAACCATGTTGGATCACTTGGTGCGGACCCACAGAGGATTTCTAGGCGCTAACCCACACAAGATCGCTCTATGCTGACCCACACAGGATCTCTAGGTGCCGACCCACCCAATATCGCTCGGTGATGACCCACACAGGATCACTAGGTGCTTACACACACAGGAACACTCTTCATTCTTCATGTCACAACCAGCTACTAGGTTCCCGCACTACGCTCTCTTGTCTCCGGGAGGGTCCGCTCCACAATCCACTAGTCGATACTCCAACTATCATGAAGAATAATCCCCAAGGACCACCATGTCATAGGGGTCTCAATGCAACATACGGGGTGTCAATCGGATGCTCGGTCTGTAAGTTATAAGCCTTTTATTCCTAAGGGAGTGGTTGGATTCATTCTTGATCCAACCTGACCATACTCCAATTATATCCAAAAATCTAGTGGGGTATACTCAAAGGGACCGTCTCTCTCTAAGGTTTCCAGCTCCAGTGACGGTTTGTCAAATGGACGTCTGGTGCCAAAGTTATTTCCAAAAGAGCGTAAAGTTTGAAGTTAGCCCATGTTTGGTTTGGCATAGTCAGACCAACCCGGCCCGACCTGCTGGGTCTGGCCCTGCCCGCATTGGGTGGTCTGGCCTTGGCAGTGGCCCACGGGGTGGCGGAGGTCGTGAGGGTCTGCAGGGGGTGGGGGTGTGGGGTGGGGGTGTGGGGTGGGGTGGGGGGGGGGGGGCTCGGAGGAACGCGACGCGGCTTCGGGGGCCTTGAGTGGTGCAGAGAGCAGTGGGCGGCTAGGAGGGACGCAGGCAGCGCGAAGGGTCGCGGGTGGCTGGGAGGGCTGTGGGCGGCGTGGAGGGTCGCGGGTGTTTGGGAGGGTTGCGGGCAGCGTGGTGGGCCACGGGTGGCTGGGAGGGCTGCATGGGGCACGGAGGGCCACAAGGTAGTGGCGGAGGGCCGCGAGACATAGGGCGGTGGATGGTGGATGTGAGCGGCTAGTAGGGACACTGACGGCGCGGAGGGCCGTGAGCGGCTGGGAGAGCTGGGGGCGACATCGAGGGCCGCGGGCGGCTGGGAGGGATGCGAGCAGCACGGAGCGCCGCGGGCGGTTGGGAGGGCTGTGAGGGGTACAGAGGGCCGTAGGGCAGTGACAGAGGGCCACAGGGTGGTGACTGAGGACTGGGGGGGAGTATCGTAGGGCCGTGGGAGGCTCGGAGGGACATAGGGTTGTGGCGGTCACTAGGCAGCAAGGCTGCTGTGCAGCGGTGGCCACGACCGCGGAAGTCGCGGGGCAGTGGTGACGGTAGGTAGAGGAGGACGTGGGGCGGTGGTCTATCGTGGCTAGTCATGTGGCGCGGTAATGCTTCATGTCTTTTCTAGTGGCCGTCCTGATCGAACACCCTCCATTTCCTCCATTTTCATGGTCAACCATGGTGTCGGCCGCCGTTCTTGTGTTCCACTGGTGCCAAACGCCGGCACTGGTCACCGTCACCATCACGATGAACACAAAAATAAGGGAGAACGGCAGAGGGGTTGGGTCATGTTTTTTTGGACCACACACTCCGTGTTAGAGTAGTAGTAAGCGGCACAACAAAATCAGGAATCAATAATGACAAACACAACAATTTAATAAGAATTGTGGATCAACTTGTTTTGGTTGATCCGCATTCTCCATGCTTTCCAAGAATGTGGAATTTAACCAAGAAAATTTCATTAATTTAATAACAACCCCTTACCTCACTTGATAGCTGGAGCCGATGAGAGAAGTCGATGTTGTCAATGTTTGTCGCACCTGCCACATGCCTCTGGTCCCATGTTTGTTCATCAGATAATCACTCTTCGATGGAGGTGGTTCTTTGTTGTTAAATATTTCCACCATTGGAGGATGTCATGAGGAAGAAGTCGAAGTCATGTGTCGGCTTTCCTCAATGGAGAGTGATTTCTTCATTATAATGAATAATCCTCCAAGCTCTCTCCCAATTCCCTTTTGCCAATCCTTTCCCAAATTCCACAGAAAAGAAAAGAAATAGCCAACGCAAAATTAATAACATAAAATTTAATTTTATGTTGACACATAAAATTAATTGGTAACTTAAAATTTAATTTTATGTTGACACATAAAATTAATTGAGGGAGTTTATAGTTTTCCTCCCCCCATTATGTGGGGTTTGGATGGTCCCCACCACCAGGCTTTGAATTCAAAAAATGGAGGTTTTAGTTCGGGTGGTCCCCACCTCCCAACATCCATATGGGAGTTCTAAAAAAAATAAAATGTTACACAATTTAATTTTATTTTATTCTTTCACGAAAAACGAAAATTCTATCTTACAACCTCGACCTACTACAGTCGAGGTGAAGGTCTCTTTATGAGAATACCGGTGTTGAAAGTTCAATGGTACCCCCAGATTTCAATTCCGAGTAGTGGTTCAAAAGTTAGAAAAACACACTTGCACATTTACTGAACATACCTGAAAAAAAGTTCAGAAATTCATTCCCAGCACACCGGGCCTCGGAATCACGCGCGTTCAATTTTCATGGACTCGTAAAATTCACATTTAATAAAACAAATACATTATATTCTAGGTCTTTAGATAGTGCCTCACAAAATAGCCTTATGAGTTTTAGTTCAGCCTCTTGTAGATATAAAAAAATCACCAAAACATCATCCATGGATAAAACTCACCTTCCATGGTTAAAATTTATCCTTTATTATGGATCCTTATTTTAAAATAGGATCATGGTGTAAGATTATCTCTATAGAATAAAGACCCTAAATATGAAAAAGATAATGATAAATCCACACATATTCTGTCTTGTTGCCTCCTATTATTATGGTGTGGTGATTGTATTATATATATATTTCTCCAACATCATACACTATATATTTAACAAATCCAAAACAATCATCCAATAATCGCCTCTAACATACTTTCAAATTTTAATTCAATACTCATATATGATTGTCAACAACACAATCAATAAAAAAACTATAAAAATGATTTTTTCTAATATACTCCTCTCTCAAATTGTATCCATAGATCATGGGAATCTCTTAATACTCAAGAAGGAACCCTCCCAATCCTTGGTTTTCTAAAACTTTTGATTTTAAATGCAAGAGTGAAACAAGATCTAGAGAATAACTCACCCAAGGAGGTTTGCAACATTTGGATACCCAGGATAATTCCATATGAAACATAAACTATGAGACAAATTATATGGTAATCAATGGAGACCCTAAAGATAATAAAATTTTGGATACATTAAATAGATTGTTTTATAAATTCTTCAGGAGTTAAAAATATCATAATTTCTGAATCTTCATTAATGATAAATTCTATAGCCTCTATACTTTTAATTTGTGATGTTCAAACTCCTCTAATAATCATATTATTATTCAACCAAGACTGATAAAATAATGTATAAGATTATGGTAGAGCCTTATGATATCGAGTATCATATAAACATCAATGAAGAGAAATATGGAATAGTGATACTCATCAGGCCTTATTATATCCCAAGGAAAACCCTAAAGTGGTCTAAACCACATTGTCATGTGTTTCTATGTAGTTCATAATTCCAACAACTTACCAATTGTACTAATGAATCACAATCTTATCACACATTAACCTTAAACCACATACTAAGAAACAACTTGTGAAACTATATCCAAAACTCTATTTTGAATAAATATTAAAAAAAATTGGAAATGATTTCATTAATTTCTACAATGTACTATACACGTTCAATAACTAGTGTAAATATTTATAGAAATTCTTCTATATATCCACTAAAACATTTTTGGGGTAGATCTGAGAGTTTTATAAATTTAATACTCATTTATAAAACCAAAAAGTGTGACCCCATAGGATGTTATAGTGTTGAAATAAATTATGAATTCCTAAATCTATTAAATTAAGAAAAAAATATCCTTTAGAAAAGATTTAATTATACTCAAGATACAAATTTTTCTAGTGTGATCTCGATCAAAAAAATGTATCACCATATCTATTTTTAATATTTTTATCATATGTAAGTATTCATAATAATCTAATTCATATGTATAAGACATTTAATATCCATGGGATAGTTATTATGTCAATCCCATATAATTTCTCATATGTTTTTTATTATCTAATCATAGACTAACTAGGTTTATGAATACATTATGTGTCATTAATATAATTGGATGATCTCAGAACATGTCCTATCATCCAGATATATGATAACATCACATGAAACTTATGTATGTATTTCCATAAATTTCTTCATTTTATCTCATTCTAAGGACTAGATGTCATACTCATTATATGAGAGGAAAAAGATCATCTTAGTTAAACCTCAACTGAAGAAATGGTCAAAAATATACCAAACCTCCCCTTTCATAGCTAATCCTGAAGTATTGACTAAGAATGGTATCCAATTATGAAGGTTCTAATGTTAAGTATATTTATTTCCTTAGGTACATAGAATAAATATGAAACATGAACCCCTATAAAGATAAATTCATAGTGTATAGTATTTTATGTAGTATATTTGGTGGTTTATATAACACAAAAAACACATTTTGTGACATAAATTTTAATTTTTAACTCTATATGAATGTCTACCCATGATGACCATAACAATTTATCACAAACTATAATAATCTATGGAGAACATCGATTTGAGATAACTGAAATTCATACATTGAGAGGATAATTATCATTTCACATAACAAAATTTACGAAGGAAATGTGAAATAATGATAAATTGGATACTTCAATTTCTTTATAATATCATAAATTTTATACAAATAAAATCCTTTATGAATTCTAATAAAACATACATAATTTTCCATCTAATCAAATCACAAATGATAGACCACTTGAGAGGACTTTATGTTTTTTTAACTTTTCAGGTATTGTTAAATTAATTTCACCTATATATAATTATAGCCCCATATCAAAGTGACCATTTGATAAATCATCCCAACAAACTCTTTTAGTGAGAAACATCTATAATGAAATCTCGTTTGAATAATGGTGAGACCTGGAAATGATTTTTAAAATGTTCAATTCCATTAACATAATATCTAAACACATTAATGTCCAAAAAAATCAATGTTATGATGTTAATATATTATATTGTCTACTTATAAAACTTTATAACTTAATCATCATCATGGAACATTTCCATTCAAAAAATTCTTTGAAATCATTTGGTAATTAATGTAAATTTTAAAATTATTCTTTTCAAACACATCCCAAACACCATTAGGATATAAATGGCATTCATTTAATAATGAAAATTATATGTAACTATTTAAATTTTTCTTTACCAATATACCATAAAATATATTAGTATATAAAGTTAAATTCACATTAAACTTGACTAGATTTATAATTTAATTTTTAAAAATTAAAATTCCCTAATTATAAATGTATGTCATAGTGGAAAAATCAATTGGTGGGTGAACTGACCTCCCAATAAAACAATTTGATAAAAAATAATGTAAAAATAAAATCCTTTAGTTTGAAAAAAAATCCCTATTAAAAAAAATTGTAAAAATATATAAATTGATATTTTTAAAAAATTTAATAAATATTTGATCATAACCTAGTGAAATAAATTTTGAAATGAAATCAACTTCTGAAATTAATTTCGTAGTGTCAAACACATAATATAAAATATATACTAAATTTGACATTTAAATTATTGTTTTTTTAAATTATGTTTTGAGAGAAAAGGCTAATTTTCAAAATAGTTTAAGAAAAAATTAAAACACAATGGAAGTAAAAAAAAGTGGTTCAATCTCAAGACAATGAAAAATCCAATCCACTTAGAAAAAAGAAATTTTCAATTATTTTATTTATATAATAAACCAATCAAAAAAATGGATTACGTTTTTATATAAAATTGCTCAAAAAGGATTTATAGGATACATGTAGCCTATTCCACAATTACACATGGGATAAAAATGTAATATTGATAGAGAGAGTATCTAGTAATCTCCAGTATATATGCAGAAGCATGTGAAAAATAATATACAGAGTAAAGTAAAATACAACTCAAAGGTTGTCTAAAATTAAGATATCAAGGTCAAAAGTGATAAGTTTTTATTTATCTAAATTTCAATAGATTTGGTTTAACAATTATAATTAAATCTATCATTGATAATCTCTAACTGTAGGATTTACTGAGAGGTCATGAAATAGAATGTCATGGAATCACAGTAATTAGTTTGATCATCATATCACTTTTTCAGTACACACCAAGATATTAGATATCACCACTTTCCCATGAGTGGGTATACATCTAAAAGATATCACCTTATTTAATTATAAATTGAATAATAATCATAATTTAATCCCCATACTCATTAGTCTAATCTGTGATCCTTAAATTATTTAACATTAAAAAAATCCTCCAAAATATAGCTATTTGAAGATGAATTAATTATAACATGTTAAGTTTAGACAATGTCACTTATACATCACTCAATCATGTTCACATTGCCTTTTGGTCACTTTCCATGGTAACTTTCTATAGTCACATGGCATTGAAACTCTTACATGGTTACATTTCATGGTAACTTACAATGGTCACATTATTTTGTATCTTTGACATGGTCACATAGCATAGTAACATTTTATGGTATCTTTATTTCTTCTTGAGGTCACATCGTTTCTTCATGTGGCCACATCAATACTTCACCAAAATTCATTATATATCTTCACAGTCACTTGAAAACATCATGCAATAGATTGAATACTTTGTGTGATCACTTGATCTTTAGCATGTGGTAGGTTTAGTAAACATGTGGTCAGACCAAGAAAATTTCCTTATTGGAAACACATGGTAACATGGTTTTTTATGGGGTCTCTTGGACTTTAATGTGCAGTATGTTGGAATGGTCAGTTGAAGACATCAAATTTTTTTTCCTCTAATAGTTTTTTTTCAGAAAACTATTTTACTATAATAAAACATAAATATCACTAATATCAGAAGAAACATGATATGTTATCATTAAAAACATTAAAATAATGTTTTTCTAGACTAATTCAATAATTCCCCCATTTTAATGATCACAATTCATGACATATAAAATGAATTTAAATTTAAATCATAACTTATTTATCTCCATTTTGGGATTATCAAAAATTATTTTAGAGGAAAAAACAATATTAAATATTAAACAAGATATAGATAAATTACTAAACATAAATGAAGATAAGATTATATTTTATTAATATATAAAAAATTATTTCAAAAATATAACAATGTGTGTCCCTATCAAGCTCATCAACTGGAATCGGAATATCATACAACATTATGGATGTTTCAAGGAAGTATATGATCCTTTACATTGGATATAGAGGTTGGGTAATTAGGTGAATGATATGGTGAAGATTTAGAAGAAGATTCATGGATAATCACACACCTAGAAATAGGTTGAATATATTTCACTACTTTACTAGGAGAAAACCCAAAAGGATTGATGGATGAAGTTATAGAGGTAGTTAAAGAGAAAATGGGCATCATGGAAGGAGATAAGATGGTTGTGTTGGTTGTGTAAAGAAAAGTTTCAAGAATCCTAGTAAAATATTTTATATCTTAGAAACATGCTTTATGTCCTGAATGTTATCCTCTTTGTTCTCTGTAAAATCATTAAATATAAGAGTGATGAAAATAAAATTTTCAACATGAGACATGAAGGAATGAGTGAGATGAGGCATTCTAAGATCACTAGATAAGGATCTGAACATGGTATTTAGGTTGTATTTTGTAAATTTCCTACTTATATTGAAATTAAAAGATCTTTTAAAACACTCTCTATCTCTTCCATCCATCTTTACACCACTTCTAAACAATTCCATGGTCTTAGAAGAATGATTTTTTAAACATCCAATCACCACTTCCATGGTTCTCTGAAGCTCTTCAAAAACAAATTTCAACTCATATATTATGATCTATATGATTAAATATTCATTTAAAATAGATTTAATAAGAGCATAAGGATATACTGAAAAATATGAATGAAGATCAACTGAAGTTGAATACTGAAACAATACATTAAAAAATATAAAATCAAAATTTACTATAATATCTTGAATATATTATTTAAAATAACTCACTTGAGCTCTAAAATCCTCATGATAACTTTTCATCCTATCCATTTTGATATAGATTCATAGTTGAAAGTGATAAATGACACGAGTGAAAATACTAGATGTATCCTCTTCCCAAACTTCTTCCACTATGATTTGAAATCCAATGACGTTCTCTTCCAGTATACCCATAAAATCTAATGTAACTCATTAAAATTCTCCTTATCTAAAAAGTATTCATAAGGAGAATAAGTAGGTAGAGGAGTGGATGGATCCGAAGAAGACTATATACTATCTACCTCACCCTCAATCTCTATATTCTCTAAATAATGTTCTATCTTATCAGAAGCATATACATAAACATCAAGAGGATATTAATATGCCAGTCCAAGATGATCTATATCAATTTGTTTTCATAGGTTCCATGATATCCTTGGTTGGATATGAAAAAAAATATTCTAGAACACGGTCATATTAAGGTTTAATATGTGATACTTAAACTCTTCCCTAAGAGTCAATCTCATCTATCAAATATCTTTCAAGCACTCTCTAAAAATAATGTATGGCGGGTTCACCATGCATAGGTGTAATTCTCCCATTATCATTATCATCATCATATTCATTGTATTTCAGTACTAGTACTACTAATCCTATGGACTTCTTAAAAAATAAGGTGCATGGTGTACACAAGGTATTGGAGTAATTCCAATTAAATTTATTAGATTGGATGATTTCTCAAATATTTCTTCACTAGTAACAGACTCATTAGAGTCACTATCCTCCAATAAATTCTCTTAAATAGAACCATATATTGACACCTCAGTTTCAATAAGGTATTTATCTTTCAATTCTTATTCATGATAAGAGTGAGGTAATGTTAGGAGGTCCAAAAGACATTACTTGAGAGGGATCCCTAATATCCTCATGAGCTACACTATCTTTCTTACTAAGATTATCCACCTCAGTTTTCTCTTCCCTAACTTCCAAAACAACATCATCCTAGTAATCGTAATATTAAATAGTAATTTCATCATGTTCATAGACAATATATACCTGGCCTACTTTCATAATTGATTCCTTAATAAGATTAAATTTATCATACAAATTTTCATTATCAACTACCAATTATTTTTTATAGTGTTTGAAATTAAATATCATATACCTAAAAATATTCAGGTTTAGGTTTAAACCATCAAAGGAAACAAAATTTCATCCCACTTAGGAAATAATCTAGTAAATATTAATAGGGATGAGATAAACTTAGGATAATGAATATAGTCATCCTTTGAGTATTACTTACACAAATCAGCAATATATACCATGATATATCTAGATAAGATAATATAAATTCTATTCATCATTAATAATAAAAAGAACATATATTTTTTATTCAGTATATTTAATTTCTCTTTCCTAGGACTATTTATATGTCAGATAAGCTTAACCAAAAGTATTAATTTTCCATTAATTTCAATTAATGCTCATTTTATTGGAGTCTTTTTCCAGTTAATTCTTCTTGGGAATTCTTAAATTCAAAGTTATCAAGATTTATTGGATATTGTATTTGATAATATCTATATTATCCTTTTTAGGTAATCTTAATAATTTATCCTAAATATTTGAAGAGAACACTAAATATTCTCCATTTACCATTATTCAAATGGAATCACTTTTATCTCCAAAAATAAAATACATATGGGCATAAAATTCATTAACCAATTGAGGATAAAGAGTATTATTATTATCTATTAACCACTCAATCCATAATTTTCTTTGGATTAAATTCTATCCTAAATATTTTATTTACTGTATCCACTATTAATTTACAACATTATTTGGGCACTCAATACATTCTAAAAATTGAGGATTTTTAGGATTAACAACATTACTCAAACTATCTTGGTATTTTATAGATCTCTTTGAATGGAGTGATCTAGTATGATAACCAAAATCTCAGGCTCTTTACAAATTTGGAGTTCTTTTATTGATATTAAATCTCTAGAGGTTTAGGTTTTAGATAAGAAAATGGTTTGGAAAAGTGGTTTGAGATAGATCATGTAGGGATTCAAAAATAAGAAAGTGTTTTTAAGGATTGGATGTGTGATGATTCAAATTCTAATTTAAATTTTTTTAAAACATTTAAGGAATAGAATAATAAAAAAACAAAATATTGCATTAAATAAACTTAATAAATATCTCAAACAAAAAAATCATGGTATGTATACTAACCATGTATTCAAACTAACTTAGAGAACTTATTAAAGTTATACTGGCCGCCTGAGTAAAATATAATGGAATGTATACTAACTGCATGTGCAAAATATCATGGTTGGTATACTGACTGATTGCTTAAAATTTCACAGTATGTATGAATAATACATAAGTAAAATACCATGTTCAAATAATTGACTATATAAACAGAATCACATGGTCACTTTGCTGACCATGTGAACTAGGTTTCATGGTTACTTAGGATAAAGAATAATAAAAATAGATGTTAATAATTAATAAAATAATTAAGAAAAATAATTAAAAAATTGTATAATTATAAAATAAAGATTTGATTTAGGAATAATTAATCATTCCAAACTAGTGTTTGATATTTTTCAATATCTATATATTAATAGTATTTGTGAAAATATCAGCATGTTGATGTTTTGTGCCAATGAATTTAAGATCAATATCTCTATTTTGAAAATGGAAATTCACAACTTTATGTCTTATATCAATATGTTTTTTCATAGAGTGATATATAGGATTTTAAAAAATATTAATATAACTTGTATCATCACAATTTATAGGGACATGTCAAAATTGATAATGATAGTCTAGTAGAGTGTGTTTCATCCACAAAATGGTTACACAATAACTCTCTAAAGCTATGTACTAAACATCATTAATAAAAAATGTAGAAAAAATATTCTACATACTAAACCATAAAAGTAGAGACTCTCTCAAAAATGACACGTTCCAGAGTTTCTCTTTTTTTATAACATAAAACCACCAAAATTAGAATTAGAATAACTAACTAAATAAATTTATTTCTTTTAGAACAGAATAGTCCAAAATTAGTTGTTTTTTACGTATTTGAACGTTATTTTGACAACGTTTATTTGATATTAATTCAATTCTTATTGAAAATGATCACAAAAAACACACTAAACATTATATATAATCTACTAAAAATTAAGTGTAGTAATCTTCCAATTAAGCCTCTATAAGTAATTTAGTCAACTAGCTTTCTAGTTTCATCCAGATAAAACTTACTCATTATACTCATAAGAGTATCACTATGTTAGGGGTTATCCATACCAAAATGTTTCATAATATACATTGTGTATTAAAATTGATTTAAAATTATTTAATTTTTTTTCAAAATTTTGAAATCCATGTATGTATTTTACCCCCCTCCCCCCGCTAAACTCATTTCGAATTAATTTTTCAACATTTTATAAAATTTTATACTCCATGAGTTTTTGGATGATCAAAATAAAATATCATCAAAACATATTTTTACTACTAAAACATACTTGGAGATTATTTTTATAAATGAATTAGGTTCAGTAACAACTTTTTTAAGATGATTTGAAAAGATAAAAGGTTTGATCCTATTATAACAAGCTCTAAAAACATCTTTTAATCCATAAAAATATTTTCTTAATTTAAAAACATGATTTGAAAAAATGTGGATTTTGAAATCATGGATGTTGATCAATAGAAACATACTCTATAATATTACCATTTATAAATCCACCTTAACATCCATTTGAAATAGTATGAAATTAATATGTTTAGAATATAAAAACAAATATTATTTTATCTTCAAGTCTAGATAATGGTGAAAATGTTTCATCATATTCAATACCTTATTCTTGACTATATACTTATTAAACCAATCTATCTTTGTTTCTAATAATTGTTTCAAAATTAGTAACCTTGTTTCTATGCACCAACTTAGTTAAAATAGTTATGTGGTCTTTAGGTCTATATATAGATTCCCAAACGTTCATTCTTTTAATGTGATTCAATTCTCCTTGCATTTCTGTTTCCTAATGTTCATCATTGATTACTTCAATTATGTTCTTAGGTTAAAGTATGATAATAAAGATTTATGTTAAACCTAGTTTCTTAATGAGGTGTTGGTTTGAGTTACATTAACTATATCACCTATAACGGAGTCTAGGGTATGGTTTTTAGGGATATAATGGTTTTAGGGACTGAATTACTTGGTTCATCAAAGTCAAATTATTTGTTCGGAAAACATATTGATCTCTAATAGGTGATTTATTAGGTACATTAGTATAAAGATCAGATTATTTAGAGGTATTATTGATATTAATCTTTTACATATAATCATCATGATTTTCTAAATCAGGTTTCGGTTTCTGTGAATATGTATCATTAAAATTGACATGAAAATTTTCTTAAACACCTTTTTATTTCTTATTAGTGACTCTATAAGCTTTACTAGTGGATGAATAACCATAAAAAACATTGTTATATCATTTTATGCATATTTTTTTAGATTCTCATTTGTATTTAGACTATAGACTTTTCTTAAGAAAACTCTAATGTAATTCACTTTATATTTTCCAACATTACATAATTCATATGGAGTATTTTTTAAAATAGTTATTTTAAGAAATCTATTAATTAAATTATAAGCTATATGAACATATTCATCCCATAAATAGATTGGTAGGTAATATTCACTGAGTATAGTTTGACCAATTTAATAAAGAGTCATATTTCTCCTTTCAATTAACCCTTTTTTAGGTATTCTAGGAGAAGATAATTTGTGAGTATATCCATATTGTGAGTATATATGTTCAAATTACTGATTCTAAAACTCTCATCTCTTATCAATTGTCAAGGTATTTATGGTGATTACTCTAAGGTTCTCTACTGATTTTTTATATTTTCAAAAACTGGAAGGAGATTCATTTTTATGAAAAACGAAATCCATCCATGTATATATTAAATTATCAACAACTATAACACAAGAATATTGTTTTCCTGCTAAACTAGAAACTTTAGATGGTCCCAATGAATTCATATAAACCAATTCTAGTGGTTGATAGGTAGAAACCACTTTCTTTTGTTTGAAATATATTATATGTTTCTCTCTCATTTGATATATATATATATCACACTATGTCTTTAGGTAATTATACCTTAGGTATATCCCTTAATAAACCCTTTTTAGTTATCTTTTTTGAGTGAGTATATTTTTTAATGTCCTAGTCTCATATTCAATTGCTAAGATTATCTATGAAAATCAATTAAGTAAGAAACATTTTTATAAAACAAAAAATAAAAATTAACATTATAAGCATTGTCATTTCTAAAATAAATAAATAATAAAGCATTAATAGAATCATAAATCTTAAAATCATTTTTTCTAAAATTAAAATTAAAAAACATCATCACATAACATAGAAATAATATGAAGATTATATTCTAAATCATAAATAAATAAGACTTTTGGAATAAGGATATATTTAGTGTTACCAATTTCTCTAATTCCAAAAATCTATCCTTTTTCATTATCATTGAAAGTGACATGTACACCATCCACTTTTATAAGATTAATGAAGATTAAATAGTCCCATATCATATGTCTGGAATATCCACTTTCTATATACCACATATTTTTTTTGATCTCTTCATGAATTTTTTTTAATAATAATTAAACAATAAATTATTTTGATACATATATTTTGTAGAGTCTATAGAATTTAGAAATTAAATCCTTTGGAATCCAAATGAGTTTCACAATATTACTAGAAACAAATTTAAAATATTTAGAAAAAATAATTTTTAGTTAAAATTTTTTATAAAAATTCCCAAAGCTAGTAGTTTATGTAGAGAATTAAGTCTTGTTTTTTGAACTAGGAATGAAATAGTTTTTATATAGCTTCCCCTGCTGTCCAGAACTATACTTTAACACCCTGAGATTTTATGAGAGAAATTAATTTATTTTTAATTTCTTTTATGTCCGGTTTTTTACTCCACACTAATATTAGATTTTACATTATGCAACAATATATTAGCTTGAAGTATACATAAAACTATTCTTGGTTTGCATTACCCAGAATCGCGACCTTCCTTGATAACGTGTGTAGTACGTAATACCAGGTTTCACTAAAAAATGATATATGGTTATAATATTATTATGAACTAGCTGTTATAGATATTATTAACTACATTTTGAATTTTATAACATTATTATTCATCTTACACATTTTATAGAACATGGTATGAGAACAAAATAAATTTTTTGGGTAAAATAAGTATTTTTTTTTAAAATGTAGTTTTGCCACCTTTTGATGGAGCTCCCACTTTAAATCTAGATTTTGACATGTTTATAAGTTTAATTTGAAAAAAATAAAATTCTTCTTTCGGAATAAGGATATAAAAATTTATTTTGGATAAATTTTTCATATTATTCTGTTAACTTTCATATTTTAATGAATAGTAAAAACATGCTATAGTCTAATTAAAAACAACTTTTTTCATCATAATAATTTATATGGATAAATTATAATATTGGATGGTTTTAAATTATAAATATAATATATTTTTACCATTTAATATAATTTATGTCACTAGCATTGATTTTACATTGAATTCATAGGTAAAATCATTTCAATATATTGAAATGTTTTTACTTTTAAAACTTTTTTTCTTAAAAATGGGATTAATTATAAATTATTTACTGCAACTTATGTGTTTTGAATTTTGAAAAATGGATTCAATATTTGAATTCAGTGGGTCCAAATTATGTTAATTGGTTACTTTTATTTTCTTGATATTATGAATAGTAACTACGGTAATTTTTATTTACTATAGTTAAATGTAAATCGGGTACTTAAGGGTAAAATTAAGATTAGAAAATTACCTTAACACCTACTAAAATTCTATTGGATGACTAAAAGTCGTCCCATATCACCTAAGGGTCAGAATAGATTCATTTTATGGACCTTTGACCATGAAAATGATTTAATTATTATTAAAACCAAAGAAAGTTACAACATGTTACTCTCTTAAATCTTATAATTATAATAATTTTAATTTAGTGATAAACTTTATGAAACATCAAAGATGAATAGTCTCCCGAAATATAATAAACTTATCTACATCATGTGAATTTATTTAGAATTTTTTGGGATTAAATAATTATCATTAAAGGTGACACAATAGTGATGTTGAAATTATTTTATTGATTGAAATATCAAATAAATGGTTTTAAAAATATTGAAATAAATATTACATGAACTATTTAATGTGATCCACTAATTTTATAGATACATATGACATGTTATGAATCTATTAATTCTTTTAGTTTGAACATATTCATTGTGAGGATTTTATTTAAATTCAAATAAATGAATAGTGTCAAAATTGACACTATAGTTACTTTATAAAAATAACATAATATAAAATTGTTTAAAAATAAAAAAATATTTAAAAATTATAAATTATATTTTATATGGTTGAAAAATTCATAAATTAACTAATTATATACAATTAACTACACATATGTAACTATTTATAACAATTTAAAATTTAGAATCTTATTACCACAAATAAAATTAAATAGATTAAATACGGATAAATCAAGTTGATAATGTTTAAAATAAATTTAAAACATGTATAAATTTTATTGGTTGATTATATTACAACCCTATCTCATCTAATCTTCTTATTTGAGTCATTTTGGAATTTTTTATGTGTGGTTTGAATTTATTATGAATTAATATTTTTGAGGTTTCCAAAGGTGCCCCTCTCCTCCCTTATAAAAGGGCACCTCATCCCTCTCCTCTTCACAACACATTGAGCCTTCAATATCAGCCAAACCCTGCCCATTTCCCTTCTCAAATTCAATATAAACATTATTGAGGTTTTTTTCTCCTCAAAAGACAACTTCTAATGCCTTAAGAGGAAGCTTAAAAGGGATGCGTCGAACAAGAGGTAATCTCTTCAACCGATTCGTTCATGTTTCTTTCTTCTAAATCTTCTTATTATTTATTTGTTTCATCATAAATTAATAACATCAGTATCACTCATATACATATATGTTATTATAAATATGAAACAACCCTATTTCACCTTTTATCCATCCTACTAAAAACAAAATCACCACGCGTGCGTACGTACGCAATACCGTCTCCACGCCGTGGTGTAATCTGTTTTTCCACCATAACCTTACTTGGATGGGTATAATGGTGTAATTAATAACTATATATAGTTATTATAACATCATAATAATTCTGATATAATATATCATCCACTCCAATTCAATTCAATAATTATGGGAATGATATCATCGCTCGTGCGTACGTATGGATTACCGTCTCCACGACGCGATGAGATTCATTCTCCATGTTAACCACTCAAGAATGATTATAAGGTATATATAATGAATAATAATGAAATATATGAAATGATAAAGCTACTGTATTTGTGTATATATATATATATCATCTACTTACTTTTATTCAAGTCAATAAGGAAAAGAAAACAGCGTTCAAGTGTACGTACGGCCTACCGTCCCCATGAACGGTGTATTTCATTTCATTTATCTATCTATTATATATATATATACTGAATATATATGATATATAACTCATTATTTACATTCTGGAAGTAATTAAATCATGATATAAGTAATAATAATATCAAGAACAACAAGTCTAAACATGTACGATAAATAAGACGATTTTACCCAAAACGCTGCTTTAACATTGAATTCATAAAATAACGGGTAATATAAAGTCATAAGTGAACCATATATTATATAATTACAATGAATATGATTATTTAATAAGTCAATGACATTATTTAAATCATTATACATGAGGTTCGGATACGTACGAAGCATATCACAACTAAGGTAAGGGATTGCTTTTCCAATCTCGTTTTTATTCGAGATTGTTTATTCGTAAGTATTTACTGGGGTAATATTTATCATTCATGTCCCTGTTTACTAAAAATGGTTTCATGTATGTTTAAAGTACTTTTTACCCATTTTTTACTTTTACTATATGGTATATAAGGAATCTTTCTTTTGTTTACCATACGAGGTACTTTTTGACTTTTCCGGCAAAAGTATGAGAAGAATGTTTTTTTAATTATATGACATGAATGTATTTTTATGGTTTCATAAAGCCTTATTTTCATGAAGCTTAATCCACAATATTTCATGATTATTTTCAATAAAATCCTTTTATTTTATAATTTCATGGCATTTTGTGAAAATAAAATGATTTTGAAGAAGAAAGGATATTTTCCTCAATAATTCATTTCAAGTGTTTTATCAAAACCATTTTCCATATAAGATGGAATTATTTCATATGTGTATGGTTCAAGTATAATGTCTCTATGATTGACATGGTTTCACTTTTCTTATGTTGAAATGATGTCCATTTTTTATGGATTATGTTATGATGGGATGATGTTTATGAAACCCATTTTATAATTTGTGTAATGATGAATGATTTATGTTCATGTTGTGGAACAAGTAAGAATTATTTCATTGTGAGATGGGTGGGACCTATATCTCCCTAAAATGAATTGGGTAAAGATTTATATCTCATGATATAGAATTGGCTGGAATGGTAAGTTAATCTGGTTCAGTGTTACAGGACTGGAACGAGGAGTGAACTCGATTAATAAAGGGACTTTGTCCACTAAGATGGTCTCGGAAGCAATGCCTTGGCTACTATGGAAATCATATCATGTGCTCAATGGTTTTCCAAAATTACATGATTTATTCCCATGATAGTTTATGATGAATGATGTTCCATTATGATCTATGCCTTACGTACTGCTATGTTTTATGTCATTGCCCAAGATTTTGATGTTTAAACATTATGTTCATGTTTTTAAGTTCAAATGTATATGGTTTGTTTTATTTTCTCCATGAATACCCTTAATAACCATTTGAGGTCACCCTTTTTATATTTCCTTTTCCCCGGGATATAAATAAAGGTTTTAGGTAAGAAAACAAAAGGGGAAGATCTTTATGGGAGATGTTGAAGATCTTTCACCATGATTAGAAGATTATGTTCCAAGTTTCCAAAGACACTAAACTATTACGGTCCTTGAGTGTTGGTTTTTGTTATGTATTAAGTATTTTGAAAAAGTAATGTAATTTCCATGTATGCCAAGCTATGGGTCTCTGTATTTGGTATTAGTGGAAAGGTTTAGTCAACATTTGGAAACTATGATGCAAAAACTTTAGTGAGATCCCTAGATATATTTCGAAGGTATGTCTGGGGATGTACCTATGGTCAAGTATAAGTATAGGTTATAATCCTAGGATTAAGGTAATGATCACCATAAGATGTTAGATATTGGAAGTACACCCCCTTTATTATGTTCTTTTCTTAGCATGATTTTTGCCTCTTACACTATTCTTTTTGGGTTTTAGACAGTGGCTGGAACCCGAAGGAACCATGTTGATCAATGTAATGGATAATGCAATGATTGTCCTCCCGAACAAACCAATGTTTCGGGAGATGGAGTGAAAAATATTATTGCTATACTTACACAAGATATGAATCATTATGGACTTCTGAATGAGCAGAGAAAGGAACAATATTCTATTGAGTCCTTCATGAGGCAACGTTCACCTTCTTTCAATGGGTCTTCTGATCCACTTGTTGTTGAACAATGGATTAGTACCATTGAAAAGATATTTTCCATACTTTTCTGTTCATAACGTGAAAAATTCATTTTAGTTGTTTGCCGTTTAGATGGTGAAGCAGACCAGTGGTGGACTATAATTAATAATACAAGGCCCCACGATAAAATTGAATCCATGGAATTGAATGAGTTCAAGAACATATTTTTCAATAAGTACTTCCCTAGTATTCTTCGAAAAAAGATGGAGAAGGATTTCCTTGAGCTTAAGCAAAAGGATGATGAGTTTGTTGGTATATACAAAGAAAATTTTACAAGGCTTGCAAGGAATGCATCTGGCTTTATCATCCAACCTGAATGTAAAGTTGATTGATTCTTTCGTGTCTTAAAACCAAGTCTTCGAAGGGAATTAGCTATAAGAGACTTCAGTAGCTATGAAGAAATTGTGCGTTGTGATATCAAGGTAGAACTAGAAGTTGGTGTTACATATCCATCTCATGGTTTTGACAAAAAATGAATGATATATTTCAGGGAAAAATCTCAGAACAATGGTGAGAAGAAGATGAATGTTTTTTTATGCTCAATGTGTGGAAAGAAGCATGGTGGAGATTGCCTAAAAGGTACTAAAAAATATTTTAAGTGTGGTAAAGAAGGTCATCGACCAGTTGAGTGTTTATGTAATGGGTAAAAGGTATCTAATGATGTGAATAGAGAAAAAACTACAGAAAACGCTCCACCAACACTTCAATGCTTCAAGTGCAAGGAAATGGGGCATTATGCTAATCAATGCCCTAATCCAATGGTTAATTATGATCAATGTGAGAAACCTCTTAAGGAAACGTATAAAGGGATGTCACATGCGATAACTATTTGCGATGTTGAGTATGACAATGATGTTGTGTAATGATTATGTGTTTATGTAATGGGATTTCAAAATAGTATCATGGAATCTCATTTATAGTATTATGGAATTTTGGAATATATATGTATTGGTTTTCAATAATAATATGGTACTGGTAACCATGAAAAGTGATTGAAATATTTTTTGAAAGAATATTATATGCGCATAATGAAGGGATAAAGAAAAAATAAAATGGGCTCATGATTGATATAAGGACAAAGTTATATAATGGTTTGAGTATATAGAAATTTTGGGATTTTGGTATGTGGAAATAGTTAACCTTTGACAGAATTCATGTTTTCACTAAGATTCTATGGTAGTTTATGTTCCAAGAGAATACATGATTAAGGTATTCATGTGTTTGGAATGCGATCAACAAAATATATATGGGATAAATCATGGTATTCACATTCTCAGTAGATGACATTTCTATTAATTATTTTCTTTATACTATGTGCTTAGACAGAAGTATTTTGGATACGCCTGAAGATTTGAATGGATTATGTTGGACATAAGTTAGTATTATATAAGGCTATATCTTTTTTCGATATTATTGATGGAATGTTATAATAATCTAGTTTCAGAAAAAGGAAAACCTGAAGGACGGGTGACAACCCGTCGCTTCGGACAAGGATGTGGGAATCGAACCCACAACCGAAGTGCGACATGCCTTTATCGCCTACCACTGGCCTACAGGAAGTCCCTGGTTAGTAAAAACTAGTTTTATTATATTAAGAGGTATTATAGATGATGTATATGTCCATTTTTGGAATCATATACGATTAACCTCACCATTGATGGACTTATGTATATTTGATAACTTTTTCTAACATTTTGTTTGAGACAGATGAAATGACCCATCATTCTATCACATGATCTGCTAACACTTCAAAAATAAAAAAATAAACTTCCTTTTTTTAAGAGATGAAGTGAAAATTATTCAAGGCACGAACAACGGTGAGATTGTACAGAAATAAATAAGTATTTCTTTTAATTCAAATTCTTCAACATTAGGGAAATGATATTAAAAACCAAAAATGTTGTCCTAGTGTATTCATATCTGATGAATAAGATTATACCTTAGATGATCACAAATTTATGGATTTGTTATTGTTGGATTTTTCATAGCCATGTTTAATACCACACTCCATCAGACCTTGATGGATAGATTTCTCTTCCATATCCATATTTTCTCCTATGTTCTCATATGTGGAAACCTAGTGATGAGTTAATTTGGGTAACCATTATGTTTCATACTCCACTTTTTAAAATGAAGTTTTAGTATTCATTTTTACATTGTGGTTTTATATGAAAGAAAATTTCATGTAGTAAACCATTTATAACTCCGACGAATTTCGAGGGCGAAATTTATTTTAAGGGGGTTAGAATGTAACACCCCGAAATTTTATGAGAAAAATTAAATTTTTTTAATTTATTTGATGTATTGTTTTGTAAACTACACCAATATTATATTTTACTATACGCAACAATTTTTTATCTTGAATTATATACAACACTATTCTTGGCATTCATTACATGCAATTGCGACATTCCTCGATAACGTGTGTAGTATGCAATACCGGGTTTAACTAAACAACGATATATGGTTATAATATTATTATGAACAAGACGTTATTAATAATATTAACTAAATTTTGAATTTTATAACATTATTATTCATCTTACACATTTTATATTACATGTTATGAGAACAAAATAATTGTTTTGGGTAAAATAAGTATTTTTCAAAAAATGCAGTTTTGTAGCCTTTTGATGGAACACCCACATTAAATCTAGTTTTTGACATGTTTATAAGTTAAATTTGAAATAATAAAATTCTTATTTAGAATAAGGATATAAAAATTTACTATGGATAAATTTTTCATATTATTCTGATAACTTTCATATTTTAATGAATTGTAAAAACACGCTATATTTTAATTAAAAACAGCTTTTTTCATCATAATATTTTATATGGTTAAATTATAATATTGAATGGATTTAAAGTATAAATAGAATATATTTTTACCATTTAATATAACTTATGTCATTATCATTGATTTTACATTGAATTCATAGGTAAAATCATTTCAATCTTTTGAAATGTTTTAACATTTAAAACTCGTTTTCTTATCAACGGGATTAATTTTAAATTAACTACTACAACTTCTATGTTTTGAATTTTGAAAACTTGATTCCATATTTGAATTCAGTGGGTCCAAATTATTTTAATAGGTTACTTTTATTTTTTTGATATTATGAATAGTAACTACGGTAATTTTTATTTACTACAGTTAAAGTTAAATCGAGTACTTAAGGGTAAAAATAAGATTATAAAATTACAATAACACCTAAAAAAATTATATTTGATGACTAAAAGTCAAAAAATATCACCTAAGGGTCATTATAGATTCATTTTATGGACCTTTGACCATGAAAATGATATAATTATTATTATTAAAACCAAAGAAAATGACAACATGTCACTCTCTTAAATCGTAGAAGTATAATAATTTTAATTTAGTGATAAACTCCATGAAAATTCAAACATGAATAGTCTCAAGAAATATAATAAAATTACCTAAATCATGTGTATTTATTTATAATTTATAGGGATTAAATAATTATCATTAAAGGTTAAACAATAGTGATATTGAAATTATTTTATTGATTGAAATATCAAATAAATGGTTTTACAAATATAGAAATTAATATTATATGAACTATTTAATTTGATCCACTAATAATATAGATAAATATCACATGTTGTGAATCTATTGAAGCTTTTAGTTCGAACATATCTTTTGTGAGGATTTTATTTAAATTAAAATAAATGAATAGTGTCAAAATTGATACTATTGTTATTTTATAAAAATAACATAATATAAAATTGTTTAAAAATAACAAAAATATTTAAAAATTATAAATAAAAATTTATATGGTCGATAATTTCATAAATTCTTCAATTATTTACAATTAACTACACGTAAGTAATTATTTATAACCATTTAAAATTTAGAATCTTATTACCACAAATAAACATAAATAGATTAAACAAGGATAAATGAAGTTGATAATGTTTAAAATAAATTTCAAACATGTCTAAATTTTATTTTTTGATGAGATTACAACCCTATATCATCTAATCTTCGTATTTGGGTCATTTTTGAAGTTTTTATGTTGGGTTTTTATTTATTATAAATTAATATTTTTGAGGTTTCCAAAGGTTCCCCTCTCCTCCCTTATAAAAGGGCACCTCCTCCCTCTCCTCTTAACAACACATTGAGCCATCAAGCTCGGCCAACCCCTGACCATTTCCCTTTCTAAACTTCCCTATAAACATTATATAGGTTTTGATCTCCTCAAAAGTCCAACTCTAGTGCCTTAAGAGGGAGCTTAAAAGGGGTGCGTCGAAGAAGAGGTAATCTCTTCTACCGATTCTTTCAAGTTTCTTTCTTATTCAACTTCTTCTTAATTTTTTTCATAATAAATTAATAACATAATTATCACTCATATACATATATTTTATTATAAATATGAAACAACCCCATTTCAAATTCTATCCATCCTACGAAAAACAGAATCACCGAGCGTGCGTACGTACGGAATACCGTCTCCATGCTATGGTGTAATCTGTTTTTCCACCACCACCTTACTTGGATGGGTATAATGGTGTAATGAATAACAATATATTGTTATTATAACATCATAAGGATTCTGATATATTATATCCTCCACTCCGATTCAATTCATTAATTATGGGAACGATATCATCGCTCGTGCGTACGTACAGATTACCGTCTCCACGACTCGATAGGATTCATTCTCCATGTTAACAACTCCAGAATGATTATAAAGTATATATAATGAATAATAATGAAATATATGACATGATAAAGCTACTATATTTATGTATATATATATATATATATTTCCTCTACTTACTTTCATTCATGTCAATAAGGAAAAGAAAACAACATCCATGCGTACGTACGGCCTAACGTCTCCATGAATGGTGTATATCATTTCATTTATCTATCTATTATATATATATATTTATATTGAATATATATGATATATAAATAATTATTTACATTCTGGAAGTAAATAAATCATGATATGAGTAATAATAGTATCAATAACAACAAGTCCAAACACGTACGATAAATAAAATGATTTTACCCGAAACGATTCTTTAACATGGAATTTACAAAAGAACGGGTAATAAAATGTCATAAGTGAACCATATATGATATCATAACAATTACTATGATTCTGTAATAAGTCAATGACATTATTTAAATCATTATACAGGAGTTTCAGATACGTATAAAGCATATCGGGCCTAAGGTAAGGGATTACTTTTCCAATCTCGTTTTTATCTAAGATTGTTTATTCGTAATTATTTACTGGGGTTATATTTATCATTCATGTCCCTATTTTCTGAAAATGGTTCCATATATTTTTAAAGTCCTTTTTACCCATTTTATACTTTTACTACATGGTATATAAGGAATATTTCTTCTGTTTACCATACGAGGTACTTTTTGACTTTTCTGTCAAAATTACGAGAAGAATGTTTTTTTACTTATATGGAATGAATGGATTTTTATGGTTTCATAAAGCCTTATTTAAATGAAGCATACTCCACAATATTTAATTATTATTTTAAAAAAAATCCTTTTATTTTTAAATTTCCTGGCATTTTGTGAAAACAAAATGAATTTGAAGAAGAAAGGATATTTTATTCAAGAATTAATTTCAAGTGTTTTATCAAAACCATTTTCCATATAAGATGGAATTATTTCATATGTGTATGTTTCAAGTATAATGTCTCTATGATTTACATGGTTTCACTTTTCCTATGATGAAATGATATCCATTTTTTGTATGGATTAGGTTATGATAGGATGATGTTTATGAAACCCATTTTATACATTGGGTAATGATGAATGATTTGTGTTCATGTTGTGGAACAAGTAAGAATGATTTCATTATAAGATGGGTGGGACATATATCTCCCACCAATTCATTGGGAAAAGATTTATATCTCATGATATAAACATGGCTGGAATGGTAAGTTAATCCGGTTCAGTGTTACAGGACTGGAACGAGGTGTGAACTCGATTCAGAAAGGGACATTGTCCACTAAGATAGTCTCGGAAACAATGCCTTGGCTACTATGGAAATCATATCATGTGCTTAATGGTTTTCCAAAATTTCATGATTTATTCCCATGATATTTTATGATTATTTATCTTCCATTATGATCTATGCCTTATGTACTGCTATGTTTTATGTCATTGAACAATATTTTGATGTTTAAACATTATGTTCATGTTTTTAAGTTCAAATTTATATGGTTTGTTTTATTTTCTCCATGCTTACCCTAACTAAGAATTTGAGATCACCCTTTATATATTTTCGTTTCCCCAGGATATGAATAATGTTTTTAGGTAAGAAAACAAAAGGGGAAGATCTTTATGGGAGATGTTGAAGATCTTTCACCATGATTAGAAGATTATGTTCTGAGTTTCCAAAGACACAAAACTATTACCATCCTTGAGTGTTAGTTTTTGTTATGTATTAAGTATTCTGCAAAAGTAATGTAATGTCCATGTACATCAAGCTATGGGTCTCTACAAATACCCTATTCCATATTTGGATTTTAGATTCCTTTTATTCACCTATCATAATATTTAAGTCTTTTTAATATAAAAAATAGTTCAAAATTATTTTTAATATATTAATTTAAAAATATTAAATCCATATTATCTTTTTAAAAATGGAATTATTTTCCATTTCAATGATAATAGATTATTTATCTACAGCATATAAAACATGATTCTTTTCATATTTTTAAATTTTTATTTTAAATCATTCATGATATCTTCCATAATAGCACAATATTCCTATAATTATTAATTTTTCATTTTAGAATCATTAGAAATATTATAAGAATAATTATAAAATTATTTATAAATAGTATCTATAAAGAATATATTTTTGTTCTCATTTTCATTTTCTTGACTAGAATCTGAGTCATTGGAGTTATCCTCAGATGCACTCCAAGTATCCTTCATATCTCATATTATTATTTTCTATTTACCCTCATAAATCTTCTTATAACAGAACATCAGATATTAAACTTCTATATTTCCTTTTATTTTTCATTTTTAAATGTTAGTCTCTTTATATGAGTCATCCTTCATCCATCTTTCCCCCAATTTGCTCTCTTATCATATTTTCCATTAAAATTTGACTGATATAAAAATAATAATTTTGTAAAACATAGTAAATATTATCATTACCCATCCTTAAGGGGATTGTTCCATGACTACCCAAGTCCCACCTCCAATAGGTAATTGGTTAGAAACTAGCACTGAGTAGTCATATCCCAAAAATGGGAAGCATTTTCCTAGGTACTTATACACACTCACACATATCCAATACCAAAATGATTAAATATAAAACACTAAGTAAAAAATAATTATTACCACTAATATACCCACAACAAAGTATATCAGTAGAAAATTGGAAATTAAATAGGTCCAAAATACAAATCCACCCAAAAAATAGTCAAGAAAAGTGAATTCACAAGTCTGTGAAACTCATCTGTAGAAAAACATTCATGAAAGGGAAAGGTGATGGATAGTTTTCTGAAGTTATAGGATCACACCTTGACTATCTCGTCTCTTTAAAAACCACATGGTCTTAGTAAACCTAGTACTCTGTCATAGTGTCGATCATCTACACAAGACACGACACATGCGGGCAAAGCCCATGCAGGGGTTAGTAAAGCATTACTCAGTAGGACACCCAGAAACTATAAAGGAACACCAGTAAGAAATACATGAAGTATAAAAGAATCAAATAAATGAATTATACCATAAATAAAGACATTAAGTACACCCTGATGAAATTCACTAATTATACCATGAATAAATAAATGACGTATACCACAAGGAAATACATAATCCGCCCATATAGGTATAGGTCTATAGTATGAAAAAGAGGATTATTTGATGTAATTAATAGAACACCATATATCAATAAGACATGTAGTTTTTATGAGAAACTCATCCCCAATAAGACACTTAACCTCGGTATTAAATGTGGTCTTGGTAAGATGTGTAGTATCGATAAGTCACGTAGTCTTAGAAAGTCATGTAGTCTCAAAGTCACTACCAACCACCAGACTCCAATCATAGTGCGCTCGTTCTGGGACAACTTACTCCTAAATACATTAGGTATTATGAACACATTAACAACAAAAAAAATCAATTAGATATCTCAGAAGGGACATCTCATCTCAAGGGTCCCAATGCCGCAAATGATTCATCAAATGGACACACGATTTGAAAGTTATGGGAGTTTGAATATTTCAGAAAGGAGAAGGACACTGGGAATATGGACTGACCATACAGTTGTTCCACCAACATAGGTAGTTGATCACTGTGGTTTAATTCATGATAAACCCTTCCCCTGATCTACCACACCTTAGAAGCTCAAGTTACCACAATGGTCGACCGGCCGCCAACTAACGCAATCACGTGGTAACTCAGTCAATCCTGACCCAGTCTGACTGTCAGGACTCTGACCTGATCTGACATGTCAAACCGGCCCACCATGCTCATACCACTCCATCTAGGTCTTCCCACTTCACCATCTCAACTTGCTAGCCACTCGGGCCCACTCCTCCAGCCCACTCCAACTCAATTACCTGCTCATCCTCTGGGTCCCAGCCACTGGCCCGCTCTTTCTCCGCATCCCAGCCATGTCCACCGCACCCCACTGGCCCAAAAATACCATGTGATTTCTACCTCTACTTCCTCAGCTCTCATGCTCTCTGTGTCCACTTCTCATAGCTCTTCTCTAGCCTTGTTAGCCTCGTTGTGTCTGTCACACTTCGCCAGCTCGTGGCTCTCATGTGGTCTGCCTGCCACAACCCACTCGGCCTCTACTAACTTTCGTTACCTCTTTCCACTACCTCTCTAGCTGCCAAACACCACTTTAGCAACCACCACCTCACATCAACAGCACTGATTTCATTCCTCACTGGATCTTTGTGTTGGTAGTCCCTTCGACAGACCATCGAGGCTCCTCTAAAGCCTGTAATTTTGAACGATTTTGGATCTAGGTTCCTCGTGACCCGATCTACTCTGTCATGACCTCTTCTATTGATTCACCTCAAATAATGGGGTTTGGTCAATCTCTAAACCACCTGGAAATGTAGATCCATGAACCATAGGGTTCCAAAAATGAATAAAATGGGAGATATTCAAATAGAAAAGGTTTAAATTCAATGTCCTAGTGGTCTTGACCAACAATCAAGATCTAGGGGATTTTGGTGATTAAATAGATTAAATCTAATCTTGCTAACCCACAACAAATCCATCATGTAAAATAAGATCGATACACATTCTAATTCATTCATGGATTAGTCTGTGTTTTTCATAGAAATAAAGAATGGGTAAATCATAAAGAAACAACTGACCTACCTGGATTTTGGATCCTTTGTTGATGAAAAATGGAGTTCGCGTCATCGTTGATCCTTGATCTACTAGTGTTTGTTGGAGATATATCCTTCTAAAAATTTCAGAGGAATTCTAGTGTTATAACAATAACCCTAAATTATCTAACAAGGTTTATTAAAAATAAAATTTTTGTTTCATCGCCGTGTAATGTTAAATAAAATAAAACTTAATTTATTTTATTTCTTTAAATGTCAAAAATTACTTTTCACAATCGACAGGCCCCAATCTATGTTAGTCCCCACATAAGTTAAAGTCACTGCTCTGAATGTAATAGTTCCCTTGTATTTCTGATCTGGGAACCCTTTTAGATGTTATTCCACTTTTTCAAAAAGACTACATGTGTGTGCTATTTTATATTTTAATATTCTTCAAGAAATTGTTCTTCGTACACTGGGCCTCAAAATAACATCTTCTCAGTGCCTAGTCTCATAATAATTCCATCTAATATATAAAAATAATACATGGAAAATATAAGATGATACATTCTCCCCAACTTAGGTATTTTCATCCCTGAAATCCAAAACAAAAAGAAATAAATAAAAATGATGATACTGAGCACAAATCTGAGACACTCGATCCCTTGTGATCTTCTATAGATTCATGTTCTACCACTGAATGTGAAAAATAAGAATTTAATGCCCATAATGTATCCACTCTTATCAATCATTGATCTCCATTGGGTACACTGAATTTTTTTCCAATCATCAATGTACAGCTCACCCGAGTCAATGACATGTGATGGATCATGCACATATCTCCTCATCTATGATGCATGGAAGACGTTATGCACCCACTCTAACTACGGTGTTATAGCTAAGTGGTACACCACCTCTCCAACACTGCTTAGTTTCTAGAAAGTGTCGATGAACCATGGATATAGCATGACTCCCTAGCCAAATCTACATATCCCATATTGAGGAGAGACCTAAAGGAACACATGGTCTCCCTCCTTGAACTCCAAAGTCCTCCATTAATGGAAAACAAAACACTTTTGACAGCTCTTTGTAGTCTTAAACTATTCCTAGATGAGCTTCACCTTCACTGTAGTCACCTGAAACAACTCTGGGCCCATGACGGCGGACTCTCCTGGGTCCATCAAGAAACTTTTTTACTTGTAGGGTTGCCCGTGCAGGGCCTCAAATGGTGTCATACTGATGGTGGAACAATATCTCTTATTGTACACAAACTCCACCAGAGGTAGGTGATCCTCCCATATGTAGACAAAGATCTAAGATGGAAGCATGTATCATGTCCTCTAAAACCTATATGGTAACCTCATCCTGGTTGTTCTTCTATGAGTTAAAAGTTGTGCCCACGCACAACTATGTTCAAAACACCTCCTGCAATCCATTCCCCAATAAAGATGTAAAGAGAGCATCACAATATGAGACTATCATTTATGTAACTCAATGGAGTCAAACTACCTCCTGTATATCGCGGAATCCCAAGCTCTCTACTAAACACTTATCTCAAATTTATAAAAAGTGGGCTGACATGGTGAGTCGGTCAATGATCACCCAGATGTTATTGGTCCCCCTGAACATATGTGGTAACCCTATCAAGAAGTCCATCGATATCTCATCCCACTTACACTATAGAATCTCAAGGGTTTGAGTCAAACCTGATGAAACCTGGTGCTCAGTCTTCACTTGTTGATAAGTGAGGCATCTATAAATGAACTCTTCCACTTCCTTCTTCATCCTCAACCACCAGAAATAATGTTAAAGATCCTGGTAAATATTCACCACCCTAAGATGGACCTACAAAGGGGATGTATGGAACTCCATAAATTCCTATTCATGTAATACTACCGGTACCAATGTGCATCCTATGAAAAGAAATATGTTCTCCCAACATTTCTAATATCCATCAGATTCATTCCCTATAAACATTTGAGAATGTAAAGTCTCACCATCGGTATCACCGAGATGTGGCTCCCGGATTCACTATAAGAGTAGAGGGGTGACAACCATTGACTATAGGTATGTTATTCTATATCCATCCAAAAATGATATCTGCAGTGAGGCTAAATACTCTAATGCCTCATTCAGTAACTATAAACTCATCTCTTGCTGAGAGAATCTACCACCATGTTCCGCTTCCTAAGATTATAGACAATCTCAAAGTTATAGTCCTAGAGGAACTCTATCCATAACCTCTATATCAAGTTCATATCTTTCTAAGAGAATATATAATTGAGACTATTTTGGTCATATTAGATGATAAATTTTTCACTTATCAGGTAGTGTCACCACATCTTCAATACGAATACTACTGCTATTAACTCAAGAACATGGGTTGTGTATTTCTACTCATGTAGTCTCAACAATCGTGAACCATTGTAAATCACTGCTTAACCCTGCATTAAGACACAACCAAGATCATTTCTTGATGCATCGCAGAATACTACATAATCAACACCCTCCTCTAGAAATATCAAGATGGGAGCGCTCATCAAGATCTTCCTCAACATCTGAATATTCTCTTTGAACTTCTCCATCCACATGAAAGGTTTCCCCTCTCATGTCAAAAATATCAAGGGTGTTGCTTCTATGGAAAAGTTAGGTACAAACATGCGATAGTTCCTAGAAAAACCAAGTAAACTCTTCACGTCAGTGACACTATTGGGTGGGTCCCAAGAAAGCACCACCTCAATCTTCACTAGATCAAATGGAACTCCAACCTCTGAAATGATGTGTCCCAAAAAATGGATCTCTTGAATCCATAACTGAAACTTTGTGAGATTCTAGTAAATCCCTTTCCCTCAGAGTATATCCAGGACCATCCTCAAGTGTCTCTCATGCTCCTCCTAAAATTATGAGTACACTAGGATGTCATCAATTAAGACCACCACAAACCAGTCTAATTAAGGATGTAAGATCATGTTCATGACTCCCACGAACACTGCTGGGGACTTCATCACACCCAACAACACCACCAAGTACTCATAGTGGCCATAAAGACATCTGAAATGAATCATCAATATTTCCTCATCTCATACTCAAAGATAGTGATATCCAGATATAAGGTCTATTTTCGAGAACCACCATGCTCATTTCAACTGAATGAAGAGTTCATTGATCCTCAGTAGTAGATACTTGTTCTTCACAGTCACCTAGTTCAAGTACTAGAAGTCCACACATAACCTTAATCTCCTGGATGCATTCTTGGAAAAAAACCGGGGCTGCCCATAGTGAAACATTGGGTCTCATGAAGCCCTTCCTCTACAAGTCCTCCAATTGTACCCTCAGTTCATGAAGCTCTGTGAGATCCATCTGATATGCAGGTGTAGATATAAGTGTCATCTCGAGTTATAGATCAATATATAATTCAACCTTCATATGGGAGGTAATCATAAACTATCCTTAGGAAATAGGTCTTCATACTCCTCCACCACTCTAGGAAACTAGGGACTCATCTCATCCACTACACAGAGGGTCAGGCTAGCCAACTGATGCCTGATCGGCTGCACCCTCCTATGTGTCAGTCTATCCTGTGCTGCTTGGGTTTCCTTTTCATCAGCAAAGGAAAACATGGTATCACCACTATGGACACACCACACTTTGGGCCTAAAATAGTCTATCTTAATATGGAATGAGCAAAAACAGTCCATATTAATAATGAAGGCACAAGGCCTTCACACTACTACCAAGTGAATCCCAACAAAACTCTCAACTCCAAGATTAAGGTCACTCTATCAGCACTAATGTGTGATCATGGAATCCACTTCCATATGAGTCTCTAAGATTAAGGATTGGTTCAATTGTCCCATAAGAATCTCTATGTCTCGAACAAGGGGCTTGTAAATAAAATATCGATTGGAACCTGTGTCTATAAAAACTACAGCTAAGGTGGAGAACACATAGATCGTACTACTAATAATCCATGGAGTCACAAGTTCATAAGTCTTCCCCGCCTAAAGCAGGCCTCATCCCAATCCACCAACTCCCTGATCCTGTCATGGAGCACCTTGGGGTGGGGAGGTAATACATATAACATATTCCCACCTGCTCCTGCCCTGCCAACTCCTCTACCAAGTCTATCGCCCTGCATACCACCCTATTCCTACCTCTGCCTCTATATCCGCAGTCCCTAAACCATCTCCTGATCGATCGTACGACAGTTCCTTAAATCTCGATCCAGATGTCCCTAACTACCACATGAGTAACACAGTATATCCTTTAGTTGACTTGCTTTGTCCTGGGAACCCCGCACCACTGATCCCATTTCCTAGGGTTGTCCCCTAGAGTGCTTTACTAGCTTGGGTCCCAACAACTATTATTGGATACCAACTATCGAATACTCCACTACCTGGTGCTCAGTGCTACCTCCCACTATTGGTGCATACTCCCCTAGAAATCTCGCCACTAGTAGAGCTCTCTCTAGTACCCTAGAATAAGTAGGAATGATAAGGGATAACATGGATTCCCTAATCTCCTGGATGAAGCCTTGCTCAAAGGTCTAATACCTAAAGAATGGTTCTCCTACCATATCTGTGTAGTAGCGATAAAGATCAGTAAATATCGCCAAGTACTCAGCCACTGTTTTAATGCCTTATTGTAGAAGTAAAAGCATCTATATACACATTGAGCATAATTTAGCCAAAAATAACTCCTCTCTGAATAGATGCTCGAATTCTACCCAAGAGAGGGTCATCTCATCATGTGTTTGGGTCACTAAGCTCCACCATCTCACCATTAATCCATAAATAAGACTCACATCAAGGACATTAATCTAGTTGGAAGGAGTCCTCACGATGTGAATGACATGTGTAACTGGCTGCAGCCAATCCTCAGCTACCAGGGGGTCTGTATCACCCCAAAACCTAGGATTTCACTACCTTTGGAACTCTTGAGACACACTCATCCTACATGTATCCACAACTGCTATCATTGGTAGTAACTACTGCTCGATGGGTGGTGGTATCACTGGTAAACCACTCAGAGGTGCTATCTCCGGTACAGACCCCTCTAATGATGCATCATCTCTAGGTGGATCATCCTCGTGATCACACAATGAAATCCTAGCTGGATATCTCTGTAGAGGCATCATAAAATAGAATAAGATCTACCATGATCAATAGAGTATACCTGGTGCGTTGACTCAAGAAGGACATGAGAATACACCCTAATCCAATATGACTCATGTACCAATTTTTTCCCTAAAACCAATTTTATTCATGAATCGAGTCAAAAAGTAGAATATAGAGTCATGTTGTATGGATACATCAGCCACCACACCATCTCTGGATTCCATAGTCTAAAAACTGAACTCAAAGCACTTAACACAATTTCACAAAACTAATATCATAGACTATTGGTGCTTAAGTAGAACCGAACCCTCTGATACCACTCTTTCAATACCCATTCCAAAGGGTCTTATGCCTTTACTACCCCAATCCCACCTATAAAAAGATAGGGGCTGATGACTAGCACTGATTAGACATATCCCACAAATGGGATGCATTTTTCTAAGTACCTGTACACACACACACATCCCCAAGAACAAAATTCAGTAATATAAAACACTAATTAAACAGGAATGAATACCACTAATATACCAACAACCGAGTACGATAGTAGAAAACTAGAAAGTAAATAGGGCTAGAATACAATCCCATCCAAAAAGGAGTCTGGAAAAGTGAATGCTAAGTTCGTGAAAGTCATCTGTAGAAACCCCTAGCTAAAGGTAAAGGTTTTGGAAACTCTCTAAAGTCATAGGAGTACACCTCAACTTTTTGATCTATCTATGTACCACCAAGTCCTGGTCCACCTAGGACCCCGTTAAAGCAGAAATAGTCTGCACAAGACATGACACATGTGGGAAAAGCCCGTGTATGTGTGAGTAAAAAAATAATCAATAGGATACCCCAAAACCACAAAGGAATACCGCTAAGAAACACAAAAAGTATACCAAAAAGAAATAAATTAAGTATACCATGAATAAAGAATTGAATTATACCAAAAATAAATACATATTAAGCTCTCACATGTATAGGTCTATAGTATGGAAAACATGATTATCTGACATAATCCACAAAACACCCAGTATCGATAAGACATGTAGTATTTATGAGACAACCATTCTTCATAAGACATGTAGTATTTATGAGACAACCAGTCTTCATAAGACATGTAGTCTCATTAAGACATGTATTATCAATAATACAAGTAGTCTTGGTAAGTCATGTAGTCTCATAAATCATGTAGTCTCAATGTCACAGACAACAACAAGATTATGCTTGTAGTGTGCTCGTTCCGAGAGAAATTACTCCTCACGCCTTTATTTAATATGAACAATTTCAAAAAAAAATGTCACTTAGAGTATCTTAAATTTTATATCCTATTTCAAGGGTCCCAAAACCACAAACGGCTTGTCAAATGGACACATGGTTTGAAAGTTATAGGCATTAGAAGATTTCATATGGGGGAAAGACATTTGGCATGTGGATTAATCGTATGGCCGGTCTACCGACTATGGTGTTTGACCACCACAATAGACCACCCAATCTAGCCTCCCCTGAGGTCGAATGTGTTGTGGTAGCTCAGTCAACCATAGCCTATGACTGACTACCACGGTCGACTGTGGCCTGGTCCAACCGACGAGGTCCAACCCGATCTGACGGGTCGACCAAGCCCATTCGGCTAGGTCAATGGCTACTCCAGACCATTTCCTCATCCCACTCATGCTCCACATCCCATATTCTGGCCTACTCCATCTCTTCATCCCAATTGTGTCTATCACACCTCGCTGGTTTATACCTCCCACTCGGTCACCACCTCTACATCCCCATCTACCATGCACTCTTCGACTACCGCCCACAACTCCACTCTAGCCCCACTGGACTCGCCATTTTCGCTGCACCCCGTTATCCTTTGGTTCCCACACGATCCTCCTGTTACGTCCTAATCGACCTCTACTGACCGTAGTATTTCACCTCCTCTGACCACTGTCGCATGCCACTATAGCTATCGTCACCTCGCCTCGCTTCTGCTGCAACCAGGCCTAATCAGAGTTTCATACCATAATTACACTAGTGGTCCATTTTGTGGACCACTAGGGCTCCTCTGATGCCAGTAATTTAGCGTGATAAAAAATCTGAGTTCCTTGTGGCCTGATCTACCCTATTGCGGCCTCTACTATCGGTTCACCTCGAATCCAAGGGGTCCGATCATGCTCAGAAGCACATGGAAATGTGGATATGGGAACCATAGGGTTCCAACAAATAATAACATGAAGAACCGGGAGGATGCTCATTCCAATGGTTTAACATCATTTTCCACATGTTTTTTGCTATCAATCAAGATTCAAGAGATTTGGGTTAGAAAATAGAATAAATCGAATGTCTCTAACCTAAATAAAATCCCTACCACAACATACGATTGATCCATAGGTTAATCAACTCGGGGATTTGTTTGTGTTCATCATAGAAATCAAGGGCGATGAAATAGAAAAGAAACAACCTCCATATATAGAGTTTTTATCCTTTTTTGATGAAGAACAGAGGTCGCTTCATCATCAATCCTCAATCTTACAACATTCATTGGATAGAGCTCTTTCTCTACCTTTAATAGGAATTCTAGGGTTAGGAAGATAACCCTGAACACTCCAAAAAATTTTATTAAAAAGAAAATCATTTTTCCATCATTGTGCAAAGTTAAATAAAAAAATATTTTTTTATTTCATTAAAAATCCAAAAATTACATTTCAATGTTGACATGTTCTTGTCAATGTTTGGACATGCCTAATGTAAAGTCACTAATTTGAATGCAATGGTACCCTTGGATTTCTAATTTGTCCACCCATTTAGAAGTTATTCCACTTTTACATGAAAACTACACGTGTGTGCTATTTAATATTTTAATATTCTTTATGTAATTGTTCTGGGCACACTGGGCCTTAAAAACACAAGTCGTCTCAGTTCCTAGTCTTGTAATAATTTCATATAATATATAAAAATAATACATGGAAATTCTGAGATGTTAAAATTTTCTGGAAAGTTGATCCATTTCATCACCACTATCTATATTAGCTTCACTTATTATTTTATTTTTAGGGTTTAAAACTTCCATATCTTTTGACTGTGATTCTTTAAATGAAACATATTTTCTAATTTTTTCATCATTTTTATTTTTTATCTTTAGCTCTTATTCATACTTCATCATATTTTCAATTTCTATTTGATTTGAAGTTTGTTGATGTCACGTGAATATTGAATAAATAATACAATACCTATCCTTTGATATGGTATACATCTCAGAATCCTCATTAATTAAACCTTTTCCATCATTATATTACAAAGTTTAATAATAGTTTTTCTGATCTCATTAAACTGAAGATAAATTTCATAGATAGATTCATCATGTTTCATTATAATGTTTTCATACATAAAATTATAAATATTTTTCGTCATTTATTTAACATTAGATGTTCCTTCAAGAGATATAGAAATAGTTTACCAGATTAGATAAGAAGAATCATAAGAAGAGATCTTATTATATTATTCATATCCTAAAGTATAAAAATAAATCATTTCTATATTTTTAATTTGAATCATAAGTATATTTAGTTCAACTATCACATTATTTTTTAGAATTATTGTGTTTTTCATATTTATCTTCAATAGATACCCAAATTTTAAAATCCATACTTTCAAGATGGTTTTTTATTTTTATTTTCCAATGAGAATAGTTTTTGTACCTTAAACATTGGTGTTCTATTTGTGGTATGACCATAAAAAATAGAATCTTTGCTAACATATTAGAAAACATAAATAATATCTTTCTAAAAACATTGATTAGGGCTAAATTTAAGCAGAGATAAGTAAAAAAAGAAAACTCTTATAATACTAATTATTGGTTGGAGTGTAAAACTCAAGAGGGGATGAATTTATATGCTAATAACAAATTCTGTTAAAAAATAATTTAAAACTAAAATCCCCCAGTTTATAAAATTATCCTGGATAACTAAAATAGTATAAATATATAATGTTATATTTTCAAAAAATTTATCAATGATTTTATCACAACAAAATTAAAATAATTTTAAATCCACCTTAACATTTTAAACATATTTAATATTACCAAACATAGAATATAAAATACATATTAAATCTAACTATCAAATTATTATATTTGAAAAATATTATTTGAAATAATGGAATTATTTTCAAAATATATTATGAAAAAAACAAATTAAAACACAATGAAAGTAAAATAACAAGAGTTTTAGTCTCAAGATGAGTCGTAATTCTCTCTAATTTTAAATAATATAATATTAAGTAGTTTATTAGTAAAATAAGGTATTTTTTTCATGGAAAAAATATTCAACCACATTAATAAAATAATCTAATACATAACATGGCTTGTGTTTTTACATAAAACTTCTCAAAAGGCATTACAGGCTACACACAGCCACTTTTAAAATTATTAATAGGATAAAAAGGTATGAAATAATGATAGAGAGGGTATATAGTAATCTCTAATATAGTACAGAAGCATGTGATAAAAAACATATGGATTAAAATAAAACATATCTCAATGTTAAGCTAAAATAGAGATATAGTAGTGGAAGGTGATAAGGTTTGATGTAGTTAAATAGGATTATATTCATTTGATAAATTGGATTTAATTATACCCTTGGAATGATTCAACAATGTTTTCAGTGAGAGGTCAGAAAATAGTGTGTGGTGGAAGAATAGTAGTCAATCAGATCATTGTATTACTTTTTCAATAAACACGGAGAGATCAGATCTCAGCACTTGTCCGTGAGTGGAATTACTTCTTAAATAGGTCACCTTCTCTAATTAACCATCAAAGAGTATTTATAATTTAATCCACGCACTCATTAGTCTAATTTAGAATACTTAAGTTCATTCACTTTGAGTAAATTATCTAAAAAAATCATGGTATATTTGAATAATTCTTGCTACTTAAGTGCATACACGGTCACATAGACTTCACTTAAGCACAGTCACTTTGGATTGTGGTCACATTACATGGTATCTTTCCATAATCACTTTTCTTGGTAATATTGATATTGAAACTTGGCATGGTAACTTTCCATGGTAATCTTACACTATAATCGTGACACAGTCACTTGGTATGGTCACTTAATTTCTCCATGTGTTAACATATTTTATTTATGCATTCACTTCAAGACTTTATAAAAACATTGTTTGTATTCACTGTCATGTGAAATCGTCATGTGGTATGTTTAATACTTTATGTGATCACATGATATTCAATATGTCGTAGATTCAGTACACATGTGGTTAGTTCAATAATTATGGAAACTTTTATCATTTGACACACATGGAAACTTGGTTTCTCATGGAGTCACTTGGACTTCAACTTGTGGTAGGTTGGTGCAGTGACTTCAACACATAGACCATTTTATTCTTTCTAGTTTTGGTCAGAAAAATAATTTACTATCTTAAAGAATAGAGATCATTAACATCATAAGAAACATGATATTTTATCATTAAAATAAAGAGTTTCTAGACATATCTAACACTAAAATTACTCCCACTAGCATCTTAAAAAATATATTTTCCCTATAATATCTTGATAAGATACAAAAACTTCTATTTGTTAATAAAATAACATTTATTTTTTGTTAGAGAAAATATTAAACAAAAAATTATTACCAAACGTATCTTATATGGTGTTATATATGTTTAAAGTATTATTATAAAATGAATATTTTATTCTTTAAAATATTCTATGGATGAGTGGTGGAATCTCAATTCTCTCATATTTTAACAAATATCTCAGATAAAATAATTTATCCTAGATAAAAATACTATTATTCTTATCTAAATTTTAATCAAGTAATAGAATATGACAATTCATAAACCATGTTTCATTAAACCAAAATCTAAGAAAAACTATTTGTTAATAGGAAAAATATCTTATTATATAAGATAAATAATATTAAAATCAAAATACTTTATTTTGGACTCATTTAAACTTGAAATATTTCTTTGATACAACTCTAAGACTAAGAAACCATTTACTTCATTATCTGAAATAAAACTACAATCTACATACAATATTACCTTTATTTTAAACTCCTTTATATTTACAACATTTTTAAAGAATTAATTTGGCAACATATTCCCTACTAAATCAAAGAATTAATTAAATAACTCTGATACTTAACATGAACTCTATGTAGAGTTTCATAAAAACCATCATGTGTTTAATAAAATAAAATCATATGGAAAAAATTCCCTTCGAGAAATCTAATTTATGTTTCAATGATATTGATTATAAACATGAAGAAAAATTATTTCAATTTTTAACAATCTGTTTTTATTTTAGTTCGAAGTTATTATTGGGGTTTGTTCCCTAGAACCAATTACTTTTTACTTTCAATTAGTTGGGTATTAAAATACTTGAATGTTAATTAATATATTATCACATTATATGAGTTACTATGAGTAACATTAATGTGATAGTGACCTTAAATTATATATCACATCTAAACATCATAGTAGTTCCCCATTATAATAAGAACCTTTAAGTGAAATGAAAAATATTATTTAATATATATTCTATGGATAAATGTCATTGGATATTACTATAAATGTAAATGTGTATTGGTTCTTTATGAAAGATATATTATCATAGAATCCCTTATCAATAACGTTTCCCCTAAAATAATGCTGAATAGTAGTCCCTTGAGTTGTATCATGAGGAAATTGTAGGTTATGTTTGAAATTTGTCACTACGTTTTCTATTTTTGTAAAGAAAATATAATTTGGGAATTTTTAAGTATTTTTAAAAAAATTAAGACTTATTTAGCTAAAATAAATTAGAGATTGAATAATTTTTAAGAAAAAATAATGATGTTTGAAAACTATATATTAAAACAGCGGTTATGGATAAGTCTTGATCATTTACAAACCACCAATTTTCTTTTTTAAATGAATATCTAAGTTAATTTCTCTGTTTTCGCCCAAATAACTTTAGGATCACCTAAATCTATTTAAATATAATACCAATACTTTTTATCTGTGTTGATCATGTTATCCAAGGGATTTGTAATCTCAAATACTTATAATTAATTATACCTAACTAAAATCACTATTCTTATAGGTAAGACCCAATCAAGGAAGTTCAAGTAGTGAGAACAGTGAATATACTTTTATAAATAGATCAATAATCTAGAAAATTTTATAATAAAAACTACCCAATAAATATAAATAACTCTTATTAATTTAAAAATAAGATTTCTAGATAAATATAAATAATATAAAATTATATAGTTTGAATCATAAGGTATTATCCTAGATATACACCACCCTATCCACATATGAATTTATCCAATAATGAAAAGATAAACTCCCATAATCTTCTTACTTAATCAGCTATATCATTTCTATATTATTACTCTTTAGAATATCATGCACAATAAACCAGCAATAAACAAGCCCACAAACCCACATTTGTGTTCTAGTTGGATTTTCACAACCTTTTCTTCACAATAAATATAGGTAAAATATTTGAAAAGGATTTAGTCCTTTGATTCACTCATCATGAACCTCAATTCACATAACATTATTCTCAAAAACATCTTCCATGTGTAAGTAGCATCCATTTATTCTTTATATGGGTGAGAAATTTATTCTCATGTTCACCAAGCATATATTTATTTATTTAATCATCACTTGTGATTCACCCTTTTATCTTCCTATGAAATTAAAGCCTTATCGATCGACTGATATTTTTAGTGTGAAATATTCTTTAATTAATACCCTTATATAGTGAGAAATCCTAAAGTTTACCCCTATACATATCACATCTACTCAGATGTAATAACATTTATTTCTTGGTTCCATTACCAATAATTGTTTTATTCCATTATACATATGGATCAGCTAAAGTTTAGTTAAAATACCTAATTCTAAACATTTCAAAATTTAATTTTAAAAAGTAATTTCTCTTATAAGGAGGAAAATTATTTTATGGGACCAAATTTGAAAAATTAAGTTAACATATTTCAATCATATTTTACTTATAAGGATCAAAATTATCTTCGGTGTAATAATTTTATCTTATAAAACTAGGATTTTAGAAAATAAAATCATTATATGGAAAAAAATATCTTAAGAGATAAGAATTGTTTTATGTGGAAGATTGGAATATATTATAAGGATAAATTTAAAAAATTAAATTATCATATGTGGTAGAAAAAATTTCTACTACTTTTCTATAATTATCATATGTGAGGTAAATTTTACCTATGTGAGTTAAAATTGTCCAATGTAATATACATAACCAAAACTTCTCATTTAAATTTCAGAAACAAAATTTCCCTAATGAAATCATGAAATTAAAATTAAAATCATGGATTGATCAAATAAGTTCATAAATGATAAAAAATAACATAAAAATAATGAATTAATTAATTTTCATAATTACTCCTAATATATCCTTGTAAACAAAAAAACGGATCATTTCACATAAAATGAAAAATTGGTGGTGACTGATTCATTGAAATACACATGAAAAATAATGAAAATATCATCTCTATAAATTCACCCATACTTAAGACTTGGACTTATGGAAATGTGAGAATCAAAATCATATAAAATAAAATTAAAAACAAAATCCCATGGAATCCAAAAATTTAACACCAATCCCCATCGAAGACTATTATATAATATTCTTTATTTAATCCATTCAATCCATTTCAAAAAAATTATCCCCCCATATACACAAAACACTTAACTTATATGATCTAATTTACATTTCAGAATAGTCCTCCTTACTCCCCTCAATAGTAACTAAGTACCAAAACATTAAAGATATTAAGGTGTAGTAGAATCCTTATGGATGTCAACATCAATAATAATATTCATATATCTTCCCTAAAAATATTATATTTTCAGATAATAAATTCATCAAAAATTTGATATTTTGAGGGAAATAGAGTATCTTTTGAACTTAAAATAGTGTTTTGAACTTTAATAATTTCAATTCAATGAAATTTATTCACTTTAGTATCTCAAAATTTATTTTTCTTTAAATTTTCAACATTTCCAGCTTAGAATATTTCTATTACATATTTAAATTTTCAAAAAAATTCTCATAAATAGAAGCTACATAATAACATTTTTTATATTTAAAACATTTATTAATCTCCTTATTATCCTCCCAATGAAGCTATAAATGATTTTAAAATTCCATGATACAGCCAACCCCACACTTGAGTTCAACTAGATCATGCTATTTATACTTCCAAAGTAGTTTATATAGGGAAACCAGGCTTGAAATGTGGCTTACTAAGTAGGAAACTCATGGAAACTAATGTCTCACATTGGATAAATATACATGGAAATCCAGAATAAAAAAAATTCTTGAAAAAATGGTCTTTTAAAATCAAATAAATTTCCTCGATAATTTTAGCACAATTTCCTAAAACTCTTTGGTTTTGAAAAAAAAACATAGCAAATTTGGGTTAAACAATAATAGTTTGGTTTACTCAAGAAATGAGGTGAATGTAATGAATTTTGAAAAATAGTTTAGAAGGCTCACATGAAGGTTATTTAAAAATTTATACTGTGATTTATGGCATGGGATTCAAAATTATGTGGTCATTTCAAAAATATCACATGGTTTTGAACTAGAAAAAAGGTTATTTCAGTATTTATTTAATACCAGTTCCATGGGTCAAGATGGTTTATTCATTAACATGGGTTTGAAAATTGAAAAATATATTCATTTTAAATCACAAGTTATTCAAAATTATATTAAAAATTATATAAAAACATAAAAAAATTAAAAACAAATATATAAATAAGGTAAAGAAATTAAAACCGAATCAAATTAAAACAATACGGAACAAATATTTAAAGAAATACAAAATAGAAAAATAAAAAGAAAAAAATCCTAATTGAGTATTTCCATCCCCAAAACTTATTTTTAGAATTATATTAATTTTTCAAAAAATTATATGAGAAATGTGAATAAAAAATCATGGACACAACATAAACAAATAAGAAGGAAATACACGACCTGGTGATCAGTTTTAGTCATCTTCCTATAGGTTAACCTCCTCTCTTGTTGGTTCTTAAATGTTATATCTAAATATATTCAATCAGTTTACAGTGATAGTGAATGAATCTTTTTTGTATGGTTTTATAATCTAGAATGCACAAAAAGGAAAAGCATGAGTAACAATGAAAGGTGTTGGCCATTTTGAATGAAATTTACCTAAAAATTGCATTATTCTAGAGTCAAACTGTAATAATTTATCTTAGTTTTTAAACTCTCTATTTAATATTTCATCATTTCCATTTATTCATGGGTTAAATGTTTTTGTAACCCTTTGATAAATTCCATATTTTTACAAAACATCTTCTAAATTATTATTTCAAAATTGCGTACCTTGATAAATGATTAAGAAATTGGGTAAACCAAATCTAGAAAATAGATTTACTTCTAAAAATTTAAAAACAACCTTTACATCATCAGTTATAGTTTAAATAGCTTCTACCCACGTTGACACATAATCTAAAATAGTAAATATGTAAATGTATCCAAAATAATTGGGAAAATGAATCACGAAATGAATACCCTATATATCAAGATCTTCACAAAATATAAGTGTTTTTTGTGTAATTTAATTGTTTTTATAAATATTACCTTGAAATTGTAAGGTTGTATAAGTTTCACAAAATATATAAACATCTATAAGAATATATATTAAATAAAAATTATAATCGATAACTATCCTAGAAGTTCTTTAGGATCAAAGGGAGCCTTCATGTCTAAAGGTGTCAAGAATATTTTGGAGTAATTGGATATCAGAATTTGGAATTTATCTTATTATAATTTGGTAACTACCAATATTCCAAAAATAAGGATCATCACAAATGTAAATATTTGAATTTATCACAAGTTTAACAATTTATTTCTTATAAAACTAATGGTAAACTTCATTAAAAACTATATAGATCACTAAATCAATAGACCATGGTCTCATGGTATTAACAGTGCATAATACATCATCAGGAAAATATTTTTTAAAATGTGGAAACATTTGATATTTTCATCCAAAACAAAAGGTATTCATCTAAATGGTTAGCCAAAATATTTTAGATTTCTTTATTATTCATTATTTCAATATAAAAATCTTGTGAGAACAAAATAAATATCAAAGAATTTGTTTCTAAATGACGTTTCTTCGTTAAAAATATACTTATTGAATGGTTTATGAAAACAATCATTTTGGAACCTAACAAGTAACATTTAAACTTTTACAAAGAAAATAAAATAGATAATAGTTCTTTATTAGTAGTCTTGTAGTTATATTTTTATCGATCTAGATTCCTATATTCATAATAAATCAAATGATATTTTTTTCTATCCTTTTGACACAAAACTGACCTAAGGGAATAATAATTGGAATAAGTCAATATTTCAAAAGGAAAATCTTATTTTGGTGGTTGGATAATGGGTATGGAAATCAATTTTCTTCAAATATTTGAATTATTTTTAAAAACATGCATAAAAGTCAAATTGTGTCAATTTTTGAATTATCCTACACAAAGGTAATGTAGACTTTCTAAAATAATTTATGAATCACCTATAAAAAACGGCATTACTAAGTAAAGATCTCACATATCCCACATTGTTTGGGTAGGGAAGTGAAACATTACATCAACTTTAGTTTTTTTTAACTTTTATTTTATTTTTGGACTTAATATGAACCAAAAAATTATTCATTTACCCTTAAGTGGAATTTTTTATAGTTAATAATAATATTTTTATCAATATAAGTTCCATAAATAGTGGCAAAACTCTTCAAAAACTTCTAAAATATAAAAAATATATAGTAAATACTTCCATAAATACAACCATGAATGTTTATAAAAATTATGATAAAATTGTCATCATATATATTTGAAAAGTTAATTTGGAATTAAAAAAATAATAATAGGGGTTATTCTATAGGTAAATTTACCAAAACAACATGTGATAGTAGTTTTCTATTGATCTTTATTGTTAATGTGAATTTTCTAGTAATGAGGAAATATATCGAGAAAACAGTAGTATATTTATTTAACTTATCTATAAGAAACGTGATCATAAAAATAAAACTAGTAAATTGACTTTCCTAATCACTAAATTTGTTTTTCAATAGTCAATATATATCCTTCATTTTTTGGGAAGCCTTACAAGAACAAGCTAACCAAAGTTATTGTGGGAAATTTTAAATCCAATCTTATTAATAACAAATTAAATAGGGATTACCCATTGGATATTATAAATGAGAAATATAATACGAGTGGCCTATAAGGTTATGAACTCTTTTTTAGTATCATATAAAATTTTTTGTTTCAATGTTCATTGAAATTGACTCATAGGTTTTGAATTTTCTTCTAACAAAATTATATAAAGACAAATTAAGGGTAGGGTTCCATTTAAATTATATCAATTAAATCCAGAATCATTAGTTTTCATTATAATAACTTCAATAGGTTATTTCTCTAATTAATTTGACAACTATTTAGTAATGAAGACAACAAAATCTCATTCTCACCTAATAATTCATATGTAATGTATCCATGTGATTGTTTCAATTATAACTCAGGTGGGAAATTTTCATAGTACAAATGTGGTTTATATGACTCAAACAATTAGTTCCATATCTTAATTGATCACTAAAATGAACATATTTTATATTCTAGTTATGGATAATAGGTTATCCAATAGACAATTTATAGGTTATTTTCTAGAAAAATTTGATATTTTAAAGAATTTACCAGATCCGAATTTTTAGCGTCAAGTTTATAAATTTTATAGAGTTAAAAACTGGATTGAAATGAATAATATTCATTATATTTTAAATAAAAACAACTATTTTTTGTAGTTTGGATGATTCTAATATATTTATAAAAAATGTAATAAGATTCCAAAATTTCAGCATCTTTAGTTGGAATTTATATAACTGGTTCATCATACTCACCATTTATTTGATATCCAAAGTTTTCAATATCTATTATGAAAAAACCAAATTCATCATTTTACATAGTTTCAACAGTTTTAGCTTCTTACTTATCAAAATCATAGGGTTTACTAATAGTAGATTCATCAAGAAAAGAATTATTTTTAGGAGAAATGGTTTCTAGTTCACTCCATGAAAAATATGAAAATATCTCATTACAAAACCAATAAATCATATTAAATTAAAAAATTGAATTATCTTCCCTTGGGTGTTTCATGGATTAAAAAAGGTTTTAATGGACTAATTCTCATCCAAATTATAATGAAACGGTTTATTTATAAACATTAATAATATCCTTAGCAATTTTTATGAAATTTATACTAATAATGAGAGGTACTTGTGTGCTAAACTAGACATCTTTAATATCTAAGAAATAAAAATCAGATGGAAAATAATGTTTCTTACATAAACCAAAACAACCTAAATAAATCCATCAGGATTGGTGGTTCTTCTATAGGAAATTTGAATGACTCTTCAAGTAGGCTTCAACTCTCCAACTGGTAGAGTAGAGTAAATAAAATAGGGGATAACATTTTTTTAAACTCTTAAGTCAAGAACGAAATTTGAGAATTCATATTCTTATATAGTATGTGGAATGGTGAAAGTCCCTGGATAATTAAATTTAAAATTTAACTCATATTGTATTATAGAGGACACATTCCTCCCTAAATCAACTTACTCTCCACCCATGAATTTTCTATTGTAATAATACATTTATTTTAAAAAATTATGAATAACTTTTATCTTTTTGAACATCTAATAAAGGTATATCCACTTTATCTTTTCTAAAATTATCTAAAACTTATTTATCCAACTCATTTGTACCACTTTTATTAACCAGTGTATTACTCCTAGGATAGGTCAATGGTGGTCTGTATGTTTCTTGATCATTTTGACCATATGGTCCTTGAATCCATTTTCAATATATTTTTGATATTTTAAGTAAAACATCTTCTTTTGGAAGTAATTTTTATTTTATAACAGGTTCTAAAATTTTAGTAGGTTTCTCCATTTGTTTTTTTCTAAAGTGGGTTCTGAACTATGTTAAATATTTTTTATAGTCTCTAGGTTTTTGAAATTTTATATATTTTTTTCACATTTAATCATTTATGAACAAAAAATCATTTTTATAAAATTAATTTTTGAGTAAAAAATACTTTTATTTGGATATAATTGTTTTTAAAACCATATTTTCAATTTTAGTATTTTTAATTTCCATTATACTTTTGGAAATTAATTTTTTTAAAGGGACCTCATTGATAGTGAAAATTCATCATGGGGTTAAATTAATTATTTCACTTATTTTTTACATTTATCCTTTAAAAACCTTCTAAAACTATTAAATAGAATGAATAAATAATATTAAATGAACCACATGTACTAAAAATCACAAACACAACAAGAAAAACATTTTTTACAGGGTCACTACTCAACATAAGGTGTTGTGTCATTAACATGATTTGGTTAAACCCATTATCAAACATTCAACTATAATCCATTATCAAGTGAAAATTATTTAGGATTATACATAAACTCATGACACACAATATTTCTCCTAATATGTGTAATTTGATCCCATAAAAACTAATATATAGAATCAGGATTTAAAAAATTATTCTTTAACCAAAATAAACTTCCATCATGTTTTTACTTCTATTCTTCCTCTCCTTCTTTAATGACTTTGGTTTTATCATTTAACGCTTTGAATATTTTTAATAATATTTTCGGATTTATTATAGAGCTGTTGTGGAGTTTCAGTTATCACAGAGACCCATTATGCACATACTGAAAATATATATTATTTTTGTCCCCTGTAGGTCTAATATTAGGAAAATTTATTTTTCTCATGAATAGAGTCTCAAAAGAGGAAATAGATACCATTTTTACATCTAGAATATGGGTTTTGCCCTAGGGATGGTGTATATTTTTGTCACACGATATCCTATATGTGCTGGATGTTGTGGTTGTAATTATTACTTTAAACATTATTTATTAAATAAATTAAGTTTTAATTAAAAAATTTGACATAATTGATCCCTATTAAATCCCCTCTATCACCGAGACCTTGGGTGATCTATAGAACCATAAGATTTTTGAAGAGCAATCCTTAGGAGAAGTCTTAATGTGTGAGATTGAGTAGGATCCAAGAGAAATAAAAAAAACTCAATGAGTAATTACTAACAACATCATCAGATATTCATTATTCTATAGTGATCTATCCATGTGTGGGTATGGCTTGTTGTTTTTGATTTTCACTGATTTCATTATAGTTCTTAGGCTTTGAATAATCATTTTTTATTTGGTTTCAAACTTTTATATTCCTTTAAATTTATGATTTTTTATATTAGTCTGGAAATTTATGAGTTTTGTAGTTTATGCTCTATCAAATTATTAGTGGTCGGTTGTTGCAATGACCACCACTTATTATAACTTTTTATGTTTCATATCACCCCCACCCCACCCTCTATTCCTTATGTTATCATTACAGGAATTCAAATTGGTTAATGGTTTTAATGACTATAAACTTATTTTTTTCATGATTAAAAACCGAACCATGACTGTTTCATATGGGTTTGATGATGAGGATTGAAGAATAAAAAAGAATCACTATGTGTTGGAGATCAAAAATAGATGTAGATAAGTTGGTGTGGATTATTTATATATGGTGAAGGTGGAAAACATGTGTGAATATTGAGAGGCTAGTTCAGAACTCTAATTTTAATCTAAGGATGGCCAAAAATTTACCACTAAAGGAACAAAAAACTAATATGCACATTAAGTGGGAGTTAAAACTGTTTGGAACTAATAATAGTAGTGTGGGAATAATTATTATTTGAATGTGGAGTCTCTATATAACCCTCTATAGAGTGGTTCCCCATTTTCCATTTCATAGAGTCCCTTCTCCAAAAACCAGATCAAATCATAACCCAAGGACTCACTATGGTGTGGTTCTCCCTCTTTGTTTGAGGATGTTAATTTCTACATGTACCATGGAATGTTCCAGAGTGTGACACTCCCAATGGTCTCACCAAAATGGTCACTATAATCAGACCATTGCATGGAATAATTTTTTTTGTCTCTAAGAATATCAGTCCCTCTTATCCCTCTATGATATTCAAAATATGCATTTTTACGATCAGATAGATCCTCTATGATGTGATGATCCATTGGCCACAGCATAGTGATTCATATAATATAATTTTTATTCTTGGACCAGTAGAACACCCCAAAACATGAACACACACCATGTACTAGTGAGGTTGGTGGCCTAGAACCAACTACTTAGTACTTTATTCATTAATAAAAGCCTTATCAGATCTTGATTGTTCTTCTATTTGACAATGCATGTGATAATGTCCCAAGGATAATTGTTGCATTAAAGGGTCATAGCAGATCTCGGCGATGATGAGAACCCGGAAGTGCCATAACACTGTTCTTGAATATATTTTCTATAGCCGGATGATGTTATTTAGGGGACACAAATAATACAGGACATTAGGGGTGAGGACTAATAAAACTTTGAGGCACCTTCTCATGGTGTGCGCCCTTGGTAATATCCAGGAGGACATTATGAGAATGAGACCCGCCAGTAGGAAATCCACATTTCATGGTGTCATTGGATGTTCCTATCTGTGGATGTGTGAATTGGTCCTTAGACATTAATATTATTATTAATGGGTATTACAACTCGTGCACTTAGATGTATTAATGAAAACTTTGATGACACACTATTCGCAGTGAGGTAGGATACGTTGTGTGCGTCACGAGTAATACCGCATTAATCGATAATGCAAGATAGGATTTGTCCCTTCTGTTCCATAATAGAAGTAGATATCTCAAGCCCTTTGATGGAATTTATATAGCCTTAGTAAATCTATGTCCATGGTAAAGAATGGGAAAGTTCAATTCTGGAAAGTCAATGAAAGAATAATCGAGCACATGGGTTAATGGCACTAGCATGCAACCCGCTTGATTAGAGAGATAGAGAAAAAGGGATTATATTAAACGGTAAGCGTTCGAATGAGGTGACACGTCAATGCGGCATCAACTTCTTTCTCTTGGGTGCCTTGACCCGTTGCTAGATAGTAATCTTGGACTTTAGGAAAGCCTGCCTAATGCCAATGAGAAAGAGACCTAAAGGGCCACACACTAAGTGTGTCCATGTATCTCAGTTAAATATTAATTTAATAAGTTAAATAAAGATTATTCCCTAATGTGGATTAAAAATTATTTAAGGATGCCTGATTACATTTATTTCGACACTAGTTATTCGAGAGAATATATTGTGGGCAAAATAATATTTTTATTAGTCAGTAATCCAGTTACATTTATTTAAGAAATAAATATCCATTAATTAAGGTCTACTAAATGTGTTTGACGAAATAATGAAAAATGGAAAAATAAAAGTAAATGTCCTGTATATTAAATATACACGCAGTGTAGTTTAGTGGAAAATGATTAAACGCCATGTATTAATGATTACCCGCCGTGTAGTTTTTCCAGTCGGGATTTTGAGTATATAGTATTGTTTTAATAAATGATATTTATTATATTCAGTGTGGGAGCATGTCAAGGAATTAATAATTCGACATGGGAGTTTTAAATAAGAGTTAATGAAATAAATAGAATGTGTAACATGTTTATTTATTATCATAACTCTATAAACTCAAACTTGATTATAAATATCCTCACAATCCCAACACTTTTCCCCATTCGTTGTGCACAAAAATTATGGAATATTCTATCAAGGCTGAAAGAACTAATTTCTCTAAGAATTCTCTCAAGACCGATAGAGATCCTCCTCCATCTGATCAAGGCGATTGAAGAAAGACATCACAAGCGAAGGATCTTTCGTGCTAGCACCCGGAGATCCCTACGGCAACGTCGAGAGATACGTGGCACACGTCTGGATCACCGCTAGAGGAATACTACACTTGGATTCTACGACGCAACAATGGATCACAAAATCATGACCAGAGACATCAACAAAGAAAGAATTACACCAAGGTAATTCTTGTGAATTAATTTATTTATTATAACCAACATATAATGATCCTATCTCTATGTTTTCTAAACTCCCTCTTTTGTTTTTCATTCTTCATTCTATTCCTAAGACACGACATTTTAAATCATGACGGTTCTCGGTTTGAAAGTTTTTTAACGCTAAAATCAAATTTGGGCCACCCCACCAATGTGCTTCTGCTAGGCTCGGAACCTAAAAGTGGTATAAAAGGGGTTATATCATTGATTATAATTATTTAGTTTTTCTTTGGTGATTTACACATTTAATAATTTAGTTGTTTCAATTCAAGTTAATTTTTCTTTAAATCTGAATCTCGAGATTTATTCCTCCACTATCGTTTCTCGTTCACCATACAGAATCAACCTTTTGTTTTAATTTTGATTAAAATAAAATGGAGGATCTCATCTAAAGGACCCAAATGTTCCTGGCCATACAACACAAGAATACACAGTGCGTATTCAGAAGTACATGCCGTGTAGTCTAGGTTCATGCTTCGGACTGGTCTGCCAAATCAGGCCATGTATTGATCCTATCTATATCATTTATGACACCGTGTGTTGACCAGGAATAGGTGGCACATGGTTTCTAGATTACATGTTGTGTGGTCCAATGAATACGGCATGTAGTCCCTTTGGGTTAGGGTTGGACCGTGAACCTCGTACATGGTTTTCCCAGATGAAAACTGTGCAATACAGAAACTACACGGTGTGTGTCCCACTGAACACGATGTGTACTCTGAAAATTTCCAATGTAAATTAACACGCCATGTCCCCATGTGTGTACTTAGGATGGACAGTGAAGAAAATTACACGCTGTGTAGTCAGAACTACCCACCGTGTACTCACCAAAATTATGCAGATTTATTAAAATTTATTATTATATTATACAAACCCTTGAGATGTGTACCATGGTGCATGCTCAAAGCTGAGTTACAACACATGATATGTGTTTTATATATATGTGTTTAATTTAACATCTACGTAATGAACAGGAATTCACCGGGTTTCCTCCAAGGTAAAAGTTACGTACAAAGATAATTTTAATTTATTTAAAATTATGATGGATGAGAATATCAAGGAAATTCAGAAAAAGGGTTTAAAATAAAAGGATTAATTAATTGACTCGAGCGTGATTTATATTAAACAAGAATGATTAAAGAATTTAATGATTGTTTTATTTATGTGTAAATATCGTTTCATGTATAGATGATTGTAACGACCCAAAATTTTGAATAAATCTTGTTTCCTAATTTTATGTGTTATTTTATTTTATTTTTATACTCAACAAAAATGTTTCATTTGATAATATGAGTATAATTAAAATGAGACTGTTGGGTTTTTATTGTTATATGACCATTGGTCAATATGACCGCTGTAAACTAAACATTTCAATTATTGTCTCTAAATACAAGTAATCTTGGTTAATTATTATAGAAAGAAGATTTGATGGCCTCACCCTGTAGTCTTGGACCAATTGAAGCCCATCTAACAGAACTTGGAAAAGAGGTAGCACCACTGGGCTTTACTCTGGACCAAACCCAAGACAAACTTCATCGTGTGAAGCTAGAACGAAATCGCCTTTGCGAGAAGTTCAAACTGATAGAAATTACCACTCGTGCGATGTTAGCCGAGACTCCCTCAGATTCTCTCACCTTAGCACACCTTACACTTAGGTCATATGATGGTGTGATAAGGGTCTATGTAAGGAGACCGTAACTGCCTTGTGTAATCCTTTGTTTTAAATAAAAATTCGGATTTCTTCTTATGATGAAGTTTATGAATTTTCAAATGACCGGATAAATATAGTATGCATATTTTTGATGAATTATAGAAAAAGGATATTTTAAAAATTTTTATGTAAACCTTAAATAATTAAAAATGTGTAATGATTTTCAAAAAATCGTCTTCTACAGTAATGTTCAGTACAAAATTTAAAGTCTAATAAGATCAACTTGATTTTTGATGAATAGTAAATTATGAATAGTGATTTTATGCTTATGATTAGTAATGTGACCAAATGGATTAGTAATCACACGTAATGAAAGTATTAATATAATCTAGGCACCTTGATTAAGTAATGCGATTCAATAAAATGGTTAAATAACGGTTTCATAAATTATTATTCAAGTATTAGTTATTTTGGGTGAATAGTGTTTTTTAATTAAAAATTAAATTAAAAATATTTAGAAAATTATTTTTATAAAATGGATTTCATTTTTGAACTTAGAGCATCGATATTATGTTAAGGTAATTGTTGGGGATTTTTCTGAAAAAAATGAATTTTCGGTAAATAGTGTATTTATTTAAAAAATTAATTAAAAATATTTATAAAATTATTTTTATAAAATGGAGTTCATTTTTGAAATCAGAGCATTGATCTTTGGTTAAGGTGAAATTTTGGGTTTTTTCTGAGAAAGTTGAATTTTCAGTGAATAGTAAAAATACCGTTTTAGGGTTTCGGTATGTTTAATGACATCATAACTATGTTATGATGATGTCATGAGATATTTTAAGGGTTGGCCGACCAAAGGTGATGCATTATTGTATTGGGGGCCCCATGTGTCCTAACTTCATGGGAAATATCAAGGTAGAGCACATGGTTTTGAGAAAACCACTTTTGAGGTGTCCCTTGGCCATTAATGCCTTGTCCCCTCAACTTCCCTATAAATACCAAGCCATCCTCTCATCCATTTCGACTCCCCACTCTCCCCCAACGAATTTCCGGTCTCATTGCCTCCCAAGGAGTCCTCCCAAGGTTCCCCCAAGCCCTCAATGTCCCAACCTTTGAGTTTTAAGAGTTACGTTTTAAGGTAAGGGATCCGACCTCACTCTTTCTTTTTAAGAAATCTCTTTTATGTAATTTCTTTTATGATCCATGTTATTATGTTAAAGGATGTTATTTTATACTTCTCTTACTTCCATTTTCATGTTCATATAATGAGAGATCCCCTCTTACTCTCATTATTTCGTTTTATGAGGTTTTAAGTGGCGCTGTTAGGCTGCCGAATTTTTAAGAGGTTCTTTCACCTTTCTCCTTTTTCAAAGTTCTAATTCCATGTCATGTATTGAAAGTTACTTTTTATTATGTTGGGGTATGATCTATAAATTTATCATACTAGTCTTTTATTATCATATTATGAGAGACCCCATTTGATCTCTTTAATTCAGTATTTTGAAGTTTTAAGTGGCGCCGTTAGGCTGCCGAATTTTTAAGTGGTTGTTTCACCTTTCTCCTTTTTCAAAGTTCTAATTCCATGTCAAGTCTTGCAAGTTCCTTTTTATTATGTTGGGGTATGATCTCTAAATTTATCATACTGGTCTTTTATGATCATATGATGAGAGACCCCATTTTATTTCTTCAATTCAGTATTTTGAAGTTTTAAGTGGCGTCGTTAGGCTGCCGAATTTTTAAGTGGTTGTTTCACCTTTCTCCTTTTTCAAAGTTCTAATTCAATGTCAAGTATTGCAAGTTCCTTTTTATTATTTTGGGGTATGATCTCTAAATTTATCATAATTTTCTTTTATGATCATATGATGAGAGACCCCATTTGAACTCTTCAATTTAGTATTTTGATGTTTTAAGTGGCGCCGTTAGGCTACCGAATTTTTAAGTGGTTGTTTCACCTTTCTCATTTTTCAAAGTTCTAATTCCATGTCAAGTCTTGAAAATTCTTTTTTATTATGTTGGGGTATGATCTCTAAATTTATCGTAATGGTATTTTATGATCATATGATGAGAGAACCCATTTGATCTCTTCATTTCAGTATTTTGAAGTTTTAAGTGGCGCCGTTAGGCTGCCGAATTTTTAAGTGGTTGTTTCACCTTTCTCCTTTTTCAAAGTTCTAATTCCATGTCAAGTCTTGCAAGTTCCTTTTTATTATTTTGGGTTATTATATCTAAATTTATCATACTAGTATTTTATTATCATATGATGAGAGACCCCATTTGATCTCTTCAATTCAGTATTTTGATGTTTTAAGTGGCGCCGTTAGGCTGCCGAATTTTTATGTGGTTGTTTCACCTTTCTCCTTTTTAAAAGTTTTAATTCCATGTCATGTCTTGCAAGTTCCGTTTTATTATGTTGGGGTATGATCTCTAAATTTATCATACTGGTCTTTTATGATCATATGATGAGAGACCCCATTTGATCTCTTCAATTCAGTATTTTGACGTTTTAAGTGGCGTCGTTAGGCTGCCGAATTTTTAAGTGGTTCTTTCACCTTCCTCCTTTTTCAAAGTTCTAATTCCATGTCAAGTCTTGCAAGTTACTTTTTATTATGTTGGGGTATGATATCTAAATTTATCATACTGGTATTTTATGATCATATGATGAGAGACCCCATTTGATCTCTTCAATTCAGTATTTTGAAGTTTTATGTGGCGCTGTTAGGCTGCCGAATTTTTAAGAGGTTCTTTCACCTTTCTCCTTTTTCAAAGTACTAATTCCATGTCAAGTTTTGAAAGTTCCTTTTTATTATGTTGGGTTATGATCTCTAAATTTATCATACTGGTCTTTTATGATCATATGATGAGAGACCCCATTTGATCTCTTCAATTCAGTATTTTGAAGTTTTAAGTGGCGCCGTTAGGCTGCCAAATTTTTAAGTGGTTGTTTCACCTTTCTCCTTTTTCAAAGTTCTAATTCCATGTCAAGTCTTGAAAGTTACTTTTTATTATGTTGGGGTATGATCTCTAAATTTATCATACTTTTAATTTATGATCATATGATGAGAGACCCCATTTTATGTCTTCAATTTAGTATTTTGAAGTTTTAAGTGGGGCCGTTAGGCTGTCGAATTTTTAAGTGGTTGTTTCACCTTTCTCCTTTTTCAAAGTTCTAATTCCATGTAAAGTATGGAAAGTTCCTTTTTATTATGTTGGGTATGATCTATAAATTTATCATACTGGTATTTTATGATCATATGATGAGATACCCCATTTGATCTCTTCAATTCAGTATTTTGCAGTTTTAAGTGGCGCCGTTAGGCTGCCGAATTTTTAAGTGGTTGTTTCACCTTTCTCATTTTTCAAAGTTCTAATTCCATGTCAAGTCTTGAAAGTTCCTTTTTATTATTTTGGGGTATGATCTATAAATTTATCATACTAGTATTTTATGATCATATTATGAGAGACCCCATTTTATCTCTTCAATTCAGTATTTTGAAGTTTTAAGTGGCGCCGTTAGGCTGTCGAATTTTTAAGTGGTTCTTTCACCTTTATCCTTTTTCAAAGTTCTAATTCCATGTCAAGTCTTGCAAGTTCCTTTTTATTATGTTGGGGTATGATCTATAAATATATCATACTGCTCTTTTATGTTCATATGATGAGAGACCCTATTTGATCTCATCAATTCATTTTTGTTGAAGTTTAAGTGGCGCCGTTAGGGTGCCGAATTTATAAGGGGTTCTTTCACCCTTCTCATTTTCAATATCTACTTTCATGTCAAGTATTTCAAGATCCTTTTTATTATGTTGGGGTATGATATCTAAATATATCATACTTATCATTTATGTTCATATGATGAGAGACCCTATTTGATCTCGTCAATCCATTTTTGGATGTTTTAAGTGAAGCCGTTAGGCTTCCGAATTGTCATAAGAGAAATCTTATTTTTGTCTTCCTTTCAAGTTCTTCTTTTCATATGATATATCATTCAAATTTCATTACCATGTTCTTAAAAACTATATATTCTGTTCCCCTACTATTTTATGTATCATTTTTGAGTGGATGACCCATGTCCCCTCTCTTTTCAATGTTTTCTAAAACCATGTATCGTAGACGTTATGCTGCATAGTTTTCGTCTCAAAATGCCTCCCTATTTATCTTAAAATTATTTTATGTTATTAAGTGAATACTCAAAGATCTTATTTCTACAGGGGTATTCACATATATATAAAAATTTTCTATTTTAAATTCTGGGATTTGCATACATGAAACCCGCTTTCCCTTTTCTGTGGGTTTAAAGTGACATAAAGATCATGTCTTTAAAAAAGATTTTAAAACGATATGATTTTGAAATGAAACCCAGTTATTTTATGCTATATGGATTGTTTATGAAATGATTGATGATGATATATGTGGCTCACATGATAATAAAGACATGTCAAGGGTGCGCCCAGATAGAGCTCCAATGCATTGGGTAAAGACTTAATCTCTAGAGATGAGTTTTTAGACTGATACCTTGGTGAATAACCTTGGTAATTTTTAATGACACCTTGGGGATGGACCTTGGTGAAACGAAATGATTGTCAATATTAAATGTTTCAGCCACATCTTCAAGTTATTAAAAATGTTATTATTATTATGATGTATCTCATGATTTCTTTATTATGCCTTAAAGTTCTTTTCATGACCTTATTGAAGTATCTCAAGTTCACATGTAAAATGTTCCTCTTATTTCCCTTACTGGGACTTCTGCTCATCCTTTCGTTTGATGAATGTCCCCAGGTTATGAGATGCAGTAATGAACCTAGGATGAACTAAAGGAGAAGCCTTTCAAGTGTTTAAGAAGAATTCTTTATGTTGTTTTCATGTATTATGTTCCTGGTTTCCAAGACACTAAACCTTAAAGATCCACAGTTTTGTGTAATGTAATGAAAGTTTATGTTATAAAAATATGGGATGTCATAATGATCAAGAGCTAAACCAAGACCTTTGTATGTTAATGGTTTCTTTTAATTTATTTAAATTAAATTTGTTGGCCTGCCAGCCTTCTCCTCATTAATATGCAGGGCCTGCGCACCTAATGATTATTTTATGTAAAACCCCCCTTTTTACCCATCACCAACGTGTGAGATAAATGAATATGTAATGGATGGAGCTCCCAAGCTAGTGGAGGCAGCTCAAGACAAGATCCAAGGTGTAACTAATCTAAGGAGATACAATGGTTGACATGTGGAAAGCTGTAAAAAAGAACCCGAATGGTTCAAGGTGTTCCCCCCTAGGTCTTGGGTTAGTTTATCAACTGTTAGATATACTAACCATTAGAAAAATCTCATTATCATACCATTTATTGTATTTGTGTTGGTTTTAGGGTTTACTTATTGTGGGTGTGTTGTCATAATCACACAATTAATGAATTAAACAAGCATTCAATATGGAACTAAAATAAAGACCGTATTATGCATAAATATTATCTTAGACATGGTTAATCACTTAAGTATATCCCACTTAATATTAAAAGGCATGTAATCAAAGATAATAAAATGTAACTTTAAGTATAAGGATAAAATCCCTCAAAGAAATATTAAGTCGGTATAGCCTTCAATGATCTTGGTTAGAATCGAACCATAGTTCAAAGTGCTTGACCAACCCTAGTTGGGGTACGTTCAATTATCGGGGAATTATAATTCAATGTTTTGGGTTGACATGACTTGGTTCACATCAAGGGTTGATTGCCAAAATAAGACTTGGTGTGACCAAGAGGAAAAGGTTGAGGAAATCCAAATTAAAAGGATTTCAGGATTGGGGAGTCCACTCAACGGATCAAGGAGATATGAGTTAATGTTATTGGAATTTGGAATGCCTACCTAAAACCCTTAAATTTGCTTTACCAACCCTATTTGGGGTAATGCGAAGGGTAATATAGATCCTTGCCACTAGAATATTCAGGAAACAGAATATTCCGAAGTCAATGGTGAGGTTTATTAGATTTTAATAAAATAGTGGGAGACTAATAAGTATTAATTTTTTTATTTGTCTCAGTTTTGTAATAAATTTTTAATCCTTTGATCATCTCAATTTGAAGAAATGGCAAGAAAAATGAATTCAAACATATCATTCTGTACCATACTCGATAAGGAAAACCTTCTCACTGGCACCAATTTCCAAGAGTGGTAGAGACGTTTACGCGTCATCCTTCGCCACGAAAGGAAATTGTAAGTGCTGGAAGAGCCTATTCCAGTTGCGCCTGGAAAGGAGGCCAGTGATGAGGAACTATCTCTCTACATGAAACACATGGATGATGCCACATATTTTTAGTGTTTCATGCTATCGTCCATGTCTAATGAGCTCTTGAAGCAAAATGAAAACATGTACGTGTATAGAATGATGTCCCACCTTAAGGATCTCTACCAGGAGAAGGTGAGACAAGAGAGGTATAAGATCTCCAATGCTTTTTTTACAACTAGTCTTGGAGAGTATGCGCCATCTGGGCTTTATGTAGTCATGCTTAATAGCTACATTTAATTACTGGACATCTTAGGGATTAAATTCCTGGATGAGTTGTGTACATATCGCATCTTATCATCACTGCCCAAGACCTTCTCTAGGTTTATTGTCAACTACAACATGAGAAACAATGAGAAGAGTCTATCGTAACTTCTGACATTGATTCTCCAGGTAGATAAGGACATGGGGCATGACAAACCTGCAGTCCTTATAGTGAATAGGAAAAGGAGGGAGAAGGAAAAGGGGCCAAAGATTTATAAATAGTCTGAAGCCCCCAAGTGGCATCCCTCCAAGAAGGGGAAGATCCAGAGGCAAGGTAATGAATGGGAGGCAGTGTGTTTTTCATGTGGAAAGCAAGTCCACTAGAGGAGGAACTGGACCCAAAATCATGGGGATGCTAAAGGTGCATTCGTTATCAAGTGTAATCTTTCAATTTCTACGCATTGGATATTAGATACAGCTTTTGGGGCTCACATATGTATTCAAATACAGGAACCATGTAGATTTAGAAAGATTACCAGAGGAGAGGTGGATCTTAGAGCTTCCAATGGACCAAGGCTGGCTGCATTGTCTATTGGTGATTTCCACCACTCATTGCCGACTGGGAGGATTTTGGTTTTACATAACTATTATTATGTGACTAGTGTTACCAAGAACATAACTTTTGTATCTTGTATGGATATAGATGGATTTATTTTCATGTTTGGAAATAAGGGTTGTCTCTTTTATAAGAACAAAGTATGTTATGGTGTGGAGAATTTAAATAATGGTTTGTATGTATTAAATTATGAAAACCAAGTGTTGGCAATCAATAACGAAACAAACTCACATGACTCTTACATCACCCATTTGTGGCATCACCGTCTCAGTCATGTAAATGAGAAGTGTTTGACAATGCTCATCCAAGATGTTTATTTGGACTCTACTGAGCTAAAACCACTTGATAGATGTCACGCTTGTTTACAAGGAAAAATGACCAAGCCTCCCTTCGATGGACAAGGTGAAAGGGACACAGAGCTTCTAGGATTGGTGCACACGGATGTGTGTAGACCATTTCTAGTATAAGCTATAGGTGGATATTCTTACCTCATTACTTTTACTGATGATTTGAGTAGATATGGATATGTCTACTTAATGAGGTATATGATAGAGGCCTAAGATAAATTTATGGAATTCAAGAATGAAGTAGAGAATCAGCTTGGTAAGAAGATAAATACACTTCGATCTGATCGAGGTGGAGAATATCTAAACCAAGAGTTCACCGATCTTCTACGGGAGTCTGGGATTCTATCTCAGCTCACTCCTGCTTATACACCATACTGGAATAGTGTTAGTGAAAGGATGAACTGAACCCTGTTGGACATGATGAGGTCAATGACGAGTCATGTGGATCTTCCATTATCCTTTTTGGGATATCCATTACAAACTAAAACATACACATTATACCAAGTACCAACTAAGGAGGAAAATGGGATTCCCTCGGAGCTGTGGAATGGAAAAAAACTCATATTGTATCATAAATGTGTTTGGGTATTCGAGGCGTTTGTTAAGGACTTCTCAAGAAACAAACTAGCACCTCGGGCACGAAGTGTATCTTTATAGGATAGCCCAAGGAAATGAAAGGATATTACCTATATACCCTTCAGATAAAAAAGTGATTGTCGCCACAAAATCCGTCTTTCATTGTAGGGAGAACATCCTCAAGAAGGATAGTGGGAGAAAGATTGAATTTGATGAAGTTGATGCTAAAGATACATAGGAGTTGGTACAAGAACAAGTTCCATAGGTCCCCATGGAAGAGGTTCCAGAAACTCAAGTTCTATGTACGATCTCAAGAGAGGTAAGGGAACCAAAGAGATTTGGTTTCCTAGTCACTGAGGTTGGTGAATCATTATTATTGGACAATGATGAACCTCTCTCCTACAAGGAAGTAGTAGAAAGCTCAGAAGCTTCAAGATGGCTAGAATCTATGAATTCTGAGATGGATTCCATGTATCAGAACCAATTCTAGGTTCTAGTCGATGAGCCAGTTGATGTAAATACTGTTGGATGAAAATGGGTATTCAAGAGAAAACTGGACATAGAATGTAATGTTAGCACCTATAAAGAAAGGCTCGTGGATAAATGATTCAGACAGCATCAAGGAATTTAATATGATGAAACCTTCTCGCCAGTTTCCATGTTTAAATCCATAAGAATCATACTTTCCATAGCATCTTACCATGACTAAGAGATTTCGCAGATGGATTAAAAAATGGTCATCCTTAATGGGAACCTTTATGAAGATGTCTATATGACCCAACCAGAAGGGTTTGTGACACTAGGTGAAGCCAAATGGGTTTTCATGTTGTAGAAATCCATTTATAGATTAAATCAAGCATCCAGGTCATGGAACATTTTATTTTATGAATCCAGAAAGGAATTTGGGTTTATTAATAACTAATGTGAGCCATGTGTTTATAAGAGGTTTAATGGGAATGTGATTGTAGTAATAGTAGTATATGTTGATGACATATTTCTTATTGGAAATGATGTACCAGTCTTACAATCAGTTATGGACTTGTTGAACAAGTGTTTCTCTATGAAGGGATTTGGTGAATCAGCCCACATTATAGGGATCAAGATCATTCATGATAGATCTTAGAAGATGCTTGGAATAAGTTAGAGTACGTACATTGACCAGATACTAAATATATTTAGTATGGAACAATCCAAGAGGGGATTGGTTCTAGGGTCACATGGCCTACATCATTCTGATAAAATGTTTCCTCAAACACAATAATAGAAAGATAGAATGAGTAAGATCCCATACACTTCGGCTATAGGATCCATAATGTATGCCATGTTATGTACCAGGCTTGATGTTTACTATGCACTGAGCATGGTACAAAGATATAAAGAAGATCCAGAAGAACAACATTTGACTACTATTAAGACTATCCTCAAGTATCTGAGAAGAACTAAGGATATGTTCATGGTGTATGGAGGAGACGAGGAGCTTTTCATCAGAGGGTATGTTGATGTTGGTTTTTAGACAGATCAGAAAGATCTGATGTTGCAATCTGGATATGTTTTCTGTCTCAATGGAGGAGTTGTGAGCTAGAAGAGTTCAAAACATCCAGTTGTCACTGATTCTACAGTGGAGTATGAATATATAACGGATTCTAATGCAACCAATGAAGCCGTCTAGATTCGGTACTTTTTCCAAAATCTTGATGTGGTTCCTAATATTAAAGATCCCATTACATTGTATTGTTATAATACTGCAGCGGTGGCTCTTTCAAAATAACCAAGGTCACATCAACGGAAAAAGCACATACTCCGAAAGTAACACCTCTTGAGATATTTCTATCAAAGGGGTGATGTTGTAGTGAGCAGAGTTTCCATAGAAGAGAACTTGGTGGTCCCCATGACTAAAGGCCTATCTCAACGGAAGCATGAATATCATGTGAGAGCTAGCGAGTTAAGGGTTGTTAGTAATTGGATCTAGTCCAAGTGGGAGTCTATTAGAGTTGGTGTCCTAGAACTAACTACTTTGTAATTTATTCATTAATAAAAGCCTTATCACATATTGATTGTTCTTCTACGTGACAATGCATGTGATAATGTCCCAAGGATAGTTGTTGCATTAAAGGGTCATAGTGGATCCCTGCTAGGATGAGAACCCGGAAGTTCCATAACACTATTCTTGAATATTTGTTCTATGGATGAATGATTTTATTTCAGGGGCACAAATAATACAGGCCATTAGGGTTGAGGACTCATAAAACTTTGAGGAACCTTCACATGTTATGTTCCCTGGGTAATATCCAGGAGGATATTATGAGAATGAGACCCACCAGTAAGAAATCCACATTTCATGGTGTCATTGGATGTTCCTATCTGTAGATGTGTGTATTGGTCCTTAGACTTTAATATTATTATTAATAGGTATTACAACTGAGGCACTTAAATGTATTGACAACAACTGTGAGGACGCACTTTTCGCAGCGAGGTAGAATACGTTGGGTGCGTCACGAGTAATACCACATTAATAGAAAATGTGAGAAAGGATTTTCCCTTCTATTCCATAATGGAAGTTGATATCTGAGCCCTTTTATGGAATTGATATAGCCTAAGTAAATCCATGTCCATGGTAAGAAATGGGCAAGTCAATTCCTGAAATTCAAAGAAAGAATAATTGAGCACATGGGTTGATGGCACAAGCATGCAACCTGCTTGATTAGAGATATCGAGACAAAGGGATTATATTACACGGTAAGCGTTCGTATGAGGTGACACGTCAATGAATCATTAACTTCTTTCTCTTGGTTTCCTTAACACGTTTCCAGACAGTAATCTTAGACTTTAGGCAAACCCGCCAAATGTCAACGAGAAAGAGACCTAGAGGGTAACACACTAATTCTATCCATGTATCTAAGTTAAATATTAATTTAACAAGTTAAATAAATATTATTCCCAACTGTGGTTTAATAATTATTTAAGGATGCCTGATCACATTTATTTCGACACTAGTTATATGAGAGAATATATTGTTGGTGAAATTATATATTTATTAGCGAGTAATGCAGTTACATTTATTTAAGAAATAAATAGCCATTACTCAAGGTCTAATAAATGTGGTGGAATAAATAAAGAAAATGGAAAAATAAAAAGCACATTCCATGTATAATAAATATACACACCATGTAGTTTTATCAAAAATGATTACACGCCATGTATTAATGATTAGACGTTGTGTAGTTTTTATAGTCAAGATTTTGTGGAAATAATATTGTTTTATTAAATGATATTTATTATAATCATCATGAGATTAGGTCATGGAATTAATAATTCGACATGGGGGTTTTCAATAAGAGTTAATGAAATAAATAAAATGCGTAACACGTTTATTTATTGTCATAACCTTATAACCTCAAACTCGATTATAAATATCCTCACAACCCTAACAATTTTCCACAATCATTGTGCACAATAATTTTGGAGAATTCTTTCAAGGACAAAAGAACTACTTCCTCCAAGAGCGCTCTCAATACCGTGAGAGATCTTCCACCATCGGATTAAGGTGATCAAAGGCAGACATCGCAAGCGAAGGTTCTTCCACGCTAGCACCCGGAGATCCCTTCAGTGAAATCCAGAGATACGGGGCACACGTGTGGATCACCGCTAGAGGAATCCTACACTTGGATTCTACGACGCAACGATGGATCTCAAGATCATGACCGAAGACATCAACGAAGAAATATTTCTCGCAAGGTAATTCTTGTGAATTAATTAAATTAATTATAACCAACATATAATGATCCTATATCTATGGTTCTGGGACTGCCTCTTTTGTTTTTCGTTCATCGTTAAATTCTGAAGATCCAGTGTTTTATATCGTGATGGATCTCAGTTTGAACATTTTTTAATTCTAAAATCAAATTTGGGCCTCCCTAACAATGTGCTTCCGTTGCGCCTGAAAACTAAATTTACTTCTTCTATCTCTAATATAATTTCATGTAATTTTTATCAAAACTCATATTTTGGAATTTCAATAATTGATCCTAATTTTTTTCCACATAAAACATGGTAATGGAAATTGCATTGATATTATTGATGATATGTGAGTTGATGCAAGCAGTTTATTATCTTCAGCATCAGATAGAAAATAATGGGGTTGGATTTTGATCTTTATAGTGATATTGGGGTCAATACTCCCTATAAGAATAGTTATTTCAATGTTATAGTCCCCCACATCCTTTATTTTGATAGGTTTGGTACACCCTTAAAACCACCTTAGGTGTGGTTCCTCTTTCTATTGATTTGGTACTCCACCATCATAGAGATCATGCAGGGTTAGTGTCATGTACTAAGATCGATACACCCTGGACCATTATGTATCTTTTATTAGGGCATTGGTCTCCCACTATAGTTCCTAATTGGTTTAATGGATTTCATACTCAGGTAGATTGGATTCATGGATCTATGTATAGATTTTTCTTATAGTTTTTTTAAATAATAAGACTTCTTCCTATGTGTCGGGTTCCCTCCTTTGAGCATATTTACATTCGTAATTTCCAAACATCCTAATTTGTGCTATAATATAGATAATATTTTTTTCATTCCTTTATTGTTTTTGGGGAACACTGTTGGGTATGTATATTCTCACCACTACATCGGTTTATTTGACCATTCATGTCATGTCTTATGTAGAAAAAAAGTAGTTTAGAGGGGATCATGGTGGATTGGGTGTAAGTGTAGATTAGTGATATTTGGTAGTGGTGATGGTAGACATTGAGAATTATTGAGTACTTTACTCCTATCATTTGTTAGTCTGGGATTCATTTCTACCATTGGGAAGGTATTTTTTCTTGTTTTATATTGGATTATGTATTGCTTGTATTTTTATCTTTAGAGGTTGAAGATTTAATTTATTTACATTAAATTTGATTTTATTATTAACTTGCATTATTATTCCATGTATAGAGGTGTGTGTTGTGTATAGGTACATTAATATAATCCCTCAAATTATGATTATTTTTTCAACTTGATACTAGTCTCCATCCCCATTCCTATTAGAGGCGGTTTGGGGTGGCACTCTCAACTTACTACCGCTCAAGTGGTGTCCCAATAATTCAAGAACTATTAGAATTGTATCAGATTGAGGTTTTCCTATGTGAATAGAATAGATATATATATATTATGATATTTGTTTTTGGAATTAATAGAAATAGTGTTAATGTGTCGTGTGTTCAAATTTCATGATATGAAATCTAGTGATGAAGTGGTGGATGATGTGTTCAATCAATAGGACTCTGATAACCTTCTAGTTGACTTAGTACATTGAACCATAGGTTGTGGTGGAAATGATATTACATGAATTATATATAAATGGGTCATTAATTTCCATTCCCTTCTTGAGTTAGCTCCATAGATATTCTATATTAACCATTCTGTATCTTATTGTATTATAGGATGCTATCATTCAAACATACAACCAATATTCTAATGAATAGTCATGATGTTTACTAATTGTGAGATAAGTATTCCATTTTGGGTAATGTTCATGATATTTTTATGCCCTGATAGAGGAGAGAAGTTCCACCTCCCACTAGGTAGCAAGAAGACCCACCTCACACAGTATAGGTTGATATTTATCATTATGTTGAGCAGCTGATTATCCCAATGGGATAGGAAAAGGATGCATGTAGGCTAAGCACATTGCATGAGTTTTAGTGATATAGGCCACCTAGGTTCTAAGGAGATCCTAACCCCCTGTTGGCTGAGGGATGGATCGAGAGAGCGGTTCAAGTGTTTTACCTTATTTAGATCCCTATTGACTAGATGGTGGTACTGTAATCTAGTATTTTTTAGGGTGTATTGAATCACCTATGCTCTTTGATACATCAAACTCATGAGGAGGTGATTCATTCATTGAATAATTTTGAGTTTCTCAACCATGAGCAATATTATCAAGTTGCCCTTTTATCTATTCATATTTAGAAGATTTTTGGGTTATAGCAGACTATTATAATATTTTTCAAGTATGTTTCATTTCACTAATCTCACATGATACTCCTTTAATATTATTTGTGTTGGGTTCTTATGAAAATATAATTGTGGTCTTGACCTTTGAATATATATTCATATTTTGGTGACCCTCTATAAATTATCTCTCTTATCATGGTGTTGGAGTGGTATTTAGTAATATAGAACATTTTTAATGAAAATGGAGAGATAAAGAGTGCTTGTAATGGTCATTCTAGAGAAAATACATCATCTAAAGTTAGTGGGAATCATGTATCATATTCTTTATACATGAAGTATTCTCATATGTAGACTCAGAATCAAGCATCAGTGGTATACGGGTTATGAAAAGAATCTAGTTTACTGGTAGATAGGTGTTTTTATTCCTATGAAGGGAGAGGTCATCGAGCGCATAACTTCCCAACCCATCATGAAACATAGGGTGTTTAGATAGTTGATGGGCCTCCATTTCAAAACCAACTGCATAACAGGTGAAATCCAAAAGGTGTTCAAGGTGGCTCTCCTAGAGGCAGCTTCAGTAGATGAGTTAGCGATTCTTTCATAGAATGAGGGGAAGGAGGAAAATTCTACAACATACATCCATTGCTATTAACCCCAAGTATTCCTTGGTAGGTTCAAAGTGCTGATGGTCAGGGATGTTTCTAGTTTTAGGAAATGAAGAATTATGATCTGGAAGTGTAATACATTTTCCAAGGTTTGATCTATGTCATATGTACTTTTTCACTGGTACGAGTATACATAAGTGCGAGCCGTTATTTCTTTCATATATCCCTTTCTTGGTATATTAATATTTTTTTGATCCCCTGGAAAAAAATATGTGAATAGGGAATCCTACTTAGTGAAATTCCATTCACACTCACATATGATGGTAGTGTAAGATTACACTTAGTTGAGAGAGGTTTTGATAGGATCTTATGGTGGATAATATGAAGTTTTATAGCATCATCATTAGTATATACTATCTATATTTTGTACATGCCTGGATAAACTTCCACCATATGGGTGTTAAAGTGTATTCAAGTAGATAGATTGAGGTTTTCATTTGTGTTCAAGATGTACTTTTAGGGGAGATGATCAAGGCCTTTGCACAGGAAGTTACATCTGGTCACCCCCCAGATGGTGAGTTTGGATCATTATGTAGTAGACACCATAGGTGATAAGTTTATACTTATGGTGGTAAAATAAATAGATTTTTTCGAGTATTTGATGGTATTTTTACCTCAATTTGAGTTTTATTTATCCATAAACATGTACCCTGGGACCACTCTTATTTCTACCCCAGCTTATTGGATGGCCCTGTATGAGCTTAGGTAATTAAGGGTGTGGTTGGGAGACCTTATAAAGAAAGTATTTATTAGGCCCAGTAGGTTATATTGGGTGTCTCTAGTGTTGTTCTCCAAAAATATGGATGGGTTATTAAGGATATTTATCTATTTTCATTGCCTTAACCATGTAAAAGTCATGAAAAAAACCCTCACTGAGGAATGGAATCCTCTTCAAAGAGCTGAAATGAATGAATAGTTTTTCAAAGATTGATCATAGCTGTGTTGATCACTACCTTAGGGTCCATGATGTGGACATCCCAAAAATAGTATGACAATGTTTCTACATCCATTATGAGTTCATGGTGATTCTATTCCACATTAATAAATCCCCAACTCTATCCATGGGTTTCATGAACCAAATTTTCTATACTTTCTTTAACTAGTTTTTGGTCACATTCCTTGAGGTAATTAAAATCTATTCATCATCAAAGGATTAGTACTTTGATTATCTATGGATTATCCTAGAATTACTTTAGATACACTAGTTGTACATAAATATCTCAAAATTTAATTTCAAGATTAGAGGGGTCCACTTCCTAGTTCTTGTTATCTTAGAGGGAGGGATATCTATAAACTTGATAAAGATCGAGGAAGTATTATCTTAAAACCACATAAGAGCAAGTTAAATATATGGAGTATCCTTGGATTAGTGAGGTGTTATTGATGATTCATTTTATATTTCAGAGAGATTTTGGGTCCCATGAATTTCATTACTTGAAAGGGCCATCCATTTGTTTAGTCCAAGAAATACAAGAGATCTTTTGAAGTGTTAAAGTAAATGATTATTAGTTCTCTTCTCTTTCAGTTTCCATAGGAGGAATTTTAATACATGGTATTCTATATTTCTTCTAGAGCAGGGCTTAGTTTTATATTGATGTAGAGGTATGTAATGATTTTATATGGATATAGGGATTTAAGACTCCATGATAAGATCTATGTGATCCATTATTAAGAGCAGGTGTGGTAGTCTTGAACCTAAAGACTTGGTGGCACTATCTTCTTACAGAGAATTTTGTTCTCTATTAGGACCATCAGAGCCTTGGGTATATATTTATATTGATATATCTCAACCTGAGGTATATATATTTTCTATATTTCATAAAATATTTTAACTTTGTGATAGTCTATATTCTGAGGAAGTTAAATGTAGTGGTGGATTCTCTTAGTAGAAATACTTATTGTTAGTTTTTGGAGGAGATATTGGATTTATTGAACCGTTTATAATTTTCCTTAGAAGATAAGGGAGTAACATATTATCTCTAATCAATAATGGTGTCCCATTTTCTTATTCATCTTGTGAGTTAAGATCAACTAGGATACAACTATTGTGAATTTTTTCTTGGATATATATTCTCAAAAGATACACCTAAAGTATTTTCTGAAGGTGGGGGGTACGCCATATATATTTAAGGCTGGATGGTGGTTCCAATTACGCTATGGGACGAAGTGTTATGGGAGTATCATATTTCCCCCTAGGTGGTACATCATGGTCTGATGAATATTTACTAGGCAATTTGACACAAATTGTTTTTGGAATGAATGAAGCATCGTATTTTTTTAGTTTGTTTAGTAATACCTCACATGCTAGTAGGTAAAGGTGGAGCACTAGGTCATAATAGGTTTGGCCCAACCCTAAAAGGATACAAAGTAAAAGAGAGATGGAATATAAATGTAATTTTGTATTGGGCTTCCATTTTTAGTGGGAGTCCATGAAAATATCTTGGTTTTTGTCTATGGGATATCCAAAGTTTCCCACTTCCTAGCTATTCAAGAGCATATTTTAGTGTAGAGATTGGGAAACATGTTCATGAGAGATATCATTAAGATATATAGGGTACCCTAAATGATCATTTCTATCCATGATTATAAATTCATATATCTATTATAGAGATGTTTATAAGAGGATTTTGGGACCCAGTTATGGATGAGAACAATGTTCCATCCTCAGACGAATGGCCAAACCAAGTGAACCATTCAAGCTCACGAGGATATGTTAAGTTTTTTCATGATGTATTTTGTTCAGAGTTGATAGGATCACATGAAATAGGTTTATTTTTTAAAAAACATTAGTTACCACTCCACTATTTTCATGGAACTAATTGATTCCATGTACAAGAGATCATATAGTTTAACCATGTGTTAGAATTTGGTAGGATAGTTATCACTGATGATGCTGGAGTTAATGTGGGTAATGAAATATTTTGTATAGGTGATATAAGAGTGGATGAGAACAACTCAGAGTCATCAAAATTCCAATACAAACAAATTATAGAAGTCTTCAAAGTTTAATGAGAAAAATCATGTATTCCTAAAGGTTTCTCATTAATAAGATTTTTGAAGATTTGGTTAAGGTAGAAAATTATCCCCAAGATTCATCAATCCTTTCTAGATATGGTGTAAGGTGGGAAAGGTTACTTACTACCTAGAATATCTCACATAATTGGATTGGGTACATGATTTATTCCATATATTGATACTAAAGAGTTATATGCATAATCCATAACACATCATTAACTAGGGATAGATAGATATTTAAGGTGGGGCCACATTCTAATACAACCTAGTGATGAACAAGGACCCATGGGATAAGAATCCATGCAGATTGTCTATTTCACTGGTGAATTCTCTTTGGTATCATGGAAACCTTCATAAGAGCTCATGGGAGCATGAAACCCAGATGTTATCCCATTACACTCACCTTTTTTGGTTTTTTTTGTTTTGGGGGTGAAAATATTGAAGGTAGGTAGTATGTAATAACTCTAGTTTTTTCATCTAACATTTTGAATATTTTGAATAATATTTTGGGAATTTTTTCAAATCTGGTATAGTGTTCTAGATTTCAGGGATACCCATTATTAACATATTAAAAATATATATTATTTTTAGTGCATATGTGTGAAGTATTAAGGAAAATAAATTTTATCTTAAATGGAGTATTAAAAGAAACAAATGAGACCTTTTTTGTGTCTATAATGTGGGTTTTACACTAAGGATGGTGTAAGTTTCATTCAAACAAGATCTTGTGGGTATTCTCTATCGCAGGTGGAATTATCAGTTTAAAAAATTATTAAATAATTAATTTATTTCTTTGTTTCGTAGTTCCTCAAAACATGTTTTCTATTTTTAATAATCACTAATTCCAAGTGGTTTCTATTGAATTTATTCATGGAACCAGAAACATCCAACCTTTCTTTATCTAAAAGGGACCTACTTTCCAAAGGAAGACATTCGTTATGTTTGAACTTTATGATACTTAGGAATGTGCATTGGTTGAAAGGATGAGAGGTCAAACTCATCACACCATTTTGAGGGGAATTATTGTCTACTCTAGGACTCTCTTTATAAAGTTAAGATATTTCCATGAATCCTTATTAATTCACCAAGTATAAAATAAGTTTCCCTTGGAATTTGCAATCACTTATTAACCTGTGTAAAATTTATAATCATCAGTATGTATTCAAGGATATTCATTAATGGAGATATCTGTATGTATTTGAGGTTATCTATAAATGGTATCCTCTCATATACTATTTAGATATTCTTTTAATCGTCTTTATAATGAAACTGATTTTTAATCCACTCTATGGGTCACTCTGGAATTTATTTTCATATAGGGAGATGAAGGTTTGTTTTCATATTGGGATTATACCCATGAAATTGGATACCTACATATCCTTGTTAAAAAAATCAAAACCCTCATAGTTCAGTGCCGCTTAATGGGACACATAATACCTTTTAAGGTCATGTGATAAGGACCTATCTGTACAGTTTAATGTCATGTGGTATGGACATCTAAGTGAAAGGTTCTTAGTAAATGTTTGGTGTGGGACGTATGCCTAAGCATCCCAAGGAAATTGGAAATAATTTGGGTTTCAAATATTATTAGACCCTATTGGTAATATGGCCCAAGGAGAATAGGTTTAATGTGAAGTATTGGGTTTGAACCTCAAGGAGGCTTCCTACGTATCCCATGTGGATGGGAATCAAATCCCACGTAGTTTGATGAGTCTCAAAGGATAGTATAATCCTTTGAGAGAAATTAGTTTTTTAGGGATTACTTCTTGAAAAGGATTCATTGATGCTTGGGGGGTTTAATTTGGGTATTATTCCTAAGAATGATGCCCAGATTAAGAAAATTAAGGTTGGATTCCTGAAGAGGATATCCAATGAGCTCAATCCCTGATGAAGGCTTCTTATATATCCTGGTTTGAACAGGAAATAGAGTTCTTGTAGTTCAAGCATATTGGGAAACTGTTTCGACCATGAAAAAACTCTAATCCCACGTGATTCATGCTTGGTGTGAGAAACAAGAAGATGTAAAAGATATAAAAAAGGCACCCACACTTTTCCTCCTCCACCAATGGAATAGGGCGCTCCTATGGCGATGACGATGGATGAGGACGAGGCAACCCAGGAAGAGGGTGAGGCGATGAGCCCTCCCTCGATTCAATTTAAATTGGACAATTGTCCAATGAAAGGAAGAAGGGATGAAGGTTTGGGGCTCACACTAAGATGGATACCCAAAAATTTCTCCTAGATTGGGAGGGATACTTCTCATTTGTTCAAAAGGAAAAGTAGGTGTGAACTGTACCTTCCCTACCAGAAATTTGAGGTTCTGGCTCTTTGATAAGAGAGAGATCAGGACCTAAACAATTATTCTCAAAACCGAGAACATCCTAGCACTGTTTCTCAGAGAAATTTCCTTGTTACTATGGATATAAAAACCGACAGACACTCCATGAATCCTAACCTCATTGTAAAATAAGTGTGGTAAACCTCTAACTACGAATATACAAACCCAAATAGGAGACATGTTGATGTGCCTTTCCAAAAGGTTTGATAAGTCAATATGTTTTGGTGGATGTCTCAAAAGAATACCTTTCAAAAAAGGTATCCAATGAAGAATAATCATTTCCATGGATGGATTTGAAGAGGGATTTATGGGTTGTAGAGTGAATAGAGTAAGTGAATCAAATACAGGCTCCCAAGTCAATAAGGGCACGCAAGTATGGGCGCAAAAGTAGGCTTGGGTGACCTGATATTAACATATGCAACAAAAAACCTTTATGATAATACTTGTGAGAGACCTGGCTCAAGCCTTCAAGAGTATTCACAGGTGATCCCATAAGTGGAGTGCTCAAGTTCATGCAAAAATAATAGGTGGAACCCAAGTGTTTCGGATTTTAGGTAGGTTGGGAACTTTAGGAGCGCATGTTTTATGGATTTCAAACTCTAAAAGGACTTAATTACTATGATCCTCCTTCATATCCTCCTCTTTAGGTGTTAAAGAACTACCTTTAATGTTTATGAGGACTTGGGAGAAGCACTAGGGTGACCAGAGAAGTAATTGGGCTTTAGGGAATTCTATCTGTCCAAATAAAGGCCTCAAGGGTCTATTTATAGAAAAAATAATAGGACCCTTGGTGAAATGAAATTGGTCGTGCAAGTACCTTGCATGCCGATGGTGTTTTGGATATACTAATCCGACACTTTGAGGACATATCCAAAATAAATACTTAAATCAGATCCAGCAAGGGGGAACGCAAGTGTTTGCACATAGGTATCTTGGGCGCCTCTTTAGGGACTAAGCCAAATTTATTGTTCCATACCATAGGGGTTTCACCCCTGCCACCTACTTGGGATCAGTGCTGAGCTGCGGTCCTAGCCCTTCCTTCCAGTTCCTTCATCACTATCACTGACCCCCGTAAAAAATGCAGAGTCTCAACATGAACATTTCCATCCCAGTTGAGGCCATTTTACAGAAAAGTGCATGTAACACATTTCATGTTGTATACAGTGTTAATTAATAATTTTGATCTATTTAATCCCTCTTCAATCCCTTTTATCACTAAAACCTAGGGTGAGATGCATAACCCAATGTTTTGGGTAGAGAATTCATTGGGATAATTCTTTATGTGTTAGATTGAGGAGGATCCAAGAGTGACAGCTTACTTGAAAAGTAATCACCAGTGATGTTGTATAATATTCATTTTTCTATAGATAGTGAACCATTAGTGAGGTAGGGCTTGTAATTTTTTAATTGATCTAAATAATTTATGGTTCTTAGTCATGGAATAATCATTCTTGATTCAGTTTCAAACTCACATGGTCCTACCAATTTATGATTTTTGATTTTGTTCTAGAAATTTATGAGTTATGTGGTTTATGATCTGGACTCAAAATTATATACTGAAAATTAGTATTTGGTTATTGTAATGGCCAATTTTTATTGGAATTTCATAGCTTTACCACCTCATTAATTTATTTCATCACCACTATACCTCAATTTGGATGGTGGTTTAAATAATTCTGAACTGATTCATTTCATTATTGGAAACCGGGTCAAGACTATTTGAGATGGGTATGGTGATGATGATCTAGGTGTGTGAGTGAATCATTTGGTTTTAGATTTTGAGAATGGATGTCTACATGACAATGTGGATCCTATATATACATATATGAAGGAAGAATCATGTGGATGTTGAGAAAGTTGTTGATAATTCCAATTTATATCCAAGGATGGATAGTGGTGCCCCCTTAGCCACCCCATGATATTCTTCCCCATAGTCCATGACGAATCAAGACCCAGGCACTCAACCTTGCATGGTGTCATCATCATTGTATATAGGTAATTTCATCATGCACCATGGAATGTGCCATGGGGTGGGGATACCTATAGTCCCATCAAAATGGAAATGATATTCAAATCATGGAATGGTAGAATCCATTTTGGTCCCCAAGCATATTAGGCTCTATCTTCCCTCTATGGGAGTCAAAATGGGTGTTTGTTACCCCTAACACTGCTGGAAAACCTTACTACTATCACATTTCTCTAGAAACCCATGGTTATAGGTCTCCCCTATACCTGATGTTTTTTTGAACCATGAGAATAGGTTCTGTGAGAAAAAATTTTGGGAATAACGTATACCCATGGTTCTCTAAAAACCATGGGTATAGGTCACCCCTATACCGAATGTTTTTTAAACTATTAGTATAGGTTTGGGGGGGGGAGAAATCATGGGAATGAACTATATCCATAATTCTCTAAAAACTGTGGGTATAGGTCACCCCTATACCTATGATTTTTTAAACCTTCGTAATAGGTTTCATGGGGAATATTTTTTGAGGGAAGAACCTATACCCATGGTTTTACCAAATTTTGTGTATATGGAATTTTCTAGGGCACATATACCCATGAATTAGTCGAAACTTTGGTATAGGTTACCTATACTCATGGTTTGACCAATTCATGGGCATAGGTTGGTAAATTTTCCCCTAATACTAATAATAATAATAAATAAATAAATAATTTTTATAGATAATTTTTTTATATATGTACAAATATGTGTGTGTGTGTGTGTGAATATAAGAAGATAAGAACTATTATAGGATAGTGGTAAAGTCATTGGACTGCAAGAGGAATGTTCTAGGATCAAATACCATAAGTGGTTTTTTTAGTAATTGACTTATACCCATAGTTTGAAAAAACAATGGGTATAGACCTATACCCACAGTTTGGTCAAACCATGGGTATAGGTATATACATATCAATTTTATATACCAATGGTTTAAAAATATTGGTATACCTATATATCTATAGCTTGATCCCATACATTTCATATAATAGTGGGTATATCCTCTACCCAAAGTTGTTTGTCTATAACCACGATTTTAAACCACAGATATAGGTAAATATTTCAGTAGTGTGAGAGTAAAACTCTATGGTATGTTTATCCATTTTCCCTAATATCATGATTCAAATAATGTAATTTATCATCCCTAAGCTCACAAAACACCCCAAAACACCAATACATGTGTACTTCTTCCAGATCCAGTGACATATCATTGTCAATTTTCTCAGAACATGGATTTGGGAATGTGAATAGTCCCGGCTGAGTGCTTTCCCAAGTAAAAAATTAAATATTGGACTTTTCTTTGATATTTTAAATTGGATACAAGGAAATTATATTACTTCCTTCTCTTCAATAATGGATAGTTGATAACAGGGTTTGGGAATGACCTTTTTAGTGATATTGGGGTCAGTACTCCCCTGTAAATATAGATATGTTAGGGAATGTTTCCACCAAATCATTCATATAGATAGTTTCAATACTCCTCCACCCCCCCCCCCCCACACACACTTGGGTGAGAAACTATTATCTACAGAGTTTGTACTCCCCCATATAATATCTCAGGCAAGGTGTGGTTCATCCACTAGGGTTGGTACTCCCTAGACCATTATGTAACTTTTAGAGAGGCATGGGTCCCCCACTAAAGTTATAGAGAGGTTTTCTAGATTTTTTAATTAGTTTGTTTGGATTCATAAGCATCATATAACTTGTTATGAATAATTATAAATATTTATATGAATCAGGTTGTCTCTTTTGAGCTTATTTTGATCCAACATTTCTTACCCTCTTGATTTGGGTTATGAGTTTGATGATCTTTTGATATTCCTTTATTATTTTAGGGGTATCCTACTAGGTATTTATATACTGACCCATATATGGGTATCTTTTCCCACATATGTTGTTTTTTATATAGAGAACATGTAGTTAGGAGGGGATCTTTATGGAATGGGTGTCAATAGAGCTTAGAAGTATTTGGTGGTGGTGATAGAAGATGGTGATCAGATATAAAGCATGATTGGGGAGCTTCTTCTAATTATATATTAGGTTATGATTTATTTTTACTATTGGGAATGTATTTCCCCCCTTTGTATCATGGTTTATATGTTTTTTCTCACTTGTAAATCTTTAGAGGTTAGTGTATAGAACTTTTACATTATAGTTAGTTCTGTTATTACACCACATTACTATAGAATATATAGATGTTTGTGTTGTATAAATGTACATTAAGTTAATGCCTCTTGTTATGAGTTTTATTCCAACTTGGTCATAGTCACCAGCCACTAGTCTATTGGAAGTTGGCTAAATGTTTCACTCTATGATTACCGCCACCAAGGAAGGGAACTTGTGGGTTGATCTATGTATTCTTCCTCTTCCTTTTTCACATGCATATAAAAATCATAATTATCACCTAAACGTATTATTTATTCAATTGATAAACATTGTGTTTCCTACTAAATTTTCACAGAAGACAACCCATTATCTATATCTATGAATTTTTAATTACAAATTCAAATTCAAAGATATAAATTTTTTCAACTACTTTCACTTCTAATTTTCTATTCGTATATGTCCACACTTTCTTTCTAACTTTAGATATAGTTAAAATACTTAAATATTTAATTTTATTATCCCTTGAAGAACTAAATTGTCCACATTGACAAAACCACAAATTTTGGAATCTAACAAACACCATGGCACAACTTTCTTCTTTAAGGAATGATCAACCACTTTTTCTGCAGCTACTTCTCAAACCACTTACCCCTTTGTAGTGAGATCAAATATTTCATGATGCAGGGTTTTTTATTTTTTATATTGATATCCATATGATTGTGTCATGATACCATAAATTATAGTGTAATATATCCATCCATCTCCAAATAAAACAAGGCATGACTTTCAAGAATTTTCATTGCAGTGAAGCACCATCCCATAGACCTAACATCATCTTTTTACAATGGTGTGGCCTTATAAATGTTGTGTGACTGACTATAAAATCATAGAATAAATTGTAAACCATCATTCATATATATCTTTATTTATGTTATGATCATCCTTTTCATGAAACAATCCTTATTCTCTTGCTTCTTATAGAATCATATCTTGATCCGTTAAATAATGTAATGTTTAATACATTATAAATATCTTTAGAATTGTTATCTTTATTCTTAAATCATGACATGAACCTTTTTTGAAGTGTGGTTTATTCTTTCTTTAGTGGAATTTAATCATCTGGTGTATTCATTTTAGAATGAGTTATTCTTACTCAACCCCCATTACGGCATTATCAGAACACGCATGGTGTCACCAGGCATAGCCTCTATATATAATAATCTTAAATAGAGTCTACCATAGTGTGTTTAATTATTCATAGAGTTCATTTTCATCTAATTTTATTTTATATATAATTCATCATGATATTAGGATATGTAACACCCCGAGATTTTATGAGAAATATTCTTTTTAATTTTATTGATGTCTTGTGTTTTACGTTACAACAAAGGAATCTTGCACAACATGCAACCCTAACTTGGATGCATTACATGCAATCACGACCTTCCTCAATAGCATGTGTAGTACGCAATACCAAGTTTCACTAAACGAGATATTATTATAATATTATTACGAACTAGCCGTTATGAATAGTAACACCCACTTTTTGAAATTTTATAAATTTTATCTTTCAAAATAGACATCATTTTTTGATTCGGAATATCAAAATTAGATTAGGGTGAAATTTTGGTACTTTTCGGATAACATTCATATTCTGATGAATAGTTGAAATTACTAAATTTTAATTAAAAACAACTTTTTTTAATCGAAATAATTAATAGTGAGAAATTATTAATTTGAGTGGTTTTAAAGTATATTAAAATATATTTTTACAATTTAATACAATTTTGGTCATTGGATATAATTTCACATTTTAATCAGACATAAACAAGTGTCAATCTTTTGATAGTTATTATCTCTTAAAAACACGCTATTTGTTTTGACGACGAGAACTAATTTTTAAATTAACTAATGCAACTGATATATTTTGAATTTATTAAAATAGACATAATTTTTGAATTCATAATATCAAATATAGCTTAGGCCTAATATTTTGTATTTTTCTAGAAACTTTCATTTTTTGATGAATAGTGAAACCACTAAGTGGCAGTTAAAAAAACTAAATTTTTCATAAAACTTAATTTTACCGCTTCTGTGAGTGGAATTTAGAAAATGCGAGAGACGCGGTTAATATCAAGGACTAAAATTTGGTTCAATGAGATGAAAATAATTGTTGGTGAATTGTAACTTTTTTCTTTTTTAACCACAGTTAAAAGTAAATAGCGTAATTAAGGGTAAAAATGATATTATTATTACCCTGACACATGTACTAATTCCATTGGTTAAGTGTAATTCATCCAAAACCAACCTTAGGAATAAAATGTGACCATTTATGCCCACTTGGATTAGATTAGGACATTTATTATTAATTTATTTAAAGAAGGGTTAAAATAGTTAAAATCAAAGTTTAATAACTAAATCATTTTAATATAGTGTTATACATAATATAAATTCGACTATAAATAGTCATTAGAAAGATAAAAAGATTTCCTACATAATGGTATTTTATTAATAATTTTTAGACTTAAAATAATTTAATTTATTTATGAAACAATTATGATGTAGTAATTATCTTATTAATGAAATATTGACATAATTGATGTTATAAATACCCAAATAAATGTAATTTCAGACTTTTTATGAATTAAAATAATTTTATATGTTAATGTGTCATGTTATTATGGATTTAATTAACTTTTTTCGATCTAATAATTCTGTTATTATTTTCACAAAAATCAATTACCAAATAGTGTCAAATTTGACATAAAATAGTTTTTAAAACAAATATTATATTACAAATTGTTATTATATTCATAAAAATATAATGTTCGGCCAATATACTTATATCATGATATTTGAATCATTAATTGACCACTAGGGGGTCGCTTGGAGGTATATGGTAAGTTTATTAACTATATAATATAAAAATAAAAAGTGACATTGTAAATGTCAAGCTAATTAACTAAGAGTTAAAACTAAAAGTTAAGGTCAATATAATGACCTAAACTTGTCTAAATTATATTGGATGAGAGGATTTAGACCTATACCCACCTTATCTTCGAAATAAATCAATTTGGAGCTATTAAAAACCGAATATGACTTTATAATAAAATAATATTGTTTCTTATTCCAAAGGTGCCCCTCTCCTCCCTTATAAAAGGGCACCTCCTCCCTCTCTTCCTCACACCACTTTGAGCCTTCAAGATCGTCCAAACCCTGCCAAATTCTATTCTAAACTTCCCTAGAAACATCCTAGAGGTCCTTTTCTTCTTCAAAGACCAATTTTATTTCCCTAAGAGGAGGTCTCAAAGAGGTGCTTCAAAGAAGAGGTAATGTTTGTTACCGATTCTTTCAACTTTATTTCTTCTTCCACTTATTCTTTTTTAGTTTTTTCATTATTAGGTAATAACATCAGTATAAATAATATACTTATATGTTATTATAAGTATTAAACAACCATATTTCACCATCTATCCATCCAATGGAAAACGAAATCACCGCGCGTGCGTACGTACGGAATACCGTCTCCACGTCGTGGTGTAATCTATTTTCCACCACCACCTTACTTGGATGGGTATAAGGGTGAATGTAATGAATATATATGATTATTGGAAATTGATATTGATTCTGTAATATTATACATACACTTTAATACAATTCCACGATCTTGGGAATGATATCATCGCTCGTGCGAACGTACGGACTACCGTCTCCACGACGCGATGAGATTCACTCTCCATGTTAACCATTCATAAACGATTATAAAGTATATATAAGGAATAATAATGAAATATATGACATAATAATGATACTGTATTTATGTGTATATATATATATATGTATGTCATTTACTTAATTCCATTCAATTCAATAGGGAAACTAAAACAGCGTTCATGCGTACGTACAGTCTACCGTCTCCATGAACGGTGTATTTCATTCCATTTATCGATCCATTATATATATATTATGAATATATATTATATATAAATCATGTTTTACATTATGGAATTATGTAAATCAGGATATAAGTAATAATATCAAGAACGACAAGTCAAAACACATACGATAAATGAAATTATTTTACCCAAAACGGTGCTTTAACATAAAATTTACAAAAGAACGGGTAATATAAAGTCATAAGTGAAACATATATGATATCATAACAATGAATATGATTCTGTAATAAGTCAATGACATTATTTAAATCATTATACGGGAGGTTCGGATATGTACAAAGCATATCATACCTAAGGTAAGGGGTAATTATTCCAATCTCATTCTTATCCAAGATTGTTTATTTGTAAGTATTTACTGGGTTTATGTTTATTATCCATGTCCATATGTTATAAAAATGTTTTCATAAAATTTCTACTTTCCTTCCATTTATGTTTAAATACATTTTTTACCCTTTTCTACTTTTACCAAATCGTATGGAAGGAATCTTTCATTTGTTTATCATACGAGGTACTTTTTGACTTTTCCGACAAAAGTACGAGAAGAATGTTTTTTTAACTTATATGGCACGAACGAGTTTTTAAGCTTTTATAAAGCCTTATTTTCATGAAGCTTCCTAAAAAAAGATTTCATGACTATTTTTAAAAAAATCATTTCCTTTTAAAATTTCATCACATTTTGTGAAAATAAAATGATTTTGAATAAGAAAGGATATTTTCCTCTAGAATTCATTTCAAGTGTTTTATCAAAACAATTTTTCATCTAAGTTGACATTATTTCATATGTGTATGTTTCAAGTATAATGTCTTTATGATTTACATGGTATCAATTTTCTTATTATGAAATGATATCCATTTCTTTTATATGGATTATGTGATGATTGGATGATGTTTATGAAACCCATTTTATTCGTTGGGTTATTCTGAATGATGTATATTTATTTTTTGGCAAAAGTAAGAATAATTTCATTATGAGATGGGTGGGACCTATATCTCCCTCCAATTCATTGGGTAAAGATTTATATCTCATCAGATAGACATGGCTGGAAGAGTAAGTTAATCTAGTTCAGTGTTACAGGATTGAAACGAGGAGTGAACTCGATTCAGAATGGAACTTTGTCCACTAAGATGGTCTTGGCAGCAATGCCTTGGATACTATAGAAATCATTAAATGTGCTTAATTGATGACACAATTACATGTTTTATTCCCATGCTATGTTATCATTATTTATGTTCCATTATGATCTATGCCTTATGTACTTCCATGTTGTAAGTCGTTGCTCAAGATTTTCATGTTTAAACATTATGTTCATGTTTTTAGGTTCAAATGTGTATGGTATGTTTTATTTTATCCATTTTAACCCTTAATGAGCATTTGAGATCACCCTTTTTATGTTTTATTTTCCCTAGGATTAAAAGAGATGTTTTAGGTAAGGATACAAAAAGTGGAAGATCTTTATGGGAGATGTTGAAGATCTTTCACCACGATTAGAAGATTACGTTCCAAGTTTCCAAAGACACTAAACTATTACGGTCCTTGCGTGTGTGTTTTTGTTATGTATTATGTATTCCGCAAAAGTAATGTAATATCTATGTACGTCAAGCTTCAGGTCTTTACAGTTGGTATCAGAGGAAAGGTTTAGTCAACCTTGGGAAACTAGGATGCGAAAACGTTAGTGAGATCCCTAGAGATATTTCTAAGGTATGTCCAGGGATGTCCCGAAGGATAAGTATACGTATAGGATATAGTCCTAGAACTATGGTAATGATCTTAGAATTTAACCTAAGATGTTAGATATTGAGGGTGCTCCCCCTTTACTATGTTGTTTTTTCTAGCATTATTTTTTCCTCTCACACTATTCTTTTTGGGTTTTAGAAAATGGCTGGAAACAAGATGATTCACGATAATGGAGGATATTATGGACAATGGAATGATATTCTTCATGAGAAACCAAATGAAATGGGATTTTGAAGTCCAAACATCATTATTATTCCAAATCAGCAATCTCATAATATGATCAATAAACTCAAATTTGGTAAGTTTCCTGACTCGACTAATAAGAGAAAGATGGAGTTTCATGATGATCATAGAGGAAAGAATGTTCAATTTCCCCTATGTAAAACATGTGGGAAGAGGCATCAAGGAGAATGTTTCAAAGGAACTGGAAGATGCTTTGGGTGTGTAAAAGATGGAAACTAAGACAGTAAGTGCAAAGGAATAGGTTCAGTTAACACCATGGATGAGGATAATGGTATTGCTACGACATCAACAATGGTTAAATTTTTTAAATGTGGAATGTACGGGCATTATGCAAACCAATGCCCTAAGGGAAATTCTCATGAAGAGAATCAGTATGGTCTTATGGGTAGAATTTATGTTGATGATGATGAAGAGACTACAAATGATATGTGAGATGAAAGAATTGTTGAAGCTCGGTCAATGGTTTAAGAAGGTAGTGGAATGATTACATGGTTTTCAAGTGTAATGTTTTATAAGTAATCTCATGGTACTATGGAATAAAGAGACATCTAAGGATTGTTACACTTTTGTCTTTCCTTAGGTTTTGAAAGTGTATGATTAATGGTACCATTAACCATGAAAGGTTATTCAGATATTTTTGGAAAGTAGATGATATGGGCATAATGAAGGGATAAGGAGAAAATTAAATGTTTGATAGTATTCATGAGCTCATGACTGATATTAGGAAACAGTTATATCATGGTTTGAGTATATAGAATTTTGGGGTTTTGGTATGTGGAAAGAGTTAACTTTTGACAGCACTCATGTTTTCACTAAGATTCAATGGGTATTCATTTTTCAAGAGAATACATGATTAAGGCCTTCAAATGTTTGGAATGTGACCAACAAGACATATCTTATGATATATGGGGATCAACGATGGAATTGACATGATTGTTATATGAAATCTCTGGTAATCGTTTTCACTATAATATGAAAGTGGACTGCAGTATTAGGGATAAGCCTAATGATTGAAATGGATTATGTTGGACAGAAGTTAGTATTTTTTAAGGATAGAAGTTTTTTTTGATATTATTTATGGGATGTTATAGTAATGTAGTTTTAGAAAAAGGACAACCTGTAGGATGGGCGACAGCCCATCGCGTCGGACAAGGCTGTGGGAATCGAACACACAACCATAGTGCGACTGGCCTTTATCGCTTACCACTGGCCTACAGGAAGTCCCTGGTTAGTAGAAACTAGTTTTATTTTTTTAAGCGGTATGATATATGAAGTATAAGTTCATTTTTGGAACCATATACGATTAATCTAACCATAAGATGGACTTATAACTTTTTCTAACCTTTTGATTGAAACAGATGGAATGACCCATCATTCTATCACATGATCTGCTAACACATCACGAATAACAAATTCAACTTCACTTCTTTAAGGGATGAAGTGGAAATTTTTCAATTCACGAACAACAGTGAGATTGTACCAAAATCATGTATGTATTTCTTTTAATTCATCAAATTTAGGGAAATGATCTTGAAAATCAAAAATGTTGTCCTAGTAGTTCCCTTATATCCGATGAATCAGATGGTACCATAGATCATCACAAATCTATAGCTTTGTGATTTTTGGCTTTTTCATAGCCATGTTCTCTACCACTCTCCATCAGAACATGATGGTTAGGTTTCTCTTCCATATCCATATTTTCACCTATGTTCTCCTATGTGGAAACCTTGTGATTAGTTAATTTGGGTAACCGTTATGTTTCATACTTTAGTTTTTAAATATTGGTTTTGGTATTCCTTTTTACTATGTGGGTTTCTATTAAAGAAACTTTCGAGTAGTAAACCATTTATAACCCTGACGAATTTCGAGGGCGAAATTCCTTTTAAGGGGGGTAGAATGTAACACCCCGAGATTTTATGAGAAATATTCTTTTTAATTTTATTGATGTCTTGTGTTGTACATTACAAAAAAGGAGTCTTGCACAACACGCAACCCTAACTTGGCTGCATTACACGCAATCGTGGCCTTCCTCGATAGCATGTGTAGTACGCAATACCGAGTTTCACTAAACGAGATATTATTATAATATTATTATGAACTAGCCATTATGAATAGTAATACCCACTTTTTGAAATTTTATAAATTTCATCTTTCAAAATAGAATTCATTTTTGGATTCGGAATATCGAAATTAGCTTAGGATGAAATTTTGGTACTTTTCGGATAACTTTCATATTCTGATGAATAGTGGAAATTACTAATTTTAATTAAAAACTACTTTTTTTAATAGAAATAATTAATAGTGACAAATTATTAATTTTAGTGGTTTTAATGTATATTTAGAATATATTTTTACAATTTAATACAATGTTGGTCATTGGATATAATTTCACATTTAAACGAGACATAAACAAGTGTCAATCTTTTGATAGTTATTATCTCTTAAGAACACGCTATTTGTTTTGACGACGGAAACTAATTTTTAAATTAATTAATGCAACTGATATGTTTTGAATTTGGTAAAATAGACATAATTTTTTAATTCATAATATCAAATATAGCTTAGGCCTAATTTTTGGTATTTTTCTGGAAACTTTCATTTTTTGATGAATAGTGAAACCACTAAGTGGTAGTTAAAAAAACTGAATTTTTCATAAAACTTAATTTTACCGCTTCTGTGAGTGGAATTTCAAAAATCCGAGAGACACGGTTAATATCAAGGACTAAAATTTGGTTCAATGTGATGAAAATAATTTTTGGTGAATAGTAACTTATTACTTTTTTTACCACAGTTAAAAGTAAATAGGGTAATTAAGGGTTAAAATGATATTATTATTACCCTAACAAATATTCTAATTCTATTGGATAAGTGTAATTCGGCCAAAAACAACCTTACGAATAAAATATGACAATTTAGGCCCACTTGGATTAGATTGGGACATTTATTATTAATTTATTTAAAGAAGGGTTAAAATAGTTAAAATCAAAGTTTAATAACTAAATGCTTTTTAATATATTGTTATACATAAGATAAATTCGACTATAAATATTCATTAGAAAGATAAAAATATTTCCTACATAATGGTATTTTATATATAATTTTTAGACTTAAAATAAAAAAATTTATATATGAAACAATTATGATGCAGTAATTATCTTATTAATGAAATATTGACATAATTGATGTTATAAATACCCAAATAAATGTAATTTGAGACTTTTTATGAATTAAAATAATTTTATATGTTAATATGACATGTTAGTATTGATTTAAGTAACTTTTTTCGAACTAATCATTATGTTATGTTTTTCACAATAATCAATTACCAAATAGTGTCAAAATTGACATAAAACTGTTTTTAAAAAAAATATTATATTAAAAATTGTTATTATATTCCTAAAAATCTATGGTTCGGCCAATATACGTATATCCTGATAGGTGTATCATTAATAGACCACTTGGGGGTCGCTTGGATTTATATGGTAAGTTTATTAACTATATAATATAAAAATACAAAGTGACATTGTAAATGTCAATCTAATTAACTAAGAGTTAAAACTAATAATGAAGGTTAATATAATAACCTAAAATTGTCTAAATTCTATTGGATGAGAGTATTTCCACCTATCCCCACCTTATCTTCTAAATAAATCAATTTTGAGCTATTAAAAACCGAATATGACTTTATAATAAAATAATATATTTGGTTATTCCAAAGGTGCCCCTCTCCTCCCTTATAAAAGGGCGCATCCTCCCTCTCTTCCTCACACCACTTTGAGCTTTAAAGCTCGGCCAAACCCTAACAAATTCTCTTCTCCACTTCCCTATAAACATCCTAGAAGTCCTGGTTTTCTTCAAAGGCCAATTTTAGTGCCCTAAGAGGAGGTCTCAAAGAGGCGCTTCAAATAAGAGGTAATGTCTGTTACCGATTCTTTCAATGTTATTTCTTCTTCCACTTCTTCTTTTTTAGTTTTTTCATTATGAGGTAAGAACATCAGTATCAATAATATACTGATATGTTATTATAAGTATGAAACAACCATATTTCACCATCTATCCATCCAATGGAAAACGAAATCACCGCGCGTGCGTACGTAGGGAGTACCATCTCCACGCCGTGGTGTAATCTATTTTCCACCACCACCTTACTTGGATGGGTATAAGGGTGAAAGTAATGAATATATATGATTATTGTAAAGTGATATTGATTCGGTAATATTATACATACACTTTAATACAATTCCACGATCTTGGGAATGATATCATCGCTCGTGCGTACGTACGGACTACTGTCTCCACGACGCGATGAGATTCACTCTCCATGTTAACCATTCATGAATGATTATAAAGTATATATAATGAATAATAATGAAATATATGACATAATAATGATACTGGATTTATGTATATATATATATGTATGTCATTTACTTAATTCCATTCAATTCAATAGGGAAACGAAAACAGCGTTCATGCATATGTACGGCCTACCGTCTCCATGAACGGTGTATTTATTTACATTTATCAAACTATTATATATATATTCTGAATATATATTATATATAAATCTTGTTTTACATTCTGGAATTATGTAAATCAGTATATAAGTAATAATATCAACAACGACAAGTCGAAACACATACGATAAATGAAATGATTTTACCCAAAACGCTGCTTTAACATGGAATTTACAAAAGAACGGGTAATATAAAGTCATAAGTGAAACATATATGATATCCTAATAGTGAATATGATTATGTAATAAGTCAATGACATTATTTAAATCATTATACAGGAGGTTTGGATACGTACAAGGCATATCGGACCTAAGTTCAGGGCTAATTATTCCAATCTCATTCTTATCCAAGATTGTTTATTTGTAAGTATTTACTGGGGTTATGTTTATTATTCATGTCCATATGTTATCGAAATGGTTTCATAAAATGTCTACATTCCTTCCATTTATGTTTAAATACATTTTTACCCTTTTCTACTTTTACCAAATCGTATGGAAGGAATCTTTCTTTTGTTTACCATACGAGGTACTTTTTGACTTTTCCGACAAAAGTACGAGAAGAATGTTTTTTTAACATATAAAGAATGAATGGATTTTTTTGGTTTTATAAAGACTTATTTTCATGAAGCTTCCTAAAAAAATATTTCATGACTATTTTCAACAAAATCCTTTCCTTTTAAAATTGCTTCACATTTTGTGAAAAGAAAATGATTTTGAATAAGAAAGGATATTTTCCTCTAGAATTCATTTCAATTGTTTTATCAAAACCATTTTCAATCTAAGTTTACATTATTTCATATGTGTATGTTTCAAGTATAATGTCTTTATGATTTAAATGGTATCACTTTTCTTATTATGAAATTATATTTATTTCTTTTATATGGATTATGTGATGATGGTATGATGTTTATGAAACCCATTTTATTCGTTGGGTTATTATGAATGATGTATGTTTATTTTGAGTCACAAGTAAGAATGATTTCATTATGAGATGGGTGGGACCTATATATCCCTCCAATGCATTAGGTAAAGATTTATATCTCATGAAATAGACATGGCTGGAATGGTAAGTTAATCTGGTTCAGTGTTACAGGACTGAAATGAGGAGTGAACTCGATTCAGAATGGGACTTTGTCCACTAAGATGGTCTTGGCAGTAATGACTTGGCTACTATGGAAATAATTACATGTTCCTAATGGATTCCACAATTACATGTTTTATTCCCATGCTATGTTATCATTATTTATGTTCCATTATGATCTATGCCTTATGTACTTCCATGTTTTAAGTCGTTGCTCAAGATTTTGATGTTTAAACATTATGTTCATGTTTTTAGGTTCAAATGTGTATGGTATGTTTTATTTTATCCATACTTACCCTTAGTGAGCATTTGAGTTCACCCTTTTTATGTTTTATTTTCCCCAGGATTAAAAGAAAGGTTTTAGGTCAGGAAACAACAAGTGGAAGATCTTTATGGGAGATGTTGAAGATCATTCACCACAATTAGAAGATTACATTCCAAGTTTCCAAAGACACTAAACTATTACGGTCCTTGTCTGTCTGTTTTTGTTATGTATTATGTATTCCTCGAAAGTAATGTAATATCTATGTATGTCAAGCTTCGGGTCTTTATAGGATATGTTTTTCAGAGTGATGTAATTTTAAACTCTATAACCTCTTTCAAACATCAATATCTCATCTCCAAACTTCTTTTATCCATATCTGGATATTGAAATTGACTTCACCTAAGACAAAATACATTTTATATGAGTTTGAACATGAATTAGGTATTTATAAAAAAAATTACCCATATCTTCTCAATCTCTCTCAACTTTTTATCCTTGGAAAATATCACAATGCCAAGGGTTTCATCATCAACACCTCATCTCATAAAACTCCTTGTTTTTTTTAACAATATATAAAACCATTTATTTGTCATAATAATCAACCAATTATGATTTTTTTTGTTAAAAATTAAACATAAATAACATTTCAAATTTATCATACCTTACAATGACTCATAATTACATAATTTTAATCATTTTTGTGAAAAATTTGTGTAGAAAACAAGAACATTGGACAATAAAATAATTATATCCATTAAAGTGATCAACATACAATTTTCATAACTCCATATAATTGGAAACCAAAATAAATATTCTTATGCTTCAAATAAAATTGATTGATCCATGAACATATATAAAAATATTTTCATATATACATGCCCACCAAACATTTTATAAAAGTTCATAACTCACTCATGCTAACTTCATAGATTTTTCCTTTGAAAAAAAAACTTCCATTAATAATTATTTTTCTCCCATCATGTTAAATATATATATATTTATTATCCCTATGTTTTATCACTCAATGAGTGATATATTTTTCTTTAACCCCCTTGGATAATAAATATCCAATGAACAAAAAAGTGAGTGTACCGGTAAACCATATATTATCATTGAATAAGTGAAGGTTGATATTTATTCTTCAACCATCATGTCTTGGTATATAGCTCATTCATTGACTATAAACCACATTGATCATATAAATTATTCTTAAACAGCCATTTCATATTTGGATAAATCTTCTTCTTCTTTACTTTAGTAATATGATACCCAAAGACTCTTCTTTTTTCTTCTTATGTAATGTCTCGATCTGAGCTCACTCTATAATAGTACCTAGAAAGGTTAGTCATAAGTCCTCAAGAATGCCTCCTCATATGAAATATCATGTTGGATAGTGGTGAGGGTCTAATGATGGTAGAGTGGGGAGATTATACTCTTATGATCAGAGTATAATAGTAGTATAATGATAAAAAAAATCAACATTGGAAGGATTATTAAAGGAAGGTATTAGAAGATAAATCATCCAATAATAAGGAAAGGCAAAAACCATAAACAGTTACATACATAATATGATGTCATGTCACTACTAAAAGAAAAATAAACACACATAGAAGCAAGAATGAAATATTACACATTAATAAAACAATGAACAAAAATCCCCAATAACTATCTCCATGAGCATATCAATCACTGGCTTAGTCCTTTTCTCCTAAGCTCCCATATACATGACTAAAATTAAATCTCATAATATATGATCCTAAACCTACAATCATGAGGTCTATTTGGGTACCAATCAGTGGCCCAAATAGGTTGTATGATAAACATAGTAATCCCCCATGAATAGTATCTAATTATATTCATTATATAAATATAAATTAATAAGTGTGTAGGTATATCAATAATGTGAGAAATAAATAAATTGACAATAAGGTGGCTCAGGATCCATAGAGAATACTCATTCACCTCTACATGCTTCAGCCTGTATCAAACTATCTCTAAAAAAGTGATTACATATGTATGAATGGGTACATGTATAAATATAAACATTAAATATAACTAAAATATATAATTATATATATATACACATAGTTCTATCTAGAACACATGAATTAAGTCTAAGGTGTTCATTCATAGTCATAGGAGTATCATTCTTAGTAGATCCAACAACTTATATACTCAATATGAAAAGATGGAATTACATCGGTCAAACCCAACCAACCAGGATGATAGTATTATGTATGTCCAACCAATCTAACTGGGAGGACGGTATTACATTCGTTCAACCAATCCAAATAAGGAGATGTTATTACATCTATCAAATCCATCAATTCAGTATGACGGTATTACATCTGTCAAACACAAACATCTAGAATGATGGTATTACATCCTTCAAACCCAACCATCCAACATGGTTTCATAATCATGGTAATAATAGATAAAACATTTCATAATAAGCTTTAACATAATTAATGAGGTAGCTTTCCACCATTTCACTTTTCCTTTATCCCAAGGGTCAATTCATACATTATTAAATAGGGAACATGACATGGACTCAACATTAAATTATCTCATTATTTCAATTAAACATTTTATAAGATTCAAGATAAAACTATTTAAAATAAGATTTGGTCATAAGGGAATAATATGTTGAATCATTAAACCATTCCACACTCAATCAATTTCAAATAAATAATCCTAATTACATTTTAAAGACATTGCACCATAATGGTTATTTTATTATGAAATTAACTTCATGATTATTAATTAATTTCAAGAGCACCCCAAAGAGGTTATTTTAAATTCAATTTCCTTGACCATAAATTATACCAAATAAATAAAATTCACGTTATATTCAAATAAAATTAACTAAATTCATATTTTAGATGCATCACATGAAATACTTGGTGCGTATCACATAAAATCATATTATAAATCACTCAAAAATTGAGGGAAAAGAATTAGACTGTCTTCCTTACACTAGGGACTCATTACTCACACATTAACAATACTTGATTTGATCTGGGTTGATATAAATCCTAATTTTATAAAAATTTTCTAAAAATAGTGTAAAAGATCCCGCATGGATTTAGCTTTCTAGAAAGTTAGGGAAAAGGAAAGAAGAAGCAAGAGGTATCATGATATTAGTGACTTCTATCAACTGAAACCGAAATAACTTGAGTTTTATATTGAATGGAGGATGACCGTGGAAGACTAGAAGGAGGAGAGGTAGATCTAGTGGCCATCTATGCATGGTAGAAAATGAGGGATAAAGAGGTGGTTTTTGGTTAAAGAAGGTAGAATAATAAAGGGTAATTTCACCCATTTAATTGAGTTGTAGAGTTTCCCCACATGGTTTTCCCAAACTGTGTGATAACTATGAATAGCCACTACTAGAGTGGCACTTATTGTTTGGGTTAGGTTCATGATTTTTGAAAACCATGCGGAATCCATATGACTCCTCTGTAATTTTCTATTGAACTCTTTCATGGTCGTATGGCCTAGGGTTCATGGTTTGACAAAACCATGTGGCACCCCCTAAGGACCACATAGTTTCTTAGGTCTCCTTGAATGGTTAAACCAATCATGTTCCTATGAAAAAAAGGCTACATGGTTGACCCGTACCATTTCTATTAATTTTTTACCAACCATGAATCTGAGTTTTTCACACTTAGAATTATGATTTCAAGTATGGATGAACTTTAAAAAAATTCGAAACTCCCAAGAAACCATTCCAGACATAAAAATCATAAGAAAATTCATTTTAATGGTTCTGAATCTCATTATTTTTTCTAAAGAATATTTTAATAATTAGTCCATTCACAAAATCAAAATTTCAAATTACTTTGAAAATTTCATTCAAATCAAAACATGGGATCTGATAATATTTCCACCATAGAACTTCATGTCCCCAAGGTCTCTTGGGGAACAAAAAAATTTATCAGGCCTACTAAGATCATGAACATTATTCTAAAAAGGTCATGTTTCATTCTAAATATCCAATACTATTTTATGCATCACATATAATATATTGAACTTAAGTTGTAAAAACTCAAGACTACACTTGAATTTGAAACTGAAATTTTGATATGGAACTTAGTTGATCCCATCAAACCTAAGACACAATTAATTCATCATCTCATTCCACAAAAATCATGTGGTGCTCCCCGCCATAGGTTCTATAATTTAATTTCCAATTTTGATGCACACTACTCCCCACCATTTTAATTTACTATTTAATCATTCCATTAGAATTATATCAATGCTCCTAGAATAATTTTATACATGATAATCCTGATTACAGGTGGGTACACTACTCTTGGTCCTTATTTCAATAGAAACTGATGAAGTCCAACCAAACTAGTCCAAACGATTCATATCATATCTTCCTTGAAAAACCTAAATTAACAAGAAAATTACACCCATCTTGACCAAATAGCATGTTATAGATAGTTCTTACCTAACTGTATGCAACAAAATAAATATCTCATGTCGATCCACCTCTGGTCTACTATATTAAAAAATGATTTCTTTAGAAATCCGATGAATCTCAAAATCTAAATCTTGATGCCTTTAAATTGAGGTACCTCAATATTTCTATGATAATTTTCACCAAAGACTGTAAGAAGCTTCTGATTATTTCTCTATAAAAAATGTTATATTATATTTTCATTCCATAGCTTTAACATAGGTGTATACATGATCTAGTATGCTTGGATCATTACACATTATTTAAAATGACAAAGCCCAGGTACAAGTCTAGTATAACATCAGAATCAATTGTTGGATTCCAAGGATCTCATCCAACATATTCCATACTATATAGTTTATAGTTGATATGTAAATATATATCTAAACATCCACATACCAAAACACTAAATGAGCCTGAATGTGGTTTCTCACCTAGACTTTGAGTCCATGAATTAGCTAATGTCCATGAGTCCATTAAAGGCCTTCTAATATGGGAAAACCAAGTCTTACCTAGGGAAAACAAAACCCTTATAGTTTTCCATTACTTTGAAAAAAAATCCACAAAGTGTATTTTTCGACCCATCTATGTTTATTAATTTCTTTATTTATATCTGCATACAACTAATGCTCTCTCAGTATATCATGGATGATGTCAAGATAAGGGGTATGATCATCCCTAAGTAAATATTTCACTAATTGGATATCAAAAATTCCCAATAGAACCTTAAACACCCCCTTCATATCCAAAATGAAGTTTTCATCATGGTTTCTAACCAACCATATCCAAATTCACACAAGAATAACAGTCAAACCATCAATGGCTGACATATTTTGAAAGATATCGAATTATTATGTCGATGCATCATAACTACCTGAACTTGATTACTTTACCACATAAGGAATATTTTATTCATCAAAGAATGACCAAAGAGGTCTAGCCCGACTGATAGTGTCTTTAATGGTTGTATGTGTTGCCAAAAATTTCAACATCATGAAACCTTATAAGCACTAACTTGCCTCAAAATCATTACATTCCCTAGGTCACTCACACACCTTGAGCCTGAATCTAGCAACCGAACTCCATCCAACCCAACCAAGTCTTATATAAATAATCATATCAATGATTATAAATATTCAACGTAACATCCACACATTGTTTTTGGATAGTTTTGACGATTTCCAAATGGTTGTGCATGGTTTCACTCCCTCTACATGGAAGGACATTATTGAATACAATAGACATGATACTCCCCACCATAGGATCTTCCTAGTTATTTTTTACTGAGAATGGGAACTCATCCCATATTACATGCTACACATACCACTGAACATGGGTTACAGATGTGTCCAGAATGATTTGTCCAAGGGCCAATTAAAAAATAGGGGAAAATAATCTATTAAGAAGAATTATAGAAAAAATTTACTCTATAAATATGCATTAATATCTCCCAATCCAAACTCATGTTTATCACGATCATCAATATTAGAATACAAAATGAATCCGGATCGGCTGGGTAGTAGCACCAGATCCATATACAACATCATCCCCCATCATCAATATACTAAAAACTCTCTATATATTTAGGTCATTATACTCATGAAGTGTCTTGTGAACATAATTTAATAGATTAAGAATTAATGATTCTTACAAAACACATACAGCTCGCTGTAGAATTTTATTAAATTGACAGTTAGTATATGTATCGATGTTTAAAAACCTGATATTTCGTCACTATAACAACACATCCTGGGATAGTAGTTGTATTCCTATCATTACTATATATCCTCGTATCTGATTTCCCATACATAATATTTATCCTTGATTCACATTATTCCATATGATTGATAATTCAATTGAAAATCTCTCGATTCATACACCACTATTAAAAGAAGAAGGGCCACATAACCTACTAATTGGCTGACCATACCCTAGGAATGTCTACCCCACTAAAATCGAGCATTACATGATAATCACACCCTTAACAAGGGTAAAATTACCACATGAACACCCATCCATCTTAGGTATCATTTAAGAAACTAAGAGCCCTAATCGGGAAAATAGTACCCGAATGTAACCAAACATTTAAAAACGAACCACATCATTATGAAATGATTTATGTTCTTAGGTCACTACCATAACGGAGCTAGACCATTAATTTTTAACATAATGTGTCAATACTAAAACTATATTCACACCAAAAAGGATCATAAGACTCCACAACCTATCATTTATCTTCAAGCGAAGGAAGAAGTAGTCTATGGGAAACATTCACATTCTTGTTTTAAGGAGAAAACAAGGAAACATCATGATTAACCCTAAAATTATGGTTAAAACTAGTAACACCAGATTAATATTTCATTTAATCTATTACATTAATTCACATTTTATTTTTTACCATTATGGAGTCTCTATTAAAAGAACACCAAGTACTAGATATAATGAAAATTCTTTGCACTTTATTTGAATAATAAAAATATGCACATAGGAATGCTATATAAAACTTAATTTGAAACATTATTATTTAGTTGAGTCATAAACAATTTAGTAAATTTATTTTATAAATTCATTTTATCCATTTGATTTTTACACAAGATGTCATGATATGTCTTAGTTAAATAAAATTTCAATTTTAAGCTGGAAATAAAATCACCCTTTAGGCAGTAATTGGTATTTTAATGAACTAAATCTTCAAAATAATAAAGTTAAAATAGACTAAAAGGTCTCTATGATTTTAATAGAATTGGTTTAATAATTTTTCACCATGAATTTATATATAACACCATATAAGATTTTTTCACTTTAATAACCATCCTTGTATACCATTAATACACCCCCGTGGGGTTAAGTACCAAGGTATAAAGAGATAAACGTGACCTATAAGGGTCCCATCATACTATCCTGGGTCCATTTAAATGAAACCCAAGTACACTTAAATAATTAAAATTTGAAGCACCCTTACTGGGTTATCCTCTGGTATGAATAAAGAACCATGACTAACCTAATTAGGTCGAGTTAAGAATATAATACATATTTAATTGCATTATCTATGAGTTAGAGTTTAATAACTTTTATATTTATATAATGGTCTAGTTAGATGAATCACCATTCCCAGGTTATAAAGGTACTGGCCTTTATAAGTTACAATTGGCATTCATGTAACTACAACTAGAATTTTTACATTCTATTTTAGAATATAACAAGTCCTTATATAATGTTTTGATGTTATTGGTGACCATTACCTAAATTTATAAAGGACCATACACTTTATAAATTGAAAATTAGAATCCATTTAATCAAAAACATTATTGTTTCAAACCATCAAACCAATAGTCCATTGCTAAAACATATCAGGATTGGTTAGTTAAGGTTAAACTAACAGGTTATATAGGAAAACACCATTTAGGTTGATGCATGCACTTTAATAACCAATAATATATAAAATTTATAACAAGTAATGAATTCACAAAGCATCAAATACAAGTAAACTTGTAAATTTTCACACTACATGGTGTTCAAGTATGCATGATAAATAATTACCTAAACATTATATACTAATAATAATTCTTATATATCACACAAACATGGAATAGATCTAAGCATGATAAATAATCATATCAGGAAGTAAAAAAATTCAATCTATATGGCATGGCTTATTCAAGTACTTTGAATCTCTATGTACCTATAATGATACATGTACAAATACTTCCTTTTCGTGTAGTGATATGTGAAAAATTCTGTATTTTTCATAAATCAGTTAGTAGTGTAAGGCACACCAATCAATCAAGGTGAAATCATAATCAACTGTAATAATGAAAATCATGAATAGAAACCCCATCCCTATTTACTTGACATTTCCCTCATTCATGGGTTGATCAATCCCAAACATGATATTTTATCAAGTGTCGGCATGTTCCTAGTCTATTTTCTACCAACCAAAAGCAATAATATAAAATAAAATAAATAAATTTGATACCACTTTGTAACATCTAGGTCTAGGATCACTCTATAATAGTAGTTTAAGCAATCAGTCACAATTCCTCAAGTGCACCTCATCATACACAAGAGGCTACCGAATAGTACTGAGTGTCTAACTATGGAATGGTGGGGAGACTATACCCTCATGAGTAAAGTAACATAGTGGAATAATGATAAATAAATCAATAGGTAAATTATTATAAAATGATGGTATAAAAAGATAATTCAACCCAATAATAATGAAAGGTATAAAACCATAATCATTTTCATATATAAGATGATTCCATGTCACTACTAAATGGAAAATAGACACACATGGCAGTAGGAATTCCATACAACACATGTATAAAAAAATGGAAAAAAATACCCAAGGGTTATCTCCATGAGAATCCTAAGAACCGACTCAATCCTACCCTTATAAGTTTCCATGTACCTGAGTAATGGTACATAGTAAAATCCATTATCATTAACCTAAAATCATGAGGTTTTCTTAGGTACTAATCAGCAGCCCACAGGGTGTAAGATAAACTCAGTAGGCCATCACCAATTATGTCTAATGTTATACAGTCTGTTAATATAAAATAAGATCACTTAATTTATATCAATAATGTGATAAATAAAATTAATTAATATTAAGGTGGATCGAGATCCTAATAGAATGCCCGTTTGCCTTTACCTTCTTTGACCTAAGATGGAATATCTCTAAATAAGTGATTTCATATGTATGAATGTGTATGTACATATGTATATGCATCTAGAATAAATAATTATATATATTTATAGATACATAGTACTAGGTAGGACCCAAGGAGAAAGTAAAAGTCATCCATAAATAATTATAGGAGTATCATTCTCAATAAAGGAAATAGTTTATAAGCATGGTCTGGGAAGACATTATTAGGTTTGTAAAAACCAACCAACCAATATGCTGGTATTACATACATCCAACCCATACAAATAGAATGGAAATATTATATATGTCTATCCTATCCAACCTGGGAGACAGTATTACATCTGGCAAACCCATCCATCCGAGATAACAGTTTTACATCTGTCAAATGCACCCATCTTAAATGATGGCATTACATCTGCCAAACTCAACTATCCAAGAAGGTTTCATAATCATTGGAATAATCAATAAAATATTTCATGATAAGCCTTAACATAATTCAAGGGGTGTCCTTCCACCATTTCACATTTCCTTTATCCTAAGGCTTAATTCATAATTTATATAAGATGGAACATTACATCTTTTCACTAATCATTTCTCTCAATAGTTCAATTAAAAATTTAAATGGATTCAAGATAAAAATTATTTAAAATATGGTTTAGTCACAAGAGGATAATAATGTTGACAATTAACCATTCCACACACAATAAATGTTAAATGAATATTTTCAATTGCATTTTGAATACACTGCACCTTAACTGTTGTTTTATTATGAAATTAGATCATGATTATTAATTCATTTAATGAACACGCCCAAAATGGTAGTTTATATTCAATGTATTTGACCTTTAATGAAACAAAGTAAATAAATTTCACATTATAAACAATTTATTTTTACAAATAATAATTTTTAAGAATCATCACATAAATGACCCAATGTACAGTACATCTGTACATATTATAAATCACTCAAACTTAAAAAAAATAGTTAGACCACCTATATTATACCAAGTAATATTCACTCATCAGTTACCAAGCCTTGATGAAAGTTGTTCTAAAATAAATTATAAGATTATAAAATATCCATAAAATTCAGACAATAGATTCCAAAAGGATTAAGCATTTCATACAGTGGGGGAAAAGGAAATAAGAAGAAAGAGGAATCAAGTCACACATGTGTGAACCACTAGTGCACCAATCCATATTTTCCTAGGGTTCCTAATTTTAATTTAAATAAAACCCTTGGGATTATCATTTTCACATTTTAGAAAATTAATGGATCGTGTGAATCTCTTCACACCCTAGTCTCGTTCCTATGCCAGTAAATCCCTTCAAGTGGATTATTTAAGCTTAAAACCAAAAAAAATTAACCAAAAGAGATGGAGGTTGAGTTCCAAAAGTGTTTAGAATATTCCAAACTATTGTGAGGAACCACTTCTCCCTTATCTCTTCAATACTTGGGTGAAGGGGCCTTCTTAATTAGTGAACTTGTGGGACATTAATCCAAATGAATTCATGGAGACCCCCCATAACTAAGGAGAAACGCAACCCATGTTCAATAACATAGAGTATCATCTCACTATACTGCCTCTAGGGTGTCACATTTCCAAAGTTTAACTTGGTAGAAACCTCTTTATTGACCTAGTTTCACGAGGTCAAAATATTTCCTTAACCTAATATTACTTGAGTGAATCCTCCTTAAAAACTTGTATTAAGTAAAACCATTTTCTTTATGTCCCATGCCAAGTCATTATGAACACCTTAGTTTGAATGGTTGATATTTCCTTTTCCCAAGTCTCTTATCAATGAATATAATTACGGAGACTACCTATAAATCCATCAAAGGAACAAGATTGAGTAAATAAAACCATCGTTTACACCTTCGATCAAGGATTCCCCTAATAAAAGAAGGAGAAATAATTATCCTCCCATATAGGTAGATCTCTAAATGGGACCAAAATCATGGATTCCCTTGATAACAAGGGTCTATATTGGGAAGAGATTAGAGTGTTCTCTCCTATATTGATGATGGATTTATTCTCTTAGCTATTAAGAAAGGTCAAACATAGAATCCCTCCAAGAATAATCCAGTATCCTTTCTTGTATGGATCATACTCCCATATCCTCCATATCCCTCCTTACCTATTAGCATATAGAAATATAAAAGTATGGGTATCCATTTCAGGTATAATATTCAAGATGGATCTTACTTTTAAATTCACCCACAAGATAGGGACACTTATCTAGGGTAGCCTCAGTGTGTAAGACCCATTTTAATCTAATTGTGAACTTTTATATAATGTGCTTGATATTATACCTCTTATTTCTCACATTTATTATAACTCACATTGGATTATATATTTGAGTTGATCATGCCATGAGAAAAATTAAAATTATTTCACATTAGGCCTGCTACTAGGTGTAATCCCCAACATATCTCTTTGGAAGCCTCATATAAGTAAACCCCAATCATTTATCTATTGTATAATCTTTTTTGATGCCAAAACAATGAGCATCTTAAAATCTAAAAAGGAAGAAATACCTAAATATGGATATTATTTTCCCTACAAAGGATAGGAAGAAGAAGGTGTATACGAATATGGTATCACATAAACCTCCAAGAGACACACGATCACTTCACCTTCATAAGGTCACTTGGAGGAGATAATTGAACTAAATAGATTATAGAAGATCCTACACATCTCCTTTGAAAAATCTTTCTGGTCTTCCGAAGGCTTCCCTGATACTCATTGATAATACAGTGGTGGCCAGATGATGCTCCCCATAGTTACACAACTTTTCCACCTGAATATTCATGAAAAAACATCCAAGAATCCTTGTAAAATAGGGAGAAAAAAACTCAAAACACAGGATCCTCTTATGGATATAAAACTCATGAAACACATCATTGATGGGGAGAATTATTGTCTTCAATTACATCCAAATAGGCTCATGAAACCCCTGGTATTTTTAAAATAAACAAAGGCAATAAAAAAGGAGGGATATAGGAGACTCTTGTGGTCATTAAACATCAATAGATGTGCCCCAAGTGATTCACAAGACACTGCAAGACCCTAGTGACATGTCTACCTCATCTCACAAAAGTCCACTAACATGTCATCCTTGTCATGGGAAGGACCTCAAATATGTCCAGGAGACCTCAAACTCCCCCTTCGGCTCCATAAGGATAAAAGGAATGAATTTTCCATGAAATTAGTGTTAATTTTCATAGGATAATTTATTGGTCATGAGGCATATAACCAAGAGTTATATTTTTTGTCTTCAACAACACTCATACAACCTCGTGAGATCCCTAACCTTTGTCCAATAAACAAAGGAAATATAGAAGGAAATGATAGATCCTATTATGGTTGTATAAAATTACATGACATTCCCATTATATTTAGATCATGGTCTCAGAAAACCCTTCGACATGATGACATGATTTTGTGAAGGCCTCTAGAAAGACATATTTTTCTTGAAAAAATTCTTATTCAAGATACTTAAGATCATGCAACAGACAAACATCATGATCTCACAAAGGCCCTTGAAAATGTTGGCCTAGATATATGGAAGACCCTCATTATGTCAGTATGATTCAGAATGACTCCAATAATTAGAAATAATAAAATAAAGGAGGAATTGATGGGATGATATCATAGGCACTAAAAATCATGTGATTCCCCTAAAATGACTTATGGATGGAGATCGTAGAACGCATGATGTCAAATCCTTCCCCCAACTCAATCTGAGATTAGTGTGATATGATACATATAATGCATAAAATAACCAAGGTGGTGAGGCCTATAAATACCCACACCCCATTATGAAAATTTATCTCCATGTTGATAGTCATTTCCTTAGAACCTCGCACTGGAACACTAGCAGATTTCTTGAAGAGGCTGATATCGTGACTTGAAATCATTTCATCAAGTAAGATCTGATGAAAATTTGGAGTGATCATGCATCATGTGTAAGAATTTTGTTTGATCACTCATAGATCATGTGAAGGAATTCTTGTGAGTCACATGAATAATATCACATATATCTACTAAATAACATGATACTTAAACAAACATAACACTGAACAAATCTAAGAAATTTGCAATAAAAGGTTGGAAAAAGAAAAAATATAGAGACTTATATATAGAGAATATATGTTGATCCTCATATGATTTTCATGAACCACTTAGTTCATAAAAAATCACTAGGATATGTTTCCCAAATCTCACGTAATTCCTTTTGTACTCTATTTGGATCATGTGAAGTCCTTCAAACATGTCAAATTAATTCGCATAGTGCCCCTAGCCATACCACCCTAGTCTCTTGAATCCCTCTAGTATCGACAACCAAACCTTGTGGTTCCCTTCATACATGTTCCCCGAATCATGAAGTGACACTAGTTCATGTTAGTTGAGTCTCATGGTAGCACCCGGTCATGTCAATGGGCTCTCATGATGCCCTTTGGTCACACCATCTGGATCTCATGATGCCCTCTAGAGATTTCATTTTGGATCACACGTCAACCCCTAGAAATGTGTCATTGAATATCATTATTACCGTTTAATAATTTTATCCATCTTTCATAATGATACCAGGGTAAGTTAGCTGGATCATGCAATGACCTCTAAGCATGTTAGTCTAGATCATGCGATAGATTTCAGGATCAATCAGTCGGGTCTCATGATGTCCTCTGAAAAATTCATTATTGATAATGAAATATCCTTCAAACATTCCATCGATGTTATGTGTTTCCCTCAGATAAGTCAAATGGATCATGTGATTGTCTTTTGACATGTCCGTAATAAAAATGGACATGTCCACACATCCTCCAACATGTCAAATAGATAATCAAGGCGTGTCAAGAAGCAAATCAAGAAGGTTAGATAGAAAACTAGTCCAGTCCACAAGGGAATCCAAGGACTTGATAACATTATCCATCCTTATTTTGTATGCCTCGATCAAGATGGAATCTCAAGACTTGACATCCTTGTCCATCCTCTATGTGTAATCCCCGGTTAGAAGGGAAACATCATTGTGTGGTCCCCAATTAAAGTAACTATGATAAAACTAATTCATACCCTATCAAGGATATGTAGGATGCCTCTCTAGGGCTTGAACTCTATATTAAACTTCTGAAGGGAATTTCCATCACATAAGTCCCACACTCACAAGTAATTAGACTAGTTATTTTCCATCCCTTTTTTCCTACCCCAAGCATAGATCACCTGGTCTTAAGGAGTCACAATGATCATATTAGTCATATAGTAAAACCTTAGTGTGTAAGAACTAATCAATTAAACTATGAGAACTCTGATTCCAGATAAAAATAGGATACATAGGACAAATTGCTAATGGTCGATCCCAAATGGGCATCCACTTTAGTGTAGGACCCCTCATTTCACCATCATTTCAACCATAGGGACCCAATAATTTCCATGGGTTGATCATTATACCTCATCCATCAGTAGAATGAGAAATAAAATGAATTATGATGACTCTGATTCCCAACATAACCAAGATACGTAGTATGCCTCCTTAAGGTTCGAGCTCTATATTAAAACATCCAAAGGGAATTCCAAACACATAAGCCCCGCATCCATTTGAATTGAGGTGTATTACTTTCTATCCCTTGTTTCCCACATCAAGCATAGCTAACATGGGCTTAGGGAGGTGATATAGTCATATCACTTGTATCATGAATCTTCACTATCCCTGTAAATAACAGTATGTAAGCCCCAATGAGTGGAATAATATAAAAATCCCCCATATTATGGAATATGCCTTAGGGGTAGTCCCAAGGGAGTAATTAAACTATGATAAATTTGATTCCTATAATAACTAAGATATGTAGGATTTCTCTATGAGACTCAAGTTAAAATATTTAGTGCCTAAGAGCCTGCACATATATCCATTTTATTTGAAATTAAACTGTAGATATTTAAAAAACTATGTGGATTTTTATTCCTGCAATAAATAGGACATGTATCATGCCTCATAATGGATCAATGACCTCCTAAGAATATTAATTGCCTTTCTAAATACAAGAAAATTCTAAAATTCCTAGTTATGCAGCTTCATAATATAAGAATATATTCATTACAGGGAAATGTATAAAGAATCTTGATTACATGAAGATGGATTCACTAATTAAATTTGTTTCTTATTCATATAAAAGGTTTTAACATGTGATCATTATGTTAGGGTAATCGATCTTGTATCTGGATTAGGAATAGATTCCAAAAACATATTAAATATATAAAAGAGTCTCAAAATAGGCAACAATTCCCCCCAAAAAAGGGTGATATGAGCATAACATCCCATCCACTTAGCCAATATGAGTCCCTAAATGTTATTGGGTCTGAAACCTCAACCACTTTTCTGCCTTATTAAAGAAGGTCTGTACCTAGTTATGGATATGGGAACCATTGGGAGTTTCTATTAAGAATGATGATGGTGGCTTGGGGTTACTAGTTGTATGAAAAATTTATCCCATCACAATCAATCATATGGACAAACCAAATTCACCAAATTCATCTTTTTTTACAAAACTAATATGGTGAACCCGACATAAACTATTTAAACACATAATCGCCTTCATGATATAAAAATGATAGACTGTCCAATTTTCATCAAATACATTTTTCTCCAAATTAGGATTCCTTTTTCATCTCTTTTTTAACATCAAAACAAGAATGATAAAACCAATGTGAAACTTTGAAATAATATAATGGTAATTTAATCATGTGTCATTCCATTTTTCATTGAATATTATATACAAGTAACAAAATAATTATCCCAATGTAAACCCCTCAAGTTAGAATCATGGTCACTTAGATATATATCAGGTCACTTTATTGGATTATCAAATAAAGATGATAATCATTGGATAAATATTACATAAAATCCTCTGTAACCGGGGTTCCCATAAAGTAATTCAATCCTCAATTTGATAAGTCCACATGAGTAGAATGGTCAAATTGGTAATAAATGGAAGATTGTGTTAACCATGAAAATATGATTGAACATGAATCATACCAATTATATTTCACCAATCAGTGACATTATTCCTCATTATCTTTTTGAAGACAGATACTATTCTCAACAACAGCACCCTGATCTAAGATAATTTCATCATCGAGTGACCATTTCGGAAAGTCAGTTGTGGTTTCAACCCCCACGGGTTGAAAAATAATCTCACATACCTAACAACTTAAAAATTAGGTGGAAAACACAATAGTCTAGGTGTACCATCAACATGGTACAATCCTAGCCCTTGAAGATTCTCGTGAGGGTCTTACAGTATTGAAGATGATGAGTCTGCTTTTTCTAGGGAAAGTTACAATTATGCCAATGTACATTGTTTCCACAACCAACTACTTCAAGATATTAGCCTTGGACCATGATAAGAACCACCTTAAACATCTATTTATGGAGGACCAAGGATTCAAATATGGCTCTTTTTGGTTCAGGAACCACCGAGGATAGAAAATGTCAATTGTTGTTTCCATCACCATCCCATTGATACCCACCAGTCACCAGTTGAGGGAACCACCGGAAACACTGCCACCTATGACACCAATGCATGGGAACCAAGGAAGACACACTGAGTGAGTAAAGTTCTATATATCCATGATTGGTCTCATATCCCCACCCCCTCTAATGTTGTTTGATGGCATATTTTGGCAGTAACTAGTTAACATGATCATATCTCCTCTCACTCAGAACAAGTTTGCAGTCATATTCCAATATCATGCATGGGGGAGGCGAATATCCCTACCCCCATACATAATGTCCATCAACATATTCTATTAGAGTAAGGATGATATAAGTGGGATCGTATCCCCACTTCAATCAAAGACATATATTAGTTATAATGGAGATATTAAATTTTTAGGTTTATATATCTACACATACTTTTCTAAAATTCCAATACATATTACAAATAGATGAATAACTCCAATGGTATATTCCAACACTAATACAAATACAAGGATATGCACATATTCATATCCCTAAAACTAGGGTAGCTCAACACTCTGATCTTTAAGAACAAGTGTTTTCTCTGGATAAAGTGAAAATTATTTCTCCCATCCAGTAGGATTATCGGTATATTCAAGTAAAGGACAAGGCACCGGATTGGGCTCATATTCCTTTTCCAATTAGGGCTCATTAGGTGAGAGTGGAACATTCCTCGGGACATGGGAACATTCCTAGAAAAAAAATAATATTATCATATTCCAAAATCCTAGGATAGGGCTCATATATTCATTCTATTCGGGGCTCATTGATTGAGTGGTGAACATGTTGGAACCAAGGTGGTTCATTTCTTGAAATATAGTATGGTTTGTATTTGTTTTTAATCATCGCTATAATGATCAAGGAGTTTGCAAGGAAAGTGTTCTTACAATATAAGCTAACTACAATATTTAAGGAGGCATCTTTTCATAGTGTTTCCCAAATTTTTGGCTCAAAATCAGGAGAATGAAGGGAGAATCAGGAAAGGATGTTTTCTAAAAGTAACTCTTCATAAATATGGTAATAGAATGGTTTTTGTGAAGACTAGGTTTCACAATGTTTGATCCTCATGAAGGTATGGAGCTTCGTGAGTGCATGATGAGTTGAAAATTTTCTCCACAACTATGAGAAGTGGAGAATCATGAATTCATGAAGATTTGATATTATTCTCTAAGATAATAAAAAATCCCACTAGAGATCCGTGAATAGAAGAGCTTTGTGAAGATTTTTTTGAGGTTCATGAAAAAAAACTTCTAGAGGCATGGGAATTTTCTGAATGGTTGAGCTTATAAATAGGTAGTTATCCCCACATCACTCGAGATGAAATGAATTTGAGAAAAGGTTAAATCACTCTGAATTTTACAAGACCAAGATCTTCACAAATCACATATTCAAAGTGATCTTGAACATCATGAAAATGCTTCTCTAGTTTTTAGAAATGCTTAGGTATTTGGGAAAAAGGATTTTAGTGATGATAGGGTATTTCTTGATGACTCGGTGAGCTCTACGAAGGTAGTTAGTTCCACAAAAGCAGTTTGCTTTATATAGGTAGTGGGATTCATGAAGAATCATCATGAATGGATGTTTTGAACATTTGGTTTGTGTGAATGGTTCTTTTAAGTGCATCAACATAGAACTAAGGTGCAAGAAAATTCTCATTCTAATCATGGAAAAATACATAAATTTCAATCTACTAAAGAGAATTTTAAGTCGTTAAATAGAGTAAGACTTCGCACAAGGTAGTAGGATAGGGAAATTTGATGGAAGTGGTCATAAGAAGGCAGTGGCTATCCCTAAAATATTGTAATGTATGTGTACCTATAATAAAGTGACTATTTCTGAACTTCTTGATTCCACAACTTGTGATTATTAGTGTATTTAGGTATGACCAACACACTATCGGTGTATGGACCTTGGAATATCCCTTAGTGGTGAACCAACTAAAATTGTTGTGTTATAACTCTATATATGATTATTTAAATTAATCCACATTACTATCAAACATGTTTAATAGGTTCTTACCAATTTGGGAACAAGATCTATCACTTTAGAAGAAAAAAATGACACACTAATTCACCCCTCCCCACTTAAAGCGTTTCAGAGTCCTAGAAGTGGTATCATATTCATGGTTCACATATATTGGATTCTCTATAGTAAATTTGTTCTCTTTTGAAGATTTGAGTTTATTTCATATTTCAACAATGCAATTCATTTTTTATGAAGATTCAGTTATCTATAAGAATAATTCTATGTCCACAAATACCATGATGAATAAGAAAAGGAAAGATAAGAGAAATTTTAAGAAGACCCTCTTATCTAATGAAGAGGTGGTATCAGGTTCTACATTACCTTATAAAAATGAGTAGATATCATGTTTGTAGAGTAAATAGTAGGTGGATCAAGTTTCCACCAAATAAAATAAAAACTTTTCTACATAAAGTAATTAAAAATATTCAATTGATTATGAGGTATGTATTAGAACCTTTGAAAATTTTCCTAAAAATAAATATCCTAGAACATGATATGGTGATCAATATATATCCTATCAATCTATATTAGTTTTTAGATTAATAGATATTATTCATGGTGTTTCTACAGAAATAGTCTCCCTTGTTTATGGATTCCTTCAACTTATGTAGGAATAAATCACCCAGCTAAGAAAATATGCAGATTCAATGGAGGAAGTATTACAAACAAAAATTATAAAATTTATTACTCTCTCTATATAGGTTGTATCCCTTGAAGAAAAAAATAGATAACTTGAAATAAGTTCCTAAAAATACATCAAATAAGTTGAAGAGAAAGAGGGTTTCAAAAAAGTCTCTTGAATAAAATATCCATGCACAAGAGGAGAAACTGAAAAATAGAACGGAAGTCAAGGGTTTGGAATTTGAAGAAAAATCCAATAAAATCAAATAACTTGACTCGTTGGTTCAGAATAAAGTTAATATTCATGAAGAATATTTTTTTAGGATAAAAAATATTGTGAAGAAAATATTATGTTTTAAGATAATAAAATAATCCTCAATATGAAAATTCTAGATTTCGAAGCTCACTTGGACAGTCTTGAGAAGATATATATTGATACTTCAAAAAGGAAGGAAATAGTTATTTAAGATTCTCAAAGTTAACTAGAGGATTATAAAGCTAAAATACCATCAACATGTGATGAGAATATCAAGGAATATTTTCATGATCAATCCCAAGTAGCTAAGAAGAAACAAGTACCATCCATACCAACTTATATTAATTCTTCTAAACCAATTAACATGAATAATACAAGTTTTAAGAAAAATATTGAACAAGTATGGATGAAAAAATTTGATAAGAAACCAACCACCATCACTAGAGTGGATACGAAATATATTATGGAAGTCTGTTACCCACAATGACCATTACAATATATGAAGAATATCCAATAATCTTATTTAGAATATAAAATGAGAAAAAGTTTTTTTGTTCAATGTTGGTGTTGAAATATATTTGGGCATTGCTCATTGTTTGTAGGGTAAAACCTCTAAATAAAAAACACAAAGGAAGCCTATTTCAAGGGGAAGCAATCTAAAGAATAAGAAACAACATCCAAAGGTCCTGAAGAATCTGAATACTAAAAACATATTTAAGAAAATTGATAATATCAATTATGTATGAAATAGTAGTGGACACAAGTTAGGTATTTGGTTATCTCAACATTCATTCATTTTTTATAAGAAAAGATGTCCAAAGAATATGGATAAGTATGAATAATCCACCTTTTGAATAAATTATAGGTATATTTTGAACATAAATTCTCCTAAGAAGATATCAAGTAAGGAAGATGAGAAGAACCTAGATTCTAAATCCAAGAAGTTGAAGGTTAGTGCATCCAAAAGAACTATAAAGAGGAATGACACCTAGATGAACCCATTTGAAAGATCCAAACTTTTTAAAATAGTTTCTAATGGCATGTTATTTATTTGACCTGAAGGTTTGGAAAGAATGACGAAACTTGAATATACACTTGTAAAGGATGGTGTAAAAGGGAAATAAAATATTCCATGTGAAGAAGGAAAAAGGAATCGGAGTTTTAAATAAAGGAAACTCTTGTGTTAATGAAGTTATATGTGAGAGATATTAGAAATATGGTCACACTGTGAAATTTTCCTTAACCTTACTACTATAGTAAGAAGTATCCCTTAATATGAGTAATAATGTATCATCCATGATGGCTGTTAAGATGAAAAATTATCCACACAAATTAGACGAGAATGTGAAGAGATCCATTATACCAAAATATAAATTAGAATAGATATTATAATGTGAAATAATGAAGACTGAATAAAATGGAGAAACTTTGTTGAGAATATCATCTCAACCATGAAATTCATATTTGTGAAGAAAGGAGGAGCCACCTTATTCCCATAATCTTTAGTTATTGTATTTTTGCTTATAATGTACGTATTTGAAAGGTGAATCAGTTTATTAGGGTAGAGAACCTGAGAAGTAGTGAGGGATGTCATTGTTTCATGAGATAAGATGAATAAGTCACCATCATTGAATGATTCCTCAATTTTGTATTAAAAATCTTGATGGAGGATAATTTTTTATAAAGATTAATATGTTCTATTCTGTCTAACTAAAATAAATAATGTACCATCTTATATTGATATTATTTATGGTATCCTAGAGAACAAGTATTGAAGAATATTATCCTTGGTGAAGTTGTGAAATTGGTCCAAGGTGGACAATCACAAGTTAAATATCCATTTTGGTGTATTCCCCATACTAGAATTTATTAAAATCCCTTCTTGATGAGATACACCATTATGAATATATTTAGAAGTTTTTCCCTTAAGGGGGATGAAAATAGATACTTTTCTAAGAATAATTAATCAATTGGTATAAAATTTAATCTTTTTTTAAATTTCTTAAAGATAATTTCATTAGAAAAGGAGTTTTTGGTTGATTGTTCTTAAAAATTCCATATCACAATTAGTATCTTCATCCTGGAATGAAAGTGGAAATCCCTTGAAGATAAGTTTATCAGTTATTATTCGAAAAGGTATCATGATTAGTTAGTAATGAAATTCCATATTTTTTTAAATAAAATAATCTTATTTTCTACATAAATCATAGATCAAGTAGACTTAGAGTTAAATGATGAATGATATATTGATTAAGAATAGACCGGTACCTTTTTTCCCATGAAATTTCTATTTCTTGTCAATAAGGGGAAGGGATATTGAAATGAAACTATATAAAAGTATAGGGTTGATATAAGTTAACAATCCATATATTGAAACATTCATTTAAAAATAACATTAAACATATTTTTACCAATTTTGACTCCAATTGTGTTTGGGAAAAAACATGGAAAGCATGAGGATGGTACCTTTATGGATCATAGAATCTATAAGAGAATCATTGGAATCTTATAATACATGACTGAACCATGGTTAGATATTTTATTTTCAACATTATATATATCCCACTTTCAAAGTAATTTATATAAAGATCATTTGGTTATAGTTAAATGAATCAGGAGGTATATTTAAGGTACACGCAATTTTGGATTATACATTGAAAAAGGAAGAGACAAAGAATTTTTAGATTTTTTTTGTACTAACTTGGATGGAGATGTGGTGTATAGAAAGTCAAAACTTGGTCAATCATTCTTTATTGAAAACAAATGTGTAGTATTTTTGAGAAAGAAATAGGAAAGTAGATCTCTTAGTAAAGATAAAGTAGAGTGTATCTCTGTTACAAGGGATTTCACTCAACTATTGTGCATGAAGAAAAAAATAACTAATATTGGTGATGAGGTGAAATATCCAATGGTAATTTACTCTAATAATAATTCTACGATTGAAGTTATGAAAAATCTGGTTCAACACTCTCATATAAAACATATTGAGATCAGATATCACTTCATCATGGAAATTTTTTAAAAAGTTTTGGTTAAAATAGAACATGTTGCAATTGATGACCATGTGGTTGACATTATAACTAATCCATTGGTAGCACCTGTGTTTTAGAAACCATTTTTGAACCTCAATGTTTAGCCACCTCCCAGTGCATTAAAAGGTTATGAGTAGTCCCCTCTTCCCATTTCTGTTAATTGTTTTAATATGTCTATGGAAGTGATGCAGGTTTATACGAAAGATACAATCTAGGGGGAGTTTTTTCTTAAGATCTAAAAGTATAGATATAGGTTCTTTAGGATTATTTACAAAGGGGGAGAATGGATATTTTTGAAATTCAATAATGATCTGTAGGTTTTTGAAAAACAAAGAAATACTTTTGTGACATGATGATAATTAGGTGTTATGAGGAAAAAATATGCAATTATTCTATGATACAATGATATCAGAGATTATATTGGAAATATTTGAGAATTATAAAGAGATATAACCCAATTCATGGCTCCCCTCTTATTTTCTAAAATGATTCTTTCTCACATGGAATTGTAGATTTTTATGACTTTTTTCTTTAATATCATATTTTGGTAGAGGCTTGTACTTTATTGAATTTATCTATAGATTACCAGCAAACCCAAAGGGGGATATTGTTGGAACCAAGGTGGTTCATTACTGGAAATGTAATATGGTTTCTTTTTGTTTTCAATAATCACTTTAATTATTAATGAGTTTTCAAGGAAATGGATATTACAATACAATATGACTACAGTATTGAAGGTAATGTATTTTCTTAGAGTTTTCCAAATATTTGGGATCAAACTCAGGAGGATAAAGGGAGAATTGTGAATGTTTTTTTCCAGAAGTAACTCATTATAAATATGGTAAAGGTATGGTTTTAATGAAGACTAATTTTTTCAAAGGTTATGTTTCACGAAGGTATGTAGTTTCACGTGTGCGCGATGAGTTGATGGTGTTCTCTATGACTAAGAGAAGTGGGGAATTATGAATGTGTGATGATCTGATGGTATTCTCCATGACTATAAAAAATATCAGTGTAGATTTGCAAATGTATTATCTTTATGAAGATGTTTTTTGAGGATCCCAAAAAAACATGTTTGAGATGTAGGAGCCTCGTGATGGGCCGATCATATGAATAGCTGGATACCCCCATCACATCTGTGATGAAAAGAATTGGAGAAAAGGCTGAATCACTCTGAATTCATGAAGGACAAGATCTTCTCAAATCAAGTATTCAAACTGATATTGTTTGTCACTAAAAGACTTCTCTAGTCTTGACCAATGCTTAGGTATTTGGGAAAAATGATGTTCACAATGATGGGGTATTTCATGACGACTCAATGAGCTCCAAAAAGGTAGTTTGTTCAAAAAAAGGTAGTTTTATTTATGAAGTTAGTGATCTATGCGAATGAGCTACGTGAATGGTTGTTTTGAACATCTAGTTTATGTGAATAGTGCTTTCAAGCACATCAACTCAAGACTATGGTGCGAGAAGGGTATTATTATAATTAGGGACAAAGACATAAATTCCAATATACTAAAGAGACCATTAAGTTGTTAAACTTAGTAAGAATTCCCCCAAAGAAGTGGAAAAGGTGGAGTCTATAGTATTTTTTCGAGGGAGGTTGTGTGTTATCCGTAAAATATTATAAAGGTAGTGTTCTTGGAACATAGTGACTATATCTGAAATTTTTTATTCCAAAAATAGAGAATATTAGTGGATTTAGGTATGATTGAAACACTCTTAATGTATGATCCTTAGACAATACCTTAGTGATCCCCCATGTAAAACTATAGTGTTGTCTCTCAAAATATGATTGTTTAAATTACTACACATTACCATTAGAAAACATTAACAGGTTTTTACCATTATGGGAATAAGATATGTCACTTTAGAAGAAAAATTTGACACCCTGATTCACCCCTCCCCTATCATGGTGTTTTGGGTTCCTACAAAACATGCCTCAGGGAAACTTCATATTCCAATAAAATAAGACTAGTGGAATATTCCAATGTCCCATGATCAAGAACATATCCTTATTTTGGTTGTGGATCACTAAGTGAGAATGGAATATGCCTTGGGATAGGCTTATATTCCTATTAGTGAATCTACCTGGCATATTCCAACCGATCATGGAATCCAAGAGCATATTCCTACTTATACCAATAAATTACTACACTAGAATCCTTCCAAGACAATATAAAAGGAGGAATATATCCCTTCTCCCATTTTGGAGGTCTCTCAACATATTCTAGTGGGGAATTCATATTTGAACCAAGATCATATTCCTCCTCCAACCGGGGCTCACCAAGTAAGAGTGAAACATGACTTAGGGTAGGCTCATATATCTACTGAGAAATTCCATCAAAATATTCTAAATTATTAGGATTGGGCTCATGTTCCCATATTTTCCAAGGATCACCAAATGAGAATGGAACATTCCTCAGGAAAGGCTCGAATTCATTTAAATATTGAGGAATCTCATTGAAATATTTTAGTAGCTTATTAGTATTAGGGTCATACACCCATATCACTATAAGATTATCAACATGTTTTGGTAGTAATTATATAGAATACTCATATCTATGCACAATTCCAAAAATTAGGTCAGTATATTTTGTCCACGATGTAGCATGAGACCTGTACTCCTAACATGATCTAATCCAGTGTCCTTGAGGTCATCCGAGACACATTTTGAATAACTCAAGGTTCTTTCAACTCCTTAACCAAAAAATAAGATGATCATTACCATGATATTTTTCCTATTGGTAGTGTTGAGATGGATCACAGGGACTCTACTCCTAACATATTTTGTGTTCAACATCACCATAGTGATTTCTCGCATGGATAAAGAAATCATTACATTTTCTAGACACCTTCATATTAATAGGTGTCCAAAACACATACACCTTAGTATAGATAGGTTCTTGAAACATTGAGGTCAACCACATATAGTTCCCCATCATCTTCTAGTAGCACTCTACTCAGGTCTGCAAGAAACCCCAAGAATCGTCTTCTATGGTCTGTCCAGATGTAGGTGAGTGAGTCTGATAAAGTGAAGGATGACATTGATATATTGAGATATTTATCTAGAAACAACCTTTTACCATGTTTTTTACCCTCGCCACTTCTGACGATGAGGTACCAGATGATAGGGAAAAGAATTTCATGCCATATATATTCCAAAATATGTGGGTTACTCATCAACCAAAAAATTCTAGACATCCCCCCTATATAGGATATGATTATCACGTGAATCTCATAAATATATTCTATTTTCATGTGTATATGGTTTCCTTTTCCAGGGATTAGAACCCAGGAGTAGACTTTCATGAAAAATTCCTATGCATTATTTTTCATCACATCACAAAAAAAGCCATTTCCAATTGATTTATACAGCATTGTCAGACGTTCATATCTAAGGATGGGTGAAATATGGACTGTTGTAATTCACTATGTCCTTAGAACAATAGAATAATTTAGATATGTAGTTCTATAATTTCATAGCCTCAGTTGAAACAATGTGACTAAATAAGGTGTGAGCCAATTGATGGAATTGAAATGGGGGAGAGGATAAACAACTTGACTTCAAACTGGGCCCCTCAATGAAATGGGAATTAATTTTAGACATATAATTTGGGGTTTTGATTAAACCAGAAAACGTTCTGTAAAGAATAATTCCCATAATGGGAATCCATCACACCCAACTTCAACATGAGAACAATTGTGCCACATCAAATGGTCCATAGTATCAACTACCTTATCAGTCATCCATAAGCTATCTCAACCCATTGAGTTGGGCAAATATCTACCACCACCTCTACCCCTCAAATTGTTAATTCCCATGAGGATTCAGGAAACATCAGGAGCAGCTGCAAACAAACCCCATCCCACTAGGTTGGGGGACTTTTTATCTCAATCACCATGACCAGGTTCATCATCCCCCTAGAGGGTCCTGGGGAAATCAATAGTGATTCTAGATCAAATTCATCCCACTAAGTTAGGGGAATTTATATCTCATTATTTGTCTCGGATGTCATCAAATCCCCAACTAGAATCAATGGATCATCAACAACTGGATCATTCAATTATAATGACATCACTAAATAACCCCCCACCAATTAGAGATGAGGTAATTTTCATTATAATCATCTCCATATAGGGTATCAGTCTTCTCCATGTTTGGAGGTAAATATCAACGATCGACATCCCCTATGTTCCTCCTGCGGAAAAACAAACCTCTTCTATTCAGGGCCTATTTAGAAAACACAACCAGAAACTACCTCAAGGTCATTATTCTCAAACAAATATTGGAGGAACATATGGAAAAGGTGATCATACTATGTTGGGTCTGCATGCCAAAACAGCATAGTATAGAAAAGGGTTTGAAGAATTATCTTGATGTAGGATGTTTTGAATCATCCTATTGTGTTTAAAGTAATGAGAAAACGACCATTATTTTATATTCCTTTGTGAATATTGTCACAATCAACATGAAAAGGATGTGTGTATCATGGAATAGACATAGAGGTCTATAACATATAAAATATACCCTGAGATGAGGGTGATATGGATGCACCAACCAAGCCTACATGCACATAGAACCAGAGAAAGATCCAAAATCATTCACCTCCAAATATTGAGTTTCCACCTCTCTAGTGGAACACTAGAAAAAAAGGGGATGTTGTGGCTAAGTCGCAATCACCACCCATAAGAGTTGAATTTCCATTCCTATTGGAATAGTTATCATAGTATGAGAGTGGGAAATAAACTCTTAGAAAACTCAACTAGGAGATAATCAAGGTAAATATTCCCATTAGGTATCATCTTCATGTTGATGAAAATATTCATCCTCCTATCAGGGCCTATCCACAGTCAAGAGTGGAATATGACTGTTAGACTAGATAGGGATCAAGAAATTCAGTCTACATAAATGAAGAAGTCGAAAATGATCATGACATCACTATTTTTGAGGCAATATCCTCTCCCTCGCTAGGGATATCATTCAATATTAGAATGAATCAAGAATCAATGGTATAAAAAGGTGGATCCACCTCATCAATCCTCTATTGCTCCTTATAGATGTGATGTGGATCAGACAGTAATTCCCCTTAGAGATGTTTAACTTTACCAAGTCCTTCATAACCAAAGTTTTTGTATTTTTATTAATGAATCCCTTGCAAAAACTTCTACAAGAAAAAAGTTAAGGGGGTCTAAAGTATGAATCCCCAGAGCATCTGCTCGAGCAAAGTGTATTCCATATAGGTAAACGGATCCAAGATTATAAAAAATAAGAGAATAGTCATTATGAGATGTTATAGAATCAAGAAAATCCTCCACAGCATTCCCTTCTCTCCATGTATGAGGAATAGACATATGATCATTCATAAAACCCTTAAAGAACATGATAGGGTAAACAATGGACCAAGGGACTAGACCCCTACCTGTAATTGCACTATAGAGAGAAAGAGAATTAGTCTTGATCTCCCTAATAAGGGTGATCCTCTTAGTACATAGAAAGAGATCAGAAAGCATGTAAAGGGCCTCCACTTTGAGAGAATAACCAAGTCTCAAGAAGATAAAAAATGCATGGATCACTGATATGGTAATGTCTCTAATAGCACCACCCCTACCCATAGTGCTCATGTAGTATGAGCCATCTGTATTCAGATTGAGTCTCGAAGAAGGTTTCCTCCATTTAACCCATGTTCCCTAGGCTGAAGGATCCGATCTTGGAAAGTAATACTAGGGGGGATCATAATAATGGATGGGGCATCCTCTAACCCTTTATACATCCAATATATGTTTAGAATGAGTTTTAGTCTTTTAAAGATGATACCCGAAAAACATGGTTCCAAATTCATGTGTCGCACTTCATTCCTAGAGGTATAAAGAATCCAAAATCTAGCAATGAATATTACCACTCTTTCCCTGCATTCCAAATTGTTTTTTTCTATCATAAGGAACCACTATTGAATGAATGGGTCAGCAGTAAGTCTGATTAGACTAGCCTATAAGTTTTCTGAAGGAACTCCAAATGTCTTAAGCCCAATCGATGTTGAATAATATATGCTCCACAGATTTAGTTTCCAACAATCTATAGTAGTAACATTTCAAGGCTTGGATAACCCCTCTTCACTGAACATTTACATCAGAGGGAATAGAAACATACCGAACACGCTAGACTATAAAAATAAATTTGGAAGGGAGACTCTTGAACAATAGAACATCACCCTAACAGTCCTGAAGGTAAGAATAAGGTTGAATTATAAGGATGTATCTGATAGAGAACGTACCTATTGTTGATCCTGTGAATACAAACTTATCTAAATCTCTATATTACATAATGTTGTCAAATAAATTATGTGATTCATCCAAAGTGGTTTGAATGAGAATAGGTTATTCACTGGCCTCCCTAAAAGATATAGATGGAGGGTGTCAACTTGGGAGGCCCATGACTGACCCTACCAATGATGATCCGAACAGCTAATGTCACCTTTTCCAACTATCCATCAAGTGTGCTATTGGTGGAGAGGAAGATAAGGTTGGATCATCTTAAATTTTTTGGATGGTTTCATCTAGAAGATCTCCCCTCAAGGCCATTAGTGATTTCCATGTGTGTTCCCCATCAATACCTCCCCTTTAGTAACTCCCAATAAATCATGGCATGAAGACCATTCATGATGGTAGATACACTTTTAAGGTTGAGACCCCCTTCTTCCACAATCTTAGAAAACGTATTCCAAGAAGACCAATGACATTTGTTTCGGAGGTTGCCACCCCATAATATGTATATCAAAGTAGATTCAATATTAGAAACCACTTTCTTCGAAACCTTGAGAGTAGACAATATGTGCAAGGGGATAGAAGATAGAACTGAGTTGACCAACATAATTCTCCAACTAAAGTATAAGAACTCATTCTTCCAATTGAGGATACAACTAGTGATTTTATTAGTAACCATGTTAAAGAGTTTAATAAAGAGGGTGTTAGGGGACACTAGAGCACCCAGTTACATCATAGGAAAAGATCATTTATGCATACAAAGGATAGACTCTATAAATATTGATTGACACTCTAAGAATTTGGTGGGATCAAATAAAAGACTCTTTTCATGATTAATAACTTGACCACTCCAATATCAATAAATCCCAAGATCCTTATTAACCCCCCTTAATTTAACTTTTAATAACATTGAAAAAAAGGATGGTATCTTCCACAAACATCATGTAAGAAACACCCCCAGACGAAATCTTTTTGTGGTAGTGTGTCACTTTTCCAACTATGATTCAATGATTAAGATATAGACTCAGAGCATCTTGATTAATGATGAATAGAGGGGGGAGAGTTTCCCCTATCTCAATCCTCTAACAACTTTGAAAAAATTGAATTGATTTCCCGTGAAGAAATTGTCCATCCATGGAGAGATAAATCATCTAAAAAAAGGTCAATAATCCAAAAAGAGAATCCTATTCTTGCAAGGACCCTATTGATAAAGCTCCCTTCTACTCTATCATAAGCATTACTCATATCAAGTTGGATGTCAATATTGCTACATGGAGTTTTCAAATTTATGTCACTAATAATTTATTGAGCCAATGAAATAGCCACTTTGATAGACATGCCTTTCACAAAACCGTGATGTTCTGAGGTGACCCAACTCAAGAGAAAGGGGGCCATCCTTAAATTCAGAATGATAGACAAGTATTTATAAGTAACGTTGCATAGAATAATAGGTTGGTACTGATTCAAATAATATGGATCCTTGAACATGGAAACTAACACCATATTTGATGAACACGCCACACGGGGAAGGTTACCTCCTTGGAAGAAGCTTTGCACAACACTTATTAGAATTTATTTCATTGTGTCCTAGGTTTATCTATAAAAGGAGGTGGGAAAGCATCTAGGCTAGGGGAAATTATAGGTTTAGGGGACCAAATAGCCTCTTATATTTAATCCTAATTTGGGGGATACTATATTAAACCATTTATTACTTCTGACACTGAGTAGGGAATATCTCCAAACAAGGCTGAGAAACCACTCGGGTAGCCACCTTCCATGAGAGGGTTCGGATCATCCAACAAGGACCTGAAGAGAATTTTAGTCAAGATCCCTAGAGAATATTTTTCATTTGAATAGTATGCATCCTCCATTAACACGTTAGTACTAGAAAGCCTTCATTTTTCCTTGATACAAGCATGTAAATAAGCCATGTTATGATCACCTTCACAAAGACACTTGATCTGGGGACTGCTCTCTAGAAAAATGTTCATGCTTTAAAAATAATTCAGACAACAGGTGTTTTTTACATCATATATATGAAAAAATAGTATCTTCCCATGAATTTTCTAAAACCAACTATAATTTATTCATATATATATATATATTAATAGTCTCAATGTTGGCATAAAAATAAGGGAAATATTTGACCTAGGAGTGAAGGAGGTTCTTCAACTATCTTAAGTTTTTGTGAAGTGAGACCTAGGGGTTACTACTACCAATAGGATTCCATGAGATCCTAATAATTTCATAGAATTTTGAATCATCTGCCCAGTATGATGAATAATGAAAGGATTTCTCAAGGTTATCATGGGTTGCCAGCAAAATCCTGAGGGGAGAGTGGTCAGAGAGGCCATGCACTAGGTGTAATATTTTGATTCTAGGGAGGGATGATATAGCTGCTCCATTAACTAAATATTGATCCATCTGACTCCAATATCTATGATTACCATGTTTGTTATTACACCATGTAAAAGGATCACCTGAGAAACTAGCATCCATTAGTCCGTTATGAGCCATGAATGAAACAAACCTCTGACTAGCTCTTCTAGGTACTTTTTCCTAATCTGGACTAGTCACAATATTGAAATCCCCACCCACTAACCAAGGTTTATCTCCCAGATTAAAGGATATTAAAACACCCAATAAAGATTCCCGATCATGAGAATCTCACTTGGCACAGACAACTGAGAAAAAACAACATTGTATCTCCCACGAAAATATTGATAGTGATACATTGATGAAATATATAAATCAGATAAACTAAGAAGCCTAATTTCCAAAATAGAAAAATGTGAGAGGTGGTTGGAAATACATGAATAAATCCATGTGCTCTCATATGCCAAGAAAATAACTTGATTTTATCTGAAACCTATTTGGGTTCGAAGAATCCAACCAAATAAATAGAGTGAGAATGAAATTAATTAGATATAAAGTAAGATTTTACTCAAGAAACAATGCCACCAGTATTACACTATAGAATATTAATCATTACAGGAATGGTGTCTGGAACTGGCCCTAGACTCATAGCCCGTAGATTTCCTTGAAGACCTGAATTTGGATTCATATTTTGATTGAGATCTGGTCATAATTCTATTGAAAGATAAATAATCTGAAGGTAAAAGTTTATTTTTTATCACCAAAGCTTTCAGTGTAGAAGGTTGAATGCTCACTAGGGGGTCTGGGAGGATCACATCCAGACACTCTTGAGGATATCATATTACCGGAAGGAATTGTTAATGAGATTCTTCGTAAAATCCCATGGATCAAGCTCCTTGATAGAAGGACCAAGTAATAAAGAGGATATAAGGGAGGAAAGCTCCCCTAGGAAGACTGAGAAGAGCTCCATAGCACTAAGAATTCCGAAATAGTTAATAATTGGAGCCCTCTTGAGCATAGGAACCAAGTCCTGGCAGGGCAGGACCGGTGTCACCATAAAATTGTACTCGGAGGAGGAGGAAGCTTCCATGCTAAGAGGAGAGGGGGTAACATCACTTTCTTCCCACGATCAGTAGAGCATGGAATATGAAAAGCTGGTGGAACAATAGGTCAGCATTAGAATCCACAATTGAGAAATTATAATCCAACATACATTGGTCTTCTCCTTTTGGGACCTATAGCACTCTGATGGAGAATAACCTTGGAGAAGGAAAACCAAATAGGACCACGATGGGTTGGGGTAAACTAGTGGCTGAGAGTAATCATCCATCCCTCCAAGTATTAATAGAATCTTGGGAGGAAGAGGGATCACAAGTTCAATCTTAACAAAAATCCTGGTTCTCTCCTCATATTCAAGGTAGATAGACCAATGATATGCATAGAGGAAGGATCCCAAGGAGTCCCCAATACCACAGAGGAAATCGACACATGAAAGGTAGAGGCAAGCTACGAATAGATATCCACACCAAAGCCATAGGAGAATCTCTACCCATATGAAAATCCATAGACCACCAAAGAAGGGATAATCTCTATCATTTGACTTATCGAGTAGCATTGGACCATGCCAAAAATAAATTCATCCCATGAAGAAATAACGATACAAAAAGCATTATGGTTTATCACTGAAACCTTGTCTAGGGACTTCAGATTCCACGAGCTAATAAAGTGCTAAAAAATCTGAATAGTAGGTTTATGAATCTCGAAAATTGCAACCAAATTCCATTGGAGATGATTAGAAGTTGTATGAAAATAATCCACTGAGACATTGAATGAATGTAACCCTTCAACTGATCAGGAATAATATCCCTTCAACAAAGGATGGAAATCCTCAAGACCCTTTGGGTTGAAATAATTCTGGCATAAAATATCCTTGAAAGAAGCGGTGTGCAGAGGCCTAAAAGGGGGAACCTCACTAGTAGGATTTGGATCAGATGCTCCAACTGAAGCAATGAGCAGATGAGCTGAAGAAGATGACAGTGGTGGTGTGTAAGGAATGTTTTCAAAATATTAAAATCCATACTCATCCAATGCATTGGAAATTATTTTCATCTAAGTTTACCACATCCCTAACTAATCAAATAGAATTCATGGAAGGGTGACACACACCTATATTTCCTAAGAGGAATCTATATCCCGAATGGGTGGATAACACTTTCCCCTACCCAATTTCTGAAATACTACCTTCTCTACTATTGACTGTATAGGTGACTCCATATAGCATCTCATGCACTTCATATCCTGGTGTGAACTGATGATAGTCCCTTGAGATCAATAGGAGGTGACCATGCTAATGTTTTCTATATAGACTGTGTCAGGTCCAGACTTTGTATGGTATAGTAGTCAACCAATAGGTTCCATTATAGGATGGGAAGACCGTCGTTATCAATTCCTTTATCATTTATGCTTCATGATGAGGAAAGAAAAAAAGCATACCCCACAAATTTCATGGAATGAAAAAAATTATAGGGTTTCTATCATTATATCTCAATGGTAAGGTTTAACTTTTTAACTCCAAATCTCTCTCTCAAAGGAGAAACTACTGGGACACTGTGTTGAAAATATTCAGAATGAGTTATAGAAGCCTCTAATATAAATGAAGTATTCAGGTGGGTTATGTGGGTTCATAGAAATAGAACAATGATTAGAATATTCCATTCATGGAACCCAATAAAATTCTCAAATCATGCCCTAAGAACATGTGAAAACTCTAATCAAAGTGGAAGTTTCTAATATCACTCTAAATCTAGCATCAGTGCATGTTCAAGAACCCAGGCAGGCCCCAAACTGCACAACACCTCTTATCGAGGGGCAGCGACCACAACATCACCCTCCAAAATATGTGCAGAGAAATTAGGGTCACTTGGGATATCAGGAATAGATTAATAAAGAATAATCTTTCCAAAATTAATAAGTTCCCAATTATTTCCTCACAGCCATGGAAAATAACCTACTCAAACTTCCACAGCCAAGGAATCCCAATGAGGTCAACCTCACAGATCATCCTGACTACTACCCTTCCCATACAAGGATAGGTCATAATATCTAGGATTGCTTCATCTTAAAAAATATCCTTCAAGGAAAGGTAAATTTAAAATAGGTGGTGTTAAATAACACCTAATAAAAGATGGCCTACACAACTGTTCCCCAGTCAGAAGAAGAAGTTGATTGGTAGAAAGTTCCGTCTAGGCGTGGGTGGAAGTTTGACAACTGGATGACTCTAAAAATTGTTGATCGGGTTATTCCACCTTAATACCAATACTTCAAAAACCCACAATATCTCTATCACCCTAAGAGGTAACATCATATATTCCTCCCAAAGGTGGAAATGACCTTAGGGTGCAGGAATAAATAAAACTATAGGAGTCGTATTCTACTCTAATTTAGAATTTGACTCTTGAAGATTTCTACCCTGAAACATATGAATCACAGGAACTGCCCCACAAAACAGAAAATTGATCATAAAAAATAGATCATATTTAGTTTTATAAAAATGATACACTTGGTGTTCCCCTTATTTTATGATTAATATGCCTCATAATATTATTTTTCCACACATAATTGGGGAATGGAATGCCTCATGCATAGGAACTAAGGATACAGGGGATAGTGAGGGTGTGGTCGGAACCAATATTTCAGTCACATCCTCATAGAGGACATATATGAAACTGGGACCTATGGAAAATCACTCTAGTAGGCCCAAAATATGAATGGAGGTGTCCTAAAACCCTCCAGTAGTCACCCATGACCGATTTTCTTACATGAACACCTAGATAGGGTGTGACTGTTTGATTATCCTAGACAATGATCAAGGATAGTGTGACCTATGTCGCTAGAATTAGATACTACCTAGACCTCTACAAAAGAACCAGGCTTGTACACCTCTAATGACTTGGCTCCTGATCCACATTTCATGGAGCATCCGCACATTGGTAAGTGCCACCCTCTATCACAAAAGTATGATATTCTGAAACAACTTGTTGTTTCTCCAGCCAAGCTCCCAATCATTGATATTATCCACATTTCAAAATAACTCAAAGAGGCACTAATTAAATCCCTCTATATCCCAAAGGTGTTTAATATAGAATTAGTTATAGCCACGTTTTATCAATTGGGTACCATTCCATAAAAATACCATGTCTCCATCTCCATCACTGACTAAGATCGAGAAGAGGTCATCCAAGGGAACATCATGACCCTATATGTTTTTTTCAGGATAAATAATGTCATAGTTTGAAGGGCCTTGATTGATAATGGCTATGGGATCAACCTTATCCTTTTTCTAACCCTCTAGTGTTTTGGATATAGAAAAGGGGACCTATCTCCAACAAAGTGGGCCATTCAAAGGTAAGATATGTGATATCAAATACCTCTCAGTATGATCAAGCTCAAAGATTATTTTTGGCAATATCACCTTTGACCCTGATTTTATGGTTATCTAAAAAGACAATTCATACAATGTCTTGATTGGAAGGCCCTATCCTTAAAGCCAGGTGGTGGTACCTTCAAATTTTCACATGTGTCTTAACTACTCAATCAATGGAAATTTCATCTGACTACTTGGTGAGAGTGACCCCTTTGAGACTTGTGGAGCCACATGTGATGGAGCATGTTTCTATAAAATGAGGGGGAAATAACCAATGGTGGATGATGATATATAGGTTGGAGCTCCCAACATCTAGGTGATATCCCATGAAAATCCTTGTAGAATTCTCAATATTGATTATGTACTCCCCGTAAATCTAGTTGAGGTGATAGAATTGACCCTAGATATCCAAGATCCTCATATCCCTAGTGATAGTGTTAAAAATCATCTCTGTCATCTCTCTGCAATGAATCAGGTAGTATGGGATGATAATGTCTCTTCTTCTAGCCTATCTCACCCCAATAGTGATAGATAATCTCCAAGATTTCCAACTTTATCTGAAAATATCTCCATAGAATCTAAGTTGGAAGAATATGAGAATGTCTTTAGAAATGTTCCAACCTCATTTGAGGAAGGAATATCCACCCCCATTGATGAACTCAAGCAGGTGAATATGGGAAAAGAAGAATACCCACGATCGAAATTAATTAGTATCATCATGGCCCTCAAAGAGAAAGAGATGTATGTTGAATTTATAAAGGAACATTGATATTTTATCTCTTGGATCTATATAGAAATGTTTGGACTAATTCCATATGTGGCTATATACTATCTCGGCTTACCTGATGAGTATCAAGACTTCATGCAAGCATCCAGAAGAATTCACCCATCTCATGCCACCAATGTGGAGGTAGAAGTTAAAAAATTGATCAAGGAAAACTTTTTATGAGAATTGAAATACCCAAGATGGATCACTAACATCATCCCCATCAAGAAAAAAATGGGAAAATTAGAGTATGCATCGATTTCAGTGACCTTAATCGGCACTACCCAAAGGGTCATTTCTCATTTATGATCACATAACTCTTGATTGATGTAAAATTCTAGCTTCTAAGACCTTACCTTCATGTATGGGTATTAAAGGAATAATTAAATAAATATGACCCCTGAAGATGAAGAATTCATTAACTTTCGGGATCCTAAAGGGATATTTTTCTATCAAGTCGTTCCCTTTGGCTTGTAGAATGTTGGCGCAACTTATAAATGCACCATGTATCATATATTTAATTCATTCTTTAAAATAATAGCTAAATATTATGTCGAAGACCTAGTGGTCAAATCCCAACAGTGATGTGATCACTCTGAAGATCTCCAAATTGTCTTCGACAAGCTCCAACAACATAGTTTGAAGAAGAATTTTCTGAAATTCACCTTTGGGGTAACATTAGGGAATCTCCTTATCTTTGTGAAGCACCACTGTGGAATTGAGTTCCTCCCAGAAAATATTAGTTCTACTTTAGTGATATCTGCCCTTAGAAATATCAAATATCTGATGGGGATCCTAGGTCACCTCACATACATTTGGTACTTCATAGCCAACTTGGTTGGAAAATCTCTCCACTTCATATGGCTAATGAATAAAGTAATCTCCTATCAATGGGATTATGACTACCAAGAAGACTTTGAAAGTATCCAGCAGTAATTACTATACCCACATGTTTTGATTCCTCTGGTGGAATGGATGCTACTCATATTATATGTCTCTTCTATGGAACGCTCACTATGTTCACTCGTCACATAAAAAAATAATGAGAGGAGTGAAAATAGTCTCTACTACCTCATCCAAAAAATGTTCGGTACTAAGACATGATACTATTATGTCGAGAAGAACTGCCTATAACATATCATTGTAGTGAAAAATTATGACGCATTACATGAAACACCACAAATTCCATCTGGTCTCTCATATTGATTCACTCAAGTATATACTTGGACATCCTATGATGACTGGGTCCTTGTCCTGATGGGTGGTCATTATGAAGTAATACGACATTCATATTGTATTATAGAAATTTGTGAAATGGAAATACCTAACTGATTTCTTCATAGAATATCATACCCTAGATAACACATTTGTAGACATAGAGATCCCATATGAGAAGTTATTATATGCCCTTGAAACACCCCTTACATGGGAGATGTATTTTGATGGTACCTCCAAGATTTATATCAGAAAAATGATGGAAAACCTAATACATAATTAGGTTGTCTTAGGGGGTTTATTTGTGTCTCCAGAAAAAGAAATTTTCTTCAACTCTTTCTCACTATCTGAAGGTTGCACTGATAATGAGGTATAGTACCAAGCCCTCATCACTAGGTTGGAACTAGTCCTATAGCTGTAAATAGACTACCTGAATAACAAAGGGGATTTGAATCTATTGATAAATAAAATAAATGTAAAATATTTCATAAAAATTGAATAAATTTCCTATATCATTGGATACGTTAGGGGAATGATGGAAGAGTTACCTTTTGATCTTGCGTGGCATCATGTTCCCTAATCATAGAATTCTCACATTGACATGTTGGATAATGAAACCACAATCTCAGACGATCCTAACAAGGAGGAAAAACATTTTTTACCATGCACCAATGAATGGTCACATCAGTCATCATCTATGACATGGAAGAAATCAATTAGGTCAACATCACCCTACAGCATGATGAACCTATATACACCCCTGGATAGATGGATCCCATAATCAGTTATCTCTAAAACGGGTCTCTCCCAACAGATCAAGCCAGAAGTGAATAGATTCGATGTTGTGTGGGGAATTTTACACAATGGGGTGGTCCAAATGAGAAAAAGGCCCTCTACAAGCATGGATTCAATAGAATCCTCCTAATATGAATAGAATAAGGATAGATTCTGAATATCATGGAAGATGTTTGTACAAGCTCCTATAGAGATCATTAATCTAGGACCTGGATCTCCCACCAAATTAGGAGGCTAGGTAACTATTGGAAAACCATGATACATGACTGTGTGGAATTCACCAGGAAATTCCATGCATTCCAGATATAGTAAAACTTCATCCATCATCCCTCATAATTTCTATGGATAGCTAAATATTCATGTCCATTAGCTGTGTGGGGAATGGATGTTGTGTGTCATATCTCCCATCCACATTTAAGAAGTTCAAGTAAATCATTGATGATAAGGACTTCTTTTCCAAATATGCAAAGGAAATATCCCTAAAAGAAGTCAGGATGAAGAACATCGTTAACTTCATAATGTTCCATATCATTACTAGGTTCTAATTCTTCCACACAAGTTTAATGAAAAACAACACCAAATTTTGTTTTATGGAGTTGAATAACCTGTATCAAAAGTATAATATTGATTCTAATCACCCATATCACTATCATGGAGTAGAAGATGAAAATATATAGACATTCAATAAGACTCTATCAAATATACTACAAGATATGGTGAACAAGGATAATAATTCATGGCTAAAAAAACTCTTCCATGATTTATGGGCCTACTGTACAACCACATGTACTGCTACACAAGAAACACCATACTCACTTTTGTGTAGGATTGAGTGGGTATTACCTATATAATTACATATTCCTTTACTTTGAATAACCATTTGTGGACAAATATTGAATAAAGACAAATTGAAAATGCATCAAGATAATTAAGAGTGTCTCGATGAGAATAGGTTTCGTACATTGAAAAACCTTGAAGTCCATTATAATTGAATCACATGGGCCTTCAAAAAAAGGTTTAACTCTATTCATTCATCTATATAGAACTAGTGTTGGCTCTCAGAATCCCAATGATACCAGGAAAAAATCCTTCAATGTTGGAACCAATGAAGAAAAAGCTTTACATAATACATAAGGTCTGTCATAATGGGTCTTACTCATTGGAAAGAATGAATGAGAAACATGACACACTGCCCACCAACGTGAGGTTACTCAATAAATACATTTCATAAATGTCATCAGGCATGAATTCCTGGAAGTAAGACACTAAACTGCATGGTATCTTATTTTTTGAACCCACGATGTTAAACTATATAGACTTTGACCTAGAATAAAGAAGTTAAAATTAATGGTGTATTTCAACCTAGTTGCATGAAGTTAAACTACACAAGTTCATCCTAATAACATGAAGTTAAAATATATAGAATTGGTCTTGACAGAAATATGGTAAACTGCACAGCATCTTATTTCCTAACCACATGAAATTAAATTGTGTTAATATTTTCCTTTCTGTGTGACATAAAAATACAAATCATATTTTCTTGTCACATGACATTAAACGTCATGGGAATGAATTTCACAATGATAATTCACCACACATGAGCTAGATATGTGTGACATAGGAATGAAATTCCCTTATCCCCATGTGAGACTTAGCTTCTCATAGGAAGTATCGCCTTTTAAGAACTATATATTGATTGATTATTTGTATCACAAGATAATTAGTGATGCATAAACCTCTATTTTTTGGCCTATCCATAGTGTTACATCCCTTTCATGTCATGTGGACCATGTCTTCACCGCATGACACTAAAATTCATGGTCACTTAAGAACTACATGTGTCTTGATTCCATCCATAATAGGATACATAGTGACATCCATACTTCTATTCTTGGTTCCAGCTAAAAAATTCCTCCTATTTTAAATCCAATCACCCATTTCCTTACTGCATGATGTTAAACTGCATAGTTCACGTTCTTACTTCATGATGTTAAACTACACGGATGATGCCCTTATAGTATGATACTAAACAGAACAGGTTTCAATAACTACATATGGAATTATTATCATCTTAGTGAGATACATAGGGAATCATAATTCCTATATCTTGGTCCTTCCAACACAAGATACAAATTTCCACTATCCAATCCTTAATTTCCTCTTCATGGTATGAGGGGACATTTCTATTCCTTGTTTCTCAAACTGATCATATATCACGTGAGATTAGGTATTTCTATAAGGGATTCCCTACACAAACAAGGAAAAATAGTTCATGTCAAGTTCATCATTTTCCTAAATTTAGGACCTTAAAAGGCATACCATGAGTCCTCACTGTGTGACATTGAACTAAATCATTAATGTACTTTTCATGACATAAAACTTCACATTCATATGGACCTCACCCAAAAGAAACACTTTCATTGGTGACTGGTCTCCCGCCGCACCTCTATTCAGGAACTACATGTGGTTTGATTCTTTTCATCACAGGATACATAGTAACACCCGGATCTCCAATCATGTGCCCAGCTATTGCAATAAATGAAAACTAGGCCCACCTATATGTATAGGCTAGACCTATTTAGAGTATTTACCATTCTAGAACTACTTTTGGCTTTATTCCTGTCACCACAATATGTGTAGTGACACCTAGATTTCCAATTTTGGGTCTAGCTACAATAGTCAATAAGAAAACAAATGCACCCCAAGCTGCATAGGGGATGAGTCATACAATATTATTTTACCTACATTCGAGTAAAATCTATCTAAAAAATTATTTTTTACACAATATATTGTGAAGAATTTTTCACATAGGTTCCCAAATCCTTACCACATGATGTTGGAATGCATAAAAATTTCCTTACTGCATAATGATAAACTCTATGAAAAATGGAATTACCACATGACGTTTACTACAATGAGACAAATACATCCCCACAACATGACTTTAAACTATGAAGACCATAATCCATTCTTAATTCCTTATAAAAGTTCCATGAGAGCCTTAAACTGTTCATCTAGAGTATGAGGTTATTCCACCAACATATAAGAACCTTAATTCAAAAATCAAACTTCATGTCTCTGTTGGATCTGAATCTACAGATTATACAAAAAAGGGGGGTGAATTGTTTCTTTTGCAATTTTTCCAATAGCTCTTTTCTTAAATGAGTTCTAACCTTTATACTTTATCGTATTTGATCATGCAGCGGAAAAAGTAAAAACAAGAACACGAATATGTATAGTGGTTCGGGGAATTGAAATCCCCTAGTCCAGTCCACCAACGCTCTACTCCATCAGCTTGGTGATTTTCACTATCTGGTCCTCTTTTCCACAAACTGATTCACAACTGCGTACAGGTAGTTTACACCTTTACAATTCAAGGAAAAACAAAGAATTTTGGTTCAAACACGAACCTACACAGCTTAGAATGAGAAGCTGGTTACTCAAGAATAAAAATTTTCAGAAAGAAATTTCCAGTTTATCTTCACAATTGCAACAGAATGCAATTAACTGCAGATGGATAAAAAACTCTTGAAATATTGATCTTCAAGATGAAGCAGTTCTGAGTTGATCCAGTTGTAGTAGATATAGAGATATAGTTCACAACCTCAGCAGTAGTAGATCCACAGTAGATATTCGATGTAGAATAGGTGAATCTTCTATCGAGTTCCTTCTTCTTGAACAAACAGAGCTTTTACACTCTTGTTGAATCAGTAGATTAATTGAGAATTATTGCAATCTCTGTTTTCCACATTTTAATAATAGATCGATCACCTCATCATCATTTTTTGTGTTTCAGAGAGAGCATAAATAATAAAGCATATCTTCTGCACATTTAGATCCATAAAAGTCGCCTTCTGATTCGCGATATTCAAAAATTTGAATTTACAGAGAAGTCGTAACTTCCCTTAAGACTCGGCATAAAAATCTCCTTTTAAATCGATCTTAAATCCATTAATAAAATGGCTTTGAATCAGTCAAAGTCATAATTTAAAAACGATTTAAAATCCGGCTTGAAATCCGCCCAGAAATCAGCTTACTGATCGTTGTACAAAAAAATCATCTGCTGAAAATTCTGACGCCAAACGTAAGGTTGATGAAGTGGCTTCCAAACGTAGGGTTAATAACATAGTCTTCAAATATAGGTTTGATAAAAAACGTAGGGTTGATAACAGACGTAGGGTTGATAAAAAACGTAGGGTTGATAACAAACGTACGGTTGATAACAAACGTAGGGTTGACAACAAACGTTGGTTTTATAAAAAACGTAGGGTTGATAACAAATGTGGGGTTGATCATTCATACTTTTTCTTCATCATTCAAACTTATGGTAAAAGATCCATACTTTAACTTGATCCATACTTTTCCAAGAACGTATGGTTGTTTAAAAAAGTAAGGTTAATGAACCATACTTTTGAGAAACAAACGTATCACTTAGAATTTACGTACGGTTCACCTTCCATACTTTGCTGATAACAAAACGTAAGGTTCCTTCCAAACGTAAGGTTCTCCTTCCATACTTTTCTAAAAAACGTATGGTTGTTTAACCATAACTTTCTCGTACTTCAAAAAGTATACACACTTTTCATCCTTACGCTACGTTTATCCACGTAGGGTATGAACAGTGATTCCAGAACGCGCTAAAACAGATTCTGCGCTATATTCATCTACATAAGATGAGAACAGTATTTCCAGAACGTGCTAAAACATATTCCACGCTAAGTAATAAATTCTCGTTATTTCAAGAGTAAAATAAATTAATAATCTCTTGCAAATTATAAGTGAAATCATTAGAAAATAACTAAGAGTATTTGTGAGCATCAAAATTATCATAAAGAGACAGAGTATTATTTTCAATAATCTCCCCCTTTAAATAACATTAATACGCATTATTGAAAACAATACTTTTCTCAACAATATCCCCCTTTTTTATGGTCACAAGCCCCATAAAACAAAACCCATAAAGTAATTAAATGTATTTAATTAACTTTCAAAATTCGTTATAATGTTTTAAATAAAATCTTTCCACCAAAAAGATAAATATAAATCCAAATTTCCCATCTATTTTTCTCCCTCAATAAAATGAACTCCCCCTACATATTGATGTTGTGTTTATACAAACTCTCCCCCTTTTTGTGATATCAAAAAGTATGAAAAATCATGGATTTTAACACGTTTAATATTGCACTGAACAGTTAGTAAATGCTTTTACGAACTGTTTATCAATAATTAAATCTGGAGTACTGGCATATTAAAAATAAAATTAGTAATACAAATAAAGAAAGAGACAAATAAACAATGAAGAAAACTATTCATTCAAAAACAGTAGTATATACATGACAATGATATACACAGGAATCAAGGTTTGGGTAAGATAGGCAACAGGGTCTATCTCCTCTGAATTGCAGACTTGATTTCTATAAATTGCTCCTGAAGTCTCTTCATCATCCAATCTCCAAGCTTGACAATGAGATATTTGTTCTCTTGAGTCATATAAATATCCTCAATTAAATTGACTCTGAAAAAATCATGCATCCTTTCCTCTTTTTCAACAAATACTGACAGCTTCTCTGAGAATTGATTTAGCAGAATTCTTATTGATGTCTCACTAGATGTCAGTTGATCCACTAAGAATTTCTAATTGTCCAGCAACACTGACAGAGGAGCACTGTTACATTGAAGATCTTGAATCCTGTCATTCATCTTTCTCATTGCAGCTGTGATAGCCCGAAACCTTTTGATTAAGTCCGGTGAAGTACATGAACCACTAACTGCATTATTTACAACTGATGCAAATTGATTCTCCATAAACAAATTCAGATCTGATAAATCTGACTTCATAACCATTTCAGATTTCAATTGAGTAATAGCAATCAACATATCCTCTTTAAACATTTCACCTTCTTGCCTTGAAATTGTACACTTCTTCAGCTTTTGAAACTTCAAATGCTCTAAGTCTAAAGAATTTCTAAGAGAAGAATTCTCAGATTTCAACTGAGATACTTTTCTGTACAGTTATTCAACTTCTTCTTTCCTTGAATCAGATGCACCCTGTGCTTGATTCACATTCTCAGGTTGATGCAGCAATACCAAAGGCAATGATTCAGCATCAGATTTCTCCTTTTCTTTGTCCTGAGAAGGTTGGTCCACAGATTTTTCCTTAGAGTTTTCAAACTCCTCCACAGAAAAATCCTCTTGAAGTACCTCTGTTTGAGCTTCAGAAACATGCTCATCACAAATATCATCACAAACATCAGTATCTATGCCTTCTATTGGGTTTTCAAGAATAATATTTGCAGAAGTTTTCTGAGGACTGGCCACTTCTTCACCAGGCACTGCCTCCATCTCTTGTTCCTATTGAAGTGAAACTTCAACATCAGCAACAATCTGTTCCTAATTGTCCCTTTGAGATTCTTCTTGAGCTCCTGATTTCTCTTCCGGAGTTGTTCTCTCAGTAACATCTTTCATGGTTTTATCAGAAATATCTTCTCTCACAAAAGAATAAGAAATTAAAGGTTCTGGTGGAATTTCCAAAACAGTGGAAGTAACTTCCTCATTTACTAGTCTTTTTCTTCATGAATGAAATCCCTCTTGGCTTCTATCTTCTTCAACATCTGTCACTTCAAAGCGAATCCTTCTTGCTACATTGCTAACTCTGGATTCAGCTTGACCCTCCTTGGACATAGCAGGTTGAGCCTGAGCACTCTATGAGTCTTCCTCAGCTTCTACTGGAAAAAGCATTCCTTTAATTGTGCTCCAGAAATATCAAACTTTCCTCAAAGTTCCAGCATTAAATGTATTACTGTGATGAAAGATAACTCTAGCTTCCACAATCTCACCATGTCTTTCTTAAACAACAGCTTGGAAATAAATCTTCCAAAGGGATAGAAATTCATCCTGGCCTTGCTTTGACAGCAATAACAAAGATACCTTATCACGTATCTTAGAAAGTTTAACCTAATATCACTTACCAAGAGAAACATTATATACATATCAGTGTACAAAATTTTCTCCATTTCTACCATCTGTGGAGCTATTCCAGTCTAAATAAATTTTCTCAAAATCTTCTGATCAGGCTCCAAATCCTTAACAAACATTTTCTTTATTGTCTTGGTACCAAAAAGAAAAGACATAATGTCTTATTATTTATGCACAGAATCTCCTATTTTCTTTAATTCAAAATGATAAACTCCCTCATGAGGACAGTTGAGAATCTGAATAATCTCTACTGAAGAAATTGAGAAATCCCTATCCTCTATTTTAGCCATCATACTATCTTCAGTATCTCCCAGACTAAACTATACAGATTTGTAGAAGTATCTAAGTTCAACTTCATATAGAAATTCTGTATTTTCATGGTTGAACATCTGTTCAAGATTCTGGAATGACAATCCTTGCTTCAACAAAAGATTTGTCTGAAACAACCAATCGAGATCGATTACCTTTCCATGTAATATTTTTTTCCCTCAGTGCGTTGTCTCTTGGCATTGCTTGGCTCGGCCTCACTATCTCTTTTAGTCCTTACCATTGCTGAGAGAGTCTCTGAAGGTTTGAAGGTTAGGGTTTCAGAAGTTCGAAGTTTAGGGTTTCAGAAGAGGAAGTGTGATTTTTGGATTTCGAAAGGGTTTCGATAGAAGTGAAAAGGGTTTAGAAGTTGAAAAGAATCTGACAGCCTTGATTCCCGTGTAATCACTCATCATTACATATATTTAAAAATAAATAAATTTTTCATGCGAGGAATGAAATAAATACTTAAACAGTATTCAATAAATAAAATAAAATTTACCAAAACAAAAATAAAAAAAATTATTTAAAATTAAATAAACCTAGCTCCCCCTTAATAAAATCAAACCTTGTAGTGGGAAGAGGTTTAGTAAAAATATCTGCTAATTGATTTTCAGTATTTATAAATTCTAAAAATATATCCTTTTTAATAACATGATCTCTTAAAAAGTTATGCCTTATATCCATGTGCTTAGTTCTATAATGACTAATCGGATTTTTTTTTGAAATATTAATTGCACTCGTATTATCACATAAAATTGGTGTATTATTAAAATTCAATCCAAATTCCATAAGAGTGTTTTTCATCCACAACACTTGTGCACAACAACTGCCAGCAAAAACATATTCTGCCTCAACTGTTGACAGGGAAACTGAATGTTGTTTCTTATTAGACCATGATACTAAGGAATTTCCTAAAAAGTGGCATGTACCTAATGTACTTTTTCTATCTAATATATAAATTCCAAAGTCAGCATCTGAATATGAAATCAAATTAAAATGGGAAGTTTTAGGATAAAGAAGAGATTGAAAAACAGTTCCTTTTAAATATCTAAAAATTCTTTTAACAGTAGTTAGATGGGATTCTTTAGGATTTTATTGAAATCTAGCACAAAGACGTACTGAATACATTATATCTAGTCTGCTAGTAGTAAGAGATAACAAGCTACCAATCATACCTCTATATAACTTATTGTCAACTGATTTCCCAGTTTTATCCAAATCAAGTTTTATATTAGTACACATATGAGTTGTAAATGTCTTTTTGTTCTCAAGTCCAAATTTCATAAGTAAATCAATAATGTTTTTTCTTTGATTTAAAACATTTCCAAAATCTTTTTGAAATATTTGAAGACCCAAAAAAGAAATTTAATTCTCCCATCATACTCATTTCAAATTCTTCTTGCATTAATTTTGAAAATTCATGACAAAGAGTTTTATTAGTTGATCCAAAGATTACATCATCAACATAAATTTGAACCAATAAAACATTATTTTTCACAATTTTCTTAAATAGTGTTGGATCTACCATACCAACAGAAAAAATATTTTTCAAAAGAAAAGAACTTAATCTTTCATACCATGCTCTAGGTGCTTGTTTAAGGCCATAAAGAGCTTTAGTAAGTTTGAACACAGAATCAGGTTTTTGAGAGTTTTCAAAACCAGGAGGTTGCTCAACATAAACTTCCTCCATTAAATATCCATTTAAAAAGTCAGATTTGACATCCATCTGAAATAATTTAAAATTCATATAAGATGCATAGGCCAAAAGGATTCTAATGGCTTCTAACCTAGCTACGGGTGAAAAAGTCTCATCATAATCTATTCCCTCTTCTTGATTATATCCTTTAGCTACTTATATTTATTTATTTCTAGTTATTGGGCCTTGGTCATCCTGTTTATTTCTAAAAACCCATTTGGTTCCTATTAAAGGATAATTCTTAGGTCTTTCCACTAAAACCCAAACTTCATTTCTTTTTAAACTTGTTTAATTCATCTTGCATTTCTATTACCCAGCTTTTATCATCTAAAGCTTCTTCTATAGTCTAGGGTTCTTGTTGAGATAGGAAGGCAGAGAATTCCACTAGGTTTCCTAATTTTCTTCTAGTTTGGACACTAGTTTGTAAATTACCTATTACAGTTTCTAAAGGATGATTATTTAGGGTTCTAGACTGTCTAGGTAAAATATTTAAAGGTTCTTCAGTATCATGTTCCTCTGAACTGGACTGAATTTCTTTTATATCATTTTGAAAATCATTCTTTAAATTCACAAGTCTCATGTTATCATTAGAGTCAAGTTCATCCATTTGTTCTGTCCTTTTCTCAAAAGGATCAGATTCATAAAATTTCACATGAACTGATTCTTCAATAATCCTTGACTTCTTATTATAAACTCTATAAGCTTTGGGGGTAGCAGAATATCCTAAGAAAATACCTTCATCATATTTTGGATCGAACTTACCAAGATTATCCTTGGTGTTTAAGATATAAACCTTGCATCCAAAAACTTTAAAGTAATTTACTTTAGGTTTTCTGTTATTCCATAGTTCATAGGGTGTCTTTATCAAAATAGGTCTAATTAAAACTCTATTAATTATATAACAAGCTGTATTCACTGCTTTTGCCCATAAATATATAGGTAGGCTATATTCATTTAACATAGTTATATCCATTTCTTGAATTGTTCTACTTCTTATTTCTACAATCCCATTTTGTTGAGGTGTTCTAGGTGTAGATAAGGTGTGTTTAATACCCATATTTGAGCAAAAGGAATTAAATTCTAGACTCTCAAATTCTCCACCATGATCACTTCTTAATGAGATTATATTGAAACATTTTTCATTTTGAACAGATTTGCAGAAACTTTCAAATAATGTAAAAGCTTCATTTTTAAATTTCAAAAAGAAAATCCATGTAAATCTTGAATAGTGATCAACTAAAACATATACATATGATTTACCAGCTAAGCTTGCTACTCTTGAAGGTCCAAAAAAATCCATATGAATAAGTTCTAGAGGTTTAGATGTAGCAACCTTATTAACAGATTTGAAGGATGATTTGTGTTTCTTTCCAAGTTGACATGCATCACAAAATCTGTCACTCTCAAATTTGAGATAAGGTAAATCAGAAACTAAATGTTTCTTATATAACTTATATAAAACATATACATTTCAATGAAAAAGTCTTCTATGCCAGATCCAGGATTCACTTACTTTAGCAGTTAAGCAGTTTACTTGTTGTTTACATAAGGAATTTAAATCCAAAGTATATACATTTTCAGTTCTTGGTGCTTTAAATTTAAACAGTTTATCTTTAAAAACAATACAACAATTGTTAGTAAAATCAATAGTATATACATCATCACAAAGTTGATAGATACTTATTAGATTGTGTTTTAGTCCTTGTACATAAAGTACTCTGTTGATTGAGACTGTTTTTGGATCTCCAAATGTTCCAATGCCAATGATTTTTCCTTTGGAATTATCACCAAATGTGACAAGTCCTACTTCATTTTGAGTGAGTGAAGAAAAATTCAGTGAGTTTCCACTCATATGTCTTGAGAAGCCACTATCCATGTACCATATATCTTTTCTTCTCTGGTAACCTACTACCTGCAAATACATTCAAACAAATTGCTTTAGTACCCATATTTTGTTGGGTCTAGGAGTCTTATCTAGAAATGATCTGGGTATCCAGATTTGCTTTTTTCTTTTAAAATCAGCTGAATCATATAAGTATTTTGAAATATCAGCTTTCTTAATACCACAAATTTGAGGTTTTCTTAAGAAACAGTTTTTAGCTACATGTCCCTTTGCCCCACAAAAATTACAATTAAACTTTTTAGAGCTAGGAACAAAATAATTTTTACATAGCTTTGTTTTTTCTCCTTTACTGCCAATTCCAAATCTCGCCATTTTAATGACAGTTTTTCCAAGAAGTTCTTTTATTGAATTCTCTCCTTTTGTAAAAACCAATGCAGCCTGTTTGTAAGATTCTACTTCATCTTGTAGTATTTTTATTCTTGAATCAAAATTAATGTAGTAAGTGTTAATCGAATTGTATTTATCAGTTAATTATTTATGTTGTTTTAGCATTGTATCTCTTTCATCTGAAACGGATTTATGTATATTTTTCAGTGACTTAAAATTTTTAAATAGTGATTCATATCTTTCTTCAAGCATATTTCGATAGGCTGTTAGTTTTTTATTTGCGTAGCTTGATTCAAAATATGATTTAGAGGAGTAATATGAGTGTACCTCATCAGTTTCTTCCATGAAACACATGTTTTCCTTTAGATTGACTTCTTCTTTCTCTAAGCTTGATTCAGAAGAGCTACTAGAGTCTTTAGATACTCTCCAAGTGGATTCAATAGCTTTCTTGTCTTTCTGCTCAAAGTCATTTCTTTTAAAGAATATCTTTTTCTTTGCATCCTTCAGTTGTGGGAAATCTAGTCTGTTATGTCCCATCTTTTTGCATTCATAAAATCTCACTTCCTTATTATCTCCCTTAAATGATTTTTTGAAGCCTCTTTTCTTGCTGTAGAATTTTGTAAATTTTCTGGCTAGTTGAGCCAGTTCTTCATCTGAGTTGGATGAGTCAGAGCTTTCTGATTTGGCTTTGACTTCTTTGCTCTTAATTTTTCTATTCTTTTTTAGGGAAGTTACCCTCAACGTAGTATCATCTATTTTGATAAGAACTTTATGTTCATTAGATTCATCTTGAATTTCAGATTCATACATTATCAGTGTACCAATCAGCTCTCTCATAGTTAGATCTTTGACAGGTGTTGATTGTCTGATTGCAGCAGAGATACCATTCCATCTAGTAGGAAGTACTCTTAGTACTTTTAATGCTTGATTAGCCTGCTTAATAGGTTCTCCTAGATCAGTTTTGTTATTGAAAATTTCTGTCAATCTCCTATTCATTTGGGTAAATCTCTCACCTTCAATCATTATGAAAGTTTCAAATTTCAGTTTTGCAGTTGCATATCTCATTTGACATACATTATCTATTCCTTCATATGCCATAGATATTGTTTTCCATATCTCATATGTTGTTGGGAACTGAGATACTCTGTTAAATTCATCTGGTCCTAGACTGTAGATAATTGCATTCATAGCCTTCGAGTTCATATCGCACTCTGCCTCTATAGCAGCACTCCATGCCTCAGGATTTTCAGGAATTTCATAAGGAGTTAGAATCTTTGAATAGACTCTATATCCGAGGTTTTTCAGATATATTATTATACACGATTTCCAGAAACCATAGTTGTCTCCATTAAAATATGGTGCTCTAACCATCGACATCCCTTCTCTTGTATCAGTCATAATGCTCTGTTGAATAATCCTTAAATGCTTCAATATTTATAAGGCTCTGTCAGATTCTCCTCCTTTGATACCAATTATTGGATCTGAATCTACAGATTATACACAAGAGGGGGGGTGAAATGTGTCTTTTGAAATTTTTCCGATAGCTCTTTTCTTGAACAAGTTCTGACCTTTATACTTTATCAGATTTGATCATGCAGTGGAAAGAGTAAAAACAATAACATGAAGATGTATAGTGTTTCGGGGAATAGAAAGCCCCTAGTCCACTCCACCAACGCTCTACTCCACGAGCATGGTGATTTTCACTATCCGGACCTCTTTTCCACAGACCGATTCACAACTGCGTACAGGCAGTTGATAACTTTACAATTCAAGGAAAAACAAAGCCTTCTGGTTCAAACACGAACCTACACAGCTTAGAACGAGAAGCTGGTTACTCAAGAATAAAAAATTTCAGAAAGAAATTTCCAGTTGATCTTCACAATTGCAACAGAATGAAATTAACAACAGATGGATCAAAAACTCTTGAAATATTGATCTTCAAGATGAAGTAGTTTTAATTTGATCCAGTTTTAGTAGATATAGAGATATAGTTCACAACCTCAGTAGTAGTAGATCCACAGTAGATATTCGATATAGAATAGGTGAATCTTCTATCGAGTTCCTTCTTCATGAACAAACAGAGCTTTTACGCTCCTGTTGAATCAGTAGATCAATCGTGAATAGTTGCAATCTCTGTTTTCCACATTTTAATAATAGATCGATCACCTCATCATCATTTTTTGTGTTTCAGAGAGAGAATAAATAATAAATCATATCTCCTGTACATTTAGATCCATAAAAGTCGCCATCTGATTCGCGATATTCCAAAATTTGAATTTACAGAGAAGTTGTAACTTCCCTTAAGACACTGCATGAAAATCTCCTTTTAATTTGATCTTAAATCCATTAATAAAACAGCTTCGAATCAGTCAAATTCTTTATTTAAAAACGACTTTAAATCTGGCTTGAAATCCGCCCAGAAATCAGCTTACTGATCGTTGTACATAAAAACCGTCTGCTGAAAATTCTGATGCCAAACATAAGGTGGATGACGTGGCTTCCAAACGTAGGGTTAATAACATAGTCTACAAACGTAGGGTTGATAAAAAATGTAGGTTTGATAACAAACATAGGGTTGATAAAAAACGTAGGGTTGATAACAAACGTAGGGTTGATAACAAACATAGGTTTGATAACAAACGTAGGGTTGATAACAAACGTAGGGTTGATAACAAACGTAGCATTGATAACAAACATAGGTTTGATCATTCATACTTTTTCTTCATCATTCAAACGTATGGTAAAAGTTCCATACTTTTACTTGATCCATAATTTTCCAAGAACGTATGGTTGTTTACAAAAGTAAGGTTAATAAACCATACTTTTGAGAAACAAACGTATCACTTAGAATTTACGTACGGTTCACCTTCCATACATTGCTTATAACAAAACATAAGGTTCCTTCCAAATGTAAGGTTCTCCTTCCTTACTTTTCTGAAAAATGTATGGTGCTTTAACCATACTTTTCTCGTACTTCAAAAATTATAGACGCTTTTCATCCTTACACTACATTTATCCATGTAGGGTATGAACAGTGATTCCAGAACGCGCTAAAACAGATTCTGCGTTATATTCATCTACGTAAGATGAGAACAGTATTTCTAGAACGTGCTAAAATAGATTCCGCGCTAATTAATAAATTCTCGTTATTTCAAGATTAAAATAAATTAACAATCTCCTGCAAAATACTATGTGAAATCATTAGAAAATGACTAAGGGTATTTGTGAGCATCAAAATTATCATAAAGAGACGTAGTATTATTTTCAATAATCTCCCCCTTTAAATAACATTAATATGCATTATTGAAAACAGTACTTTTCTCAACAGTCTCGAGCACCTAAAGTTTCCAAAAAGCTTTTATGGGCCTTTAAAAAGTATATACGGCTTCAAGGGACCCCTTTTTTACTATTAATGTATGCCTATAGCTTCTATATATGTGCCTATGGTCATCAATCAAATGCATCACTCTACAAAATAGGCTTTCCAATCCTTATTATCCATGAAATGACCATGGAAGAGCTCAGCACCTTAGTGAATTCTGATGCACTCTTTCTATAATTGTCCCATATCATTACTCATGGATTGAGAACCCTGAGCCATGATTTACAAAAATTTTAATCTCCCTCTCAGAATAATGTGGGATTTCTCTTGACCCTGGATATCCTAATTAAGCAACTATGTAACATCTAATATATTAGGTCTATGTATGGCAAGACCTTAAGCTTCCTGCACTTTGGAAAAGGTTGTACAACCTCAAACTCTAGCATATAATGGTCCAAATAAAAATACACTAAAATATTAGTGAAAGAGGCATAAAACATGTTAGGTTGAAAACTCACAAAGGAAATTCTATGAAAAATTCAAGTCATCACTTTCTAAAATCATCATCTCTAGGGTCTAGGAAAAAATAGGGGGGAAATAAATAAGGAATAAATCTCATAGTTCATACTCTGTATCACTAGTTAAATCTAATCTATTATAATTGGACCTCATGGTTCTAAAGGAAGTTATATTAATGATTTTTCCCAACTCCTCACTACAAAAATATGTTCACTAGTCAGTCGAACAACCTTTAGATTGTTATAACCCTTCTTGAATATTTCACCTTCTATAAATCACACTTCTTGATTCGGGTTCCTCAGATCATTAAAAACTTCCATGGACCCTAGAAAAGATTCCCAACTTTAAGGGACCCTTTTTTTAACTATTCATGTATGCATATGGCCCCTTCATATGAACCTATGGTCACCAAAAATGAATCACTCTATAAAAAATTGATTTTTGATCCTCGTGAGCCCTAACATCATCACGAAAGATCTCAGCACCTCATAGTGTTTTGGAACATTCCTAGTATGACTGTCCCAGACCACCTTCATTACCTAAGAACTGTAGACCCTAAATTAAAATAGTTTTCCCAAAATATTCAAGTGGTTTTAACATCCTCAACATTATTTAACAATGTTTCATACCCTTTATCAAATAAGTAATTTGACACTCCATTCTCAAACATTTTTTGTCCCACACCTCATGATTCAAAACCATAGGGTGTAGGGATTAAGCTTCACAATTAAGAGATGAACTAGCCTAAGGTGTCTGATCCATTCCTCGATAGCTATCCTTCCATACCAACTTCATCATATGGATGTTTTAGTCTTCATAAATATTTCATGGTCCTTATAAGGGGTGGATATCATGTTTATTTGACAATTCTATTGACGTAAAAGTTCCTTGACCTACCAACTAATGGCATATCCAACTTAAAATAAAAGAGATTCAATTTGTGTTATCCCAATAGACACCGTGTAGGAACCTAGAACCGTGGGTTGTTGTGGTTCATCCCCTTCATTTCTTCCCCATCCCATTTTCATAGACTCAAAATTTTGGGTGGTGACTTATATCACCCATATTCCAACTATCCAAGTGTACCTAGAATCTCTAGTATTTCACCCTCAACTGATATTAGCACCATAAATCTTCCATGACCCTTGGAAAACAGAGGATACACCTATTTTTAACAATGATACCAATGCATAAGGTCTTTGACCTACCAACTAGTGGCATCTCCTCCTTACAGGAAAGGAGTTCTGATCCTCATGAGCCTCGACAGCACCAAAGTATAACTCAACACCCTAGGGTTTTTTGGGTCATTCCAATAATTTTTTCACCATATTTCATGATCATAAATTAGGACTGAGCTAAAATACCCTAAACTACAATAATAGTAGGTTTGAGCTAAAAGACCCTAAACTATAGCAATATAAGGTCTGAGGTAAAATATCTTAAACTACAACGATAGAAGGTCCAAGGTAAAAGAACATAAAATACAATGATAGAAGGTCCGAGATAAAATACATTAAACTATAGTGATATAAGGTTCGATCTAAAAGACCCTAAACTATAGTGATAGAAGGTCTAAGCTAAAAACCTTAAACTAAATGGATAAATGTTATAAGATAAATGGTCCTAAACTATTGCAACATAAGGATCAATTTAAAATAAACTAACTATAGTGATAGATGGTCCAAGAAACAAAACCCTGAACTACAGCAATAGAAGGTCTGAGCTAAGAGACCTTAAACTATAGTTAGACATGGTTCAAGCTAAAGGTCCCAATATTGCAGAGTAACAGTGATTAAGTATAAAAGAATGTAAAAACATGTAAGGACCACCATATATACTTAGAAAAAATCAAGCTGTTCTAACCAAGACTATAAAATTCATAAAAATAAAGTGTTATCTTTCTCCAGGATGTGTATTCTACCCAAATTATCCTTATGTGATCAGATTGTCTCAAGATAACTAGAGACAATGTATCAGTAAATAATCTCAAGTTGGTGGGTATTCATGAGTGATTCTTGAGAAGAATAAGTTATGATTTAATCATTCATATTCACACATTTAGGTTTACATGATATTGTGAAAATGATGAGTACCATTTGTGATTCATATAATTTTGGAACAGTAAAATGTCATACACGTCATGAATAAAAGACAATTCGACAACAACATAAAAAAATTAGTGGGTCTATTCACTGATATCATGAAAGAGGATGAATATCCACATATCAAAGCTTATCCCATATACAATCCAAATCAAGGTTTCAAAATTATAGTCTTGTTACATCATGTGCTCTGAGGAATCCTTGAGCTCTACAAACCTATGCTCCATGGATGAAATTGATTGGTGTAATTGATCAACAGATTTAGTCTCTGCCTATTTGATCATCTAAAAATCCACCCTAGAAATGGATTCAAGCCTTTCCTTCTCCACCATATCAAGAAGTCCCTATTTCTCTAACACAATATCCTTTGATATCTAGAGTGCATGTTGAAACTAAGATAGCTTATCTTGAAGATAAACGATCAAATACTGCAGATGATCAATTTTATCCTTACGGTAATTCACCGTGTATCAATAATTTTTTGCCTTCACCACATGATGGGAAGCTTCATTTATAGCCTCATCTGATTTATTCTTTTCTGAATAGGAGGCCTCAGCAGCTGCCACCATAGATTCAAGGGCCCTCTTCTGTTCTCGTAGAGCGGCCACATCCTTCACCCAGGTATATAGAGAAATATAATCAAATCCCTAATAACCATGGGTAGGAAACATAACATGATGGTGGCCCAACTGATCCTTCAAATCCTCTAAGGGGGTCTCAAAAACTAAGGCCCAAATATCCCTCCATGTTTGTCACTTCATCGACTAGTAGAATGAAACATACCTCATACCTCATCGAATCCTATCCTCGGAATGGGAACTTATTCCAAGACTAATTTTATCATAGAAATAATCATTCTCACAGTCTTGGATGAATTGGGAAGAAAATAAGCCTTAATATTGGTTGATACAGTCTAAGGGACCCCCAAGGGAGTAGGGACTAGAACCTTTGAACTCTGGGGTGAAGACACTACATCAAGAGGAACAAAGGGTTTATTAGTGACATGGTAAATGATAGGGTATCACTAGGTAATAGATGAATATGACTAATGTTAGAAACATATATTTCTCAATCACTTCACTAGTAATGTCCACTACCCCAACACCATACTCAGGTGAATAAATGAATCCTTCCCATGATGAGAGTCTTTGTGTCACATCTAGTACGTTTCTCAAATATGTGATTTTCTCAACACCCATGTGGACTGTAAGAAAAAAGATAATATGAGGTGACATGACACAAATAAAAAAAGTGTCCAATATTAAAGAAGTATTCACCTTGTCCAAAACTCTCATCCATATAGGCTAATACAATATCAGAATAGCTACCTCTGTCAGTGTCCTCTAAAAGTATTTCCACCCACACTAGATCAATTGGTGCGATCACTGCGACGTCTGTAGTAGGAAATGTGAATTATTGGGTTGGTACCCCAACCATCTGCACTTTTTAATAGGTTGGTCCTAGAAGCAAGGGGTATGTTAAAGAAACTAAATTATTTATCGCATCCTCATAAGTGGATACATTCTCTTTCAAGAAAGCTCAATAGGGACTTGCACATCTTTGGAAAATCAAGATGTGTTTCTAGAATAATCCAAATCAAAGAATTATTTGAATACGAAACTTACATGAATATTCTGGTTGAGAAGACCCTAACAATAAAGATCACATCCTTTACCCTTCCCTTATAGGTAAGGCTCTTCAAAAGGATTTGAAGCCAAATTCATTTCTCCATAAGATGAAATAACTACCGTCATTTGGTCCTATTGACCCAAGGAACCCTCATCATCAGTTCCTCGGTCACTACCAAATTCCTCTTCCATATTTTTATCATTGGGATAATATTAAAGGGATTGAAGGACTATCCGGTCCTCAGTGGCCTCCCCCTATACCAAAAAAAACACAAATGGAATTAGTATGATTATAATGTAACCATGACTATTTAAACATAGTGGTGAGATCATTCTTACCACTTCCTCTATGGGATATCCAATCTCATTCATTACTATTTGTAATGTTCCCTCCACCACTATTTTGTGAACAAAATAAAAATATAAAACCCAAACCTGAATGCTTGTTAGAATTATGTCAAGGTATTGTAAGAAGTCCATGACCTCCTTAGGTGGGTCTTTGAATGTAATACTTAGAGGGGAGATGATATGATCAAAACCATCCAAAGGTAATTATAATTTTCACATGATACCCCAGATCTCATCCTCTGAGTTCTGCATCCTCCAAACCATATATTGTTGATATGTAATGGGAAATAATAATTCTGACATAGTTTAATCTGATGGTACTACACTCTTTGTACCTGCATCAGTTGACACTTCTACTGAAAATGGATATTATGGTAAATGTATTATCTCTTTACAAGGTGATTATATGGATTTTAGTCCCCTAGATGACAATTTACTTCTAGGTATAGGTTTTTTCTTAGAAACCAATGGTAATCAGAAATCATCACTTACCAATTAGGATAATTTTTCATTGGTATATGATAATATCCAAACCTTGTTATAGTTATGAGATAAACAAATAGTTTCATCATAGGGAGGAAGGTTTATCTTAGTCTGAGTCTTGTCCCTGGTGAACATCAACCAAAATTGAAGCGAATCCATCATATTCTACTCATAATAGACATAAACCAAGTGATTACATCTTGATTGAACACATAAGAACTTATGGATAAACTAGAAGGGTGTATACCATTCGCAGAGAAGGTCCCCATCCATGTGGGTAGAAATGACACCCTCATTAAGTGACATAATATAATCCCATTCCTTAAGACTAGACTCGCTAATATTGACAATATCTTTCATCATTGTTGTCTCATAGATCCTGAAGGAGAAGAAGTCATAATGGCTCATATAATCCCTGATATCTCAATCCTTCAATGTAATAGGTCATACCCCACAGATGCATTGCGAGTATGGTTTGAAGCGGTAATTGTAGATTCCCTGGATGTTTAGATATCCATATCCTAATAGATCAGCTCATATCCAATCCTTTAATACTTTGAAGGGTCTTTTGATCCTATAATGGTATTTTCCCTTGTAAACATGGTGCAAAAGGAAATAAAGTTTGGCCAGCATAGGGATGGATAGTACGATACACTCACCCCCTTCCATGGAGGTTTCCATTGTAAAAGTAAAAATTCTAACAACTTATTTTTAATTTGATTGAATTAAGCAACCACTCGGGTACATGGAATAAAAACCAGCTAGTTGGAAAACCCATTCAGCATCGAGGACACCTTCCTATCCCCATCCTTTAAATTTACATTCCTCAACCATAGGAAAATAAGAACCTGGTGCACTATGGGAATGCTTCATAAGAAAGGCCTTAACCTTCCTAGATTCTAACACAAATTGGGTATTATTGTTGAAGTATCCCTCCCATGTATTTAATGGGATGTCTACTCAAAGAAGTTTCTCTTTTGGGATGGCATTTATGGCCAACCAGATCAGTTCTTGGGTGAGAAGAGGATTCGTCATTGCATTATCCCAGGTGGAACACATAGGGGAAACTCATCATATATACCACCTAATATAGGTTCACATTATATATGATCCATGTATTGTAGGCTGATTCCCACCTCTCTATGCATGAGGTAGAAATATTTCATGTTTAGGATCCAATGATTGAATAGTTTCACTATCAGATCCTTTTTACAAAAGGTAGATGTCTATGATATCCAAATATTCTCATACATTCCAATTTTCTTCAAATCCTCGAGGAATTAGAAATCATTTTATTGTACCCATAAGGTCCAGCCTCAGTCCATCACACAACTTCTTCACGATTAGAAGTCCAATTTGGGAACCCATCTGAACATCTGGTTGTAGCCCGACATCTGCATTATTAAATAGTACTTCTGAAAATCTAAATCGAGCATAATATTATTCTAATCAGATTATGTGGTCACGTACATTAGCTGTAATGGTCCGAAGGCCTTATTTTTTATTTTATTATTGATAATACCCATTTTAAAGGTTAAAGGGGAACCCGTACATGACCCTTAGGCCCATGGAACAAGGCCCGGCATGACTGTAAAATACATAACCTGAAGGCCTAGAGGCATACCATGCCCAATACATGACCTGTAGGCCCAACCCACGAGAAGTGCCCCTCCCCAGCTTTTGCATCATTGATCACCTAGCTCCCCACCTAGAATTGCTGATCGGCTAACATTTCCCCATACAAATCCACATGGTGCCTGGTCCTGATAGCGGTTTCCATACCCTCTCATTCTTCCAATCCAGTTAGCTCTGCATTTGGTGATTGCTATTCTAGTTGCTCTGATCCTCTTATGGGGTATTCTCTATGTGAATTGGTCTAATCCACGGTCTCAATGGCCTGAAGTCCATGTGTCCTAAAGTCCTTTGATGGCCCGAAGGCCCTTGAGACCCATTGGCCCAAACCAGTGGCCCAAAGGCCCACATCGGGTGAATAGTTCTGGCTGCTACAGTACCAAATAGTAGCTGCTATAGTGCATGCTACATTACTGCTACAGTACCCCAGAAATTCTCATCCACCCGGTTTTGAACCTGGGTCTCTTAGATTCTAAGTAGGAGCCATTACCACTCTGGTATGGGCCCATTGGAAGTCACGTACATCAGTGTATGCATGTCTTCACAGTCTTTTTCCGCGACAAAAATATCCCCCCTGAGAGAAGTTCTACCATAATTTTTTTGGGTTTTCATAACCCCAGAGAAAGGTATGAATGATGAATATAGTGAAGGAATGTGGGTGTCATTGGTAATACAAAAACCCTAAAGGGGAATAAAATGTAAAAAGGGATAGCCCACAAGTTTCTCTCTCATTAGTGTTATCAGACTCACCTGAAGTGACACAGCATTGCGGTGATAAGTAGGATCCATGCTTGACACAATAGAGTTGTGATGGGCCATCACTACTTTATCCTCCCTCTTTGAATACTTGTGATAGGTATTATGAGAGTTGGAATCCATCTTAAAAAAAATATTTGGCATGTGTCAGACTGATAAAATAAAATTTTATCAAAGGATAGATATAATAAAGCGGCAGAATCATGCGCATCGCATTATTCATCAAATGAATGCATGATCACATAAAGAAATCACAATTTTCCTGACCCCTAAATATATCATGGATCACATAATCCCATAAGGCATCAGGTGACCTCTTGACTCATCATAAGACATAAAATCAGGTTACCTTGACATGATCATGTGATCCAAAAAATATTCAACTAAAAATTTCATCTAGCAGAAAGATCCTATGAAACCCTCCAGACAATCATGCATCCCCACTACAAAAGTTCAAACAATTGTTGACATTTAGTTCTTGGTTGGATTGAATAGGAACCTAGGCAAAGAAATTCTTGAGAATCATTTATCACATGAGGTTCTCACAGTAAGATCTCACGATCAGATATTGAGAAAGGTATTTCGATAGTGTTACAAGATGGAAGTAGGTACATTGAGCTCTATATAGTTTATTAACTGGTGAATAAAACCCTTTTTACTCTATTATTTATGGGGAACACCATGGAATATCAAAAATCACCCTACAGACCAAGATTCCCCCAATACACTGATTATAGATAGCACCAAATACTCAAGAGGGCGTTTACTTTCTTCACAACTGATCCCTTATCCATGCGAACATTGCTCTTGAGAGGGGAATTTGTTAATACCCACTAAATGAGCCTCAGAAAATAAAAAATGGAACAAATAACTGAATATGGGTCTTACTTTTTCTGAAAATAAAAGGAGGAAGAAGGTTTCTAGGACTCATGGATCACATAAAACTCTAAGAGACATCTGATCATATGACCTTCAAAATGTTAGAGAAGGATACACATGTAGAGCCTATCCTGTTGAAGATCGCGCAAAACCCCTTTGAAAAATCCGTATACTCTTGCAAAGTTTTCCCTAACACTCAATTATTATATGGTGGTATCCAGATGAAGCTCCCCTAAGTTACACAAATTTTCACCAGCAGATGCCTGAAAATCCATCCATGAATCCTTGGAAAATTGGGAGGAAAATATCCAAAATATGGGAGCCAATTGCAGTCATAAAACTCATGTGATGCATCACTAATGGGGACAATGATTTTATAATATGTCATCTAAAAAATCTGACTAAAAACTAGGCCTTTTTAAAATTAAAAAAGTCACTAAAAATGAGGGATACGGGGTCCTCTTGTGGTCTTAAAACATCATGTGACACACCTCCGGTGATACAAAAGACTATGCAAGACCCCAGTGACATGTCTTCCTTATCACACGAAGGGAATCAAATATATCTTAGCAACCTCCCACTCCTCCTTTGGCTCCATGATTACAAATAGATGGAATTTTCCTTGAGATTCTCATGCATCACTATTAGACCATTTATTGGTCGCATGATGAGTCATCAAGAGGTAGAGTGTTTGTCTTCAACAATACTCCTACAACCTCGCGAGATCCCTAAACTTTATGAAATAAAAAATAAAAATAAAAATTGAAATGAAGGATCCACTTGTAGTCCTAAAAACATACATTATGCACCTAGAATATTCACAACACAGTTTCAAAAAATCCTTCATAATGATAGCCTGATTTCATGAAGGCCCCCTACAAGACATATTTGTCTCACAAAAAATCTCAGACAAGTCACTTAAGATCATATGAAGTCCTTTATATGGGAATCATTATCTAACAAACACCCTTGTACATGTTGGACTATAAATATGGAAGGCCCTTGGTATGTCCATATGATTTGGAACTACTATACTAATTAAAAATAATCCAATAAATGAGGAATTGATGGGATGAAATCTCGGTCACTAAAATTAATGTAACACCCCCAGAATGAATTACGATGGGAACTCACAGAATTCATGAAACTGACGCCCTCCACTGACATTAGCCAATATTCATGTGATACGTGTCACAGGAATTAGAGAATAATTGGGGTGTTGAGACCTATAAATCCCCCACGCCATAATAAAAATGCATGTCTAAGAAGAAAAATGTTTCCTTAGAACCTTGCATCGGCACTAGAGCTTATTTCTCAGAGCAGCTAATCTCCCGACCGAGTAGTTTTTCATCTTGTAATATCCAGAGAACAAACAAAACAATCATGAAAAATGAATAATAATTTCAAGTGATCACTCATAAATCATGCGAAGGACTTTGGCGGGTCACATAAAGAACAAACCAAATATTTTCTCAATGACATGATACTTAAACAAATATAACACAAAACAAATCTAGGGAATTTACAATAAAATGATATAAATGACTAAAAGACAAGAGAATTATGTGAAGATAATATATATTGATCATAATGAGCTTCGCATGTACTACTCAGGTCATATGACAACACCAGGGTGTGTCACCCAGATCTCATGTCTTTCCTTTGGTATACTACTTGGATCATGTGAATTCCTCTGGACATGTCAAATCAAGTCACATGGAACCCCCCATTCATAACACCTTAGTCTCACAAAGCCCTATAGGATCACCATCCAAACCTTGAGGTGACCTTAAGATGTGTTTCCTAACTCATGTGATGACACTAGTACATGTCCGCTCGGTCTCATGGTAGTACCTGATCATTTCAACTAGCTCTCGTGATTACCTCAAGGCACACCATATAGATCTCATGATGCCCCCCAAACATGTCACCCTGAATCATGAATCACCCTCCATACATGTATCATTGACTCTCAAGATGCTCAATAATCATGTTATCTGACTTTCACGATGACACCAAGGCAAGTCAGCTGGATCTTGTGACACCATTTAAGTATGTCAGTCGGGATCACACAATGGATTCCATGATAAGTCAATTGGGTCTCATGAGACCCTCTAGACAAGTTATACTTGATCATGCGATATCCTTCATACATGCCATCCAATTTATGTAAGGTCCCTCAAAAAAGTAAAATTGATCATGTGATTAAATTTATAAATGTGAATAATATAACTAAACATGTCCAGATATCCTCTAACATGTCAAACAGACAATAATGGTATATCAAGAAGGCATTTAAGTAGGACATGAATACAACCAAACCAGGCCATAAGGGAATCTAAGGAATTTATAACCTTTTCCATGCTCAGTGTGTAATCCCCGATCAAGAGGGAATACTAGGACTTGATAACCTTGTCCATCCTTAGTGTGTAATCCCCGATCAAAACGGATACATCAGTGTGTAAGCCCCAATAGAGGGAACTATGATTAATCTAATTCCCACCATAAACAAGATTGGTAGGATGCCCCTCTGAGGCCTATAATCTAAATTAAAAATTCGATGGTCGGTCCCAACACATAATTCCCACATTCACAAGTAATGAGGATGGTTATTTTCCATCCTTTGTTTCCAACATCGAGCATAGCTCACGTGGGATTAGGGATTTTCAATGATCATGTAATTAATATAGGGAAAGCTTTCTGCGAAATCCCTAATCAATTAAACTATGACAACTCTACTACCTACCATAACCAAGATACGTAGGAATACTTCTTAAGGCCCAATCCAAAATTGGAATCTACTTTGGTGTAGTTACCATCATGTATAAAAAAATTTGAACCATTGGGACCCAATCATTCCCATGGGTTGATCATTATACCTCATCCATTAGAAAACTAAGAAATTAACTAAACTATGAAAACTTTGATTCCTTATATAACCAGGATATGTAAGGTGCCTCCCTGATCCATATTAAAATTCCACAATGGTAGTACCAACACATAATCCCCATATCCACATGTTACGAGGCTGATTAATTTATATCCCTTATTTCCCACACTGAGCATAGATCATGTGAGATTAGGGAGGTGAAATAGTCATATCACTTGCATCGTTAATCTCCACTATATAGGGAAATATAAATATGCAATCTCTGGAAAGTGGCATAATATAAATATCCCCCATATGAGGGAATCTACCTTGGGGACACTCCCAAGGGCCTGATAGAATTATGATAACTATAATTCTTGAAAAAACCAGGATACGTAGGACGTCTCCTTGAGACTCAAGATCAAATATTAGGTTCCTAAGTGCTTTCACTTATGTTCTTTCCATATGGTGTTAAACTGTATAGGTTTAATGAAATACATTGGTTTTGATTCCTATAATAAATGGGATATGTAGGACATATCATAATGGTTCAATTCGCTCCTTGGAATATTAATCACCTCCCTACATGGAAGAAAATTCCTTATTGCTTGGTTATGTATCTTTAGCATATAAGAAGTTATTCATTATATGGAAACTGGTGATGAACCTCATATATATATAGATGGATTCACTAATGATATCATTTCTTTATACATATAAAAGTAGTTAATCTATGATCATTCTATTAAGGTACCCAATCCTATATTGGGACTAGGAATAGATTCTTAAACATATAATAAATCTATAAGAGAGTATCAGAGTAGGAAACAATTCCTCTAAAAAAGGGTGTGATGAGAATGACCACCCATCCTCTTGACCAATGTGATTCCCTAAGTTTCATTGGCTCAGAAACCCCAACTGATTGCGTATGTTTGGAAATAAGTTCTATACCTAGTTATGGATGTGGGAACTATTTGGATTTTCCATTAAGAATTGCGATGGTTTCCTAACATTACTATTGGTGCATAAAATTGAACCCCTCACAATCAACCATCAGGTCAAAAGAAAATCATCTCAATCATCCCTTTTTCTGAAAAAACAAAAAAATTGGACCTAACATGAACTTATTTAATCATCAAATCTCCTTCATGACATAAAAAGGATATACTACCCAGTTCTCATCAAAACCATTTTTTCCCCAAATGTGGATACCCCTTTCATCTTGATTTTCTATCACAATAATCTTTTACATAAAAAATATCCTCATAATGTGGCATTAAACTACATGACCTACATCCAAGTTACATGGTGTCAAAGTACATGATGATGTCCTTTCCACGTGACATTAAACTAAATGGTACGATTCTATCTTACAACTTTAAACTATGAATCGCAAACTACATGGGATTTGATTCCTATTTTGACAGGATATGTAAGATTCCTCTCTAAAGATCAAACCCAACATCATCTCCCATTTCCATCCTCTTGAGGCCATATTACTCATGATTTAATCTACTTATTTCCCTTTCCTAGAAATATTACCACAACCCAAACATCCCTTTCTTTAGTTCCATATTCCATGGGGACTCTATTATTAGGAAATGTTCTCACTGAAATCATTCATGAAGTCATGACCACAATTGGATGACCATATTCTCCCTATGTCTTATTGTATTATCCTCACTAGTCCATATTCCAACCAAGGCCCATAGTTATAGGTATATATTCCTTATGATACAAACCTAATCTCATTGGGATGTATTCCTTTAAAGGTTAACCATAAAGGGTCACTCATGCATAAGTCCCACACTAACCATTACTAGGAACCTTTCTCCTAAGCATATTTACCACATGATGTCATAATATATGGATCAGTCCTTTTAATGTGACTTTAGAAGGTATGATGTGTCTCATTAAGTGACACTAAACTACATGGGTTATGATTCCTTTTATAAGTATATATAGGAAGCCCTTTCTTTGGGATGGATCCTAAAACCATGAATGTATATCTCTTTACTGTACGGTGATAAACTCTAAAATACCTAGTTATGTGTCTTTAAATTATATCAACTTAAAATTAAGCATCTCTAGGTTGTAATGAAACAATATGAAGAACCTATGTCACATAAAAATGATCATGTTTATTGATATCCTCTTATACATAAAAATTCTCACATCAATATTTCTTAAATAACAACAACTAGAATTGGAGTATCCTATTCCATATTAGGATATAGGAAGTATTCATGAAATACATCTCAAATCTATAAGAGAGTCCGGGAGTAGGAAACTATCCCCTCAAAAAGGTTTGATGATTCCCACCTCCCACATGCTTGACCAATTCAAATTACTAATTGTCAATGGAAGAACCCTATAGTGACCACTTACCTTTGCAAACAAGATATTTACTGACATTCATTTAAAACCATAATTGATGAAAGAGCTATTTGGTGTTTTTGGTTCAATGAACACATTACTACTAAAAAATAACTAAAAAAATGGTGAACCTATTGTGAATCATTAAAATTTGATATCATTTCATAATTGGATGTAAATACATTATCACTCAAACAAAAATGTCCTAACATGAAGCCTTTAACTGTGGAAGTTAATGTTCAAACATGTTTCTTAATTGTGATATTGCATTGATGGGTTCTATTATATTTGTTTTTTATTATTTTTAGGACCAACCGTACACCCTTTAATCTAAAATCATTGAATTATCTTAAAAACAATAAGATTCCTTATTTTCTTAAAATTCAAGGGGCCTCTTGGAATAATAATATTTTTTGAACCACCTAGTACCTTCAGTATGAGGGTAAAAATGCACTGTTTAAGGAGTACAACCTAAAATATATAATCCATTCCATGGATGTTTCACTTGAATCCCACCTCAACAAAAATCCTCATTGATCATCTTCATAATGATGGGTCGTAAAGGAGAAGGTGTAACCTTCCACCAACTCCAACCACTTTAGGAGTCTCTACCAAGAGAATAAAAACACATAGGTCCCATATCTTAGGGAGGAAAATCATGAGATTGAATAAAACAACACCCCAATTTAAGAGCTTCCAATGAGGGATCACATAAACTTCTACATCCAACATCATATAGTATCGACTCTTCAGTATCCTATTGAGGATGCCACCTAGGAGATCCCTGGTCTGCCCATCCAAACCTGAGATATTGCTAGGTGAAAAGACCCACTAACCATAGGGAGCGGGACCATATCCCCACATCCCCCAAAGAATCCCACCAACATATCTTGGTGGTAACCAGTTATCAGGCCTATATTCTTGTTCATGATTATCAATCCTTCCACCACACTATGACATCATCAATGGAAAACTATCTACACATCCTAAAAATTAATATGTTATATGAATATATTCTTTACCCACACACATAAATCCCATTAGCATATCCAAGTAAAAACTATAGGTTTGGAGTGGGCACATATTATTGATCCCCCCAAGGAATGGTCACACATTCTCATTCCTTCTATATAATTTCATTAACAAATTTTGGTAGTAGTATATGTGAATCCCTATATCCCTACTCACCTACAGCCAAAATTTTAGCATATCCTAGAAGTGGAAGCAGAATATGGTCATCATCATATCCTAGTATCCAACCAGTGGAAGGAATATATTCCCATCCCTTATACTAACTAATCTCCTAAACATATTCTAGGAGCTACTCAAGAGTAGGCACACATTCCTTCTCTCATTGAAGAATATATTCGACACATCTTGGTGAGTAATGAAGATTAGGATCAAGCATAAATTCTCATTTAAACTAGAGACCAATATCCCATATCAATAGACACTTCAGTGTAGGTGCATATTCCTTCCATATATTCAAAGTCTTTTCATCATATTTCAACAGTCACTTAAGATCTTGAACACATTCCTTCTCCCCTCCAATTTTTTTAATTTCATTATAAAATAATAATGGAAACCATGAAGTGAGACCATATTCCTGATCATTATGAAGAAGATCATCATTATTGTCTAATGGAAATATAGGAGTCACCTAAGAAGGATCCCATATATGAATGTCATGTTACAAAACACATTAATCTAGTTGTATAATGGACAACATAAAATAATAAGTCTTTTTGGGGGTATACCACTATTCAGGTATTGGCCCATATTCCTTCCTTACTCAATGTTGGTGTTATTGAGGCCTTAAAACATATTTTAATATCCTCCTAAGATTCTAATTAGTCACTATAATATTGAGGAAATAGTTTTAGTTATGAATTTAATTGTTGAAATATTGTTTCCAATATCCCTAGAGGTCCTCCTATGAGTTTTCTCCATGAAGATATGCCTCATGATGATATCAAGATTAACCATGGAAAATCCTTTCATGATGTGATTTTTGAAGATCCTCATCATAGTAAGAAGATCGAATGAAAATAAGTTCCTACCATTTATAGTATCCAATATAAAAGACCTAACTAATTTATATGGTATTAGAATCCACCTTAAGTTTATATATTGAGTTATTATGGTATTCCTCTCTATAATGGAATTCACTATAAAGGTTCTCCCCATTGTGACATTTCATTTCTACAAGTAGTTACTCCACTGGATGAAGAAACCCTGAGAAAACACTCATATCATGGGGAAATTGATATATTGAGGGGTTTTTATAAAGGTGATCTCAATGGATCAAAATATATGAAAAATAATGGTTAGAATTGTCTGAAGTATGGGATTTTACATTTATCCCTTTGAAAAGTGGGAAACAAGTCATAAGGAAGAAAATTAGAATATATGAAAACCACTTCAGAAACTCATTTTTTTACAAGACAGACAGAAATTAAATTGGCTTCATGATAGACATGTGTGATTATGTAGTTCATTGATGGAAGACTATCAAGACAATTATCTAATTTGGAGGTCAGCTTCCATGAAAGATGCACATGTTCCAACCTGCCTGCTTGGAAAATTATTGTGAAATCTGATCCACCCCATATGTTGTTCTAGTTTCTTTTTCTTGTAACTGATACAACTTTAATAAAACCCATAATTTATACCTATAAGGTGGTTACATGACCACATGGATCATGAATACTTTTTAAAACAACACCCTTATGGTCCCTGAAGAAGACCCCAAATCCTACTAACCCCAGGTTTCCCCTCGAAGCTCTATCAGAATTACATTTAATCCA